>JASUAD010000018.1:33071870-35571870 GCA_037013555.1 Sextonia rubra
ATAAGTAGAATTTCTTTTTCTTTTTTTAGCGTATTTTATTTTAACCAGGATGTATGTGTGTAAAAGATGAGTGTATGTGTAATTAATAACCTGATTAATGAATTAGAGTAACAATGTATACAATTGTATTAATTATGTTATTGCTCATATTCTCAATATTATGATGTGACCAACTTTTATTTAAGCAAAATTTGAAGATACATTTTTCTCCTTTTTATAACCTATTCTATTTTAACCGGCGTGTATGTGTAAAAGATGGGTGTGTGTGTGTGTGTAAAAGATATGCATCTTCATTGGCCTCCAAAAGATGTGGTGTTTCAACAATAACTGACGCAGTTTGAGGAGTGAGGACAAGCCGCTCTTGTTAATTATACCTATTCCTGGTGAAATCATCAAAGAAGGCCCTCTTGTCCTCGACAGTACTCGCATAGCTGCTAAAATACGACAAGAATGCCTCCATCAGCACCGCTGTTCGAGCCCAAGCGAGTCGCTCGTTGGCCCTCCCGGGCTCGAAGATGCTCGAAGCTGCCACAAAGTAGGCTCGTAGCACTGCTCTTCTGCTCACACCATACTCTCTCAATTTGGTCTCCTCGTACCACCTGCAAGTACATGGCCCAACCCAAACGATATTTTAGTTATTCATTCATGAGAACATGTGGCATTTAGTCAACAATTACAATACCTTTGCATATGGATCCACTCTGACTGGTGCAAGGCCTGGCAGTTGTTAAAGTCCAACTTCGCAAGCTCCAAATATTCGTTGTTGCTCACGTAAGGCATCCTAAGCAAGCAAATTTCCAAGTTAGGGGTAATCCAAATATCAATTTGTTTAGATCGACTTAAACCTTTGTTTTAGGCTTTAAATTCTCATGGTTTTTAAATTCAAAACTTTTATTCAATCCAACAGATAAGAATTTTCACCAGGCCCCACATGAGAGACTCACCGATCCAAATGGAGCCCCAAAGCACAAGAGAAAAACGCCCATCCAACTATAGGTAATAACTAGATGAGGTTTTTTCCGTATGGCCACCATTAGTAATTGATAATCTCACCTCATGATGAAAGTTGAAAATTTTTTCTAGACAATGCCCATACTATTACTTTTCTCGATATCACAAAATAGTTTTATTCGATTTTCACATAAAATTATTTTGAAATAGAAAAATATAAAATTATTTTGAAATAGAAAAATAAGAAGGCAATTTCATCTGATATCACATAGTAATTTTGTTATAACTAAAAAAAGTAATAGTAGAGAAAAAGTTTAGGTGATTTTCTCAACTTTTGTTGCAAGCATGATTGAAAATAGCAGCTACTACGCCACGTACGGTCGCATTATTGGCCGTAGTGATTGAGGCCACAACGCTATTTTGAAAATACTGATGCCACAGTTTGAAATCTAATAGAGCCAAATAATTTTGATTTAATTCATCATTTTTTTTCTATTTATTCTCCTCAATAGCCTTTTTTAAAATTATTTTCACCATTATATGGTTTCAAATCACTAAAAAACACAAAATTTGTTATTGCACAAGATTTGAATTTTTTTATCACTAAGAAAATCCACACCGCTACGCCTCTATGTATCGCTTGCAATTTAGATTTTTTGCCACTGCCCGATACACCGATTCTAACCACTATTTTGATCATTGGTCACATGATTACACACGATTGGTGGTGGACAAATCCCTGCTTACAGTAGTGTTAAATTGGGAATAGTAGGAAAGAAGTATCCCACAAAAATAATTACCTGTAGAGCGTTTTCCCTATCCATACATCGTCTTCCCCGCCATATTGCTCCAAGTAAAATCTTGTCTCAATGCGAGGAAGGCTAGCGTACCATGGAAAGTCCAATGCATATCCCACCTAATTTTTTCGTTGTTTTAACAAATGGGTCAGCTGAAAATCCATGAGACATGACAAAAGACTATGCTCTCCCCAATGCACATTCAGAGATTGCATTAGCTTACCTCACCGGGCAAATCCTTGGTTATAATCCATTTATCAAGAAGTCGTTTGGATGCCTGCTTTTCTCTAAGGAATCTGTATGAGAATGACCTGGCATCCTCAAGAATCTTTTCTCCTGGAAAAGAGACCTGAGAAGCCCTGTTCAAGTTGTAGATCCCTGTAACGGCCTGGCCCGATTGCCCTGCAAAGCAAAAGAACTCTCCCCCATTCTCAAAATGACGAAACGCATCTGAAGTGGTGGGCAGGAGATGATTGATTCACAAGTGTATTAATTAATTTGGAGTCTCAAAACTCAAGACCAAATCTATATATGTGGAGAAACCTTAGCGAGTAGGGCTCTTGGATACACTTACCAGCTGAAACGTCATACCCATGCAGCCTTAAAAGCCTGAAAGCCATGGACGTATCGTCCACATCCCTTACTTTCGAATTTCTCGCCCAGCAGATTCCATCTTCGGTCCAGTATCTGTGAAGTTTAGTAAGTTTAATTAAATAAAGTTTGTCATACGTTCAATGAAAATCTGTTGTAGTGTAGAACATTTGTGGCTATATTTGGTATTCATTGACAATACCTGTACACATAATCGAGACATTCTTTAATTTCCGGTTCGAAGTACCTAGAAATACCGAGACGTTCCAACCGATCAACTGCCCAAAGATGCTCAAACAAGTCCACTGGATAGACGTTGGGCACTAAAAGTAATAAAACAATATGTATTTAGTCTTTTTGTCAATGCATTTAGAGCATTTTATGAAAAAAAGTCCCCCTAAATGGCACCTACATGGAAAGGGCCCCGTATTTCGTAGAGCACAAAATAGGTCATTTGACAAAAATTATGAAAAGGACTAAGAAGGGGTTACTTAATTTGTTGGGAACCCCACATTTCTCCGGGGATGCATTTTGGATATGCCACTTTTCTCACTTTTTTATAGGCTTCTTGTTTTCATGGTGTAGGCTTTCTCTTTTCACTTATATGTGCTCTCACCCAAAAAAATTTAAAAAAAAAACTACATTAATAGAATGAAATTATAATGTGATTTTTACCTCCCCCATTAAACTTGTCGACAGCTTTCTTGAGATATTTGAGACATTTCTCATCTTTAGTCTGCTTTAGTGCGAATGCTGTGGATGATGGAGAAAATAAAAAAGACCCATCTGGACTCTGTAGCTTGAGGAGCTTTTCCCAGTCCAAGTCCGGCATTCCTTCCAAGCTATGCAGCAGCGTTGTGGGTACTTGGTGCATCATTTCTTTCGGTATCCTACAAAGTTTTCTGACGTGTTAAAAATTCTATATAGTGGTAGAAGAACTCCAAAAGTGCATTTTGATTGGTTCTTATTGCAAAATGATCACTACCCACCATCTATCTAATTACCTGCTGAGCTTTAGATTTCTCTTGGCATATATTTCTTCTAAAACAGGAGAATCGAAATCAACTTCTAAATCCAACTTTCGGGCAGTCTCGATCAGAGAAGGGAATGCAACTTCAAATCCAATAGGCATGTGCTCTGCATCCTCTTCTTCAAGCTTACTGATGTTCCTTCCAATAAATGAAATCCCTATCAAACAGAAAACCCAATTCATCATCTAAGAAAAACTACATTTGAACAGTGATCTAGAAAAAGTAAAAAAAAAAAAAAAAAAGGCATTGTTGATTGTATTTGTACCTCTTTTGCATCTTTCAGGATAAATGTTCCAGGACTTCAAAGCAACCACGCAAGCCAAGGTGTTGATTATCCGGTCATGAGGAGAGAAAATCTTATAATCACCCCAGGAACCGTCCCATAGCTGATTGTCCACAATCCATTGCAGGCTACTAGGAAACTGGGGAGAACCGCTACCATTTATGTCCTCAACCAGAGCGACCCACGCCGTGTCGTAGGCCGATACGCTTATTTCTCCATCATCCATCGAACGAAACATCGCTTTGATGCCATTGACTCTCCGACTTATCTCATCCGGCACCGAAACCTTTGTTTGTAACAGCAAGAAAAATTACCCATTTACAGTTGGTTCAACATCAAATGTTTATTTCACTCCCCCACTCAAACAAAAAGTACCTGGACGAGAGCTTTGTTTTCGTCATCATCTACCCTCCAGAGCGTTTCGGTGGACTCTGCTACCGATATGCCGTCTCGGAATACATCTGTGGATTATGCATGTATTAGCCCAGCTCGTACCATCCCATTCTGAAAGTGTGTATGAAAGTGCACGGGCGCAACTAGTCATATCGCCCGATTTTATGCACTGAAACTTCATTCTAAAACCGAAAAACGGTATATATCGGCCGAAACTTAAAGGTTTCGGGGTTATGCATTCGTACCTCGCATGACATGAAGTTTGGAAATCTCGTTGAATCTGGCGCGAGGAGGAGCGAAATAGGTCGAACCTGTGGAAAAAGAATAGGACTAGTTTGTTGATTGAAGCAAAAAGCAAGGGTTTTTGCAGAAATACGAAACTTTGTCATACTACATTTATCCCTCTTTATTGATTTAGCTATTTGTATATTTTTTTTCCAAACGTTTTAATATGGTTTTATCTAGATAATAATTTAGAGGAATTCAAGACTCCACTTTAAATGTTTGACAATTAAAAATGAAGCGAGTGGGGCTTATTTTAGCCACAAAGGCCCGTTCAAACGATCACAACCGTACAATAAAGAGCCATAACGGCCGAAAAACTTTCATTTTGCAGCCCAACAAAATAAAAAAAATAGAAAATTTTTTAAAAATTCTATATTTCTTGCGAAATATTACCCTATCCCTACTTTTGGGGGGAGATTTTCATGAGAAGAAAGAAAGGAGAAATTTGTATTTGTAGCACTAGCCGTAGTAGTGACCCATTGACAAGTTCCGGCCAACGGGAGCTAACAGAAAGCTCATTTCTTGATGGAAGTTTATCAAACAACAAAATACAAGAAGCTAGGAAAATCCAAGAATCTCTCCAAATCCGAAGGAACTAACTCCAACAAAACTTCAAAGAAAAGGAGAGAGATTGGAAACAAAGAAGCATTCTTGAAATTGCGGTTGGCTTGTCCAAGATCTTTATGGTGGAGAGAGAGAATGGGACGAAGATGAGAATCGTACCGGAGAGCTTATCCGGCGGCGCCCGAGAGGCGATAGCCGGATTGGCGAAAGAGGCAGGAGAGATACGAGAAAGGGAGGGTAGGAAATGAAGGAGGGTGATGGGAGAAGCCATTTCCGGCTCTAGCTCTCTTGGGTAATGCAATGAGATAAGAAGCTGGGTGAGTGAGAGTGGTGTGAATTTATAGAGAGAGAAGATGAGGAGAGAGAGAACAACAAAAGGGAGGAAGCGACAGAATGGTCGATCGGGAGAATCCCCCCAGGATATTGCATGGCATCCTTCCGTAATACTCTGGATTTCGATTTTCTTATTTGAGTAGAAAAGACTCCTGTAAATCAGAAATACAATAGGAAACGACCCGTACTTGAAACTTAATTGGACGAAGATATAGCATCTCCTAAAATCAATTAAAGGCCCAGGTTCAATGACCGAGCCTAACACAAAGATGGGTCCAAATCTCTTTTCTGTTTGCACCAACGTGGAACCTTGATCCGGACTGGGACAAAAGATTTCAATCCGGTCCAAATCCCACTAATTGAAATAGATGCCTTCCCAGGCGTAGGCTACTACTCTGTGTAAAGTAGCCCCCATTGGGTGGGAACCATTGACGTGGACCAAGAACATTGAACCGAGACCTGGACTCAAGCAAAAGATTTTGATTGGGACCAACTCTGGCCGCGAGAAATAAATGCCTTCCCTATTTTTAGCTATTCATTGAAACTAGTCTAGGTTGAGTAGTACCATTGATTGATTGATTGATTGATTGATTAGTTATCTGTAGGGTATTTATATATCTTCGTAAATAACTCACTCATACTCCCGCAAACGCTTTGTAAGTTCCTACCAACAAAGTAGGCTTATTGATTCTCTATCAATGGGGTTGAGTTTTGGTTCATTAAAGGTGGTAGGTCTTTATTTTAATCAATTTATATTTAAATGTGAGCCTCACAAATGAATTTTTTTGGAATAGTCACTGGTATAGATGGAAGGTTGCAAATTTACATTATTGTATAGGTGAATTGGAATTAGGACTATTAAAGGGTCAAGCTAGGGGTTATCCTTACCCAACCCATAGTATATAGGGATAGACTCAAAAGTCACAAATCCCTCCTTCGAAGACGTGCACTACCTAGGCTCTTACCTACCCAAGTGCCAAAGCTAGGGTTTGAAAACAAACAGAAAAACACAAAAACAGAAAGCATCAAATGTCCACCGAAAATAAACGCTTCTCCGCTATTCAGGCCTGTGACCGACAATCTTGACTTTCTTATCTAATTAATCATTACAAAATGTAATACATCAAATATTGCAATCATAATTAAGAATGAAGAAGTCAACAACAAAAAATAAAAAAAATGGCCAAATACCCCTTCCATCATAAAGAATACTTCTGCACATAAATGAGCATGAACACAAATAAACAATATGTAATGTAACAACATAAATAACAACTACAAGACATAGGCATAAGGTTAAGGCCTCAGCCCGTCTAATCAAGAATCTTTCCTCACCCAAAATCTTCTTCCATCACTAGAGAGTTCTTTAATTTGTCTTGAGGTGTCTTTCCTCATCCGGGGGCTACTTCACCAAAGGTTTGAGGGCCCTAACCTCCCTAAAGCTGGGATTAAAAAAAACAAAAAAAAAGTATAGGCATTTAATGCACCTTTTCTTTTTAATTTTAAAATCCAAGAGATGTTAGAATTAAAAGAAATAGGGCCAAATGCCAATCGTTAAGCATAGATTCATTTCAGAAGTATAAAAGCAACATATTTCATACAAATCTATTATTTTTAGGCCTATAAATTAAAAGCAATACAAGTTTCACGAAATGGCACCCCAAGAAATACCTCAAAAGGGACATTTTGGTATATGTTCAAACACATAAATATATATTATATTTAAATAAAGAAAAGTAGAAGGGGTGGGCCAGGCCTAGTGCCTTGGTCCACTAGCCTATTCAATTGAGTGACATTGATGTAGAGTGTAAAAAAAAAAGCTTGTCCGGTGACGTGGGATTTGTAAAAGCAAATGCCGAAAAATACCCAACATCTCATCATTAACACAATCACACTTGATTTTTTTCACTGTCGCAGCATATGATGATTATATTACCAGTATATTACCAGTTTCTTCCCTTTTTTACTGCCAAATGTTCTTTTAAACTCTCTAGCGTTTCAGAATTTTATATTAATTGATGAAAGTAATGTGGTATCCACTTCCTGAGTGAAAGATTGTAGGGCCCACCTTTGTACGTCGAATTAATGTTTCAAATAAAATTCACTACGGTTGGACAAAACTAACCATGTTTCCGTCATCTAGAAAGCATAATTAATTCAGTTAATTATATGCAATTAGTGGTGGATTTGCACCCCAAGTCTTCTATTAGAAATCTGCAGCTACTTGCCTGATGCAGGATTGTGTGGGTAAATGAGCTCCACCCAGGGAAGTAGACATACTTGTCCAAAGAACTGAAGGGATACCTACATTATAATCGAAGATTAAGGTTAAATTTTAAATTATTCTATGACCACATTAATCAAATCCTATTTATCAAATGAATAAATCAACTAAATAATTAATTACAAAAAATAATTGAGGTTTAGTTTCAATTAGCACAGTAATCCATGCTAAGCATGAGCATGACCTAGCTAAGTCTCCACTTCAACTAACTAATTTAAAAAAATTTCTAACAATTAAATATAAATTAGTACTGTTGTGTAGTGTAGTATAGTGGTTAGTCATTTATTTAAAAATAACAAAAGGTTATGTGTTCAAATTTCACCACCATTAATTATTTTTGCCTTTTACCAAGCCTCAACCAAAAAAAAAAAAAAAGCCAAAATTGAAAGGAATCTTGTAAAAATTTAATTCAAAACCCTTGGCTTCAATATATTATAATATCATTTAAAAAAAATATTAACTGGTATACATTTTAGTTGATTTTATGAAACATGGGCTGTTATTGAAATCCAATATTCAGATATGAGATTAGAAAAACAAGTCTTTCATTATATAAACATGATTATTCAGATTTGAGTTTGAGCACATATGTGTTTTATGCAATTCAATAAATAGCATGACCCAGCTCATAAATGGTTGATTTACAATCATATTTCTCATGGGAATTTGATCCCTTCATGATCAAGAATACATCTATTACCACGTGGGAAACGTTTCACCACCACGGCTGTACTTAAATAGCATTTGGATAAGGCAGTTATTATGGAGGATTTCCAGGTTGTGAAGAATCCGAGTGATATATCTTATCCTATCCTAACCTTCCTAGTATTAAGGCAAGGATCATACGTTCCAGATCTTTGGATGAAATGAGTTCTCCTTTCCCAGGTAGAATCGTTCTCATTTTTGGACAGAACAGGAAGATCCATGCCTGCATTATGTTTTTGAGAAATGAAAAACTGGTAGAGTCTTAATTTATTAGGAAGATTTATGTCTCTTTATTTAGAGCAAAAAACGATCATTTTACTATTTTAGATTATTTTGCAGGGAACCTTGTTTGGTAATATTATAAAATTTTTATTTTAAAAAAATAAAGGAAGGAGAATTATAAAATTTATAATGTTGGACCCACCTTTTTATTGTCTGTGGCATTTTATTATTATCATATATAAGACACATATTTAGACATTACAACGTGATACCCACCTTATCAATTAGGATATATTGTCTGCATTTATAAGATTTATAATGTGGGTTCACTTTTTATGATCGTAACCATGTAATCCACCTTTAAAAATTATAAAGTGAAGCCACTTTTTTGTGTTTATGAATACATAACCCGCATTTAGAAACTACACTGCTGTACCCATCTTTAAAAATTAAAACACGCATGAGGCGAACACTCAATTGATGTGTCCACTTTTGTAGGATTTATAATGTAGGGTCACTTTTTGTGATTTTGAATACTGGACCAACCTTTAGAAACTATAATATGCTACCAGCATTTAGAAGTTAAAAAATGAGGCCCACATTCATATCATTTAGAATATGGGTTAACATTTGTGATTATAACAAGTGACTTAGGAATTACAACTTGGAGTCACCTTTTCTGTGATTGTGGACATGGGAGTTAAAACTTATCTTTAGGAATTATACGTGGTGGTCACTTTTAAAAATTAGAACATGATGCCCACTTCCAAAGAATTTATATATAATTGTAGTTCCACCTTTATAGGATTTATGTTATGGGTTGACCTTTTGTGATTGTGACCATGTGACCCCGATATCTTAAGGAATTACAAGGTAATCAGGCCACCTTCTTTTGGATTGTGAACACGGAGCCCACCTTTAGGTTAAGTGGCAGGACTTAGAGTCCTCTCTAAATGGGCTCCTTCAGCCGGTAGGAGATAATACGAAATAATTAAACCCATAACACATTTCTTAAAAAAAAAAGTTTTGATTTTCAAACACTCCTATCCCAGTTGGTTAAGATTTTGGAATGTTGAAATGTTTCAAACTATTAAAAAAGAAAAAGAGAGGGAGAAAACCATCTAGACTTCATTAATAGAATCCCACATCAGATGATTGAAATGAAAATGGCATTTATAATTTTATATATTTTTATTTGTGTGTCCCTACTGAGTTGGTATGGAAGGGTATGGGGCTGGGCCTAGAGCATTAGGACTCTTTGCGGACCTTTCCTTTAGTGTTTGTTGAGCCTGATTTGGGTCAATCCTAACTTGGGTTTACCCATATCCATTTTAGTGTGCAATGCACGGCTAAATCCAACAGAAATTGATTTATAAATTAAAGTATCAATATAATACACTCACTGGTTCCATTCAACACCCAGTTAGACCCATGCAATCATACCATGAGCCCCACTGGTTCTTGTAGGGCTTTCTTTCTTTCTGGCTGAGTAAATAAAAAGTAAAGGGTTTAGGTTTTTACCGATGACTAGGAGTCGTATGATGGAGAGTTCGTTTTTGGAGACAAATGTTTTAAAGAGATGAAATGGGCGTTTTCATGGAACAATTAAAAGAGAGATAAAAAGTTGGCATATTCTTTTGGCAAAATAAATGGGGCCCAATGTGTTGCTGTGGCCGAAGGGAAAAGAGAATGAGGCTTTTTTTTTTTAAACTATTTTCTAACTTTAAGGAATAAGGTCTATCGATTCAAATCTCCAACTATTTTTTCAAATCTCTGACAGTCATATCCCTATAAGTTGCATGAGATTGATTTCTATATATTCCTTGAAAGTCACAATCGAAATACATAAAGATGATTAAAAAGAATTGCATCAAACATATCTTGGCAATCAATTACTTAGTGTATTCAAATGTTAGTATGTGTGCTACAAACCCTAGTTCAACATGCAGAGAATTTGGACCCTCTTTATTATTATTATTTTTTTCTTGGAGCAAAATCTATCGGTAACCCGGTTGCAAACATCATTATGGTGTTGGGGCATTTATTATCTTAAGAAAAGCACAATTTGCGACTCTGGCGATCTATCTCAACCATACTTTATTATTTTTTTTCAAACATTCATCTCAAATATTAATATGAAGGTATTAATAAGATAACGTCAAGTGTCATTTGGCTAGTGAATTTTATGTGTATCTGATATTTCAGTGTTCTAGAATATTTGACGAAATGTAAACTAATGTCTAACTGAATCAGCTTTTAAGATCTTCTCCCTCTTTTTCGAACAAAAAAAAAAAACTAAAGATACCTTTTTCAAATAGACATAAAGTCTAAAGAAATTGGATACCTTCTTAAAAAAAAAAAAATCCTTCCATTATAATATAATATATTAAAGCCAAACGTTTTAGATTCAAATTTAACTTTTTTATAGAGCCTTGGTAAAGTGCTAAAAATATATAGTTTGTGAGATTTAGAACCTATAATATTTTGCCTATTTAAATAATTAACCTTATCGCTACACCGCATAATATTAAAATATAATTATTTATCAGAAAAATGTAAAAGTAGTAAAATAGAGTGGGGACCCTAGCCATGTGGGTCACAACGATAAGACTTTCCAAAGAGGACCCTTAGACTGAATCACTTAGTGGATAAGATTTATTTCTTATGTTGAATTACTTGGCTAACTAAATTAATGCTGAGGTATTTGAAATCGCTATCATGCAAGCTAGACAATTACTTTATATGAGAAGGTAGCATTTTTCTAAGATACAAGTAGATACAAATCTGAAAAGATCTCACATTATCAGTAGATGCAAATTCCAATGAGATACAGAAGAAACGGTGAAACAAGTTCCTTGTCTGTTTTCAATTGGACTAATTAACATACAAATTTAGTACATAGAGAAGTGAGCTTACCACAATATACAAGTAAGCGGCAAACCCCAGAACAACATAAATTTAAACCATTGCAAATATAATAGTTTAAGAGCGGTTGAATTTTTACCAAGGTAATAGAGGTATAGCCTACGTGGCCTAGCCAGAACTAACCACGACTAATCGGAGTCGCACTCACTGCCCTCTCACAATTGGCATTCGCCCCACAATGTTGGCATGCATCAAAAAGGACGCAACAAGGTAAGCGACGTAAGACCACCTTTAGCTTGAGAAATATCTAGCCTCTCTAGACAATCTTCAAATGCCTACAATCGAATGTTTAGATAAGTGATAAATGATACATACACACACTAAAGTACACATAAAATGTATAATAATTTATATAACACCACATAATAACAACTGTTTTTTACTTTTTATTACTCTTTTTCACATAGACCGACACCCCCTCATGAGATAAATACACTTATGTGTATTTTGTATACATTTTAATATAAACACAAATAATTATTGTAGATATGTACGTCAAATACCTAAAGAGAAATGTGGTTACTTTGGCCTTTATGGTGTACATGAATTTATCTTAGAATTTAGCTTGAGGGCATGTTTGTGTAATGCAAGGACTCCGCTAGGTGCTAGCTATAAAGATGAAGTTCACTCTAATTTTTCACATGGCCTGATTTCCATCATGAGTTTTAATTTCCTCTCTATGAAAATGATTGAGCAGAAGATTATTCTCTAATGTAGAAATGAAATTTTGTGAAGTGCAAATCCCCATGTTGTGGAAATGCATCTTAAAAGAGAATTATTGAGTAAAAATTTTCCAAATTTGAGACCTCTAAATTTTTATTGTCTTTGTTTTTTGTACACGCCAAGTTCATACATTGGCTTTATATATCATCTCGTATTTCATGATTGGCTTGCACCAAAGTGAGCCCCGCAAATTAGGTCGTTATTTTGCCCACCTGAATCATAGTTTGAAGCAAGCAGGCCCACCCAGTAAGAGCAATGGTAGAGTTGTGCCTGCCTCATAAAGGCTCGAACCAGATTAGGGCCCGAGCCAGATAAAGGCTTGAGTTTGGCATGTGTTGAACCCCATGATTTTTGGTTCAGCCAGGTAAAGATTTTTGAACTCTAAACTTGCACTCAAGGTTTGGGCCCATCCCAAAAAACCCATGCCTGCTTTCGAAAGAATGATAAAAATGCTTATTGTTCGTACTATTTCGATATGTATATAAAACTATTACAAAGACTAAGCATCTATTGGACATAAATTAAAGTTACATTGATACAAGTATACTAACACATTATTGTACAATCAGGGGAGTGATGCACATGAGGATTGCACTAACACTTTGGAAAATGCATTAGACACCCGGGGAATCTGAGGAATTCGAGGAAGTTCTGGCACCAGTCAGAGGAGTGTATCCCTCGCAGTTGATTACATCACCTTCCCCAGTTGGCCCCCTGCCCTTTTAGATTTGTTTAGTTGCTGTGGTAGGTTGTATATCCATTTCTCTAGTTAATACAACCAATCTCCTTTTAGCAAAAGAAAGTTTTAATATTATTGTCATTGAGAACACACATGGCACAAAGTCTTATTATTATTATTATTGAGAACACACTTGAGGCCCCACTGGAAAGGTCGATCTCACATGGCAGAGTCAACATTTTCTTTTAGGGGGCAAGTGATGGTTGGCTATATGATTTTATATTTAATTATTGTTTATTAATCTTTTTAAAACTAAATTATTTTTGAATATTTTTTTATTAATATCCAAAGAAAAATCTTAAATTTGAATTTACGTCAACTTTTTTTCAAGACATAATTTTATAGAACTTTGTGAGAATTTAGATATGGAAATACTAGGGTTCAAAGTTTGATTCCAAATTGATCAAAACAATCATCTCTCCTTGTTTTAGCATCAAGAGTTGTATCTCGCTAGTCAAGTAGGAATTATGTTGGATTTGATTACATGTAAATCAGTCCTCCACACATAATTAATGAAAATTATTTGATTGATTCCATGATCATTTGACATTAATTAATGAAAATTATTTGATTGGTTCTTATGATCATTTGATAGTTCACGATGCTGCGATAGGCATGAATGGTTGGGAGCAGCTTTGAAAGTCATTCAGTAAGTCAAGGATTCGGAGATGTTATAATGTAAAGTTACAGATCCGCAGGGCCTAACTAACGCTTCTGCGGTTAGCATGAAACTCCACAGTGGTACCCTTTTTATTGAATATCTGAAGTACTCAAAATATATGGCTCTCTTGGCAAAAGTATTTTCATAAATTTTCTCAAATGAGATGCTCACCCATTGAAATTGAGGTCTCTCATATTGAATGATCTGGATTTTTAGTAAATGGGCCCCACCATGAGTTATCTCACCTCACTTTATCTTGAGTGAGACATACAAAGTTGATGGGGGACAATTTGTCTTCAACTGTAGGCATCTCATGTGATCCCTAGGGTAGATTATCCCATGAGTAATATAACATTAACCCAATCTAGTATAAAACAATACTATTGATAACAACAACGATGATGATAGTAGTATTATAGTTAGTATTAATTTAAATATAGAAATTAACAATAATTTTAAAATCATCCTATAATGATGGGAAATGCACATTAATTTTTGTTTTAAGCTAAAAAAGAATTCTGAAAAAAGGAAGCCATGTCAAGCACTTCCTAGAATAGTGTCTATACATGCATGCCCGCATACACACATATATGAGAAATTCTCAAAATTGCCCTATCTCAATGGGGGTGTGTTTGCCCTTATCTAATATCCAATGTGCTAAGTCCATAAAATCTCACATTTTCATTGTCATTTTATATAAAATTATGGACTTAATTAGGATAATTGCATCGTAATCAATAAAATTCATGATTTTATGTAATTAAGTGTCCATGTTCGAATTTTAGTCAAAATTATACATTATAGTGTGATTTCATGAAAATTATTCTTTTAAGCATTATCTTACTATCCTCTCTTATATCTCAAAATTAACATGTAAAATGATAGATTTTCTTAACACCACTGTGCAGAGCACAAAAAATTGATGAACACAATGTATTCATATACAATCATATGTGTTAAATTGGGTCCCATACACAACAGTATTCTTTTCTACATGAAATAACTATTTATTAATTTAATTCAATTTTTGTGTAGGAATTTCCAAGTTTTGGGAACCACTTCAAGAAAATAATTTGAAGAGAAATTGAGAGGAAAAAAATCAATAGAAAAGAAGACCCATCATGGGACCCACACCACCTTGGGTGTGAATCCCAAGGTGGGCGTCCCATTTTGCCCACTCCTTTATTACAAATTCAGAGGATTCCTTCCTTATCTTATGAGGTTGGAAAGTAAACTTTGGATTTGGTATTTGAGACATGAGACAAATAAAGAGTGGGAATGGAAAGAGTATTAAGTAAGCAAGAAAGAGGAGATAAAGAAGCAGAAAATTTAGCTAAAAGCAAGGGAAGAGGAGAAAAATGAGAAAAAAATCCACAAAAAAAGGGAGGCCACCAGGCCTTGGACATCCAAAAGGGGAATCCCCCCTTGCATGCCCAAGGTGGGTCCCCCTACATGCAACAATTGTGGAGTTTCAATCTTTTGGATTTTTATAAGTCATGTAGGCACATTGTGTGGAGATCTCAAGAACTTTCTAAAAGACTTAAAATGGAAAGTTTTGGAATACAAGAAATCAAAAAATAAAAGATTTATTCAAGAAGAGAAAATCTCTCCCAAATTCTCCAGATCTTATCCTATAATGGGTGTCAAGCAAGGATAATTGCCAGGTAAAAAAACCAAAGCAACAATTGTTGCAAAAATCCATAAAAGGAGACCATGGGAAAGTGGACGTCCCATGCGTGTTCCACATGACGTATACTCTCTCTCTCTCTCTCTCTCTCTCTCTCTCTCTCTCTCTCTCTGTTCCACTTTTTCTCACCAAGGAGGCTCTTTCCTAAGGCTACGCGACCCACCTTGGTCCATCCACGTAGGCGGCCCATCATCCTTGTCTTGTTTTGGAATTTTCATTGTATTCAAGGTTTCTAAAGTTGTGAAAAAGATACAATGACATGTTAGTACCTTTATTTTCAAGAAAATGGTTAAAGTACTGTAACGTTTTATTGGTTTAGTGTGTGATTAGTGGATAAAATTAAAGGAATTTTTGTTAACGTAGAAAGTTATTCATACAATCAATTGTTGTGTTTAGTAACCTTTTTTTATGCATCTTTTTCTATTTGATACATTGCATGCTTGGAGGCAATGCAAGCATGAGTAAAAGGGATTCTTTTGGGCTATGGGATGTTAAAGAATAATTATGAAATCATTTTGATCTTTCCATTAAATTTTCTTTATTCTTAATTTATATTGACAACCTAGATTTCAAAAGGGGGTCTTGATTCACCCTCACTTTCAATGTTAAGTGGAAAAACGGATCCCAGATTCTAAAAATAATACCAAATTTTAATTTTATTCATTTAGAGGGACCTGACCAAATAACATGACAAGACAACGAGTGAATAAGACTATTCAGTAAAATATAAGCATAATTAAAATAATACACGTTGTATCTAAAAGAAGTAATGACAATTGATTAATAAAAGTCAATTCATTATACTGGGCATATTGTGCATTAAATAAAGCATGCTATAAGAATCAACAAAATAAAATATTTTGCTAATTGGTTACTACATTTGTTGTATCCTCCCTCTAGGGATATTTGCATTAAGAACACCATTGACACGCCCATAAGTACGAATGGGTATCTACATACATGGAGTCTGAAAGCTCCAAAGGCACACTACAGCGACACTTTTACATTTACTACACCAAAGTCAACTCCACTAGGTGTCATGAGGCTGAAGCTGAGTAGAGCCAAATCATTTGAATTCATGTAATTGAAACTTGAGTAAATCGTACAATTCATTTCATTGAGAATCACATACGTTCATTTCGTTCTTAGTCAATTTAATACTAACAAGAATGAAGCATATATCAATAAACAATAAAAATTTCAAGTAGAAGTAATTCATATTATAATCATTTCAATTCAAAATCATTCCAATAATATAGGGCAATAATGATAATTTAATATGCTATGCAATTCAAATCAATGAAAGCAAGGTAACTTACATACCAACCCTAATCTATTCATCCATTATTGCTAACTGTGCATGATGATGTAATTTAAAGCTATCCGATACACAGTTATCTCCTTTTGGTATCGCATTATATAAGGAATGTATATCAAAGTCCTTTAATCCAACACCGATGGAAATATCCTAAACAAATGGACAATACCACATGAATGAGTCTTAGCCCTCAAGACCCTTCATGGTGCTTGCTTGTTCCATTTGGCCAATGCATAGGGTAAAGGGATATAAGAACTGAGGTTTACAAGATCTTGTAACAACCCCTAATTAATTCTTAGTATTCAATGGTTCTACGACTTAGCCATGTATGGCTTATGAATTAGCCATAGATTGCTTACGGCTTAGTCGTAGATTACACTATGGCTGAGCCGTCGTTTCATTATTGTTCACCTGCACACATGGCCTAGCTGTAGAATAGCCTACGGCTTAGCCATGTCTTAGCAATAGCACATTCTATTGCTTAACCGTAAAAGAATTCTTAAATTTTGACTCTCTGGATTCTGAGCCGTGACATGCTTAAAGCTTAGTAATAAACTTCAAAAATTTCGAGTGTATGCATATCACCTAGTTTCAAGAGGTCATGGATACTTCAATAAATCATTTAACATTTTCAAATCCACTTCATGCTCATCTAAACATTCTAATCATGCATTTTTAAACAAATAAAAAGGGTTGAAAATGAAAGTTCAATTCAAAGATTTCCAATAATCAAAATGTTAACAACATGCATCCATCAATAATTAATTTATACTTGCCTTGACTTAAAGTTCAATTCACTATCCTTCTCTTAGCTCAACTTAGAAGAAAGCTACTGTACTTAACCCTAAAGTGCCATGCATGTCAGAAAATAAACAAGAAGGTGAATGCATGTGTTCGAATGAGAGTCTCCTTGACTCCATTGGTTCCTCTATCCAAGAAATCTATCATTGGATAAAGGATCTTACCTTATAGACTGGTCTGGAAGAGATGATGCTTGGACTCAACAATTCACGAAGGTATGGAGAGATAGGTTAAAATGAAGATGAAGATGGAATTTCCCAGCCTCACATGCAAGTCTTACTTTCAAGAAAGAATGGTGATTGAAGGAAAATGGAGAGAGAAGAATGATGGAGCTGAGAGAGTAACGGGGAAAGAGAAGAGTTCGAACAACTACAGTTAGCCTCTTATATGCAGAAAAATTTCTAAAGTTTATAAGAAAATCCACCTTTCTTAAGGTATTTTCAATTTAAGTCAAATGAAGGTCCAACGAGTTCAAACGAAGTCGAATGCATTCAAGTCAAGTACAAAAGTTGACGAGCTCTACAAGACAAATACATTGATATCAATATGATGTACGTACGACGTAAAATATGAATTCTAAAATTACAAAAAAAAACGCCTTCATTTACCTAGTTAAGGTTAAACTCAACCCAACTACCAATCTATAACGTAAACATGACCACTTGCCTCAATAAGATGAAAATTAACTAAGTCTAGCCTAATGAAATGTTAAACATCATTATTTAGGCTAATTCTATATTAATTAGTTTATAACTTACTAATTAGTCGCTTAATATGCTTAATTGGGATTTGAGTGTTACAGGGTTGTCGATCACAATTAAAGTAGGAATTGTAACAGTTATTCAATCACCATTTTAGGAGAATGGGAAGAGACTCACTTTTTTAGGAGAATATTATCAAGAGAGAAAATACGACAAATAAGACATGTACAAGATATCAAGTTATGAAATAGGTGTAGCATGAAAATTATGAAGTGAAGTTTTAAATTCACAACAATCAAACACAGAAAATAAGAGAAACTTTTGTATTCATTCATCCAATATATTTTTACATGAGTTTATGCTCTAGCTTTGTGGACGTAGGTTGTTTACAATGAGTTTTAACTTACAAACCTTAATTTAGCCTTAGATCGATCTCAAACTAAAAAGAAATACATAAAAACAACAAAAATACATGAGAAACTACATAATTTCAATTCTGGAAGCCCATGTCTAACAATCATTGTTTACTCAGATATGGCTTCCTATAACTGCTTTTCTACCTTCTCTTCACTTTTGTCTTCTCCCAATTGGCTGCTGAGGACTTATGTGCCACTGCCTTTGAGTTTGGGATGATTTACCAAGGGTTTTAGGTGTGTGGAACTTGGTTTTGATTGGCAGTGATCTTTGAAATTCATTACTTATTTTCAATAACTACTTTGGTACAATCATAGGGAATTGCTGGATTTTGTGCCAATAGATATCCAAGGTTGTGTCATTTTGATCTCGTGTTCGTGAAAACCAAACATGAATTCTGAGCAAATGATATTTCACAATAAGGCTAGGGCGTTCCCCGCTTTAGGCGACGCATTGCAGCATTGCCCGGCTGCAGTGAAAAGTGTGCAAGAGCTACCGCATGACTTTGGGCTAATGCGGTTAAAGAAGTTAGTCCATGAGAAGAAGAGGAGGAATAGGAAAATTAGACTTGCTACTTGAAATATAGGAACCTTGACAGGCAAGAGTATAGAGTTGGTTGAGGTAAAGAAAGAAGAAGAATTAGTGTGGCTTGTATACAGGAGACAAGGTGGAAAGGGAATAAAGCTAAGGAGCTCATGGATGGGTATAAGCTTTTCTATGCAGGAAAGAGTAATAAAAGAAATGGAGTGGGTATAATTATAGATAAGGATTTAAAAGAGAAAATTGTGAGGGTAAAGAGGTTTGGTGATAGAATTATAGCAATTAAACTAGTACTAGAGGAAGACATAATTCATATCATGAGTGCATATGCTCCCCAAGTAGGACTAGAAGAAAGTGTGAAAAGACAATTTTGGGAGGAGATGGATGATTTAATGCGAGAAATCCCAAATAGTAATAAAATTTTCTTTGGAGGGGATTTAAACGGGCATATAGGAAGAGATAATAGAGGATATGAGAGAGTGCATGGAGGGCATGGATTTGGAGAAAAGAATGAATTTGGAAACACTATATTGGACTTTGCAGTGGCATTTGATCTTATAGTAGCAAATACTTACTTTAAAAAGAGAGATGAGCATTTAATTATATATAAAAGTGGGAGTAATGGGAGTCAGATAGACTTTTTTCTAGTTAGAAAACAGGACCGATTGGCTTGTAAAGATTGTAAGATTATCCCAGGAGAGAGTTTGACTATACAACATAGGCTTGGAGTTTTAGATATTTGCATTAGAAGTAAAAAGAGAGCAGTAGTAAACAAAATGGACTCTAAAACAAGGTGGAGAGATTTGAAGGGGGAAAGAGCAAATATATTTAAGGACAAAATGATTGAGAAAAGAGAATGGAATATTGAAGGAGAAACTACAGTAATGTGGAATCAAATGGCTAATTGCATTAGGAATGTTGCAAAGGAGGTACTTGGAGAATCAAAAGGGAAGAGACATATTAATAAAGAAACATGGTGGTAGAGTATGGAGATTCAGGAAGTTCGACAAAAAAAACATTGCTACAAAGTTTGGCAGGAGACTAAGAGTATAGAAAATTTTGAGTTGTATAAGAAAACAAAGAAAGAAGCTAAGAAAGTAGTAAGTAGTGCAAAGTTCAAAGCATACGATGACCTCTATAATAGGTTGGGAACAAGAAAAGGAGAAAAGAATATTTTTAAGCTTGCAAAAATAAGAGAAAAGAAAAGTAGGGACTTAGATCATGTCAAATGTATCAAGGACAATGAGGAAAATATTTTGGTAAAGGACAACGATATTATAGAAAGGTGGAAAGAATATTTTAGTAAACTTTTAAATGAAGAATATTTGGGCGATACAAGAGTGGAGGAGGATACTTCATTACAAGAGTATACTTTTCTCCGTAGAATTAGAGGGGTGAAAGTGAAGGAAGCATTAAAGCAAATGAAGACAGGAAAGGCAACAAGCCCAGATGGTATTCCGATAAAGGTTTGGAAATGCTTAAGAGAGGTTGGAGTAAGTTGGTTATGTAGACTATTCAATAAAATACTTGTGACAAAGAAAATGCCGGATGAATGGAGAAGAAGCATTGTAGTACCTATATATAAGAATAAAGGAGATATACAAAATTGTACCAACTATCGAAGGATTAAACTTATGAGTCACACTATGAAGTTATAAGAGAGAATAATAGAGCAAAGACTGAGAAAAAAGACTAAGATTTCAGAAAATCAATTTGGTTTTAAGCCATGGAGATCAACTATGGAAGCTATCTTTTTTACTTAGGCAATTAATGGAAAAATACCGAGCAAAGAGGAAAAATCTACATATGGTCCTTATCGATTTGGAAAAAGCCTATGATAGGGTACCGAGGAATTTAATTTGGTGGGTCTTAAAGAAAAGGAATGTCTCAAGAGGTTACATTGAAATTTTAAAGGATATGTATGAATGTGCAATAACAAATGTGAAAACCACGTGTGGAGAAACGGGCGGATTTCTAGTAACTATAGGCTTACATCAGGGATCATCCTTAAGCCCTTATCTCTTTGCATTAATTATGGATGAGTTAACTGTGTATATTCAAGAAGAAGTACCATGGTGTATGTTGTTCGCAGATGATATAGTATTAGTGGATAAATCAAGAGAGGGTGTAAATGCAAAGTTTGAGAGATGGCGGAGGGCATTAGAATCTAGAGGTTTTAAAATAAGTCGTATAAAGACAGTATATATGGATTGCAATTTCAGTGAACATATACAAAGTGTTGAAACCACTGTCAAAATTGAAACCCATGAGATATCACGTAAAGATTCTTTTTGATACCTAGGCTCGATGATTAGTAAGGATGGGGAGATTGACGAAGATATGGAGCATAGGATAAGAGCTGGATGGCTGAAGTGGAGACTAGCTTCGGGAGTACTTTGTGATAGACAAATGCCAACAAAATTGAAGGGAAAATTTTACAGGACAGTGGTTAGACCAGCTATGACATATGGAACAGAATGTTGGCCAATTAAGAAGACATATTCATAAGATGGATGTAGCGGAAATGAGAATGCTTAGGTGGATGTGTGGTAAAACTAGGAAAGATAAAATTAGAAATGAGCACTTTCGAGAACATTTAGGGGTAGCACCAGTAGGAGATAAGATTAGAGAAACTCGTTTAAGATGGTTTGGGCATGTTGAGCGTAAGCCAGTAATGGCACCGGTAAGAAAAAATTTGGATATACAGGTGGAGGGTCCATCAAGAGGTAGGGGTAGGCCGAAGAAAACATGGATGGAAGTCATTAATTCAGATTTGAAGAAGTTGCTCTTATCGAAAGATTTAGCTTAAAATAGAATGGAATGGAGAAATAGAATTTATGTAGCCGACCCCAACATGGTTGGAATAAGGCTTTGATGATGATGATGATGATGATGATGTTCGTGAAAACCAAAATGAAGCCATGAAAAGGGCATACACAACAATCAAGGACTCCATACCCTTTGAGTGAAAAAAAAACAAAGAAGACGACTTTTTAGTCATGCATTGTGGTTTTAATGATAAAGCCATGAACACATGGTTTTTCTCTCTGAAAGAACACTTTCAAAAGTTGAAGGCCAAGTTTCAAAAATTTTAATAGCATTTTAACATAGTTTTAGAGCAAAACCTCACCATGTTTTGGTGAGAAAAGGGGCATGGAAGGGAGTTTTACATGTTATAGCACTTGTAGGAGACTTAGGGATGTGAATGTATGGCAAATGGTTCACCATGGGTCTATTTATATGCTCAGGAAGCAGTTGGGATGGTTTCTAGAGATTTGAATTTAAATCTTGGAAAGAAGAAACTATAGAAAACTGCTTGTGAGTCCATTCTACGTAGATTGCACTATGCTCGGACAAGGAGGGCCATCTGAATCATAGCATGTCCAAATGATCTCCAATATTTATGAAATTTGAGGAAACATGTTTAGACTTCGTTTTCACACAGTAGGAGTGATTTCTCCATCATTTGATTTCATTAAGTTGCCTAATTGTAGTCTTTAAGCCCTATGTCTAAAAAAACAATGCAAATGAATGAACTTGATCTTGTTTTGCTTGAATTGAGTCCAAATAACCTCCAATGGCTCTGAAACTTTGGAAAATCATTATTAAACTTATTTTGAAGCATTAGAGAAGATTCCACCTTCATTGGACTTTTGAAAATTAGGTTTTCATTCCATGATTGATGACTCTTGTATTGAACTGTATAAATACTATATTATTTGAATTCAAATCCAAATGGTTTCAAATTGCTTTGAAACGTTGGAAATTCATTGTTAGAGTTGTTTTAAAGCTCTCCATAAAGTTTCACACCAATTAGTCTTCTGGAATTAGAGTTTTCATTCCATGTCCGATGGCCTCTATACCTTTAATTTTAGGTTCAAATGGTATTCAATTGGCCTGAAACTTAAAGTCATGCCTTTAGAGCTCATGTTTGACCGTATGGAGCAATTTCATCAACAATTTTCCTTTGGAAGTTAGCTTAGTGCAATATCGTAGTCCATGCTTGAGGACCTAGGGTCTGGAGTGATTTCAACTGGATTTGTGCCCAAATGATCGTAAATTACATTGAAACTTCTGGAAACACTTTGAATATGTGTTTCTTGACCTTAGACCAAAAGTCATCTTGTTTTGACCTCTAGAACAAGGCCAACTGCAATTAATGGGGTCCATATCTGCTCACTTTGGGAATGGATGCTCTTTGACTAGTTTCGAGCCCATATGGACTTGGACTGTCTTGAAACTTTGAGGAAATTTCTGAACTCATGTTTCAGGGCTCTGCATGAAGTTTCGACTTAATCTAACCTCTGAAGCCACACTAAATGTAGTCATTGGAGTTCATTCCTGGGCCGCTAAAGTTCAAGGGATACGGAACCGATTTCACTGTTAGGGCTCCTTTTGCATTCCGGATAACTTTGGAGCTTCTTGTATATTTCCTTTAGCTAAGTAAGTGCTCTTGGTATCATAATTCCTCATATTCCTCTTCAATTTGCCTTTGATCTGGTGTTTGCACTGTTGGAAGCATATGTAATTTTTTATGTGCCAATAATAGTGGATTTGAATTTGAAAAAAAAAAAAAAAAACAAGAGGTTCCTTGTGATGTGGATTTCTTGTCTTACAAATGGAATTGATTAAGTTGAAACACACACACACAGATTATGGACTTACAAAGATTATGTCCTACATCCAAACAAATAGTGTTATAACGAAAAGGAACACATCTATGATCTATGATCCCTATTCATCCTACACTGTCCTCCAAAGCAGTTCCATTGATATTGTGTTGCTTGTTTGTTTGTTGTGACCTGTAAATTCTATTTTACCAAACTTCCTATTAGTAGATTCCCAAATCTGAATGGAAGGAAATTATTAAATAAGATCTCCCCTAAAGTGGTGCTCTTTGACATGCTACTACGTTTATTGTTCTTCGACATAGGATAGCTTTCCACGAGCACATTCTTTTAAAGTTATTATTCAAACTTCTCCAGTCATTCTCCGAGTGTCATGGGACTACACCACTGGTATGTGCATTTGAATCCAAGTTATTAGTTATGTTTTTTTTATCTCTTCTTTACTTTGTATAATGGGGCACACCTTTGGTTAAATGTAAGCCTTTAACATGTTTCAACCCAATAAATTGTTATCATTCTCAATTTAGAACCACTGTTTGGATAAATCTTAGCTTTTTCACATTCATCAATCCTTATGAATTGGCATTGTTTCCAATTCATATCAATCCAACCAATAGATGTCCTTAGGTTTAATCACGGAAAATAAGATGGCCCCACTAATGGATTTCTAATATTGCCATGCAATGATGAAAGCAAATGATGGAATTGTAAATCTAATCACTTCACAATCACTTAGCCCCATGAATTGACACTATTTCCAACTTGATACCAAGCTACATTAATATCATTGGATTAAATCACAAAATAAGAAGGCCCCATTGAGAAAAAGTATAAATTTTTTTATCAGTAATGATAAATTAAATTATGAATATAATAATAATAATACAAGAAAAGCTTCAACAAAAAGCAACAACAAACGAAGGAATTTGTACAGCCTTATACCAACACCCAAAACCAATAAACTAATGATGGGGGCCACAAGTGAGAAAACTCTATGCACCCCTTGCTTGGCTAAAGAGTCTACTATACTATTTGCTGACCGATGAAAATAAAAGAAGGAAACCTGAATTGAAGAAAATAAAGCCTTAATCTCATTTAGATAGAATTAAAGTCTCCAAGAACTCATTCCCACCATAGAAACCCGCATACTAGCATTAGAGGAATCACTTTCTACAATTAAGCTTTTCTTAAAAGTAAAGAAAAGACCCTTAAGGCTTCCAAAATGGTAAGCACTTTTGCTTCATTAGATTCTTTTCTACCAACATTCTTGGAGAACATAAACAAAACTTCTTCCTTGCTATTCTGAAGAACTCCACCTATATCAACTAGCTCGTGCTTGCCTTTTGCCACACCATCACACCATCAATATTGAGTTTTAAACAACTCGATGGAGGAGGACACCAACACACCACTATCCTTTCCCTAGACAGACCACAGGATGTACAAGCTTTCCAAATATGAAGAATACAATCTAAGTTCATACCAATAAGTTTTGCTATCAAAGTAGCCCATTTTGCAACCCTAAACTTAACTAGTGAAAGAAGATCTTCCAGCGGTAATAAAGATCTCCTAAAAATCCTATCATTTTTTTTTCTTCCAAAGAGACCATCAAATTGCAAAGGAAATCATGCTCTACAAAATTAAGCCACAGCCATGAAAAGGACTAACCCTTTACTCTTCCACCAACAAACATGAACAGCATGGAAAGCACCAAAGAAGAGCACACCTCCTCAAGAAATAAACCCAAAGATAGGTCGCATAGTCACCAAGCAAGAATATATGATTAATAGACTCGTCATCCTTTCCACAAAAAGAGCAACAGTCCACCAAATCATTTGACATCATGCCTCTTCTACAAAGGTTATCAACTGTAGCCACTTTACTGACAATTACTAGCCAACAAAAGGCCTCAACTCTAGGAGGGGCCAAACCAAGACAAACCTACAAGAAAGGAGCTTGAACTCTGAAGGAAGAGTCCAAAGCCTTATAACAAGACTTCGTAGAAAACTTACCACATGGATGAGACTTCCAAATGCGGACGTCTAGCTCATCTCTGCAAATAAAAGTGTTAGAAAGTCGATTTAACAAGAACTCGTACTGAGACAACTCAAAATGGATGCAAAACTCTCGAAATCTAAACACACCAAGACACAATATTCCCCTCCCAAATATAACAATCTTTAATAGAAGACTTTTTATTAGATGTTGTTGGGTTTATGTCTTTTATTCCAGGTTCATCGGATCAGTTCACTGGGTTAGCCGGGGGTTGGGCTTTGAATCAGTTGTATTTTGGTCATTGTCTTGGGTGCTCTTATGGGTTAAGAAAGATATGGTCATATTTATCATTTAACTTGTAACCCTAACCCTAATTGTGATAGTAAAGAGATAGTGAGTTCTTTTTGACCATGGATATAGGCATACCACCAAACCACATAAATCTCTCTTGTGTGCTCTCTTGTGTGTGCTTTCTCTTCTTGTATGTGGCTTGATTGTCGATCATAGGCTTTGCGCTTCGACACATGCACAACAGATGCCAACTGAAAAAGTCTAGTAAATAAATGACACAAAGGAACCCCACTCAACCAATCATCCAACCATAATCAGACATGAATCCCCTCCCCCACATTGAATCCTCTCCCTTTATAAAGGACTTTACCCCTCTCACCAGATTTATCCCCCAAACTAGAAATGAATGTCCACAACCCAAAGACATGATACAAAGGAACTTTAGAAGGAACCCACTCCCAATAATCCTCACCATATTTTGATACAATTACTTTTCTCCATAAGGCATCTCTCTTCTCTCTAAAACTCCACGACCATTTAGCTAGAAAAGCCTAGTTTTTAGCCCAAGATCACCAAGGCCCAAAACCCTGCACACTTCGGCTTCAAGACTTCACTCCATCTTACAAGATGCATTTTCTTTTTCTTGCTTTGGCCTTCCCATAAGAAATTCCTTCACAAAGGGTCTAAGTTTTCAATCATCGACTTCAGCATTTTGAAAAGCGACATATAGTACATGGGCAAGTTGAAAAGTGTGGCTTTAATCGAAGCAATCCTTCCCCCCGGAGAGATAATGACTCTTCTACTTGGATAACTTTCTTTTAGATTTCTCTATCATTGGAGTCCATATAGCCTTTTTACTCAAATTACCCCTTGTAAGCATTCCAAGATATTAAAAAGGTAAATGACTGACTTGACAATGCAATCTCCTATCCATAAGATCAATGTGGTCTCCAGAAGTCCCTACGCCGACTAGAATACTTTTTGAAAGATTGATCTTTAACTCCAATGCCAATTGAAAACATCTTAAGATTCTTTTCAAGGTTATATTCTCCTCCCATCTAACAGAACTAAGTAAGATAATATCATATGCAAATTGAAGAGCAATTATCGCCTCTCCATTGGAACCTACTTTAAAACCCTCAATGAGCCTAATCTCCTTAGCCTTTGTTAACATAGTTCCCAACACTTAACAACCAAGGTGAAGAGAAAGGGAGAAAGCAGGTCACCCTGTCTTAAACCTCTAGAAGCTTTAAAAAGCCTCGAGGGAAAACCAATTACAAAAAGTGGAAGAAATACGTTCCCAAATCCAACTTCTCAAGTTTGAACCAAATCCTGTTCATCCAAGTATATAATCATATAATCCACAAACGTCCAATCAATGTGATTATAAGCGTTCTCCAAATCAATCTTAAAAATAACACCCTCCTTATGTGACCTTTTCCTTGAATGAATAAGCTCATTAGCAATCAAAATCCCATTAAGAATCTGCTACTTATTGATGAAAGCACCTGCTGGAAAAAGACTAATGATGAATGACAACACTCTTTCCAACCTAAGAAAGAGTAAAAATAGGGAATTAGTAAGTTAAATGTGGTTGGAGTCTAATGTTAAAATATAAAAAAAAGGAAAGGATTGTTGCCTTTCAAGAGAGGAAATAGGCATTTAAATGCCTTAAACTTCTCTTCATAAATTTTAGCATAAGAAATAAATCTGCCAACAAATCAAGATAACAACCCATATTCTCATTTGTAAAGGTAATGGGGCATTTTCTAATCTCTCTCTCTCTCTCTCTCTCTCTCTCTCTCTCTCTCTCTCTCTCTCTCTCTCTCTCTCTCTCACAATATATATGCAATAATGGTCCTGTACAAGTGGGCCCCAAGCCTCATAAGGTAGTCATATCGTAAGACGGTAAGGAAACCTTGTACCGGAATATTGCTCATATAGAATATTTTTCATATATATATCGAGTCGCCTTCACCTGTGGCTGTACGCTCAATGAAGTTATACGCGATCTTGTATCTCATTACATTAAAGGGAGCTTAACGATCAGATGTTAATTATATTTGAATCTTTGTAAAAGATACTAAAATAACAGGTTAGGAAATCTCGAAATTAATGGAACTGGTTTCCACGCATGTAACACTCTGACCCAACGTAATCTGGTTTTCTGCTTAATTAATGGCGAATTAGTTGTTTTATGTGTTTTGACCTTGTTTTTGTTTCATTCCGGGTTATGGATAGGTAGTTGGGTTGAATTTAACCTGGTTTAGGTAAACTTGAGCCATTTTTCTTAATTTTAGATTTTGTAAGACGTTGTCATTCATCCATCATCTTAGCGTAATCACGTGTCTTTCGTCAAGCTCGTTAACTTTCGTAACTGACCCGTATATAAACGACGTCTTTTGTTTCCGTTGGACCGTTAATTGACTCAAACTGTAATTCTAAGTTATCCTTGGACTTTTTTCACGCCCCGATCCCAGGAATTTGGGGATTTGAGTGGGCCTCCAGGGAGCGGATACGTGATCACGTAGAAATCCGTGCCCTGAAGAATTATGCACGAATTCCTACAAGGGAGATTTCACAGGAACGTGTGAGGTATGCCAACACACGTAGGAATGTAACTCATCATAAGCGAATTCCCTGCGAAATACTCAGTAATAATCAAAAGCAAATTAAAAGAACATATCCGTTGTCATTCATAGATAAACATACAGATATATGTACATAGCAGTGCTCAAAGCTCCAATTATATTTCGTACAATTCAACATTTACTTAAAGGAGTTAGGTACATAAAGACTAATTTGTGTTTTCCCAGAACGGACCAAAAAGTGATCATAACATCTCCAGAACTGACGCACTCCGTAGGATAACTAATAAAAGACATTGTCATCCTTCCATTTATCTATACTCCGAGGTACCATTGGGGCACTCTCCGAGGGCGCGTCAACACCAGAGTTGGGACCGGGTTCTGTACCTGCAATACCAAGGGTAACACTGTTAATACGACGGTTAAGCAAGTATTGAGGCATATGAAGCAAGTATAACAATACATATCAACTGAACTTAACAGTATACACTGATTTAAAGAGGGCAATGGTAAATCACTAGACATATAGTGCATGAGTGGCAATGAATGAGGTATTACGATCAAAACATACTACGTACTAATTGGCAACCACGATGCTCTATCTCCTAAAAGGGAAGCTTACATATGGGTCGTAGGGGATCAAGCTAACTTTTCGAGAAGCGTCGACAACTCTTCCATAAACTACTGCAGTAGTGACATACATATACCCAAAGGGCACAAGCTAAGTAGTGCCGACTCGGAATCAATCATACTATTCATAACATACATAAGGAATAGTCAATCATGGAAGCAACGAATAATTAAACGAAACACATGCATATGGGCTACAAAGGCCCGAACCTCGGCTATACCCTTGGCTAGCAAGCATACACTCAGTAGAAGTTCTAACTTGTCAAACACGCAGTCATTAGAAGCTCAGGTCTGAGTTGCCTCAGGGTTTACTAGAGGAAGTGAATCCGATAACGAGTCATGTCGAAGGTAATATATCATAGCAATATGAATGCATTCAGATTAAGTAAGTATCCCAGAACCACTATCCACCCTATATTATGTAACCCATGATCCCCAAGGACATTCAACACGATGTACTCATAAGGCGTCCAGTGTCATTGTGTTACCGCGTTTTGGTATCACCTCATATGCATACAAGACACCCCTTTCTTATGCCAACATCCATGACTTGCCATTGGGAGATCATCTGGAAATAATTCATTCTCTGCAACATGTGATTACCCTTGATCCAGTATAGTGGTATGGAAGGTGCCAACACTAAGGCCCTACAAAATCATTAAAGGTTCTTAACACCCTATAATAACTGGATTCTTACGGCTTAGCCGCGTACAATGCTACGGCTTAGCCGAGGGGTTCATGGTCCTTTTTAAATTTCAGGCGCATTTACAGTTTAACCGTATATTTGCCTATGGCTTAGCCGTGCTAAGCCGTAGGCTAGATTACGGTGAGGTTACGGCTCAGCCGTAGTGTTTCACGGTGCAGCCGTAGTTAAGCCGCAGAAGGAATTGGGTTTCATGAGCTCTCTGGAAAGCTCGCCGTAACAAGACCTCCGGCTTGGGTATAGGCTGGCCACGGCTTAGCCATGTGCATTTCACGGTGTAGCAGTGGATAAGCCGTAATACAAAACTAAGTTTTGCTGCTCTCTGGACTTTGAGCCGTAAATGCTCACGGCTTAGCCATAGCTTCGCCGTAAGTTTTAGAATTTTGGAGTCACTTCTATAACTCGTTTCCAATACAGAAATCTGAGTTGTAGGGAGTTTAAATGGCTTACTCAAGGAGTCTCTAAAGATATCTAGTACTCACACACCCTCCTACTACATTTTTACCTTCCAACTCAACCACACCATATGTGTACAAAATTAAAATAAGGAAAAATGTCTTAAATTGGAGAATTGAAAGAATTAATCCAAGAATCAATACTTAATCATTCATGCAGCACATATGAACTCTAATACTTGCCTTTGTACCAGTGCTAGCCTTCTCTAACTCTTTCTTATTGTGTGGCTAAGGGAAACCTCCAAACTGAAAATGGGTCCTCTACAAATAAAACATGCAATGAAGAGTGGGATTTAGATTTGCATGCATGTCATGAAATGGAATCCTTGTGACTCTAATAAACCCAAAATGAATGACAAGGAGGTAAGTCTTCACCTTATGAAGCTCATAGCAAGTAGGAGAGAATACCCAAGGAGAGAAAAGTACAGGAAAGGAGAAGAGGAAGAAGAAGAAAAGTCCTCACTACTACATGCAAGGCTTCTTAGGTCTAGTAGCTCTCTAAATCATGAAGTGAAGATGAAGATTGAAGAGGAAAGAAACAACCCGAGTAGCCAACGTAAGGAGGAAAGAAGAGAAAGAGAAAGGGACGTGGAGTTCATTGTTTTAAACATAACTTTTCTCCAAGTTACATGCAAGTCCAAGCTTTTAATGAAATTACAGTTTAGGCCACATGGACCTCAATTGGCTCAAGACGAGTTCGGATCAACGCAAGCCCGACACGAAAGACGATCTACATGAAAAATTACACAAGGAGTGATTGATGAGGTGCCCATAAGATGCAAGATCAATTTACAAAAAGGCCCTCAATTACTGAAGTAAGGTTCAAACTCCTCTCAATTACCCGTCCAAGGCCCAAATCCAATAGTTTGTATTAGATTAACCTTAATAAGGTTTAATTAACATAGAACGTGATTAATTAGCGTAGATTAAGATTAGTGGAATTCGGAATCTTACAACTTTTCTCTAATTCTCTCAATCCTTATCTTAGATAGATATAGAGATGCACCGACCTTCTTCATATTCAACATTTTCTTTTTCTTTTTCTCCCTTCCTTTGTTTCTTCTTTTCCTTTTCTTTTTTTCTTTTTCATGATCAAAGCCAAGGGGAGAAGGCTCTTGCATCCATTCCATTTGTCACAACCCGAGCCCAGGGACCGGGGGTCAGAGGGAGTCTAACCAATGACACACGTACTCCCGTGCATGCATACCTAGACCCCGTCTAAGCATACACACACAAGGGATCATTCACACGTGCAAACAACTGTACGCGGAAGCTGTACGTATCAAGGCATATAACAACACACCAAGAGACATAGTGTATTACAACAATCATGAACTGATAACAAGAACAAATTTACAAGAACGTATGACAATATAGCGGGCTTACAACAGTCAAAACTCAAAATACAGATATCACTCAAAGCCCACGTTACAAGTACAGAAAAATCCCCTCAATAGACTCGGACTCAAATGAATGGGGAGAACAAAATGATGCAAACCGTACTCTGGAGGATGGATCAAGTCCACTCCTCTAGGCCGGAGGGGGCCTCGCGAGCCTCTCCTGGAGTCGGGTCGACCAACGCAGGATCGGGAAAGGGATCTGAGCCTGCAACACACAAAGACAACTCATAAGTACGACGACTTAGCAAACTATAAGCCACAAGACGATAACACGAATTGCATCTAAAGTGAGCAATAGTCATAATGCAAGATCTATAGAAAGCATGTTCGTATACTAAGCAATTATGCAAATGAATAAGCATGCTATCAGAATCATAAACAAATAACAGTCAAAGTGGCTACTACATTGGCCATTTTCTCCCTTTCGAGAGCAGTCGGAATGAGAACACCAGCGACCGGGCCAGGGTACGCATGGGTCTCTAGTTCCCGGGGTCCGGAGTCTCAGGACAGAACACTCTGCAGAGGCAAACACATAAACTAAACCAAAGTTAACCCCGTCGGGTATCCTAAGGCTGAGGCTCAGTAGTGCCATAGAACGATCACAATCAAATCGGATGATGCACCTCAATCAATCATACCATATCACATACCACATGCAGATCTCACATATCACGCTGAACAAACAGTAGGAAGTGCATCACATAAACTGATACTGATACTGAATGCAATTAAGCAATAACGGAAGGTACTGAATACGAATAACAATACCAAATGCGGATCAGTAGTTACCAAGAACAATCTCAAGTACTAACAATTAAGCACTGATGCAAGTACTCCAGTGGAGCAACAGTAAAACACAAGAATAGAATTGTCCCGCCTGGGCTTCGCTCTGGGGTTGCTGTATTTCCCACAGAATCGAGAGGTCCAGCGCAGAACACATAAGAGGGCATAACCGAAATCAATATGCTGTACAAATCAACAAATCAAGTACTTATACGAATCAAGGTCAATTACAAGCCAATCCTAACCTATTTATCCAGTGTTTCTAACCGTGCATGTTGATGTAGTTTTAAGTTATCCAGTATACCATTGTCTAGTGTTGCAGAATCAGGAGTGTACACCGAAGTCCCTTAAACCAACACCCATGGGGAGGTGCTAAACAACTGGATAACCGTCATGAATGATTCACAGCCCATGAGATCATTCATGTCATGCAAACATTCCATTGGGCATGTTCAGGTTAGCTACATTCTATCATGAAAGTCATATACGATATGTTGCTTAACCTAGTCCTTTTCATTCAATTCTCAGGGTCTCACGGTGTAGCCGTAGGTGACCTTACGGCTTAGCCGAGGCATCTTACGGCTTAGCCGTAATATACACTGCAGCTGAGCCGAGGCTCCCCAAAATGTCCATCCGGATTTACGGCTCAACCGTATTTTGCTCTACGGCTCAGCCGTATCCTGGTCCACGGCTTAGCCGTAAGACAATGTACGGCTTAGATCAGGCTGGGCCGTAGAAGAATGGCAATTTGCCAACTCTCAGTTATTTTCAGATGTCAGTCTGTATTGTTCTACGGTTAGGGTTACGGCTGGGTCTCGGCTTAGCCGTAAGCCATTTTACGGCTTAGCCGTAGCACGTTTCACGGTGTAGCCGTGAGTGCACGGACTCATTTTTCCTGTATCAGTTATAGCTACACAGGAAGTGTACAAAACGACTCAAAACAAGGAGATAACAGCAAAATAAGTTCAATGGGGCTGTCTAACACTGAGAAACACAAGGAAGAACAGAAATACAACAATCAAATCCACATCAATTAGTGTTCATACTACTTGGGCTTATACTTGCCTCACGGATGGAAATCACTTCGTTATTTTGGCTCAGTCCACTGGAATCACACAATCGAGCTCCTTTCCTCCTTCCACACGAATCAGAAACGAAGAAGGAATGAGAGAAAGAGAGCTGAACAGGAGAGAGATGAGCTGAGAGAGACAGAGAGTGAGCTGAGAGACGATCGAAATAAAGGAATGGAGTAGGTAGGATATTTAAAGTAAAAATGAGTCCAATTTACACTTAAGTCCAAACAGTTTACACAAATATCAGTTTGAGTCAACTGACGGTCCAACGAGAGCAAACGAAATCATTCGGATCCAAGACAGTTACGAAGATCGACAAGCTCAACGAAATACACGCGATGACGTCCGAATGACGCAAAACGGACAAGGTCAATCAAAAGCCAAAATTACGAAAAAGGGCTCAAACTACCTAAACCAAGTCAACTCAACCCAACAATCTCTCTAAGACTCAAAGCCAAAGAAAAACAAAATCAAAACACACTTAGCGACAAAATCGCACGCGATTACTCACTAATCCGGATCAACTCGGGTCGGAGTGTTACACTATTCATTCATCGCTTGTGTATCCAAGGTAAGCTATGGATCCGAAGTCATCTCAATAAGTTTCACACCTTCTCTTCTCATTTTTTCCTACGTGCACTCATTTCTTCTCTCTTCTTACATGCATGGTGATTAGAGCAGTGTTTAGACGGTGAATTTGAGCCAAAGGACAACGAATTCACAGTAAAAGCTCATTTGAGGCAAGTATAAGCACGATTTGAATGAACAAATGTTAGTACACGGTGATTGTTCTTAGTCTTCTTTATACCCTCAAGTGTGTTTTGACGTACGGCCCTCTTGTAATTGTATGTTTTTTATCCTTATTATATCCGAGGTGTAAGAGTCACTTCAGTCGTTCTGTAACAGAGTTCGGTTACCCAACCGATCGGGTTTCAAAACCGACCAATCGGACATTTCCAGAACCGAAATCTGACCGATCGGGCTTCATAACCGACCAGTCGGCCCTGAAGCACTCTGCTTCAGGAAATTGAGTCTGTAACTGAAACCTCTTTGTACTAATTTCTGTCCTCCTACATCTAACACAAACAAAGGACCTTTTTAGGCTATCATCCTAGGCCTCGTGGCTCATGATTTACGGAAAGAAAGGCTTCTAGAGAACATCAATAAAAGGTAGGTAGGAAATGAACCTTATAGGGCCTTCACATTCAGATGTTAGTAACCCTTAACTTGCCCAATGGAACATGAGAAACGCATGAATAGTCTTAAGGGCTGTGACCCATTCATGTGTGTTGTCCAGTGTTAAGCACCTCACCGTGGGTGTTAGTTTAAGGGACTTCGATACACTTTTCTGATACAATGCAACACTCGTGAAAGAAAACTGTGTATCGGATAACTTAAAACTACATTTTCATGCACGGTTAGAAACACTGGGTGACTAGAGTAGGATTGGCTAGTAAAGTACCTTGCTTCCAGCCAACTGAGCTGCATGGCATATTGAATGACAATTATTGCCCTCCACTCATATGGACACTCTTATGTATGGAATGAATAGTCATCGTTATGCTTTTTCGATACTGTATGCATTCGATTTGTAACGACCCAGTCCCAAATTACATTTGAATGAAAGAATATAGGTAATAATCTATTATAAACTATCGAGGCGCACTTGGTAGCTCAACTGGTTAAGATCCCAGCTGTGCCTCGGGTGAGATCAGGGTTCGAGTCTATGCAAGGACAAAATCCCCGCTGCGTACTCTGAGGGTAAGACAGCGTCCTCTGCCCGCTCTGTGTAACACTCCGACCCGATTTGATCCGGATTAGTGGGTAATTGCGTGTGATTTGAGCGTTGAGTGTGTTTTGATTTTGCTTGTTTTTGGTTTTGAGTTTAGAGAGATTGTTTGGGTTGAGTTGACTCGGTCTAGATAGTTCGAGCCCTTTTTCGTAATTTTGGCTTTTGATTGACCTTGTCAGTTTTGCGTCATTCTGACGTCAGCGCGTGTATTTCGTTGAGCTTGTCGTTTTCCGTAACTGTCTTGGATTCGAATGAGTTCGTTTGTTCTCGTTGGACCGTCATTTGACTTAAACTGATATTTGTGTTAACTGTTTGGACTTAAGTGTAAATTTGACTCAAGTTAACCTTTAAATATCTCACCTACTCTCCCATTTCTCTCGATCGTTCTCTTCTCACGCTCAGCTCGTCTCTCTCTCGTCAGCTCTTTTCTCTCCTTCTCCATCTCTGTTCCTACTGCTTGAGGGAGGAAGGAAAGAGCTCATTCGTGTGTGTTTCCGGAGGACTGAGCCAAGCAACGTGTGATTTTCGTCCGTGAGGCAAGTATAAGCTCAAGTTGTATAAACACCAATTGATATGGTTTTGATTGTCACATTTGTATGCTTCATTGTGCTTCTCAATGTTAAACAGCCCCTTTCAGTCAGTTCTGTTGTTATTTTGCTGTTTTCGGTTATTTTGTTCAGTTTCTGTATGTCTGTAGTGATTCCAGAAAACTGAGTCCGTGCACTCACGGCTAAGCCGTGAAATGTGCTACGGCTAAGCCGTAAAATGGCTTACGGCTAAGCCGAGACCCAACCGTAAACCAAACCGTAGAACAGTACAGACTGTTATCTGAAAATAACTGAGAGTTGGCAAATTGCCATTCTTCTACGGCCCAGCCTGATCTAAGCCGTACATTGTCTTACGGCTAAGCCGTGGACCAGGATACGGCTGAGCCGTAGAGCAAAATACGGTTGAGCCGTAAATCCGGGTGGATATTTGGGGAACCTCAGCTCAGCCGCAGTGTATATTACGGCTAAGCCGTAAGATGCCTCGGCTAAGCCGTAAGGTCACCTACGGCTACACCGTGAAACCCTGAGAATTAAATGAAAAGGATTAGGCTTAAGCAAAAGACCGTGTATGACTCTCATGTTAGAATGTAGCTAACCTGAATATGCCCAATGGAATGTCTGAATGACATGAATGATCTCGAGGGCTGCGGATCATTCATGCAGTTATCCGGTTGTTTAGCACCTCCCCATGGGTGTTGGTTTAAGGGACTTCGGTGCACACTCCAGACACTGCAACACTAGACAAGGGTGCATCGGATAACTTAAAACTACATCAACATGCACGGTTAGAAACACTGGATAATTAGTGTAGGATTGGCTTGTAATTGATCCTTGATTCGTATAAGTACTTGATTGTCTGATTTGTACAGCATATTGATTACGGTTATGCCCTCTTATGTGTTCTGCGCTGGACCTCTCGATTCTGTGGGGAATGCAGCAACCCCAGAGCGAAGCCCGGGCGGGACCATTCTATTACTGTGTCTTGTGTTTTATCGTTGCTCCATTGGAGTATTTGCATCAGTGCTTATTGTTATTGAGAGTATCAGTGCCTCTTTTATGGCTTAATTGCATTACGTATCAGTTTATTGTTCAGTATCAGCTTATTGCTCAGTATCAGTATATGTGATGCACTTCCTATTGTATAGCATGATATGTGAGCCCTGTATGTGGTATGTGATATGACATGATTGATTGATTGATTGAGGTGCATCATCCGATTTGATTGTGATTGGTATTGGCACTACTGAGCCTCGGCCTTAGGATACCCGACGGGGTTAACTTTGGTTTAGTTTATGTGTTTGCCTCTGCAGAGTGTTCTGTCCTGGGACTCCGGACCCCGGGAACTAGAGACCCATGCGTACCCTGGCCCGGTCGCTGGTGTTCTCATTCTGACTGCTCTCGTAAGGGAGAAAATGGCCAATGTAGTAGCCACTTTGAATGTCATCTGTTTATGATTCTTACAGCATGCTTATTCGTTTGCATATTTGCTTAGTATACGAACATGATTTCTGTAGATCTTGCATCATGACTTTTGCTCACTTTAGATGCAATTCGTGTTATCGTCTTGTTGCTTATACCTTGCTAAGTCGTTGTACTTATTCGTTGTCTTTGTGTGTTGCAGGCTCAGATCCCTCTCCCGATCCTGCGTCGGTCGACCCGACTTCAGGAGAGGTTCGTGAGGCCCCCTCCGGCCTAGAGGAGTGGACTTGATCCATCCTCCAGAGTACGGTTGCATCATTTTGTTCTCTCCATTCCTTGCGTTCGAGTCTATTGAGGGGATTTTTCTGTATTTGTAGCGTGGGCTTTGAGTGATATCTGTATTTTATGTTTTGTTCATTGTAAGCCCGCTATATTGACATACGTTCTTGTATTTGCTTTGTTATCAGTTCATGATCTTTTGTAATCTCCTATGTCATTTTGGTATATTGTGGTATGCCTTGATACGTACAGCTTCCGCGTACAGTTGTTTGCACGTGTGAATGATCCCTTGTGTGTGTATGCTTGGACGGGGTCCAGGTGTGCATGCACGGGAGTACGTGTGTCATTGGTTAGACTTTCTCTGACCCCCGGTCCCTGGGCTCGGGTTGTGACACTCTGCATGATCAATTAGGTGGAACAATACCTTCTCAAAATGAGGAGGCGCCTTTTGGGGACAAAACCGTGAGGACTTCCATAAAAACTATAAAGCGTGCTCGAGTCAGAGCAATTTCAGGATGGGTGACCTCCTACGAAGTCCAAAGCGGACAATACCTCGATGGTGCAGAGCGGATTGTTACAGATGGTATCAGAGAAGGGGATGGCTCTCCTCTGAGTGGTGGGAGAGGACCGCTCGAATCCTGCTTCCCTCTCGAATCCTGCCCTTCACAAATAGGGGGGAACGAAGGAGGAGGAACGAAGTCCCACATCACTGATGAGGCCGTCTTTAGTCCGACATTGTTCTAGATATGTGGATATGTGGATATGGGGACATATCCGGCGGAAGCTGGTGGGCCTGTAACGACCCAGTCCTAAAGTACATTTGAATGAAAGAATATAAGTAATAATCTGTTCTAAACTATCGAGGCCCGCTTGGTAGCTCAACTGGTTAAGATCCCGGCTGTGCCTCGGGTGAGATCAGGGTTCGAGTCTATGCAAGGACAAAATCCCCACTGCGTACTCTGAGGGTAAGACAATGTCCTCTGCCCGCTCTGTATGATCAATTAGGTGGAACAATACCTTCTCAAAATGAGGAGGCGCCTTTTGGGGACAAAACCGTGAGGACTTCCATAAAAACTATAAAGTTAAATGTGCTCGAGTCAGAGCAATTTCAGGATGGGTGACCTCCTGGGAAGTCCAAAGCGGACAATACCTAGATGGTGCGGAGCGGATTGTTACACGATTTGTTTGATATATTCATTAACTTGAGTATTGTATGAGATGATATGCATGGTTTACTCAAGTTCAAGTATATGATTGATTCCATATGGTCAGGCACTACTCAGCCTCAGCCTTAGGATACCCAACGGGGTTGACTCTGGCTTAGTATGTATGGTACCGCTGTAATGTGTTTATGTCTTGGGGCTTCCGGACCCCAGGAACCCGAAATCCATTCATACCCTGACCCGATCAATGATATTCTCAATAAGTAAGATCCCAACAGGGAGTATATGGCAAATGTAGTAGCCACCTAGTCAAGTACATGACACGTATACATTGATTCTGATAGCATGTTTTATTTGACTGCACAACTTGCCTAGTATACGAACTTGGAACTCTATAAATTATTAATTGTTCTTATGCAGCTATATACAACACGCGTTAACTTATTGTTGCTTATGCTTTGCTGAATTGTTGTATTCATGAGTTGTCTATTGTGTTACAGGCTCAGGTCCTGCTATCGACCCCTCATCGGTTAGCCAGACTCCAAGGGAGACCGTAGATGCCCCGTCAAGGCTCGAGGAGTGGATGTGATCACTCCGCTGGAGAGCGACATTGACATGCATAGAGGTCTTCCTTGCTGTGAATGGGGCTGTGGTGTGGTTGATTTTGTATTTGGGTATTTTTTGGACTTTATCCATTTTGTCTCCTATCTCCATCTTGTATATCTTGTACTTCATGTAATCTTTTGTAGATGTGTAGATGTGATTTTGTTTTAGTGGATCTTCTATTATTATGCATTGATACCTACAGCTTCCGCGTACATAATATTGGCACGTGTGAAATTTCCTTATGCATGTACATTTAGACAAGGTCTATGTGTGAACGCACGGGAGTACGTGTGTCACCAATTATGGTTAACCTTAATCCCCGAATGCTTGGGCTCAGGTTGTGACAATGCATATCCATCTCTCTCCACCCATTGCTTCTCTCTCCACGCATCTCTCTTTTTTTCTCTTCTCATTCCACACCCAAACTATAACCTGTCTCCCTTATTCTCTTTTTTTTTTTTTTTCCAAATTCCTTGTTACAACTTAGGATCAAATCTTCTATGAGAACGTATGGAACAATAGAAAGCAAGACTCAAAACTTTTAAGAACGAAAAAGCTTCAATCCTTGAGGATCTTTCCACCCATGTCTGTCCTAAGTAAAATAAAAGATCAGACACAACGATTACTAGGGGAAGAAACTCACTTTTGCATTACAGTCTCACACTTGGACGTTTTCCATCAGTAAAAGGTCCTATTCACATTTATTTTTTGGAATTTCTTTTTGTACTTTAATTCAAATCTCATGAAAAACCTGAATCTTAATGAATTTTAGTTTCTTTTAGAGCCCTAAAGGTCAAAAATCGCCTTACTAAATGAAGAAAGCAATATGGCAGATATTCCATAAAGTAGTTTGGTGCTTGAATTTATTATGCCAATTTCATTCAAAATTTGAGATTGTTCATGACAGAAACATTTTTGCAATCATGATCTTAAATCAATTCCATTAGGCAGAAAATATAGCTTTTAGTTCTTGATAAGAAAATGATTCTTTTATTTGTTGTTAATAGAAAGGATTTGCATCACCAACCCAAAGATGAGACAAGATGCAGTGCATCCACGTCCATGTGCTATCTAAAACAAGATGAGAGAGATGGTTACAGTCTTAATGACAGAATGAGAGCAGAGAGAAAAAGAGGTGTGTAAAGAGAAACGGAAATGCATGGAAACCAACTCCATTAATTTCGAGATTTCCCACGTTGTTGTTTTGACTCCTTTTACAGATATTTAAATATAATTAACATCTAACCGTTGAGCTCCCTTCAATGTAACAAGATTCAAGATGCATATAACTTCATTGAGTGTACCAGTGTAGGTGAAGGCCACACTCTATACAAATCATTCTCGAAACTCCTCATTTTAGAACTTCTCCTTTTGCTCCCCTACTTTTTTAGGCCATGAAGCTCATCTTTAGCTAATCTCAATAAACAATCTTAATCATTATTTTAGGTGTCTTGCAGTTTGGCAATCTATTTTCTGTTGTTAATAGTTTAGTGGTAAGGTATCTATCTTTCCATGAAGATGATCCTCTCAACTCTTATTGTGATTCCAAAGTATTCAAACAAATCCTTGTAATACCATGAAATTTACTTGACATACTTTATTTCAGTAATATAATGATATTTTTAAAACATCATCAAAGTTAGAAGACTCAGATGATATAAAAAGAAAAATAGGGACATAGGGAAAACAAGAAAATTATATTTTAACATCTTCTTAAAGTACGATTTATTTTTTTCTATTAATATTTAATTAAAATTATTATTTTTGTGTCATTTCAGTTATATTCCAAGAAAAACCTAAAATTCAAAACATCCAAGCGTTCTTTTCAAGTAAATAATTTCCAAATAATGATATTCAAGACAAAGGTTGGAGGAGTGACTCAAAATAAATACTAGGTGGTTCATTGTGTATAAAAGATTGGATCCCATTAAGGAGCGGGCTGTAATATTTGGTAGGTGGTCCATGGCGTATGAAAGATTTAAACTACTTTGAGAGAACAACCTAATTTTACTGTCGTAAGAGTTTCTTTTTTATAGATTTACTTTTCTTAGTAGAAAGATTGACCACTTAGGGGCCATTTGTTTGTCATCATTTATATATATAAATGATTTTCATACATAATAGTTGCACATCATCATGATTGTTTGTGCTCAATGTGAAAATGATATATAAATAAGACATTTATGCACCAAAATTTACCCACATAAAAAAGGGGTAAAATCATTTATAGACCTCCCTTACAAAGGACCCTAGTGCACATTCAACATGGTGAGCTTTCTCTTGTGGGCCCCATCAAAGACCTTTAGTTTTTTAAATTCTTGTGGGCCCCTATATGTAGTGGAAGCCTTGTTTATTCAACTAATAAATCCCATGACCTTAAAGCTGATTATCAATCTTCATAGATTTTGAACAATTTATGAAAAATTCCTAGGACTTAGCTCACAAATATACTTTAAATATCCCTATACTTCCAAAAGCCTCAAATACATATAATGCCTAAAAGCATCTTATATTATATACTTATTTTTTTGTAGACCAAATTACCCTTCACATTATCTCTCGCGAGTTTCAAACTATGATACTCGTGAGCTTGAGATATGACTTGTGAACTCCAAAAATAACACTCATGAACTTAGGATTTAGCATCCATATATGTGCCCAATGTTATTCATTAGCTCAAGTTTATGCCTCTATTCAACTTCATTCACCAACATCCCCCGAGCATTCGTTAAGCTCCTCTATCATGTTAAATTGATTTATATTTTCTATAAACTCCAATAATGTCCTTATTTTTGAATGTACTCTTACTACAATTAGTAGAAAATTCTCTCAAACTTATAAGAATCAATCATAGCTCCACCCGAAACTTTTCAAGGGATATGACTATCATGTTAAGCTGAAGAATCTGTGAAGTCGGGGGTTAAATAATTTGACTGTCACTTTGTTTAACCATTAATGATTTATTTTAACCCTACTTTAGTAAAATCTGTGGATTAATTGCTCAAAAATCTAGAATGCTTTCCCTACTTTCCTCACTTTCAAATATAAATTGAACATTAACATAATTAAGTCACGATATTAAGACAACTCGCAATGTCAAAATGAAACTAGTTAGTTGAATAGTTAAAAGTTTTCCTAAATAAATACATACAAATGCATTGAGTTTGACTAACAATTCTTTCTTCTTTTTTTTTTTTTTGAGATAAAAATGAAATTAGTTTCAATAAATCATGAATCATCACAAATGTAAAGACGATAACAATTTGTTCATGTTTGATCTAAAGGATGTAACATTGCCACTTTTGCTAATTGTGAGCAATTTTATTGTTATCCTACCTAATATGTCCAATCTTCCATGACTATATACTTTTTAGAATCATTTTTGCAACTTCAACTAGTTGCTCATACCGACTATCATTTTTGTCTTCACTCTTCAAAGCATTTACAACCTCCAATGAATCACCTTCAATTTTAACACGTTGCAACACCACATCTTTACATAGATCAACCGCCATCCATGACGCAACAACTTCTGCTATCGTTGGATCAGTTATATACAGCTTAAAGGAGCACTTACAAACCAACATCTCACCCTTGTAATATCGAGCAACAAGACCCACACCCATCATGTTTTTTAACTTATCAATAGCAGCGTCCCAATTGATCTTCACAACTCCCCTTGTAGGTAACTTCCAACTCGTAGCAGTATGAGCATGATTGGCTCTCAACTGAAATCTACCTTTGTAGCATCTTGAAACTCTTCCATAGCTTGGACTGCATTTCTCACCAGCACATTGAGGTAAATGAATTTCTCACTAAAAACAAACTCATTTCTACGGATCTAGATGCTCCTAAAAATAGTTGGCTGAAGCAATGATTTCTATAAACGTTTGGTTTGATCCATTCCATTGGGAGTTTGTTCAATAGTGATTGTATTCACTGCAGCGTTTCTTGTAATACAATCTATGGAGATTCTACTAAAAAATCAACTATTTATTTTTAGAAAAAAGCACAAAAATTTGTGCTCCTCTCTATTCCCTAATCATAATCCTACTTTTATTATAGTCTATCGAGGATTGGTTAGCTACAAAATTGAGGATTTTTTCCATACTTTTCAGTTTGTATGAATTTAAAATAAATATTAACTACTCACAATGTTTAAAATAAACTAGCAAGTTTGAGAGTTGAAATAAAAATAATAAGTTGCAAAATACTTCAATGTGTGAATATAGTCGAGTCTAAATGTAGTAGGAGATAAAGTAAAAGCCAATTCTTCAATGTACAAATATAGTCGAGTCTAAATGTAGCAGGAAATAAAATAAAAGCCAATTTGATTTAAAAAATGAAGTCTACTTATAAGATACTTTTGGGCATTACTTTTATTTTGGGATCAATGTTTTTAGAGGTATTAGATATTTGAGTTTTTTTTTTCGTAAAAACTCCTATCTCAATTCTTTATAGATTTTTAAAAATTTTGTGAAAATATAAAAAAATTTCAAATCCATATAAACGACAAGATTTTACTTATTTACTCGGCTAGAAAATAGTGATTTCGACAAATATGATAATGTGTTACACGTGTATGAGACTCTTTTCCTATCACGTTTAATGGATTACAAAAGATTTAAGTATTATATTGATCAATAAATAATTGTGGGCCCAAACCTTTAGGGCGAATTTGGAGATGATCCATCTAAGTGGGGTGTTTTCAATTTAAATGGTTTAGATTTTTAGGCGGGCCCACTGAAGGACCCACAAAATTTTCATGAGACGAGCCTTTGGGGTCTCAGAACCATTGGGACTAGGTCCCTGTTCCTCCTGTTGTCCACCTTGGTAGGCCCCAAAAATGGGGCCATTTTTCTTCAAAAATGCACAATGGTCACTTAAAATTGTTAAAAATTACAAATTACTCTCTCTCTCTCTCTCTCTCCTTCTTCTCTTCTCTCGATGGTTTCCCTGCGCTTCCCCTTCTTGTTTTCTCAGCCCCCAGGCCGTCCACCGAAACCGAATGGCTCATCTTCCATCACTGCTTCAGCAGCAGCTGCTGTTGCCGTTGGTGTTGGAATGGGCTTTGCCATTTCCTACAAACTCACAAACCAGAGAGACCCTTTCATCCAAAGGGCTTGGGATTTCTTCTTCTCTCCTAATCCAACCCTCCCATCTCCTATCTGGGGTTCTCTCTCTTTAGCTTCTACCACCACAGTTGACCCCAAAACCGGCGTCTCCTTCCCCACTGTCCTCAACGACTCCCAACATCTTCTTGGAATTGGGTTGAGGAAGAAAAGCGTTTTGGGACTGAAGAACATCGATGTTTACGCGTTTGGTAAATGATTCTCTCCCCACCCTCTGCCCACGTCGTTAAAAAATTTGTGCATTTGGTGGTTGTGTTGGAGTATTTTTTATGAAGCACGTTTTTCATGTGTTGGTTGAGTAAGGACTGTCACATGGTACTTTCTTTACTACTCTCATGTAGCTAATATGCCATCTTAGCCAATTTGAGGTAGTTGTTTCTGAGTCATGAGTTTATGGGTGTGTTTTCAATGTAGAAGTTCATAAATGAAAAGAAAAAATAAAATAAAATAATGCAGTGCTTACTTCTCCAATTTGTGTATGTTGAATTGAGTGAGAACTTATATGCAAGGTTTCATTGGTTCAATTTTTTGTATGCTTGAGTTAAATACGAAGATCTCAATTTTTTCCTATAATTATTTGCTTTATTATCTTTATTTCTTTTTTTTTTTTTGGAATTATGTTAGATTGAGGAGAATTGTTACATGGTTTGGCGGCATTCCTCAAATTGAGAAGTTGGGTTGGGGAAGTTTCATATTTTAGTTCATCTAGATGGTGTATGGATTTGAAATCTGGTGGAATTTGGAATATGGTGAAATGTAAGGAAATAGGGACTGAAAATGGAGCTGTTTTCAAATTCAATCCAATAAACTTAAAAAAAAAAAAAAACATCTTAGAGCAGGCAGGCCAGCCAGGGACGTGCAGGCGGTTGAATAGCAGCGCAATAAACTTGGCCAAGACACTCCTAATGATGCCCTGTTCAGAACAAATTCTACCCCTTAGGTCAAGCCTAGAGTGAAGGCTTTTGCACAACTGCCTGACCTCAGGTAAAGATTTGGAGAACTACACTTTGATCTGGTTCAGGAGTCCAATAATATGACCTCATAAATTCACAAACCACGAATGGAGGTTTGAATTTGGATGCTTGCTTTTGTTGAAGACAAGGTTTTTGGGTTTGCTTGAGAAATGAAAGAGGTAACAAGTTTTCTATTGAAGTTGCTACCCACTGGGCATATCCCACTAGTTGTCCACCTAGATACAAATATAATAGGATAGGAATAGCATAAAAAGCGACAGTGAAAGCTATTTTTACTTTTTGGAAATTCACAGGGAATTTTGATAAGGTACAAAGAATAGCTGAATTAATGATGATCAGACTTTTCATTTGATTGACAATGAATGCATAGATGATCCACACTGTCTTCCAATCTTTTGCACAAGTGACACAGAGGACACCTGCCCATTTTCTTAACTATTTTTGCCATTTGTTCGAACAATGCCCCTCTTTATAGTCTTTTGTTAACACCTTTCTGAGCAATGCCAACCAGCAAAATGGCTTTAACCCTTGGCGGAGGAATGCTCTTCCAAGCCATTGCAGCAGCTGGGAGATCCTTGAGAGCCAAGCACAGGGCTGAGGGACGTGATTTTGTTAAGAAGTTCTTTGAAGTAGTCTTGATCCATATTCTTTCCTCTTATTGTTAGATTAGAAAGACTCACCAAACTCTCACACTCTAGTGGTGGAATCTTAACTGGTTTCGTCCTAACACAGAACTCCTGTGCCACCCTCCTCCCCGTAACCATTCATGAGCCAACTCACTAGCAATTCCTTTTCCCTCACAGCTGTATACAACCTAGTAAAGAAAACTTTCAAGGCCTCTCTTCTACCCGACACCTAATTCTTGACCCAGACTTAACTAAAAATTGAACTCCCTTATAAAAAAACTAACTTTACATAGCTGGACATAGCCGCTGTTGTCTTTATTGTTTTCCACACCCTTGGCACTTCATATGTGAAATTTTCACGTGGGGGAGCTCCGCACTTGTGTGCTGCGGTGCAAGATTTCCAATCCCTGCCATCTTAGCAGTAGGACCCCAGACAGGGACCTAAAATCCCACACTGCAGCTGTGTGGGATTCTTGTAGGAAAAAATCTCCCTTATTATATTCCCGAATCCCGTCCCCAATCCTTCCCCATATTGTTGGAGTATGACTGTTTCCACAATACTTCATCCCAACCCCTATCCTTCCCCATATTTTTGGAGTATGACTGTTTCCACAATACTTCTTTCTCACTATCAGTCCATCTCCACTTACTTAGAGGGGCCCAAATATTCTTCTTAATTCATATAGCCCCAATCCTCCATGTTTCATGTGTTTGGATGTCTCTTTCAACTTCAATGATGTGCATTCTTTTTCTCCTTCTTTCCTTCCCATATAAAACTGCTTTATATCCTTTCTAGCTATTGTGCTATTCCCACTGAAATTTTGAAGACAGAGAGAGATAATGATAGGTCAGTTGATATGAAAGTGGTTATATTAAGTGTGAATGTGTGATTATTTCTCCTAACAGAAGATTATTTCTCCTACAGGATGCTAACCTCCTCTCAGGTCTTTCCACTATTGGATGCAACATAGCTCAGAAGGATTTGCTTCACGTGACAGGCCAAGTATAACATCAGAAGATTATGCACCTTAAAATTGACAACGCTGCTAGATTTGTTGTTCTTCGAAGGATGCTTCTGACACCATCATACCCTTCCCCATTTTCATCATGAGGCTCAACACAACTTCAAACCGCCTAAGCAGTACTTTTAGGTTCTCCATTTCTGTCTCCGCGGCATTACAAAATAGTATGTGTCTCCTGCAAACTGAAGATGCGTATTAGTTAGATCCTCCTTCCCTGTATGGAAGCCACTAATTAATTTAATCCTTCTATTGCTTAGGTGAAAAGAAATGGTGACAAAAGATGACATAAGTGCCTCTTGCTCTTGACAATCCCAAAGGCGATCCATTAACTAGAACTATGATAGATGATGTCCATATGAATTCATATTATCTGCCCCCACCACTTTTCCCCAACTCCCATCATAAGCATGTAGTCTGCAAGGGCCCATTTCACATAATTGTAAGCCTTCTCCAAGTTGATATTAAGAAGGATGCTGCCTTTCTTTTCTCTTCTTTTCTTTTCATTCTTTTCCTTCTTGAATGACTGGCTTTTTTGCCACAAAAACTCCATCTTGAATCTGTCTCTTCCAGGCAAAAGCTTCTTGAAAAGTACTAATGATTAAGTGCATAACCTTCCTTAACCTTATTCCCAAAACTTTGGAGAGTAATTGTAAACACGACTAATAAGGATAATGGATCTCTAATGGAAGTATGGGACAGGTTTTGCAAGCCTACCCATTGCAGTGTGAAAGAAATGAAAGTTTTGTTTAGTTTGCTCAACCTCCTCTTGAATAGAACACTCTGCATTTTTTTTAATCAGTAACAAAGGATTTCATTGAAGGAACAATCTGGAACAATAAATCAAAACAAAAAATGAAATAGATGAAAGGATTGCGATGGTATAAGAGCCGTATATGAAAGCAATGAAACAAAGATTAAAGAGAAAACACAATCATGGGAGAAGATCTATCCATAATCCATCCCTTGTTTGGCTAATGAATTGGCCAGCATCATTAGCTGATCGACCCACATGTTTGAATTCCACATGAGTCAACAAAGATGAGATTTTGCTCTCATCTAAATAAAAGTGAAACCACCAAGGAGAAGCAATGGAAGAAGAAACCCCAAAATATGGCATTCAATGAGTCACTTTTCACCACAAAATTGCCGTGTAAATGATGCACAAAGATCTGAAGAGCTTCTAAAATTGCTAAGGTTTCCGCTTCATTTGACTCCATGATGGCTCTGTGCTTAGAGAAAGAAACCAACGGCGGCCCCTTTGTTATTACAGAGAACACCTCCTAAACCTGCTAGCCATTACACACCTTTCACCACGTCATCCACATTAAATTTCAAAACACCTTCAGGAGGTGACAACCACTTCAACACCTTTCTCACCTTTGGAGAATAACAAATCAAAGAAGCCTCCCAATTATGCAAAATGTCATCTGCTATACAATTGTCAAACTTGCTCCTTGAGGAAGCCCACTTAGCAATATCCCTAATTGCCAAAAAGTTTAATATCTCCATTGGACATCAAAGTGCCCCTGAAAATCATGTTATTTCTCTCTTTTCAAACTGTCCATAGGATTACAAATGGGATCAAACTCTAAAGAATGGAATCGTAGCCGAAAAATGAAAATGTCGACCATGCCTCCACTAAACTCATCAAGGACTGTGGAAGGCACCAAGAGATACCACACTTTAATAGAAAAGTTGCACCATGAAGCATAAGAAACCTCATAGTGGAGAAACAAATTATTGATGGATTCCCTAAACCTCCCACAAATCATATACATATTTGAAATGCCCTCCAACAACATGTCTCTTTCTTTCAAAGTAGTCCAACAACTGCCGGTACATTGTTTACCTTATCCCCTAGTTGATTACCATTGCAAGATAAATACTCGAAGCATCTCGTATTCCTTTCTTTCAAAATAGTCCATATAATTGCCAAGAAGGAGAGTTTCCACATTGTCTTGCCTCTTTTGGTCCCCACTCCCATCCTCCAACACTCAAACAAGGATTGTAGAAAATTGGGAAGAGGTCCACTACATTGGAACCGCCCCAAATACCAGCTTCCAAAGAAACTGAGAAATTTTGCAATTAAGCAAATTGTGGTCAATGGAATCCTTATCCTTCAAGCACATTGGACAGGCATTTAAAATCAACACTTTATGGTGCCTTAAATTGTCCATTGTTAAAATTCCACCAAGTGCTGACCACCTAAATGCTATGACCCTAGGTAGAGCTTTGATCTTCCAAAGACCTGTTATGACCCCAAATGCTTTATTTATTGATTTTTTTTTATCTTTTCATAATTTTTTGGTGCATTTTTTGGGACTCAACCTGACTCAGTTGAGTCCCATGCAACTCTCCCATGTCAACCAAGACAACTTGGACTTGGCCATGGATGAGTGAAGTCCTGAGTCCTTTTTTTAGTCCTTGCCCTATACAAACTAGGAAAAGAAAAAGATGAAGGACCCACCTCCAACCAGTCAACAACAAAAAAATTGACTCGACTGCCCTCCACCATTTTGGAACACCACCCACCCCCCCCCCCCCCCCCCCCCCCCCCCCCACAAAAAACCAAAACCCACTCCTATAGAGTTGCTCCTCAAACATTTGTCACATCCCCAATGCTCAAAATGTCACCACACAAACCTGGCACCCTATGCATAGGAACTCGACTTGGAACACAGCTCCGCCCATCCTCCCCATATTTTGAAACAGTGACCTTTCTCCGCAATGCATCTCTCTCCTCATATCTCCATCACCACTTTGCAAAAAGAGACCAATTTTTAATCTACTGGTTACTTCAACTGATGTAATTTTAATGACCTTACTCCATGTCATGAGATGCAATTTCTTTTTGTCATCGCATCCCTATTAGGACATTCCTTCTAAAGTGATCTAACTTGCCCTTAACCCACGAGCATCCAAAGCAGTAACATATAATACACATGCAAGTTAGACAAGGTGGCCTTGGTTAACGTAATCCTTCCTCCAAAAGATAAATAGTTCCTCTTCCACAAAAATAATTTTTGCTTAAAATTCTCAAGTACTAGATCCCAAACGGCTTTTGATCTTGACTTGGCCCAAATAGGCAAACAAATATACAGATATGGATACGGACACTAATACGGTGATTGGGGATATGAATCCTCAATTTTGAAAATCTAGGACACAGACACAGATACGGGTGTCTTAATTTTTTCTTTGTCAATTTTGAATTAATAAAATTATCATTGCTTTCGTCTCTTTCTCACATTTTTTGTGGTGAGAAGTAAGAAAATTAAAAGAACTACATGAAATAAAGGACTTGGTAAGTAAGATATGTTAAACTTGTTCCCTAGAAGTATTGGTGCAGTATCGAGTACCAATGCAAGTATTGTATCGGTTCGATATAGATACATTGGGCTTGTACAAGTATCCAAGTATCATAGGCTACTTACCCGTTTTGCAATGAAATATGTTGTCCTATGAAGCACCTCATTTGAGCACCCCACACACACCAGCATACTCTTAGATAAATTAAACTCTAACTGAGAAGAAAGCTCAAAGCATCAAAAAGTTCTTTTGACCCCCTACACCTCCTTCCTTTTCGTGGAACTAAAAATAATGGTGTCATCTGCAAACTGAAGATGAGTAATAGCCTTTGCACCTCTATCAACAATACAGCCTTCTAAAAGATGTATCTCCTTAGCTTTTTGAAAGGAGCTCTCAAAGCTTCAAGTACAACTGTGAACAGAAAAGGAGACAATTGTTCTCCTTACCTAAGTCCCCTGAATGCCTTGAATAGTCTAGTAAGAGACCCATTAACATGCACATAGAAAGAAGTCAAAGAATTTGACTTTTTTGCACAAAGGCCCTTGGAATTGGCCAATAATGAGGGAAAGAACTTTTCTCATCCCATTGGTTAGAATCTTAGACAACAACTTATAAACACTACCCACCAAGCTAATTGGCCTAAAATCTAGGTTAGCAATCTTAGGAATAGGGCCTGCCTAAAGGTAGCATGGATTTCTTTGCTTAATCTGCCTTTTCGATGGATTCTAACAGCATGTCGCAAAAATCTTTCTTCACGAAACTTCAAGATGCCTGAATAAAAGAAAATTTGAAACCATAAAGTCCGGGGGCCTTATTGCCCACACAATCTTTAAACACAACAATGATTTCTTGCTCCTCAAAAACTCTCTCCGACCAATCAGAATGGCTGGAACTGCTGGACAAAAAGGTTAACACCATCCAACGTAAGTCTTGGAAAAGACCCACTAGTATATGTAGACTCAAAATGCTTGACAATTTCCTCCTTAACTACCTCCGGATTCTATAAAACCATTTCTCCTTCAAACTCTTCCTGTGTAATTAATTCTCTTCCTATTGATAGCCATTTGGTGAAAAAATTTGTGTTCCAATTGCCCTTCTAGCCAATGGCACTCTTGGCTTCTATCTTGACTTAACTTCTATCTCGACTTAATCTCTTTGATTCTGTTTTATATCCCTGAACTTCCTAACAATCACCCCTCTAGTAGCCATCTTCTCATCTTGATTCAACCCTCTTTCGTCCTCCACCAAAGCCCAAACCTCCGATACCATGGACAATGACCATGTCATTTCAGTTTTGCCAAACACTTCTTATTCCACTCATTAATTTTGCACTTTTGCCTCCATAGCTTTTTTGCAATTCTGAAGCCCCCAAAACCCTAGATGATCCTGCCACTCCTCTTCTCATGAGGAAAACACACCACATTGAAATCCCCACCGAAGAACCAAGGGACATCCCATAGACTATGATACATGGACTCTCTCATGAGGAAAACACACCACATTGAAATCCCCACCGAAGAACCAAGGGACATCCCATAGACTATGATACATGGACTCGCCTAAAACCTTGACACACCCGCACGTAACACATACGCACCCGCACCTGATATTCGTGCTGATACTTCATTTCTAAGGTATTTTACATACTTTCTTAAGGCGCACCCCCACCCGGTATAGCATCCAATACTAATGCCAAGTCCATGTAACATAGCCCATAGAAATTGAGAACTAGAAAGACTTGTCCAAGAAGCATCCCTAGAAGATTCTTCATTCAAACCATAAACATTGAGGTCACCCAAATGAAACTATCTTTCAAAGATAAGAATTTAATGGACAAAGCCCTTTGAGATCACATCAACCATTTTAAGACCTTCCTAGTTGAAATGAAACCCCAAAGCACTTACCTAAGGGATCCACTCCCAACCAGAATTCCTAGATTTCCACTCATTGTACACAATACAATCATCATCCTCGTCAATTTTAGTCTCCTAAAAAAGCACTATATGCCCTTTATTAGTTTTCTTTAATTTTGTAATTGCCGCTTTGAAGCCAACTTGCCCAAACCTCTTAACGTTCTAACTAACTATTATCAAAACAAAACGAGTCCTAGAAAATTGCCAGCATGATTCACCATCAAACCACAAGCTCCAAGACAACCTGCGATTCCTCTTAACCCTCTTAATCCTTACTAAGTTGCATACTGCTTGACCCTAATAACTTTTCTTCAATCTGCATATTGACCCTAAGAATCACATATTCATGTTCCCCAAAGGAAATCGCTAAGGGCACGTCACCCTTTCTATGGAAAAAGAAAATTGCCACATCAGCAAAGTCCATGGAAATGAATTCCATGGGAAAAGAGTTCCGCAGAAGTACAAAAGTTCGCGGTTGGTGTAAAATATTTTTCCTCGGTGAATTGGAGATGATGTTGTTTGGTGCAATTGTGGAATATTTGGTGAAAAACATAAAAAAAGGGAAGAGGGGGTGGGCCGGAAGGGTGGGTGGAGGGTACAAAAAGAGGTAGAATTGTAGAAATAGGAAGAGATGGGAGGGGTATGTTAGTAGATAAAGAGGGAGGAGCTTGGATATGGAGTTGAAACCCACAGTGAAATAGGAAGAGGATGAACATTTCCATGGAAACGGAAGTTCGATGGTCCTCCATAAGAATTCTGTTTCCGACCTTCTTAAGTAAAAATCTGATGTAACGGTGATATAGCAGAAAAGTAATTATGAGGAATTATGCTGCACCAAACGCATTAGAAATGATTTCTCCGAAGAAAACAACACCCTTTTCTATAGACTGCATTACACAAACATGCCCTAACTGTTTGCCCAGCTCAATCACCTCGCTTGTTTTTTCTCAATTGGATCATCACCCTCATTAGTACTCCATCCATGTGCGAAGGATCTGACCAATGGTTTGCACATGCCCCACCAATAATGGCTTGTCTAGTCTAATGCAAGCTACATAGCGGTACTACAGACTATCCCATCCATGATTTCTTTTGAAGGAATTGAGACTAGAGATTTTGGAATTCCTCCCACTGCAACTACCACTCCTAAACTGAGCTTTCTGTCTCGACCTATGGGAATATCTCCGCAGAGTTCTCATCTTAGCTAACATCAATGGAAAGGAATTGTCTGTTTTATTTTATTTTTTATACCTTCTTCATGAAACATTTTTCATATGGGAAAAAGGCGTAAAAACCATTCTGTTTCTAATACAAGAGCAACAATGATGGGAAGGGAAAACAATAGGCATATCTCAATCTGTCTCCTCATGACCCCACAAGATACTCCTTTTGCCCCCATAATCTAATCCTAAGTCTAGGATTAGGGAGTAGTAGATTTTGATTTGTCACTGCACCGCTAAACGGCTCCCTCTCATGACAACATCAGAAAGCTGAGATGAAGGCTTGTGAGGGCTGCTTCCTCCACTTCCGTTCTCCTATGTTGCTGAAGACGAAGAGAAAAATGGTGGGCTTGCTTGAAATTTTGATTTGAACTCAGACCCATTACCATGCAGGGCTTAGCCTTGAATCACCAACTACGGGCTTGGCTGGGGGTGGCTTGCAAAAGAGATTCTTGACCCAACACTATTAGATATCTTCCTTGGAACATTGATTTCACTTCAATTAAAAAGGCAACATGTCACGCTTGCCCCCCATACCCAGATTACTGTAACTATTTGCATCTCGGGGCTTGAGCTCATAATTTATGGGATAATTTTATTTCTTCCCTTCGCAGGATCCGCGTGAGTGCGGATATAGACATATATTCCATCGTGATGTAAATATTTCACGGAAGCTTATGTGGGTTGTAACCTGAAGTCTGCAGCCATTGGATTCCATGTCTCAACCTAAACATTTAACATATGTTGTCATGGTATGACATATCATCAAGTTTGGCCAAGTACATAAACAAAATATTCAGAGCATAGCAGTACTAGGTTATCTTAATTCCCAATCATGTTTAAGTTACATTTACAAAGAGTAAATTAATTACAACCCATAAAGGAAAATGGCTAATTAAGGGCTAAACATAACATATCATAGAAATGGTAATCCTCGGTGGCGAGTTCTCACACAGCAAAGACATCTAGAAGATATCACTCGGGCCTCGCTCATCTACCCCTTGAGAGGCATCACCTATAATACAATGATCCGACACGTAAAACAGTTGTAATAACACATTCATGTAGCATCAAATGAATATGAATGACAGATGATCATAAGGATGTCAATAGAAGATGAACTAGGCATAATCGTGTATGAATAAGCATGTAGTATAAGGAATCACTTGTATCAATGTCTAACAACATGTCCAAACAAAATGGCATATCCACATCTGCTGTGTTCTCCCAACATGGTTGAAATCCATGGCACAAGAGGAGAGCATGAAACATAACATGACAAGATGGTACCACTAGAAGGCAGAGGGCCCAAAACCCTCATTGTAGACCGTGGAGCATCGGTAAACTCCCATAACATAATCTAGATTGAAGCTAGTGCATAAGCATAATGCTAAACCCACCCTCAACCAAGCCCAACTGGGGTAAGGTGGAAGCTAAGTGGTGCCGCCCATGAGTAACGTAAGACCAAACAAGTGTCATGAACATAAACACATGCATAAGGGTATAATCCACAGCTAGGGTTTGAAAAATTGGACTTGGGGCCCGACTCGGCCTAGGCTGAGTCCAAGTCGACTCACCCAGCTTAGGTGAGCCAGATGAGACTCGCCCTAGTCGGGTTCTTTGCATTGCAGTTGATAGAAAAAATTTAAGAAATACAGGAAAAAAAAGGGAACGCCACCCAGTCCCAGACCCCTTGTGTTGGAAAGAACAAAGAAAAAAAGAAAGGAAGAAAGATAGAAATAAGAAAAGAGAAAAAGTGCAGGAGCAGCATACTTGAGATTTGAGAATGATCAGCTTTCGGACCCAGGCAACCACCAGTAGCATTAAAGAAGTAGCAATAGCCCAGAGAATTTGTGGCTACTCCAGCATAGAGCAATAGCCGCATCGCAAGTGGCAATGGTGGTTGTCTTCGATTAAGGAGAAAACAATGAAGGTCTCTTCGATTGAGGGCAGAGGCTGGAGATTGGACAGCAAGGTGCTGCTTACCGACATTCCGCAATGGTGATGGAGATCTCCTCCCTCTCTTCCTCCTCTGCACTTCTCCCTCTTTCCCCCTCTTTCCCTTTTCCCTTATGTTGTTTTTGTCGAAAGAGGGTTTTGACCCTTCCGTTTATGTCGAAAGAGGGTTTTGACTTTCAAAACCCCTCTTATATTTACACCTCAATTACCAAAAGGCCCCTTATATTTTTTCTGTTCTTTTTTTTTATGGGCCCGAGTCTGAGTCATGTAGACCCGACTCGGCCAATTTTTTAAACCATGCCACATGAGTACATATCATAAGAATAAGGAGTATACCATCTTGTACATACATACATAAACATGATACGTACAGATAACAAGGTCTGATGAAGTGCACAAAGCATACGCATGAATACGTATATAGGCCATAAGGAATATGTTATGGTAGGGCATACTTACCTTAACTAGGTTGTGGACTTGATGTATAATCAGGAGTCATAAACGTAAAACGTGAACAATCATAAGATTCATGATTAAGTCATGAGAATATCAAGAACATATAAAAGATGCATGCATATCAATTTAGGATTGAGTCATGAAGCAGATAACAATCCAATCCTATGGTCAAATGGGATTACCCGCTGGCATCACTATCCAACTATGTGTGATCCCAAGGCTCCGAGTCATTGTACTACTTAACCCTAGCGTTGCTTGAATTTAGGGACATCGTACTATCATAGGACAACACCTATGGTTTTGTAGATTTGATTACCAAGTTATGGGCATCTTGTAGGTGTATGTTAGCTCAAACATCACCCTACATACGCTTAAGAATCCATCAGGCCTTGTTTAGGTTCCAAGGGTTCCATTACTAGGGTCCCAAACTAGGTCTGAAAACCACCTAAAATCCTGGTTTTTGGTGGTCACGTAGCGATTAGCTGCTAGGTTTGGCATTTACTCAGTTGACCGACCTAGGGGTCTTGAATTGATTTCAATTCTATAAGAGTAACCACTGGTTGGTGGTCGCTTAGCAGTTAGCCGACTGGGGGTTGGTCGGTTAACCGCTAAGTTTGGAGGTTAACGGCCTTTGTGCAGAACCTACACCCTGAATTGTGCAGTTTCAGGGGCATTTGAAATTGGATCATTTCCTTCCCACTCTTAGCTACAGAAAACAACCTCTTTACATTCAAGAGGCTTCCAAACCAATTTTAAAATCACCATGCCAAATCTTAAGAGATCAGAATAACAATCACCGTTGTCAATTGGAAAACAATGCATTGAACTTAAATTGAGTTTCTAAACATGATGGATCATGTGAATCAACAAATCAAGCTTGCATGCAAAAAATTATAAGTGTTTCACTTGCCTTGCATTGGTGCTTAAAACTATTAACCTTAAAATCCACGCTTAATGGCACTTTCCAAGTCCCCGAAATTAGAAATCCCCACATTCCTTGATCAAATGGGTACCCTACAATGGTGAATGCACAAAGAGAAGATGAAACACCATCTATGCATCAATATTGAGCTTCTCTAGCTGAATCTAAGCTCAAATAAGCGATTCAGAGTGAGAGGCTTATCTATTGCTCAAGTAGAGAAGAGATTGAGCTCAATGGAAAAAAAGAAAAGCTTGGAGAAAATGAAATGGAGGAAGAAGAAGAAGATGGGGATCTCCAACCCACTTGCAAGAGCTCCCTTTGCTTGGTTGAAGGCTTGGAAATGGAGAGAAAGAGTAGAGAAGAGAACCCTAAGAAGTGAGTGAAAGAGATGAGGGTTTATGAGATGGGTTAGGCTTTTAGTGAAAAGGGGATTTTCTAGACTTTGCAGGCAAATCCAAAAATTCAGGAAAATTTCAGAAAAGGGCTTTTGGGCTGGAAATGGGCCTAAATGGGCTCTAATGAGCTGGGTCAAAACATGAAAATTATTGCAGGTCAAAACATGAAAATTATTGCAAAGGAAATGCTCTACCCAGTGAACCCAAAATCTCATCAAAACTAATGTCACACCCAACATTTCCCATAAACCCAAAATTACAAAGAGGTTCTTCTAACCACATAAGTAGGTCCAAAGCCCCTCAAAACCACTAAACCACTTGGTTAACACTAAAACTTTCTCAATTAGCATCAAATCATCATTAATTAGTGCTAATGGTGATTAAGTGGGGGTCGAGGTGTTACACAATATGCATCAATAAAATGGAGACCCAACAATGCTCCAGATCATGGACCATCAAGCCATATGCCAAACTTGATCGATGGTCCACTGGATAAGTTCTACTCTATACTGGCTGGTTTTTCCGTGGATTAGCCTAAGAAATTCTTGAAGCTTCCATATAAATTTCGTTAGATTATTCAAGGTTTCCAATAGCTGTAGTAGCCTTGAGAAGCCATTAAGACCTACATGGCAGCCAAAAGAATTACTATAAATTCTTTAGGATTTTTTCTTTACATGTAGACCCATACTATCTTCTTGATTAATGTCATAATTCACTTGAATTTGGTACTTATAATCTGTTGGGAAGATCAATTTGGGTTACTTCTCACCTGTTTCTGGCATCTTGGTTTGAAATATTACATTAAATACCCATGTAGAAGATCTCCTTGACAGCTTACATGGGAAAAGGTAAAACTGTAGGAATCACCACTTGTGACAGCCCTTTAACGTCACCAATGTAAATGTGGAGATCGGTGGAAATTGTTATTGGCTTCATCTTCAAATCAGTTCATTGACCAAGCAACATGGGCTGACAAATGCTGTAGATAGATTAATCTGAACTGCTTTGTCTCAATGCCAGACACCCCCTATATGTTTTGTAGCAAATTCTTAGGTGGAAAGCATGCCAAGTTTATGCGGCCGTCGATATGCGTCTGCATTTTTTTTTATGTTTGCCTTAATTTCTTTACATGCATGTGATTGTGCCAGCATTTACATGTTTCTTCACCTTAATGTGTGCTTTGTTGTATGCACATGCATATTATATGCTATCTGTTGTATGCACATGCATGTTATATGCTATTTGTTTCTATCATTTAGTATTAGGTCTGACTCACACTTTTCTGTATACTGAACCCTCATTTCTACAGGTGTTTATGCTGATGATAATGACATAAAAAAGTGGTTCAGTAAGAAATATGGAAACTTCTCAGTTTCTGAACTCAAAGAAAATAAGAACTTCTATGATGAAGTTTTGTCTCAGGACATATGTATGACTGTTAGGCTTCAAATAGTATATGGCAGATTAAGTATCCGTTCAGTACGCAGTGCTTTTGAAGAGTCAGTTGGAAGCAGACTCCAAAAGTTTGGTGGATCAGACAATAAAGACTTGCTTCAAAGGTAAGTCGCGTTTGTCAACTCCCTTCTGCCTACTATATTGAGTCTATAGTTTATATGGTACATTAGAAGTTCTTCTTTAGGGATAAAATTTACAGTCACTTGAACACTTCCTTTGACATTTGATTCATTGTGTCATGTTCTATATAGTAGTATATTGCCATGGTTAATACTTGGCATATTGTGTAGCAGTAGTTGAAAATTTTATCTACTTCACCAAAACTTCTCATATTGAAACTGTATGGGTAAAATTGCACTGTTGTAAAGTGGCACTATAAGTTGTTCTCATGCGTCGATTACCTACAGGTGTCTTCTGATTTAGTGATCTAGACAGTTGGAACATTGGCTCTCACTGTATGGAGACTTTTACCATTAAATTAGTTGGGATTTTCAGTGACCCATTACCAGATCATGTGCAAGAACCAGTCCAAGCTGTCCAAAATTCTTTGTGGCTTCAACGGGGGCCCATTATGGGCCAAGAAGAATGAGGACTGAAGGATAAACTTCTTGTTTCGAAGAGAAAGGGACAACCAGTCCTTTTATGAAGGGATTCACTTGCTTAATCTAAATTTAGCTTTTGAAGAAAAATAATATTACCATTATTCAAGTCATTTTTTTCATATAGGATATTCCTTCTTTTATTATTGCAAGTTTCTGTTTTTCTTTTGCTGATGAGGATAGATTTCATTAACACAGAACAACAAAAGGGGGAACAAACAGTTACAAAAAGTGAAACGGTCCTATCCTGGGATGCTGGACGATACAAGCTAACCTAAATGATGCAATTTGAGATCAAGAAAACTAGTTAACAATTACAGTGAATTTCTAAAATTAAAGCATTGGCACACTATTCAACAAAGAATTTAACTAAGATGATTAGTAGGTGATCCAAGGCCTTGTTACAACCCTGCAATTAATTCCCTCCTCTAATTGGTTAACAAGTAACAATGGGAAATTATTTGGGGATTAAAATTCAAATTCAGGTCTATAGAACTAATTCCCACAACTTGTAAAAGGTCCAAATTAAAATTCAGATCTGAAATTTAGGGTTTTATGGTATGAGGAGAGTGAATAAAAGAGGGAAAATGGTGAATATGGAGGGTGGAAGGTTCGGCCAGATTGGTTTTGGCTGTGGAATGGCTTGGCCAGGCTGGGAATGGGCTGAGCTAGGTTTGACCAAGGTTGGTGGGGTTGCAGATTGGGTTTGGTTAAGGGCTTGGTGCTGGATTAGGGTTGGGGGGTGGATCTAGGGTTTTAACAAAGGATTATGGCTAGATCTAGGGATTTATGAATGAGAGGAGGATAAGAAAGTAGGGATTATGGATTAGCAAGCAGGCTTTTGGAGGGGTGGTCGGTTTGGGATGGTGGAATCCTCCTATGGATCCATGCGCACTTGACTAGGGATGTGTGTGACTGGATCTGGGGTTGGATTCTTGAGTTTCTTATGGTCAATCATTTTTCTCTCAAGGGGAGATATGAAAATTAAAAGAGCAGCCAATAAGGAGCCTTACAATGAATGGCTCAGGTTAAATCCTAGGCTAAGAAGATCTCATCAACTACTAACATAGGAATAAATAAAAGAAACAAGTAAAAGAGAAATAGAGAAATAAGAAATAACCCTCTAATGGTCATGCGCATGGGATTTCATGCACAATACCCTTTGTGCATGAATCCTGAGGCGGTCCTTGATTAAGCTGTGCCCCCTGCGCCTCCTTGGACCCCTTCATGGTTCTTTAACCCTCCACTAATCCTTTGGGTCTCATTGATTTCTTTAAGTCTTCATGATTGTCCTATCGTAATCTGCGGCTCATCCCAATGTGGGATCTTCCTCATGCATGCCGCATGAGGCATTCATCAAACCAAACATTAGATCCAACGGTGGGTCTTCTTTAGAAGACAGATCCAACAGTGAATCTTTAGGATCTTGATGGATTACGCCCATGAAAGGCTTATCCATCCACAAAGAAGCTTCGCCTGCCCTATTTGCCACCTTCTTCTTGTGCCGCCTATAAACTTTGGAGTGCCTGGGATTGACGTTCTCATAATCTTGGTTGACCCAACCAGGGCCTTCTCACTATTGTATGGACCATCATGGTCTAGTAAGTTCCTTATTTCGGGAGGACAGTTTTTGATACACATGGGGAGGGAGATACATTATGAAAACAGTAAAGACTAGGTAACCAATCTCAGCATGTCTATCTGCAATTCTATTCTTTGATCTCCTGCAAATTTGATTTCGCACAAGAATAGAAAGTGCCTGCAAAAGGTTACACCAGTTTATGCCGCTGAGTGAAGAAACCCATGAGAGATTGCCAACCTTCTGAAGATTCTCGACTAGGATCAGACAATCCCCTTCCAAAATCACTCTGAACTCCTTTATATTGGCAAAGGAGCACCTTTATATGCTGCATACATTTCCCCTTTATGATCTCTTATTATTCTCCTGCTGACTGGTTGAAATGGATTTACAGCCTCATCAAAATTTGATTTAAAAAGACCATCTGGGGGTAGCAACCAAGTTTCAATCGAAAGCTGTGGGGGTAGCTTGCAGAGGCATGGGTCACATTTCATTGAAATAAGGCAAGTTTCTGTTTTTTGAATTACTAACGGGGTTTGAATCGGCGAGGCCTGAAAAAGATAGAGATTTCTCATTTTCCGTACATACCATGAAACCACAGCCGCTAGACGCCTATTATGCTGCAAAGCCTCTGCACAAAATTTGCTGCCAAAAGAATTGGACAAGTGGGTCAGGGGATGGGACTTCGAAGAATGTTCCATACGTACACAGTGACAGGACAATGAGCAAGGCGTGGTCATGCAGATTCTTTGTCACCTCTACATAGGACACAAATGGTAGATATGTGATCGCAAATTTTATGTATTAATTTCCTAGCAGCAGGTTTACCAAGCAGCAATCTCCATGCAACAATTTCGTTTTTGGCGGAGATCTAGTTTCCAAACCTTTCCATAAGGTAAATGTAGTCCCATCAGTCCATCACTAATCAATCGATACAAAGCCTTAACCGAACAGTGACCTTCTGGTTGTGATCTATTAAGTATGATGCCCTGTACGGCATGGATATGTTAAGGACATGCCATGGATATCAGAGGATCAGATTTTTCACATAAAGGTGAAGTATTTGATACAATACAGCACAATATGTTGCCTATTTTGAATTATCTAGGTATCATAGGTTTTGATCCCCAACAACTAATATCTAGTCCCCCCAAGGTATTTCCAGGATTTTGTTTACGACATGGTTTTCCAAAAGATCATGCAAAGGTGGTTCATTCCAGACACCATTGTTGAACCTAATAGTCAGGTCTAAAACATGAGTTAAGTTTTGGTTTGAGTCCAATAGAGTAATTTTAGATGATATATTCTCCAAGGATTGAAAAGTTGGAATCCAAGTGTCCTTCAACATATGAAACTGAGATCTATTCCCCATTATCCATTTCTGATGACACAGAATGAGGTCAGGAGGCTAGATCACGACTTTTCAGAATGTAGAGTTTGTTTGTTTCAATTGTAGCCTCAGATATTTCTGGGATAAAAGTCTTACCCAGTAAGCATAGGTTTTGAAGAAATCTCCAAATGCCAAAGAAGCACGGATACTTCTAAGAAAGTGATGTATCCGTGTTGGACACATATCGGACATCGACACTCCTCGGACACTCTCGGACACGTGTTCGATACTATTTTAGTTGTATCCATAATTAAGAACTACAAATCTTAATTTTGGACACTTGTTCAACACTCTTTTTATGACTTGTCCCACAATTCCTAGCCCGCATTTATGACTAAAAAATAAAAATGTGACTGATATTTTTTGGACACTTTATTAACATGTGGTTACTAAACTTGTAAACTTAGTATATGGCAATTTTATGCCATGGAAATATGTATGATTGTTAATATTAATTATATCACAAGCAAAAGACGAATAAATTTTTCACTAAAGAATAGGCTTCGAGATTGGCTTCTTTTTTGCTTTTTTTTTTTTTTTGGAGGTAGAGGAAAGAGATGATCCTCCCTTTTCTTTGTATAGATTTTATGGAACCATGGATATTTCATGCTTAATGATTATAAATTATGTTTTAGTGTTGTATTGATATTTGATAATTTGATATGTTTGTTAGTTGGTACTTGAATTTTTATTTTTTGATTGCTAAATTGATTAAAAAGTTAAAAATGATATTACTTTTTCGTATATGATTATATATATAATAATATATATTATTAACGTGTCCGGCAATGCATCCGTGTCTTACTTTTTTAAGAAATGCCGTATCGGCATGTCCGTGTCGTGTCGTATCTGTGTCCCGTGTCCGGTGTCCGTATCTGTGCTTCTCTACAAATGCTATGGGCTTGAAAACTTCTAATTTGGGACCTTAAGTTTTTGAGGCCCAGACCCCACACACTTGCGGTTGTCATAGTTTGATCCCAGGAGATAGTGTAAGCCCATGGACACTCTTTTTACAATGCCACAAAAATTTCCTTCGGGGTGGCCAATATTTTGTGTGGAATTTCCTAGGCACAGGTTGGTGTCGTAACAAGTAGTCGAGAATGGCCATGGTGACCGCTTGAATCAAAACCTTCCATCCAGCCGGTGACAGGTAGGATCCTTTTCACTTAGAAAATTTATGGTGCACATGGTGAAGGATATTATTGATGTCCTCTTGCACTCTAAGATTTAGATTAAGGAAGACCCCAAATACAAAATTTTATCAGATGAATGATGAATATTGGAAGTACCTCAAAACCTATTTATCGCACTTCTCGAGGTGCCAACTGAATCAAAACCTTCCATCCAGCCGACGACAGGTAGGATCCTTTTCACTTAGAAAATTTATGGTGCACATGGTGAAGGATATTATTGATGTCCTCTTGCACTCTGAGATATAGATGTAAGGAAGACCCCAAATACAAAATTTTATTAGATGAACGATGAATATTGGAAGTACCTCGAAACCTATTTATCGCACTTCTTGAGACGCCTACTGAACGTCTAGGTTGACTTGTCCATATTTATCACTTGCCTCACTTCTCTCTCAATTTTTTTGAAAACCTCATTTAATTTTTTTTTTTTTTGGCTAAGTTCCTAGAAGGCTTGAGATACATTAGGAGATCATCTAAATACTTGAAGCAAACCTACCTAATCGCCTCCTGCAAACATTCTTGGGGCGTAAAATCTTCCATACTCTACCCATATTGCTTATGCTTCTCCGCAGTTTAAGTATAGGCAAGGAGAGAGATCCCCTTGTTTAAGGCCCCATCCGGGAGTAATTGTATAAGCTGAATTAATCCTGACCTAAAAAGAAATAGAGGAGACATAGTTCATGATTTGTTGGATTAAGGGTCAAGCCCCAATTGAGCCAAGCATGATGCTAAAACTCCCATGACATGGTGTCATCTGCTTTGTCTATTTCAAGTTTTATAAGACAGATGTTGTGCTTATGGTACTTTTGCACCAACATGTGAATCATTTGTTTGGCAATGACAAAGTGGTCATTTGTTCTCTAGCTAAGCAAAAAGGCCCCTTGGCTTTCTGAAATAACTTATGAAACAAAGGAAGGACCTGATCCACAAAAATCTTTGACAAAATGTTATATTGTTTTCTGGCTAGGCACAAGGGCCCCTTGGCTCTTCAAATAACTTCGCCAGTTTTGGCTGCCAGTCCCAAGCCCAGGTAAAGAAGAAAGGTTGCTTTTGATAGGTTGACAGCCAGCGTAAAACTTTTTCACAACCCAAACATGAATTATGAGATAACAATATTTATAACGGAATAGAAAAACAGAATTCATGTAGCCAACCCCAACGTGGTTGGGATAAGGCATTAATGATGATGATGATGATGATGATGATGACATTGCTGAGATTGATTCACGTATGATCTCCTGTAAGGGTGGCATATTCTTTTTTAGGCACAAGCGTAGTTGTTATCTTGTTCACTTGAAGTTCTAGTTATTATTTTGGAAGAAGTCATGAACAAAATATATTATCAAGAGAAGTTCTATTTGGAGATTTCGGTCCCTCAAAGATCTGAAGGAGGTGTTGGGTTTCATCAAACAATCCGAGTTATCCTTTTCTTTTATTTTTCTCTTCTATTAATGGCGGGACTGTTATAATTGATATCAAAACATCGATTCTGGCCTTAAGGTTTGTCTAATATGCATGACCAAAATCACCGCCACATCACATCTTCACTTGCAGTCTTCATCATTGCATCAGTGTTGATCATAGGTTGGGTCATGTCCCTTCCCTTCCTTTTCCATTAAGCCCCCCTCTGATCCCCTCTAAAATACTACATTCTTCAATCACATCGAAACCCACCACAACTAGATCCATCATCAAAACCTGTCATCCCCACACCCAATAGACCATCTCAGCAACACTTCTAACCCACCCCACCCATCCATATTCAATCTAACTCTTAAATTTAAAAAAAAAAAAAAAGAAATCTTTCTGAATTCACCATCCCATCACTTCCCCTCTCCAACCAAATCCCTTCTTAAACGGAAGTTCCATGCATATCCCAACCTGACCCCAATATATATTTATATATACATATATATATATATAGAGTCCTAGTTGTTGGAACCCCGCAAAATCCCCTAGATGTGATGAATAATACTCTTTGCCGCATAGAACTCCATTGCCATGACCATCGAAGAAGTGAGGTCCACTAGGTGCATAAAACGGCAAGGTTGTCAACTGTTGAGGTTGGCAAGGCCTATCCTCTTTCACACCAATCCTTATTCTTCACAAAGCCCTTTTGAGAAAAGTGAGCTTCTAAATACACCCACATTTTTTCTTTCCACACCCTATCTCTACACCCACAATAAATGCTAGATTTTTCTTTACACACCCCCTCCCCCCCCATAATACCTAAACTAAACTCACTTAAAACTCTCTTAATTCTCTCTACACCCCCCTTTTTACCCCTATTCTCTTCTCTATCACCGTTACCCTCTCCTCTGGTTTGCCAGAACTAGGAGGACTGGAGCGTATTTATGCAGTGGTGCCTGCCCGAACTAGAGAAAAATTCCCTCATTATACTATAGTTTGGGAGATTGCCCCAGCTGCATGCAATCGAGATCGGATTAAATCTTGGACGGTTTCCCAAATTGAAAAGAGAGTCAATGTGGACTTGTGTTTTGTGTTTTGGACCAATCTCAGTGCTTGAGATTGAACTCTGTTTCTTGGAGGAGAGAAAATTTGTGCATTAGTTTCTCAGGTTTCATCTTAAAGTGGGTTGCTCTTTGCTAGTTAGTATTGCAAAAACCCGAGAAGGAGATAGGCAATGACTCTCGGTTTGCTATTCTAAGAGAGGATCCAAACTCTTCAATAGAGAAGGGCTTGATTTTGCTGTGCTACAAAAACACAAATAGGAGAGAATGCAGGCTACCGAACGCTACCGGAGAAGAGGATCCAGTCTGTCGCACACAGCCGCCGTCCACCGTTGCTAGAAATGGCAGTCTCTCGCTGCACGCCACACACACCACCATCAACAAGGGAGAAGCCTGTAGAAAAGAGGGAGAGAGATCTCTAAGGGCCACACTACTAATGCACTCTGTTGTAAAGCGTTGGAGAAAAGAAGATCCAGTCTCTATTGATTTGATGAAGAGGGTTCTCTATTAAAGGAGATCTGTTTTTCATCCCTGAGCGTCCATCTGAGAAAATCTGAGAAATCAGGGGATCTTGATCTGATCGGTGGGCCACAAGTTCCAAGAAAACAAAGAGGATCCTGATTTCGATTCGGGCACCGGAAACAGTGAAGGAGGAGATCACATTGTCTTTTTGGTTTGGCTTTGGTGGGTGTTTTGTGAATCTATCCTTTTTGGCCATGTCACCCAGGGGACCCACTCTTCCCTATCCGACAACACCCTTTCCCTTTCCTCCTCCAACCTCCTCACCCCCACCATCACCTCCCTCATCTCCTCCACCCACACCCTCTCCTTCTACGACCCTCCCCCGTCCTTCACCTTTGCCTCCTCTACAACACCTTCTTGGCTTCTTAATTGCCCACCACAACACTACCCTCTGCCCCTTAATGCGTGAATTCTCCCTCTTCCTCCTTTCCTCCCGAAGATCCCCTATCCTCCCTCCTATCCCCCTTCTCCCCCCCTCCGTCCTCCTCTTCCCTTTCCTTCCACACCCACAAGTACCATGCCTTCCAGCTCCATTGCAAATTTGGGGACCCCGCTATGTCGATGTAATCAACATTGGCCCTGCATTCCACACCCAATACAATACCTTCTCCTACAATTCCCCATTCTCATGGCTCTCCATGCCGACAAAAGAAGGTGGAGAGGGTGAGAAGGGGAAGGAGAGCTCCGACTGTGTGAGGCGGGTTTTGAAGGAGCAACGCGAGGAGTGATGTCTGGGAGGTGGGGAAGGGGTGGAGGGGAGGTGGGGAGGGATGTTTGGAAGGTGGGGAAGTTGGGAGGGAGGGTGGGTGTTATGCCCTTTTCGGTAATCTCCTACGGGGATATAATTGTAATAAAATTTAACTTAAAATTGTGGGTGTGGAAAGAATTTTTGTGTGTGCATTTAAAAGCTCTCAGTAATAACTTTAACCTTCTCTTTTGTGTGTGAAGTGGGCGAAAGGGTTGATATATTTACATCATTGCCATCAAGGAGGAAAAGGATTTGGTGCACTTGTGCAATGCTCACATTAGTGCTCCCTCAATAGACCACAAATTTTGGTGGTTCCTCATATTGATCAACTCACCTAGGTCCTTCATATGCTCTCAATGAAGTTCATCGTCATTGAAAGTCAGTAAAAGGTATTTAGCAATCTGAAGTAACGTCAAAAATGCCCCTTAACCATTTAGCCAAGATAATTGCCACAATGTGGACCAAAATGAGGGGAAAACGGAATAAGATTGCATCTATAAAACAATAGTCAATACAAGGAATTTAGCAACGTGAAGCAACATCAAAAATGGCCCTGAACCATTTAGCCAAGATGAATGCCACAATGTGGACCAAAACAAGGGAAATAAGAAATGAGATTGCATCTATAAAACATCAACCATCCACACGTTGCTCCCACCATTTTATGTGAGCCATTCAAATGCAACACCAAGGATGTTGATATTGCAATTGCGATGTTCTACTTTTGATGGAACTATACGAACTTCTATGTTGTTCTTAAAAGGCAATGGTGGGTCATGGTCATAGCATTTTTTATAGTAAAAGTAGCTAAAAGATGGTACAATGAGCTCCAAAGACAAACAGCACACATCACATGACCGATATTAACAGAAGCACTGCTCACCCACTTTGGGACACCATCTAAGATTATTTTGTGCAATTGATGCAACTCAGGCAGACAAGTTCACTTTGAGAATATCGAACTGAATTTAGCATATTTCTAGTAGAATCATTGATATTCCTCAAGATAGACTGGTGAGTGCATTCATTGGAGGCCTCAAAAATGAAATGCTTGTTGATGTACAGTCAGCAAATAAGAAATCTTTATGATGCTATATTTTTAGCCTGATTCTTTGACAACAAAAATTATTTAAGGCACTTAAAAAAAAAAAAAACTTTCAACTAAGGCAGTTTACAAAAAGGCTTTCATCTGAAAAAAGTGACACTGTTCCAAGCTATTCTACATAAGTTCAAGACCCAGTGAAGTAGTTGTTTCTCAGCTTCTTAATTCTCATCCGTTCCCTGAAGTTGACCCTCAAGTTGAATTGGAGCTTTGGATTATAAAACATACATATGTGAGTGCCGTGAACATTAATTGTTTTCTTTTCAAGACTAACTTGACAAGGAGAGGCGGATTCAAGCAGCACTTTTATATTGAAAGTGCAACTTGCTATGCATTTAATTTGAATTGATTTTGAGCTTCATTCTATAATTGCAAACGTTGAGATCTTGCCAAGCTTGATAGAATTTGATCAGCGTAAGATGGGTGATGAAGCACCATTGCAATTATTGAACCAGCTTGTCCTAGTTCGTTTGGTGTTTGATCCAGGAGGCATAGTTTGGTCTTTGATTGTCACTCTGCTGATCTAATGGTGTTCTACAGTTTTCCAACCTTGAGGACAAGGTTACCTTCAAGCGGGGTGGATTGTAGTGATCCTCTAATGTCTATGGTTTCTTTATTTTATTTATTGTTATTAGATTAGGACTAATTTGTTTATCCCTACATTCTCTCCATCAAACCTAATAGGATTCGGACTCCTCCCTCTATTTGTGGCACTTGTAACCCTATAAAAGGGCTATTATGGGATGTGCTATGCATTCATGAAATTATTAATAGAAATTCTATTTGGAGGCTTCAGTCCCTCGAAAATCTAAAGGAGGACTCGGGTCCCTTCAAACGATCCTAATTATTCAATTATTTTATTTTTTTTCTCTTTTATTTGTGATGTGACTGTTACAAAGTATTGTATCAATAATGTGAAAAAAATGTACAGGATTGGATGGCTTAGATTGCATGGCAAGGCCCAATTGATGAACAATCTGGATCACCATACCATGGACACCACTTGTACACAACAGTGCATGAAGACAATATAACTCTAGTAAAAATAGCTCTAAAGTTCTCCATAAAAATGTCCTCCAAAATTTTGAGAGCATAAAACCTTGACTTTACAAAGGAAAAAAAAAAAAAAACCAATGCTATAGTAATGACACCACATCGTTTTAGTAGACAATTACCACAAAAGCTGTGACAAAAATATATATCTTTGTAAAACTTTTAGTTTTTTCATCATTCCTCTCCCACTACTTCCATGCATAGATTTTTTTAGGTATTCATCCTTTTCCTTTTGAGAATACCTTGAGCCAGTTATATCTACATTACTGTTTTTTTATGTCCAATTCTCTGAGACAGTGTCGTAAAAATGTAAGATAAAACAGAGTCTGTTTGATTTTTTTAATAAAAAAATAAAAGAAATCGTGTTCAGAAAGAACATAAAGGTAATTGTCATCACAGATGTCTATTAGAGAACAATGACATGTGACAATATATTGAGTCTCTAGCTACTTATGCTTACTAGTACATGCAATATAGTAAAATCTGAATGTTGTAGTTCTTCATTACATCATCATCATCAAAACCTTATCCCGTCAATCTTGGGGTTGGCTTGCTAATTTAGAATCCTTTTGGTTACAGATTTACATCTCAATTTAAAGATGAATATAGAATACCACGTGGTTGTATTATAGATCTTTCAAAGGAGCATGGCTATATCCTTTGCACAAAAAGTAATGTTTCTTGTGGTTTCTGAACTTCTTTTTTTCTTTTTTTTTTTGAAACTGGTTGGCCTTGACAGTCAACCATTTGGTTTAGTCTGCTTGATTTTACTGAGGCCTATTTTATTTATTTATTTATTTGTTTTATTTTGGTCATATGCTGATTTATATATTGCATACTCAGTGTTCCCTAGATTCATGTTTGTCAGTTCACCTTTGGTCTATGGTTGTTTATTGTAGTTGATGTGGTCATGCAAAAGCCACAATATACGTGCCACATGCACTGAGGTGGAACTAGGGTTTTCTTTTTATCTACTAGCCCAGCACTTCGCTATAACAGCATTGTCCATGAGTGAAATCATGGACCACTGAATAATTTCAATAATCGATATATATATAGGAAAATTCTCAAAAACACTCTACTTTATGAACACCCATTTTTCCACCCCTCTTTTTTTTCTTTTTTGTCATGAGGCCAATGTTGAGTCAATCTAGTCTTTTCACACACACTACCCCTCATGTATGGTCACAACTCCAAATTTTACAATCATCTAACGTTTCCTCACAATTGGATTGAAATCATAACAAAATGATGCCTCTAAACCATTAAGGCCATGGATCAAAAGATTAGGATGATCTTATAGACTCAAGATTTTACATGTAGGTAGGCCTCATATGGATCTTTCCATCTAACAGACTTCTATAATCATCATGCATCACAGTGGGCCCAAATAAGAGGGGCATTTTCTCTTAAAAAATGCTGAGGCGCTGAGTAGCACTCACCTATATATATGAGTATGGGAAAAGTTCCCCTAAGCTCGAGCATATCTAAGAAATTCCGTAAGCCCGAGCCTTTGGGGCCCACCCTTGGTCCATCCAAATGGACCAAACACACAACCCCCTGAATTCCACATGTATACCAAGTGATGGTAAAATCCGAATTTACTTGACTATTGGATCGACTGTGCACCAAACCGAATGGACGGTTGACCATTAAACTTTTCGGGCCCAGATGGAGATGATAAAAGCCATGATCAGGGCTATTTTTTGCAAAAAGGAAGAGTCCCAGGCAGTCCATTAAATCTCCCCATCGCCATCCCCATGTGGGTCCCCAAGTGGGCCCCACCTGGGTGAACCACACACTTGACCTTACATTCCCCTATATATATGAGGTGCGCTAGAAAACTCTCCTTTTCTAATTGGCTAATGAATTCATCTTGCCTATTTTTAGGAAGTCAAACCATATAAACATATATATTTTTTCTCTTCAAATATGAGTTAACATGTAAAGGTAAGGTGGCATAATTTCATTGGATAAATCAAAAGGGGCAAAAACTCCCCATTTTTAAATGGGGAGTTTTTTAGAATTCATATATACAGAGAGAGATATATATATATAATCTTGGAGAACTAGTTCTCATCACTTTTTTGTGAGAATTTTAGGTGGGGTCCATCTATTGCTGAATCTAAATCTTGCAATACACAGGGATCTCCCTGATAGTCACACGGCCCATGTTTTGATCAAATCCAAATTTACTGGACCGTTGGATCGACTGTGTGCCAATTAAAATGGATTGGATTTGTAGGCCACCGATGAAGGGTTATGACCATGTAATTGGGGCCAACCTTGATATGTGGGGTGTTCTCACTTAGATCTTTTCATCTCCCCTAGTCCTATCCCCAAATGGGACCCACAAGTGAGTCCAATAAAAAGTTCTCACGGTAGATGCGTGAGAATAATTCTCACAAGATCAAAGCCCCATACAGGGCTCTTCACCTATGCTCAAGCTTAGGATAAGCTCCTGCGCTCATGCCTATGGGGCCCACCTTGGGACCCACATGGTGATGGGGATTTGAAGGTTTCCCCGAGCACCCCCTTCTTGCAAAAAATCAGCCCCATCCATGATCTCTATGATCTCCATCTAGGCTCAAAACTTCCAACGGTGTACAGTTCATTCGGATGTATCATCAGTTGATCCAATGATTCAGTCACATTGAATGGGGCCAAAAATTGGTAGACATGTACAATTCAGGGGCCCCTTGTGTGTTGTTCATTTGGATGGACCAATGGTGGGCCCCACATATGCAGGCAAATGGAATTCCCTCCATACGGTTGAGCTTAGGTGAGGAATTCTCATATATATTTATATATGGGAAATAATCCTATGAAAACTAGTTCTCGCCATTTTTTTGTGACAACTCTAGGTGGGGCCCATCTTTCACCCGATCCAAGCCTTGTAATACACAAGGACCCTCTATAGTCACACACCTCATGTTTCGGTCAAATTCGAATTTACTAGACCATTTGATCGACTGTGCACCATTCCAAATGGATTGGATTTGTGGGCCATGGATGAAGGGATTAAGGACATGTGATTGGGGCCAAACTTGATATTTAGGGTGGTCCAACATAGATCTTTCTATCCCCTTGGTCACATCTCCAAATGAGACCCCACAAGTAGGCCCCATAAAAAGTTATCACGGTAGGTATGTGAGAACAGTTCTCATAAGATTCGACCCCTATATATATATAAATATTCATGCGCATCTATCCCTCACCAACGTAGTAAGAAACAATATAGTAAAGCCAACTTTATGAACCATCTACACACATGAGACCCCCTAAATTACAATGAATCAATTGAGTTATTACTAATCCGAATGGATTGGAGCGCTAGAAAATTCCCGGCCCTCTCAGTTGGCCCACTATGTTGTATGACAACCATGGAATACCGCTGGATGAAATAATCTAGATGAGATCTACTTATATAAATTTTCACCCGCGTTAGTTTATCCTAACATCTTGATCAATGGCCACAAAATTTATGGTTTTAAAAGCATCAGTTTCTTGTGATTTTAATCCAAACAGTGAGTAAAAGTGATGCAGGCCCAGCGTTAGGGCTTGCGTGGGGGTGCCTAAGCACGTGTCCAAGGACACTTCAAACAGTCACAAAGACTTCAACACACATGAGGACGCGCCCCTCTGGGAAAATTCAATTCTATTAATCAAACAAATCTGAGAATCTCTTCTCTACAATGCCATATATATAGTAGAAACAAACTTAATGTGCAAGAAAACCCTACGCTAATAATAGAAACTTTTCTAATTAATATTTTAATTAGAAATCTACTTAGAAATCTACTAATAATAATCCTAATCTAATTTGAAGAGGGCTGCTAGGGCCCAGACTGCATCATCCTCCCTGGGTTGAAAGAAGAGTTCATCCTCGAACTCCATTCTGCTTCGAATTGCCTCTGTAAATGTGGTGAACATGAAGGACTTTCTTTGTGGCAGTTTTCCAGGAATTTTTCTTTGGCGGTTGTGGTTTCTCGGAATAAAGAGTAACTTGCTGTCCACCATGCATGAATGTATAGGTGTTGTCGTGCATACCATGAGTTCCATTTTTGTCATACATCTAAGGACGACCCAATAAGATATCACCACTATCGATAGATATCACATCACACCAGATAGTATCTTTATAAATATCACCAATGGCAAAAGTAATTTTGGAAGTATGTCAAACATACGCTTGATCACCATTCATTAGCCACTTGACAAAATAAGGACGGTTATGCTTATAAACTTTCAATTGGAGGCGATCAACAAGAGCTTGGGAGATGAGATTTTCACAGCTTCCGCCATCAATAACAACTGTGCAATGTTGTCCCTGAAGCATGCTTGCGGAACGGAAAATATTTTTTCGCAATTACTTATGCTCAACAGTTGGTGGAGCGTCCTTGAGAACAATAAGATCTTCACTTGTGGTATCTGCATCGATTATTTCAAGTTCCTCATTGTCAATATCCTTGGGATTGTCAATATCCTTAGGATCAGTGTCAGTACCCTTAATATCATCTAGGATATTTTTTTCAGCACCTTCAATCTCAATCAGATGTATTTGCTTTCGACATTCTACTGCGCGATGCCCGTGCTGTTGACAATAAAAACAAACCATCTTATGTTGACCTTCATTCCTTGCAGAAATCTATCCATTGGATTTAGCTTCTTGTAGAGGAGAATTCTTTGGCGGAACCCATTTGGATTTTTGTACTTGATGATTTGCAATTCCCTCAGCCTTGATAGTATTTTGGATGAGTTCATCGACATTATCGAAATGTTGGAAGGCAATGATATGTTGAATGTCTATTCTCAACCCATTAAAAAATCTATCAACTACCACATCATCATCTTCATTCAAGCCACAACGAGCTTGCAAAGTCAAAAACTCCTCAAAATATTCAACAGCTATCTTGGACCTTTGTTTCAAGTTTTGAAAGTTGGACCGTAGATCTCTTGCATAGTTGATAGGGAGGATTTTTTGCCTTAAAATATTCTTCATCTCAGTCCATGTATCAATTGGGTCCATGTTTTGATTCTTCTGTGTTCTTTGCAATTCAGCCCATCAAGTTGCAGCATAATTACAAAATCTAATAGCAATCAGTGTGACTTTATGATGCTCAATCATTGGCTTGTGTGCGAAAATATTTTCCACACACACTAACCAATCCATAAATTTCGCGGGCTGTAATTTTCTATCATATTCAGGAATCACAATTTTAATCCCTAATTCTTGATCAGGATTATTGACTGGTGGATTCCGTTGATTCCTAATATTTGCGCCATCATCACGATGGGGATGCACACGCTGATTATTTTCCAAATTTGTCACTCTAATGTCCAATTGGTGCAAGGTAGTGTGCATGCCATCAACTTTTGCAGATAATACTCTAATGGCACTAGCCAAATCTTCAAGTGAAGAAGATAAAGATTCAGCATCCACTTGCTTCTTAGGAGGCATTTTTTTTTAATGCAAAATTTAAATTTGACTGACCTGAGGTGGAGATCTACTCTTCAGAAGTACGCTGGTAAAGACAGATTGGAAATCGGAGCACAGTTGATGTTGATCTTGCAGAAACAAATTGACCAGAACTCTTTTAAGAAGAATTTCGTTTGCAGGCCTAACCGTTGGGCTCACCTCCTTGAAAACAGGTCAAGTGTATCCGACCTACCCAATACCGATTGTTCCCTGTCTCGTTCTGCGTGACGAGAAGATGGAGATAAGAATAGGATTTTCGCCCTTCGTGTTTCAGTGGATACAAGAACAGGGGAGAGCGATGGCATCAGGTGACGGATGACGATGGCGAGTGGATAGCAGCAGCGGCTTACAGGCGGCGATTCTAGGATACACGAACAGCGGTGGACAGCAGCGATGCGTGAAGGGTGTCAGCAGCGATTGTCAAGCGATACCACCATGCGGCAGAGATGGCGGCGATGATTTCCACAGAGGGCAAACGGCAGCGGGTTGTGGTTGCACAGCAAGAACCAGGTACGCTGCCCTTTCTCTCTGTCTCTCGATCGCGCGTCTCTGCTTCTGCTTTTTTTTTCTCTCTCTTGGCTGCTGCTCCTCTCTCTGCAGCTTCTTGATGAGGATCGGGGGTGGGAAAGAATTAGGGTTTTGGCGAATGGGTTGTCCCGGTGGTGTTGTCAGGGAAGATGCGGGGAAGAGCAGCGACGATGATGGTAGGGTTCATCTGGGTAAGGCCTATTTTAAGAAAGTTGGGTTTGGTGGATTTGGGTGGGGGTTGTCTGGGATAATGGGATCTGAGATGGAGAGGGATTCGGGTGGTATGATGATGGGTTAGGAAGGGGACGAACTTTTGAGACGGCTCGGAAGGTGGGAGATGGGGCTTGTAGGTGTGGTGGTCGTCTGGGGTGCAGGGGGTAATGACAGACCGGGGTCGGGAAGGGGATTACGATGGTGAGCGAAGATGGGGAGGACGAGAGAGGGTAACACGCCGATCGACTGGCTCTGATACCAATCTGATGCAGGCCCAGCGTTAGGGCTTGCGTGGGGGTGCCTAAGCATGTGTCCAAGGACACTTCAAACGGTCACAAAAACTTCAACACACATGAGGACGCGCCTCTCTGGGAAAACTCAATTCTATTAATCAACCAAATTTGAGAATCTCTTCTCTACAATGCCATATATATATAGTAGAAACAAACTTAATATGCAAGAAAACCCTACGCTAGTAATGGAAACTTAATGTGCAAGAAAACCCTACGCTAGTAATAGAAACTTTCCTAATTAACAATTTAATTAGAAATCTACTAATAATAATCCTAATCTAATTTGAAGAGGGCTGCTGGGGCCCAGACTGCATCAAAAAGTTGGATAAGTATCAAATTTGGGCTTTATACCAATTCAGGGGGGGTAGTGTCTAAAATGATTGGATTGGCTGAAGATGGGCTCCATACCCTAAAAACATAGGGGAGCAAAAAAGAGAGTTTTAAAATGGGGAGTTTTGAGAATCTCTCTCTCTCTCTCTCTCTCTCTCTCTCTCTCTCTCTCTCTCTCTATATATATTCGTGGTTGTAGTGCTTATGGAGCTCTCCATGTGCACGTGGGCCCCACACAAGGATGGGGTGGGGGGATTGAAAGATTTGGTTGTGGCCTACCAATGTACAAAAAAAATGGGGACCCCACTTGACCATCCCAACCCCCTAATCAATGGCCCATAAATTCTCACTATTAAAAATGGATGCACAATTGATCGAATGGTCCAATCCATTCAGAAGGGTGCAAACCCAAGGGTCAGGTGACTATTTTATAGGTGGGGTTTTCCTGCATGTAGGCCCCACAACAAGGTGCTAGAAGAGTTTTGGTGGTACTGTTAGGCTTTCATTTTATTTGATGTAGAATGCAGTATACAAAAGTGGGTGGTTTCCCCCTCTCCTTTGTTACAATATTGCTGTCATTTTTTTCCTTTGAATTGGTATTGCTATAAATTTTTAAGGCTGCATGAGACATTCAATTTCTTTATTTATTTATTTATTTATTTTGTTTTCCCTTTTACTGCATTTCTAAAGTTGATGGAAAGGAGGTGGGTAGTATCCAGAGCAAACTCTTGTGTAGATCAATCTTAGACCTGTACATTGGCGACGAACCATTCGATAGGCATGCCAAAGAAGAAATGGAAGTCGGTTTGGCATCTCTCCTTGTGAAATAGATTTGTAGTAACAGCAATAACGGGAACAAGATGTATGGAACACTTCTTTCCTAACATTGCATTTGCCCTATGTAATTCTATTGCACTGTCATCTTCTCCTGATGTATCGCTTTTCTAGATATTAGCATTTGAAAGAGAAAAAAATTATTGCTTTGGAAAGTTTCCCACATATTCATCAGCTCTTTTCTTATTTATTTATATACAGAAGTCCTTGCTGTACTACTCATATTCCAATCATTATTCTTACTTCATCGGTTTAGGAATAGCAAAACTTTTTACAACTTACATGTAGCCTCCTCTACATTTACTCCTTCACACACCACTGACTCTGAATGATAGTCCACAATACAATGGAGAAAATTTTTGGCATCCACTTGGCCATAAGAATGGGCGAAGCTCATAATATCCAGACTATCGCTAAAGTAATAATATATTTTTACAAATCCCATTGCAAACAGTTTAATTGCTGTGTCTGAGGCTGTTGGCCTGCTGGTTAGGAAGTGCATGTTCGAGTCTCATTTCAACCAAAAATATTAAAGATTAAAAACAGTATATTGCTCTTCATAATCTGCAACTACCCAGATTACATCTTGCCCTCTCCAAACCCAAGCCTCGTGCATTGGGCCACCTTTTTTTTTTTAATTCTGCAAATACCCATGACTACAAGGACTGTTTTAATGGCGATGTTGTTGGAAATTCCCCTGCGAGTCCATCAACACAACTGGAGGAGGATGTGCTTGGATACAGCTGATGTTAGACCGGTGGGACAGTACAGTGGTGAGGCGTACCGTCATATGAAGGAGATATAGTGTTCAGGACTGTGGGAGCCAATTTACTCTTTTTTTACCCGTAAAGCAGAAAGGTGGGGAGTTGTTTTTCACCTTCTAGTCCTCTTCTCAATCTCCAATAGCTTCCTTCTGAGCCGTTCAAATGATTCCGGTGGAGCACTGAGGCCTGCTGCTCCAGCTATTCCTTACCAGACGAGTGCCTTGTGACAGGTTCTTAGAGGGACACCTATAGGAAAGCATCTGATGCTGTGCTGTGGTGATCTTCTGGAAGACTGAATTGTGGTTTGACTCAAATTCTGGCATAGTTGGTTTGACCTGCCTTTTGTTTGGGCAGTTGGAAAGTAACTTGCATAAGGGTACTGGCCAAAGTTGACAGCATCAAATAGGTCAGAGGGCACTAAAATAATAGTAGTCCATATGCAGATCAGATCTGATAATATCTGCATATTGGGCCACCCTCATCCTTCTTGTCGCCATGCTCCACTTCACGAATCTCGGTCTACCATAGAGCTCAACATCAACTTGGTCTGAAGTTTAGAGAAGGTAGTATACGGAACAATAGCTGCTGATCCATGTCTCAATTCCAATCAGATCTTGATACTGTCAATCTGGAACAGTTAATCCTATGGAACTGTTAGGTTAAAAGGGGTTTGATCTTGCAACAGAGGGAAAGGGACTAGTTACAGCCTTGATCGGAACCATTTATTTCGTGGAAACTACAAGGATGGCCACAGTATCCATACTATAGTGTAACAGGTAGCCCTGAGTATTAATTTATATTGAATTGAAGCGGAAATTGCAGACGGATAAAGCCAATGGTTCCACATTAAATGGGATAAGGTCCACTGATTGATGCTCAAAATTATCTCTTGGATTTTTTGGAGGGTGGAAAGATTTGATCCACTTAGAGCTGCGTGTGGATTGTGGACCCCATCCTGTGGCTCATGCAAGGAGTCCCTTCATCACAATCATCTCTCTATCATTTTAATTTTTAATTTTTAATTGGCATCAATCAATCTGGAGTCACCCCCACCTTGGTTTAGACTTGCACTTGAGAATCACTTTGATGAGGGGGATTGTAACCTTCCAATTGACATTATCATAATGAACTATATAGACCGATTAGGCCTAAAAAGGTCTAGTATTCAAATTGCTTATTACGTGCCATTAAACCTTGGATCATCGAACTGACTCAATCCGAGGAGAGAAAAATGGATGATCCTTTTTCTTTATTACCATGGAAATAATCAAATATTTGAACTGGCGCGTCAATCATGTGAGATCCACCTCAAATTGCCTGCGTCTTCTAAGAGTCACCTTCATTGACATATCCAATTAATTTTACCATTAGATAGGAAAGGAAATGAACAAGAAATTTCGACTGTAATGAAGCACCAATCTTGACTCTAGCCATTGAATTAGACGAGAACCATAGTGTAACATTCAAATTAACCGTACAATTTAACAACCACTTTGATTGGTCGACCTTGATTATTGGTTATAAAGAGCATAATGTTTAAGAAGAGGGGGGGCGAGAGAGTTTTTCTTATAGAATGAGAGATGTGTACATACATGAAGGGGGGGAGGAGGATCTTATTTATAGAGTAAGATTGCTTCCTCCCCAAGCAAACCAATATATCAAGACTCTTGCTTTCTAAATCTAATGCGGGCCCCAGGGTGGGCATCTACTAATAATAATATTTTATAACACTCCCCCTTGGATGACCATCATTCAATAACAGTTGCTTCATTAAAACCTTGCAAAGGAAAAATCCAATGGGATAAAAACCAATGCGAAGGAAAAAGAGTACAACGGTTTACAAAATTATTAAAATGGTGTTGGACGTGCATAATGCTGCTTCGTTAAAACCTTAACTAGGAAAACCCAGTGGGATAAAACCTAGAGAAGGAAAAAGAGTACAATGTACATATGTCCTGATTGATAAGCTTCAAGATACCTATCCTGAATCTGTTACTCCCCCTGACAATAATACCCTTTACATTGTTTGATGATAAACTTTCCGCATGCCGATCTCATATACAAGCTTTTGAAATATTGACTTTGATAATGACTTGGTAAACAAATCAGCTAAGTTGTTGTTTGAACGAACTTGCTTGACTTCGATTTCATTATTCTTCTGAAGCTTATGTGTGAAGAAGAACTTTTGTGCAATGTGCTTTGTCTTGTCACCTTTAATGTATCCTTCTTTAATTTGTTGAATGCATGCCTCATTGTCTTCGTAGATAATGCTCGTGGTACCCGTACTAAGAGGCAATTGACAAGAACTACGAATATGCTGAATTAAAGATTTTAGCCATACACATTCCCTACTGACTTCATAGAGGGCTAAAATCTCGGCATGGTTAAAAGAAGTAGTTATCAAAGTTTGTTTAGTAGAGCGCCAAGAAATAGCAGCATTACCACTAAGAAATACATAACCTGTTTGTGATCGATCCTTATGAGGATCAGAGAGATATTCTGAATCTGCATATCCTACACACTTGGAATATTTACAATAAAAGAGTCCTAAATCAATTGTACCACGTAAATAGCGTAGGATATGTTTGATACCAATTCAATGCCTTTGCGTTGGCGCAGAACTATATCTAGCAAGTAAATTCACTGAAAAGGAAATGTCCAGTTTAGTACATTGTGCTAAATACATTAAAGCACCAATAACAGTCAAGTATGGTACTTCTGGACCCAATACCTTTTCATTTTCTTTAATTGGACGATATGGATCCTTGTTTATATCTAAAGACTGAACAACCATGGGAGTGTTTAGTGGATGTGCTTTATCCATACCAAAGCGTTTCAGTATATTCTTGGTATAATTAGATTGATGGACTAATATTCCACTAGAACTTCTTTCGATCTGCAGGTCGAGACAAAATTTTGTTTTTCTAAGGTCTTTCATCTCAAATTCCCTTTTCAAATAATCAGCAGTTATTTCGAGCTCTTCTGGAGTCCCAATTAAATTTATGTCATCGACGTAAACTGTCACTATTACAAATCCTTTTGAAGATTTCTTTATAAAGATACGTGGGCAAATGGGATTGTTCTCATGTCCTTCCTCAGACAAATATTCACTGAAACGAATGTACCACATTCTTCCGAATTGCTTCAATCTATACAATAATCGTCTTAATTGTATTGAGTACATACTCTTGGGTTTTGCTTCAGGCAAAGTAAATCCTTCTGGGATTTTCATATGAATTTCTGTGTCTAAGTCCCTATACAGATAAGTGGCCACAACATCCATGAGTCTCATATCCAGATTTTCAGAAACCGCTAAACTTATCAGATATCTGAATGTCGTTATATCCATAACAGGGAAGTATGTTTTCTCATAATCAATCTCAGGTTTCTGCAGGAAACCTTGTGCCACAAGTCTTGCCTTGTATCTAATAATTTCATTCATTTCATTATTTTTCCTTACAAACACCCACTTATAAACTACAGGGTTAACACTTTTTGGGGTTTGTACTATAGGTCCAAATACACTACGTTTATTGAGAGACTCTAATTCTGCTGTAATAGCAGTTTCCCATTTTGGCCAATCTTTCCTTTGTCGACATTCATTTATAGTACGTGGTTCTGTATCACAGTCATCATCCTCATGTTCCATTGATATTAGTGTAGCTACTGCATATGCAAATGCGTCAACGATGACAATTCTGTTTCTATCCCATCTCTCTATTGAATAATTGTAAAATATGGAGATCTCTTCATTATCCGGTACCGGTGCCACTTCAGGGGCTTTTATAGTCTCATCAAGGACTTTCGTCATTTTAAAGAGAGTGGATTTTTCCATAGCTTCTTCGGGAGCGTTATGAACCTCTTCAGGACGAACCCCTTCAGGAGTATTAAGTGTATCTTTGGGGGGACATGATGATTGTATATTTCTCCTTTTCCGCGGAGCTATATCCTTTGAACCTATAAGTCTGCCACGCTTCTGGCGTATTACAGACCCTTTTGTTGCCACTCTTTGACTTTGTCCTATATGGACATTAAGTCTAACAGGTGCATTCATAGCTGGAATATGTGACTTAGTTACATTTGCTGCATCGTTAAATGCATCGGGTAATTTATTTGCAATTTCTTGTAAGTGCACAATTCTACGGACTTCATATTCACATTGTGAAGTACATGGGTCTAAATGAGACAAAGCGGGAGCATTCCACATTAGTTCACGCCGTTCTTCAAGAACGGGTTGTTCTGCAGGAACAATACGTTCTTTATCTCCCTCTAACGGCGGTAATTTTGTCTCATCGAATTGACAATCAGTAAAACGAACAGTAAAAACATCTCCTGTCATTGGTTCTAAAAATCGAATAATAAAAGAAGAGTCATAGCCGATATAGATGCCCAACCTACGTTGTGGTCCCATCTTAGTACGTTGCGGGGGTGGTATAGGGACTAGAACAGCGTAACCAAACTTTTGCAAATGGGAAATATTAAGTTGATGTCCCGATATAAGCTGTGCAGGATAGTATTAATGGTAGGTTGTGGGTCGAAGTCGAATGAACATTGATGCATGTAACACAGCATGTCCCCAAGCACTAACTGGTAATTTGGACTGCAGCAACAGGATCCTAGAAATCAGTTGAATGCACTTAATCAGGGATTCAGCTAAGCCATTCTGTGTATGTACATGAGGGACAGGATGTTCGACAATAATGCGAAAAGATGAACAGTAGTAATCGAAGGCTTGTGATGTAAACTCACCTGCATTATCAAGTCATATAGACTTAATAGGATTTTCAGGAAAATGGGCTCTAAGTTTAATGATTTGCGTTAATAGACGGGCAAAGGCTATGTTCCTAGTTGAAAGTATGCAAACATCAGACCAACGGGTGGAAGCGTCAATCAAAACCATGAAATACCTAAAAGATCCACTAGGTGGATTGATTTGTCCACAGATGTCGCCTTGTATCCTTTGCAGAAAGGATGGGGATTCTAATGCAATCTTGACAAAGGAAGGCCGAGTGCTTAACTTTTCCCGTGAACATGGGACACATAGATACCCATTTGGTATGGTCAATCTATAGTTATCTAAAGAGTGTCCAACAGAGTTATCAATGATTTTCTTTAACATGGTAACTCCGGGGTGCCCTAATCTATCATGCCAAAGCAATAAAGCCTGAGAGTTGCTAAACTTCGGGGTTGGTTTAAGCTTCGGCCTTAACTGTCTCATTTTACTCAAAACCAAATGTGATTCGATGATGAATATCGTCATATAATATAACCCAGAAGAAAGTGCACTTAATGTTTCTAGTATTTGCTTTTGGCCTCCGATACTAGTAACGATAAGTGATATTTCCTTGTTACCTTTATTAGCAGTCTCAATATGGTATCTATCTATTCTGATGTCTTTAAAACTAAGTAAGTTTATTCGGGAACTGTTGGAGAACAATGCATCTTTAATGAATAAATGAATACCATTAGGTAACATTATATGGGCTCTTCTAGAGCCTTCAATTATTTACACAGGTCTAGCTATGGTGGATACCTTTCGTAGATTCAATACTAATTCTGAGAAAAACTTCTGGTTTTTCAGAATGGTATGTGTTGTAGCACTATCTACAAGACAGTGAGTATCCCCATTGTTGTGATTCATACCTTTAAACAAAAGATAATAAAAAAAAATGTAAGTAAACAATCACATGATTAAAAAAAATAAATTCATAAGAGAAATTTCATCAAATTGATAAAAAGTCATTCATCACAAAAACATTCATAAAAGGTTTATCAACATTAAGAAACTAAAAAAATAAATTATCCAACATCAGATATCCATGAAAAGGTAAATAGCTAAAAAAAGATTCTAATTGGAGATTTTGAAAAATATTTATTTGGTATTCTAGAACATTCCAAGAGGGGTTCCGATCTTAGCACTAAAAACCTCATTGCTCAGAGGTTGGTCATTTTCGTCTTCAAAAAAATATTTAGTTTCCAAATTTATAATATCCAACTGGTAATTGTCATTTTGTAGGTCAGTATCCTAATCCCAATCTTTTAGATCATTTGACTCTGCAGAATGAATAGAGGCCCTGTATGCTTTGTATAGTTCCACCATGTCTTTTGGTGCCCGACAAGAGCGTGACCAATGCCCAGTCCTTCCACATCTGTAGCAAGGGTCATCAGAACGGTGGACAGAAATATTTGGTGGATTCTGAGGTTGATTCGGATTTTGTTGCTTCTGAGAATCAGACCACTTCTTGTGGTTTTTTAATTTTTTATTGGGAGGACCTTGAAATCCTCCTGTCAGGAGGGGTTTCTTTTTTCACCTCTTCTGGAGGGATTATTTCTCCCACACTCCCTTCCTCTGCCTCTGCTGGAATTGACATTTGCTTCAGGTAGTACCATAGATCCAGTTGGTCTAGAGTTATGATTCTTTAATAAAACTTTGTTGTTTTGCTCAGCAACAAGGAGACAAGAGATCAGTTCTGAGTATTTAGAGAAACGCCGTTCACGGTACTATTGTTGTAGGATTACATTTGTTGCGTGGAAAGTGGACAGCGTTTTCTTTAACATCTGCTCTTCTGTAATCGTTTCCCCACACAATCTTAACCGGGAAACAATGTTGAAAAGAGCGGAGTTATACTCAGATACCAATTTGTAGTCCTGAAATCGTAGGTTTAGCCATTCATTTTGAGTTATTGGTAATAAGACCATCTTCTGGTGATCATATCTATCCTTCAGAGATTTCCAAAGACCTGCTGGGTCCTCCTCTGTGAGGTATTTATTCTTAAGGTCATCATGTATATGATGACGTACGAAGATAAATGCCAATACCCTATTTTTCGGGACTCTTTATTACCTTCTTTTATCGTCTCTCCAAGCTTCTTGGATTGCAAATGTAATTTTGCATCCAAGTGTCAGGATAAATAGTTGTCCCCGGTAATGTTAAGGGCTTTAAATTCAAGTTTCGTTAAATTTGACATTATGCAATAGCAGGAAAGAAAGAAAAAAAATACATGATCATTGATATGCAAAAGATAAAATATAAATAATAAAAATTGTAAGGCATTCAGAATAAATTAAGGGATGAGCCATGTCAGATCAAGTTTGCCAATTTAAAATTGAATAACATCATGGTATCAATTTTAATAATCCAAAACAACCAGTTTTGATCAGGCTTTTGGCTTGATTTGGAACTGCAGATTCCTAGTTAGAACTTTAAGTTCTTTAATTTTTGAACTTCAGGTTCTATCAAGGCTTTGGGCTTGATGTTATGGCCTATTAATTTTATTCCTGGATCAAAATATCAAACTTCAGGTTTGATTATGAATGAATCTTTAAGTTCATATTGTGGATCTGAGAACTTCTGGTTTCAAATTTTAATAATACACGGATCTTTTTGTCCGAATTTAGAAAGAACTTCTAGTTCTTACAGAACTGCAAGCTCATATTAATATAGAACTTCAGGTTCTATTTATGATCCATTATTGATCTCCCCTTGTTAAAAATAATAATAATAATAAATAAATAAATAAATAATCATAGCATAAATAATTATTAAACAAATGAAGGAATATAAATAATGAAAATTATATTACCGTTAGATCTGCCTCCTTTCACTTGTAACATGTAGATCTGCTTCTGATCTTTTCATAACTTCAAATAGATCTTCGATCGGACTATCCTCCTCTACACCTACATATTGATCGAGCCAAACAAAAGAAACAAAAGAAAACCGAAGGAGAGATGGAGTCGTGCTGATAACGTGTTTAAAAAAAGGGGGGGAGAGAGTTTTTCTTATAGAGTGAGAGATGTGTACATAAATGAAGGGGTGGAGGAGGATCTTATTTATAGAGTAAGATTGCTTTCTTCCCAAGCAAACTAATATAGCAGGACTCTTGCTTTCCAAATCTAATGCGGGCCCCACGGTGGGCATCCACTAATAATAATATTTTATAACATACAAATCTTCGTCATAGACTCACGTGCGTGACATCGTTGACACAAGATCCATCTCAAGTATCAGTTTGGGCGGTTTTTTTTTTTTCTTATTTTCATCACCTAAAGTATTTCTCGCCAGCTTAGCTTTCGGATCTTTTACCTTCGGCCTATGACCGTATCACTGTGGAAAGAGGAGGTGATCCAGTGCCTTCTTTGGCCTGGTGCAGCGATGTAAAGAGATTTGGACTTTTGGCCCTTAATTTTCTCGCTTGGGGGTGGGTAGGTTTTGGAAGTTGACGTCTTCGGAACAGCAGACGTCTACGGCTCTTCGGAAGTCCAACAGCTTTGGAAGAGTAAACGTCACGGCTCTCCACACAAATGCCCAAAGCATCACAGAATCTCAATGGCCAAGTTATTTTGAGAGAAATATGTAATGGTTCTTAAGTTTGTGATCGTAAGTTTGTGTATAACAATGCAAATGGAGCAATTGTCACATCACTGTGCACACCATAGTTCTAACCTGGAGGGATTGTTTAGGCTGAGCTACTTGCCTTACCAACAAAGTGACTTAGGTGAGGAACTCAGACTTGATAAGGTCATGATTGGTAATCAAATCCTCAGTGCTTTGTTCGCAATATTATGAAAAACTCATATTTGACAATTATAAATTTCTAAAGATCTAGGCCAATCAGAATCCCCACTTTGAATGATTTTCAAGTCTGACCTCTTCCCATTAGCTTTTTTTCCCTCATTTTGTGGATTTGCACCAAAACACTAATTTTTCTATGCTATACCCCAATGTCAATGTGAAATCCTTAGCTATCAAAATACTCAGTGAGAGAATCCTTGTTAAAGGAGCAGTGAGGAATCCTCACTTTCGTAGATTTTTCGCAAATTCTTTACTTGTTACCAAATATGCCCTCGAGAGAATTGGCTAGAATTAGGCGGTTGAAAATTTCCAAATATCATCAGAGATTACTTCTCTATATGATTAAAATCAATGTGTGGCCATGCCTGAACTGAAGTATATGAGATCACTATTATTTATTTATTATATATATATGGGCTTTAATCCTATAAGAAGTATTCTCACACACCTACTGTGAGATCTTTTTATGTGCCCACTTGTGGGTCTTATTTGGAGATAGAACCAAGGGGAATGGAAAGATCTATCTAGGATCACCCCAAATATCAAGTTTAGCTTCAATTACATGTCTCTAGTTCCTTCATCCGTGGCTCACAAATCCAATCCATTTAGATTGGTGCACAATCTATCCAACGGTCTAGTAAATTTGAATTTAAACGAAACTTAGCGCGTGTGACTATCAAGGGGTCCTGGTGTATTGTAAGATTTAAATTAGGTGATAGATGGACCCACCTAGACTTCTCACAAAAAGTGGTGAGAACTAATTCTTATAGGATTATTTCCCTATATATATATATATATGAGAGCTCCTCTCAAGCTTAGGATATGAGCTTGTGCGCTCATGCCTATGGGACCCACACGGGGACAGGGATGGGGATGGGGATGGGGGAGATTTGAAGGTTTGCCTGAGAGCTCCCTTCCTAAAAAAAATCAGCCGCATCCATAATCTCTATCATCTTCATATGGGCCCACTTCCAACAGTGTACAATCTATTTGGAGGGATCATCAGTCAATTCAACAGTCCAATCACATCAAATAAGGCTAAAAATTGGTTTACATTTGCAATTCAGGAGGACACTTTATGTGGTCCATTTGGATGGACCAATGATAGGCCCCACACATGCGGGGGGATGGAATTCCCTCCATGCAGTTGAACTTAAGTGATTCTCTTGTTCTATTATTTAGGAAGTCAAAGTATTTACCCATATCTAATTTTTCTCTTTCAATATAAATTGACATGTAAAGGTGAGGTGGCATGATCTCATGACAAATCAAAAGGAGAAAAAACTCCCCTTTTGAAATGGAGAGTTTTTGAGAACTTCTTTATATATATATATATATATATGTGCATCCTTCCATCACTGTTATTGCTTAAGCCAAGTAATGTTTCTGACTTTTTAAAACTATGGTCCACACGAGAAGACCCGAATTCAATATCAGGTGCTTTACTGGTATCCAAACAGCACAAGAACTATTCCCCATTTTTTTATCTCTCTGATGGTACCTATTTGTGTGGTGGTTAGCAACTGATAGAGATATGAGAGCACCATCAAAGGAAAAACACGGTTTCCAGCCAGAGTACCCCTATATCATGGATGGAATATATTATATAATTATACATAAGGGGAAAACTTTCTCCTACAAGTAACCTTACATGTAGTCTAGTCACCTTTGATCAATACAGGCCTTTTACAGTGTCACCCTCTCAGGATCTAGCACTAGGCCCAATATCACTCTCATACGACCTTTATTCCCTATTGGATTGAATTTCTAAGAATTCGGTGGTTAAAAGGCCACAAAATTTTATGGGTGTTTAATTAAGGGCCAGAATGATTTGATGGGGCTAATTTTTTTTCCTTTTGTTAACCCTTATCGATAAGGAGGATTTTCCATGTACTCTATCCCCGTTCATTAGTTGGCATCTTAAGTTAGACTTCATGTGAAAAATATGCAGTATGCTTGTAGGAGATGATCACCCATACATAAAGTAATTCTTTTTTTTTTTTAAATGATGGGATAAGACTTTTTAAAATTTCTATTCACATATGGATTACCAGTGTCAAGGCAACTCCCTTTCACCATCTGATTACAAGGGTCAACCCCAGCCAACCCTGTTGGTTCAGGGGCTTGTGTAAGGACATGCACCAAGAGTATTTACCAGGGAGGTGAAAAGAAGGAAAAGACGGGAAGTGGCCTACATGCATTAGCTCTAATTAGTGGAGATGCAAGTTCATGCATGTCTCCCTTTGTGAAACACACCAAAATTTCTCCTCTGCAAAAGGTCATTGAAAGAGATTTCTTGGAGAGAGACAGAGATTGCAACTGATTCCTTTCCCATTCTGGTGTACCAAGGATATTATTTCTCAGGATAACTAAGAATTAAAGAGGAAAAAAATCCAAGTCTCTTTTAATAACGTTCAAACAAGAAAATCCTTTGTGCATATTATGAGAGGGTTACACTTGTGGGCCCTTAAGCTATATGGAAATACATACCTCCACAAAGCCCAACCCTGCTATCTATAAATACAAATATACACATAAAAGGGGTACATGTTGCAAAGCCCCTGGAGAATGTTTTTAGATAAAAACCCTCAGATATAATCGAATTAAAGGAGCAATAGTAGAAGTGCTCAAGTGTTTGGTAGTGATAAAGATTACAATTGAAATGAAATACCAATGGCCATTAAGTTACAACAACTTTTTTCTTTAAAAAAACGAAGAAGAGATTAAAGATAGTGACAAAACTAGAAATGACATTTATATCAACTGACACTCCTTTGGTAGAAGCCACGGAAGAAGAAACCCATGGCAATCGTTTTCAACCACCCTTTGTTGGAAACGCGTTTCCTTCCCCCTCACGGAAAATAGGCAAAAGAGGGAGGATTCTCTCCCCCTTTCGTCGTTGACCAAACATCAGGAAGAGGGAGGCAGATTTTTCAGCACCCTACTCCCCCTCTTTCCACTAAAAGTGGGATTGCACAAACAGCCCCTTATATCGACTTAAGAGGAGCCGCACTGACATCTTGAGAATCTCATATTGCAAACTATTTATCATTAATTAAATTGCCCCACAAAAATACCTGCAAAAAATTTTGAATTCTTATTTATATTTTATTTACATATTTTATATAATGTTCAATTTGCAACAACTTTGCTGTGGAGTTTTGCTTTTATGTGTAATAAAGTTTCCATTTTGTCCATGAAGTGACCTTAAATTAAACAATTGGAAACATCTTTGGCTCTAACCGTTGGTTAAGGGTTGGCACTAGAGTAAGGGAAAAATTGGCCAAACCCACCAAGTCAACCTAACCTGACCCCCCCGTTCCCTAACTAGTTTAAAGTATGGGCCGGTCAAGGGTTAAGTTTTACCAACCTGTATAAAAATGGGTCAAGTTAGTAATGACCTGCCTAATCCGTTTGACCCGTTTAGGTTTTTTTTTAATTTACCATGACTTTTTTAGTTTTCATGTGACTTTTCATATTCCTGTAAGCCGTACATCACATGACTCTTTTCTTATTCAGTTTTCATGTGACTTTTCATAGTCTTATGCGGAGAAGTTATGCAACAGTTTGTCTATTTTATTTTTATGTTGTATGGTTAATTATTTTGACACTTAGAATATGAAACTTTTTTTTTTTTTTTTTGTGCACATGTGTGTGTGTTTTGGCAATATGATGTTTTTGTATTTGGAATATTGATTTGTGTCTTTTATTTTTATGTTAAGTAGTTAAGCATAAAAATTTACTATTAAAATTTATAAAATTAATGAATCTTATACTCATGCTCAAATATAACATTACAAAACTGAACCAAATTTGGAAGGGATTATCTCAATAAATGAGTTAAATATTGTTAATGGATATTGGCCCAATTTTTATACCTTGGAAATTAGTAAATTATACATTCATGTTCAATATAACAGTTGAAGTAAATTTAGGCCGAAGGAAAACTTTAAAAATAAAAATGGTCCACACAAAATCAGTTGCCCCCCCCCCCCCCCCCCCCCTGCCGTCAAAAAAAAAAAAAAAGAGAGAGAGATCAAAAGGGTCACGTCAAATCAAATAGATACAACCTGCATTAGATTCGGGTTACACTTGTTGGGTTGTGTAAATCCATAATGGGTGCGAGGTAAAGGTTTCTAACCCATTTTAGAAGTAGGTCAGTTAACGGGTTTGGACAAATGAATTCATATACGGATTGAATTGACCCAAATTTGTTAAACGTGACTCGTTTATGAGGTCTAGCTGGAACAACCTTATATTAAGAGGAACATCAATCGTAGCGAAAAGGACAACTGTTTCTTTGATCACACCGTGCACGCGGGAGGCCTACATTGTATGATTTAAACAGCAACGTAAAAACAAGAGAGAAAGTCTATGAAACCCTAAGATAATGCGGATCATGTGCCTAAAGGTTTTTTTTTTTTATTGTTGTCAAGATGGATGGTCTTGAGTGCAGATCACCTGAGGCCCACCATCTATACATGTGTGTCTTGAAACCCCAGCCTTCTAATTGCAAGTCTTTTTTTTTCCTTTTTTTTTTTTAATGTCATTCCTAACCTCAAGCTGTTTAAAAGCCCAAGATATTACACTTTGGCAATATGATCAATTCTCACGTGATTACCCTTATAATAATTATATATTAAGAACATAGAAGAGAGATGGTGGTTCTAACCAATCTGTGGAGGGAAATGTAGATTAATTTTGACTATTAATATATCTGGTGGTGTTTAGCTACAAGTAAGATTTGTAGTAATACGCATCAATGCAACTTTAAAATGGAGGAATTCTTAATCAAGAGTCATTTATGGGGCCCATCAGGGTCATCTCAACTAGCAGGGGTAGGGGATGAAAAGGTTTCAAATGGCTTATAGTAGGGATAAATAACTAAATAAATAAAACTTATTAGTATCTGTACCACTTAAAGACTTCATGAACGCACTAATATCTGCTTTAAATTTCCTTTCTGTATGTCATAAAAACGTAAGAATTTTTTAGAGCATTAGAGGGGAGTTTTATTTTATTTTTTTTATATGTAAGTAGCGGAACTCTCACATTACACAATCATGTCCTTAGCCACCTGAGCTTTAGCCACCTGAGCTATAACTGAGAACCATTAAAAGGAATTTTATTCGCATGTGATTGTGCACAATTTTCATTTTTTAGATCACGGGTTGGAACAAGGGTTTTGCTATTCGCAAAAGTAGCTGATATGACAAGTTCTAAACTAATATTCCACAGACATCCCAAACAAACTCGCTTGTTTGTTTCCGTAGAATTGATAGAAATTGAGTAGGCACATATACAAAAATGATCATCAAGTAATATTCCCTCTAATAAAGAGTGAATAATGGAAGATGGAAAACAACCCTAGTAATTCAAATGCAAAAAAAGTCAAGGTAGCATCAACATCCCTTGCGTCATTTGTCCACCATCTCATATCATTCACACTCTACCACTTTAATAATCTTTCAATGGACTAATTATATAATGAGTTCTAATAAATTCAATTCCCATGCATTGCAATTCAAATTAATAAGCTTAATGTTGCTTGTATAATTTCCATGGAATGGAAAAACAAGTATTGACCCTATTAAAAATCTTATTCCACAACATCATGAAAAAAATTAGGTATGTTTTCTCTTCTTTTACGTAAACATTGTCGCACCAAATCTTGAGAAATAAGCAAAGAAAGCGAAAAGTAGAAGCTTCACAACTTTTTCCTTTATGTGTAGCGAAAAGTAGAAGTTTCACCACTTTCTTATTTATGTAAACGGTGTCAAACGAACATGCACTTAAACTTGGAAAAGCATACAAACTTTAGGCGCCACAAGAGATTGCAAAAATAATGGGACTCTTTATGCTCATAGGCCCACCATCTTAAATCTAAAAGATTCAAAATAAAACTCTCTTCTCTATTAGCTAGCACACATGCTAATTTCACTCTCTAATTAGAGAGACTCACAATTCACATATTTTAAAAGTGATCAATCTATTGGTAGGCCTTAAAGAAATGAAAGGGTATATGCTTTAATATGAATTATCTAGATTTAATATCATAGGGTAGATCAAACCATTTGGATTTATATTTTCACCATTTCAAATTGTTGGCATTGAATACATGCGAGTCAAATACACAAAATTAATGAGTATTACCCAAGAATTATTAAAGAGGTTAGGGATGACGACTTTCCTAAAATCTAAATCCTAACAAGCATTTTCTAATATTCAGCTCCTCTTTTTCATTTCAATCGCTTGTCAAAAAACATACAATCCAATGAATCCCACTTTTAGGCAGGAGTTGTGGTTAAGAGTGATATTTTAAAATTGAGATAACCCAAGGACCTATCCCATCCCCCCACTCTTGACTCAACAATGGGAGTTGAATTTAGAGATATTTATTTACACTACATACAACTATGGTGATATTGAAAATTACTCTAAAACTCTCAAAAATTATAAATAATTCGCATAGAAATGCTCTGAAATTGACAATTTCACATTAAACAGTGTTCAATATTCAAGGGAGGCAGAGTTTTATACGTCAAAATGTCTTCTGATTAGCCCAAAAAATTTCAGAATTCGGAATTTGCGTTGGTCATTGTTGGTAAGAAATCCTTAAAAAAGCAGGCCTCACTCTTCTCCAGATTTACTTTCACCCCCACTCTCCCTTGCATGTTACCCATCTCTCTCTCTCTCTTGGTCATTGTTGGTAAGAAATCTTAAAAAAACTTATTAGAAGTTGCGTAGGCCTCACCCTTCTCCTGATTCACTTTCACCCCCTTCTCCCTTGCATTAAACTAAAAGCACTACTGCTATGATGTCCACGCCAACGATTAACTAAACATTTTAAACTCTTCTTCTTCTTCTTCTTCTTGTTTTCAATTTTCGTCGTCATCATCATCATCCCCAAATCCTCAAAACCCTAGACATTCAATCGACATGTGTAATCGACTCTAGGGTTTGAGAAAATCTGATCAGAGAGCAGCAACAAGAAGAGGAGGAAGAAGAAGAAGAAGAAGAAGATGGGCTCTGGAGTACCAGCTGCTGCTTCTTCGCCTTCTGAGAACGCTGTGACAGACTCATCCATCTCAGGTGTGGTTTTTTTTTTTTTTTCTCTTTCAATCTGAAAGCTGTCGTCTTTTTTCATATTTAGAGTTCCAAAACTGTGTGATCTGGTGGTCCGTGTCTAGGGTTATGATGTGATTTCTTCTTCTTCTTCTTCTCCTGATTGCTTTATTGTAGAGTAGATTGTGTTGCGGTGGATTTCTTTGCAGAAATCTGGTTTTCGTCTTACCATCGAAAAAAGATTTTGGGTTTTGTTTGCGGAACCAAGAACTGATTGGGCGAGTGTGAGAGGATATCGTTGGATGATTACAGCTGGGTTTATTCCATTATGACGCTTTCTTGTTGCATTGATTGATGTTTAATGCGTTGGAGAGAAACTGAGATTGGGAGCTTGATTTCGAAATGGGTTCAATTAATTAGCTTTTGCTTAGCCGCGGTGGCGTCGCCGTTGGAACTGACTGTTTGTTAGTAGTTTAGTTCTTTTGCTAATCAGTATAATCAGTTCTTATTGAAGTGACATTAAGAATTTCTACTTTTTCTCTTAGATTTTGTCTTCATTGCGTTTAAGACCCTCATATTCACCTTTTTTGTAAGGAGAAAATTAACTCTGTGGCAACTCATCTGCTGTACATGCGCACGAGCACTGTTGATGATTGGCTGAATTGTGCCTTCTGTATGGGATAAATTTGCTTTCAGTCCAGTTGCTGTCGATTAAATGGACGGCCAAGAATAAATTTGTGAGTGGTCAAAAATCAAAATAGGCCAGGATGTGGATGCAGTACCGGTCTACCTGTTTGACTTTTGAGTTGTAATTTGTCCACAACGTGGAACTATGATTTGACCAGTCTTGGTTGGCATGCACATATGTGAAGTGGACTGTGGATAAATTGCAATTCATCTCTGGAAGGCATGTAGTGAGTGGGTGTTATTCTTTGCATACCTTCATCTTGTGAAATGTGAAATATCATTCTTTGTGCCTAGACTTTTGGATGTTGTTGGCATGAAGGAACATCACATGCTTGTATTTTATAGACTATTGTTTCTCTTTCCATCTAGAACTTTTTTTTAGCAAGACTTAGATGGAAGTGATAGACATACCAACTCTTGACAAGAACGTATTAAAAAAAAAGGTCAGGTCCTGTCGAAGGAAGGTTTTGCAGGGTGAGGACTGGGGACAGACCTAACGTAGCAGTTGTCTTGAAACTTTCCTTCTTGTTTTTGTTGAAGCACAGTATTTTTATACTAAATTTCTTGTAGAATTTTACTCTTCATATAGAAATGTGTTTTTGAATTTTTCATTTTTTTCTACCAACTGATGTAGTCAGTCACAGCAAAAGTCCCAGAAGTGTCTGTTATAACCTATTTTCATCTCTGCTATGGGTTCCTGTACTACATGGTATATTTCATAGAGCTTAAACTCTGGTCAGTGTTGGCGATAGGTAGCTGGAACACTTTATATATTAAATTGCGGAATAGGTCATTGCAGGGGGGGAATCGTGCACTGAACAAATTGCAGAGATCCTTCTTTCATGTTTTAGTTATTGGCATAACTATCTCTTAAATCCTCCATCGATGACTTCAGTGTGATTTCAAATTTTGATATTTGTAACAGTATAATTTTTGTGTCAAAGGCAACAACTAAGATTTCAAGCTTCAAAGAAGTCTAATAATTTTATCTACATTTCTTTTAGCTGACAGATTTTGCTTTATTATAATTTTGCAGAATTACAAGAGAAGCATCGGTTGGATTTAGAAACTTTGACACTGACATCACAGCCCGTCAGGACATTGAAGTTTTTCGTTCTGGCGACTGTGAGATATCTAAAACAATCAATATTATTTATTCTAAGAGAAGGTGGTTGGTTTATGCTTTTGAGCATTTTAGCAGCGAGTTTTGGAATCCTACTCATTGTTGTGGACGGACCTCACGAGAAGGTACTTTTATCTGCTTGACATCCAGTTGATATAATGTCTTTGTTGATTTTCGACAAGTCATCATTACCAAGATGGTGTAGCATTAGGGTTTTAAGGAATAAGTTCTTAAGCTTAGGAATCAGTTCTTAAGATATTTCCCTAATGGCTGAAGCAGTTCATGCTAATGTTGTTCAAATGTTTATGGTTTCTGTATTTAACAAATATCTCTGTGTTTTTTCAGCATGTTCAGGAGTTCGTTAACTATTTCATATTTGCACTTTGGTGGGTGGCGCTAGGTGTGGCATCATCAATTGGACTTGGTTAGTGTAACTTGTATACGGTTTTTGAAGATCATGGTGTACTCTACTTACCATTGGTCTATGTTGACATTGGAAATGCTGTGTGTGAGATTTTGGGACTTTGACTAGGTGCTGATACATGGATCCTCTTATCACCCTTAAGTGTCCATATTAGTTGGATACAACTCAAATGCTGCTGGTATTGTATCAATATCCTATTGACACCAGTTCCTTGAACGAGGGGATCCAGATATGGGATGTGGATGGGATACACCTCTACTGATCTATGTTGTACAGCCTTGGATCTGGATGTGGAATCTGGCTTTGCATACATGGGTGTTCTAGTTCAAGAGAGAAATCTCAAATCCTTGACCTCAGAGGTCATAGATAATTGCTACCAAGTGGACGAAATACCAGTTACATTTTTGCACTGACTCTAAATAAGCAATGTGGCAATTTTAGACTCATACCAGACACAATGACCTTGGATTCGTTTATTAATATGAGCGATTTTTTACACCCATGAGGTTCCTATCAATTCTTAATCAATCCTTCAAAAGCTATTCCATAGACGAAATCATGCAAAATTGGAAGGAAGTGGCTTTTCCTTTTGTTGGGCATTAGTCTTTGTTGGGTTTTTTTTTAGAGTTTTTTGTTGTATGTGATTTAGGAAGCATGGACACGTCGATAGGGTCCCCGTGTCCACGGATACGTGTTGGACATGGAGACGGCCTGGACGCGGCCGGATAAGTGGTAGGAACACTGGTGGGAAATGGTGGGGCATTAATTCGAATTTTAAATATTTTGAGGGTCAAAAAATGATAAAAAGGGGGTCAAAGTATAATTATCGATGTTCAATGTTTAGGACCAGCAACAAATTTTTAATAATTATCGAGGTCCAACGTTTAGGACCAGCAACAAAACCTTTATGGTTTCTTCTTCTTTTTTTTAATCATGCCATGTTATTCGTCAATGTTTTTCTTTTTTATTCTTTTTTAGCATATATTATATATATAAATAAATGTGTATTATTAACATGTCCCCAACATGTCTATGTCCTACATTTTTGAGAAGTGCCATGTTGGCGTGTTTGTGTCCGTGTCCTGTGTTTATGTCCGTGTGGTTTGTAGTGGTGTTTCCTTTTCTTTTATTTATTTATTTTTTGGTGTGTAAGCTTGTCAGTATAGCCCTCAGAGAGAGAGAGAGAGAGAGAGAGAGAGAGAGAGAGAGACCCTACTATTGGAACAAAACATGATTTAGGAAGACAAAACTAACCTGGAACCGTATTCTGGAACAATCCAACATATCTGAGGCAAAACCTTATAGGAATTGTCATTGGATGTATATCAGTCTAATCTTCAGGAAAAGCAGGCTGGAATTGAAAATGGATAGATGACTTCAATTCAGCATAATGCAGCTGAATTTCGAGCCAGGCTAATACCCTGTCCAGTCGACCAATCTAGAAGAAGCAGACATCAAAACTTTTGTTTAATTGAAATGATTTAACTGTTTATAATTGAAAAAGTAAAAAGCTTTTCCCACTGTAAATATAATTCTAACATGAGTGGAAGCGTGTGAGTTTGAACACCAAAACCTTTCCTTCTTGTAGTAAGAGTTACCTCAAGCTATCCAATGCTATAAATTATAAACATTATCTTTTTATTTTCTTCTTAAGTGAATGATTTTTCATGCTTGTTGAAATGCACACTGTAGTACTATTCTTCACTTCGTTGACATAGCAATGACTGGAATCATGTATTTCAATCCATAAGAAGCTAAGTAGCTTGACATTGCTTATCTGCAGGATCTGGTTTACACACATTTGTGCTGTACCTAGGCCCCCAGATTGCCCTGTTTACAATAAAATGTGTGCAATGTGGACGAGTTGATCTGAAAACCTCACCATATGATACAATCCAATTAAAAAGAGGCCCTTCATGGCTTGAAAAGGATTGTTCTGAATTTGGGCCACCGTTGTTCTCAACTTCACCTGATTCTCGGGTTAGGGTTCCCCTCAGCAGCATTTTGCCTCAGGTTCAGTTAGAGGCTATTCTATGGGGACTTGGAACTGCCCTTGGGGAGCTTCCTCCTTATTTTATCTCAAGAGCTGGTATGTGTTCTCATTTATGTTGATTCCTATTTGTTATTGTTAAAATCTATGCTTATACTGTATATCACAAGACCTACTTATTGTGAAATAATAAAATATCTGTACGTGAGGTTAATTTTATCAAGTTGAATTTCCCTCCTTTTCTACTTTCTTTTTTGGAAGGCGACTGGTTAGGTCCCTTCATTAGTTGGGTAGTATATTCATTGCAGACTAAACCTTGCTTGCTTAATGTAACTGCCAGCAAAAATAATCTGGAAATAGAGCAGATTTATTTGCGGTATTTAATTCCATTCTTCAAGTGTACTTGATTTTATCTTCTTTGAAAATCTAGGAATTATGTAGCCCTGCACCTCTATAAATGTTCAATTCGTTGAAATGCCCAATTCTTTACATGTTGTGTTCATTCTATGATGATCTAGGTGCCCTGCTACCTCAAGGAAAACCATCGATTCAGTGATAGTAATCTTTGATTCACAGTTACTTCTCTGGATATTGGGATGTTTGATTATTTATTTACTGAGCCTGTCACTGCAGCAGTCAGTCTGTGTATCCAACTTTTTCTGAAAAACATATTGTGAAACAGTTCTATACAATTCTTCACCCCAAAACCTATACTTGGGTACAGTCGTTTGCTGCTGAACATTTAATCTTCGTTGTACCTCCAAGATTAGTATTTAAGTAAATGCAAAAAATAATAATAATAATAATAAATCTAAGTAAATGCAAATAAAAAAAAGTTCTATTTTTGGTTCACCAATAAAAGCAATATCTTTACAAATATTCTAAAATTTCATTTTCTGAAAATTTCTGATGTTTTTGGCTGTACAAACCACCATGTTGCTTGTAGAAAATAGAACCGTGCTTAGTTCACTGCTCAAGTAGAAAAAGGGCATTGGCTCCCCCATGATTTGACACTCAGTCAATCTGAGAAGTAGAGGGTGTCATGCTTATATATTGGTCCCTCTTCCTGGGTAGACATACATGTGTGGCCTCTCTTTCTTTTCTTTTCTTTTCTTTCCTCAACTAAGCATAACCATTGTTTAGACAATCAAAATCTTATCACAAATTATTCAAGGGTTTAGGCCGTAATGTTAGAAAGAAGTTTCATCTTTCCAAATGTGTCACCATATGCAAACTTAAGAAGGCAGTAGGTCTAGGCTTTTGGCGTATAAATCAGATAAATCAACCGTGGTTGGGAAAGTGACTATGGAGGATTAGGGATGAATCCAGGTGTTTCGTGAAAGAAGGTTTTGACAGCTAAATACGACATTTATAGGAATTGTTGGGATTTTCGAAATCCGAATGCTGTTAGTTTGGCTTTTTGGAAAGGGTGTCTGTCAGTTAAGAGGCCTTGTTTGACAATATCAAAGACAGAGTTGGTTCTGGGGAAAGCATTTGGTTCTAGTTGGATGGGTATCTTAGAGATAGACCGTTAGCAGATCAGTTTCCTGCCCTTTTCAGACGTTTTTGGATCAGCTTGCCTTGGTTAGTAGCAACCTTTATAGAGGTGACAGTCAAATTGTCCAGGGCCCCACTTGTAGAAGAAATTTATCAGAAGAGGAGGAACAACCATTTGTAAACCTCCTTGGAATGCTAGATGGTGTGTACATCCCATGACAGTAGTGATGGGTGTATTTGGGTTATAATGATTGCAAGTAATTTCCCAGTGGCTGGCTTCTTTTCAGGAATTACCTGAGGACGGGACTATCTCATATATGTGGCTGCTATTTGAAAGATCAAAGTGCCTCAGCATGTGGTGGCATTTGGTCGGTTGGCACTTATTGGTGGCATCCTCACTATTTCAATGCTTGATTTTTTTGTCTAGAATGCATAATCCATTGATAATCTTCTCCTTAACTAGAAGGTGTCTCAGGTGGTATGGAGATCAATCTTGGGTTGGTTCAGTTGTACTTAGGTTCTTTTTAACTCCATACATTTGAGGAATGAAAGATGGCTGTGGGGGTCAAGCAAGGGAAGAATCATGTGGAAGATCTCCTTGGCTATGATGCACGGATACTTCAAATGGCCAACATATCGCATCATATCGTATCCAATACTTCACTTTTTGTGTATTAAATCTGTGTCCATAATGTGTCCTTCCCGTATCCATGACGTTTCTGGGCATCATAGCTCCTTGACTGTTATTTGGCTTCTATGGAAAGAGAGGAGTTCAAGACACTTTGAGATAGGGTATCTTCTTCAGATGCTTCACCAAAAAAGGCTAAATTTAATGTTGCCTATTGGGTTTCGGGTCTTTTGGAGTTTTGGGGAATTTCCATTGCTTCCATCTCATGGAGTTGGTAGGGGACAAGCTTTCACTTGGCTTAGAAAGCCCTTCTCTCATCCTCAGTGGAGTCCCCCTCCCTTTGAATTTGTTAAGTTTAACTTTGATGGGCGTGCATAAGGTAACTTGGGTCCCACTTTAGTGGTGGTTTTCTTTGGAATAGTGAGGGATCAACTATGCTGTCCTTCTCATAACCGGTGGGTTTCTGCTTTGTCAACAAAGCAAAAGTGAAGCTCTGTGGTTGGGCCTCCGAGAGGGTTTTGTTGCAAATTTGGGTGTGTAATGGTGGAAGGAGATTCGTCTTATACAATTAGGTGGGCAAAGGATTTATGCATTGCTCTATGGACGTAGTCAAGGACGTCAAGGATTTAGCTAAGGATGTAATTGTCTCTTCTCTCATGTCAAAAGGAGAGCTAATTCCACAGTAGATACTTTGGCCAAGTAGAGTGTAAATCGTACCTCATTGATTGTGTCCCATTTTGTTTGGCCTTAATGTTTTGGGATGTTGTTTGGTGTTTCATTTTCCTTGTTGGGTGGCTTAGGCAGTGCCATCGGTATATCTCCCATCTACTGATGTGCTCCTCTTTATAAGATTAGTAACCACTTAATAAAAAAATTGTTTTGAGGGCTTGAATTGAGTAGTATCACTATCATGAATTGCATCACAAATTGTATGATTTTTTATTTTCCTTGTGAAAAAATGAAAAAGGATGAAATATTAAAAAAGAAAAAAATAATTATCCATATTCTATCCATTTTTCATTCATACTAGCTTAAGTATAGTGACATAAGACTATAGTACAATCATTGACATATTTTAATAGCAATGCCATATCAATGCTACTAGGAAAAGTAAATGAGTTGTAGAAGTTAAAGATCAATAAAAAATGAAAAAATAGAAACCAAATCATCATTGTCACTTGGTTAGGAAGTCTTCTGAAGTTAGAAGTATTTATGAATGGAAAAAAAAAAGGTAGGATGAAACCCGTTCATTCTGTAGAATGCCCTAGTCACACTTCTGTTCCTTATTTATCTCTTAAAGCTCAGGTTTCATCGATCACTAAATAACATCTTAAATGGAAACAATCAAAAAATAGAAATTATAATAATAGCCATTCAGCTATTGCTTTAACCTTCAACAAATCGCCTAAATCATAAGATTCAAACAATCAAGTATTGAACCATATGATTCACAAGTAGATGGGGTTTGTTGAATAGGTACAATTCTTTTTTTGTAGGATTTGATGAGTTGTAGGATTTGGGATATGAATCTAGGAATTTAACAACAATACAGATAGCACAACTAGGATGATGTGAAATCTGGATGAATTGATCATAATTATCTGGCCTTATAATCTCTGTGTACAAAATTTTTTCCTTAGATATTCTGTTTAGTTGTGAAAGGATTTTTTTAAACAATTTCAACAGTACTGCTCTGTAGAACACCTTCTGCTGATTGTGTATTTGACTAACAGTTAGTATTTGTCATTTTAGAAGCTTCTGCTTCCAAAGTGGGTTGGTGATTTATGATCTTATCTTTATTTTCCATGTTTCTATGGAAGCTCGTATGTCAGGAAACAGATTGGATGCTGTGGAGGAACTGGATACATCCTCAATAGAAGACTCTGGATTTATAGCTGGTTACGTAAGGCGAATCAAGCGCTGGCTCTTGTTGCATTCTCAACATCTGAACTTTTTTACTATTTTAGTGCTTGCATCAGTGAGTTTAGTTCTTCACTGCTCTATTTTCGAAAAAACTACTTTACAGATCTACTTGAACAACCTTCTGCGACAATGCAATATTTTAAAAATCATTTTATTCAAAAGGTGAATTTAAAAGCAAACAGATTGTCAGTTTAAAATATTGATATTTAATTATGGGCTGGGGTAGACAGACCTTCTATTTAATTCTGGGCTGATAAATACAGGCTTTCAGTGAGCTGTTATATCATGATGCATATGAAACAGGTATTCAAATTTGCTGACAATAACAATGAAACCGATCAATTCATATTTCTTTTTCAGGTGCCAAATCCGCTATTTGATCTTGCTGGTATCATGTGTGGACAATTTGGAATTCCGTTTTGGAAGTTCTTTCTTGCTACATTAATGGGGAAGGCATTAATAAAGACTCACATACAGGTTGGTTGAAATTTCTTTTCTTAGGCTGTGTTTTTGAAAAGGTATTGTGTGGTTTCTGCAGTCTGCAACTACTGTGATGTTAAATTTATTCAGACTTGAGCTGAATATTTAATGTTGGAGACTTTGGCACCCATATATCTCCAAATGGACAGCTAGTCCATATTGTATCACAGCTGAATATCTGATATTTCATTTTTATGTACTGTATCATTCGCTTATCCTTGGTTTGTCTTTGTTGTATCCAAGTATGTGGGCATTGTTACGAGATTCATTTTGGTTTGGCCGAATTCACCGAATAATTTTGGTCCGGTCCTCTGACCAAACCGAAAATAATAAAAAAAAAACGAAATAGAGAGAGGTGCTGCTTGTAGGGGAAAAAAAAAGAAAGGGAAGAAAAAGAGAGAACAAAGAAGGGGGGGAGAGAGAGAGGGAGGATGGTTCCTGCTCCGCTGCCATCGCTGTCACCATCCCTAGCTGCTGCTTCCATCTCCATCCCTCGCCGCTGCTGCTTCCATTGCAGCCCCCTGCTGCTGTTGCCATCATCATCCCCTGCCTTCCTTCTCCAGCAAGTTTCATTCCTTGGGGAAAAAGGAGCTATGCAAAAGTAAGAAAAGGGGGCTGGAGTGAGAACCGAGATTTTATAAATGAGACCTTGATGGGCCAGGAAACTTTATAAGGGGACTCGGCCGATACTATAACGGGACTGGCTGGGCCAAAAAATTTTAGAGTCTGGGGCGAAACTTTTATAAAAGGGGCAGGGTTTTTTTAACAGGAATAAACTATTTGAGTTAAAAAAGTAAACTTTTTAGAAAATATGAAATAGGGCCCTACCAATTTTTTTGCATTATGTTTATTTATATTTAGAAATTCATTATATATACAAAATATATTTATTTAAAATTTTCCGAATTGTTTCACCCAAATTATGAATCCAACGAAATATTTCAGTTTGAAGGCCAAACCAAAATGATGTCCGAAACGAATTTCTCAACTATTTATGGTAGGCTTTATTATCACAATGCTATATTTTGCAATACTGTTTTTTTCCAGTATCACCTTCTGTGTTCAGACTGCAAGGAATGCATCATTACTACAATGTTTTATTGTTGAAACACTGGAAAGAATGCAGCATTAAGCTCTGCCTGTGCACACCTTTGTTATGTTTCTTATGTCTGCATAGTACACGCTCCTAATACACATACTAGACTTAACTGCCATTTTGCAGGCTAATTTTTCAATTAGACAACCTTCACTGTATCTTCTGATCCAGCTATCTTTTGTTGTGTTGCAGACAGTTTTTCTCATCTCACTTCTCAACAATCAGCTTTTAGAATGGATAGAGAATGAGCTGCTATGGGTGCTTGGTCATATACCTGGACTTTCTTCGGTCTTGCCGAGCATTGTTGGCAGCCTGCATAAGATCAAGGAGAAGTACTCAAAAGCTCCAGTCCCAGCCCCTTCAAGTAGTAAGGTATTTGCAATTCTTCTGCTTACAAAAAAAAAAAAATGTCACATGTTATTGGGGGAAAATGTGAAAGGAATGGTTCATAGTGTATTAGGTATTGAGCATTCCATTGAGCGAGTGACTGTAGAATATATATATATAAAGCAAAAATGCAAGAGAGCATTTCCGTAAGAGAGTCATCACTCATGAGTGGAAGTTATATTCAATTACCTCCGTCCAACTTTCTCAGATAGAGGCTTGAACTTCCACTAGGCTGCAAGTGTGAATGAGAGACCATTCAACAGTTGGCCACATGAGAACTAAAAACTACACAAACAATTATAGTCAATCTTCATGGGCACCATACCATGCCTGTTGTGAAATTTGCATGAGTCTCCAGTAGGTTATCAACATTTTGTGCCTGAGCCTTCTATTGGCACAGTTGGGGGGTGTCATGATCTGATATCAGCGAGCCAGTTATTAGTATCTGATGTTCAGGTCCAGTCAATGAGGCACTTTGTGAGAAACCTCTCCTCTTCTCATCCATTCTCATAGTGCTTAAGATATGCATTTTCATCCTTGGTATCCGATCTTTTTGCTATTTTCACCCTTGTTCCAGAGGAGGGTTTGTTCTTTTGTCATTGAAATACTCATCAAGGTGCTCTAGGATCACTTTCCCCATGCATAATACAAGCAGATTATAATCCTTTTGTCTATGTTGTGCATGTCATTTCTGTTGGATGGACCTCCCATATTTTTTATGCACCTCCATATTTTGCATTCATTGTTTTCCACATTGGCAGATTGTGCTTGCGTTGCAGTCAGGATAGATCAAAAAGGGAGGGCATTTGAAGAGCCCATCTGGTAAAACCTAAGAAGCACGGACATGGACACGGGACACAGATACGACACGACACGGACACGCCGACACGACATTTCTCAAAAAAGTAGGACACAAACACGTTGGGGGACACGTTACTAATATATATTAATATATATATATAATCATCTACCAAAAAAATAATATCATTTTAATTTTTTTTAATCAATTTAGCAATCAAAAAATAAAAATTCAAGTACCAACTAATAAGCATATCAAATTATCAAATATCAATACAATACTAAAACATAATTCATAATCATTAAATATGAAATATCCATAGTTCCCTAAAATTCATATAAAAAAAGGGCGGATCATCTCTTTCCAGTCTCTAAAAAAAAAACTAAAAAGCAAAAAAGAAGCCAATCTTGAGGCCTATTCTTTAGTGAAATATTTATTTGTCTTTTGCTTGTGATATAATTAATATTTACAATCATACATTTTTTCATGGTACAAAATTGTCATATATCAAGTTTACAAGTTTTAATAACCACATGTTAACAAAGTGTTCAAGAGATATCAGTCACATATTTATTTTTTAGTCATAGACACGGGCTAAGAATTCTGGGACACATTGCAAAAAGAGTGTCGAATAAGTGTCCAAAATTAAGATTTTTAGTTCTTGATTATGGACACTGCTAAATAGTATCGGACACGTGTCCGAGAGTGTCCAAGGAGTGTCGGTGTCTGACACATGTCCGATACGGATATGTCACTTTCTTAGAAGTGTCCATGCTTCTTAGGGTACAACTGTATTGAGAATGGTGCATCTAATTCACCACCATCGAATGGAGGAAACAATCAAACAGGCCTCATAAAATATTTTATCAAATTCTTTCTTGAAGGATTGAAAAGAAGATTTTAAAATAATAGATATATATGTACTTATCATGCTCAACTTCTTACTCTGTATGTTCATAGTTATCCATTTTTCTTCAGTACCTGTTAAAATTAGTACTATTTAACTGTATATCTGGCCAGGCAAAGAGGTGGGATCTTTCATTTACTACGATCTGGAACACGGTGGTATGGCTGATGCTGATGAACTTCTTTGTTAAGATAGTAAGCTCAACTGCACAGAGTTATCTCAAGAAACAGCAACAAGTAGAGATGGCCACCTTGACTAAACAACGTGCTCTAGTAGGACAAACCAATGGTCAAGAAAGTCAGGTATCTGACTTCCAATAGTATTTTCTGATCTTTGCCGCCCCCATTTGATGCCCAACCTTTTCTTGTCAGAAATTAATTGTGTCAACATTGAAAGGGAAGGTGCAGATCTATTTATTCTTCTGCTAGGGTTTGGCGGGGTTGCGGGTGTGGGGTTGTTTTTATCATTTTATTGGTACATTTTTAACTGTAGGAGTTGGAATTGATATTCTTTGGGGTAAATGATAATACGGATTATTTATTGGAATCATTGTCTCTTGCATAATGTGATTTCTCCTCCGGCCCACAGTTGGAATTGATGTTCTTAACGAATTTAGGTTGGCCTGCTCTCATTCCCCACAGCTGATCGTAGATCTACTAATATCGGGAAAGAAAAACTGATGTAGCTCTACCAATATTGGGGGAAAAAGTGATTCTAGCTGTAACAAATGTTGTATGTTCCTCCCGGAAGTAATATATGGTGCTTTCTTTGTCTGTGGTGTGCAGTATTATTATCAAAATATTACAATTTAAATAATGTGTGGAAGAAATTTGGATCTATCCTTTAATCTCTCCAGCAGCTTACTTGGTAAATTTTGTGATAATAATCCAAGGTAGTTATTGAATGTAGGTGCTTAAGAGTACAGGGCCAGCTAAAAAGACTCAACAGTGATCCCCTTGATTCATAGAGAAAAATTGCTGGGATTATTGCATGAATAGATTAAGGGCCTGTCTGTTTCTTGTAATTGAGCTGCATTCCTAGGAATATTATGACTGTAAAACGAAGAAACAGAGGTGAATATCCCGAATGACCATCATAGAGGCCGCCCTTTCAATACAAAATGATTCAACCAGAGATAGTAAATGAATACCCAGCAATCATCCAAGTAATTCAAATCTTAAGAAAGCTATTATCCCATTTATGCTTCTACCTTACGTGCTTTAACCCACCTCAAATCGCTCATTGTTCTCCTCTTAATTCTTCGGTGGATCTCATTTGACCAGGAATCTCGATGCATTTTATGCAAAGCAACAGGCCCCGACTGATTTCTGAAATCCATAAAATTCAGTTCTCTGCAGAAAATGAGTCTTCTTTGCAATATACTTTCAGCAGAACAGTTATCCGATACCAAAGATGTTTACAAATATATTCTAAAGAGATTAACCTTCGTGAGAAATTATCTATGCTGCCGGTATCTTACTGTTTGTGGTCGGCCCCTTGAGAGAGAACCCACTTAAAAAGTCCTAAATACTTGTCTGCGCATCTATTGGCATCAAACAAATTTTCAGTGTCGAACCGAGGGTCAAGACTGCTGGTTAGATGATGTGATTTTTACATAAATAAAATGTATAGTTAGGTATGGTTTTTTTATGATCAATCTAGTAGCAGTGGAACCCAGTGGCAGCTTAGATTGAAAGTTGTGGACAATTTCACTACACCATAGGCAAATATTATGAGCTGGTTTAATCTTGGACTTGCTACGTAGCAGCATGTAGTTACTATACTAGCACTATGTTGTTACTATACTACCAATCTGATTATGTTCTAACTTCCTGACCTTTGCATTCTTCACCTTTTTCTTAGGGCAAACTTATATACATCCATGTAACGGTGAATGCACCTGCTGCACCTCAGTCTACTTTTAAAACTATAGTAAAAATTTTGATTTTTCTTCAAAAATTTACATAAATATGCTGTGTTCGCCCATAAAACCCACATGAGAATTTTGTAGTTGTTCCAAAAACACAATTTCCTATTTGAGTCTGCACCCCTCAAACATAATCTCTAGGTCCACCACTGCCTTTCTCCTAGTACTTTATTTTATCCAATGAATCATTGTTGGCAATGTTCCAACAAGGATCCACCATCAAATTTAGTCATGGGCACGTTTTTGCCAACTTAAAACTGATGATTTTTGTACACTCTGATTTTAAACGCACCACATTAGCTTGTCTACAACTGAAGTTCACCAGAAGGAGCCACAAGACCGGCATTTGAGTAAGCCAGATGGTCACCCCAAGGCAGGAGGGACAGATCACTGCCCAAAATCAACCTAGGATGGCAGATGATAGGAATTTTGTGCTAAGCTCATATGGCGGGTTAATACCTGATTAAGAGGAGTCCAGAATATTAAAAACAATATTTCCCTGCCATCTGGGGATTAGAAATTGACCCATTATACTAAGCAAAGATGCAGAACTCCTAACAAATTGCACTGCTTTATCACATTAAACAGGATAGCACAACTTAATATCAGGAGGGGCACGGTCTTAGCTTTTACCTCATCATCTATCTTTTATGCTTCTGTCACATTCAGGTGGACCCCACTATGGGTTCTACTCCTTTAGTTCAGAAATTTAAGTCTGAGATTCAGATGATCCGGGCTTGCATCTTCTTCATGTTATAGAAAATTTCAAAATAGTCCTTAACTTTTGGGTGATTTTAAAAAATGGGTCAAAAAAATTCAATATTTCAAAAATGTATAAAAGTTTTCAATTCTTTCAATCAAGTCCAATCTGGCAACCCATACCCACTTGCTGGCTGTTTGTTATAAAAGAAAATTTAAAAGGACAAAAATGCCCATAGTAAGTTTGAAAAAAAAAATCAAAATAATGAAAATGCCCATAGTAAGTTGCAAATAGGGTTTTTGTCTCCTTTTCTTCTTTCCTACCCTCCTAAAAGACCCTCTCCCGTCTCTTCCTCTTCGTTTTCCACCTTCGCATGTCTTGATAAATATATTAGAGTAGAACAGCAACTACCCCAAATCGACGTCACTCCAAGGGATAGTGACTCTGGCAACGTATGCAAATCATGACTCTATTTTCTTTTTCCTTTTTCTGTTTTGTCTAGAGTATGGTGCCTTGTAATTTCTGAAAATCAGTGTAGTACAAAGAGGATCAAGACGGCCATTGAACAATAATTAGAGTGATCTTGTCACTCATGTTTTTTTGGTGTTATTGAAGAATACTTTAACCATATAAAAAAGTTCATTACATTCACGTCTTTATGGTGTTATTGAGAATAGTTTAAACATATAAAAAATTCATTACATTCATATTCCATTTAGGTAAAGGGAATGATTGTTTCCTGGTTAGGTGCCACTTTTTGATTAAAAGTGCCTAATAGTTTGTGGAAGCACGACTTAGACTTAGTGGGAAATCCTAATCATAAATATTTTAAATAGAAAGAATGATCATGTAGATGAGTGCATCAAGAATTTTTCATGTTTTCACCTTCTATTAATTTATAGTGAGCATTTTGGTTGATTCAAAATTCATCTACTCTTACATTCATATTATAGCTCTCCCATGAACATCTAAACTAAAATTTATTACATTTGAAAGTAACTGCACAATTAAATTGACTAAAGTTCATAAATAATCTCATCAATAATTGAGTTTTATTTTTATCAGGCCACGATCAATCCAACTTTTGGGCACTCCAATCAACCAATAGATTGTGTTGTCTAAATGCCTTGTGACTACGGTTGTCAATTTGGCCCTTTCCGAGGGGGGGGGGGGGGGGGGGGGGGTGGTGTGCTCGGCTCGCAAAAGTCCTCAAAACAACGTGCTTTTCTTTTTTACCTAAAGCCCTACACTAGAGTAAGGCCCAATTTTGGAATGCCTGCAATCTTGAAAGTCAAGATAGTGCTCGAGTTAGTAGGCTCAAGGGGACCAGCCCTTTGTCAATGGACTATAAATAATGTGTATAGTATATATATAGATTTTTGTTTAAAAAAAAAGAACGAAAAAAATTTTGTAATTAGTAATTATTAATAGAGACTTAATATTTTATCAAACAATAATAATCAAGTTGTTACAAAAAAGAGTGAGGTTACAATGAGTCGAGCATTTTGGAGAAGAAATGAAATCAAACAGATTTTTTTTTTCATTTTGCATTTTTTTCAAAAATGCGCAAGTCTTGAAAACTTTCATACCTTTTTAAAATATTCAACTTCTTGGTCTTTTTCGAAAACCATCTAAAAAGTTAAGGATTGTTTTTAAATTTGGTTTTTTTGATTTATTTGCAACTTAGTATGGGCATTTTCATCCTTTCAAATTTTCATTTATAAAAAGTTGCCCGCAGTGGGTATGGGTTGCCAGATTGGACTTGATTGAAAGAAGTCTTGAAAACTTTTAACTTTCATACGTTTTTGAAATATTGAATTCTTTTGACCATTTTTTTTTAAAATCATCCAAACATTAATGACTATTTTGAAATTTCTCCGTAATATTATTTTTTTATTTTGAAATTAAGTAACAAAATAAAAGAGTATAAATGGACAACTTTTGAATGTTTTTTTTTCTAGGGTTTGGTGATATAGGTTTTACTATGTAATTAGATTGCTTGTGCTACTTTTAGTGTAGCACAAGTTTGTCTTTCCAATTCAGTAAAATATTATGTTTGAAATTGCTATATTTCAAATACTTCTACTAGAATCATCTCTATTTAAAACAGAAACAAGCCCTTAATTCATGGAGTTGTGCATCTGATTTTAACTTGATATTTAATTTTATTTTCTACACATTAATAAAAGATAATGAATAAGTGAGATTTGATTTGCTGTATTTATTGTCACAATTTTTTTTCCCTAAGCTTTACAAGATAGTCAAATTCACAAATGTCCTTAACTAGCTTAGCAACATTGCTAGAGGTTTTTCATGTGAATAACTTCGATCAATTAAATGTGAACATCGTAAAAGTACTGATTCACATTTTTTTTATATTCTGGGTACCAAAGCCAAGGGGACTTAAGAGGTTGAGACCACCCACAAAAGATGGCAAATGATAAGGGTGTACCAAAAATCTGTCGATCTGTAAAATCGATCCATTCCGCGGTTTTTTAATCAATCCAATGGTTAATAGTTTAGTGACGGATTGCAAAATCCTAATCCGTTAGCAACAGTTTGGTGATGGATTTTACTCTTTATCTGTGGATTTAGACCGATTCAAACCGTTGAAATAAAATTATACACATTTATTTTTATATAAAAATATTAAAAGGCAACATTTTAGCCATTCATTATCCAACTTTTAATCTCAACCATTCACTCTCCATATAAAATAATAAGAAAATAGTTGGCACTGTCGTTAATGAATTAAACGATTTTAATCGAACCGAATCGTTGATCTACAGTTCGGTGTGGTTTGGTTTTTAATGGGCAACTGATTAGTTACAGATTATAAAACCGTCAATCCATACTTAATGAATTAGTAATGGATTAGGCTCAATCCGATTTAATCCGAACCCTGTACACCCCTAGTAGACTATACCTACACAGGTGGAATGAGGTGTACTTACACGTGAAGCACTTAAAATGAAAACAAGACAAGATTTTTGCATTCTCTAAATTTTAGTAAGACCCAAATTGATAACTATCAGAGAGCAAATTTGATTTCACAGATTCTAAGCATATTAAAAGGTGGGTTAAATGAGGATTGAGGAGGCATAGTGCCACCTAAACATATTAGAAGGTGGGTTAGTCGATACCCATTGAGATAAAAAAGTAGTACTTGGCACTTTACTACAATAAAGTAGAGTCTCCATTTAAGAGACGTGAAAAGATGTGTGGGTGATATCAAAAGTATAAAAATCTAAAATTTTCTCTTCTTAAAAAACAAAAAAAGAAAGAAGAGAGTAAAAAACGACATTTTAGAGCTACTAAATGCCGAAAAATAAAAAAAATAAAAAAGATTCCTTCTCAAGCTACTAAAAGTAAAAGAAAAAATTACATCAACACCCCCTATAGTTTAGTGAAAATACAAGACACCACTTAGATTTTCAGAATTTATATCGACACCCACTGCAGTTCATATTCGCATTATATAAAATACCGCTACCGTCAAGGCATTTCCGACGGTGGAAAATGCAGATGATGTCATTATAGATTCCACTCATAATCCCCATTTTACCCCCCAGGCATTGCCTTTGTGCACTCTCTCATCACCGAATCTTGGATCTGCGTGGTAGAAGAGGATCGGCATCTTGGATCTTTGTGGAACAAGAGGATCAGCAGAACGTGCCCAAATCCATCTTCCATTGGCCGGTGAAGAGGGGCTGGTGCTGATTGTTGCCGAAGATAGATCCGAAGGAGTCGGTGATCAGACCTCGATCATGAGAGGGCCATGGATCACACTCTAGAGGACACCTCTACAACAGTGGTTTAAACATGAAGTCCTCCATGCAGGAGAGGAAAGCTTCCGCCTTTTTCAGCTTCCCTTCCTTGCACGAGATATGGATCATGATGTTGAACGTCATGATTAAGGGCTAGATGAATCCCAGCCTTGAGCCATCTTCAATTGCAAGCAAAACAAGCCATTCCCACACCCACCCCCACCCCCCCCGGGTTTCTCTATCTCAAAAAACCGTGAAATGGCGCTTCTGCAACTCAAGCAGAACTCTGGCGGTGCCCGTGCCGGGAGAAGAGGGAGGAGTACTGCCATTGTCGTGCTCCAACCGCCGCTTGCCGCGCCTAGTGAGGAAGAGGAGCAGAGGTTGATCATCCTTTGTTGCAAAACTGAGACGGAGGGGAAGAAGGGCTAGACATTGGGGTTTTGCTCCTAAACAAGTATCTGCTCAGCAACTATGGGTTCAAATACACGATCTTTCTCACCATGTGCCACATGACGGCGTTCTCTCTACTCAGCTATGTGGCCCCGATGCAGCTGGTGCGGTCCAGGGTACAGTTTATGGAGATTGAGGATTTGGGGTTGGTTTTTTTGCGCCTCTGTTGTTACTAGGAATTGTTGGAAGACGAGGGTGGTGGTCCAAATGACCACTGCCCATTTCTGTAACGGTCTCTCCTCTCCCTCAATGCATTTTAATTCGTTTTCTTCACTTTTTCCATGATGAATGTCCATGAATGCATTGCAGCAACACTCCATAATGACAGAGGAGTGTTGCAGTCATCGGTGATGGTCAGATCGCTATAAAAGTCGGGGAACTCCTTCATCTTTACTTACATATACATACACTTACTCAAAAGAAAAGGCTGAGCATCACCATCGAGTTGTTGGCAACAAGAGAAGATAAGGGAGTTGTAAGACCCGTTCGGCACCCGTTCCGTCTCCTTTAACGATGGATTCAGGTATGCCCTAAAATTTTGGAGATCCATTTACGTTTAATCATACCATTGATGTATGAATCTAATCCGTTCAAAGTTCCCAGAATGGGCTATTTTGGCTAAAAATTGGTATCAGAGCCTATGGTATTTGCGTTGGATGGAATGGAATTGCTAAAAACCGGAATCTCTGTTTTTTTTCGTTTTCGAAACAGTAAACAGAGAGCAGAGTTTAAAAAAAAAAGGGAGGGCGGGGTGGGGTTGGCCGTCACCTAGGGCGACGACCGTGACTGGCCGCAGCGGAGCGCAGCCGCTGCGCAACGCTGCCCCCTGCACAGTGGCAGTTCAAATAAAAAAAAAATTTTTTTGCCAGCCGGCGACGGGAACGTGCCGGCAGTTATTGTCGCTCCCTTCCCCGGCCACGCGCCGGTCTGCCACCGCCGTCCGCGCCGCTGCCGGCGTGACGAAAGACACCGGGCATTCATCGTCTCTGTGAAGGAGACGATGAATAGTCCCGGGTCGGTTTTGGGTCAGGCCAATGACTTGAAACTAACCCGAATTATATATGGGTTTGGGTTTTAAGATGGGTCAAATCAGTGCAGGCTTGACCCGCTGACCTGACCCGACCTGCTGTTAATGACCCGAACCTTATGTGGGCAGGATACTGGAAACCCGATTTGGATCCAACCTAACTTGCAGGTCAGGCTTGCAGTTTCGGCTTGCAGGTCAGACCCGACCCGACTGACCCGGCCCAGACCAGTGTAACTGAATATATTAATGGCAGGTCAGGTCCGACCCGACCTGAACTGAACTCAGCAGAGTTGGGTTTCCAGTTAACTAATAGGTCGGTCCCGACCTAGCCCAACCTGTCAAGCCCGACTGGACTGAACAGGTCAATTTATGACCTGGGTCTGACCCGACCCACTGGCCTGGCCTGATTCGAATAAAGTATTCTTATTTTAAAACTTATATGTTTATGAATAATAGGGTCATTATGAAATTGATTCGTTCCGATCAGAACCGTCCAATTGATGTATTTAAATGCTGTAATCATTCTAATAGGACTAGATCATTTAAATATAATCAGATCAGAGCCAGATCAAGGAAAAATGGACGATCAAAACCTTATTTTGATCATTACGGACACATATGATATCAAATTTTTGATCCGTTTCTTTTGTTTTGTTCCTTATGATGAGATCTACCATATTAGTGAATTTAATTCCTGATCCAATGGTTCAATGATAATATCATGAGGTTTTATGCATGTTTAACTCATTTAAATTCATGTTTTTCGCTTGTTGTTTACATGATTAATGTTGTTTGAGTTATAATTTGTTACATGCATGAATGTTTGATAAATAAATTAGTGTCACGGGTTTCAATTTGAAATTATGATTTAACTAGGTAGTCACCACAGTGGCCCAGTTATGATGCAACTCATATTTTAAATATTGAATAAGAGATACCACATATGACACTTAAATTGCAACTTCATTTAAAGGATAGATAATCGATCCAAAGGAGTTTTTCTTTCGATTATTTGAAGATTTGGATAAAACACATTAAAGATATTTTATGAATTCGTGCTGATCTATGCCCAAAGGAGGGATCTCATTTATTCACTTAATAAATTGTAGTTTTATCAAGTAAACGAGAATAATAAAATTAACATATTGCATTTGATCCAAAGGTTATTTGTAATGATGTAAAATTATTATTTCTGTTGTAAGATTCTTTTTAAATTCAAAGCATTATAAAATTGTGAAAGTAATAGTTTATATCTTCTTTCTTTTTACAGCATCTTCCTCCAGATCGTTGACTCTTTCCTCGTGCTTAGGAACTATTCCGTCGTTAGATGAATCAAATTATCCTGAATGGTTAGACATGTTAGCATGGACCATAACTTTTCTCGACTTAGAAATGACCTTAGATGAGCCCATGCCTCCTGCCCTCACCGAAGAGAGTTCTGCACCTGAAAAGGCCAAACATGAACAGTGGCACAAATGTGACAAGAAATGCCAAAAGATTATTATGACTTCAGTTTCTAAGAGTATAAGGGGATCACTTGATCCAAGAAAACATGCCAAGGAACTCTTAGAACAAATTAAGTCATAATTTGAAGTGACTGACAAGGCATTGGTGCCACATTAATGAACAAATTAACAAACATGTAGTACAATGGGACGAAGGGAGTTAGGGAACATATCCTACTCATGTCTAACCTAGCATCCAAGTTGAAGGATATAGACATGAGTATCTCAGATGGATATTTGATCCAATTCATTCTGGATTCCCTTCTCCCTGCATTTGGCCATTTTAAAGTAACATATAATCAGAGCTCTAGTCGGTGGACCATAACTGAGTTGATCGCGAGATGTGATCAAGAAAAGAAGAGACTTAAGGCTGAGGAGCAACGTCAAGTAAACTTAGTCTCCCATGTTAAGGGCAGGAAAGTTTTTAGAAACCTCAAGAACAATGCCAACACGCCCAAGGTAGATCCGAAAGGTCAAAAACCGATGAAGAGAAACGGGAAGAAAGGGTCCAAAAAATCTCACTTTTGTAGCAAGAAATGACATTTCAAGAAGGACTGCCTCAAAAGAAAAAATTGGTTTGAGAAAAGAGGTAAGCAAAGAAATTTATCTCTTGTATGTGAAACCAATATTATTAATGTCCCATCTAATACATGGTGGGTAGACTCTGGTACAACCGTTCACATTTCTGGTTGTATGCTGGGATTTCTTTCAACCCGGAGGCCAAGTGATGGGGAACAAACCATCGTTATGGGGAACCGGAAGGAGTCAAGAGTCGAGGTAGCAAGCACATATAGGCTGGTGCTAGATAACGAATTTGTTCTAGATCTACCGAATACCTTCTATGTTCCGGAGATTCCCGAAATTTGGTTTCTATTTCCAAATTGGATGTGAAAGGATATGTCTTTAACTTTGATAAAGGATCTTTAAAATTGTTTTACAATAATATAATGATTGGTAGTGGTTTATTGTGTGAAGGTTTATATAAGTTACAATTAGATACTTTTTACACACAATCACTGACTACACACCATGTTTCTTGTGGGATGAATGTTGGCATGAAAAGAGGACTAGTAAAAGAGAACTTCTCTATGTTGTGGCATAAACGGTTAGGACACATCTCAAAAGAGATGATGTTGAGATTAGTGAAGGATGGGTTATTACCAACCCTTGATTTCACTAATTTTGATGTCTGTGTTGACTGTATTAAAGGAAAACAGATACAAACAGTCAAAAAAACTGCCACACGAAGTTCTGAACTCCTGTAGTTAATCCATACGGATGTTTGTGGAAAAATAGATATAGCTTGTCTTACAGGAGAATAATATTTCATCACATTTATAGATAATTTCTCACGTTTTGGTTTTGTCTATCTCATTAAAGAAAAGTCTGATGCTTTGACTATGTTCAAAATATCAAGGCAGAAGTAGAAAAGCAATTAGATAGGAAGGTCAAAATTGTGAGATCGGATCGTGGTGGTGAATACAATGGTAGGTACACTGAAGTGGGCCGTAACCCTGGTCCGTTTGCTTGATTCTTAGAATCCAAAGGTATTGTTGCCCAATACACAATGCCTGGAACTCCTCAGCAGAATGGAGTTGCTGAAAGAAGGAATAGAACTCTTTAGATATAGTTAGAAGTATGGTTAATAATACTTCGTTACCCGAGTCTATATGGGGTGAAGCACTAAATATGGCCATGTATATTTTAAATATGGTTCCTAGTAAAGCAGTTCCCAAAACTCCTTTCGAGTTGTAGACTGGTAGGAAACCCAGCTTAAACCATTTTCGAATTTGGGAATGTCCATCCGAAGTGCGAGTTTATAATCCACAAGAAAAGAAGTTAGACCCTAGAACTGTGAGCGGATATTTTATTGGTTATCCAGAGAGGTCTAAAGGGTATCAATTTTACTGTCCTAACCATTCACTAAGAATAGTAGAGTCCCATAATGCTAAGTTTTTGGAGAATCATGACAACAGTGGAAGTAGCGAGGCTAAAAACATTATATATAAGGAGATTAGAGATGAGCCTCAATCCTCTACTTAAGATGGATTAATGATTCCACTTGATATAGGGGCATTCCCAGAACGATCTGTTGATCCACTTCCTCAAGATACACAACCAACTCCTCCAATACAACCAATCATTCCTGATGAAAATCCGAAAGTATTTAGAAGGTCGACTCATACAAGAAGACCTGTTATTTCAGATGATTATGTTGTGTATCTAGAAGAATCGGATATTGGAATTAAAGAAGATCCAGAAACTTTTAACGAAGCTGTACATAGTGAAAATTCTGATAAATGGTTAGATGCTATGAAAGAAGAATTAGAATCCATGACTGTAAATGATGTTTGGGATCTCGTTGAACTACCTGAAGGGTCCAAGACCGTCAGTTGTAAATGGGTCTTTAAGACTAAAAAGGACTCTAAAGGTAAAGCTGAACGATTTAAAACCCGACTAATGGCTAAGGGATTCACTCAAAGAGAAGATCTCGATTTTCATGAAACCTACTCTCTGGTATCTAAGAAAGACTCATTCAGAATTGTAATGGCCCTAGTAGCTCATTATGACTTAAAGTTATATCAGATGGATGTTAAAACAACTTTCTTGAATGGGAATCTTGATGAAGAAGTGTACATGGAACAACCTAAAGGGTTTGTTCAACAAGGTAATAATCGAAGGCTGGTCTGTAAGTTAAAGAAGCCGATATACATGCTGAAACAAGCTTCCAGACAATGGTACTTAAAGTTTAATCATATTATTACATCTTTTGGTTTTACCGAAACTCCAGTTGACTATTGTATTTACCTTAAGATCAATGGGAGCAAGTTTATCATTTTAGTCCTATATGTAGATGACATTTTACTAGCCAGCAATGACCTTAGTATGATCCGAGAAACTAAGGTATACCTTGAGAATAATTTTGACATGAAAGATATGAGTGAAGCAACTTTTGTAATAGGAATCGAGATATTCAGAGATCGATCTCGAGAATTACTCGGGTTGTATCAAGAAGCTTATGTGCAAAGTATTCTCAAACGTTTCCGAATAGAAAGGAGTAAACCACAAAATGCCCCAATGTCTAAGGGAGATATGTTTAGTAAAGATCAATGCCCCATGACTGACATACAAAAATTAAAAATGAATAAATATCTTTATGCGGCAGCAGTAGGAAGTCTAATGTACCTACAGACATGCACGAGGCCAGATAGTAGTTTTGCAGTTGGGATGTTAAGCATATATCAAAGTAATCCAGATATACCTCACTGGGTAGCAGTCAAGAAAGTGATGCGTTATCTCAACGGCACTAGAAGATATATGCTCACATATCAAAGATCCAATTCACTGGAGGTCATTGGATATTTAGATTCTAACTTTGCGGGTTGTCTCAATACTAGAAGGTCAACATTTGGTTACATCTTTCTATTGGCTGGTGAGACAGTGTCGTATAGGAGCGCAAAGTAATCGCTAGTCACTCCATCCACATTTGATGCAGAGTATGTGGCGTGCTTTGAAGCCACGGGTCACGCATTATGGATGCGTAACTTCATCAAGGGACTTACAATTATGGGCAATGTTTCTGAACCACTAAAACTTTTCTGCGATAACAATGCTGCTTGACTTTTTGCGCAGAATAACAAGTGTTCCAGTAAATCAAAGTTTCTGGAAGTAAAGTACCTTGTTTTGAAGGAAAAAGTGCGAGATTGTTTAGTGTCAATTGTTGGAACTCTATTGAAGCTCATGGTTGCTGATCCATTGACAAAGGCATTGGCGCCAAATGACTTAAAAGACCATGTATTGAGTATGGGCTTGAAAGATATACCTTGTAGGAATCAATGATATATGACACTATACATTGATCAATTAAAGAAACGATTTTGCAATTCTTACTTTGTTTTATATTCACATGTGATAATTGTGCAATAAAGTAATAATATAAAAGTGTTATGACATTATAGTTCCCATTAAAGTAGTTATATTAAAGTTAAGTTCTTGATTAGGAAAGAATACTTGTGTTGTGATTGTGGAACGAAATATATCGTAAGGATGTGTAACCGCCACAATTCGCATTAGTAAACTAACCTAATCATAGATTAAAGACCTTAACATTACAGTTTTCATGGATGATCGGTGTTTTCAAATGATGCGCATCAGTTAGAGTCGTTTTCAAAATTCGTTTACAAAATAAAGTTTTTTCTATATACTATATATACTAAACGGATGTATGGTGGTCATATGGACCAAGTAGGAGATTGTTGGAAGACGAGGGTGGTGGTCCAAATGACCACTGCCCATTTCTATAACGGTCTCTCCTTTCCCTCAGTGCATTTTAATTCGTTTTCTTCAGTTTTCCCATGATGAATGTCCATGAATGCATTGCAGCAACGCTCCATAATGATAGAGGAGCGTTGCAGTCATCGGTGATGGTCAGATGGCTATAAAAGCCGGGGAAGTCCCTCATCTTCACTTACATATACATACACTGACTCAAAAGAAAAGGCTGAGCATCACCATCGAGTTGCTGGCATCAATAGAAGGCTGAGGGAGTTGTAAGACCCAGTTTGGCACCCGTTCCGTCTCCTTTAGCGATGGATTTAGGTATGCCCTAAAATCTTGGAGATCCATTTACGTTTAATCATACCATTGGTGTGCAAATCTAATTCGTTCAAAGTTCCCAGAATTGGGCCATTTTGGCTAACAGGAATGTCTAGCTGCTTTTTTTTCTTTTATAATTTAACTAGGCGATCAAGTTGATCATGCCTTTCCTCACTGTGATGTTCACCCATGTTAGGACGGTGAAGAGGGAGACATGGTTGACGAATGCTTCATCATTTTGTTAAAGGTGTAAAATGGCTTTTCCCGTAATCTCAGCCAGGGGACAATATCTGACAAGGGGTGTCAATATAAATTCAGAAAGTCGATGGGGTATCTTGTATTTTCACTGAATTACAACGGGTGTTGATGTAATTTTTCAAAATAAAAAGTCATCATATTATAATTAGACCCAATCATATTATATTCTCTATTGATTTGAGATTTCACTTCAGTGCACTTTATTACACTACATATCCAAACAAACCTTACAAAAGTTTTTTTCAAAGCTCTCGACTTTAGTGAGAAAATAATTAGTGCCTCTTTGCATGCAAAGAAAAACATAAGAAACTAATATTTTAGATAAAAGGAATATTCATTTGCGTCCATCTCTCACCACAATATGAGAGACACTTGCATAATTAGAAATATTCATATGTTAAAAAGGAAAACCCAAATATGGTCATAAGTACAAGTGAAATGTTCATGTGCAAAAGGAAAAGTTATGTAAGTGTCCCTCATTTTATAGTGAGGGATGGATGCACATGAATATTTCTTATGGATATTTTATTCATAGACATCCAAATAGGTCCTTACTAAAAGACTTAAATATAATTTTAAGGGCAAATTTGTTTTCAATATATATATGGGAAATAATCCCATGAGAACCAGTTATCATTGTGAGAGGTCTAAATACGGCCCATCTATCACCCAATCCAAATATTGCAAAACTCAGGACCCCCTGAAAGCACCCCAAGTTTCGATCAAATCCAAATTTACTGTGCTGTTAGATCAACTGTGCGCCAATCCGAATAAATTAGATTTGTGGACCAAGGATAAAGGGATTAGGGACATGTGATTGGGGTCAAACTTGGCATGTGGGGTGGATCACATAGATATTTTCATCTCCCATAGTCCTACTCCAAAATGGGACTCACAAGTGAGCCCCATAAAAAGTACACACAGTAAGTGCGTGAGAACACTTTTCATAGGATCAAGTGGGTCTCATTTGGGGATGGGACTACGAGAGGAAAGATCAATGTAGGACCACCCCAAATATCAAGTTTGGCCCCAATCACATGTCCCTAACCCCTTCATCAGTGGCCCACAAGTCCAATTCATTCAGGTATAGTCTATCCAATGATCCAATCTATTCGGATCTAACCGAAATTTGGGAAGTGTAACTATCAGGGGATCCCTGTATATTGCAAGATTGAGTGATAAATAAGCCCCACTTAGAGTTATCAAAAAATAATAGTGAAAACTAGTTCTCATAGGACTATTTTCTATATATATATATAGAGTTTTAATCTTATGATAAGTGTTCTCACACACCTATCATGAAAACTTTTTTTGGGGCCCGCTTATGGTTCCTATCTGAAGATGGGACAAGGGGGGATGAAAAAAATCTGTGTGTGGATGACCCCAAATATCAAGTTTAGCCCTAATCGCATGTCCTAACATCTTCATTCGTGGTTCAAAAATTCATTCCATTCGGATTGGTGCACAGCCGATCCAATGGTCCAGTAAATTTGGATTTAATTGAAATTTGGGGCGTGTGATTATAGAGGGCTCCTGTGTATTGCAAGATTTGAAATTGGGTGATAGATGGGCCCTGCCTGGACTTCTCACAAAAAAGTGATGGAAACTAATTCTCATAGGATTATTTTCCATAGATATATGAATTTATTGTAAAATAAACTCTGTGGTATGATTATTAAAGAGATGAAGAGTGAAGTACTTAAAATAGCAATATGTAGATCGGACCTTGGCTTTCCTAAGATAAAAATGACTAGGATGATGGTTGAGTCTTCATTTCCTCCATTTCCTTTAAATGGGAGGCTATATAATGCTCACTTTTAGATATTCACTTTTGATTCATTATTTTTAACCACTTAAAGAAATACACAATCTAAGAATTCCAATAATTCAATTCACGAAATGAATGGGCCCCAAGTTTTCGAAAGGAGAGCCATCTTATTTCCCAACAGAAAGCATATACCCTAGATTAAAAAGAAAAATAGCAAGTATCTGGATTCTAATTTTGTAGAATTTCTTACTTCAACCTTTCAAGCCGATTGGTTCATTATTTGGCTAAGCTATATTTTACCTATGAGAGGAATTCCTTTCTAGAGGGTGATTTTGAAAGATGAGTCTTGTGTGGCCTTCATCTTTAGTATAGGATTGTGTTTTATTCCCTCTTTTGTTGGTTGTTATGTTTTTATATTATTATTATTTTTTTATTATTTTTTTTGTGTTGGTTCTTAATGAAATTCTCTTTCTTAAAAAAAAAAACCTTTGGACTATATAAAAATGGATGGAGCTTCCGTACTTCTACCAAAAATAGTTCTCTAAAGACATATGAGCAACAGATGCTCATTACACACGTCAGCACATACCCACGACTGATCACATGCAAAATAGAAAGCCATGTGCGGTGTGTCGGTATCATCTCTTGGTCTGACTCGAGAGATTGAGTAAGAAGAAGATGCTCATACTCCAAATGGTTTTTGTGCCTGACCCTCTATAGAATATTAGATACATCCACTTTTGCCAGATCATTGCATTCACACGCTATGGCATATGGAGGAAGGAGGTACCACGTACCATAACTCTGAAAGGGTAAGAAACTGAAGTTGGCCACGTACGAGTTTGGGAAGTCCAATCTGCTGGCTCTTTCAAACATTACCCGTCAAACTGCCCAAAGCAGTTTCATTACGGCTGATATAACGGTTTTTATTTTATTATGTTTTTTTTATAATATCCCTAGCTAGCCCGCATACCTTTAACCTCCGGTTTAGGAGTTACTCGACTTTGACAAACCAACGCTATTTCTTAATAGTACATAAATAGCTACACATATGATGCTCAAATAACATAAGGGTGGAAGTCGAAATTAAAAACTCAAAAAGCAAATCCAATGCTCAAACTAAGTGAACCACCGCCTTAAGAGCTATAATAATTTTTATTTTTTTTTATCCTTTCCTTATAAACAAAAATTACTATCTCAATGAGTTTTCAGTACTTTCTTCTTATATGTGGATTAATTTTTAGAATACCTGATAAAAGGTTCTGAAAATATTTCTAATAAGAGACCGATCCCCAAGTGGTCTCCCCCACGCTTCCTACAAGTGAAACCATGGACCCACATAATGATAATTTGGACCACTCAATACAAATGGCATCCCCCGCTAGTGATAGATAGATTCAACTCTAGAGTTGAGCACATAATTGCTAATTCATTTAATGCATATAACTAATAAAAAATGAGATTGTACTAATCACATTATCAGTCATGTGGTCATTAATATGTATGCTTAGTGTTTTGCATGATCCGGGCTATACCAAAGAGGATCAGATTTTATCTTTTGGGCATCACTAATGAACTCGTGGATGTTAATGTGCATTCATACCACGTTGGTAAAGGTAAAATGGATGTGCTTTGAAATTCAGATTTACCATGATATATTTGTGTGAAATTGAGATTATGTGAGGAATTGCCTGATGGTGATGTAGAGGACCATAAGTGGTTCACCCGCGGTCACCATTAAAAAAGTACTCAAAGGATGCGGACTCATTTGTGTGAGTTATGAGCTGGTTGATTCCCTACTCAACTTGTGCGATTTGCAGTCTTTAGAGTTTTTCTAACTGGGGAGTTACTAAAAAGTGAAGTGTAATATTATAAATCATTCAAGAACAAAAACTATTTTAACCATGTCTAGTTGGATATATTTCATCCTCCTAGATTCTTTGGGGAGAATAAAAAGAATAACGAATATTGATTTTGGATACCATTACACAATCATCCAAATTAAGGGACAACTCTATTATCTTGTTTGATATGAATAACTTCATAACTTGGGATATTATAGGTCATAAAAAATTAATAATAATAATAACTTCATTTTTTTAGACTCTCTAATTTCTTTTTAGGGCGCATGTATTCTTTAGTGCGAAAAAAGATAAAAAAAATTAATTGATTCTCCGAAAATAGTGGGCTTCCATTTCCAACAACAGAGAAAAAAAAGTCAAATTTCTCACTTCACATAAACATTATTTTGAACTTGGCAAACAAAATTTTCTCATTGCACAAATGAGTCTTAGAAAGACTTTCAAAGCACAACTTTGTAACACCAATGCCTCTCTGGTGGTGTTGTGAAGAATTACTCTTTTTTTTTTTACAAATAATTAATTTTAGATTTACTGCTGTAATTTTTCCACAAAACAATTGAATTTGAACTAATTTTTTACAATTTCTGAAGGACGGCCCATTAATGGGCGGCGCCGTACTCGAGAATTCAATTCGATAGTCAAAGTTGTCAAACCTTAGACTTTTCAAACCTTATCTAAGCCATCTCTCTCTCTTTCTCAAATTGATAATGTATATGTACGCTTTTGACGCCAAACTGCACGAGCAGCAAGGTCAAATTTCGATGCGACTTCCTTTACCACAATTCGTACGAATGCACATTAATGTCAACAAGTTCACTGCCGTGATGCCACATGAAAATTTGTGATTCTTTCCACCCAAAAGACAAAATCTGATCCTCTATAGCCCGGATCAAATGTATATCCAACAAAAGTTAAAAGCAAATATAAATGAAATCATAGATGGATCCTTATAATTGTTTTTTTTTTCCCTCAGTATCGAAAAAATATGGGTCTCATTATAGTTCCAAACCAATAAAGATATGGGTCTCGCTGTCCGAGAATTTAAGACTTAATGGACATCACAAGGCCATCTTTTCTTTAAAAAGGTTTACATCCATCTACTACCTTTAGGGCTACTTGTGCATGCGCATACGAATGGAGGATAAGCGGATGTGTTAGATGTGAATTAATGGTGTACAAAATATCGATTGGATCACACTATCCCTATTCTTATGAGGCTTGTCTCGCATTTCTACTTTTTCTTATTATATATCCATTCAAAATAAAAGTATTAAAAAAATAGCTATTGAAAAAAAGATTAAAATTAAAATATGTGTTTAGTAATATGAAGACCTATTTTAAATAGATTTTTTAAAATCAATGATCGAAAACTTTTCACAAATTTTTCGAACTCTATAAAGTACCAAGTTTTGATATTCGACTTAATAGCCATAGTCATCCTTCTAATGAGATCTAACGGCTTGGATTTTATATTTAAAACTCATAAATTTTAGAAAAATAGCAAATAACTCATGTTTTTTTAACAAATATCTCATTCTTAGTATTAATCCAACGGCTAACATTCGGTTTCCTAATAGTTATTGACCTTATAAATATTTTTAACTGTTTGGATTTTGATTTATTATCTTAGAAGTAATAATGAAAAAGAAAAAAGGGACTGCCTGTGAAATAATCCAAACTTGAGCATATTACATCAATGGTTAAAAGTTTTTCACAAATTTCTCGAGATCCATATGGAATTAAGACTTGAAAATTGACCCAATAGCCGTGTTAAGCCTTCAAAACATTTCCAATGGTTTGAATGTTATGTTTGGTGCCCACATAATTATAAATATATATATCTAATTGCTCACTTTTTTGCACATATCTCGAGATTGATGATTATTCGATGGCTAAAATTTGGATGCATGGCCGTAGTTGATCTTGTTAACATTTCAAACGGTTTGGATCTTCATTTATCATCTTGGATTTGAAGAAAAAAAAAAGATACTGTGCGTGAGACTCGGATATCGCTATAGCAGTGCCACTAATTTTTTGCCTCTTATTTTGAGTAGTTCAGTTTTGGGGCATTTGGTTTTAATATATTTTGCCTCTATTTGTCTAAAAATAATAGAGGATAAAATGACATACCCAACGCTCTTATTTTTCACATCTCTAAATATTTTAGACATTTAGATAGATAGAATTAAAAAAATAGCGATACCAAACAAGGACTAAGTCCTCAAAATTAAGCAGCTAGATATAGCTAATTCAACTAGGTAGGTATGCGTGGAAGGGTCAGGAGGGCCTTCTTCCTTCATATAATTGTTTTCATAGAAATCCTATGACTTGTATAAAAACATCAAAAGTGAAGAAACAAAAGAAACTAGCCAAATCATAATCAGGCCATCTTTGATAAATAGTGAATAGATTAAGGGCATACTCTTTAGGAGAATTCCTGATAGGTTTTCTTGGGGTGTAAGAGTCTTTCATACACTGTGTGATAGCCTTGCATTTTCAAATATTATGCTTTTTTATCATCATTCCAAGATTCCATCACCTGAAACGTTTCAAATAACATTTTTAATTTTTTAAAATTTCACTCTCTTGGAATTTTGCCGAAATTTCAAGTGCTCTACCCAAAAGGACGATTAGGAATTCCACCTCAGTGAATTGCTTTTGGAGATTTAGAAATTCTCTATACAATAATTTCTATAAATTCTAGTCTACTAAGGCATATTTCTTTAACAAAATTCCAAAAATTCATATTTAGACTAAATGTCGTTCCTTACATTGACTTCCCAAATCCTCCTTCCAGACAAAGCATCTAAAATTACTAAGGAGGTGGAATTTGAGAATTCCAAAGATTAAAAGATACTTTTTAGGCGGTTGAAATTTAAAATCATAACTAAAGAAATATATGACATCTGCAAATACCAACAGTAAAATCATTACATCATATCCAAAAACCCAAATGATGTCCAGAAATCCCTAGCATCCTAAATTCATGTATGATCTTTTCAGACTATTTCATTATCCTATTTTGAGACATAGAACGATCTAGATTAAAATCACTAGACCAATCAGATAAATCGAATTTAATGGTTAGAGATAACATTAATTAAATAGAAAATCTTGCAATTATATAAAATAGATATTTCAAGATTCGCTGGTGGTAGGTTGGGGATAAAATTGTCCCATGTCACATAGAAATTTATGTAGATGAGATGGACGGCTTAGATCAAAATAAAGTGGGATTTGCCAAGTCAACGGAGCGTGCTACGTTCTAATGAGAAATGGGCTCTCTTCCAAACACACGTGGATCCAAACTGTTGTGTCGGCCACTCAAAAGGGGCCCCACCTAATAAAAAGTGGAATCCGTTTAAGGAAACGTCAGGGATATTACGTAGGAGGCCGTTTCTGACCATCCAGCCCATGGCCCACCTTATTTTGGCCTTCTCCTCTCCCGGATTGTGACCCGAAACCAAAACCAGATTCCTTCAACTGAGGACAACAAAAACAAACACGCATGTGCCCAACCCACGTTTCTGCTAAACCTGGTGGGCCCCCTCATGAGATCCTGGATAAAAAAATCCCAGCACCACGTTTCTGCTAAACCTGGTGGGCCCCCTCATGAGACGCTGGATTAAAAAATCCCAGCACCAATTGACGGAAACAGCGTACCCTCTTAATCTCCTTGAAAAGTATTCCCGTCGGAATTGAGCTCACCATTTCTCCCTGAGTAACTATTGGTGATATCATGGGCGACCTTACATACATCCATGAAGTGAAGACGCAATCATTGGACCTTAGTTTATTTCTAAAATCGTAATAAAAATTTTAATTTTACTTCAAAAAATTACATAAAAATCTCATATCCACGCCTAAAATCCACATAAAATTTCTATATTCATTCTCAAAACACAATTTTATGTTTGGGTGTACACCTTTTTAAACAAAAACTTTGGATCCATCAGACATATATCACCCAATAAAAATCTTATAATGGAATGGACAAGGACCCCCTTGATATACAGAAACCCAAAATTTGGTATATATAATAATGGATTAAACTTAAATGCTATAGATGAAAGGCTTAGTGATATGTGATTGAAACCAAACTTAATATTTAAAGTGATTTCACATGAATCTTTTTATCCCTTGATTGGGTCAACAGTTAGCCTCCCAGAAGAGTTCACACAAGCTGCCCAAAGCTTGCCCCAACATAAAACCCACGTTAACTTAAATAATCTTTAAAATGAGACATCCATAACTCCGCAATTCCCATCATGAGAATGGGTATTTCAGTAATTCTTCCATGGAGAGGCCCACCACCGATCAGGCAATACCTACCATTGGATTTAATCGAAAGTAATTCGCATTATTCAGCTATATGTTCAGATGATTTGATGCTCATCCCTCGCTCGCATCAAAATCTAGCCGTCCACTTGTATTTATAGACTATCAAACATTTGAGTGGGCCCCACAAGGTGTGAACACATTAAAAATTAAAAAAAAAAAAAGGGTTAAAATTTCCACTCGCATCATCTAAGCCAAAATGACTAACACCACGACTAGCCCCAAGTGCCGTTCATTGACTGGCCACGTATAGATATCTTGGAGTCTGAAAAATCAACCAACGGTCCAGATCTCCCTACGTACGTTGATAGCGTTTGTCAAATCCCCATCCAAAAAAGAATCATTATCTGTGTATCTCTTCTTCCGCGTCGGTCTCTCGCTCTCTATATAAACCCGCCAAGGACGTCCCAAGCAGGCTCTCATTTCTCATCCACACTCAACAAGGACCCTTCCGAGTTCTGAGTTCTCAAGCGAGTTGAGTTTGCGGCTGTAGCTAACACAGAGATTCCTCCATTTCCCAGCCATGCCCGCCGGAGGATTCTCAGCTCCGGCGCCGTCCGGCGTCGAGTTCGAAGCTCGCATCACGCCTATCGTCATCATTTCCTGCATCATGGCCGCCACCGGCGGCTTGATGTTCGGGTACGACGTCGGCGTTTCAGGTCAGATTCTCTCTATTTCTCTCTGCTTGTTCGTTTTACTTGCAATGACGAGATTCCAAGGAAACAGAAAGCTTTCCTTCCTTGATCCTGATCTGTGGAAATGACGGTGCTGGAGAGATTTCCCAGGTCGGGAATCAGGTAAGTGAGTCAAGCGGTACGCGGAAAACCGATTCCAGATTTCCAAGACTCTGTGAAACTCCTGCTGATTTCATGGAAAATGTTTTGCTTCGTTTCTAGAAGCTTCAAACGATCGCAAAACCAGATGTGGATATGGTTTTGAGTTTTGATAGCTTATGGCTGGAGCCATGGAAGAAACGTGAGTGCATGAGCCCTGAAAAGCAGCCGACCCTTTAAAATGGGTCCTGTGGCAAAAAGCACAGCACGTGACAGGGACCCATGGACCCATCAGATCCACAAGGCTTTTCTTTTCTTATCTGGATGCTTATTTTTGCAAAATATCATATCCTGCACAAACTCCTATGTTCATTTATGTTAGGAAGTGGACCGTTGTGATTGAATCTGTGCCTTTTTTAATGGGATGGTCATTTTTTGGTGGGTGGATAACATGAGTCCACGACTTGGTCCAAGAGACCTATCTATATTTTTGGTGGGGCAAGTGCCATTTGATTTTAAATTGAGGGTTAGGGTATTTTTGGTAAGAGATGATTATTACTCCATCTATCCCAAGTGCTTGGGATTGTGGCTAATGGGGTCAAATTCAGGTTCTGTTTCCTGGGATCGGCATTTTCCACATAAAAAAGGTAGTCTCCCCTGTTATAGAAAAGAGTCAAATGACGGTTTTAACCCCGATGTGTCCCGAGTTGGAGTGTATATTCGGGGTTTGTGTGGGGGTGAAACAGTCATTGAAAGGGGAATCGAGTGGAGCCTTTCATCATTCCCACTAAGGGAACATAGAACCAGCTGACAAGATGTGCAACATGACTCTACGCAAAAACCATGTGGCTGCAAAGAAGTCGGTACGGGCTACAGGGCAAATCATTACTTAGTTGGTTTGGTTCATGCACTTTGTGTGGGAACCAACACCTATTGGGGCTTCCTTGGCCGTCTCTTGTTTTGTGTACAGTTAGGACAAAACCAATTGGACCCCACTTGGATGGAGGAAGTCTGCTAAGTAGTACAACGATCATACTTAGATTAGGGTGGAATCCCTGGTCCTATTGGGGTGGGGGGAGGCTTACCTATGGTTCTGATTTTAGTGGGTGGGACCCTCTAGGCATTTGGGTGGGTGGGACTTAATAGTGAATAAAATGATGAGATGATATTGGGTGCCTGTTGTTTTTGCATGTTGGGGTGGTGGTTGCGTGTGGGTGTTACAGTTGGGCGGCGGGCTCGAGATTTTTGTTTTTAGGATATGGACTCTAATAGGTAGTTTGATTTTAAGGATGAATGAAAATTTGTACGTTGAAGTTGGGGGTAGATTAATAATTTTTATTTAATTTTTTAAAGTAAATTTATAATTTTTATATAATATTTAGAAGTGGCCCCCTGATTTGCCAAGTGGGTCTGCACCCACTACACTTGGGGTGGACGGTTGGGGGAGTCATTAAATTGCCCGTAAGTGGGACCCCAATTTACGCATCAGTATATGATTATGGGCGCACTGCCATTTCTCCGCACGCATGATTAGCCAAAGTTCTAAAGTGACAGGACGGTGAAAATCACCATACATAATGGATTAGAGCTTGTTCTAGTTTGAGTGCCTAATCATTGTCGAATATTAGATGAAAGATTGCCCTTGGTAAATTTAGAAGCTAAACCATAAGCCTTTTAAGAATTCTAATCGTGCGTTACAAAGGTAATCCCCACAAGGAGTATGCTTTTTCTGAAATGTCTTGTGGTCAATAATTTAATATTCGGCACATATATGATGCCCGTGATGATGCTTTCTTGATGTTAATGTGACTTTTTTGCTCTTCGTCAACCCTAACTCCACTAAAAACAGCACGTTCTAATTAGCTACAAATGTTTTCCCAAAGTTTCGCCTACTTCTAGAAGACCTTTAAAAAGCTCTCAATACTTTTCTCTTTTAATGAAATTATGGATACTCTCTGGTCTCTGTCTGTTTCTATAAAGGCCCAAAACAAAACAAAAACATAGAGTATTCATGGTGGGCCAATTCATATTTATCCTGGGCCCTATGATCAAGTGCCTATATCAATCACCCAACGTCCCCACTACAGTGGCTTGGGCAGTTGGGTGGGAGTCCTCTGAGGCTTTTGTTCTATTCTGAGCATGAGTGGATCAATAATTATCCATCATGTCACTGGATGCATGCCATTTACATGGTTAATGGTGTCCGGTCAAAGGCAACTCCTCTTTACCGTGATATGTTAGACCGTGATTGATCCACTCATCGTGAGGCCAAAACGCTCAGAAAATCCTAATTTGTTGGTTGGGTGTTGGAGTTGGATCCCACCAAATTGGAAGTTGGGAATAGATATTCATGGATCAGTCAGTGATGAAAAATGACTTGGTGGCAGAGAGTCTGCAATATTAGTGTTCTCATGATGATGAGCTGGTTTGATTTGATGCAGGAGGCGTGACATCGATGGATCCTTTCTTGAAGAAATTCTTCCCGGTGGTTTATAGGAAGGCCAAAGAGTCTCCAGACACTAACAACTATTGCAAATATGATAACCAGGGCCTGCAGCTATTCACCTCGTCTCTCTATCTGGCTGGCTTGACTTCGACATTCTTCGCATCTTACACCACCCGAAGGCTTGGCAGGAAGCTAACCATGCTAATTGCTGGCATCTTCTTCATCTGTGGGGTCATATTAAATGCGGGTGCTATCAACCTGGCCATGCTCATCATAGGAAGGATCTTACTTGGATGTGGGGTTGGCTTTGCTAATCAGGTCATTTTTATTTCCCATGCCTATGGTTTTTTTTATCTTTCTTTTTTACTACATCCAAACCATTGGTCAAACTAGAAAGATTTGCTTGTCTTATGCCATAACTTTAGACTAATTTATATGGGGTTGGCATGAATGCAAATGGAATATCTGATATTTTTGCTACTATTTAGGAAGTTACCGTTTAATTGCTATGGAAAAGAGGTTCTCGGGAGTGGGGCCCTGGCGGCACTTTATCACTAAAATTCCTAGATTTCGTGGATTCTTTAGGTCTCTTCTGTATTTTAGTCAAACATCTTTTCTACCTTTTTTTTTAGTATGAAGATGGCATCATTGGTATATGACGATACACTTTCCCTGCAAATGGCTTAATTAGTTACTCTTTGTTGAGTAGGGTTTCCTAATTTTATCCATAGCTTTCTCACAAGTCACAACTGTAATCAGGCCTAACAACGTGTGTAGGTGAGATTGGTACCAACTCCATCTAAACTGGGCTGTTGTAGTTGGTCTCTGTTTCAGACCATTTGTATCAGGGGTCCATACAACTGACAAGAGATTGAATAGGATGAATTGAGATTCAGAGAGAAAAAACCTCGCAGTGACCCTGGCGGGACCAATCTGAATTAGAATAACATCGGGTTTACACTTCTGTGTTGAACCAGCAACTGCAAGAGTTATTCTTGCATGTGGGTTTTTTTTTTTTTTCAAAATTCATTTGCCGCTTGGTGCAATTGGGAAATTAGATGTAAATAAAACTAAACAAATAAAAAGCAAAAAATGTTGATGTGATGCTTCCCCCTCCTTGGATTAAGTTGTGGAGGTCAGAGGGTCCACTGCATGTGGACGTTCATAGAAAAAAACTCCTGCAAGTTGCAATCTTTCTCCACGAAAAGATGGATGGATCCAAATCCTTTGTAACCTACTAAAACAAGAAGATTGCAGCATCCTTGTTTTCCTTTTCCTTTTCTTCTCTTTTCTTTTCTTTTTAATTTTTCTAAGACTAAATTGAGACCTTACAGACTAACGTGAGATGCCTCTTTGCTAATGGGTTGTGAGCCACTTGATCTCTTTTAGCCTCCTTCTCTTAAAATTTTTTTTTTTGATATATTTCAAGTAGAGATCAAAGGGGTATTTTATTACAAATAAAGCAAGTTTAAGAACTACGTTTTAATTTGGTTCTAGGACTATAATATTCATATATGTTTTCGACTTGAGGAAATGGATTCAGGACCAATTACATTCATGCATTAAAGATATGCATGAGTCTTAAGGTTATACATGGCTTGTTTGATATTCATATTTGCAGTTCTATGTAGCTTTAGTCATAAAGCATGTAATAGCTCCACTAGTATATTAAAAAAAATTAATAGCCTCATTAGCTTCTTATTTGAGATTCAGATCCAAAGTTGAATCCATTTTTTCAAGTCAATTTTGAATCTGAATACACCACATATGTTCCATATCAGATCAAGATCCAATTTGTAAAGACAAATCTAGGTCTGGATCCATGATGATTCTGCCCAAGATCAGATTTTTTTTATTCTTTCTTTCAAAGGATTGCCCTAGCGGGGCATTATTTTTGCGAGGCAAGTGGGCCTTGCAAACTGCGCCACATATTTTAACAGGGAATGCATAGGGGAAGCCATGGTTATCCAATTTGTAGAATTTTTCCCCATCAGATCATGGACTCATCTAGTCAACCGTCCATTATGTACCTGACTCGGATTTACACCGAACCTGAAATTGCTATCACGGGATAATATAAAGTTCCCACCGTGTGAATTAAATGTGGTTGAGACAACTAACAAGGATTAGACAAGATAAAGTGAGTCTTTGCCAACCCTTGTTGATTCACGGAAAAGCGAACAGGGGACATTAACACTTGAAACTTTGTTGTATTAAAAACTCTCAAAAGTCTCATCAAGTCAAATATGCTGTTGGCCTCCCAGGAAGTCTCGATATGTATACGTGGCATTTGAAATTTTCCACTGGCTTGTGAGCGTCCATGGATTATAATTTATAGTAGACCCCCACATTCAACTGTCTTCAGAGCTTCATCACAAGGCACATAGCATCCAACTTCTCTCTCACTAGTCTTTTCTTTACACATGATGTGCTTGTACGCCCATTTGCTTTATTGAGTATTTTTTGTTCCCGTGTGGAAAAGGTGAGCTTATCTCGAATTTTTTAAGTTGGTTGGTCGAGACTTTTCTCTGTTTCTTCTTTCCATTCTAGAGTAAAGAAAGATGAAAGTTATCCAGCATATTCCTTATCAATATTATGTTATATCCTATTCTATATTGATTGATGACTGATGGTGCAAAGGAACAAATTGCAGGCCGTGCCTTTGTTTCTGTCTGAGATTGCACCCACAAGAATTCGTGGAGGGTTGAACATCTTGTTCCAGCTTAATGTCACCATCGGAATTCTCTTTGCTAACCTTGTCAACTACGGAACCGCAAAGTAAGCAATGTTCTGGAATCTCTCTCTATCCTATACATTTTTCCTTTTTTTATGGTTTTTTGGGTTTATCGACTATGACTGTAATTTTACTTGTCTTTTGATGAATGACGTGCCCTGGACTGTAATGCCCACTTTCAATGGGCCGGAGTCAGATGGCCTTGTATCTGTCACAATAATGATGGCAGGGTCTGAATCCAGGACTGCGTCCAGAATGGATACTGAGAATGGGTCCAAGCCCACTCAATAAGAGTTCTAAGAGGCCCAAGTCCGTTGGTGAAGGCGTAAGCTTTATCATAAGATTATGGCTTGATCTAATAAGGATTGACACCCTTCAATAATATGTTTGGATTGAATCCAGCCCATTTGGTTCCATTGGACAACTGAAATTCAGGATCTGAGCTTACACCAAATCTGCTGCCAGCATGCTAATAGGCATCGCTTGTAGAGAAACAAGGAATATCAAATATCACTTAAGATGCAGCCTTGTGGTTGTGACAATTATGAGCTATGATAAAGCATTGCAAATGGAAGCGGATAATCCATTACTAGTTAACCTATCTTTCTTATTATCAGATGATTGCTTATAATGAAAAACTTCAATATAAAGAATAGGGGTAGTGATAATTTGAAGTACAACTGCTTCAACTCCTACTTTATTAACGATCCTGTCATCATTGCTGCTTTTGTATTACAGAATCAAAGGCGGCTGGGGTTGGAGGCTCTCACTTGCACTAGCTGGGTTCCCTGCTGTCCTACTGACGCTTGGTTCGATCATGGTGGTAGACACTCCCAACAGCCTCATCGAGCGTGGCCGGCTTGAAGAAGGCAAGGCCGTCCTCAAGAGGATTCGTGGCACTGACAATGTTGAGCCGGAGTTCTTGGAGCTCATAGAGGCGAGCCGGGTGGCTAAAGAAGTCAAGCACCCATTCAGGAACCTCCTGAAGAGACGCAACCGACCACAGTTGGTCATCGCTGTTGTTATGCAGGTATCAGCTCAATAGCCCACGCTGTGCTTTGATTTACTCGGTTAATCCCTAAAGGAACACTAATTGGTTATAACCATATCCTGCACAGCCAGCAGTTGTCACAGTTAAATCACTTGGTAGGCATTGGCATCCAGACCTGGTCCCTATTTGGATCGTTGGAACTTAGTGCTGCAACTCAGTTTGCCTGTGAAACTAGTAGCATTTAATTCTATTCTACTTGGTTATGAGAGAGAACAAAACAACTCTGTGACTTACTGATAAGTTATCCAAAAGCATGAGCCGACTCTCATTTAGGTGCAAACAGAGTTTACAAAGATCCGAAAGAGACCCTGGATCAGATTGTGCTTGACCAGAGCTCTGATCTGATTTCACATTTCGATCATATTTTCAAAAATAATATCATGTTTTCCTCATATCATGTGTGTGCCCCTTGAACAGATCTTCCAGCAATTTTCTGGAATTAATGCCATCATGTTCTATGCGCCGGTTCTATTCAACACGCTGGGTTTCAAGAACGATGCCTCTCTTTACTCGGCCGTCATTACTGGTGCCGTTAATGTGCTTGCCACCATTGTCTCCATCTACTCTGTGGACAAGGTGGGCCGTCGGGTGCTCTTGCTGGAAGCAGGGGTACAGATGTTCTTCTCCCAGGTCCGTGCGCCATGCTGCTGCTAGTTTCTCTGAATAATAATACATTCATAAATTATTGAATTCAATCTTAATTAGTGACACTCTTATGTTTTCCATTTTGGAGCACAGATTGTGATTGCCATCATTCTGGGCATCAAGGTGAAGGACCACTCAGATGATCTAGGCCATGGATTCGCTATCCTGGTAGTGGTGATGGTGTGCACATACGTCGCCGCATTCGCCTGGTCATGGGGTCCCTTAGGATGGCTCATCCCAAGTGAGACATTTCCCCTGGAAACCCGGTCAGCGGGGCAGAGCGTGACTGTGTGTGTGAACCTCCTCTTCACTTTTGTCATTGCACAGGCGTTCCTTTCGATGCTTTGCCATTTCAAGTACGGCATCTTCCTCTTCTTCTCGGGTTGGGTGATCATCATGTCTTTCTTTGTGCTCTTCCTACTCCCAGAGACCAAGAATGTACCCATAGAAGAGATGACGGAGAGAGTGTGGAAACGGCATTGGTTCTGGAAGAGGTTCATGGAGGACGATAAGGAAGACGTTGGTGCAACGAACGGAAAGATCAATGGCTTTGATAACTCTCAGTTGTAAATATGATATGACTGAAATTACTAGTGGTGATGCTAGTATAATACTTCCAAGAGGAGAGGATTGTCGTGGAAGCTTTAGTTAGATATCTAGCTGATTTTTATAGTAATGGAAATACGCTGCTTCACATCACTGATGTTTGCTTCTCACAATAGATTCAGGTAAGGCAGTGAAAGTAATAGCCCCTCTTTGTGTGTTAAATCTCTCTCTCTCTCTCATATATTTTCTTTCTTTCATGAGTTTGAAATGGTGTTATCATGGCATCAGGATTCTTGTGTCATAGGCCACAATCCCATGCATGAGATTTGGATGACAACTTGGAATTGTTGCAAGGGATTAGAATATTCCATTGATATCTGCAAGACCTGGACCATAAAGCATTCATCAGCTTTGGCCTGTGGGACACGCTTAGGTTCACCTTTTTTTTTTTTTTTTTAATCAATTCTGAACACCTTCCAAATGATTTAGCTCTCTTAACTTATTTTGAGTTACATTTTGATAAATGGTGAAAAAAGACCCCCACTAAATCAGGCACTTAATTTACATCCAGCAGGTACTTGGATAAGTGGTGAAAAACCCCCCACTAAGTCAGGCACTTCATCTTTAGAGCTAAAACTCTGTAAAAATTTTAAATTAGAATGATCAGACGTCCCAGATATCTGCATGCCACTGGGCCATGTATATCCTTCTCATCCCATTTAACCATCGACAAGTATGCATGAAAGTGGTCCGCAGATAGTGGACTACAGTCTGCAAAAGAATAGCAGCAGCCTGACCGCTCCAGAACATTACATGGAATTCTATGGAAACAATGTACTTCATTCTAAATCTACGAGTAGAAACTTAACCCCTCCTCGTCTAATGCCCATTTCCTTACTTCATAGAGAGGGAGTGAGATGGTTTAAATGAGTAAAAAATGTACTTTTGGTTGAAATTTGAAATGTAACTCAATGAAGAAGATACATGCCAAGAGAGTTATCAGCATGGAGCCCAAGTCACCTGGGTAGGTACTCCATGAATTGAACTAAAGGCATTTTCACATCCTTATGGTTTTCAAGATATAATCTGAGCGAGAGAGGGAGAGAGAGAGAGCTGAAACAAAACACATCAAGGAAAGCAAAATGAAACATAATTGGAAACCTCTTATTCATTTACTGATTCCCTTCTAATATGATGATTTTACACGTGGGGGTCACCTAGACCCACTTGTTAACTATATCTTTAGATTACATGAATAAATGGAAATAATGCACCCCCCCTGCAAGTGCTGGAACAACTCATGTGCTTACATATATCAATCGCCAACTCCAGAGGTCAATTCTTTGAAACAACTTGACAGATTGGAAGCAGATGTAAAGATAAACCTATGTTGTCGCTCTTGGGTCAAGAAGATTATCGAGAAGAGGATTTTCTCCATTTACCTGTCTTCCAACCAACCTTTTCTCACGCCATTGAGTTCTAAGACAAGGAAAATAAAATATACCCTTCAGAACAATGTTGTGTGCCTGATATATATAGCAAATTCCATATAATAATTCAAGCTTATTCACTAAAGGCATTGAAAATGCAGCTTTTCAAGACAAGAAAGGCACCAAATTCATAAAAAGCCTGTGACAAACACAAAGACAGAAAATGATAAACCAAAGGAAAAGATGTCACCTGCTTCAAAAAGAAGCCAACTGTTTCCAATGGGGATGGCCATAAGTGGTGTTCCTTTGGTTCCTTGCCAGCCAAGAGGTATCTAAAATTATCTAAATGCTTTTCTAAGCACGAAGCCACCATAGTTGAAAATTGCTACATACAACTGAGTAGTATTTAGGCTTCTAATCCAACTGTACCATAGTTGGGGTTTAGGGGTGGGGGGGTGAGGCATGGTCATCAATACTCTCTCCTAAAATCCTCAAAATATTGTCCTACAACTGTTACACCTCAGTGGACACAAAGATTATGCATTTAGAGATGTAGTGCCATGGCATTAAAGGCATTCTTTATTAAAATATACCTCTGCTTTCTTTTCTTTTTCTCTCTTATTCTTTTTGACATCTTTCAGCTAGAGGAGAATTAGGAAATATGCTTTGACCCGGCTCCACATATGAGTAAGAGGCACGAATTTGCAGATCAAAGCATGAACAGAACCGGCCTTTTTTTTTTTTTTTCTGGTTGTTGTTGTTGTTGTTGTTGGGGGAGGGGGTGTGTTTGGGAATTATGCAGAGTAAATTTTGGTATTCTTTTCAACACTTTTTGTTTAATTCTGATTTTTGTCCTATCTGCATGACATTCCATATTAGATGGTTGAGTGTAACTTAAATGAGGATCAGACTGTGTAGGTAACTGAGGGGATTATGCTTGACTGCATAATATCCAGGTGCCACCCTGCTTCATCCAAGTGTGCCCCACCGAACTGATTCCACCATTGTTTCACCGCATTATAGCAGGACTCTCTCACCAAGAACTACAAAAAGGAAGTTTAGACTGATTAATTTCAAGGGCCTAACAACAAGTGGGATCCTTCCCGGCTACCTACTTAGGTCTCCTTCTATGCTTTGGGACAGCAAAAAAAGAGGCATGGAACCCGGTGGTGGAAAGGGTGGAAAGGAAGCTGTCAATTTGGAAAGCTAACTATCTCTCCTTGGGTGGAAGAATAACCTTGATCAAAGCAGTCATGGGTAATCTCCATATCTATTTCATGTCTATTTTGAAATGCTTCATATCTAAAATCAACGGGATAGAAAAGTTGCAGAGGAATTTCCTTTGGCAAGGGAATAACATAGAAAGAAAGATCCATTCAGTAGATTGGGCAGTTGTCTGTACATCAAAATCACAGGGCAGGCTGGGTATAAGATCTCTAAAAATCATGAATCAAGCTCTTCTGAGGGACGTGGCTCTGGAGAATTGGTGACGAAGCTGAGGGCCTTTAATGAAGGTTGGGAGGTCAAGGAGGTTGCTGCCACATGTTCAGCTGTATGGAAAGCATAGCCTCCACAAAAATGAACTTGATGAACAACATCAAATACAATGTATGCTCTGGTGATAGGATTCTGTTTTGGCAAGATAATTGGGTTAGCAAAGTTCCTTTGGCTTCTCGATTCCCAGACTTGGCAAGTTATGCCAACCTCAAAGAGGCCAAGGTAAAGAGTTACTTGGACTGCTTACTATAGAGGGTGAGGTTACATGGTGGCCAACTTTCAGAAGATGTCTAAAAGATCATGAAGAGGATCAACTTATTGCTCTTCTAAATGCTCTGAAAGACATCCAAATTCCTGATGAAGGAGATGATATGAGGGTTTGGAAGGCAACCAAATATGGATCTATCTGTGTCTCATCTTACTATTCGGTCCTAGCCAAAAGGCTAGGTAGTTCCAATAACATAGCAAAAATTTGGAAATTTAAAGCTCCCCCAAGGGTAGTGGCTTTTTGATGGATTGCCCTATGAAGAAGAATCTAACTCTGGATAATATGAAAAAAAGAGGAAAGATCATGGTAAATGCCCATCCAATGTGTCTGGCGGATAAGGAGACAGTGGACCATCTTCTCTTAACGTGCACATTTGCAGTAAACATATGGAACTCAGTCATCAGCTGGTTTGGCTGTTCTTGGGTCTTACCAAAGCTTCTACAGAACATGTTTGAGGCTTGGAAATACACTAATGGGTCAGCAAAATGAAAGGAGTTGTGGAACATGTCTTTTCTCTCAGTCATTTGGCGCATTTGGAATGAGAGGAACGCAAGATGTTTTGAAGGAAATTAAGTGGGCAAAGATGTCATGTGTGGTAAAATCAAATTCTTAGTTGCCCAATGGGTGAAGCTAATTCCTTTTTTCAAAGATATCACAGTAGATCGGTTGATGGTTAATTGGAAAGAATTTAGCTTTTACCTGATAAGGTGTTTTGTCTCAGCTTGTTTGAAGGCAGCCTAGTATGCTGTTATACTTGTATATATCTTTTCTTTTTGCTGATAAGGCTGTTCTTTTTGTGTGGCCTGCTTCAGCTGTTTCTTTTGGTCTCAGACCAGTATAAAGCTTTTGTACTGGCAACTTTTCTTTCAATGAAAGGAACCAGTAAAAAAAATTATATCTTTCAATGGCCTAACCAGTAACCACATCATGGTGTGATGGAATGATAGTATGAACTATGAAGGATTTTGTGGAGAGCCTACATGGAAGATTTTCAATTCACGAGCTTACATGGGATGTGTAGAGGATGATGTGGATAAGGGTATACTGTGAGTTTTTTCAGATTAAAAAAAAAAAAAGAAGAAATGGACAGGTTTGTGGACCAAGTTTGACCACCATCCAATCATACTAGAGCTCTGATTTGGGAAATAATAAATCAACTTCTATAAACCATTGATATTCGCATGCCCATCTCAAAGTCCTAGCCTCCTAAGTAAACAGTTCAAGGGTGAAACTTGATGTGGTCCCCTACACACTTCAGCCACCCCAAGTACTAAGGCCCCACAAAGTCCACCCCACCATCACAATGGATTTGGGACTCATGAAATAGGCCATGCGTTGTACACTGCTGTCAGCACCAAGTGTTAGCAGTACTCCAGATACCCCACCCATATATTGCAACAAGAATCTACTTGATCCATGTTCAACTATGCACATGACGCAGTATGGGGAAGAAGAATAGCCAACGGGCTATTCTCCAAGCCAAAAGGATTCGGATAAACTGTCTAGGCCTCACACCAAAGACAAGAATTCAACTTACAAGGAGAAGAAACTGAAATCTTATTCAATAAAAATGAAGTCTATCCTATGAGAAGGAATTACATCTATTTATAATTAAACTACTCTCCAAATAAAGAAAAAAACTGGTTCAATCCAAATAAAGAGTCCTAATTAAAATAAGCAGTTTCTAAAACTTAAGAAAGCAACTATTACTAATAAAGCAACTACTATTAATCAATTTTCAATGCTGGGCTTTAGACTTCGGCCTGCAGTTACAAACTTTCAAACATGGCTTATTAGTCTGGCTTGCATCGGCTCTTCATTGTCAGATGAATCATATTATGCCATCTTACTAGTATTATACTATTATACATATTTGTTTAGTTGTGTAAGTTGGAAACTAGTCTGTACACTGCATAAGTACTAGAATTCAGTATTTAAGAAGTAAGAATTGATCAACGTCAGTCATGCATTATGAGGTCTAATATGTACATTAAATACAATTTGATCACCTACGAAAACACTAAAAAAAGTTTGTCTTTATGAAGTTTTAGCACATTTTTTTGAAAGAGAAAAAAATTGCATCTGCATAGGTAATGCATCAATTTGGCAATTTATTGGTTTTTTCACAGGTTGTGTGTATGTGTGTGTGTGTGTGTGTGTGTGTGTGAATGTGTTAAGCGCGCATTCACCTCTCACCATGACACACAAGTGTATAGAACGCATTTTTCATTTTATTTAAGAATCTGCATGTTGCCTGACCATCTCTCCAGCACCTATGCATGATGCTGACATGAGAAAACAATAAGCAGAATGGACCCCCAAAACACAGTTCAAGGAAGAAAAGGGTAAAAAAGAAAAAAAGGGGAGGAAAAAATAAATTGATTCGTAAGCACGTATAGATCATCAATGCTAAGTAATTAAACCATGTGAACATAGTGTCCAACAAAAAATTTCAGGCACACAGAAAAAGGTTCCATTTATGGGTTTTTTTTTTCTTTTTTGAATTATGTTAGACTGAAATTGAAACTGCATCATCTGTTTATGGAAATTGAAACTGCATCATGTTAGAATGAATCAAAATATAATAAAACCATCCTATTTATAATGGTAAAATATTAAGAGTGCATGGGTCTAGCTGCATCAAGACCTTACACTAGATGATTGAAGCTCCATTATTGCCGAATCATCAGTTTCCTGCAATGCCAAATAAAGAACTAAGGAACTGAATATAATCATGAGCTTCACTAAAGTGTTAAGAGTCAGACTTCTAATTCAGTTAAATACCTCAATCAACAAATCTTTCCTAGTAATCAAACCAATAACACGAGAAGGACGAGGGACCACAAACATATGCCTCAACCCTAGTTGACGAAAAAGATTGTAAACCTGCAATATACATGAAACACCCAGCAAATGTGAGTGCGTGATATATAACTTCGAGTCAAGAAAAGGAGAACATATTGTGCAAGGAAAGAAATAACTTAAAAGATACCCCACCTTTGCCAAAGACATGTCTTCTGGGACAATGTATGGAGAAGGGTTCAGAAACGGAGCAAGATCTATGTACATTTCCAAATCATCTTGGCTTAAATGAATGTCTTCCACTGACATTCCTTTACTTGACACAGGTTTTGCAAATTCACTGAAGTTATGCCTGGATTTGAGAAGTCAACCACTTCATACACTAGTTGGACGTGAGATAGAATGGAAAAATGAGATTACTGGTCTCAAGCTTCCACTAACCTGATCGGTACAGATCCACCTCTTGGATTACAGAGCAAAGGGCTGTGCTGAAAATCTATCTTGGACTGCAGAAGCACCAACAAGTGACTGCAATGAAGACCAATTATATGAAGTAAGGTTTCAATCCCCGCACAATGATGCAGACCATGGGTCAGCCAAGGCACACAGGTCCAACCCCTGAGCATTGCACCACTGACTGACTCATACATAACATGTCACAGGAAAAATCTAAACATGCCAATGCCAGTGCCCTAAAGCCTAGAAACCCAACAAACACAACAGTAGCCAGCGTCTATTTTTCATGTTTTACCCACGAAGTATGAGTCCAATGACAAGTTGTTCTCCACTTTGTGTATCATCAACCACCTGATACCAAATAAAATTCCACTGGTTAGAAACCACAGTGACAAAAGCAATACTTAAAAATAGATGAAGCTGCAACTCACAGGAAAACCATTGTGCTTGTTGCTTCTCAAAACAGAAACAATGTCTGCAACTTTTACAACACGGGGAAAGTAGACAACCTTTCATAGATCAAATACGAAGCTAATCATAAATTAAAAGATGCATGCAAGAAAAATAGTGGATGCCAGTAACAAATGAAAAAGTTACTAATGATATCAACCTTTTTATTCCTGCAGGCCTCTCTTGCTGTCATTTTACGCATGTACTGCTTTGGTATGGACGCTAGTAATGGGATACCCCTCAGGCGAGCTTGTACTTCATAAAAGCCTTCGTTGAAAGCATCACCAACAGCCTGTAGAAGAAAGAACTCAGCAGCACGCACTTACCACGACTAAATACAAAACTTACATATTGAAAAGCAGACCTTTGATATAAGAAGAACGAGCATGATGAGAGGTAGAAGCTTCAAATTGTTTGTGATCTCAACCATAATGACGCAAAGGGACACTGTCATCCGCATAGAACCTCCAAGAAAAGAAGCAGCACCAAGGAGAGCATACCTGAAAGGTTGGGCAAATATTTTGGAGAAAACGATGAAGTGTAAAAGTTGACCATAAACATCTGAATAAATGAGAGACTCACGTTCCCTCTTCGACATTTAGCTTCTTGTAGAATTTAACTACAGACATCCCAACAAGTCGCCCATATGTAGATCCAATCATAATTCCGGGAACAAACTGACCAGCTGGTACAGCAGTCCCAAATGTCACCACTGCTAAGCTATAAAACATTGCCTAGAAAATAAAAAAATGAATAACAGTGAAACATTTCTTCTAGAACAATATAAGAATGAAATTGTTCAGGAGGCATCCACTGAAAAAACTTCCCCAGAACCACTCAAGCATAATAAGGCATTCTGTTACATGAAACCCCTTGAGACTTATCATAATATGCAAACCATGAAGCATTTTATGCTCATATAACATGATGCCCTTTGCTAGCTTTAATGCTTCTTTAACCAGTAGTAAAGTAAACCTTTACAAGGTTCCAATATTCCAAACTCAGTCAAGTTCAGTTTCACAGATTTTGCTACTGTCGAAGAGTGACAGTGATGACTGACTAAAATTTGCACACAACCACTGTTAAGATATCAAACTGACAATTACAAAATGGACAAAACACATCATACGACTGAATCTTTCTATAACATGAAATCAACCCCATAAGCAAGGAAGACACTCAGTTCCTAATATTCTAATTTTTATCTATTTATCTTCACATAAAAATTCAGGAGCATATAACACACTGACAATTTCTTTGTTAAGTCAACCAAATAATAAAGAAATCATACCAGAAAGGTTAGTAAACTCTGCGCACTATACTCATGAAATGTTTTTGCACTAAATAGATTACGGATGGCGTCATCCTGCATCAAGAATATGAATCTGTTTAAAGGAAAAGAAAGAAAAATTTGCACCGATAAGCAATGAAGAAATTGTTTCCATTCATATAGAGAAAAAAGTTCATGAAACCTGAGTATTAAAAAAAATGGTTGCCAGATCATTGTATTCTTCTTTATCTTTATCGCAATAAAACTGCACAGAAAAAAACATATCATTAAGATATAACAATAAAATAATCACTTTTCACAAAAAGCAATAAACGATTATTTGAAATCAACTATCCACAAGTGGACAGAGAAATATATGAAATGATGCGGGATAGTTGCATAAAATGGAAGGCTAAACCAATTCTGTATACACATGAAATGCGAACTTAGAAGGAAAGAGCAAGAACAAATCTAAAACACAATAGACATCTATTAGCTAGGCCAAAACATGAACAGCAATTTTTTTTTAAGCTCACATTTACATAATTCCCATATGTTCCTGGTGGACGAGGGCACTCAATAGCAGAATTAGCATCTAAAGCTGGGCAAGGACTGCACTTTCTCAAAAGTGGTAATCCGAAGGAAATGATTGAGGTTATTAAAGATATAAGGCATGCTTCAATAATCTGCAAAATTGGAAGGAAAAAGATATCAGAAGTTAAAAGGAAAGTTAGTTAACAAAATCAGAACATTATAAATCAAGAATCAGCATTACAGGGAATCATATGATCATAGGTGCATAACTCACTTTAACTCTAGTTCCCTTCTTATGTAAAGATGTCCGGCGCCAATGAGTAATATAAAGAGTTAGCTGATTAAACAAGGCCCCTGAGAGAGAATCAGCAGTATCCAATCATTAAAAGCAAACAACATGAATCCATGTTTCATTCCTGAACAAATTCAAATATGCTATAGGCACAGAAGCTTATGAAACACCTACCGAGGAGACCACCAATAACCCCAATGATAGCCATGGGCAATAATTCCTGGAACGAATAGTCTTCTTGACCACTAAGGAACAATGTGGCACTGGTTAGAACAGGCAGACCGCTTATGTGGTTGCCTTAAGCAAATGCAAATACAATATGACAAGAAATTGGAGTCTAACCCTGATATGTCCCAGATAATGAAGCCACCTGAGCCAAAATGCCCACAGTTGCCACTCTTGCACCACCCCATTGCAGAACGGACCACCACAGCCACAACAGCAGATGTGAAAAACACACGCCACATAAGTTGACTCCTCCACCTTCAAAAACACAAATATAATCATTTTCTGTCCCAACCCTGTATGGGGTAAGCACGATAGAATCAAACAAAGAAGAATTACATGTTCTATCTAATAAGCAAATGAAACCTGCTATAAATAAAAGCATTCAGTAAATCTAAACCTGTATAATAGCAAGAAAATCTCCGAGTGCATAAGGATATTTTATGCACATCTGTGAAGAAGATTACAGCACTATCAGTTAAATTCCAATGTAGTCAGTTAAGAATGGAGTATACCATCAAGGATTAATGATAGATGTTAAAAACAGTCTCTTAAGTGAACCAAATATACTCCGTTTATATTATAAACCAATTATACTTCGTTTATATTATTGGTGTTTAGTGAAAGAGTCTTTGCAGAAGGTCCGGTTTACTCTATCAAAAACAATGGAAAGAGAGAAAAACAAGATGGAATGAATCAATGTTGATCACTGCTGTTGGTCCTCCCCTCTTATAATCTATGATGCACGGATACTTCAAAATGGGCAACATATCATATTGTATTGTATCCGATACTTCATTTTTTACACGTAAAATACATGCCCTAGCCATGTCCACAGTATGTCCATATCATATCCATGCCGTATCTGGGCTTCATAGATTTTAGTATTAGCTCATTTTATTTACAGCAAGAATACAGCAATAGCATCCCCTTTATTGGGGTGATTTCCCTTAACTGGGGCCATCCTATTCTCTAAAGATTACTATACAAGTCTTACAGATATGGTAGTCCACAACACCATTTGAATAACCCTACTCAAATTGATAATGGGGAATCTACCAGCAACAATTTATTTGTAACAAACTCATGCCAATTCCCCATTTGGTAAAGATGTCAGCAGCTGGGGGATTGAAAGGTACATGAGGAAGTGTAAGGATGTTGTCATGAAAACTTCTGGGATGAAGTGACATACAACAACTCAGAAAATTCTGCCCAAAGATTCATAAACCCAGATTTATAGTCTTGAATTCATTTGTCTCCATAAGCATACTCAGCAAATTCAAATTCCAACTGAAATCATCCAGTAGGGTTTCCTTGATGATAAACATGCTCTATATAGGCCCATTTATCTTTAGCAACTTTATAGGATCTAATAGCCAAAACCATACAAGGATCTGCAGATTCCAAAATCCATCTTATGATTTGAGCATCGTATGTTTCCCAATTTCAAGTTTTATCTTATACGTGTGTTTCTTAGTCAAGCCACCATCCCATAAGTCTTTTCCCTTGACAGATTTGCGAAACCGAAATTCCCAAGCCAAAATAATTTTTGCCATTGAAATGTAAGACCAAAATTTCTAATCTTTCCAAATCATATATTAACAAAAGTTTTCTGGAGGCTGTAATCCTAATTGTTTAAAGAATCTACAAGGGATGTTCAAAAAATTGAAACTGCAAAGTAATCTCAAAATCAAACATGTCATAGGTATTTTCCAGAACTTTTCAGTCACCAAAAATGTTCATAAAATCTCAAATTTGGATCCATAACACAGGAAAAAAAAAATTGGATCCATAACACAGGAAAAAAAAAATTTAGGCTAAACGGATCCAAGAAATCAAGGTTGACCTTTGCTACTTGGGCAAAGCATATAATAAAATATCCGATTGGTTCAGAAGATCATGAAGTTCTATGAAGAAATTCCAAAAATCCAGCAATTTCAACAGTCTTAATGACAAAGTGCTCTAAATTATCAAACTACCTCAGACAGTAAAAAAAAAAAAAAAACCAAAAGAATCTTCATAAATTCCATTTGGTATAGCCGAACCTCCTCCCACAAGCTTTCTACAAAACATGATCTGGAGGTGGGCCCAGGGTTCAAAATTGCAGTCGTGGTTGCCACCACAGTCAACCTTGAAAACCATTATGACAAGACATCACATAGCATCCATCACAGTTCATTGCAGTAAGATTGAAGTAATATATATACATCCAAAAATTTTCAAAATGTTATATGCTATAAAAAAAAATTTTTCCTTGACATACTTTCGAAACAGAAATTCCCAGGAAAAAATAATTTTGAGCATTGAAATAGACGACCAAAATTTCTAATATTTCCATATCAAATATTAACAAAAGTTTTCTGGAGGGTGTAATCCGTATTGTTTAAAGAATCTACAAGGGATGTTCAAAAAATTGAAACTGCAGAGTAATCTCACAAACAAACACGTCATAGGTATTTTGCAGAACTTTTTGGTAACCTAAAATGTTCAAAAAACCTCAAATCTCCGTAACATGGGAAAATTTTTCGGCTAAACAGATCAAAGAAATCGAGGTTGACCTCGCTGGACGGGCAAAGTATGTAACAAAAAATCTGATTGGATTAGAAGATCATGAAGTTCTATGAAGAAATTCCAAAAATACAGCAATTTCAACAGTCTTGATGACAAACTGCTCTAAAATATCAAACTGAAGACAATAGATATGGACAAGGCCCACCTCAGATGGTAAAAAAAAAAAACCAAAAGAATCTTTATAAATTCCATTTGGTAGAGCTGAACCTCCTCCCACAAGCTTTCTACAAAATATGATCTGGAGGTGGGCCCAGGGTTCAAAACACGGTCACGGTTGCCATCACAGTCGACCTTGAAAACCATTATGACAAGGCATCGCTCAGTGTCCATCACAGTCCATTGCAGTGTGATATTTTTTTTTTAATACTTCAAACAAGTACAAAAAACAATGAAATGCTAGAAAACAATTCCCAGAGAAAAAAAAAAGTAAACACGTTAAAGAAGAATATCGGTCCCAATAAGTCATAACATCTTCTATCGCTGTCTTATTTGTAACTTGTAAACTTTGTTCTAAATTGAATAGATTTACATGTATATGCCAAAATAAGTTGAAATATAACAAATCTTACAGTAGGCATTGCAACCATAATTTTGAACTAACCATTAGTGTTAAACACTTGAAGTCAAGAAACTACTAGTAGTAGTGTATTACTCAATTGTTCAATCACCAAGTAAGTTGAGAGTGAATTTCAACTTTCAAGTAACATATACTGCTACATCAAGATGAATTAATTAATTAAAGCAATGCAGTATGAACATAGAGGTATTGTGGCACATCATTCACCAACTAAGCCTTCTATACGAGAATCCACCAAAATCTTACAAATCACTAGAGTTTGGTGAAAAAAGAGGCTTTGGAAGCTCTGGCATAATATCATAAAGCCCACAGACGGTTTGGGGAAGAAGTTAAGGAAAGAAGGGGAAAGAATGTTTAAAAAATAAAAAATTCAAAATCATTGGCTTATATTTTGACCGTTATTTTCAAAATATTAGCCACTACAATCATTATGGACTGATTTTTCGGAACCATTACGACCATCATATGAAAATAACGTAACTATTAAACCATAACCATTCATAACGGCTGCCTTTATGAATCACTATTGGCTGTTTTTTAAACCGTCGGTGGGCCCCACAAGAAGCACAATGAATTTGTCGTTTTAGAATGCCCATCAAACAGGCAACAAATGATGCCAAAGATGCTAGAGGAATAAAGTCCACTGACCCTTGAAGATGGATAGAGATGTCTACTCACACTAAAATCCTAGCCTTGATCAAGGAAGAGAAATCTTCTTATGAACCCAACAGAATCTGTATCTGGTACGAAGAAACAGAAACCCACAGTCCAGACTAGGAAGTAGAGAGGCTCTTATACCATATCAAGACAATGGAAAGAGAGAAAACCAAGACGGACTGAATTGGGTGTCGATCAATGTGATTGGTCCTCCCCTCTCCCATTTACAGAAAGTACAGAGAAATAGTGTCCCTTAACTGGGGTAATTTTAACTATGGCCATCCTAATATCTACAGACTCTTATATACATCTTACAAATATGGTGGTCCACGATACCATTTAAATATAACCCTGAACTTCATTCATTCTACTATTCTAGTTTATTTTAGGATAGGCAAGTTAAATAGCCACCTTCACCTGTTTTGAACAGTTTGGAGATTGAGCAAGCAACTATTCTTGATCTTTAGAAAAAGGGGACTTCAGACATTAAAAGGTGTAAAGTTTGTCATCCATGACAGAATACTCCTTGAGAATTGAGATGCTCTAGGTGCCATAGCCATCCCAACCAATCATTTGTTTATTAGTAGAGCTGTCCATCAAGCCCTCCTGTCTGTGAGAGTATTCGATCAGGCCCGGCCCTCAAAAAACTAACAAAATGAAGGCTTCTGGTTTTCTTAAAAACCATGGAGGCTGAGCTTGAATAATTGGTGGTAGGCCTGCCAAGTTGAGGGATGCTCTTGGAGAATACTAGGCCCGACCCATCCCAGCCCTCTTATTTTTCCTATTTATATGTATGTGGATTTATATGTAGATTTATTTGAGTATATATGTAGGTTTATTTGTGTCTGATTCTTATGTGGGTTCTTATGTGATGCTAGCATTAAGCTTTTACATGTGAGTCTCTTGTGATTTTTTTGTAAATAACCATGTATGGTTCTTCCTTTTTTTGTTATTCAATGGCTTATTTACCATTCAAACAAATATGTGGATTTGTTTGAGCATACAGATTCAACTACAGTGCCCCACAGGTTAGATTAGCCACAGCCTGGAAAACAAAGTTCCACAATATCTCAATGGCATGATGTAGAGGTAACTAAAAGACAATTTTTTTTTTCATTCTTTTATAGGATCCATTTGTTTGTTCGGTGTTTAAATCATGAGAATCCAATGCAAGCCATAATGTCATAGGCCTAAAATTGATATGTTAAAAACAAATAATGTTCTCTTGGATAGTAAATGGTTGCCTAGCCATCACCCTAAATCAGGCCGTAGTAAAGTGAACTTTCATCAACCGCCATGTTGCTTTTTGTATAACATTGATGGTCCCAAGCTCAGATAAATAAAAATTAATTTTTTCTCTTCAAGCCCTTCGCACAGCCCTAGCATTGCCCTGGCCCATGAGGGCAGGGTAGGGCTTAGACACCCCAAGCCTGGCCCAGTCCCTTGAAAGCCCTATTTATTAGGCTCACTGCCATTTGCATCAAGACAATTAAAGACGGTTATTGTGAATGCCTATATTATGAGTCTGTGGTAGACGAAGAATTTTCCTATTCTGTTTATCTATCACTCCTTTACTATCAAGTCAAGGAATACTTCTTTATAAGCTGGTGTCTGTTTGGAAAAGGATCAAAACTCTGTCTCAAGTCACTGTCTTTCTACTTCTTTTGTTGATCAGTTCTCTTTGATGTCTGTTGTTTTTTGCTTTTTGTTTGTTTATCTCTTCTTCCTGGTTTGAATAAAATTTACCGTTACAAAAAAAAAGATCTAAAATCAATAGCTCATCTCCTATTAGACCATATTGAACTGATTCTGCCAGTTATATGATATCTAACTCAAACCCTCCAGTTTCTACAATAGCTCTTAAGTAGTTAAATCTATCACAGTAATTTTAGGCTGCTCTCAATTTTGTTCATCTGCCTCACTTCTCTACTCTCAGATCTACTTAACTTTCACTCCATACAATCCTAGATCTATGAATTTTTTACTCAATTGAGAAGTACAGCCAGTTTTTTCCCTCATTTCCCCTTGCATGCCTTCCATATAGAAGAGAAGTCCACTCTTGGCTCATTTTATCCATGTTGGTCAACACTACAGGAAAGGTGTTTAATTGATGGCAAAACTTAAAAGTCCAATTTTTATCGTTGCACAGAGAAGTTACATGGGAACAGGTGGCATCTCACCATTTTTAGGAAATTTCCAGCATCCGCTATTGCTAGACAACAAGAGAGAGAGAGAGAGAGAGAGAGAGAGAGAGAGAGAGAATAGAATTGAAAAATTGTTTGAAAAGGTCATCATAGTTCCTGATGATACAGATTGTTCTAATTTTTTCAGAATTATCCTAATTTTCAAATATAGATGCAAGGACTTCAATGTTTTTTTAATGGAAATAAAAGTATTGGTGAAGTACCCCAAAGGATGGCAACAAACATAGTTAATAACTCGAGAATAGAAAGAAGCAATCATAATAAAACTCTCACCAAGATGTAACCTCTTCAAGTGCAAACAATACACCCCCAACTGGTGCCCTAAAAGCAGCAGCAACACCAGCTGCACATCCACAAGTTACCTTCCAAAATGTCAAAAACCAGTCATTATAAGCAAAACTTTCTTCTGAAATAAAAGCAAATCATATCAGGAATATTTAGAAAAGATATGGTAATAAGTGAGAGAACATGATGACTATGAGGAAATAGAATTCATACAACATGAATTTTACCTGTGAAAAAATAAGCGCACCATATTCATGCATTCCTCTTATTTTCTAAAATAGGAACAGTTAAGACTTAAGAGTGATTGAAACAGTGAACTATGGACCGGCAAACATAAAGAACCAAGTCATTCTGAGTAACAATTATATAAGCTTTCAAAGATCCTTAATCTGTTTTGTTCATTAAATGCTGCTTCTTTTCTTTTAATGGTTTCATTAAATGCTTCTTTTAATACACCTTAAACTTTTTTTCCTCAGTATCTCTGATGGAAAACTTTGATTAAAGGAAACATAAATTAAGATAGTTAATATCCAAAATTGACTGCCAGATATTTAGATGGACTGCCTCAATGATATAGCTCATTTGTTTATATCCATCTCATGTTTTAATATCTTTAAGATGCAATACGGATAATCTGGCAAGTAGTCCAAGTTAAATAATAGTGCATGCAATATCATATATGAATAACTGACAGATAAGATTAATAGAATCACATGAAAAAGTAAACTACGCAGATCATGCTGAAATAATAATATGAAAGCATATAAAATCATATATAACAATATAACAACATAATAAACAAATCATTACAGAAGACAATGTGACATCCACATTGGCTAAATTCTCCCAGCAGCACGATTTCCAGCAGACCTTGGTGAGAGCCCACAAAACAGAATTGATGCAAGCCAATCCAAGATTCAATATAGATCACAAGCCCAAACACTTTGATGGGCCCCACCTGATCCATGATCTGCCCAAGACCAGAGATCTCTATCACTTAGATAGTTCTAAATTAATAGACTTGTTTCCTAATTTCTATTTTATGTTGGCTTAGGATTTGATAGTTTCTAATTTTATTTTAAGCATGTTTTAATTATTAAGAAACACTCTACCCTATATATAGATAAGTCCCCATTGTAATTGGGTATGCTTATTCAATTAATAAACAGAGTTTTCATCAATATGGTGTCTACCGTGAACTTTATTGTGCCCTAGGGCTAGAATCCATCTTTGGATTCAATCTATTCCTTGGGAGATTGATTTACACTTCGATCGGAGATCCGGGGCTGCGCCAATAATCATACTCACACATCACCCCATGGAGAGGCTAGAAATCCCAACTTACACTGTCATCTAGCTGACTGGTAAGAGGGCCAATAAAACAAACAGGCATATAATACTACTCCAATAGACAAGAAATATAAATCCAAGGAACAGTCAGCGCCAATTGATCAACGACCGAATCTAAGTGCTGCCAACGCTAAGAATCAAATAATCATATTAACTGAGCTCAAAGTGCTTTGTACCATCAAAAAAGGGCTTGCTCCAATCCCAAATAGAAAATACTGGAATCTCATAATCTCAACAGTAGCCCTCAACAGATATCATACTAATAAATCTTACTTACAAAGGGGTACACTTTACTAATGGATAGCTAAAACTCAATATCAGATCCAAAATCAATCAAACTAAGCCAACAGGATGAACATAATGGGAAAAAAGGCCTAAATGGTCTAACCACAGTCGAACACCATTTCGGCAAGAAATGGTCCAACTCGAAAGGGTAAAAGAGGTAAATGTCGGATCCAGTGACTGACAGGCAACAGGGCAAACCAGTGCTTACATCACCAAACTAGCACACCAACGAAGGATCCTATCACTGAAGGAGAAGCAGAGCAATGACTGCGTGCTAACTCCCATTCGTGACTCCTAAGGCCATACTATACTAAGTCCAAGAAAGCCTGGTCATATGATGAAAGTAACGAAATACAGAGTGAAATGCATGCTCCAAGCATGTTAACAAATCAAATGGAATACAATCATAGTTCAAATTATGTACAATCATGGGAAACAAACAATAACCACCTATGTCTGGAATGTGTCTTCCACATGCAAACACGATGCTAGTAGACCCTATGCATCCTGAAGATCCCAAGTATCAATAAATAATAATTTACTTCGTGCTCTAATGGTTATTAAACGCTTTAGAATATCTATCGCATACTCTCAAAGTAGGATTACATTACGCATGAATCGAGACAATTCCATGAGTGATTCCCAGCTCAACAAGCCACTCTTCAAGTCTCAAAGTCATTAATTAATGTGAGTTCATATTGGGTTCAAGGGATTCCACTTAATTCTATGTTCACATAGGTAAAACATGGTTTCAAGATAACCACCAAACTAATGGCACATTTAATGACAAATAGGCAGTTGGGTTGGGTGTTTTAAACATACAATATCAGGTGGAAAAGGGGCTAAGGTTTAGTATTAAATCATGTAAAAGATCAGGAGTGAAAGGGTTCAGTTACATAAAACATGGTAGAAAATTTTTAATCAGGCAAAAAGTGGCAGTGGGGGTGCTGGCCCCGCTCAGCCAGCCTGGTGCACCAGCCAGCCAGCCAGTGTGCCGGCTACAACAAACGGCCAGCCATGGGATGGTCCTACGTTCACTTTCTGCAGCTTTTTTAAGACAGAAATACAAGGGCTATTTGGACCCAATTTTTGGAAAAATTTTGGAGGAACAACAGTTAGATGCCAACTCAAATTTCGAAGAAAATGTCCATCTAAACAGTGCATAAACATTTTTTTTTTCTGTTGGGCGGAATTCGGATGAAAACAAAAGAGAATTCCCCGCTTCTTTCTAAAACAAATTCTAACCCATTTAGAGACACAACTGCACTGAAACAAAGGTATCTCTATCATTTGATTTCACATACAAGAACCACACAAATACAACATGCACCCATTCAATTAAGTTGAACCTCTTGCCTTGATTTCCAGCCCCCAAAGCCAGTCCCTACACCTCTCAAAATGGCTCCCAGCACACAACAACCTGCTGAATCACCTCTCACAGAATTCCCAATTTCAACACCAAATTGCTCCAAAAATCAAAGCTTACAAACTAGCATGAAACTGCCCTTGCATATGAGACCCTTCTTCCCACCAAATTTTATTTAACACAAACCCCCCACTTAGGGATTCTTACATGATTTAATACTAAATCTTAGACCAACACAATTTTATAAGATTAAACATCCAACCCCAGCTAACTATTTATTGTGGTTAGCTTGATCCCATGATTGCCTTCATGAACTTAGAATTAGGAGGAACCCCTTGGACACTTAAATGGACTCACCTAATTAATTATTTAGTTACCTTTGTTTTGAAGGAAATTTGGTGGGTGAAGAGGTCCTGTGGGGTAAAATCAAATTCTCAGTAGCACAATGGGTGCAGCTGATACCTTTCATCAAGGTTGATCAGCTGATGGTTAATTGAAAGGAAATGCTTTCACCTGAAAATGTTTTTGTTTCAGCATTTGTTTGAAGGGTTAGCATGCTGTCCGGTGTCACATTTTTGTATCTATTTTCATTTTTCCTGTTTATGCTGCTGTTTTGATAGGCCTGCTTCAGTGGTTTATTGGTCTCTGACCAGTATAAATCTTTTGTACTGGCTTCTCATTTTTCAATGAAAGTAACCATTCAAAAAAATATAAATTATCTAGTGACCTTGCAGAGTGTTTGTTGAGTTGAGAAATACTCTACGAATTGTCTAGATGCATGTGTAATGTGATCCTGTAGTGAGAAAATGTGACCAAGATCCTAAAATGTCTAATCACCATCAAAGCACCAACTAAATTAATATTTATAAACACTTGGGATCTTCAGGACGCATAGGGTCTACTAGCATCGTGTTTTCAAGAGGAAGACATATTCCAGACCTAGCTTGATTATTGTTTGTTTCCGATGATTGTACATAATCTGAACTATGATTGTATTCCATATGATTTGTTAGCATGCTTGGAGGATGCATTTCACTTTGCCTTTCGTTACTTTCGTCATTTAACAAAGCATACCCAGACCTAGTGTAATATGGCCTTAAGAGTCACAAATGGGAGGTAGCGCGGTCATTGCTTTGCTTCTTCCTCAATGATAGGATCCTGAGGGATAAGATCCTTAGGTGCTGTGTTGGTTTGACAATGCAAGCACTTGTTTGCCCTACTACCTGCCCAATCACCAGATCTGACTTTTACCCATTTTACCCTTACGGGTAGATCCATTTCCAGCCGAAATGTTTTCCACCTGTAGTTAGATCATTTAGGCCTGTTTTCCGATTATGTTCATCCAATTTGCTTAGTTTTATCGGTTTTGGATATGATACAGAGTCGATTTTGGGTCTAATACTAAGTTTTAGCTATCCATTAGTGAAATGTACCCCGCTGTAAGTAAGATCTATTAGTCTTATATATGTTGAGGGCTACTTCTGATATTATAAGGTTTCAGCTTGTTCTGCTTGGGATTGGGGTGAGCCCCTTTTTCATGGTACATAGCACTCTGAGCGTAGTTAATATGATTATTTGATTCCGAGCATTGGCACCTCTAAAGCTTCTATCCTTGATCAGTAGGCCCCAACTATTCCTTGGGTTTAGATTTCTAGTCTACTATAGTAGTATTATATGTCTGTTCATTTTACTTGCCCTCTTACCAGCCAGCTAGATGACGGTGTAAGTTGGGATTTCTGGCCTCTCCCTAGGATGCTATGTGAGTAGGATTTTGTTCTGTGGGCTCTCTCCACGGTCTGCTGGGCAACCATGTAGTTGGGAGAATTTAGCCAATGTGAATGCCACTTTGTATTCTGCTATGATTTGTTTATTATGTTATATTGTCTGATATGATTCTATATGCTTTCATATTATTATTTCCGGATGATCTGCCTAGCTTACTTTTTCTTGGGATTCCATTAATTTGACCTATCATTTATTCATATATAATATTGCACACACTATTATTTAACTTGGATTGCTTGTCAGATTCTTCATAATCTAACTCTGTTTCCTTGGTGCTCTAGGTTCACTCCCGGCTGTAGGATTGCTTGTGGAGGCAGCTATGGAGCCGTAGATCTTACGTAAAACATGCACCACCGATGTCAACGAGACATTGAGTTGAGTACTGACCTTTGTCATCAATATAGGAAGGTTGTTTTATGTATTTTAGCATTTTAATTGTACTGGCCTAAGTGAGAGGTGTACCGCCGATGTCAATGAGAGATTGAGTCGAGTCCTGACCTTCGTCATCAATATGGGAAGGTTGTTTTCTGTGTTTTATCATTTCAATTGTACTGGCCTAAGTGAGAGGTGTACCGCCGATGTCAACAAGACATTGAGTTGAGTACTAACCTTCATCATCAAAATGGGAAGGTCGTTTTATGTATTTTAGCATTTTAATTGTACTGGCCTGTATTGACCTGTTTTCCTTCTTGGGTTGAAATATAAATGTTATTTTGCATGTCCTAGTTACAGTATGGCTCTATATCATGTGATTTTTATGATTTTCCAGTTTGAGAAATAATGATATCTGGTATGCAATAAGCACTGGAATGCAAACAGAATCTGAGGACCACAGACTCCGGATCACAATGTGATGCAGCCCTAGGGTTAGGACTGCGTGGAGGTGCCTAAGCACGTGTCCAACGACACTTCGAACGGTCACAAAGACTTCCACACACACGAGGACGCGCTTCTCTGGGGAAAACCCAATTCTATTAATCAACCAACTCTGAGAATTTCTTCTCTACAATGCCATATATATAGTTAAAGCAAACTTAATGTGTAAGAAAACCCTAGGCTAAAAATGAAAACTTTCCTAATAACAATTTAATTAAAATTCTACTAATAATAATCCTAATCTAAGTTGAAGAGGGGCTGCTGGGGCCTAGACTGCATCATCCTCCCCGGGTTGAAAAAAGAGTTCGTCCTCGAACTCGATTCTGCTTCGGATTGCCAGTGTAAATGTGTTGAACATGAATGACTTCCTTTGTGACAGCTTTCCAGGAATTCTTCTTTGGCGGTTGTGGTTTCTCAGGATAAAGAGTAACTTGCTGTCCACCATGCATGAATGTATACGTGTTGTCGTGCATACCATGAGTCCCATTCTTGTCATACATCCATGGACGGCCCAATAAGATATCACCACTATCCATAGGTAACACATCACACTGGATTGTATCTGTGTAAGTCTCACCAATAGCAAAAGTAACTTTGCAAGTATGTCGAACATGCGCTTAATCACCATTCATTAGCTACTTGACAAAATAAGGATGGTTATGCTTATAAACTTTCAATTGGAGGCGATCAACAAGAGCCTGGGAGATGAGATTTTCACAACTTCCACTGTCAATAACAACTGTGCAGTTTTGTCCCTGAATTATTCTTGCAAAATAGAAAATATTTTTGCGCAACCACTTATGCTCAATAGTTGGTGAAGCATCCTTAAGGACAATAAGAGCTTCATCTGGGGGCTCTGCATCGGTGAATTTAATTTCCTCACTGTCAATATCCTTGGAATTGTCACTATCCTTAGGATCAGTGTCAGTACCCTTAATATCATCTCGGATATTGTTCTCAGCACCTTCAATCTCAATCAAATGTATTCGCTTTGGACAATCTGTTGCTCGATGTCCGTGCTGATAACAATGAAAAAAAACCATCTTATTTTGACCTTCAGTCCTAGCAAAAATCTGTCCATTGGATTTAGTTTCTTGGATAGATGAATTCTTCGGAGAAACCCATTTAGATTTTTGTACTTGATGATTTGCAATTCCCTCAGCCTTGATAGCATGTTGGATGAGTTCATCGACATTATCAAAATGTTAGAAGGTAAGGATATGCTGAATGTCTAGTCTTAACCCATTGAAAAATCTATCAACTACCACATCATCATCTTCAGTCAAGCCACAACGAGCTTGCAAAGTTAAAAATTCCTCAAAATATTCAATTACTGTTTTGGATCTTTGTTTCAAGTTTTGAAAGCTGGACCGTAGATCTCTTGCATAGTTGACAGGGAGGAATTTTTGGTTCAAAATATTCTTCATCTCAATCCATGTATCAACTGGGTCCATGTTTTGATTCCTCCGTTTTCTTTGCAATTCAGCCCACCAAGTTGCAGCATAATTACGAAATCTAGTGCCAATTAGTGTGACTTTATGGTGCTCAGTCATTGGCTTATGTGCGAAAATATTCTCCACGCACACTAACCAATCTATAAATTCCGCAGGCTGCAATTTTCCATCATATTTAGGAATCACAATTTTAATCCCTAAGTCTCGATCAGGATTATTGAGTGGTGGATCCCGTGGATTCTGAATATGTGCACCATCTTCACGATGGTGATGCACGTTGATGATTTTCCAAATTTGTCACTCAAATGTCCAATTGGTGCAGGATGGTGTGCATGCCATCAACTTTTGCAGATAATTCTCTAATGGCACTAGCCAAATCTTCAAGTGAAGAAGATGATGATTCAGCATCCACTTGCTTCTTATGAGGCATTTTTTTTTTCAATGCAAAAGTTAAATCTGACTGACCTGATGTGTAGATCTACTTTTCAGAAGTATGCTGGTGAAGACAGATCGAAAATCGGAGCACAATTCATGTTGATCTTGCAGACACACATTGACCAGAACTCTTTTAAGAGGAATGTCGTTTGTGGGCCGTTGTGTATATGGGCTCACCGAAAGCAGGTCAAGTGTACCCGACTTTAGAACACAGGCCCAAGACTGATTTTTTTTCTCTCGATCTCGTACTTCGTGACGAGAAGATGGGGATAAGAAAGAAGATCTTGGCCTAGTGTCGGTGGATGCAAGAGGAGAGCAGAGGAGGAACCAGAAGAGAGGAAGCGATGGAAAGAGAGGCGTCGGCGCTGGAGACAAGGGCTGGTGCAGCGAGCGGCTAATCGCGTCCGGCAGCTAGATGCGGTTCGGGTGTTGGCAGTGATCGTCAAGCGATACAGCCGGTCGGCAGAGAGGGCGGCGATGATTTCCACAGAGGGCAAACGGCAGTGGGTGGTGGTTGCACGGCAAGAATTAGGTACCTGCTTTTTCTCGCTGTCTCTCTCTCTCGCAGCTTTGCTTATGCTTCTGCTGTTTTTTTTTTTTCGACTGCTGCTCCTCTCTCTGCGGCGTCTGGAGGAGGATCGAGGGTGGGAAAGATTAGAGTTTTGTGGGTTTGGGTCCCGGGGCTGTGGATTGGGTTGTGCGATGCAGGCAGGGGGGTATTCCAGAAAGGGCCGACTATTATGTATAGGAAAGGGTTTCGGGACAGGTTTGTTTTTTTTGGGGACTCTGGATTGTGAGGAATGGGTAGGGGTTAGGCTGGTAAGATGGAAGTAGAGATGGGGTGTCGGCAGTGGACTGGGGAGCGACAGTGTCGGATCGGGAAACGGGGCGATGGGTTCTGAGGGTGGAAGTGACGGCAGGGTGGATCGGCGAAGATGGAAGACGAAGTTGGGGTAAGCACGCCAGAAGATCATGCAGATCCTTTGTCTCTGATACCAATCTGATGCAGCCCTGGGGTTAGGACTGCATGGAGGTGCCTAAGCACGTGTCCAACGACACTTCGAACGGTCACAAAAACTTCCACACACACGAGGACGCGCCTCTCTGGAGAAAACCCAATTCTATTAATCAACCAAATTTGAGAATTTCTTCTCTACAATGCCATATATATAGTTAAAGCAAACTTAATGTGTAAGAGAACCCTAGGCTAAAAATGGAAACTTTCCTAATAATAATTTAATTAAAATTCTACTAATAATAATCCTAATCTAAGTTGAAGAGGGGCTGCTGGGGCCTAGACTGCATCACAATGTCATGTAAGCTTTTGCAAGTTCTCATTGCAAGTGATGGAACTTCTATATCCTCACACATGCAGATCCTGGCAATTAAAATGAACAAACACCCCATTATTGCCTAAATCAAGCTCCCAATTCCAGATAGCTGCAGTAATCCAGGTTAGGGTCATGACAGACTGGTATCAACATGCTAGAAAAGCCATATCATAGCTACCTGATTCGTCCACTTGGCATCCGAATCAAGAATAGTCCAATCCAAACAATTCGTGATTCAATTCATCAAATTGCAGTTCTTAAAGAAGATGTCGTTCAGTGTAATTCGATGAGGAAGAAGACAACATTGTTTACTTTAGAAAAAGAATAGCATGAAAAGAGTATATTGACTACCACCATGCAACAATAAAATACAAGTGATATAGACTAGTGGGTGGCCCATTGGTCCCATCACAAAAACAAGGGAATGTCAGATTAGTTTTCAATGAAAAATCAGTCTTACCACATATTACTAATCATCAAATCAGGAAAACAAAGATGGATGGTAAATATAGAAGCATTGAACGGTTAAAAATCATTTCCTTTGACTGCATGACCAAATATGTATGATGAGGTGGGATTTTCTCATATTAATCCATCAATCTCTCTTCAATATGATGAGACCATTGGGCGACCCCAAAGTGCCACATGTCCACCATCTCACTATGCAATGAAGTTATTTTTAACAAGTATGGATACTATACTTAATGAGATGAGCTAGAGTTTTGGAAATCTGTGCACGGAATAGAACTGAAGGGGTATACCCTTTTTTGGAGTCCAAATCATCAAGCCTTGACTTAGAGAAATCCTCGGTCGAAGGAGTGAAACTCCATACAGGGGCACAGTTGATGAAAATCCAATTTGCTCAAAATAAATTCCATTCAACTGAATTGATACCACCAAACTTTGCTCCAAAAATCAGTTGGTCTCATTGTAAGATTAACCATTTAATAAACAACATGATTAAACAACCTAAAGCATTATACACTAATACTTTCTTCTTATCAAATAGTTAAATCATATGGTAGGACCAAATCCTATACAGGTAAAATACGAAGAAAGCTCATACATAAAGAGGCCATATATTTTAAGTGGCCCGGATTTTCAACAAGTGGGCTTGCAGTAGTTCAAATTGGTAGTGTGTGTGATAGGCATAGCTTGATCATCTATGTGCTAGGTGGCTCAAAGAATATGGTGGACTGCAAAAAAGATCTGTTAGACCTACAAATATCACTAATTGCATATATTTGAATTAGTGCATCAAATTTGTCGAATTTGAACTTTGAATTAAGCGAATTGAAAAACAAACTAGATGAGCCAACCCAATCAAAATTTTGAATAAGGTTAATAGTTGAACTATGAACTGTGAACTCATTCGAATTGATCGAACTGCGAATGAGGAAACTGTGAGCCACCCATATCAGGGTCCCCAAGACATAAATAAATAAATGTAGCATAAAAGCATGAAAATTTTACAGGTTTCAAATCCATTAGCTATATTCCTAGTCCATATTCAATACAAAAAATATATTTTTTCCAATAAATCGCTTTTAAATAAAGCAACAAAACTATATTTATTCTCCGGAAGTAAATTAATTATAATATTTCTAGTAAAAAAAAGATTATAATACTAAAAGCACAAGCAGCAAAGACCCACTGCTCCCCCATAGAAATCCATCAAAGATATTTAACAAAGAGAAATAATAGAAAAAGATGACTGCAGTAACATTTGAATTTTTATTTTAACCAGTAACAAGACTGGAACCCACAACCTCAAGGTAGTGGTAGTGAGCACTAAGCACTTCCCACTATTCCACTCACTAAAATAATAGAAAAGGATGAGAACAGCAAAATTTGAATTTTTTTTCCTGGTAACAAGACTCGAACCCACAACCTCAAGGTTGCAGCAATGAGCACCATCCACTATTCCGCTGGCTTCCATAGTTCCATTGCAAGAGACATATCTACCAATTTGTAACATATGATGAAGCTTCCAAGCAATATGTTTACACAGCAAAGTCAACACATAATTGAAGTTTCTCACCAGATCACGACGATCTCGATCACTTTTAAATACTTGGAGCCACCTTGAGCTCAAATGATATTTTGTCGATCCACCCTGAGTACATTCATAGCATGAAAAATATTTAGTTGCTAGAACCATAATCGTATGAATAAAACAAGTTATGAAGCACAAAAAGACTTTTAATTACTTGAGGAACTATTAGAACAACATTAAAGAACAACTGGATGCCAAATAAAATGAAATACTCAAACAAGTTAGTAAAAATACTACGAATATAGAACAAGCATCCAAGAAAGCACTTCCAGAAACTTGCTCAGGAACAAAAAGAAATGTACCACATTAAAAAGAATGATGAACAAAATTAATCATTTTAGACTTAAGCTAGGGAGCAGATGCAACTTTTATTCTTGACTGGACATTGAAGTGACTCTGACTCATTATCAAGCATTCTTAGTTAATTAGACATTTGTTCCAACTGAATCACCATTACCTGCTCCACATGACCAAAACCACAATTATAGTTGCTTTCTTTCCCTTTTTTTTTCCTTTCTATCTTCTCCCTTTCAAGAAAGGTTGGTTAATGTTAGTCATCGTATGTCTTTGCCTCTTGAGATTTTACACAAGGTTAGCATACTGGGGTTCATTCCATCAAGAGTCAATTTCTGTGGTTCGTTTGGGTGCAACAGGTTGCATGCAAGAGTGCAGAGAGAATTCTTGCATAATGAACTTTGTACTGATGATAAAGATCATCAAAACCATTGTCTGTACTTTAATTGTTGTTGTTGCAATCTAACAATGGCCCTTATCTCATCCTAATTAGGACTAAAACATGTATTTCTTGATGGCTGACCCAATATAGGAATATGGCTTTGATGATGACTTTGGAGAGCATTTACAACCTCTATACAGAGGAACAGGCAACGGTCTTAGCTTCCAATCGAGATTACATCCTATTAGAGTAGTCAACAATTTTTTACTCTTAATTAGAAGTTGTGATTTCTAATTATGGCTCCATAGGATATTTACTTACACATCTTTTTATACTTAGACAAAATACAATCAAGTGGATTCTCTTAGGCTAAAGCTTCCTAAAATACACGATTGCAATTGATTGAACATGACATAACCATAATGCTCTTACTCAGCATGTGCCTAATTAAATACTTAATTCATAGGTCCTTTCTAGTGGATTGAGCTTCCACCGGTCTTCTTGGGCCTTCTTTGATGAGGAATTTTTTTTATCCATGGCCTGCATCACCATGGCGCTACTTAAGAAGCGCCATTAGAGCACCACCATGCATGGATGAGAAATAGCCAAAAAATAACTTAACTGGATACCAAGAGTGTAGAAGCATAGTAAGAACAGGCCCACAATCAGGCCCATGAAACCCAAATGTAGAAATCCCACACGAGGGATCTGTTAGCATTAGTCAATATTCTGTATTGATGTATCATATCAACAGCATTTATGCCCTTCCTTTATTTGTCTGTAATTAGATATCAATCATTGTAAACTAGCCTTTGATTAAGGCAATACGCATTATAAGTAGAATGGTCGATGCCCATCAAAGGGATATGACAGTTTCCTCAATTTTTCTGTGTCTTCATCTTCTTCTTCTCTTAATCTAGTTAACATAAGCATCCACATATCCTTACATAGTATCAAAGCATGCCTGTAAGTTGACCAAATCCTTGTATGGACTTAAACAGGCTCCATGTGCCTAGTTTGAAAAGATTCGCTCTGCCATTCTTCAAGCAAACTTCTATCAAAGTTCAAATGACAGCTCTCTCTTCATTCGGCGATCATCTCGTGGCTGTACAATTCTATTGATCTATATTGATAATATGATCATGAGTGGGAATGATCAAGCTAGCATCCCTGAACTCAAGTCTCATCTCATGAGTACCTTTAAAATGAAGGGCCTTGGTCCTTTAACTTACTTTTTAGGGTTAGAAGTTGCATGGAACAAGGATGGAATTCAAGTCACTCAGTCAAAATATACCGAAGACTTAATTCATTCTACACAACTCTGCAATGCCAAAACCTTTGCCACTCCAATGGAACTCAACGTCAAAATGAGCAAAGAAGTTGGGAATCCTCTTACAAATCCAACTCTATTTCGTCGTCTCATCAGCAGTCTTCTCTATTTAACCATGACTCAACCAGATATCTCACATGTTGTGCAAACTGCCAGCCAACTTATCGGCAATCCTCATAAACCGCATCATCAAGCTGTCTATCAAATTCTTTGTTATGTCAAAGGTACTCGTAATCGTAGATTGTTTTACCCTCAACATCCTCGTTGCAATTGCAATCCTACGCTAACGCAGATTGGGCAGGATGCCCTGATACTTGTCAATCAACAACAAGATGGTGTATGTTCATACAACCCTCTCTCATCTCAAGAAAAAGCAAAAAACAAAGCACAGTTTCCTAATCAACTACTGAGTCAAAAAATCATTCCATGTCCTCCGCCAGTAGTGAAGTCATATGGCTACAGCATCTACTTCATGATTTTGGACTCTTCCTCAATGGCCCTACCCCTCTATATGTAGATAACACTAGTGCCATCAAGATTGCCAAAAATACCATCTTCCATGAGTGTATTAAGCCTATTGAGATTGACCTCCACTTTATCCGTCAAAACTTTGTCACCGACAAAATGTATCTACCATATATCTCATCCTCTGAATAACTGGCAGTTGTGTTTATCAAGGGACTGCCCTGGATCATCATGATTACATTCTTTCCAAATTAATGCTTCTTGAATAGCCACATCAATTTGAAGCGGAGTGTAGGAACATAGTAAGAACAGGCCCACCATCAGGCCCATGAAACCCAAATGTAGAAATCCCACTTGGGGGATCTGTTAGCAGTAGTCAATATTCTGCATAACTGTATCATATCAACAGCATTTATAATCTTTCTTTATTTGGTTGTAATTAGATATGAATCATTGTGAAAACCAGCCTTTGATTAAGGCAATACACATTATAAGTAGAATGGTTGATGACCATCAAAGGGATACGACAGTTTCCTCAATTCTTTCATGTGTTCATCTTCTTCTTCTCTTAATTGAGTTTACATAAGGATCCACGAATCCTTACAAAAAGAGGTGTAAATTTTAAGACCTTAAATATGAACAGTGAAGAAATGTAAGAAATATGATCATCTAAACATATTTTGAGTGATTAATCAGGTTAGTAAAAACAGATTGACAACATGATCATGAAGTCATTATATTCCCATTGAGTTCTTTTTCAAGCGTTTATAAACAAAACTAATTTTTTTTTCTATTTTAAAACACACTAGAATACACTAAATAAATGGAGTTCTAAAAATAAATAAAATTTATTTACATTCAACAAAACAAATTTAATAGAGCAAGGGGTGGATATTGGCTGTACCTTGTTTTTTCAAGGGAAATAAGCTGTGAGAGATTTCTTTGGGATTCCAAAATCATTTTTCTCAATTTATATCCAAGACTGCCCTTCTCAATGGCATCTTACCCTATTGGTAGGACGTAGCAGTTCTCAACGGGGTGAACAAGTTTCAAACCTAGCCAAACAACCCCACCCCCTCTTTCCCCCTTTTTCTCTCCCTTACATGCGCAAGTCCATATTCCCTCACAAATGCAAGTTAGTCTTCCCTGCATGCGTGTGTTTCTCTTACCTCACATGTGCAGGTTTGTCTGCCCCTTGCGTGTGTGAGTTCTGATTACCTTGCATGTGCAAGTCTCTCAAGACCCAGCGCCTTAGCCAGACTACCAAAAAAATATTGCCCTCCTCTGTTTTACTCTCTTCAAAACCAGCCTAAGTTAGAATTGAAACTCTACAATTGGTCCCACCTATTTGAAATTTGAACCATTCAAACTTTTATGGGATTGTAGATTTTACATCAATATGTGTAGGCCAACTCTATGATTGATCTTGTATAAAAATAAAAGGATATTAAAAGGGTTCATGTGTTCTACACACAAGGCCCACTTCAATCCAGAACATTAAATCATGAGCCCAAATTTTTAAAGGTTGAAAAGGCATCGCTTAATAAAGTATAAAAAGTTATTTTAAAAAATAAAGTTGCTTTAAACTTATGAGTTAAAGAAAAAAAATATATAAAAACTAAAATGATATTCAAACAAATTTTTTCTGGTTTTTACTCTCTTCTCAATTTTTGTAGTCCAATTATTTATAATTAATCATTAACCCAAAATCAAGTTTGAATTTGATTAAAATTAGACTTGGGTTTAAGCAAAAGCTATGTTTGAATATGAGGATAGGTTGACTGGACGAGCTAAATCTTACAGTAGGACCTTAGACATAATTTTGGTCATATTTGGTTATAAATAAAAAAAATGGTCATATTTCATAACAAAAGAGATGTGAAATTGTACATTTAAACGGCATCAAATGACTAAATAGGGAGGCCCACTATAGAGTTTCAGTTTAATATGGACTTCATGATGATTTAAAGCATAGAATTGAAATTGAATGATTATATTGAATTTCCATGTCTAAGAAAGTAGGCACTTATGGACACATGATTGTTTTTCTTAATATTTCGTTCATGTTCATTCTGCAACCTTACTCTCACAATAAGCAAACTCATGTTAGAAAAAAGTTTGTCCATGAACTATGAAATAGGAAATGTGCATTTTTAAAAGATTTCAACCGTCAATTGGCAACATCAATGAGATGGTTGTACCAAGAAACAATTGGTAATTGGCATGGCCCACCACAAAGTTCACTTATCTCTCTTGCATTTGATAGGATAAGAGAGCAAATGGTAATACTGGAAAGATAGAAGATAAAATGGCAGTTTTGGAATAAATTTATTTTTAGTGTTCCTAAAATTTCTCTAACCAACCTTACAGCCAATTTAATTGCTTCATTACTTCATTTTACAGCAGCCTTCATCGCCTTTGCATTTTCCAAAAAATAATATATACTCGTAATACACACCTAACCAAACTGAGCCCTTATACAACCTAGCCAGATAATGCCTAGTCAAGCATTTTAACAAGCCAAGCTGGCCATAGATTGAGCTTGGCTGGTGAGACATCAAGCCAAGCTGGCTAGAGCTTGAGCTCTTATTGTGACAATGAGACAAGCTTGAGCTTGATCCTAATCAAGCCGAGCAGAGCTGGCTTGCTTGGCTTGCCATCATCCCCACTCTTCATTGTATGCACACGAGGAATATAAGAAGCATTAAAAACATCCATTTAGACTGGTCAATTTTCGGACACTGCTTACTTGTCCAAGTAAAGAAGCAATACAAGCACCAGTGTGGACAAGTGGGCCTTCTTTGCCTAGAGCGAGCCCGCCTCCCACTGAACCAATGCTTCCAAATATCTGGAAATTCAAATGGTCAAATCAAATAAATTACGAAACGCCACATAATTAATTATGGCAAAACACAAATAAGAGACAAATAACACAAATACCTTTCCAATCAAAGTCCTAAAAAGAAGGATACCAGGTGTGTCGACACCTACAAGTTCAATTACATAAGAAAAAAAAAAAAAAAGTTCGTGGCCGATATTTAGAAATCAAATACAAGAAGAACTGATGAAGAACTGGCAACCCAAGATTAGGTCTTACCGTTTAAGTAACCCTTGATTTCGGGAATACCAGATCCTGCAGCTGCAGGCGCAAACTGGGTGACAATGAACACAGAAGAAAAGACCAAAGCCAAGTTGATCAATATGTATACGATGAAACCCGCGATGTATGAGTGCTGAATAATGGCGAAAGTCGCAGCAAACTTCCAGCCAGCAAAATTCTCTACAGCTAGATTGATAAATATGGCAGCATATGCAGTGCCTGGGAACATAGACTACAATCAACACCAACAAATCTTTCATAACAAAGACACAAAGACTACTTCAGTCCCAAACCAGGCAAAAGAAGTAGACAATTAGCAACACAAGAACAACAGCGAGAATCTGGGGCCTTACCTATTCCAATAAGCAGTGAAAAGAACCATTTCACCATCACATAATACACAGTGTAGTACTTCCCTCGCTGCGCCTATCCGAATCTCAGAACAAAAACAGATACAAAACAAGATCAGATAAAACAAAATTGATCAACGAAAACTGAATTCAGATTTCAAATCATCTACACGCATAGCCCAGCCGAGCCCAACCTGTTCTTCCCGGTACGCATAGTTCTCGATTATCTCATAGTCGAGGCTCTCAATGTCGCCCACGCCACCTGTCGAGTTGGAGACCTCCGAATCGTCTCGCTCGCCCTCCTCCGCGTTCGGCAGCCGAGACCAGACGAGCTTCGCGCGCTCGATCCCGTCCTGGAGATGATTCGACAGCATGATGCGATCAGAAAGCGATCGGATCGGATCCAAAACCCTAGATTTGGGGAAAACCCTAGGGTTTGAGATCTCGCCGCGGAGAACGAGAGAGCGAGGAGAAATCAGGGTTTAGGAAAAGTAGAAGAGGAAAAGGGTTTTTGGGGGAATTTGGCGGTTGGGAAAGTGAGAGATGGAAGGTGAGGGAAGTTTGGAGGGAGACTTCTGGCTTGGCGTAGAAATATGCATCACGTGATGTGAAGTGATTCCCCGTTTTTGGCACTGTGAGGTGGAATCTCTGTGGGCGGGACTCGGAGAAACTCCATGCGGCCTACTTTTATAAATCGATTGCTGGCCCATCCCTTAAAATCTAAACCGCTGAACACATGTCTGGTTGACTAAACAGGAGTCCGTATCATCTGATGCTTTTTGCCTCCATATCATCTGATGCTTTTTGCCTACAGTGACAACAGTAACTCTGAGTAGACCAAACTTGATACCTTTAATTTGGCGTACCATAATTGATCGGCTTAACTGTTAAACAGGTGGCCGCAACAAATTCTTCATTTAATTGTAGTAAGATATACAGGATTGTTTTTATGTCTCTTGTGGAACCTCTTTACCTTCTTGTGACTTGAGATCACGTGAACAGACCTCACATCACGTCCCCACAACCTACCAGTGGTGGTCTGGAAAGACATCCTTCGTGAACTGCACTGTTTTGGTTGGTTGGCTATGATGTACAGAAACGCCTTTCGTACTCTTTTGAGTAATGAAAACTAAAACTCTCCGTCCAATAAATGATGATTTTATCCTTATGAGATATCTAACGTTTCTATTTCTCACAAAAGTAGAATACTAAATCATGCGGTATCTTACACTGCAGTTTCTACCCATTCCCTCCAATTCCAAAGCGCATTTTCACGATAAAATTCCGATTTAACTTCATCATTTTTACTCTTTTCAGTTTTTTGAGTTGAGGCTTTTTTTTCTATAATTCAAAGATCATTTATTTCAGTCATCATAAGAGATATGTAATCTCTACTTCGTTCATCTTCTTCATTTATTATAAAAAGAGGCAGACTATTTTTTCCTCTCTTCAGTAGAAATGAAGAGGTGAAAAACAAATTTTAAGTTTCATTCGATATCCTACATCCATAAGATTTCAAACTGTTTGATATCCTACAGTAATACGGTATCGCACAATTCGATATCCTATAGCTGTAAAATATTGTAAGTTTAAAGGGTAAAATCATCATTTGTAAGACGTCATTCATGTATGAATAGCTGTGTGATAATTATCATTTTATGGATAGCTTTTCGACAAATGTGGAATGTAAGGGCATCCACACGAAGATTGCCTTTAAAAAAAAAAAAAAGGGCATCATTCATTTAAGATTGGAATTCAACAAGGAATAGTATGATAAATGTCGAATTTATATTCGCACACATTCATGAGGAGTAGTGATTGTGAGGGGGTTGAATTGACCATAAGAGGTCCCGCATATATTTAATAAAAGGGAGCTTGCATAATATATTTTACAAGAGACGTCCTCATTTAAGATTCAGTCTTTTAATATATATTAATGTTAAATATATATAATATTATTATGAATAAAAAATAAAATAAAAATATTATTTATCGTTCTTAAAATTCTCCCTATAAAGATAAAACTCTTCAGTAGCACCTCATTAGTTATGAAGTTGCTCATATAAGAAGAGATGACAATGCAATAGCTCACAAGTTAACTAGCATGCCTAATTTGTTGATGACATGGAGGTTTGGCTGTACTCCACACCTAACCTCATTATGCATATTCTAATTGTGGACTCTTCATGTCTTCTTTAATAATATTTTCAGGAAGTCTTTTTATAAAAAAATAAAAAAAAAGAAAGAAGAAAAAAAAGCTAGATTGAATAAAGTTGATCATTTGAACTTAATGAGTGACAAGAGTATACTATTAAAAATACTAAGGTAGTGTTTGGTTCGCTAGAATGATTTTTGGCAGGAATGGAATGGAGACTGGAATGAGTCTGAAATAGAATGAGGCAAAAATAGTAATTCTCATTCCAACATTTTGTTAGGGCAAAGGAATCAATCCAGTAATAGGATTCTCATTCCAATTTTTGTGTTTGGCATATTAGAATGATGCCAGAAATGGAATAAAATTTACATAACCCTGTGAAGGTTTTTTTTTTCGTTTTACGAAAATTTCCCTATTTCAGGTTACCAAAAACATAATTTTTTACCTATTTTGATAGATTATCACTAAAACAATCACAAAATATACACCTAAAATATCATTTACAATAGCAATAAACATCATCAAAATCCCAGGCCCCTCTGATTACTCATCATCATCCTCAACATCATCTCTCTCCTCAGACTCTGAATTCCCCCAGCTATCGCGCATCTCATCCGCCCCATTCGAGTGGCTCATATAAGTCCTAGGGTCCATAAACACATATTCCCCAGAATCAAACCCATAGGCTAACACTGGCAGCCACGGCGGGGGCAAGGGCGCCGACATCATCATCTCCATCTTCTTGAAGTAAACCACTTGCTCGTGGAGCCAGGGGATTCCGCGAGCCTCATCTTCTCCTTCTTGTACTTCTTAATCAAGGTGACGAGGCGGTTCCTACATTGCATGTCGGAGCAAACCGCCTTCGACACCTGTGACACCCTCTTAGCAACCTCAACCCATTCATCAGTCTGGAGGCTTTTCCTCTCGAACTGGATGAACTGTTCGCCCTACGCCTCGAGAAGGGCAATTGTCGCTTGCTCCGACCACTTCGGGGGGGAGTTCAGGCTACCCCTAAAGCCCTAACATGATGGGCGAATTCATATTTGAGTGACAATTTCTCCATCCCCCGCCTCTTTCTATCGTGATTTTGTGAATCACCGTCGATGTCGGGCCTGGGATAGGCCTTTGCTTCATCATCATTTGATTCTTCATCTTCCTGTTCTTCTTTTGCTTCATCATCATCTGATTCTTCATCTTCTTGTATCAAGCACGTGTAGGGAATTTTCGACTCAAGTAAGAACGATAAAGGAATGGAATGGCCATTCTCCCCCCCCCCCCCCCCCCCCCCCCCCCCCTCCCTAATGGAATGGTGATTCTCCTGTAGAAAGGAATGGTGATTTCTGAAATAATGATTATTCATCCACTTTTTCACAAACTAAATGTGGGAATGGTCACTCCAATAGAATGACTATTCCATTCCGACCTTCATTCCAGTGAACCAAACGCTATCTAAAATCACGTATAAAGGTGGACTCAACACCGGTTCAAAATTTGACACATAGATAACATGAGAAATATTGGCGATCTTTGGACTTAATTTGTAGTCCTACCTGCTGGCTTGTAGGGAAGTGCCCAGAATTCACTAGAGTCCGGCCTCCAATATGGGCCACATAGGAGAGATTTTAGGGATTGCAGTTATATCTGAGTTTGTATAAACATAATTTGACACGGGAGTATATAGAGTTTGGAGATTAAGATTAGACTTGAAAGAATAGAAGTAAGTTTCCTGTGGATGAAACGTGAGTTGAGATGAGAGCAGAGACATTTTAGCATCTTATGCCAAAAATTCAGGAGATCTTTACTGTGTTTATACCACCTGTACATGAGTCTTTGGGTCCGAACCACACTGGCCAGCGATTCATCAATAGGCATAGCTCAATGGTGGGAATGCTGGTAAGGGTTAAGCCAGTCAAGGCCGTGGTCTACCTTTACCCTAGCGTTTCATGTGCAATTGGGCTTAAAACAGGCCAAAGACCACTGTGGACCTGCACTGGCTAGGCTCTCCCCTACCCTCAAAGTCTAGGGTCAGGCTAAAAGAAAATAAAATTCATTTTTTGTTATTAATACCACCATTGTTTGTAAACCACAAGGGGTGGCTTAGTTGGCCTAGGACCACGATTTGCTTCTAGAGGTTGTGGTTTCAAGTTGCATTACTGGTCACTATCAAAACACCACTATTGTTTGTCAATTTATTATAATTAATGAAATCTATTTTCAATATGGTATGCAATCACAACACCTTTTGGACAGGATTGGAAGTAGAGATGTAAATTGTGCCGGTACAGCACGAGAATGTCATGGCCTAGCCGTGCTTCGTGCCGTGCCGACTGTTGGCAAGGCTCAACCCAGCACGGCCCACTGGTACGGCCTGTTCTTGCTGTGCATGAGCCGTGCCACCCTTCTAATGTTCTATGCTTTCATTTTTTTAGGGTCATAGGCTAAAAAATTTAAAAAACATATCCATAGAAGAGAATGATATACAAATTTAAGTGGTTTGAGCAAATTTAACATACTCCACTAAAAAAATCTATTTGAATTTATTTTATTGAAGGTTTTTCTATAGGATTACCTTCAATACTTTTGTGGTTTTTATAAATAATAAAAAATAAAAAAAAAGACTACATTCTTGTAAATTAATACTAAAAAAAGAGAAAATATAGACTACAAAAAAATATGAAATGGGCCATTATAGGGTGAAACGGGCTATGCCTCATGCCAAGCCAGGCCATCCCGTGCCTAGAGTCGCGCCATGCCTACAAGCCTGGCAGCCGCAACCCAACATGGCCTGTGAGTCTGGGCCATGCCTATTGTGCCGTGCCATTGATCGTGTTGGGCCGCGCTAATTGTCCTGTGGGGCTAGGCCGAGCTAGCACATCTCTAATTGGGAGTCCATAAAAGAAAATATTTCCATTTTTTGTAGTAATAGCAAATCCAAAGCCATTAGTGCCTCCGGATTGTTTGTTGGCACTTATACTGTAACACTAATGCATGTGAATGTCATTTGCTCTTAGGGCCCGTTTGTTAATTTTCCCTCATTGTAAAGTTAAAGTCATATTTCATTTCACTACACAACAACCCCAAAAAGTCAAATCAAAATACCACATTTTAAAAAAAAATTTTACCTTTTTACACAAAAAAAGTCAAAAAGTTACCTTTTCATCCCACTAACTAACAAAAAATATCTACTTTTAACACAAAAAGTCAAAAAGTTACATTATCTTTTCATTAAAAAACAAAATCTAATCATTAGATTGATTTAACCCCTCTTAGTTTTTTATCTTTTAAAATTGTCATTTACCTCACTTCACTCCACCAATTAAATTAACAAACGGGCCATTAGGGGTCATTTGTTTCAAGTGAAAGTGATTTACATGTGTAAACGACCCCCACGCGAGTCAGTTGCATATATAAATAACTCACATGTGGATCAAAATCCACTGTTTATCACTATCACAATATTTCAAATGTGTATCTATGAACAATCCAGTATACCTATTTGGCAATTTTGGCCTTCTAAAGAGAATCAATGGTTTGGATTAAAAAAACGAGGCCCATAAAAGCCTAAAATAGTAGATTTTATAATAGATTATTTTTTAAAAAATCTCAAAATCCAAGATACATCAACTGATGAAATTTGGACTAATGGCCGTTTTTTACCTTATAAAGAGGATAGATGGTTCAAATTAAAAACACCCTACGTTTTTAACCGTAAGGTGCTTGATGAAATGACCAAGAGCGATGCCTCTTTATAGAGCACTTGGACAACATGTATAGAAAGTGTGATAACTTGAGACATGCTTGTAGGGTATTTGATGAAATAACTGAAAGGGACTTAAGATTGAAAAGAGAAAAAAGAAAATAAAAGAAAGAAAATGGGATGTGGAAGATGATGTATTTAAATAGATATATATGATACCAAAGTATTTTTGGTAATAAGCTTCCACTTACACCTAAGTCTAAGATAATGAAGTCACCATATTATAAAGGAAAAAGGAGGAGGCGGAAGGAGGAAGAAGAAGGATGAGAAAAAAGAAGTTCATATATGCGAGTGATAGGAGATATCACCACTCAGCAAAAAAAAAAAAAAAAAAAACACCAAAAAGGGCCCATGGGACCACTGCAGTAGTTACATATATTTTAGGCCCTTTTTTTATCTACAAGGAGTCTAAAAGGATTCTTTTAGTAAAATCCTCCAATTATTTTATATCCCTTTGCATGCTAAAGTAGTGTGGAGCACGTTTCTCTCCTGGTTAGGCATATTTATTACAATATTTTCTTTTCCTTTTTAACCTATGCTTTCAAAATGGGTTTTGAATTGTTTTCATGGAATTGAATGCATAGAAATTCATTTTTAAATGGGCTGATTTGTTTATGGAGAATTGAGTACATCTACATGCATTACATGTCATACACATTATATACATAATGTGGGCCCCATTTGATGATCCGCATAGTAAGATCGTAAGGACTAACCTCACAAGATTGGTCCCCTCTATATGTATCGCACCTCAAATGGGAACCACCTGATGATCCATCTGAATGCACTACACACATAAGATCTACCTGAAGGTCCATCTAAATGCACCACACAAATATCCTAAATTTCATACATGCCATGAGTTTCCACCTATTCAAATAAATTAGACTATTAGATTGACTGCACAGGACCCATTAAATTTGAAAGGACCGGCTGAAGATGATAGGGTTTGGGATATGGTTGATTGTTTGCAGAGTTGAGGGGACCAAGGGGATTTTTCAATCCCCCATCAAGGTGCCCAGAGTCATTCAATGCACAAGTTGTGCACTAGATGACTTCTGAACGGTAACCCCAGACTAAGCTAAATGTTTAATGAAGTACAATAAAGATACAGCAAGAGGGACAGCACTGGAACTTATAAGAGCTTAATTCTAAACATACCAAATTATAAAATGACAACTCACAAGGGAGCAAGTAAAAGAAATGTCATTTGCCGATCATAGATCATGAATATTTGTTGAAGGTTATATATATTTTTAAATGGAGAATATTCATGTGCATATGTCCCTTACCATTTTTTTTGTGAAAACTTTAGGTGGGCCTACTATATAGTCCATTCAAATGGACCACACACACGATCCTTTTGAATCGAACCCATTTACCAATTTTTGGTCAAATTCAAATTTATTGGGCCGTTGGATCGACTATGCACCATTCGAATGAAATGAATTTATAGATCATGGATGAAGGGGTTAAGGACATATGATTGGGCCAAACTTGGTATCTAGGGTAGTCCCGCATGGATCTTTCCATCTCCCCCCGTCTCATTACTTGGTGGGGTCCACCATGGGCCCCACAGAGGAGTATGCACGATCTCTTGGTGAGAGACATATGCACATGAATATTTTCCTCTTTAAACAGTCCATTTGTAAGTTGTATTATATAAGATCGTGTTTGTTTAATGGAGGGAACAATGGTTTGCATTGTTTTACCAAAAGGCAAGTAAATTTTGAGCCATTTTTCACGGGTCTCTTTCTTATGAGTTTCGAGTGGATTTGATCCAGGAAAGATGATCCACATGGGTTAAACCAAAAGACAAGCTTCCCTCAATACCACTGTTCATACCGGCCAGAGTTAATATTGGATAATCTAGGGCGGTCAACAGATTAGGTATAATTGGTGGCTTGCTCTCTCCGGTTAGAAGTTAGAACAGCCTCACTCTGGGCCATTGGAAAGGGAAATGAGTGTGTGCGGTTGGAGATTCTTCACCCAACTGCCATAGATGCTCAAGTAGAGAGTCCGAAACCTCTAATTAAAAATCCTATGGTGTCTGTGGGGTTTTTACTCATGTAATCTCAAATCTCAAGTAAATGTTCTCATACTACAGGCCGCCTTAGATATGTGATTAGATTTCTAATGTGCACAGATAGGCTAAACCTGGCTAGAAAAATATTGCAATATTGTTGGGAGACATTCGAAAAATTTGCTGTATAATTACAAAATTGAAAATATCATGATTTGCAACGGCCAAGCACACAGGGTCACTACTCAAGATTCCCACATGCGCTTCTGACCCGCCCAAGGGTCAGAAAGAAAGAGAGAAAGTGTATGTTCAAGTGTGATATTTTGGAGGCCATGTGCAAATAGTTCCATTACTGTTTACATCCAATTCACAGTAGGCCCAATGGTAAAGTACTTTGCCAGCCTGAACCCAACCATGCCCACCCGATTGCTTTCAGTTTGTTTTTTTGGTCTACGCGCTATACCAAGAGCCTAGTTTATGAAAATGAGCTAGGCCAGACTTTGAAGCTGATTGATGCATCTACACCCAATTGGGCCTGACAACTGAGCGGGTTGGATTTGGAAAAGCATTGATATTGCCAAATGGGCCTATCAATGCAATAGTTCCTAGCACTAAATTTTGTTGTTTCCTCACAGAAGATGTGACTTCTGGCTATGGTGGAGGCCGGAAGAAAACATTACAACAGTTAAGCTTTCAAAGCTCCAAATTCGAATGGTAACATCAAAACCCATGTGAAATATCTCCAGACGCTCTGTGGAGATTCCCAACATAGTACCAGTGCCAGATCAAGCCTTTCCGTGGCCCTTCTATTTCTCTGGCTTAGCCATCTTTGTGTGTAGATAGTTCTGTTGTTTGTGGTCACTAGGTTAGGCTCGAGCCCTTTGCAATTTGAGTCTGTATTAAGTCAAACTGGGCTGGCCTGATTGGGGCTTTAAGTGTACGTGGACTCTTAGCCCAAAAAAATAAAAAAGTGTACGTGGACTTTAGCTTGGCTATTTAACTATCAAGCACTACAAACATAGCGTCCAACCCAGGTCATGAACTAGCAACTCAAATCAGCAAATCTGGGCTGGCCTTCGGCTGCAAATAGGTGTGCCGAACCAGATCATCACACTAGAGTTGCCCCATCTTCTCAAAAGAAGGGAAAGTTTAGGAAAATGAATATGTTACTACATCCGGAAGAACCGGATCCTTCAGGGACCAAAATCCTTTAGTTCAGCCCCGGCATGTGTGTTGAGCCAAAGTTTTATTCCAATCAAAGGTCACTGCAACATCGGATTGATCAAGTGTTCTATTTTCAGTAAACATGAAGTAGTATTTTTTTTTTAAATCCCAGCCAAAGGGGCTGGGATCCCAAGAGACTTGAAGACGCAAGAAGAGAACCCACACATGCAAGAGTGTGAGTCGCACATGTAGGGAACCCACACACACAGGCAGTGGAACTCACATGTAGGAGAAAAGAGGAACTAGACGTGTGAAAAGTGTGGGGAGATTAGGGTCAATCCTTGGCCATCTAGTTGAGAGGGAGGTTGCTCTCGTGAAGTAGCAATTTGACTAACAGAATACCACAAAGAAAGTGTATTTGTAGTATGTTAATGAGTGAACCAATGTATCAGGCCGTTTAGGGATATGGGAAGTGTGTGGACTCTGGGCAGTCGCGTACCTACACATATGCGGCATTCACAATTGTGAGACCTCGGTCCGCTCACAAAATCCATATCAATTTTCTAAATCCACTTCAAAATCAACATGAAAACCCTTCTTCCACCTTCCAAGATCCAACTACCTCTTTGTGCCTACCTACTCAAACAAAAATTCTAGGCCCGCCACTGTATTTCTATGTGTGAGTTTGAATCCCTTATAAAGTAAGGCAAGTGGAGAGGTTTTGTGTTCGACATGGACCCTCATTGGCCACCTCCCATAGTTTTACCTATTGCATATGGATAGGAGGGTTTCCATGTGCCACTAGGAATTAGTTTTACCATGTTCAGAATCAAGTGTTCCTCAGTCTCAAGGCCAAATATTCCAGAGCTAGGCTGGGCGGGAGATACCAATGTAACTTATAGGTTGAGCCGGCGAAATTTGTTAGGTCATGGGGGCATTTAGCCCAATAACTGAAGAAGGCAGGTTGGAATGAGTTTCATATATCATGGCCCCGAACACCCCTAATGCTTGGTGAGTTAATGGAAATTTTTTTAGTAAAACGTTAATGGAAGTTAATCGTGCCTTTGGCCCAGGCTTGTCAAAGACCCACACTCGGTTACAAGTGTTTTTCTTTTCTTCCACACCCCAGCCTAGGGATTGGGGCCCACAAAAGTCTGCACAAGTGGGGATGGAAAGCCTGCACCGCGGGTGTGAGAGCCCTCTCAAATGGGTAGTGATTGGTCAGTTGTTGTTGGATACAAGTGTTGTAAAGATGAGAACGATTATACTTATACTAGTGGTAAAGAGTGGCAGTTTTTATTGGGAGGTTTACACTTTAAACTTGAGCTCCCTCCTTGTTTCATATGTCAGTTATTTTTACTTCACTCATGTGAGTTTGTATTTCCTCGCATGTATGAGTTCCCTCACCTTACATGTGTGAGTTTGTGTCTCATCGTATGTGTGAGCTCCCACCACCTCACACATGTGAGTTGTGTTACCTTGTATATGCATATTTCTATTATCTTACATGTGTGAGTCCAACAGAGTCTCCACCCCAAACAATAGCACTAGGTCTCTGCCCCAAACAACAGCACAAGGATTAGGTGGGATATATATATATATATATATATATATATAAGTGCTATCAAGACTGTAGAGTCTCAAGGAGCATGGCCCAGTTGTCAGGCCTCAAATCTTTTAATTTTGGGTCGAATCGGTTTGTCCGATTTGAGTCGTGTTGAGGGTTACATGGATGTTTGGTAGGCCATTTTAGATGATTGGGTCATTGTATTTAGGGCATTTTGTTTATAGGTCCCATTGGAGATGTACTGGATAGACCTTCTTGGGCCTTGGGCCCTAGTTTTTTGACTTTTTTAGCTAAAAGCCTTTTTCTAAAATTTTGTAGAACTCACTAAAGAGTATGGAGCCCTTCTTTGTAATTTTAAAAAACCTTTATATAAGTTAACCCTAAAAGCTTCCGATTGTCTTTTCTTCGTACACACAATTCTTTCATTCCTTTTCCTTTCTATTGCAACCAAGCCTTAGCCATCTCCAAAGAACCAAGGCTCTCTCGAGGGAAAGGAGGCTCCTCTACATCATCATCTCTTTATCTTCTTTTTCTCTCTCTCTTTATCTTGATAGTGCCTACAACCTTGGTAAGTGCCCATCTCTTAGATTGCATGTAGTACCTTTTAAATTGATTAGGGCATGTTCAATTCCTTAAGGAGATTTATGTATATTTGTTGGATTTGTAGAATTTTGATCAGGGAATTGAATCCGGATAGAGGTTTGTGTGCAATTAGATCTAGCCATAGAAAATCTGAGTTTGGTACAAAATTCGAGGCAAGTAGATAATTATAAATAATGTTAATTTAGTTGTTTTGTTGAATTATACGCTAAAAATCTGATTTATTTGATTGGGTTTGATGTTTTGATTGAAATCTAGAGTTCCGATTTACATTGGTTGAGTTTTCGAGAGAAAAACCAAAAGGGGGGAAAAATTATACGCACCTACGACTTACCTACCGCTAAGCCATAGGTTAGTCTACAACCAGGTTATGGCTAAGTCGTAAGACTAGCTAGCCTAGCCGTAAGTAGGTTACGGCTAAGTCGTAGGATGGTCATAGCTAGGCTATGAGGGCAAGAAACTTTAATTAAAATTGGTAGTGGAATACATTAGGTTTGTTGACCATAATTGAAGAATTCAGCCGTGAGGATTCCACTACAGGTAGGTGACCCTAGGTAAGTAACTTCTAGGGTGTAAGATCACTTAACCAGATACTATGCCCAATGGATAGTTAATAAATAAATCAATGTGTGAATTGGGTCTAAACATATGATGAGTTTTGTTCTTAAGGGAGAGTCAGTTAAATGTATACTCATAATTGAATTGGACTCAGGATAGGAATGTGAGTTACAAGATGCATCACGTGATAGACACCGGAAGTGAATCACTAACATTGTGGGCTCACATTATCATTTTAAAGAAAGGTTGGATTCAGTGTGTACACTCAACTAACTATGGCTATTAGGTGGTGTAGAGCTTAACCTCAGAATAATGGAAAATATCACACGAGCATAATACACATTCAACCTATGCATCACTTTAATTGTAATAATGTGAATAGTGGGAATCCATAACATGACTTCATCAAGCATCTATATATGTATGTATATATATCTGATCAACTGGGGTTTGGAGGTGGACATACGCTATCGAGTCAGCGTGTATTATGAGATATAGCACACAGCTGTGCTATTTGTTATATATGGCGAAAATACCCGTTTTTATATATTGCATCTACAAGAGTACTCGTTTTTGTGCATTCATACCACTGGGCCTGCATTCGGTACATTTTGGGTAGGATGAAAAATCTGATTTTATTTATTTATTTAATATCATTATTTGCAGTTTATCTCTTGCCAGATTACGTCAATTTGACCCACTACTTTTGGTGTCTACGTTCGTTGTCGATACCGAACCAAAGGGTCAGGAGAAGCAGAAGATTCCTCTAGATGGTGGAGTTATTAAATAGACCGCCGATGACATTATCTGAAATGTCCTAGTGGTAGTGCTGAGATCGGAATATTAGATTTTTACAATAAAGCCATGTTTGGGGCCATTAGTGTGGGCATTAAATTCATTTGTCTTGGAATTATAACTTTAATTGTTATTATTCAGAATTTTTAACCATTTATTAATTATGATTGAGGTTTTTTTTATATAATTTGAATTCAATACTTAGCTGCGCAGATTTTAGATTTTAGTTCCGAGTGTGATTATAGTTGTTTGATCAACAAGCATAGCTTCACGAAGGACTTTGATCCAATTGAAATTAGGGCCTGCATGGAACATTCAAAAAAATTTTAAATTAGCCCTAATTCTCACACCCCTAAGACTAGGTTTGGATCCAACCCAATTTCAAGGGCGTGACATAGTGCCATTGTTCCAACTCAGTGGAGCACCACAAGAACCCTGAAGTTCAACTTTATTATTGTTTTATTAAGATTTTTTTCGATGTCATTTGTGATTTGATGTCTGAACCCTAGAACTTAAAAACCATGTTTATGCCAGCAAATTTCATACCATATATAAAAAGGGAAGGTTTTCTCCTCCCGAAGCTACTTTTTCCTCCTGCTTGATCTTTTCGGCTGCTTTATTCTTTCCATACTGATCTGACCCATTGATGCAAAGTGTCACATGGACAACTGCCCTTTGAAATGTGTCTATGCCCAGTTGATAAGGAATATGGCATCCAAGATGTGTCCGGATATTTCTTTCCTCTCTTCTCATCTCATTAGTTTGAATGAAAAGAAAAGAAAAAAAAGGCGTCTTTAGAGAAACTGTTGTTCTCATCTCATTAGTCTGGAAGGATTTTCTTTGGCGAACCTGTTCTCATCTCATCAGTTTGGAAAATAATAAACAAAAATCAAACGTTTGTGGTGTCAAAGTAAAACTCTCCCACGCTTCTACTGTGTTCTTGTATTTTTTCTACTGTTGGAGCACTATATGTATGAACAGGATGTCTTTTTCTTCTTCTTCTTTTTCTTCTTCCTTTTCACAAATTTGAAGTTGAGGATGAAGTATTTGATTGGTCTAATAGACATTGAATCTCAGTTGCTTTTTCTTTTCTTTTCTTTCTTTATAAATCTTATGTTGAGCATGAAGTGTTTGATTAAATGTCATAAATTGAATCTCAGCTGCTTATACTTTTCTTTTCTTCCTTTATAAATCTTATGTTGAGAATGTCTGATAGAAATTGAGTCTTAATGTGTTTATTATTTCAAATGGTTTAATCCTTATTAGATGGTAGCACCTTCTCTCTTATCATTCTAAATGTTAACATGAATTTATGCCTTCCTATATAATGGTGTTATATGAGATGACCATAATGCAAAGAAGGGTAAGAAGGAAAAGGATGATGGAATTTGCCTTGTTTCAGTTTGACCCCACTTGTTTTTGCTGAGGATTTTTTTTTTCAATGTTGATAGGCATCATGCTAAGAACCATATGACAGTGGTGAGACAAAGTGAAGTGAAAAGATAATCAATTTTTATAGGCATCAAAAATAACTTCAAAAACAAGTAAAGGACAATCAATCTATAGGTATCATGATTAACTTCTCTTACCTCTTTTAGGGCTTTTGTTTTTCTTTTTTTTCCTTTGTTATTCTGTTTAAAACTAATAGGTCACTAATATTATGAGATTTACATGTAAATGAATCTAAATATTCCTTTGTAATTTGAGTGCCATATGTACTACTTTGTTTCAAGTTATGAGCTGTTACCTAAGATGCACGGACACTTCTAAGAAAGTAACGTGTCCGTGTCGGACACGTATTGGACACCGATACTCCTTAGACACTTTCGGATACGTGTCCGATACTATTTTAGCTGTGTCCATAATTAAGAACTAAATATCTTAATTTCGGACACTTGTCTGACACTCTTTTTGCGACGTGTCCCACAATTCCTAACCCGTGTCTATGGTTAAAAAATAAACATGTGACTGATATTTCTTAGACACTTGTTAACATGTGGTTACCAATACTTATAAACTTGATATATGACAATTTTGTACTATCGACAAATGTATGATTGTTAATATTAATCATATCATAGGCACAAGACCAATAAATCTTTTACTAAAGAATAGGCCTCGAAATTAGCTTCTTTTTTGTTTTTTGTTTTTTTCAAGGGAGGGGAAAAAGATGATCATATCTTTTCTTTGTATGGATTTTATGGAATTATCGATATTTCACGTTTAATGATTACGAATTATGTTTTAGTGTTGTATTGATATTTGATAATTTGATATATTTGTTAGTTGGTACTTGAATTTTTATTTTTTGATTGCTAAATTGATTAAAAAGTTAAAATTATATTATTTTTTAGTATATGATTATATATATAAATAAATGTATATTATTAACGTGTCCCCCAACGTGTCCGTGTCCTATTTTTTTTAGAAATGCCGTGTCGAGGTGTCCGTGTCATGTCGTATCCGTGTTCCGTGTCCGTGTCCGTGCTTCTTTGGCTGTTACATAAATGGTCTCAGTTCTTTTATTGCTCACATTCCTGAGATCACATTTCTACCTCATAAATGGTTTTAAGTTTTAATTGGTGCTCTTTTTTCAGTTCCAGCTGCAGAAAATTGCCCCCACATGGATGAATGTCTGACTGAGAATGAAGGACAACCCAGAGGCTGATAAAGCGTTTGAATGGGTGCTAGAAATGTAGGGAGCTTCTCAAAAACTTCAAATTTGTCTTTCTTGCTTTTCAGTGGATACTAGAAATATAAGTCTCACTAAATCATTCTTGGTGTATGTTTCTCTGTGGAATATGGTATGCATATGCTGTTGCATCTGCATTGCATGGAGTCCAGCATATTCTTTGTAAAGATTTCATGATACAGGTAATATGTACTACATCAGCATTCTCATTAGCTTTTCAACATTTCTTTCTTAGAGTAGGTATTCACTTGTCATTCTATACTTTGGCTCATGTGTCCTCTATTGATTTTTGCCTCTTTGGGATCTTGATGTTGGGAAGAAGTTTATCATTTATTATACTTATGGGTGTGACTATAATCTAAAGGCAATTATTTTATTCAATTCTCATGTAAATATACAATTTAGTGCAACAAATATAAGGTAGTGTGTGTCTGCATAAGCTTACGCAACTCTTTTTCTTCTTGCTCATTTAATTTGCATGGATTAATTTTTCTAGAAGGCCAACTGTTTTTAGTGACACATCTTTGTGAAAATCTTTGGATTATTTTATTGAATTTGTAATTATTCATGCATTTCAACTTGGTGCTTATTGAGGGTGAGCCAACATATGGGAAAATTGAGGAGTGGTGCTTTGATAAAAGATCATACCTTCATGGTCCTCCACTAAAAGACCTCCCTTTGCTTCCTGTAGGAGTTCTTGAAACTGTGGAATGCCATTAGTTACCTTATTTTTATCATTATTAGATTGTGTGCTATGACTCTTAAAGAGCTTTATAAGATAAGTTATAGATGATTTGAACACATTAACAAATTGAATGAATGTACATTGTTTTAGATGCACATGTCAACTTCAATTCAGGAGAAGGATTTATTTAGATCACTTTTTATATTAGCCATATATGTTAATCTTTGTAACTTCAACACAAATATGATTATCATTTTATAGCATGGACATAATGAATTCAACATATAGCTGACTGTGTGCTGATGACAATGATGATACTATATAACAATAATGCTAGGCTTGATATTACTAAATCGAACTCAAACTTATGCATGTTAAAAAAAAGTCCTAATCAACACTTGAGCTCAACATAAGAGTCTTGTTTTCTGCCTCTTGGTTTAATATGACTAGCATTTCAGAATTACTTTCATGATTTAGAGTATTTGACTTGTATTAGGTATAGATAAGTCAGACACAGATTGAACTTCAAACCATAAATACTCCAGTTCGACCCAAACCATTTTGACCTGACTCAACTCATTCGCAATTGAGGAACAAATGTGTTGAACATATAAATCAAGCATTGGATGCTATTAGCTTTATATTTGAGAGCTTATTGATGCCCCGGATCTAAAAGAGGCCTCATAACTAGAAGTCCTTGCAATTGTCATAAAGCATCATTTGAGGTGTTTCACTTCAATACAAAATACAAAACGTCATCCATAGATATGAATTAGAGTTTATTTTACTTGACACAAAAGCTTCTTTGGTTCAAGATTCCTTAGTAATTTCCGACCTTGGTTCAAGATATGAATACAGACAATTGCATAACACTATAATTTATTTCCATGACTAAAGTAAGAAGGTAATTGTAAATGATTAAATGGCAGTAAAAAAACCACAAATTGTATTCTCCAGTCTTTGAAATCATGTGTAAGTGCAAACTAGAACTTCTTATGTTTCCCAACCCCTTAAGACAATGGACGTGCCACACTGTTCACTTCTAAAGTGAATGTACCCATTTCAAGGCTGCAATTTTCAGTTTTACACATTACTTGATATCCTTGAAAGCTTTCCTCGTGTACTTTTGAAGAGCTCGATTCACGTTATCTTCCTCCCACATGAGTCCTTGCATACTCTGTAAAGTGGAAAAGAACATGTTAGTATGTTACCAATGTAAAAGATAGCATACAAGGAGTTATCCAACAAAAATATCGGACACTAATTCTTGCCTCTTTTGCTCTATTTTCTTTCTTTCAATAAACCGAACCCACTCAAAATGATTCATTGTCACTCCCTGATGCAGCCCAAGGGTTAGGGCTGCATGGAGGTGCCTAAGCACGTGTCCAACGACACTTTGAACGGTCACAAAAACTTCAACACACATGAGGACGCGCCTCTCTAGGGAAAACCCAATTCTATTAATCAACCAAATCTGAGAATTTCTTCTCTACAATGCCATATATATAGTAAAAGCAAACTTAATGTGTAAGAAAACCCTAGGCTAATAATGGAGACTTTCCTAATAACAATTTAATTAGAACTCTACTAATAATAATCCTAATCTAATTTGAAGAGGGGCTGCTGGGGCCTAAACTGCATCATCCTCCCCGGGTTGAAAGAAGAGTTCGTCCTCGAACTCGATTCTGCTTTGGATTGCTAGTATATATGTGTTGAACATGAAGGAGTTCCTTTGTGGCAGCTTTCCAGGAATTCTTCTTTGGCGGTTGTGGTTTCTCAGGATGAAGAGTAACTTGCTGTCCACCATGCATGAATGTATAGGTGTTGTCACGCATACCATGAATTCCATTCTTGTCATACATCCATGGACGGCTCAATAAGATATCAGCACTATCCATAGGTAGCACATCACACCAGATTATCTCCTTGTAAGTCTCACCAATGGTAAAAGTAACTTTGCAAGTATGTCGAACATGCGCTTGATCACCATTCATTAGCCACTTGACAAAATAGGGACGGTTATGCTTATAAACTTTCAATTGGAGGAGATCAACAAGGGCTTGGGAGATGAGATTTTCACAACTTCCGCCATCAATAACAACTGTGCAATTTTGTCCCTGAATTAATCCTGCGGAACGGAAAATATTTTTGCGCAACCACTTATGCTCAACAGTTGGTGGAGCGTCCTTGAGGACAATAAGAGCTTCATCTGTGGTCTCTGCATCGGTGAATTCAATTTCCTCAGTGTCAATATTCTTGGGATTGTCAATATCCTTAAGGTCAGTGTCAATACCCTTAATATCATCTTGGATATTGTTATCAGTACCTTCAATCTCAATCAAATGTATTCGCTTCGGACATTCTTCTGCTCGATGCCCATGCTGGTGATAATGAAAACAAACCATCTTATTTTGACCTTCAGTCCTAGCAAAAATCTGTCCATTGGATTTCGCGTCATGTAGAGATGAATTCTTCGGAGAAACCCATTTGGAGTTTTGTACTTGATGATTGGCAATTCCTTCAGCCTTGATAGCATGTTGGATGAGTTCATCGACATTATCAAAATGTTGGAAGGCAAGGATATGCTGAATGTCTAGTCTTAACCCATTGAAAAATCTATCAACTACCACATCATCACCTTCAGTCAAGCCACAACGAGCTTGCAGAGTTAAAATTCCTCAGAATATTTAATTACTGTTTTGGATCTTTGTTTCAAAATTTGAAAGCTGGACCGTAGATCTCTTGCATAGTTGACAGGGAGGAATTTTTGTTTCAAAATATTCTTCATCTCAGTCCATGTATCAACTGGGTCCATGTTTTGATTCTTCCGTTTTCTTTGCAATTCAGCCCACCAAGTTGGAGCATAATTGCGAAATCTAGTGGCAATTAGTGTAACTTTATGGTGCTCAGTCATTGGCTTATGTGCGAAAATATTCTCCACACACACTAACCAATCCATAAATTCCGCAGGCTGCAATTTTCCATCATATTCAGGAATCACAATTTTAATCCCTAAGCTCGATCAGGATTATTGACTGGAGGATCCTGGTGATTCCAAATATTTGCACCATCATCACGGTGGTAATGCACACGCTGATGATTTTCCAAATTTGTCACTCTAATATCCAATTGTTGCAGTGTGGTGTGCATGCCATCAACTTTTACAGATAATTCTCTAATGGCACTAGCCAAATCTTCAAATGAAGAAGATGAAGATTCAATATCCACTTGCTTCTTATGAGGCATTTTTTTAATGAAAAATTTAAATTTGACTGACCTGAGGTGAAGATCTACTCTTCAGAAGTACACTGGTAAAGACAGATTGGAAATCGGAGCACAGTTGATGTTGATCTTGCTTAAATAAATTCTAACCGTTAATTGAATGTTGGTGATGTGATGATAGTGTCAGCTGACTGGTTGCTTCAAAACTTAGGCGTCAAATACAGTAACAGATGGCTGTATTGTAGTTAACTTGGCCTTGGGAATGAGTTGGACTGAACTGGACTTAACCCAAGCTCGAAATATGCACCAGAGAAAGATCAAAAGGGTACAGCCCGACTCGTTCTGTTTCTCGGCTACAAGGAGAGGGCGATGTCTGCAAAGAGATGGCAATGTGGAAGAGCTGTGTCCTGGCTTGCGACGACTCCAGCGGTAGTAGCGAGGGGGTGGAGTCCCGGTGCAGGCGGCGGCGAGCTACGATCGGCGATAGCAGACAGCGGCGATGGTAGCGTACGGCGGTGGCTGGCGACAACAAACCCCCGCGGCAACGACGGACAATGAGGGGCGATCGTTGGTGATGTCTGCGGTGGAGGCTACAATGCAGCGATGTGACGAAGGCGGTGACGATGGTGCTGCAAAGGCGGAGATTGTCGAGCAGTACCGGCAGACGGCAAACGACAGCAGCGAGATGCCAAGTATGTTTCTTTCTCGCTCTCGGCTGCTACTCCTCTCTCTGTTGCTTCTTTTTCTTTCTTTTTTTTTTATACTCTGGGTGCGGGGATCTTGGCCTGACCGTTAGGGGTGGGAACAGGGTGGAGACAGCGACAATCAGAGTTAGGGTTAGGGTTTAGATTGATCAGGGCCTATTTTAGGAAAGTTGGGTGTTGTGGATTTGGGTCCCGAGGCTGTGGATTTGGGGGTGCAATGCAGGCAGGGAAGGTGTCCGATAAGGGGCCGACTGTTATGTATAGGAAGGGGTTTTGGGACAGGGTTTTGAGCCGATGTTTTGTCGGGGAGAGGATGATGGGTTTTCGAGATGTGTTCTGTAAGGGGTGTAGGTTTGGGCTGTGGGACTGTTTTGGGTTAGGAGGCATGACAGTGAGATGGGGGTCTGGCCTGCTATGAATAGGGGTTGGTTCTGTTGTCGACGATTAGGGGTTGGGACGGGACGAATTTCTTAGAGGGTTTGGAGGCTGCGACTGTGTATACGGTAATGGCGAAGGATACGAAGATGGGTGAATAGGGGGTAATCACGCCGGAAGATCGTGCAGATCCTTTGGCTCTGATACCAATCTGATGCAGTCCAAGGGTTAGGGCTGCGTGGAGGTGCCTAAACACGTGTCCAACGACACTTCGATTGGTCACAAAGACTTCAACACACACAAGGACGCGCCTCTCTGAGGAAAACCCAATTCTATTAATCAACCAAATCTGAGAATTTCTTCTCTACAATGCCATATATATAGTAAAAGAAAACTTAATGTGTAAGAAAACCCTAGGCTAATAATGGAAACTTTCCTAATAACAATTTAATTAGAACTCTACTAATAATAATCCTAATCTAATTTGAAGAGGGGCTGCTGGGGCCTAAACTGTATTACTCCCCCAACATTTGTGTATATGTCAAGGAGTATAATGACTCATTTCTTTTATGAGATCTGCACTAGAGTTGGCAAGTATCAGGAAGTTTAAATTATTAGAGAGTATGTACTGTTTTCATTACTAAAAATTCAAATGTAATATATTCTTCACAATTCAAACATATACATGAGGAATCTTGAAAGCTTTACTGATGATCATGAATTAAGAAAATATTTTAACATCTATGGGAAAGTAATTTCAAAAAAACTTATACGTGACACCTGTACAGGACTCATCAAGGGATATGCCTTTGTTGCTTTTCCACTCTTGGCAATGCTAATAGTACTCTTAATTGTAGCTTCACTTCTTTTATCAAAATTTCCTCATGTCCATCCATTTTAGATAATTTTCAGCTTGCTTTGTCTAATTTTTTCCTCCGCATGTTCACACAAGATCTAGATTCCCTAGTAGGCAATTGCATGTGGCTATTGCACAGCGCAAGGAAGACCATCAAGCTAAATGGAAGCTTCACGTCGCAAAACCCCTCAGCGCTATTTCCTAACTATACTTCTTCTATTTTCTCCAGTTATCATATATTGCATTACTACTCTCCTCCAATGGGTGTTGTCTCACAAATCTACCAATATCGGCATAAACCTCTTAATGAGAGTCAAACGATAATATTCCCTCCTAATCATGGACCACAGGGCTATAAGGCCATCATTCCCCAAATGGTAACACAATTTATTTTTTAATTAATTCTAAATAGTTTGTCTTATAATTTGATTATTTCTCTCATTTATCAAATAAAATGTCTGAAGGTTTCAAGCAAACAGACACAGCAGAGGCAGTTGGGGACTGAGTAAATGGGATTTCACCTCAATCTCCTCAACATGTGCCAACTATCATTTTCCTCGTATTTAGCAAATGAATTTTAAACTAAAGTTGTTTTTATAAAAGATAGATATGTTCAAGCTTCAATGTTCATGATGATTACTGTTACTGCCTTATTAAAATCAAAGAAAATCTTTATGCAACTTAGGAAAGAAGATAGGTTCATGAATCAAAGAGAAAATTCTTTGATTCACATCAAAATCAAAGAATTTGATGTGACTATGCGACTTAGGAAAGAAGATAGGTTCATTTAGAGCTCAATTAGATCATAGTAGAATGATTTCATGGTATTCAAATAAATTCAATCTGACAAGAGACACTACAAAATAGAAAACATGAAATACTTTTATGTAATAATGAAGATTTATATTCAACAACATTTGCATCAGCTATTTGCATTTATTCCTCTATTGAATTTTGGTGTGTTCATCGCCTCAAATCTTTTTTGTAAAGTTACTTCTTAGTTGCTTGTATGATATTTATGAATAACGATGTTGTTTCTGATCTGACACCTATCCAAAAAATAAATACTGAACTAAATCTAACACTATACTTATTTCATTTATGAATGCAAACAAACATAACTAGAATTATAAACCTATATGTTTACAATTTTTTTTAAAAATAAATACATCACTTTGAAACTGAATTTGTCACTAATAACTACTTGCAACACATGTGCACTCCACTAATTATCTTGAAAAAGGAAAAAGGATACTAATTTCTAAAATAGAGCATTTTTTTTACTGGTTGGCAAACTAAATGGAGGAGAACCGATTCTTTGTTATTATTATTATTATTTTCTGTTCTTGATACTTGCTCCAATTTAGAATCTGTTTTGGTTGATGAATTAGTAGAATGAAATAGAGCAAAATTATATCAAAAGACAAAAAATTGGAAACTTCTAATGGAATATATTCCATGACAAATTCATTATTGGAATAGATTTTTTTTGTTAATCTAGCTGTGACACTGAAATCCAAATACAGAAACAACTTAACAACTCAACTCACATTAATGGAGATTGACAAATGTGAGGTAATGGGAGATCCACACATGTGAGAGGACAGGATACAACTCACACGCGTGAGATAATTGAGACCCATATATGTGAAGGACAAAACATAACTCACACATATGTGAAGGACAAAACATAACTCACACATGCAAGGCAATGGGGACCCACACATGTGAGGGGACAAAACACAACTTTTGCATGAGAGGTAAAAAAAATCTCATATGTGAGAGAAAAGGTAGGGGGAGGCTAGGTTTGAACCCATGACTTCTTAATGAGAACAAGCACAAAGAGTCGTCCTCAACTCTATATATATATATATATATTTTCTAATAGATTGAAAAATAGAAGAAAAGGCACTTTTTGAAGCGACATAATTTTGAGAATTCAATCATCAGCCAACACATAATCACAGGATGATAAATCCACATAAATAAAAACCCTAAAATTATCACTATACAAGGCAATTCTATTTTAGAGTTTATACCATTTCTTAACCGACCTGTTTTTATTAAAAAAGAAAAAAAACAGTTTCTACGTTCGAGGCTATTTTTGGTTGATTGAGGACATGTGTAGCACGTCGTTAGATGCAAAATGAGTTTTAATCCTCATGCATAGAAAAAGAAAAAGTAAAAAAAAAAAAAACCACTCAATACATCTTGATTCTACTGCCTTTGGAAACAAATTCTCAAATCTTTTATCGCATTCACATCCTTTTTCATCAATCACAAATCCAGAATTTGAGTAGATGTATCTGCGGTGACAATCAAGTTCATGGTTTTCTTGTCACTACAAAGTGAGACATTATTTAGTTTTATTTATTTTATCAGATGTAACAATTGCTTTCGGATAAGGACGTTTCATTGAAAATAGCCATCCTTTGACTAGCAAGATGTTAGTGGATCGAGTGAGGCCCACTGATGTGTGCTTGATCGATGATAAAGTTCAAGTAAACTTTTCTTTCAATTTATTTACTGATAGTGGTGATCTTAATGGCCGTTTCTTTGGCCTTTGCAAGGTCATAATTAGGTAAGAACAAAATATTATTTAAGGAGTCCAACGTTGCAAAAAACGCTTTTGCCGTATCCCATGCCATACATGCTCATTTGGAGTACGAAAAAGTAAACGAAAGTCACATATGACCCCCTGCCATCTTAATATTTACTAATTACTATTTCTGTTTTTGGTTTTATATGCCATCACTTCTATTCTCTTGTCAATGACAGTCAAGGTTTAAACATGTGTTTTACTCTAGACAACTTTTCATTAAAAAAGAACTTAAATAGGATGAAAATACCCTTTCAGTAAAATCACCACAATTTTCTCCTGGTTGAGCTCAACCTTGAAAACAAAAATATGGTAAAAATATCAAGTTTGACTCTCTAGTTAGTTCAAGGGCCCTATAGTAATTTGAAATTTTAGTTTGAGCTGCACTGAATTATAATCCAGTATATGGTGAATGCATTTTCCTATTTTAATCAAGATGATAGAAAAATAGGTCTGACCACAAGTCAAGTGGTCTATCAATATTGTGAATGAGTTATAAGTGCTTAAAAAAAATAAGTGGTTATGTGTGAAAATTAAAAATAGAAGTTGATTGTAAATATTAAGAAACAGCGGCTGGTCATACATAAATTCCCAATAGATAGTCAAGCACCTTTCAACGCCAGAGTAACATCATCACCATGTTTAAAGGGCAGCATAATACTAGTGCAGGAGAACAGCTGACAAAAAATGAAATCCTAGCTAGACACGTAGGCCACCTTTCTACCTAGAATGATCGGAACCATTGATATTGATCAATGTGGGCCACTAATCTCCATTATTGCTCCAGCAATCACGCCCACCTAAATGTAACTGCATGGAGGCTCGGAATAGGTTGTTGAAAAGTCAGATATACCATCTGATCAGCTATGTTTTTCGAATAAGAGGTGTGTATTATTATCCATCTAGGGTTTAAATTTTTTGAATATTTAATTTTTTTTCTATATGTGCAAGCTTTATTTTCATTTTTATAGGCTTTTTTCTTAACATGTGAAGGCTTTTTTTCATGAGTGGGCTTTCTTTAGGATTGTACGGACCCTTTATTGGGTCTAGCCAAGGTGGCTGAGCTACCCAAAAAAAGGAAAAACCATATGATCATTAGTGGTAAGAATTGATCGATCCAAGCTTGAACCTAGCTTAGGTTGGATTGCATTGGTTTTGCCGGGCCATGTGCGATACCTAGACCTATGTTCTTACCCAATGCTGGGCCCAAGACTGCACACCAAAGGTTCATATAGATGGTCCACCCCATAACATAAAGGACCTCACCTATTTTCTGAATGTGGGTTGGGCATGGGCCACGGCCACTCTGATAGGTTCACCAGCTCGACCGGCAGTTTAAATCTCACGCCCCGTCGAACTGACTCACTGATGTGACACATTAACCTAAGTTACTTGGCTTTATGATTGTTCTACGTGGAGTCAAGCTAATAACGGCTTCTTACCGCGGTGATAAGAGTATCAGTTATTAATTAGTTACTAACGATTTAAACCTGTGCAGCTATCTTTTTCTTACCCAACGGTTGTGTTACTTCATCCGAAGTTTTCTTTTCTCATTTGAAAGCTCAGTCCCTCAACCACGACCTACTTTCCCCACCAGTGGGCTACGTTACTGCCCTCTAAGCTGGCGAAAAGAAAAGGTTAGGTTAAAGCTCTTATGCGATGTCAGGGGGCTCACGGCTACTTGCAATTTAACAATCACGGCAACTTTTTCGTGGTAGGTCTAATTAGCAGAGAGCGGTTTGGAACGCCCTGACATGCTCTAGGTAAAGATTTGGCACGCTCTGTGTTTCATTATTTAAGTTTAAACTTTATCGCATCATAGATATGGAAATAACTACCTTTACCAAACAATGTGAACCGCACCGAAAGTCTGAACGCCCTTTTTTTTATGATAGTGAAGGATAAAACAACGGTACAGCTGGGGCCTAGAAGAAAATTTTATTTTGCAGGCCTTTTCTCTGAGCATCGATAAGCTTTATCTCTCTATGTCCCTCTTGATCACTCCCTCTCTAAATTTTCTCTCTCATAAAATACTTACAAACAAAGCTTTTCTTTATTAATTTTGGTGATATTAATATTGAGAATTTTATTAGTAAAAACCCTATAGAGGTTGTTTGATAATTTCACAAAGTCATTTATCATTTCAAAATGCAATAAACTAAAAGAGTCAAATCAAAATACTACGTTTCAAAAAAATTATCCTCCTTTTTTACACTAAAATGTCAAAAAACTACTTTTTCATTCCACTAACAAAAAAAAAATCTACTTTTAACATAAAAAGTCAAAAGTTAAATTCTCTTTTCACTAAAAAATAAAACCTCATCATGGAATTAATTTAATCCATCTTTTTTTTAATCTTTTGAAATAATTATTTACCTCACTTCACTCTACTAATTAAATTAACAAGCACCTCCTTAGGTAGCTTGTGAACCCGAAAGAATCCTTTACTTGTTTGCAAACCAAGGAGGTCGTACGGGACCACTTTCATTTTATTGATTAATCCATTTGCATAAGATTTGAAAATTATAGATCTAGGATCCGGAGCCTCAAGTGTCCAAACTTATCTATAATAATTATATTCACATACTAAAACGAACAAATCCAAGAGAATATGAAATTATGAATAGATGAAGTAATATTAGGATATTAAAAAGTGCAATGTATCTAAAAATTTAGAGAAGTTTAAGAACACAAAGCATCTTAAAGCCGCTAGTACTTGTGAGTTGTCACTGGGTGCCCGATTTACAATGTATCGGATAGAGATATAAGTTTGTCGGATCTAAAGAGTAAAAGTGCCAACTACTGCAATTACAGTGCCATATCTATCCGTTGGCTCCGGTGGGTCCTCTATAATGTTTCTGCTTTTGAAGTTTGAACCACATTTCCATCTGGCTTGTTTACGTACCCTTGCATTTCAATTCCCATCTTCCCAAAAGCACTTTACATATAAAAGCGAGGGAAGGTGAAGTGCTTTTCGTCTTCTCCTAATAATGTGAATGGAAATTTGAATTTTCTCGTTTCGGAAACGACAAAAACTCTTCTCTGTTTTGTCGCGTCTAAATCACGAGATCTGGTCGCATCTCGCTTGTCACGTGACTGCAGTGATAGTCCGTCGGACCCATGTGCTGAGCGTCCCACACGATAAAGTAAAAGGGTCTCTGCTGTTTTCGTCATGGCATCACACGCCATGAATGCCGGAGAAGGAAGTCCAATTCCACTTCCTGGACGACTACAAGTGTCACATCTATTAATCATTTTAATTACAACCGTACATTATTTCTGTAACAACAGTTAATTAAAGAATAAACAACAAAACCAAACAAATTAAGATAGATATAACAGCCTTATTATACCTTACTCTACAAATTATAAAGTAAGAGCAATGAAAAGAGCTCCTCTGTCAACCCCTTATTTAGCAAGGGCATCCGTCGTAGTATTGCCCGACCTATCAACATGCTTGAATGCTACAAAAACTAGAGAGGATAAAACTCGAATTTTCAATAAAAAAAAGTGAAGCCTCCAAAGATCTTGATTAAAAGAGATTCAAGAAATAGCATTAGAAGAGTCACTTTCCGTGATTAAGCTACATGAAAGGAAGAATGAAAAAAGCAAATAATTTTTAAGATTGCCAACACTTTAGTTTCATTAGATTCCTTTAAACTTACATTCTTAGAGAACATAAGTAGAATATTTCCTTCATTATCCCTTAGCACTCCTCTAATACCAGCTAGTACAGGCTTATCTTTTGTAGCACCATTTACATTGAATTTCAACATGTCCATTGGAGGTGGGCTCCAAACATCCAATTTTTTTTGCCTTATGCAAGTTATAGTGAAAACAAGCCTTCCAATTATGCAAAATGTTATCAAAAGGAGATGAAGCCTCCCATACATTATGGAGTTTAATGTATTGGAATGAGAAAGAGTTTGGAATTTGGATCATCCCGAGACTTTGACTTATAGTAGAAGAAATGGAACTCCACTGTGGTTCTATTTCTTTACTTAGAATTCAGAGAATTTTTTTTTGAAAAACTTTTGAATTTCGGACATAGTAGAATTTCTGAATGCTCATTTGTGCTATTTTTTTATAGAAAGACTTTCTAAGATATTATTAAGAAGCAAATGAAGTATCAACAATTAAATTTTGTTTAATTAGATGTCGGGTAAAATACCACCATATCATCAACAGACTGAGCATGCTTAACTAACTTATGAGCTACTTTAATCCCATCTCCACCCACATGATGAATTTCAAAGCTGTTAAAATAATTCATCAAACCTTGAGCATTCATAAATTCCATTAAAAAGATAAAGGAGCTGGAATTACGAAAATCCCAAAGGTCATTTGGTCTTTTCAGTTGGCTAGATTTCAAAAATTTATGAAAAGAAACCATCATATCATGTACCAAAAATCTCAACAAGCAAAAAAAAAAAAAAAAAATCTGTCAAAAATTATTGTAAGAAAAGGGGCATATGGGGTATTCTCTAATCTCTATTGAAAATTATTCAAACGCTCTAAATTCCCTCCCATTATATATGATATTTCCAAAATTTTAGCCAAATAGGAATAGATCCCACTACAAGACTGACCGTTTGATAGAAAATGTGACTAAGGAGTAAAGCATAAGATTGGGTTATTACGTGTTTTATAAAATAATCAACCCTATGGTTAGGGGTGCTTTGCCCGAGCCCAATTTGGGCTAGCTTGAACTTGATTTGTAGGCTTAGCCCACTTTGGGCTAGACTTGGATATAAAATTAAGGCTCGTTTAAAATTGAGCCAGCCTTGGATTAAGTGATGAAAGCCTAAAGCTTTGCTGGCCAGGCTTATGTATGAAATGCATATAATTTAAATTAATTAGTCCAAAAATTTGCTTGAATGCCCACAAAATTAATAAAATGTCTAGTTCAGCCAAGCCTAATTAATTAAATTGACAGGCTTGGGCTTAGGGCAAGCCTAGGCTAGCGTTTCTAAAGTCAAGTTGGACCAAGATATGGCTTAGCCAGGCTAGCCTAGCCCATTAACACCTTGACAAATGGTTAGATAAACTCTTATTAGAATAAAATTTCGAAATACCTCATTTGGTGTGAAGACTTTCATTTTGAATGTACCAAAATTTTCAATAGGTGGGTGATCTTTGGGTTCCACTTCTTTAATTTTCAAAGCGTAAGAGGATCTGAATTCAATCTTGAAAAACGTTATGCCAATTTTCGTTTTAATAGTATTGTAGAAAAGTAATTCAAACTTTTGTGTAAAGAATTTGTTATAGACTCAAGAAAAATTGCTGCACCAAATCATACTTAAAAGATGAATGTGAAAAGTCACGATTTTTCAAAGACACGTTAAAATTTTTGACATTAAACAAACAAGAGCCTTGATTGCGTTCTGTGTATTTTTTTCTGTTTTATTGTTTTTGAGTAAACATTCGGCTAGAATTGTTCACCAACTATATGCATTAGAAATCATGCAGTAGCAGATGGGCCCACATGACATTATCTAATGAATAGCTATATATGTACTGTACTTATAGAATCACTGGTGCCTATTTGGTTAGAGGAATCTTAATAATTTTGTATCTAAGAAAACTATAAATTCTCCAAATGCCTTATCTAAGTGATTTCTAAAATTCTCTAGTACAGCCGACCATTTACAAACCTAAAATTCTAGAAATATAAGTTATAAAAAATTTAAATTTTAAATAAAAAATTTTAAATGCTCTCGAGACATGATTTGGCATTATTACTATAAAAAATTCTCAACATGCTGGCAATTATTGTCAAAGCCACCTCCAAGCAAATACACCCTTAAACTTAGGTTTAATTGCATGGTTACAACATCAAATGCAGTTCAAGTTCTAATTTTGTTTGTCTTGGTGGTTGAGTCCAATCTTCTCCACCTCTTCTCATGAGTCCAAGTGGGAGCAATTATAAAAATTGTACAAGCATCTGAATATGACCCTCTACATTTCTAATTTGAAATTTTCCGCAAAAAGATCACATTCATCTTTAGATCGATGACGTTCTTCCTCTTCATAAAAATGACCTGGGGGTTCGATCTCCACTAGAATTTGCATAGCGCATGAGTAGTACCTAAGAAAAACAGAAGAGAAAAGGAAATTTTACATATAACTACTCTAGCAATTGCCTTGATTGTTTTATTTAATTCAATCTTACCCGAGTGGTAGTGCTCTTGATTGTTTTATTTAATTCAATCTTACCCGAGTGGTAGTGCTCTAGCAATTGCCACTTTTATTTTATACAACTTTATTCAAGTGGCAATGTTCGAGGTCTAGGTATGCCATCTTTTTTCACTGTATAGGCTCTCTTTCCATTCATGAGGACTTTCTTCATTTCCCATGTGAGTCTAAATCCTCTAATTAAATCTCCATATCATTATATCATTATAGGGCAGCCTATGACGTACAAGTCTCGCTATAGTTATCGTAAGGCATTTTCTCACCAAATCTCAATTCTTTGCGTGAGTTGCCTCTCACGTGAGTCGCAGGTCCTTGGTTGGAGTGGGGAAAAAACAAAACGATTTATTTGACCAATCAGTCAAACTCATGTATCCGGTAGATCCACCAATGAATGATTGGAAAAGTTTTAATGTGGACTACGGACTGACATCGGAACCAGGCTTAAAGGCCTCTTAAAGTCCATTTTCTCGAATCCAGGTCCTGTCATGAAGGTTAAATTAATGAGAGGAACTTAGGCTGCCGTAAAGTCTCTCTAGAATTACATTAGAATAAGGTGATGTAAGTGAGAAACACATTTGCCGAAGCAGCCAACCCACATTGGTAAGGCACACTTCCATATGGGATTGGTCCAGTGATTCGGCTCTCCTAGTCTACTTATTAGTCAGTCTATCTTCCACAACTTGAGCCTTGGGGACCAGCTGCTTCTTTACTTTTCAATTATTTACTTCATAACAATAATAATAATAATAATAATAATAGGGTCTTTTCTTTTGCATACGTCTCTCGTGAACTTTTCATGCACACTCTTTGGTGGAGCCCATTATAAACCCCACAAAGGGATGAAATTGGGAGAGTTGGAAAGATCTATGTGAAAGCACCTTATATATCAAATTTGGTCCCAATTACATATCCCTAACCCCTTCATCCATGACTCTCAAATTCATTCCGTTTGGATTGGTATATAATCGATCCAACGGTCCAATAAATTCGGATCTAATCAAAACTTAGGGTGAGTTATTATCATGGGGTCCAATTTGTGTTGCAAGATTTATATTGAGTGATAGATATGCCCCACCTAGAATTCTCATGAAAAAAATGGTGAGGGACGAATGCGTATGAAGATTCTCCAATAATAATAACAAAAGGAACCACACTCCAGCATATATCATTAAAGAGTCACAAAATTCTCATACTAATCTGGAATATTTTAGCAGGAGGGTTTTACATCAAGAATTCCTTTCTATATGTTATTTTGTCCCCCTCCCTGTCCAAGCAATTCAAAAATTTTCGAATGGGGGGTAGCTGTCTCACTCAAATTGTCTTGATGAGAAGTGAGCCTAGGCCTCATCTTTTAATTTTTTTAACAAAACCTTTCATTGGCCTTTTATTTACCAGAAAAAAAAATAGAACCTTTCAATGAAAGACAAACCTAAAACACAAACCAACAAATAGCAAGCCTAAATCACTCCGGAGTGCCATCACCCTACAAAACCCTTACAAAGTGCAATATTGTATTGTTTAAAATGATCAATCCACCAGTCGAATCAACCCTGACTACATTGAAATGTAGGGATCACGGCTCATAAGGCAAGTTTTGTAAGTAGATTATAACAAGGAACAATAATCCCTTTCATGTTCTTGGGTACGATTCTTATGATATACGATGTGAAGTGACAACTGTTGGCGATATTTCCCATATTGTAACCTTTTTATTGATAATAAGGCATTAACTTGATATGCCCAATTAGAACAACAAATAAGTATTTCTCCAAGATCAGCTCCTTACCTTAGTAGTAAGGAGTGTCGGTTCTTATTAAGAAGAGTTAGGGTCAATCCTCATGTCTCTTTTCTTTATAAATATGTGAGTTTTATCACTTTACATATACAAGTTTGTTTTGTTTTCTCACATATAAGTCTCTATTGTTTTATATGTGTGAGTTGTGTGAATGTCCCTCACATACTAATCTCCATTTCCATTAACAAAATGTTAATCCAATTAGAGCTGCCAAATATACCTTTGTGGTAACCAATATTTTAAAAATTAGAGTTTAACTCAATGGTTAATATTTTAATTAATCAAACTAACTAATATCACTCTCATTAGAATTTTGGGGCTAGTATTTGCTTTTTCCTGTTTTCCTTTCATCCTCTTTTTCTTTTGGGGTGGGTTGGCCTACTAACTAAAAGTGGTTCTACCAACGTGAAGACCTAGAGTCAACCCTCTATGCATCAAACACCAAGAAACCAACACCACTTAATATTTTTTGAAGAGTTGTGATGGTTAAACTTTTTGTAGAGCTCTTTGGAGCAAGAGTCCGTTTAGTGGCAAGTTCTCTACGAGTCCCCATGTTCTCTACAAGGCCGCCTTAGAGACCCTCTGTATTTCATATTGGCCATAGGGGACTAAAAATTAAATTTGCTACGTGCAGTGTTAAAGTTTGCGGCCAAGAAATTTAAGGCTAGAAACTTGTGATATGAACAATATTTGGTTGAATTTAATTTAATCCATATCTAAATGGGTTTATATATTACATGAATTGAACAATACTAAAGTTGGATGTGTTTTTTAGTGGCCTGCCATCAATTTGTATAAATGACATTGGCGTTTCTTTCTTCAAGTCTCATTACCACCTAAATCAATGCACGCCTTTTATTCAGTTTAGATTCACACCATCCAGACTTTAAATGCTAGTTATGGGTTTGTTCCAGTTGAGTTAGGCATTCCTAAAACTTGACCTGGCTCTACAGGTGAAAACTATACCATCGTTATAAAAAATGATTCAAAGCTACACAGGTCATCTCAACCATTTTGGAGGAATAGTGGTGGCTCAGTTGGTTTGAGCTTTGGGACCCCAAGGTCTCAAGTTCGACTCCTACCTCTTGCGTTATACTGATATTATATGTGCGGCCATATAAATACTCCTTAAGAAATAAACTTTGCTTGTCAGAATTGGATTACTCTTGCATCGAAGGACAAATGTTTAAAAGCTGCGCTGGCAAGGGATGCCTTAAGTTATTAAAAAAAAAAAAAAGACTACACCGATCATCCCAGCCATTTATGAGTAGTAGTGGCAATCATGTATCGTGTAACTTCCATCGCAATATAGCAATACTTCTCTGTGACATTGTAAAATCTAAATTGAATTATGCGGTATCACATAAAAGCGCCTTGTTAAAATGTCATAGGTACCTTTATTATTGTATTTTGTGCGATATCGTTTAAATTCCTGAAAATTCTACGGTCACAAAAAGGAGTTGCGATAATTTAAAAGAGTAGAAGTATTGAGATTGTTCGAATACTTTGTCAACTTTTATCATCATGCGTGAATTTCCTTAGCTAATGATGACCGTTTAGAAAAAATAATTCACTTTGTGAATCAAATTGAAATTGCCAACTGAACTCTCGTATAAAAAAGATAGATGGGTCAACTCAAAGCCCCAATGAATAGTTTTGATTTCAGTCTAGTTGGTGGGTCACTAGTCAGCCAGATTGAGTGTTTGGGTTCTTAGATAAAAGACAAAAAAAGAGAGAGAGGTAGATTTAGAACAGAACCCATCTAGGGATTGGGGCTTGGGATCAAACCCGAATTCAATATGAAAATGGAAAGGACCAGGGTTCAGGAGTGGACTGAATGGTTTTGATTACCGACAGTCATTCCCCCAATTGAGGAGTAATTTTCCAAAAATGGACCCATTTCATTTTTTCCAGTTTCTGTTCAACCCACCCGCGTTGCACGCGAATTCTTTTTGTTTCTAACCCCTCCATTGTTGAAAGATTTTTGTTTTTTAAACTCTCTCTGTCTCTCTCTTTCTCAGGAGAAGAAGAAATGAGCAAATCACGCCGACCAATGGGAGCAGTGGACACGTGTATTCTACAATTTTGTGGAAAATGCTGTTTCACCCTGTCTTTCTTCTCGTTTCCATTTCAACTGATTTTAGGATTTTTTTGCACTTTAAGCTCCCTTTCGAGTTTTGAATTTTTTGTAGGGTCCTTACCAAAGTTACATGTCATTCATTTTTTTTTTTTTACCAACTTACGTTAAGATCGCCCTCAGGCGAGTGAGGGTAGTAGACCCCATTGAGATGTTGGAGTCCTAGGTAAGGGTTGTAAACCTAGGATAAGGTGAGACTTGGGACAGCCCTTTGATAAGAGTAGGTGAGTAGGTGACATGAATATGCACAATTGGGTAGAAACTGACATATACAGTCATTTATATTTCATTAATGTTGGAAACATATAACATCATATATTTCTTTGGGCTTGGGCTTGGGATAATAAAGGGTTATCGTTCATCATTGGATGTTGAAAATATAGGAGTTCAGAATGATCAAAGGGATTCTTAAATAGATGGGAAAACTGGCATAAACTACCAAGTATCCTCTAAACCCCATTTCTAGTTTAGCTCAATAAAAATACGTTGTGAACCTCTCGTCCTGGCACTTTATGCTGCCTAATCTGACCCTTCCATTGACCCATAGAACGCAAAAGGCAAAAGTTAAAAGTATGCTACGGTTACTGATATTGGTAACTCAAAATTACATACATATGATCACAGCAAAATCATTTGATGTGTAGATTTGTAGAAGTATACCCTAGTAGCCATAAATATTGAAGGCAAAAAAATCCAACCACAAAACAATGAATCTAGATCTTCTAAAAGAAAAAATCCACGGTGGTCATGAGTGGACCTATCAGGGTCTGCCACGGCAAGGGCAGGGGGATTGCCTGCGGTGACGTGGGAACCCTGATAGGTTCATGGAGTTTTCTCTCATAGGATAAGGACTCACAAAACAATCTCTTTCCTTTAGTGTCGCAAAACAATCTGATCCCTTTCTTACTCATGATGGAAATGGATGGTTCCACTACTGCTCATGATTAAACAGTTTATGAGTGATAGGTTTTTCAGTTATCTAATCTCACATGTGTGAAGGAATTGAGTAATTGATAATGGATTCTTAAAACAAATTCCTTGTGATTACTAGTTACTTTCAACCTTACATGTGGTCAATGGACCCCAACGTACTCTAGATTAACCGTTTAAACACGTTAAGACCCAAGACCAACCATAAAGGGATCATTTCGTAATTCTTTTCTTTTACAAAGGATGTCAAGTATAGTTTTAGAAACTTACAGGGAGTTTAGATTAATAAACTTCCTATTCTGTTTTTCTTCTTCCTTACCCATTTTTGAATATAAATAAAGCTGCTTCTTCAAACACCATCTCACCTCAGTGCTCTTCCTGTTCATTGCAGTTTTCAGATGGCAACAATGCCCATTTTCTTTCTCTTGCTCTCCTTCCTGTTTACCAGCCCTTCATTTGCAGCTGAGGATCTTGATGGTAACAATCACCTGAAGATGCACTCTTTTTGTCTGTTTATTTTGGTGTTCTAAGTTCTGCTAACAATCATCTGAAAGTGCACCCCCTTTTGTGTTTATTTTGGTGTTCTTAGTTGTTTTAATGAGTTGGGTTTGTAAATGTGTTTGCTTGAGTTTGTGTACATACTACAAAAGGGCTTCTTGAGTTTGTGTGCAGACTGCAAGGGCTTACTGGTTCTTTTATCTTTCTGTAAGAAAATAGTAGTTCACCCATTTCCTTTCTCTTCCTCTCCTCCCTCTTCATAAGTTCTGGTTTTGCAGCTGAAGATCTTGATATTGTATATTTTTTCTCTCTTGCTAGTTTTGGATTTTCAGTGTTTTGATGTTCTAAGCTTCTTTATTTCTTCTATTTTTTCCCTCTTTATTGTTATAGCTTGCAAAAATGTTCCCAGCTGTGTGATAGAGTGTGTCCTATTATCTTCATGAGTTTTGTACCATTTCTTCCTTTTTGTTAGTCTATTGTTTTTTCTGTCTGCCTTTCTAGAAAATGGCAAGCAAACCCTTTCTTATTCTCTTCAGCCTCTCCCCTGCTTTTGCAGTTGGAGATCTTCATGGAACATTATTGCTTGTATAACATTATCCTAGTATTAAAAAAAAAAAACTATCCTAAAAGAAGGCTTTTGTTTTGCATTTCCTTTTGTAGACTAGAGATGTTTCTATGAGTTTTTTTTTTCTCATTCAAAAGAAAAAAAAAAGCACTATCCCTAAAAAATGCTTTTCTTTGGGTTTTCCTTGTTTAGACTAGAGATATTTCAGTGATTTTTTCCCTTTACTCTGTCTTTTATGCTCTCTCTCTCTCTCTCTCTCTCTCTCTCTCTCTCTCTCCAAGCTCTACATATTTGATTGCCTTTCTATCTGACTTTGATGTTGATGTTGTGTACTGTTTAAATGTTGGTTATATGGGTTTTTAGGGCTCTTAATATATTTATAGTTTGAGAACTTTATGAGATTCTTGTCATGATACGATGCATTTTTCCAATTCTCATGAACATAACTGCCATTTTATAAAATAAAATAAAACTAAAAAAAATCTCTCTTTGGCATGACCTTCTGAAAAATGAATCTCAGCTGTTCATGTTGACATTTTTATTGCTCATGTAAAGATGCTCTCTTAAACCCTCGTTATGTTTTTTCATCAATGTAAGAGTATTGTTTTCCCATTTTCTTTTGAAAGAAATGTTACACTTTTTTTTTACCATTTGGGTTTTCCTTTCAAATGGTAGAAACACTGATTTCTCTCACTTTTTCTTGATCTTTCTTTCCTCACTACCATTTGCTTCTATGTAGGACTCCTCCCAAATGGCAACTTTGAAATAAGCCCCAAGCCAAACCATCTCAACAAAACAGTGATCATGGGCAGGTATGCTCTGCCCAGTTGGGAAATCCATGGCCTAGTTGAGTATATATCGGGTGGGCCGCAGCCGGGTGGCATGTTCTTTCCCGTGGCGCATGGTGTCCACGCAGTACGGCTTGGAAATGAGGCCTCAATCTCCCAATCAGTACCTGTTAAGCAGGGCTCTCTCTATTCACTGACCTTTGGCTCCTCAAGGACATGTGCCCAAGATGAGGTTTTAAGGATCTCAGTTCCTCCTCTATCTGGTGATCTGTCTCTGCAGACACTTTATAGCAGCGATGGAGGGGATACATATGCTTGGGCTTTCAAAGCTGCTTCATCAGTTGCTAAGGTGATATTTCACAATCCAGGCATTCAAGAAGATCCTGCATGTGGACCCCTCTTGGATGCAGTAGCCATTAAGGAGCTCTTTCCTCCAATGCCCACAAGAGGTATAATCTTTTCCCTTACATTCTTTTATTGGTACAAAGAGACTATTTTGTATGAATCTAGATTGCTTGGGTATGTTTGAAGCAGGGTGTGTTTCTCTTTGAGAAGAATTAGCAATGTACATTTTTTATTGATTAAAGATTAGCGATCATTTTGAAGTCAATAGATCATTACTTTATGGTTTTACTGCAGACATGTTGTGCATAAAATGTGAAAGGAGTTCTCTCAACCAGAGTAACAAAACCAATAAATTTGGTTTACCTCTCTAAATCATATTTATTGAAGATACGAAATTTTAACAGAGGAAAAGTGGTGTAGCTTTCCCACATTATTTCCCACCACACACTACATGCTATTCTGTTGTGGAAAAATCTGACTTTTTGTATTCACATGACAACTAATGTTACTCAAAGTTGCCCTTAATATATGACTTGTAATGTGTTGTTTTGGTTCTCATTATTTCAACTCCATGTTGGTGCCCAGATGAACTTTTGAACTAAAATAAACTCACTGCTAAAATTAAAGTCACCAGCAAATGCCCTTCTTGTACATTAATTTTAACCTGTTGGAAAAGGTTGATAATTTGTTGAACTTCCTATCTCTTGGCTGGTGTCCATATCTACCCTACAAGATTTTGGTGTTCTGTCTTTAGAATTAACCGCCTGCCACATTGTAAATGATGAACGATGAATTTGCATTGATCAGATGAATTCCAACTGTGAAGTCATGTACTCTTGTATTTATCCATGATGAACCTTCTAAGATCTAGGAAAGGCTTATTGCATGAACATTGTAGATCCTTGGCATCTAATCCGTCTATCATGGGATGGTTTTTAATATTTATTTCTGGAAGCTTTTACTGATAACTTTGTTGTCATGACCCATCAGATCAATTGTCTAGTTTAATCGCCAAAAAAATAATCTTCATTTGTTTTATGATGCATAAAGCTGTCATGATCCTTCAGATCGATTGTTGAGTTTAATCACCAAAAAATTGTCTTCATTTGTTTTTATGATGCATCAAGATACTATTTTCACATTATGACCTATTATTGCTATTATAATTTTATGATATAGTGCATAGTTATTATTGTTGTGGACTTCACATATCATGATCGTTATTAGGGGAAACATCATACAGTAGAAATTCATTATCTCAAAGCTGGGGTTTCAAACCTTGCTCAATTAGAACCAAATAAGTCCTGTAAATATTCCTGCAAGGCAATCAATCGAAGTCTTGGACAACATTCCTTCTATGTAGCTATTCATCTTGAAATGAGATATTCGTTCAACATCCTTGAAGCTTAAATTGAGTTGTGCAACAAAGATGGTAGTTTTTTGTAAAGTTGCAGCAGAATCAGACTGCATTCTCTCTATGAATGAACTGAACTAAAACTTCTAAAATTCTCTTGTATCACATTGGAAAAAAAAAAAAAAAAAAGATTGCTCGGGTCTTTAGCCAGCAAATTGGAAATTGTTTTGTTTCATGCCACCATATAGACCGCTGGAAGAATAATCTTCCCTTGATCAGGTTTATCTGTGGAGTCAATGAAAACCCTGGAAACTGCTCTTTGCGTAGTTTGGAATCTCACCTAAACAATCTTTTATGAATTCCATTCATTTAGAGTAGTGTGGTTCCCATGAAGCATTTAAATTGCTATGTTTTTATTCCTTTTTTTCATATGCTAGGACTCAACATCCAACTCACATTAATATCAGGTACGTAAATAGCTTTTATAGCTTTTCATCCTTTTTCAACGATCTCAATTTACTTTTCACAGATAACCTGGTGAAGAATGGTGGTTTCGAAGAGGGTCCCCATCTGCTCAAGAACACAACCAATGGTGTGCTGCTCCCCCCAAAGCAGTTGGACATCACATCCCCACTTCCTGGTTGGATAATTGAATCGCTAAAAGCCATCAGGTTCATCGACTCGAAGCATTTCTTCATCCCTTTTGGACAAGCTGCAGTCGAACTAGTGGCTGGGAGGGAGAGCGCCATTGCCCAAGTTCTAAGAACAATTCCCAACAAGCTCTACAACCTTACTTTTGTAGTCGGTGATGCAAAAAATGGATGTCATGGATCAATGCTGGTCGAAGCATTTGCTGCCAATGAGACTGCAAAAATCCCCTTCCATTCCAAGGGCAAGGGTGGATTCAAGGTTGGAAGTCTCAAGTTCAAAGCCATAGATGCAAGAACAAGAATAACATTCTTCAGCTCCTTCTACCACACAAAGGTCAATGATCCTGGCTCTCTTTGTGGGCCCATGTTGGACCAAGTTAGGGTATATCCTGTCTCCAAGTGAAATCATTGGTAGTCAGTATAGAGGAGAGTAATGATATTTCTCGGATGTAGTGTGTACAACGGTCATATGATCTTGTTATTGTAAATTTGACCGTTGCTATTGCATTGAACTTCTGTTTCTTGTCTGTCTTTCACCGTCATCGAGGGTGTTTTTGATATATATAAAGGTTCTCTGTCCTTACATTCGTGGATGGAGAAATTATTGTCTTTCTTTGATGAATATGGAAATCTATTGCACATATTGAGGAGTGTGCAAGTTACACACAAATGTGGCAAAGTTGCAGCCTCCACCAGAACTGCCCCACCATTAACCTGATATGGTCTGGTGAAATCAAGGTTTTTCTCCCTCATCAGTAGGCTCAGGCTGTGACCAAATGGGCAATGGGCAGTTGGGAAGAAATCATCAATGGTTTTGGACCTAGGGTACGGTGGAACGAACTCACTGAGTCATACCCAGACGGACTCATAACCTCATCAATGGTTTTGGTCTAATATTATTATCTGATATTAAATTCTTCGGGCTCTTATTTGGCTTGAGATAGATTGGAATGGAGAAATGAAATTAATGCAGCCAACCTTGATACAGTAGGAATAAGGCATTTATGATGATGATAAAACTCCCCAGGCCCTTCTGTAGGCCGGAGAATGTCTTCTATTGGAATCCACTTACTGTCTTTACCCCCCTACACCCAATGTTCCTATCTTTTTATTAGATTAAATCGGCCCTAATTATAGAGTAAGCGGTCTCTCAGTTTCAACATTTTGTTGTGTTCATCCATATTCGTCTTTTGGATGAGCAGAATTCAAATGATAAGGAGAATAGTTTTTTTTTCCCATAGACTGTTACAGAGAAGGTACAGAGACAGTGAGTTTGCTGGGGTTAGACCAGTGAACTTCTATGCTGGAATCATTGCTCAAAGAGAGCTTCTAAATACACCCTCTTTTTTGTTTTTTCTTTCCACACACACACTCTCTCTGTGTACACCCACCGTTCAATTTGAAAATGTTTGATTTTTCTTAAGGCTTTTAGCTCCCAGTTTAATGTTTAAAAGTTGTCTCGCTAAAAGTCCGCATGCCAAACTTTTAATTGTTCCAGTCCACTTTGAGCATAAAAGATAGCATTGGACACTTAAAATAGAAAATATTACAATTGTGCCATTGACCCTAACAAAATGTTGCCTCCGCTTCATTCCCAAATAATTGCCTCGCCGCCTCCACTCCGAGCCAAATTGCTACAATTCTCTTACATTCCCACATACACTTTATCCCTCTCTCTCTCTCTCTCTCTCACGCATACTCTTCTCTCCCGCTAGAACTTTCAATACAGGAAGAGCAAGAGACACATGGAAGCTTATTTTTCTTCATGGTGCTGTTGGTAAATCTACAAGCAAATAAGAGAATGAGGAGAAAAGAGCTTGTGAGTGGTCGGATCTAGTAGTAAATGGCCGTAGTTGGATCTATGCAGGTGGGATCTGCAAATTGAAAAGATATTCCATGTTGTCTTCTTCTTTCTTCATATAGACACGCATACACATAACTGCATACACAAACACACACCACAACCACATGTTCCTATTTTTAATTTTGTAATTTGTTTCGTCAATTTCAAATATATTCTTATTTCTGACACATCTAATTGACATTCATATTTATCATGTATACTAATACATGATCTTGTTTCTTCAATTTGTGTACTGAAAATTCAAAATTTTTAATGTTCTTGTGTCTCATATTTTTGATTCTTCAATTTGTACATTGAAAAATCAGAATTCTTAATGTTCCTGTATCTCATACTCCTGTTTCCAATACATCCGATCAACATATATGTTTGTCATCTACACTAATACATGTTCTTGTTTCCTTAATTTGGCTACTGAAAATTTTGAATTTTTAATGTCCTTGTGTATCTCATGTTTCTGCTTTCAACATGCTTGATCAACATTTCTATTTTTCATGCACACTGACACTTGTTCATGTTTCTTCAATTTGTCTACTAAAAATTTCAAATTCTTAATATTCTTGTATCTCATGTTCCTGTTTCTGATACACCTAATCAATATTTCTCTTTATCATGTATACTAACATATGTTCCTCTTTCTTCAATTTATCCGCCAAAAATTGAGTCTTGATTAATGTTCTTATTCATTAGATTTATGCAAAAAAGCTCTAACTGATGATTCTTATAGGTCAATTCAGAATTTTTAATGTTTCTATTTGTGACATACATGATATATGAGCAAAAGGTCAGTCGCGCATGTGCTATCTGAGTGGTAGAATAAAATGGACTTAAACCACCAAGATAGTCATGGTTAAAAAGTTGTTTGAGCAAAAAATTAAAACAGAACTTGAACTCAAATTAAAATGGAGATTAACAAAATTAAAAAAAAAAGAATGAACTTGATGCACCAAAACAGTTAAGACCACTGGGCTGCATCTCCTTAAAAAAAAAAAGGTTACTGGACTAGAAGCTCAATAACTCTTAAAAACCAAACTTAGATTCAAATTACCCATTTTTCTTTCCACATCTACTATTGTATGGCACCTAAAATAACCTCCCTTTCCCCACCCCCTCCATGTGGAAAGGAAACCCCAGTTGCCTTGCGAGAATGTCGAGTAGATTGCCATTGATTCCAGTGAGGATGCTACCGCTGAGATCTGTGGCAACAATAATGCCATCGCCTTGCATTTTTTTGGTGAGGACTACCATTGGGGCGGTTGCATCACTCATGGAAGGCAACCTTGAACCCTAGGGAGAGAAGGTGGCAGGCAGCGAGACCGGCAATGCTAGTGGTTAGTCATCTAGATGGTGAGGTTGGAGCACCTCTAGGTGAGGATGTGGTTGTCGAAGTGGGGAGGAGGGGAAACTAGGGAGGGTGGGTGTTATGTCCTCTAAGGAAAATTTTCCTGTCGGGTATATTTATAATAATAAAACTTAAAATGGTGGGTGTGGAAAGAAACAAAAGGGTGCGTACTTTTTTGCTCAAAACACATTTTTTATTAGGGTTTAGATTGATCTTCTTCCGTAGTCGGATACTATGTACATGGCTATATAGGAACCCTCAGGAAATAGTCTTTGATCATTACTAGTAGGCAACCCCTGAGCTAAAGGCCTAAGGTACGAAGGCTAGGCCAGCAAAATATGCCTGGGACATAAAAAACTAAAAAAGAACTTTATACGAGACCAAAATCTTTCCTAGGGGTTAGACCAATATTATACCTGTCTTTTTTAATTTTTATTTTTTTATGGCAATCCAAAATCTATTATTGCAACACAAATTCTCTTATCCTTTGAGGCTTTTGATCAATGATGACCATAAGTGGACCAGTCACATTCAACTACATAACCAAGCGGATGCTAGCCTTGGATGGGAGGCATTGCCCACGTGAATGGCAAGCATCTTCATTGAGATGCAGCAAACCGTGACTGGTCCACTCATGGTCACTGTAGGGAAAAAGCCTTAGACGATCTGGACATAGACTCTCTCCTTTTCAGCATTTATGGTGACAGCATAAAAACTAGGTAACGATCGCAACTGAGAGCATCAAGGGAAGGTGTCATGCTTAAGGTTCAAGTGAGAATTGACGCCTCTTGGCCCCAAGGTGAGAAGCCATTCTCACAGCATGACTCAGTTTTGACTCAGTAATTTTTTTTTTTAATAGTCTGCTAAGGGGCTGGCCTCTAAGAGACATGCACATGCAAGCTAATAGGTACTCACGCATACAAGGAGTGGACAACTTACATGGAAGGTGATGAAAACTCACACATGCGAGGAAACAAACTCACACATGCTAGGCAAGTCTGTCTGCTGACTTTTAAACTGTTTTACACAAACCATTCTGCTGCTGAGTTTAGCCAGACCAAGTTGCCTTGGCTGACTTCTAAAACCGTTTACACTTCTTTTTTTAAACTGTGTACACTTAACCATTCTACTGGTGAGTTTGGCCGGATGCAATTTTAGTATTGCTTTTGTCGAGTGCGCGCCGGTAAATATCTTCAACCTGCAGCATAGGTCCGGTGGCAAAATTTCTGTTAAGTGTCCATCATTTGTATCGTACGGAACCATTTTTCAAAAGCTTGAAATATTAGTTTTATTGGGACGTTGTGGAGCTGATTTAGGTCATATTTATGACTAGAATTTGGATTGCAGAAAATTCCAAATGCAAGATTGTCCTGGGCTGGTTAGGGACATGAGGCGGCATAGTGTGCATGGGTTCAGGTCCTTGTAGCTAAAACAAAATGGAATGCAGCTCAAGTTTCTTCCCTCACCATAGGGTGAGGGAAGGATGCACAATAATATTGCCCCCCTTTATATATATATATATAATTCTATGCGAATTAATTCTCACTACTATTTTGTGATAAGTCTAGGTAAGGCCCATCTATCATCCAATCCAAATTTTGTAAGATTCGCTGATAGTCAAAGTCTCAAGTTTCAGTCAGATTCGAATTCACTGAACCGTTGGATCGACTACGCACCAATCCGAATGAACTGGATTTGTGGACCACAGATAAGGGGGTTGGGGACATATAATTGGAGCAAAACTTGATATTTGGGGTGGTCCCCACATGGATCTTTCAATCTTGTCGGTCCCATCCCCAAATATGACCTACAAGTTGACCCCATAAAAAGTTCTCATGGTAGTGTTCTCACACAACTACTGTGATAACTTTTTATGGGGTTCACTTGTGGGTCTCATTTAGGGATTGGACGGGGGAATGGAAAGATTCATGTGGAGACCGCCCAAATATCAAGTTTGATCTCAATCACATGTTCCTAACTCCTTCATCTGTGGCCCGCAAATCCGCCCATTTGAATTAGTGCACAGTTGATCCAACGGTCCAACAAATTTTAATCTGACCGAAACTTGAGGCGTGTAATTATAGGAGAGTCACCGTATATTACAAAATTTGAATTGAATGATAGATAGGCTCCACCAAGAGTTCTCACAAAAAAAAAGGTGAGAACTAATTCTCATAGAATTATTTTCTTTTATAAATATATATTTTTTGTGAGAACTGCAGGTGAGCCCAACCTATCACCCAATCTAAGCCTTACAATACACAGAGACCCCCCTAATAGTCACATGCTCCAAGTTTCGATTAAATCTAAATTTACTAGACCGTTGGATCGACTGTGCACTAATCCGAATGGATTGAATTTGTGGGCCACGGATGAAGGGGTTAGGGATATGTGATTTGAGGCCAAATTTGATATGTGGGATGGTCCCACAAAAATTTTTCCATCCCCTTAGTCACATCCCCAAATGAGACCCACAAGTGAACCCTATAAAAAGTTTCCACAGTAGCTGCATGAGAACAATTCTCATAGGATCACGCGCGCACACACACACATTATTTATTATATATATTAAAACTATAAGAATGAAAGCCTCTGAAGAGTGCCACATCAGCAATCCTTATTTTTTCTTTTTTTCTAAAGCGCCACGTCAGCATCCTAAAATACTAAAATCTCCCCTTCTATAATCTCTCTCTCTCCCTCTTATCTTTTAGGTAATTAGTAGTTTTAAAATTTGGATCTCCTAAAATCTCTCTTTTCATCCTCTAAAATCTCCAATTGATTTTTCCTTTTGAATTGAAGTGAGCTTATGTTTAAATCATGCCGGAATGAAGGGCGTTGGAGGTTGGGTGAAGAGGAAATATGGGTAGACGTAGATTGGGATGAGGAGGATTGGGAAGCTCGAGGACTGGCCCAAGTCGCCACCCACCTGTTATTTCCTCGATGGATGAATTAGAACTATGTGAGAAGGGATGCAAAGACAGAGCCCAGGAACATGGAGGCATAGTTGATGCAAAGGAGAATCCAATACCCCAGATTCGAGTGTCTGGTTTTGCCATCCGGGTTGGTGTTTGATAGAGTTGAAGAGTTCTCCATTGATGTTTTTCTCAACCTCTTTCTTTTTCTTCTTCTTCTTTGATGTTTTTCTCGACCTCTTTCTTTTTCTTCTTCTTCTTCTTCTTCTTCTTCTAGTTTTTTTTTTCTCCCTGCTTTGGTTTTACTATTTTTGGGTTTGGGTCGTTTTATGCTAAAGAAGATTTTATTAGTGTAGGTTGGGCTTAGAGGGGGAGTTTTAAATGTTTGTTTACAGAATTTAACTCAAGGAAGGTGAAGAGTTTTGATCCTTTTAGAAGATACCACCAAGCATCCAATATTCCATCTCTATTCATTTTTTAGGTGGGTTGCAAAGAATCAATGGCTTTTGGTAGTAATTTTTTGTGATAAATTTTATTTTTAATGGGATCTGATTGATAAGGAGTCTCATATACTTAGCAAGTGGATTTCATACAAGTCTAGATTGCTATTAGGCCTTGTCTTATCAATCTTGACTTGGTCCTCCACTATCCATGTTCCAAGTGAAAAGTCTGAAAGAATATTTACACAGTTTTTTGAGTCTTTAACCTTTTATCTTTCGTTAAATTCATGTTTATGTATATTTCATTTTAGATAAGGCAAGGAACATCCTCTTTATTATCAATTCTGGCATTCGCATGACCAAATATGGTAATTTTAACATAATACACTTTAGATAGATATGAAGTATTTCACATTCTGCTTTGAATCTTTGGCCTTTTTTTTTTTTTAGCGATGTGAGTTTTGTTTCGGTAGTGTGATAGATTTGGTGAATAGTGTGATAGATTTGGTGAATAATCTTGGGACAATCACTAGATCTGAAACCAAGGAGTTAACAGAAGCCATGGTTGCGCACGTGGATGTGAGCATGATTGGGCAATTTGGTGTGGGGTTCTACTATGTGTACCCGGTTGCTAAGAAGGTGGTTAAAACCATAAAGCACAATAACAATGAGCAGTATGTATTGGAGTCGCATGCAAGTGGGTCATTCACCATTACCAGAGATACGTCTAGAGAGAATCCAAGGAGGGGAACAAAGATTACTCTCTTCGTCTCAAGGAGGGTCACATAAAAATATGCAGTGTGTTGTTTTGTATACTCTTTTTTTTTTTTATCCTTAGTCTTGTCATGTGATGATGAATTGTTCTTTTACTGGCATTTACAATGCTTTGTCTATGGGCTATATATTTGTAGCATATGGCTCTCAACTATCATCTGGATGTGTTGTCACTATATCAGATCGTGGAGAACATATGAAGTTTTATTTCTGGTATAGGAGGCATATGAGATGCTATCAAATCTGAATATAAGGGCCATGTATATAGGAATCTTGCGAGCAGATTGAATCTTGTATTCTCTTCTCCAAAGTGTTTTGACGATGTAACTTTTTATTTTGCTAAATCATTTATGCATTTTGGTGCGGTTGCAAAAAAGCAATTGATGCCTGTGAAAGTTAGTAAAATAGCAAAAAGCATTTGATGTTTTCAAAGTCTGTAATACTTCATTTCTTTTACTTTGGATGGCTACAAATATGCCATTACATAGAAAGAACTTATCAAAGAAAATCAATTTCGTCCCATAGTTATATATTTTTAATTTGGTGAGAATTGTTCACATGTATTGTTGTAATTCACCAGTAGAACTACATAAACCCATGCATTCCATGGCGGAGAAGAACATTTTTGTTTTCTTTCTTGTGGCATCATGTAATCAACATTAAATTAAACATAGATGTAGGTCTATTCTTCTTTACTCGGCTCTAATTACATATTCAAGGCTAACACAAGACATTAAACAAGCTCTAAGTGCAAACATGATCCTTAACTCTTCTATAATGAGACCATGCCTAACCATGATGCCATTAAAGCCTGGTTGTAACCAGGGTTTGTTAGAATTCTTATTTTTGTTTGATTGTTATTAAAAGTTAAGACACCTTCCCTTTTAAATTTATTTTTTTAATATTTTCAAAAAATTTAATATTATAATATATTTGTACTTTTAACCTGGGCTTAGCACGGGCCTTTATTGTTAGTATATTTCTATAAGAATCTTCTAACTATAAGCTTAGAATGGAAGCAGCATGCCAGATAACTGCTTTGTACAAAAATCAAACACTACCTAAATAAACATGATATGATTCTTGGTATGAAATCATAGCTTATGTTCAATCCTTGTGGCCATCAATTGTCAATAAAAGTACAGGCACTGAGGGAGCACTTACTGATGCTTGACTGGAGCATTTTCATTTCTTTCATTTGATCCAATCCATTAACTTGATCATGGTGCCCGGGCGCATCAAGCTGACACAAAATACATTTAGAAAGACATTTGTGATGCTGAATAAAGATCCTCTTTCATGTTCATGCTCTGTGGGCGCGTTTTGGATGCACTCCATGATGCTTGACTGGAGCATTTCATTGCATTTTCATTTGATCGATACCATCCAATTCATCTTGGTCCTGCTGCATCAAACTGGCCCAGAATGTTTTTAGAGTAGATATACTTTTGTGGTGCTGAATAAAGATCCTCTTACATGTTCATGCTCTGTTGCATGTACATCGTCATCAAATGAGAAAGGGTCAAGGCAAATAGTTCTTGTGATATCTAGCAACTGATCAATCTGCCAAAACTCCATTAAAGTCTTCAAATTGAGGGTTGAATATATCAATTGGATTCAGATCACTAAAGGTCTGTATCACATTGGTTTGAAGCCACAAGAAATCAATGAACTGAATGGAAGAGCAAATTCAATAGGGTAATCGATCAGCCCCTTACAGTCGTAACATGCAAGTGCAGTCAAATATGTCTAGAACACCCATTCCAGCATCGGTTGCTTAAATAGCTCAACATACCTGCAGGCTGCAAGTCACTAATTTCCCACACTGTAGAAGTCATTAATTAATGAGTGTTTTTCATCTGGAAACATGAATAAAAGTCGAACCGATAATTCCTTCAAACCTCTTAAATGAAAACGCATTGATGCCTTATAAAAGGAAGAAAGCAAAGACATCAACAGTGGCAGGCAAAAAGAGGGACTGTCCCAAGAAAATAAGCTTCATATAATCATTATAGAGAAAAGGACCTGATGCAGCCAAATTAAACTTAAAATTAGTTCCACAAGGATGCAAGATTCTTGTACATGCTAAAGGTATAGCAGTTGTAGTCTTAAAGCCATGATAAATTTGGTGAACCTGTAATATACTCATTAAATTTGCCTCCTTAAGAGCACATGCAATGGAGTACTTTTATGTACAGACTCCAGTTAGCCAGATGAAAACAAGAGAGGAGAAAAGGCTACTATAAAAGCTAATTTTACACTAATTAAACCCCTAACCGTGTGGTAGTGGATAAAAAGGATGAGAAAACCTGAAATCTGCATGACGTTTCAATCTGAGCGGATCTTCTGTAAAGGTTTGTGAAGTTGACTTAAATGCTCTCAAGACCTTGAAATCCCATTTGCCCATCCAAAAGCTGTGTCAAGCACTAAGGTTATGTTTTGTGGCTTCCATTTTCAACAACAGATCTTTGATATGAGCTTCCATTCTTTCCTTCATGTTGAAGTACTCGAGATTTTCCCTTTCAAGAGCCCGAAGTTCTTCAAGCTTTTGTCTGCATCTTGCTTCAGCCTCAGCTAAACGTAACTTAGTGATTCGACATGTATACTCTTCTTCTATCTTTTCGTTCTTAGCAACTGCAATGCATTTCAAGCTATCAGCTTCTTGCCTTGCATCATCAGCACGTGCTTGAAACATTTTAGCTTCTGCCTGTTTGATCCTAACTATGCTCTCCAGTTCATCCACAACAGGCTTCTTTTCATTATTCAATTGCAATTCTCTGACCCCACTTCTTCTTCCTACATGATCCCAATCCAAGTTGGGAAGAACAGCATCTGCATCTTCCATGCGAGGGGCTTTCTCTGCCGTTACAGATTTCAGCCACATGGCTTCTTGGTTTGGACCAACTATTCCATTATTTCTTTCTGTTGTGTTCTTTTGGGAAGGCAACTTTACTGAGTAAGCGGAAGCAGTGCTACCAATTTTGGAATTACTTTCTGAAATTTAAAGAGAACAGAATGGTAAACCATTGTTAGGTTCTAAAAGCAGCATACTCAACAGCATAATTATAAATACAGCTATGAGAACATACATAAAGGGCTATATGTTATTAGAATAGTAACAAGAGGCGCCAGGCTCAATTTAAGCTGGTGACTGGATAAGATGCCAAGCTGTTCAAGTAAGTGATGGATCTCAACTCAGGGAGATCTGCAAGAGACGCCAGTCCCAATCTAGCCCAGGTGACGGTGTGACAGGTCCAACCAGGCCCAGCTAAGGCTAGCCAGGCTGCTTATCAAGCTTACAGGGCGGTGCCACCACATTGCCAGGCCCAGCCATGCCTGTCAGCTTGTGACAGGGCTCAATTGATAAGAAATTAATTTTTTTTATTTTTATTTTTTGTTTGTAATTTTCAAAATCATCTACGGCTATCAAGTTTACAGATGTTTCTTCTTTTTTAGTTGTTTATTTACATTCTTTTGTTGTCATATGGGTCAATTAGTTTTGGACTCTTTTTTTTATTTTTTTTTCAAAGTTGGCCTAATGGCTAGGGGAGAGCAAGGAAACCTACCCACCCAGGATCAATCCCTAGGTGGGACTGTTGGGAGAAGCTGTGGTGCTATCCACAGTGTCCACCCTGTGATTCCTGGTCAGTTTTGGACTTCTAATTTGAGGTCTTCATCTTCATTGTTCTTGTGCGGATGAGTACATTGCTGATTGAAATATTTTCTTGGGTTTTTTCTCTGTCATCCAGTAGTGATCCTGTGAGGTAATTAATTTTGTTTCTTTAATAATCTGAGGCCTCTTTTTAAGGTCTCCTTTTTTTAAGGCCCCTTTGATAATCCTGTGAGGTACTCTTTGGGGATTATTTATTTTAGGAAAAGAGGTTTGAGTATGAAGGCCTTTGTGGTTTGGGTTACATCTGTATAGGCACAGGTATCAAATTCTATCACCAATACAAGGTGTCCAGTTCAGCAAACCTCAAAAAATAAGATTCACAGATTTGGAAAAATATTTAAATAAGTATTTATTTTATATATAAAATAATTTGCAAAATAACACCAATAAAAAAATGTGTAAATCTTACTCTATAAAACATAAATGATAATCATCTCAAGATCTTAGATTACAAAAGGAGAAAACGTTTAATAAAATTTTATCAACTGTAAATAATGTTTGAACTCGGTTAAAGGAGATTTTCAATCTAGTGTCCATTATCGTGTTGTATCTGGTGACAGAATAAGTTTCTGGCAAGACACCGGGGTGGGCGACAGTCCTATAGCTATTAAATTTCCGGAGCTCTATCAGTATGCTTCTAACCGTCAGGCTAAAGTTCAATCTTATTTCTCTAGAAATGGCGACCAGATAGTGAAGGGTCCTATTCTTAGGAGGGATCCTCTGGAGGTGGAGATTTCTCAGTTCTTATCTATGATGGAGCTCCTGTCTGAATTTTTTTTTCCAATTGACGGGGATGATAAAAGAGTCGGATCTATTTTCTTCGGATGGGCAGTTCTCTGTTTCTTCCTTTTTCTCACTTTTGGGTAATGCATCACCATCTCCATCTCCCATTGCCAAGATCTGGAGCTTCAAGGCTCCTCAAAGGGTCATTGCTTTCAGGAGGCTAGCCATTTCGGGAAAAATCTAGACTTTGGACAATCTGATCGAAGTAATGCTACATAACTATTGCTAATGGTTGTCCCAAGTCCTCTGCTGATGTAGAATCAGTAGATCATCTTCTTCTCAGTTGCAGAGTAGCTTATCAACTGTGGCTAGAGGTGATTGGCTGGTTTGGATGCTTGTGGTGTTCCCCAATTCTAATTGTAGACTCTTTGATGAGTGAGGAGGCGCCAGGGCTCAGTTAGGGGCAGATTCATGTGGAAGTCGTGCTTTCTTGCTGTTATTTGGGTTCTTTGGAGAGAAAGAAATTGCCGGTGCTTCGAAGGCTGTTCCTATTCCTTAGAGGAGTTGTCAGTTGAGATCAAATTCCTAACTGCCACCTAGATTTCGATCCTTCCTATCTTCAATGGCATTTTGGTGGATTCCATGATGAGAAGCTGGCAGGAGGTGACCTGTTCAGCCCCAGTGCATACTTCAGTTATCCAGATCTGGTTGCCTCTTTTTGGTTTTCACAAGCTTAATTTCAATGGGAGTGCTATAGGTAACACCGGTCCAGCAGGAATTGGTGGCATTGTCAGAAACTCTGCTGCTGCTCCGATGTTTTCTTTCTCTGGGCCAGCTGAACTGTGCTCCATCAATAAGGCAGAGTTAAAAGCCTAGAGGACAGGTCTTTGGGAGATTCTAAAGCTTAACATCAGAGGTATTATCATTGAGTGTGACTCCTGTGCTGTCTAATGGGCATCTGGAGCTTGTGGAAGCCCCTGGAGACTTGCTGATGTTCTAGAGCATCGCTTTAGGAAGGATGGTTGGAGCTTCCTTCGTCCACATCAACAAAAGTGCCAACTCTGATGCAGACGTTCTGGCCAAGCATGGAGTCATCACCCTAGTTTATTTCTTTCTTACTTTTCAGCTTGATTTTTGTTTCTTTGTTTTTCCTTTTTACATTGGGTGTTCTTCACTTTACAGTATTTTACTCTTCTACTATTTAGCCTTACATGAAAGTTACCTTTCAAAAAATAAAAAATTATGTTTAACCTAGCACTACAAGGATAAAGCAGACAGTGGTGCCCTATGTATTTCAAACATGGTTACTTACACTGCTGATTCCAGATAATCCATGCAACCTAGATGAAAATACAGGTCAATCCCCAATTTCCAAATCATAATATATCATTTCAATAATTATAACCTCTACTCCACTTTAACAACTAGTTTTGTCCTAATCTGCATAGCCTGATGGGCGGTAGTCTGTAGGGTCAAAAGAAATGTCCGGTAAGTTGGTCATACCACACAACTGCCCACAGTTAAAGCTTGACATTGGGCAAGTAGAAGCAGCTCTTAGTTCATATACAGCAAAGATGGCCCTAAAATGCCTTGAAGCATCAATTTCAGGCCCAAAACCCATTACAAAAAAAGGAAGCTCAAAATATTGTCATTGTGTTTGATAATCAAATGAAGCGCAGAGCTTGCAAGCAGCAAGCCTCATTGGATGTTTGAGTATGTAATGTTTTAAGAATCAAGAACAAAAAACTATCTAAAAATAAAATCAATAAAACTGATTAAATAACCTGGATCTAGAAACCAAGTACAATGTATAGGAAATGCAGGCAAGCCTAAGAAAGAACATTCCGGGAAATGTAAAATATGACGAAGATGACAACAGTGAAATAGATGGAAGCCAAAAGCATCGCAAATTTACCCATGAACTACCAACTGAAATCAAAATCATGAGATAGAATGCAACAAAATTATTATTATTATTTCTTTAATGCTACAAGCCCATGAACTTATGTAAGGGAAAAGATAAGAAGACTTACCAGTAAGGAACATCATGACACAATTATAGACTTCAGAAAGATTGGACTTGCATTCCAACTTCTCCAGCATCCGGACAGCAACATCATGCAGCTGTCTCCCCCTAATATCATCACTGGAATGAAAGATTCTTTTCACAAATTCAAGTTCTTTTGAAAGGGTTTCAGCCTTCCAGTCCTTTGCAAAATTTTTGAACACTTCCTCAACAAAACCAAACATCTCAGAAGGATGATCACAGGCAATGCAGTGGAACTGCATCTCAGTTGATCCTTGAGTTCCACAGACACTCTGGCCATTTCTAATATGAGACTCCCGTAACCCACAATCTGTATGGCACCAGTGAAGGCAGACATCACAGCCAACCCAACTACAAGTATTACATGCCAGGTCAAACTTTGAACAAACAAGACACATGCACTGACGGCAGAAGCCATTCTTCTGCACGCAAATCTTGCAATCACATTCATCCACAGGCAAGATACTCCGACATGCAAGATTTCTGCACTTCAAATTTAGAAAAATCTCAACTAAATCAGCAGTTGGAACATGTTTTGCCTGCTGGAGGAACTCCCGAAGGCCAGTCTTCAGAGCCACCAATATCTCCAACTGAGCTCGGTGACAATTTGTCAACATCTCAAGTGTAAGGTCTGTCCTCCTATTTAGTGCTTCCTGAAATACATGCAACTGTCCAGACTTATCTTCATTCTGCAGCATCTCACAGACACGCTCCTTTAAATATTCTACAGACCGTTCTGTCATTTCTTGGATTCCTCTAGCCATTACTTGTACTGGATCTGAAACTACCATATAAATAATCCTCTCAGCAACACCATGGCCACTTAGGATTAGCTGCTCTATCTCCCTCTGACCAGTCCTACCTACACTACTACTGTTCATTACCCGCTTCTTGTCCTTGCTATGCTCTGATCTAGTTTCATGGGAACCAGAGCTGTGGGCACGGGACCTGACTTCTTCCCGACTCAGTTGTCCAGACAATTGCCTTGAGGGACTTAACTGGCGATCTGGGACATTATATTTTCCAGTACTTCCTTCTGACACTTTTAGGAATGGTCCTTGCACAGCTTGACCGATTAAAATACCTTGTGGTGCTTGAGATGAATGGAGAGACCCGTTACAATTCTGCAACAGTCTCTGGTACATGGGAATTTCTTTCTGTTTCAGCTCATTCGAGGACTGTCCTTGCAAACCACCCTGGGAAATCTGATCAACTCCTTGAAATATAGGATGGCTACCAACAGACTGTTCATAATTTTCAAACGAGTTGTGTGTCAGAGAGCAGCTGGGGTTGTGGATGAATGTTTGAGATCCCAAAAAAGAAGCAGATGTGGTAAAAGCATCTGAACTCGTACGAAGCGTTGTAGGTAATGAGTGAACACTCCTTGCCTGGCTCACAGAATTATGGGTAGGGCTCGGAGAATTAGGGTTATGATCTGAAATCTTTGTATCATGGGAAGCAAAAGCAAATGAAACATTTGGCAAACCCAGGGAAAGCTCCAGTGGCTCCATTTTTAATTTCTCATCTTTGTGCTGATTAACACCTGAACAGTTTTTCTTCTCTCGTCCCGTTGCATCAGAACGAAATAACTCAAAGGCTCCATTGCTTGGTCCTCCCATAGCATCATCTTTGTGGGTCAACAAATCTCTTCCCATCTGCTCTCCCTCCTCCATATAATTTCCTTCATGAGAGGGGGAAGCAACTAGATCCTTACCTTTCTCCTTGCTACTGTGCAACTTATCTGTCATCAACCTCAGAGTTACTTGAGGAGAACCGCTTTCTTCTACAACTTCCTTATGTGAAACAGGCAAACCAGTGTCCCCCTCTTTGACCTCAAGCTCCATACCATTTTCTTGTTTCTTCTTCTCTTCCAGAGGCAAGGGGCTTGCAAGATTCTTTTCCTCATTAGATTCTTCTTTTGCCAGGCTTTGATGTTCATAGGCAGGAGTTGGTAACTTGGCACATTCGTCATCGATATTTTCTTGCTTCTCTCGGTCCCCCTTTGCTTCAGCATCCTCTCCAGCCGCACCCACTTCATTTAAAGCATCATCCGGATGATAAAGAAGCTTATCATTATCACCAACTCCACCAATCGATGTCTCCGACATTTCACCTTCAGCAATTCCATCGGGAACACCCTGTCCATCCGCCAGCAAATTTTCTATGCCCAATGAATTTGCTTCCTTTACCACATCCATTTCCACCCCCATCCCACATTTGTTAGGTTCAATCACGCCATCACAAACACCCCTTCCATCAGTCCGTGAATTCTCTCTGTCTGGTGGATTTGCTTCCTTTATGAGATCTGTGTCCACCGCCGTCCCACATTTAATAGGTTCAATCTGCTCAAGCGTTTTTGGCTGCAGCTCGGGTTCAGGTTTGGGATCAGGCTCAAGCTCCCCTTCTTCCATTTCACTGCTGCTACCATTCTCGCCATCGGCAGCTTCGATTTTCTCCAACTCAGAGTTCTTTGACAGCTCCCCACCCGAATCCTTGGACCACTGCGGCGACTTTCCAACATCTCTGGATCCTGGGGAAGACCTAGCACTGGATCTATCCTCAGATCCAACACGCTTCCCTCTCCCAGATTCGGAACCAGACCTCAAATCTTCATCAGTGTCTTTCCCATTTCCAACCGATCTCCGCCACGCGGAGACGCTGCTGCTCTCCTCCCTCCTCGGCCTCTCCCTCTCCCTCTCCCTCTCCGGCCGAAACCCCTTCAAGAACTCTCTCCTCGAAAAGCTCTCCGACCGGTACACCCTCTCGCCATTCCGCGGCGAAGAGACCGGAATCACCCGGTCATACCGATCGTAACCTTTCCTCCTGTCAAACGCATCAGATTCATGGTCTAAGCTTCGATCAAACCCTTTCCTGCGATCAAAACCATCGGATTCATGATCAAAGCCGCGGCTAAACCCCTTCCTACGATCGAAACCATCCGGATCGTGATCGAACCGCCTCCGAGAGCTTCTCAAGGCCTCCCGATCGTCATCGAGGGATCGATCGTACAATCCCTTCCGTCCGTTGTCCGATTTCGAGTAGAATCTGTGATGCGAAGACGGGCGGTCGAAGTCCTGGTCTCTCCTCCCCCTGTCCTTGCAAAACCCTTTGTCTGCAACACAGTCGAGATCATCACCGTACGATCTCAGCCTCTTCATCTCATCCCCAGTGAAAGAGAGATTCAAACAGAAAACCACTGATCTTTCCAAGATCGTGTCTTTGTTCCTTTCTGAAACCCTAGATTCCTGAAACCCTAGCTACAAGACGAGAATTCCAAAACCCTAGCTGCAGAGAGAGAGAGAGAGAGGGGTTACCTGATCAGCAGATGGAATTTCCGGGCAGATATGGTGGCAATGGCGCCGGAGAAGGACGGAGATGAGATTTTTGGGTCGGATTACGTCGGCGAGAGTAGAAGATTGGCAGAGCTGAAAGTGGCGTGGAAGGCAAAAATGTGAGATCAGACTGCACTGACTCTCTTCAATCGTTCATCATGGCTTATATCGAGTCAACGTAGTTAGCCCAGTCCACTAAACGCTAACGTGCGCAGGGATGCGCATGTTGAGATACATTTAGGTATTTGGAATTTTAAATTAGGGTTTAGGGCTTGGTGGATTTAGAGTCAGTCAACACTCAACAGTGGCTCTCATTTCTTCGGAAAAAAAACAGAGGTGGAGGTCTTGAGATATGGTCATTGGCGTGGGAAAGGATGATTAAAAAATGACCAAAATGCCTTTTTTTTTTACGATTTTATCTTTTGAAATTACCATTCACGTCATTTTACACAAAGGCTTTTTATTGATTAATTATTATTAGTAAAGTTTTCACGATTGACAATTTGAGGAGGGAGAGGTTTACGTCTACTAATATTTCAGACAGTTATATATGTATAGTAAAGAGAAGGAGTCAATTAATTATCTTCTTCTTCATTGCAAGGGGATAACTTTTGTTTGAAACAATTTTATCTAATGATGCGGTCTCGCTTGGTGTTTCCCCAAGAATATTGCTGACTTTGTGGAGTCTTGGTTAGGAGAGTGCTTCATAGGGTGTGGGCGAATCTTATAGAGGATGGTCTCCTTTGCTGTCTTATAATCTATTTGGAATAAGAGAAATGACAGAATTTTTAAGAGTCCTTCTTCATCAGTATATTTGACTTTTAAAGTTGTAATTACAATTGTGAAATAGCCTTTGGTTAGAAAGGAGTTCTCTGAGTTTACCTTTGACGATATTCTTTTAAATTGGAGAGCTTGTATGGAGTATGACTCTTTTAAGGAGAGAAGATCAACCCCTTGGTATCCCCCTTTGGATGGGGTTTTAAAATTTAATATGGATGGTGCTGCAAGAGGTAAGCCAAGATAAGCAATGATTGGAGGTGTGATTCTAAATAGCAAAGTCGAAGTATTATTTATGTTTTTAAAGAATATTGGCGTATGTGATTCCACTAAAGTGGAGATTCTATTTATTCTCGAAGGTCTTAAGTTTTTTTCTAGTAGATATAGTGGTGAGGTTATGATGGAAAGTGATTCCTCTAATCCCGTTGTTTGTGTATCTAACAAGGAGACCAATCTGTGGAAATTTCAATTTTCATTCTAATGAAATTAGGGAGTAATCATCCAAAATAAATATTACCTTCTGTCATGTATTAAGATCTGCTAATTCCATGGCAAAAGGGTTTGTTTGCTTGGGTGGGTATGTTATTATAATTGAGGTTAGGCTGGTGGATCTCTCTTGCACTTGCTCTCTCCTTTGTTCCTTTATTCTAGTTTGTGTTTTTCTTCCTCTCCTTTAATGAATTCATGTTATTGTTAAAAAAAAATTCTAACATCTCCAGCGAATAGAGAAAGGAAAAAGAGAAGAAGTGATGACCATGCTTTTCAAATATCTTAAAATATCTCTATTTTCCGAAAAAAGTAGATGAAGGATGAAAGTGGGAGGAAAAATGTGAGGCTAAATGAGGTAAAACCTTGTTCCATTGACATGGCATTCGTAGCCCAGTTTGCGCATGGTGGTATGAAGGGAAAACATAAAAAACTTCTTTCTAGATGAAGTGAAAATGGATTTAAACTGGTAATTTTGAAGTTGAAATTGTGAGCACCCAAAAATAACATACTAAACATTTGCCAATTGTACCTTCATAGGTACGAAGATGGTATTGGCAGAATTCTTAATACTTCCAATCCCCATAAATCAGAGTTTAAGAAAACTACCAACATGGTTAAAATCTTAAATAATAATAATAACAATATAGGCTTATTCAGGTAATCAAGAAAATTTATGACATTGTGAAAAATTGTTCAATTTTTTAAGATAGCATTTTTCTGCTGAAAGATAAAATTTCAACTAATTGTTCTCAAATTTCGTGAAAATCACATCTCATGGGGTTGAGATTGCTTTTTTAACATCTGTACAGCAACAACAGCAAGAATAAAGTTTCACAGAAACTTCTAACAAATGGGAAATTATGAATGTATCAGGACTTTTGCACAAAAGCTTTCTCAATGTAATAAAATTTATGATATTTCAACTCTCAACTAGTGACAATGACTCACCCTTTTTAATCCGAACATTTGGAAATATCATGACGCATATTTACACCAACAGGTGACCAATATCAATATCGACAAGCATATGGTGGGCCTCACTCTAATTGGATGGAAATAGGTAGGGTTCATGTTTGGGCATTATTAACCGACAGAATATTAATAATGAAGAATGTCTACTGCATGCCAAACAACATATTGCTTATACGCAGTTCAGCTCATGGGGTTCACCTCGTAAATGACTATTAATGGGAGGAAGGCAAATAAAAAGGTCTCTTTATGGACAAAGAGAAGAAAAAAAATCAGCCCACCATGTTATCCTATCCCTTAATTTAACAACTTTAAACTTTAATGGCATCTTAATTGTAGCCTTTTTTTTAGATTCAATCCAACAATGAGTGAAGGTTTAATGATTGTAAAATTAGGCCCAATGCCATACGTGGGATAACAATATTATTAATGGGGCCGCACTAATCAAAGATATGTCAAAGTGGGCCCCATGGAGCTGGATTGCAAATGTAGTTCGCTTGTAGAAGGCTATTTTCTAGTTAACAATAGGACCTATTTAACTATTCCAAACCTATGTGGCTTGTAACACTCTGACCCAAGCTAGGTGTGTTTAGTGAATAATTAAATATGATTAGTAGCTAATTAATCTAGTATTAATTTAAATAGTTGTGTTTAGTGGTGTTTGAATTAGGATTAGATTTCTTTTGTATTATTGAGTTCTTTGAGTCAAGTTCAGATCGAGTCAAGTTCGGATCGAGAATTGGTCGATTAGGCTAGGTTTGACCTCGATTAGGTAGATGAAGCTCTTTTTCCTAATTTTAAGTTTTGTGACTTTGCATCAAACATCTATCATATTGACACGATCGCGTTTGTCCCGTCAAACTTGTCAACTTCCGCGTTGGACTTGAATTCATTTGACCACAAATGAGTCAAGTGAACTCTTAGTTGACTCAAACTAGAAATATATCAAAATAATGGGCTTTGCTGTAAAATCCAGAAAATCTGAAATACAAACACCTCACCCTTAATTCAGTCTGTCCTTCCTTCCTCAACTGCTGCAGAACCTATTTTTCCTTTTGTTGAAGCTTTTCTTCCTCTTCCCATTTTCTTTTCTTCATCAAAGTGAGAGTGAAAAAGTATACATAGCCGAGAGAGTTTATCTGCAATATGGGCAAGTGAACGATACTCCACCTCTGTAGAAGACTTGGCCACTATGGACTATTTTTTCGCACACCAGGAGATAAGACAAGCTCACAAGCACCCATGGAAACACAAATCCCGTTGTTCATCGACGATCAACTAGGTCACCAGCCTAGTCTACATCGGCAAATGCAATCAATTATAGTGGCCCTTTATTAAACTGTAGTCCATAGGATAGAGTATCCTTAATATATTGAAGTATTCATCTAAGCAACAAAGTCAGCCATGGTCTGATTATGCATGTGTTGACATGCTTGATTCACTGGGAAGGAGATATCTGGCCTAGTTAATGTGAGATATTGTAAAGCACCAACTATACTTCGATATATAGCAAGGTCTACCAAAACTTCTGAATCAGTACGAGCAACAGACGATTTGTAATTTGAAGAAGCGGCACCTGGTTTACATCCAAGCTTTAGAGGTTTTAGCCAATAGGTCGTGGGCACACTTTGTTTGAGAGAGGAAGAGGCCAGTGGAACTCCTTGAAACCTCAATATCCAAAAAGTGGTGAAGACTGCCAAAGTGCTTCATCTCAAATATCATGCTCAACTGACTTATCAGAGAAGAAAAATAAGTGCTGATATTTCCTGTGATGGCAAGATCGTCAACATAAACCAAGTCTAGAGTAATGGATGACTTTTGGTGCTTAAGGAACATTATTTCATGTGATGACAAGATCATCAACATAAACCAAGAACAGAGTAATGGATGACTTTTGGTGCTTAACAAACAATGATGGATCTGCATATGTACTTTTGAAACCCAGGTTCAAAAGGTAGTGAGAGAACTATTCAATTCAGGTCCGAGATGCCTGCTTCAATCCATTCAAAGACTTTCGAAGCTTGCATGCATGGTTTGGAAAACAAGAGTATACAAATCCCGGCAGCTGGGTCACGTAAATTTCTTCATTTAATATGCCATGTAAGAAGGCATTAGAGACATGTTGGAGAGGCCAATTGTAGTAGATGGCTAGAGACAGGATGACACAAATGGTTGATTGCTTAGCAACTGGGTTGAAGGTCTCATTGTAATCCACCCCACATTGTTGATGAAACCCTTTAGCAACTAATCATGCCTTAAACCAAGCGACAGAGCCATCAATTTTGTAGACCCAGCAACAACCAACAATGTGTTTACCAGGAGAAAAATGCATTGGAGACCAGGTACCTTGCCGTTGTAAAGCCGAGAACTCTTCAGCCATGGCTTGTCTCCAATCAGGATCTTTTGAAGCCTCTGTGTGGCATGTAGGTTCACAACTGCATCAAAGTACTCGTTAGAAGGATGCATTATGGGATGTTTGCTGGAGAGAAATACTTTGTTCATACTAATGCCTGACTTCGATCTAGTCACCGTAGTGTCAGTATTGGTAACTGTAGGTGCCCCAGTTATATGCTGAACAGTGGGCAGTATAGGCTGAATAGTTGTCTTAAGGAGACTGTAAAACAGAGTGTGTATGCTGCTATGATGAAGTAGGCTGTGCAGACGGCAATTGTGTGTGGTGTGTAAGCTAGAAGTGGGTTGAAGTAAGCTTTGCAGGGTGGGACTATGAAGACTGCAATGGAGTAGGCTGTGTAGGTGTAGACGGGGATGGTGTATACTGCAACTGTAATTGTTGTGGTGAAGATGGGACGTTATAAACCAGTGGAGTATTGGGTGAATTAAAGGAAACATGAGAGGGTAAAGGCATAGATGATATTGGACGTAGTACAGGTAGGATGTCTCGACTCTGGAGTAGGCATAGCTGGTTGTGAAGACAAATCATTGGTAGTCAAGTCTGTGGTAGAACCAGTCAAAGGCGATGCCTGATATGAACCAAGGATAGATGGTGATATGGAGGATCCTGGTTTGAACCATGAAGGAAAAGAAAACAACCCAGGATTTGGAGAGGGCATTTGATTAGTAGCAGAGGAAGATTATTTGAAGGGAAAATGACTCTCATCAAAGACAACATGTCTTGACAAGTAAACTCTGCCTGTGGATTGATCAAGACCTTTATAACCTTTGTGATCCAGACTGTTATCAATAAAAACACATTATTTAGTTCTTAGCTCAAGTTTATGCTGAATGTAGGGACAAAGCCAAGGGTAGCAAGCACAGCTAAACACTCTCAATGTAGAGTAATTGGTTTTGATAGAGAAAAATATTTGCCAAGGAGATGTGTAATGAAGTTGTTTACTGGGCATCCTATTTATCAAATATGTTGCAGTAAAGGAATGCATCAGGCCAAAAATGGGTGGGCATACAGGCTTTGAAGAGTAAGGTGAAACCAGTTTCGATGATGTGTTTGTGCTTTCTCTCGGCACAACCATTTGCTCTGGTGTATATGGGCACGGAACCTGATGAACTATTCCATTTCAAAGTTAAATGAGCAAAACTGGGAGCTCATGAATTCACCTCCTCCGTCAGACCGAAACATCTTAATATTCATAGAAAGGAGATTTTCAATTTGAAGTTTAAAAGCCCTAAAGGTTTCAAAAACATCAGACTTTTTTAAGTAATGGAAACAACCAAGCATACTTGAGAAGTCATCAATGAAAACCGCATAAAACTTGATTCCATTCAAAGCTAAAGTGGGTGCAGGTCCCCGTACATCTATAGGTCCCCATATACATCACTATGTATCAGTTCTAATGGAGATGTAGTAAAAGTAGCAGAAAGAGAAAATGGAAGTTAAAAGGCTTTTCCATATCTACAAAATTCACAAAAAGAAGGTGTATCAGACACTTTAACCAAATTGGAATTTTACAGAATTTTGTAGAACACCGAAACAGATGGATGTCAAGTATTCTGTGCCAGACATCAGCTGTACCAAGTTCACCAAGAAAATCAACTGAACCAGTGGAAGTGATGGAGCTGGGAAAGGGGTAAAGTCCATTCCCACTCAATCCTTAGAAAAGAGTCTTCTCCATTGTTTGATCCTGTATTCAAAACCTATAAGCCTGAAAACATGGAGATTAGAAGCTATTTCAGGCACATGGAGAATGTTATTCAATTTAAAAACAGAGTGAGGTATTCTAATAAGAGAAGAACTAGACTTAAGGATAGTCAAACCTTGACCATTTCCAATGGAAACCTTGTCATTTCCCTGATAATCTGATTGCACACTAAGGTTCTTCATATCATTCATAACATGATTTGTTGCACCAGAATCTGCAAACCACTTTTGCTCAGGCCCTATGTTGTATGAGGCAGCCATTTGTGTAAGTTGAGAAGGTGGATTTTATCCTTGATAAGAAGAATCCATCCTGTGATAGAAATTGAGCGCTGTATGGCCCATCCAGTTGCAAATCTGACAACAAGGTCTTGACTAGTGAGGAGTCTTGAGGGGTTGACCATGGCCTTTGGTGTTGTTGTATCGCCCCTTGCATCTCCTTGAACTGGCCTTGGCTCTAATTTGACACTAACTCAAAAATAACTATCATTAGATTTTAAACACAATAAAAATTTCATGACAGCTATTCAAATTTTAGGACCTAAATTGGAGGGTTATGATCTTTGTAAATGAATTTTTATTGGTTACACCCCCTAATACACACCCAAATCTATTTAACCCACACACCCAAATCTATTTAACCCCTTGCTTCCTTTCATTGTCACCAGTGTGTGTATGTACAGCCAAATTAATTAAGACCCTTTTCTCCCTTGATTGTCCATTGTGCGCATGCGCATGTATGCACGTGTGTGAGTTATTATGTGTGTATAAGCTAGGTGCACTCCTAAGCATGGGTATCATTTTCCTTTTAGGATTTCAAATCCAACAATGATCATCAAACTATCTCTCATGGTGTGCAATATTTTTCTCTCAGTTAGCGCTCACACACCCAGTCACACGCTCTAATTGACTACCCATGTCCCATACCACCGGTGGTCTTATGGTTCTCCTTTCCACAAAGATTCAACAAAACTTGTCTTATCTAGCTGAAATGATTTCCTTTACTAGAGTTCCTCTGTATGTTCAGATGAAGCTAAAAGCTTTGCAAAACAGGAGAAGACTATGGGCTCAATGTGAAACAGTAAATGATCAGAAGCAGTTGGGAACTCGAAGGCATATGGAGAAAAGGTTCACTCTTCCACGGAAGGATCCCACTCAAGCAACCAATACACTACTCTTAACATCAAAGACCAAAAGACCTCATGTCTTCTCTGGATAAGGATATCCAGTGACAACCTATTTGAATCCAATGATACTGAAGAAATTTCGCCAATAAAAGGGATATTTAAGCAGGAAATTGCTGGATAATATTTAGGTGAAGAGGTAGCTTTTGGTATTTGTTGTTTGTTTTTGCTTGGTAAATTTTCCTTCGTGGTTCTATTCATCGTTACCTTGTCCGGTGAATCTAAGATTTTTCTGAGTCCAATGCATTCATTGTAACTCCCAGAACTTCACAGTGGCTCTGTTCTATGCCTCATATTTCAGGAACCTCAAAATCATTCTATTTCAATATATTATGGTCATCTCAAAGACCACCCTTTTTTATGAGATAAGAATGTTGAGTCTAAAGGAAGAGGACACCTCAAAACTGGAGCCGACTTTGCGCATTATAGGATTGTGATTAGAGGTCAGCTGAACACTTTCTCAAATAGCACCAAGAAAAAATCAACAAATAAAAATAGCAAAACTCTCCAATCTGCTGCTAAAAAAGGATCAGTTGTTGATCACTTGATTGAACACCTAGTGTACAGACATTCATGTACTATCCATTTGCTGTCCAGCAATTGGGTGACTAGATCATTCAACCAATGTGATTCTTCGCTCATGCAATGTCCAAAGTTGGACAAAATGGTTCTGTTGAATGGCATTGAGTTGATTAGCTAAAATGAGCTGGTGTTTGGATGTGCAGTTCGTTTTTGTATCACTGAATCAGTAGCTAGGATCATTGATGATAAAATCTGATGGAAACAGTTAAAGGTGTCTCTTGATTGAATAATTGGGCATAGTTTGCACCAATTGATTGAAATTTCTGACATTTGAGCAATTAATTTTCTCCAAACTTATAGTGTACGAGCATTGGGTCATAAAATAGATTTTTTTTAATTTATTTTTTTACCTTACCCTAGTACTAGTTAGTGGCTCTGAGTTGAAAATGACTTCTCTAATATATTGTCGGCAACCCTTTATTCATCCAATTCTTCAACTTCCTTGATGTCCTCGACTTGCTCTACATCATGGACATCTATATTTTATACAAAATTCGTAAAGTTTTTCCTCACTTCTAGGCCATCATATAAGAGAATGCATTTGATTTTCCTAGTAATACTAATACTCCAAACCCAAGTGTAGATTAAGAATGATGCTCTTGCCCGGCGAGATATGAGAACAGATGAAACCATAGGCTTCTTCCCCACCTCTCTCTCAATGGTACCGGGCAAGACTGAAAGTGACTACTAGACTAGTGCACACAACCAGAAAAATATAAATACATTATAAAACTAGTATATCATTTCCAGCAAAAAATTTAAAAAGAGGATATGATAAGGAAATAATTGATAATTTTTAACTGCAAGCTCATGTCAGAAGAGACAGAAGTACACCTTGATTCAAGGCCCCAAAGTTGGGCAATTTTCAACCTTTAGATGGTATCATGCTTATTCTTGTATTCTTGCCCAATCCATCAGTTATAGCAGCGATTTGATTCACATTACAGTTGATAAGGAATTTTATAACCAAATGCACACACATAAATTAGACATATGTGGATATTCTGAGAGATTGGAATTTAGAGACAGTCTTTTTGACAAAGTCTGGAGTGTCCAAATCTCAGACATTTTTTTATGTATAATTTCCTCTTTTATTACTATATCCACAGTTAACCTCTGAAAACACACAGATTTCAATCAAACATCAATAAAGATTTTCGAATTATCGATCTAAACTTCTATACCCATGCATCCTACTTTTAATTGATTATCTTGAGAATTGTTTAGAATGCTTTATTTTAACCATGTATATTAGAACAATGACCAAACAAAGACTATCTATCACTCAAGTGTCAGCATAATTTGGCCCATGGCATAGTACTAACTATTATAGTGAGCAAAGTATTGCATTGGTCTTTTGCCTTAAGATAATCTTGCTCTATGTAACAAGCAAACTGAACAAGAGTTTCGAGATTCAAACTTTTGTTTTTTGGTAAGGCAGTTCCTTCAGCTGAAGAGTTTACACGTGACAGGGTTCCACAGAAAATACATATCACTCTCTCTTTAACTGAAGAGCTTGAATTGGTCGCTTTCTGCTCCATATATATTGAGCTTCAGGGGTCAAGGCCCTAGTTGGATTCTCGAAGTCGGTTGTCCTGCACTGATCAACTTTTTTCTTTTTTTTTCTTTTTTTTTATTATCTGAAATGAAGATTTCACTAGACCAAAAACAAAGAGCAGATCTAGAAAGGCCAAATAAAACCGCAATAATTATCCAGAGTGGCATCATCCCTTTTCCTTTCTCAAGCTAGGTTGCGAGAAATAGCTCTTGTAATTTCTAGAGAACCAAAGACAAACTAACTAAGCCCATCTGATCATGACAGTGGCTTCCAAAAATCCTACTAACTATGCCTATGTGGATTGATACATAATTTTGGTGCAATTCAGGTCTTTGAGATAGGCCTACAACTCCACGTCAATCAGGCCCAACTGAGACAGGAGAAAGCCTGCCAATAGCAGTGCATGATCTGAGAAGGGTGCTCCATTCACAAATCAGGCGCTTTTAGGTAGACCATTAGGGGGCACAACAAACATAACTGCAGCCTAGCAGGTTCAGTCAATGGTGAGAGCCTAGTTGTTAGTTGTACTAGTCTGAAACTGATATCAGTTGGATTGCATTCACTTTTACTTTGAGTTTTCATATCAAGGTTAAGACAAAAGAAGGACTGACGTGAAGTAGGGGATTTTGAGTTTGCTGCTTAAAGTAGTAGTTCAAGACTTCAAGTAGAACACTAATGAATTTAAAGCAGACAAAGTAGTCAACTGCCTCTAAAAATTGACTTCCATCCATAATTTTCTAGTAAAATTAGTAGTTTGTGATTTTACATCTATTCCAGTTCCTAATCTGAGAAAAATTCTCCTTGATATTGAATTTGGCAACCAGTGGCAGAACCTTAGTCCAATAGTCTGGTTTTCCTTAAGAAAAATTTTTTTATCCCAAGCCATTACAAGGGTAGCCTACTTTGCAGTATTTTTGATTTGCTACCGTCTAGAACTATAATCTCTTAAGAATATGTGAGGGATAGATCTTTATCCAATAGGGACTACTGAACAGGAGGACTTTGGTTTTCTTTCTCCACTTCATCCAACCACTGCCACCATTCACAAATTCCGCTAGTTGATCACACTAGATTGTTAGCAGCGTCTAAGCTTCAAAATCCATCTCTGGATTTCTAAATTGCAATTCAGACAGCCTGATTTTGTTGAAGCTTTAGAGTCCTATATTCTTACATTCAAATCCCTACTTCTGTCTGCTGAATTTCAATCTAGAAGTTGTCCAGGGAGTTCTGTTCTGGCAGAGTTTGATTGTGTTGAAGGCAGCAGTTTGAAAATAGTCTAGCGAATTTAGTCGTGTTTCGTTAACTACTGATCTGCTCCATATTTTAGGCTGTTTTCTACCTAAAATTAGTGAAAAGAACTGTTTCCAGATTTAGGGCACCTTGTGAAGAATTCTTTGTTATTAGATTTATTCAATTATGGTATTAAAACATAGAATTTCTTCATAAACATTGCATGTTTCATACCAGTGGCATAATATAACAATTGTGAAATGCACTTAGAACTACAAACTCTTCTTTTTCACTTCCAAGATAAAAACTAATCAGATCTTTTCAAATGTCTAGAAACACCGGATCTGACTTTTACTGGCTTCATGGATGAAGTGAAGGTTTTTTATTTATTTTATTTTATTTTATTTTTTTGTTAGCATCACTTTGTTTAATTAAATATTTATTTTGAGAGGAACAAAATAGAGTTTTGTTAAACCATTGGAGAAGAGTGCATTAAAACATATAGTCCTTCGAGGCAATAGACAGTAAAACAACAAAACAAAATTGCAAAGTAAAAATGCAATTTTCAATGGCTCATCATGATTCACCCGTTATGGTTATCAAATCAGCTTCTTCATTTCATATTTGAGCTAGTTAAGGGCCTATAGTTTGTTCATCTGCCTATAATTCAGTCATCTGTATAAGCCGAGTTAGATAAGCTATATCTGCACTTTTTTCTTTTCATGCAATAAAAGTTGTTGCCTGTGGATAGCCTGAATGGCAGCATAATAAAGTCTCAAGTATCCAAAACAGGGGATACATTTAAGTTCTAAGTGATGGAGGAGGTAAAAATCCTAAATAGAGTATGCATGACATTATTGATACATTTAACATAGGAGGTTGCTCTTTTTCAAGTAATTTTTCAAGCAAAGCAATGAACACATTCCATTATTACAAAAAGCGATTTGAATAAAAATTATTTATGTCAACCTTGATTCATATTTGTAAAGAATCGTAAATTTGATGTACATTTTCTGTGTACAAAATATAGATGTGTACAAAAAGGACTGAATTAAGAAATAAAAAATAATGAGTAGCTTCAATTCTTTTTGAGTTCATTAGAAAGGGCTGCACACATCTAATGTATGAGTAATATATATTGTTGACATATCTCAAATCCAAACTGCAACTGTGGTGCCTCTGAAGTTGATGATGAAGAACTAGTAGTGATCGGTATAAAGTTCTTCTTATCATCAAATGATAACAGAATGAATGAACTAGCAGGGAGAATTACAACTTCATCTTCCTTACTTGGTGGTAAGACCATGACTGGAAACCAACAATAAAAGCTTGAAAACACCTTTTAATGTCTTCAGTCGAGGGCTTCTGTCTCCTCCATAAGAAATGGATGATTCAGCAGCATGTCAGCGGTCCATCTTTTTTATGGATCTCTCACAAAATACCTCCTGCGCAAATCTTCTCCTTGCATAGATATGTGGGATTTCCATTATGCTATAGGGAAGCTTCCGGTCGTCATCTCAAGCATAGAACATCCCAAAGCCCATATATCACAAGCCCAATCGTATTCGCCCCACACCAAATGAGAGATTCTAGGGACATATAGATTGGGGTGCCATGGAGAGCTCCTCTATCCTTGAATCCAGCTATTTGGGCAACTCTGAAATCAGCAATCTTGACTTGACCTGTAGATGAAGACACCGGAAGAATAATACTGGGCTTAGTATCACAGTGCACGAACCCCTTCTTGTGCACATGATCGAGTCCCAACAGTATGGATTTGGTGTAGCGTTGAATCTCATCTTCTTGCATAGCTCCCCAATTATTGATATCGTCTTCAAGAGTTCCTCTAGAAACGAAGTTGAGGAACAGAGTGTAAGACTGTAAACTGGTTGGTGTTCTTCGATGGTCACACCATCACCAAAGAATTGAAAAATCTAGGAGCAATCCTGAAGGTGGGGCAAAATCGAGCCCTCTTTCTTTAAAGATTGAGACTCAAAAAGCAACATGGATTTCACCACCATTGTAGGAAGCTAGAGGTTTTGATTTAGGATAGTAACAAAATTCACACACCCCTTTTAAGGCGGCAGACAGAGATTTCTAGGCAGGTAGTTTAATGACCGTTACACAGAATCCCTTTCTTTTATTTTCAAGATTTCTTAGACTAGACTGACATATTCAGGTAACGGTCATAATACAACTTGTTTGAATTAGCTGTACATGTTGCTAATGAAGGTAGGAGTTTCTACAAGAGAGTAAAAAATGAATAAAATTTTAATAAACAAAAGATGTTAACGAAAAACTACAGTTTTTGTATAATATTGTACAAACACAATCAATCATATCTACTCCTATTGATATGAAATTTTAGGACATTCCATTAGAGGGAATGATAATCATTTTGAGTGGTTTAGATTATAATTATGTGGGCCTTACATTGGATTCCTGGAGACAAGTTAACAAAATAATAGTGATTTCTGGATATGCAATTTTTGAATCAAAAGATATGCAACCCATTCTCTTGGACCCTTTTGAATTTATAAGTAATAGGTAATTGAATTTATAAGTAATAGAATTGGGCTATCATAAAGAGTACCTTCATTTGTTTAGGTGGGCCTTTATTCTTGCAAATCTAATCTATTCATTTACATAGCCCTAAATTTTCAAATCAATCTAATCCAAATAAATAATCTTGGTAGATTTAAATAACATGGCATAAAAAAAATTCTCACGACATAAAATAAAGGGAAACTGAATAACATCAAGAAGTGGCTGTATTTGATAAAAATATTTAAGATATGAAAAAAATAAATATATGTATTTAAATATACTCATCAAAGAGGTATCCATTGTACTCAAATAGAACAAGAAAAAAATAAATGAAGAAAAAAGAAACAAAAGGCAAATGAGTTGAAGAATTACCTATATGGTTGTATTTGAGTACCAATGCAAATGAGTACTTAGAACCTTTTTTGTTAACACAATAAGCCTCCCAAGAAAAATTTCCTAGGTCCACAATTGGCACCCTAACTTGGACTAGACTACATGCAAATGGATGTTGGCCCTCTTCTAGCTAGATCCACCCGGAGTGCCCATTTACAGGCTTATCCCTCATATGACATCAATCCCAAAACTCCAGTAGGCCCAAAAGGGCTAAAAGTGCTATTTATGATATGATCATGTTTTGATTGGGTGTAATTAAACCTATGGTATTCTGTAGTGCCCTAGTGTAGGTCTAAGCCATAATAACTAGTAGAGCTATCAAAGGGCTAATTCTTGTTAGGTTTGTGTCTTGTATTCCGGGTTAACTGGATGAGTCCTTTAGGTTAGCCAAGGGTTGAATTAAGCTAAGGGTGTTTTGGTAATTGTACCGGAGCTTTCTTGGCCTCTAAGAAAGTGGGGATTATAAATATTATTTAATCTATAATCCTAGATTTTATGGAAGAGAGTACCCTCTCTTGTCCGTGGTGTTCCCACTTAACACAGGAGAGACAATGAGAGTGTGGGAATCTTTGTTTGCCTTTGAACTCTAAGGAAATTGGTTTTCCAGGAACGTGAGCATTTTTACCAAACCATATAAATCTCTTATTTTCTTGTATGGTTGATTGTTGATTGGTGTTTTCTCACACTTTTGCACACACGTGAATAACTGTTTGGACCATTGGGTTTGGTGGTGGTATAGCAAAGCGTTCATTGGACCATAATTGCCTAGGGCCCTATCTTTCCCTCGAGGGTCTAGACTGAAAAAAAGCAATTTTTTTTTAGACTACGATAAGTTGTCAAATTGATTCTATGCTCATTTAGCATGGTAGTGTTAAAACCCATTTTCTTTTTAAAGTTTGATTGGTGAGCCCATGCGAAGTAGAAAAGATTAAATTAAGTAACAAATAAAATAGCAAACAAAAATTCCTTTTAATGATATTACATGTAATGATAACTTATTAGGTTACTATCAGTTTAGTCGGTGTTTAGGTATATGAAAAACATAATATCAGCAAATTTGATTATTGTTTTCATTTTCATAGAATAAAATATTGTTAAATCTTAATACTGTGACAATTGCATGACGTGTAATGCTTTTTACAATCTTAACATAACCTAAAGATGGGAAATGAATACCCAATCATCACCAAATGACTCAGTGCATAGGAAAGTAAAGGTCCCACCTATACATTCTTTCTCTCGAAAGTTTTTAATTGGTTGAAGATTTTTGAGACAAAACAGTCCTTCCTTTTGCCACATCAGCAAAAGAAACTATTCTCAAATTTCAAATTTCAAACAACACATTTTTTATTTAATCCAACGACACATTCCTCCCTCTCTTACTCAAATAGCACATCTTTTCTCTTCCCTACTATTCATACCTCTCTTTCTCTCTCTCTCTCTCCTCTTCCTCTCTCTTCTCTCTCCCTCTAACCTTCTTTTCCACTATAATATCTATTCACTACAACAAATCTCCTTGCATCCAACTATCATAATCCATTGACAACCTCTTATGTAAACTTATATATAAACTTAAAATATAGGGAGCCCGGTTTACATATAAACTTAAAATATAGGGAGCGCCTCTCCTAAGCTCAAGCTTAGGATAAGATAAGCTCAAGTGTGTGGCTCACGCCTATGGGGCCCACCTAGGGACCCGCATGGGGATGTGAATAGAGGATTTTGCAAGACTCCCTAGGACCATTTTCTCTGCAAAAAATCAACCCCAACAGTAGTTTCTATCATCTCCATATATGCCCGAAAAATTTAATGGTCAACTGTTCATTTGAATCAGCGCAAAGTCGATCCAATGATCTAGTAAATTTGAATTTGATCAAAAATTGGTAGACATGTGCAATTCATGGGGATCATGTGTTTTGTCCATTTGGAACAAAGGTGCGCCGCAAGAGCTTGTACCTGCAGAATTTCTTATATAAGCTTAAACTTAGAAGAGGCTTGCCCTTACATATATTATCTTTTGCCCTCTAATGTTTATTTATATATATTTATCTGCTTCAAAATGTTTTCATACCTAAAGCAAAACTCCAGAAATGCTAATCACCAAGAAATTCCAAAATTGATTGAATCATAAAATATAAGTTTTCATATTGCCAACTCAATTAATTCTCATCCTTAAATCTCAATCAAAATCCCACACACACGATTAGGAATTTAAAAAAATATTGCCAAAAAAGATGTTTGTCAGAAACCTCAACCAAACAGGCATCTATTAAGATAGGGTTTTTAAGGGGTCAAGAAAAAGTGGATTAGACATTCAAGTAATTTGTAACATAGAGATTTTATCAGGTGTATGATTTTCAAAATCTAATCAAATCAAAACTATAAACATAATAACATTAGATGATCATAAATATAATAACAAAAAATCACAATATTTATTTATAAAACAATTTTTAAAATGTGAAGAAGTTTAAAAATTCTTAAAGATAAATTAGAAAAATACTATCGTTCAAAAAATTTTCAACCAATAGATTAATTGGAAGACAAATTCAAAAATATCTCAACCATATTACCTTATTTCTTTGGTTTCTTCCAATATCTAAATAATTCTCTAACAATTTTTTTAATTTTTTACTATCTCACTACTTCAAAAGGAAGCATTTTTCTATAAATGTAAGAGAAAGGGAAAGTGGCATTTTATATATTGTTATGCTGTCATTCATAAATCATGCATAAATATAGTTTTGTTTACTAATCACATTAAATTCATGGCACTTCTAAAATAACATGAAGTTGGTCGTGCGATACTCATTTTGTAAATCTTTTATAGTTCATTAAATGTAATAAAGCAATGCATGAAGCAAAGATAATAAAATTGTTATAGCCTTTATGGGGCCCAAAACCAAGTCCTTTCATTTAATAGAGTTGAAATTCTTCTGTAGATAGGTTACACCCTAACTCTTTTTTTGGCTGGTTGTTTGGTGGATTAGACTGATTTGATTAGGATTTCATAGACCTGTGTGACAACATTATATATGTTGTAAATGTTACAGATTGGAGTAAGGTGGGCTAATGTGTTGCATCAGATTTTGCCATTAAGTCTTTTTTGTATTCCCATTAATATTTCATTGTTGAGCATTCCATTGAAATAATTACTATAACATGAATGGTTATAAATATGGGCTAATAAACCGGAATGAACTGAAATTCAAACCAACTTTTTTAGCACCAATCTATTTCAGTCATTCCGGCTGAAATGAACCGACATTGACAACTATGTTGTTAATCCAACAAGACCTCCACTAAAAGAGGGACACTCGTGTACATTTTTCTAATGGATTCGATATCATTGCGAACATCCTATCCGAGGTTGTCCACCATCGGATTAGTGGCCCCATGTTAACAAGAGACTAGGATTTCATGCAACATCATGATCAGCAGGATTTCTCCAGACATGAGCAACAAAATAAAACTCAATGGTGACGCTCATCTAGTAAGAAAGTGATCAAAATAAACTCCCTTCTCTAGTTCTACATGTAACCAAATTTACTCTAATGGGAGTTATCTTGATAAGATTGATTAGATAAAAAATTACAATATCAATTTTGTTACTCTTATAGAAGTTGTTGTCTCCATAATTACATTGATCACATAAAAAATCATAATAAAATATAAAAAAAATCATACATTTATATGTCATCAAACATTTATTCAATCTTACGGTTAACTCTCGATGGTAAGTTTTACTAAAAAAAAAAAAACTCTTAATGGTAAAACTGGACACATCTCATAGAAAAGTGCATACGTGTATTTTAAATAGTTTAATTTTCAATGAAATGGGCCACATTATGGAGTTTCACTTATCTCACTCACCCTCGTGGGTCAGAGCCTAAGATAAACCACACTAACATCTTGAGAATCTCAGATTGCAAAGTATTTATGATTAGCATAAATCCAAATAAATGCCTGCATAAAATCTTGAATTTTTATTCATATTTTATTCACATTTTATATAATGTTTAATTTTGCAACAGCCTTGCTGCGTAGTTTTACTTTTATGGGTAATAAACTGCTCATATGGCTCATCAAGTGATCTTAAATCAAACAACTGGAAACATCATTGGGTCGACGGCTGGCACATCCTTATATTTGATAGGATCATCACTTGTAGCGAAAAGTAAAACTATTTCTTTGATCACACCATCCACCCGGCCGAAAGGCCCTACATTGTATGATTAAAATAGGAACATAAAAAAGAAAGAAAGTTTATGAAACCTTATGATGATGTGGATAATGTGCATAATTCTTTTTAATTGTTATCAAGATGGATGGTCTTGGGTCCAGAACACTTGAGGCCCACTATCTATATGTGAGTCTTGAAACCTGAGGCTTCTAATTGCAAGTCCCCTTTCCTTTTCTTTTTCTCTCTCTCTTTTTTTTTTTTTTTTTTTTTGTGATTCCTAACCTTATGAGATCCTTAAATAATCAATTCTCTAACATGAATCTTGATTTGCAACAGTAATTAAATTTGATCTATAACAAAGGAAATACCTTGAGAATATTAAACAAGGGTTACAGTTAACACTGTCAGAACAAACCCACACTTATACTGACATAAAAAAAACATCTAAGGCCAGTCACAATTACTAAAAAAAAAAAAAAGAGTACATTGAGTCCCACCAAACAACAAATTAAGCTCTATCTAACACCTTTGCCAAAAAAATCCGCTTCCTCATTGTCTCCTATCAGAATATTAACCCCACTTTGAAGATGCTTTACTAATCTGCCAAAAAGGCCTTTCCCATTTATCCATCTATGAGGGAGCATTCGAGGATTACTTTCAAGCCAAAAGAATGGCACTTAAAACACAATGCCTCTCTTGTAGCCATAAGCACAGCCTTAATGAAACCATGATCCCAACCAGACCAAGCAATCTCTTAATCTTCCACCACAGTAATTAAATATGTAGAAATTGATCATGATGGCATCATTTCCATCTTAAACAACATTTTCCACAAAAATTTTATTACGAAATGATAATGAGGATGGTATCAACTATCAAGGGATGCCAGCTTAAATTGGTTGGATTTGTCATGAAGCCGAAGGATGGTTAAGCTGGAGGGATCCGACATTGGGCACCTTGCTCCCATGGAAGTCTCAAGCCATGATTCACCTTGGGCTCTTTACAAGTGGGGTTAGGGGATATGCTAGCGGTTCAGCCCCCTTAGGCTTTTAGTAGGAACATTGTAGTGTTCTAGCAGTGTAGTGGACACCATCACACTCATACGATCTACTATAAATCCATTTACCAATCCATGGCCTTCATCTTTTAAACATGCACTGGTTGATCAAAGGTCTATGTTTCTGAACTTCTCAATATGCTATCATGACAAAATAAAAAATAAAAAAGGAGAGACTCGGATAGTCTTTTTGGAAATCGTAAGCTCCCTCTCTCTTTATTGGTCATTTTACTTGGTAAAATCTTTAATGGCAATATGGAAATCTTTCTTTTGATGCAAATCTATTTGACAATTCTATTGCACGTACAAACTACCATATTGTTATTAAAGATAATGACAACGAAGTTACCAACATTGGGAGATGAAATGTAAAATAGAATAGCGTACTGAAAAGTTTAGAAACATAGCCTTTGATCATCCATTACTTGTTCAAATGATGGAGACCCTGAGTCAGCAAATGGATCTGAAGTAGAGCATATGAGTGTCATGTTAACCACTGCACTCGGAGAGACTACAACATTGCCACTAAAAATCGAAGGGGGGCTGAACCTCTAACAGATCTCCTTACACATCTCCCATCCAAAGTGAAACCACCAAGAAAATGTTTTGCAGCGCCACAGGAAGCCAATGGCCCAATCTTGCCGACTCCCCCACTTCTTCGGCTGGCAAGACAAATTCAACCAATATCGTCGTGGAGTTAGCAGGACAACCTCCCACCTTATATAGACACATTGGATGATAGAGAGAACTAAAAATTAAAAGACAAATTTAAAGACAAAATCGTTCTGAAGATATGTTCCCTCTACATTTAGTAAGTTGGAGAGGATTTAATGAAAGGAGATGATTTTTTCAAAATGTGTGAAAGGATGCAATTAACAGGAGAAGGAGCTTAAGAATACAGGTGCATGCATTGCACATTTGCAGTCCTTAAAATGAATTGAGATTCAGTGAGCAAAAACGCCACGGTAATCGTGGTCACGCAGTCAGGCCTCCCATTGGTGCCGCCATAGTCATTGTGGGGTTTTTAATCAAAGGATCTAGACTCCTTAAAAATAGAATGAGGCCTAAGAAGAAAATAAAGGACTTTTAAGCATACATCCCTATTTTTATGTACGAATACAACTATTTGATAGGGTCCATTTTTAATAAATTAGATGACAATCTCTTTATTTTTAGTATGTTAGAGATCGAATCTTTCTAAATTGACGTCATATCCAAATATAACAATATATAGGTCCCGTCTCGAATCCAATATAGATAAATCCGGGCCTAAATCCAATGGTTCGACCTCATCTGACCCATTTGTATCCTCAGTAGTGAACCGGTGATCCCTAATGATGTCCTCTAGACTCCAACAGTCGTGTTAAAAATTTATAGATCCATTTGATAGTTTCAATCCATTAAGCTCTTGAAAAGGGCTCTTTCCCCGAGTGATAAGGACTAGCAGTTTGCACCAAGCTATTTAGAGTTTGAACTCTAGGCATGTCTCCTCTTTCTATGTGTGCAAGCTTATTTTCTATTTTTGTGGACTTCCATATTGCATATGTGGGCTTTCTCTGGGTTCCAACCCCCTTAGCCCCAGCAATGAGTCAATTAAATATTTTGCAGTATTTTGAAGAATTTTCATCAAATAGTAGATCAAGAAAAAAAAAAACCACAGAAACTGCGGCATCATAGTGGTGGCTACCAGTCTTCTGCTTGACAAGTGGCTGTATTAGAATCATATAAAAATAAAATAAAAAAAGCGCTCCCCTGGGCATTCCCATCCACTCCTCCAAGCTGGCAACATCCAAAAGATCTGATATTTTGCCTAGTGTGCACAAATTTCTCCTCTATCTGGCAGGGCCATTTAAATCAGTGAGTTCACGCCATCCATCGACGGGTCCTACATTGGATGAGTTTTAAGTAAAACAAAGATAAAATAAAGAAATAAACCGAGTGAAAGCTTAAGATAATGACACTGTGTATTATGGGCCTTCAAAATATTTTAGATAAAAAAATTTTAAAATGAATTGCGTGAATCGTGGGTTGCGCTTTTCTTAAGCCTATAAATGCACTCAGACCAAATTATTTTCTGAATTAACCGCAAGTGTGCCTCCAACCTCTATGACCAATTTTGAACACCATGACCCACCTTAACTAATATGTGAATGTTGCCAAAATATGAACATCAATGGACCCACCTAGGATAGTATGCGAGTATCACCAAAATATGATTGACTTAAGGGCAACGGACATTTGGAGATAACTACCATGATCATTAGGTTTGGCTTTAGGGTAAAGCTACTAAAGCATTCGCTTTAGGCCCATGGTAAGAAGGCCCCATATTTTTCAAAAAGGCTATAATATATTTCATTTTTTAAATTTAGATAAAGGAAAGAAAAGGCCAAGTATGCAAATGCTGAATGAATTTTTTGATTTGCTGCTTCTGTATTTTGTATGTTCACCTCACACATGTTTCATCACAGCATAATCACCTCTAAAATAAAAGGGTGGTTGCTATTCAGATACATGGGATATTCTCACAATCTAATTGTAATCTACTGAACTACCCCTTACCTAATCCTCTTCTTCTTTGGTTTCATGCCGTGCCTCTCTCCCTTACAAACTGAGGTCCAAATTCTATAGATGACTCATTCAACTACTCTCCCCCTAACCTTACCTCAAATTCCAATCATCCTTAAATTCTTATGGGTTTTTTTTTTTCACTCAAAGAACTTTAACTTTTTGGGCTGCAAAAATAATTTACAGTTTACGGTGTAAAAATTAATAAATATGATTGATACTAATATTTAAATATAGAAAGGCCTTACATAGGGTTGCCGTTTTAGGCCTCACATTCCATTGAGCTGGCCCTCATCATTAAAGACAATAACTACCATGCCAACTTCAAAGCTTACAATGGCTCCCTAGCCCATTTTTCTTACTTGGCCCAAAAACAGGTCAATCAAGCCAATCAGGAATTGAGTCAACCCAAGTTAGGCCCAAACCAACCTAACTCAAAATAGACCTTGGGTCAACCCGAGCCAGGCTCAAATAAATGTAAAAATAAAGGGCTCCTCAATGAGTCGACCAAGCCCATACCCTTCGACACCAACTTACCAGAGTTACTCAAAGAAGCAATATGTGTGTGGGGGGCCATCTTATGACAACCCAGGATATCTCCCACTCAGCTTAGCCCAGGAGCCCTTGGCCTTAGGACCAAGGGACACTTGATTATGGATAGCTGAAAACTAATTCCTAAGGGCACATCTAAACCTTCATATTCACATGCACAAAGTAAAACTATGGGAGGTGGCCAACGAGGGTAATTGTCGAACACAAGACCTCTCTACGTTTTGATGCACAAGATTCTTAGCTAACTAAGCTACACTCGTTGGTTTAATATATATATACTTATTTATTTATTTATTTCAACCATATCTGATGTGGGGTTCTAGCAATGAAGCCTAAAAGGTTCTTTACCATTTTGAAAACTTCCAATATACTTATCATTTTATTAATGGAATGGCTTCATCATGGATAAATGTTATTGGAAAAAAAAACCTAATATATCATATTATTCTAACCTCTGATTTTGCTTTTCGGAGTTCTAGCAGTCTTTTAATCTATCTATACATATTTCGATTCAATCCAACAGTAAATAAAGGTTACATATGGGTCAATCTAGGGCCGTGAATTCCTTACAACTGTGGAGCCATTAGCACTAACAAACAAGGAAAGAAATATGAAACTGAAAGATTAACCGAGAGATGTGGTCGGTTAGAGGGGTTCACTCACTCACCTCACCTTGTGCACAAGTGGGCTGTGGATCAAGGATGAAAACAGTGGTAGCGGCGGGCGTAGAGGCCCGCAGTCGAAATGCTACGTAGCGGGCGCTACATAGCGATAATGGCTTTACGTAGTGGAGTAATAGTGTGATTTGAAAAAATCATCAAAAAATTCTGAAAATTTTTCAAAAAATCCTAAATATTAGAAAATGATAGAATATATGATTTACTTGCAAAAGTAATTAAGATAAAGCAGTGTAGTGGTCCCCTCATTGCATGAGGTCTTGTATCGCTGTATTAATAGAAAATAATAGTAACGATCATTTTTTTTACATGTATTCATGTTGTCTGTTAACTTAACTAATGAAAAGCTTATTAAAAAAACTATGTTGAGGTAATATCAACAAAATAAACAATGTATTGAACTTGAAGTCAAGACTCAAGATTTAAAAGTTAGAACTTAGGAGGGTAATAGTAAACACTAAACAGTGAACAGTCAATACAACAAATGTGGAATAACATAATAATTAATGACTCCATAAAAACACTCCACTTGAGAGAAACTCTCTGCATCAACTTCAATTCAGCGAGATCTTGCATGCTTTGGTGCTCTTTAAAGGATAGAAGGGGGATCCTATGTATTTTAGTATTCTTTCAAAAATAGAAAAAGAGTAGAAAAGTTGAATAAAAATGTTATTTGAAGAGAAAAAAGTAAAAAAATAATCTTTAATATGTATTTCAATTTTTTTGAAAAGTAGTCATCATTTACACTTTGTAGCAGCCCTGTAGCGACCATAGCAGTCCCGTAGTGGCCGCTACGGAAGATAGTTGCGCTATCTTCAATTTAACATAGCGGCCGCTATTTTCATCTATGATATGGATTAGGCGTTACTACTGATGACCGGCCCCAACCATCCACATTTGAGACAGAATCACCTGAGTCCAGGAATTAAAATAAGTAAAGGCTCTCAGTTGGGGCACATTTTCATTGAAAGCTCAACCATTGGATGTTAGACAAAATGGCCCATTCTGGGAACTTTGAACGGTTTAGATTCGCACTCCAATGGCATGATTAAACGTAAATGGATCTCCAAAATTTTAGGGCATACCTGAATCTATCGCTGAAGGAGACGGAACGGCTGCCAAACTGGGACTTACAACTCCCTCGATCTTCTCTTGATGCCAGCAATGTGATGGTAATGCTAAGCTCTATCCTTCGAGTCAGTGTGTATGAAAATGAGGGAGTTCCCTGGCTTTTATAGCCATCCGACCATCAATGGACGACTGCAACGTTCCTTTTCATTGTGGAACGTTGCAACGTTGCCTTCATGGAGAATAAACACAATGTAACTGAAAATGAGATTGAATGGTAGTGAATGACACTAAGGGAGGAGGGAGATGACCGTTACAAAAAATGGGCGATGGTCATTTGGACCACCACCTTCGGCTACCAACAATCTCCCACTTGGTCCATATGACCACCATACATCGCTTAGTATATATATAGTATATAGAAAATACCTTATTTTGCAAACGAATTTTGAAAAACAACTCTAACTGATGCGCATCATTTGGAAACACCGATCATCCATGAAAACTGTAATGCTAAGGTCTTTAATCTGTGATTAGATCAGTTTACTAATGCGAACTGTGGCGGTTACACATCTTGACGATATATTTCCTTCCACAATCACAACACCAGTATCCTTTTCTAATCAAGAACTTAAGTAGAATCTTTAATATGACTTCTTTAATGGGAACTATAACGTCATAATACCTTTTATATTCTCACTTCATTGCACAATTATCACATGTGAATATAAAACAAAGTAAGAATTGCAAAATCGTTTCTTTAACTGATCAATGTATAGTGTCATACATCATTGATACCTACGAGGCATATTTTTCAAGCCCATACTCATTACATGGTCTTTAAAATCATTTGGCGCCAATTTGTCAATGGATCAGCAACCATGAGCTTCGATGGAGCTCCAACAATTGACACTAAACGATCTCACACTTTCTCCTTCAAGACAAGATACTTTACTTCCAGAAACTTTGATTTACTGGAACACTTGTCATTCTGCGCAAAAAGTCGAGCAGCATTGTTGTCGCAGTAAATCTTTAGCGGTTCAGAAACACTGCCCATAATTGTAAGTCCCTTGATGAAGTTACTCATCTATAATGCGTGACCTGTGGCTTTAAAGCACACCACATACTCTGCATCAAATGTGGATGTAGTGACTAGCAATTGCTTTGCACTCCTTCACGATACAGCCCTCAGCCAACAGAAAGATGTAACCCGATGTTGACCTTCTTGTATTGAGTCAACCCACAAAATCAGAATCTGAATATCCAATGACCTCCAGTGAATTGGATCTCTGATATGTGAGCATATATCTTCTAGTGCCGTTGAGATAACGCATCATTTTCTTGACAGCTACCCATTGAGGTATGCCAAGATTACTTTGATATCTGCTTAACATCCCAACTGCAAAACTAATATCTGGCATCGTGCATGTCTGTAGGTACATTAGACTTCATACTGCTGCCGCATAGGGATATTTATTCATTTCCAACTTTTCTATGTCAGTCATGGGGCATTGTTCTTTACTAAACCTATCTCCCTTAGACATAGGGGTATCTTGTGGTTTCCTCCTTTCCATTCGGAAACGTTTGAGAATATTTTGCACATAAGCTTCTTGATACAACCCGAGTAATCCTCGAGATCGATTTCTGAATATCTCGATTTCTATTACAAAGGTTGTTTCACCCATATCTTTCATGTCAAAATTATTCTCAGGGTATACCTTAGTTTTTCGAATCATACTAAGGTCATTGCTGGCTAGTAAAATGTCATCTACATACAGGACTAAAATGATGAACTTGCTCCCACTGATCTTAAGGTAAATACAATGGTCAACTGAATTTTTGGTAAAATCGAAAGATGTAATAATATGATTGAACTTTAAGTACCATTGTCTGGAAGCTTGTTTCAGCTGTATATTGACTTCTTTAACTTACAGACCAGCCTTCGATTGTTACCTTGTTGAACAAACCCTTTGGGTTGTTCCATATACACTTCTTCATCAAAATTCCCATTTAAGAAAGCTGTTTTAACATCCATTTGATATAGCTCTAAGTCAAGATGAGCTACTAGGGCCATTACAATTCTGAATGAGTTTTTCTTAGATACCGGAAAGTAAGTTTCGTGATAATCGAGACCTTCTCTCTGAGTGAATCATTTAGCCACTAGTCGGGCTTTAAATCGTTCAACTTTACCTTTAGAGTCCCTTTTGGTCTTAAAGACCCATTTACAACCGACGGTCTTGAACCCTTCAAGTAGTTCAACAAGATTCCAAACGTCATTTATAACCATGGATTCTAATTCTTCTTTCATAGCATCTAACCATTTATCAGAATTTTCACTGTTTACAGCTTCGTTAAAAGTTATGGATCTTCTTTAATTCCAATATTCGATTCTTCTAGATACACAACATAATCATCTAAAATAGCAGGCCTTCTCATACGAGTCGACCTTCTAAATACTTCTGGATTTTCTTCAGGAATGTTTGGTTGTATTGGAGGAGTTGGTTGTGTATCTTGAGGAAGTGGATCAACAGGTCGTTCTGGGAATGCCCCTATATCAAGTGGAATCATTAATCCACCTTGAGTAGAGGATTGAGGCTCATCTCTAATCTCCTTGTATATAATGTTTCTAGCCTCGCTACTCCCACTGTTGTCATGATTCTCCAAAAACCTAGCATTATGGGACTCAACTATTCTTGGTGAATGATTAGGACAGTAAAACCGATACCCTTTAGACCTCTCTGGATAACCAATAAAATATCCACTCACGGTTCTAGGGTCTAACTTCTTTTCTTGTGGATTATATACTCACACTTCAGATGGATATCCCCAAACTCGGAAATGGTTTAAGCTGGGTTTCCTACCAGTCCATAACTCGAAAGGAGTTTTGGGAATTGTTTTACTAGGAATCCTATTTAAAATATACATGGCCATCTTCAGTGCTTCACCCGACAAAGACTCAGGTAACGAAGTATTACTAACCATACTCTTAACCATATCTAAAAGAGTCCTATTCCTTCTTACAGCAACTCCATTTTGCTGAGGAGTTCCAAGCAGTGTATTGGGCAACAATACTTTCGGATTCTAGGAATCTTGCAAATGGACCAGGGTTACGGCCTGCTTCAGTGTACCTACCATAGTATTCACCACCACGATCCGATCTCATAATTTTGATCTTTCTATCTAATTGCTTTTCTACTTCTGCTTTGAATATTTTGAACATAGTCAAAGCATCAGACTTTTCTTTAATGAGATAGACATAACCAAAACGTGAGTAGTCATCTATAAATGTAATGAAATATTGTTCTTCTATAAAACAAGGTATATCTATTTTTCCACAAACATCCGTATGGATTAACTGCAGGAATTTAGAACTTCATGTGGCAGTTTTCTTCACTGTTTGTGTCTGTTTTCCTTTAATATAGTCAACACAGACATCGAAATTAGTGAAATCAAGGGTTGGTAATAACCCATCCTTCACTAATCTCAACATCCTCTCTTTCGAGATGTATCCTAGCCGTTTATGCCACAACATAGAAGAGTTTTCTTTTGCTAGTCTTCTTTTCATGCGAACATTCATCCCACAAGAAATATGGTGTGTAGTCAATGATTGTGTATATAAGGCATCTAACTATAACTTATACAAACCATCACATAATGAACCACTACCAATCATTATATTATTGTAAAACATTCAAAGATCCTTGATCAAAATTAAATACATATCCTTTCACATCTAACTCTGAAATAGAAACCAAATTTCGGTAAATCTCCGGAACATAGAAGGTGTTCGGCAGATCCAAAACAAATCCTGTATCTAGCACCAGCCTATACGTGCCTACTGCCTCGACTTTTAACTCCTTCCGGCTCCGTATAACGATGGTTCGTTCCCTATCACTTGGCCTCCGGGTTGAAAGGAATCCCTGCATACAACCAGAAATGTGAACGGTTGCACCAGAGTCTACCCACCATGTATTAGATGGGACATTAATAATATTGGTTTCACATACAAGAGATAAATTTTTTTGCTTACCTCTTTTCTCAAACCAATTTTTCCTTTTGAGGTAGTCCTTCTTGAAATATCCTTTTCTGCCAAAAAAGTGACATTTTTCGGATCCTTTCTTTCCCTTTCTCTTCATTGGTTTCTGATCTTTCAAATCTACTTTGGATGTCTTGATATTATTCTTGAAGTTTTTAGGACCCTTCTTACCATTTGCTTGGGAGACTAAGTTTATCTGAAGTTGCCCCTCGGCCTTAAGCCTCCTTTCTTCTTAATCACATCTTGCGATCAACTCAGTTATGGTCCACCGACTAGAGCTTTGATTGTATGTTACCTTAAATGGGCCAAATGCAGGGGGAAGGGAATCCAAAATAAATTGGATCAAATATCTATCAGAGATACTCATGTCTACCTCTTTTAACTTGGATGCTAGGTTGGACATGAGTAGAATATGTTCCCTAACTCCCTTTGTCCCATCATACTGCATGTTAGTTAATTTGTTCATTAAGGTAGCACCTAATGCCTTGTCAGTCGCTTCAAATTGTAACTTAATCTGTTCTAAGAGTTCCTTGGCATGTTTTCTTTGATCAAGTGATCCCCTAATATTCTTAAAAACTGAAGTCATTATAATCTTTTGGCATTTTTTATCACATTTGTGCCACTGATCATGTTTGGCCTTTTTTTCAAGTTTAGAACTCTGTTCGGTGAAGGCAAGAGGCATGGGCTCATCTAAGGCCATTTCTAGGTCAAGAAAAGCTATGGTCAACGCTAACATGTCTAACCATTCAGGATAATTCGATCCATCTAATGAGGGAATGGTTCCTAAGCACGAGGGAAGAGTCATTGATCTGGAGGAAGATGCTGTAAAAGGAAAAAAGATATAAACTATTACTCTCACAATTCTATAATGCTTTGAATTTAAAAGGAATCTTACAACAGAAATAATAATTTTACATCATTACAAATAACCTTTGGGTCAAATGCAACATGTTAAATTTATTATTCTCGTTTATTTGATAAAACCACAATTTATTAAGTGAATAAGTGATATCCCACTTTGGACATAGATTAGCACGAATTCACAAAACATCTTTAATGTGTTTCATCCCAATCTTCAAATAATCGAAAGATAAGCTCCTTTGGGTCGATTATCTATCCTTTAAGTGAAGTTGCAATTTAAGTGTCATTTATGGTATCTCTAATTCAATATTTGAGATATGAGTGTCATCATAACTGGGCCACTTTAGTGACAACCTAGTTAACTCATAATTTCAAATTAAAACCTATGACACTAATTTAATCATCAAACATTTATGCATTTAACAAATTATAACTCAAACAACATTAATCATGTAAACAATAAGCAGAAAACATGAATTTAAATGAGTTAAACATGCATAAAAACCTTATGATATCAACATTAAACCATTGGATCAGGAATTAAATTCAATAATATGGTAGATCTCATCATAAGGAACACAACAAAAGAAACGGATCGAAAATCCGATATCATGTGTTCAAAATGATCAAAATAAGGTTTCGATCGTTCATTTTTCCTTGATCTGGCCTTGATCTGATCATACTGAAATGATCTAGTCCTATCAGAATGATTATAGCATTTAAATACATCAATTAGATGGTTCTGATCGAAACGGATCAATTTCATAATGACCCAATTATTCAAAAACATATAATTATCAAAATTAATAATACTTTATTCAAATCAGACCAGGCCAGTGGGTCGGGTCAGACCCAGGTCATAAATTGACCTATTCAGTCTAGTCGCGCTAAACAGGTTGGGCTGAGTCGGGACCGACCTATTAGATAACTGGAAGCCCAACTCTGTTGGGTTCAGTTCAGGTCGGGTCAGGTCGAGTCGAACCTGACCTGGAATTTATATATTCAGTTATGTTGGGCTGGGCCAGGTCAGTTCACCCGGGCCATTCTGAAACCCGAATCCGAAGCCCAATCGACTTGAATTCCAATTAAGCCGTGTCAGGTCAGACGGACCTGACCTGCAAGCCGAAACCGTTCTGTTGCTCGAGTCGGGTCGGGTCAGGTCAGCGGGTTAGGCCTGCACTGAATTGACCCATCTAAAAACCCATACCCATATATAATTCTGGTTAGTTTCCAGGTCATCGGCCTGACCCGAATTCAACCCGGGACTATTCATCGTCTCCTTCAACAAAGACAATGAATACCCGGTGTCACCTGTCACACCGGCAGTGGCGCAGACGGCGAAGACAGACCGGTGCGAGGCCGACGACGGCAGTGGCAGGGACTGCCGGCCCATTCCCATCACCGACCAGCGACAGTTTTTTTTTTTTAATGTTCTGCAACTGCTGCCTAAGCGCAGTGACTGCCGCCAAACGGCCGTCGCCCCAGGCAATAGTTAGCTGTAAATTTTTTTTTTATTTTGCGCTCTCTGTTCTCTGTTTTGAAACGAAAAACAGAGCTTCCATTTTTTGGCAATTCTAATCCGTTCAACGCATGAACCGTGTGCTATAATACTAATTGTTAGCCAAAATGACCCATTCTGGGAACTTTGAACTAATTAGATTCGCACTCCAATAGCATGATTAAACGTAAATGGATCTCTAAAATTTTAGGGCATACCTAAATCTATCACTAAAAGAGACGGAACGGCTGCCAAACTGGGACTTACAACTCCCTCGGTCTTCTCTTGATGCCAGCAATGTGATGGTAATGCTAAGCTCTATCCTTTGAGTCAGTGTGTATGAAGATGAGGGAGTTCCCCGGCTTTTATAGCCATCTGACTATCAATGGAAGACTGCAACATTCCTTTTCATTATGGAACGTTGCAACATTGCATTCATGGAGAATAAACATAATGTAACTGAAAATGAGATTAAATGGTAGTGAATGACATTGAGGGAGGAGGGAGACGACCGTTACAGAAAATGGGCGGTGGTCATTTGGACCACCACCCTCGGCTACCAACATTGGAGACTTGGGGTGTGTATGTGTGGCTCTCTCTCTCTCTCTCTCTCTCTCTTCTAAACCCAAGTGACAAGAAGTAGGAACCCAAGTAACAGTAGGTAATTACCTACTTAAGAAAAAAGGGTTGCCCAATGGGTTGAAAACCTTGGTTGTCATGTTGGGAACCCTGTGAGAATGGCCAAACGGGTGTTATATCCGAGGATAGAACAGCTTGAGAACCCAATGGGAACCGGTGTTAATACCAGGGAACATAGTTTGTTTTTGTGGGAGCGAATATTGTTTCTATGGATGGAGAAAAAAAATTTTAAGTATTTACCCATCACCTATTTTTTTTCATGAGAAGTTAAGGTGGGGCCTATCTATCTCCCAATTCAAACCTTACAATACATAAGGAACTCCCTGATAGCCACACGCTCGAAGTTTCAGTCAGATCCAAATTTATTAATCCATTGAATCAATTATACACCGATCTAAATGAAATGAATTTGTAAGTCATGGATGAAGGGATTAGGAATATGTGATTAGGGCCAAATTTAATATCTAACATTGTCCTACATGGATCTTTCCATTTTCCGATCTCATCCCTTAGTGGGGTCCACAGTAGGCCCACAAAGGAGTATGCACGGTCTCTTCGTGAAAAATGTATGCATATTAAAATTCCCCCCTTACTTAGATTAGATAGCCAACTTTTAACATGGATTTTTTTTAAATGATAATTGAAATTGATATAAAAAAAAAAGGAAATGCAGCGACAAGATGAGAAGAAAGAAGTACATCAGTCTGGTCCCACCAAACAACGAAGCTGTATCAACACCTTCCTTTGCCAAATAATATGCGTCCTAACCTTTCTCTGTTTCATTGTGATTAAATCTAAGCTTCCAAAGGCTTTCTTTTCCATTTACTGTCAAAGAGATAGTGGAGAACGGCTTTCAACCATTAGAGACCGGAAAAGAAAAATCTAAATGCCTCTACAATAACCATCAGCATTGCCTCATTGAGATCAACGATGCAGCAACGAAGCCAACCAAAAAAAAGGATGACAGAGAAGGATTTTTTAATCTTCGGGTGCAATAGAGATGTGGTAATAGATGGCATATTATGTCCATTCAAACAACATTTGCACAGCACTATATGGTTTTTTAGGCCAAAATAACGAAGATACTAGCGGGGACCCTAGCCATCCAGCACCCAGTGGTAAATATTGGCCGGATTTATAATGCCAGCCAAACAATGGAAAAGTCAACAAGATCGGACCCTTGGTGCCGCTGTCCCATGGCTGCCCCCATAAGTTCTCAAAGTCACAATTCATGGCCTTTAGGCTCTTACTGACTTAAGCGGGGGAGAGGGGTTAGGGGATCAGCCAATAGTTCAACCCCCATTTGGCTTCTAGTAGCAACGTTGTAGTCTCTAGTAGTGTAGTGGGTGCCATGGCACTCACATACTCTTCTTGAAATCAATTTGCTAGACCATGGAGTACGCCATCTTTTATACATGCGAATGTTAATCAAAGGGCCCAGTGAAAGTAGATTATTAGCAAGCAAGTTGATTTCAAAAAAAGTATGAGTATCATGTTAGCAACTACACCACTAGAGACTGCAGCAGTGCCACTAAAAGTCGAAGCAGCGGTTGACCCACTGAAAAATCCCCTTACACATCTTCCCACCAAAGTGAAATCATGAAGAAAAGGTCTTGCTGCCGCCGTGGTGGGAAGAAAGGGCCGGGTCTTGCCTACTTCTCCCTTCTTCAGCTGGCAAGAAAAATCCGGCCAATATCACCATTGGATTTGCCAGACAAACATGAGACATCCTCATTATATAGTCACAAAAGATGATATTGTGAACTGAAAAATACAAGACCCATTTAAAAAGTCCTCATCAAAAATCTTTCTGAAGATTTGTTTCCTTGCATTTTTAAAAGGTTAGAGAAAATTCAGTCTAAGGAGATGATTTTTCAAGAACTATGAAAGGAGTCAATTTATTGGATAGAGAGCTCAAGAATGCAAGTGCATGCTATTGTGAACTAAAAATTAGAAGACCCTTTTAAGAAGAAGTATAAAAAATCTTTCTGAAGATATGTTTCTCTGTGTTTTTAGAAAGTTAAAGAAAATTCAGTGTAAAGAATAAGAAGGGATTCAATTTATTGGATACAGAGCTAAAGAACGCAAGTGCATGCATGAACTCTCAATGCATGCAATGAATGCTAAAAATATCAGAGGCTTTTACCTATAAACCCCTATTATTTTGACAATTATAAATACACCATCATGCTAGAGTGTGTGTTTATCAGAAAATAGTGAAGATATGAATCTGCTTATTTTTAGTGTTTTAGATAGGTTTCATTGTAGGGTAAAGATGAATTTTCAGATAAATTAGCATTCAAGCCAGTACAATACACAGTTTAATTTTCATGCCAATTGAATAATAGTTTAAAATAATACTCAAATTAAGTATTAATTGATAAAAATAGTTAATGTAAGGCCCACTTCCTATATGATATTGTCCACTTTGGCTTATGAGATTTCAACTGAATCATTACACATGATTTTAAAAAGCCTCATGAGGAGTTATGGCTAAGGCCATACTTCGGATTTTTTTAATGTGGGACTTGGATCACCAGAAATAGAGTTGTCCTCAGCTCGAATACCATGCCCACTACCTACATGATATTTTTCGCTTTAGCTTATGAATTCCGACCAAATCTTACCACATGGTTTTAAAGACCTCATGTGGGGTTAAAGACCAAGACTGCACCTACATACATAGGATCATGACTTGAATATTTTCAATGTGAGACTATGGAACTAAAACAAAGTTTCATGGTGCTAACTAAAGCACTGTACCCTTACCCTGTGGATTCTCCTATCCTGGCACACATGAACACTCCAGTCTGACCCTGTAGATTCCCCTGTTGTCTGGCTAGTTTCTTGAGGTAGACCAGATTAAGTACTCTTATGAGCTAAGATAGGGGAATCCATCAATTAACACCGTGAGACTTTGTTCAAGTCTTACATCGAAAACCCGCAAGTGCACCAATTCATAGGGGTGCACATGGCATGCGCAGGTTCAATTTATCATAGGTGGGCCTATTTGCACAGATCTTAACAACTGAAAGCATCTATGCTCCCACTTTTAAAGTGAGATGATAATCAGTTCCTCGTTTAGAAAATAGGTAGTAATAAATGAAATGAACAATAATCACTCTTCACATAATCGGGTCCAGATCGCATAGGTGTCGAGCTGGCATTTGTGTGGCAACTAGCTTCCACACTGCAGTCACACATCCATCGTTCCTCGCACACCGAACAGACTAAAAAACAGTAGCCCCTAAATGGAAAACAAGTTCATCATGATTTTCATTACACTTTAGATATGACTTACACATAAAAAGGCACTGCCATGACTTCCAAAAGAATCAGGGGCAACTTCATACTAGGACTATTTAAGGCAACTTGCAAAACCACTAAATCAATGAACTTGGCAGACTGCAAACCACCCCATACGAAAAGAGGCTCTTTTTCTTTTTTACCCCTTTGTGATGGGATTCAGAATATAACATTGTCATCAAATACAGTGCAAAGACATGAAAGCAGGAGCATGCGACCTTCTAAGCAACTGACGTTCCTCCATGGTCTCTCTCCACGTGCTCCACCAAAGAAACCGGATCTCGAAAACCCCTACTGCACTTGGGGCAGACATCAATTGTTACCTTCTTGGGACCAGCTCGACCGCCCCCTTCGTGAACTCTCTCCACATGCACTATAAGATCTGCAACAGTGGAGAACCTCGCTGGGCATTGAAGGCACTGCTCCACCAATCCACCACTGCTGCTCTGTCCCATCCCGTCCTTTGCCTTCTGCAATGCTTGGCTAGTTGCAATGCTCAACTTTGCCATGCTAGCCTCAGCTGAGGCTCGAACATTAGAAGCTGCATTGAGAAAGTTTGTGGCCCACCGCGATGGCACAATTGAACTGCTGGGCGTTGACCTTGATTCATCTTTCTGGCTCCTTCGTAGAAGACCCATAAGTGGGAAGCCTGAATCAGGTTTCTTGGGTCCTGGGCACCGGTGGTCTGGCCCAAACCGGTGCTTCAGGCAGTGCTCCAGTGTGCAGTCTCTGCATTTGATGGTGTTTGAGAAAGTCAAAGTTTCTCGACAGCCAGCAGCAGGACACCGCTTTTTCTTTGTTACCTTCTGGTAGTTTGATGGATCACAATCAGTATTAACATGTGAGTCCCAAGTAATATTTGGGTCTTCATTGGGGTCCAGGCGAACTCCTTTAGCACATAGTGGACACACTAGGACAGTCACATCTTGTAGATTGGCCTTCGGGCATGAATGCTTAGTGTAGCTTCTATGCTCCAAACAGAACACCTATGTAAAATTTGGTGCAATAATATCAGCATATATAAATGATATCATGATGTTACAAAGATAAACAGAGAATTCGAAAAATAACAAAAAATGGTATATTGTATACCATCATAACAAGTTAGGAGGTTGATCTAAGTAACAATTTTAATCAAATTTCAGGAAAATGAAAATGAACCAAGTATATACCCAAAACCTATCACCTCAATCTACATGCAACTGCATCCGCACTTCAAACTAAGTTGAAAAGAAAAAAGTGGTTGGAAGTGATGTCAATGGGCCAAACTCACCTATCTCAAAGCCCAAGTCCATTTACAATTGATGAATCCATGCCCTTGTCTGGGTCGAACACAGACCCTAGTGCTCAGATCCAAATCTGCCCATTTAGGAAACAGGCAGGCCTGAATCCACCCACTTAAAGCACATTTGTACTTTTCGACCTGGATCCAAGCTTTATGGCCAAGCCTATAGACAAATAAAAAGGATCTAAGAAAATGATAAAATTCTCATTTTTTCATGGCAACTGCAACTATATTTTATCTGTCAATATTATTTTTAGTCTGAAATGTATTCATATAAGCACTTTTACTTCTATGTATCTGCCTAGCATGGAGGTGTAGCCCCGCGAATGATTAATATGACCAATCAGAAAACAAAAAAAAACCCAAAACACAAAAAAGGGGGACGAAGAAGTCAAGGATCCCATGGTGCTTACACCAATCATAATCATGGGTAGGCGCTTGGAAACATTCAGGCACATTGATAGGCTAATGTGATGTGAATGTGACTGCAATCGCTAACATAACTTGCCAATGTAATTAGTAACACCAAACTAAGAAACACATTATTTTATGCTCACGTTTAAAATTGTTGGCAAAGTCAAATCAAGAATTTGGGTTATGCAACTGCACAGTGGAACACAACAGTGTGAAACAACAGGAGCTACAAATACCAGCAACTGAAAAGGGCATATGTAATCTGAAGAAAAGAGAAATGGATCAAAAAGAAGCTTGGGTCAGTTATTCTCATCAATTGAATCAAATTGGTCTGTTCTAAGTTCTAACAAATGTCATGCAAGTTAGTTACCTTCACATATTAAGAAGCCCATCCAAACAGACCTTTTGGCGTGTTCATGTCTCCTAAGTCCTAAATTTACTAAGAAATTCGGTGGAAAAAAAAAAGAAAGAAAATGTTTTCATGATAAAGATTTTCTTCTTCTTTTTTTCTGACAGTTTCCATGGTAAAGTAATGTTTCCAACATGGCCAACTCAAAGTAGGGTCCATCGGGTGGTAGGAATTAAGATAGTTTGAAAATAGCAAGTATCTGTGGTTTTGACCACGCATGAGATATTGATGTTTGTAGATAAAAATCTTGAGAGCTACATGTCCCTAATAGTAGCATCAGGTATGAGATATTGATGTTTGTAGATACATATTTTGAGAGCTCCCTGTCCCTAATAGAAGCATCCTCATTTAGAACTGATGCAGCCCAGGATAACGATCAAAGGACCAAATTCACAGATGGGATTTCGCCATATCCAAAGGATTCAAAGCGCAATCACACGCACAAGAGCAGGGAACAAAAGACTCAAAGCCACTAAATTTTCAATTCATTAATCAAAGATGTCTATCCCAAAAAGGGATTTACATATTTATAGAAAAGAGGGAATAGCCTCTACTTTCTAATTCTACTGCTAATATTATTCCTAATCACTAAGGAAACCTACTAATTCAAAATACTAAAGCAATTAAGAAACTAGAATCCTAAATAAATTCCACTTCCCACAATAACTGGCTGACCCTATGGGGATTTGTGGGCTGATCCAATGGGTTGGTTCAAGTTAACCCAACAGCTCATGGAGTCCAGCCCAGTGGACTTGGGCCTGGCTTGTCCTACACTAATTCTCCCCACATTGGAAAAACTGGACTCCAGTGAGTTGATACCCTGATAATGCTCAAACAAGTTTGGATTGATAAAATGATTTCAATAAAAGGAAAATAAAAGTGTACATCAACAAAGGCAATCAATTAAGAAAACAGACTATCACCGATGCTAAATTGCAAAACAATAGAATAGGCATCCCACTACGATGGTGTAGCCATCGTTCCACTTCTAGGAAATTGTACAAAAGAGACTACCAGTGAAGCTATCAAGCACCAATTTCACCAATAAATCATGGTTGAGTAGTGTTGGAAGCTTAGTATCACACACATGTCCAGGGATTGATCCTAGGTTAAAATTATCACTCCTGACCAATAGCCCTGTTAATTCAATTGGTCTTCCACTTCCTAAAAGCTTGAGTTATGGGGATGTATTGGCTACCCAACACCCACCGACCCACCCCATTCTCTAATGGGATGTTGTTCGAATTCCCAACCCACACAGTGCCTACCCACATGATACGTACCTACTGCCTACCAATGCGAACTAGGGGAATAAAGCCTCCCAGGGATCGGCCTTGCCGATACCATACCAAGTGCAAGCATGCTGGGTATATAACAAAATCAAGCTAATTACAAATCATTAAAATCAAAAGTAAAGACCAAAGATGGTCTCAAAACACCCTCTTTAGCCGGATGATCTTTTTTATTTTTGAACCAATCCACCCATGGTCGGCTTCAATTATCACAAATCTTTCCACAAACAGCACCTTTCACTTGTTGAAAGGTTTGTGCTACATATTCCATTGATTTAGATCTTAATCTACCATCGCTTTCACTGTCTTAGATCAGACGGCCAAGATAGAGTTAGGGTTCGAATCAGATCAAGTTCCAATCACGGATTACACAGAAATGTTTCATACTTTTGAGTTCATACGATGTTTTTCACTGATATTCCACCTGCACCAATCGATCAAAAGCGAAAACAGAAACAACAACGAAAGAACCCTAGAATTCCGATCTGTTATCGAAACTATCGCAAGAATTGATGGAATCGAACCTGTTTGCAGCGGTCGCAGGTGAACGGGAGGAAATCAATGAGTCTGCAGTCCTCGACGTTGCAGTGCTTTCCAAGATCGGGAAATTCAGGCGTTCCCATTGCAGCAAGAGACGATCGACAACAAGTACAAGATCCAGATACGAGATCCTACCAAAAACCCAAAACCGTAGAAGAGAATCCACCTAGGGACGTATCGAGAGGCTGAGATGTGATGGAGAGAGAGAGAGAGAGAGAGAGAGATTCGAAATCTGGATTTCAGGAATTCCGGTTTTTCGAAATCTGGATTTTAGGAATTCCAGTTTCCGCGTGGGGGAGAAAGCGCGGAATCGAGACCCGGTGAGGAAAGTCTTGGAATTATCTGGAAATGCACTTTGCTGACGAAGGAACGGAAGGTTCCAGGAATGGAAACTACCGTCTTCCTTCAAAGACTACTCCATCGTCCATTTTCTAAATAACCAATTTGCAGCTACTACTTCATGGGTTTTTTTTTTTTTTTTGGTTTGTGTGGCCCAATCTAAACTTTGCACATCCGAATGGACTCGATATTGGTTAGGCTGTGAATCCATCAAAATGGATTGGACTTGCGGGCTATGAATGGCAATAAAGGACATGTAATTGACGCCCAACTTGATATGAGTAATCCCACATGAGTCTTTTTAAATCCCACATTAATCTTTTTATCTTCCTTGTCTTATCTCTAAATGAGCCAATAGGGCCTCGTAAAAAGTTTGCATGGACTATCCAAGAGAGCAGTTTCCATGTAAATATGCCCCCATATATTTAAGAAACTTTCATGCTTTTATAATAAAAAATGATCAGCTGCAAATTACTTTGCACAACTCACTTTTGTGGTGGGGCCCAATATTTGGTCCATTCAAATGACCAAAAATAGCAGTACTCGCTTATATTATGTGGGTATGATGAGTTTTACACCCACCCGAATGGAATATGTCTATAGCTAGGCCTTGGAACAATTAAAATGGAGTTAAATTTATAGGGCCTGGATGAAGATGATAAATAATTGGATGAGTCCTAATTTTGTATGTAGTTTGGGCCCATTCAAAACTTTCCAACTCCCTGGTTTCATATCCAGATGGGGCCCACAGTGTGCCCCATAGAAAAGCTTGCAGGGCGAGTCGTGAGGACATTTTGCACCTAAACAAAACCGTTACATATTAAGCATATTCTTAGGAACATGAACACTTTTTTAAGTTAGGGTGAGGCGTCGGGTCTTGCTTGCAGAGTTCTTTGACGAGGCTGATGATTACTTGTTTGTGTTTTTCTTTCTTCTAAGTAAATCAACCCCCACTTTCCTCTAACTCTATCGCATCCACTCTAAAGTCTTGAACCATGTTTCTCATTTTGAGAGCCCCTCTTGTCCACTTAACTTATAATTCTAATATAATTAGATGGAACTGTTCTTGGATCTAAATTTAGATAAATAATTTTCAATTGATCTGCAACGAGACCCCACACACAGGACTGTTTTTGGATCCAAGTACTCTATGGCCCATGCTCAATGCGATAACTTTCTTCTACTACGAGACCTAGCTCATGGAATTGTGGATAACAGTTCAACCAAAGAATCAGCCCCATCATATTACCACAATTCTTGATGTAATAGCCTTAAAATTGAATAATATGTTAACCATAATTTTCATTAAATTCAATCCAATAGTGAGTGAAACCAATAAAAAAATTGAGTTAAGATACTATCAGTCTAAAGTAGAGCCTGATTGCTGGATCATTGAATGAAAAGAAAGTGAAAGGACCTGCACCGATAAAAAAAATGGGCCCACAAATAGGTTCCATAGAACTGGGCACAGTCCACGCATAGGAGAGAATCTTCCACCCACTCCGTTTATAAATAAAATTATTGATTTCCTTTCATTTTATATTATATATAATCCAACTGCTTTGGACTCACGTAAAATTATGGATATAATTAGGGTGACAATTCCTAAGCTGACCAGCTCACCTGTTGATATGGTCAACACTATTATTCAGTTCGGATTGGTTCCTAAATGGTAATAATAAATCATTGTCCAGCCAATGATGCGGGGGCACCAGATCCAGATCCAGATCCAGATCCATTTTCCCATTTCCTCACACAAGAACTGATTTAGGTGCGCAAGTGAATATTTTATAAATATTCACCTAAATATCTACATCCATTACCTACCTGCTTTGTTAGTGTAGGAGAAAATTAAAGAAGGGACTATCATCCATGAGCGGGACAGATGGCCAGTTCATGATTTTAAGATAGCTAATTTGATCCATCCACTATAAGACCAACCACACCATCATAAGGTACACCTCTACGCTGAGGGTCAAGCCCTTGCAACTGACTATACCGGTAACATCATGAAGGATGCGGGTTCCAATATTAAAAATAGCCTCTTCAAAATGAAAATAAAGCTGCATACATCTTGCCTTCCCCAGACTCCGCTATACGAAAGCTTCGTACACTAAATCTTCCCAGACTCCGCTATACGGGAGCTTTGTGCACCGAACCGCCTTTTTTTATTATACTGATTGTCACTTTTTTATAAAGATTATATATATATATATATAATAGAGAAGCAAACTTGCCGCAAATGCCGGGTTGTTTTGATTATGTTCCTCACACGGCTTTTGTTTTATCATATGTTTGTATCAAAATCTGCCATTTGAATGTAAAAACGGCATTTTCCCAGTGCTCTTTTCTTTGTATATTGTTTAATGTTCTTAGATGCCACTTTTAGATAGCTTTCCAGCAAAGGAATGAAGATGGCAGGGTCGGCCCAAAGGATTTGAGTTCCACAAAGACGCTGCAATAGCCGTTTGTTCCGCATAATTGAATTTCGAAAACTTCTAAAATGTCCAGAATGAGCATCAAATAATCTTCTTACAATGAAAACTGAATCAAACTTAAATACCCAACTATCACCGTAATTCAAATCCTAAAAAAGTAAAAGATTGCATCCATATCTTCACGTTACCCTTCACCCCTCACCTCTTTTACAATGCTGTTCTTCTTCTCAATCTACTTGCTTAAAGGAGCACTGTAATAGAGTACATGGGATAACTCAGTGGTAAAGGGCATAGGCATATCCCAGCTCCCCTTAAGTGCAAGGGATCGACCCTGGCACAAGCAGACCATGGCAGGTGTTGTGTGGTGGAACACCGAGCACAGAAGCACTCTTGTGGAGCAGAGCACATTGAAGGAATGGAACATCTCAGGGGATGACCCCTGGGCTGATACATGAGGCTAATTTAGGACTAGGGGTGGAAACCTAGAGTCAAACCCACCATGCACACTCAACATTTTAAGCATACAACAAAGAGTGCCCTGTTTATACTATTCATTTTCTTGCTCCACACTAGTGTCTTCAAGTGTTAATATAAAAATAAAATCCAAAACAAGCTACACAATCATATATGATTCTTGTCTAATCACAAGGTTCACAACAGATAAAGGAAGTAAGCTTGTGCTTCATTGGCATATATCATTCTATGCATGATGCCATGATACCTACTAATCCCTTGAATGCTTCCTTACCTCATCCTGCAAATCATAAACAAGCCAATGAAACCGACATTCATATCCAAACATGTAAGTTTGACTACAGATAAAATGTATGGTAAGTTACGGATGCAAGCAATATGCAACAAGCTTTGACATGATTCACTGCAATTAGCACATGAACTTATTTTGCTTTCCTGTTTGAAGAAGGTAGCAACATAGAATGCAGCACTCTCCATGATAAAAATTAGACTGGAATTAAAAAAAAAAAAAAAGAGGTCTCCTTTTTCATGGTTAGACAAATCTAAAAGCTCAAGGATATGATAGCAAGTTTGAAAAGTCCACTGTTATGCAATGGTTTTAGCCATGATCCATACACTGATGTTAGTTTGCAACAATTTCGGCCCAAAAATCTGTTAAAATCCCATTTTTGGCCATGCCATCATCATATTATATGGTTTTACTTTTATCTACATCAAAAATGATCTAGAAACTCATTTTAAAAAACTGATATAGAAACCATTAGGAAATGAAATGTATCCATTACACCACACTCATTGAAGTTGCTTACAGAAAATGCAACACGTTGCAACCATAACATAATATATTGGTCACTTCTTGTGTCAGCCCAAACTGTCTTAAGACAATGCTGAGCACCATCCCACTTAGTAATCAGTGTCTCAGCTCCTGTCCTATGTAACAAAGCATCTGGATCTTCCATAAAGCAGTAGAATAAACCAGAGGCAAACCACCCCCAACACACACACACCAACCAAAAAAAAAAAAAAAAGAAGCAAAACTGTATCCAACAAACCCCATAATTTCACACAATTGGATTCTCATGCATCAAAAGCAGATTAATGGACATGTATTTCGTGTAACTGAAACCGCAAAAGTAGGAAAATTCTCACCTCATGGACCATACAGTGTGAGTAATGCTCATTCTGAAGTATTTTCAAACTGTGTTCTGAATTTGACGAACCTTATGGGATTAGTAACTTGTTCAGAATTTTAAAATCTCTCTAATGATAAATTCATAATTAACAGTTACAAGGTTCATGAGAGTGGGGAGTGTGGAGTTGATGCTTCAGGCTTGATCTCGACAAAAATTCATCAATTGACAAGCCCGTTAACCTCAACAAAGCCTATGTAAATCAAAGAGATAATAATACATGATTTATAGTTGTAACTAATTTATATATTATTTTCTGCAATATGGATTTATAAATCCCTAATTCCAGCGATACTATCCAGAAGAAAATATATTGCAGATCACAACCAATTCAATACACATGCACACAAAAATTGGAAAACTCTGGCTCCATTTTTTTTTTTTTTTTTTTTGTATCAATAATAGAAACTTTCATTAAGAGAAGAAGGGATAACAAAGAGAAAGAAACAAAAAAAGAATGCGAGAATACAAAGAGAACAAAAGAGACCAAAAGGTACAAAAGCATTGTTATATAGGATTATATGGGGCTACATCAGCCTCACCATGCTTTTAGATTATTATGGCCTTTATTCTTATTTTTGAGAAAAAAAAAGATAACTGATGTTATATAAGATTCTAAAGACACAAAAGATCGCACTAGGTTCTTAATTAGAATAGAGTAGCTTGTTTGTTTAACACATATTGAGTTCCTAGGATTTCTAAGAATTAAAGGTGAATATCTAAAAAGGGGTCATCAACTGAGCACCCCTTCCAACTAAATAAATATATGTAAAAAATATATAATAAATATTAAAACTTTACATAATATATAAATTGAAACATTTAATTTATTCTATAAAATATGACTAGACCCAATATTTTGTTTTTTTTTAATGTACATGCATGTGCTAAGAAATGTCTATGTAGACATATTTGATAAGAAAAGTATATATAATATATATTTTGGCCCATTTATTTTTTTAACCTACACTAGGATATGGGTGATAATTAAATGTGAGGACTGAGGAACTGGTACTCTCCAATTGTCGTACCTTTGGCCCATTTATCGTTTTAAATAGGTTTGTCAGTTGTGAGTTCAAGGATCCGGAGTTGAACTCATCAAACGAAAAAGGGCTGCCTTTTTGGAAGCTTCACCTGAAACCCTATCCAAGGTGAGAGAGAGAGAGAGGAGGTGGAATATAAGGGAGAGAGATGGGGAGAAGGATGGTGAATGGCAATGGCAATGAGCAGCAGCAGCAGCATTTGTGAATGTGATGGCAATGGGAATGATGATGGCGATTGGCAACAGTAGAGGCGCCGGTGATTGCTACGGCGACAAAGATAGGTACTCTCCCCTTCTCTCTCTTCCCTTCCTTTCTCTCTCTTCTACTTTTTTCCCCTGCAACCAGTGACCAGCCCCTTTTAGGGTTTTTTTTTATTTTAATTTGTTTGGTGTGTGGGTGTGTGTGTGCACACACCAAAACTCTAGACTTCAAATATTTGAGTTGAAATCTGAAATTTGTTTCTGAAATTCCAAAATTCGGCCAAAATGGTCCAAATTTTTCTCAAGGGCCTGTTCGGTTCACTTACAACTGAAATTATTAGGAGATTTTGGCCGAACTGAAATGAATCTCATAACTATGCTACCCACCCATCACTACTAAATTAATCCCTAGATTAAGTGATGGTCTGAACTATATCTCCTCTTAGATCCTTCACTCTCCTCTACAATACTCCTTGGATGAAAACAACACCAAACCTCTCCCCCCACAACTAATAATAATAATAACAGTAGTAATCATAGAATACGCCTTAAGTAGGCAAATGGGCCTCTATTTTCCTCATATGTGCAGGTGTTAACTAATTTTCATGAATGCAAAAAACAGGCCATTTATCTTGCCACACACGCTGGTAAGACTGAGTGCTTATATAAGTAATTTCCATCTTAATGTCCTTGATCAATCTTTTTTTTTTTTAAGGTGTCCTTCATCAATCCTCCAATGAAACATCTATAACAAAACCAAGTTCCTATCATTGGCATCTACAAACAGCAGAATGATAAGGCCATTTAATAACAACAACAACTTCCGGGTAATGAGCCATAGAAGTTCCAGCAACAAAAGTGTTTATTCCAGCCCATACAACTTTCTTTATGCTAGAACAAGAAACAAGACAATAAAATCATCATATTCATCTTGCTTGCTAGTACTTTTTTTTTCTTTGTTAATAAAACTTCAGATTTTAGAATATTAAAGGTGTGTGTCATATCTACATATAAATGCAATCAATAAAAAAATATAATAAATTAAAATAAATAAAAAATAATAAAAAAACTTCTTCAAGCCATGATTTATGACATTTTTTTTTTTGGGTGGGGGGATTGTTGGGAGAAGGTATCTAACACAGAATAAGAGCTCTGTTATTTAAGAAAATCCTCGAGCCAAGACTTCTATTCATGTTTTTCACCATCCATATCATCATAGATGATAGAACCCACCTCTAATCTTTGATCGTAGCAGGAAATCTCAGATCTAAGCCTTTTCTTCTGCATCCCAACTGATTACTATTTTCTAAGATTTCCACTATATTTTTCTTTAAGTTTTATCGCTGTTTGACTCTTTTTCTGCTAGATCTACTCACTGCTAGATCTACTCACAAACTGAATAACTCCCTTACAGCACCACAGCTCAATCTCAACTATCAATTTCCTCCAATTTTCACTGATCAGTCTGAAACCCCACTGCTCTCACCATTTTTTGAGTCTTTGTTTTATCCATATGCTCCTTTTTACCAGACTGTACCAATTTTCTACTGCAGGCAATCAATCCTAAGGCCCCATTTGGATCCTTAGAACTCAGTTCTGCTGCACTCAGTTCGCATGTAAATCTCATTGCCTGAAACTCTGTTTAACTATAACTAATTATGGGTTATAAAAAAAACTGTAATTAATTATGGAAGGACCAAGACAACTTTGATTTTCAGGTAAGTCAGGTTATCCATAGCCATGAGCCCTTGTTTACGTGTAAATTGATTTAAGAGTACCTGGTTTATGATGATCCAAAAGTGCCCTCAGTGCTGTTATTTTTCTCTTTCTCTCCCCCTATATCATATGCTTCCCTGTCTTTTTCATACAGAAATATTGTCCTATTAATTCTACCAAAGTCAAACTTGATGGGAACTTTGTTTGGGGAAGAAACTGCATCCTCATAGGTAGTCTACGCAACACAATCAAAGGTCTATAGAGCTTTAACTGGCTAATAGGCAAGCACATCAGAATTATGCACATGCCTGGGCAGGCCCGGGGAAGTGCAAACCCCAAGCTAACAATTTGATCAACATTCCAACTAGGATTTAATTTAACATGGTGACGTGTAAATAATCACTCCTTTCAAACGAGATGGCGGAATGATGCAGGCCCAAGGTTAGGCCCTTTGTGAAGTGCGAAATACGTGTCTAAGGACACTTCAAATTGTCTTCAAGAAGACTTCAAGAGATGAGGATGCACCTCTCGAGGACAAAAACACAAATCTATTCAATTACCAAGTATGAGAAATAAAGCTCTAAAATGCAATATCATCATCATCATCAAAGCCTTATCCCAACCATATTGGGGTCGGCTACATGAATTTTATTTCTCCATTCCGTTCTATTTTGAGCTAAATCTTTCGATAAGTGCAACTTCTTCAAATCTGAATTAATGACTTCCATCCATGTTTTCTTCGGCCTACCCCTACCTCTTGATGGACCCTCCACCTGTATATCCAAACTTTTTCTCACCGGTGCCATTACTGGCCTATGCTCAACATGCCCAAACCATCTTAAACGAGTTTCTCTAATCTTATCTCCTATTGGTGCTACCCCTAAATGTTCTCGAAAGCGCTCATTTCTAATTTTATCTTTCCTAGTTTTACCACACATCCACCTAAGCATTCTCATTTCCGCTACATCCATCTTATGAATATGTGTCTTCTTAATTGGCCAACATTCTGCTCCATATGTCATAGCTGGTCTAACCACTGTCCTGTAAAATTTTTCCTTCAATTTTGTTGGCATTTGTCTATCACAAAGTACTCCCGAAGCTAGTCTCCACTTCAGCCATCCAGCTCTTATCCTATGCTCCACATCTTCGTCAATCTCCCCATCCTTACTAATCATCGAGCCTAGGTACCGAAAAGAATCTTTACGTGGTATCTCATGGGTTTCAATTTTGACAGTGGTTTCAACACTTTGGGGCAATATAAATAAAAAAAATAAACTTAGGGCCTAAAAAGACCAAATTGAAATAGAAAACTACCCTAATTACAATTCAAGCAAAAATCTATTAATAAAAATAAAATAATCCTAATCTATCTTTAAGGGGGACCACTTGTAGGCCCGTCCTGCATCATTCACCCCAAGTTGAAAGAAAAGTTTGTACTCGAACTCGAGTTTTCTTTAGGTTGCTTCTATAGATATGATGTACATAAAGCACTTCCTTAATGTATTTGCCCTTGAATTCTTCTTTGGCGGTCTTAATTTCCTTGGATGAAGTGTGACCTATTTTCCATTGTGCATGAATGTATGTGTTATTGCACATACCACGAGCTCCATTTTTGTCATACATCCATTGGCGACCCAATAAAATATTATTACTATCCATAGGTAGCACATAACACCAAATGGCAAAGTAACTTTGCATGTAGCGACACATGTGCTTCATCACCTATCATCAGCCATTTTACAAAATAAGGACAATTGCAATTGTGAACCTTCAACTTGAGGCAATCAACAAGAGTTTGAGAGATGATGTTTTCACAACTTCTGCCATTAATGAAAACTATGCAATTAAGCCCATGCATTGTACCTGTGGAACAGAAACTATTCTTCCATAATCATTTCTTCTCAACAGTTGGTGGAGCCTCTTTGATGACCATGAGGGTTTCACCTTCATTGTCTGCTTCTATGTCCACCACTTCTTTTACTCTTTTGTCTTGAGGATCATATAGGGTATCTTTCACATCACCTTCACTCTCAATGAGGAGTATGCGTTTTGAATATTCTATTGCGCAATGCCTTTTGTTTACAATGAAAGCAACTAATCCTATTCTGACCTTCTGTTTTGCCAACAATCTTTCCCGAAGAACCACTTGGTTTAGGATCTTGCAGTAATGAGAATTCATTTGCGGAGCCCATTTAGATGCACTAAATCTTTTGGCCTGATAATCTGCAATATCTTTGGCATTGATTACATGTTGGATGATCTCACCAACATTATCAAAAGTTTAGAATGTAAGGATGTGTTGAATGTTTATTCGCAACCCATTAAAACATCTGTCAACCAACACAACATCAGCTCCATTCAAACCACAATGAGCTTGCATTATCATGAATTCTTCAGAGTATTCAACAACAATCATGGATCATTGCTTCAAATCTTGAAAGCTTGAAAACAAATCTCTTGAATAATTGAAGGGGAGGAATTTTTACTTTAAAATATTTTTTCATCTCGATTCATGTCTCAACAAGGTCTATGTTCTGATTTCTCCTTTTTCTTTGCAATTCATCCCACCATATTGCCACATAATTCTAAAATCAAGTTGCAACCAATGTGACTTTATGGCACTCAGTCATTGGCTTGCATGCAAAAATACTCACCACGCATACTAATCACCATGAATTTGGCAGGCTTTAATTTTCCATTATATTCAGGAATCACGAGTTCAATTCCTAAATCTCGATCAACATTATTGACAGGTTGATCTCGTGGATTTCGAATATTTCACCATCAGCTCTGTGATAATCCGCACGTTGATTATTTTCCAAGGTAGCTAATCTAGTTTCCATTATTTCCAAAGTATTTTGGATATGGGCAACCATTGCAGATAATGCTATAAAGGCTCCAATTATTTCAACCTCTACTTGCTTCGTAGGAGGCATTTTTTTTAATACAAATTAAAATATGACTAACCTAATAAGAAGATTTGCACTCCACAACACGCTGGAGAGGACCGATATCGCAAAAAGAAAGTATGGCCCTTGATTTTGGCAACTTAGGCAGTGTGATCAGATGTTGCTACTAATATTAGTAGTAAAGGTAGTTGGGTTCTTCTTTAAACTTGGGTCGGTACTGACTTAACCCGGATATGAAGATCAAGCCCACCCACCAAACCACTCAAATATCTCCTTGAGATAGACACATGTGAAACTGTTTGAGCAGCCTCAAATCCAACACCCAAAAAAGAAAGGAAAGGATCGAGTCCTCCTCTCTTTGCTTTACAAAGAAGAAGGATGTCGAACTTTGGATTTTGGTATTTGGGAGAGCAGTAGAGCTCCATCGCTTCCATGCCGACAGTAAAAGGTGAGGTGGTGTGTCTAGATTGCAGGTGTGAGGTATGCAACCCTACCTCTCTGATCTCCTTCTCCTTGTTCTTTCTTCTTCTTCTTGTTGCATTTGGTTTGTGGAAGATGAAGTGCGATAGACAAAGATGGGTTTGGACCAGTTTGAGGAATAGGGTGTCGAAGATGGGGAATGAGCGACGATGCTATTAGGGTTTGGTCGAGGGTTTTGGTTAGGGTTAGGGTTTGGGACAATAGTGAGTTTGGTAAGGAATTGGGGTCAAGGATGATAGGAAAGGCTTCGTTTGTGATGAGAAGTTTTGTCCTAGTGGTTGGGTTTGAAGATTGGGAATGGGGTTTCGAAGGGCCGAGGCGTGACGGAGATAGGGATGTGGTTGTTAGGTTCAGTCACAGTAAAAGGGGTAGAGGGCGTGTTGATGTTTGGGTTTCGAGATGCAATCAGGTAGGGGTTCTAAGGTAGGGTGGCTCCAGCAATAGGGATGATGGTTGGTTCGCAAGATGGGTTAGGGTTTCCATAATGCCAAGGATGTCAAGAAAGATGGGGTGGAAAGATCGGGTGTCAGTTTTGTCTGGGGATGTTTGTAAAGGTGAGATAGGTGTCAATGAGGGGATAGATGGATAGGCTCCGATCGGTGACCGAATGGTGATCGGAACGATGTGGATCTTGAACGATGCGGATCTTCACTTTAATACCAATTGATGCAGGCCATAGGTTAGGTGTGGGCTTGTGTAACGTACTAAAGCACGTGTCCGAGGACACTTCAAATTGTCTTTAAAAAGACTTCAACACACAAGAACGCACCTCTCAAAGGATAAACCCACAAATCTATTCCATTATCAAGTTTGAAAAATAAAGCTCTACAATGCAATATAAATAAGAGAAGCAAACTTAGGGCCTAAAAAAAACCTAATTAAAATAGGAAACTACCCTAATTACAATTCAAGTAAAAATTTATTCATAAAAATAAATTAATCCTAATATATCTTGAAGAGGGACCACTTGCGGGCCTGTTCTGCATCACGGAATCTCTTCTTTGATGACTTTTCATTAGTGTTGATGCGAGGTTGTGTTATGTTTTCACATTTTAAGTTGTGCAAACAATTATACACCTAGCTGAACTAGGCCAGCACCTCGCTTTTGCACTTAGCACCTGCCACCTTCACTATGCCTATTGCCTTGGCAACATTGGGAAGGAATGAGGGTGTATCACTGGACTGGGAACTATACGTGCATATGAAGAAGATGGATATTTCATAATACTTACATCATCACTTAATCCTCAATATAAGCAATCCCTCCATAGGTTATCAATTGGTACAATTCAAAGCAGCCAATTTATATGTGATTATCTGTAGAACCTATTCCTATAAGCTAAAGCAGACAAGGCTTGTCAGTTGAACAGAAAAATAATATCTTCACAGAAGGGAGACTCATCCATTAAGAAACTCATCTAAAAAAGTTCAGTTACTAGAACGAGCTTACTTTCATGGGACTCAGTTGATTAGTTCCATACAAATGTGGCCGGAATTCTCGCTCAATAAAGAGAATAAAAAATTTCATAAATTGCAGATGGCCATGCATGATGATTGGATCTGTTCAGGCCCATGATACCTAAATACTTCAAAATAGGCAATGTATCATGTCTTACCATATTTGTAATCTAATACTTCACTTTTTATGTGTAAAAAATGTGTCCCTGTATATCCTTCTACAATATCCACACCGTATAAGATTCAGGCTGGTCCACTGTACCCTCAATGGAAGGAACACCTAAGTTCCCACATGCTACGAAATCCAGAATGATACTAAGAAAAGGAAGACTATAATTGATGGAGTTCATGCAGCTGCTTCTCAATCTTTTCAATTTCCTACAATACCCATCGTATTTTTAAACTGTTAGTGAATCACAAAACAATTCTTCCCTCAATTGTCCCATTCTCTCCTACTGCACGTGGATGTTTGTAACCCAATGAACAGCGAGATAATTGAAAACCTTACCATCATGTCAAATTGAATTGTCACCCAACAAACACCCCCCCCCCCCCCCCCAAACCCACACAAAACAACCAAAAAAGGAACACATATGTATTCTCACTCACAGGGTTACATTATCACATCATAATCATTCATCATCTTATCCTAGCTCCCATCAATCAAAGCAGAAATAACCACAATAAATAAGAGTCATCCACCCATCAAAGAATAGAGCTGATTTCCAAGAAACCAACTTTTAACAACAACAACAACAACAATAATAACTTACTAGATCATTAGTTGCAAAGACTACTACGTATTCCTGATGCACAAGCGAAAACCAAAACAAGTCATGGGAATAGATTCTATTTTCCTTCCCAAATCCATGGCTCTACATTCAATTTCCTCCTCACTGAACTGGATGCCGAAGAGCTCACCCCTAACAATATTAATTCTTAACCCAACACAGCCTCGATGCAATGAATCAAAATTTTGCACAGGAATCTTGAATAATAAAAGTATCATCAACAACTTTGATGTGGGGGTTCTGAAATCAGCCCTTTCAACACTAAGAGCCTGTTTGTTTCATGTAATTGAATAGACAGGAATTGTAAGACTTTGATGTCTAAAAAAGGTTAAAATTGAACAAACAAATGTAAATTTTCAAAAATGACCATTAGATTATCTCCCCTCTTCTATCAAGCGGATGTGAGAAATGAAGAGCCTGGCATGACCCGTAATTCAAATCCTAAGAAAGTGAAAGTCGAATCTATATCGCTACCTTATATCTCACACTCCTCACCTAATATCCTTCGCCCCTCAACTCTTTAATAATCCTTTTGTGGAGCTCATTTGACCTTGAATTCTTGTGTAATCAATTCCTAAGCATCTTATGGCAAAAAAAAAAAAAAAAAGGTGGGGAAGGGGGAGGCCCGACACCTTTGTGTGGCTCCTGGTAAATCCATCTTGTATGCAGTAGCCACCAACTCATACATTTATTCCAGGATTTTTGCTTCAATTTGAACTTTTCTTTTAACTTGTGCAGCCCAATTGAATTTACACCGCTGCCTTCTGCCCCACTCTTCTGTTGTCGTATGTTCTCAAATCCCACAAAATTTATTAGCATATATAAAATAGAACAGCAAAAGCCTAACTTGTTAAATCCTTAAAAAAGAAAAAATACAACCCAAAATTGCGATATGCATACACTAAACTTCCTACTTGTGCAATGCATGACCTAAACATATCAGAAACAATCCTGCATCATCATAAATTCACCAAATAAATGACACCGACTTTAATATCATGACATAAATTAATTAACAATCACATCAGATAGATACTCTCTTAATAAAATATCCTTCATTCGAGAAAATTAACAGTTGAATTGCAAAAACAACATACACCCACATAAGCAGATAGATGGATATAGAGATAGAGTGGGAGAGATCGACCTCAAACACGCTCTTCAAGTGATTGAGCTCCTTGTCAAGATCATTGATGGCCTGATTATACGCCTGCATTGGCGAAGATTGACTCGTCGTGTGTATCTGAAAAATAGCCCCCATTCAATTAGCCAAAATCTTCCATGAATTAGAGAAATGCAAACAAACCCATGCATCATTTTAGGAGGAAAAAGGAAGGGTCCAACTCGAAAACTAACCCTGACTATGATTTTGTACTGCAGAGGGTGCGGAAGCTTGTATCCGGCAAAAAGAACATTTGGATCCCTGTGCAGTTGCCTTCATAACAAGCACCAAACAAAACAAAAACATGGGTCAAGACGGAAAAGTAAAGAAAATGAAAGGGTCGATCCCAGAATGAAAAAGGAGGGGTGGGGGGACAAATGAGCTATCAATAGTGGAGAGGATGGTGATTTGGTGTACATGCGGAGTACGTTTCCAACGGTATGGTCTTCTCTTTCGATGGTGAAGGAAGCCGCATTGATGATTTTGGTGTCTCTCTCGTATGATACTCTGAAGATAAAGAGAGAAAACGTTAGAGATTCTCAAGATCAAGGAGTACAAAGGGGAAGGAGACATTGAGAAGATGAGAAAGTTACTTTTTCGTGCCCTCTGGAACTACAAAACGCTCGTATCGGTCTGGGGCATTCATGGCTGCTGCTGCTGCTGCTGCTGCGATTTTTAGCCCTTTCCGACTCTCGTTCCAGGCGTTCGGAGTTTTATAGAGGAAAAGGAGGAGGGACGGTAGCGTAGACTTCGAGATCATTTTACTCAGCTGCCAATGGGCCAGATAGACTCACCTACTCTGGGCTGGACTCACCAACTCTGGGCTCGCCAAATTCATCTGGTAGTATCTTCATACTTTACATCAAGGGATTGGCTATTTGAACTCGCAATCCATCTCAATTCACTCATCCCATTTTGTTTTCTAAAGTTGAAATGACTCAAATGCCCTCCCCTTCTCTCCCCCCTCTCTTCCCGTTCTCCACCTTCCCCTTCCGGTGACAATCGTCAACGGCAGCGAAGGGAGTCGGCTGGTCTCCCTCTCCTTCCTCTCCCTCTTCCTTTCCCTCCCTCTCTCTCTTTCTGTCTCTACATCGCCTCCTCCTCCCTCTATGCCCGTTCGAGCAACCAGCAACGTCTCCCTATCTCTCAATCTTCCTCTTCGTCCTTCCTTCTCTCTCACTCTCCCTCTCCCTCTTCCTCTTTCTCTCCCTTTTCTTCACTCCCCCTCCCCCTATGCCCAATTGGGTGGCTCCAGAAAAGGGAGAGGGGAGGGAGAGAAGAAAAGAGGGTGAGGAAGGAAGAGGGAGGGGAGGGAGACTAGATGACTCCCTTTGCCAAGAGTTGGCGATTATTGCCGGGAGAGGGAGGTGGGGAAGGGAGAGAGAGGAGTGGAAGGTGAGTCGGGGGAAAAGAGGAGGACATTTGGGTTATTTTATCTTTTTTTTTTTGAAAAAATGTGGTGAGTGAACTTGGATGGACTGTGAGTTCATATAGCCAATCCCTTATATCAATTTAGAAGTCAATTGAGACATCTCCATCTTAGCGGGAACAAATTGGGCTGTAGCTTTGTTAGTTTGGGACCTAGGGAGATCCTACTCAACCTCTTAACTTATACGTGGATCTATTGATGGATTCAATGGTGCGGCATTTTTTTTTTTCACGTAAACAAGCAAGGATCAAGCCATGAGTGAGTTCCTTGGTTGGAGGCTTGAATATGAGTATTTAGCGGAGAAAAAATTCAGAAATTTATAATGGAGTTCAAACTAATATATGATCTTACAAAACCACATAAAAAGAACTTGTATTTTAGATGTTTATGGAGAATTTCAGGGGGAAACCAGGTTGTTCTTAACATTAAGGTTAAAAATGGTCTAAGGCGGTCGTCCTTCTTCTTTCAATTCGCCACCAACCCACATTTGACGTTTTTCTTAATTTCATATTCTCTAATAAGATTCTGAAAATTATGACCCTTAGTTCATCTCACTGAGTTCATCTCACAACCAAGGTTTAGACAACTCTGAAGGTTTCAAAAAAAATTAACTTGCGTGATTGGATAGCTCCCAATTTTTTAGCATGAGATGATGATTGGGAGAAAATCATAAAATTGCTAGGTGTTTAGAGGGCTTGAGATGCGCAAAAGTTTGTTTAACCGAGCCCATTGCTAATTGGGCTCAACATTAGGACCAAATTCAGTTTCTGATGGTGTAAAAGCCGGGCCCAAGTTCTTTTTTTTTAAGGTTATTATATTGTATTGTAATATGGTCAAAACATTAGGAAGCATCCTACCAAGTTTTTAGGCACTTGGGGTCCACAAACACACACCAGGGACAAACAGCCAATAATGGTGGAGCTAGGATTTCCATTAGTAAGGTGCTGATAATAGCGAAGTGAAGAAATTAAATGCAAAATAGAAAATTTTATGTCAAATATAACAAAATTTTCGAAAAATTTTCGAATCACATGGGTATGGTCACACCCGTGTGCTGACGCCTGAATTTGCCCTTTACACAAAAGCACGAAAAGAGAGAGAAGCAAATTAAGAAAAAACCCGATGGCCATTTTAGAGTGAATGTGACCAGCATTTGAGGCTATGCACTTGATAGTGGCTTGCAGATGGGTAACGAGAGCAACCCCCTTCTTAGCATGGAATCTCTGCTGCCACAGAGAGAGATTTGGATTAGATTAAGGCTGTTTGGGAGTATTACAAGTCACAAGAAAAAACCTCAAAGATGTATCCCTCCATAGTGGTCCTTGCCAAAAGATTCCTGCATGATGCAACTTGGAAAAATGCCACAGCAAAGCATCTTGAACTAAAACAAAAATGTTCCAATCTACCTTGGTCACAGTCAGGAATTTGTTAGAGTAGAATGAAGGGGCAGAGGGTACACCCAAAAAGCATTAGTAGGGGCAGAAACATAAAGACCAGATAAATTGCTAAGGATCTAACCTATTGAAGGATATCTGACGTGTTTTATTAACATGTATTTTATGCAATATGCATGAACATATAAATAATATATTATCAAAATTATATGCCATAAATAAAAATAGTATAATAAATAATATAATGCATTGATAAAAACAATAAATGGTAATTGGCTCTTGGTGCGTTGAAAGAAGAGAAAAATAGGACACAAAAATTAACTCCTTATCCGCTACTTTCCATGGATTCCCATGTGGATAAGGGTGTGTTCGTGGAGTGTCACGAAAGAGGAAAACATCCATTTCCTATATTGTGGAACTCAATTTGGACTTGCATAGGTAGGAATATGCACCATACTTGAAGAAAAGTAATAGGAAAAATATGAGTTTTCTCTCCTTTGCCAGCTGCACTAAACAACTAACAAAGATAATCTCGAATTTTCCTACTCCATGTCTCATACATTTTCTGTGGCATTTATGGATGCACAAACTCACCCTAAAATGTGCCAGTTGAGAAATATTGAGTTGAAGGATTGGAACACCGCAATGGGGCCTACCTATTGACAATTCATGTTACTAAAAAATAAACGGCATCTAATAGTGTAAACCCCCTCCCAAAAATACAAACAAATAATAATAATCATAATAATAATAAACATGATAGAATTTGGTCCCAAAGTAAGATAGAACATTTTGATTAGGGTGATTAATGAATATGCGTAGGAGTGCATGATGTAAATCATATTTTTTTAATCAATGAAGCAATTTCATGGTGAGACCAATTCTTAATAAAATAAATTATAGGAATAGTGCAAACACCCAAAAGAATATTTATTTTTAGTATCTTAACTAGTTAACAAGTAGGCCTCGTTGCAGAGTTCCACTCCTATAAACTCATAATTTATATAAGTTAAAACCTCAAAGGACTCAAACCAAAGTGAAAGAAGCAAAATTCTACAGTAGCACCCACCTACTAAAAATTTGATCCGCACAAACTAAACTTCCTTCCAAGTATTGGTATGTTCATATTTATCTAAATAGGAGTTGATTTCATTGTAAGGTTGACCGTTCAATTAAAACATGATTAACACGACCTTTCTCATTATTTAATGTTATTTTTATCAAACAATCAATCTTAGGTCAAGTAGTTCTAACACCACGCAAGATGGGCCTAAATAAAACGGCCAGGCCTGTCCAATGTCCACCCCTACATCGACAACACTCTTAACACAAGCCTCTCTCATCTCCAGAATCGAATAATTTCCAGCCACACCTATCCGGCCCTAAGGCCTAGCACATCCCCCACCCCCCCACCAGCTTCCCAAATTTTCATTCCTAACACAATCCTTCCCATCTCATGACGCACACACCCACGCCCAGTTGAAACGATTACAGTCCCAGTGATGTAGAGAAGCCCGCGCGCGCGCTTAAAAACAGAAGCCCCTTATCCCCCATGGCCTTTCACGTCGCCTGCCCTATTACATGGTTCGGCTCTCTCTCTCTCTCTCTCTCTCATCATTTTCTCTTTTTCTATCTCAACATCTTCTCATTTCGCTCTGAACGACAACAGCAGGCGCGTCTGCTTCTGCGCGCTCGGATTCCCCGACAAGCTTCGAACCGAGAACGCGAAGAGCGCTTTCTGGGACGAAATTTCTAGGGTTGGGGAGTTTCTCACCCTCGATCCCTCCTCGTTCCGGCCTCCCGACAGGACCGCCTTGCAGATTGCCGTGCCTCGGCTGCCGGCCGATGGATATGGTGCCGCAGATGGCGGGGCTGGCGGGGATGGGGAGGAGGCGCAGTCGAAGCGGGCCGTGCTGCAGCGGATGGCCGCCGTCGCGTCCCTGGCGGCGGAGGAGTTCGCGAGGAAGTTCGAGGCTGGGGATTTGAAGGTGAGCTTTCGATGTTTGGTTTCGATTTGATCTTTGTTTGTAGGAGTTTTGAGGTCGTTTGCGGTGATGTCAGGATGGCTCTGGGGAATCAGTTGAGGATCATGAGGGAGAAGATCGAGTTTCTTCCACAGGCAAAGTGATGTGTCGTTTGTGCTTTTCGGGTGAAAGCGAAGGCAGCAGTAGAGCAATGAGGATGCTCTCTTGCAGATTATGCAGGAAAAAGTACCACCGGAAATGCTTGAAAAGTTGGGCTGCATTCAGAGGTTGCTGTGATAGCCCTTCAAAATATTCTGCCAGATGGACTGTGTATCATCATGGTTATTCCTGTTCCAGTAACCTGTTCAAATGGTTTTTCTGAGCAGATCTATTTCATTGGAGCTATTGGGTTTGTCCCTCATGTCGTATTTGTGAGGTTAGTTGTTTCTTTTCTCTATGTGGACAATGTCTTGATTTACAGATGAAACAGAATGCGCGGTACCTGCAAATGACAATAAAGCCTCTCCTATTGGGGCTGTCAACATGCTAGTTCTGGACTGGACATGATAGGAATCTGGTATAAATTTGGGTCCCAAGATCCTAGCTTCGCGCCCTTCTGATCAGAAATATAGGCCTCAGTCCACCTCTTGAAGGGCCAAGCCCGTCGTAGGTCTTTATACTTTAGAACTCTCTATGCCATTGAAAATTTTGAAATAAATGCTGAAAAAGGAATTGTTTGTGTATACTGTTCATAATACAGAAGAATACATGTACAGACACATGTAGAGTAATTTCACTGAGAGGTACCTCTTGTAGTTCTTGTGAGAGGTAAAAATCTAGGCCCCTTGCGGTATCCATCAGGACACATACCAACCATGGAGAGATAGCCTGATGGAAAGGTCACAATGTTGTTTACATTTTGGGCACAGAAAAAAAAAATCATCCCAATAATATCATCACAACCATTAGTTTAAGGGCCTCAAATTTGATGGTTTCTTAAGTTAAATTTTTATGAAATCTAATCCAATGTTTAGTATAAATGTATAATTTAGATAGGTGTCAAATTTTGTCGAGTGCCAACGGGGTGGTGGGGGAGTTGTATGGGTTGTTAGTGAGTGTGAAAGGTTTGGATTAATGATACCTGGGACAACCTGCAACTAGAACTGTTACTTCCCAAAGGAATCGTGAAAGGTACCTCTCAGATGAAGATTTCTGTGTACATGTATGTTAGCGTGCGTGGAGCTTGAGGCCCGAGTTCACCCCAAAAAGATCTGGACCCTAAATCTTGGTTTGGGCTAGGCCTATTGATTCCATTGAACTACTTGAACCCCTGATTATTGTACTTGGTATTGGGCAAAATTGGGCAGGACCTGGGACATTGACAACCCTAACCCCTACTCTTGTCAGGCCCAGTTTACCTCTATCAGCTCTGTCAATGTTGAAATTTGGCCATTCCTGGCTTAGTGGTCTCTTGCTATATTTTGGGTTTCTTTATTCACATCCAACATAGAAGCTTTCCAAATCATCAAGATATCTGATGGGTTCATTCCCTTATTTTTACAAGGTTGAACACCTCATCTGCTTGCCTCCCATTGGGATTAAAAACCAATTCATTTCTTTCTTTCCAATTAGATGATAAAACCGCCTGTAGGATGATCCTCCATAGTAGTCTGCCTTGTTTTTGACAAGCCTAATTAGCAGAGTTCTCTCTCCCCCTCTCTCTCTATATATATCAATCAATACAACTTTTTAGATAATTAGAATTCCTACTTTGACTTCTAAAACTTTAAAATTAAACATCATGACTGCAGAAATTACTAATGACTTTCAGTTGACCATGACTAACATCAGCAGAAACCATGACTTACCACTTAAAAAATGACCAACATGGAAAACTTCACAACCAAGCTTTAGATCGTTGAACCAAATCTTAAAACAATGTAATTGCATGCCCAATCACCCCTTGGGAAGATTGAACTGTCTAGTTTGACTAATCTCCTCTAATACAATTTGATCCCTTTATTTCCTTCGATCTTGCATCATCTTTTCCCGATTTGAGAAGACTTGACCCTAGCTTGGTGTTGAATGTGTAAATTTGGATTGAGACGGAAGTTTGTGAAGGAAACTCACGCGTCGTCAGGGGCCTTCCATTTGGCAATGAAATACCTGCTACTTTTAGTAGGCAACAATTGATTGTACATGCATGTTAAAGGCTTGTTCTCAATTATCATCCAAATGATGACTATGTTCGATGTTTAGACTCTTCAAAGATGGAGGTTTGACTGCTGTTCAAATCAGTTGTAGCTTTAGAACACAGGCACTTGAGCTTATCTTCTTCATCATCTTTCATGGTCCCACAGTTCTAGGATGTAACTTTTTTGAATGCCATTTAAGCTTTTTAGGTGACTTCAGCAAATGCATTTGAAACTTGTGTTATACTTAGAGATTTTGAATTTTAACTCTTATCAAGCATTTTACTAGGGTAAAGTAGACATTATATGAACTACAGTGTCATATGATGTCTGGCCTATAGTAGAGTTGGAGGTGCTCAATTGTTGCAGCCAGGAGTATGTGGTTTCATGTCATGTTACCTTTCAGAATAAAAAAAAAAGGTGCTGTTTATATATGTGGGAGTAGCTCTACTAACTCACATGATAGTCGTTGGATCCATATAAGCTCATTACACCTGCTTCTTAATTGTGGATTTTTTTCCTAAGTACTGTGGGTTATCGTTGAAGCCACAATAGGTGCAACTTAGCTTTTACTTGCCTAATATGAGTTCCAAGTATATGCTACACATTTTCATCAGGTGGTAGTATCAGTGATTTTCCTTTGGCTCAAGGTCTGCTGATGTTACATAATCTTGATCCATCCACACAGTGAGAAATAAGCTAAAGGTCCTACTGTAGGTCTCTATCACATTCGTCAGTATTCTATTTGTGTGATTATATTAAATAAGAAAATTATCACGGAGTGATGTGTTTTTTCTTATCGAATGACATTCACTTGCAGATGCCACACTGTTACAGGGTGTTGCTTAATTGCAGCAAGATTGAATCTAAGATCATATGTCATCTTACTCTTTATATTTGTGCACAGCAATGGGTTGGGATTTTAGGTCAGATATTGATATTCATTTAGGTTGTATTTTTTTTCAGGTGTGTCGAAGAGCTGGGGATCCAAATAAGTTCATGTTCTGTAAAAGGTGTGATGGTGCTTACCATTGCTACTGTCAACAGCCTCCTCACAAGGTCCTTCTTATCCATTTAATGATAACTTGTTTCATTCTTATTATCCTGCATGCACCAGCTAACCCCCTTGTTTTTACACTTCACAGAAAATTACTCATGGCCCTTTTTTGTGCCCAAAACATACTAGGTGTCATAGCTGTGGGTCAGCAGTCTCTGGAAGCGGCTTTAGTACAAGGTGTAAACACTTGAAGCAAAGCCTCTGCCGATTAACACCAATAGATCTTGCTTTCATGTCAGGATGTTTGAATTGTAATAACATATTGTTAGTATGATCCTCATTTTGTCTTATCTTTCACACTATCGGGAACAGAGTGCTTGAATTATGAAGGTCCCAAGAAGTTTTGACATCATTATTCTTGTGTCTATTGGCACATTGATGTGGATTATCTTCTCTGTGACAGTGTGACCTGTCATCTGGATGACAGGCTACCAGATGAAAACCCGTTCGACTTTAAAGTTATGTCTAGGTGTATTACTTGGTTCTGACACCATACATCCATCTGTAGAGATTGCTCTAGAAAAAAAAAAAATCTGTTGATTCTGGACCTTCCTATTGCTTCAAGTATTTTTTCCCAATCTGTATCAATTAAACCTGAATGTTTTCTGTTGGCATACATACTGCATGGTTGCATTGCTAGAGTATATTGTGCATGAAACCTTGTTTTCTTGTGTTTGATCACTTGGTATATACATTTTCTGAAGATATTGTAATTGTGGTTTCATTTCTATATTTGTAATAGTTTATGAAACTTGGTTTAAAGAATTGCTTTACTTATCATGTGTGTCTCTTGAGTTAGATGAGTGCTTCCTTCTGTTTGAGGTGTCAAATGTTGGGAGTACAATTTTTGTCTGAAACTCAAACTGCCAAAACCCTGTAAAACGCTACACCATTCAAACCCCAGGTCTGCTAAAATTTCTGCAAGGATATCAACCATCAGAACCTCCATTAAGCACAGGATGATTTTAGCAAGATTTCTACCCTAATTCTATGACTAAAATCCTTCAAGCTGGAAACAGTTGTTTATAGATGGACATATCTCATGTCAAACCATTTTTAAGTTACACAAAGTAACTGCTGACTGCAGTTGATATGTTGTTTGATGATCTATCCATGGGCCCTTTATGGGCAATTCTGAGAGGTACTGGAGAAGTTATGGCTTATTTTCTGGCAGTGTGCAGTATTGCTATGAATTTTAAGAGTTCTAGCCTGGTGTGCGAGTTTACATCTTTGGAGGGTGTTTCATTATTTTGAATTGTTAAGTAGCAGTTCGAGTTTAGAGAGTTACCCTGGTGTAGCGTTAAGAGTAAGCTGAACTGCCTTAGGAAAAGAGATTCAGTGACTTGTGTCAAAAGAGTGGAGGGCCTTCCAATATGTATCACACTTATGTGCTGCACTGAAATTCAACTATTTAGCTTTGCAATTCCTTGATTTTGGTTCGACTCCAAAGCTCGCCAGCGGTGACTCTGACTAAAATCCTTCCAGCCTATAACGGTTCAGAGATGCACATGTGTTGTGTCAAACCATTTTTGATTGAATGAAGTAGATTCATTTGATGTGTTGTTTGATTGTCTATCCAATGGATTACTATATTGTGCAGTTGTGAGAGTCTGAGAGGTATTGAAGAAGTTATGACTCATCTTCTAATGAGGTATAGGGCAGTTTAGGAGTTCTAATCTGGTTGAGAATCTATATCTATTGAGGGTGTTTTGTTATTTTGAGTGGTTTAAATAGGAGTTTTGAGTTTAGGGAGTTGTCCTGACATAATTTTTATAGGGTAGTTGGTTTAACTGCCTCGGGAAATAGATTCAGATTTCAGTGACTTGTGTCCAAAAACTTTAAGGTCTTTAAATATGTATTACATTCATGCACTGCCATGAAAAAACAAAGAATATTCAACTATTTAGCTATGCCATTCCTTGGTTTTGGTGATGACTCCGAAGCTTGCTAGTTGTAAATAGTAACAACTCTGGGCGTTAGTCTCATGCATTAAATCCTGTAGTGTGACTCTGAGGGTCCAGGTTACATCAATGATATTTATCTGAATGCTTATCTTCTGTTTGCTAACATGGATGCAATGCTGTTAGTGTTTATCTGAATGTTTCGTTATATGTTTATGGATTTGTTTATTTATTTAACTTTTTGAAGTTTGAGTTCGTAGCATCTATTTGATATTGCGATAATGGGGAACCTGTTTATCCGTAAAACTCGCAGGTGGTGGTTGGGGTACACTTTTTGTGATGCATGTGGAAGATTGTTTGTGAAGGGAAAATACTGTTCTGTTTGTCTGAAGGTACTTCATCTGTATCAGAGGATGGATCTGCCGGCTTTCTTTTTCTTCTTTCTTTCTTTCTTTCTTTTTTTTTTTTGGGCTTATGCCCTTGACTTTTGGAGTTCAAGTTTAGTTGATGGTTTGATTTAGATCCAGCTGTCAACTCATTAATTTTGTGTTGACATTTTGTTGTTCTTATTGCTTTTTTTTATCATACTCTGAAACATTCTGCATGCTAAACTTTGTAGGTTTATAGAGATTCTGAATTGACACCAATGGTTTGTTGCGATGTTTGCCAACATTGGGTGCACTGCCAGTGTGATGGGATCAGGTATCTCTAGTCTTAGTCTATCAATAAATGGTTCTGTATTATTGTCATACTTATCATTGTATTTGCAGAGGGTTCTATGCCTTTTTTGAAATTATAAATTCTTTCTCTATGTGTCTGGACTTTATTATTTTGATAGGATGTGATAATATAAGTGAAAGAGACATTCATGATGAAAATCAATGCAAGCAAAAATAAAAAATAAAATAAAATAGATAAACTGGGAGATTGACTGACTATGAGCAGTATCTAAATGACAGAACATGACACTAATGGAATGTGTTGAATTACGACCTATGTTCTTTCTTTCTTTCTTTCTTTTTTCTTGATCAGTTACCAAGATAATTTAATTAATTAAAAGGGAGATAACAGTGTTATCTAAGATTACCAAAAAGAAAAGAATGGTATAGGAGCATTATACCCATCCAAAAATTATGTCATCTGACACACCCACTAAGTGACTATCCATCCCTTAGCTAGGGTGTTGGTGATGCTATTTGCTGACCTCACCTCATGGCGGAAGAATGCATCAACACAAGTGGACAACTCCTTGATCTTATTAAAATAAAAGTGGAACTTCCATGGCTTAGACTTTTTATGAGACACCCATATTATTGCATTGGATGAAGCACTTTCTACTATCAAACTGTCTTAAAATAAATCTGAATAGGTCCAACAGGCTTTTAAAGTTTTCAGAGCCTTTGCTTCATTTGAGTCTCTGATCTATATACTTTCTTCTTTGGACCTAGTGAAAAGAATGCAAGTTTTAGGGCATGTTTGGGTACCACTATCCCCATGGAATTCTTGCTGGTTTTCCTCGCTTTCATAAAAACCCACATTTGGTTTGCAAATAGGCCGAGGAAAGAGGATAGACAAAATCAACACTGTAACCACCCCCCCCCCCCCCCCCCCCCCCCCCACACACACACACACACACACACACACAACGGAAAAAAAAAAAAATCTACACCAAAATCAGATCCACTTTTTCTTCGCAATTACAGAAAGGTGGTGCCATAGACCAAGGACCTTTTATTCACCCTCCAAATGTTTGATTTTGTGGGCCTCTAAATTACGATTTGAACCATTCATCCTGTTTAAAAAAGCCCAAAATGGTCGGAAGGTCAAATATCAGCCGTTGTTTCATCATGGATTTTGAGATATTTTGTAAAAAATTCTAGAACAATCGATGACCATTTGTGGACCTCTCTAGCCTCATTTGCACAATCTAAATCGTCCATCCTTTTCAGAAGGTCAAAAATGGCAAGGGGAGGGGGGGTTTCCAAATTGGCGGCTTGATTAATCATTGATCATGAGAAAATTGCAAAAAATTCAAGAACATTGATCTACCATGGTGCAAAAAAATGTGATTTTTTTTTCCTGCAACTATGTTTTTCAATTTTTTTGATTCCTATGGGTCCCTAAATCACTTTGAACCATTCATCCTCTACAAGAGGACATAAGTGGCTAAGGGGTCAAATTTCAGCCATGGATTCATCATGGATTTTGAGATATTTGCAAAACATCTTATACCCCGGAAACTAAAATTTGCATTCATGTGGGCCCTATTTGTAGATTTGAACCATTCATCCTCTTTAGAAGGCCAAAAATAGCTAGGGGGTCAACTTTGAGGTCTTGACTCATCATGGGTTGAAAGATATCTGTGGAGAATGAAGAACCATTGAATGTGCTATAGTGTAGACATCTGGTTTTCTACGGTGTTTGCCAAATGTGGAATGCTGTGATTCTTCTCCGTAAAAATCCTCATTAGGGGTAGCCTGATTCCAGGGGAACGATTACTCTCAAGTTAATTGAATTTGAAAAGCACTACAAATTACCATATGATAAACTAATACTCAAAACGGTTATTAAAAATTTAGACTGTGACTGTTGGTCTATGTAGGATCAGCAGATAGTGGGAAAGGTTAGTGTACTGTGGACATTGGACTGGGATAAGCAGATAATAGGCAGCAACAAAAACTTTCCAGTTGTTCGTCAGATGGCTTCTTATTTGGGTTCATTGTTATTTATTTATTTATTTACTTATACTTGTCAAAATGCTATTTCCTTTAACATTAGAGGGATTTGTCTCAATTATTGCACTTTTTTGTGAGCAAAATAGATGGGTCCTTACCTTGATACATTTATCATCATTGTTATTTTTCAGCGATGAGAAATATCTACAGTTTCAAACAGATAGAAACCTCTACTACAAATGTGCTGCTTGCCGTGGAGATAGTTACCAGGTCTGCTTAGCTCTTCTGAGCTTTTATAATCTCATGTGGAATGTTACTTTCAGATTTGTGCTGGTACAAAGGATGTTTTACGTATTTCCAGGTTTGTGATATTGATGATGCTGTTGAAGAGCTTTGGAGGAGGAGAGATGATGCTGATAGTAATCAAATTGCGAGTTTAAGGGCTGCTGCAGGATTGCCATCCGAGGAGGAAGTATTTTTGATCTCTCCCTACTCAGATGATGATGAAAATGACTTAGTTATGGCGAAGAGTGATTATGGAAGACCATTTAGATTTTATGTCAAAGGATTGGTTGAGAAAACAACAATGAACAATAAAGACAATGACATGAAATCTGTAAAGACAGCCAAGAAGCACATAAAGAAGAAGGGGTATCAGGTGCCATTAATTGGGAAGACTGAAGCACCACCGCAGAATTCTGATGAAAGACTAAATGAAGCACAAATGTCGGAGAATGTCCTGGAAGATAAAAGGACTAAAAATATGAAGTCCTATGGAACTAAAGGCCCAGAGATCCTCTCGCCTCACATTACCAGAAGTGCAGTCAATTACAATTATGACTCTCTCGAACAAACAGTTCATATGGACCATAGTTTTACTGAGGATAAGGACTTGAAGGTTGGAATAGTCAGTAGTAATAAATCACATGGTTTGGAACTTGAGGAACATAATGGAAAATGTATAAGCAAAACTGAGACACTGAAGGGAAGAAAACTAGTCATTCATCTAGCTGCAAGAAATAGGCACACAAGTAACTCACCATGTCCTGAAACCTCAACCTGTCCGAAAGAGAAAGATTTAGTTGCTGCCTCCAATGGTATGTGTATTTTATTTATTAATTGTTATTTAGTTCGCAGTTCATAATAGGGTTTGTTCCTGTGTGAAATATTTTAAGTGTGGAAACTGATAGTAGTATGTTGTGCGGTTTATGTTGAATGTGTTGCAAGTAAATGGCTCTGAAATCTGAACAGAGTTGGACCTTCAAAGATGTAAATGTTTTGTTAGTCATCTTTTGTGACACCAAAAATTGTTCTGTACAGTAGCCTGCCTGCTCTCTTTTGGTCCATGTTGCTTCTTTGTTAATTATTAACAAGGCATACCATAGCGCAAGGAACCCTAGGACTTGAATGTTTGCGAACTCCTTATATAATGGAGTGTTTCTTGAACTGCGAAATCTTGGGCTGTCAACAAGTCGAGCAGAGCCAAGCGTCACTTCAGTTGAGATTTATTCAAAATATTCAAGCTTAAGCTTGGCCTGAGTTTGTTATGAGCCTGGCCACTTGACTTCATGCTCAATTCAGAGGCATCTAATCAAGCTCAAGCTTGGCTTGAATTTAGCTTGAATAATAATGAATTGAGTCTAGGTGACTCATTTCAAATTTTATTACCTTATTTAGAGCTTGTCTCAATCTCAAACTCCTGCTTGGGCTTGATCCCAAATATAGAGTTTTGCATTAGGTTTCCTTCTGAAAAAGGAATCTACTTTTCTTAAAACAAAGAGAAACTTTTGGTTATGTAGGTTCTATATTGTATTGGTAGCAGGTATCAGATGAAGATGACGAAAATGCTTATTATCGTGATGCTTTTATAATATATATTAATTCATAATCATTATCATCTTTGCCTCATACCATTCAATTTAGGGTTGACTAAATCTGTTCTGCTCAAGAGACATTGTGTTGTGTTAATGTCATGTATTCTGTGTTGACCGGATTAGTCCATTGGATTAGCTATCAAATTTTGGGTTAGAGATATTTCAGTAATTGTAGTGGGCTTTTTTTTTTTTTCTGAAAGGTAAGCATGTCTTTTCATTCATAGAAGCATTATTGACAGAATGCGAGGTAACTACATAAAGTCTGTGTAGTTTGCCTCAATGGGGCATACCCCATTTAACATACAATGCATCAAACAAAGAGGGAGCTCATGGATTCAAATACAAGTGAAGACATGGGATCATCGCAACGGTTGAAGGTCTGCCTCCGCTAAGTTTGATGATGATTGATCTATTTGTCTTCTTGCTCAACTGCGCATAGCTCTAGAGGAGAGATCTGCGAATTTGAGTTCATGGAATCTTGATAGTTTAGAAACCATTGTCCTTACTTGGAATCTTTCTCTCCACCCAGCCTGGATTGGGTGTTTGAGAATCTTTAATAGACTCCTGACAGCCTCAATTGTGATCATTGATATTTCATCGGGGACCAGTTGGCTTGCTTTGAGCTGTTTCATAGATGTTCAAGCCTTGAAGGATTAATGCCTTATGCGGCTGATCCTTCCCTCTCCAAAACATGCCTATCATGAGTTGTTGAAAGACCACTAAGGAATGGGAATTACCTTCTGGTGGAGTAAGTTTAATGGGCATTCTGGTAAATGATGGCTTATAAGGAAGGTTCCATAGGTTGCACAGACTATTCGGGAGAGAAAGCCCCTAATACACAGCTCTACTTCGGACATTTCTCAAAATGACTTGCAAGTGCAACACATTATTTGGCAGAGCTTGTTTGTTTTTGAAGATCCTGGTGTTTCGTTCTTGCCATGTATGCCACACAAAACCCTTAAATTCCAGATTTCCAAGAAATTGCAGACTTGAATTTTGAGTGTCCAGTCTTTCTAAGGTAGATTGGACCATATCAGCAATATTGTCACATGGCACTGTTGGGAGGAAAAACTTCTGAAGAAGCCCACTCCAAACCTCTTTTGAGTAGGTACACTGGGAAAATAAATGTACAAAATTTCCCATGTATGGTCACAAAGAACACATAAACTGTCGCATTTCACATTTTGCTGCAAAAGGAATTCTTTTGTTTTCAAGCATCCTTTAAGTGCCGTCCATGTACATATAAAATATCTTTTAATGCATCCCTTAACCCAAATCCACTGAAGCTGTGTGGCAGGTGTTTTTGTTTTTGAGTGTTTTGTGTGGGGGGGGGGGGGGGGGGGGGGGGGTGTGTGTACTGATGGCTCTTTATAATTTGGTAGGCTGACTTATTTGTGAATCTCCCATTTGTCTCTGCTGCCCACACAATTTCATCTGGGAATTCTTCGTATTGGGCTTTCTTATACCTTAAAAAGGAGCAAGTTGTATATGATGTAACTTGTAAACTCTAGACTCTAAGGATATAAGGAAAGAGGTTTTTCTTTATTCGTGGACATACCTCTGGAGTTAGATTCAGGTTCTTGGTAAGGAAGATGATGTATGTGGATTAAAGAAATAGTTGTATGTATTGAAGCAAACTTCTGGACAATGGGTTGCATTCATGAAGAATCATGTTACGAACTTCAATTTTGCTTGGACTTGATCAATATTACTCAACATTTAAAGGGTGAATGGCTGTGCCTGGAGTGTCTGGGTGCAGGGAGTACATTTCAGTGAGATATGGGAATTGAAGACCTTGATGGTTATTTTCCAAGTGGCTCGAGTTCGATAGAATCCAAGTCAAGGTGGAGATCATTAGGCTGATGTCTTGTGTTCTGGGTTAATTGGATTTGTCCATTGGGTTAGCCATGGACCAAGTTTTGGGGTTATTTTGGTAATTTTTAGGGATTTCTTAGGGTTTGAGAGAGAGATTTATATATATTTATATATGATATAACTTGCAAACCATTGACTTTAAGAGTGAAAGAGGTTTCTCTTTTCTATGGATGTAGGTATCTTGTTGGATCAGCTAAATCCCTCATCTTTTTCCTTTTGTAGTTTGATTGTCAATCGCAGGTTTTTGTTGCTGCATATGCACACAACACATGGTAAGATTAAACCAAAAAAAAAAAAAAAATGCAAGATTGCGCGCTCTCTCTCTCATGCACACGCATACACACAATATGCAGATATTGTTCAATTGGTATAATTTGGAATACCTTATTTTTTCTATAGGAGTTGAGGCTTCAAAAGTGGTGAGGATGTTGTTGATTTTATTTTTGTTATTTTTTTCCTGTCTTCGACTTTTATGATAAAGTGACATTGGCTATTTTGGCCTCTGGGCATGGTTTAGCTACGTGGCTTACTATAAACTTTCAACAGCAGGCAGTGAAGACACTATTCAACAAAAGGACAATGACAAGGGAAAGTATATGAATGCAGATGATGTGATAAGCAGATTTGATGATGGGAAAGGTATTACTACAATGATCTGATGATTGTCTGCTGCAGCCACTCATTCCACTTTCATGTTTCTTTTAGCTGTAATTATTTAAAATATCATCCTAATTAATGCTTTTCCTTTGACCGGCCACTTTTAGCTTCTTAGTTTATCAATCTGAGATTTAACTTCATTTTAGTTTCTGTACTATTGTCAGGAGTTAAATTTGATAATGTACCACAGTTTAAAGGTTTAAAGCAAGGAAAGACCAGTAGCTTGATGAAGTTGGGAAAAGTTAAAAACTTTTCAGAAGCTCCTGAATTGAACACTAAAGCCACTGAAGGAAATATGAAGAAGGAATTGGAGTCCAGTGCTGAGGAAAATACTTTGGTTTTACCAGGAAGAACTGAGGGAATCAGTACTCTAGCAGAGCCTATGCCTGAAGCTGCATCAAGAAATGAAGAGGTTTCGCTGCAGAAGTGTTCAAAACGCACATATATGAGTTTACATGGTGAAAGCCATGACTCGAGACTCTCACAATCAGTTCCGGGCTCACTTTTGAAAGATCCCAAACCATTGCTGATGCTGAAATTTAAGAAACCATATTTTGAAAGTCAACTTTCCTGGGCTGCTCAGAGCCAAGAGGAAAAGAATTCTGTTAAAGGGCAGAGGTCAAAGAGAAAGAGACTATCACCTTCATCGGTAAAAGTTTTATTTACAGATGATGGGAGTGGACATATGCATGGGGAGAATTCAATAGATGAAGACATGGATGTCAATTGGATACTGAAGAAGTTGGGTAAGGATGCAATCGGAAAGAGAGTAGAAGTTCACCGATCATCCAATGATACCTGGTGAGTGCTTTTTCTATTATATTTTCCTACATTCTTCCATGAAGTTCAGAAATTTTAATGAAGTGTAGCTTTGTATTGAACCAAGGAATGCTAAAAAATGGACAATGCCAATTTTTCTTGGAAGTTGAGAAATTTATCCTCTTGACCATTTCACTTCTTTCTAACACCTTTTGTTTTCCTAGTGCATTTTCAGAGAAGAGGAACCATCTTTCTTTGCAGTAGCACATGTATGGTTGCTGCTTTCTAATTTATCATGTGTGGGATCATGGGTTTGCTGATCCAGATTAATGTAATAGGCTCTTATCATGGGTGACGAAGTCGCCAAAAATGTCAGATTGGAATCAAAGTCATTTCCCAACTATGTTGGGGCCATCTATGTGAATCCAGTTTTGCCATTTCAGTCTATCATTGGCTAACTCCATTTATAGATTGCACTTCTTTAGATCCATCCTTAGTACTTCATTCATGTCCTCTTTGGCCTACTACTTTTCCTTCAGGGGCCATCAACTTGCATAGAGAAACTTTTCCTCAATAGTGCCATTGTTTGGAAACCTGAACTTCTCTTTTCATGATTGATCTTTTAAATTGATTAGGTCTCTTTTCACTTGTTGAGATAAAGATGCATCACAAGTAGATTGTTATACCCATCACTGAAAATAGAAACCCATTCTTTTTTCACGAATGGTCTTTTAAATTGATAAGGTCTCTTTCCACTTGTTGAAACCTAGATGCTTCACAGGCTGATTGTTATACTGTTTATGTAGGCACAAGGGGACAGTAATTGACATGATTGAAGGCACGCCGTCGATGTCTGTTCATTTTGATGATGGAAGATCTAGGACATTGGAACTTGGGAAGCAAGGAGTGCACTTCATTTCTCAGAAACAAAAACATAATGGAACATGAAATCAGCCTGCTCATTTTGTGATGTTTTGAGTGAGGGAGATCAGTTTTCACTTAAAAGCCACAAGAACTAGAAGCTCTTCCCTGCAATTTCTCAGCAATTTTCACATTGTTGCTGTTGCCATTGGAGGATGGTCGGTTGCTATAAGCGTCTGTTCTGTACAGCACAGAGCAAGTGAGACGCGAACAAGGCCTGTTTGTATACAGGTATGCTGCCTCTTGGTCATCATGATTCTGTAAATATTCTCTGTTATTCCCATCTGTATTCAGCTTTTGATACCCAAACTTCCAAAGAACCAATTGCCGCAGAAACACTAGAGGAATATGTAACTGTAATTCTATGATCTAATAGGAAGGAGGTGTGATTCACTATGACATGGGACTGATGGGATATGTTATGCATTGGAATGTTTTGTTAGGTCTTTGTGTAGATGCTCTCTCATTTGCCAAAACGTCTGATGGTGTTGCAGTTCGTGTACTCTGCAATGTTTATATTATTAGTGTTTTGCCTTCCTGACAGAAATACTTATCTCTGTTTGAGTGATGCTATAATTTTCTTCATCAGCTCTGCAATATGGCGTCGGCCCCTCGCTGGCATTCGTGACTTACAATGCAATGGTTGCATCCTCCATTGCCAGTTTTGAGTGTCACGCATGGCTTGTGGACCCACTGCCATGCACGTTGCGAAGTGCTTGATTGGCTTATGAATGGCGGAACTAAAGCGTAATCAGTGGGTGGTTATCGGCATATTATTATAAGAGATCAAGAATAAACCATGCCACTGATCGAAACTGTTAGTTTCGTCTGATTGGGTCCACCTGATATGGCTGTGATTGAACCGGTTCAATACAGAGACCCGACTGGATGTGACTCAAAAGGACTGGGCACGGTATTAGTTCAGATCTAATAGGCCACAGTTATAATGATTGTAATAACAACAAGGAAAAGCTCTGATATTATTTTAGTGTAATTTGTGCTAGGCACTAACAAGAGTCCTTCCAAATCATAATTAACTTCCGTCTGTTTTTCCAGAATTTAGGGCTTGGGCATATCCGTTGCTATCCTTCCTTGGATCTGACTCAGGTCCCATTGGACAATGGTCCACTAGAAAAGGATATGGATCTTGTGATTACTACCGGATTTGTACCCTGACCCAAGAAATGGTGAAATGGTTCAGGTCCTAGATCTAACACTCCTGAACTATTAAGAACAGCCTCTTAATGTGTCAGTCTTTATGCCACCTTTCCTCACCGGAGAGAGATCGGTCTCCTTCCCTCACTTGGGTATGGGGTACAATTAGGGATGCAAATGGGTCGGTTTTGGGCTAAAATTATATTGGACTCAGATTTAGACCCATTTTTAAATAATGGTTCTGGTTTTCGAAATTAGGTTTTATTGGTAATCTATTTTATTGGTTCAGACGTAATTCCAATAAGAGAACTTGGATCCACTTCTAGAATTAGATATGAGCAGAGGATTGTGATCTAACTCCATAATTGGCTCTAATTTCTTTTCATTATTTTTTAGAAAGTTTTTTTTTTGGTTAGAATAAGGATATTATTTGATTCCAAACAGTAAATTAAATTTATTATCTTCAAGATTAAAAATAAAAATATCTGATCATAGTTGCTTATGAGCTACAATTTGTAATATTAAGAACTCTTATGTTGGGTATTGGTTTTATTGGTCCAAACCTATATAAGACTTGAAGCCGAACCCATCAAAACCTAAAATAGTTTAAAATTCGATTTTTCAGTAGTCCAAATCTTCAAATAATTAGGGAACAGTTGCGACTCCAGTTCTAACGCGCACCGTTTCTAAAAAGCCGGTGCAATGGTGCACGTAGTCAGCAGCTTAGATTTGACCACGTGTATCGCCTGCCAGAAGTATCTGACTCCCAAAGCCAAAGCACAAGATTCTTTTCTTACGAACCAACCGACCCATTAAATAGCTGGCACGCGTCAAAATAAAAGCCAAACATACGCTACCAGAGTCACGGATGACCAAACACCATGTTTTGAGTAAAAAACTTTTCAAGGAGAGACTTGGACCTCAAAAATCGCTGGGGAGGGCTTGCTAGAAATACTTCTATGGGCTTGAGAAGCGTGGCGCTCTCTAAAATATTCTATTTGGAAGAGAGGCCTATTTTTACCTCTGCATTGTGCTTCATGAGGGGCCCATATTTGGTAGTGGTCCAGATGTAACAAAAAACCTTTTTTTTTTACTTGATGCTAATAATAATATATGATCTAATGCTATAAAATAGTTGGGTTAGAAGTAAAAATTTTCATCCATTTATCTTCACCATCCATTTTATACACATCATTCAGGTAGATATCAACACCCCCATGCATCTGATTATTTGATGATGGTTAGATTCAAATGTACAATTTTATTGGTAGTATTAGTGAACTACCATCTGTACCACTTGTCCTGTTTGGAGAATTAGTACTGAGAATGTCCCACCAGTGCAGCTGTATTGAATCCGGATCCTAATCAAAACACGTACGTCTGTCTTCCATACAAATCACGCTCCCATTTCCCAGGAAATGATAAAAACAAGTCCACTTTTCGGACTCTGTTCAGTCCCCTGTTTCTTTCTCTCATGATTCCCTGAATCCAACTGTTCATCTTCGATTTCCCAACCAACCCACCATTTTTTTCTCCATTTCCTTCCTGGGGTTCTCTTCTCCCGGCCTAATTTGCAGTGTGCAAGCAGATTTTCAGTTTTCAAGAGTTTCGCGGGCTGGTGTTCTGTGATGATGGTTGGGGCTCTATCAATGATGATGGGTTCTGTCGTCGTCGATTCTAAAACCTGTCCATGCTTGTGTGTGGATTCTCTGTCCTTGTCTAATGTCAGTTTCAGGGGTAGTGGTGATTTGGGTTCGTATAGACATCAATCGAGGAGGCAATCTTCTGCGTCCTTGGAGTTGAGAAGTTCGTTTGTGGATGCCTGCCATGAGTGGCGTTTATCGTCGAAGGCTCTGTCGGGGATGGTAAGGAGGCAATCTAGGAGGCAGCGAAAGATTAGGGATCGTGTGATTGTCGATGAACTGGGAGGGCAGTATGAAGAGGGTTTCGATGATGTTACGGTGGTAAGTGACTTACTCCAATTCAACTCTGTTTTAAGTTCTCAGATTGAAAAGATTTCATTGGCGTTTGATACATATTTGTTGTTGATATTTCGGTTCAAGTCATAGTGTTACCAACTGTGTGATATGATCCTGCTCTCGTATCCGTTGATATTGAACAAAATGAAATAAGAAATAAGAAGGGATGGAAAAGAAGATTCCGACCGTAACATGGATGGAATAAGGCTTTAATGATGATGATGGATGGATGGAAAAAAAGATTATATTGGGTATCTAATAGTGTGCATGTTCTCTTTATGAGAGTGCTCATAATAACTTCATATGCTGTGATTTGGGCAACTTGACTTCTGCTGCTGCTGCTGATTATGATGATGATGAATTGGATAGCACTGATGAATTTTTGTTTATTTATTGATTGATTTATTTTTCATGTTATCTTAACACAACAAGCTTTCTTTTAATGACCTGGGACTTGGGCTAATTGAGTCAATTACTCTAAATTTTTTCTAAAAAGATTTTAAAGAGAGTAAAAAGGTTTAGTGAGAGAAGGTATAATCTCATTTTGCTATATTTTTTGTGCAAGTTTTGTTTTATGTAGTAAAATACATGTAATATTCAAAAAAAGTTTTGTTTTATGTAAGTAGGATCCCTAGTAAGCATGTTGCTCACCTATATGACGCAGAGTCTCTCTTTTGTGACTAGTATGTATGAGGATCGGTGTGCTACATAATAATTTCGTAACCGAATTCAATTTATAGAAGGTCCAATTCAAATTTGGTAGTGTGAAGTACCCAGGGTTGCCTTCAAAACTGCAACTAATCTGTTTTGTTTGTGTCTCACTTGGAGATGGGGAGAACGTGCAGGCTGAAGCTCATAAGAAATTTCTAACCTCTATATTGATGCAATCCTAGGATTCGGATTTGCAATCTAAAGTGCTTTGGCAGAATGAGAGTTTCTACAGAAGCAATCACATGAAGAAGAAGGGAATTCTCCAATGATAAAACCTAGAAAAACTTTTGTTAACTCAAAAACTCTGCATAATTGTTTCTTACAATGTTATATAAATAGGAAATATAATCTAGTGCCTAAGCAACCTTAATCTAATAATGGGAAATCCCTAATAACAATGAAATTATAAATCCACTAATAATAAAAATAATATAATCCTAATTTACTTGAAAGGGAACCACTTATGGGCCCTTGCTACATCATTCCGCTTAGGTTGGAAAAGAGTTCGACCACGAACTCGGTATGGCTTGGTGTTGTTTCGGTAGACATTGTGTACATGAAGCGTGTTCTTAGTAATGCGGGCTTGTGATCATTATTGGGCGGTGCGGGCTTTATAGGATGCAACGTGATATGCTTTCCATTGTGAGCAACAGTATATGTATTGTTGTGCATGCATGAGTCCTGTTCTTATCATACATCCTTGGACATCCCAATAAGATATCACCACTATCCATTAGTAGCATAACGCACCAAACTATATCTTTATAGTCTTCACTAATGGCAAAGGTATTTGAACATGCATAGCGTACTTGCACTTCATTACTTATCATTAGCCACTTATCAAAATAGAGACGACAATGTTTTCGAACCTTCAGCTTCAAATTATTCACTAAGGTTTGAGAGATAATATTTTTAGAACTACCTCCATCAATCACAAATGTGCATATTTCTTCATTGATTATACCTTGTGAGCGAAAAATATTATGGCAACAATTTCTTTTTTTCGGTTTGCTAAGTCTCTTTGATGACCATGCGCATGTTAATTTCCTCTAGGGGATCCACTATTTCAATTTTCTCACTTTTGTTTTCCCTTAGAATCATCTGGAGTATCTTGCACATCACTTTCAGGAGCATTTTTCTCATTACTTTCAGTCTCAATGAGATGTATGCGTTTTGGACATTATACTGCCCGATGCTCGGGTTGTTGACAATGAAAAAAAATCATCCTATTTTGACCTTCAATCCTTGCAAAAATTTGTCCTAATGAACTATTGGGTTTGCATCTTGTAGAGATGAATTCTTTGGCAGAACCCATTTGAATTTTTGTGTTTGATGATTTGCAATTCTCTCATCTTTAGTAACATGTTGGAGAAGTTCATTGACGTTGTCAAAATGTTAAAAGATAAGGATATGCTACATGTCCATGCTCAACCTTGTGAAAAATCTATCAACAACCACATAATTATCTTCATTTAAACCACAATGAGGTTGCGTAGTAAGATATTCTTTGGAATAATTGGCAACTATCTTGGATCTTTGTTTTAGGTTTTGAAAGCTTAAACATATATCTCTTGGACTATTGATAGGGAGGAATTTTTGCTTCAAAATATTGTTCATCTCATTCTATATTTCAACGGGGTCCATCTTTTGATTCCTCCTTTTTTTTTGTAATTCTGCTCACCAAGTTGCAACATAATTGCGAAATCGAGTGGCAACCAATGTTACTTTGTGGGGCTCATTCATTAGCTTGTGTGCAAAAGTATTCTCCATATACACTAACCAATCCATAAATTCAGCAAGCTACAATTTTTCATCATATTTGAGAACCACGAGTTTAATGCCTAAATCTTGATCAAAATTATTGACTGGTGGATCTCATTGATTCCGAATATTTTCTCCCTCATCTCCAATGTGACGCACACGCTAAGTATTTTTTAAAGTTGTCACCCTAGCGTCCAACTGTTACAAGGTGGTTTGCATGTTGTTAACTGTGGCAGTTAAATCTCTAATGGTACTAGCCACTCGTCAAGTGAAGAAGATGAAGATTCCACATTAACTTGCTTCTTAGGAGCTATTTTTTAATGCAAAATTAAAAGCTGACTGACTTGATGTATGTATCTGATCACTACGAACATACTGTTGAAGACGGATCGGAAATCTAACTTTGAATGAACCTGATATTGCAAAATAAATTTGACCGTTGATATGTTAAATATGATGTGATAGTGATGATGTCACCACTGCTATTGCTTGCTATTAAATCAGGCTTTGAAACAGTTTGGTTCCAGAGGTGAACTAGACTTGACCCAACGAAGGGAAGTCTCTAGGTCCATTTTATATGGCCTAACATGGGGTAGAAACTAGGCCTGATGAGATTTTGAGACTTGTACCCTTTCTGTTTTGGTCTTCGTGGCTTATCGAATAGGAATGGAAGGTCGGGGCTTTGGCGAAGTCAATGACGACCAGCGACGGCAAGCAGCGAGCGGCAAACTTTTGTGACAACTGGAATGGAGGCGAGAATCTAGTGACTTGACGGTGGCGGCAATGGCTTGGCGAGATGTTGGTCAATGGTGATGGTGGAAATAGGTACGCTTCTCCCTCATATCTCCTTCTTCTTCTCTTTTTTTTTTTCATTTTTCTTTTTTCCCTGGTTTGGGATAGGGATTCTGGTTTGGCGACCAAGGAAGGGATGAAAGGGGCCGTGGGGTTTGGTGTTCGATTTGGTTGGGTTCTAGATAGGGTGATTGTGGATTGGTAAGGGTGTGGATTTTGTTGAGGTATGGTGTTTGAAAAAGATGGTGGAGAGGATTCTGGAGGATGGAAAGGGTTTGGGAGAGGTATTGTTCACGCGATGGGTATGGTTTGACGAGAGTGGACTTGGCAGAGAGGGCGTGGGTGAAGAGGGTTGGGTTGGACTGGGGTTGGCTTTTCTGGGTTATATTTCATTGGTAGGTGTGGGTTGTGATGGGATCCGGTGTCAGGGATGACGAGTTGATTGCAGGGGGTGAAGGGAGAACGAAGATGGGATGGGATAGAGGGTTACATGCCGACGATCAAGGATTGTTCGGCTTTGATATCAATTGATGCAATCCTAGGGTTAGAATTTGCAATCGAGAGTGCTTTGGTACAATGAGGGTTTCCACAGAAACAATCACCCGAAGAAAAAGGGAATTCTACAACGATAAAACCCACAAAAAATTCTATTAACTCAAAAACTCTACATAATTGTTCTTTATGATGTTATATAAATAGGAAATATAACAAAGTGCCTAAGCAACCCTAATCTAATAATAGAAACTCCCTAATAATAATGAAATTATAAATCTACTAATAATAAAAATAATATTGTCCTAATCTATTTGAAAGGGGACCACTTGTAGGCGGCCCTTACTGCACGTATATTGATGGGTTATTGTGTAGCATCCTTAGACTGGTTAGCTCTAAATATTTGAAAAGCTTTGTTGAAGCTCTCTTCCTCTTGGAGGTTTTTCTTGCCTCTTAGATGAAGAGAAATCATTCGTGACAAACAGGAAATGTAGGAACAGTCATGCCTTCACCGAGGTTTCAAGCAGTGCATAGCCGCATTGGCACTTATTTGAATATTTGCAACCGCACCACCATGTTTTCCAAATAATTGTTCATATCATAGTCAATGAGAAGACCAATTGATCCATCAATATTTTTGCATTTTGTATGATTTGTTTTCTTCGGCATTTTTCAGATCAATAACAGTTGGTTTTTTATATTTTTTTGGAGCATTGTTTCCTTTCATTCAGCATTCTGATACCTTTGTGATTTGAGCTTGCTTTACACTGATAATCATTCACAATTTGTGCGTCCGATAACAAAATGAGGGCCTCGATTGTTTTCTGTTATCACTCATCTCATTTGGACAGTGAGATACTTGTCTTCGCAGGACTCAATTTCCCAATTTGGTATCGTAGGAGTTAACGTAGGCTGTCCAATGGTTTGATTGGACTCCAAATGGTATCAAGTGATCATACAAAACATGTTGCACTGTGCCTTTTTTTTTTCTTTAGATGTGAAAATTAATTGGAACAAATGATGTGCTGACTTCTAAGAAGCTTTTCCTTCTGGTGTTAGAAGTAACTTGTGCCATGCAACCTATGTAACATATCACGTAGCGCAGAAACCTTGCTATATTAATGGTGCCCAATGCAACTTAAATGTTTAGAAACCCCAACTTTTTTCTTGAAATCACTTATGCACAGGGTCACTCAATTTCAACTGAGCATACCTTCTCCTTTTTTTGCAGCAAATAGTCAATTATTTTACTTATAAAGCTGTTAGGACTGTTCTGAACCAGCTTTATGAGATGAATCCACCACAGTACACATGGTTTTATAAGTAAGTAAACCATAATCCTTAAATTAACATTCTCCAACTGATTTTGTACCTAACTGTTTAAATTGGTATCCAGTCATCTGAGTCACAATGGCATTTATCTTCCTTTTTTGATTCATTCTTCTTGGATATACTATTTTGCAGTTTTGTGGCAACCAATAGACCTGGAAATGGGAAGCGCTTCATTCGTACTCTTGTGAAGGTATTTTTTATAGTCTTAAAGCGAAAACTGTGTATTTAACATGTTTAAAGCTCACAGAAACTCAAATCAACTTTGTCAAGATGATTGGTCTATCCAATTTCAATTAGCTCGGCCAAAATTTCGACAGTGTTGTGACTCAGTTAACAATTGGATGCTACTGTTAGGAAAAGGTGTACAAGATATCTTGATTGCATTGTACAAGATTAGATTATTATCTATCGGTGTCTCGATATCATTTCGTCTTTAGATTAGATCTGATTTGAGTGTTGCAATCATGTTTATCCTTGATTTGTATTATGAATGTGTTTTATTCGTGTTACTGAAAATTTGTAAAGACTAGAGTGCTACCTCTATTTCTTTTCGTTCTTTTCAGAAATATTGAGTTGCTATTTTCATAACCCGAACAAAAACAAAACTAAGAATCTTTGAGTTGGGTTTAGTTGGCGAACTTTTGAGTCAAGTTGGGTTTTTTTAGTTTTTAAACAATGGTGTGAATTTTGTCTGGATGGAAATAATAAGTAGTCGCTTATCCTATTTGCAGGAGAGACAGGAGCTTGCTGAAAGAGTGATGGTAACGCGCCTACACCTATATGGTAAATGGATTAAGGTATGTGTAATGATGTTTTTTTTCCTGAACTGTTAGTTTCAATAGATCCTGCCAGCGTTGAGATCTCAAGACTGGCCTTTCAAGGGTTGGCTTGAGGTTGGACTAAAATTGACTTATAATCACTTTGGATTTGGGATTGATGGGTTATTTAGGCTGGCCTGTTTAGCCCATCGCTCTTTGATCCTAATTTTAGGGTTAATGATTTGATCAAGCATCAATAGGATTATCATTTGGTCTTGACTCTTGAAACATTAGCTGACCCCACGTTTTTACTTTAATTTCTACAGAAATGTGACCATGCAAAAATATATCAAGAAATATCAGATCAAAACTTGGAGCTGATGAGGGAGCGCCTAATGGAAACAGTGGTGTGGCCATCAGATGACACAAACACAGAGAAGATTGGTTGAGAGGTTACCACCCTTTGATACTAGTGTGATGTGCCATCGATCAGATATGAATATATGATCTTCCATAGTCATTCTATTGAATTGCTGTGCTAATGATTTAGATTAATATCAATCATGGGCTTGTCTCCCTTTTAGTTTAACATTAATATACAAGGTTTATGTTACACCTTGCACAAATGTTGTGCTAGAACAACCTGATAGAATATGAGAATTTTAATTTGCATACCTTATTGGTGGTCAAAAAGATGTTGTAAGTTGACATGGATACATATATTTTATTTTTTTTCTCTTCAATTATTTGAATTTCTTGAGATATTATTAGAAAATATGAACGAAGTTCTTAAATATACAAGCAGTTGCATAGGTTCGTGATAATCACTTGAAAACATCACAAAAAATATCATAACACTTTTGAGAATATCGCCGATACTTGTGACATTGATTTCTGGTGGAAATAAAGGTCTTAGGTCGTGTGTGGCTGATATGTGATTGGTGCTCCTCTTTTATTCTCTCATTTTGTTTGTTTGGACTTTTTTTTTATGACATAAATTGGCCTTTTTCGTAGGTCTTCCCTCATCCACGGGTTGTATTTCATCATTTGAAGTCTTTTTGCTCACTAGAGGGCTAAGGGACCTAAGTGGGGATACCAAAAAAGAAAAACCAGACACGAGGAAATCCCAAATGATACCAAAGATAAACCTTCTCTAGTAAACAAACTAAAGTAGGAGTGATGCACATGGGCAATTCCTCATTCAATTAAAAGCCCACAGCCCAAGTTCACACAAAGAATGTTGCTCAGCCATTCAGATCAAACAACGAAAAAGAAAAAAAAAAGGCCGCTTCCCAAGCATGAAGCAAAGAAAGTTGCTCATGCCTTCTAATCAAACAGCGGGGAAAAAAAAGGCCCACTATCCAAACATCAAGCTAAGGAAAAAATAAGAGTATTTTGTACATAAACCCCAAAGGTTCTTAGGATTTGTAAATATGCCCATATAGTTTAGTATTTATATATAACCCCCTACATTTTCATTCTAATACCTGCCATATCCCAAAACCAGGAGCTTCACAACTACCATATAAGTTTTTTAAAATAAAATGACACTTTTACCTACCTCCTTATCTCTCTCTATATATTTCAAAAGCTTGAATTCATTTTTCTCTCAAGTTTGTAACATTGACCATTAGTGTAGCACATTTAGCAGGAGAAAGTAAGCCTATATAAATCTATTTTTATCAATATGAGATCGATTTTGTTAAATTCAAATTGATCATAACCTATATTTATAATTAATCATAATTGACCCAATCCATGGATGACCCATTGCTAGAATTATGTATGTTGTAAAATACATAATTAGGTTTCATGCGCATTGGAGGATTATTAAGAGACAAATCATTAGGTCTTGAGATTAAATAACAATAATTTTTTGTAAATTATTAAGGAGCTTATGATGTTTTACTTGGCATTTTTGTTTTTGACAATGATAGTGTCCATAAAGCCTCACATGTTTAGTATTCTTCTAGTCCAAAGATATCCGAAAAAACAAAAAACTTTCACTTTATTTTTCATAAAAAGAGACTCTTATGTGATGTGGTTGGCCAGTGGACACTACATAGTCACGAGTTTAATCCTAACTCATTGGTATAGTGAGAATGGCCCACTGCCTATTTTTTTAAAGCATCGGTAGAGGGCACATTTCAGATTTTATGATCCATTGGCCCAATAAATTTAAAAAAGGCCCCGTGGTGTTAATTACTAGTGCACAAATAATCAAATCAAATGAATTAATGGTGACATGAATCCCATGTAGTATCATCAAATAGGTAGTAAAAATAAAAACCCATCCCATAGTCTATAAACTTGTTATATATGCTTGAGATAAAAGAAGAATCTCTCGTGTAAATGATGATATACTCATTTTTTTAATAGATACAAGGGCAAAGCAATCATTTTTATAAAATTTCAATACAAAATTTATGGTGGTGCTCATTCTCATCGAGACTACAGAATTTGGGAGATATGGAAGGTATTGAAATGAAAAGACAGGGAGATACGAGTACTAAAACAACATGGATTTATGAACAAATTCTATAAACCTTAGGGTGGTATATGCAAGAAACTTATAAAAGAAACCCATAGCGGCTATGGCTGAGGCACCAGGTAAACAAATTCTTCTCGGTACCAGGCAAACAAATTCTTTCTCAATTTCAATAATTCGTCCAATTTATTCGTTAATAAAAGTTAGGGCTTCCAATAAATCTTTCCAAGATCATGAATTTCCCTTTTTGCACTTTGACTTTTCTAATGAGTTATTTGAGGTAGTATTGAGCTTTAGTTTTTGCTTATTGAAAAATAGTTTGGACTAACACGTTGATTTCCTCGGGCTCTCTATTTGAACTGGAGTATAAAACTAACAAAAAATATAAAGTGGGGAGCGCTCTCACCATCTATAATTAGGTAATTTTTTTTATTGGATCTCCTATTCATTTAAGTATATACCGATTGAATCATAAATTTATTTTGGCCACTTTATATAATCCTTAACCATCTTTTTAAAGATGTTCATCGAATGATTGAAAATATCTCATTGGAATAATTTTGGGGAATGGTCTATATCCACAGTAGACTACAGGAATTTTACACTGATGGAACTGAATAAGAAGTTAATTGTTTATTGGGGCCAAAACGAGGCCCATAATTTTTCTTGATGGGTCAGGTCCTTCACTGGTTTGGGTACTGTGGTCCATTACCATCTTTGGTTTGTCCTTTTGGTCTAAAAGTTTGGGCACAAGGCCAATACATAGTGGCGTCAATGAATATTTGATTATCCTAACATCCACAATCCTACATCCCCGAAAAAGTGGGTATGAAACCTAGAATTGGATCATGAAGAACTCAGATTCATATCTGAATTCATGTGTTCTAGATGCAAGAGTTTTGAGTCTACAAACCTGGGATCATAACATTATTAGAGAGTTTACCATATTGTCCAGCACCACTTGTAAGCAAAACAAGCCCATTTTAGGCAAGGATCGAAGAATACCCATATTACCCCAACTGTTTTTTTGACATAAATCCCTGAACCACATCTCAAAATTTTGGCTCATTACGGAAATGGATCCAACTGTTTGGAGTGTTGGATCCTGATCTGGATTCAGTGACACACAATGGTTTCACGCTGGAACTGAGCTATTTACATCCCTAGTTTGGGTATAACAACCCATTGGACCTAATCCAATACCTCGTGGTCCATAGTTATGGACTCATTGTCCTTTATTGGGTCATATCTGGTTTCATTGGGCCTGGTACATTGCCATCAAGCAGTTTCGAGTCAAAGAATGCCCTCTATTTGGATGGCTAGGATATTTCAATCTGAGCGCAGTTTATCTATGCTAAGTTAAAGAATTTTAAAATTCAAAGGATGCTCCTAATTTCACCACAGAGTTTTATAAAAGGAAAGGATTACATTTTGTAGGCATGAACTAACCTTACCAAGTGGATAAGGATATACTGCTAACAACTTATAACAACCTAATAAATTGTAACAAATATTCTAATCACTAATATTCTCTAACATCCCCTCGATCACATGAGTGATTGTTAATATAAAAAAGAAAAAAAAACATTTTGATCTCGACAATAAACTTTATGATGAATATAAATGATCTTCATGTCTTTTTGGTAGTCGTTGTTTGTTCGTGGATTCATCATTATCGCAACCCACTCCTTTTTTAGTTTGTCAGTAGCAGTGGACCACTTGATCAGATCTGTCACAATCTCTTCCATAAGCTTTCGATTGTGCAATCTGATGAAATGGAGAGATCATACGGCTTGGATGATTGGACAGATGAGAGGGAAATGATTTTATTAAAAAGTAAAGTGACATGATTATTATAATGCATGATGCATGAAGAATCGAATCATGTCTGGTTGATCACAAGATCGTAACTTACCCATCTCTAATATCACAAAGAATTTTGAAATTCAAATAATGCCCATAATTTCACCCTAGAGTTTGATTAAATGAAAAAGATTATATTTATAGGCAAGCATGAACTAACCTTATCAAGAGAATAAGGATAATCTTCTAACAAGTCATCACATCCTAACAAAATGTAACAAATATTTTAACCACTAATATTTTCTAACAGAAATACATGAAGTCTTCATCAACTGGTATTAGAGGGTTGTGCCAGTGGATAGGACACCTATTCCCAAAGCATCAACCAAGGATCAATTCTGACTCACGAACACTGAACCAAATCAGAAAAAGAGAAAAAAAAAAAATAGTCTTCATCAACCATGGCCTACATGTATGTGTTCAAAGCCCAAGTGCACAGAGTCCACAAAATAAAACGAAAAACACAACCACCACATCAATGGAAAGAAAAGAAGGAAACAAACTGCCTTGGAAGGAAATCCAAGCCATCATTTTACACCAACCTTTTTAACCATGTCTGACCCACAAATGGAATTGTCAACTACAACTTTCCTTCCCCACTAAACCCTTCAACATTACCTGAATTGAACATTACAATTGAAGCACCATGCATTTTGAAAGAGAACCCGTTTACTAAAAGCTACTTTTGCTATTACCTGAATAACGCATACACCAAGATGAAATAGGTAACAATCCCATGACCAGTACAACATTTCATTTTCCCACCATTTTAATCCAATCAATGGAAGCAATATTCCTTCCTGCTTGGAAAAGTGGCAGAGAGGAGTAAACCTGCGATTAATGGATCAATCACAAAGAACATACAATTATACCATCAAGTAATCAACCCAATGGACCATCCGGCTAAACCAAAATACAACACATAAACTCAACACTTCTTTCACGTCATAGCCAATATCAATTTGTAACTAAATCATAGGCAACATAGAATATTCTTTAACTGTTTTTTAAAATACACAACCACCCAAATTTGTGTGCCAATTCATCTCATATCATAATCATCTCCTCTTTTAAAACCCTAAAATTCTAATGTGATGTAGGGAAAAGAAACCCAATACGGTTTCCTTTCATAAGCAAATATATTAATCACACCACCTAATTATCAATTACTACATGTAAACAATCCTCCTTTTTTTATAAACAAGAAGGTGGATAAACCTCCCCTTTATTAATCCCTCGAACATTTTTGCATGACATGGCTGTATTCTTCCCTGAATTCCCAACCAGATTTATGTCTTCCAGCATTAGCCCTTCACATGGAATGCTCTTGCTGCAATCAAATTTCACCGCCACTTCAGAGGCACTTGTTCCTTTGACGTTCTTGTAGACAACACCACTCACTTTCACTGCTGAGTCCTGCAAAAGGCGGCCCCATTTTCAACAATGGTCAGCAAGAGTGTAAAAGTGATGAGATCAGAATGATTGAGAGTTGTTTAGGGGGGAGGATGGCCACCTGTTCTGGGCAGGGTTTCTCGGAGTCACAGTAGTTTTGGTCTATGATAATAGGCCTGGTGACATTGTGCATGGCAATGTTTTGAAATTTGATGTTCTTTACGTTTCCTGAACCTCCCTACTCACCAAAGGAATTAAGTATATGATGTTGGAATGATGTTGGAGATAATAAGTAGCACTGATACAAGAGCATGCATTTTTGCATCTACAAACTTATGCATGCTTGGATACATATAATTATTGAAACATACACTAAAAATACATGGGGGAGTACATAAACATACGTATAGATATAAATGCATGCCGAAGAAATAATTCTTACCTGCCATGTTTTAATCCTGATTCCGTTTGTTGTATCAAAAAGGTTGGCTCCAACCACTAATACTTCTGAGACATGAGCTTCTGAATTGCCGTCTCCTAGGCTCCCAATACTGTTGTTCATCAAGGAAATTATAAAAAATGAGTGAAGAGAAAATACTGAAGTTTGGATTTATGAAATGCTTACTTGAAATAGATGATTTCTAAGTGGTTTGGAATACCTAATTCCATGACCTGGTCCACAGGTTATGTTTGTGGCCTTGACCTTTTTCGATCCACTTTCGATAGAGATGCAATCATCCCCTTCAAAAATCATAGACAATGTTAGAGATTATAATATTGGTTTTGGGCCGAAGAATTCAGATCCTGATGTAGATATTTGAATTGAGTCTTTTTTGAGAGTAATATCGGTTTGAATTCTAGGTATATTGCCCTATTAATAAGAGTTCTGGTATATTTTCCAGTTAATCAGTTGGAAAAAGGAAAACATATACGAATGAATGAGTTGAGATTGCTGTTTATCTCTCTTACCTGTTCTGATGACAGAATTCATTACTTGGATTTTTTGGGTGCTAGTGATATGAATACCATCAGTGTTGGGACTATCTCCTGGTGCAGTTACCATGAGATCAGACGCTCTGACATTTTCGCATTTTTCAAAAGAAAGATGCATTTGTTGGCTGTCCTTGATCTTGAGGTTCTTCACAATCAAGTTATTGCAAGATCTAAAGGTTAAGGCCTGTTGGAATGAGAAAAGATGAAAGAGCTTAAGTAAATTTTCCTTTTTTGTCCGACAGATGTTCATGCTTTCACATGGAAAAAGAGATTTGAACTGAGAGAGGAAATGAGTTTATGGCAAACTCTTTAGCACTGCATCAGAATTCATGAAAAAAAGGTCTGTAAAATGTACCGTTGGTGCGCCTGTGCAAGGCTGCGAATTTGCAAGAACGAACATAAGAAAATTTGGCCATTGAAAAAACATAGAAAAGGCTGGTTTGAATTTTGGAGAAAAATGAATGCTTACTAGAGATTTGTTTCTTTTGCAGGAGTTGTCCCACCATGTCTTTCCATTGCCATTGATGGTTCCACCACCTTCAACTCTAAAATTTTCAAGATCTTTGAATTCAATCCAGTGCCTTCGATTTAGTCCGTCCCAATCCGATCTATCTGAAGATGCTTCAATGGTTCCAGCGATCTAGAACATAAGAAAACGAGCCCTATAAACAAATGGCATGGACCAATCTCACGTTAATAAAGGACACATTTGTTGCATGTTTAGGTCTCTCTTACCTTCACTCCAAGGTCGGATTTGCACGGGCCTGAAAAGGTAATTTGGTTGAGAAGATAGTTCTTGCTTTCAGGCACCACAAGAACAGCCTTTTCTAATGAACATGCTTCCTCCCAAGCCTTCTCAAATGCCTGATAGTTGCAAACAATAAATAATAACAGTAGTAATAATTAGTTTTCAAACCATACAATCACAATCATAACCCACTTGTCATTCTGAGCAAAAGAGATGTCAGTTGCAAATTAAGAAGCTGTTGTTGCATGACACAGTTCATCTTGTATATATGGTACCTTTGTGTCATCTGTCCCATCACCTTTGGCTCCAAAATCATCCACACTGACTTCAGTTTGTGAAGCTTCAGGACCGTCCACTTGATCAAACCTGTCCAAGCTCAAGATGGCTGGCTCATAGCCAATGATGCTAAACTGGGTGTGTTGGTCCTCCATGGGACCATAGTATGTTGGATAGGCACATTGGTCATATCCAGTGGCACCATCAATACAATTGTGGAGTGGGTGTGGGTCCTCTACCAAACTGCTATAACAGGAATAGTAACACAACCAAAGCATAGAAACTGGGAGTAATCGTCTTGGTGATAAACCCATTTCTCACTTGTAAGAAACTATTACAAACCTATCTGAAATGTGGGGTGGTGCTTATTGCGCTGTGGTGAAATGGTGTTATGATGAGTTCATATATATATGGAAAAAGAGAGGTTGCTTGTCAAGCTATCTATGTTTGTGGGCTGAGAGAGAGAGAGAGAGAGAGAGAGAGAGAGAGAGAGAGAGAGAGAGAGAGGGAAAGTGCAATTAGGCCTGCGACCGCCCAAGAGATCCTTTCGTCTCAATCTCTTGCATCTCAATCCACACCATAGAATCAAAAGAACAAGAACCAAGTCACCAAATGACTTGAGTAGAGAAGATCCTCTCTCTCTCTCTCTCTCTCTCTCTCTCTCTCTCTCTCTCTCTCTCTCTCTCATCAGAGCTTTTTTAGTGCTGCTGCTCTTTTCCTTCCATTAGCTTGTTATTTACACGTATATATGGCCCATTTGTATTTGTACACATGGGTTGTTCACTCCTATGCCAACATTTATGAATGGAAATGGTTAACAATGTTTCTACAGGAATAATCAGAAGAAAGATCTAGGTATAATGCAATGCCTTTGGTGCAGCCCACTTCAGGCCTCCTATAAGCATGATAGATGATTGGATAGGAAGGATTTGATATATGCATGTAGATGACATGAATTCCAATTTTGATTGGGCTATTGAATTAGGCAGTTGTTCAATTTACATCGAAGGTCCATGTTAGGTTTTTTTGTAATTGGCTAATTAATGGGTTGGATAGAACTTGGGTTCATTAAATTGCATTTTATATTTCTTATAGAATAAACTATGATTTACGTCACCAGAAAAGCTGAAGTAAAGAAATTAGCAAAAAAGGTTACCCAATTGATCCGATCTTGCATGATCAATCGAATAACAACCCGATCGATCAGATGATGAAAAAAACCCCACCGACCTGTGAGATTTTCTTTCTTTTTTATGTTACAATTAGTAATTTAAGTTCTACAAAGACTATCCTTGTGAGTCATAAATTTGGGATTATAAAAAAGATTCCTCTCTCAACCCTAAAATATAGATATCATTAGTCTAGGTGGAGATCATTCTTTTTCTAAAGTTTTCATTAAGAGATTATGTTGAAACTTTGGATTAGAGAATATTGTTTGTATATCTCTTGTAGAAGATTGAGAGCATTTTATGTGTTCAAGGTGTCGTTTGATCAAGTAGAAGATGGTGCACTCGAAGGAGTGTTATGTCATAGAGAGTTATGCAAGAAGAATTCGACCCTTAGGTTGAAGGAGTGACTGAATAAAGGTTGTGAGTATATTTTGTAACTATTCGATATTGCTTGATAGTTGATCCTTGTTAAATTTGTGGTTTTTTACCCGATTAGGGTTTTCCATATTAAAAAATCTCCATGCCTTCTTCTATTAGTTGCTTGTTTAATTTATTTTTACTATTTTGTTGCATATTGTGTGTTATTTGATTGCAATCTAGAAATAACATACTTGGGAGCACTCCCAAACTTTCAACCCTAATAAGATGATCATGATCATCAAGTCAATATGATTTGAGCATTATACAATCTATGCATCACCCTTCTATCCAACCACCCACCATGTTCAGGTGGGCTTATGTGGGTCTCACAACAATGGTTGGATTGTATGTTAATGCAATCCTAAAATTCTTTTGTTCATAGTTCGTAAGGAAACCTTATTGCCAGAAACCTTATTGCCATTCTTACCACCTTTAGAAAAGCCTACACACAATTGTTTACATAATAAAGGGAAACTATACATGTAGACATTATATGTTTTTATATTTTAAAGGGAACAGTTGCAAAAGAAGAAAAATAGTGTTTGCTTTTAATCCTATTCTATAATGAAGCCCACCCTCCCACACCTCCCCTATGAGTTGACCTTGTTCTCACTTTGGCAATAATCTGACGACCATTATCCATTGTTGGATTGAATTGTTATAAAGTTGTGAATCATCTGCTCAAAATGTGAGTAACATGCATGCATGTATGAGAGTTTTCAAGTAAAAACTACCTAACAATGTTCAAAATGCGATCCAACTTGTGGGGTCCACTTTGATTATGCATTTCGATGGAAGTAGGGTAGATGAAAAGTTCTCATCATGTACAAGGATTAGGCAAAAGTAGTCACATAAGCTTTTGTTGACCCTTGATCTAGTAGCTTGCAACTTTGATAGCTTTTCAAATAATCATATTTTTTGAGATTTAATCCGATGGTGACTATGGTCAACTGAGTTTAAAAATGACCTAATACCAGATCATCTGTGAAGGCTTATAACTATGAACGGGGTAAGCTGATCAAAGGTGGGCCCAACTGGGCAACACAAAGTTGGACTCTACATACAGTCAGTTAGTTGGACAGAATTTTTTTGATACTAGCAGTGAATACTGTGTGTATACTATCGTCTTCTTCCTTAGAAAGCATGTATGCTTAGGTGGTGGAAAGATGTTTTATCATGTGGGCTTAGGGTGTTTTGTCATGTAGTTTCTTTTCCTGTGATACCAAATACGCTCTAGTAATAATAAAAGAAAATCATGCACCATAAATAATAAATCCCATTCTCTGTGATTTCTAATCTCTAAATCATTAATGTCACAGATTCTTCTCAGGAAATTTTCTTCTTGGGAAAATATCTAGAGTTGGATTTTCCTGAGATATTATTTGTAAAAATGTCATGGTTTATAAATTAGTTTGATTAAAAGGTGAATATCCAAAAATGACGGTCAAATAACCTTCCTTTAAAATTGAATAAAGGGAAGAAGGGACATGAATATCTAGCATATTTCTATACCTCCGAAAGTCAAAGTCCAAATTACATGATCTTCTCTTCATATCTTCTCTAACCTTTTTAATAATTCTTCAAAAACTCATTTTATCCTGAATTCCTATGACAAGACCTTAGGACCTATTTATTTGAATTAGAACACATATCGTTTATACTATGAATAGATAAAAATGAAAGTAAAAAATACAAGAGCTGCGAACAACTTTTCCTTCTAGAGAAATATATTCAAAAGTAGATTGGAAATGAATCCATAGCGAACCCCCTAGTAATTCAATTCATATGAAAGTTAAATCTAATCTGCATATGCACCTTATATAATTCACTAATAACTTCACATCGCTTATGCCTCACTTCTCTAATAATCTTTTATGGAGCTTATTTTATCAAGAATTCTTATGCATTCAATTTCAATGTGCTTTAATGCAAACAAGGATGAAAGTGAAAGTCTAATCCACATCTTCAAGTCAAAACACCTCAGAACTAGCTAGATATACAACTAGAGAGAATCTATGATTTGGGTCTCACCCAGAATGGATATCTACTCAGGTTTCATTTGAGTAGAAGATTTGATTCCATAAGTAATTTGTATGGGGTTTCCAGTATCCGATCAGCCAAAAAACCCCAACTAGCAACCCTAGTAAATGTGGTCCAGGTGACTGGTTAGATGGTCAGTCCCACATTTTTTTTAAAGATTATATTAAAAGGAAAAGGCAAAGTACAACATACATAGGTAGGGAACATAAAAGAGAAACTAATATTACAATAAGTAACAAAAACGTAACCTAACAAAACTATGCAATAAGTAACAAAAACGTAACCTAACAAAACTATGTAAAAGTTGCAGAACTGTCCAACTGGATGGACAGTCTCATCCAAGTCTTGGAACTGCAAAGAAGCCATTATATCATTATTCATATCCTCCTGTGTAAGAGTTGTTCCCGCACATACAAAGAGTCAATAAAAGTTGGGAGTGCCACTTTTACACATAAAAAGGTAAACAAATTAAACATTTCTAGAGCCCCAAATCAAGATATTTCACTTACAATGGCTTAGGGGCAAAGGAAAATGGGTATTTCTTACATGGAATATAAGGCCCCATCCCCATGTAATAAGTATATTGCATTGCATATGATGTCAAAGGGTGGGCCAACAATGCTTTATGAATTTCTCCACTCGGTTTTTGGGAGTTTTGCAAGTCAGGGTAAGGAAGGAGAAAAGGTAAGAGAAAGAGAGAGTGTATAGTAAGAGAGCGGCATTTGCGTGTGTTGTGGTTTTTGCCCTTTGGGTGATGGGTAGACCGGTAGTGCTTAGTCACCAAAATGGATGGGTCTGGACTTTGGAGATGAGCCACAGCAGAGAGGTATGTCATTTATTACTTGGCTTTGTTATTTCAGGGACCTATACATCTTACTTGTGCCTTTGTCACATAGATGTTCTTCTCTCTCTCTCTCTCTCTCTCTCTTCCAATGATGATTTGGATGCTACAATTGTGATTGGGTTAGGGGAGAAGTACTCCTATAATTAAGCTGCAATTTCACCCATGGGAAAAATGAGTTTAGTTGCTTGCTTTCACCATTAGGTTTGTGCCATGGGGTCAGTGTGTCACCTAAGCATGATGTACTGTCTTATCGCTGGACTTTGTAGTGCCACATGGAATTAAAAGGGTGATCCAAATGTTGGTGTGTCAAGCTAAACAGTGATATGTCACATAAAGTTATGAAGGCTGATTAGATTTGTATGTCTGAATAACTAGGCTTAAATCTTGATTAATTCAAATGAGAATTAGGTGCCCTGTCCATTGATGGGGTGGGCCTCTTCAATGAAAATATGAAATACAGTGATCATTTTATCTAGTTTAAAGAACCTAGGGCCGTCAACAGGTTTGAGAGTTAGGCCAAGCCAGACACAAGCCCTGGAAGGTCCGGTCCCGGCATGATTTAGACCCAAACCCAACAGATGGGTGATTTCACAACTCATGAACTTGAACCAAATAAAGAATAATCCATGCCGGAAATATAGAATTATCCTTGTGGATAAGGCACCTGCTCCCATTGTGCCCACCATGGCTCGAGCCTTGGTGAATAATAATAATCCACGCCAAGCCTCACACCTCAGCAGAAATCAAACTTTTTATACTTTTGTTGGTCATCCTTCAAACCTAATTGAGTTGTATGTTAAACCAGTCCATCACCTACGAAGCTGAGCAACATAGTTTCAAGGGTAGACCTACATACATTCACTTGGGGGAGGACGCACCCGTTAAATCTCTGTCCTTTTCTAAAATTATAGAGATTTCGATTTTCTTCAAAAATTTACACAACATTCTACGAACAACCCCAAAACAGATATAAAAATTCGGCTTCTGTTTCCATAACACAATTGCCTATTTAGAAATACACCCCTCAAATGAAAACTCCGGTCCACCAAGTTTAAGAGCTCAATTCAGTTTGCCCTATGTTAGTCAACTCGAATCAATGGACTGAGTCGGGAAAGTATGACTGAGTCTTCCAAAAAAGAAAAGAAAACCTATGTAGTTACCCAACTCAAGGCCCTACCAAGTCATTCAAGCAAGTCGAGTTCTAGAACCATTCTCAGCACCAAGCCCTACAATAGACGGATAATGGGTCAGACCCTAAGAGCCCAGATGGGCTGGCCCAATCCTCTTCGATACCCTTGAAGTTAATGGGATGTACAAAAAAGATAAGGTTTGTCCAAAAAAGGCAATTAAAGTCATCTCCAAACAGCCTTGCAGTCAAATGGATGATATCATGGAACTGACGATGAGAGCATTGACTAACTAAGCGTATGTTAGAATCATCAAATTGATATTGTGTTGTTTCCTTAAAAGCTTAGCAAACTAACCCATCTTCCCTTTCCATTTAGGAACAGCAAGAAATGAATACATTTTGTTTGGTACAAGAGGAATTGTACAATCTTTGGCCTTTGGAAGGTCAGCGATCTGACCCAACAAATAATATCCACAGATGGATGATACAGACAAACCAAAAACTCTCAATGGTCCACGAGATTTTTCTTAAGCATGTAATGTTTGATGTTTTTTCCCCACAGTTGAATGAGGTTCAATGCTGAAACATTTGGACATCTGTGCAATGCAATTGAGGCGGGTAAGACGGGTTTTGGATGAACCCGAGCCTCACCGAAATTTCAGACTAGCCAATTGGAACCTTACCAGGACATGAACCTGACCAGAATTCAGAATGGCCAATCCAAACTGGAACTGAACTCAAATTGAGTCGATGTACATTCCCAATTCGTATTGGCTTTTGGGGCCCATTTGCTCCTAGTAATTCTAAGAATTAAATTTCTACTAGTGGTAAATCTGAAGACACAAATGTAATTAATTATCCAAAAAATGACTCTCAAATTATTTTAGTGGGAAAATAGTAAAGACAATGACAAAATGAATACCCAACCATCATCCTAATAATTCAAACACTAAGCAAGGTATGGTTGCATTTGTATCTCCACCTTTTATCTTATACCCATCACATCTTTAATGATCCTTCATTAGAGCTCATTTGGCCACTAAGGTAGCGTTTGGTTCGCTGTAATGAAGGCTGGAATGGAATGGCCATTCCATTGGAATAACCATTCCCACGTTTGGTTCGTGAAAAAACGGCAGAATGACCATTACTTCAGGAATCACCATTCCTTTATACAAGGGAATCACCATTCCACCGGGGGGGCGGAGGAATGGCCATTCCATTCCTTTCCCAATTTTATTTTTGACGAATTTTATTTGAAAAAGCTAAATCTTTTAATATTTTAATAAAATATAAATAAATATTATTATATAAATCATAAAATAAACATAGTTGAAATTAAATTTAAAATATCAAAATTTTAAGAATAAAATTATATACAATGTTTGGTCACATAAAAAAATTAAATTTTATTTGAAAAAGCTAAATTTATTAATTTTTTAATATTTTAATAAAATATAAATAAATATTATTATATAAATCATAAAATAAACATAGTTGAAATTAAATTTAAAATATCAAAATTTTAAGAATAAAATTATATACAATGTTTGGTCACATAAAAAAATTAAATTTTATTTGAAAAAGCTAAATTTATTAATTTTTTAATATTTTAATAAAATATAAATAAATATTATTATATAAATCATAAAATAAACATAGTTGAAATTAAATTTAAAATATCAAAATTTTAAGAATAAAATTATATACAATGTTTGGTCACATAAAAAAATTAAATTTTATTTGAAAAAGCTAAATTTATTAATTTTTTAATATTTTAATAAAATATAAATAAATATTATTATATAAATCATAAAATAAACATAGTTGAAATTAAATTTAAAATATCAAAATTTTAAGAATAAAATTATATACAATGTTTGGTCACATAAAAAAATTAAATTTTATTTGAAAAAGCTAAATTTTTTAATTTTTTAATATTTTAATAAAATATAAATTTTATATAAATTTTATATTTGGTCAGTTTAATATAAATTTTATTCCATTCCTGGTATCATTCCATCATACCAAACACAGGAATCGGAATGAAAGTCCTATTACTGGAATGATTCCTCTGTCTAACCAAACGTTGGAACAGGAATTACCATTCCTACCTCATTCCATTCCAGGCTCATTCCAGCCTCCATTCCATTCCTCCCAGCAATCATTCCAGCGAACCAAACGCTACCTAAGTTCTTGTGCATTTAGTTCCATGCAAATAAATGGCCCTTAACAATGTCCAACTCAAACCAACTCAGGAGAACTACAGGCATAGCCCAGTTGGTTGGATAGCCCTCAACTAATTCTCTAGAGTTAGATCTCTCACTTTCCTTCCAAAGTGAGCAAGTGTTCTTCTCGCAGGTGGGAAACCACTGATTTTCGTGCAGTTACAATATTAATTTCATCATTATTTTATCATTGGAGACGGTGGTAGGCGTGGTCTTTTCCCTCGTGTTTCTGCTTGTGGGCTTTGTGCATCGGACTCCACCCCTCAGCTTCCCCAGAGCAAGCTTTTCTCCTATTAGCTGGGGTTTCTCATGAGTCCCAGCCACCTTAGGTTGAAAAAAGTCACTCCTAAACCAATTCAAAACCAACTCTACACAATCAGAAAATGATCAAACCCAAATTTTAATTTTTGGTTGGGAACCGCAGCTACCCTTTATTCGTAGCCCTGTAATTGCAGATTACAAATTCGAGGGTGCCCACTAAATCAACAGTGGTGATTGTCTGTCGGTTCCTATTTCAGGGATCGGAGTGCTAGACAAGGCCTGTCCATCGCTGTAGCCGTTATCTAAAATGTTAGGATGGTCTGAGACATAATTTGAACTAAAAACCCTCTTCAGTACAAATAAAATTTTAAATTAGACTTGGTGGGGTGGGCCGGGCCTAGGCAGTAGTGCAACGCCTGGGCGACCCTTGAGGGCCCCAACAGCAAGCTGTTGTAGTGGACCCTCCCCCTTAAAAAATTAATTTAATATCATGTGACCCAATGGGCCACGTATCAGATATTAAACTGATAAGAACAGATACTACACTTGATCTTAGCCAAAAGGCCGAGAAAGGTATGCTTTGGTCAGTCCCTCAAATGCCATTTTATTGATGCTTCACTCACTCGAACCTGCAGCCCTTTTCGATGTGGGACGCAAACGAAATTTAGCATAAGAACGAACTACTGTCATGTCCCAGGACAAAAGTTCATGCACGAGTCCTCTTTATTCGCTCGTTAATGTACACGTTCAGGGAGCCCAAGTCATATTTTAATCCATTGTTTTATGATAGTTGCCCACTTTTCATTTCTTCATGGGCATTTCTTCTATGGATCATACAGTTGATCGGTTAAGATGTGGCCAGTGTTGCAATCGCATCTTTGGGTTTTATAGGCTATGGTCCATTTACGGTAGGGAATGGGGCGATCTGATTGGAGATATAATTTAGTGCAAGAGGTTGAACAACAATCGCAGTCGATCTCATCTTGTGGGGCCCGCTCTTGTTTCTGACCCTGAGGGCTGATGGCTGGATTAGTTAGGGACTGTGGGGTTCAATATGTCTAAAAGATCTCTCCACTAGATGAATACAGCCATCACACAACAATCTACAGGACCTTTTTTTTCTTCCGATCATTCAATTTGCTTGCTTTTGATCCAATGGTTACAGTGTCTCCTGATCGGATACTTAATGATCATCAAGTCAAATAGAAACTGACGCCCAAATACAAGATCAGTTCTGTCCATCATACATGTGGCTGCAATGAGGTGAAGAATATGGGGGGTCAACAAAGGCTCAGATATTATACCACATGAAGAACTTATCATGATCACTTATTACACCTTTCTCTGCCTACTGGATAAGATCAAGTTTACATCATGATCACTTGATTATTTCCTATTATGTGGGATGTGGCCAATATGAATGGTTGATTCCTCCTGTCCTGACCCTATCAAAGATTATTCTCCAGACACCGCTATTTACTGCTTTTCAGGACCTAATCAAAGGGGAATTGACCAAATCCTGCAATTCAGGGAAGCTCATTCCATAGTAGAGTGTAGCTACTGATGAGCAGCATGCGAGTTACCTGTATAAGAAAATCAAGGGAGAAACGACAAAAAGAAAAGAGGAAAGAACAGGAAAAAAAAAAGGAATTCAACTTCAGTTTCTTATTCAAGCCTCTTGCGCAACAAGGAAACACCTCCAACACCCTTCCAAGCGTTTTTCTGCCTGAAAAAGCAGCCCCAAGTTCCACTGGTTCCACAAAAGAATAATGATATAATAATTTATGGGACAAAGAAGAAAGGTATCTGAAATGATTTATCTACACACACTTTACAACGAATTACCACGAACACGGATAGAGCACAAGACAGGCACAAAACAGACATTCTTCCAATTGAGAAGCCCATCCCCTTCAGTCTATCAGCAGATCTTTACGTTCTCTCAGTTGCTGATCTTCCTTTGAATGTTCTAGCAGTTAATTCCACATTGCTGGACATCTGGGCCGGTGACACGAGTGGTGAATGGATCAATCCGAACCCATAGTAAGGAGAAGATCGAGGCCAGAAGGATTGACCATACAACCACAATGGTTGGTGTCCGGTTCTGACGTCCCATCAAGCCCTTAAGGAAGGGATACAGATGGATGATCACCCAGAAGGCGAAAAAGAGCTTTCCAAAAAGAGGGCCCCATGACTGGTATCCACTGTTGATAGCATAAGAGATCCCAGCAACAACTCCAACCAGGTTGATAATGAGTAGCGTAGTTGGAGGTATCAAGAGGGTTGTCCATTTGAACATGTATAGCTCAGCGAAATCACCTTCTTCGTCTGATGCCTTGGATGTGACGGTGAAATTGGTGTCGATGCCAGCGAGAACTTTGAGCAGGCCTTGGAAAACAGCAAAGAGATGGGCCGACACACCACCAATGACCCAGAACTGTTCATTCCTCCACCATTCATCAATTCCAACACCGCTCCACCTCATTTCCAATATACCAGTAGCAAAGATGGACAGAAAAAGAGAGATGAACCAGATACTGGCAATATTGCTAATCTGCGATCATAAGAGCAGTAAGTCAAAATATATATACATATATATAACTAAAAAATAATAAATAATAAAGTCAGCGAGTAGTCACTGTCACCAGCACATGGGGCATCTGGGAAAAACATAGCTCCCACAGGCCACAATAGTGGCTTCGTGACATTTTGGGGATTGATTTATATTTATCTGACCAGCAGAGCATTCCAAACTTGAGAACCTTGCAAAGTTTTTCTCACGATATCTAAGAAATAAGGGACATTTGGATGCATCCCAAAACGCAAATGGTTTCCTTATGTGATAATGGATTGCCACACCACCCAAAATGTGTAGCAGGTTGGATCAATCCAAATGCACCCTTAACAATTTGCCAGGATAAGAATATAAATAAGCTCAAAGCAATTTACGGTGAGTGTAATTACCTGTGGAATAATGAACTTCCCCGTAAGGAGACAGACAGCTGGCAATGTACAATAGGCAAGTAGAGGAATTGCAGTGATTGGGTAAATGGTGGTGTTGATGTATGCAAATCTCTCCAACCATTTCAGCCTTCCCCCATATCCATACCATATAGGGCAATGCCGGCTAAGAAGAATTTCAACAGAACCCAAAGCCCATCGAAGCACTTGGTTCAAACGATCTGAAAGGTTAATAGGAGCAGATCCCTTAAAAGCTGGGCGCTGGGGCATGCAGTAAATTGACCGCCAACCACGGGCATGCATCTTGAATCCAGTAAGAATATCTTCTGTGACAGAACCATAAATCCATCCTATCTGCAGAAACAAGCATACTTATATCTTAGACACTAAAGCTGGGGTGAAAACGATCAGGTGTTCCATAGTAACAGAATGGAGTTGTACAGAGCCTGAATTCATGCACAAGACAGCTAGGCAACTGCCATGCTAAAAAAGTTGAATGATAAATTACAACCATCAGGGAAAATAGACATATTACAACCATCTAATTGAATGATATGGAGCTTGTACTATGAAGCCTCACCTTATTTGAAATTAAGACCTTATTTCTAATAGATTGTTAAAAAAGGAACTCAGTTGGACAGCCTTAAAAGTTAAAACAGGTTAACATGTGACTGACATTCAAGTTTAATGAGATCCCAATACGCTAAAAAGGTTTTTACAAGTTCACAGCATAACAGGGATGTAAGCCGGATTGTTTCTTTGTTTTATGCACTTGTAAAACCTAGTTCTCCAACAGTAACTTATTAATTCACCTCGGAAGCCAGGTAGATTCTTTCAATGGAATCAGAGGTGTTTTGATAGTTTATGTGTTCAGTAAATAAAAAACCAACAGGGAAATAGAAGCTGATAAAAGGAATAGCCAACAAACCTCACTTCCCCAGTCTGTCTTGTCCTCATAGCCACAGCTGATAACATGAATAGCTTCCTTCAAAAGAGATTCAGGAGTTGCTGACTGAGGGACACCTCCATTTTCCATGAGCGTGGAGGCAACGAACACAGTTGACTGCCCGAACCTTTTCTCCAGGCTCATCTGTGACATAAGCAGCGACTTCTCATCATCAAATCCAGCACCTGGAAGTAGAGGACAATCAGCACAACAGATTAAAAAAATATGCTCAATACAATTGCTCTGCTAAGGAAAGTAAAATGGATACCTTAAAAGTAGAAACAGGCACAAAATCATGCTAGTATTATGCATGCTTATGAGGATAAGTGGTTGAAGACAAAAATAATAAAGAACTAAAAATTTTAGGTAAAAATTTTAAGTCAGGCACTTCGGGCATGCAAAATGCACTCACTATTAAGAAATGCAACCACCAGATATTGCAGCCTCTCTGCACTGTCAGTGAAAAGTGACAATGACGAAAGGTGAAACGGTAATGATGAATTACCGATACAACCTATCAAATCATCTATAGTCTTATCGCATCAATCTGGACTTAAAGAGTTTTACTATTTTTTCATAAAATAAGCTATCATTATATATCCTAACGTTCTAAGTGAGGACAGCTTAAGTCCTAATTTTGGGCTTGTTTTCTCAGTCACCTTTCCATGTCTTTTCCATCGTCATCACCAGTATAAGGCCTTATGCCATATCTAAGGTCAGTTATGTGAATTAGACCCTCACTCATCCCTTCTTAGGGCTGTCATCTCTGTAAGTTCACAATATAAGCATCATCATTATAATCACATTAGTAATAACCATCATAATCTAAGCTTGATCCTATTTATCTGGAGTCAACTTTGGAGCAACAAGAACAACAAACATCCTAGAAGTGCTGTTAAAAAATGACCCTTCAAATTGTACAAGCAAAAATAAATAAATAAATAAAAATAGAATATTCTGTGGTGAGATATGCTAATCTTTCAAGTAGATTTCTGTCAAATTACAAACATAATGGCACTTGCAATACCCAGAGGTCATTGAACCAGTCGGCCTGGAAGAAATTCGAGGATTAGCAAACTTTCATGTCTTAGTGTAGCAAACAAACAAATGATAAACAAATCAGCAGTATGTATCAAAGCCAATAACGCTGACATAATTGCCTATTGTGTTGAGTTGGCAAAGCTGTGAACAAGATATCAACTTGTGTACCTTCAACTCCCTCTTCTATATCTTCTAGATTGAAGATTGGCACAGTAGAGTCCACATGCTTGCTAGATTTCTTCTTGCTGGAGCCTTTTTTACTTGATTTCGAAGTCTTCTTCCGTGACCCACCACAGCATGAAGAGAAAATACCTGGCTTTCTATGCTTCTGCTTGAGAGGAGGTTCATAACCATACAGAGCAGTCCTGTTGAAGACACAACCAGTGCCGACATAAACAGGACCCTGAATGCCATCCAGGCCTCTTAAATTGATCTGAAACCCACAAAATAAAGAATTAACCCTCCATGCTCAATGAAATATATATATAGAGAGAGAGAGAGAGAGATGTATGTGTGCATGTAGATATAGATGGCTAGAGAAATAAAAACACATGTTGAGAGAGCAATAGAGGAAAGTTGTAGATGAGCCATTCTCCAAGATTGGAACTTACATCAAAGAACACAGTATTGCGATTGGCATATCGGTCATTCCTATCAATACCATCAAATCTCTGAGGAAATTGAACATAACAAACAGATTTCCCAAGATTGGGGTCCATCAGGAAACACATTGCTTCCCGTAATGCCTTGCTATTGTTTATGTAGTGATCACAGTCAAGATTCAACAAGTAGGACCCATTGGTAAGGACTGCTGATACGCGGACCTGTTGGTGAAGAATTAAGTCACAAAATAGATGGTAACACATTCAAACACTGTCAAGCTCTAAGTTATGATAGAACACTTACAAGTGCATTCATTGCACCAGCCTTCTTATGATGTTGGAAGCCTGGACGTTTCTCACGGGAAACATATACTAAACGTGGCAGCTCATTGCCCTCCGTGTCAAGCCCTCCACTGTGGCCTAAGAAAACCTACAAACACAAGAATTATTCAAATATGAATTTGATAGAGTGCCGCACCCAAAAAGAAAAAGGAAAAAAAATGACAAAAACTCTATGTTTTGGTGCTGGAATGAGCACATTAGAGTTTGTCAGAGAAAGATAAAGGTACAGAAGCAGACGGAGTCACGCTGCTTACGAAACAGCAACAAGACTACCAAGGGCCAACCCAAAACCATGTATCCCATACAAGCAACAAGTGTACGAGTAGAACAAAATAAGTATGCATGCCAATAGAAAATAGACAAAAGCTCATATCTTTGAGAAAACATTTTCAGAATATTAATATTTTAAGACATTTTTGGAATATTAATATTTTAAGCCTTATAGGATCATACAAGAAACTCTTGTGACTGCAGGTGAACTTTCTTTGGTGCACTTTCTTGGACAAGAATGCATTATGTTGAAGCCACCTTTTGGTAGTCACATTCACTGAGTCAAGTCTACTGTTGTTGAAGCGGACAGGGAATTACCTGAATCATTCCTGGGTGATCTCTCGTGTTATTTCCAGGCCACGGTGTACCATCTTGCATGACCCATCCCTCCTCAGGAATTTTCTGTGCCTTGGCAACAAGTCCATTAACACGCACTTTAAACTCTTCATATTCTCTCTGTCATATTCACAACAACAATAAGGTAAAAAAAGGTACATCAAAAATAGAAAATCATAACTAATATTAGAAGTAATCCTTTACCTTCATGGCTCGACGATCTTTGACAAATGAAGTTTGAACTTTATCTTTCAAGTAATCAATCTTCTGGGCGAAGTACCATTCTGGAGCTCGAGGTTCAATGCTGTATTTCTTGCAGAAAGGAACCCACTTCCTTGCAAATTCTGAAGTTTCAGACAATGCTTCAAAAGTCAACATGGCAGAACCATCATCAGAAACGTAGCAGGAGACCTTGTCAACTGGGTAGTCTACAGCAAGGATGGATAGAACAGTGTTGGCTGTGACAAGAGGTGGCTCCTTCAAAGGGTCGACAGTACTCACAAAAATGTCAACGGCAGCAAGCTGAGATGGTTCTCCTTCACGATCATATCTGTTTTTCATAGGCATTCATGATCAGAGAATGCAGTGATGCCAAAAGCATGGAATCATACAAGTTTAGAACACCGCCACTAAAAGATATGTTGCAAATTTGAACAAAAAGAAATAACAAGATTATCTCACCTCAGAGCAAGCCTGTCAAGATAAGTCTCGCGATTTACTGGAAGCCATTTAGGGAACTGATCCAGAATCCATGAGATTGCAAACCAGATCTCACATATCACAGAAATCAACCACAAAGCATACGCATTGCGAACAGGATTTGTTATACGATAATGCAAGAAAATACAGAGAATGGCAAGCCGCAGAACAATGACCATCCTATATGGGTTTATCCTAGATGACGGAATAGACACCTTCCTTGAAAGTGGTTGACGGGCCTCATCGTTGCTGCAAGAGAAAGGTAAACAGGAGTAAGAATCTGGCAAAGATAACCCCTGGATTGCAGTACATGGGATAACGCTTCAAGAACCAAGATTGGGGGAAATAATTCATTTTGACTTAAATAGGGATTAATCGAAAGTGGATCACTCAAAGACGACCCAAATAGATATGATAATTAAGACATCAATATCTGAAACACTTCTGAAAATTCAATATCTGCAAGAATATGTTGGTCTGGAATTTGTTTTTGTCAAATTAAATCTTTTCTTATGTGGTATATGAATTGCTTTCCTGATCACTTGTTCATGAGATTTCAAAGGTTTTGACTATCCCAACATGGGCATGATATGAGCCACTTACAAATTTGGCACACCTGTTACTGAATTGCCTTTCCAAAAACAGCAGGATGAGCATCTGGACCACATATCAAGTGGGGTACTATATAGCTTAAAAATTTAAAGAAATTTGAGTCTGCTGAGTTGGCCAGACTGGTAAGGTTTGGTTAGCTAATTTAAATCTCCATCAACTAAGTCTCCATCAATTAAGCTCTGTTGCACGGATACTTCAAAATGAGCAACGTATCGTGTGTATCGTATCCGATACTTCACTTTTTACATATGAAATCCGTGTCCTTGCCATGTCCATAGCATGTCCTTATCGTATCCATGCCGTGTTTCGGCACCATAGCAACTAAGTAGTACTTGGGCAACTCTATTCAGTGTACCTGTATTCAAATTACACACCAAGACTAGATTGAGATTTACTTTTTCATATTACTTTCACAATGAGTTACTACTACAATACTTTGACCTTTCTTTTTTTTCTGGGAATGGTTGGAGATGTCAGACTTAAAATAGTGAATATTCAAGACAAGCAAATATTCATTTTTCATATTACTTACACATTGAGTTACTATTTACCCGTCGCCTACAATAGTGAATATTCAAACCAAGCAGGGTTTTCAAGTTTTCATACTAAGGATCGCACAAATAACAAAAGCAACGAAGTTTTAAAAGAAATAATGAACAGCTGCGTGGCTCCCACCCTCAGGGAATACTGTGAAATGTTAATTATTAACTGTTAAGTTTCAATAAATTGCTTTAAAGTTTAAATCCTCGAACAGTTGATTTTGAAATGACCGTAATACTATACTTACAAGTTACATCCATATGTTGATGCGGTAATTGATATCTAAAGTCTTTTCACATGTTAGTAGTATATTTCTCTATTTAGCATAGCAATCGCATCATGTGCATTCATGTTTGAGTAATAGGTCCAGACTTTTTTTTTTTTGGATCCGTAACTGAAAATTAATTGAGATAAAAAATACATCAAAACCAAGCAGAATAAGAGATCTATACCATATAGTTAAATATAACCCTCCCCTTTCGTTAAACACCAACACCACAATGAACTAAAATGTATAAGAGATATCTACTGTTTGCATATATAGCTACATAGATGCAGCAAAAAACCCGCCCTTCACAGATGCAACCTTAGCTGCGGTCTTCAAATTTAAGGCAGGCAGCAAACACTCAAAATTCACCAGGGGAACTTACAGTAAAGCATCATCCATATTCACATCAGTGCTAGCATCAATATCTCCAGCTCCCCTCCCTTCTGAAGTGCCATGACCGCCAGTACTCATAGGCCCCACGCTCTTATCCTGCTTCAACTTCCAGCCATCGACCCTTTCTTTCCAAGCAACATTGCCAAATCCTTGTGAACTAAATTCTCTTGATGGGTTTGCTGAAAAGGTGGGGGAAATCTAGATGTCAGTGCTAATGCTGAAGCAAAACAGAAAGATCCACTCTATACATATATATATATATATATATCTCTCTCAAAAGAGTGAGAAAGAAATCTACGTGATTGGTTCACATCTGCATATGGGAGTGGATGCACACGCTTCCCTCCGCCGCCACCTCCAGGTGATGGCATTGTAAGGCGATCAGGTGAGGCTACTGGCAATTCTCCAGAGAGCTGTGAAACCAACACAAAGAAGAATAATTCAGTCCATATCAAGTGGCCGCTCAATGAGAAATTATAGAGTAAGATTATACAGATGACTAAATTTAACCAACCTCTGCGACATTGGTGATTCGAGGAATCTGATTATGGGGAACCTCATCTCTGTCATATTTCGGAGCCCCAACATCTTCCGCCCTCCCATAACTCATTTGCCAGCTAAGCATGCGCTGTGCAATCTTCTGCTTCTGATTTGGATCCCCAGATGCATAATTGAAGTCGCCCACCACATTATCCCCATCGGCATCAGCATCCTCCACTTCATCCCCATGAACCGGAGGACTCCCTGAAAATAAGCAAAGGGTTTGAATCAATTTACACCCAAAACACTTCTGATATGCAATGGGTGACATTCAGTTTCCGTCTAACCTATAAGCAAAAATTGCTTCATCAAAGAAAGCACATGAACATACAACCAATGAAACATCAATTTACATGTGAGATTCCTTCCAACCTTTATGCTTCTTGTATCGAGTCTTGCACTGAAGGCATGACTGATTCCCATCTTTCCTCTCATACTCATAGCACGGCCTGCAAACGGGAAACGCACAGATATCGCACGCGACGAAGAGCTCTCCGTCTACGGTCGTGCCCACATCGTCGCCGCAGATCTGGCAGACCTGACCGCTCGTGTGCTTCAGAGATTTCTGTTGTTTGACAAGAACAATTTACATTCAACCCATGATCAAACCAACGTGAAGAAGAATCTTCATTGCATGAATCAAACGCACCAAAGATTTCAACATAAGCATCAAATTCACAGACGACAACATTGATTGAAAGAGAAAGATAGACATCAGAGGAGAGAAGTTGGATACTAACCCCTGGCTGTCCTTCTGCATCCATCAGCTTCTGGAAAGTGCCTCCACAAGCCAATACAAGCAGCAAAAAGCTTCAATTTCGTCTAAAGATCAAAAACAGAAGCTTACCAATCAGCTTTCGTCTCAAATCTTCCACAGATTCGATTAGATCTACTTCCAAAACCCTAAAAGCACTAAAAATCAAAGAACATCACCCAATCCTTCAAGAAAGAACCAAAAACCACTCAAATTCACATCAAAACCCCAAAAAGATCCAAGCTTTCGCCACAATTCCTCCAGATCTCCACTCAATCACTCGTGAGAAAGTGGGGAAAAATCTTCGGATTCCTCAAACGACAGATCGGGAACAAGGGATCATCGGACGGAGATCTGGAAGCCAAGATTGCAGTTTTATCTTATTCTTTCTTACCTTCTTCTTCTTGTTCTTCTTCTTCTCCTCCTCCTCTTTTACCGATCTGCGACGGGAATCCGTGAAAAGGGGAGATCCAAACAAAGGGAAAACGCGATTTTTCGCAGATTGATTGAGAAGTGGAGGAATGGAGGATTTTGGAGAGTTGTTGATAGAAGAATGCAGAAAAAGTTGCTAGGGTTTTGAGATTTTTTTACGATCGGTAGTTGAAAGAGAAGGGGGTGAGAGATTACGAAGAGATGGATGGCGCTGAGGCGGGAATGGGATGCATGTGACGATGAGAATTTACACAAGAGCAGAGAAATAATATATGCTGACCACTACTGCAGTGGAAGATGTGAAGCTGCCGACACTGCTCGAGTACTAGCAAGGAGGAATCGGAAGGGACGCTCGGCCACACAAAGTTTCCTGTGCAACTTGGGTAGGGATGAAATCTCATGGATTTTTTATAATCATGTTTTTATTAATTGTTTACACATTAGAGTTTTTTTTTTCTTTTTTGGTTTTTTACCCATAAAAATCCATTTAGGTGGCCCTTCGACCCTAAAGAATCCCTTACTTTACTTTCCACTTTGGTTTTTTCTATATGCTTGTAAAAAATTGATGTCAAAGTTAACACAGGTTTTTTTTATACCAGTGTCGAATTCGATTTTATTGCCTATATCTGATGCATGTCACCTTTTCGATTCTATTACCTATATCTTATGCATATCATCTTTCCTCTAAGTATTCATGGTTTCTATTGGAGGCTTTTAGTATAGTTGTGATCTAATGGTCCAATCCTTAAGGGGATCCAACCCTAGAGTTGCCCACAGTACCCTATATGATAAGGGGTCTTGATCTTTGATCGGGTGGGCCACATGGACTCACCTCGTGACCCACCTCTGGGTATTCATGGAACCCTCCGACTTGCAGCAACAGATCCCATTACTCCTCTGCATCTCCTTTAAGAAAAAAGCAGAGGAAGGAGAGGAAAAAGAAGAAAGGGAAGATGGGGTTTGGATTGGGGTTGAATTTGCTACTTTTTTTGGACATGGTAGCCACCAACATCCTTTCCCTCTACCACCTCTCCTCCTCCCAATAACACCACTCTCCACTTCCCCCTCCCGTCCTCGACCACCTCCTCCACCAACTCTCCACCATGAGCGCCACCATCAACCACCACCGGCCCACCACCACCTCCTCCTCCTCTAACTTCTCCCTTGATATCTTCCTCTACACCGGCCTTTCCCCCATCACCTCTGCCTCCAGCAACCACTCGGACCTTCTCCTCCGCTTCATGAACTACACCTCACTACACCTCATTCTCCTTCTGCCCCTCCGACCACTCCCTCATCAACTCCTTCATCCTCCATGGTTGCCACCGCTCCCCCAATGTCGTAGCTTCTCCCACTTAAACCACCCCCCCCCCCTCCCTCTCCACCTCCCCCTTCTCCTCCTCCCTTTTGGATTCTGTCATCCTTTGGTCCCCCTACTCGTGTAAAAGCTTCACTGCCTTGCCCGCTTCAACAACAACATGGGTTTCGATCTCAATATTGAATCAACCTGTTTTTTCTCCTCAAAATCCAATCTAGATCTCATAATTCTCCAATTGCTCCACATTGCCAAAAGTTCCTCTATGAATGAAGCTCCACAATGCCACCATCTTCACCACCACCATGTGTAATGCCCCACCCCTACACACATGTATGATATTGTCCGCTTCGGCCTATGTGTCTCATGGTCTTGCTTCTGGTGGGTCTCAACCCACCAAAAGGCCCCATGCAAGGTAAAGGTATAATGAACTCTACATATAATCCCAATCACTTTCCTCTCTATAGTTGGTGTGGGACTCATGATGTCACAATCCACTCCCTAGGGCTGCATGTCCATGTGCAATATCATGTCAATCCATGTAGCTTGCCAGCTCTCTTGTCCCGCCTACAAAAGAACCTGCTCACTTGCACCAGACCACAACAGGGACCCACACTTAAGCTAGTTGAGAGTTGGCTTTAATACCATTCGTAATGCCCCCACCCCTACACACATGCATGATATTGTCCGTTTTAGCCCATGGGCTTTACTGTTTTGCTTTTAGTGGGTCTCAACCTACCAAAAGGCCTCATGTAAAGTAAAGATCTAAACTCATTCACTTTCCTATCTATAGTCAATGCGGGACTTGAGGATGTTACAATCCACCCCTCTTAGGGTTGCACGTCTCTGTGCAGTAGCCTGCCAATCCATGTAGCCTGGGCTACTGCACAGGGACGTGCAGCCCTAATGGGGTGAATTGTGACATCTTGAGTCCCACATCGACTATAGAAAAGAAAGTGATTGCGATTATATGTGGAGCTTACACCTTTATCTTACATGAGGCCTTTTAGAGAGTTAAGACCCACTAGAAATAAAACCGTGAAGCTCATAAGCCAAAACGGATAATATCATGCATTTGTGCCAAGGTAAGGCGTTACACCATGAATTTGGGCGCCCCATTTAACAAGGTGGTCACTCTTCGCAGCCACACGATCAAGGATCAGGACCCCTCATCATGTAAGACACTGATGGGTGACCCTAGGGGTGGGTCCACTTAAGAATTGGACTTTTGGATCTCAACTATAAAAGTCCCCAATTGGAACTTTAAATACCCATAAGGAGCATGACATGCATCAGATACAATAACAAACTAGAGTTGAATTTGACATTGCTTTTTATAAGTATAAAATTAAAGTGGTCCCTTGGAATGTAAAGTACTAATGGGTTTTTTTTTTTTTTTTGTTTTTTTTGTTCAAGAGCCACCTAAGGGGTTTTTAAAAGCAAAATCCTCCTCTTCTTCTTCTTCTTCTTCCTTTTTTTTTTTTAATAAGATAATGTTTGGATAGATGCATAACATAATATGAATATGTTTGGAAATTAGGGCAGGATTTATTTTCACATAATGGAATTTTATTTGTATTGTACTATTATGCTTATTGTGATGTTTGACATTTTTATAAATTTTAATTAAATATAAATGATATTGTTTAGTATTTTATTAAGATTTCATTAGATGTTACATTTAAAAGGGTGTTTGGATAAATACAGAATATAATATCATTAGATTTGAATAATGTAAGCTTTCATTATGACAGAATAAAATAGTATTATATTATAATATTGTGTCACTTATAGTGTTTGGCAATTTATATGCATCTCAATATGCCTTTAAGATTGTTTTATATGGTATATACTTGAACATTTCAATATGGCAGTTCTTGCAAGACAGTAAGATATTGTAAGATATCTTCTAAGATATCTAAATACTTACTTTTAGGTGTCTAAATTATATTCTAAACTAAGATATAATATAGTAAAATCTTTGAAAATATATGCTTTCCTGACACCACCTAAAGTAGGGATTGACAGATAGATAAGTAGGTATTATTGGTGTAATGTTAGACCCATTAATTAATATTCATAGTGGAGTTATCTAATGATGGGTGTTATTATGGGATAAATCTAAGATTAAAATAATGGGACCCATTTGTAGATGTTAAATTTAGATGGGACTCATTCACTGTTAATATCATAGTGGAACCTATCTAATATTGGAAAAATCTAATGTACAAGAAATTCATGAAATCCATTTTACGTTTTTAATCATGCTAATGAAGACAATATTTCATTTGTCAATTACCTTTAACTAGTAACTCATTCATCTCTACTCCAAACAAATGGAGGTGGAGAAAGTTCCAGAGGAATCTCCTTTTGTTGATAACAAATGTTGGTAAGGTGGAATTTTATATCAAATCACTAGTGTAATGGGTGGGTATTTATTTTTGATTAATTTAATTTCCATAAAAGGGAGCTTATTTGATGTTATTTTTGTATATCCACTTTTGCTATTCATTTTTAGCTACTTGTTTCATACAATATTATGTATTTGTTAGGATATTTGAGTGTTGCCAAATTTTTAGGTTGGATAAAACTCTGGGTCCATTGAGTTATAATTTTCAATTTATTTTAAAATGGACTCTGGTATGAATCGTCGATATACTGAAGTGAAAAAAATCAAAGAAAGATCGTACATTGAATTATTTTTCTGAAGATAACAGGAATTCAAAATGTTGTATCTCATAAACTGAGCATCAAATAAAGGCATGCTACCTATAGTTAGAAAGCTCTTTTCGAATAGATTATTTGTATGTTCTAAGATTATGTCAATCGGAGCTAAAACAATAAAGCTATGACCTCAGAAAGTTTGTAAAATTATGTTGAAAATGCAATATACTCGAACGGACGTGGAGCTCAGCTTGAGCGGACGACAAACTAAAACCCACAGATTTTACACAATTTATTTCCTTTTTCAAGTGAGCTTTTCTGTTTATGTTCTATTAGTATCTTAAAGGCATGTTTGTGTAACGGTACTTTCCTTGAAAAGCAGGAATTACCACCTTAGTAAAATCTATAGTAATAAAATTTTGTAGAAAAGAGATCCAAGGAAGTCGGCAATCCATTTTTGGTATAGAATTATTTTCTTTGGTGAAATGGTGTTTTTCGTGTTTGGTGCAACTCCGGATTTTTCACCCATACTATACAATTATCAAACCATTTTACTATACAATAAAACCAAATTAAATTCAACAAGCATCTAGCTATCCAATTAAACCAATTTAGAGAGAAATCTAGCATCTCAGTAGACATCTAGCGGTCCAATTAACAAATCAAAATCAGATTCATTAAACATATCAACATTGTTTAGATTGGGATTTTGTAAGATAGCAAAACAGAGTGATGAATGTGGGGGAGATGAAGATGAATATGGAGATGGGCATGGGATTTTATAAGATAACAAAACAGAGAGATGGAGATTGCTAGTGGAGTTGTCGGGTGTTCCTCAATGGCTTAGGTTTTCCATGGAAATAAAAGTCTCATGGCCACCCTATAGGAATTTAAATTCCTGGGTTGTCAAAGAAAAATTTGACATGGCAAAATCCTCTTTCCATGAAATTTCATTGCACAAAACACATTAAAAGCCATTGTTTCACAAAAAACCATCTATTTTTAGCAGAAATTGGTTATACAAACGTGCCATAAGTGTTTCTCACGAACTTGGGTTTATTTAAAGACATTTATGAGAGCCCTAAGCAATGAATCACCTTATTATGAATGCAGAAAACCTTTTAAAGATCCATCTTTCTTCTCTAAATCAACCTGTTTGCAAAGCTGAAGAAAAGCAGCTTCTAGAGATCATCCCATCTACTCTCTCATCGTAGATACATCTTGAAGTTGCTTTGAGGTAGTTGATTCAAGCGTGATAAAAGTGCATGACAAAGTGCTAGCAGCATTGTTAGAGTCCTTATGTTGAGTTGTAACTAGAAAGGGTCAGTGAGTGCTTCTTGTAACTTTCGTTTGCATAGTGCTTAGTTTGTTTTGATCTAGATGATAGGACTCGTGATTTTTCTTGAATAGAATTTTCTACGTAAAAAATTGTGCCTTCTTCTCTTGTACGCAGTGTGATTGCTTGATTCTAGATTAGAATACTTGAAATCTATAAGAAAATATGATTAGAGACCTTAACCTGTATTAGGGTTTAAAACCTTTAGGATTCTATTCAGATAAATAGGATTTCATCCAGAGTTATTTGCTTAGTTGGCTATAGGGATGTATGGGGTGGGTTAGAAAGTTTGAATCTTCAAAAAAAATAAATAAATAAATAACAGGGCTTCAACTTTTTAAACTAGTTGTTCCATGTTCTTCATCCCAATCTTTTCTCACATCATTTCTCTGTGTCTTCTAAATTGAAGGATGAGGTAAAAAGTGAGAAGAAAACAAACAAGCAAACATGCGAGTATTGCAGGCTTGTGACGTGTGGGCATTTTAAGAACTAGCATTGGAAAGATCGAATATCTCGTCCATATTCTTCTTCTATGGAGATGGTAATGTCTTAATTTGATTGTTAAAGAAATCCACTTGGCAAGTCCTGAGTATCTGGAGGACGCCTGTATAGTATAATATATTGATCATGTCAATGAACTGTCGGTATGCTCCTTGCTTTATTATCGCCACTTTTGGATTGTTAATGAAGATTTCTTACTAAATCAGTGGCCCTTTGTTAGATGGGTAAATTTAACTGGGTTAACCCAACACAAGTGCGATCCAATCCGTTTACATCTCTATAAAAGATGAGTCAATTTATATTAGAAAACCCTTAATCCATTCTTAAATTAAAAAACTCGAATAAAGGGCACTTGGGTTCATATTGAGAAATCTGGTATTATTATAAAATTAAATGATGGTGATTAAGTAGATAGCTCAAATTAGGATTAGCATCATTTATCATTCGAGGGATGAGGTGAAAATGAGGGGATCAAATTGATGATAGACAAGCTCTCCTTTATGAATTTGAACCAATTGGCTGCTCGTTCAAAAAATTGCCCTCAAATAATACACTTAAAATATACGAACATAAATAACAAATATACAATCGTAGCACCTGGTACTTGTTACCTTGGTTTCTATGGAGAGCATTAGACCCAAAGCATACGAACATAAATAACAAATATACAATCGGAGCACCGGGTACTTGTTACCTTGGTTTCTATGAAGAACATTAGACCTGTGAAGTGGACTCACATTTTATCCGGGTCCCTAGAGTGGACCCAAACCCACATCTGGATGAGAAAAAATGAGTCTTAAAATAAGTGGAAATTAGTTGCAAACCGAATTGAAATTAAGTGTGGGAAATCCCAACGGTCCACCCATGGGGGTTTTAACTTTTAACTAGCAACAAAGGCCCGCGCTAAGCCCGGGCCAAAAAATGAGAATATATTAAAATATTAAATGTATTAAAATATTATTAAAAAATTATACATTCTTTTATTTTTTCTATTAGTCTTTCTATTTTAAGTTTATCTTTTCTTTTTGGATTTAGGAGCTAGGGTCGTATACATGATGAATACAAATGAGTAAAAAAAAACCCAAGACAAATAATAATATTTCTATTTTTTATTTATTTTCCTATTTCCATAACTTCATTTGTGACAACTGATTTTCAATAATTGAACATCCTTTGAACAATTGTTCCTTGAACTATAAGGAGAAATAAAATGATGAGGATAAACTATAAGCAGGAAAAAAGTAATATGAAACTCAAATAAAATTAAAACAAAATGGTCACATAGTATGAGGATAAAGGCACGTGCCCAAAAATGAAAACATATTATCAAAAATTTAGTTTTTGTTGAGAATATTTTTAAGAGAAGTAAATCTTAAATAAATAATATATATAATGTACTTATCTTTCATCATTAATATTTATTCTACGCAATAACATTCTAAATAAAAAAGAAAATTTTGAAATAACCTTACAAAAAGTATAAACATAATCTAAAATTATAAATTTCCACCCAATTGTATTTTTTCAAGTGAATTTTTGAAATAAAAAAAGAAATATGCTATATCTTAGTCGTTGTAATATCTTTTAAATTATAAAATTATGACCAAACAATTACACTAATTGGATGAGATGCTGAAAAATCTGCAATGAAACATAACTTTGAACAATTGTGTAGATTTAATGGGTAATAATTATGGGATCAAGATCATCCAATCAAAGGCGATTCTAAATTAATGTAACGAACCACATGAAAGCGAGGATTTAGAAGCATACACCCATCCACCAATGATTCACATAATAAACACATATAGTTGTCAATATTGGGCAACTCATAGATGCAATGTGGCCAAATAGTTATACTAATTGGATGAGATGCTGAGAAATATGTAATAAAACATAACTATGAACAATTGTGTGGATTTAGTGGATAATAATCATAAGGTCAAGATCATCCAATTAAAGGCGATTCTAAATTAATGTGACGATCCATATGAAAGCAAGAATTTGGAGGGTGTTAATGATATTTCAATTAATTCATAAATGTAATCTACAAACATAATATGATCTGTTTGTTATTTTTAATAAGAAAGTAAGTCCTAGATTTGAGGAATTCAAGTTTGAAGAGAGAGGGGGACATTTGAGGGATAAGAAAAACCATTTTTTAACATTGATATTTTTAGAAGATGACGTGGTGCTCTAAAAAAAAAAAGAAAAAAAATTACTGATGCCCGTGCTTAGCCCTGGCCTCCATAAAAAAAATTTAATAGCTTATTAAAAAATTTATAAAAATACAAAATTTCATATATTTATAAAAGTCCGCCTACTAAATGAATAAAATAAAAATTAGAAAATGTTTGAAAATGTAAGTAGCCTACTAAATGATTCTCATGGTTTAAATAAAAGAAAAAAAATTCAAAAGTCTATTAAATTTTATAAATATCTGAACTTTTATTATTTTTATAAAATTTATAATAAACTATTAAAATTTTTTATATAGGTCCGGGCTAAGCACGGGCCTGCATTGCCAGTCCTTGCTTAAGATAGATATTTTAAAGGTTTTTACTGCATAAATATAATACATCAAATATTATTGTATTCTTCAAAATATTATTGATAAAAATAAATAAATAATAGATAAATATATTATCTATCAAGCTAATTTATTTATTAGAATTAGATTGAAATACTAATGTTATTTGCTTTAAAATTGATAAAAAAAGAATTACAAAAAAGGAAATGATGATGATGATTATTGAGAATTTATCTCAATAAAATTAGAAAATAACATCTTCAAAGGAAAAAATTCTTGTAGTTTGAATCTACTTAAATCCCAAAAATTTTTATTAAAAAAGCTCACTCCCTACTTAGAAAAAAAATGAGGAAAAATAAAGGATATTATACAAACATTATTCCACCAAGTTCAATGTCTAAGAAAAAAATCATAAAATCTTCATCTCTAGAATCAATTAGAAATAAATAAGCAATAGAATACAAAAATTACTTGAGAAGCTTCATTTTCATAATATGAAAAAATGCAATATCAACCTTCTTCCTTGGAGTTACTTGAATAAAGTTTATTTAACTTGAAAACCATTTAGAAAAAAATTTATATAAAACAACATTTCATATTAATTTGGAGAAGTAAGTGTTACGGGCTTGGATTTAACCAAACCAAATTGCAAATAAGCACAAGTTGAGCCCATTATAACTATTAAAAAAACTTGACATTTTCATAATTTAATGGTGGCCCAGAGACATATCCTCTGGAAATTATTTTGGTGTGGCCCACTTCCATATTTAGAAAGTATTATAAAGTTTTTATAATTTGATGGTCATATAAGAAATGAAGCTATCTATTTTGATTGGTGTCAAATCTTTATAAATAGGCTCTACAAGAAAAATTAGCATTATAATTTGATCATGAGCCTAACTCCTATAAGAAATGGAGCCATCTATTTTGATTGGTGCCAAATCTTTATAAAGAGGCCCCATAAGAAAAATTATCATCATACCATTTAAGCAACAAATAGGATTAGGCAATAAAAAAAAGGTGCAAGAGAGATTTTAGTGATAGTAGTATACGGAGATATTTTAGGAGAATTAGCGATTTCTTGATGCCACATGTAATTTTTTAGGATATTGACGTGACGTTCTAAAAAAAATAAAGGATGCTAATGTGATATCCTACATATGCTTTTATTTTTGTAACTTTAATATATATAATAGTGGAGTCCAAATCCTTTAATATTTTACCCTACTGTCACCAATGCCTAACCTACCACAGTTCGTCTGTCACATGGGGCCAAGCCTCAGAAAATCTTAATTTTTAACAACCTGCATGACAGGCTGTAAATTAGTAGTGTGATGGGACCACCATGATCACCGTCACCGTGGGGTTTTTTTAATCCGCACTGAATCAGAGGATCCGCACTCCTAAAAACCAAGGTATGAAAATCAAACATCTGATTTGTCAGACAAGTTGGGGCCCTGCAATGTCCACAGGGCATCTGTCGGTGGAAGACGCCAGGAGGTCAACATATGAAGGAATGGTTCCCAACTCACAATCATTGTTTTAAAAAATCTACCTGATGGCTTTAATTTAATTACAGAACGTATGATGCTCAAATTCCCACCTGCCTTCAATACATATCACTAAAGCATGGCCAATAGATTGCATTTCATGGTTCAATACGGATAGGGATACTTGAACCGACAATTAATGGACTACACAGGGGAGAGAGAGAAGTTAGGCCATTACTATCACAATGATTGTGGTATTATATTTACAAATTCGTGCTTTCCGTTCGTTTGTTTTCCTCATTAATTACTCGATTGATGTCTTTTTCCATGAGCTAACCACCCTCTTTGAGAACGAGTCAAGAGAAAAAGGCAATGACTTACAAAAATCGTTTGGTAGGGATAGCAGTTTGTTAGAAAGGCCACTGGTAAATCGACGTCGGTTGCATCACATATCCAATAAAAGGAAGCCCGACTAGCCCTCATGATCAACTCCTCCATAATTAGCAATTATTTAAAAATTAGTTAAATATTCCTATCAAAATAGTTCTACAATGTCCAATCTACGCTTACACTTATTCTAAGAGGAGGTCCCTAATTAGCTAGCTTATCTTTTTTCATGACTGATTTACCATTCAATAATTACTTTTATGTTTTGAATTTCAAAACTTTAAAATTCCATTATTATTGTTCACGATATTAGGCTTTTTTAAATTAAAAATGATACATTTAAAACTCACTCATCGAGACCTTTCAAATAATACCCATGTTGCATATAAATTCTAAAAAAAATTGTAAAAATTAATCTGAGTTTTACCTCAAAGAAAAATTCATATAAATTTCTTTAAAACTCATATCACTTTCTACAAAACTCATATAAAAAAGATTCAACAGTTTTTAACAAAAAGTTCGAAAATGGCTAGACCAATCTAATCATCTTGTTTTTTTTAGTAAAATTGGGAGAATTTAAAGTTCAGCATGTAGAATTTCAAGCTAAAACAATTTTGGAAAGTGAGTAGGCTTAAACATGCTAAATTTTACCTTAAAGCAAAACTAAACAATTTGAAATGGATAGACTAGTATAATCATCTTATTTTTTACTAAAATTTAGAGAATTTAATGTTTAGCATGTATTCATTTATATCAAAGAATTTCAGGTCAAAATAAATTCAGGAAGTAGGTGAATCAGAAACTTAAACATGGGTTGTCAGCCAAACTGTGTGCAAAAATTATATACAAAAAACTCATAAATTTATGCAAAACTTATATAAAAAACTAAATAGTTTTTTGGCAAAAAGTATGGAATGGTTAAACCATTCCAATCATCTTAGTTTTCAGTGAAATTTGAAAAATATAAAGTTTAGCATATAGTCTTTCATTTTCCAAAATTTTAGATTAAAACAATTTCAGAAAGTAAGTGAACCAAAGGCTTAAACATGCTGAACTTTACCTCAAAGCAAAACTAAATATTTTTGAAAAAAAGTTTGAAAGAGTATAATCATCTTATTTTTCAGTAATGTTTGGAAAATTTAAAGTTTAGCATGTAGTCTTTCATATCCAAAATTTCAAGCCAAAACAATTTCGAGAAGTGGGTGAACTAGAGGTTTAAACATAGGCCATCAGTCAAACTATGCACAAAATACTAATACAAATTTCTGTAAAACTCATAAATTTCTTCAAAACTCATATAACTTTTTGTAAAACTCATATAAAAAACTAAATAGTTTTTAGCAAAAAGTTTAAAATAGGAAGACCAGTCTAATCATCTTACTTTTAATAAAATTTGGAGAATTTAAAGTTTAGCATGTAGTCTTTCATGTCCCAGAATTTAAGGTCAAAATAATTTCAGGAAGTGGGTGAACCAGGAACTTAAATATACTGATTTTTACCTCAAAACAAAACTAAATAGTTTTTGGCAAAAAAATTTGAAATGGGTAGACTAGTCTAATCATTTTATGTTTTGATGAAATTTGGAGAATTTAAGTTTATCATGTAATATTTCATATAATCAGAATTTCAGGTCAAAAAAATTCTTAGAAAGTGGGTGATCCAGATGTTTAAACATACTGATTTTTATCTCAAAGCAGAACAAATAGTATTTGGTAAATAGTTTGAAATGGGTAAACCAGTCTAATGGGTAAACTAGACTAATTATCTTATTTTTCAGTGAAATTTTAGGAATTTAAAGTTTAGTACATAGTCTTTTGTATTCCACAATCTCAGTTCAAAAAAATTTCAGGAAGTGGTTGAAGCAAAAACTTAAACATGGGCCGTCAGTCAAATTATGTACAGAAATTTTGTACAAAAATTCATATAAATTCTGTTCAAACTCATATAAATTCTATTCAGACTCATATAAATTATGATCAAACTTATATAAATTCAATTCAAACTCAAATAAATTTTGATCAAACTCAAGAGACAACATTTATATTCGTACTTTTATCAAACACATGGCAAGCAACACCCACATCATGCTTTGAATACATCTTCATCACAGAAGTGGCCACATATACATCAAGATCAAAGCTAAGTTTCACAACCAACCAATGAATCTGATAACGCGACTGATTTTATTTATTTATATTATCAAGACACCAAATTTCTATTGTATGACTCCACCAGCATTTGGTAACTAACAAGTGGCTATCAATTGTAATAACATCTTATACATTTTCTTTTTTACTGATTGGTTTCCTAGGTTTATGATGGTTGAATGATCATTTGTGCTTGGTTTCATTTTTCTCGCTGATCCATTCTTATTTATGCATTATGCACGTCTGTTTTTGTCTAACCTTTTTGTTCACTTTGTTTCTGTCAACAGGTTGCTGAGCATTTCACATATGGAGTCATGACACTCTCGGCTGCTACTTTTCTGCTTTGGAATGCATTTGGTTAAAAAATTTTACCTCTTGCTTTCATTCAAGGAAAAGAGAGACAAAAGGAGAGAAAGAAAATGAGGGAATAAGAAAAGGAGGAGATGAAAAGGGAAGGTTGGTAGTTATTTGAAGAGTTCGGATCCTCTTGGGTGTTGTTGGGAGGTGGGGGTAGTGAGGAAAAACTGAGAGACAAAAGGGGAAGATGAGCAAAAATGAAGAAAACATGGAGTTTTTGTTACAATTGACGAGATGAGAAAGAGAAAATGAGAGGTTACAGGGAGGATATTTTGGGCTTTTTAAGTGCTTAAATTTGAAAAAAATGACCTCTACCTCTATAACAAAAAATCATGGACTTTTCACCATAATATAAAATGTTGAGGTATCTATCGCCTAATGCCCCTTTAATTTTCATCCAAATTTCCTTTACCCTTCATTGCTTATGGAAAGATCACCTAAAATAGACTTGGTGTCAAATGAAATAATGCATGAGTTGGGTATCCAATGCATATTATTGAGCATTGACATCCTTATTTCTTTTCTTGGTGGCAGACGCAACTTGAATGAGTCAAATCAAGTTTGGGGTCTACCCAACCCTAACTCAAATCCTACAGGGTCAAATCTGAACTTGGGGTTAGCCTGATGTTACCCTTCAGTCTGAGTTTGTCTAGTCAGTAAATTTGAGAAGTAAAAGCTTGACAGAATTTTTAGATTTACAGCAAACAAGGTTTTTAGGAGTAACTTGAATCTGTGGGCTGCAATTATGACGGGCCAGGTTCAGAGCCTGCTTCAGATAGGCAAGCAAACAGCAGTCCACCTTCGATCCAGTGATTGATATCGATCTGAGTGGGCTCCCACAACAAAGCTTGGTCAGCCAGCCCCTAGGCAATATTACGACTCAGGGAAAGGTACTTCTATTTCAAACAAGGTAAGCTCAGCCACGCCCACTCCATAGTACCCACTACCCTCATTTTATAATCCAAAAGGTCTGTTTATTTCATTAAATTGAATTCCTAGGAATTCTAAAATGTACATTTCTAAAGTAGCTAAAATTAAAAAAGTATGGAGAAAACCCGTAAATGGCTATCAAATAATCTACCCTTTTTTTTGTTAAGAAAATAATATCCCTTTAAAGCATGTTTTTATAATACTTTTCTGTGGAAAAAAGGGACATCTTTATTCAAAAAAATTATTTTTAATGCATTTAGGCAGTATAATTCCTCAAAACCACTTTTCCACCATGCACTGCCACATCAAACTTTTCCTTAAAAGGGTAAGAAATACAATTTCTATGAGAGACCATCAAACTTTTGTTTCTGAAAAATATTCACCCTTCTCCCATTTCACCGTTGATCGCAACACCATATTTAGACTCCTCACTCTTTATCTACTACAATGCTCCTCCCCCCTCTTCCTATTTTTACACTCCTTACCTCTTTTTGTACCCTCCACCACCCTTCCGCCCCCTTTCTATGATTTTTACCAAATATTCTACAACTGCACCAAATAATATTATCTCCAATTCACCAAAAGAAATATATATTACACCAAACACCAACATTTGTACTTTTGCATAACTTTTTCCCATAAAATTCATTTTTATAGATTTTGCTGATGTGACAATCTCCTCTCTCCATGAAAAGAATGTATACACAAACATGCCAAATGGAGATGGAAATTTGTAATCAACAATCACCAAGTTAGGGTCCTATATACATCAACGTTATATTTTTCAACCTTCACCTCTTTAACAATGCCATCCTTTAGAACTCATTTTACCATGAATTCTTACCAATTCAATTCCGTGAATATGAATGGCCCTATACAAAATTTTCATTTTTGTAAGCTTGATGATATGAAACTTATCTTATACATCACATATGCCCCCGAAAATCACTGATTATGATTAACATTTAACTTAAAAAAAATCAGTGAGAAACCACAAATGCCAGGGCCAAGCCCTAATGAGTCAAAACATTTTTACAAACGACCTGCTTGACCTTGAGAGAGGCCTGAAGGGCCAGTCTGACGTTAAAGGCATAGTACTAAGTTTCATTTTGACAACCCCACCGAGTCAGGCAGGTCACGTCTGACCAACCAGAACCAAGTCATGTTGAATATCAAGAGTGCACAAGAAGTAAATGACCTTACTGTGTACGTCACTGAGCTGAATAACCTTTTTTTTTTTTTTTTTGCTAGTTGGCCTAGTGGCCAAGGAGGGATAAGCAAACCTTCTTCCCTCCTAGGGTTGGAACCCTGGGTTGGACTGTGGGAGCTGGGTGCGGGTGCTTTATCCACAGAGACACCCTACAATTCCCTGAGCAGAATAACTTTGGTGGCACTCGCCTCGGCTCGCCTATTCTGCAGGAGAAACGGAGAACTCATCCTTTGTAGCCCCTTCCGATCTCCTGTCTCGCATATACCAAACAGGCCCTGAACACTGCAAAAAGAGGTCACCATACTCTGCATCACTCGTAAACCAAGAATTTAAAGTCCAAGCAGCATACATTCAAGCTAACCATCAAGGTCCCCTTGATTGACAAACACAATATAATAGCCTGTAGTGCAGCTCTCAAATGACAAATACAATTTTTCCACATCAAACTAACATGACTTTTCCATATATGCATGGTACATGTTGGGCTCGGATCAGGGAAACATTCCCTCAAGAAACTCCTCAAAATTGTTATCCACATCAGTTGCCTCATCATTTGTTGAACTCGAACCCTTTTGTCCTGCCAACATCAATTAAAAAATGTAACCCATCCTGCAAACATGATAAGAGGGAGGGAAAACCATGAAAGTAAAACCTACAGCATATTATAATGAAGTCGCAAAGCATTTAAAAATGGTAGATCAGTGGAAATGAATACTGAAGATGAAAAAAAGCAAGCCCATAAAATGCACCCTAATAGTTATCTTACCATACAACCTTTCTGCAAAGCTACACAAAGCACCTATATAAGTATGTAACCAACAAGGGGAAAGGTGATTATAGATAACAAGGTCCTACAGTGAGGTTTTCTGTTTTTCTTTTTCTTGTTCTTTCTCTTTTCACACCACCCCCCCCCCCCCCCCCCCCGGGTATTTTTGAACATTGTCCTAAAACAAGTTACTGAAGATGAGAACAAGTATATATCATTGTCCATTTAATGGGCCTAATCATCAATTCGTTCTGCAGTACATTTGACATAAAAAGGGGATCTATACAAAGAAACAAAAATACTCTCAATAGAAGAGATCCCTTCACCTAATGTAATGACATGAAGAGTTAATAATGCCTAGAAAACATTTAGAATTCAATAGAAGTTTAATATCAAACCAACAAGACTAGTTCCAAGAGCTACTCTACTAGGAAAATTTTTCTTTTAATTGCTGCCTTCGGTAACAGTATATAGAGAACTAAAGGTATATCAGTTCATATACAAAAATTTTGAGGATATACAATGCAGTAGTATGAAAGTTGGCAGACAAAAACCTCTTTTTTTTCTTTCATTGCTTCCATCATACTCATCATCAGTACTGCCATCTTTTCTTGTTCTTTCCCTAAAACAAACTGCAGTCAGTTTCTACGGTACAAAAAGAAATTTTAGCCCCTGCATTCACTTGGAAATGAGCATATGTAAAAATAAAAAAGAGGGCTGCGGCTCTACCGCTTCCTTTTGTGTTTCTCTGTCTCGCTTTTTTCTAACTGCTCCATCTCTTTCTTCCGTTTATACATGAGCTTTTCTGCACATCTTCATTAACGAAGTCATCAATAAAATACAGGTAATTAGTGCATGAAACAGCTTATATGCTAAGCTACAATAGTGCATGGGTAGTTGAGGTATTCTGTAGAGAGGCCTTATGTGATGCTATGAAGAATATGATGAAGCAAACATATTTATTCAACAGTTCGATGCAGCACCACCAATATTTCATTGGATACGACTTGTGGGCCACATGTGGGACCCAAGGAAGTATAGACATTTCCTGATTTTATTATTTTGTAATTTTAATTGAAGAGTTGTAATTAGAAAGGCTTTCTAATTTTGTAGGTTTCCTATCTCGTTTCCGAGTTTGATTAGGAGTAAGAGTCTTCGTCCCTGAGTTTTTTTTTTTTTTTACTATTTATATGGTATTGTAGAGATCATAATCACAATATTGAGTTATAGAATTTTTTCCCTGTGAAATTTTGTCATTGGAGTGTGTTCTTCATGGTGAGATTCTTTCCACGGAAACCCATGATTGTGCTACGGAACCTATGATCCAAACCCCAAACCCTAGGATTTCCATCACAGTTGTACATAAGGAATGCAAACTATCAAAAGTATAGTCCCTATTATGTATGATGTGTGCCCCAAAAACTCATTGATTGACTTATCCCAACCTCTTTTTTTTTCTCAAAATGGTAACATAACTCAGCCTAGCTAAACTAACTCAGCCTAGCTGAACTAACTTCAAGTTGAAGGATAGGATCATCCAGTCAATCTGATATTGAGGGATGCCCCATTTGCAGTGGAGGCCAATTTAAAAAGGTTAAATTGACTTTCGTATATGGTGGATGTTTGAATACACCTCAACCATCATACTCAATTCATGTATCAGTATCCTTTTTTTGCTTTTTATAGTTCAGGTGGAAAATTGTGTAAAAGTTAAAACATGCAGCTCTCTAGGGTTGCATGATACTGTAAGATTAAGACAGTTAAAACAGAGTGCAACTCTGTGAACATCACCATGATATGATGGCAATTCAAATGAGTCGGAATTGTTGGGAATTAGGAAATCCTTAATTAGATGTTTTCGTCTGAGAGACAGCTGGACATGACAAGGGATCATAGAAGGAGACTCGTCTAATGCAACTTGATGGACTTCACAACAAAGTGAGTTTTGTACTCAATGAGGTGAGCCAATGTCAGTATCTTTCTTCACATCACGAGAAGCATGAACGAATTTATTTTTTCTGGAATGGATGGAGAGATGTTTTTGGGCTCCCATTTCCATAGGTGGTTACAATTGTTTTTTCTTGTTTCAGAATTAATAATATGTACTTGGATCTTAACGCTATCTAGTTGTTGCACTGTAGGTTGCACTTCATTCTTCCTTTGTTTTTTGAAATGGTTACAATTTGCACCACTCTGAATGTATTGGTCTATTAAAATTTGCACCTCTCTGAATGTATTGGTCCATTGAGACCAATAAAGTATGATGCGATGGAAACAGTTACTAAAGAATGGAAGAGGTATGGTAGGAAGTAACTTACCCCTTGCAAGGGACAAGTTTCACAAGTGCTTGTTTGTTTTCTCCTGCTTCGAAGTAAGAGAAGTTCACCTACAAACAGAAAAGTAAAAGAAAGTATAAAAGAAAAAAACAGTCCAAGATAAAATAGAAATTAACAAAGATAAATGCAAATAACAAATCAGAAGTTCTTCAAACATAATCATATAACCTATGATGCCCAGATTCAGAATGGATATGCCAGGGAAACAAAAAAGACACAGCAAAGGACATGGATCTTACAAATAAGTATCGGACATGAAACAACATGATACGTTACCCGAAACTGAATTGCTTAAGAAGCTAAGCATCTCAAGTGGTCGGCCATTAGAACTCCTCCTTTATTTTCAAGTGAAAGGGAAACACAGTCACAGCAGCCGTTTGACAGACTAAACGCTGCTGTTGGGTTCTGTTTGAATCCATGACTTCATCAGTCATAAAACCTTAATCTAAGATGTACTTCTTTCCTGGAAAAAGTACTAAAAATATAACCAAATTAAATCTATTAGTTAGGCTATCTAATTATTCACATCTACGACTATACAAGTCACCATCTTCATCATCAGAGCCTTGTATTATGTTGGGATAGGCTACATGAATTCCGTTTCTCCATTCCAATCTATCATGGGCCAAATACTGGGATCAGTTGCACTTCTATAGAAAAATAATATATACAAGTAAAAGGTTCAATGTATATATTAACAGATGCGGATGCCAGAACAAGTTGCATGGATGACGAATACTAGTACTAATGCTGGAGTTCATGCCTCATAACTTGCTAAGCCATTTGTCTCATTGCATTTTCTGTTGCCGCAAATGAACTGCCCTGTAGAAGAGCCAATAATGGGTTAAATCATCATATCATCATTTTTCAAAACATCAATGAGAAAATGAGAAGTGCAATTAGGAAAGCAGAACCAGAGTTCCAACAGTTTAACGTTTTTTCCCCACTCAAGATGAGTAAGATCTAAGGAAGTGAGTGAAAAGTAAAAGACATATTAGTGTGTTTCCTTCAACAATCCATACTTGAGATAATCATAAATCCTGAAAAAATAGCTTTGTATCGCAAGAGAACTGTATAAATATAATAGATAATCAACAAATGCATACTTATTATAAATAAAAATAACTGAGGACTAACATATTCAGGATAACTGCATAATGAATTATTCCTCAAGGAAGCCAAATATACTGCGCCAGTAGTTCAAGTGAAACACAAGCAGAGCGCCCAAACCAAACAAATAACAGAGGTGGTCTATGATGCCCGGATATTTTATATGCCTAACCCTAAATTCAAGTATTGGAAGGATGACACCCGACAATGGGGTACTGGCTGCACAGATACTTGTAGAATAGCAACATAGGATATCCTACTTTATGAAGTCCATTATTTAGTAAAGTTCTATTATCATTACTACATTTTTTCAATTTTGAAGGAATAAGAATATCAACAATATAGTTAAAAAAATCAAGTTGCTTGCTGGCAAAAGCATCATCAAACTAAACATCCTACAAAGTTTGAGAGAGCACAATGAAAAATCATAGGCAATGAAAGCAGGAACAACCATGCTGAAATACCAAAATATGGATTTAAATGGGGACCTATGTGAAAGGCCAAAGTAGTAGGGCACATATGAAAAATACAGTTCTAAGCTCAGGGCTGTATTCGACTACATTTTCTTATGCATTAGTGTTATTTATGTTGATAATTGTACCACATTTTTAAAAAAGGCAGGTACTCCAGGTTGTTTCTCAAGTAAATATCATCTCAGAGATCGCTTTGGCTAAAACCTAATAAATAATTATACTAGACTTCAGTTCCATCCATGAATATGGAGAGAAATCATTGGATGGCAATGCTCACGATATTGATTGATGTTGTAGTATGTAGACTGTATTTGATTCATCGACTTTGGCTACAATATTTATAGTTAGAACTGAAGTTATTCATAATTTGGATACTTATAAATGATATTAGTTGTCAGCAGGGCTTTACTTCCATTATTATTTTCTGGACCATTTTACAGGACACGAACGGAGCCGAAACACTAAAAGTTCGGTACTATTGCATGGCTGTTCCAAGTGCCGACCTTTCTCAACAAAAACAAAATTGTGGGCTACAGAATAAATTCCAAAAAAAGAAACTATGATCAAAATGATGTGCAAGGTCGTTTGCTTTTTTTTTTTTTTTTTACCTGGGTTGAAGTGGGCCCTCAATTCAGTGATTCAAATTAAGATGTGTTATTACTAGAAAAAAACACCCACAAGGTAGACGAATATCCTGCCAAAGGTTTCATGGAAGGATGGTTCACAATAAGGCCAATCATATCAACAGTCTGGGTCACTGAACTGTGGCCCACTTAAGCGAGCTGAAACCCTGATGCAATATTCACCTCCATGGCCATGTGTGTAAGGCCCAATTAGATTTAGGATTTTTATTTAATAATTATATGCTATTATATTGCTAATTTTATTTAATGAGTTGTAATTAGGATTTAGTTTCCTAAGTTGATTAGATTTCTTAAGCTCTGAGTTATCTTTCTTATTTATATGGCACTGTAGTGAAGAATTATGCAAATTTGATTATTGAAAAGAATTATGAGTTTTATCCTTGGAGGTTCGTCATCGTATTTTGAAGTCTTATTGACAATTTGAAGTGTCCTTGGACACGTGCTTCGACACCCTATGCAAGCCCTAACCCTAGGGCTGCATCAAACCCCAAGCCAACTGCTTATCTTATGTGGCTAGCTTCCTGTGCTTCACCTTGGGTATAGGTTTGGTTAAGAATATGTAGAAGTTCAGTGAATTGATAAATTTTTTAGTATTTTAGACGTCCCAAGACGGAGTTTTTTTCAGTTGCTTTAGATGTCCCAAGACAGAGTTTTTTCAGTTTCTTCTTCTCAACTCTGTATGTAGGTGATTTCGTGCCCACTCCTTTGCACAGCATTTGGAATTCTAAAGCTCCTCCAAGGGCGGTGACATTTGTGTGGTTAGCATTGAGAGAAGGTATCCTCACTATGGACAACTTGTGTTGCAAGGAAATGATTGTGGTTAATTCTTGCCCTATGTGCCTTGTAGAGGAAGAATAAATGCATCACCTTCTCCTTAAGTGCTACTTTTCATACTCCATTTGGTTATCGATCCATAGAGCATTTCCAACCCATATGTCAAATGTGATGTAGCATTCCACCTAGGCTAAAAAAGCATGTCAGTCTCTCCAAGGGAAATGTCAAATGTGATGTGGCATTCAGCCTACGGGTTTGAGAATGTCAAATTTGACCTACCATAAAGTCCCCTGCCAATTTTACGTTTGAATTGTTTATCAAATGGGCCCTCTAATAATGCAAAGATTTTGCAAATTTTCTCATGATGTGGGTCCCGCAAGAATGTAAATTTATAATAAAATAATGATTTAACATGTTGGTTGGAGCTCCCACTTTCCAAGCATGCCAAATCCCAAACCTTCAAAATGCCACATAATGTAATTTGGAATTTCTAAAATAACATCTCCCTTGGAGATGCTCTTAGTTGGTTTCAGGTTAGCTATGCTTTACCTAAATGCGTTGCCAACTCACTATGAGTCTTGAAAGTTGGCAGGGTGCTAGTAGAGAGGTCGGACCTCGTGGAATCTATCTTTCAAGGCAACTCTATGGGAAGAAGTGATCAACAAAATCAAATTCAAAGTGGTAGTGTGGGCATGTATCGATCTAATTTTTCAAAACATGAGGGAAGTGGCTTTCAGTTAGCTAGTGCAAGACAGGTTATTTTCCTTATTTGTATTGAGTCTTGTAGTGCTGTGGGCCTGGGGCATTCTTTCAGTCCCCTCCTTTTCTTTCGTTTACTTTCAATACATCCCTCTTGTACTGCTTTCCCTCTAATGAAAGTTACCATTAAAAAAAAAAAAGTGGCCAGCATTGCCAATAGAGTTCAATTCTTCTGCTGCTTTCGTATTTAGGTCAGCATTGGCATGATGATACAAACATTTAAACTAGCAAATATCCTAGAAAAAGGAGTTCTCCAGAAGAACTAAAAATAACTTCAAGCTGCAGAAAAGAAGGTTCAAGCTAAGGTAATAATACAAGGATCTGAATGGGCTTAAAATTTCAATGGGATCATCTTGAGTAAATTAAAGAACAATATAAAACAGATAGCCAACCACCTTTTCCAGATATGACCTCCTTTTCAGTCCTCCATCTTAGGCCAATCTGTGAAGAAAACAGCCAGTCAGACACAAGAACAAACTGCAAATTGATACAGAGAATCTATGGATGGTTCTAAAAAAGCCTTCTAGATGAAAAGGAAATGTGAAACCTAATAAGACTTTATGAGAGCATGAGTCACAACAAGTTCATCTTCTACAAACAGAATCATATTAACCTAGAATGTTAAGATGGCAATGAGAAGTGAACAGAATGCAAAAAATGCATGAGTCTCAATCAGTTCATCTTCTATAATCAGAATCATATTAACATATAATTTGAAAATGGTAACGAGAAGGGAGCAGAAGAAGTTCCCTTCAAAGAACCTCGTGTAAGCAACAAAATGATGACTTCGTCCCATAGGACTTAGGTATGCTTTCTCATGCACATGCACACACCGCCAACACACACATGCACATATTCTGAATGAATTTGAGACACATGTATACCCTTATTAAATCCATCGGCTTCAATCCCAGGTCCACATCTCAGTCAACCAAGTCCTTGATCTCAAATGCATCTTTACCTTCATCTTTAGTTTTTTAATAAATGCATGGTTGTCAAGGTCATCACAATATCAAATTTAGAGCAAGTCCTTGATCTCAAATACATCTTTAGCTTTCATCTTTACTTTCTTAAATGCAGAGTTGTTGTCGGTCATCACAATACCATCAAATCTAGACCAAGACTGATGCGAACACGTCCATGAATGAGCCCTAACAAGGCCCCTGGGCCCAAGCCCAGGTCCGTATGTGTCCTCAAGCAGGCCCAAGCCTTCTAACTTCCCAATCATGCACTACACCACATGAGGAGGGGACCTGCTAGTTATTTTAAAAGTTTCCACTTGTTAATGGAAGCAGTCACTTGGTTCCTACTTCTGTCTATTATTTTTCCTCTTAGCCCACATTCAATATTTTAGATTAATTAGGACGTTGCTAGTTGTCACCTACCTAAGAACAGAGCTTCTCACACCCAAGATGAGCTTTCTATTTTCTACAGCCACTATGCCTATTTAAACTGGCCCAACATGTATTTGGAATTCATTCAATTATCAAAAACAATCAAATGTTCTCTTTATGGTTGTGGAAATGCATGATGTTTGATCTTGGGTGTGGATTCCCAGATCTCCTTCAGGCTTAAATACAGGGGATGGGCATGATCCTAGCTACCCAGCATAAAAAAAAAAAACTACAATCTGGACTCTCAGAGCTAGCACTTCAGACTTCAACTACATGTGATAGGATCCTAGGAGCTTCTGTGGTGTTATAACCACTTGGAAGGAAAGGAGTCATAACAAAAAATAAATAGCAATTCATCCAATTACAAGGCTTAGACCATTACCTTTTGGTCCAAAAGCAAAAAATGGCCAATCCGTTAATTCTCAAAATCAGATAAGGAGGAATGCGCTCAAGAACCCAAAAAACCACCATGCAAACACTAGCATGTACTAGATCATAAACTTCATTTATTCGAGTAAAAAGCATGCCAAACAAGCTCTACCCTTTGAAAGGATTCTAGATTCAAGGGTAGCATATATATGCTTATGCCATTTATATTTGGATGGGATCAATAAAAAAGAGTGGAAACAGAGAAGGGATGAGAATAAAAAGAGAGGGGCATTCAAGTTTCAAGAATCACTTCTCACATCCTATTAAATATATATTCATTAAAGAAATGAATGAATAGTTATCCCATCCCCACCTTACAAGTTGCAACAGTCCAAGCAGGTCAGCCAATCACATCCCCAAGAAAATTTAAGAGTAAACAATAATAAGTAAGGTTGAAAGGAAAGGTCATGGACAGAAGCTAAACTAAGTATGGGTAGATTCAGACTTAACTATATAAACAATTCCATCCCTGATTGTAGACATACCTTACCAGTCTTGTATTGTGACATGTCTGCAATGCAGTATCTTCAACAAGTTAAGGCAGCAACAAAGAACTCCAGCTTGTTTCTGTTTGGAATAATGTAAAGAATCTATTTCAAAGAGGTTTTTTTTTTCTTTGGGTGAACGGTTACTCTCCATTAAATGAGCAAGCAGTACAAGAGATATATACACAAGCTTTACACACAAACATAGGAAGAGAGACACTACAAGGAGCAGACAACAGAAGAACTACAAACACCAGAGACCACCAATAACTGTAATACAACAGACCACCAGAAAGGTGAGGCCCCAACACACACAAGGCTTTGGGGCATTCAAAGGTTAAAACACTACACATGCATGCATTGGGGCTCCACTGAACTGATTTTGGAATCTGAGAACCACATTGGTTGAAGATTTAAGCATCCAAAGATTAAACAGAAGCACACACACACAATGGGGCCCCTGCTGAACTGATTTTTTACTATGAGAACCAAATTTTGTAGAAGATTCAAGCATTCAAACAGTAAAGGTACAGTTTACTCGACGCAGTGAAAGACAAATGATGCCACCCATTAGTACTACTACTAAAACTCATTCTTAATAACTAAAACACAACTTAAAATTCTAGATGTATACAACAGCATTTTCTATTTGTTAAGTTAAAATTTTTTTTTATCATTTTTTCCACAATTTCAAAGCTCTTGGGGGCAAACCCTTTGGTCAGAGTAGGGAAAGTCGTGAGTCAACTCAACTTTAAGGTCCAAATTTTAAAAACCTTGTACATTGATTGCAAAAAAAAAAAAAAAAGAAAAAAAAGAATAAAGAAACTGGAAGTGCCGTTATGCTTTTGAGCACAAAAAAATACCAACTGGATTTGGACCTCAGAACCCAAAGGCCTTAGATTTTAGTACTAAGATAATAAATAGAGTTAAGGAAAAAAAGGGTCCCCATTTTCTATAGAATCATCCTGAAAACCCTAATTTTATCATGAAATCAGTACATGATGCCGCGCCCCACCCCCCCCCCCCCCCCCCCCCCCCCCAAAAAACCACCAAACCCCAAACCAAAAAACAACAAAAAAAAAGAGAGGATCAAGTTGACAAAAAATTATTTGAGATTGAAGAAATAATAAGCATGGCTTTTTAATATTCATCAATCATTAAAAAAAAAAAAGAATCAAAGAAACATGATATAAAACATTTCACTTTCTTGGCTAAAAGAATCAAAAAGTTGATATTTCAGAAAGGATACTCTTTGAATAGCTTATCATAGTAACGCTTCACCAGCCGTTGCTCCCATGATGGGTCCATATCATCTTCCTCGGAACGAATGAACCTTCCATCCAAATTAATTTTAGAAAATTGGTAGAAGCAAAAACAAATTAGTTAGAAGATTAAACTTCAGCATTCCACAGTCCATTCAATATCCATAAATGTTGATAAATAAATTTAAAAAAATAACAAAAAGACGAATGATCCTAGCAAAATAGCTCAAAAATGATACGTCAATGATAAGATTTAATTCTACTCCCATTTTTTAATAGAGAAGTTTGCTGCAGTTTTAAACATCTTAATTGTTTAAAATCCAAAAAGGACCAAGAGTCTGACGAAATTAATACATTACCATTGGAGATGATCAACCATTGAAGATTGTTATGGATGAGAGAAACATATAAACTCTTCTCTCTTTCCTAATTAAAGGTAGAAATATAGAACACATTACCATCATTTGGTAGCTCTTAGATGTGTGCTAGACCACATCCACATTCGAACATCAAGACATAATAACTGGATCAGGTATGGATGATGGGAATATAGCAAGCGATCCACATGGAAACTCAGGAGAAGAGGAGAAACGAATAGATCTATATTTTATAATGGAAAATGAAAAAATAACTTACTTAAACAGAGTAAGAACAAGAATAAAAGAAACATAACCATCAATCAGAGGAAGCTTGGTCGTGTCTTCCCCCTTTATAGTAGTATACAATGCTTTCCTCTAGAGAGGACTCTTCTTTTTATAGTCTACAATACCCAAGTACTTCAAAATAGGTATACATATCATATTGTATCTGATATTTAAGTACGGCTTGGCCCAACAGTAAAAGCTTACCGGCAGCGTCATAGAGGACGCAAGTTCAAGTCACGGAAACAGCCTCTTCAAACTTAAGGTAAGGCTACATATATCTTGCCTTACTCAAACCCTGCTATGCGAGAGCCTCGTGCACTGGGCTGCCCTTTTTTATAGTATCTAATATTTCATTTTTAAGCTTAAAACCCCTGTCCTAGCCTTATCCATGGCATGTCCCCATTGTATTTAAGTCATGTCAAGGAATAATAGTTTCTAGTCAGTTAGTGCCTTCATATTCACATGGATTGTGCTTAAAAGTTCTTGAAGTTGAAGTATACAGTAACTTTCTTGGGTTAAAATGCGTTGATCTGCTATCATATACATAAAATCATTTTATTTAATCAATATGCTTCCTGAGCAAAGAGAAAAGGGAAACTGTTGAGGAAGATTTGAAATATTTTCTCATATAAAATGGAAGGTTACAAGAAAATCAAATAAGATTCTAAAAAACCTACATTAAATAGAGAGCCTATCAAATGCAAACAGCAAGAGAAACAAAAATTTTAGCCATGATGGGCGATAAAGCACACATAAAATTCAGATAATCAGATTATACCTGTAACCTTCTCTAAGAGTGTCTTTATCGGTTTTAACAGGCAATACTGCATGTGTATTTTTGTCCTTCCCATAGAAGTCAACTGTAAGATTATTAAACAAAAAAAATTGGAATTTGCATATAAGTTCAGTTACAAATAATTTCAAATTCTCATGAACCTTGTTGAAGAAAGTTTTTTTTTTTTAAATCAAGAACAATAGTATCTATATTCTATAGCCATCTTATATGGCTCAACCCAAATAGATTGAATAAGGCTTCATTGACAGTGATGATGACCTATCAAAATACTTGTCCTAAAAATATGTCTAGAAGCCAACAAAACCTTATGTTAAAGACGGCAACTACAATAAAAGTAAAGATTGAACCAAACGATGAATAAGTCTAAAACAGAAAAAACAAAGTGCAAAGTTTACAATGAATTAAAAATAAAATTCATTTTAATAAGTAACAAAAGGATAGAATTTTATATGAAAGAGAATAATGTTGCATGTGCCTAAAAGAAAATAACATACGTATAAATTTCTTAATAAAAACATAATCTACAAACAAAAGTGTACAATACACATGCATATGCACAAGCACTCAAACCTGCCCATTTGATCAGCAGTTCTAAAACAAGAAGTGTCGCACACATGATTAACACGTGATATTGAGGTTAAGGAAGGCATCCGAATAATTTTTCCTTTTTCCTTTTTTTTTGGAATGGTCTGACTAAAGCATGGTATGTGATGACACATAATTTTCAGAAGAAAGCAACAGAATCCTATTTAACAAGAAGAGTAAATGGGTTTGCAACTATATATATACAACACTAAAAAATATCATAAGAAAAATGCAAGCGTATTGAGACATTGCAGATATTGTTCCCCTATAGGGTCCCACTCCCTATGGACCATCTTGAATAGCAGTTGTATGTGGCTGTAATAAGTAAATGCACGGATAAAAAAAAAACACAGGACAGACGAATTTTTCCTTTGCACATTTTTGGGTAAAATACCTTCTACAGGATTGCATTGTTGTTCTTGTTTTGTTATTGTTACTATTATTATTACAAACCATAAAGTGAAATGGACATTGAAAAACCAAAAGTAATGAAACAGCACATATTAAATCATCAACAATTTCTCAGTGATTACACAAGAAAATATGGAGCTCAAGATTAGCCAATGTACAAATGTATCTTGAGTTGTACGGATGAATGTAGCCCTATCCTTTTCCCTTGGTGGAGGGGACTGTTCACCATCCTCTTGTTTTAGGACACAGGGATGCCACAAATAAAAAAACTCATTATCTGCACGATTCCTCAGTATCCAGTTTGGCTTAATTTTTTATTTCTTTGACAATAATATATACAAAAAGAGAGAAAAGTTACCGATTGGAAGGTAAAGTTTTGACCATCTACACGCACGCACGCACGCACGCACGCCCCATATAATGGACATAATTGACTAGGTACCAATATGATGCACACAATTTACTTTGAGTTCCATTCACACTGTCATTTATGGCATGTTAAATGCATACCCAAATGATTGGTTTAAATATTTTGGTTGCAGCCAAAGATATTTGTTCCCCCGTGCGTTTAGGCATCATGGAACAGAACACCATGTTACTCGCTTTGTTTTTGCAATTACCACTCGAAATCAAGAGTGGCAACAGGTGTTAATGATGGTTCATGCAGAAAATTAGAAAAAAATTGCACCCAGCCAATCCTCTTTTGCATGCCATGACCCCAAAGACGCAAATAACCATTCATTTCGAATGAAGGACAATTTTTTTTTCAATTTGAAGTGCTACGCTTTGAGCAATAAAGACCAGATCACAGTGGGTGGGTATCAGATTATCTTTCTAATCTTATTCTCATAAATCAATATTGACAATTGACCTGATACCAATTTTGTGAATGTAAAAAAAAAATCGTGAATTTTAATCTCTATTGAATGCCAAAGAAATTCAACTTAAATAGAGTGCGAGTAGGGAATTTTTCCAAATAAGAGCATATCCACGCACATTGCGCATATCATGTAAAACATGAACCAGCAGTAAACCATTATTCTGCATTTCTCACAAAACATCATCAACATTAAAAACAGCTCACGTAACTTGTAGGAACACAGTGGACAGTAAAAAGGATGTTATCAAAGGCTTTTGAAGTTGGGCATCAACACATTATGATCCACGACGTACATTCGTAGCCTCCAGAGTGCATCAAGAGTTGAATAAAAATGTAAATATAAAGTGATGGAGTTTCCATGTTAGCCAATATGCGAGTTTGACTCGAAATGTAAGGATGCATATAGCCTCCTTCCTTCTACTCAGGAGGAGGGGACCATTTGCATCCTTTCACTTTGGGACACTGGGATCCAACAAATAAACAGTTCATCATTTGCCTTTTTTCCTCAGTATCCGCCTATCCGTCTTTCGAGTTGAAAAAATCAGGTACTGGGTTCTTTCCTTCTCCAATAAATAAATAACCCAAGCCTGCCACAGAATCTACCATTTTTCTTACTGGATCCGATTGATTACAGGAACCAAAATTTGGTTCCAAGCCAGGATTTTTTTATTTTTAGAGACGTCAGATAATTGGACACTCAGACATCCATTTGCAACCCTAGTGGAGAACACACACACACACCCATCTTAAAAAAAGGGGAAAAAACCTAACTTTTTGTGAATGCAAAGCGAATTCGATCGCGACGACACCCACACAGCAAATGGGTTTATAGGGTTTGGGGAAGGGACATCGAAACGAAGCTTAAAACGATAAGAGACGCAAACCCAAACCTAATCACTGTCGACAAAAGGGCATACACAGGAAGCCCAAAGAAATTGAAGACAAATCCTAACTCAAGCTCTAAACTGCAAAGAATTTCCATCAATTCGACATCAAATGGATTTGGTGGAAAACGCGATTTCTTGCGATCGAAATGAATCAAGGGCGCATAGAAGAATCGAAGGGAGAAATGGGAGGACATGGAAAACGTACTGTAATCTTTGACGAATTTCTTGTGGCGATCGTAGGCGTTGAGGCCTCGAATATGAGCTTGGTATTGCCTGCAGAGAGAGAACGAGTCGTGTGAGTGAGTATCGGGGGAGGAGAAGAAGAAGATATCGGTGGGTGTGGAGATGGGATCTCCGGATCGTAACGTACTGTTTTCTCTCTTCCCTTTCGAAGATTGACGATTTGAGAGAACCCAATGACGCCATGTTCATCTCTGCTCGACCACCATAAACACTGCTGTCGCGGTTTTTGTAGTTCTAGGCCTCGTTTGGCTCTATCGAGTAGGGCATGTTTGGGTTTAGTGTATACGCGTCATCATCATCAAAACCTTATTTTATGTTGGATCCGTTATATAAATTCTATTTTTTTCCTCCGTTATGTGAATTTTATTTCTTCTATTCTGTTTTATTTTGAAGTCAAATCATTCGATAAATTAAATTTCTTCAAATCTGAATTAATAACTTTTATTAATGTTTTTTTCAACCTATCTCTATCTCTTTATGGGCCACACACCTGTATGACCAAATTTTTTCTCACCGGTGCCATTACTGGCCTAAAACATACACAAACCATCTTAAACGAGTTTCTCTAATTTTATCCCCTATTAGTCTACCCCTAAATGCTCTCAAAATCACTCATTTCTAATTTTATCTTTCTCATATTAGTGTCTAGTGATTTAAAAGGTGAAGCCTTCATTTAATTGGATCTAAAAATACAAGGAGTTTTATGAAAAAGTACATAAATTTAGAATGTTAACTTTTTTTTTAAAGATAAGAGTTATATGAAAAAGGCTTAAAGTTTTTAAAATACGAGGTAATATGTTAGATTTCGAATTCATGGGTTAAAATTAAGGTAAAACCAAAATTAGAACCGCTTAAGACAAAAGTCAGATAATAGGATCTAGACTCGGACTTTTTTACTTATCGGGGCCTAAATAAGGACTTAAATGCAGTTTTTAATAGATCATAACCTCCATATAATCAAAGAATTAGAAACTCATTTACCACCCAGCCTACGTCCTCTTCGTCTCTCTGATGGTCATTTTCTTCTCTTCATTAGAGCATATCCAACGGACACGTAAAATTGCCACAAGGGCATCCTCCGAAAACATTTGCTGTGTCTAGCTTCCTCTAAGGGCTATACCAAATCCTGCATGACATTTAGAATATCCTAAGACATCCAATTTGACATGCCCAAAAGGCACCTGCCTTTCTCGTTTATTGAATATTGTAATGGCTTGGCCCTCTCAAAATTTGAAATTACATAGCTGTTGGAGATATTTTGAGGAAAAATGGTTGTTGGTGATAATTTGAAAAAATATGACTAATGGTGATATTTTTTTTTAAAAAAGTAGCTGTTGGTGATATTTTAAAAAACCCTTGGAGCTCTCTTTCTAGAAATTAGGAATGTTTGATGTTATTATTATTATTTTTCTCAGTCATACCATGAATTCCCAATACTCTCAATTTCCTTATTTTTCCACCTAATGAAAATACTTCTTTTTTTGAGACATTGTTGACCAATGTTTTTTTTTTAATCGGATTACATGGACTTTTGTTTAGATTTCGTCATTACATTACATGGACATTTGCTCTCTCTCTTTCTCTCTCTCTCTCTGAGACTTCATTTTAGATTTTTTTCATTCTTATATGAATTGATATATTATCTCTATAATTTCTTGTATATGATTTTTTTTCCATCCTTTTGTGGTTACCCTCATAAATGAATCATATTATGTATTTTTACCTTCTAATATCACGGATATATGATGTGTCTATTTTTTTCCACTTACCTATAGTGCCACTACTAACTTTGTCATAGTATATTTTTTTCCTCTTGCTTGCTAGATTCCTCTTCTCTATGTACATTGGGAGCAGTTCAACTATTGATTTAGGGCTTTCTCTTTAGTTTTTACATCATTTTCAAAATTATTTCAATTGTAGATCTTATGTCATTAATTTTGTGCTTACAATTTGATTTACGAATGTTCATATTTATGTAGTTTATATTGTTTGATATAATGGGCAGGGTTTGCCTATGCATAGAGTAGTCTTGTCTAATGTGGGGAAAAAAAATCTAGCAAAGTTTAGTAAAGATTTTGACCCACCCACCCCCCCCCCCCCCCCCCCCCCCCAACAACTCTTCAAACCCCACAAAAAAAAAAAAAAAAAATTTCTTGAGTCTACCACCGGTTATGTGTGATTTATGAATATATTGAATAAATTGGCATACTATGGAAGTGTAATGATGGTCGAACTTGTTGTATCTGTCCCCAACTATAGGTTATGTTTTGGGATGCTACTGGCTAGTAACTTTTTAAAATGGGTTTATTTCTTTAGATTCATAGTAACATTTGTGTATGGAACAAGCCATCATATGTAGAACATATTTTTTTTGTATTTGTAGCTGAATATTTGCACAAATTAATTTGCTTTAACAGTTAAAACTACATTATCTTTGAGTTTTTCTACACCTAATTGCCACATAAGCCTTCAAATGAAATTTTACATCTCCAAATTTGTCATATCCGTTAACTTTTGGTTGGTCAAAAGTAAATGAGTAAGTGATAAGCAAAAAATAAAGAATAAAAAACAAAAATAAATGGGTGGCATGAGAGAGTGCACAACACCTCACTTATCTCAGAAGTCGAAGTCATATCAATCCAGCAGCAAGTAGGGTCGATGAGAATCATATCCTGTATTAAATAAGGTCGATAAGAATCATGTCCCGCAAAAGATCGCCTTTTCACCTCGTGTTAGTTTAGCTTGCAAAAGAATATATTTACGAAACCTCCTCTCCATTATTGCTCCATCAAACCCATCGCCTACCTCCTCTTCGTCTCTCCAACCGTCCAGTTTAGCCTGCAAAAGAATATATTCACGGAACCTCCTCTCCATTACTGCTCCATCAAACCCATCGCCTGCCTCCTCTTTGTCTCTCCGACCATCCCATTGTTCTCTTACAGCTATAACAAGGAGGTAAAAAGTGGTAGGAAACAGAAAAAAGGAAAGGGAAGGAAGAACACAAGGAAAAGAGGAAATAAAACAAGAGAAGAGGAGAACAAATGCCTTGACCTAAGTATGATTTTTTATCTAATTATATGGATTTTTGTTTAGATTACATCATTACATTATATGGACATTGCTCTCTGTCTCTTTCTCTCTCTTTGAGATTTACATTTTGGATTTTTTTTCATTTCTTATATGAATTGATATATCTCTATAATTTCTCGTGTATGATTTTTTCCCTCTTTTTTTTTCCTTTTTGTAGTTACCCTCATAAATGAATCATATTATGTATTTTTTCCCTTTAATGTCACAGATATATGATGTCTCTATCTTTTTTCCTCTTACCCACTACTAACTTTGTCATAGTATATTCCTTTTCCTCTTGCCTGCTAGATTCCTCTTGCCTATGTACACTGGGAGTGGTTTACCTGTTGATCTAAGGTGCTCTCTATAGTTTGTACATCACTTTCAAAATTATTTCAATTGTAGATTTTATGTAGAGTTTTATGTCAATAATTCTATGCATACAATTTGATTTACGAATGTTCATATTTATATACTTTGTGTTAGTGTCATTGTAAGAGTGTGTTGTCAATTACGTGACCAAAGTATAGTTTGATTCAAGAACGATGTAGTTCACCTCGGAAGTTCATTGAAGATCAAGTCAAGTTCAAAGAAGTTCAAGCTAGTTCAAGACCTTTCAAGGAAAACCTATCAATGAAGACTAAGCAAAGAAGTTCAACATCAAAGAATATCTTCTGTGAGTGCCAAGGGATAAGGTATCTGTGATCCCTAAGTGTCCTTGAAAACAAACTAGAAAATTAGGTTTTTCAAAAACCCTGTTTTGTTCTACGGCTTGGACCACGGCTAAGCCGTAGACCCTACGGCTCACTTTCCAGAGAGTGTATTTTGAAGCCTTTTTGTTCTACGGCTGACCCTACGGCTACACCGAAAAATGTTACGGCTAAGCCGTAGTGTGTTTGACGGCTAGGCCGTAAAATCTACGGGTCACAATCCAGAGAGTGTACTTGGCCATATTATGCTTACGGTTGACCTTACGGCTAAGCCGAAAGGCCTTCACGGCTAAGCCGTAAGGTTATTCACGGCTAAGCCGTAAAGATTACGGGCCACTCTCCAAAGAGCTGTTTCTGGGAAATTTGAGCTTACGGCTGACCCACGGCTAGGCCGAAAGGTGCTCACGGCTAAGCCGTATAAGAATTTACGGCTAAGCCGTAGGCCTAACCGTAAGAAGGAATTTGTGCTGAATCTGGTCAAACTAGCCGTTGGATGTTGTCAGAACTTACGGCTAAGCCGTAGACCATTCTGTTCTAAGCCGTAGAACTATCCGTTGTAGCTCATCTGTATTTAAAGAGGACCTCTCCCTTGCTCCAACTACTGTATTAATTGCTGAGAAAATCACTAGTATAGCTGAGCCTTTGCACCTCCATTAATATCATCTTCAAAGCTCCCACAACCACCTACTCTCCAACATCAAAGAGTGCCATTATTGTTACAAGTAGAGTAGTTGGTGACTTAGGAAAGGCTTCTTCAAATCTGAGAGAATACCTTAGCCTTCCAAACCCTCTTGGAACCTCTTCCCCTGGTTGAGCTCACATCTGAAGATCTTCATCTCCAAGGAGCAAGAACAAGAGGCCAAAGCTTGGAGGTAGTCTTCAAGCTTCAAGAGCACCACTCAAAACCAAGGTATTCAATTCCTTGTTTAGGTGTGCCTTAATATTTCAATTCATATTGCTGTATTTGGTGGAAGACAAACCACCGCATCAAAAATTATTGTAATTGGTGGACTAGATCAAGGATCAACCACCTGATCAAAAACTCTAATTGGTGGAAGACAAACCACCGCATCAAAAATTGTTGCAAGAGGTGTATGTTATGTGAGTACCTCTTATTTAGTGGAACCAAGAGAGATTGCTCTTGAGAGTGGATGTAGGTCTAGGACCGAACCACTATAAATCATTGTGTTTATTGTTTGTTGTGTGTGGATGTTGCCTTGCTTTCTTGTCACTTGAGTTGATGATCTTTTGTATGCTACATCTCTATTGCTCTAGTTGCATTTCTAGACACTCACAACTCTGATTATCTCTCTCAATTTTGATAATCTTTCAGATTGTTCATTAATAACATCTAAGTTTTGAAAAGAAATTTTAATAGTCCTATTCACCCCCCCTCTAGGACTTGGTGAGATCTAGTTATTGCACTTTCAATTGGTATCAGAGCGGGTTACTTCGTAAAGGTGTAATAACCTGAAGTAGATCCATCTTTTGCTAGATTCACCATGAATCCTGAAGGAAGTTCTATCACCCGACCACCTTTCTTCGATGGAACAAATTATGCATTTTGGAAAGCCCGGATGACAGCATTCTTAAAATCCATGGACTGGGCTGTCTGGGAGGCTATAGAGAATGGTTGGACGGAACCCACTGAAGATGTGTCTACAAATGGTGTCACAACCACTAAACCATTAGATCCAGCAAAATGGTCTCAAGCTCAGCTAAATCTTAGACAAAATAATGCTAGAGCGTACAATGCTATAGTGTGTGCCATGAATCAAGAAGAGTTTAAAAAGATCATGACAACCACTAATGCAAAACAGGCATGGAGAATCCTTGAAGTAACTTATGAGGGTACCTCAGTTGTCAAAAGATCTAAACTCCAGATGCTCACAAGTCAGTTCGAAAACATTCGCATGGAAGAAAATGAAATGTTTACTGACTTCCATACTAAGCTCATGAAAATTGTAAATGAAATGTGGGCTCTTGGGGAAACTCTTCCGGAAGGTAAAATTTGTAGTAAAATCTTGAGATCACTTCCGGAAAGATTCCATCCTAAGGTAACCTCTATAGAAGAACACAAGGATTCGGAACAAATGAAAATTGAAGATTTAGTGGGATCCCTCCAGACCTTTGAACTCAAATTCAATAATGACAAAAAGAAATCAATCGCTCTTATCACCTCTCATAACACATCTTCCTCTAAAGATGACTTAGGAGTAACTAGTAATGATGAGGATGAAGATGTGGCCCTTTTGGCTAAAAAATTTTTGAAACAATTTAAGAAAAAGAGGGTGAAAGAGTATAAAAATGAAACCACAAATGATAAATACAAAGGTCGGTCAAGTTCCCTTTCTAGAAGTAAACATAAGGAACCTATGTGTTACAGATGCAAGAAAATTGGACACATATCCACCGATTGTCCTCAAAAAGGAAAATACAAAAAGAAGAATCTTGTTGCCACTTGGGACAATTCATCTGAATCAAATTCTGACTCAGATGAATCACATCAAAATGAATCAGACAAATATACAGTTCTGATGGCTACCACTGCCACCTTCAATCTTTCCGAGGAAATGATTAAAATATCGAATGAAGAAGTCTCAGGCAGTGAGTCAGAGAGTGAGTATGAAAATTCAGAGGATGAGGATAATGACAACACCACGGATTCCTATGAACTACTCTATGAGGGAACCTGTAGGCTCGTTGAAACTGTAAGCAATTAACAAAAGAAGATTAAGAATTTAAAGGATAAGGTTGATAGTATTAGTACTGAAAAGGAACAATTGATCAAAGAACTCGAAAGTGTAAAAATCCAATTATCAACAGAAAAAGAAAATGTACTCAAATTAAGAGAAAATGAAAAATCCCTTTTAAAAATAAAAGATGAAAATATTGCTCTCCACAATGAAGTGACTATTCTGAAACGGTATAAAGAAAAGTATGAGTACAGATTTACTCAAAATGATGAGAAATATATTAGACTATTCAAAATTGGGAAAGCTTATAAAGACATGACTGGTCTTGGATATGACAAAAATGCTAATCAGCCTCCAAGTTCCGGAACTGTTTTTGTCAAAAGTGCTTTAAAGGATGAAGATATTAGTGCTCAAAACATTGTGGATAAGGCATCTACTAGTACTCATACAGTTTCGTCAAATGTTCTATGCCATTACTGTGGAAAGAGAGGTCATTTCAAAATGGAGTGCAAATTAAGAAAAATCCATTGTAACATCAGTCAGAAAATTGAAAAAAACATCACGAAGAAAGTGGAACCTGAAAACAAAAAACAAAAGTCTCAGATAAACACTTTTCCCTTAAACCAAAAAATGAATAATTTATTAAAAGAAGTCCACAAGTTAAGAAAACAATTTGAAATATACAAAAAGAATGGAGCAAACATTCCTATTCCCCAACATAAAACTTTTCAAGTGAAACACCAAAAATCAACAGTGATCCCTACTACCAGTACACCTAAATGGATACCCAAAAACAAGAATCTAGTGGTTCACACAGCTTTTAAAGCTGCAGAACAATCAAGATGGTATCTGGATAGTGGATGCTCAAAACATATGACTGGTGATAAATCTTGTTTGTCTAAAATGATTGAATTCGATGGAGGCACAGTTACTTTTGGTGATGGCAGTACTGCGAAAATTGTTGGGAAAGGAACCTTAAATGTTCCAAACTTACCACCTTTTGAGAATGTTTTGTGCGTTGATGGGTTAAAACATAATTTACTTAGCATATCTCAAATCTGTGATAAAGATTATGCCGTAAACTTTAGTAGTCATAGTTGTGAGATCTCAAGGAATGGAAAAATAATATTGAGAGGTCTTAGAACTACTGATAACTGTTATGTGGTAGGAAAAACAAATGCTTCATCCTCTGCTTCTTGCCTACTAACTAGTATTGATGAAGCTAAGTTGTGGCATCAAAGACTTGGACATGTAAACTACAGAGACTTATCCCATCTAAACAAATATGTTGAAGGACTGCCCAAGATCAGTAGTCAAGAAAAGATGATCTGTGGAGAGTGCCTTCAAGGAAAACAAATTAGAAGTGCCCATAAAATGGTGAATGCTATGAAAACTACTCGACCTCTAGAACTTATTCATATGGACTTGGTTGGACCAACTAAAAGAGAGAGTCGAGGCAAGAAAAGGTACTTTCTTGTTATGGTAGATGATTTCTCTAGATTCACTTGGGTTGCATTCTTGAGAGAAAAATCTGAAGCCTTTGGAGAATTTAAAAGGATTGTAAAACAAATTCAGACTGAAAAAGGTACTTCAGTAGCCCGAATCAGAAGTGATCATGGTGGAGAATTTGAGAATGATCAATTTGACAAATTTTGTGAGAAATATGGGATTCATCATGAATATTCAGCACCCAAAACTCCACAACAAAATGGGGTGGCTGAAAGAAAAAATAGAGTTCTCCAAGACATGGCCACAGTCATGCTTCATAGTAAGAATATTCCTAGAGATTTGTGGGCCGAAGCTGTTAATACTAGCTGCTACATCATCAACCGAGTTTATCTTAGGACTGGTACAAATCAGACAGCTTATGAATTGTGGCATGGGAAGAAACCAAATGTAAAATATTTTAAGGTCTTTGGAAACAAATGTTACATCTTGAAGGATAGGGAACAACTGAGTAAATTTGACTCAAAAAGTGATGAAGGTATATTCTTAGGCTATTCAACACGGAGTCGAGCCTATCGTGTTCTAAATATGAGAACCGGAGTCATTCAAGAATCAATAAATGTCATTATAGATGATGAATCCACAATGTCTGACAATGTTGATGAAATGGAAGTGCCCTCAATGATTGAACCCACACGATCCACAATAAAAACTGAGGCACCTATCGCTACTGAAAATTTGGTGAATGTCAAAAACCATCCTATAGATCAGATTATCGGTGACCCCCTAACAGGTGTAAAAACTAGGAAACAATTGGAGAACATTATGAGTCACTTGTGCTTTACTTCTGTTTTAGAACCTACCAGCGTTGATGAAGCCTTTTCAGACAATGATTGGATAAAAGCTATGCAAGAAGAATTGAATCAGTTCACAAGAAGTGATGTTTGGTACCTAGTTCCAAGACCAAAGGATAAAAATGTGATAGGCACTAAATGGATCTTCAAAAATAAACTTGATGAAAATGGAGTTATTGTTAGGAACAAAGCTAGGTTGGTAGCGCAGGGATATTCTCAAATTGAAGGTATTGACTTTGACGAGACCTTTGCTCTAGTTGCTCGTTTAGAATCAATTAGAATTTTGCTATCTATAGCCTGTTTTCTAAAATTCAAATTGTTTCAAATGGATGTTAAGAGTGCTTTTCTAAATGGAATTTTGAATGAGGAAGTATATGTTGAACAACCTAAAGGTTTTATAGATTCAAAATTTCCTGACCATGTGTTTAGACTGAAGAAAGCTTTGTATGGTCTTAAGCAAGCACCACGTGCGTGGTATGAAAGGTTGACAAAATTCTTGTTAGACAATGATTTTCAAAGAGGTAGTGTTGATAAAACCCTCTTTATTCAAAAGACAAGAAAGTCAGTGTTAATAGCGCAAATATATGTCGATGATATCATCTTTGGTTCCACATCTAATGACTTGTTTATTCAGTTCGCTAATCTAATGCAATCTGAATTCGAAATGAGTATGGTTGGCGAATTAAATTTCTTCTTAGGCCTACAAGTCAAACAATTACGTGATGGCATCTTCATTTCCCAGTCCAAGTATGCTAAAGAACTGGTGAAACGATTTGGTCTAATGACTGGGAAACATGTCAAAACCCCCATGAGTACAACCATCAAACTTACTAAAGATGCAAATGGGAAAGGGGTTGACTCTAGCCTATATAGAAGTATGATTGGTAGCCTGTTGTACCTTACTGCAAGTAGGCCGGACATAGCATTTAGCGTGGGAGCATGTGCTCGATATCAAGCAGATCCCAAAGAATCTCATCTGACTGCTGTAAAAAGAATCATTAAGTACATTGCCGATACAACTGAATATGGTCTGTGGTATCCTCATGACTCCTCATCCTCCATTGCTGGATACTCAGATGCTGATTGGGCAGGAAACTTAGATGATAGAAAATCCACAAGTGGCGGCTGTTTTTATGTTGGAAATTGTCTAGTTGCTTGGCATAGTAAAAAGCAAAATTCAATATCTCTCTCCACTGCCGAGGCTGAATACATAGCTGCTGGAAGCTGCTGCTCTCAACTCTTGTGGATGAAGCAGATGCTTATGGACTATGGCATTACACAAGGAATAATGAGCTTGTATTGTGATAACACGAGTGCCATACACATTTCTAAAAATCCGGTTCAGCACTCTCGCACCAAACACATTGATATTCGACATCATTTCATTAGAGAATTGGTTGAAGAAGGAATAATTGAGCTCGAATATATTCAGACTGAAAAACAACTTGCAGACATCTTAACTAAACCTCTTGATGTGTTAAAATTTGAAAATTTAAGGAAATCTATTGGTGTTTGCTGTTTGGATTAATTTGTGTTCTTGCTCAGGGTCTACGGCTAAGCCGTACACCACTTTACGGCTAAGCCGTACGCGTTTACGGCTGAGCCGTAAAACACTCTACGGCTAAGCCGTACGTACCTTCGTTCTGCGCGCCGAGATCTTTTTAATCCGACGCTTCGTTTTCTCTCTTTTCTCTGCGCGAACCGTCTCTGCTCTTTTCTTGTTTCTCTTCCCCTCCAGCGCCTTCCTCCTCCTCCTTCCTTTCCGGCGTACTCATTCTCCGGCATCTTCCTCCTCCTTTCTTCTCCGGCCTTCCTTCTCCGGCGTGAGTCTTCCTCCTCCGGCCTTCCTCCTCCCGTGTCCTCATCTTCCTTCTTTCTCTGTCTTCCTCGTCTCCACGGCCTCACCGCCCAAATCCGCGGCCAAGTCCTCGGTCTCCACGGCCTCCATGTCTGGATCCGGCGTTCTCCTCTCCGTTTGATCTCTGTAGTGTTCCCCTTTCTTCTCTTTTCCCTCACTGTTTCATTCCTTTATTGTGCTCTGTGTGCGTTTTTTTTTCTGTCTGTGGTGTGTGGCCTTCTCTCTGTGTCTCACTATGCCTCCGCGCTCCAAGAATGCCTACCCTCCCGGTAAGAGGCCTCGTGCCTCCGGTAGCTCCTCCCGGGCTCGACAGCCCTCTCCACCCTCTCCCCGAGTCTTGGTTCCACGGGAACCCACTAGTGATCGGTCTTTCTTCTCGAGACCCATCACTGTGGAGCGGGATGTTAACATCCTAGCTGTTGAGGCCTACGGCGTACACACACTTCTCACTCATGTTGGGTGGGAAAACATTCTGAAGTGGGGTGGTCCTGGCTTCCCCTCCATTGTGCGTACCATGTATGCATCTATCTCCCATGCCTCGATAGACACCATGTCCTTTGACATTGGGTTCAGTGATGGCACGAACACCATTACCCCTGCCATCATCTCCTCTCTGTTATGTGTGCCTCTCTCTGATTCTCCCTCGGTCATCTCGGATACTCTAACCGAAGAGGAGAGACACACTGCCACTTTCGCCCTATGTGGCGCCTCCATACCATGGAAGGCCAAGGGGTTCCTTCCAGCCGTCTCATTGTTTCCTCACTACCAGATCCTTCATGCAATCTTCACCTATAACATTTATCCTCGGAGGGGGAATTTCTCCGACCTCACTCCATTCATGGTGAATGTCCTCTACCACGTCCACATGGGGATCCGGGTGTGTCTTCCCTCACTCATCTGTACCACCATTATTCTTTTTTGGCAGTGCCCAGGCCGAGGCACCAATGCATGTGTATTTGGGTATCTCATGACTCGACTCGCCTCTCATTGTGGCGTCACTTTACCTACCGATGAGGCTCCTGAGTCTCACCCCACCTTTGGGACCGTTAACATCCAGAACATGCGATTCTCCAAACAGCAGGCAGCCGGTCCCCAACTTCCTGACTCCGGCGACGAAGAAGATTCACCGGTTGCGTCTCCTTCTGCAGCACCCTCTGCCACTTCACCGGTTCCGGTTCCTCCCCCGGCCTCTTCCTCTTCTTCGTTTGAAGCTCGTTTGGCCGCCCTCGAACAGAGGCAAACTAAGATGGAGAAGCTCTTGAAGAAATCATTTCAGTACTTGTCTAAGATCTCCAAGAGCTGCCGGCGCGACGATGTGGCGATTCCTTCCCCTTCTCCTCCTTCGGATTGATGACTATTCTTGTTGTTTTGTTTGTATTTTGAGAAATGATATTTTGTTTGTACCTCACCTGTTACTCTTACTTGTTATCTCATGTATGCTTATGGGTGATGTACTGTCTTGCTCTGGTTGTACTTCATTTCTACATCTAATATAGCCATTGTTTCTCTTTGTGTGCCTTTCTGTTATGCTTTATCTCTTTGTCAATCTTGTGCCAAAAAGGGGGAGATTTGTATGCATGTGTCTAGGGGGAGCTTTCTAACCTCCCACCTTTCTAGTAGATTGTGTTTGCAGCCTTGTTTGCAGGTTAAGCATCGTCAAAGGGGGAGTTTCAAAGTGTTGTGTATGTAGATGTGGGTGCTTAAGGTGTATTCACTGATGTAATACTTTGTGTATCTCAATTGCTGAGTTTAAATGTTGTATCTTCTTCACATTATGTAATTTTGTCACGAAATTGACAAAGGGGGAGATTGTTAGTGTCATTGTAAGAGTGTGTTGTCAATTACGTGACCAAAGTATAGTTCGATTCAAGAACGATGTAGTTCACCTCGGAAGTTCATTGAAGATCAAGTCAAGTTCAAAGAAGTTCAAGCTAGTTCAAGACCTTTCAAGGAAAACCTATCAATGAAGACTAAGCAAAGAAGTTCAACATCAAAGAATATCTTCTGTGAGTGCCAAGGGATAAGGTATCTGTGATCCCTAAGTGTCCTTGAAAACAAACTAGAAAATTAGGTTTTTCAAAAACCCTGTTTTGTTCTACGGCTTGGACCACGGCTAAGCCGTAGACCCTACGGCTCACTTTCCAGAGAGTGTATTTTGAAGCCTTTTTGTTCTACGGCTGACCCTACGGCTACACCGAAAAATGTTACGGCTAAGCCATAGTGTGTTTGACGGCTAGGCCGTAAAATCTACGGGTCACAATCCAGAGAGTGTACTTGGCCATATTATGCTTACGGTTGACCTTACGGCCAAGCCGAAAGGCCTTCACGGCTAAGCCGTAAGGTTATTCACGGCTAAGCCGTAAAGATTACGGGCCACTCTCCAGAGAGCTGTTTCTGGGAAATTTATTAGCTTACGGCTGACCCACGGCTAGGCCGAAAGGTGCTCACGGCTAAGCCGTATAAGAATTTACGGCTAAGCCGTAGGCCTAACCGTAAGAAGGAATTTGTGCTGAATCTGGTCAAACTAGCCGTTGGATGCTGTCAGAACTTACGGCTAAGCCGTAGACCATTCTGTTCTAAGCCGTAGAACTATCCGTTGTAGCTCATCTGTATTTAAAGAGGACCTCTCCCTTGCTCCAACCACTGTATTAATTGCTGAGAAAATCACTAGTATAGCTGAGCCTTTGCACCTCCATTAATATCATCTTCAAAGCTCCCACAACCACCTACTCTCCAACATCAAAGAGTGCCATTATTGTTACAAGTAGAGTAGTTGGTGACTTAGGAAAGGCTTCTTCAAATCTGAGAGAATACCTTAGCCTTCCAAACCCTCTTGGAACCTCTTTCCTTGGTTGAGCTCACATCTGAAGATCTTCATCTCCAAGGAGCAAGAACAAGAGGCCAAAGCTTGGAGGTAGTCTTCAAGCTTCAAGAGCACCACTCAAAACCAAGGTATTCAATTCCTTGTTTAGGTGTGCCTTAATATTTCAATTCATATTGCTGTATTTGGTGGAAGACAAACCACCGCATCAAAAATTGTTGTAATTGGTGGACTAGATCAAGGATCAACCACCTGATCAAAAACTCTAATTGGTGGAAGACAAACCACTGCATCAAAAATTGTTGCAAGAGGTGTATGTTATGTGAGTACCTCTTATTTAGTGGAACCAAGAGAGATTGCTCTTGAGAGTGGATGTAGGTCTAGGACCGAACCACTATAAATCATTGTGTTTATTGTTTGTTGTGTGTGGATGTTGCCTTGCTTTCTTGTCACTTGAGTTGATGATCTTTTGTATGCTACATCTCTATTGCTCTAGTTGCATTTCTAGACACTCACAACTCTGATTATCTCTCTCAATTTTGATAATCTTTTAGATTGTTCATTAATAACATCTAAGTTTTGAAAAGAAATTTTAATAGTCCTATTCACCCCCCCTCTAGGACTTGGTGAGATCTAGTTATTGCACTTTCACTTTGTATTGTTTGATTTGATGGAAATGGTTTTCCTATGCCTAGAGTAGTCTTGTCCAATGTGAAGAAAAAAAAATCTAGCAAACTTCAGCAAAGATTTTGGCCCCATCCAAATAAAAATCATGGGTCTACCACTGGTTATGTGTGAATTATAGACATATTAAAGAAGCTGGCATACTGTGGAAGTATAATGATGGTCAAACTTGTTGTATTTGTCCCTAATTATGGGTTATGTTTTGTGATGCTACTGGCTAGTAACTTTTTAAAATGGGTACATTTCTTTAGATTCACAGTAACATTTGTGTGTGCAATAATCCCTCATGTGCAGGACCTCTTATTTTTTGTGATCTGTAGCTGAATATTTGGACAAATTAATTTGCTTTAACGGTTAAAACTACATTATTTTTGAGCCAAACAGGTTCCTCTGCACTTAAGGTCAGCAAATGGATTACTCAAACACCAAGGAAACCCTATTTTTCATGATCGAAATCAATCAAAGGCACATAGAATCGAAAGGAGAAATGGGAAGAGATGGAACACTTATTCTAATCTTGGACGGATTTCTTGTGGTGATCGTAGGCATCGAGGTGTCGGATATGAGCTTGATATTGCTTGGAGGAAGGGTGGAAAATGAGTTGTGTGAGTATCGAGGGAGAGGATATCGGTTGTGGAGATGGCATTTGGATCGTGTACTATTTTCTCTCTTCCCTTTCGAAGATTGCTAATTTTGGAGAACCTAATGACGCCATGTTCATCTGCTAAACCACTAAAAACCCTGCTTTCTCGCTTTTTTATTTTTAAGCCTCATTTGTTGGCTTGAGGGCCTGTTAGTGTTTAGTGTTTAGGTATTTAAAAAGTAAAGCATTCATCTAATAGACATGAAAAGATGAGGAATTTTGCCCTAGGGACTGTTAGCATTTTGTGTTTATAACTTTTTCTCTCTGTTTTTTTTTTCTTTTGCTTTTTTATAGATAACATGGTATGCTTTGATTTTAGTTAAACAAAATTTAAGAATAAAAATGCTATTAAGGGCATGTTTAGCAAAGTTACTGATGATAATTTGTGATGATGGGAATTTCTTACATTGGTAGCATCTCTAGCATTCAGAAATGCTAGGTTTCTTTGTTAAGATTTTGTATTCCTATCACCCAAAAAGTTAATTGAATTCCAACATGCTTGGTTTAGAGCTTTTTGGGAGAAATTTCCCTTTTACGGGAATTCCTAGCATCATGCAATGTTGTCTTTGCAACCACTCCTTATTTGATTGGAGTTAAAAGGTGAGAATTAGCCAAGGTAGTTGTGTTAAAAGGTCAACTTCGGGTCCATAGAATTCTCAAACTCAAAATACCTCTTGGCCAGTGACATTCTGGGATTCTGTTTCCTAAGGGACTACATTTACAACTGTTGTCCTATATATAAATATATATATATATATATATATCATCACTGTTTTTAGCAAAAAGAAAGAAAGAGAGAGAGAGAGAGAGAGAGAGAGAGAGAGAGAGAAAGAAAGAGAGAGAGAGAGAGAGAGAGAAAGAGAGAGGATAAAATCAATTTTAGTAATGCTAAAACCAAAGGGATGAATGCAAAAAAGAAATGGAGGTGCAATGGTAACCATTCGTTTTTGCGACTGAGGCTAGATCCTCAGAGTCGGAGGTTTTGAACTACGGAAATCATGTGTTTAATAGTGGAACTCCACAGTGGGTCGCTTATTGAAAACCAAAGTAGCCTAAAATAAAAGGCCCCTCGGTTTTTGTAATATTTCTAAAATCTATTACAATAAGAGTTTGTCCCACTGTAAAATTGATAATTTGATAAGAAAAAAAAAGTGATAGTGAATATTGGATAACATTGTGTTAATCATTTTTTTATCAAGTGCTCAATATAACAAATAAAATTGGATTAAAATTTATTAAAAACCCATAAATGGAAGGGCCTCAATTTTAGGCTGCTTAGATATCCTATAGGTGAGCCTCATTATGAAGTTATTCTAGATTTCTCTAAGTCAAAGCCTTGCATGACCCAAACTTATAACAAACAATTGCATTTTTGGGATAGGCCATCAAGTTGCACTGTCTCGCAAACTCACTGTACCTCTATTTGGACTCAGATCAGGATCCTCAAGCCCTTTTGCAATGTATAGAACATTTCTTCTATTTTTAAAATTTATTTTGGTATGGCCCACTAGTGCTACAACTTATGGGATGACTTTGAAATCAAGTCATCTTCGTACACATTCATTAAACTCTATTAGATGTTTGATTTATGCCTATAAAATTCGGTACAAAAGTAGATTTTTTGATCAACTACCGCTTATACTTAAATTGGATAGTGATCAATGTAAGATATATGAGTCGTCGTGTATGGCTAGCTAATTACAACTGCTGGCTGTTTGTCATTTATGCATGGGAGAGAAAATAGTTTTACTTTTGTATGTAAATGTTTTACATGTGAAACACATGATTACGTCAGTCAACGTCACTATGTTTAAGTGAGTAAATAAGTACATTTAACAGTTTTAAATATGTTTGGATATTTATCATAAATCTTTCAAAATATATGAAGACTTAATATATATAAAACAACATTTCATTATAGTTTATAATTAGTATGAGAATATTGAATGATTTGGATCATGAATTAAAAGCCTACAAAAGTTCATAAAATTAAACTTATAGTTTAGAGTTTTTAAGATTTTTTTATTATAAATTACTCAAAATCTATGAAGATCTCAATTTAAAGGCCATTCACTAAATAAATTGTTAAATTTGAATTACAACTATGGGCCCTACATAAATGAAATAAAATAAAATTGGTTGATAGAATTTGATCCTAGGACTAATTGCATAACGAAAGACAATTATTATATATGAAGCGAATTGAATTCAAATTGAAATTAGCTTCAATTAGCTTTAATTCATTTTGACCATCCGACAATGTTGACCTATGGTGCTACAATAAATGCACATCATCTGAAATAATAATAATAATAACAATAATAATACCCTATTTAGTTTAACTACACCTCATTTAAAAAATAAAAAAGAATAAAAATTAATAAAAATAACAAATAAAAAAATGACCCTAACTTTCCATGTTATAGAAATCGAGTTATATGAAGCGAATTGGATTCAAATTGAAATCAGCTTTAATTAACTTTAATTGATTTTGACCATCCAACGATGTTGACCAATGGTGCCACAATAAATGCACCTCATCTGAAAAAATAATAATAAAAATAATAATAACTCTTTAGTTTAACTACACCTCATTTAAAAAATAAAAAATATAAATATAAATAAATAGAAATAACATATAAAAAAATTACCCTAACTTTCTATGTTATTGCAATTGAGTCTCATCCCTATGGGTTGCAGTTCAGTTATTAAATTCTCTAAGTCTACTCAATAATGATGAAGGTAGGTAGCCATCTTAATTATGTTAAATTTGTTGAATTTTTTTTGTAAGAGTGAATTAGAGGCAAAATAGATACATATGTATTCATAGAGGGAGGGAAGGGGGAAAAGACTACATGCAATTCAAATGATTGCTTCTAAAAAGTTTTATACTTGAGATTCCTAAAGCTTTTGGCAAGTGTGGCCACATGTGATTACTCAAATCAAATACCTGTAATGTAAAATTTGAGAATAAATATGATTATCAATAAATGGGCTCATGGTGTAGACTATAGTGGTTAGTCACATTACAAAATTGAGAATATGGCTAATGTCATCATTAATAAAGGAAGAAACGTAATTCAGGTAATCGAAAATGATATAGATTATAGGGGTTAGTCAGATTATAAAATTGAGAATATGGCTAATGTTATCATTAATGAAAGAAGGAACATAATTTGGATATGAAGCAAATTGGATTCAAATTGAAAGCAGTTTCAATTAGCTTTAGTTGATTTTGACCATCCGACAATATTGACCAATGGTGCCATAATAAATACACCTCATCTGAAATAATAATAATAACAACAACAACAACAACAACAATAACGTATTTAGTTTAACTACACCTCATTTAAAAAATATATATAAATAAATAGAAATAACATATAAAAAATTACCCTAACTTTTCGTGTTATTGCATTTGACTATCATCTCCCATGGGTTGTAGTTCAATTATTAAATTCTCTAAGTCTGCTTGCTAACGAAGAAGGAAAGTAGCCATCTTAATTAAGTTAAATCTATAGAAATTTTTTTTAAGAGTGAATGAGAGTCAAAATAGATAAACATGTACTCATAAAGGGAGGGAAGGGGGAAAAGACTACATGTAATTCAATTGATTGCTTTTGAAAAGTTTTGTACTTGAGATTTTCGAAGTTTTTAGCAAGTGTGGCAACATTTGATTACTCAAATCGAATACCTACAATGTAAAATTTGAGAATAAGTATGATTATCAATAAATGGGCCCATGGTGTAGACTATAGTGGTTAGTCACATTACAAAATTAAGAATATGGCTAATGTCATCATTAATAAAGGAATGAATGTAATTCAGGTAGCCGGGATGATGTAAATTATAAGAGTTAGTCACATTATAAAATTGGGAATATGTCTAATGTAATTATTAATGAAGGAAGGAACGTAACTCAGGTCACCGAAATGATCATGCTCAAGACAGTGATTAATGGATAAGATTAACAATTTTTATAAATTAAGCTGGTTGAGTTTAATTGAAAAATTAATCTCAATTCGTTCAATTGATTTTGACCTTTCATAATTTATTTTGACTGTCTCTTGATATTCTATGAAGAACTATAATTTCTCCCTCTTCTTAATTTCTTTCTTTAAATCTTGTAACTCTTTTCTCTTTTCTATCCTTACACTTCTAACCAAAGCCAATAACATCTCTCATCGAAGTGAAGATTTTGGCCTTTTGTTTTCCCCTCTTCAAATTCTTAAACTAACATTGCTTTCTATAAGACTTTTTTAAAGCACTCTTTTCATTCTCTATTATGCAACAAGGTTGAGTTTAAAAGTCCATGAAATTTATAGGTTTATGCTTCCACTTCCCTCTTTATTTGACAATGGAGAGAGATGGTGGGTTTTGAGAAGAGCTTTCCTTTGATACTTGTGACGTCTATTGCATTCAACGGATGATCATCTGCGTACTGTAACATAGTGGGCGAGTCAATTTGCTTCATTCTTATAAGCCAAACAGGTCTAGTATGCACATTTTTAAAGTTGGTGAGTCTCTTGGTGAATTTTAATTTATCCGAATTTGTTTCTCATTTTTTGTATAGTGATTTGGCATCTTGTTTTAACAAAGAGATTGATTCAAATTGTAAATTTATTAATTTGCTTTGACTGCATAAGCAACATTAGTACAACTCTTGTCCATTAGGAAATGCCCCTGTCATCAAGAAATTATTTTTTTAATACTTTATAAGTATTCATCAATTCCTATTAAAACTAATGGTATGTAATTTTCCATTCAATGCAACCATTATCAAAACTATTTAATTATTTTTAATTCCATTAGTAACAAAGGCCCATTATGACTTAGGTCAAAGGAAAGTTATATTAATTAATAGAATTGTTAAAATTAAAAAAATTACTCTTGTTATTTTTCAAAATTTTTAGAATAGATAAGATGAAAAGGAGCTTAAATACTTATGGTGAAAGAATGATGTTCATGTGAAAAATAATAATGGGCAATATTGTTATTAATAAAAAGTATTGCGGTCAATAAAAAATATTAAATTTGAGAAAAAAGCATAAAGTGAACTGAGAAAAAAAATCTATATATTCATTTGTTCATTAGAATGGCAAAGAGGATATATAAAATACTAAGAGAGAACATAAAAATGTAGATATTCAAACCAATGAAGAAAATGAAATAATTAAAAGGAATAATAATAAATAAAAGTGCCTTTCATTATTTTTCTAGAGTTACCAATTGGAAAGCCATCTAGTATTATTTTAGGCTTTGCTTTATTAGACCTCATTGATATATTCCTTTTTTTTTTCATGTTACATGGTTACATTGGTAGAGGTTGAGGTATTTATATTGTTCCTGGTAGCATATAGCTAAACAATCCATGACCCGAAATTAAAGTAGGACCCTAATTAAAATAATTAGCCATTAAAAAATTAATAATATAGCACAAAAATAAGTTGAAGGAAAAAAATGTCAATAATTCATCCCAAAATACTGCATGATCAACTAAAAGAAAAACATTTAAATTCATCATATGTAACATTATAACAAATGTTGAAGCAAATCTAATTCTTAATACCATATATATGTAAATTTTACAAAAGCTGTAAGTTCAAACATCAAGGCTTATAACAATCTAATATGCAATTAAGACTGAGAATTAATACACATATGTGTCCTATGTGACCTAGATCATAGACGATTAAAGATCCTTAATTTGGGTAGGGTATGTTTTGGGTCAAGTGTAACTTGAAATTTAAAGTCCTTACTGAAACATTTTACATAACCATGGATACGCATAATTCTTATAAAAGAATCTAATTGAGATGCAAAAAAGCCTACGATAATGCAAAATTATTATCATAAGGAAACAAAACATGCTTTTTTATCTAGTCTATTTTGATATATATACAGTCAATAAATGATATATTACAACTTCAATTAGTATATAACAAACATAGTGGTTGATGCAAGAAACCTCTCTTCATTTTAAATTTTTGAAAACCATATAATCATATTTAATGGAACTATTTACAATAGAATTAAAAATTAATTAAATAAATTAAAAAAATAAATTTAAGCCCCATGCAAAAATGAACTATGTAAATGTGACAAACTCTCTATTTTATAATAATACCTTATGTGCTATGTGTTTGAAATCAATATGCTTTGCATTTTTGTAATAACAAAAGAACAAAGTTAATGCAAAAATAGGATATTGTGCATAATTTGTTATTTCCTTATTTTTCTTTTAAAAAAAACTAATTATAATCCTTCATAATTTTTTTTCTTTAGTTGTAAAATATTATCAATTTAACTTATTAATTTAATTGTAGTAAGAGCAAGCACCAAAAAATAGTATGCAACCCACATTCTTTTTTTTCTTGAAAGATTTTGTATCCACAATAATTATGGTCAGTTGGTCACCCGTGCTCAGCACAGACATTTTTTGCTAGTTACTTATGAAGCATGTATGTACTGTGTGTGTTCGCACAGCAATCCCAAAACTTGTGATCGAATGAATAAGTTAGACAAAAGAAAGTGACATCTACATTCAAAGAAAGAAGAGTACTAATTCAAATCTTGGCCTTTTTTAGAGTTTAGGGCTACAAATTACATCATTTATATTATCTCTCATTTCTTAGACCCTAAGATACCTTGGTATATTTACCAACATGCTCCTAACCCAATCCAATGGATCAATCCGGTTAATCAAGAATAAAAGACACATGCTCAACGGTTTGACACTTTTTCTTGAGTGAGACATGTGAAATAATTTCACATCGAGTTAGATGTAAAGATTTTAGTATGAAAATATTCTTATTTATATATTACTTTTACACCTCATTTAACAAACAATTACATTGTGAATAGGAAATCTGATCTAAAAGTGTAAATGGGTGCACCCCTATAAAAGATGCTTCATCTATTATACTGTTTTTTTTTTATTATAAAAGAAAGGCCCACTTAAATCCTATTGATTAACTTATTTAGAATCCAGATCCATCGGTTTGGTGAACTTCGGCCCCCTACATAATCTACAAGGCCATGGCTCTCGAAAGAAAGTTACAAGGGCAAGAGCCCAGCCACGAAAAGAAAAAGCAAGGACCACACTGAAATGTTGGTCCATCACTAATCCAAAATGAGGAGCCGGTGGGCCACAAATCACTGGTACTGGACAACGCAACTACCGCTTGTCATTAATAAAAAAAAAAGCAGCCCGTAATCAAAGAAGCTGACCAGGATTAAAGAGCCCCGACCAGTAGAAAGGAGCGCATAAAACAGAGCACTGGTTTTCTTTGGATCTTTCTTTCCTCTTGACTCTCCCCTCTCCCTCTCCTGGTTTCATTTTCTAGGGTTTAGGTTTTAGCAAGGGTGTTCTTATTTTTCTCCTTTTGGGATACTAAGCTCTAGAAGCAGTAGCAGGTCTTTAGAGTAGTGGGGTTTTTATCTTTCCTCCTCTTGAAAGATTTTGTTTTTCTCTGTTTCCAACAAAGAGGAGGCCAGGAGGGAAGTGAGTTTTGTAGTCTCCAGGGCTTTAGTACTAGTTTTGATGGTTTTGATGGTTTTCTAAACAGAAATTTGTGTAGAAGTATTTCAAGATCCACTTCTCATATGGGTATAGCTAGAGGTTGCTTCTTGTTGGCTTTCAACATCTTTCTACTGTTTTAGTCAAACCCAGAGGAGGTTTTTGTATTCGAGGCTCCCAAAATCAGGAGGGTCTGTTTCGATAGAGGTTACGGATGGGGTTCTGCTTATTTTGCTAAATTCAGCTTGATTTGCTGTTAAGCTGACACATGGGTCTGTTCCCAGTGTCTCTGTAGTTGCATTCTTCATTCACAGCACCACAATTCAAGTCCTAGAATCTCTGCAATGGCTCCGGCAGGAAGAAAAACCAGGAGAACCCAATACAGAGAGCGTGCCATTCCATCAAAAAAAGCCAAAGGAACAGCAAAAGGATTCCACTGCACTCCCAAAGCTACAAGCCCTTCTATAGAAGATGATAATGAGGATGGTGAGAATGTATCTAGCAGTGGCTGTTCGACCCCTAAAGGGCAGAGATTCCGGATACCAGAGCTCCTCTCCTGCCCACCAGCTCCAAAGAAGCGCAGGGTAGCTCTGCATTGTTCAACTCATATCTCCAAAGTTTCCTTCTTCAATCCACCAGATTTAGAGACCTCCTTCTTGTTTGCCCTTGGCGACATCTCTGTTTGAAATGGGTGATGTTTCTGTTTGTAGAATACAGCAACTGATCAGTTAATTTTACCTCTGATTGCAGGTTTTTCAGTGAGAGAGTGAGTTCTTTGTTTTAGCTTGTTTTAGGTGGGATCTGTATTTGTAGGAAACAACTAATCAGCTAGTTTTGGTCCTCTGATTGTTTCTGTTTTTTTATTCTTGGTTTGTTACGGTCATTTTGAGATTGATTGTAATGTGGGTCATTTGAGGTTTTGGGAGTCTGGTTGTTTCTTGGGAAGGTTTGTGGTTTATAGATAGTTTTAGAGCTTGGGATTGTATTTTGTAGCATGAAGGCTCTAATGAGCTGCTCAAACCCTGATTGTAATATTTAATTTCTTGAAATAGAAGTTTGATTGGAATGTGGATGTTTTTAGCTTTTGAACGAAGGAACTATATTTTGGGAGTCTGAGGCTTCCTGGGTCTTTATGTGATTGAATTTGTGATGCATAATGCAGCAAGGGTACATCCAGCCAGACACAGCATACATGCCCACATGTTTGCATTGAATTTTTTAAGATTGTTTTGCATTGCATTGAATTTTTTAAGATTGTTTTGCATTCTTTCTGCATTGTGCCACATAAAGTTAAATCACACTTGATGACAGGACTTTTCTTTCCGTAGAATCATCATTAGTTGGGATCAACCAGTGTATAGAGTTTTACTTCTGTCAAAGCTGATTTGAAATTTGGTGTGACAATTATTATTATTATTATTATTGTTTACTTGGGTAAACTTTTTTTTCTTGGTCTTGGTATCTACATACATCAATTGTTGGGTTATTTGGAGAAAACGTGTGCTTAAGAAGTTTTATTTTTCTATGGCACCTCTTGGGCCTCACCCTGGGTGCCACGGGTGCTTTACTAGGTGAAGCCAAAAATAGTTGTGGGCCTAGTGGGCCCAATCTGAAAGCCATTTTCTACCTTTATAAGTGGCCACTGAATAGCGATTGTTGAGACTTGCGTCTCCAGTTGTGGCTCGGCTGTTTAGGGAGGTGGGGCACCAAATGCTTAGGAGGGGGGTGACCACAGGTGAATTCGAGACCCCCATGTTGCCAAAATAAAAAATAAAGAATAAAAAATCTCACAATAATCACCTTCCAATCTATTTAGATAGGTGCTAACCGTCAAATTTGTGATTAGTGACTATCATGAGGTTCTTATTTTATGGTACACTTAGATGGATCATAAGTTGGATTTCATTAGGTGTTTTGGCAGGCGGTGTTCACTTTATCGTACCAGTGCTTGATGGAGATTTTTCATAAATATATATATATACACACACACTGTGGAATCTTCGTATGCATTCTACCTTTACAGAGGGACCGTGCATGTTCTTTTGTGGGGCCCACTGTAGAACTTACTAAGGGATGAGATAGGGAGATGAAAAGATTCATATAGGACTACCCTAAATATCAATTTTGGCCTCAATCACATGTCCCTAACCTCTTCATTTGTGGCCCATAAATTCAGTCCATTCGAATTGGTATATAGTTGATCCAACAGTTTAGTAAATTTAGATTTGGCTAAAACTTAGGGCGATTGGTTATTATGGGGTCTTTTTTGTATTGTAAGGTTTGGATTTGGTGATCGATGGGTTTCACCTGGAGTTTTCGGTGAAAAAAATGATTAGAGACATTTGCACATGAATATTCTATATAAACATGCCTTTTTTTAAAACAATATATAACTATGGCTTGAACCCGTCAAAATGAGAGATAATTCACGAAGGGTTCATATAAATGGTCCACATCAAATCCAATCCATCTTTGCTTGGAGGAAATACGATCATTTTGAAGGCACATTGTTAATTCATTCATGCATAAGCCACTAGAGGATTTAGAAGGGTGCATCTACGCAACAATAGAATTTTGGAATAAAAAGAATATTGTTCGTGTTTTTTTTCTCCATCTCACTATTTTGTTTAGTTCAATACATTTTTCTTACAAAATAGAAACAAATAATTTTATTTTCCTCAGTTAGGAGGATTGTGATTTCCCGTGAGAGGGGTAATTAAGAATGCATGATTCTTATCATCAAAACAGAAATCCAACTGGCATTATGAAATAGCACAAGCGAGTCCTACATGATGAGGCATTTAATTACCGTATAATTCAATATACAGTGGTCGTGGGTGAGGCTGAGACTTCCCATGAATGGGGAAAATAGTGGTTCTCAATGAGACCGGACACCCTCGTCAGAGGAAAAAAAAAAAACCACTAAAAGGATATAGTTTAAAACGAATATAATGTGAAACAGGAGGGTCTTTTAGACAGATATTATCAGCAAGTCAAAACATGTTTGGTGGACGAAAGCACAAATGTCTATCCTTGTGCTTCCTCCTCTTCTGGTTTTTATGCTTTTTCTTTGGTCACTTGACAGTGATTTTGATTCCTTGTAAATGATGACTCTTTCTCACTTTTGGGAGTGAATGCAGTTTTAGGATTCTGTTGATCAGGTTTCTCTTTCATTTCCTTTTTACCCTTCTGGTGAGAATGAGATCATGGTGTCAGCTGTGAGTGTTTGAATGTCTAGCTTTATCCCACATGGATTAGAGAATCCTATGCACAAAACTCGTGCGGATTATATGTTCCTCTTTGTGAGGATGAGACTCTCATGCGCTCACACTCCTTTTTCTTCTTGCCAATTGATGTTTTGGGTCAACAATGTGAATGTTTTTGTGAGGTTCAATTAATTATATTTTACTCAAACTAATGGCCTCTTACGCCAGTGCTATGAGGTGTCAATTACTTGGTTGCTCAGGATTGAACTATTTTCCATATGAGTGCCTTTTTTTTTTTTTTGGGTAATGTACTACCAACTCTTTATTGAGTCTTAACCCCCTTGACTGGGTCACATTAAAACGTAATTAAATTTTACAAATGTAAGTAAGGACATTCATATAAGTTAATTTGTTTCTATTTTATGTACGTAGTTGTTTCTCCAAAATATCTCAATAAAAGAGCTGCTCTAAATTGATTATGGTCATCTCTGGTGTGACCGAGTGTGCTGCCACAAATGGCACCATGGTGGTCTATATGGTTATATATTTATTTAGTATCTCAGCTAAGGGCGGGGACATATAGACTTGCTTAAATGAGGTGATATAAACTTGCATATATAATGAGATATAATTCACACATGCGAGATAATGGAAATATAACTCAAATTGGGTGTAATAGTGATTTAAAGCAGCAGTAGTGGATTCAATCAATTCAATCTAAGTTTCTTAAATTTTGCTTTAAATTTTGTTCTAGATTTGTCCACATGATGACATTTAAAATTTGATGAAATTCATTATCTTCCTTACTCTTTTATAAACAATGGCTAGTTCCAGTCATGAACCCAAGATTTTCATTAGAGAGGATGGACCCAAGATGTTCATGTGGATTTTAGGGTAGGATCCATGATTTTCTTGTGGATTTAGGGAGTAGGCCCAAAATTTCTATACGGGCTTTGTAAGCAGACCCAAGCCTGATTGGCGTGACTGCCCCAAAAAGCATATTTGTAGGTCCACCCCTAGCTAGTTCATAGCATAAAACTTCTCTTAATTTAGTTGTTTAACTTTTATATTTTATATTTTTATTATATTTATATTTTCAACATTTATTATCTTTGCTCCATTTTGCGTGTGTTAATGTTGTGCTTCCAAAAAGTCAAATTGTGGCCCCAACACTACCTGAAAATAAAATTTTTCTTAGTTCTAATACACCAATCGACTATTATGAGTGGTTTGGAATTTCTTTTCCTTTTCTTTTAAAAACTAGTCAAGTGATTTAATAGTAAATATTTAAAGGTATATTAATATGATCTTTTTTATTTTCTAACTTTTAAAAACCAAGCAAATTATTTATTTCTTTAGGGCACATTTTTATAATATTGATTTCACGAAAAGATTCATTATTTTTCTCCAAAAAAAAAAAAGGAAAAAACCAACTAATTTTTTCATGATGCCATAAAACTAATTTTTATGGGGGTTCATGAAAAGTAGAAATTTGCAAAAGCACTCTTCCACGGACATATACAAATGTGCACTTGGTTTTTTATTTTAGGTATATTTCAATAATGATGGAAATCTATTTTTAATTCAATTACACATCATTTTCTTCCCTTTTACTTTTAAATTTTAGATATCTATCATTATTGGTAGTGCAAAAAAAAAAAAGGAAATTCTTTTCTGGTTTTGGTACCTTTTATTAAATATATAACAAATGCATTTTCTTCTTATTTCGGCAACTTCCACATTAGATTTGTATTAATTTCATATTTACATAAATTTTACATTGCTTTATTAGCTTTTTAATATTAACACGAACATTATTCTTAATTATGGTCAATTAATGAAACTAAATATATTAAAAAAACTGACCCTATCAGTACAACTATGACCAATTTTTATTTTATTCCCTTGTGCATAGGCGGTGTTGTGATTTAAGCACCAGTGCTCAAGCTAATGAGAATAGGGTGTCAGTACTTCTTTTTTTTTTTCTTTTTTCGGATATCCAAGCCTTAGGGTTGCACCTTGGGTAAGGGAAGAGGACCACCTCGGGTGAGGAAGGAGAAACTCAGATGAGGAATTTAGTCCTCAAGTGAGGAAAGGTTCTTTACGAAGTTTGAACCGTTGTATAAAAATCAAACCTCTTAGCACTAGGAAAAGAGGTATTTCTTGTGTAGATACTTATTTTAAACCTTTGTACTTGTTTGTACAGCGGCCATCGAAACGGCAAATATAAGAAGGCAATCCGGCGCCTTCCTCTCTCCCTTCGGTGTAGTGATGGAATGATTGTCAAATATTTTGGCGCGCTTCGTTTATTTGGGGCAGAATCCTCGTTAGAGAGGCCCTGGAGTTCCTATTGTCATGAGTAGGATTGGAGCTCCACCGGATGATATATTCTTCCATGGCCTTTTCCAAATGCATTCTTAATGTCTGGATTTGAACAATGGCTCTCTTTGATATGGACTAGAAGAAATTTAGTTCTCGGCCATATAGTTTCAAAGTCGAGAACCTGGACTAAAGATAAATGCATATGAATATACATACTACATCCTATTGGTATTATTCCTAAGCCGCATGAATTCCCAAAAGTCAAGACCGTGTTTTGAACATGGGTTTATGGTGCATAAAGGTTAAATCATTGCATAAATCCGGTGGAATATGTAGGCATTTTTTTTATTGAATGATGATTTCCTACTCCATAAAGCTGGCTTTGGTGTGTTTGTGTGAGGCTGGTTTTGTTGGTCAGGGCCATAGATGCGACGTGAGACATTTCTCTAAGGTGGTGTACATGCATGACTCACTTGTATTATTATGGGTAAATTAGGTTCATCATGTGGGCCATCTTCCGAGTCATAAGTGGTCTGATAGCTATCTTGATTGCCCATGTAGTTTGGTCGTGTTAGGGTCCTTTAATGCCACTCCCTTCAATTGGGCCATCAAGGTACATTAAACGTTGGCGAAATTCATTATTTTTCACATTGAAGAAAATCGAACAACCCCACCCCCCAAGGAGAGAGAGAGAGCGAGTTTTCTCTGCCCACCTTAGGATCTTCCTGTGCAAACCCTTTGTGGGGCCCACTTGGGTTGACACCAATCATCGTATGACCCGAGTAAGATTTATATGTACGCAAAATTTCAACTATCTCAGATCATTTTAACCCCTCACTCTATGACCCTCAAATTGAATAATTTTAAAATGCATTATTTTAGGGATTTCAATCAAAAGGAAATTTAGAGCAAGTAACAATTGGATGACAGTTAACTTTGGGCTTGTGCCAATTCAAAGGAAGAGAGTTAGATTCTCATGTGTCCACATGGAGTCTCTCATAAGAGACATTCTCAAGTAAGCCTCACTTATGAAGTTAGAATATAAATGAAATATATTTTTTAATAGTTATATAATAGAGATTTTCAAGTGAATCCTCAATATATGGAATTCGGTGTTGGTATTGATGATGTGGAGCCCATTGGACATGAAGGATTGACCTATTTTTTTTAGAAAAAAGGCATCTTCGTGATGGTATTGCTTGCAGTAGGTGGTTTATATGGTTTGATTGGTTCGAATAAACTTAGATGAGTTCTTCATCACCTGTCAAACAATGAGCGAAATCCTATGCTCTCCCATGAGCCATAGTGCTTGTTCTTCTATCAGAATCCCCAACAAAATGGTAGATTAAAAATTCATGCACATGATGTAATGTCTTATTCCTTATTATTTACAAATGTCATGTTTTTTTGTTATAATTTTAAATTATATTCACCTATAGTCTCAAATGACTTTTTCAAATTTCTGAAACTTCAACATCGTTGCATTTTGGTAGAATTTCTATATGCTCTAGCTAAGAGAAGAATTTAAGAATTTCACATGGGGAATAACTTTTCGAAAATTTATAAATTCTCAGACAAGTATTCTTTGAATTTCAATAAAAAAAAAACAAGGATGAAATTCTTAAATCCTCTTTTTGGGTGGAGCATTTGAAAAACTAGCAAAATGCAAGTAGATTGGAATTTCTAGAATTCCAAACTAAGGGTCATTTTAAAAACTTTTTTGGAAGCTAGAATTTTAAATTCTTCTAAACGAAACATTTCACACATGTCAGAAAAAACCTAACACACCAAGTTCTTGTCTAATACTCTAATAAAGATATAGGCCTTTAATGATATTTGAACACTGAATCAAACCTTTGAAGCCACACATCTTTGCTTGCATCATGTGGAAACTGACATGGCTTTTATGACTTTGGCAAAATCCTTCAAAAATTCTTAGATATTCTCAATGTTGTTTGCTGTTCATGTATGAGATGGGAAAATGAGTTTTACATATATTAATGTTAGATATGAAAATATTAAATATTTGTCATCATGTTTGTCAAAATAATCATTTTCACTTGAGTAAATGAGCATGTCCAACTGTTTTAGATATGTTTGGCATTTTGAAATTCCTCAAAGTCTATGAAATTTAATTTATAAAAAATGTCTTAATGGCAATCATTAATACGTATATATTGAATAAATTGGAATTTGGACCAAGATGTTGCAGCCCACAAAAATGCAAAAAATTAGATATGTAGGTTGGGATTTTTTGGACTTTTTAACAAATTATTCAAAATCTAATAAAATTTAAGGACTTTGGTTTACCTGTTCAGTGAACAAATTGAACAATTTGAATCACAAATAAGGGGGCCCAAATGAAAAATTATAAGAGTGGCTTATGAGATTTGAACCTGTGACGAATTGGATAACTAAATAAAACCACTGTATGTAGACTCTGATAGTGCCTTTGCAAGTTCGAGATGTAAAAGTGTTTCACACCTATTTAACTGTAAAAATGACCTTGTTTCACATACCATTTTTTAAGTTAAATGTCACATGTATACATAAACAAACAGTGTGACAACGTGTAACCATCAGGTATGCAAATTATTTACATATGTAGATGATTTAAAATATCCCAACACTTTCTTGAAATAGCAATTTTCTGAAACCAAAATTACAACATCACTTTGTTCTAAACCTACTTAGTTCCAATGTCTAAACTATAAATGGGTGTGTTTGAATTGGACCCCTATGCATTATTTGAGTTCAAGTTATGTCATGTCTTGGGCAATCCCGTTCTTTGATTCCCTCCATTTCACAATTAAATGAAAGAAAGGTGAGACAAGTGATTGGAGGAATGTAGGGAAATAATATTCGCCATCTTTTCTCTAGAATCCGAGGTTGCCCCCACCTCTTTCTAAAAGCCTCCTCCTTTATGTTTTTTTTCAGTCAAACTACCCATGCTTTCCGTTAAATGGCCAATCCATGGAAAATCTGGTTCCAATATGACAGGCACCCCATATGTAAAGAGGATGATTCATTCGATGGGTGGGACTAGCCTTCTAGACCTGACCAGCAATTACAAAAGCTTGGTCCTGATTTCTTTGGGTCCACTCTGATAACCCCTTAAAAGATGCATCTGCTCACACTCCACTTAGATGCATGACAAACACACCGGATTTAGGCATAGGTGGGTTTGTGTGTCGATTACGGCTGTTTGTGTTGAATTTAATTTGATATTTCTAATCTGATTAATAAATGGATAGGATTAGTATATGGTCATATACATGTGCGGATGTTGGAACCCAACCTGAACCTTGACACAGCCCATGGTCACGGGCTTTCTTACCTGAACTCGGGCTTGAGCCGAGAACCTAACGGAGTGGCCCCAGGGATGTAAACCAGCAGGTTATTGGTGGGTTCATGCTGGACCCATACCGGATCTTATGGACCCGACTCAAGACAAAGTATGTTATCATTTTAAAATATATATTTTATTATGCTGTTAATCAAATATGTTACCGAAATCTTTATATTTTTTCCTACATGTTAAGATAAAGATGTCATATGTTCTGTGTTTTGTATGTTATTATGCATTAAAAGATAATAAATAACACTCAGAAATTTTGTAGTTGTGTGAGGACCTAATTGGATCCAGCATTGGACCTCATTATCAAGGGCTGGGCTAGTATGGTGCAATGCCCTATCATTAAGGCATGTGGGGCCCATATTTTCATAATCCAAGCCATTAATCAGCCTTATGACCCACAGGAGTCATTGTAACTTTTAGTGGGCCAACCATTAGATTGATTACACATGAGTGCTTCCCTCCATTTCTATCTCAACAAGAAAAAAATTAGTCAAGTTCATCACGTGTTTTAGATGAAGTCGAATCTAATGGTGGCCATGTTACATAATTAAATAATAAGTTATAGGTTGATCATTACAAAGGGTCTTAGGGCTGATCAATGATTCGAGTTTTGAAAAGATGGGCTCCACCATGCATTAAAGATGAGGTGCTTCACCATACTAGATTGCAGGGGTGCTGCATTGTACCCCTGACCCATGATCAATTGGACCTAAAGTGTAGAAGGTAACCTTGATTTGGCGATCAACATGGCCAAACTAGGTCGGTTCCATACCCAGCATTTTTTTTCGGCTCAAGTCCTTCGGGATGGTTAGGTAATCTGTTAGTGCATTCACATCCTTACAAAGTGCCTATTAACTAGTACAAACTGATTGTATTTAAAATCACAGATTAGATTTGCATGATCTCTTTCCGGAAAAAGCTGTGCAAACAGGATCTTACCAACCATTATTCTCAGATGATGGAGATTATAATCTTAAAAAGCCAGTGTTTACCCACCCCGGCCCATCATGAGCATACTGTTACCCCCATTTGGAACATGATTTGTTATACAAGACAAATGTAACACAACAATTTCTCATAAAAGTATAATCATGGAGACAAAACACAGGACAATTCAAATCATGACAAGTTAAAGAATAAAAGAAAGGATTGGCAAGACAGTATTTAATCGCCAATTTGTGTTGCTAATTATGCGGCAACCTCATCCGTATTGCCATAGAAAAACTATATGTCCGCCATTAATGTTACAAAAAAGTTTTTAATCATTATTATTACCATTTCACGTCCCTCACAAAAGCCAATTCGAACCAACCCACCCCACAACCCGACTTGCATAATATATAGGTTGGTCGCGAGTCAAGTTTTTTTTTACCTGTACTTAAATTGGTCGGGTTAGCGTAAACCCATTTAACCTGTTTTACCCACATAACCCCCCCATTTTTTTTTCTTGTAACTAAAACTTATACTTAGTACTCGGTTCTAAGGAGTGTATCTTCTTATTTTGAGATACTATTTTTTTAAAGAAAATTTTATTTTATTTCTAAGAGTTCTGCTATTCTATTTTTATAGTTTCCATTAAATATATATATAATATAATATAATCACGGTATAAAATACTATAAACTATCCCTTCTTTGTCTTTTTTCTCAAGTAGACCTTGCTCTCATATTTAAAAACATTTTTATATGCCCTTTTCCCTTAGGAGGATTGTGGATATGAAAAAACTACAATGAATACATAAATAAAATAAAATAATCAAGTAATGGTTGAGTTGATTCTAGTATCTACACTATTTTCTCATTAAGCTGGTACAAACTAGAAACAAGGCCAACTATGGCATCATGATCTAGGCTTTGACCTAAATTTTCAACCCAATATTGTTTGAGCCTAAATTTGATTTTAGATCCTCTAAGAAGCAAATTGAAAGTATGGTTATCTCAAGACAGCGCTTGTTCATATTGCTTATATATCATAATAGGTTTTAAATTGCACCAATAGGATTTAAGAAGTTAAGGACCATTCATTTAGATCTTATTTCATTTATCCATTCAACTTATCGATTTAGGTCTAAACTAAACCTCGGGTACAGTTAGAGCCTTTGAGGACTCTTGTTAATAAATGCAGGTCATACAGGTCAACCCGACCTGCAGTAAAGTGCATAACATTTGTATGTTAATGTGGACAACCAGAAAAAAGTGACCAAGATCCGATTATTTTCCTCGCTCTCCTCAAAACAGGTTTGCTTTTTATTGAACTATTTTTCATATTGCCACAGAAGTGGAACGGTTTGGTGAATTTGAGATGATAGTCTTTTAAGGTAAGACTGCTCTATTATTCTTCCTTTTTTTTTTCCAATTGGAGTCAGATTAATCACAAGAAGATACAAGGAGGTAAAGGACATTAGTAAGGGATTTTGAGTTAAGGTGGGCTAGATCCTGAAAAATTGGTGGAGGTGTTAACTTGTAAAAAGAAAAATTTTCAAAAAAGTATGAAACTTTTTGCTCATTTTAAAGAAAGTATATGAAGATTTGAATATCTCAAACATTTTTCTTTCAATCAAGCCCTCTCCATCAAAAAAATTCAAAAAATGACAAAAATACCCTTACAAATCCTTTATATGCAGTAGGGCCCAATAATCAACATGGTTTGGATGATCATAATCAGTGAATGTAACAAGTTTTTAGTCATTTGGAATCCATATAAACTCTTCCTATTTAACTATCTAGATTAATAAAGGTAGCTAAAACAGCCCCCAATAGGTTATTTTGGTTGGACGTCATCAAATCTGTTAAATGATTTATGGAGGAAACTTTAAAAAATGAGACAAGGTTATTATTGTAGTTTTTATAAAAATTATGAGGAAGACTTTTTTGGAAATGAGGAGGACTTGATTCAAAGAAATATAAAAAAATTTTATGCTCTTTTAACATATTCATATCTTCATGTGCTTTTTTAGAAATCAGCTAAAAATTTTGTACTTTCTTTTTTAAATTTCCATTTTAAAATTTTAGGAGGAAGGTGTTCTAACGGCATTTTGGATGGTATTGCCTTTTTTTTTTTGTGCATATAAATTTATTAACTTCATTTAGAAGTGCTATTTTACTGCTCTTTTCTCCTTCCATTCGCTTGTTCGCAAATCTGGCCATGATCCAAGATGATTAAAAGGTTTAAGAATCGTAGTTTTCTTATGAGATTTGATACTTTTCATTAATGAAATCATAGTTTTTTTTTTTTTTTTGCATTTTAGGTGTTTTGCTTATAGGATAGCCCTCTTGTACTACAAGCTTTTTATCATTAATTTTAACCATTAAAAAATAAATAAAGGAAAGAAAAGTTAAAAAAATAAAAATAAAAACCACTTTGTACCACTTAAAAACAACACGACTCCCGTTTCATATCTTGGAAGGAGAAGCAAAAGGGCACACATACCTCTTTTCATGAATAAAAAGGGATCAAACAAAGGAGAATAAATTATATTTTTTCAAATGTGTTTTCCTGCAACTTTATTCGATTTCACAGAACCACCCTAAAATTTGTCAGAATAATTTCCATATAAGTTTTTAAAAACCAATACCTACGCACCTTTTACAGTCAAAACCCAATTATTATCTCTAACTGGAATGATGAGAGATACTTCCAACGTAAAGACCTTATACATGCGTTTTCAGCCATTCAATATTAACCAATGCAGATAGTGTCGAGTCTTTTCCTTTTTTTAACCCTCTCCCCTCGCCAAACTTCAAAAGCTACTTGGCTTTCTAAGGTTTTTTATTTTTTATTTTTTGGTTACCCCAGCCTTAGGGCGCAAGAATTGCTAGAACTCTGGTAAAGTAACACATCCTGAGATGAGGAAAAGTGCACACTAAAGTTTGAACCTAGACTGGCAAGTAAAATCAGACACCTCTTACCACAAGGGTGTGCGGTGGTTCTGGGCTTTCAAAGTAAAAAGTGACAGTTCTACCAATAAGGACCAAAACTCCATTGTAAATATTAATGCAACACATCACATGCTACATCATTGATTGAACTCACTCCCTGTATTCAGTTTTCATCTACACGTCCCTGACCAGCAAAGCTACAAGGGGTTATCAAGAGAACTTCTGGTTCTCACCTTCCACCCTCTTCTCTCACTAATGAATCACCAACCTCCGCTGATAAGATCCCCACAAAGGCCCTTCTTTCCACCTGATTGTCATCTCAAAAGCTCACAAAAGAGGATCTAACTACCCTAATCCTCGGAGTTCGAGTGCTCCTGCTGCAGATTGGGTAGATACATGTTCTTGACACCCTGTTCATGATCTTGACATTCTGTTTGCCTAGGCGTATGGGTTTTCTGGCAAAGTCACACCAGATTTAGAGATGATGAAGCGCTTGAAATTCATGGACTTTGAGAGAGATTACTTTGAGAAAAAAAATGAGAAGGTCGGGGCAGAAAGGAAGAAGGGTTTGTCATTTTAAGAAAAGAAGCCACTGCCATGGGTAAGAGGAATCAAAACCGATTACCTCCCAGCAATCAATATACAAATTTTGGCTAATGCAGTGAAATTCTGCAAATAACCCTGAATCAGCACAAAATTTTCTAAAACGCTGAACCAACATAAAATTCTCTACTGTTCTAGCATCGTTCACTGCTGAATTTTATAATATAATAAATAAAAAAAGAAAAAAAGGAAGAAGAGAAAAATGTACAGCATGTGGCCATTAAACTCTTTTAAGGACTCGAAATCACAGGATAGGATGATTTGATTAAGCTAATATCTCATATACTCACATTTGCAACAAAAAGATTACAAGAAAAAGCCTCCCCTCCCTCCCTCCCTCCACCGGATTTGAATTCAATAGAGAGTAAAAGTTAAAAAAGTGTCCAATCCGAGTTAGTGGCAATGCAAGGGGCCATAGCGTGTAAGGGTGTATCTTGGTAATAGGTGGGCCAGATGGCCCAAAAATGAATGGGACCACATAATAGATATCCATTCAGCAAAGTCTACTAAAATTAAATAGTGAAGGACTTCTTTTTTTTTCCAGGGCAGGCACTTTTCGTAAAAATAAAAACCCACTTAATAATCAAAATTATTCGCTCCGTAGTGAGAGAAGGGACACACCATGCACTCCGCTAATAGCTGTGACCCCATCAAAGTACCTCCTACCACCTACCTGTACATCAAATCAAACCATCAAATATAGTCGTGCTCATTTGGTCTCAAAACAAATGTATGCAACCAATGCATCTCTGCGCAGGAAATGGACTTTGTCATGACTGTGAGGCCCACCAAAAGGATTGCAGTGTCATCTATGCCATATGAAGCATCCAATAGAGCTATAGAACAGCCACCTCCTGGACATTATCATACTAAGTAAGAATGCTTTTCAAATGCAGCATGTGGAATAGAGAATGCATATCATATTGGTCTGTAAGGACAATCAACAGTCAATACACATCAACTGGTACCATAGTTTCAACTGATCTTCTCAATCACAAGTAACCAAACAAACAAGCAATCATAAGCAGTAAAAGAAGAGCCCAAACAACAAAGGGGAATGGCCAACAAAGTCCATGGCTGCTAGCTCAGCTTGTAGGGGACATAAAAGTCCTCCCTGGGGGAAGCTTGTGTAGATCAAGCATAGTGGAAGCAGGGAGGTATCGACCAGTGGACTCATGGAAAAGGTTAAGGGCAAATGAGGTACACTGCCCACTAGGTGCAGCGCCTGGGTGTCCCACAGTTGAAACAACCATTATTTGCCTGAAGTTTGCTTCAATAGATTCTCTATCAAAGTGTAAAATGGAAATTAGTCCAATTCAGAATTTTTCCTAGTTTCATGTTTTTCAGATTTATAGCACGAGGATATCCGTGTACATGAATGAAGAGTTCCAAAGGAGATATCTGAGGATTTAGATGTAAGAGAGAACATAGGATAAGATGAACTCTTTGCTCTTGTTACCAACACATCGATCTCACCAGGTCTCTATCCATAAAATCTTTTTTAAGTACGTGAAAATTCTGAAACAACAAATCAACTAGCACCACACACATGGCAGCAAATGTTGGATATCTCAGCAGTCAACCTAGTAAATATAAATGTCAACCAAAGAATCTTATTGCTTCTGTAATTGGCATTTAATATGATGGAACAAAAGTAGTTAACAGTTAGCATGTCGCATAATGGAATAATGGATCCAAGTGATGGCTATGACGACCAATCAGTCTCTAAGATCATGCTTGACCCCAAGCAAAGCCACTAGGAATAATGCCCAATGCAACATGGATATGACAGGGAACTTCCAATGGATGTGATGTTTCTTGCATATGAAAGAAAGCATCAGATATGATGCTATACATCATGTTACCTATTTGGAAGTAACCAGGATTCCAAGTATCTTTGTGAGCACATATTACCCATTCACTCCTGGTTCACCCTGCCAAAATTGCAAAGTTTCATCTTATTGCAACTTTAGCAAGAATGAACCATTGTCTACCAGGAGAAATTTTCTCGATGGCTATAACAAGATATGGTTACAAGAGGAGTATACTGAAAAGCCACCAAGATAACACCAAAAACACAACCATAATAGACCAAAACAGATGGAAAGAAGGATTTGTCATGATCAATCTGTAAGCTATGACAAGGGACTTCTTCCTCAGCCTGTGTCTTTTTTTGTTCTTTTTTTCAATTGTATCTTAATGTGTTATATTCATTAGAAAAGCATTGCAGCATGAGAGGGATATACTGTAATGGATAGACCAGCTCAAAAGCTGGAAAGCACCCAAAATAAAAATTAAAAAACTGCAGTCACAAGGGAGCAGGCATAGACTCAGAGAAAAAACACAAACTCTTCTGTACACTCCTTCCTGTGCAGGAACATCAGCACAGGAATTTAGCAGACCATTTAGCAGGGTGGGAGGAGGCATTCAGCAAACTGGCCATGTCCTACACCTCTTCAACCAAGTCAGGCCAACAAGAGGCCCATCTGATAATGCACAAAGAGTCTCCCTAGTCCCTCCACCAAGATGTTAGAAAGGTCTTGACACAAAGAAGGGATGCATTAAGAATTCTGCCCAGATCAATCACTTCCTCCGCTACATTCGCCAACACCCAATGAGCCCTACACAAACCAGATGCCCATCTAAAAACACAGAGAATCTCCTTCCATGAGAATGGGCCAAAGATCCAGGCGGCTGGCTTCACAAAGCCCAACCTGCAGAGCTTTCAACTCCACCTTATTCACAGAGCAAAACTCCACTGCATCAGAGAAAAAATAAGGATGATCCCTTCAGAACTATCCAACTCACACCTCTCATCCTCGCACAACTAGGATTGCCTGTCACACTACCATCAATGTTAAGCCTGAAAAGACCCAATGATGGGGACTGCCATCTAAGGAAGCACCAAACCCCAAACCTTGACAGACAAAAACACAACTCTCAACTTTTCAACATAGAAACAATAGGAAATTCCGGAACATTGTAAAGAGACACCCAAAAGGGCACCAAAAGATGCACCTTCTCAAGCAAAACAGCCGAGGAGGATGACAACCCTTCAAAGCAACACATGTTCCTTTCTTTCCACAATACCCAAATGATGGCCAGGAGAGAAACCCTCCACATCATTCTTCCCCTAGCCAAACCATTCGCCAAGCTCCAAGACTCAAATAATTGACTCACCATACTAGGAAGCATCCAACTACATCCATACAGCCCAGTAACAAAAGTCCAAACCCCAAAGACTTAAGGCAACCTTACCATTTACCAACGAAGGTTCCACAGGCACTGGGTCAGCCCAGCAAATCAAGCAACCATTCACTAATATCCTCTTCTGATGCCTAAGGTTATCCCTAGTGAAGATCTAACATAAAGGAGCTAACCAACCAAAAGTGAGTGCTCTGGGGGTTATCTTTAAATGGCCAAAGGTGAACTACAAATGAAGAATACACCATGCCTCCTAAGATCTATGAAGCACGGACACTCTAAAATGGCCCCCGTATTAGTGTCGGACATGTGTCGGACACGGACACAGCTCCAACACGCTAAAAACGTGTCTTGGAATTTTTTTTATTTTTTAAATTTTGGACACTGCTCGGACACGGGGTGGACACAATGGGACATGGCTCGGACACATAGTGGACGTGGCGGGATTGAAATATAATTAAAATCAGCTCAACTTGGGTTAAAATTAGAAAAAAAAAATAGAAGGGGGCAAATGTAATTTGTTTTAACTTATAATCCTAATGTTTCTATTCACTCTTCGTTTGTGAAATCAAAAGGGGGGAACACTGCATCTGGGAGACAGAAAAAGAAGAGGAAAAGGGGGAATCGCGAGGGGGAATCGCCGCAAGCAATGAAACGAATAAGAAGAAGAAGAAGAAAAAGACAGCGTGAGGATGCCTGCATGTGGAAGATCTGAACTTGAGGAAGACGCGTGGAAGATCTGAGCCTGAGCAAGATTTGAGCGCGAGGAAGATCTGAGCCTGAGCAAGATTTGAGCACGAGAAAGATCTGCGTGGAAGAAGCGTGAGGAAGATCTACGCCTGCGCGTGGAAGAAGAACAAGAAGGAGGAGGAGGAAGAACAGGTACTGCTTTTTTTTTTTTTTTGGTTGCTGCTATTTTTTTTTTCTCCAGTGCTACTGTGTTGTGCTATTTTCTTTCTTTCTATTTTTTGAAGTACTGCTGTGATGCTGCTGCTTTCTTTCTTCTTTTTTTTTTTTGAACTGCTTTTTTCTTTTTTACCTTTTTCTTCCATCTGAAGTACTGCTGCTGCTAAGCGTGAGCAAGATCTACTTTTTTCGAACTGCTTGAAGAAGATATGTTTTTTTTTAAGTACTGCTGCCGTTGTTTTTCTTCAGTGTTGCTGCTGTTTTTTTTTTTTTTACTGCTGTTTTTTTCCATTGGATGCCTGTGCTATTGCTATTTTCTTTCTTTATTTTTTTTTCTTTCAATGCTGTTATTTTTTTTCCTTCCATGGGACTGCTTTGCTGTTGCTGTTGGTGCTGTTTTTCTTCTTTTTTTTTTTTCGAATTACTGCTACTGTTGTGTTTCTTTTCAGTGTAGTCTTTTTTTTTTAAATGGGACTGCTGTGTTACTGCTCTTTTTTTTTGTTTAGTGTTGCTGTTTTTTTTTTTTTGCTGCTGTTTTCTTCCTTCTTTTTTTTTCCCCAAACTGCTGCTGCTGCCTTTTTTTTTTTTTCAGTGCTGTTGTTTTTTTTTATGGGACTGCTGTGCTGTTGCTGCTGTTTTCTTTTTTTTTTTTGTTTGTTTTGTTTTTTTTTTTTTAGAACTGCTGCTGCTGCATTTTTTTTCCAGAACTGCTGCATTTTTTTTCCTAATTTATTTTTCAATGTGATAGGAAATTGATTTGAGAATATGTCATTCTCTTCTACGGGAGCTAGTAGCCCTATACCGGCAGAGGGCTCAAAACAAGATGAAAATAAGGCCCTTTGGAACTATACAACAAAGTTGGAGAAAATTGGAGGGGGCAAAGGGAATTTTCATTTTCAATGCAAATTTTGCTACAAAGCTTTTAATTGCTACAAAGCTTTTAAGGGCTCATATACTAGGGTAAAGGCACATTTTGCTAAAAACTAGTGGTTAAGGGATTCAAATATGTTCTGAAGTCACTCCTAAAGATGGTTGAAATGCAAAAAGCTGTTGAGGAAGCTGAAGCTAGATTGCAAAGCCTAAAGCCCAAAAAATTTTCTTTGCCCACTCCTAGAGCATCTTTGGGTGGCATGACTATTAGTCAAGGGTTAGGCCTCTTTGAATCAAAGAAGTGGTTGAGGAGTGGCAGTGGAAGTGGAAGTGGAAGTGCCATTGAGAAGGCATTTAACATTAGGACACGGGACCAATTACATTCTGAAATAGCTAGGATGTTTTATTTTGCGGGCTTGCCCTTTCACCTGGCTAGGAACCCCTATTATGTTAGTTCCTACAACTTTGCTACCAGTAATTAGATTTCGGGTTATTTGCCTCCTAGTTATAATTTGTTGAGAACCACTTTGCTTCAAAGAAAAAGGGCAAACATTGACAGATTATTGCAACCAATTAGAGGCACATGGAAGGAAAACGGGGTTAGCATTGTTAGTGATGGTTGGAGTGATTCACAAAGGAGGCCATTAATTAATTTTATGGCAGTGACGAAAGAGGGGCCTATGTTTTTAAAAGCAGTTGATTGTTCAAGTGAAGTCAAGGATAAATTTTTCATTGCCAACTTGATGAAGGAAGTCATCCTTGAAGTTGGGCCCCAAAACGTGGTTCAAGTGATTACGGATAATTCCAAAAACTGCCAAGGAGTGGGGCAGCATATTGAAGGGATATTTTCTCATATTGTTTAGACACCATGTGTAGTACACACATTGAATCTTGCCCTGAAAAATATTTGTGCAGCAAAAAATGTGGAAACAAATGAAATAACTTACGCAAAGTGCAGTTGGATTACCGATGTTGTTGGGGACATCATGATGATAAAGCATTTTATCATGAATGATTCAATGAGATTGTCTATGTTCAAGGACTTTGTTAGTTTGAAATTGCTTTCAGTTACGGAGACATGCTTTTCTTCGATGATTGTGATGCTTAAAAGATTCAAATTGATAAAGGGTGGTCTTCAAGCTATGGTAATTTGTGAGAATTGGTCTTCTTATAGGGACGATGACATTGGAAAAGCCAAGTTTGTGAAGGAAAAGGTGTTGGATGACATTTGGTGGGATACGATTGATTACACTCTTGCTTTTACCTTGCTTATTTATGACATGCTTCGGGCTTGTGATATAGATAAGCCTTGTCTTCACTTAGTTTATGATATGTGGGATACAATGATAGAGAAAGTGAAGTTGGCAATATATAGACATGAAGGGAAGCGGCAAGATGAGACATCAACCTTCTATGATGTGGTGCATCAGATTCTAGTTGACCGTTGGAATAAGAACAACACTCCACTTCATTGCTTAGCACATTCATTGAACCCAAGGTGACCTCTAAGCTTTAGCATATATATTTTTTTAGAAAAACTATTAATTAAAAAAATAAAAACTAATCGTATACTTTTCATTTTTGTATTTAAGGTACTATAGCAATGCGTGGCTTCATGAGGACCCAAATTGAGTTCCTCCACATAAAGATTTGGAGGTTTCAAGAGAGAGAAAAAAGTTCCTAAAAAGATATTATGTTGACTCAGAAGAGAGATAAAAAATTCAATTCGAGTATGCACCTTTCTCAACTAATTCTGGGGGGTTTTCAGAGTTTGATTTCATACATGATAGATCTACCATGGATCCAAAAATTTGGTGGATTATTTATGGTGCATTTGCTCCCTCGCTTTAGACCTTAGCTTTGAAGCTACTTGTGCAACCTTCTTTATCATCTTGTTGTGAGAGGAATTGGAGTATTTACTCCTTTATTCACTCGCTGAAAAGGAACAAAATATTACCACAACGTGCGTAAGATTTGGTATTCATTCATAGTAATCTTCGTCTTCTATCAAGGAGAACCCCACAGTACATAAAAGGACAAACTAAGATGTGGGATATTGCAGGAGATGCATTTGAATCTCTTGAGGATGTTGGAGTACTTGAGGTTGCAAATCTCTCACTTGATAAGCCAGCATTAGAGGCTGTGCTATTTATTGATGATGGGAGTGTTGGTGAGGATAATGATGTCATTGAAGTTGTCTCCAATGATGAATCATGAATGAAGCGAGGATTATTATTATTTTTTTATTTTATGGAGTGGGTGGAGGAGGGACTTTTTTTTGTAGTTTTGATTATGATGTAATCGTAACATGTAATGTTGGTGATGATTGATGTACTATGGGCCTATGGCTTTTCTAGGGTTTGCTGTATTGCCGTATCCTTGTCGTGTCGTATCCGTGTCTCGTGTCCGTCTCCGTGCTTCATAGCCTAAGATCATGAAGAAATACACAACTGAAAAATCCCCATTAGTGGTTCTGATCTAGACCCTTCTGTGAATGCCATAGATTGGAATGTAGAAACCAACTAATAATGTTAGCATCACATGAAATTGGCTTCTTTCACCTAAGAAGCATGGACACAGACACGGGACACAGATACGACACAACACGGACACGCTGACACGGCCTTTCTCAAAAAAGTAGGACACGGACACGTCGGGGACACGTTAATAATATATATTAATTTATATATATAATCATCTGCTAAAAAACTAATATCATTTTAACTTTTTTAATCAATTTAGCAATCAACAAATAAAAATTTAACTACCAACTAACAAGCATATCAAATTTTTAAATATCAATACAACACTAAAACATAATTGATAATCATTAAACATGAAATATTCATAGTTCCATAAAATCCACATAAAGAAAAAGGCTGATCATCTCTTTCCCCTCCCTTTAAAAAAAAAAAACAAAAAGCAAAAGAGAAGCCAATCTTGAGGCCTATTCTTTAGTGAAATATTTATTTGTCTTTTGCTTGTGATATGATTGATATTTACAATCATATATTTTTCTATGGTATAAAATTGTTATATATCAAGTTTACAAGTTTTAATAACCACATATTTACAAAGTGTCCAAGAGATATTAGCCACATGTTTATTTTTTAGTAATAGACATGAGTTAGAAATTGTGGGATACGTTGCAAAAAGAGTATCAAACAAGTGTCCGAAATTAAGATCTTTAGTCCTTAATTATGGACACGGCTAAATAGTATCGGACACTTGTCCGAGAGTGTCCGAGGAGTGTCGGTGTCCGACACGTGTCCGACACGGACACGTCACTTTGTTAGAAGTGTCTGTGCTTCTTAGTCTTTCACTTCAAAAAGATTCCTTCGGAAAATCAACCTGGCTGCTAGCCTTTCTACATGGTTACTTAGATAGGTGTGGTAATCTTTAGGACATTTGAAAAGAACTAGAAATTGAATACAAAAAGGGTTGTTCCCAACCCACGCCATACAAAAATACAATTGCCTTTCCCAACACAATCTCTAAAATTGCTCATGAACATCTCCTTAACCTCTCCATACAGTGGACTGGTGAGTGCTAGGGGCCAAGATATTCCAGCCATTTGATTGCACACGATACTTTGCAGCAAAAATATTACTTCCATAAGCCCTCGGAGCCATTGACTAACCTCCCAAGCAACTTCTGCAGCAAAGCTTGGTTCATTGGCAGCAAGGGTCTAAAACACAAATCACCTTCATTATTGGGCTTCACACCATGCACCAACGACCAAAACACAACTCAGTTTTGTACCATTCAAGTTGCTTTGAAGCAGTTTGAAGTTTATTGGTCATCTTGCAACACATCCAGTTCAACAACTCCCACACACATTATATTTGTGAGTGTACATTGGTTTTTGGAAACTCTCAAAACAAGAGGACTCGACATGAGTGTACATTGGTTTTCGGAAACTCTCAAAACATGAGGACTCGACATGGTACTGCATTCTTACTGCTTTCTTAGTTCTTTCTTTACCTTCGTATTCACTTCATAGTTTTTCATATTTTTAATCCGCTATCAATTTTTGCAACAACGTCTTTTCTCTTGGACATCTATACTCCACCACTAGGTTTCTTTGTGATAGTGTCTTTTTCCTTTCAACTCTCCAAGCACCTCTTTTGCAACCTTCCTAAATATAGTGAGCCATTTGGATTTGCATCATTGTAGTTTCTCCCTCCAAGTTCTATTTCCCGACAGTCACTTTATCCTTTAATATTGTTGCCCTTTCCCCTTTCAAATCCCTCCATTATATATAACACCTTATATATAATTCAATCTAGATTGTTTTCTCGCTTCATTTCTAGTCTCTTGATCTCCTTCTCCCAGTCCCTTGAACTTAAAAGTTGTAACACATAAATCCTTTGTACATGAGTTATTTCTACTCTTTACTCTGTTAACGTATACATAGGAAATCAATCATCCCTGTACAAAGTTCTTATATTGTTATTGCTCCTTCTTACATGCGTCCTATAATTACCATCCATATCCACAAAGGAGGCCTTTTCTCCTCAATGTCCACCAATTTAAATATGTAGTCCAGCTTATAATAGAACTTCTCTTCATCAACAGAAACTATACAACTACTTCCTCTTCCCACTAAGTATCATAGAGTGGTCTCATTAGAAAGATGGTCATTGAACTTCTCATTGCGTACTCACCAATCTCTGCAAATAATCCAAGTTGAATGCCTCAGTAGTCCTTAGTTGAAGCCAGCCAAGTTGTGATATAACATTTGATTTATACGGCTACCATTTTGAAGTTGTATTTGTGGTTAAGAAATAGTATTTAATGAGTGCTACAAATTTACAATTGACTGATTGAGTTTTCTTACCTTTCCAACAAAGTCCTTACAACGTAACAGGGCAGGTTATGTAATTCGCAAGATAATCCCACCCCATCCATCTTGCATCAATCTTCTCCTCCTAATTTGTCCATAGCATTTTAGAAAGCTAAATGGAAATGTACATCTCACCCAATCAGTTACTTTGTTTCGCGTGGATCCTTTCTACCTTCCTCTACTTCTTTGCCGATTCCTACAAGAGTGACAGATGCTCTGGTTCATATGAGTGTGAAAAAGATACACACAAGGCTCAAGGCTGTGAATGTATTCATGTTTCAGGTTAAAGGGATTTCAAGGAAGTTCCTTGTAAGCTCTTTTATTGATAAGTTTTCATCAAACCGTTTGTATAATCCGTCGTACTGTCAGAATCAAATGATCACATCCAAGTTCAAAAGCTATTTCAGGTTAAAATAGGAAACTAATGTTGTGCTCACATTGAATAAGGAATCAAAAGGCAGGAACATTGAACAATAAAGTATCCCTTCTAACTAACCAACCAATAATCTAAACAAATTCCAACCACAGCGACAACATCGCGGCAGAAAAGAAAAACAGAGAATGTAATGCTGCGCTTACGAGTAGAAATCGATTCCAGCTACCGCTGAACATTGAGCAGAGCCTTGGCTTCGAGCTGCTCCTTGAGCAGATCCTCGCTCGTGTACTCCTTCAACAGGTCCATCTTCTTCTTCTCCAACACCATCCTCTCAATCTCCTTCTCATCGGGCAGCGGCACGTGCACCACAAACTCCTGCTCCTTCCTGCTCGCCTCCTTCTCCTTCTCCTTCCTCTCCTCCACCACATCCTCCTCGCCCTCGAACAGGATCTCAGCCACGGAGGCGGGCATGGGCGTGGCGCTGGCAACGTCCCCGCTCTTCACCGCCCGCTTGGCCTCCCTCTTGACCTCCGCCAGGCGCTGCCACTCCCTCAACTTCTCCGCCCTCATCTCCTCCTCGGCGGGGCCCTCGAGCTTCTCGAGGATGCCGTCCTCGTCGTCCCTGTAGCCGTAGTAGCTGGCGTCGATGCGGCGGAAGATCTCCCAGCGGGAAGGGCGCTTCTTGGGCTCGGGCGGCTTCTGGAAGAGCTCGCGGACGCCGGGGAGCTTCTTGGCGGCGCCGAAGTAGCGGTAGCCGGGGCCGCGGCCGCCGGGGTTGGGGACGTCGACGATGTTGCCGTCGAGGTCGGTCATCTTGGCGGAGTGGCGGGCGTAGTTGGGGCCGCCGAGCTCGAGGATGCGGCGCTCCCAGTGGCCCTTCTCGCGGATGAGCTTGTTGATCTCGTCGTTGAGGTCGCGGAGGCGGTGCTCGCCGAGGCCCTCGTTCTGGATGTCGGCGACCTTGCGGCCGATCTCGCGCATGATCTGCTGGCGCCACTTGTCGGCGTCGGCGAGGTCGCGGCACTCGGAGGCGAGGAAGGGGCGGCGCTCCTTGGGCTTCTTCTTCTCCTCGTTTTTGAGGGTGATGAAGCGATTCAGCATCGATTGGGCTTTCTCTTCGTTACGAGCCATCCTTCCCTTCCTTTCCTTTGCTTTCTCTGATGCGATCGAGAGATTCGGAGACAGAGAGAAAAGCCTGTGGAGGAGGAGACGAACCCCAAGAGAGAATGGAATGGGCACAAGGAGAAGATGTTTTTGCAGAAACCCTATGATTATAAAAAGAAGAGGGTGGAGTGAAATGAAGAAACAAACAAACAGAGGGTGCGTTTGAAAGAGAAAATTAGTTTGAGTTAGTGGTGCCTATTTATGAAAAATCCAGTTCGTTTGAAACGAATAGCCTCGTATTTTTATTGGTACTACCAAATTTCTTTCAGATATATTGAATCTGTTGTTCATCAAACTGATCACTATGAAGTATTTGAAATTTCCATAATATGACAGTTGGTTAATATAATCTAATTAAAAGATGAGGACTCTTAACATGATCGGTTTGGATTTTTCATCAGTGGGACCTATAGAGGAGTTATCATGACATTCTCATATGTTGCAAAATAATCGAAAAGTGGAATGGAGGCTCAAATCACAGTGCAACTATTGTTTTGGAAGCGGGAAATGCTAAGAAGCTTTGTTGCTTTTGAAAGAGAGATAGTTAAGGAGTTAAAAAATTGAAACTTTCCTAAATGGCTCAGGCTTTGCACAATGCAAGGTGATGTTATTTTACTAGACCAGCTAAGAGGGGAAAAAATGCCCCTTTTGAAGTAGAGAGTTTCTTTGAGTTTGTGATATAAATAGCACGAGATAGCACTCAGGCTTTTTTAAAAGTGCAAATGCCTCTTTTTGTAATAAATAGGAGATTAGAAATGTGAAAAAGCAATTAATATTACTTTTAAAAAAGGAGAAAAAGTTGCCATATGACTTGTTTCTCATTGAATGATAGAAGAGGGGCAGAAACACTCCTTTTCAAATGGGGCATTCTTGAGAATTATATATATGGGGAGTGCTAGATGGTGACCGAGCTTTTTTAAAAGTGAAAACGCCTCTTTTTGCAACGAATAGGAAATTAAAAATGTGGAGAATCAATTAATATTGTTTTTAAAAATGAAATAAAGTTTTCACATAACTTATTTTTCATTGAAGGATAAAAAGAAGACAGAAATGTCCTTTTTCAAATAAGGCATTCCTAAGAATTTTTCTCTCTATATATATGCCAAAGAGGTTCAGCTTCAACTCGGGCTAAAACAAAAAAAGAATGCTAAAATAACAACAAAATATATGAAATTTAGAAATAAAAAAATGATTAAAAGAATGCAAAAGTTTAAAATAATCCATACCCTCTCTCTCTCTCTCTCTCTCTCTTACATGATTTCCACAAGCAAAGACGTTGCAGGAAGAGTTGTTCACCATCTCGATTATGTAAATGGCATCTCCTTCACTCCCTTGGTAGACACCATAATCAATTTCTTTGTTGTCACTCGACTATTGCTTCGACAAGGGGCATTTTTACAGATAGGTGAAAGGCAAGGGGTAATAATATAGTAATATAATAGTTAAAAGAAAAAAAAAACTTCCATATTCCTCTACACCTGCGGCATGAAATTGGGACTCGCTATGTACTCTCTCTTTCTCCTCTTCATCTGTCTATTCAGGTGCTAGCGCCTAAAAATTTCACCTAATTCTCTCCCGCAAGGTTGTTCTAGGGTCTTGGAGGATAAAAAATGCAGCAAAATCATCCTCCACTCACTACAAATCCCATTCATTCTCCACTCGCTCCAGTTCCTAAAAACCACCCTCACTCTCAATTACCAATATCTGACAATTGGTTTCTCATTAAATAGTTTTTTTTTAATTTTTTTATTGGAATCACTATTCATTTAACTACAAATCCTTATCCCACCAATCCCCTGGGTTTGGTGAATTGATTACTTCTTATTTAGAAATAGATGACAATCAATCTACAAAGATTTTAAACTCATCCAGTTGGGAGATTCCTACATCTTTACATGGCATTTAGTTTTTAAATACAGTTGGGGGTTTCCTATACAAATGAAGTTTGAGGGATTAACAGCAAATAGAGATTGAAAGATTGCTAAAAAAAATAAGGTGGTCGAATCTAGAGGGAAGAAAGTCTTAACGTCTAAAACAAAGCAACTGAAATTGCAATGTAATTCTAATGAGGTCAATGTCTTGGGGAAGAAGAGTTGTAATAAAACTTGGTGGCGGAATCTGAAAGCCTAGAAGGTTATCTTTTTTTTTTTTTTTATAACTTCTAGAAGGTTATCTATAAATGACAAAAAACAATATGTAGAGGAGAATGAGAAACCTACATGTATTTGCAAAAGAAGAAAAAATCGAGGAATATTTCGGGATGGTTTGGACTTGTTAATAGAGGATTAGAATCAGCCCTTCTAAGATGAATGGCAGGGGGAACTAGGAGAAGGGGGAGATTAAATGAACTCAGTGAAGTATTGGGAACTGACACAATATTGGCATGTGGAGTTGCTAAGAGCAGAGGTTCTAATATAATTGAGAATAGAATTCAAAAAAGAGACACTAATATATGGGCTGATCTGGTGATGGCACGATTACAAGTTTATATGGATCTAGATAATGAATTGACAAGCCCGAGGGAAACATAACTAGCACTAACAAATATTAGATAGGGAGAATACTACTTTTGGTGTGTTTTTACAGTGAATTCTTTCCAGTAGGGTTGATGGGAAGGGTAGAATTCACAAAGGTGACCCTAATGGATGGGTGGATGTGGTGATGGCATATAATTTCATGATGGATCTAGATGCTAAATAATGGATTGACAAATTTGAGGGAAAACATAACTAGATCTAACAAATGAGAGAGAGAGAGAGAGAGAGAGAGAGGGAGAGAGAGAAAAGACGATCTAATATTGATGTTGGCAATGACGAAAATAGCTCCAATATAGTATAATGGCCCATTAGACATTGGACCAATAGAAAAAGTGAACAAATGCTACAATGGCATAACATTACCCTTGGTCATAGTAGGCTAGAATGCGAAAAAAACCTAAGCGTATACCATTCCCCATGGCCAAACGTGGGTCCAGAAAGTTTCTCCTTTTAACAAGTCATCTTTCTGCTTAATTCATTCTCTTCGAATACGCACAAATGGTACATTCGTGGAAGACAACAAATTTCTTATTTCATTTTCAAACATGCTTCCTTAGAGTATCTAGACCTCTTTCTGATCATTGCAATGCATTGAGTCAATTGGCTTCAATTGAAAGTGTACCAGCGCAATTGTTACCAAACAATTTAGTTCCTTGCTATATGTCAATAATTTTGCATGATTTGAACACCAATGGGGAAAGCACTATTGCTTTCCCAAGATGCTCTACAGTTCAGATGGACCTAACTTCACGAAAGCACTATTTACAAGAAAACATTCCATTCCCTTTAATGATGGTACCCCGCTTTCTATCCCAATAAGAAGAAATGCAATACTATTAATTATATTTAGGTTGTGTTATTTCCGTGACACATTTCATTTTTGATGGATTGTGAAAGATCGTCTCAGATCTAAATTTCTAGATTGTAATTCAAAGTATATGCAGCAGAAAAATAAAAGAACTAGCAAATAAATCAATCACACACTATAAGAAAAAATTATAAAGATTTTCTATGTGAAAAACCTTATTTGGAAAAAAACCATGAGTCCTCCTCAAACTAATAAAAATCAAGCATTAATAATGAGCAATTACAGGATATACTTCTTAATCTTTTTCCAGTTGCAACTCAACCTAAGGACTATAGTTTTTCTTGCACAATCCCTATTGTCACGACTGCTCGCCATTTACTGCTCTTCGCGCTTGGAACAATCACCTTAAATATGCAAGGTAAATGAACCTTCTACAAGGGAAGTCATGAATCTTCTACAAGAAAGCAGAGGCACAAATCTCTAGAACTCAATTTTCTTGAATTCAAAGCTTCGGCAAAATCTCTCCAATAGTTGTTCTAGAGAATAAAGGTATCTCTAATATGTATTTTCAACTCACAATAGTAAGAGGGATGCATTCGGGTTAAGAGAAACATCCTTTAAATAACTCACAATTTGTACCTTAGGGATAGACTTCTTATAAAACAAAAATTGACAATTTTGACATAAACGAGAAATAATTATGTATAAGAAAGTGGATTTCGATGCGTCAGGCGCTCAGCCAGCTGAATGGGCACTCGAGCGCACTAGTTTCTGCTTGGAAACTTTGCCTTGGGTGCTCGAGCGTAGGTGCACGGGAGCTCGAGTGCACATGTAAATTCTACACTTTTCTATAAACTTTTCAATGCCAAACTTTGTCGTTTTAATTCCGATTGATACATTTTTGAAACCTATGGATATCTACTCGAAAAGAACTTTTCAATAATAGGTAGCCTACCATAACCCGGTGTTTGGTTTGTATGATAAAACCTTTTTAATCCATATTGACCTTAGAAAATTACTTCAAAATACTCCAATTTACATTCTTTCTTCAATTTCATCACTTTAGTACATATGATGATTCATACTATAGTCCATTCTAAATGGAATAAAAAATTAAGACTCAATGGGTATAGAATTTTATCCAACATATAAATTAGCCAACATTTAAATATCCTAAAATACTTGATTCAAGTGCCGATGCTCCTTTGCAACATAGCAAGTTGATATTATAGTTTAGCCTGTCACTATCTGTTAATTTGCTAATCCCCCTTCTCTCTCTCTCTCTCTCTCTCTCTCTCTCTCTCTCTCTCTCTAGTCTTTATTTCTACATTTTTTTATTTCCTTTGATCATCAATACCAACTATGAAACTAGGTAACGATGTTTTGTAATTGAAATGATCACCTCCAATTTGTTTTGGCATACGAGCTTCAGAGGGGGTTTGTCAGGCCCCAGATTTTTATTTTGGGATGAAGCGGTCTGTTGGGTCTGAGTCGGGTCAAGAGGGGTTAGTTGGATTAATTTAACACTCTTGGGCTTTTGGCTTGAGTTATTTGGCCTTTTTAAGCCAAAAGACTTTTTTTGAAATTTTGTAAAACTCACTAGAAAGCAGGGAGCCTTTCCTTGCAATTAAAAAAAAAAAAACTTTACATAACATAAACCCTAAGGTCTTCCCCATTCTCCCATCTTCTTCCTTTCCTCTGCAACCAAGCCCTAAAAGCTCTCTAGGGAGAAATTAAGGTGGGATCTTCAGATTCACTTTTGGCATTAAGATCTAGGCAAGTGGATAACTGTAAATAATGTCTTCTTAGTTGCTTTCTTGAATCACATACTTTATGTATGATTTAATTTTTTTTTTTTGATTTAATGTTTTAGGTTAGAGAGTAATAATGAAGATTTACTTCTGATTGAAACTAGTATGATTCATTTGAATGGGTTTCAAGTATTTGATAATATGAATTTGTTTCATTTATTTTAAATAAAGAATTAAAAAAAATTGCAAACAGCCGCAGTAGCATTGCCTGGCAGCCGGCCTGGCCTGATGGTTGCTAGGCCTGGCAGCGCTCGGGTTAGGTTACTACTCGGCCAAGTTACGGCTAGGCTGGGTTTGATCAGGCTGGGCCCAGTTTAAATAAAAAAAATACATAAATTAATTAGTATTTAGTATATTATTTATAAATAGTTTAGAATATTCTATTTTGACTAATGGTCCGGTAGATTAATGGAGAATTGATTATATTAATTAATTCTTAATTAGGCATTATTAGAAATTTAGTTTGGATTGTTTATAAATTTAATTGGGGGTTTAATTATTTTTATTAATAATTTATTTAGATTGATAAGAATTTAATTAAGATGTTTTTGGGGAATAATTGAATCTTAAATTAGAATGTAATTGGAATTCTAATTTAAATTTTTATTTGAGTTTAGATTTTAAATTTGAATTAGGGATTTGAATCTTTTGTCTTATATAAAAAAAAATTAAGTGTTTTTATACACAACAATGAGTACTTGTTTCCTTCCCCTTTTTAATCACAATTTGATATAAATTTTGATTTGGAATTTGAATATCTTTTACCCAAATTATAATACACACTAATTATACATAATTGGATTAGATGGATTCTTGTCTTTTTAGAAAATTTGGTTGAATGTTCACATGAGAATTGGACTGAATTCAGGACAGGAATGTGAGGTTTGAGATGCACTACATGATAAACATTGAAAGTAGGATATTGACATTATAGACTCACATTTCTATTGTGAAAAAGGGTTGGTTCTCATGTGTATATTTAACTAACTATGATCGTTAGGTGGATCAGTGCTTATCCTCAGAGAACTTAAACTGATACACGATCATAATACACTTTCAAATTAAGTAATATAAATATTCAAATTGATATTAGGTTAAATATTCAGATTAAGGGTTTCATATCATGGTTCATTATGCATCGGTAGACGTATATATTTGCATATATATATTTATATATGTATATCTGGCCAACTGCAGTGTGGAGTTGGTTGTATGCCATTGGGTTAATGTGTATTGTGGAATATAGTACATAGCTGTGCTATTTGTTATATCTGGCAAGAATACCCGCTTTTATATATTATATTTACGGGAGTACTCTTTTTAGTTTATTGTATCTAGGGGGACACCCATTTCTATACATTCATTTCATTAGGTTTGCATTTGGTAAATTATGGGTCAGAATTAAAGATATGTTTTAATTAAATTGACTAACATCATTGCTTGCAGTTTACCTTTTCGCTAGATTTCGTCAATCTGACCTACTACTTTTAGTGTTTAAGTTCCGTTATCGGTACCGTACAGGAAGGTCAGGCGACGCAAGAAAATCTGCTAGATGGCAAAGTTGTTGAGTGGAGCACTGATGACATTATCTAAGGTATCTTAGAGTTAGCGCAGAAATCGGAACTTTAGATTATACAATAAGGCCATGTTTGAGGTCATTAGCTATTCATTTACATTATTTGTCTGGAATTTCAACATTAATTATAATGCTTCGAAACACTTGACCTTATTAATGAGATTTGTTACATGATTGGATATGATATTCATATGCGCAAATTATGGATTTTAGTTTCACGTGTAATTATGGTTACTTGATCACCAAGCATAGCTTCACGAAGGACTTCGATACACTCAGAATTGGGGCCCGTAGCCCGTATCGTTTATGCAAGAAAAATTTTAATTAACCTAATTCTCATACCCTTATAACCAGCTTTGGATCCGGCACAGTTTTGGGGGCGTGACAAGGTCATACTTATATTTTCAATGCACATCGCATCCCACACAACTAATCTCTACTTATTGTTTGACAACAAAATTTAATCCTACTTAGGGTTGTCTTCACTGTTCTTATTGATCACTCTAATTTTCCACTAGCAGATTTTTTAGGCCTCATAATTTTATCTATAATTGTAGTTTTTGTAATTAAAAAATTTTTTTGCTATTCTTAAAAAAAGCATGACTATAATCAACTGACCATCATGGGCATGTGCTTTTTCTATTGATTTCGACACTACTTTTCTTCAATTTATGGCTTGTATTTTCACATTGTAGCTTCAAACAGATGCGCAATGTGGAGGTTCAGGAAGTTATTCGACAGAAAAGGTATTGCTACAAAGTTTGGCAGGAGAGTAAGAGTATGAAAAATTTTGAGCTGTATAAGAAGGCGAAGAATGATGTTAAGAAAGTAGTAAGTAGTGCAAAGTTTAAAGTATACGATGACCTTTATAATAGGTTGGGAGCAAAAGAAGGAGAAAATGATATTTTTAAGCTCCCAAAATAAGAGAAAAGAAAAGTAGGGACTTAGATTATGTTAAATATATCAAAAACAATGAGAAAAATATTCTGGTGAAGGACAACAATATTAAAGAAAGGTAGAAGGAATATTTTAGCAGACTTCTAAATGAAGAACATTTGGGCGATACAAGAGTTAAAGAGGATACTTCATCACTAGAGCATACTTTTCTCCGTAGAATTAGATGGGTGGAAGTGAAGGAAGCATTGAAGTGAATGAAGACAGAAAGGTAACAAGCCTAGATGGTATTCCGATAGAGGTATGAAAATGCTTAGGAGAGGTTGGGTGAGTTGGTTATATAGACTATTCAATAGGATACTTGTAACACTCCGATCCCCTTTGAGCCGGATTAGTGGCTCATTAGTGTGTTTTGTTTTGTTTTATTCTTTTGGACTTGGTTTTGGGCCTTGGATAGGTAGCTGAGTAACCTTTGACCTGGAATAGGTAGTTCTAAGCCCTTTTTCGTAATTTTGCTTTTGTTTTGCTCATATCATCTTTGCATCATCTTGGTGTCAGCATGTGTATTTCGTTGAGCTCGTTATTTTCCGTAACTGAGTCAGATCCGTTTGGAGCCAATTGGAGAAGTTGGACCTTCGTGTGACTTGAACTGTAATTAGTATAAACTCTTCGGACTTTGACTTAAACTTCCAAATCTATAAATATAAGTCAGGACCCAGGTGTCTCCCTCCCTGCCCATTTGTCTTGATCGTTGCATGCAAGAGAATTCAGGAGCTCCACGTCCCTTACTTCCTCTCCTCTCCACTTCTCTTCTCGTTTTGGGTTGGTGTTGGGAGCTTGCACTCATTTGTTTTAGATTGGGTTCCTTCTCTGTCATCTCCATCTGTAGCTTGGTAAGTGGGTTCTTTCCCAACTCTTCTCTCTTCTTCTCCAATTGCACCTCTCATTCTCTGATTGCTATGTCTTCATCTCATGCATGGTGTATCTCTTTGCTTTGCTTTGATTTTAGTGGATTTGGAGCTTGTTTCAGAGGATTTGATAGATTTGAGGCAAGTATAAGTACAGACTTGTATAACACACATGGGTGCTCTATTTGAATGCTTTGATTTCCATCTTCTTTAGTGTATCAAATGCTTTATAGCCACATTTTGTGAATTTGGAACCTCTATAACTCATTTTGTTCAGTTTCTGTACCAAATTTCAGTTTCTGTAACTATCCCGAATTCGTGTTCTGTATTGTACGGCTAAGCCGTAAGTTTCTACGGTTTGATTTCCAGAGACTGCAATTTTGAGTTTTGTTCTACGGCTAGGATACGGCTAAGCCGTAACTTGTTCTACGGCTGAGCCGTAAGCTAGCCGTGACCCAACCCGTAACCCAGCCGTGAATTAAATCTCTGATCAGTCGAAACTTTCCAGAGACAGTGTTCCTACGGTGTGGCTACGGCTAAGCCGTGAATTGCTACGGCTAAGCCGTGGATTGGTCTACGGCTAAGCCGTATCCTGACTGTAGCTCAGCCGAAAAAGGTATCAGATCAGAGGTGGAAGATGACCAGTTTAGCTGTGTTTTGAATGGAACCATGGTTAAGCTGTAGTGCATAATACGTCGAGCGCGTAAGATGTCTCCGGCTCAACCATAGGTCCCTCATGGCTAAACCGCTAGGCATGGCAATTCTGAAATATAACTTAGGATAATGGTGAGACTTGTAGGGCTCAAATACATGTTAACCACCCATGTAAACCGGCCCAATGGATTCTTTGGATCGCATGAAGAGTCTGTTAGGCTGTGACTTATTCATGTGAGCGTTGATCACTGTTAAGCACCTTCCCATGGGTGTTGGTTTAAGGGACTTCGGTGCACGTGAAGATTTCATTGCAACACTTTGATGATAACGGTGCATTGAATAACTTAAAACTACATCAACATGCACGGTTAGTGACAGTGAACAACTAGATTAGTATTGGTTTGTAATGAACCTTGACTCCGTATTAATCTGAGATGCATTGCATATTGTTTATGGTTTTGCCCTCTGTTCTGTTAATCCATGTTATGCATTCCGCAGTCATTTTGCTTTCGTCCTGTATATCTGTATTATTCTTCGTTCGGCACTAAGCTTTGATCTATGCTATGCTTTGGCTTTATATATCTGCTTTGTTGGTTTTGTCTATCTCTGATTTTGGGTATTCCCTGGTGGCTCTGCCCAGAGATTAACACGTGAGGATAAGATCCGGTCTTTGCCATCGGTGAGTCCAAAGCGGATAATCTCCCTTTCTATGGATTTGATTTGATTGGTATTAGTCTGGCTCTACTCAGCCTCAGCCCTAGGATGCCCGACGGGGTTACCTCTGGCTTAGATCTCTGTATCTCTGTATCACTGCAGTGTCGCTTTGTCTTGGGACCCCGGAACCCAGGAACCTGAGACCCACTTGTACCCCGGCCTGGTCAGTGGTGTTCTCCTCTGCTCTGCTTTGCTCTGCTCTCTATTGGGGAGAACATGGTTAACGTAGTAGCCACTTAGTCAGTATTTCTATGTTTTGATTCAAATATCATGCTTTACTTCTACGCACGACTTGCTTAGTATACTAAGATGAAACTCTGTATTTAGTCTTCTGTCATTAATTTATTCTCTTTGATACTATGAGTGTTTCACCCTTGTTACTTGTATTTGCTGGATCGTTGTATTCATTTGTGTTGTCTGTGGTGTTGCAGGCACAGATACCTTGCCCAGCTCCCCGGCGGTCGAGGAGGCTGCAGGGGCAAGTGTAGAGGCACCCTCAGGTTTGGCAGAGTGGGCCTGATCATCTCTGCCAAGTGCGTTCATGCATGCTTCCAGTGGTGTTTCGTTTTGGGATTTTGAGAGCTTGTATTTGGACTTTGGACTTTGGACTTGTATTCTGTATATTTTGTATATATTGTTTTGGTGTGTATTCGGTTTTCTATCAGTGTATTTGGCTGTATCATTCCGTTTTGTAATTGCTTTGGCTTCCGCTATTTCCCTTGTTGCTTGCTATGATATCTACAGCTTCCGCGTTCGTCTGTTTCGCACGTGTTAGATCCCTTGTGTGTGTGCATCTGGACTGAGTTTGGATGCACGTGCACGGGAGTACGTGTGTCACTGGTTTGGCTTTTCGCTAACCCCCGATTTCTGAGCTCGGGTCGTGACAATACTTGTGACAAAGAAAATGCCGAATGAATGGAAAAGAAGCATTGTAGTACCTATATATAAGAATAAGGGAGATACACAAAATTGTACCAACTATTGAGGGACTAAACTTATGAGTCATACTATGAAGTTATGAGAGAGAATAATGGAGCTAAGACAGAGAGGAAAAACCAAGATCTTGGAAAATCAATTTAATTTTATGCAAGGGAGATCAACTATGAAAGCTATCTTTTCACATAGACAATTAATGGAAAAATATTGAGCAAAAAGGAAAAATCTACACATGATCTTTATCGATTTGGAAAAAGCTTATGATAGGGTACTAAGGAATTTAATTTGATAGGTTTTAAAGAAAAAGAATGTCCTTAGAGGTTACATTGAAAATTTTAAGGATATGTATGAAAGAGCAGTGACAAGTGTGAAAACCATATGTGGAGAAACAAGTGGATTCCCCATAACTATAGTTTTACATCAGGGATCAACTTTAAGCCCTTATCTCTTTGCAGTAATTATGGATGAGTTAATTGTACATATTCAAGAAGAAGTACCATAGTGTATGTTGTTTGCAGATGATATAGTATTGGTAGATGAATCAAGAGATGATATAAATACAAAACTTGAGAGATGACGGGAAGCATTAGAATTTAGAGGGTTTAAAATAAGTGGTACAAAGACAGAATAGATGGATTGCAACTTCAGTGTACATATACAAAGTGTTGAAACTACTGTCAAAATTAAAACCTATGAAATACCACATAGAAATTCTTTTCGGTACCTATGCTTGATGATTAGTAAGGATTGGGAGATTGACGAAGATGTGGAGCATATGATAAAAGTTGGATGGCTGAAGTGGATACTAGCTTCTGAAGTGCTTTGTGACAGACGAATGCCAATGAAATTGAAGGGCAAATTTTACAGGACAGTGATTAGACCAGTTATGATATATGGATCAAAATATTGGCTAATTAAGAATACGCATATTCATAAGATGGATGTAGCAGAAATGAGAATTCTTAGGTGGATGTGCGGTAAAACGAAAAAAGATAAAATTAGAAATGAGTACTTTCGAAAACATTTAAGAGTAGCACCAATAGGGGATAAGATTAGAGAAACCCGTTTAAGATGGTTTGGGTATGTTGAGCGTAGGCCGGTAATGGCACCGGTGAGAAAAAAGTTTGGCTATACAGGTGGATGACCCATCAAGAGGTAGGGATAGGCCGAATAAAACATTAATGGGGGTCATTGATTCAGATTTAAAGAAGTTTAATTTATCAAAGGATTTAACTTAAAATAGAACGGAATGGAGAAACAAATTCATGTAGCCGACCCTAATATGGTTAGGATAAGGCTCTGATGATGATGATGATGATGAGCTTCAATAGATGTGTGTTTAGCATACAAAGAATTTCTTAGTGCCGCAATGGAATTGTGCAATGGTGAAGTTTTCTCTAAGAAATTCCAAGAGTTGGCAAAAACCTCTTATAATCTTTTATCTAGTCTCAAATTGTCATATATTTCCCGAATTACTATTAATGTGTTTTGATGACAGGATTTGCCGAATATCTCAGTGTTTATTATAGTTTTGATGTTTGATTCACTTCTTTTTTTGCATAGAATAATATTAATATTTTTTTACTTTTAAATTATAACAATGATGTCTTTTTGTTATTTATTTTATTTTTTTGGGTTACTGTTATATTCGTCACTATTTTTTCAAATCTGTCAACAAGATCATAAGCTGACTGAAATTACTATATAGAAAAAGTGGCATTTCTTTTTATATAATATATTTTCTTTTCTTATACATATTATTATTACTACTACTATTATTTTTGATGGCGTGGTTTTCTTATACATATCACGGAGACTGTATTCTTCTCTGTCAAGATTTAAGAGCTGGCCTTCAGAGTTTGATCCCTTCTTTTTTTATTGATGTTAGTAGCTCTTAAACCCATGGAGTGTGTGTTGGGTTTATGTTTTTTATTCCGATTTAGCCGGATGGGTTCATTGGGTTAGCCAGTGACCTATTTAAGGGTAGTCGCATTTTGGTAATTGCACTGGGGCTTTCTTAATGGCCAAAAAAGCGGAGATTGTATATGTTTATAGTCTGTAACCCTAGATCTTGCAGTTGAAGAGAGGTGAAAGCTTTCTTGCCCGTAGTATTCCCACACCACGCAGAAGAGACGATGTGAAAGAGTAAGAGTCTCTGTATGCTTTACTTATCATATTGAAGATGATCGTCTTTGTACCGTGGATGTAGCCCTATTTGGGTGAACCACTTAAATCTCTTTGTCTTTTTTTATGTGTGGTTACTTTTTTGTTGATCTTGTGATTCATGTATCTGCACAACATATGATGTCAAAAAAACAACAGTGTGATGATAGTTGATGAGTAAGTTTAAGTGTCCAGGTCTTTGAATGAATCATTTAGGTGTTTGTAGAAATGTTACCTCCATTAGAGATGTCTGTATGGGAGATATGAATTGCTGCATGCTATCACATAATAGTTTCTTGAGAAATTTCAACAAGGCAATGCTTATAAGAATATTTCTTGACACATAAAAAATTACAAGTGTTACAGCGAAGACATTACAAGCTAATTCCAAACCAAGGATACATAAACATTGGGATTGTAGAATGGCAAGTCAAGTACTGCATCCAAATGTTTAGAGTTAGTGTAATCCATTCAGAAGACTTCAAATGAGCTCAGAATGCAGCATTTCAAACTTCAGAGTTAGTGGATTTTGTTTTGTCACTCAACTTACCAAATACCAAATTCAAGATTTATTGACTCAAAACTAAGGGTCACTGAATATACTCAAGGTTTTGGATCACCAAAGTGGATAAAAGTCACATTACAACTCTAAGGCATGCTTGGGAATGATGTTTCAAAGTTTTAAAGCATTTGAATTTCATCTCAGTTCAAACCAAGCTTCAATGACTGTTTGCCAGCTCGTTAGGGGTCACTGTGAAACTTGACACCTTGTGAAGATCAAATCAGTTGAAATTCTAGAAGAAAGTTTAAATTATGCTCAAGGGAGGTTCTACAAAATTTCAGGTCAAATGGACATCATTTGACCCAAAGTCTACAAACATGTCAACTTTAAGTCAATAACCCCCAAGTCATGGGGTCACTTACCAAAGTCCTACTTCCCGATGTCCAAAATTGACAAAATTTGGGCACAAAGCTTCAGTCATGTTCAAAAGACATTATGTAAATTTTTAAGTAAAAAGGACTTTGTTTGATCCTACTTCCATTACATATAAGCTTAGAAGACAGTGACCTCCGAACCATGGAAGTCACTAGCCAAAATCCTACTTCCAGAAGGCCAAAGCTGATGAAGTTCTAAATGAAGACTCAAAATATGTTCAAAGTTAATTTCTTGAAGTTTAACGTCAATTGAACATCGCCTGAGTAGAAAACAAGCTAACACCTACAGTATGAGGTGAATAATAACTTGGAGCATACAACAAATAGGTCACTGTTCAAAGTCCTACTTCTTCAAATCCAAAATGCATGAAATTTGGATGGACACTCTAAGATACTTTTGACATTAGTCCTTCCAAGTTTCAAATCAAACTGAGGTCATTTGGCCCTCAAACAGCTGAAACAAGGGCTCATTTTCATGAAAAGTTAACGGGGGAGTTGACCAACTTTAAAAGGTCAAAACGTCTTGAAACTTCTATGATACACTCAAAATAGTGTCAAGAAGTATCCCTATAAGTTTCATGAAGATTGGATATCGTTCGGGCCCCAAACAGGCGGAAACAGGTCGCATACACAAAAGCCCAAAAAATGGACCCTAGCAGTGACCGCGGTTGCGGTCACCAACTTCCATCGAGCAGTTTTTGGTGGTTTTAAGCGGTTTCCCCCACTTCTTTTCAAAATTCAACCTCCCATAACCTCCCTTTAACTCCCTAAAACCACCTTGATAGTCTATAGAAGGGATTGCATTTGAAAAGGACAGGGACACAGAGAAAAGGCAAGGGAATTTCTACTAAAAACTCCAAGCAAAGCATCCTCCAGCATTCCAACCCACTTCTTCTTCTTCTTCTCAGTCACTAAAGGTGAAAAATCGTTCAAAGAAGGGAGGAGACTGTGGGTATTATTTAAAAGAGAGTTATGTTCAAGTATCGGCAAGCCTTCGAAGAATGACACTGTTTCCTTTGTTTTTCTCACTTTGGGGGTTTTTTAGCCATCATAAAAGTTGTGAACAAGCCTCTTTAGGCTTCATTCTATCCCTTAAAAATCATAGGTTCAGAATGACACACTTTGGCTTCATGCAGCACCATTTTCGGACTTGTACAAAAAATGGTCTATAAACAACTGTGATGATCAACAAAGGTTTTGATCGCTTTCACGACTGAATTTAATCCTTTTGATGGTCATTCAACACCCTAAAGATAAAAAAAATAGCAAGCTTTAGTACTTTGGAGAAGTCATAAAGACTGAACAATACAATTCACAAGGCAAAACAGTGGCGTTACAGCCGCTGTTTGCCAGTGACCGTGAGGGCCAGTGGCCGTGACTCTCGGTCACTCCCCATTTTTTTCTTCTTTTTTCCATTTTTTCCACTCTTTGTACACTTTTTTATATTTTTCAATTTTGGATCATATATGAGACTTGAGGGAAGGCTTGTAAACTTTTCAAAACTATATAAATAACGTACATCCCGCGGTCAGGGGGCATTTGAACCCATGTAAACAAAAGGGAAGTCAATGATTAAATGTAGTTAATTCTCATTCTTCTTAAACGCTTGAAGTGTGTGAATGTTGGACTCAAATCCATCACATATTTTCACCCATTTTCAAGTGCAATAAGATATTCAAATGGGTTATCAAGTTCTTTATAGCAATGTTTATGAGTTGTTTACAACATTAAAAAACTATTTATCATGTGGCAATGGGAATTTTAAAAAAAAGACTTTTTTCTTTTCAAATACTATTTATCATGTGGCAATGGGAATTTTAAAAAAAAAGACTTTTTTCTTTTCAAATACTATTTGGGTTGTTTTATGTTTTAACTTCTTAGAATAAATGTGATCAGTTGTGGATCTGATGTATTCCTTTGTCCCCTAATATAAATGCTATTGTTGCACATGATACTAGTTTCTTCTTGAAAATCTGCACGCACATTGTTTTAGTCCAGGATTGCATACCATTCAATCAACAAAATGCATGAAGACCTTGAATGGAACAAAGTTGGAATTAATGTTTCTTTGTTTGCATTTTTCGCTGAATTGTGATGAAATATGGTATGATCAAAGTTTCTTGTTTTGGTGAACCCTGCAACACACACTTTATTGTATTTCCCATTTGTTAGATTCATTTAAAAATAAGTTTCATGTACTTTAAATCCCAGTTGGGTCTGATAATTTGGCAGGAGGATTGCCATGTGCTTGGGCTAGCACATAAATCTAAAATGGAATTTGATTGCATGATATGTAGTTAACTTCTCTGCTAGGCATTTGAGTAAGACAGTAATTGATATGATAAATGGGACTTATATCATCCATACTTGGGTTTATTAGCGAAGGGCATCACTTCTCTACCATCAATAGTCAAAACATCCAAGATATATATATATATATATATTTTTTGTGCCCCTCTATATGTCCTCGTTGAAGGTAACCATTGCAATTACAGTTTTTATTAAAATATTGGTATTGAATAAGACATTTCAGTTTTCACACTTCAATATTCTTTAGGGGTCGTTTGTCTTTTTCGCATGAGATGTGTAACTACAATTTACATATGTAAATGTTTCATATGTAAACTTCACATATGTAAACTTTACACACGTGTTACAGTTTACATCGTTTGGCTATCAATGTCATTTTCATATTATTTACACATGTAATTCATTTTACCACGTTTGTTTGAATTACATGTGAAAATGTCAGAAATTCATTTTGAATTACAAAATCTATGTTTATACACAAATGTTATTCTTATTCCCAAAAGGCCATACAAACAGTATCCACCCATACAAAATATACATTTCAAAAAATGTTTTACATCAACCTATACAAATTATATACAATTCAAAAAAAATTTCAAAGTACCCATACAAAAAAGATTCCTATCATATATCCAAAATGAAAATTTCTCCATTTGCAAAAAAAGTGAGAGAATTTCTATAATTCAATTCATCGAGCTCTCCTATTAGCATTTGCCCCCCACATCTCTGTTGCTATTGCATCTCGGAGGCGATAAGCATATTGACTATTGGATTCTTCATTAATCACTTCATTTTGATGATCATCGCTATCTTCCACATCAGAAAATATTCGTTCATGACGATGACACTCGTAGAATTCATCCCCACTTGGGTTTTTCATCATAATAAAATTGTGTAAGACAGCACATGCATTTACAATCTTGACTTGTGACTTGATAGGATAATTACGAGGTATATGTGCCAAAATTGGAAATCGTTCCTTCCACAACCCAAAAGTTCTTTCAATAACATTCCGCAATTTTGCATGTCGAAGATTAAATAGCTCACTAGGAGTCCTAGGAGCCAATGCTTGAGATCCAAATTCCTTCAGATGATATCGTGTCCCACGATATGGTCCAATGAAACCTCGCCTATGACCATAACCAGCATCAACAAGAAAATATTTTCCTATAATGATTAAATTTGACAAGTATCAAAATATTGTAATTTCTTTAACTAGTAGACAAACATTAATATTATTTCTTGATGTAAATATTTACCTTCTGGAACTTGAAGATTATGGGCTCCCCTATTTTGTATAACGTCGGAAAGAACTTTTTGATCATTAGCTGATCCTTCAAAACTGGCACATACAAATTGAAACATCATGTCAAAACCTACAATTGCCATTACATTTTGTGCAATAAAACCTTTTCTGCATCGATACCGTTGATGATCTTTAACTGATACCCATGCTGGAACGTAAGTACCATCAATGACACCAACGCAATCCTATCCCAATAATAATTTAAACATGACTCATCAATAACAATTTGGTTAAAAAAATAAACAAATAAAATCAAATCAAATTGAACATACATCTTAAAAACTAAAAAAGTGCTAAATTTAAAATATTCCATTTACCTTGAAAAAGGGATAAAATACTGGGTTCATTGCAATCTGTGTTGGAGTAGGAGTTTCTGGTCCAGGAAGTTTAATATAATCAGGACAAATATAAAGAAGTGCGTCAAGAACAGCATTGAAATACTTGCTAATTGTTTGGCCTGAATGCTGAAATTGAATTTGCATTACTCGATTCCTCTGACTATGCCCCACAGTAGCTAGAAAGATGGCCACCTGTTCTTCTACAGAAACTCTTCTAGTTCCACGCAGTAGCCCTTCTCTTTTTAATAAGTCACATAATTCTAAAAATACATCAGTCCTCATGCGCAGTAAATCATATGAATTACGGGGATTACTCCTAATGAGGTACTGAGTGAACTCATGGCCAGACAAAGACAACTCATGTACTCGCTTTCTCTTTTTGTCCCTCTTCCGTCTACATTGATGTTCCCATAAAAGTAAAACTGTAATCATTGTCATTGCTACTACATGTAAAAATACGATCTTCATCTTTGTATCCATTACTTTTGCACTGTTTAATAAATAATTGAAAAATATTAGAATAAGGAACTAATTTTGCATAACAAGACGATTTATAATATGAATTCTCAAAATAAAACATGAAGTCCATCATAAACATATACCAATACAATATATAGAATTTCATCTCAAAATAAAACATGAAGTCCATCATAAACATATGCCAAGACAATATATAGAATGTCATCTCAAAATAAAACATGAAGTCCATCATAAACATATACCAAGACAATATAGAATGTCATCTCAAAACAAAACAAAACAAGAAATCAAAAGCAAGTCCACGAAGAGATTTTTTTCCAACAACCAACAGTCCTATATAGTTCCGCTTAACTCCGCCATAAGCCATGCACGACGTCGATCCTTTGTTGAAAACGCAAGAAATTGACTGGCCACTTGTGGATCCTTAAGTAGCCTGAGAGCCCTCACTTCTAAAGTAAGGTCTAAATCTAACTCTTCAATAGCAGCAACTATATCAGCTTGGCTTGGCCCTGACTGAGTCATCTTATCAGCAAGGTGGATCAAAGTAGTGTTTATGTCCTTAATTGCATGTGCAAGATCATATTCGCTTTTTGTTTCATCCTGCACATTACGCCGAGAAGTAGCTGTTGAGCGTTTCTTGGCACGAGGCGCTTCAGAGACACCCTCATCCCTCTTATCAGAGCTACTTGATTCTACTGCTACATCTTGGAGGGATGCTTGTGGGGTTTCCATCGGATGTGGTGGACGTTGGTTAGTCAACATCACATCTCTTCCATCAGCAATTGAATCTCCATATATAATAGCAAACTTTTCATAGTTGACCACACTTCTTCCTCGGTACATTCCAAATCTAGGATGTGCCTGAATTAATCAAATGAGAACAAAGTACTGTAATAATTATTGAGTTAACAATGGTAGAAATAACATTACATTAATAATTACTCACCTTGATATAATCGTCCCACACTTGATCACTTGCTGTAACCCTTTTTGTAGTGTCATCCCAACCAAAGCCACTTAATCCCATTAGAGTCTTGATACAATTGTAATGACTCTTTATCGTTCTTAGTCGATTTCTAATTTTTTCCTTATCATATTCCACTCCATACTTTTCTTTCATCTTTCTTTCAATCTCTCTCCAGCCTTCTGTAGTCCAGCTATTTTCATCCCTTCGCCCGAGATGAATTTGTTCTATCAATATATCAGCTAATTGATCATCTATATCATCTGACCATGTTGTATTCCTTTTTTCCCTCTTACCACGCCTTCTTTCAGAAGATGAACCAATATTAACACATTCAATATCTCCATCACATTTTTCATTCTCCATTTCTATATAACATAAAGAAATTATTAAAATTTTGATAAGATTCATTTGCCATAATATCAACAATAGATGATGAAAAGAAGGAAGCAAGTTAGTTAAATATAAAAACAATAACTGTGATATTTACACAGTTAAATATGATCATCTACAATTTCATTTCGATTAGGCCAAACATCACTGTAATCCACCCTTGACAGAATTTACAAATTTAGGCATTCTGGGAGGCATTAATGGAACTACAGATCTCCCCACTTCTACTCTGTGCCATAAGAATTGTTCATCTTCTTCCTTTGCACTCCTCCAACATATTTCCTATTTTTCTTTCTCTTTTCGCAGTTCTGCTGATGCATGTTTTTTTTTTTTTTTTTTTTTTTTGCCTAGTTGTTTTGGTGGAATGGTAAGAAGAAGGTCTCTGGGAGAGAGTGAATGTGTGTGTAAAATGCATAATAAATATACAATTCGAATGATGAAGGGTGTGTGTAAAATGCATAATAAATATACAATTCGAATGATGAAGGAATCACTATAATAAAATTCGAATGATGAAACAGAAATTATCCAATCTCAGCAAGGAATTCTATTGATAAGGTGTTTTGCAATGAAAAGATTTCCCTCAATGGAAACTTAGAATTCTTGTTCAGGCCAAATCTCTTTGAATTATATAACACCAGAATTTGCATACAATTACCCTTGAAACTCCAAATTTTATAATCTCAATGATGAAACAGAGAGAGAGAGAGAGATATCGAGAGAGAGAAGGGGAAACGGATGAGATGGGATCGATGGTTGAAAGGATGGACAGAGAGGAGCAGAGAGGGAGAAGAGGGGGCATGGCAGGAACGAGAGAGAAGATGAGAGAGAGAGACAGGGAACGAGAAGGGTGGAGAGGTGAAATGGGTTCCGTGGTTGAGAGGGGGAAAAAGAGGATCAGAGAGGGAGAAGAGGGGGAAAAGAGGGAAGAAGAGAAAGACAGAGATTGGGGTGCCGGCTGTGATGGGCGTCTGGGGGGATTGGGCGATCACTCCTCCAATTGAATGGGTTTTGTTGTTGAGAGGGGGAAAAAAGGAGGATCAGAGAGGGAGAAGACGGGGAAAAGAGGGAAGAAGAGAAAGACCGAGATTCGTGGGTGTCGGCTGTGATGGGGTTGTGAGGGTTTGGGCCATCAAGTTGAAATTGACGGTTGTGATGGGGTGGGCCACTTGCAGTGTGAGGGCGATCATGTGGAAACCAAGCTTGGGCAGCAGGGAAAAAAAGGGAGCAGAGATGGAGAGAAGTCGATATCGAAGAAGAAGAAGATGAGGAACAGAAATAGGGAAAGAGAGAGTGTCTGCAAGAGATGGCGTCATACCTGGTCCGCGATCGTCTCCTTCTGCAGTTGCCGGCTGCTCCGCGATCGTCCCCTTTCTGCAGTTGCCGGTCTTGGAAGCTTGCTGCTGCAGGTTGCTGGGGAGGGAGATGACGAGCTGGGGGACTTCGTCGATGAACTGAACGAGAGGGCTCCTCTTTCCTCAAACACGTTTACAAATACCGTTTCTGTTGGGCAAGTGGGTTTCGAACTCGTCCCCTGTGCTTGACGGAATGAGTTTGGAAAAACCGTCCGCTTTTTTGAGGGGAATCCATTTCACATGATTTTGAGGTGGGTAACATTTTCCCATCACATGAGATGGGAAAGTTGCTGTGTAAAAATGGCCCCCTTTTCACATGAAATACACATGTAATTTACCCAGCTGGTGTGTAAATCTGAAAAAACAAACATGAACATATGTAACTGTTACATGGGTAAGCCAATTACATATGTAAGTCACACTAAACAAACGACCCCTTAGTGTTTCTGTTACCTTTTCTAAATATGGCAGGTATGAGCTGAAACTTGATAAGTGGTTTTGGTCACATTCAGCAAGTATAGGAATGAAGTTATGTTACAAGATTTTCTTCATGTCTTTCTTGTATAAGCCTTTTGCCATTTATTCTAGTACTCTCCCATACACTCCTTTGGTTCTTTTCTTTACTTGTATTTCTTTATGTCATTTTCGATTCTTTAACTTTTGAACTTGCTTCTCGGTGCTATCATGATAATTTTTCAGGAATGAGTGAAACCATCTCCAATTCTTGACAGCTTGAAATTCACCGAGATTGATATGTCCCAGCTTTAATTAAGCTCACATCATATGGTATAACTTAGAAGGAAAACCAAAAGCACTGTGTGCTTTTCTAGGAGGATCAGTTATTTATGGTTTTTTTTTTCCCAATTTTGCATACTCCTTGAGATTGTATGAACTTGTTTAGCTCTTTCTTTTAGAATCATATTTACTTCCTTTTCAAAGTAAAGGACTTAATGGATCGTATTTACTTCCTTTCATAGTAAAGGACTTAATTATTGAAAAGAACAAAAAGAAGGGATTAAGGAGTGAGTGTGAGATGAAATGTGCTTCTGGGGCATGAAGGCAAATGCCCTTTGGTCATGAGTCTTAATTGCCGTTTTCTTTCATTATATAATTTTCTAATCCATCAGTTTCTTTTGCTACTTGATTAATTCCTAAGTTGAATTATGGTTGAATTCACTCTACTTAGACCTTGCGATAAATATCCGTTGAGTGGAGATACGGAGCAGTTCATCTTCTAAACATTTGTGAGTGGTATCTGGCTTGTCAGTTGCCTGTCTTTCTTGACTGGTTTGGCTGGTGCACGTGGGATGCTTTCTACACGGATGTCACAGCAGAGGGCATAGAAGGTCTTAAAACGTAAGTTCACCCTCCTCCCTGATTCCTCTTATTTGTTTAAATCTATAAATTTAAACCTTTAAATATGTGCTTGTTTTCTTTACTCAAATGCAAATGAGTCAACAGCTTCGTCAAATTTAAGTTTATGTATTCAGAAAACCGTGCACAAAATTTTATTACAAGAATAATATTGATGAAGGTAGAAAGGTACTATGGACTCATCATATAGATATTGATATACATTGTTATGCCCTTCACTAAAAGCTCGCGCTTTTGATGATTTTGGTTGTTAACATGGTATTGGAAGCAAAAGTCACGAGGTCAAAAGCCCTGGGAAGCATGTTACCTCCGTCTATCTGTTTGGTCCGTTTGTTCCATCTGTTTGTTGGGTTTTCAATTCGAACAGCTTCCCATTCAAGGGGTGGTGCTGATATATATTGTTATACCCTTCACTAATGGCTCGAGCTTTTGGTGTTATTGGTTATTAATAATAGCAAGGTGAAATTTTTGGAGAGAGAAATATAAAAGACCAATCAAACAAATGATTCATACAATGGAAAATTTTGGAGACGAGGGAAATATGATTTGTTGATTTGAAGTGGATAGAAAGCCAATATAGTTAAATTGACAGATGCTGATGAAAATTGTATCCATAATGATTATATCTAAAATTAAACAAGACGTATATAATAGGAGATGTTTGGTTTGGAGTGAAATTGTATAAAGGGTCCGCCTTGGTTTTACATAAACAATGAAATTGTATTAAAGGTCCGCTTTGACCTTCTTAATAGCCTTGGTTACATATATAAACATAAGCAGATATCTAAAATAAAATTGCTTGTTGTATTGGATTTTTGTCTTGTATTCCGATTTAGCAGGATGAATCCACTGGATTAGCCATTGATTGGTTTAAAGGTCAAGGGTATTTTATTAATTGTACCGGGGCTTTTTTGTTGACCAAGAAAATGGAGACTATATGTGTGTTTAGTCTGTAACCCTAGATCTGGCAGTTAAAGAGATGTGAGAGCTTTCTTGCCCATAGTGTTTCCACACCACGTAGGTGAGATGATGTGAGAAAATGAGAGTCTTTATATGCTTTACTTGTGATAGTGAAAATGATCGTCTCTGTGCCTGTGGATGTAACCATATTTAGGTAAACTACATAAATCTCTGTGTCTCTTCTTGTATGTGGTTATTTTGTGTTGACCTTGTGAATGATGTATGTGTATAATAGATAATATCAAAATCACAACATGTTGAATGTCTAGTGCCTTATTGGCCAAAACATCTGGCCCATTGGAGTAAGGTACAGCCAGCAATCCGGGAAATGTGAAAGGAGAGAAGAAAGAGCTTGTTGTACTAAGCCCCCATCTTCTTGTTTTTTTATTGTGTGTGTGTGTGTGTGTGTCGTTTTTTGCTTGATTTTTAATTTGGGTTTGTAAAGTTGGTCAGAGTCGGCCAAAGTCAGTCAAGTCAGCTCAGTTTTTTTTTCAACAGAGGGATCTCATTTCTCAAGTTAAATGATTGTTTTACTGGCAAGAAATAATGGGTGCACCAAATTGCCAAATACCCAAGTACACCCTAGATTTCATCTTGGGGGCATTGATAACAGTGATGTAGTACAATTGAAACAACATACGTGACTGGTTGACTGGTTAGATAAAGGTTGCCAATCGTTACTTCTTTTGGCCAAGAAGGCACTAGTCAGCGTTATCAAATTTCTTCACCTTCTTATGGAGAGGCAGACCGACTGCAACCAGACCCGTAGTGTATTTATATGACTATGCCGTACACATTATATACTTAATATATATGGGATATTTGGGTCCTATGATCTATGAGGCCCATGGATCTGTAATCGAATCTGAATTAATACTTCATCCAAATATTGGACCGATATATTTTTTAGGCCTTCAAATTATACCTAGTAATCTCTAATCAGATTCTTTTTTTTTTCCTTGAACTGTGAACCATCCCAAATTAATCAAGTATCGAAAATGGTAGATGATTTGGTGCTTAGAATTTTACATTGAATGTGGTTCTAATCATATTTTTGGTCCTACATCTATACAGGGCTCAAGTAGTCTACTCTTGTCACCTTCACTTGGCGGGCAGGGAGCAGATCTATATCTAAATCACCAAACAACATTGCCTTTGAGTATGAAGTTGTGAAACTTATGGAGTTGAATGTAATCTTCAAACCAAGGCGTCTGCCTCATGCCTATTGCCCTCGCAGCAACCCAGTCAGGTGGGAAAGCATCGTGAAATGCTCTTGTGAGAGAGGACTTAGAGTTTCATTGTGATTACATCAACTGTTTAAAAAATGCAGAAAACCATAGTAGCATAAAAATAACTTATAAATTCTAATTTACGGAAAGTAAAGTCAAAATAAAATATTTTGACGATCAAGGCTGGTGTTTAACACTATGTCTTTAAGACAAAATTCGTTCCCGCTGCGATGCTCACGGTGTATGGATGTTTGTCTCCCAAAATACAATGATCAGTACGCATTAGAAGCAACACTACAATCTACAACACCAACGAACAAAACAGTGTTCTTGAACTTTCTGTCAATACAGATGACAGGATGCATGAGGGAAAAATTATGCAGTAACAATGCAATTCAAAATGGGCTATAAATAGGTGAACTGGTAATTGTTCATGAACAGTTAACAATCACTAAGAATAGACACATCCATTCATTAAGGGGATACGAAGAGAAAAGACACATTCATTGAAGAAAGGATGCGATGAGAAAAGACACATTCATTGAAGAAAGGATGCAAAGAAAAAAGATACATCTATTCCAGAAGAACACTGTGTCTTTTGACAAAAAGACATCTCTTTTGGAGGGCTCATAGGTTGGGCCCAGGATCCGACATATATTGAATTATGGGCTTTTGACCCAACCCAACCTAACCTGACCCGACCCGTCTCATGGGAATCAATTTCTCATTCATATCTTGATGGTTTTTAATGTACAATCGTTTGGGTTTAATCTCCACTTGGAAAAGAACACGTTAGCACTTAGATCCGCTTCAAAAGATGTGTGAGATCCACACTTATTATGGTCCAAAGTTACCCAAAAACCAAAGTTTAAAATCCATTTTTTCCAACAACTCTTTCTACCGAAAGAAAAAGCACCAAGGTTGATGGAATATTAATTGGGCTTGGATTTCAAGAGAACTTAGGTTTTGCATTGCCAACACTCGAGGCCCATGTTTTTTTTACTTTTTTAATTTTCATTTTTTTAGAATTGAAATTACTTGTTAATAAAATGTTATATGAGAGGAATGTAGTATGAATTTTTTTAATGATTGTGTTAAAAAACAAAAGTTAATGATTGTGTTTCTATGAATCTGAAATTCTGAATGCCACAACTTATTTTATTTTATTTTTTAAGTATACACTTAGTAGTGGTTTAATTAAAATTAGTATTTAAAAAAACAGTATTAAATTTAGGTACGGTTCAAAGTTTATAAAAAGATGGTAAACTAATATTTAATATTAATTTATGATGGTCTTAAACCATTCCAAAAGATAAAAATTTGGAAAAACTGATCAAAATTTTTCCAAAAAAAAAAACAGCCTTTTCTTAAAATAGTTGAAAACCTTTCCAAGATTATTTTGGAATTGTCTAAAACCATTCCTTCTAAATGGTCTTTTTTGTGTGTGTGTGTGTGTGTAGTGTCCTTTTAGGGGTTTAGCTCCAGTTAAGTAGTTGGTGGCAAGTAAGCAATATGAGAGAGAGAGGGAGAGAGAGCGAGAGATATGCAATCTCAAAAGATTTCTACAAACCTTATACATATAATACACTTGTTGTACCCTTGAAAATATATTCCCTCATACATGGTGGTCCATAGGAGTCTTTTCATATTGATTATGGACGATTTAATAGCTCATAGTCAAAAGGAAAACCTTGGTGAATATTGTTTTTAGATGTCATATTGTTGACTGAGGAATTGAGAGATGCAGTTAATTTGAAACTTGAGAGGCTTTAAAATAGGATATACAAAGATAATATATAAATTGCAACTTAGTAGGGATGTACAAACAGATGTAATGCCAGTGAGAAACGAGACTAAGGCTACACCACAGATAATTGCATCAAATTGATGTTGGAGAATTTACCGACATGAGCCTTGCGACTACAGTTAAAAGTTGTTGGGACTTTGGGGTGTGTTTGCAATGGCGAGTTTGCAGTAGAGGGGAAATTAATTTGATTTTTTCATCCAGTCTATTATTTCCTTGTTTGGTGCAATGTTTTTTTTTTTTTGTGAAAAAGAAAAGGAAATAAATTGATTCTCCTCAATATGGAGGACTTCAATTTTTTATTAGGCACATTTGTATGACATTATGGAAAATTGAATTAAATATGTGGAGAAGCTTTTCCCCATTTCCTAAAAAACCAGTTCAACTACCCCTCTGTAGAAAGAGATTTTTCATGAAACTGCAGAAAAGTGGCCGCATGAAACATAGATTTTACGATCGCGTGGAAAAGGATTTCTGCTTTTAGTACTATTTTTACAGAAAGCGGTTGCATATGCATGTTTGGATATTTACTAGAATAAAGTAGAGCTTCCATTTAAAAGACATGAAAAGATGAGGGGGTTAAATCAATAGTACAAATAATACAAAATTTCCTCCTTATTTTTTTAAAAAAGTCAGAAGGAAAATAACATTTCTCAAGTTACCAAATGAAAAAATAGTCATGTACTTTTACAATAAGTAAAAAATATTCTTTATTAAGCCAGTAAAAATAAAAGACCATTACATTATGATTAGATCCCTTAATATTTTATTATCTGTTGATTTGAAGCTTCACCTCACCGCATTTCACTTTACCACATATCCAAACATGAAGTATAAGATATAGGAAATTTGGAGAAAACATAATTTTTTCCTTACACAAACAAGATATAATGTTAAAAGCCATAGAAACTTTAATAAACTAAATCACCACTTAAAGTAGCAGGTACACTTGATCCACAATTCTATAGATTTGACTTTTTTCCCTCTTTAACTTTTATCCTAGTTCCAACTTTATCCTACTTTCAACTTTGGGTACAAAAGCGTAAGTTGAGATGAAGCGGAAGCTTTGGTAACTGAAGAATCAGCTGCTAAGAACGTGATAATGGTTCTTGTGTTGATTAGGATCAAGCATTCAGTGTGGAGATTTAACATCATCTACTAGTGAGAGGTCTCGTCTACTTCACTACACAAGAATCAAGAGTAAGGATGGACAATCTGATCACGAAATGAGATGATATACAACTTGGATTAGCCAGGTCAAGCTCAAAAAAGCAAATTCCTTGAGCATTTTTTTTTCTCTCTGTCTCCCTTGTACTCCCTAACCAACTGAAGAAAATTTCATTTACAAAAAAAATTAATAAAAAAATGAAGAGAATATATTCTAGGTGGAAAAACAACCACATCCCCTTTATAATTATGGAAGAAGCTTTATCCTTTTCTTCTCATCAAAGGAGGTGAGATTCTCTCTCTCTCTCTCTCTCTCTCTCTCTCTCTCTCTCTCTCTCTCTCTCTCTCCCCCTCCTTGGAGAGATACCGTCAGGGTGATTCAAATCTCCTTTCTCTCCTAAATATGATTCGGCGCTTCCATGCGATGGGCACTTGTTCTATTGGTTGGACCCACACACATGAGATCACATGTGAGCCCCACCAATAGATGCCAACACAAAGCTCTTAGTTTTTTGAAGATTCTCATCTTCTGTGTGAGATTTCGTTCCTTGTTGATCACATTTATAAATCAAAATGCAAATCCTTACATCTAAAATAGCTATTAAATGCAAACGCAGTTATATTGAGTGGTGTTGGCACCTCAGTATCACAGATCATTTCTAGATCTTAAAGTTGATCGTATTACTATTGAGAAGTAGGCCAACCTAAAAAAAGAAAAGGCAATCAACTGCCCCGCATGTAAACAATAATATAAGAGTAAAACATTGATTTGTTGATGACACCTCATCACTTTAATGGTATTGTCGTTTATGTAATATCTTTGCCAAAAAGGATGAGTTAATTGGGGTTTTTTCTTTTTGGGGGTGAGAATGTGAAATTTCGTGATGAGTACCAGCATGTGTTCCTTTTTTTTTTTAATAGAAAAGCCATTCTTTGAAATTAAAAAAATATTACATCATTGAGTCCACTAGAAAATGTCATCTAATAAGATCTGAGGTAAAATACCACCAAACCATTATATCATTCACAAATTTAGCGTGTCTAGCTACCTTGTGCGCCACTTCATTGCCCTCCCTATCCATGCGAGTCACTTCATATCTATTGAAGCATTTCAACATTAGTTGAATATCATCAATCACAAGACCCTATCTTGATAGGTCAGGAGAAATTGAATTTAGCACCTCAATCGTCCCCAACAAATCAGTTTAGAAAATGACTTCTCTCATATCCTTAAATGACGAATCATTTGCAACCCTCTTAAGATAATGAGACCTTTAATATCTTCTATCTCTTCCATCCCATTTTCAATCTTACTCATTGTCATCACCACATTGTCCACCTTGTCATGTAAAATTGCACCAACTATAGACTTTTTGATATCAAGAAACAAGGCACTATCCACATTGATATTTTAGTACACCGGTGGGAGGAAGTTGCTATTAAGAATTTTCTCTTTATTTAAACTGAATTTGTGAGCCTTTACCTTCTTGAAATCCTATATCAGCATTAAAGTCCTTTCAACCGCTAACCTTGGGTCCATAGACTTACCATTGTAGATGCACGGATTCCTTCTTTATCATATAACCCATACAATAGTGAAAAAAAGAGCCCTATCAATTGAAGAAACTTTTTCCTTCAAATCCCAAGCTAGCATGTTGAAATTAGAGTGGATTAACTGATCACGATTAACTTCAGGGAGACTAACTTACATACCTGTCACATTTTGGGGCATACGTACAATGCGTGAAAGCTATCCTTCACATCACACCTGCAAAAATCAAATAAATCATTGCCCAAAATCTTCCTTTTGGCTAGATTTTATTAAGTCGGCAGGATGTTATTGAATGCTTTCCAAGCAAAATTTTTAATTTTGTTAGGTATCTTCAGATTTCATTGGTTAAGCCAAAATTTCCTCCGAGCCCTTATGTCTATGCTTTCTTCTACATCCTGAGTCTTTCAAACTTTAGTAGCTATCAAATAAGCACTTTCACTCTAAATTATCCCGACTTGTTTTTCACCCAAATTAGCCTATCCTTTGGCATCATAGGACTTCAAGGTATCTTCAAAATTACATCAGCTTCATTTGGAAAAAAAGATAGAACAAACTTTCTCCATATCCCAACACTTCGAGTCTTGATCAATAAACTCCTTCACTTTTGCATCCTCAGGAAGACACCTCCGTGGCATTGTAACTTCATAAGTTACTGGTGTAGGTAACCATTTGTCCTCCCAAATCTTTGTATCTTGGTCATTGCCCACTCTCCACTCTACAACCTTCACGTAAAATCTTCTTCGCCTCACAAATTCCTCTCTAAGCATAAGAGGGTTTTCCACCCATATTAGATTCAAGAAAGGGGACATGTGGAAAATATCGAGCCTTAAAAATATTTTAAAAAAGAGTTTGATTATTTTGCATGAGCCACCACCCCTATTTTGCTAAAAAGGGTAAGTTAAGATCTTCCAAGCTTCTAAACCCCATGCCCCCAATGTCCTTGGACTCACACATCTTCTCCTAACTAGCCCAATGAATTTTCCTCTCATTGTCTCTTTGACCCTACCAAAACCTAGCTATCATACCCTCTAGTTCTTTATATAGACTAGAGGGCAATTTAAAGGAACTCATAGCATATGTGGGAATTGTTTGTGCCCTGCTTGCTTGTGATAGTAACTTATCATTCCATCCTTAGAGTTTCTGCCATATCGTCTCCTTAATATTTGAAAATCTATGTTTCTTAGAACACCTAATCAAAGAAGGTAGCCCAAGACATTTCTCGTGTTGTTTCACTAGTTCCATCCCCTATAGCCTTTGTATTCTCACAATTAGCTTGGCTAGTATTCTTGCTAAATAAAAGGGCAGTCTTCTTGCGATAAATTTTTTACCCCGACACTATCTCATAAATATTGAGGAGGTGCTGAATATATAAGTTTTCTTCCCTATCTGTTCGGTAAAAAAAGATGCTGTCATCTGCAAAAAATAAATGACTTAGTGCTCCTCTATAAATACCAATGCCCATAATTCTCTTCTCGTGTTTTGCTTTTCTTCGCAAGGAAGTGAGTCCTTCTACACATAAGAGGAATAAATATGGGGATAGAGGGTTACCTTATATCTATCCCAGGATGGTACAATGGGACCTTTCGGTTCACCATTAATTAAAATAGAATATGTCATAGAGGATACACATTCTCTAATCGAGGAAATCCATTTTTGGTGAAAAAACTAATCGATTCATCACCTTTTTAACAAAACTACTCAACCATATCATAAGCCTTACTCATATCCAGCTTAATTGACATAAAACCCTTCTTACCCCTTCTCTTTTGTTTCAAAAAATTCAAAGCCTCAAAAGCAACCAACACATAGACGGTGATTAGACTTTTTAGAACAAAGGCACTTTGACTGTTCGAAATTATGTTGTGGTAAAATAGTTTTAAGGCGATTAAGCAACACCTTAGAAATTAACTTGTAAACAATGTTACAAGGGCTGATGGGGTGATATTCGATGATTTTTTTGAGATTCTTTGCCTTTGGAATCAAAGCAATATAGGTGTGATTTATGCTACCAGGCAAGTGACCCGAGTTTAAAGCTGATAAAATAGCGTCGAAGGCAGGCTTACCAACTATAGCCCAATACGTTTGAAAAAGAAGGGCAGATATACCATCTGGACCAATTGCTTATGTGGGGTGCATTTGGGCAAGAGCCGTTATCACCTCCTCAGCTTTGAACTCCTGAATCAATAGATCATTCGTGTCCTCTGTCACAAGCCTCTCCATTAAGTCAAGCAAAGCCTCGCAATTGGGGGGGATTGGATGTTGAGAACAGGTCTGCATAATAGTTCTTTATCACCTCTACCATTCTCTTCATCGCACCAAGCTCTACCCGAGTTTTTGATCCCGACAATCTTGTTTCTTTTTTTTCCTTTGTGATCCTTTTGAGTGGAAATATCTTGTGTTCCTCTTAAATGTGAACGATTGGACGATTCTTAACGATTGGACAATCCTTACATGCCCCGCCCATGGAACTGCTACAGAGAGAGTGACCATTCTTGTTAACTTAACCGTAATTATGGTTTGCAATTAGGCTCCTTAACCTAACCAAACCAAATCTAAGATAATGATGTTGTAGGCCGTTTTAGGTGGCGAGCTATGTGTGCGTTTGTGAGATCAGCCATTATGGCAACGCCACTATATAGATGGTGCAGATCAGGCCTCTTGTGTACCAAAAGAGGTTGCTTCAGCATACAATTCAATCCGTGAGGATGGAAAAGAGGTGCCTCATCAAAACTTATATAATGATTCATATCTTTTGCCAGCTCCTTACATTTCTCTATCCTGAGCATAGAGAAATCCTATGCCTGCTAAAGAAGAGGGTGGCATATCTGCAACATGGGCATCAAAGAATTCCTATCCCCATCGCTAAAAGAGTTCCAATCCTCTGAGGCACTGAATCAAGAGAAATCCATAGTTAAAAGAATGAAACTTTACGGTGAAGCCTACTTATTAAAAACACAATTCTCTCAAAATAAGTTTCATTACATGCTAAAGTCGTACACTTTGCTCTTGTAGGAGGTGGTCCAACGGTAAGCTTAATTAAAACCATCTTGTCCAAATTAGCTAAACACTCTTCTATCAAACAATCAATGGTATAGTGAGACTAACTCTTATTCTAGCAAAATGGCTCTAAGAATATTCAAGACTCCTTGTAAAAGCGCATCACATGACAAAATATCTCCAACAATCTTCAAGTGGAAGGAGTCTGGATACTCTGAGGCTTCGACTAGAGAAATCCTTAGCTACATAAGCAAAACTCTATATTAAGGCTTACCTATTTGAAAAACCAAGTCGTTCAAAATAAATGCCCTTTTAGGCAATGAGTTCAATAGCAAAATTGAGCTTTTAATTAGAAAAATGATTAACACAATCTTATATACATTCATTAATTACAATTCTAATCAAACTATCAATCTTACTGTCGGTTCAATGTTGGGGTCAACCTTGCGCATATGACATATGTGGACAAGTTATTTATTTTAAACGGCTCAAGTTTTCAATAGCTTGACTCCATTATGGAGCTGCACTCCTTTAACTCAGGATTTCCCTAAGTCCAAGATGGAGAGAATCCATGAATAGGTGAAAGGAGTAGAATTGTATAGTGGGGGCTCACCTATTTAAAATATGTGCAGCTCAATATTAGAGTAAACCAGCTCACACTAGAGTCAATTATAGATATCCCATATAAGATGAGAGGTCTATTTTAAGCGACTTAGATTTTCAATGTGTGAGCCAAACTGTCGAGTTAAAAAGGCTCCTCCAAGTTTCTCACACTCGCAGTTACGGAAGATCCGGCCTTAAAAGTTCTCTTCAAAGGAGAGACGTGATGTCTTTTAGTTCTTTATTGGTGGACATGGGATTTTCTTGATGCCCGGATTCCTTATCCATTCTGTGTCGGTCGGCTAAACAATAGCCTTTGGTGGGTGCAACGAATATTCCAATTTCTAACTTCCCACCAAACATGGCACGCATCTCGCCCAACAAAGCATAACTTTATTTCACTTTCCTAACGATAGACAATCCTATATGAAACAAGCCACGTTGAAACAATGCCATATCAAAGAAAAGAAATTACAGTAAATACACTTGACCATATCTCATCAGATATGATAAAGTCCAGTCAAAATCCATTCATGTAGTAATCACTTTTGGTTATGGTAAACAATTGAATTTGTAATTATAGTTTTTTTATATATATCCTCTTAACGCTTCTAGAATTTTTATATAGGCTCATGTGATTTTAGTACTTAATTATACGTCATTATCTTTTCATTTTAATGCTTTGCATGCCTCAAAGATAATTACCCTTACAACCACCGTAATGTTTTAGAGTGAAATAACACTTTTGTTAGCTTTTGATCTCTATTTGCATAGTTTTAAAAGATATTTATTTTTCTTGAAAGCTTGTTGCATTGACAGCTACTATAATACATTTGGTAGGAGAGAATAATCTTTACATAAATTGATTTTTATCAAAAGGGGACCCATTTCATTACATCTAAATTGATCTTAATAACAATCAATAATTGTGCTTATAATTAATTATAATTGATCTAATCCATGCAAGACACACCATTGAATTGATGAATGCTTCAAAATTTATAATTAAGCTTCATGTGCACAAGAGGATTATGGAGAGAGTGATTGTTGGGGCTTGGGATAAAATAATTATATTTTTAGAAATAATGACATACTTATTTTGTTTAATGGATCCAAGGGCAAAGCTATTATGTTTACAAAAATTGAACACAAATATCATGGCGGTTGCCCATTATCATTAGGACTCCTAATTATGGAGACATGAAAGGATTAAAAATGAAAAAAAAAGGGATATATCACTAAATACTCTAACAATAGGGGTTTGTTTATAAATCCTCTAAATTTTGGGGGGTCCACGCAAGGTTTTGATAAACAATTTAATTTCTTTAGACTCTCCCTTCCTAAACACCTATCCTACTTTCTATTAGCATTTGTCCTTAGTTTGGCTTTATATGTTGTGGCAACCAATCTACACAGTATGTACCCATTAAACTTTAATGAGTGAAGTTAAGAACGACCTCTAACTCAATTGGTAAGAGGTGTCAATTCTTACTTATTTGACCAGAGTACAAACTTAGGCGTATACCTGTTTTTGGCTAGAGGGTTGTGTTACCTTGCTTAAGGATCTATCCACTTTCCTCACCCGAGGGATCTACTACCTCTCCAAGGTCTACTCTCTTCTCTGAGGGTGAGGTCCAGCCTCCTCCTATAGCTAGGATAAAAAAGATATCTCAATGAGTGAAGTTAAAATTGGGATCATCTACATGGTGGTGCTACTGAAGACAATTTAACCTATCAATTAATGTTTATCCTTATTACCATATCACTATCCTATCTCCCCCATTGTCATGCATTGGGTAGGCCCCACAATGATATGTGTCATTCATACTATATTGTTTTAAGACAATTAGACATAAAAAATAAATAGAAAATAGATACAAATTATGGTACCTTTTTTAATAGACCTTCCTTTATTTTTTGGTTTTAATATGATTTTCTCATGATTTTTCATCATATTTTTATTTTATATAATAATATTGGAAAAACACCATATCATGCACAAAATTGTCATATTTATCACGATATTCTCAAAATGAGCCTAGATCCACAAATGTCTCCCACACCCTTCTTGTGAGTGCAATGAGTGGAACTCTATCAGGTGCTCGCCTATTGAAAATTAGGACCATGCAAAATGAATGTCATCTCTCTCCAGTGGAATTTTATCAAAATTTACTTCCATAGGAATTGACACAACTGTGACATCCGGCACATGGCTGGTAACATGATTGGTACAATCTTCTACATTATTAATCATATACACATTAGCAATCATATGGCTCAATCTTATAGTGAAACAATTACCTAATGAAGTAGAAATTTGAGAATGTTGAAGGGGATGGCACTTATTGTGACCATGGGATAGTTAATGGGTAAGCCCACAATAGAGTTCCGCACATCCCACTCAAGGAACTGCAATGTTCATATATCCGTGGCCTTCCCCATGCTGGGCTCATGCCTTGGTACTCAAGACACAGGATGGTCCTCCACAAGCGTTTGGGCCGGCCCACCCTTACCAATGTTCGCATGTCCTTTGTTCTCGTTTGGTAGAAATATAGGACTTTGGGCCCATTGATTCTCACAGGCAAAACATGAATTCACTGAATGCAAAGAAAAGTCCAAACACTCTGAAATTCACGTGTTCCTTTCAGCATAGTTGGCTAATTTCTGTGGAGAAAACGACAACCTTATAATGTTTTAACACCTAGTAATCGGACAATAGATTGTACTGGTGTTCAGATCATTGAGCAGTGGGCCATCGGCGATCAAAATAATACATTATCCAACCAATTACTTTTGCTGAAGAGGACTAATTCCGCATGTTTTCCTGATGAAGGCTGTCGATCAAAACATTAGATCTCTACAATGAATGAAAGCTTTTAGTTGGTGGGGAAACCACCATGTGGGTGTTAAAAAAAATCAACGGTCTTGATCGCCAACTTGTAGCCCCCACTTGATCAAATCATTGAACTAAAGGATCGAGGATATACACTAAAGACCTCGGGTCGAGGACTACTCAGTACTCACTAAACGAAGGGCCAAAAAGCTGTGGTTTCTTTTTTCCAAAGGGCTCCTGTCACTTGCATGGACATTGGACAGAGACGGACGCGACCTCGATGTGGGAACCGCCACCCAAGATGGGGCCACGTGTTACACTAGACCAATCGAAGGGCTGGCTGCCCGAAGCTGAGGGGGGGTGGGGTTCACTCCATGGTCTGCCTAAGTTTTTTACTCAGAGGATCCCAACTCACCATGTACATGGAGCAGCTATTGAATTTAAGAGCTCTCCCAAGGTGACATGGCTGACTCTAATAGAGGTCACCCACAGTTACAATGGAAAAAATTTTAAGCCCAAATTCTCTAATTAAAAACCCTAATTGGTTCGGATACACACTAGTAATGTACATGATAGGCTGCCCATTGATGATGTGGTGGGACCTTAGTTCTATCACGGTCATCACGAGGGATTTCCTCCTATAATCAAAAGTCAAAAATTCCTCATTGGTACTGTGCTTGCTGTGAGGAATTTGTAGTAGAGATCCCTCTAGATTTTAAAACTATTGTACAAGTGGCATATCCGTGGAACCATGTGCCCACCAGATTTTGATCAAATTTTATTTGATTGGCCACCTAAGAAAAACCATAAATAGCACAACTGATGGTGCTAGACATCTGATCTAAAATCACAAGTTGGACGGTTGAAATAGAAACTCCATCCATTTACTGTCCATATTCATGTCATATATCTTGTGTTTAAGAACGTTTGACCATTATTATTTTTGTTACATGGGGAATTCTACCGGCACTGATTCTATCTTGTGTAAAAAGTGTGCCCCACAAAATCATTCATGACTGGTTATTGAGAATGGCCGTTGATTGCCTACGGACAAAACATTTGTGGGTCCCACCATCTGGGGAAAGAAACAAGAAGATCATTGATTCAGTGGACCGCAGACTACCTCACTGGAGCTCCTGTGATCTAAATCCCCTTTTAGTTAAAGAAATCTACATCTAATTGTGATTATTATCTTTAAAAAAGCGATGGATACCACATCAATCACCTTATTTTTCTAATCTTTTATTTAATTCTACTTTAGTAATGTTGCTTTCGATTGAATGAGATGAACGCGTCTGTGGTTCAAATCAGCCAATTTCTTAATCAGACAGTACTACTCTTCTCTGTCAACAAGGCAGTACAAGACAACCCGATGGCTATATTCAATATTAGACTTACAAGACCACCCAATGGCTGTATTCAATCAATATTAGACCCTTGGCTTTGTGACCTTGTTCACTTCTTTGGGTCCCCTTTTGCTTCTTAATTGGGGTCTTATTCTTTTACCTTAGCATGTTGAATGTGCAAGGGCCTAACCATGGAGAAGAAGCCAGCCATGAAGCTGAAGTCAGGGACATACATGCCCTGAACTCACCTCACCGGCCACCGGAGGCAGCAGGTCGAACTAGGCGGCGCGACGGCTGGGAGACTAGTAGCCCCAGCAGATCATCCACCCTTAGTGAAGGACCAAGCGAGAATTTTACGACCATGAGCCGCGAATTCAATGCCATGGTGCTCGCCGGGTCCTCGATCGACACCGGCGGTGGCAGCGAAGCGTCTAATTTGGCGAGGATCGGTGAGGATGAGGAAGAGGAGATTAATCCTTTGGCAATTGTCCCGGACCATGGTCATGTGGACCCTGTACCATCCCCTAGACATGTTGGAGGGACGTCGTCAACAGCGAACAACACCGTCGAGGAAGTGTCAGTGCAGCAGGTGAAGAAAGAAGAGATCGAATCAAAGATATCAGCTTGGCAGACGGCGAAGATCGCCAAGCTCAACAATAGATTCAAGCGAGAAGATGCAGTGATCAATGGTTGGGAGGGGGAGGAGATGCACAGGGCCACTTCTAGGCTCAAGAAAATAGAGGTGCGTAAAAAAAATTACAATCAATTCCCATGCACGTAAGTATCATTCAGAAGTGTGTTTTTCAAGAAAGATATATATATATATACATATACAAATTCTTAACATTCACAATTTGATGTTTTGTAAACCTTTCAAGTGGGACTTTCTTTATTTAAAACACATCAAATTAAATAATTTTAGACATGAGTGCAATACTGAAACATTTAATAATTAACTTTGTTATAGTCTGTTAACCCTAATAAAGCATAAGTTGTGTAGTTGAATTGGTGTATGATGATTAAGTGCTTGTTTCAATAGAGGAAACTGGAAGAGAAAAGAGCTAGAGCTTTGGAGAAGATGCAGAATGATATTGCAAAAGCGCACCGAAAGGCAGAGGAGAAGAGAGCATCCGCGGAGGCAAAGAGGGGCACAAAGGTGGCTAGGGTTTTAGAACTGGCAAACCTCATGAGAGCTGTGGGTAGAACTCCATCATCCAAAAGGTCCTTCTTTTAGCTGTGGCTGAAGGGATTATTACTTGTACTTATTTTCACACAAAGGTACGATACACCATAGAGATGTGTATATTTTAGGCCATAGTCAAATGGCAAATGATATGGTATAGTAGAAAAGGGGTTATGCTTTTACAGTGTGGTGGATGATAGATTCTAAAATTTGAAGAGCTTGTTTCGCTTATTTACAATATATATATATGGAATTTAGCTTTCTTTGATTTGTCAAAGATTTTCGCTCGCAATGTTTTCGACATATAGTGCCCCCACGCCTCAGCAAGAGAGAGAGAGAGAGAGAGAGAGAGAACAGCTCAAAATCAATATGCTCCTTCTGCATTGTTGCCGGTGTTATGGCATAATTCACTCCAATTGGAGTTGGTCATTGTCATATTGCTTACATGTTAAGTATGTGATTGACTCCATTAGAGTATTTAATCACATCTTTTAAGTTATTAACTTGACAATGGACCCTTCTGCATTATTGCTAGTGTTATGGTATATTTCACTCCAATTGGAGTTGGTCCCGGTCTGATCATGAGTTTTAAGTGATCAAGGCTCAGTTGATCTATTGGTGTAAAATTTGGCTCACTACAATAATAAGAGAGTATCAATCTTGGGCATTCTAAATTTCTCCAATGATACCTATTGATGGATTTATTATCTTTGCATCAAGTGTCTTGCATAAATGGATTTAACTCATGTGAAGATATAAAGAAATTTTGGATATATCTTTCTGAGTTTAATTTTATTTCACTTTTAGCAAATCCAACTTGATTGGATAATGGATAGCAAAGGATTCTAACATCTTCAATAAGAAGACTTTAAATGTATATTGTCATTTTGGGGTAGTTGGATGTAAGGGTGTACACGGTTCGGATTGAATCAGGTTGAGCTAAATCCATCACCAAATTACTACCTACGAATTGACAGCTTTGTAATCCATCACCAATCCGTTACTCATTAAAACCATTTGAACCGAACCGTTGATCAACGGTTAGAATCGATTTAAACAATTTAATTCATTAGTAGTTTTCCTCACTATTTCACAAACGTTATCCATTGTAATAAGAAAATTACAATAGAGATTATTGGATTTTAATATTTTTTATATAAAATAAATATATATTTTTATATATTAATTTTTATTTTAATGGTTCGAATCAATTTAAATCCGTGGATTAACAGTAAAATTTATCACCAAACCGTTACTAACCAACCAGGATTTTTTCAATCCGTCACTAATCTATTAATCATTGGATTAGTTAAAAAACCGCGGATTGAATCAAATCGGATCAGGTTCACGGATGGACATATTTTTTGTACACCCCTCGTTGGATGTTTCTAGAACAATAAAGCAAATTTAGTTCTGGTAATTTATACGATAATAATAGTTTTAAATTCACACATCATATGTAGCATCTTCTTAAACATTCAGTTTTGGTTCATACTTCTTTATTTTAAAAGTTGGATTAGAGTTTTGTTGACTACAGTAAGGAGAAAACTATGAAATAAATAAGAGTTGTACTTCATGGTGTTTACATTATTAATTTTGTCTTCAGATTTAGATCAATCAGCGATACCAAAATTTAAGCTTAGGCATACACAGAAGTTGCAAAAACTAATTGTATACTGGAAGCTAGTGGAAAAGGCATTGCCTATATGACTTTTCTCTTCACCAAATTTTTCACTTTACTAAAGATATGTAATTCTTGTGCTTCCCATTACATCGTATTGCAGAATAACGGCCTCCCAGTTGATGATTCGTTAACCTACTTCAAATGAGATTAACAACTGGGCCTTTTTCGTTTTGTTTACTAATAAAGTAAGGGTGAAGCAAATCCCACATCAATGGAAAAGATAATGGTACGCTAAAATAATATTTGTGGTTCTTTTGTATTAGATGAGGTGATAAGAGAGAGACTGGTAAAGTAATCACCTTTTGTTGGCTTGTTTTTACTTTGTAAGATATTGCGGGATAAAATTTCTTAACGACCAGGGCAAAAAATTTTGGAGGCTGAAGGATTATTTTTCCACTTGTTTTTTTTTTCCTAACCAAACATGGTAGTGGTAAAATATCCATCATATGAAATTACTTCATAGTACTTCTATTTTTATTTCCCACATGCAAGTAAGTATTCCATAAATTTGGAATGGAGGTATAGCGCAGCTGGCAAGGGACAAAGGCGTGGCAAAAATAATCTAAAATAAAGAAATAAGTAAAATTCTCTAAATCGAAGTGTTTTCCAACAAGAGAAACAAAAGGGCACGCGGAAGAGCAAACACTGAGGCTGTGTGTATGGCTTGACATAATGGTGTGGTCCTAGGAGCACATGCAAGTAGACCCACGTTTAACAAACAGTCATTTGATGGCACATTCCAACTAAACACACCGAGGAAAGCTAGTAGACCATGTGAGAAATAGTGAACTGAGGAGGGTGGCCCATGCTGGAGCTGAAAGATAATCCCTGCAGGCTGCAGCAATAACTGGTAACTATAATTAAGAGGGTCGGTGGGGGACTGGAGATGGAACCGACGGCAAGAAGACAGACTTTGTCTTGCGTGATATTGCAGAACAATGGGCCCCACCTGATGAATGGCTTTGATGATATTTTCTTTGTACATCTTACAGGTTTGATCAGAGTGCTTACACAGAGATGCTCACAAGATAAAAGAGAGAAAAAGAAAAGGAAGGGTCCTGGAAAGATCATGTTAAAGATTGCATTCACACGACTGTCTCCCTCATTTTCCATCTTTTTCTCTAGATGCGTTCTTATTGGTGGTGGCATTTTAGAAAGTGATTAGTGAGGGCCACCACTAAATTATGCATGGAGGTGGTCGTCACAGGAAATGAATTGTTGTCTCATGTGTCCACCGACAGTTGTCCCTTTTGACGGGCAAACTTCCACAGTTTCCAGCTGCCAGTGAGTCGGGTCCAGTAGGGTCTTCGTCTGGGCAGAGGTGTCAAACAGGCCGTACCCCAAACTGAGTCAATGTGCAGTGGTGCGGCACAGCCCAGTAAACAACACTGCTCATGTGGTATGGCCTGCAGAACCGTGCCGTGCTGGGCCGTTCCTCCAGGCCCGTGGCATGGCATGGCACGACACAGCACACCTGGTAGCACGGCACAGCGTGGTATAGCCCGTTTCATCCCATAATGACCTGTTTTATATTTCAATATAGTCTCTTTTTTTTCCTTTTAGTGCAAACATAAAAAAATATCGTCTTTTACATTTTTTTATTATCTATAAAAATTATAAAAATTTTGAAAGTAATCTAATTGAAAAACTTTTAACTAGAAGAAACCCAAATGGATCTCTTTTAAGTGGAGTACGTCAAATTTAACCAAACCACTTAAATATGTGTCATACTCTTCTTTGCATATATTTTTAAATTTTTAGCGGAATACTGTAAAAAAATAAATGCACAAAACATTAGAAAGGCTATCTGGAAACACGACACGTTCAGCACAATCCACGCACAACATGTTTGACACCCTTATGTCTGGGTCTAGGCATCCTATGACTGACAACTATATCCCATTTTATCAAAGTTTAAAACTAAGATCAACTCAGGTTTTCCCCCTTTTTAATACAACTCAGGTTTTCCCCCTTTTTAATAGATACTATTCACTTTTATTTCATGTGATTTGGCTCACTTGTGATCAACCCAACAAGTTCACATTTAGTATGTACCTATAAGTTGACAATCACTTTAATTAGACATTAACTCTAGCATAAATCAAACTCTTAAGGCCCCTAAATCAAATATTAGTATGATGCTTGATCTTTGCAGCATCGTAATTTATAAGAATACATTTCCACCATGGGGTTTGCTATATGAAAGCAAGAATGGAATCGGTACACTCACAAAAAAAAAAACAAAACAAAACAAAACAACAAAAATGCCTAAACTACCCCCAGCCTCTTCTCTCCCCACTCACCTTTCCAACCTCCCCCTCCTCTCTCCTCCCCTTCCCCACCTCCCCATCCCGGCAACAATCACAGGTCCGGCGGCCACCGGAGCCTCCGGATCTCACACCCTCTCCCTCCTCCTCTTCCTTTCTCTCCCTCTCCCTTCTCCCTTCTCCTATCCCCTTTCCTTTCTCTCCCTCTCCCTCTCCCTTCTTCTCTCCGTTTTCCTTTCTCCCCCCCTCCCTCCCTTCCCACTTCCTCTCATCTTCTCTCCTTTCCCTTTTCCTCTCCTCTTCCTATTCTAGATTCCACCTTATTCGGCCCTGCGAGGCCGAATAAATAGGGGGGCCAAACAAAACCATGACATTCGATCAAAACTGGCCAAACAAGTGGGAGAAGGAGAGAGCTCCCTGCCTGGGAGATCTTCGCAGGGAGATCGAGGTTGTTAAATCCATGGATTTGCACATTTTTAGGTCTGTCTTAGGTGAATGGCATCAAGTTTTTATTCATTCACTATTTTGTGCAATTTTACTTAGGATTTGGATTTTTTTTATATTTTCTGCATTTTTAGCATTTTATGCGCTTTTTCTCCGAAAAGTCCCATTGGAGTAGAACTGTATCCAGGCGAGCCCCACTTCAAGTGGGCTCTTTAACATTTGATTTGTCTAATTAGAATGTGCAGAAAAATATGGGACCCGCATTGAAGAAAGAAAGAAATTGAAGCCAATAGGAGCCACACACTACATTCCACGCTTTTTCACTTGTGCCAGAGGGAGGGTCCCATACACCATATTTGTTGTAGAAAATTTTGAAGAAGTATTTTTCAAATTTGAATTTCAAAGTGGAGCCCATATTCATTATCTCTAAAGTCCAAGTAAAAGAATTAACAAAGAAGGAAAGTGGCAACTCATGCTAGCCATGTACACCTCATGGACAACTTGTAGTTGCTGTCTTTTACTCCTTAAAAATAGACTCATGGGCTACAAAAGAGGGCTATAAAATGACAAAGGGACACCAAGGCATGGGCTACACGTACACAACTCCATCTTCCATCTCTCTCATGCCCCTCACTACCATCCAATTCCATGATCCCTCTCTCCACTTCTCTCTCCTCTCTCCTTTCTCATTTTCTCTTTCTCTAGAGAGAGAGAGAGAATATCTGTTGGTATTATGGAGCCCTGTTTCAGAACTAGGCTAGAAGAGCGTGTGAGAGAAAATTGTAATTGTCATGAATTTCTCAATGAAAATCACATATTTTGCAATGGAGGAGTTGATACCTGGATCAGAGTGTTTGATAAAGTTAAGTGTTTCTCATCATTATTCTATGTGATTTAATTCAATTATATATATATATATATTTTCTTGTGTGTTTATTATAAAAATAAATCTACCTTTTGTCGTTGACAACCTATGTTATTCAAATTTTTATGTGAGCAATGCTTTAATCACGTATGTTTTCTTAATAGATTATTATTAGAGTGAAATTCTTTGATAATCTATTTTTTATTAATATGTGATCTTTAATTAAGTTCATAATTTCATTAGGTGAAGGGGATTATTATCTTAAATAAATTGTGAAAAACTTGTGCTCTTGATAGCCAAATTATCTGAATTAGAAACATTGAATTGTTTCTGATTTGAAGGATTTTTGGAACAAATTATTTTATCAATTGCACAAAATGATGGTGGGGCTACTTAATGGATTCATGACATGCTGATCTACATTTTCTCATATTTTTTTTTCTTTGTACTTTAGTTTTAGAATTTTTCAATCTTATTCTTGTTTAATTTTTTATCCCTCTTGTCATTATCATTAAAAAAATCAAATTTTAATTAAAAAAATTTTCAATAGTACTTCCTGTGGGTTCAACCTGTACTTACCATTGTCTTAAAAGAACAATTGTACACATGTAGCATTAAAGAATTGAATTTAATTTCACATCAGAGGTCTCCCTACAAGCGGGGAGGGAGAGTAGAGGGGAGAAGAGGGAGAGGGAGAGAAAGGAAGTGGAAGGAAGAGGAAGAGGGAGAGGGAGGAAAATTTGGTGGCTTCGGCAGATACCGAAGCCGCCGATCATGGCCAGGATGGAGAGGTAGGGAAGGGGAGGAGCGAGGAGGGGGAGGTGGGGAAGGTGAGTTAGGAGAGAAGAGAGTAGGGATAGTTTAGGCATTTTTATTTTTTATTATTATTTTTATGAGTGTACTGTGTTCAATTTTGCTTTCATATAGTAAACCCCTTCCACTATGAGAAAATGAAAATGTTTTTTAAAGGAGAATGAGTGTTTAGTTTTGTGCTGACATTTTGTATGGTTTTCATTTTGTGAGATGAAATTATTTTCTTGCAATTTTTGTGGAGAGAAGAATTAGAATCTAGAGACTGGAGATAAAATGGTGAAAACTGCCATAAATGACATGAAAATGTAAAAAATACTAAAATAGGCACTGCAATATGTGGGATAGCATTTGAACTTTTAGAAGACAGAGTTGAAGTTGAAGTTGAAGTTGAAGCTGAAAATTAATAAATAATAGGGAATTTTACCAAATAATTAAAAGCATATTATAACTAGACTTATTTATGAAGAAACATAATGAAACCTCCAATTAGTTGTTCGTACATTTCTTTTGACAATAATAACCCAATTGATGATATTGTCAACTAAGTTGGCAATATCATGGACTCAGTTGATGGTATCATCAACTACCTATACTTAAGCCTGAATTTCAGATTGTCTTCTTAAAGAAAAACTCTGCTTTTTTTCCCCTTTTATGCATTTTCTGGTTTATCACTTGGATTACTCATAGGTTTTTCTTGAATCTATTGTGTGAAATGAATCTCAAACAACATGTATGCCCTTTTTCTGATTATTTTCTTTTGATTTCTTATCTCATTCTTAATTAGAGAATGGCTTGGTTCTTAGACAAAAAGGTTTCTTTGGCCCATGTTGTTTTTACAAGTAATGGTTAAAAATCAACATTAACTTTTATTAAAATTTGACCCATGCTATTTTTAGAGTGCAACAACTGATTGAGACATTATATGAAATTTCAGTCCTAAAGCAACAAATTACATATCCAACCAATGTCACTGTAAATTAGTAATAGAGATCAAACAAGTTGAAGCTTTCCAAAGAATATCATGTTTGATTGTGTTTGTAACCCCAATCTAAGCTAATTAGGTGCTCACTTCTAGCTGTTTCCAATTAAATCAAAACCTTTACAGAAGTACAGTTCACAACAAACCACTTTATGTTTTACCAAAAAAAAAAAAAACCACTGTATGTTTGTTCTTCATCAATCCTTACTTTTTGAAGATGAGCAACAACTTTAAACCAAGCATGGTCAATTTGGTCATCGCTTTTTAAAGAAAAGCATCAACTTTAGCCTAAAAATTGTTGGATGATCACAAGCAAATAGCAAATGATTACCAAAAAATCATAAATCTATTTAACAATTAAAAGTCGGTCTTAAAACATTAGTTATAACTAATTTGCACACTCCCAAGTTAGTGAGGAAAAAGAAAAGTCTCTCACTTTCTCATAGAGAGTAGCCAGAAGTTGATGATATCATCAACTAGTTGACGATATCATCAACACTGGTTAGGCCTCTGTAATAGAAAAGTTGGAGATATCATCAGCTTTGGCCTTTTCTGCATAATAACCAAGTTGATGATATGAACAACTAAGTAGATGATACTATTAACTCTGGTCTTAATGTGTTTCACCTGAATATGAAACATATGATTTCACAATACAACTCCATTAAAATATTGACAGGAGTCTGAAGCCATCAGTGAGTCATCACATTTTTTTCATCCATCCAATAACAAGGAATCCATTCTCAGCATTAGCCATCCATCTAATTACAACTTATTGCAAATTGCATTCATAGAAACTTTCATATTATAACCCGAAATCCATTGTAATCATAGACACGACCATCCAATTACAACTTATTGCCAAAAAAATACATTCATTAGACACTTTCATACTACAAAGTATACCAAAATCCCACCATTGCCAAAAAAGAATAGGTTCATTTGATTTTAGTTGCATCTTATACGTATTACACAAAAATGCTTTAAAAAGAAATGAATCATGTTTCATGACTGGGTTCTTTCAGCTAATTGTGCATATCACTTTTTAGCTGAATCGCATGGGCCTTTTGTGTAGTAAGATATGTCTTCTTGTTTGAATCGCATGGGCATCTTGTGTAAAATGTGATCAATATACGCTAGCACGAAGAACCCACAATCATCACTACAATCATAAGCGAGTTAATTATATAAAAAAAATTGAGAAGAGGTGGAAAAGAAATAGATATAATGCACACCTGTTCATTTGTTGTGAACAGTCCATGAATTGAATATCCCATAATAGCGTTTCCCCCAACCCATTTGTGAGAGTCGTTCGTTTAACCAAATCATCTATAATGTCCATCACAAAATGTTAGTTAAGATCCATAATACGAATTGCAACAATTAGGATTTAGGCCTATATTTGGTGAGAAGAATACTCACATAGCTCTCAACAAAAGTAACATCATCTTCTTGAGGCATACTATTATAGCATTCCCATTTAAGCCGTTAACATTTCCCACAAGGAGGAAGAAATGCTCTTTGTTCCATATTGGGAAAAATATTATCTCCATCTCGCTAATGTGATATTTAAACTTCTTCTCTGGCTCTTCAAAACATTGTTGTGTCAGCCCTTCATGGTATTTTGGATGTACATACAAATACTAACATATGTACACATGCAGAATAACACTTAAACACACATAACTTAGTCACTATATTAGTAAATTGATTATAGACACCAATAGAAATTACACTTACAGATAAGGTGATAGGGAAGAAAAAGGATCAAAACAATAACAGCAAAAGAACATCACATCCTGGAAACAATACATAAAAACTTTACATTTTAGAGACTCAAAATACATAAAATGGGCATTTAGAGTGACTTCAAAATTATTTTAAAAAATAAAAATAAATTTGAGTTAATGAGATTGCAATAGCTAAGCAAGCAAGTCAACATGGATTTGATGAAAGAGCCTACATAGGAGTCAGCATCATTTCATTTGAAATGCAATGGATAAGGACACTGCACTGAGCATTCTCGTTTTAATCCTTGAGCCAGGAACATGTTCAAATTATGACAACAAACATGGGCTTCAAGAAAAATAGAAGATCCTCTACAAGCCCTTCAAATCAAAGCCGAGCCACTTTGCTCAAAACTAAGTCACATTTCCATATAAGAGAAGGGCACTTTGAAACATGTCCTCAAAGCCAAAATCATCCACAAGCCAATTTGCCTTTATTTCCATATTAGTCTACCCAAAGCACTTTTTATTCCTCAAGAGAAAGAGCACTGCAGTCTACAACTAGAAATGAAACTAAACATCATCAATAAATCACACATCCATCTTTAGAATTACATACTACCTCGCCTACAACTGGATCCTTATCTTCATAGTACGGTTTCAAAATTCTCCATTTAGAATAGTTCAACTATATTTTAACACAAACACCACAAACCAATAAGAAATCAACCAATACATAATCATATGTGGAAAAAAGCAAACCAGCAACAATGGAACAAACACAATAGCAGAAAAAGTATCATTTTTTTAAATGATGAGTGGTGAAAGAAATTTTTTGAGTACCCATAGAAGCTCTCAAAAAATTATATAGGAAACTTGATGTCTACTACAAATACACCACATCCACATCCCTTTGCAATGCCTCCATTCTCTCATGTCTCTCATGTATCTCTGACCTGACCCATTTTTGCACTATTATAAGTGTACCAGTATTAACAACAAAGCCCACTAGTTTGAATTGCAATTACATGTACCAGTACCAAATCATTGATACATAAGAAGAAACATTACATTATCAGATTCAACAATTACTAAGGCCTAAACAAAGGGCCCCACTAGTTTGGAGATCCCAACCAATATTTTGATCAGCCAGTTTTGGATATCCTGACCAATGTTTTGATCAGCCAAACATATATCACAAACCCTAATCTGTTGATTTTGGGCATAATTGATGTGCGGAAGTGGATGGTAAGATAAATATAAAGGAAAGCTAAGTAGAGATAATCTTAAGAAATTAGGAATCAATGGCCTTAAATTTAGCAGCGGCAGAAACTCGTTGTTGAGGAAAAACAAAAAACGAAGTCTTCAAGTCTGCCAATAATCAGAAACCATCTTCTTCACATAAACATACCTGAGATCACCAAGTCTTCAAGCTCTCTTCCTCTGTGAAAATTTCAACCAGGGAGAAAGACGCAGTTGCTCTTGTTCATATGGGGTTTTTCAACCTTTTGGGGTTTTCCAACCTAAGGCATGTGGATGATATCCTCATTAGGTGATGATATCGTCAATATGGCTAAAATGGTCCCAAAAGAAGGAATGAATCACTAAATGGTTTTTTCCTTGTTATTTTTCATAAAAATGCTTAATACATGTATAAGCTTAATTATTAATATGGGGGCCCACACATGTGGCCGCAAAAGAGCCTCAACGGCCCTGCTGACTGGATCAACATAAATATCATTAACTAAAGTGGAATTTCTCCTACTTTGAAGCAAATTGTAGAGCCATTTTCTTACTTTGAAGCAAATTGTAGAGCCATTTTCTTTGGCAAATAATAAATAACTGCTATATTGTTGAGCTCTATATCTGACCAATAAGAGAGATCATTGCATCACAGAGAGAGGTAGCCAGGCATGGCCAAATCTTTCTCACCAAGGACCAACCTCACCCCTTAGGGCAATGCTCTTCAACCAGATGTATACCCAGGATCCTTTATAATACACATCTGAATTTAGCACCGGCACTACACCAAAAAAGGGCCAGTAGGAACTGTTTTGAACCATTCCTAAACGATTTAGGAACAGTTCAAAGCCATTCTAAAAAAAGATGTGGCAAATTTTTTTGAATGGTTCTAAGCCATTCCAAATTTCTATCTTTTGGAACAGTTTAAGATCATTCTAAATTAATAATAAATATTATTTTAACATTTATTTCAAATTTTTCTTGGAACGGTTCATAACTGTTCCTAAATATAACTATTTTTTTAAGTGCTAGTTTTAATTAAACCACTACTAACTGTATATTTAAAAAATAAAATAGAATAAGTTGTGGCATTCACAATTTCACATTCATAGAAACACAATCATTAAATTTTATCTTTTCAAACATCATTAAAAATTCCTACTACATTCCTCTCATATAACATTTTTTTAACAAGTAACTTCATTTCTTAAAAAAAATGAAAATGAAAAAAAAAATGGGCCCCCAGTGGTGGCTAATGCAAAAAACTAAGATCTCTTGAAATCCAAGCCCAAAATTCCATCAACCTTGGTGCTTTTTGTCTCAATGGAAAGAGCCTTTGATGATGCTTTCCCACCTAATTGGGCTGCTGCGAGGGCAAGAGGGATGAGGCAGATACCTTGGTTAAGATTACATGAGACTTCATATGTTTCACAATTTCGAGATCAAAGGCAATGCTGTTTGGTGATTAGATAGATTTGCTCCCTGCCCAACTGAAGGTGACGAGTAGACTACTTGAGCCCTGTATAGATATAGGACCAAAAATATGATTAGAACCACATTTAATGTAAAATTCTAAGCATCAAACCACCTACCACTTTTGAGACTTCATTAATTTGAGACAGTTCACAGTTTAGGGGGGAAAAAAAGAATCTGATTACTGATTACTAGTTATAATTTGAAGGCCCAAGAATACAACATCATCAATTTAGAATGACTAATCGAATGACAAACATGACTTCAACCAGAATAAAAGTGTTCAACCAGAATAAAAGTGAGCCAAGGGTTAGATGAGTATGACAAGGTTCGATTGACCAAAAGTGGGCCCCACAGAGGTCCTGCACATGCAGACCAGCCGTACTGCATCGTCTTTCCTAAGACTCCTATCAGAATCATGGAGTGAACCAACAAGTACCAATAGCATGAAATGTCTCCTAGCACCATCAATTAACTGCACTTTTGTAGGGTTAGGAATGGAGTCAACCTGACCCAGAGAAGAACACCAAGCACAGAGTGAAAAGGGAATGAAGAACAGCATCTTAAAATAAATAGAAAAAAGAAAAACATAACAAATAGATTTCACAATTTACTGATTGTTTCACCAACAGACAATACTCATAGGAGCCACCCATTAAGATTCATTTCACTCGTACAGTCAACACTGTAAGAGGAATACCCTAAACATCTTCTATCAGAAGATCCGGTCCAAATATGCTCACATTAAATGGCCACCTTTGGTCATGAATTGATGTTATCACCCAATAGGGTAGAGTCTTAAGAGAGGAAGAGTCAGTATGATGAACCAGCAGCTTATGGGTTGGCAAAGTGTACAATTTATAGGGTGGAACAATTGTATCTCTATTGATTAAGCATTCCATTATTAATGCCCCCGACTTCAACATTGATAGCAAACATTAACTCACAAGATTGAAGTATTGCGAGTATCTCCACAGTGCTGGTGTTCCAAGTTTGCCCAAGTCAACCTTCTAAACCAAATGCTAGAAACATTAAATGAAGGAAACAAAGGTCACTATAAGACTGCAGAACATGTTCAAAAGCATTTAGTAGAAATGAAAATTGAGGAAAAGAAATTTTTCATACTGTTACAAACTGAGCAGGTGATGTGAATCCCTTGGATTGTGAATCAAAAGAATGGGATCAGCTTGTGGCCTTATGAGCCGATCCAGTGGTTCTATGTGATCGATGTCTTGGTCTGTGTAGTTGTTGGGTCTCATCAGATGCTGCAAAGAATCATCGGCAGCAAGAGCAGTCAGAAATACAGGGGAAAAACGGAAAAGTAAACTAAGAACACTTTGAAAATAGTGGAAAGGTTAAAGATGCAATAAAACATGCTGCATCCTATGTAGCAAGGACACTTTTTTCAAACAGAAAAAATTTTCTATAACAGATGAATAAAGATGCAACCTATAACAGATGAATAAAGACGACAACCAACTCCTACCAAAGAACAAAAAAAGATGACAACCAAACTCTGGACTAACCCATGATAATCTCCTACAGCGTTCTTAGTGGAAAAATTACACGTGGAAGACACATAAACATGTAACTGTAACATGAATAAGATTCTACATGTTCATGCTAACATTTTATGGTCTTTAATCAGTTTCTATTAGACAAGCACGTAGTGCAGTAAGAAGGTGAATCATTGCAACAAGAAGGTTGCAAGTTCCACCTATCAAATACACATGCACAGAAAATAATGTTTTTACTAACTTTTTAATTGTCTGGATTCAGTCTAATATACATCACAAGATGACAGTTTAACTATAAAATTCCAAGACTTTAGGCAGGATACACATCTACAGCACAAGTGACACACCAACGGAATATAAAATAAACACTTCAGTTTAACTATCGCATCCATCTCAACACATTTTTACCATAAGCAGACAAAAACTCAAAAAAGAAAGAAAAAGTAAACGGTTGCACTAATGGACTCCAACCAATATGCATGCACACATGCATCATTCATCAGCTTTCACAAATATAAAGGCACATACATAGGCACACACAATGACAAGTTAGTGTTAGTTCTTTTAAGAAGAAATATACTTGAGAATCATCGGTTTTGCCATTTCCAACTGCTCTAAAGTTAATAACATTAAAAATGGTGTCTGACTGAACAAACACCAAGGAAGTTGAGCACAAGAAAAAGAAAAAGGCAAAAGTCACCTACAGCCTGAAACAAAGCAAAAGAAACAATTAGTATCAATTGAGAGAGAGAGAGAGAGAGCAAAAACATGGATGTATTATGAGTGATAACGCAGACAAAAATAGATGGGAGCTGCTTCTTTTTCTTCCCTTATTTATAACCTAACCTTTGGAAATCTCTTTTTTTTTTGGTAATGTATATTAAACACCTGATTTTTGCTGGGGCACATTAGATATTTTCATATCTTTCTCATCTAACAGCTTCTCTTGTGTTACATTGAATTGAAGCAGAGCTTGTTTCCTAATGAAGATTTGAGTAAATGATTTTATCTAGATACCGACAAGCAATATGTTTGCCTGAAAAAGAGATCACCTCTTTTGGAAACAATATTCTGCATCCCCAATCAATTTAATTTCAAGCCGGATTTGATCTGTCTCTATGATTTAGACCTCATGAAACAATAATTCTACAACTGGACAAGGGTAGTAAGTAGATCTTGTACCATTTGATTTCATATGGAGGGAGAAATGAATCGATAGACAAAACACTGTTGGTTATGCGTAATTCACTTCTTGCCTTACCAAATAAATATAAAATGAAGTTATGTGGAAGGAAAAGATACTAAAATGAAGGAGTGGAAATAGGATACATCATCGTAAAAATAGAGATAGTTTGTAGAGTGAACTGTATAAAAAGTTGGATGATCCTCTAGGCTTTAACTTAGAGAGAAATCCTAGGTTGAAAGAGTGGAAATCTAAACTAAACGATGCCCTTTTAACATGTGGGGTATCTCTAGTTTTTTCCCAATAGGAGTTAGTCAAACATTAAAATTGACTATTTGATGGAAAATGTGTTGATGAATAAAGCATAAGTTTGGTTCCACCCTGTGAATAAGGTTAGGTGCGAGTTAAGATCAATGCATAGATTATTTTGATAACAAGATAAATGCTCGAAATTGGAACCTAAGGCAAATCTCAAGCTTGACCCATCAGGCTCAGGCCTAACTCAAGCTGCCAAGGGTTCATCAAGCTGAGCTATTGATCAAGCCCAATTAGTTGTGTACCATGTCAGGTCCATCTTGGCTAATTAAGCTTTGGTCATTTTCAAGTGAATGCTTTGACTTTTACCTCAATAAAAAAACTTAAAAAAAAAAAAAGAAAGAAAGAAAAAGTAAATGGTTGCACTAATGAATTCCAACCAATATGCATGCACACATGCATCAGTCATCAGCTCTCACAAATATAAAGGCACATACATAGGCACACACAATGACAAGTTAGTGTTAGTTCTTTTAAGAAGATATATACATGAGAAGTTTTGCTATCTCCAACTACTCCAAAGTTAATAACATTAAAAATGGAGTCTGATTGAACAGAAACCAAGGAAGTTGAGCACAAGCAAAAGATGAAGGCCAAAGTCACGTACAGCATAAAACAAAGCAAAAGAAACAATTAGTATCAATATAGAGAGAGAGAGCACAATACCATGGTTGTATTATGAGTGATAATGCAGACAAAAACAAATGGGGCTGCTTCTTTTTCCCTTATTTATAGACTAACCTTTGGAAATCTCTTTTTTTGGTAATGTATATTGAACACCTAATTTTTGCTGGGCACATTAGATATTTTCATATCTTTCTCATTAAATAGCTTCTCTTGTGATACATTAAATTGAAGCATATTTTGTTTCCTAATGAAGATTTGAGTAAATGATTTTATCTAGATACCAACAAGCTCGATATATTTGCCTAAATGAAAGAGAGATTGCCTATTCTAGAAATGATATTCTACATCCTTAATCAATTTAATTTCAACCTGGATTTGATCTATCTCTATGATTTAGCCCTCATGAAATGATAATTCTATAATTGGTCAAGCGTAGTAAGTAGATCTTGTAACCTTTGATTTCATAGTACTTGATTTCTATTGGACTGGTGGTCAAGTCCTGTGGGTTTTTTCCTGCTTAGGTTTTCCACGTATAAATCACATGTTACTCTCTTTTGGTTTTTGCTGCTAACTTAGGTTAATTGCTTGTTAACTAAATCGCATATAGAAATCTATGTTGGGACCTTAACCCACATTAGGATTCGAATCCTTCATGAAGGGAAGGAAGTGAAGAAACCAAAAAAAAGAACGCAAATTTAAGTGTTTTTCTATGGACATCTTGGATTAAAACGGTCATAACTCACAAACCAATCGTTAGCTTGGGGCAAGCTACCTACCACTAGAAAGCTTGTTTCAAGTAGATATCCATAGAGTCCAAGATTACGTCAATTGTAGCTAAAACGACAAAGTTATGGCCTCGGGCAACTTGTAGAAAATGTATTGTGCAAAATTACAAAAATGCCATCCTTTCGAATGAAGGTTGGCTTTGTTCAAATGTTGGCAACAGTGTGCATTCGAACGGGAATGAGTTCGTTCAAATGAGAAGCGGTGATTTTCAAACCAACTTGCACGGTAACACTTTCTTTTTGTGACAGAATAGCCTATTTTATTCCCACATGGATTATAACCCAAAGGCACGAATTGGAGACTTTATAAAGGGTTCCTCTCAACCCATAATATAAAGTCTCTTAGTTTTGAGTCCAGAAAACTTTTTGGAGATTCAATGAAAAGAAAAGGAAAAAGAATGAAAAAAGAAGAAGAAGAAGAGAAGACCGTAGTGTTCAAGTGAAGTGGTCAATTTAGACCTAAACTGACCCACAACATAATGCAGGCTTAGGCAAGCCAACCCAACCTAATCCTATGTGGGTGCGGGTTGAAGAATTGCAACCTGTTTGAAAATGGGACGAGTGCAAGTTGGAGGTCCTAAATCTGAACCCTCTACTGACCTAACCCGAATTGGTCCGAACAAACTCATTTGCCACCCCTTGCTATAATGCGCAAAACCACTAACAAATATGCCTTGCAAATATTTTCCTCACAATGGTATTTATCACAATAAATTCGGAGTGAAAACGGCCAAAAGGATGGGAGAAGTTCTGACACTCAAAATCCATCAATTAGATGTTCTTAACACTTATTATCTTAATACAATTATAATAATTAATGAGATTCACATGTTTGCTCCTTGGAACAATATCACTATCTACGTTTGTTAGGTAAATGCGATCAATTGGTGCCTGATATCAACCAAGGCTTTTCATCCATTTCTTTCCCTCTGTCAAATCAATTCATGGTAGGTATGGTTTGAAAATTGAAAATCACCTTTACTTGCTGGACAATCCCTTGATTCTACAAGAGAAAAGTAAATGACATGTTGACACATCTTTATTATTTGTTCCCTGAGTTTTATGTTAGTTGCCCAAGTCTTTCCGAAGTTTTTTTTTGGTAGACCCCCACCTAAGGACTGGGACCCAAGAGGTCCCACAAATGGGAAGGCAATGCCCACACAGGTGGGAAGATTAGTCAAGACAAGTAGGAGAGTGACGTACTTTGAGATTGATCTCTTGGCAGCCGAGTGACATGTAGGAATGCCAACCAAGGAATCTCTTCGTGTCAAGTCTTTTCAAAATAGATTTATTACCCATTTCATCCCATTTTAAGGTGTCACAATGATATATGAGGTCATTTTTTTTCTTTTTTTATTTTATTATTTTTTTATAGCCCAGCTAAGGGGGCTGGGACCCAAGGATTGCTCAGCACACCCGGAAAGGAAACCCACCTAAGTAGGAAGGTAGCCCGTACAAGCAACGGGCTAGCTAAGGTTCGAACCTTCAATAGCCCAGTAAGAATAGCCACTCCTTAGTACTAAGGTAAGGAGGCGTTTGATGTAGGCCCTAGGGTGAGGGCTACATAGGGATGCTAAAGCACGTGTCCAAGGACACTTTGAATCGTCAAAAGACTTCAAACACATGAAGATGCACTTCTCAAGTATAAAATCCAATTCTATTAATCAATTCAAGTCTGTGAATAATTCTTCACTACAAGGCCATATAAATAAGAAAATACAACTCAGAGCCTAAGAAATCTAATCAACCTAAGAAACTAAATAATAAGGGAAATAAAATCCTAATTACAATATTTAAAAAAACTAATGACATAAAAAATAAATTCCTAAATCTATGCAGGCCCTACACATGTGGCCATTGAGGTCAATACTGCATTAGTGTTCTTAGAAACTTTTAATTGTTGAAACTATAATCAGTCAATTTTATATGAATTATGTGCTTTGCATGTATACTCTATCTTCCCAATCAATATACCCCATTCTCTCTATCTTCAATTGACACTCAACTTTAAAATTACAATGATTTTTCTGTCACGCTCAAGCCCAGATAATATGTGGAGGGGCATATTAGGTTGATAGCCCCCATAAAACTTTTCTCACATTTAAATCATCAATTCTATAACACACTCATTTTGAACTTGCCATCTATTTTAAGTCTATTTCCATGAGAGAGAGAGAGAGAGAGTATTAATATTGTATATATTTCATGGTTTTTATGTTCCTAATCAGACGTGCACCTCAGTCGTTGCATTAGAAGTAGAAATCTAAGCCTCTCATGAGACTCGCTCTTTTTTTCTTTTTTTTTTTGTAGAAATGAGACTCACTTGGATGTATGTGATGTAGATCATGAGAAGATAATGTGATGGAATGATTTCATTGTAGATGTGATTTTCAAAATAAAAACAAATTCAATTACGCTGTCACAATTATTGATTTAGAGGCTTTAAATTGAAGAGTCTTACTTGGCCAATTTATGGTGAATCCTATCCATTGCCTTCCCTGCGAAGAATTGGACCTAATCCAGATGGCAAGGCAACACATAAAGATGAGCTCAAATGTTATATGGGCCGGGTCAATACTAGTTCATCCCCAGTTTACGTAATAGAAAATGACACATAATGTCCCTCTCTAGTCTATACCACCATGGCCTGGGCAAAAACCAACTCCTTATTGCTTTAATTGAATAGGCTTTATTAGTTAATTGACCTCAATACATCAATTGATAAGCCAGAGCAATCACTTGATGATCGGTGGCAAAGACATCAATTACATGTTACAAGGTCCAATGTAACATAAGCTAGGCCCATTTATGGCCCACTATGCTATAAACCCAAAATCCTTTAGATTAGATTGGTCAAATTAGATTAGTACACATTCCTTATATTTGTATCACAATTAGATGTAATATATTATAATTAGGCAATGATAAAGCCTTAACTAAGGCAACCATGACTTTTAAATAGAGATGGATCGTCCCCCTCAAGGGTTTCCAATTCCATTTAGTCATTTTTCTGATTTTATATCATTTGTGTCATGGTATCAGAGCCCTAAAGTTGCAAATTGTGGAAGCTTGTTTGTTTGTCAGATTGTGGAAGCCGAGATCAACTCTAGTTTCAATACTCCTTTGCAAGCTTTATAAGTATCTGCTGCATGTATTGTTGCATGGCCCTTGGAGAACTTGTCAAAAATATCTGCACAACTATGCATCATCTTTGCTACAAATTTGATTTTCTGCGGCCCACCTTTGACCATCACAACTGTTATCAAAGAAGCAACCCTCCTTGGTCGACTATCTTTTAGAAGATTTCTGGTATTTTTTCCGAATTTTTTTCAGAACAAAGTTAGGCCTTTTGATCACAGTTTACCTTTTTCCACTTTTGCAGTATAGTTTCATCTCAGCCGTCTATTTTTCTGCATGAGTATCTGATTGTTACAAAGTTTGGACTGTCTGTTAGATAATTTGGTCAACCATCTATCAGTGATCCTTGATCTGGTAGATTGGATTCCACGTGGGCCCCACCAGTTGAGTTGTGCGCAAAATTTGGGTTGCCTGGACCATATTTTCTTCTATTTTTTTTATTACATCATCACAACATTCATATTTATTAAGATCTGTTGCTGTGGGCTTAATTTAGGATTGCAACAACTCTGTTTATTGAAGATCAAAACCATTCTAGCTTGATTGTGCATGAAATCTGGGTCACCTGGACCAGATTTTTGAGATATTTTGGTAAACAGTACTGCCTTTTGTACTGTTTTGTGATATGCTACTTAACAAACATCTTGTCTGCAACTGTTTATTTGTGATCAGCTATTTTTTATTTCACTCGGTCTCATATTTGGTTGATATCAACACTATTGCTGCCTTAATTTGAGCATACTGCTGCCTTTTGTATTTTGATCTTCTTGCTTGATATTGAACAATGGAAAAAAATGGCATGCAATTGACCAAATTCAACGGGAAAAACCAACGGACTTATCAGTTTGAACTATATCTAAAAGGCAAAAAATTATGGGGTCATATCTACGGTTCTTTGGAAAAGCCAACGGACAAAGACAAAGTGGAAGATTGGGAAACTAAAGAAGCACAAATTATGAGCTAGATTTTGGGGTCCGTCGACCCTCAATTTTTTCTTCATCTTAAGCCCTAAAAAACTGCCCAATAAATGCCGGGATATTTGAAAAGCATTTATTATCGAGAAAATTCAACCCTTCGGTTCCATTTAGAACATGACATTGCTCAATATTCCCAAAGTCACATGACTGCTAAAGATTACTACACTAGATTTCTTGCTCTTTAGACTGAGTTGACAGATATTGCATATGCTACCATCACTAGAGACACTTTATTAGGTGTTCAGAGAATTCATAAAGTTTCTCAATGGAACTAATTTTTCATGAAACTTAGGCCTGAGTTTGAAAATGTCCGCTTGAATCTCATGAGCCAACATCCATCTCCTTCACTTGAAACATGTCTTAATGAAGTCCTTCATGAAGAACAACGTTTATTCGCTTAGCAACATCTCTCCCAACATTCTTCCAATGATACAACAGATGTCGCTTATGTAGGGAATTTCTTAGGACACGGTACTCCATCCCTAGCTATGGTCAAGGTTCAATGTTTTACTTGTAAGCAATTTGGCCATTACTCCTCTTAGTGCAAAAGGAAAGTCTGTAACTATTGCAAAGAAAGCGGACACATCATCTCTAAATATAGGACCCAGCCGGAAAATTGGAAGTCTCGTGCTTATTATGCCATGACTTCAAACTCTCAATCTATGGTATCTGCTTCTCCATCTGCGTCAATGTCTTCATAGCCATCTGCGCCCAGCTTCTTATCACTCCTGAAATGCTTCAGCAAATGATCCTCCAAACCTTTTCTACCTTGGGTATCTCAAGTAAACCTTCCTCATCTTCCATGTGGTATTTTGATTCAGGAGCATCTAATCATACAACTTCTTTGTCTGATCTACTTTCAAATATTAAACCATATGATGGCAAATTTCAAGTACAAACTGCCAATGGGGGTCATTTAGCCATCACAGCCATAGGAGATATCCCGCATTCCTTACCCTTGAAACTTTCTCCTGGTCTTACTACAAATTTGTTATCTATTGGCCAACTCGTTGATAATCATTGTAATATGTCTTTTTCCTCTTCTGGTTGTGTTGTGCATGATCAGGGGACGGGGAATGTGATTGCGAATAGGGCTAAGTGCAGTTGATTGTTTCTTCTTTGTTTCCCAACACAGACAGGGATGAATCTACTTTTGATTTTTCATGTGTTTCACAAAATAATGCGCATATGTGGCACAAAAATTAGGACATCCAAATTCGAATGTTTGTTATCTTTAAAGAATTATGGCTCGATTAATAAAAATAATTTCTCTTTTTCTCATATCAATATTGATTGCTCTGTTTGCAAATTGGGTAAAAGTAAGACACTTCCTTTTTCCATGCATCACTCTATAATAGAAATTTTTTTATTTAATTCCAAGTGATGTTTGGGGGATAACACCAATTATATCTCATTCACACTATAAATATTTTCTTACATTCATAGATGATCATAGTCATTTTCCATGGGTTTACTTTTTAAGGGAAAAAATAGAAGTGTTTGATATCTTTAAAAAATTCATTGCCAATGTTGAAACACAATTTTCCACTTGCATAAAGATTCCTATCTTTAAAAAATTCCTTGCCTATGTTGAAACACAATTCTCCACCTGCATAAAGATTCTCCCGTCTAATTCAGGTGGTGAATATGTGTCCAAAAGACTTCAAGAATTTCTTTAAAATAAAGGAATTATCTCACAACGAACTTGTCCTCATTCTCCTCAACAAAATGGCATTGCTGAGCAGAAAATCGCCATCTTTCTGACATGGTTCATTGCATGTTACTTGAATCATCTATTCCCCATTGATTCTTACTTGAAACTTTATCAACTACTATTCATCTTATTAACCAGCTTCCATCACCCAAACTTTAGAATTAGTCGCCATATTTTCAACTTTTTCACTCCCATCCTATATATACACATCTTCGTCCTTTGGGGATTGTATGTTTTGTTCACCTTCCTTAATCTGAACAAACCAAATTGTCTGCCAGATATGCCTTCCTTGGATATGCCACTAATTAAAAAGGATTTATGAATTATGATCCATCCATCAAAAAGATTCATACTTTCCACAATGTGGTGTTTTTTTTTTAATTTATCCTTTTTTACTCATCCCACTAATTCTATCACTATGACTACACCACCAAAATTTTCATTTGATAATTCTTCATCTTCCTTTGAAAAGTTCAATCCTGCACTTGTGTATTGGAAATGCTCGCAAACAATCACTGCTATGACACAACCTATTCAAGATCCACTTGATCTGGCACATGATCTAACTCTTGTAAAACATGCATAAGAGTTGCCTACACTACCCACTCTTCGACAGTCCACGTGAATATCTCGGCCCCTTGATAGATATGGATACTTTTACCTATCTTTACTCACAACATTAGCTTCTGTTGATATTCTTCCCACCTATACTAAAGCTGTGAAACATGAATGTTGATGGAAAGCTATGTCAAAAGAAACATAAATGTTGACGGAAAGCTATGTCAGAAGAATTAGAAGCTCTTCACACTAATCATACATGGGATGTTGTTCCATGTCCACCTAAAGTTTGCCCCATTGGATATAAATGGGTTTATTCAGTCAAACTGAAATTTGATGGATCTTTAGAACGATACAAGGCACGTCTAGTAGCTTTGGGTAACTGTCAAAAGTATGGGACTGACTATGATTAAACATTTGCTCTGGTCATAAAGATGACTATTGTGCAGGTGATTATTGCTATTGCAGGATCTCAGGCCTGGCCACTGTATCAATTAGATGTCAAGAATGCTTTTTTTTGTGAAGATCTTAAAGAAGAAGTCTAAATGCACCTTCCCAAAGGATATCCAACTTCACATGAGTCAGATGTGGCTAAACTCTGGCGTTTTCTCTATGGTCTCAAACAAGCTCCCCGCGCTTGGTTAGAGAAGTTTCGAGCCGCATGCTTGCGTTGGAATTCCAACCCAGTCCGTATGATCCATGATTGTTTCTTCATCTTACCACAAACAGAATCACTATCCTTCTTTTATATGTAGATGACATTATCATTACCGGTACTGATTCAGCTATGATTTCAAAGCTTCAAACTTCTTTGCATCAATCTTTTCATATGAAAGACTTGGGTCCATTGCCTTACTTCTTAGGTCTTGAAGTTCATCAAACAATAAAAGGAATCGTTCTACATCAACAGAAGTGCACACTTGATGTGATTGAATTGGCAGGACTCCAACACTCAACCCCAGTTGTTATTCCTCTTGAAGTAAATTTGAAGCTTTCTAAGGATAATAGGGATCTTCTTTCTGATGCCTCAATAAATTGACAATTGGTTGGCAGCCTAATTTATTTAACTAATACCCGCCTAGCTTTGAAGCACTGGTATTGGTACGGGTACTAGTACGGGGTATGCATATACGGCAAAATCCTAAAAAAAATAATATACAGGTACTGTTGGGGAACAGCCATTAAAAATTATATTTTTTTAAGTTTTAATAATGCAATATGCTAATAATTAAAATAAGTTAGAATCCTTAGATGCAACAAGCCAACAATTATTTAATATCATTACAAATTCAACCTATAAACCATAATTTAATGTCAAAAGGTATGTACAAGCCAAGAGTTTAATGTCATTACAACAAAATCTATAAATCAAAGCACTAAAAACGAAGTAAACATCAAAGTAAGTCCTATCAAGCTAAGAATTTTTACAATTTACATCCAGTCATCTGTCAACTTCAACTTATTGCCTTCATCAAATAATATAGCTTCCATGTCAGGCTCATCAAGTCAAAGATCTGAAATTTCAAGTAAGCCAGCACCCTCCAATGAATCAAATGCATCTCCACTAATGTCCCACAGCTTGCTCTCTCCTTCCGTGTATTGTCAACTCCTCCTTGATAGGAGACGAATATTGTTATGCAGTAAAGACCACGTCTTTACAGCGCTGTGGTGTCATTTTGTTCCTTCTCATAGTGTGAATGAAAGAGTAAGTACTCCAATTCCTTTTACAACATGATGAGGAATATGACTGGCTACGTAATTTCAATGCTAAAGATTAGAGAATAAGTGCAGAAGACTTATGTGCACACCACCAAACAATTAGTACCATTACTCCTCTATTAAATTTTAAATCAAATTCCCCAAAAGTACCAATGCCATACTGGGTACGTATCCATGTCATACCCAAAAAGTCAAACTCTTAAACAAAATGTACCGGGCACATTTGACCGTATCGGGTATATATTTAACCGTACCCGATACCCGTACATGTACATTTTTTGAGTACCCATGCTTCACAGCCTCTCAGATATTTCTTATGCTATTAATCTTGTCAGCCAGTTCATGACTGAGCCTAGGCATCTTCATTTACCCATTGTTCTACGAATTATTCATTATCTACTTAGTACGACTACTTGTGACTTATTCTTCCCTGCTAGCTTTCCGCTAAATTTGGTTACTTACTCCAACGCTGATTGGGTGGGTTATTTGGACACCCATCGATCCACAATCGGGTGGTGTATGTATCTTGGTGAAGCATTAATCTCCTGGAAATTTACAAAACAAGATAAAGTTTTCCAAATCCTCCACCGAAGCCAAATATTGTGCCATGTCTGCTGCCTGCTTTGAAATTCTCTGGCTTCATGGGCTGCTTTCTAATCTTAGATTTCCACAAACCATTGTGACACCACTTCATCCAGACAACACGAGTGCTATTAACATTATAGAAAATCCAATTTTCCATGAACAAACAAAGCACATTGAAGTTGGCCGCCATTTCATCCATGATGAATATCTACGTAACGTTATTCTTCTATTCATTTCTTTCGGCCTGCAGATTGCAGATATCTTCACAAAGGGATTTCCTCACCCATGACATCAATTCAAATCTAACAAATTGATGCTTATTAACTCAACGATATCAATTTGAGATTTTAAGAGGGGGGGGGGGGGGGGGGGGCGGTGTTCCCAAGGTCCAATGTAACATAAGCTAGGCCCATTTATGGCCCACTGTACTATAGACCTAGAATCTTTTAGGTTGGATTGGTCAAATTAGATTAGAACACATTCCTTATATGTATATCACAATTAGCTGTAATAGATTGTAATTAACTAAGGGAACCATGACTTTTAAATAAAGATGGATCATCCCTCTCAAGGGTAACCAATTCCATTCAGTCATTCTTCTTATTTTATATCATTTGTGTCATCACATACGAATTCAATCCTCTTCACCTCAGAGAAATGAATTCATCTAGCTTCTTCATCAAAGCTAGAAAACCACTGAAAAACAAGAAGGAAAGATCTAGATCAAATGACGAACAACAAACACAGAAAACCAAACAAGTTCGCCCGATCTAACAAAACAAAAACCCTAGGAAGAAGATCAGATGAAGCAAAAACACAAAAGCATCAAGACTCAATGATCCATCCGAAATAATTGATTTGCCGTAGAGAGAGAGTTATACCAACTAGAAAGGGATTTTAGCATTTCCAATTGCTAACAGGCTTCGTTATCCCATTTTGATGGTGATTTTGGGATCTACTGATGGAGAGGAGAGACGAAGATCTGGGATTGTTCCCAAGGAAGATCGGAAAGAAAAACTCTAACAGGCTTCATTATCTATTTCGATAGTGCTTTTGAGACCTGATGGAGCGAAACACTCGTCTTCGTGAAGAAGCTTTGAGAAGACAAGCCTCGTTATCTCAAGTTCGTTACAGATGTTGAGAGGGAACGTTTTGCTTTATTTGATGGTGGGCCACGGAAAAATGAACTTCTCTTAACCCATTCACTTTCCAAAAAAGGTCTAAACCTGTTCGAATTAAAAAACCAGCCCAAAACTGGCCCAAGTATATGTTTCTAATGTGTATTTTTGATGTAGTGATGGCAGTGATATGGAGACCAACGGAGATGAAGAGGCCATAAATTTCCTTGAAAAAAGGCCCCCATCTGCATCAAGACATTCTCTAGATAGAAATGCTAACATGAAGACGACATGAATATTAAAGTCATTTCAAGTAATAGTGCAATAGTTTTCCTTCGGAAGTCCAATTCCAAGTTTAACTAAACAATAAACCTACAAATGGCCTTATAAATATGCTAGGAATTGTCTGCTTAAAACTCAGATTGACTTCTATATAATTGGAGTATTATATAAGCATAGAGCAATAGTGCAATATAAATTAGCTATGAATGTGATTGATTCTTCTCTAGTATGTGGTCACAAGGGACTGGAAAATTTCCATAAGTTACAAATGATGTAACTATTGATCCCATAAAAATAAGAAATGTTGAAAAGTTAATGAGGATTCTAGGCCGTTGTCCATGTGGTGTTCTCTTTCCTTCGGATGGTGGCCATATTTAAATCCAATGCCACTTATAGTTTAGACCTGTACTGCAGCCAAGATCAAAGCAGCAGGTCACACCTCACAGAAGCCTTAAAACAAAGTAAAAGAAAAGTTAAGGTAAGCTATGATTGAATATAATAGAATATCAACAAACAATACAGATCTGTACACATACTGAATACATGAAGTGATCGATATGGATGCAACTTGAAGATTTAGAGACCATTTGTTTGCAAGGAATTTAATTCCTAGAAATTGATGGCAGCATCACCAAATCTATCAAATGGCATGAAAACATTTGTTTGCAAGGAATTTAATTCCTAGAAATTGATGGCAGCATCACCAAATCTATCAAATGGCATGCCAACACCAAATTCACCCTCGCTATGTCAGAATGATATTTGGGCCTTTGCCAATACCAAATTCACCCTTCCCATCCTATTGGTGGTTTCTATGGAATGAGCCATATAGATGGCGTAGTGAAAGATCAATGTACAAAATCAAATTGTCAAAGTGATCTCTTGTTTACAACATTGTGGCCCACCACTGGCTGGTATCTACAAGCACCACACCAAAAATTGCCATTAGTGATCATTCATCATTTTTTTTATTACAAAGAACTACACCAAAGATTGCCATTAGTGATCATTTGATCATTCACCATTTCTTTTATCAGAAACTGAATTTCATTAACGACAAAAGAAAACAGAAAATCTACAAATTAGCATACGAATGGAATACTAATGCATCGAGGATTAAACACAATAATGGCAGGATTCAGCATTAGTATCAAAAGATTAAGACTAACTCAAAGTCCCCTTTGAAGGCATGGAACATTAATATATGTGAAAGTCTTGTTTCCATACTAGAAAAGAATGGAAAGTTCAAATAGGTGAGAGTTTTGAATCATCATATCCCTATCATAGAAATGTACATTGGCTAATGAATAATGATGACTCATGAAACAATACTAATTTGGATATGAGCACTGTACATAAACCAAGGGCCTGTAGAACAGTAATTATCCAATATGGAGGTTCTCTTAAGCACATTTAACCATTTCACCACATAACTGAAATAATGAAATGAACCACACTATCATTGTAAAGTCTGTCATAAAAGCATGAAGATTACCTCGTCCTCATAAAATGAACAGAGTGCTGTCATCTAGTATTTCATGAAAGCATGCACTTAGATTACATCTTCCTCATAAAAAGATACAGATTTCGTCTTTTGAGTACTGTCAGCAAATATTTCCATTATTTTGTCTAGAAGATCCTCAGCCCTATCACCAGATTTCTCAGGAATTTTTCTTTATCTCCGAAAAAAAAAAATAGAAGGCAAATCCATTCTCAGAAAATGAACTCAGCAGCACCTTCAAAATGCTATTGACATTCCCATTCCTGTTCTAGTCAAAATTTATTAATTTTACGCTATAAACACAAGCAGATTCTCAAAGATGATGATCCAATTATATTGAAAAAAATGAAAAACAGATACATTTAGACCAAGCTTTAATAATTTAACTCAAAAGTTTTGTCCCTAGCCTCCTGTTACTTTGTTTGAACAACATGAATGGATAGTTGCTAAACATTTTTTTACTTAAAAGACCTACTCACTGAAGCAGCGCAGGGGAAGAAGATTAGCCAACGGGCTAATCTCCAAGCCAAAAGGCTTAAGGATAGAATGTCTAGGTGCTTCACCATATACAAACAAACTCTCTCAACTGAGAATCAAACGCACACTTTTTTATTCAATAGCAATGTCTTATCCCATAAAGAGATTATATCCTTATTTATAACTAAGACATTATCTGAAAAAGGAAACAACTAATTCTAACAAATAAGAAGTCCTAAATCAAACATGACTGGACTTGCCAAATATTAATAAAGCAATTAAAACAACTACTAATAATAGAATATATTCTAATCTACATCACTCACTTTATTCAGATTGCATTATTTAGAGACACTTTACCTAGCATTTTTTTTTTAAATCAAGGCATATAGCAGGCAGAAGCAATATCCATACAGGCAAGAGCTAATATCTGTATGCATTTCAATGGTAGTCATACATTTTCACACACCATAACATTCAAAATAAATCCATAGCTTGCTCACTGTTTTGCTCAAGTTGAAACAACTCAGCAAAAGGTGTATTAGTTAGATTACTTTTCTAACTAAGTAGCAAATTATGCAACCTCCAATGTCTGCTTTGGAAGTTGTAATCTCCTAGTTATAAATCAAAGAAGGACTAATCTGTTATTCTAGAACAACGTCTGGGTACTTTTTCTTAATTTCAAGAATTAGTGTAATAACTATTTAGGAGTGGTTGGCCAACCTTTGTTTTTAGATCACTCTTATACCTCTTCATGAAAATCCTCATCTCTCTCTATCTTTTCTATTTTTTCTTTCTTTTTCCTCCCTTTTATTTTCCTCTACATATTTGGACAAGACCCTAGATTCTGTTGAATCTAGGGTTACAACCCTCCTTACTTTTGAAAAGATTAGTATAAAATTCAAAAATAAATCAATAAATAAAATCCATAGCCTGATTGTTGTTTGAACCAAAACTAAGCAGTAAGCATACTAAGCTGTTGCCAACTTCACCAACAGCTCATGTGAGCGATATGTATGCATGTATCATTTTATACGCACAAAGGAGTCGACTTACTCAAAAATTTCCAATCAAGCTTAGAGTGGTTGGACAAGCTTGATGGAGTGTGTGTGGGATCAAAGGTCTCCCATTTCCTAGTCACAATCACAGAAAGTTTTTGTTGCTGCTGTGGTATTTGCCAATTTTCCCTGTTGAGTGTTTGAATGTACTTCTGCACTATCCACACTTACACTAACACGAGAAACCCAAAAACAAATTGAGAAATTTCTACAATGAAAAGGAGCCACAACCTAACAAATTACAATAAATTGAGCATTTGGATGTGTAGTCATCAAATTACAATAATGTGTGTTTTTGAATTGTAACAAGCAAATGAATTATTAAATGTGTAGTCATCAAATTTATTCTTGATATGTGATGAGCCTTCCTAGAAAAATAAAAAAAAACAAGAAAATAGCAGAAGTTAGGAACCATACCATTTCTTATATCCTTCAAATGAGTAACGTGCCCTGTTTTAATAAAGAAAGGAGCAAAGAACAATGAGCTCAAATGTGGAAAGAAAAATACTCCAAAAACAAAGAGATCTGAATATTCAAAAGAAAGACAGCAAGGTCTAAGTAGACTGAATTCAACCATAATTGAACTTAGGAATTATTCAAGTAGGGAAAAAATTGATGGAATAGAAAATGGCAGTTTAAGATTTATGACCAAAGGGCATTTGCCTCAATGCCCCAAAAGCACATTTCATCTCACATCTAACACTTACTCCTTAATCCCTTTTTTTTTCCCTTTTCAATATCTAAGTCTTTTACTATGAAAAGAAAGTAAATACAATTCATGAAGTCCTCTACTATGAAAAGGAAGTAAATATGATTCTAAGAGAAAGAGCTAAAACAATTTCATACAATCTCAAGGAGAATGCAAAATCAGGAAAAAAAAACCCCATAAATAACTGACCCCCTAAGAAAAGCACACAGTACAGCATACTAGCAAGCTCATAAATAGCAGAAGAATACCTCCATTATCTTCTCAAACAAATTTCTGAGATAAATACTCAGAGACTTGGAAATAAGCTCAAGCTCAAATGCATTCATTGATGTGGGCTCTCTTTCTTTTCAATTACAAAATTTTCCTAAAAATAGAAATAAAGAAATTTAATTGACAGTTTTAACAAATAGGAATGCAAAATTATTTGAGATTGCAAACTGACATTGGGATGAGATCATACAGTTCACCTATACTTTTTTTTAATGGTAATTCACTTATACTTAGCTCCTACTTTTGGTTTTCCTTCTAAACTATACTATATGATGTGAAATAGAGCTCACCCAAGGCTGGGACATATCAATCTCAGTGAATTTCAAGCTGATAGGGGAGATGGTCTCACCCTTCCCTAAGAAATTATCATGATAGCACTGAGAAGCAAGTTCAGAAGTTAAAGAATGAAAATGAAATAAAGAAATATAAGTAAAGAAAAGAACCAGAGGAGTGTATAGGAAAGTACTAAAATAAATGGCAAAAGGCTAATACAAGAAAGTCCTGAAGAAAATCTTGCAACATAACTTCATTCTTATACTTGCAGAATGTGACCAAAACCACTTATCATGATTCAGCTCATTCTTGCCAGATTTAGAAATGATAACAGAAAACACTGAAGAATATTGAAGTGTGAAAACTGAAATGTCCTATTCAACACCAATGTTTCAATAGAAACTGTAATTGGAATGGTTACCTTCAACAAGGATATAGAGAGAGACCAAAAAAAAAAAACTTAGATGTTTTGACTAGTGATGGTAGAGAAGTGAAGCCTTTCTCTAATGAACCCAAGTAAGGATGATAGAAGTCCCATTTATCATATCAATGACTGCCTAACTCAAATGCCAGCAACTACCAATCCTGACTTGTAGCAGAGAAGTTAAGAACATATCATGCAGTCAAATTTCATTTTAGATTTTCGCGCTAGCCAAACACATAGCAGTCCTCCTGCCAAATTATCAAACCCAACTGGGATTCAAAGTACATCAAACTCATCCTTAAATGAATCTAACAGATAGGAATTAAAATGAAGTGTGTATTGCAGGGTTCACCAAAACGAGCAACATTGATCATTCAAGATTTCATCAAAATTCAGCGAAAAATGCAAACAAAGAAACATTAAGTCCAACCTTGTTCTATTCAAGGTCTTCATGCATATTGTTGACGGAATGGTGTGCAATCTTGGATTAAAACAATGTGTATTCAGATTTCCAAGAAGAACACATGCAACAGTAGCATTTATATTAGGCGACAAAAAAATACATCAAATCCACAACTGATCAAATATATTCTAGGAAGTTAAAACATAAACAACTGAAATAGTATTTGAAAAGAAAAAGTCTTTTTTATGCCAATTTCCATATGAGAAATGGTTTTTTATTGTTGTAAACAACTCATAAGCATTGCTATACAGAACTCAATAACCCATTTGAATGTTCCAATGAGCATTGCCTTGTTGAGATTTCTCAAGAAACTATACTGTGACAGCATGCAGCAATTCATATCTCCCAGCTAGGCATCTCTAATGGAAGTGACATTTCAACAAACACCTGAATGATTCATTCAAGGCCAGGACACTCCTTAAACTTACTCATCAACTACCATCACACTCCATGGATTTATGAGCTACTACCATCAACAAAAAAAGTGAGCCAACTAACAAAGAACGAAAAATGCACAAAGATTTCTGGATGCCAATTACCTGAGCTTGGACAAACCTAGCAATATGGAGAAAGGAAATAGAAAGCATTGATGAAAATGATACACCATTGAGTATACACATTCAGCCAGTGGAAATGGGTTCAGTCAGATATGCCACAACTCATAGACAAAGATGGTTCTAGAAAGACCATTCATGGAGATAAGAGTTTCAAACAACTGAAACTATACATAACAAAGCAGCAAATCAATATCATCTAGATACAAACATAACCGATCAACAGAACCGATAGATCTCTTAAATCATTTGTCACCCTTTTTAAACTATCATCCTTAGTACATATCAGATTCATCCATTAAACCCAAAGATTGAATATTTCAACTCGAGCAAAACTGAGCCAGCACAAATGATATCATAGCAAAATACGAAAATCAGCTCAAATCAAAACTAATCTGGGCAAATAATGTCTAATGCAACACAAATCTCTCAACTACATTCCACCAAAGCTATTAGAACCTGATGTAAGAGATCAAAATCTAATAAAATAGAATAAAAAACCAAAATTGAACCTCCAACTTCCAATCCAAACATATTGAAACAGTTTTTCATCATAATAGAATCCCGATGGGAACATCATGGAGCTATCGTACCTGGGAAATGAACCACCCGCATTGGGGCCAGCCACTTCATCACTGCGGCCATGAGATGGTAGCCATCGATGTCACAGATCAGAAATGGTGAGAGAAGACTGAGCAATGATGAGAGGAGACAAAATGGAGGTGATGTTAAGGCTTTGGGCATTAGGGTTTGGTGAGAGGGAAAGGGGAGAGCGTGAGGGAAAAAGGAGCAAAAGAGTGTAAACTTTATTTGGTTTTTTTTTTAAGAGAGTGAGAGAGAGACCTTTGGCATGTTTCTTGCTTTTTAAGAAATGATTTTGATAATATTTTTATATTTTAGAAACGGTTAGTCCGTTTGAGATGGCTGTGAATGGTCCTGGTTTAAAAATGGTTTATAGCTACCCCAAAAGAACATTTCTACTTGGCATTTTTGGTGTAGTGAACTCTTGCCAAAATTGGTGATTCTATATCTTTGTTTGTCAAAATTTGTGCTAAAATTGATAAAAGTGATAATATGGGTTCAAGCATGATATGATGAAACCAAATTTAGCTCTCCATCAAGTATAGATAATAAACACAAGATCGTACTCTTTCAGTTCAGTACAAGCCACAAATGTTGCTTATAATTCATTCAAATTGTTTAAGACATCTTGTAACAAGAAAGTTAGCACTCTCTGTTAATTGACATTGACAATTACAATTAATGATCTCAAACATTTCTATTTGTTGTGGCTATATCTTCACCTAAGCTGTAATTGCATTTGGTGCAAGACTGTATGCTTTCATCTTATAACCGCCAGCCACCTGAGACCACGTTTTCTACATATTGTAAAAAGATTAAGAAGTTATAGGAACATACCCATTCTGTTTCAGCAAGTTACTCAATTCATCCAGTTTTGCATATATATCTCTGCTTCTTGGATGGTCTGTGGCACCTGCTATAAAGCAATGAACATGGTTGCTTATCTCAATCCAACTGCAACCAACTTCCTTTCTTATATTCCTGTCATTCATCATAACTCTCACATTAGCCGATTCTTCCAACATTCCTCCCCTATCATATAGGTTTGAAACAAGTATGTAAGAAGCTGCTTCATGTGGTGCCAGATTAAGCAAGTTTTCTGATGCAAGTCTCCCAAAATTCAAATCCCCATGCAGCTTACATGCACTGACTAGAGTTCTCCAGAGGAGTGGTGCTGCAGAAAATTCACTTTCCTTAATGAACTCCATAGCTTCTGATAACTTTCCTGATTGACCCAAAAGATGAACCATGCACGCTTGGTGTTCAATGCCAGTTTCAATCCTGCACTCTCTCTCCATGGCATTATATAAGCATAACCCATCTTCGAATAAGCCTGAATAACTACAGGCTTGTAGCACAGATAGAAATGTGATCTCATCAGGCGCATATCCATTTTTCTTCATATCCTCTAAGAGGGACACAGCTTCCTTTCCATCTCCATGGAGAGCATAAGCAGAAATCATAGCATTCCAGGTGACAAGGTCTCTACTGGCCATGTTGCTAAACATCCAACATGCATCATTAATGCACCCACATTTCGCATACATTGTAATTACGGCATTACCTACAATGGTACCATCTTCACATCCAACTTTAATGCAGTAACCATGTAAACACCCCCCTTTAACAATAGAAGCTTGATCTGCAGACAACCTAAGGAGCTGAGCGAAAGTTGCAGAATCCGGTTTTATTCCCATTTGCCTAAGTCGATTAAACAAAGCCATGCTATCTTCTTCCTCATCACCAGCTGTCTCCATATATCCCGCAAGAAGAGCATTAAAAGGAGCGATGTTTTGACATGATAGACAATTAAAAACCAATAATGCTGCCTTAAGATCTCCACATTTTGTGTAAGCATCAATTAAAGCGGTGGACACAAAGACATCTAAAAGAAAACCAAGCTTTACAATGATCCCATGAATTTGAAATCCCAATTCCAAGTTCCTACACTTAGAACATGCATCAACTGCAGCTGCCAAACAGGAGGAATCAAAGCAAATGCCCAAATCAAGGATATTTATGAACACATCAATGGCTTTCGCGCTATAGCCATTTTTCACATACCCTGATAAAAGTGCAGTCCAAGTAATCAAATTCCTCTCTGTCATTCCCCTAAACATACTCTCAGCTTCTTCGACCAACCCATGTTCTCCATACATTGTAATAACCGCATTCGCAACAGTAGCCTGAAACACAAAACTGAATTTCACAGCAAGGCCATGCAACTGCCTCCCCATATCGAAAGCAGTAGGTCCACTACAAGCGCTGATTACATTAGTAAAGGTATATTGGGTTGGTTCCAAACCAGAATCCAGCAAATCACAGAATACCGCTATCGCTTTCTCACTGTCTCCTACCTTCCCGTATCCCAAAATAATAGAATTCCAGCACCGAATATCGATTTCATCCAGACCTTTAAACACCATCTCAGCATCGTCCAAGGAACCGCTTCTTGAGTACATGGCAACCAAAGCAGTACCAACAAAAGCATTCTCCTCAAACCCATTCTTCACAACCAAACCATGGATCTGCTCCCCTCGAATTCGATCTCTCTCCAATCCACATGCCTGCAGCACCACGCTGCACGTGTGCTCGTTGAATCTGTTGCCCGACTGATGCATTTCACGAGCAACTCGAAACACGGATTCTAAATCACCCATCTGAGAATAACCATTCACCAAAGAAGTCCATGTGATCGTGTTTCTCACCGGCATTTCATCAAAAACCTGGCGTGCGTCATCCAACCTATTGAATTTCGCATACAAGTTTATGAGATTGTTGCCATGGAAGACAACATTTTGGGAGCCCCATTTTACTAGAAATGCATGGATAGCAAGGCCCAAATGGAAATCTCTAGACTCAATTGAGACTTGGAGGAGTTGAGGCCAGTCATCAAGGAGATTGCAACTTTGTCGACTTTGGGTGGTTGGATGGAGGGATGATTTGGGTGGTACAGGATGTGGGTTTTGTAGATGGGTGGTGGTTTGTGTGGAGGAGCTGAGGGAGCAGTTGTTGTGTCTTGGTTTTGATTTGGGTGGAGGGAAGGAAAAATGAGGTTTTGAGAGAGAACTGAGAGTTGGGAAAGGAGAAAGGACAGACATGGAAATTTCCCAAATGTTTGAAAGTGGGGCCTTTTTTGGGACTTACAACGGTCCTCTTGTGAAGTGCCAAGGCAAAAAGGCTAATCGTCTCGGAGAGTCTGGCCGGCTATGTAGTCGGAGAGCATTTCTAATGATCCTCTGGTCACATATGTTGACACAAATCATTTACTTTATTAACACCCTGATTAGCTACTTTTAAAGGTCCAGTCATTTATTACTCAATTATGTTGTTAACACCATGATTGGCAATTTTGTGAATGCCCATTTATTTACTTCAAGCAATCATGATTTTGATGACATCAACATAGTAATGCTTCATGTGAATATTTTATCTCAACATAGCATTACTATTCTTTAATGATATTTGTGAACTTTGTCCATTATAATCCACCTTTCATGAGGCATAGGTTTCTCTTGAATCGTTCATATTTTGATGTAAGATAATCTGGGCAGCTAATGGGAGATTCGCCATTGTAATAACTGGGGTGTGGATTGACATATTAGCTTCTTATAAACTCTCCAACTAGTGGAGAAGTTATGTACTGGCTTTAAATTGGTAATTCCTGAATTATTATTTAGATTCGCTGGTGATTTGTGGCTCAGATTATGGATCGTGGGGTGATATTACCTAGCGGGTAACTCTTTCTTTTTTTTTTTTTGGTTGACTTGGCGGAGTGGCCACAAGTTGGAAGGCAAGGGCGCCCACCATCAATGCAAGGCCCATTATTTTCTCTAAGTGGGGTAAAAAGAAATTTCTCTTAATGAGAAATTCAAAAAAGATGTAAAAAATGCCTTAACATATTAATAAAAATTTAAGATCATGTGTTCAATGTAATTTTACCAATAAACTAGTTATTAGATTATCCCTCAGAGATGATGCAATTGGTGAATTTTTGTTGCTCTCTACATCCAACAATGTTTAATAGTGGGTTTGGAACATTAGAGAAGAATTATAAATTGTTTGATTTTAGCATATTTATTTGTGAGCAAAAGATTATTGATATAAAAATATCAAATTAATTTGTTTTCTTGAACATTATTTTATATGGATGATGTTTACAAAAAAGTCTTGATATTTGGCCCATTGTTTAGAGTTCAAATGCTTCACGACTTAGATAAAAATGATAAGGTTGATGGAACCTTTGGGCATGTAATTAGTGTAGAGAACCCTGATGCACCTCTAGTTATAGCCACATAAAATGTCTTGTATAAGAATTAGAGTCAATCTAACTTAATTAAAATTTTAAATTAAATTTTTAAAAAATCAGATTTAGCAATAACTTAAATGGGCAAGTAATAAAAATGTCTTGATTATGAGTGCCAAACTTGAGTGGATCTGGATAACACACTCAAAAAAATAAATAAAAACTAAAAAGAAAGAAGGAAAAGCAATGTACGCATATTTCATTATAATGTTTTTCATCAAACAGTCTGGATTATTTCCATTATCAATATGATTTTACCATCATTAAACATGTTGGATTTTACCATCAACATGATATTATTTCCATTAAACATGTTGATTTTACCATCAACATGATATTATTACCATCAACATGGGCATAGTCCCACCGTTGAATTCATTATCATGTTTTTCATCAAATAATTAATCCAACGGTGGGACTATCTCTTATGAAGATAAAATTTTTGGATTGTCCTATCTATCTAAAAAATATTACTTTGAACAGTTGGATTTCAATCTTGGTCCCCACAATGACATTCAGACCCTTTAACTTAGGATTTATCAAAGTCAAAGTCTTAGACTGAGAGTGAGTTGTGATTTTTTATTTATAGAATGGTTTGATGATAAGATTAGTAAAGGACCAATACGTGTCAACTTGATCTTGTGTTTTGTGCACTAAAAAAACTCTTTGTTCTCCTCCTTCATGTTGGCCATGTGGGTTCAGACCATTAGTGGGTTCAGTATCTAGGGTGATTTCCCTAATGACATTAGGAATTTCCTGTTTTGTCAAACAGTAATTTTCTAATGGGTTAGGACTTTCCTTTGTCTTGAGATAGAGTTCTTGGGGGATAAGGATGTAATGGTTATATATATGATGTAATATGTAACCCTGGATAGTCAGTCAATCAGAGAGGCTGAAAGTGGCTGAGATTCCAAGGCTGTGGTTTCACAGATTGGAGGAGAACCTAGTGGAAATTGGTTTCCCGTGGACGTAGGCATCTTTGGCGAACCACGTAAATCTTCTTGTCTTCTTGTGTGGTGATTGGTTGATCTTGGTTGCCTTTGCACACACGCGTACAACAAGTGGTATCAGAGCGAAAGTTGTGCGTGAAAGATCATTGGAAGAAGAGATCGTTGGTCGATCTCTGCTGGGCCCCACAGGGGATCTCTGTTTGCCGCAACAGAAAAACCGGGAAGAAGAAGAAGTGCGCAGGTTCCGTTGCTAACGATCTGCGGAAGAGGACCGGAGAAGAAGACTCTGCCGGATATCTCGGATCTGCGGAAGAGGACTGGAGAAGAAGACTCTCTGCCGGATTTCTCAGATTTGCGGAAAAGGACCGAAAAACCAGGTTGCTGCCGATCGCCTCCGCCCGCCGTCGTCGCCGCACCTGGCTCGACCAGCCAAACCGGCGCAACAGCAGACCGTGGCCGGTGCATCTCTGTGCGTCTGCAACTGGGTTGCAGGCCGAGAGGTTGAAGACGACCAGGAGTTGGGTTTCGGGTCAGGTCCACTCGACCTGAACCCGCAGTGGAGAAAGCCCGGTTCTGCGTTGTTATCAGGTCAGTTCGGGTTCGGGTAGGGTCAAACCCAACCCGTGAAGGAAGCCCAGTAGAACAGGCAGGTTACAGTTCGGGTCAGGTTGACCTGAACCTGTCCGTCAGCAGACGGTCCAGCCCGTTAGCCACCGCGCAGATGTCAGCAGACTGACGTCATCCAGGCTAACGTCAACCCACGTCATCGGACAGACGGTCAACGGCCAGAGTTGACCAGATTGACGGCAGAAATTTGTTTCTGCGATATCTTGATCATCCGAAGTCCGATCGGAGATCCGTTTGCGCCTACGGACTCGTTTCGAGCAGATCTACATGTTAGTGGAAGAAAATTGGCTGTTTGACGGTCAACAAGGAGTTTGACTAAATCAGAAGCGCAGAAAACCGTTTTTGCGATATCGGAGCCATCCGGGGTCGGATTTCAGATCCGTTTCTTCCAGCGTGCTCGTATTGACGAGATCTACAGCTTGGTGCAGGAATTGAGGTCAGTGTTAATTATTTGTTTTTCCTGTTACTTAATTTGATTAAGATGGAGAACAATACTATCAACACTACCATGGTTAAGCTCAACCATTCCAATTGGTTGATCTGGAAACCGAAGATGGAGGATATTCTCTATTGTAAAGATCTCCATGACCCCGTTGAGGGGGATAGTGCCCGACCGAAAGATATGCAAGATGCTGAATGGAACAAATTGTATAGAAAAGCGATTGGTCACATCAGACAGTGGGTTGATAACGGTATATTTCACCACGTGTTTAATGAAACCAATGCAAATACCCTTTGGACAAAGCTAGAAGCAATGTATGATAAAAAGACCTCAGTAAATAAAACCTTCTTGATCAGAAAGCTTGTAAACATGAAATTCAAGGATGGGGGTCAAATCGAAGATCGCATCAATGAGTTCCAAAGTGTGGTAAATCAATTAGCCACTATGAAGATGATCCTTGATGATGAGATGCAAGCTTTATTGCTTCTGAGTTCTTTGCCAGATTCATGGGAGACATTAGTTGTTTCTGTGAGCAACTCTACTCCAGATGGTGTGTTATCCATGAGTCAGGTTACCAGTAGTCTACAGAATGAAGAAACTAGACGAAAATCTACAGGGACAGATAATGCATAGGCCTTTGTTACTGAGAACAGGAGGAGGAGTAAGAGTAGAGGTCCAAAGGGGGGTCGTGGCAAATCGAGAGGTGAATCACAGTCTAAGTCTAGCAGTGAATCACAGAGCAAGAAAAAGTCTGTAAAATGCTTTTTCTGTGGCAAGATGGGCCACATCAGGAAAAATTGTTTTGCCATGAAGGAACAGAAAGGATCCAACAATGAGAAGAAGAATGACAGTGATAACACTACGCTACTTTGGAACAGGAAGTAGTGGTGCTCGCCGGCGATGATGATAAGTGTTTGAGTGTTGCAGATGGTCAGGTTGAGTGGGTTGTTGACACAGCAGCATCCTACCATGCTACTCCCTGCAGGGAGATGTTCACGACGTACAAAGCAGGTGACTTTGGTACTGTGAAGATGGGCAACACGAGTCATTCAGAGATTGTTGGTATCGGTGATGTCTGCATTAAAACCGATATTGGTTGCACAATGACGCTGAAAGATGTGCGACATGTTCCTGATCTGCGGTTGAATCTGATTTCCGGGACTGCATTGGACCGTGCAGGTTATGAGAATTACTTCGGAAATGGCAGATGGAAACTCACTAAAGGGTCTCTTGTTATTGCGAGAGGAACAGCAGATAATACTCTTTATAAAACACTAGTAAAGCTGTGCAAAGATGCGTTGAATGCAATTCAAGACAATTCCTCTCTGAATCTGTGGCATAAGAGGCTTGGTCATATGAGTGAGAAAGGCTTGCAGATGTTGGCAAAGAAGGATTTAATTCCTTGCTCCAAAGGTATATCCCTTGACCCTTGTGATTATTGTTTATATGGTAAATAGCATAGGGTTGCTTTCTCTTCGACATCAAAATTGAAATCCAATGTGTTGGATTTGGTATATTCTGATGTTTGTGGTCCCATAGAGGTCGAATCATTAGGTGGCAATAAGTACTTTGTCACGTTCATCGATGATGCATCCAGGAAAGTCTGGGTTTATCCGTTGAAATCAAAGGATCAAGTGTTCCAGATGTTTCAACAGTTTCATGTCAAGGTTGAAAGAGAAACAGGTAAACTCTTGAAGTGTCTCCGTTCAGATAATGGGGGTGAATACACATCCAACCAGTTCAGAAGCTATTACTTGAAGCATGGCATTCGATATGAAAAGACAGTTCCTGGTACTCCACAACACAATGGTGTGGCAGAGAGAATGAACCGCATTATTCTTGAGAAGATGAGATGCATGATAAGATTAGCACGGTTGCCAAAGTCATTCTAGGGTGCAGCCGTTCTGACTGCCGTTTATCTGATTAACAGATCTTTCTCAGTTCCTTTGAATTATGATCTTCTAGAAAGAAGATGGACAGATAAAAATGTTTCCTATTCACATTTAAAGGTGTTTGGGTGTAAAGCGTTTGTACATGTACCAAAGGAGCAGCGTTCCAAGTTGGACGATAAGGCAGTGAATTGCATCTTTCTTGGTTATGGTGGAGATGAGTTTGGCTACAGATTATGGGATCCAGAGAAAAGGAAACTTATCAGAAGTAGGGATGTGGTTTTCCATGAATATCAGTTCTTTGGAGATGTTGAGAAGATTGATAAGTCTTCTGAGAAAGTTGATGGAGTGGTTGATCTCACACCGACTCCTTCTCCGGTGCAGACTACAGGTGAAGAAGGTGGACAAAACGATCCGGATCGTGATGAGGCACAGGGGTTGGCAGATAATGAGGGTGTTGAGCAGGGGGAGCAGCAGTCTCCTCAGATTGAAACCACGGAACCTCAACTTAGGAGGTCTACACGGGAGCGTCAACCATCAACTAGGTATCCTGCATCCGAATATGTGTTGCTTACTGATGAGGGAGAGTGAGCTAGCTTTCGAGAAGCAATGACTCATGCTGATAAAGATGAGTGGATGAAGGCTATGCAGGATGAGATGAGTTCTTTGAAGAAGAACAAGACTTATGAGCTAGTGCAACTTCCTAAAGATAGGAATATTCTGAAAAACAAATGGGTGTTCAAGCTGAAAAAGGATGAGAATGGAAAACCGGTGAAGCACAAAGCATGGTTAGTGGTAAAAGGCTTCGCACAAATGAAGGGTATCTACTTCAGTGATGTTTTCTCTCCTGTTGTGAAAATGACTTCTGTCAGAATCATTTTGGGTCTAGTCGCCAGCATGGACCTTGAGCTTGAACAGATGGACGTGAAGACCGCGTTTCTTCACGGTGACTTGAAAGAAGAGATCTACATGACTCAGCCAGAGGGGTTTGAGGTAGAAGGAAAAGAACAGATGGTTTGTAAGTTGAAGAAGAGTCTCTACGGGCTGAAGCAAGCACCGAGACAGTGGTACAAGAAGTTTTATACATTCATGTTGAGTCATGGGTACCGGAGGACAGCTGTAGATCATTATGTCTATGTTCGTCGATTTATCGATGGCAGGTTCATCATCCTTCTTTTATATGTAGATGATATGCTGATAATTGGACAGGATAGCAAGTTGATTGGCAAGTTAAAAGAGGAGATGTCAAAGTTGTTTGACATGAAAGACTTGGGTCCCGCACGAACGATATTGGGCAGGCAAATACGTCGTGATAGGAGTTCCAAGCAACTGTGGTTGTCACAGGAGAAATATGTTGAACGAGTTCTCGAGCGGTTCAACATGAAAAATGCTAAGCCAGTTAGCATACCTCTAGCCAGTCACTTCAAACTAAGCAAGCGCTTGTGTCCTACTACAGATGATGAAAAGGAACGGATGGCATGTGTTCCTTACTCCTCTGCTGTGGGGAGTTTTATGTATGCCATGGTTTGTACACGGCCAGATATTGCTCATGCTGTGAGTTTAGTGAGTAGATTTCTCGCAAACCCTGGAAAAGAGCATTGGGAAGCAGTGAAGTGGATCTTTAGGTATTTGAGAGGTACTTCCAAGGTGTGCTTATGTTTCGGAGGCTCAAAACCAGTCATGGAAGGTTAAACTGATGCTGATTTTGCAGGCGATCTTGATCGTCGGTTGTCGACTTCTGGTTATCTATTTACTTTCGTAGGGGGAGCTATTTCCTGGCAATCAAAGTTACAGAAGTGTACAGCACAGTCTACAACTGAGGCGGAATACATAGCTGCTAATGAAGCAGGGAGAGAGATGCTTTGGTTGAAGAGATTCCTTCAAGAACTAGGTTTGAAGCAAGAAGAATATGTAGTTTACTGTGATAGTCAGAGTGCTATGGATTTCAGTGAGAATGCTACATATCATGGTCGCATGAAGCACGTTGATATCAAGTACCATTGGATTCGTGAGGTGATCGAGAAGAACTTCATGAAGCTGGAAAAGATTCATTCGGACAATAATCCCTCGGACATGATGACCAAGGTTGTGTCTAAGGGAAAGCTGGAGCTGTGTTCAGAGTTGGCCAGACTGAACTCCCATTAAGGGGTTCAGGGCATCTTTCCCATGGTCTGGAGGGGGAGATTGTTGGCCATGTGGGTCCAAACCATTAGTGGGTTCAGTATCTAGGGTGATTTCCCTAATGACATTAGGAATTTCCTGTTTTGTCAAACAGTAGTTTTCTAATGGGTTAGGACTTTCCTTTGTCTTGAGATAGAGTTCTTAGGGGATAAGGATGTAATGGTTATATATATGATGTAATCTGTAACCCTGGATAGTCAGTCAATCAGAGAGGCTGAGAGTGGCTGAGATTCCAAGGCTGTGGTTTCACAGATTGGAGGAGAACCTAGTGGAAATTGGTTTCCCATGGACGTAGGCATCTTTGCCGAACCACGTAAATCTTCTTGTCTTCTTGTGTGGTGATTGGTTGATCTTGGTTGCCTTTGCACACACGCGCACAACACTTCAGTTTATTCATTTCAGATATTTATAGAAGCTTGAAAGGAAATAATGATAAGGGACAAGTCATATCTATATAAGAACGTACTCTTTATCTCACAATCTAAATCATGGATTCTAAAAAAATTAAAAATAAATATCCATATCCTATAAATATAAATATAAAGACTATACTCGAGTCACATGGGTTAGGTAGGCCAACCCTAACCTGACCCATTTTTCTGCAAGTCATAAAAACTTAACCTGTGATTGGCCTGTATTTTATGTGGGTCTGGATATGCGGTCATATATAGGTTGGGTTAGGGTCGATTGAAAGGTCAGGGCACTTTTTGCCACCTTTACCCAAATGATATCCCTTTTAATGGAAATAGAATCAAGAGCAAATGAAAAATGAATACAAAACCATCACCCTAGTTACTCAAAATAGCTCATTTGACCATGAAATGCTATGTATTTGATTCTTACATATTCCAATCCAAACAAATAGGCCCTTAAGGTTTAACAGATGACATTGATGCTAAAAAAAATGTGAAATGGGGAGTTTTTGATAAATATTTATATCTTTTTCTTTTCTTTTCTTTTCTTTTTTTTTTTTTTTGTACACTAGTTGAGTGGGGTAGGATTTGTTAGGATTTTTGAATTTGCTAATTCATGGGTTGGAAAAAATTTGGATTCATTGAATTATATTTTATATATCTTTTAGTATAAACCATGGTATGAGTCCCCGGATGTACTTAAATGAAGAAATCGAAGAAAATGCGATAAAGTGAAGTATTTTTCTAAAGATAACAATGTTTAAAAATGTTATATCTCATACATCCAGCGATAGATATGGGTAATTTACCTATCGTTGAAAAGCTCATTTCAAGTACATATCCGTAAAGTTAAATATTGTATCAATCGGAACTAAAATGACAAATTATAGTCTCGAAAAGTATGCAGAAATTTGTGCTGAGTTTCATCCAATCAATCGGGTAAACATCCAATCAATCCAACCTTTGATTGATTAATCGAGTGTTGTACATAAACCCACCGACTTCATAAAAACCTTTTCTGTTTATGTGAGAGTTGCTTGTTCTGTTCATAATTGGACTCTAACCCTAAGGCACGAATTGTGAGTTATAAAAACGAGTATTTCTTTTTAATATATCTTCATAATCTGAGTTAAGATTTTACATTAGAGATTTTATCAAGATTTTGTATAAAAGATTGAGCTGAAGGCTTCAAGTGGGTGCTTCTACTTTGTTGTGGGAGATTTGTTGATTCTACATCTTCGTAGAAAATTGTTGTCTCATTGAAGAGATTAGTTTGAGATGTTAATCAAAGCACTAATAGTGGAGCATCAAGGGACTGCATGTCGAGTTGAGAAATCTAGTAAGAACAATCATAACGCTTTTTGTTGAGGGAATAATTGTAGGGTTGTGAGTATATATTGTAATTAAGGAAGTTATTTTTTGATTTTATCTACTTTGGACTTGTAGTTTTTTCTCATTTTGGTTTTCATGTTAAATATTGAGTCGCCTTCTTTATATAGTTGATTACTTTTATTTTTTGCTGCATAAAAGTAATATTAATTAAACTACAATTTAAAATAAATCAAGGGCTTAAAAACCTTCATGACCCAAGATAAAGGAAGCGTGCACATGTAGGACAAGGTAGTGATGGGTTAGTGAAGCCTGATCTAGGATAACTGTGTAATAAATCGGTTTAATCTGGACCCTTTGTTATAAGGGCAGATCCGACGGTTGTTATTGCTTAGGGTTACTATTTATTAGGGCTTTTGTTATTCTGAGGGTGTGGTGAAAAGAGTGAGTTGGTTTTCTGCAGAGAAGAACCAAAGGAGAGTTGTGTGCTCTTGTAATCACGAGGAGAAGGCTGTTCTTCTCGTGGGTGATCTCTAACAATAGTGAAACATGTTTGAATCTCCGTGGACGTAGCCCACATCGGGTGAACCACGTAAATCTGTGTCTTTTGTGTGGAGTGTTTGTTCTTCTGGTTTCTTTCTCTTTTCCCAACAACTGGTATCAGAGCGTGGGGTTAAGATCGTGGGATCGTGGAGTTTCTGTTTACAGCAACTTGGATCCGGGCTCGATCGTCGACTGTCGCACGCCGTCACCGGAGGAGACGACCGGAGAAGAAGAAAAAAAAAAAAAACCAACTCGGTGTTCTCCTCTCCTCCCTGCCTGCCGCCATCGCCTGCTGCCCTTCCCGGATCAGACGGCCGCCACAGCCTGCTGCCCCGCCCGGATCAGACGGAGAAAAGGCCGAGCGCCGTGGATCCGAAAATCGCGCGCATCTCGGTCACCACTGAGATCATCGCCGGGATCCTCGCCGTCCTTGTCGCCGGAGAAGACGCCCTCAACCGCTGCCAACCCCGCTGCCGTCGCCGAGAACGAAGACACGCACTGCCGCTGCTGCAGAACCCATGACAGAGAACAGAGGAAGAAGAAGAAGACGGTGTTTCGGGCCGGGTCAGGTCAAGTTCGACCCGACCCGAGTGCAGCGCAGCCCAGAGCAGGAACAACAGGCTACGAGTCAGGTCAGGTCAGGTTAGACCCGACCCGATCGCACAGAAGCCCAGCAGTTCAGAGGCGGTTTGGTTTCGGGTCAGGTCAGGTCCGACCCGACCCGTTAACAAAAGGTCCAGCCCAGTCAGCAGGTTAAGGCCGGGTCAGGTCAGGTTCGACCCGACCTGTCTGCAGTCGGTCCAGCCCAGCGCAAACGGGCAGTTCAGTTCCGGGTCAGACGAACCCGACCCGGGTCCGCTCCAAAAGCCCAGCCGACTGCGCAGCGACGTCAGCAGTGACGTCAGCAACGGTCAACGTCCAGGTTTGACCAGATTCGACGGCCAGAATTGTTTTGCAAGTTTCGAGGTCATCCGGACTCCAAATTGAGCTCTGTTTTTTTCTGTGTACTCGTTGCGACGAGATCTACGAGATAGACGGAACAGATTGACTGTTTGACTAACAGAAAAATTATCAAGTAAATAGAGCTTGGTTTGAGTGGGAGCAATGACGGACGATACAAAGCAAACGATTGAGAAGTTCAATGGCCAGAATTTCGCATATTGGAAGATGCAGATAGAGGATCTTCTTTACCAGAAAAATTTCTACTTGCCACTTGGAGGAAAAGCCCAGAAGCCTGCAAATATGTCCGATCCAGAGTGGGAAGTGCTTGACAGAAAAGCTTTAAGTACGATCAGACTCTCTTTGAGTAAATCTGTTGCATTCAATATTTCTAAAGAGCAAACCACTGAAGATGTTATGGCTGCCCTTTCACAAATGTACGAAAAACCATCTGCTTCAAATAAAGTACATTTGATGAAAAGATTGTTTAACATGAAGATGACTGAAGGTGGGATTGTCACTGAACATGTAAATGAGTTCAACACAGTCATGAGCCAATTGTCATCGGTAAAAGTACATTTCGATGATGAGATATGGGCATTGCTGTTGTTATCATCTTTACCAGACAGTTGGAGTGGTATGGTTACTTCACTGAGTAATTCCTCGGGATCAAGTAAACTGAAATTTGATGATGTTGTGAGTGCTGTCATCGATGAAGAACTTCACAGGAAATCCTCAGGTGAATCATCAGGAAGTGCATTGAATGTGGAAAACAGGGGAAGGCAAAATGAAAGAGGTCAGAGTCGTGGAAGATCTAAATCTAGAAGCAAGTCAAGATCGTCAAAAAGTAAAATCACATGCTGGAATTGTAACAAAAAGGTACATTTCAAAAAGGATTGCAGAGCCCCAAAGAAAAATAAGCAAAGGAATAGTAACAATGACAGCGATAGTGATGCTTCCGCAAATGTTGCAGGTGATACTGTTCATGATGCTTTAATTCTTTCCTTTGATTATAAATCTGAATCTTGGGTCATAGATTCTGGTGCGTCCTTTCATGCCACTGCACACAAAGAATATCTCTAAAATTATGTGAAAGGTGACTTTGGAAAAGTTTATCTCGGTGATGATGAACCTTGTGATATAATTGGCAAAGGAGATGTTCAGATAAAATTGCCAAACGGAGGCACATGGCAATTGAATGATGTCAGGCATGTACCGAGCCTTAGAAGAAACCTCATATCTGTTGGTCAACTTGCAAGTTCTGGTTATGTCACAACCTTCGGAGGTGACTCTTGGAAGGTGACAAAAGGGAGTATGGTTGTTGCTCGCGGTAAGAAAAAATGTACTCTTTACTTGTCTCATAGCAGTACTAATTCCATTGATGTTGCAGATAAAGGCACAGACACAAACACATGGCATTGTAGACTCGGACACATGAGTGAGAAAGGGATAAAAATCCTTCACTCGAAAGGTAAGCTACAAGATCTCAAGTCTTTGGACTTAGAGTTCTGTGAAGACTGTGTTTTCGGTAAGCAGAAGAAAGTCACTTTCTCTAAAGTAGGGAGGAAAGCAAAATCAGAAAGATTGGAGCTGGTTCACACGGATGTGTGGGGACCAACACAGGTATCTTCTCTTGGTGGATCTTCTTACTTTGTTACATTCATTGATGATGCTACTAGAAAATTATGGGTTTATCCTATGAAACACAAGTCTGATGTGTTTGGTATTTTCAAGAAGTGGAGAGCTTTGGTTGAAAATGAAACAGGTCTGAAACTGAAATGCCTGAGATCTGATAATGGGGGTGAGTACTGCAGCAAGGAGTTTGAGGAGTATTGCTCCACAAATGGAATAAAGCGAGAAAAGACCATTCCTAATACACCACAGCAAAATGGTGTGGCAGAGCGTATGAACAGGACCATTGCAGAACGTGCCAGAAGCATGAGGCTGCACGCTGGATTGCCAAAGCAGTTTTGGGCAGAAGCAGTGAGCACTGCTGTATACTTGATCAATCGTGGGCCCTCAGTACCTTTGGATGGTGGATTACCAGAGGAAGCTTGGAGTGGAAAAGAGGTAAATCTTTCACACCTAAAAGTATTTGGCTGTATCTCTTATATTCATGTTGATGCTCAGAAAAGGGACAAACTAGATCCTAAATCCAGAAAATGCACTTTCATTGGATATGGTTCTGATGAATTTGGTTATCGCTTCTGGGATGAAGAAAATAGAAAGATCATCAGAAGTAGAAATGTTGTATTCAATGAGAAAATTTTGCATAAGGATCGGGATAATGTGCAAAAGGATAATACAGAGTACTTAGACACAGAGGATGTTCCTGAAAATGATGCACCTGAATCACATGAAAATGTAAACCCACAGGTGGAACCTCACACACCTACACCGGTAAGAAGGTCATCCAGGGTTCATAAGCCTACACATCGTTATTCACCTTCAATGTATTACTTGTTGTTAACTGATGGTGGTGAACCAGAATGTTATGAAGAGGCAATGCAGGTTGATACTCGGGCTAAGTGGGAGCAAGCCATGGAAAATGAGATGCAATCATTACTGTCAAATCAAACATGGGACTTAGTTCAGTTGCCTGAGGGAAAGAAGGCATTGCATAACAAGTGGGTGTACAGGTTGAAGGATGAACATGACGGCAGTAAGAGATATAAGGCCAGATTAGTTGCAAAGGGCTTCCAGCAGAAGAAAGGTATTGATTATTCCGAACTGTTTTCTCCTGTGGTTAAGTTAAACACAATCAGAAGTGTTTTGAGCATTGTGGCCGTAGAAGATTTACATCTTGAACAATTAGATGTCAAAACTGCATTTCTCCATGGTGACTTGGAAGAGGATATCTACATGTATCAGCCACAAGGATATGCTGTCTCAGGAAAGGAGGACATGGTGTGTAAACTCAAAAAGAGTTTATATGGCTTGAAGCAGGCCCCAAGACAATGGTATATCAAATTTGACAGGTTTATGTGCAACACAGGTTATAACCGATGTCATGCAGACCATTGTTGCTATTATAAAAACTTCGATAACTGTTATATCATTCTCCTTTTGTATGTAGATGACATGCTTGTTGCAGGATCGAACATGCAAGAAATAGATAATCTGAAGAAACAGTTGTCAACGGAGTTTGAAATGAAGGATTTGGGGGCTGCGAATCAAATTCTCGGCATGATAATCACTAGAGACAGAACAAATCATACATTGAAGTTGTCTCAGGTAGAATATGTTGAAAAGGTCCTACACAGATTCAACATGCAAGGTGCTAAGCCAGTTAGCACTCCACTAGCAAGTCATTTCAAACTCTCAAAAGAGTTGTCTCCTAAGACAGAACAGGAGAGAGATGACATGTCAAAGATCCCATATGCTTCAGCTGTTGGCAGTTTGATGTATGCTATGGTTAGCACAAGACCTGATATTGCTCATGCAGTGGGAGTTGTAAGCAGATTCATGGGTAACCCTGGAAAAACACATTGGGAATCAGTTAAGTGGATTCTCAGATATCTGAGAGGAACTACTAATGTAGCATTGTGTTTTGGAGGACCAAAACTCAAACTGGAGGGTTATGTTGATTCAGACTTGGCAGGAGATCTTGATAGAAGTAGGAGTACTACTGGATATGTCTTCACCTTGGGTAGTGCAGCAATCAGTTGGAAATCACAATTACAGGATGTTGTTGCACTTTCTACTACAGAAGTAGAGTATGTCGCCGCTACAGAAGCTAGCAAGGAAATGATTTGGTTACAGGAGCTAATGGAAGAGTTGAGTAAGAAGCAGGAGGACAGCAAGCTGTACAGTGATAGTTAGAGTGCCATTCATCTTGCGAAGAATTCGGCATTTCATCCAAGAACCAAACACATTCGGATAAGATATCACTTCATATGGTGGCTTCTAGAAGAAAAGGTGTTGAAATTGGATAAGATTCCCACAAGTCAGAATCCAGCAGACATGCTTACAAAGGTGGTGCACATTGAGAAACTGAAGCTGTGCTCAGCTTCAGTTGGACTTCTTGTTTGAAGACAAGGTGATGAGATTTGAACCTGTGTTCTGTTATTGCTACCGCCATTCAGTGTGATCAGTCTTCAAGTGGGAGATTGATGGGTTAGTGAAGCCTGATCTAGGGTAACTGTGTAATAAGTCGGTTTAATCTGGACCCTTTGTTATAAGGGCAGATCCGACGGTTGTTATTGCTTAGGGTTACTATTTATTAGGGCTTTTGTTATTCTGAGGGTGTGGTGAAAAGAGTGAGTTGGTTTTCTGCAGAGAAGAACCAAAGGAGAGTTGTGTGCTCTTGTAATCACGAGGAGAGGGTTGTTCTTCTCGTGGGTGATCTCTAACAATAGTGAAACAGGTTTGAATCTCTGTGGACGTAGCCCACATCGGGTGAACCACGTAAATCTGTGTCTTTTGTGTGGAGTGTCTGTTCTTCTGGTTTCTTTCTCTTTTTTCCAAGAGGTAGTTGAGAAATGTTGCTCCTTGCCACTTGGGCAAAGAGCTGTCCTCTTCTCTTATTTGTGCTAAAATTTTGTTAGAGTTGATTCAGAAAAGATAAAGCCTTTAGGTTCAATATAAATCTTTTTTCAAAAAAGAGGTGAGATTGTGATCTTGTGTTTCACATGGACTGACTTCACAGTAGATTCGTTCACAAAGCTCTTTCACAAGGGATGTTTTTGAAACACATGCACTGGAAATGGGACCTAGGGTTGCAAACAAGTGGGGTCCAGGACGGAACTATATCCCATACCCAAGGAAACAATCAGATGGATCCAGATCCGTGAGAAAAAGAGAACAGTTTGATGAAAAAGATTGAAAAGAAACGCGACTAATGAAACTAGTAGATGGCATTAAACCCAAGTGGAAGAATGATAGATTTGTACGATTAATGCCATCAAGTCAAGCTAATGGTAAAAACGTTTAGGGCACGTTTCTATAATCTATTTAGGCTGAAAAGTACCTATTATGTGCAGGAAAACTAAATTTTCATGCGTTTGGTGTTGTAAAAGTCTACATCAAAGCATAGCTAGAAAATTAATAATCTTTCAAAAAAAAATAAAAAAAAAAGCATTTCGAAGCCCTAGGACATCGAGGGCTCCGACGAGGCTGGCAAGGTGTGTCGTCCCTCACCTCACCTCTTGGTGGGATGGAAGGACAATGGAGGTGGTAGCAAAAGGATACAATTGTGGTTATAGCAAAGTGGATCTTAGCTTTGAAATGGTATTGTGTTTGGATGGTGCTTGGCTTAATGATGATTAGATTGATGATCTCCTTTGAGGATCAGGGATTAATTGGGCTCATGTTAGATGATGATAGATTTGACAATGGGTTGTGAAGTGGGCATTTGTTATGATGACGATGGTAGCCCATAATTGATGAGAAAAAGGGGAGGATGATGGATTTGAGGATGGGTGTTGTAGGACATCTGTGATAATGATGACGATGATGATCGCTTATAATTGATGAGAAAGAAGAGGAGACCATGGATTTGAGGATTGTACTAGAGTGAGCATCTATACGACAAAGACGACTCGGTATCATGACGAGCCATAGCCAAACCAATGAATATGTAGCTTCACCAAACATAATTAGGAGCAATCATTGAGGAAAAAAAAAAAAACAACTACACCCGACATAAATATTAATTTCTACTAAAAACCATTTCCATGGTATTCATTTAACAAAGAATTTGTTTAAATGTATACACCATGTGACTGTGAATGCGGAGAATCCTACAGTGGGTTCGGGATCTACATAGAGAATTCGCCTCATGCTTAAGACATGCTGTGAGATTGAAGCTTATCATGGATTGCGGTAGTTGCTATTGTTCTATATGCACAAGTCCATCCTAAACTTGGTACATTGCTATTGTTCTATATCGACTAGTCCATTCTAAACTATTCTTCCAATTTTAACATTTGACATTTTATAAAAATAAGAAATGCGAAATGATTTGTAATATTCTTTTCTTTCAAACATTCAAGAAGCTTAGGGTCTATATCTTTTCATAACAGAATACATAGGAATTGAATACTAAACATTTATTATTAAATGATATCGATCCAAAGATGATTAAATAGGTGAAAAGGTAAAAAATATAGTATAGTGATGTAGTTTGATCTTAACTTTTTTAAATTTGAGTCACTTAAATGATGGTTGAGTATTCATTTCTCATTTTTCCTCTCTTAGTTGGTAGCTAATAAATTTTTTTATATCCACCTTTATTTTTTTCGTCTTCAATTACTCATACGATACAAAATAAAATTCCTAGAAATCTAAGAGCATGAATCAAACATGCCCATAATAAACAACCCCTCATCCATGGTTGTATAGGCTAGGACATGTGAAAGGCTTTTGAACACCGATCCCACTTCCATAATTTGATGTCAGGCTCCTGAAATGAATGCCACTGTGATGAATGCGTGGCTGTTTTTAAACACCCTTCCTGCATAAGTAAAAAATCATGCTCGTCTCGGCTTGAATGCTACAGGGATAAATGCAAGGCTTTTATTCGTTGTCCCCACTAACATTGATTACAATAGTACCATAGTGAATGGTACTGAGAAAAATCGAAGGCTTTTGTCAGTCTTGCTCCTGTAGTGGAAGTCACTGAGATAAATGCAAAGGAAGTACAATCATTGCCATTTAGCATTTGTAGAATTGTGGACAAAACAGAAGGTTTGATTCAGGAAATGGTCAAGTCCAACTGGTTGGACTATAATTGCAGTCTAAGCCAGCTTATGCGGCCAATTTGAGTTGCTTACACGCATTGTTGATGCTTGGATTATAGGACTTTATATATATATATATATTTATATATGTGCAGAATTGTTAAAGAAAAGTTCACAAAACTCCCCATTTTGGAAACTCTTTTTTTTGTTGTCTTATTATTTTATAGTGTGGAATTCACTTTGAGCCAATTCAATCCTTTTATGATTATCATCATCATCATCATCATCATCAAAGCCTTATCACAACCATGTTGGGGTCGATTACATGAATTCTATTTCTCCATTCCGTTATATTTTGAACTAAATCTTTCGATCAATTCAATCCTTTTATGAATTGTCATTAATCCAATTTCATACATATCCAACTATTATTCATCGTTGAATTGAAATTCTAAGAAAAAAGATGCTTCTAAAATCATTAAGCTTCGTGTTCATAAATAAAGGGGCTAAGATAATTTAATGGAGTTTAGATTTTAAATATATAAGTCTTATTTAAATATTTTTATTCAAAAGCATTTCATAGTTGTCATGCATCATAGTAAGCCTCCCACTTAGAAACGTGTCTTTCTAAAATGAAAAAAAGACTTTAATGTTAGAATAGAAAACAGAAGAGTAGAGGGAGGCAGAGAAAGAGCTCTTATTAATGAGATCGGTGGATACATCATGGGGGAGGAGGATCTTATTTATAGAATAAGATTACTTCCTCCCCAAACAACCTAATAGGGAAAGACTCTAACCCTAAGTAATCCACTTATCTCATGTGGGTCCCAATGTGGGCATCCACCTATGATAATTCATCTTATAATATTCAAAATCTTTCCAGTGTTCCTCATTGTTAAAATATTGTCTTTATTTGATGATCATAATTAATAATCTCTAAGGGGGTTTTGGAAAAGAACTGGCGAAGAGAATTATTAATTATTTTAGATCACATGTATAGACCACAAAAAATTTGGACTGGTTGTAAGAACTAAATATGTTTGAAGTAAATCAAGATTTAAACCGTAAAAACGACTTTCATATAGTCAAATTCTACCTCTCATTCCAATCCGCTTGTCAACAGATTCCTGTTGATGTATGTTAATTGAAGATGTGATGGTAGGAAAGGAAAATGTCCCAAGCACTAACTGGATCAAAAGCGACTGAAATTGAGCTAATTGGATTGGAGCTACATTTCACATTCATAAATTTTTGTTGTTGATGTGACAAAAGTATTATATTTTAACTTATGCAGCCTCTTCCTTTATCTGAGCTGAGCTTTAGATTTGACGGTACACTCTAACTTGGATGATAGTAACCTGGAAACGCCCAAAGCATTGATTCTTGAAACTTAAATAGAGTAAAAGTTCCAAAGCGGAAGTCTACTGTACAGTTAGATGGTAACATGGAACCTTGAAGAAGACATTCTGCAACAAGGCGTAGCTCAATTTTGGAGAAATGGAAGGAAGAAGAATTAATGAATGCGACCATGGATTTGGTGGACGTTAGAGTTAGGGAACTAGGCTCCATGCAAATCTGAATTCTACGATATGGTCAAATTTGATTTCATTAATAAAGGTTTGTTTTTCTACTGTAAATTTTAGAATACGGTTGATCAAAAGATAACCTTAAGCGTTTTCATATTTGATAAAAAGAAAAATTTAAATTGCTCAAAATATATATCCTTCTCTTTTTGGCAATGTGGTTAAACTCTATCCTAACAATAAAAATTTGTCTCACTAAGAGATTTAGCTTTATAACCTTTGTTTTTTCTCATCAATAAGATTTAGCATAATTGATCATGATATATTTCAATATTTAATTCAAGCATCTTTTATTTGATGGATTGTATGCCTGATCTTGATCTTTTGGTGGGATAAACATTTACGGCACACATTATAAATGTGGATGATACTTATTTTAAACAATTATAAATTTTAGTAAGTGGGCTGCATGGTGGAGCCCCAATAATAAGGTGGGGTTGGCTGTGAATCACCTCTACTTCTTTAGATTTCTTTACTTGCACTATTTAGTGAGGGAGAGGAGTGAAACTTCAGGATGGCTCTCGCTGCTAGATAAGAATGCAGCTTTTTTGAATTTTGACTAAAAGAATATATATATATATATATTTATATTTTTTGTCATTTAGTAGCATGGTAAGTATTTTTTTATTTTTTTAACAAAAAAGTAGAGATATTATTTAAAATATGATATATTTTAATTTGATTTAATTTTTTGAGTCTCTTAAAACGACCATTCAACTCGCTATAAATGGCAAAATAATTTTAGTTATTAGGGCCTTTAAAATCGATGAGTGAAATAATAAAAACCCTAAAGTGAGCCCACTTATTAAAAGCTCAAGTATTATTATTATTATTTTCTTTTATGAAAAGATTCTCAACAATGGCATGCAAAGAAACATGTGTTCCTCTTTTTCTCTCTCTCTCTCTCTCTCTCTTTTTTTTTTTTTTTTGGGAAATAACATTTAACTGGCCTAGCCTTCCGGTTCTAGGCAGGATTAATTCAGAACATCACATATACACAGAGTGAGATCCGATTTTCAAGGTAGGCCCTACTAGTGAAGAACCCCCTTCATCACTGAGGATCCAGACTCCACCCATTTTCCACTCCATGTCAGAGAAACCGTGTTCTGAGGCAGGCCCTCACAAATCCTGACTCCTCCTCCTTCCTAGTTCCTCCCTTCCTCCTCGCAGCACACAGACAGAAACATTGTCATCAGTCAATCAAATCCCCCAACAAGTCCAGGGCCCATTCTCCTCCATCTTTCTTACAATTACAATTACAAACCACCAACCAAACCCCCTCCACATCTCTCACATCTGAAACTCCACCATATCCCACAGATCTCACACACATTCCCACCCATTCACCATTTCATCTCAAAATCAAACCCAAAACCAACACCCCCCCACCCCCACCTTCTTTCTTTCCCCTTGTTCAAAGTCAAAATCAAAATCAAAATCAGAATCAGAATCAAAATCAGAATCCCCTCCTCCAAGGTCCAAACCCAAAGAAAGAAAGAAAGAAACAAAGAATATGTCTCTAGCAGCAGGACTGAAATTTGAGTCCCTCAACCCCAAGCAGTACTATGCCACAAGTAGCCTGGTGATCGGCTACGCCCTCTGCTCCAGCCTCCTGGCCGTGATCAACAAGTACGCCATCACCCTGTTCAACTTCCCCGGCCTCCTCACCGCCTTCCAGTACCTCACCTCCGCCCTCGGCGTCTGGGTCCTCGGCAAGCTCGGCCTCCTCTACCACGACCCCTTCTCCCTCGACACCGCCCGCCGCTTCCTCCCCGCCGCCGCCGTCTTCTACCTCGCTATCTTCACCAACACCAACCTCCTCCGCCACGCCAACGTCGACACCTTCATCGTCTTCCGCTCCCTCACCCCCCTCCTCGTCGCCGTCGCCGACACCGCCTTCCGCCGCCAGCCCTGCCCCTCCAAGCTCACCTTCCTCTCCCTCCTCACCATCCTCGCCGGCGCCGCCGGCTACGTCGCCACCGACTCCGCCTTCACCCTCACCGCCTACTCCTGGGCCTTCGCCTACCTCGTCACCATCACCACCGAGATGGTCTACATCAAGCACATTGTCACCAATCTCGGTTTGAACACCTGGGGCTTCGTCTTCTACAACAACTTGCTCTCTTTGATGATCGCCCCACTCTTTTGGATCCTCACTGGGGAGTATAAGGATGTCTTTGCCGCGATGGGGGCCAATTCCGCCAATTGGGTCGAGCCCGGAGCCTTCTCCGCGGTGGTGCTGTCCTGCGTGTTCGGGCTGCTCATTAGTTTCTTTGGGTTTGCGGCCAGGAAGGCCATCTCCGCCACTGCATTCACCGTGACTGGCGTGGTTAACAAGTTCTTGACGGTTGTGATTAATGTGTTGATTTGGGATAAGCACGCGACGCCATTTGGGTTGGTTTGTTTGTTGTTTACCATCATTGGGGGTGTTCTTTATCAGCAGTCGGTTACTCGGGTTGGAGCTGCGGCTTCGCCCAAGAATGATTCTGCGGCCGCCGCCAAGCTGATGGACGGTGGTGATAGTGATGGTGATGGAGAGGAGAGTAGGAGTGAGGTATGACTGTATCAGGTCAGGTGAGTTTTTTTTTTTTTTTTGGTTGGTTTACCCCCACTTTTCTAGTGTATGATTTCTAGGAATGCATTGTTTTTGAGATTTTTAATTGTTTCAAGAAGCTATATTTGGATGTATCAAGCTTAATTCATGATATTGTAGCTGGATCATGAAATTTAATATTGCATTGAATGAGAAGATCCTCATTGTCTTTATGTCATCTTTTGTGGTTGATGGTTTACTTGGTATGTGCTTCTCACTTGGGTTTCTTTTGTTGATGATGTGGTCTCTTTCTTTCTGTATTTTAAATGCCAGCAGGCTACAAGTTCTTGGAAATAGTGTAGTTACTGTTATTTTTAAATTGATAATTTCTAGTATGCAGATGAGGAGATGGAAAGCTGATCTTCTTCATACTGTCTAAAGTTACATGTAAGACATATATATTTCTTCAGAATTCAACTGAAATGAATCTCTGATCTTGTTCTTAGTTTTAGAAATTAGTTTCTACCAACTCCCTTTCCTCAGAATTGACATAATGTCTCAAATGTTTTTAGCTCCCTTCTTCCTCCCAGGCCCACTGAGTTCCATGGCTGCCTTTTTATTTATTTACTTTTTTTTTTTTGGGGGGAACCCCAAATTGCCCAATACATGTTACTAGGACAAAGTTGTGTTCTTTTTTTTTATTTAACCTTTTTCTTTTAAAGATTTTAGTGTTAAAAAATGCGATGTATATCAAATGGCAGCTAAAAATAAGATCCCTCACAAACATGGAATCTGACTATTCTAAATCTTGATTATGACCAAGAAAGCAAGATGGTCCATCTGCACTTATCCAAGTTGGCTAGATTGCTATTAGTTATGCAATTAGCGGCCTAGCCTTTTGGTTCCACTTGGCCCTATCTACGGTGAATCCTACCAGCTCACACCCTGTATCAAACAATGAATTGGCACATTCCATTTTGACACACATCTAGGATCCAACTTTTACTCACTGCTGAATTGATAATGCAAAAACTAAATAAAGCACTTAATATTCATACTAAAAATGACATTTGATTCCTGAAAATAAATGCTAACGATGATTTTGGCATGCATTTTTCTTGCTTATGATTGGCCTTCACCTGGACCCTTGCTTTGCTCCATCACCCGTTATTGGTATACATGCAAGTAGGCCCCACAGGCTGGGCCGTTCTTTTGCATTTAGTGACTTGGCGGCTTTGGAATAGACCTCCAGTTTCAAACATGAATAAAAGAAAGGTGTCATATTTGTGCTGCAGACAGAGCAGATGTATTCACTCATGCTAACAAAGATGTCGGTGAGATAGCTCCCTTAGCCGAAGAGAAGGGAGGCTGTAGGTTCAAAGCAAGTTTCAGAATTTTGTTTATCATAAATCTACCCTTTTTCTTTTGATTCGTAACATGACTTGAACCCACCTCCCCATTTGGGGATCCCTTCACATGAGTTCATCTGCCCTTTTCTTTTTCTTTTTATTTATCCATTTGGCCATCCCTTCACATGAGTTCATCTGCCCTTTGGTTTTTCTTGTTATTTATTTTTTCTTTTTAATCATTGTTTGAGGAAACTATATTTCCATGTGTCTAGTACGATCTTTGGGTCATTACTGTTTTCCTTTTCTTTTTGCCTTTATCCTTTTCCCTCTTAGTTCTTTAAGTGGCAGTTACATTTGTAGTGTCCATTTAATTAATTGAATATATTGTGGAGCGGACACATTTTTAGCACTATTCACAATAATATGGTATCAGATCAAGGTTGAGGACTGGAGGTATGAGTATGTCCTTCCTTCTCCATTATTTTCTCCTCTTCTTACCCCTTCTTCATTCATGATCCCACTTTGCTTATACTTTCTTCTTCTCCTCTCGTGTATTACTGATTCTGGCTATTGGACCTTTTTTTTTTCTTTTAAACAAAGGGAGTTGTGAGAAGAAAAAAAGGCCTCTCTGCTGTTCATGTATAGATGCTTTTGGAGTTGTTGATTTGATTTAGGGCACATTTGTGTGGCATTGTTAAAGCAATTTTGAAACCACCCCCCCTCCTCTCTCTCTCTCTCTCTCTCTCTGCCTTAAGGGAAATGGTTTTTTGTAGTATTGCAAAAGATTATGTGCCGTCATTTTTTCTTTCGGATAAGGTGCTGCACCAAACTGTGGAGAAACAACAAGCATGGAAAAGCAATCCCCTTAGATTTACTGTTCATCGGATGTGGTTGGACATATTGATCTGATTTCAAGACTATTCTCGTGTCTCATTAGCTGTGTTTCGCTTTGTCTATGAGAAGTTTAAGATTAAGTAGGTTGTTCAATATGTCATCTGGTTGCTATTTGGTGTTTTCTTTGAAACTGGTCAAACAAGAGAAAGATGAGTAACGACATAGCCCCATTTTCTGTTTACTATGTTTTGGGTGAGTTAAACGCTGTTGCAGTCCCTCTTATTAGGCGTATAAAACAATTAGGAGTCTTTATTTTAGTTTGATTTGAATTTTTTCAGCAAAGATTTAGAGATTTAGTTTCCTGATTTAATTTTTGTTGAAATTAGGGAAGATTTAGAAATTTAAATCCTACTAGGAAAGGGGGATGTCCAATTATTCCTATAAATATGCAACTTGTCCACTGGGTGAGAGCTTTTCATTATTCAATAAAGAATTGTTCTGTTTTTCCTGTGGTTGTATCTCTCTTTGATTGGGAGAGTGTGTGTAGAATCACTCAGCTGGGCCTTATTTGGAGCTTGGTGTTTCGCTTGGAATCTCACCAACCCACATTGTTGAGTTGGTCTATTTTGTTCGCCGTTCTGGGACTGCATCAGTTTAAGTTCGTGAATTAAGTAGACAAATTGTTTCAAGAATGTTAAATAACAAGAACCCCTAACCTTTGAAATGCCATACAGTTGAAGACCAAGTAGAACCTTCATTGGCCACGAGCATTAGAAATTGTCTTGAAGGAAAATAGAAATCTGACTCTGTGAATGCCTGAATGGTGTAATTAAGGACCCTTGTTCCGATGATTTAGGGGATGTGAATTGGAAGTTGAATAGATCATGTATCATATCTTGGATATTCAACCATATGGAAGAAGATATCAGTAAAGGCCATTTCTTCTATCCACTGCAATAGAAATATGAGAAACCAGTGAGTTGTATGCTGACAATAGTTATATTGCAAGAATGTACCAGATCCTATTCTTTCGATAACATGCAGTTCCATTGTCCTAAGGATGCTGAGAGAGGGAGGGAGTAGGCACCTTGGAATTCCTTGTTGGTGGTCTGAATTAGGAGTTTGAGCTAGTTCGGGCTAACAGTAACATTCCTGGATCAACTGTTATTTTCTCCTGTTAATGCTGTCTGTTCTCCTGTACTTAAATGTGCGGCGGTGCTGTCTTCTTTTACTAAGCATCCTGCATTGGCTGCTAAATCAAGAGGAATTGAAGTTGGAGGAGATAGAGGTCAGGGCTGTGGTGGTCCATGATGGTGGAGGCTGTGGAGGACATTATGGTCTTCGGTGGCCATGGCTGTGTCCATGGCATGGTGATTATGGATGCCATCATATCTGTGTGGTGATAGGCTCTGCACACATTGTGGCAGATGAAACCATATTGTTGTCACTTGCTGGAATTTACAGGGATGGCTGCTATTTCATGATAATGTGGGTTCAACGGAGGCTATTAGCTCTCATGCCGGTCACTCTACCGGTACCGAGTAATACATCCTGCTGGTGATAATGTATAGAATTTGAAAGGTCAACGTGATGTGCTGTTTAAGAACAGGCCTCTTCTTGAGGGAGCATCTTCTCTTACTTCTCATGCCAGTTCTCTTTGATCTGATCAGGAAACACCTCACGTGTAGACATTTTTTTTTTTTTGAATGGTAGACAGAATTGTTTTTGAATCAAATTAAATCAAGAAGTAACTATGTAAATGGTTAAAAGCTACTATTTGATACTGAATAATAATTTTGCCTGAGAAAATGATGTTTTCTTCGCCTAGTTGAGAAGGAAACTGTATCTCCTACTTTTGCAAAAAGTAGTTAAGAGGTGTTTTACTTTGTTCCTCTTATATGAAAATAGGTAGGGAAAATAAAGGCCTCTTGATGCAAAATAGACTCATGATCTATGGGTCAACCAGCCCTTTGGGCCCAGAACGTAGGCCCAACAGTACAGCCAGTTGATTACGAGTTTGAAATAATTGGGTATCTTTAAATTAGCTTGATTTGGATTAATTTTAGTATGAAATTCGGAGATTATTTAGTTGAGTAGTTTTCAGGTGTTGGTGCTAGGCACCAAGCACAGCCACTCATTTGTGGCTGTACTTGAGAATTTCAACAAGTACAGCCACAAATGAGTGGTTGTGCTTGGTGCCTGGCACCTGAAAATTTCACTTATTTAGTTAGTAGATTTTATTTGATTTAGGGTAGATTTTGATTGGAATTGTTTTCAGATTAGGATTAGGACTCAAGTCTATGTAAAGGTTGTAATCCCTCCTTAGGGATGAGTTGACTGATTAAAAAAAATTTTCTCCTTGGGTTTGCGTTCAGTCGTCCGCCTTTGGTGTGAGATGAAGACTGCTTGTGGTGTGAAGCCTAGACATGTGATCTATCCCTAAGCTTCAGCTTGGAGAGTAGCTTCTGGCTACTTGTCCCTTACCCACCCTGCATTATTTCTCTGGTGAAAAGTTACTTGCCTCATTTTTCTCCATGTCCAAATGGCCTGTTGTTTTAGCTCCATGTCCAAATTTACTCCAACGTGAGTCCATTGTCAAATTGACTTGTGTCGAATATGTAATTGCATGTATTCTGCACATGATCATTTTGATGCTAGGACCAACTGGGTTAGAAATGAAATTTTGTTGTAAATTAAAACGTGGGGAAGAAGTTGTTTTGGATGCCTTAGATATTATAATTCGGCTCGCTGATGGGTTATATGCAAATGTAATCAGAGAATTCTCTAGCCTTTGTCCTAGAGTATCTAGATTTTTCTACTAATGACAGTATTGGTCTTCCTCAGGGACAAAACATCCTGTTCCTCCACCTCCTCCCCATTACTTCTCATTCTCAAAAGCTCCAAAATCCGATTTTCCAACATCTAGATGCTCCCAGCAATCCCAATTCCTCAAATCCATTCCCTTCTCCCCTTCTCCACATTCCCAGGGTTTCTTCTTCCTTCTTCCCACCTACCCTCAGATTGATGTTTTCCATACACGTCCACTCAAATCTCTCCCGCCTGGTACCCCTCCCGCTTTCCATTAAATCTTTTAAAACGCCATTTATTCACGTCTAACTGCGACCTTGGAATCCCACATACAAATCCATGTGCCTGTTCTCTCCATCCCTCATCTTGTTTCTTTGGTTTTCTCCTCACATTTCCCTCTGATCTGATCAAATCCCTCCCCAAACCTATCTCAGGAACCGTTACTATGTTTGCTGACGTTGTTGTTAAAGTCGACTTCCTGAACAGTACCTCCAGATCTCATATTTCTAAGCCTCTTTTCTCTTCACATTTTCCTCAGATCTGCTTAAAAATATATTTCAAATCCGACTCAGAAACTTGAAACCATAATTGCATAAATTGGACTTTGAAATTTGACTCCCTAACCAGTTCCATTTATGCACTCTGCTTTAGCCTTCTGGGCATTATCAAGTACACGATCACCAAGTTCAACTACCCTGGCCTCCTTTGATAGGATCCAAGGGCCACGCACATGCCACGCGGGTTGCGGGACCTAGAGGGGACTACACAACTCTATTAGATTGCTTTAAATAAAAATAGCAACATTAGGTTGCTAATATTTGATTATGTCAATCTCTCCATATTATGGAGATAATAAATTAATGATTGATTGCCTTGATTTAGGTAATGTGATTAGTGATTGATTACCTTCAATTAAGGGATTGATTACCTTGACTTGAGGTAATTGATATCCATGACTTAAGGTAATTGATTATTAATTGATATCCATGATTTAAGGTAATTAATTAGTGATTGAAAATTATTATACTTGTACAAGGGGTTCGTCCATCCTCGAATTGGACAATATAGGAGGTAGTCCAATCTCGAATTGGACAATCTTATCATCATCATCCAATTTGTATCGTAACAATTGGTATGAGAGCATTGTTCCTATCATGGCTATTAATATTAAAAACGAGGTTTTGATCACAAAGGTTGATAAACTTAACAAGGAAGTCCACCACTACATGGGAGCACTGTAAGATATCAAGGTGATCTTGGCTGCAGTAGACTTCAAATACGACCGCATCATTTCAATTCTTTCTAATAAGGTTGAAAAGGAAGACTCCCATGAAAGCAACGTGATTCAAAATCAAAACAGGTATTTGCATGACGGCAATGCAAATCAAGATCAAAATGGAAATTCGCACAGCAGTAATGCAAATCAAAATTCAAACGGAGTGCTTCAAACTTGTATTGCAAGATTGGAATTTCCAAAAATTTTGAGAGGGAGAGCATTTGTCTTGGATCTACAGAGCGAACCAATTTTGTCAATATCAAAAGACATCTAATGAACAAAAGGCCCTTTTGACAAATCGGGTAGAGGGATGTCCCAAAAAGGTATTCTTTGGTTGTTTCATTAAGAGACTCACAGATGAAATTGCAACAGAGATAAAGATATTTAAACCTACAAATATTTTTATGGCAATTGGGCTATCTTGAATGCAAGAAGAAAATTTGCAGCACATATGTTGTGTGGAACAACCCCCACCTTAGCCGCCACCAAATTTACAAGACAGACTTGTGGGGACAACTTACCACTTGAAGATGCATCATGGGAAGATCCTCTACGCCTACAATAGGAGTTTTTGGAGTATGACTTTGAGGACAAGGTCAGGTTTGAAGGAGAGGTAAGAATGATAGGATCCAAGGGCCATGCACATGCCACACAAGTTGCGAGACCTAGAGGGGACTACACAGGTAACACAACTCCGTTAGATTGCTTTTAACTAAAAATAGCAACATTAGGTTGCAAATCTTGGATTATATCAATCTCTCCATATCATGGTGATAATAAATTAGTGATTGATTACCTTGATTTAGGTAATGTGATTAGTGATTGATTACCTTCAATTAAGAGATTGATTAGTGATTGATTACCTTGACCTAAGGTAATTGATTAGTAATTGATATCCATGACTTAAGGTAATTGATTATTAATTGATATCTATGATTTAAAGTAATTAATTTGTGATTGATAGAATAGTTTTTATGTTTGAAATAATGACTTTTATAAATGTCTTGTTTCCTTCTTCATGAAAATCAAGAAAATTTTCTCCCAAAATTTATGTGCTTGCACAAGGAGTTCGTCCATTCTCGAATTGGGCAATCTAGGAGGCAGTCCAAGCTCAAATTGGTCAATCTTATCATCATCATCCAATTGGTATCATAACATCTTCACTGCATTCTATGTGACTTCTGCCCTCGGCAGTTGGATCTTGGGAAAATTGGGTTTCTTCCACTCAATTCATTTTCCCTGGAAACTTCCAAAAAATTTTCAGCTGCTGTCATCTTCTAACGTCGCCACCAACGAGAACCTCCTCCACCATAGCAGCACGGACATCTTTAACATCTTCTGCTCCCTCACCTTGCTTCTTGTGGACCACACTGCCTTCTGCAAGCAGCCCTGTCTGTTGAGGCTCACGTTGTCTTGCTCCTCACAATCCTCGGTGGGGCACATTGATACATCTCTGTGTGACTCTGCCTTCATGCTCACTGCCCACCTGTGGGCAGTCATATACCTCATCACCATCACCACCAAGATGGTTTATGTTAAACCCTGGTGACCAATCTTGGATTGACCTTGTTGGGCATTGTAAAACAATAATATTTTGTTGTCGGTGATGATGCCCATGTGTTTTTGACACCTCATTAGAGGGAGTATGCAGATGTGTTCATTGCTTTTGTTGCTGATTCAGACAGTCGGGTGAAGCTGAGTGCATTTTTCTGGTGGCACTGTTGTGTGTGTTCAGGCTGCTCATCGGTTTCTTTGGGTTTGCGACAAGGTGTGTGTATGGGCAAGCAGATTAATAATAAGAGGTGTTGACCAATTACGTTATTCTATGGACAGCCAAGGTTTCTGGAAGATGAAATTCATCATAAAGAGGGTGTTATAATTTATTCTTGACATATAATGAGAAAAGCTCCAAAGTGGAAAGTCTTAGACAAGCAGATACTGAATGGAACCATTCAGAAGCCATTTTGTTATAATTGAAAGCTCAATTTTAGGAAAATGAAAGATCTTAGGGTATTAAAGACCCCCAAGAGGTTGAAGGTTGATAGGATAGCCTGTGGGCCATCATTGTGAATTGACATTTGAGTACCATTGAACATCTGTTGTTTCTCTTCAACCCAACTCACTACATGACAACATGGAACGAGAGCACAAGTTAAATTTTGCCTACCTTGGAAGTCCAGCTCCTGTTTATTTAGTGAATTGATTCACTGCCATTATCAGAACCACGCATTTCTATTTGAATGGTGAAGAGAACAGCTGTATAGTACTAAAGCATGGATGATCAGCCATTTCTGCACCATTCCAGCTCACACGGTACATATTGGTGGTACTATTACTTTATTATTATTGTTGAAAGTGTCTGGATGCTGCAAGAGGCTGCCAACCCACAAAAAGTGGTAGCTTTTGGTGAACAGTAATGTTTCCATATGTGATTCTTCCTATAGAAGAGAATTGTTGCCAACACTATAAATCATTGACAGATGGGATAATTGGATGTCACAGGAGGGTAGACCAACCTTCCTGCTCACTGTCATTTAGCTGCCAATACCAGTTAGGGCCTAGCGGTGGTTTCATTTAGTTGGAGATATCCATCTCAATGAACACTGCCAGTTTGTTATTACTGCTGGTCTCAAACCCGGATTGAGAAGGGTAGTGTCAGTTGGGTTTGACAGCCACGGTAAAAGTTTTGTCACAGCTACAATGTGAACTCTGAGACATTGAGATGATCCTTGAGGAAAAGGGATAGACCAAACACCAGGTAGACTGGAATGGCAAGATTGAATCATGTAGCTGAACCCATCATAGATGGGACAAGGATTTGATGATGACCATCTGAAACAAAAATAATCAGGTCTATAGTCTTTGTATCCCCCTCCCCCCTCCCCCCTCCCTCTTATTTCTTTCCTCATGAAGGTGACTTAGAAATTAGAATAGTTTTTTTTTGTGATTGAAAATTTTGATTTGGTGGCTCTCTCTCTCTCTCTCTCTCTCCATGAAACACACTAGCTTTAATGTGTGAAGATTGCAATTGTCCCTGTATTTTTTTTCTTTTTTGTATAATCCAAATAGATGCTAAATCAAAATTTAAAGAACATAACCATATGTTAAAGATATTTTGTATAATGAGTATGTAAATATTCCTTCCCTACATTTACACACACAGCCATGTCTCTAACCAGCTGACGGTAAGCAATTGAGAATATTCTAACTTTTGTCGCAGTTTTGGATTTGTTTGATTTAGAAGGGATTTCAGCAATTTCTGATTATATGCCCCGTGGAATCTTTATTTGTTGGTGAGAGCTACAATGATACTGTTTCAGGAATTGAAGAGGGATGATTTATTTCTCTGGTTTGTGTTCCTTTGGATGGAAAGTTTGATAATTTACAGTTGGCGCTATATTTTGCAATGTCCCTAGCTAGCATTCCTTTTCATTCGATCTTCCTTTTTTCATTTTTTGTGAATCTATTTTTCTGACATAATCTGTCTGTGCTCATTATAAATTAGATTCATTGCGATTACAAGTGGAATTGCATTCACTACAACATCCTTTTTCACCCAATGACATGAATTATGCAGCATTATCTTGATTGTTTATGTGAAAACATCGAACCATTGAATAGCAAAGTATAATTCATAAAGCAAAGTCTAGGGTGATGGGATAAGGCTTTTTTCCCCCCTTATGATGTGTTTATCTCCAACGCCTTTGACCCAAAAGAACTATTCTGGTGCCTGCCAAACCTACACATACACCAGGCAAATTTTGGGCGGGCTTTAAACACAAAACATGGGTAGTAAACCAGTCTTATGCGACTTCACCAACACCCAGGAGTGTGGATTAAGGCTTTTTGATGATAATTATTATTATTTCATGTCTCATTTACCAATTGTCCTAAGTGTCGACACTAATTTTGAAGAGGTACATTTGATAGAAGTACTACATAGTTTGAGCAGGGTGGTACACGTTTGGCCTCCACCCATTAAATGCAAATATTTGGACCCAAGCCTTACTCCAATGGACACGACAAACCTTACTGGAGCTTGTGACCAACTGGTCACAGGGTCTGGCCTCTTACAAGTTGTACCACATTTTTACTAGTCAAATTTTGTATAAGATAATAGTAATTTATTATTTATTTATATATATGTGCTTTATACAATAATATACAATGTAAGCATCACTCAAGTTCCCGGATATTTGGGTATGGACTTTGGGAGCGACATGGAACTGTTTATGAATAGGGCCGACTTCCAAAAAGAGGAGCCATACCCAACATTGGAACCATTGGTCCTGTTTGGTAAATAACTAGTAAAGTGAGGGGAAATATTAAATCTAAGAGAGAATAAAATCTGATGGTATCTAATCATAATGTGATGATTTTTTTTATCTTCAATGATTTTGAAAAGGACTTTTTTTGACTTTTTTAATAAAAAGTAAATGATTTTTTTTATCATTTAGTAGTTTAAGAATGTTTTTTTACTAATTTTAAATTTTTGTACTTTTATGATGCTGCATCTTTTAATGTATCTTAAATGGAGGCTCCACTTCACTCTTTCCAACAGTCAATTGACATCCCTAATTTGTACATTAAAAAAGCTTTTATTCTCAAGATGCTATCACTTCCTTGGATTCTGTTTGTTAGAAGTAGAGCTTTTCCTTAAATACCTCTTAAGGTTTCTAGAATATGTGAATAGACATATGAGATTTTACCATTTGCAAATAGGTACATATCTTTTCATTTTAATGGCTATCTGAGTCCCCAAAATAAATATTCCCAGCAAAAATAGGCAACTATTACGAGGTTTGTGTTGAATTTTAGTAAAAATGTTTAACTTTATCCTTACACCCATTAAACAAAAGAGAGTACGTTATTATTTACAAAAATATTATTATTTTGTTTAGAGTCCCAATGGTCTCTCTTGTGTACATAAAATCTAATTATGTATTTTGAAACTTTTATCAATCTAATGTTGGGCTTAGTATGGATAGGATCAATTACAGCCAATTATAAGTGCATGTGGTGCTTGTCATTAGGATGGACTTAGATTAAGAGAATTAGATTTATGTAAGATATGCTCTTCCAGTAAATGTAACTCTTAATGTCATAAGGGAAAAAAAATAATAAGAAGACTAAGCTTTTAAAATTATACATATAGGCATAAACAGATGGGTAATAGTGCCATTTCACTTTAAAAATTTATGGTAGTTAGAATTCTAATAATTTTGGAGACATATAATGTATTAAATTGAAAAGGCAGGAACCCAACTACAAATATCAAAGGGGCCTATTTACAAGTTCTATAAACCTTGGGGTATTATTTATGCAGGTTTTTTTTTAATTTTATTTTTGATGACCCACAAGGCATCCGTCGCTAGCTCAACCTTTGAACATTTGGCCCCGGGCCTAGGGATTACTCACTTTTGACGAGCAAGGACTCTTTCTTGGGTGATCTGTATGTGACTGCACACATAGTACTTGAATAACACAAGGGAGGGTAGTCGAATTTGAGACTTGGGGAGCAAACCAAGGCTCAAAGCAGGGTTCATGATGGGCCTCAATCTGGGCAGGGACCCACCAAAGTCTGAGTCTGTTAAACGAGATGTTGGATTCTTTTTAGGCCCATAAACATAATGCGTGTATAGAGATTGAGAATTTAAATATAAAATAATAGTACCAAGAATGTACATAAATAATGAAAAAAGGACTTTTATGATTTTCCCTTTCTACTGAATGTTTTGCGAAAACAAAAATTCCGGTCACAATGTACTAATGGGCCTTGAGTGGATTTGGAACGGCCAATTCCCAAACGACAAGAACTGGATCTAAGGACGAGAATACTTGTACTAGTGGATTCAGGCTCAACTGAATGGACTTAGGCCTAAATGCAGGTGAGCCCCGCCCAATCTGGCCTGGCAAAACCTTGACAAGAACAAGTTGTGGCCAAGAACAAAACCACCAAACCCTCCCTAGCATATAAACTAGGTTAACTACATAGATCCAAACAGGCTCCAAGAGAGGCCACTTCACAGATTAACCTCTCTGAAACTGAGTTTGGCAATCCTTGCCCTGCACAACGTATGCATATAACCCCTCAGAAAATCTCGGTGAGTTGGCATCACCTGCCCTATGTAGTGTATTCAAATCCATCAATCGTGCAGAGGGATTTCAAGGCCATCAATTCCCATAATTACACGCAGCCCATGGTGGAATATCAGATAGAAAGTCGCTGGTTGAAACATGAGAAAATCAAAATCAATAAATAGGCAACTGGCAGGGCAAAACTGCATGTACAATGAGAAAAATCTTGAATGAGATGACACCATCTCCATACTCCAATATAGGAAACCAACCTTCTCACCACCTTTCACCTGTGCATGCCAAACAGGAAATATTTGTTGTCTCCTACAGAAGTAAGAAACTGGGCTTTGGATATCACATGATGCAGCGCCAACTCCAACCCCTACACCTCAATTGATTAGCTAATCATTGACCTGGCTCGAGATATAATTTAGTAGAAGCAAAAGCATTAAGGTGTCCCAAAATACATGGAAACAGCACGAACATAAGTGATCGGAAATCATAACTTACTAAGACGGATCTTGCATTCATCAACACCACGAAACAATCTTGCCAACAAATGTCATCATTAAAGAAAACAAGTAACCTGGTTTTTGCAATCTTCACAATAACTAATGCAGCCAGTCACCACTTTCTTTTATACATACAAGGGAAAAGGCAGAGGAATAAAGATGCTCCGTAGACTGGAGAGACCAACACAACCTACTTCTTCCCATATCTTTTCCCCATTGAAACAGAAAAACTAACAAAGCCAAGAATGAATTGCCTTAGAAACACCAGCCAACCAGCAGTTTCCCTATCTGGTCGTGAATGGGATCCATGCCTCCAGTGCCACGCAGGTGATGCTCTGGATGGTGTCACATGAGAGAAGCCACTCAAGAGCTACACCTGCACAAACTCAACAGTTACACCCACACAACATGGTGAGTAAAACTAGGGAAGAGAAGAGAATTGTACCTGAACAATTAGTCATGCTGGAAGCACTACAAGTGGGGTCATTGGATGGTGACAACCCTGTGTGGGGTCTGGCCCACCATCATGCCACTCCGCTGCTGCCCCAAACAGTCACCTTCCTCCCCCCTTTCGCTTGAGAGTGGATGGAAGGCTGACACTGGAAAGCTTGAATGTTGCTGGTATCGACCATTACCATTGGCATATTTGTGCTGTTCGACCTTGTCTTGTGTCATGGGCCCTTTTACTTCGTGTTTACTGCTGGAGGAATCCAGTGTGCTGTTGCACTGCAAGGGGTCAGAACCAGATGAACTGGCTGTTTGCAAAGGGGCAGAGTCACCTGATCCCGTTTTCTTCTCAGAATCATGTTGGATACCATTGCTGTCAACCTTCTTTGTGTTAAGGAAACGACCACCATTACCCCTTGCCCTTCTCATTGCATGTTGATGTCGGGATTCATGAAGATATGGCTGCAGAAAGAAATAGGAAATATAATGTTACCCATCTAGAGCTTGAGACCAAAACATCTCCAAGGGCCAGAGGAGCAAATAAAACCACTGGGCAAAGAGTGAGATGGAGGAATGTTTTCCGCTGTCCTACTTACATAGTAAACCACATGTTTTCTGTTGTCTGTCTTACATAATAAACCACATTCTAGCTTAATAAATTGCACTGCAAGGGATTCTTCGAATTCCAACAATCTGTTGATTGGTGATTATTTGTGGGTCTTTTATAAAGCAATAGACAATAAACTTTTATTTTAGGAACTGAAGAACTGACATCAGATCATGAAGTCAACAGACTGCCACAATCAAAATTAAAAATGAAAGGGAAACGAAAGCTGTTTATATCCACAGTATTCCCAATCCCTAGTCACCCATGCTTGATTGGTTCTTTCACCTTGCAATTCATAAACTGATTGCAAGTCGATCTTAGTATTGGAATTTGGAAGTTAAAACACCTGATAACTGACTCTAGAACCAAGTTGCCCAGTCATGTCATTTGGACAAGTCAGAAATTGGCTGTCTTTCTAAGTCATATTCAGACCAGCACAAGTTCATGCAGTGAGGCAGATAACTAGCAAATTCTGATCTATTACTGATCTTAGTGACTTGGAAACCTCCAAGTTCGACTGTGAGTATAAACCATGTACAACATGTATGATGCTGCAAAGAATCATGTGGGATTGACTGGTTGTGTCGTGCATAACAATTGAAGCGGGCATGTTCTTATCAAAGCAAAGAAAACAGGAAGTTGGTGAGATAGTCCCTGGTTGACTCGTGGCATCATGCAGATGGAAGAGGGATTGAAAACAGAGTTGCAAGCAAAGCTTTGATCTATATACCATGGTGCATTTGGATGTACCACAAAGCACAAATGGTCTGTATATTTTGGTAAAATGGATGGTTTTCTGCTCAGTAATAAGATAGGACTGGATCATGAAATTGTTTTCCTAGGTTGCCCCTTTCAAATTGGTTCAGTAGTTGTTTCCAGTAATGATCTGTGAGAAGTTAGAAATATGGTTAAAGCCTAAGTTTTCTAATTTGTTGGTACAGAAAAATAGAAAACTATCCATTTTGTCATATGTATTCAAATTACTAGAAATTTGCAGAACATCCATATGCACTTTTAACATTCTAAAGACCATCTAATCTCACACAGAGCATGTAATATGAAGCAAGTTAGTTCAATTTACATGTTCAAAATATTGAAAGGAGGCTGAATGAGCACAGAAGCCTTTGAAATGCATACAAAGAGGGATACATTTTATTCACAGTGAAGTGTGTAAGCCAAGAGTTTCATCTGCCACTGTAGAAATTGTTTCATTTTCCACTTGCCACCACGTCAATCTGTACCTGCTTGAGGTCATGACATTTCTTTAGGCTTCATTTGATCTTACATGACTCCATGCTGGTGAAAAGCATGTTCCTTTAAGATGGCAGAGTGGTCATGAAAGCTTGACAATGGTAAGTTCTGAAACCTCTGTATGAGATTTTTATTTGCAGAGGGAGTCAGGAGTTGATGAATAGCGAGTAGTCTACTCCAGTGAACTTGGATAATGAAATGGAAAAAACAGTAAAAAAAGAAAAAGAAACGAAAACTTATTGTTTCTACTTCACCTTGCTGCCCGCACTCTGGACTTCTCACCTGGCTGAGTACAGGAAGCAAGGTTTATTGATAAACTCTTCTGTCCTTTAAAAACTTACAATGGAAAATATATGTAAAAGTGCATAAATAATGGGATTGTTATTTGGAATATAACTGAACAGAACCTATTGTATATAGGCTTGAGGTTTCCTCAAAATGACATTTAATACATGATAGATTGAACCAAGAATTATAGCTGCAATACTAAAATCACATCAGTGTCCATCTCTCAGGGTGGAGCATAAAGCAGATCAGATTGCGGATGCAGTTGAAAGAGCCCAACCATTTTGGGGTTCTCGGACAGAATTGAAAAGGCCAATGAGGCGAGGAAAAATGAGTCCCCAGACCCCACTGATGACTATATGAATGCAAATTTTGACATGCGAAAAACTGAATGTTACAATAACACATTATATTTGCTCACAAAGATGAATAGACTTGCAACAGAAGCAATGGAAGTGGAACCATTTAAACAGGTAGCTCAAGTTATGCACATCTACCTTCCTCGCTTTAATCAGTTTCTTCTCCAACTCAGCCTTCGCACGTGACTGTCTTCGCCTCAAAATCCCATGGTATTGTTTTGCATTCACGTAAACAGGCTCTTCTGCCATTTCAAGGGGCAGAGGCATACGAGTATGATGCATTCCAATTACGTGAGGATGTACCTGAAACATTTGTTGAAGACCATCAGCCACAATATATCCACATCTTCTATAATCTTGTTTGGTGTGTACAGTGTACAAAGGATAAGTGCAACAGTCATGAGAGAGAGAGAGAGAGAGAGGCTTTTATGATAATGAGTCAAAATGAAAATAAAAAAATAAGGCATTTACATTTCTATCTAACTAAAATTGTCCGCATCTCCTCAATAAGGAAAAAAATGTTCAAATTTCGTATGCATACAGATACATACAAGGGCCTGAGCTCTGTAAGCAGCGACAACCCCACCATAATAAGGATCAGAATACGGATACGGTGCACAAGCCTGGAAAAGTTTAAAAGCAATTAATCTCATCAACAAGCATTATACAAAAGGAATGCATAAAAATGCCAATATTCGGAGAAAAATGACAAAGGTTCATGGAAAAATAGCTCTAACAATTGAGTGACCAAGTTCCAGCTGGGTATGTGGTACTACATATTCAGCCATTACAGGAGGCATAGTAGATGTTGCTTGCTGCAACTGTTGCTGCTCATATCCAAATCTTCCATCTGATTGTAAAATGAACGCTCCAATTAGTATCTTAATGGACTTATACACAGTAGACAACTGGAAAGGAAAAAAAAAATAGCAGCACCACCATGTAAATATATCTATGGTGCTTAGCCTAGTACAAAACCCCAAGCTGAGACAAGACCATGCTAAAGTATGACCCCTAAACATGCAAATTAACATGTTAAAGCAATAAAATAAATACTAATCCAACGTATCAAGAGTTTGTTCTCCAGAAGAATGCAGCCAACTACATACCATCAGCATGCATACAGTATTGGTCTTGACCAACAGCTCTGTCCTAAAGTGAAGGAAATAAAAAGGAAATTGCTTATATACATGAAAGTTTGAGAAAACATGAGGGCAAGGTAATAACAACAATAATAATAGGCTGGAGTCTCAGCATTCTATATTTCCCAAGTCATTGTGCAGTGCTGGTAATTAGAAACTCAAAACTGGGAGAAATTCTTTGTTCTGCTACAGGACTTAAGCATTGATCTTCAATAAATTGAGAGGAACATACACAAATGTGTTTTCTCTTCCTATGAGGTACATGGACCTGAACCAGACCCGAATTCCATTCGCGTCCATATGGTGGATACAAACCCAGACCCAAACTAAAGATGGTTCAGAATACTGGACCTACGTGCACTTTTTTCAATTCATATTGTTCGGGTTAAGGTCATCATCAATCTGTTTTCACATAAATAATGAAAGCTCTACAAATAGAGTATCACCTAACACTTGGTGCTGAGCATGTAGAAGGAAGAGCTATTCGGAACTCATTCAAGATCTTCAGGTTCATTGAAGAAGACTATGCTCGGACAAGTTCAAATCAAAATTAAGAGTCTCATATGGTTACCATTATCTTACAGACCACTAACAGCCTACCATGTCATTGCATGAAAATATCAAAAAGCAAAGACCTTAGACTGTTTTACAAAACCTACCTGCCACATAAGTAAACAAAGATGAAGGCATTTGTCAATTTATCAATAATTCTTTTTTTCTGAAAAGGGATGTAAGTTTTGGTTATTCTTTCAACATTTATCTAGTCTATATGCAATGTAGAAAGGAAAAATATACCTTTCTTGGACTTTTGGCTAAGAAAGGAAAAAACTAAAAATAATCTTCTGTTCTGAATATTGTAAGTAGTGCTTTGAAGTCTAGACTCAATGCTGAGCACTAAAATGCCTTCCTTTCAAAAAAAAAATTATGAACAATCTCATCTCTAGACTTTTTTTTTTCCATTTTTATGTAAAATTATTCTACAAATCTAAGTGTTAAACCTGCAAGCATCACTTCCATACAACAAAAGCCCAAGAAACCAATGTAACTAACAAGTTTTACAGTTCATAGGAACCTGATTGTGCACTCATATTCTGCATTTCTTTACTAACATCAGCTCCCTCATTTCTCCCATCATCTGCTTGCAATTGGCCAGCTTTGGTTCCCACACCTCCCTCAGTCATTTCAAGTGAGGAGGATTTGGATGAGGTATCCAATAACACAGCTGGAGATACAACACTATATCCAGCACCCCGCCACCAAGGCTGAGAACAGATTGTTGCCACCGGAGCGCCCTGTACATCAGGTTCTGTTGAGTTTGCACTATTGGGTTTTGAGTGCATGCTTCCTAAACCAAGTCATTACAGGTTACAGCATCCATTAAAGCAATCAACCCCAAAAGATAAAAGGGTAAAACCAAAAAAAAAAAAAGAAAAAGAAAAAAGAAAAAAAGAATCCTTGTCCAGTTCATCATAATAATCAGAGGAGAGAACCTACCAGAGGGGAGAAAAGCATACATAGGGAAGACGGGTTGCTTGTAAATTTGTACCAGGGGGGCATCGACACAATTCCAGTAATTTAGACACACAATAGACAGATCATAACAGAGAACTGGGAGATATATGAGAGAAACAAAAAAGGAAAACCAGCCAAACCAAACACCCCCATATCATCAGATTGGAAGAAAACTTTTTTTCTTGTGGCCCAAATTAACAAAAGTGGTATCAAATCAACAATATCAGCAAACTGGGATTTCAAGCAAAAAAAAAAAAAAAAAACTGGGATTTCATTTTCCATGCTACCCAAAAGGCCCAGCAGATGAGCAGAATCCAAAAAAACAGAGCATAATTTTCTCAAAATGTCATTCACATCAGCCTGGTCATTCCTGAAAGAAATTTCAAATCAACTCAACAAGTAAACAGAAAAAACAAAAAACCCAAACTTCATTCACTAAATCAAGAAGAATTCCCAAAAACTACACACAGTAGACAAACGTACATACGAAAGAGAAATCAAAGCAATCACAGACCAACATGAGAGCTAAAAATCCCCAAAGCTACCATCTTTCTCATGCATAGACCCCCGAGAAATCACCTCATTTTCACGATATCTACGCAATCTTCCAAAACAAAACAACTCAGGCCACTTTGATCCAAACAACATGGAACAAAGATCAAAACAACGAGCCCAGAGAGAGAGAGAGAGAGAGAGAGAGAGAGAGAAGAAAAGATGGGAATCAGAATCAGTCTCATGAACTCATCAAACAGCAACGAAAATCCTCCATCCTAGTCCCAAACGGAATCGAATTCAATGCGTAAAACCCTAAAAGCCAGATACAAAGAAAACACAAATCGAGAATCCTCCAATCGCTGTTGAAACCGAAAGAAAGAAATCGCGATTGAATGGGCAGAAGACCTACTACAAATTGAAAATCCGTAGCTGTTAAGTCCTCATAGAATCAAAGTGAAAGCATTCGCCATTGATTTGTTTCTCTGCAAATCGAAGAATCTTAAAATCTCAGAACGAGACTGCTTTGATAAGGAGAGAAATAAAAAAAACCCAACTTTTTCCTCTTCAAGCAAAGGTCACTGTCCACTCCACTGAGTCGACTCGTCAGTTCTCTTCGCTCGCTACTTCTCTTGGTTTTTAGCTTGCTAAGCCTACTGCTGGAGTGGCCTTCTTTTTTCTTGCATACAAATAGGTAATGTAGATGTGGGGTATAGACGAAAGTGACCTTGTTCTTTTCTACAATGATGGCTGCTATGATTCTCCTCTCCCCTTGATCTTTATCCATCTTGTTTTTAACCTAAAACCCTAAGATGATATGATGTTTGCTTTGAGGGATTCTAATTTAAAATTTGTGTCTCAAAAATTTCGGATGTTAATATAAAGAGCATTTGAAATTTTTTATCTGATTAGTGGGATTTTTTATAGCAAATTGGTTGGAGGCCATGTTTGTTTTATTTATCTGTTCAGCATGATAAAGTAAAATGATAAATAATTAGAAAATGTAAAAATTAGGTAAAGGTGAATTCAGAGTAAAGCTGGATTGGTTTCTATGGGGTATAATTGAGTAACCATTTAAGCTGTATTTTTATGAGGTCATGCTCTTTGATTCTTAGAAAAGTAGAAGGAACTTCTATCGATGGTTGAGAATTAATTTTTTTACTTACTTTGATAAATCAAACTTGGTAAAATTAACTTTTTGGTGTCCAACAAATTTTATTTTGCCACTTGTAAACAAGCATTACTTACGGACTAGAGAACAAATGTGATATTTTTGACTTGTAGTTTGCATTGGGTTCTCTATACACTAGCATCCTAGTGGGAGAAACTTAACTCCCATTCCTTAAAATAATGAGTGTGTTTAGGTAGGTGTGGGTGGGGCAGATCTTCAATGCAGCGGCACTACATTATGGCATGCTGTGGCGGCTGGCATTAGCATATGGGTGGCGGCCATCTTTAAAAAATCCAAACCGTTCATACCTTTTTTACTCATCTTACTCTTTGCAACGTAATTTAAAAGTTCATTTCGTTGGATTTACCGCAGTCTCTTGCTTGGTGCGGGTGTGGGTGTGAGTGTGCAAGTATGTACATGAGCAATATAAATAAGCTAGGCTAAACAATGGGTGTTTTTCATGAGAGGTTTCATGCAAACTTCATATTATTATTTTCTCCTTTTTTGTTTTTTAGTATGTGAGATCCTCTATAAACTCCCTCAGACCTACCACCCCTATAATGCACGGGTTGCAAAGTTTGTTTACTTGACTAGATCAAGTGTACTCAAAATTAAAGGATAATGCTAAGATAGTGATGAGGATGAGAAGAAACTCCTTTAAAAATTTGTTAAAATACAAACAGCCCCTTTAAAATTTATGGATAAAGGATTTTGATATTGTATACTGCTTTGGAAGCATATGGGATTTTTAAAGCCATTTCTTTGTTAATTCGCCTGCCTTGGAAAGTGACTTTTAGCTATCTACTTACCCAAGTATAAAAGCAAACCACCAAACACAAGTTTTGGGTCCGTTCAAGTTAGTGTTGCTTATTATCTACTTGCCCATTGAGGGGACACGATCCCAAATTTGGTCCACTGGATCTAGTCAATGGCCACAATCATCTAAACATGAGGTATCCAAACTGGCCTATTGTATCAAATCTGGTCTTTCATTTGCTACAAAGCTGGTCGTACTATTTATTAACCAGTGACGTGTTTCCATCAGCATAAACCCAGTTGATGGGCTAGCCAACGAAGCCGGAAGGAGTAAGGAGAAACGGCAGGGTTTAACTACCGCCAACCACTCAATGCAAAACTTTATTTCCTTGACCGTTGTCTGCAATGTAACAAATCAAACATTACCTTCAAATTGAGTGGAAACTACTGGACCCACATTGGCATCACTAACCTGCCACCTGTCCATTGTTCTAGTCTAGTCTAGTCTAGTGAAAAAAAGAAAGAGGCAGAATATCGGATGCTTTTTATCATTGATTGCTCTAGGGCTCGGGCTTACGAACTCTCCGAAGAAACAGGTGCAGAGAGCTAAGCCAAGGTGCACCTGTAAGTCAATCTAGGTCTTGACATTGAGGATTTCGTTGACTATTTTGGCGAAAAGGGAGGGCAATATCGTCACTTTTCCCTTCCACGTCCTAACCTAACCAACGGTACGGTCGGATTTAACCTCGCGTCAAGTAACCGCACGCCATGGTCAAGTCCACGCGTCAACCCAACCACCTCGCACCTCCGGAAGCCGACCCGGAGCCGCGCAGGAGCCAGCGAATGGTGGGGCCTACACGAACCGCTTCCTCGACGCGTGGAGGCAGCTCGACGGGAGTTGTTGAGTTAACGGAGAGATGACGGCGCTGCGCCGTTATCGTCGGTCTCCTGTCTTGGCGCGGGGAAGCAGCGCGGATCCCTTCCCGGGTGCAGGACGACACGCTCGGGGCCGTGACGGCGATCGTTAACTGCCACGCTTCACGAGGAAGGTTTGTGGCGGCCGCTCGGATGACGAGCTAGATCGTGCCACGTGGCGATCTGCCGCGCCCTCGGGAACCCCCAGGCCAGCTATAACACAAGTGGTAAAAAAATTGCAGGTGAAGTAAAGTTAGGAAAAACAAGAAGGCAGAAGAGAAGAGGGCGCAACGTGTTGGGTCTTGCTTTGTCGTCTAATGCGTGTTTTTCGCCTTTCCAGTCCTTCCCATGTGCGACAGAAAACTCCACCTGCTGAATTCTACTTTACATGGATCTTGTGTTTGTGAATCAGGATTCCGGGTTTGAAATTTATCATGTATAGTGATGAATTTTAAGTGTGAAAATCTTTTCCAAATTCAAATTGGTTTCACAATTCTTTTATTTTATTGGGCTTACAATAGAAATTTGAAAATTTTTACTCACACACCCACAAGAGAGGGAAGAGGATTTCAGCCTCGGAGGGCCCACTATGAAAAAAAAACTATTATTGAAGAGGCCAAAACGAAAAAAAATGAGAATTTTACACACCTATGTACTCATGCTATCCAAGATGCCCTATCCAATAAATTCATCTCTAGTTGTATCCATGGATATAGGGGGATGCCTAGCTCCTTGCCACTTGAGACTCGAGACTCGTATGTTTGCATAAAAATGTAATATTCATATAGATTCTACGAAAATTATTCTTATCAAAGTAACTAAAAGTTAAGAAAATCAATGGTGAAAAACCCAAAATGGCTATTAAATAAATTTTCTCATTGTGAAAAATAAATATTACATGAGTCAAATCTAATAAAAGTAAATGTCTTCGCTACATATCCACCTCAAATCTTTCATTATTCAAGGTGTTGATTGGTAATTTTACTTGTAAAGTAAAGTAAGGAGAATAGCCAATTAAAAGATAAAAAAATAAAATGGATCAAGTAAAAAAATGATGTCATTTCATCATTTAGTAAAGGAAAATTTTTACAATAGAGCTCAACTTTTGTTTAGATTTCAAATTAGGACAACAAATATCTTTGTTTTTAAAATAGGACTTAACTTTTCTAATCAATTTTTAAATCAGGACACAAGCACATTTGGGGCTTTCTAGCAACATTCATATCTTTTTATCTTCAAATACCAAAAAAGCCCTTTTCCCCTTCTTCCCCAAACCTCTTCGATTTGCCCTTCTCTCCCAACCGTCAATCCTCTCTTCCAATGATCAGATCATCGGCTGCTCCACGGTGACCCGGGCAAGCTCAAGTGCGCTTCCTCCTAGATCTGCCATCTCCTCACTTCAAGATCATAAATTTCCTCTCAAATCTACTCAACAACCCCTTGAATTGCACTCCTTTGATCTCAAAGAGGGTAGCGGAAGTCCACATCGTAGCCTTTGCATCTCCAACGGGCATTAATTTACCTAGCATGAGCATCAACAAGTGCTTTGCTCTAGTCACGATTCTATCAGAACCAGAAATAGGTGCGATTATGAAGTTATGTCCCTTTCCCATCTAGCATAATGAGGAATGTGTGCAGCAACATATCACTATCCTCTTGGCCATGATCGTCGAAATCATTAGAGGTCAGCCTAATGGGAAGGGGCAAGGGAAGAAGTGCTCTAAGGGTAATTTAGGTATTTTGAGAAAAAAAAAAAAGGAGAAAAAGGTTGCTGAAAAATTCAACTTCCAACGAATGTCCTAATATGATATTTATTTGAAAAACTTAATCCCTAATTTAAAAACTAAGATATTTTTTGTCCTGATTTGAAATTTAGGTAAGTAAAAGTTGAGCTCTATTTTGAAGTTTTTCCTTCTTTAAAAAGAGAAAGTAATTTTTTGACTTTTTTTTTGTTAAAAGTAGATATTTTATGTTATTTAGTGGCATGAAAAACGTTTTAGTGTAAAAGGTAGAAGAAGTTCTTTTGATTTGACTTGTTTTAGTTTTAGTTTATTGCATATTAAAATGAAGTTTCACTTTAATTTATTAGTGAAGTGAATTTACCATAGTACTTTTTTATTAAAACTCATTTCATTGTAAATTCTTAGAGATTTAATTCCTTGTAAACAAAGACCCTCATTGTTGACCGGTGATTTTCATACCGCAGTTGTAGATGTGATGAATATGGTGCTAAGCGATTCAGTAAAACAAAAATAAAAAAATAAATAAAGAAAATAGAAGCCGAGCCCAAATTTAATGTAACAGAAACTTAGATTATGCTAACTTAGGAAGAAAAAGGAATTTTTGATTCATTTGGAGATCAGAGATAGGTTCCCTGATGGATTATTGGGATGATGTGAAATCTCAACCATCAAAATTTCCCGTATTGTTGTGATTGATGGGTAAATCGTGTGCATGCAAGTGGGGCCTACTTCTCATTTATAAGGTAGGGTCATCTGCTTCCCTAGATGATAGATAGGACCCATGGACTAATGGTAATCCATTTTGACCCGCTGCCACAACTAGAGGCAGCTCTCCCCAGGTTGGACTCTTTGGAAAGAAATAGAGGACAATGGCACCGAATTTTCCAGCCAATTAGGGGATGAGGGTCCCACTCTACTAACTCAATCTAGGTTGATATATTTTTGATCCGGCATGCACAAGAGTCTGCATCCTCTGAATACGGTGACCGTGGGTAACCAATCAGAATCCACCATGTCTCTATGTCCGTCATGGGGCCAGCCCTGATAAGTCCTTCCATGCACATATACAATAACCTGTATAGCTATATTTTTGCATCGAATGTTGGAAATGGTAAAATAGAAATAGTGATTGGACTTTTGGTCCCGATTCAGATTCACATTCAGATTCAGATTGATGCCAGTCTTTGGTGAAATAAGAATTCCGACCTGCATGGCTCGACTTGTGCACTGGACTTGGAAAGTAGGATTGTCAGGGTGCAGGCTGGGTCTCCCCTTATCCCATTCTCAGTCAAGCAGGACAGAGCCAAAGAGGGTCAAATCTCTTGGCGGCCTGCACCTTCTAATCTCTTACCGGTTACCCTACCCTCTCTAAATAATAGCTGAGCTCAGGGCCCAATTTGAAGAAGATTAAGATTTTAATCTTCTTTAAAGGCATCTACGGCATTAACTCTCTTTCTTTGTCTCAAAACTGTCACCGGCAATGCAATGCAATAAGCAATGTGATGGAGTCAAAAAAAAAAAAAAATTCGATTGATCAGTGGCAAACTAGAAAACATCCATGCAATGCGTTGAAAGACATTGTTAAATAGGCGTGTTGTACTGTTGTTCAAATGGAATTGGAATACAAAACAAGTCATTAATGCAAATGAGTCCGTTTGTTTGCATGGAATCATTTACAAAATGAAAAATATCTATAATTACATAATTAATTTTATATATTTATACATTAGTTAAACATCGCAAAAATAAATTAGATGTAGACAGTATGAAAAAAAAATAAATATTTTAATATCACATACACCATTAGGGTCATGCCAAGCGATACTTATGATTGGACAACCGTGGTCCTCAAATTGGCGAGGTTGCCAGAAAAAAAAAAATTGCTCACCCTACCCTTGGACATATTAAGGAAAAGAGGAGCCCCCTCATGTTGTGTTCTTTTTGGAGGCAGGATGAGGGGAGGCAAAGTGGGTACCTTTGTAAGAGGGCACGATTGACAGCCCTAACCAAAGAGTGCGGTTGTATCATTTTCTACTTGACCATCAGTAAAAAAGAAAAAAAAGAATAATTCATTTGATGTGGACCCGGTGCCTATAATTGAATGTTCTGTGTGGAGAAAAATTTATTAGCATGTGGGCGTCGCATGGGCCCTTTTTCTGAATTTGCAAGGAAGGGAGGTATATATTGTTTATTAATAAAGGAGAGAAGAAGAGCCATCAAAATATAATCCTTACAATCCCTATTTCCTGTGACTTTAAGGAAATGGTTTTAAGAGCTTAAGTGTCATCTCCTTTGCCAAAACGGCTAAACTCCTTGATCGGGTCTCTCCTAGGTATCAAGAATAATTTGATGCTGAGCCAAAACGTTGTTGAAACTGTTCACATCTTCACATGCCCGCAAATATACAGTAGGCATTGGCGGAGGAAGAAGATACGTAACAAAGGGTATAAACTGCCACAAACAAAGTAATTGCCCACCTTATCAGTATTCTTCTACCTCCTCAACTTTCAACCATTTTAAGGTCATCTTTGTTTGCATTAAAATGCACAGTGATTGAGTGCATAGGGTGATTAATAATGAAGATCAATATGAGTTTTCTCACCCGCTTGAGTGATGTTTCAGTAGCATAAGGTGTAGGTTTCAGTAGCATAAGGTGTAGGTTTACTCCCACATTTTATATTTGAGTTCCATCCTAGACTTGCTTGTGCGCATGTGTTGTAGAGTTATGCGTGTACCCAGTGAAATAGTTCTTTCAGGCCAAGATACTATCAGGATACATACCCCAGTCATAAAAAAAGGTAAATTCCCCAAAATGAGATTCAAATAGCCTTTTCTTTTAATTCTATTTCCTAAAATATATAGTTATTTGATATTTATTTTTGAAAATTCATCTTTTGATCTTCATTTTTAACTATTTATGTATTTAATTATCATGTATTTTATTGCAGACAAACATGGTGTAAGTATGAAAGCTGGGTTATTAGTTTTCTCTAAGTAACCATAACTTTCTAGGAGGCTTTCCCGAAAGTTTGCACAATAAAACTAAGATTATACAATAAGCTTTTTAAATAGAGATTTGGTCCAATTCTCATGCCAATAGTGGCGTGCAATATTTGATTGGAGTAGTTTGGGTCAAGCGAAGCTGGGCTTCATCTGAGTTCATTCAAGTGGTTAGCAGTCTTCATCACCAAATAATAATAACAACCAAAGGTAGGCATTTGGCTCATTGTAGTATGAACTAAAACTTGTTAAAAGTTGAACCCTTTTCTGTTTGGGTAGTTATATCAGCTTCCAAAGTTTTATGTGCAGCTAAAGCGAATTAAAAACCACTAAGAACAAACAGTTCTGCTGTTAAAAGGATTCTTATGATGAAAAGGAAAGGAATAAACAGAAGGCTGGTTAGATGATCAGCCAGTACGTAGTGTTTTGGAGAGTCCTAAACATTGGGATGGTTATAGGCGCTAGACCTAAGCCTAACCGAAGACCAAGCACATTGGATTGGATTCTGCTGTGATATTGGGCCTTTGGGTTAGGCCTGGGCCTATTTTTGGCTCGATAGTAAATGGCTACATCTGTACCTGCTGCGGTGCACTGATGCTGAAGGTGAAGAGCGACTTGGTGATTTCTGCGATTTAGTAATTTTTGAGAGGGGAAGAGAGAGACCGAAAAAGACCGAAGGAGTATTTTTGAAGTAGGGAAAAGGGTCGGGGCTTGATGGGCTCTCTAAGTGGGAGCTGAGCCACAAGGACATTAGAGCTCATTAGGCTTTTACCAAGTTGTGTGGGGGCATCACACGTTGGCCCACCCATGCTAGGAGTGGAACTACGATTTTTTTGTCAGGGGCCAAAATAAGGGGGAAAATTTTATTAAAATATACTAAATTATTTATTGAAGTTGGAGATAGTCTTTGAAGGACTTGAACTTTTGTGGTTCAAAAGATAAAGTTAACCTCTAAAATTTGAACATATATATATATATATATATATTTGTTAAAAAATGGATTGATTGTAGATAAATTAACCATGGTTAGAACACAGTAAAAGAATTAAGAAAAATCAAATAGAAAAAATTATAAATGTTGATGATGATGATGCAAATTGAAATTCAGTTGTCACCTTAGAAATCAGAGGTCCAATGCCAATCAACTTCAAGGTGAGACTTTGAAGGGCGCCAAGAATACCTTATTTAAACATAGTCGAAGTCATTTAAAGCTTGGGCTCATGAGAAATTCACGAAGATGATAGTGAGGCCACTTTTGAAAATTTTAAATATCCCAAAATGGTCACCTCTCTCAAATTCCACTCAAATAGGATTTTGGGGCACTTTTGTATTGATCACTTTCAAAAGGCCGTGAATAAAATATTATGATAGTTTTAAACATTTAATTGTTCAATTTGATAGTCTACCATCTTCGATTGGATAAAACTTTGGGAGGGCTTATACAAAGAGGAGCTATTTAGTATGACAAAAATGAATTACAATGCACAAATGTTCATGTATATAGCATATATTGCATGACTCTTATTTAAACAAATAATAATCTAAGAAATTGATTTATAAAAGTAGAACTTAAAATCCTACCTTTTAAAAAAAATGTTCTTATTCTTATTTAAGAAAGCAGCACCCAGAGTAGAGAAGCAATTCTATATAGCCATATCAAAATTCTCAAAAAAGACAATGTGCATTTGTTTTGGAACACCTTAAATAAGTATGCTTATTAACATATAGGACTTTAATCTTATAAGAAGTGTTTTCATACACCTACCATGAGAACTTTTTATGGGGCCCACTTGTGGGTTTCATTTGGAGATGGGACCAGGGTGGATAGAAAGAACTATGTGGGATCACCCCAAAATATCAAGTTTGGCCCCAATCACATGTCCTTAACCCCCGTTCATCGGTGACCTGCTAATCTAGTCTATTAGAATTGATGCACAGTTGATCTAACAGTCCAACAAATTTGGATTTGAATGAAATATGGAGCGTGCAACTATTAGGTTGGTCCTTGTGCATTACAAGATTTGGATTGGGTGATAGATGAGCCTAACCTAATCTTCTCATAAAAAAGTGGTGAGAATTAGTTCTCATTAGATTATTTTCAGTAGGTCTACTGCGGGCACATGTCCGGAATCCATATTTAAAATCTAAACCGTTCAAGAACAAGGTTCCAATTAGAATTTATCTAGCATATAAATCATAACTAAAACTCAAGATAGCAACTTCTCTCTTCATCCATGGAAGATATATGTTCGACTGGATTGAGAATTTACTTTATAATAAAATGAAGAGAGTTAGTAATACTGAACGATTTACATTTCAAACATGAGCCCGTTGGTTGAAAAGAACAGAGAGAGTCTTTGTAGAACAAAAATGACCTTAAAGAAATTTACGGTCTGGAGTGGAGTCCCTTGGGCCTTTTTTGTTTGTTTGTCTGTTTTTTGTTTTTTTTTAGATATTGTTTATGAGCAGCAATATATATGCTCATTGCTTTCAAACCCTACACTCAAAACCCATTCCCTATTCTGTCTTCCTCTTCCTCCTCTCTTTTGCCTTTCCAATATCAATGGCATCTTGTTTACGAACAAAATCCAGTGACTCAATCCTACCTACCAGCAACACTTTCAACTGTTCAATCATATAGATTTCCTTCATGGGTTTAACATTTGAGGATCATCTTCTCTTCTCTTGTGTAGTCTCTGTGGAGACCTTGTTCTCGTCCTTCTTGATCTTTGATCCAAACCCTAATCCTAGGGTTTTCATCAAGCTCAAAAGCTGATTTTGGAAAAAGTAAACATTTAGTTAAAGAATGGCAACAAAAATGACAAATAATGCTTTGTAAGGGTTGCAAGCAAGAGAGAAAATGCTTCAGGCCTGTTAAGAAATGGAGAAAGTCAAAAGCAAAGCTCTTCTTTAGAGAAACATCTTTTTCCTTGTTTGAATTCATGTCATGTTACAAAGGATTCCACACTGCCTACGTTTCTTTTTCTACATAAAAGAGAATTCTTGCTTTCCATCACTTCCCACCACCACTACCCTTTTGATGGGATATCCAAAATACTTTGTATTTTGAAAAAAAAAATAGTTCTTTTTATTTCTTTTCCTTTTTTTTTCTAATCATTAAGTTCATTTCCTTTCTACGGAAATGGTTTCAAACAAACAACAGAAAAGTGATCTGCAAAAAAAAAAAAAAAAAAAAAAAAGGAAAGGAAAGAAAAAGAAGATGAGATTGACTTTGCTGTCTATCAATATGTCTCCATTTAAAAGGAGAAACACTTACCAATCCTAGCTATGCTCTTTTACAAAACAAAAGAGAAAGATAAAAATGATTTTCTCCTCAATTGGGTGAAGAAAACTTTATTTGTGTTGGAAACACAGAAGACAGGTAGAAGAGGAAGATAGAATTGAAAATGAGTTTGGCAGAGGGATTAAAAGATAGTGAGTATATAAATTGTTGCTCATGAACAATAGCTATAAAAAAGACTAAAAAGGGCACAAGGGACCACTTCAGGCCATAAATTTCTTTGAGGTCTTTTATGTTCTGTAAAGAGCCTAAGGGGATTTTTTTTTCGTAAAAAACCCCTTCCAAATACTCTAAAAGTAAGAAAAAGATTGGCAAGTATAGGGTTCTCGTTTCTTCTACATTACAAACTTGTAAGCTTATGCAACCTTTGCAATTTTGCAAAACCTAAAATTCAGTAAGGCAAACCTTCCCTATCAAGATCCCTGGCTCTAGATGTGTAGTGACAAATCTGAAACAAAAAAATTTTTTTTGGGCAAATGAGGAATTCATTAAAAGAGAAATACTTTGTTTGTCTAATAGCATTTGCCACGGATTGGAGACAAGGTGTCGGGATTTTTGGCGCCCTCCTTTAATATTTGGTGCAAGTTGTGTAATCCACATTGAAAATCCCAGCGCCTCCTTCATTTGCCGCAAAATCCTCCCTATCAAGTACAGAAGTTAACGAGCTCAACAAGACAATTATGATGATGTCAATATGATGCATGTATAATGTGAAAAGCAAATATTATACAATTACAAAAAAGGGCTTTTGTCTACTTAGGTAAAGTCAAACCCAACCCAACTACCTATCTATGACCTGAGCTTGACCCACTATGACCAAATTAAAGGAATCCTCAAATTATTTCGTAATGACAATTAAGTACTCACTAATCAAACTTAGCTTGGGTCGGAGTGTTACGGGGCCCTAGCCCAGCCAACCCCTTGAAGTTCCGCACTTGAGAACACAATGTTTTGATATAAGAGTTACAATAAAAAGTAATGCCTTCTCTAATATCTCATTGGCATAAGACATGAATTTGCTACGACATGTTTGCTCCCCATGTCATGTGTTGGAGTCCCACCCGAGGTTTACTTGGTGCATGTGTAATGTAGGGTCATCCAAGTACCCACAGACCTTTGAAGAAGGTGATTCTACAAGTGGGACCCACTTCCCTCAAGAGATTGGTATCAATCAAAGGTTTCTTTGAAATGGTAACAAACTTTCATTAAAGGAAAAATGAATACAAAGGATAGAGAAAGGAAGAGAAAGGAGAAGATATAAGAGAGATGCACTAACGCCAACCTCAATTACAACACACTCACCCAAGGAACTAACGTATCAACCCCTTGCTAGCTAACACATCCACTATGAAATTGGTGGATTTAACCTCATGGTGAAAAGTAACGTTAATATTGGCCGATAACTCCCTAAGTCATTAAAAAGAAATAAAGACTTCCATGGATTGGCCTTCTTATTAGACACCCAACCAATCGCGTTTAAATAATCACCTTCGATAAGGAGTGCATCACCATACATGGAAAAGAACAATCAAAGGCTTTTTAGAATCGCTAGCACCTTTGCTTCATTAGAATCGCACACACTAACATGCTTAAAAAACATAAAAAGCACCTCACTCTTACTATTACAAAGCACTCCTCTAATCTGCATTGGACCTCGTGTTCTCCTATAAGCACCATCCATGTTAAACTTTAAAACCCCTTTTGGAGGACTTTAAAGTGCCACGCACCATGTATGCTTCCCAACTTGAAAGGATATCATCAAAGGTAAACTCAGAAAACTCTTTTTTAACGAAAGCCTATTTCGCAATCGTATTTAGAGATCAAATCTGTTATGGAAGAAGAGGAGCTCCTAAAGATCTTATTGTTTTTTTCCTTCCAAATAGAAAAAAAAATAGCAAAAGGGATCATCTTCCATAGAACTCGGCCGCACTGCATAAAAGACCCTCTCAACCAAGACTCCACAATGTCCACAATATTCTTTGGGTGAGACCAAGCAATACCACATCTCCAAACAAAGTTGCTCCCAATAAGGCCAGCCACCCAGCAATGGAAAAAAAGATCGCTAATTGACTCCTCCTCCTTGCCACACATAACACAAGTGTCTGAAAGATTATTGGAATTTAACCCTCTCCTCTTTAGTGCATGTTTGGCATCACCTTTTTTAGGTTCTATTTGTCTAAATGTCTAAACCCAGTAGAGTTCGTAAAAAAAAGAGCATTTGGCATGTGCTTTTGTGCTTTATCCAATTTAGACATATAGAAGCATTACTTCTATTTTCCACAGCCCACCTTAGAAAGCACGTGAAAAGTAAAGGTTGAAAATAAAGAGGCAGAGCTATAGTGATTTATAATGGATCATACCCAGATTGATTTTTCCTTTTTTTTTCTTGAAATCCGTAAGAGAAAATCAATATCCAAACTATTAAAATTGTTTAGAAGATCAAAAACGGCTATCACATTAAATTTCCACCGTTGGATCATTACCGATCTCAAGATATGTGTAAAAAAAAATGAGCCATTAGATATTATTTTCTAAATTCTATGGGCCCCAATCACAAGATTCAACCCATTGAAAATGTTTGGAAGGTTGAACATAGTTAGGGGATCGATTTCCAAGGCTTTATGTCTTTTGTAACTTGAGAAATTTGTTAAAAACCCTTCAACCATCGACGTAATATGCTCAATTTTATATTAGTGGATAGGAAGTCCCTTTTTTCTTTATTATTATTATTATTATTATTGTTAGGACACTTAATCACGATTCAAACAGATAAAAATGTTTACAAGGTCATGTTTACTATAAGATCAAATTCTAGTAGTTGGATCATCACCAATCTCGGGATATTTATTAAAAAACGAATTATTGTATAATGTTTTTTGAAATTTGTGGGCCCCAAATACAAAATCCAAACTATTAGATCTCTTTGAAAGGATGAAAATGGCTATGGGGTCAAATTGCAAGGTTTGATACCTTGGAGATATCAAGAAATTAGTAAAAAACTTTAAACCATCGATTTAAAAAAGTTTATTTAAAATAGAACATTGCTTCACCAAACACATGTTTTATTCTAGCCTCTTTTTCCTATGGGCTTTTTTTTAATAGCTCTATTTTGGAAGGTCAAAAAGAAAAAGTGTGTAAGGACCCGAACCCTCACTAATTCTAATTATGTTAATTAATCCTGTTTCCTAGTGATTAAGACTTGTTGAGGGTCAAATTAGTGTGAATTATTGGGTTGGACCCCCAATTAAATAGCTAAGGGCTTTTACGTAAATTGTCCTTGCGCCTCTAGGTTTACCCCGTCCATCTCCTTACGTGTGATTCATCGCGTAGATCATCTTCTGTGTTGAGCCCGAGTTAATCCGGACTCATCTTAAGCCAATTGGAGCCCTTCCGGACTAAACTGAAATTTCTAGAAAACAAGTGGGCTTGTGTGCAAATTCAGGAAAAATATGTTTAAAAAGGAGAGACTCAACGTATACTCCCCTTCTTCCTCTCGTTCTCTTGGCTGGAGCTCTTGTTTTCTAGGTTTCTTCTCCTCTCCTTGATTGCAATCGAAGCATTGTGGGCGTTTGGGAGTGTGCATGCACAAGGGATGGCATCCACCCACATTCTTCTTCTTCCTTGACTTTTTTTTTCCATTATATTCTGGTGTAGAGTGATCTCTCCTCCAAGTTACAGCAATACAAGGTAAGGAATAGGTTCCATTTCGTCTTCTTGGGCTTGTTAGGATCTTAAGGACTTCGTTATTGACATGAATGTGGATTCTTCCACATTTTGGGCTTATGTGTAGAGAACCCATTAGAGTACAGGGAGTTTCCTCTGAGCATACAGCAAGAAGGATCTAGGAAGGGCTAAACACAGTAACAAGGCAAGTATTAAGTTATAGGTATTGCATGCATGGTTGAATGTGGATAATTTGAACTAGTTATTACATTTCAAATTCCAGCCATTTCTCTGTCATTGTTTAATGGATGCAAATGTGGTGTGAATCAAGATAGAATGATGGAGATGGGATTAGAAGGTGTGTGAGTATGGAATACTCTCCAGAACACTTCAGTTGAGCTTCAGAATTCCCTTATAAGTTAGTTCTGTAATAGTCCCGTACAGAAAATTGAGCTACAGAACTGCATTTTGATTTTCTGAAGCTTACGGCGAAGCTACGGCTAAGCCGTGAGCTCTTACGGCTCAATGTCCAGAGTGCAGTAAAATGAGGTTGTACTACGGCTCACTTACGGTCACGCCGTGAAATCCACTACGGCTAAGCCGTATCCTCCCTATGACCCAGCCGTAGGCTTAGCTCGGCTAAGCCATAGGCCAATATACGGTTGAACCGTAACCACACCGAAAATCTGGATGAACTGTGACCCCCTCTCGGCTAAGCCGTAACCCTGTATACGGCTAAGCCGTAAGAACCCAGTGAATGTAAGATGTTAGGAATCTCAATGATGTTGTAGGGCTTTAGTCATGGTACCCTCTATACCTCCACTTTGGCCATTGGTAATTATATGTTGGAATGAATGAAGGATTTCCCAATGGCAAGTCATGGAGGTTGGCAAGAGAAGGGTGTTCCGTATGCACACAATGTAATACCCAGAAGCGGTAACACAACAACACCGAACATCTCATGTGTACCTCGTGCTGAATGTCCTTGGGAATCCGGAGGCTGCTTTATCGAAATGCATACATATTGATACATTACACTACCTTCGACATGACTGTTATCGAATTTACTTCCTCCAGCAAACCCCGAGGCAATTCAGACCTGAGCTGCTAATGAGTGCGTGTCTGACAAGCCAGAGCTTCTATTGAGTGTGTGCTTGCTAGCCAAGGGTATAGCTGAGGCTCGGGCCTTGTAACCTACCTGCATGTGTTTCGTTTAAGCATTCGTTATTTCATGGTTAACTATTCCTTATGTATGTTATGATTCGTATGATGACTCCGAGTCGGCACCACTTAGCTTTTGCCCTTTGGGTATTTATATGTCACCACTGCAGTAGGTTTACGGAGGGGTTGTCGACGCTCCTCGGGAAGCTAGCTTGATCCCCTAGCGACCCATACGTTATGTATGCTCCCGTTGGGAGAATAGAGCATCGTGGTTGCCAATCAGTATGTATAACATTAAGTTTTACTCATGCATCATGCATATTGATTGTTCTTGCTAATGTATTATGTTATATTAATTCCTATGCTTAGTATTTGCTTAACCGTCGTGTTAACAGTGTTACCCTCGGTATTGCAGATACAGCACCCGCTCCCGACACGAACACTGACGCGGCCCCGGAAGATACCCCAACGGTACCTCGGGGTGTAGGTGAATGGATGGATGGTGACGTTTACTACTAGCCATCCTACGGAGAGCGTCTCTTCTGGGAATATTATGTTGAAGACTTTTGTATCACCTTTAAGGACTGATTTTGGGAATGTATTTAAAGGACTATAACACTATTGTATGTAAATATGTTTTAATAGACTATGAACTTTGTGTGCTCTTGATGATTATGAGTATTTCACAGGTTCTCGATTTTGATAATTTATGTTTGTACGTGTGTCAGCATACTTCACACGTTCCTGTGAAATCTCCCTTGTAGGAATTCGTGCAAAATTCTTCAGGGCACGGATTTCTACGGGATTACGTATCCACGCCCTGGGGGCCCACTCAAATCCCCATATTCCCGGGATTGGGGCGTGACAAAGTGTAATCTTACCAAATAAGGCCTTAGATTATCAACCATGGATACTTTACCCGTAACAACTAACCAGCAAAAAGCCTTAACTCGAAGGGAAACCAACCCTCTAAAATTGAATTCCCTCCAAGGCTAGGCAGAAAGCTTTAGCCCAAAACTCTCCAGATACGAATGACTTCCAAATCCGAAAGTCCTTTAATTCCTGCAAAAGAATGTATTGGCAAGACTACTCAACAATTCCTCATAATTGTTCCCCTCTAGTAGTCAAAGACTCATTCTAAAGGAGATTCCGCACAATATACCTCCACCATCCACCTCAAAACATTCACTTACTGAAGTCTTTTTTTACCGCCAATCTAAATAGCCTGGAAAATAAATTACACAAGGGACTTACTCCGACTTAATCATCCGACCAAAATCTAACATTTCTACAATCCCCCATCACAAAACCCACTCCTTTATATAAAGTTTCCCCTCATAAATTTGACTCTTCTCCAACTGAAACAATAGCCTTTCACACACCCAACTAAGTGTTACTAGGTTTAAACTTAAGCCACCACCCCCATTTATCCTCTCCATATTTGATGGCAATCAACCTCCGCTCTAGAGCATCCTTTTCTTCCCCAAACCTCCCTCACCATTTAGCCAGCAAAGCCCAATTCTTATTTTCCAAACTACCAAGCCGAAGACCTCCTTTAGTTTTAGGTTTGATCACCTCACTCTGCTTCACAAGATGTGACTTCTTGTTATCCACATGACCCATAAAAAGTCTCTTCGAATATGATCAAGCCTCTTAATCACCGACTTGGTATCTTGAAAAGAGAGATGTAATAAATTGGAAGATTGGATAAACAAGATTTAATAAGGGTGATTCTCCCACCAAAAGACAAACATTGCCTCTTCCATGAAGACAATTTTCTTTTAAATTTTCATTCACGGGATCCCATAATGCTTTAGACCTAGGCTTAGATCCAATAGATAACCCAAGGTAAATAATAGGAAGCTTTCCTGAAGTACAATTGATAATGTTGGCCAAAGCCCTGAGTTGTCTCCTTTGAACACACTACTCCAGCCAACATGCCCTTGGAAACATTTATCTTTAAACTGAACACCAACTGGAAACAGTGAATAATTGTCCTAAGAGTTGAAATTAATTCCCTACTAGAGGAACTAAAAAGAATTGTGTCATCTACAAATTGTAAATGAGTGATCACCTCTCCACTCCACCCTATCTCAAAGGCTACGATCAACCCCAGATCTCTCGCTTTCATTAAGAGCGGACTCAAGCCTTCTTCCACAATTGTAAATAGGAAAAGAGACAGAGGATCACCCTGACGAATGCACCTAGAAGCTTTCAACAATTTTGAAGGCAAACCATTAACCAAAATTAAAAAAAAGTAGTAAAAATGCACTCGTGGATCTAGCCGCGCCAAGTTTCTCCCAAGCCAAATGTCAAAAACATGTAGTCCACAAAATCCCACTCCACGTGATCATAGGCTTTTCAAGGTCAACTTTGAATAAAACTCCTTCCTAGAATCCACAAGCTCATTAGTAATCAACACCCCATCAAGAATTTGTCTACTTGCAACAAAAGCCCCTTAAAAAGGACTAACAATATGAGGAAGAACACTTTTTAGTCTATTTGTCAAAATATTCGCCAAGAGCTTATATAAACATCGTACGAGACTAGTAGGCATATAATCCTTTAGTTCTATAGGGTTAGGAACTTTTTATATGAATCAAAGGTGGATCCGACATGCACGGAATGTTGGTCTAAGGGCTGTGTGGCTGTATTTTCACCGTCAACTAATATATCTCATTAAAACATTAGTTTATTTACTAAAAATGATTGTATGTAAACTAATATATTATTAGAGATTATGTTTAAGTGAGAATTAGTTGTTATTTATTAGGAAGTTAGAGATAATAGTAGATTAGCCTTATCATCCAGATAAGGTTAGTTCAAAGTTACTTATAAATGTACATCTCTTCATTCAATGAAATCTACAGTGATATTATGGCAATGCAATGACTATTGAAATTCTATATAGTATCAAAGCTGGCCTTGGTGATGATTTTGATCAAACCAGGTATCCGCGATGATCACCATTAGTTTTTATTTATTTCAATAAAACCAATCTTCTACTGTCATTTGTCCATCCAAATACCTAAACCTCAAGATCTCCATATCCATCAATTTACACGATCAAAGCTTTTGGAAGAGATCATGGCAGATTTGATCTAGTGGACCATCAGTACCAACAGCCTCAAAAGGAGCGAGTTGCAACAATAATGGATCAACAGATGGATGGTGATCCCTAAGAAGACATGATCATTTTGCAAAGTATTTTATTATTTTTTTTCTTTTTAGAGATCAAAAGGGTTTTTATTTTAATTGTTGACAATCATAGATTCTTTCCATTAAAGAATCATGTGATTGATGGGGGATGTTAGAGATTATGTTTAAGTGAGAATTAGTTGTTATTTGTGAGGAAGTTAGAGATAATAGTAGATTAGCCTTATCCTCCAGATGAGGTTAGTTCAAAGTTACTTATAAATGTACATCTCTTCATTCAATAAAATCTACGATGATATTATGGGAATGCAATGACTATTAAAATTCTATATATATCTCATCAAAATTCATCAAATACACCTACCTTTCCTTAAAAGAAAATCATTGAATCTTGCCCTCACGCTTGTGATAGATATTAGGCAGGTATATCCACTACAAGAAATCACATCTTTAGCTATGAAAAATTTCGTTGCCAAAATGCTACAAAACGTCGGTAAAAATTTTTACTGATGAAAATTTTTTTGTCGCCCGAACGTCGGTAACGAAATGTCAGCAAAACACTTTACCGACGAAATACAAAAACGTCAGCGAAAATTATATTTTACCAACGATAAAATATACATTCACCGACATTAAAAAACGTCGGCAAAAATCATTAATTTAAATTTGACTTTTACCGATGAAATTTAACGTCGGTAAATAGTTTCTCGTATTTACTAAATTTTAAAATCTCATTTTACCGACATTTCTAAATGTCGGTAAAAGTCATTTTCTTTAATTTATTTATTTTTTAAAAATTTAAATTACTTTTACCGACGTTTGTAAAACGTCGGTAAAAGCATTTTATTTTATTTATTTATTTTTAAAATTTTAAATTACGTTTGCTGACGTTAAAAAACGTCGGCAATATATTTATTTTTTGAAATTTTAAATTACTGTTGCGGACGTTTTAAAAACGTTGGCAATATATATTTTTTAAAAATTTTGATTTACTATTTCCTATACCGTTAACAAAAAATTGAGTATCATATAGTAACAGAGATATTAGGCACGACATATCCCAAGATGAGGAACAATATTAATGGCTTAGACTAACAAAAGGTCTACTCCAGCTTTATAAAAAAAATCAATTTTGATAAAAGAAATAAAATGAGCCAACAGAAAAGCTTACTCTTTCAGCAAGACTATGGCTGTTTGTGGCTTGACCTCGTCTTGCTCTAACATGGATGTAATCTTGCTTTGATGCATCTGTATTTTGAGAGCTATCTTTACTGTGTTTTTTGGTAATTGTGGCTGTCACTGAAATTACATTTTGTTCACCCTCGTCCTTAGTTTCAATGTTCTTCTTTGCAGTTTCGACAGACAACTGAGGGGACCCTTTACCATGCTCTAATTGAACATCCTTCCATGAAAACACAATGGCCACGTTGACTAATGTTCATCAGTAACAACATCAATAGAAATATATGTACACATGATCCTTTTCAAGGTTGCATTGAATATACTGCAAATCATATTCAATTTGAACATATTGGCAACATGGATTTATTTCCACTGGACATTGGTGAAGAGGCCAGGAAACACAATAGTGGGGGGTACCCTTCCCACATTAATGACCCAAATCATTATTGTAATTAGGCATGGATGATGATCTCAGTAGAGAAGACAGAAAAATAGTATCTTGAATTATGATTCTGTTCTTTGCTCTCCCAAACACTGAGAGCAAATGATATAATCCACTTGACAATAAAATTCAATAGCAAGTGACTCAAATGAACCCTAAGTCACAGTTTATCATATTGTTAGTAAGATGTCTAACACCTAACCTGTGTTCGATTTTTACCCAGATGAAAAATGCAAATATTCTTACATCACCAATTTTGTGACAAAACAGAATCACGGAACCAGTCATAATTGCCAACAGAGACCAATGAGTATCCTCTGGTACATGGTGATACATGTGACTTCAAGAGTCAACCAATGATGCCAAGATTTCATGACCATTACCAAGATTTGACAATTGCACATTTATGAATACCACAAATAGATAGCAATTATTTTTAAGAGAATGGGTAGTTAATCGTTCCACTATGCCAAAAGAATAAATTTGCATTTAATCTGGGGTATATCCAAGCACAACTTAGCAAAATCATAAGCAATCCACAACGTAATTTTATTTTATAAGCACTCTATACGGTTGTCCCCTTCATAATTGACAAGCGATGCTTGAAAAAATAGGAGTTCATAACTGATTAATGATGCTTGAAAAAATACAAGAAGAAGTAAGTAAAGATTACTCAACAGAACTATCAAGCAAGAATTCTACCTTATTGCTCCTCTTCCTTTTTTTTGCACTGAGTGCTTGAGTCAAAGGTTCCTCAATCACATTCTCCATAACAGACAGTTCTTCTTGACCATTGCCAGTAAACGCAGCTTCTTCAGGCCCATTGGGTGGAGCTCCAATTCCATGATTCCCTTCATCAGAAAGCCTATAAAACCCACCAGTTTCTCCTCCATTTTTTTGTAAACGATCTTCCGTCACTTCATGATCCACGGGTATACCATCTTTCACAACTTCCACCATCCGTGAACCATCCTTCTGAAATTGCACCCCAGAGACATTCAAACCACTACTAGATTGGACCTGGAGTGTCTGAACCACTCCACCCTTGGAAAAGGATTCAAAGATTCAGACATGCGAAAGGATTGACCATAATGCGGAAATCACTGAAGCATGAGAACCTTGCGGCCCGCCCAATGAAAGCAGAATCCATGGGGACCTGAGGTAAACTAAGAGGGAGGAGACCAGCCCCAGTTTGTCGAAGGCCACCACATCTCGGAATCAAATTCGGATTGCTCCACCCAACACTATGCAATTTTTCCATGTCCTCTGATCTCAAAGAGCCAGGACTTGTGTTCCTGTTGGGTAAAGAGAGAGAGACAAGAAGAACAATCAATCCACACAAATAGACACAGATTTACGTGGTTCACCCGATGTGGGCTACGTCCACGGAGATGCAAACCTGTTTCACTATTGTTAGAGATCACCCACAAGAAGAACAATTCTCTTCTCGTGATTACAAGAGCACACAACTTATTGTTAGGTTTATGTCTTGTATTCCGGTTTAGCCGGATGAGTCCACTGGGTTAGCCAGGGACTGATTTAAGGTCAAGGGTATTTTGGTAATTGTACCGGGGCTTTCTTGGTGGCCAAGAAAGCGGAGATTATATATTGTATAGTCTGTAACCCTAGACCTTGCGGCGGCGGTGCCAGCAGTTGCCCGTAGTATTCCCACACCACGTAGGATAGATGAGGTGAGAGAGTGGGAATCTCTTGTATGCTTTACTTGCCATAGTGAAGATGTTCGTCCTCCTGTGCCCGTGGATGTAGCCCTGTTTGGGTGAACCACGTAAATCTCGGTGTCTCTTCTTATGCGGTTGATTGTTGGTTGATCTTGTGATTCCGTGGATGTGCACAACGGGTGATTGTCAGAAAATCACAACAATTGGTATCAGAGCCGAGGTTGGTGTTCCTCGGGTTTCTGAGCGAGGTGGAGATCGCTCAGTGGCTTGGAGGTTGTGCCCATCCTGGTTGGGCCACCATCAGAGAAGAAGAAGACGAGATTGGGTTCTCCGGTCTCGCTGGGATCGGAGGAAAAAGGATTCACATGTTTCGTTCAGATCTTGGAGTTGACCGCTGCGGTTGGGATCGGATCTTATTGAGCTTGGATCGGAGAAGAGTGCAACAGAGGATCTGGATTTTTCTGCAAGTGTTCTTGCAGGAGAATGGGTTTGCCTGATCAACGGAGACGACAGAGGATTTCTCGGTCGACCAGATTTGAGAAGTTTGGGATCTCTGTTTCTTCAAACAGAGAAGCATGCATCAGATCTGCCCGAGCCCGGGTGGGCGACGCTTCACAGAGAAGGTTGGTTCTCGGGTTTGCCCGAGACCACGGAAAAGGACTGAAAGAGGGGTTCTTCGGTTTGGCTGGAATCAGAGGAAAAGGGGTTCTTCTCGGTCCTGATTATTGCTGCGAAGAAGAAAACAGAAGAAGACCGAAAGAGAAAAAAAAAAAAAAATCAATTCTCGCCGGTCGTTTTCTCTGTCGCGGCGTCACCGCCCGCCCCCCGATCGTCGCTGTCACCGTCGCCGTTCCCGTCGTCGCTGCCAGCCGGCGCTGAAGCCGGAGCCGAAGCAAATCGCGGCCTGCTGCAGCTCGGTTGCAGAGGATGTTGCAGAACGCAGAGTCGTGTGGAAGACGACTCCCTAGGTCCGGGTTCGGGTCGGGTCACTTTGACCTGACCCGTGGGGGAGAATAAACTCAGGTCAACAGGTTCCTGTCGGTTCTGGTTTCGGGTCGGGTCGTTTCGACCCAACCCGCGGTGACAGCCCAACCCAGCAGTGCATCCAGAGCAATTGCAAGTCGGGCCGGGTCGGGTATGACCTGACCCATGTTCGCACAGCCCAGTCCAGCAGCAGTGCATCCAGCAGTTCCGAGCCAGTTCGGGTCGGGTCCGACCTGACCCGATTTCAGTCCAGCCCAGCCCGCCGTTTCAAGTTCCGGGTCAGTTTAGGTTTGACCCGACTTGTTAGCAGACAGTCCAACCCAGCGCATATTGCAGATCAGTTCCGGGTCAGGTGAACCCGACCCTGGTCCGCTCCAGAAGCCCAGTAGACAGTGCAGTGACGTCAGCAGTGACGTCAGCATCGGTCAACAGGCAGGTTTGACCAGATTTGCGGCTGAAATTGTTTCTGCGATATCTTGATCGTCCGATGTCCGATCGGAAATCCGTTTGCGCCTACGGACTCGTTTCGAGCAGATCTACGCAGTGGAAGAGGTTGATTGGTTGTTTGACAGTCAAGGAGGAGGTTTGATCGATTGGAGTGTAGAAACTTGTTTCTACGTTATCGGAGCCATCCTGAGTCGGATTTCAGATCTGTTTCTTCCAGCGTGCTCGTGGTGACGAGATCTATGACTTGATGCAGAAATCTGGAGGAGATCTGAACAGATGTGGATTCAGGCTTGAATCGGGTCTACTCGACCTGGTTGTTGTTGCAAACCCAATAATAGGAGTCGCCGGCCTAGTTGCAAAGGGTTTGCTGATTCAAACGAAGTTGTTCGTTTGGGGTTCACATGATCGCATGTGATGTTATTCATCTTGCCAGAGCCAAGCCGGAAAAGCAGCAAGGAGGAGCTGATGCGTCAGCAGTTGTCAAACATTTGTTTGATTGATTGATCGGAGGCCCGGTCAAATGGTGTTTTTTGACCGCTCGGAGGCAGAGGTTGTTCTGCAATGGAGTCATCTGGACTTGTATTCCCGATCTGTTTTGCTTGCATGCTTGGGGTGATTGGATCTTCATGGTGATGTTGAAGATGGGGCAGGATGGTGAGTGATTCAGATATCACTCAGATTCGTCAATGGTTTCGAGCTTTTAGTTCGAGGTGGAGTTTGACGAGATGAACTTTGCTCAAAGTTCATGTGCTGGTTCAACATGTCAAAGTGTTGAAGAAGACTGCATCCCTGGTGCAGTGACGTGCCATTCAGCAGGGTACGTGAAGACATTGCCGGTTTTATCTCCTAGTAGCTCGAGTTGTACGGAGTTGTACTGAATTTAAGCCAAGGTGGAGATTGTTAGGTTTATGTCTTGTGTTCCGGTTTAGCCAGATGAGTCCACTGGGTTAGCCAGGGACTGGTTTAAGGTCAAGGGTATTTTGGTAATTGTACCGGGGCTTTCTTGGTGGCCAAGAAAGCGGAGATTATATATTGTATAGTCTGTAACCCTAGACCTTGCGGCGGCGGCGGCAGCAGTTGCCCGTAGTATTCCCACACCACGTAGGAGAGATGAGGTGAGAGAGTGGGAATCTCTTGTATGCTTTACTTGCCATAGTGAAGATGTTCGTCCTCCTGTGCCCGTGGATGTAGCCCTGTTTGGGTGAACCACGTAAATCTCGGTGTCTCTTCTTATGTGGTTGATTGTTGGTTGATCTTGTGATTCCGTGGATGTGCACAACGGGTGATTGTCAGAAAATCACAACAATTCCTTGGTGCTCCTACCGCAGAACATCTTCAACCGTCCTCTTCTTCGGCTCATCGACCTTGACATCCTTAGGCAATGTAGCTTCAATCTTTCCCAATGAAACGCCAGCCGACTTTAACTTCTTAATGTGATCCTCATCCAAATAACAAGGCGGCTTTGCTACATAGCAGATCAGCCTCTCAACGTGCAACTTGGTCTTCCTTGTTTCACCAAACTCATCAAATGAGATGACGACCTTCCTGCCAAAGCATTCATTGATGTGTTGGATGTCTATAACGCGATCATAATCGTAATCGAACTTGGGACTCGGCAGAACCAGCACGCGCTCTAGAAGCGCTGCGAAGAACATGTGCTTCTCCAAGCAGATCAAATGGTTCGACATTTGACCGGACACGCAGATTGCATAAAGATACCGATTTGGCTTAGGCTTCCACTCAATTGTGCGATCACGCACCACCCGATCAACCTTGCGGCATGCGTCAACACCAAACCCTGGGAATTCTCCATCTGCATTATCGTCCACTAAAGCTGACAAAGAAAGAGAGAGAGTAGAGAGAGAGCGACTAAAAGATAGAGCAGAGAGAGAGACTGAGAGAGGGAGCGGTCAGAGAAGGTGAGATCGGAGAGAGAGACAGAGAAAGAGAGAGAGCAGAGAGAGAGAGAGAGTGACTAAAAGAGAAAGCAGAGAGAGAGAGAGACTGAGATAGGGAGAGATCAGAGACGATGAGATCGGAGAAAGACACAGAGAAAGAGCAGAGAGAGAGCGACTGAAAAAGAGAAAACAAAGAGAGAGACTGAAAGAGAGAGTAAAGAGAGGGAGAGATCAGAGACAATGAGATCGGAGAGAGACAAAAAGAGAGCACACAAAGAGAGCGACTGAAAGAGAGAAAGCACAGAGAGAGCACAGAGAGAGAGCGACTGAAAGAAAGAAAGCAGAGAGAGAGACTGAAAGAGAGAGCAGAGAGAGGGAGAGATCAGAGACATTAAGATCGGAGAGAGACAAAGAGAGAGCACACAGAGAAAGCGACTGAAAAAGAGAAAGTAGAGAGAGAGACTGAGAGAGGGAGAGATCAGAGAGGGTGATATCGGAGAGAGAGAAAAGAGAGTTTCGAGCATAGAGAGAGCAACTGAAATAGAGAGCAGAGAGAGACTGAGAGAGAGCAGAGAGATCGGGGAGAGCAACCAAGAGAGAGAAAGAGCCAAGAGATCGGAGACAGCGAGCGAGAGAAATAGAGCCAAGAGATCAAAGAGAGATAGTTGAAGGAAATCAAATGCTCTGAACCCAAAACCCAAGAAATCTAAAACCTGAGATGTTGAAGAAGAAGGGCATTCCAGACAAAAATACTCTGAATCAAATGCTCTGAACCCAAAGAGAGACAGTTTGAAGGAAATCAAACAAGCTAAGATTTCCACATAAGCAATGAGATGTTGAAGAAGAAGGGCATTCTAGATTGGCTGAATAGCTCTCTCCGTCTCTAGAGTGGTCTTCCAGTCCCTCCCCTCAAGACGAACAACACCTCCTCCGTCACCCTCCCACCAAACCCGAAACCCCAGCTCGATGTGAGAGAGAACAGAGAGAGAAAGAGAGCAGAGAGATTAGCAAGAAATCAGAGATGTGAGAGAGAGAAATGAAATCGGGGCGGGGGAATGAAAAAGGGGGAAGATGGGAAACCAAATGGGGGCGGGGAATGAAAAAGGAGAAAGATAGGCGGGAGATTTTATAAAATTTTTAACGACGATAAATTTCGTCGCACAAAATCGCATTTCGTCGTCAAATGTTTCTAAAAGTCATTACACCTTTATTGAAGTATAATAAAGACATTTAGCGACGCTTTCTAAAAAACGTCGGTAAAAGTCTAACTGCTAGCAGAATAAAGGCTAAACTTTTAGCGACATTTTTTAAAAAAGTCGGTAAAAATCAACTTTTACCGACGTTTTCTAAAAAAAATGTCGCTAAAAGTCTAACTGATACCGGAGGTAAATGTCTAACTTTTAGCGACGATTTTTCTAAAAACATCGGTAAAAGTTTACTTTTACCGATGTTTTTAAAAAATGTCAGTAAAAGTCTAACTGTTAACGGAGGTCATGTCTAACTTTTCGAGACGTTTTGAAAAACGTCGCTAAAAGTTAACTTTTACCGACGTTTTTTCTAAAAATTTCGATAAAAGTCACCTTTTCACCAATAAATTTATATGCGTCGGTAAATAATAGTCTTTAGCAACGAAATTATAAAATCGTCGCCAAGACACGTCGCCAAAAGTGCAACTTGTTGTAGTGATCCTTCTTATTGAAGTGATACATTTTCAAAACTCTAGCGTTCAAATGGATCCTTTCAAATGCCATAAAAGACATGATCTAACAGCAGCAATATAAATTCCAAACAGCACGCAATTCTCATGGGAAATACCACCAAACAAACGCGAAGCATATCAAGGCCGTTTGTTCCTACATAGGCCTGGCTAGTGTCATGTTGAAGCTCACGTCATGCTGAAAAGCTCACTACCATCAGGTCTTTAAAGGCCCAAAGTACACAGTGCTCGGCTTGGCATTACTTGGGAGCTTTTTGATAAGCTTCCAATCATTTAATTTTTCCACTAATTCTAATTTAGTGGCTCCTTTCTGTGGGACTCCCACTGGTTGTTCCATGGAGAAAGGGTGTGGTTCACTCAATCTAACTTGAAATAGGAAAAGTGCCGTTGGAATTTCCAGAAATCCAGCTTTGAGAAAGTTGAACTATATTTCAGCATTTTGGAAACCACTTGTGGAGGACAGTATTTAAGGAATTCATAATTTCCTAACAGGCCCTTAACCTAGGTTTCAATCAAAACTGTCAATAGCCAAGCACCTACAGCATATGGTTCATAACAGAAAAGCACAGCTACACATGAGAAGCTACTAAGCTGAATCGTTAGAAGACTTAGCCAGGTCCATGTCTACCAATCTTGACCCAGTCAAAACGTCTTTTTTTTTTAATAGGTAACATGACTTGAACATATACATAAAAATAATATATGCAGACCACCTAATATCTTTTATTGTATTTTAAATTTTGATAGAGTCTTGGCCAAGTCAACCAGTTCTTCATCGAGTTTTGGCTAAGTCAACTAATTCTTGGATAGAAAGAAACCGTCTCTGTGAGATAGATAAAATGGTTGCTTTTGAATGCACTGGCAGCCTCTATAAGCCATTGAAGACCTTGTGTGAAGAGGTGAGGAAAGATCTGTCATACTAGACCATGGCATTGAATAGAATTCCAGTGGCAGAACACCAAAGGGCCGGCTTTACTATAAAGAAAGAAAACTATTTACTTTAGTCCTCCAAAATATAAAGGCCCAAAAAAGCAACTGCCATCCTTTTTTTAAATCCCCCAAAAATAAGCCTCATAATAATAATAAAAGCAATTATCATCCTTTTACATTAAAAAAAAAAAACAAACTGTTGTCTTTTCACACATCTCCCTATCTTATTTCTTTTTTTATTTTCTATTTTTTTTCAATTATCAATGGGGCCAACTGTCTAATCACCGTAAAATTTCAAATTTCATATGGGCCCCACTGATAGATGAAATAGAAATGTTAGCAAATCTTTAATATAAAAATTTAATTAGTAATTTTGCATCACAAAAATCAAGAAAAATAGAAATGAAAGTAAAATTTTTACAATAATATTAAAAAATAGAAATGCCTCATTTAGGATTGTTGCTTTAGACTTTAAAGTGTCTCGAGCCAGCCCCTGAACACCACCTACAAAAGCGACGTTGAGTTACCCAGCTCTTTGCACATTTGTTTGGTCCTCTTCCTACTTTTTGGCACAGGCCTGCTCGAGCCATTGGCCACGGTTCAGACCACAAGGAACAGGTAGCCCTAGGCCTTCCCATTTAGATTAACTGGCCGAAATAATAGGCGGCTATTTTTCATATCTGGGCCACACGTTTAGAAGATAAATGAACCGTTCAAAGAACTTTGGCTGGTCCATGGTGTTTATAGCGGTTTTTGAAAAATTGAACTGTACCACTTGATCATTCCCAATTCAATCTAAATCGAGCTTTGGACATTTTGCTTAAAATTAAATCTGAACCTGGCAAAATATAAATAAAAAAAATCTATTTTTACTGCTGAAAACCAACGGCAGAACTGATTTGAAAAATGAGGTTTTGGGTTTTTGTGGGTTTCATATTAATATTATGATTGGACTTGATCCAAAGTTTCCAAAGGTTAAGCTATCTTTATATATAATGCAACAATGCCTTAGTTGTGTTGGTTCGGTAATCCCACAAGGTGTTTTACCAGATCATCGACATAATTGGGGGTCCCTTGTCACTTAAACAGTAAACTCGATGCGACTAAGATGAATCGTTCCACTAGAATTTTAGTGTGGGGAAGATAATGATTACCAAAGTCTTATCAAATCTTGGATCGGCTTAAAAACTCATATTAATTAGATTGAAAACTCCTCATTGTTAGTGACAAAGAAGTAAAGTTGATATCTTCCTATTAGGTTATTGGGAAGAGACAATTGAAAAGGCAAAAACAACCAACAAGAAAGTCGGTTTCCGTGTGACCCCCTCCTGCAAAGCTAAAAAGCAACATTGACAACTCAAGACATCCCAAGCTCCCCATCACACATCAAAACACTGACCCAAAAAGTAAGAAGAAGACAAGACTGAGAAGAAAAAACCCGAAAATATATATCCACTTGATTGCAAAAAAACAAGTGAAGGAATATCTCTGTGCACCCCACCCACTCCTTCCTCTTCCCTGTCCACTATCTAGATAATACATAGAATTTAGTCAATCTCTATCCACTATCTATGTGTCCACCATATTGAATGTTGTTGAAATCCCAACCATGCATGCTATAAAAGGGGAATTGCATGGTCCTCTTGCCTAGGAAAGGTGCAGGTGGTGCACCCCATATAGGAACCCAAGGGAGTAGCGGTCGTGATGGTGTGATGTGCACAGGGCACGTCTGGAGGATCCTTTTGAGAGCTTATATGTTGGAAGGTTCTAGCTACTCAATGTCGGGCTGAGCACATTAATAGCTGTGACTGGTGAACCAGGGGTTTTGCGTTTGGGATACTTGAAAATTTCCCAAAATAATTAAAATTTAAATAATTCATGCAGAGTTGCTCATAAATAAAAAGATGCCCTAAAAGTGATGATTTTACTATTAAACTCTAAAAGTGATGATTTTACTTATTAAACTGTGCGATGTTGTGATATCACAATATTATAAGATACTGCATCATGTGATATCGCACAACCATAAGATATTATAAAATTTTTTCCTTCTTGCCCAAACTCAAAATACACACATTCACCTTGAATTCAAAACTCTTTTTTTTTTTTTTTTGTCATGCCTACTTGGTATGAGCTCCTGAATTAGAGGTTTTACAATGCTCACCCTAACTCCGGCGAAACAATCTTGAACCACAATAGTAAAAAAGAAGAGAGTATTTGGATTTAATAAGATAGCTTACAGCACCTAGGATGTCATACGGTGGGATATCCTATAGCCATAAGATATCACACGATTTAAAAGTGAAATCATTAATTTCAACTTATCTTTTTTTTTACAAATAAATTTGTGAAAATTATTTAAATTTTGATGGTTTTAGGAAAATTTTCAGTTATAAGGGCAATCGTCAACATCCTTTTGCATTTTAGAGATTCTATAAGAATTTAAAGTCAACACAAGTAATTGATGAACCAAGTATCCTACATTTTAGAGATCTGAGAAGGATTTAAAGTCAACACGAGGCTAACTTTTAACACACACCTGCTGCTCTCTCGCACCCGCTACTTGTGAGTGGGTGAAAGAGGGAACATCCTAAACTTCTTTGGTGATGGAGAAGAGGGAAATGTAAGGATTAGAGGAAGACAAAGTTCAAGATAGAAAAGCCGGGCCGATTCTTCAATATACCTGCCATCATTGTTTTAGATATCTTCTATTAAAAGAGCACATGCTAAACATATTGCTGAATTAAAAAAAATGAGCAAAGAGGAAGACAAATGCTAGAAGAGATCCAACTTTAAAATATCTTACATGTATCTCCCAAAGAGGACATCTAGGTGTGGCGCTACCTCTAACACGTGTAAGTGTTGTAATGTCATCTTACAACACAACTCTCCCACATGGGTGCAATTTCATAAGATCATAACTTCTTTCCTATTTACTTAAGGTGTATTTGTGCAATGAGAGGTGAGAGTCTTTTTAGAACCTCCAAAGATGAAGAATTCAAGGTTCCAATCTAATTTTTAAAGTATAGTTAAATTAACAATGGCAGAAATATAAAAAAGCTACAAATCAATCAACCACATAAGGGGACACATGATTTTTTATGTGGAAATCCAACACTAGAAAAAAACCACAAGTCCTATTACTTGGACTAGTGGAAACTAAGAATCAAATATTGAATAGTTATAAGATACTCATAGACCTTTTCCAATTCACCATAACCTAAAGATTGTAGCACTATCACTTATTAACAATCACGTCGTTCACCGTTCCTTTGTTTCTCATGCTCGCCTTGACACCACTCATGATGAATCGTCCATAGATGTAGAAGCAACAATATCTAGATTCTTAGAGCTTCAATATATTATCTCAATGGATGTTCTAAAGAAAAAAAGGGATGTCCAATATGTTTCTTAGGTTTAGAACAAGGAGATGTGGTACCTAAAGTTGAGATAGGAACCCTTTAAATAACCCCTAATTTGTGTCTTAGGTTTACAGTTCATGTATAACTAATACATGCAGTCTCTTCAGAAATAGAAAACTTAGTCCACATGAGAAAATTATCTTGTTTCATTCGAACAAACATTTCTTAGTTTGAACAAACCAAGTTTTTGTCTAGAGCTCCTTCAAATGACATTAGGTTTGTTCGAACAAATTGTTGTGCGCGTGTGTGCAAACGCAATTAAGATCAACAATCACCACACAAGAAGACAAGAGATTTACGTGGTTCGGCAAAGATGCTTACGTCCACAGAAAACCAATTTCCACTAGGTTCTCCTCTAATCTGTGAAACCACAGCCTTGGAATCTCAGCCACTCTCATCCTCTCTCTAGGGTTACAGATTACATCATATATATAACCATTACATCCTTATCCCCCAAGAACTCTATTTTAAGAAAAAGGAAAATCCTAACCTATTAAAAAACTACTGTTTGACAAAACAGGAAATTCCTAATATCATTAGGGAAACCACCCTAGATACTGAACCCACTAATGGTCTGGACCCACATGGCCAACAATCTCCCCCTTCAGACCATAGGGAAGATGCCCTAAACCCCTTACTGGGAGTTCAGTCCTGCCAACTCTGAACACAGCTCCAGTTCTCCCTTAGACACAACCTTGGTCATCATGTCCGAGGGATTCTTGTCCGAATGAATCTTTTCCAACTTCATGAAGTTCTTCTCAATCACCTCACGAATCCAATTGTACTTGATATCAACGTGTTTCATGCGACCATGATATGTAGCATTCTCACTGAAATCCATAACACTTTGACTATCACAGTAGACTACATATTCTTCTTGCTTCAAACCTAGTTCTTGAAGGAATCTTTTCAACAAAAGCATCTCTCTCCCTGCTTCATTAGCAGCTATGTATTCCGCTTCAGTTGTAGACTGTGCTGTACACTTCTGCAATTTCGATTGCCAGGAGATAACTCCCCCTACGAAAGTAAATAAATAACCAGAAGTCGACAACCGACAATCAAGATCGCCTGTAAAATTAGCATCAGTATAACCTTCCATGACTGGTTTTGAGCCTCCGAAACACAAGCACACCTTGGAAGTACCTCTCAAATATCTAAAGATCCACTTCACTGCTTCCCAATGCTCTTTTCCAGGGTTTGCGAGAAATCTACTCACTAAACTCACAGCATGAGCAATGTCTGGCCGTGTACAAACCATGGCATACATGAGACTCCCCACAGCGGAGGAGTAAGGAACACATGCCATCCGTTCCTTTTTATCATCTGTAGTAGGACACAAGCGCTTGCTTAGTTTGAAGTGACTGGCTAGAGGTATGCTAACTGGCTTAGCATTCTTCATGTTGAACCGTTTGAGCACTTGCTCAATATATTTCTCCTGTGACAAGTACAGCTGTTTGGAACTCCTATCACGACGTATTTGCATGCCCAATATCATTCGTACAGGACCCAAGTCTTTCATGTCAAACTACTTTGACATCTCCTTTTTCAACTTGCCAATCAACTTGCTATCATGTCCAACTATCATCATATCATCTACATATAAAAGAAGGATGATGAACCTGCCATCGATAAATCGATGAACATAGACACAATGATCTGCAGCTGTCCTCCGGTACCCATGACTTAACATGAATAAATCAAATTTCTTGTACCACTGTCTAGATGCATGCTTCAACCCATAGAGACTCTTCTTCAACTTGCAAACCATCTGTTCTTTTCCTTCTACCTCAAACCCCTCTGGCTGAGTCATGTAAATCTTTTCTTTCAAGTCACCGTGAAGAAATGCAGTCTTCACGTCCATCTGTTCAAGCTCAAGGTCCATGCTGGCAGCTAGACCCAAAACGATTCTAACAGAAGTCATTTTCACAACATGAGAGAAAACAGCACTAAAGTCGATACCTTTCGTCTGTGCGAAGCCTTTTACCACTAGCCGTGCTTTGTGCTTCACCAGTTTTCCATTCTCATCCTTTTTTCAGCATGAACACCCATTTATTTTTCAGAAAATTCCTATCTTTAGGAAGTTGCACCAGCTCATATGTCTTGTTCTTCTTCAAAGAACTCATCTCATCCTGCATAGCCTTCATCCATTAGCATGAGTCATTGTTTCTCGGAAGCTCTCTGGCTCCCCCTCATCAGTAAGCAAAACATATTCGGATGCAGGATACCTAGTTGTTTGTTGACGCTCTCGGGTAGACCTCCTAACTTGAGGTTCCGTGGTTTCAATCTGAGGAGACTGCTGCTCCCCCTGCTTAACACCCTCATCAGCTGGCAACCCCTGTGCCTTATCACGATCCGGATCGTTTTGTTCACCTTCTCCACCTGTAGTCTGCACCGGAGAAGGAGTCGGTGTGAGATCAACCACTACATCAACTTTTTCAGAAGACTTATCAATCTTCTCAACATCTCCAAAGAATTGGTCTTCATGAAAAACCACATCCCTACTTCTGATAAGTTTCTTTTTCTCTGGATCCCATAATCTGTAGCTAAACTCATCTCCACCATAGCCAAGAAAGATGCAACTCACTGCCTTATCGTCCAACTTGGAACACTGCTCTTTTGGTACATGTACAAACGCTTTACACCCAAACACCTTTAAGTGCGAATATGAAACATTTTTACCTGTCCATCTTCTCTCTGGAAGATCATAATTCAAAGGAACTGAGAAAGATCTGTTAATCATATAAACGGCAGTCAGAACGGCTTCACCCCGGAATGACTTAGGCAACCGTGCTAATCTTATCATGCATCTCATCTTATCAAGAATGGTGCGGTTCATTCTCTCTGCCACACCATTGTGCTGTGGAGTACCAGGAACTGTCTTTTTATGTCGAATGCCATGCTTCAAGCAATAGCTTCTGAACTGGTTGGATGTGTACTCTCCCCCATTATTTGTGCGGAGACACTTCAAGAGTTTACCTGTTTCTTTTTCAACCTTGACATGAAACTGTTGAAACATCTGGAACACTTGATCCTTTGATTTCAATGGATAAACCAGACTTTCCTAGATGCATCATCGATGAACGTGACAAAGAACTTATTGCTACCCAATGATTCTACCTCTATGGGACCGCAAACATCAGAATATACCAAATCCAACACATTTGATTTCAATTTTGATGTCGAAGAAAAAGCAACCCTATGTTGTTTACCATATAAACAATAATCACAAGGGTCAAGGGATATACCTTTGGAGTAAGGAATTAAATCCTTCTTTGCCAATATCTAAGGAATTAAATCCTTCTTTGCCAACATCTGCAAGCCTTTCTCACTCATATGACCAAGCCTCTTATGCCACAGATTTAGAGAGGAATTGTCTTGAACTGCATTCAATGCATCTTTGCAAAGCTTTACTTGTGTTTTATAAAGAGTATTACCTGCTGTACCTCTCGCAATAACAAAAGACCCTTTAGCGAGCTTCCATCTGCCATTTCAGAAGTAATTCTCATAACCTGCATGGTCCAATGCAGTCCCGAAAATCAGATTCAACCATAGATCAACAACATGTCGCACATCTTTCACCGTCATTGTGCAATCAATATCAGTTTTAATGCAGACATCACCGATACCAACAATCTCTGAATGACTTGTGTTGCCCATCTTCACAGTACCAAAGTCACCTGCTTTGTACATCGTGAACATCTCTCTGTAGGGAGTAGCATGGTAGGATGCTGCTGTGTCAACAACCCAGTCAACCTGACCATCTGCAACACTCAAACACTTATCATCATCGCCGGCGAGCACCACTACTTCTTGTTCCAAAGTAACTGTAGTGTTATCACTGTCATTCTTCTTATCATTGTTGGAGCCTTTCTGTTCCTTCATGGCAAAACAATTTTTCTTGATGTAGCCCATCTTGCCACAGAAAAAGCATTTTACAGATTTTTTCTTGCTCTGTGATTCATTACTAGACTTGGCATGTGATTCACCTCTAGACTTGCCACGACCCCCCTTTGGTCCTCTACTCTTACTCCTCTCCCTGTTCTCAGTAACAAAGGCATGTCCATTATCTGTCCCTGCAGATTTCCATCTAGTTTCTTCATTCTGTAGACTACTGGTAACCTGACTCATAGATAACACACCATCTGAAGTAGAGTTGCTCAAGGAAACAACCAATGTCTCCCATGTATCCGGAAAAGAACTCAGAAGCAGCAAAGCTTGCATCTCATCATCAAGGATCATCTTCATAGTGGCTAACTGATTTACCACACTTTGGAACTCATTGATGTGATCTTCGATCTGACCACCATCCTTGAATTTCATGTTTACAAGCTTTCTGATCAAGAAGGTTTTGTTCACTGAGGTCTTTTTATCATACATTGCTTCTAGCTTTTTCCAAAGGGTATTCGCATTGGTTTCATTTGACACGTGGTGAAATATATTGTTATCAACCCACTGTCTAATGTGACCAATCGCTTTTCTATGCAATTTGTTCCAATCAGCATCTTGCATATCCTTTGGTCGCGCATTATCCCCCTCAACGGGATCATGGAGGTCTTTACAATAGAGAATATCCTCCATCTTCGGTTTCCAGATCAACCAACTGGAATGGTTGAGCTTAACCATGATAGTGTTCATAGTATTGTTCTCCATTTTAATCAAATTAAGTAACAGGAAAAACAAATAACTAACACTGACCTCAACTCCTGCACCAAGCTATAGATCTCGTCAACACAAGCACGCTAGAAGAAACGGATCTGAAATCCGACTCCGGATGGCTACGATATCTCAAAAATGGTTTTCTGCGCTCCCAATTTGGTCAAACTCTTTGTTGACCATCAAACAGCCAATCTTCTTCCACTAACATGTAGATCTACTCGAAACGAGTCCGTAGGCGCAAACGGATCTCCGATCGGACGTCGGATGATCAAGATATCGCAGAAACAAACTTCTGCCGTCAATCTGGTCAACTCTGGCCGTTGACCGTCTGTCCGATGACGAGGGCTAATGTCAGCCTGATGATGTCACACTGCTGACATATGCGCTGCAGCTGACGGGCTGGACCGACTGCGTGCGGGTTCAGGTCAACCCGACCCGAACCTGCCTGCACTAGTGCTGCTGGGCTGGACTTTTACAACGGGTTAAGTCTAACCCAACCTGAAACCTAAACTGACCCAGAACAGGGTCGTCTTCAACCTTGCCTTCTGCAACCCAGTTGCATATGCTGGCGTAGGCGATCGTCTTTGTCTTCTCCAGGGGACTGGTCCGGCGACCGGTGGCGTCGCACTGCGACGACGGCGAGCTGGCGGGGACCGGCGGCGATGGCTACCAGCAGTGGCTGGCAGCGGCGACCCTGATGAAATTTTTTTTTTTTTTTGTAATTTGATTTCTTTCCTCCGGTAGTCCTCCCTCAGAACCGGCAATCAATTATTCTTCTTCGACGAAGATGTCCAACCAGCAGCAGAACCCTCCTCTGTCTTTTTCTCCTAGGAAACTGCAAAAAACCAATTTGTAACAGAGAAATCGATGTTCTCTGTTTCCTGAAACAGAGAAACCGCAGTGTGTGGCCCGGCAGAGTACAACGTTGATCTCTCCTTGTTGATCTTCCACGCATAACTTCGACGCTCTGATACCACTTGTTGTGTGCGTGTGTGCAAACGCAATCAAGATCAACAATCACCACACAAGAAGACAAAAGATTTACGTGGTTCGGCAAAGATGCATACATCTACAGAAAACCAATTTCCACTAAGTTTTCCTCCAATCTGTGAAACCACAGCCTTGGAATCTCAGCCACTCTCAGCCTATCTCTAGGGTTACAGATTACATTATATATATAACCATTACATCCTTATCCCCCAAGAACTCTATCTTAAAAAAAAGGAAAATCCTAACCTATTAGAAAACTACTGTTTGACAAAACAGGAAATTCCTAATATCATTAGGGAAACCACCCCAGATACTGAACCCACTAATGGTTTGGACCCACATGGCCAATACAAACGTCTCTTGGTTTGAACAAACCAAGTTTCTATCCCAGTTCTACTTTTTTCATGAATTTCAACAATTTCGTCAAATTTCTTTTCTTCAACTCTTCCAATAATATATACCACAGTCCATTATAAAATGAATATAAAAATACAACTCAATGGGCCTTGAATTTTGTCCAATCTATGAATTTGCCAATCACTCAAATATAATCCTAACAAGAGAATTTTGTGATATAGAAGAATCTTATTTTGATTTTTGGTGCAGTTCAATGTTCTATTGTTTGGCGCAAAACAAATTTTTTTTCTCAATAGAAGAGATTTTGATTTTCCACATAAAAGGTATGAATGTAAAATTTATCTCTCCCTTTAAAAGAGAGATTTTTGGAGCGTGGAACCCCTCACTGTACAACAATCCCTAAGAATTAGCTTCGGGAGTTCTTCTATTTATGCTAGTAATTTATAGTCTAAAGTACATTTCAAACGTTGTCCAATATTTTATATCCAACTCTCTTCCTATGTTCCTTAAACTTTAGGGCATGTTTGGCAATTGGGTATCATAAAGTAGAGTAAAGTTAAATTTTGAAATTTCAAATTTCCCCCCTTCTTTTTTTAAAAAATTCAAATTTTTCTCATCTTTTTTCAAAAAAAGTCAAAAAGTCATTGCTAAACTATAAAAAAATCTCTACTTTTTATACAAAAAGTAAAAAACGATTTTATATCAAACAACTAGAAATAAGAATTCAGCGTAACCCAATTACATATCATTCTATTTTATTTTGGATTTACTTGATTTTATTTTACTATACCCGTCTCCCAAACATGCCCTTAGTGTTTCTGCAATGGGTTTCTCCGTAGAAATAGAGCAAAAAACAAACAATAGATGTTCGCTTGGTGCACATGTTTATGGTGAAGAAAAGTATCAGGCCCCAAATTTTAATTTTTTGGTCGAATTGGTTTGTCGGATTTGAGTCGGGTTGAGATGGGTTAGATGGTCTGATTTCAACACTCTAGGGCCTTGGGCCTGAGTTATTTGACCCTTTTAAGCCAAAAGACTTTTTCTAAAATTTTATAAAACTCACTAGAAAACAAGGAGCCCTTCCTTGTAATTTAAAAAAACCTTTACATAATGTAAACCTAAAGGTTTTTCCAATTCTTCCATCTTCTTCCTTTTCTCTGCAATCAAGCCCTAGAAGTTCTCTGGGGAGAAACTAAGGTGTGATCTTCAGATCTGCCGTTGGCATCGAAATCCGGGCAAGTGGATAACCATAAACAATGTGTTGTGGTTACTTCGTTGAATAACATGCTTAAATATATTATTATTTAATTGCTTTTAATATCTCGGTTAGAGATTAAGAAGGAAATTTGATTTTTCTTAAAACAAAGAATCTGCAAAAATAATTTAAAAAAAAGATCACAGGTTGTCTACTGCTGCCTGGCCAGCCAGGCAACGTCTGCCAGGCAGCATATGCTGCCGAAGCCAGGCCGAGCCTGGCAGCGGCTGAGTCGGGCTGCTGCTGGGCCCAGTTATGGCTAGGCTGGGTCGCGGCTAGGCCAGGTTCGACGAGTTGGGCCCATTTAAAAAATAATAAATAAATAAATAAATAAATAAGATTTAAGATATTATTTATAAATTGTTTAGAATATTGTGTTTTGATTCATTGATTAGTATATTAATGGTGATTAGATTATATTAATTAATTCTTAATTAGGTGTTATTTGAAATTTGGTTAGGATTGTTTATAAGTTTAATTGGGGTTTATGTACTTGTGATTAATATTTTATTTAGATTGTTTAAAATTTAATTAAGATGTAATTGCAGGTGATTAACTCTTAAATAGAATGTATTTGGAAATTCTAATTTAGATTTTAATTTGAGTTTAGATTTCAAACTGGAATTCAGGGTTTGAATCTTTTGTTTTATATAAAATATAATAAGGTGTTTTTATTTACAACAATGATAACTAAGGATTAATTGTTCCTTTCCCTTTTTTTATCATAATTTAATTAAATTTGGATTTGGAATCTAAGTATCTTTTACCCAATTTGTAAAACACATTAATTATATATAATTGGATTAGATGGATTCTTTTCTTTTTAAAAAAGCTGGTTGAATGTTCTCATGAGAATTCGACTAAATTCAAAATGAGAATGTGAGGTTCGAAATGCACCACATGATAAACATTGAAAGTAAGATATTGGCATTGTGAATTTCCATTTCCATTCTGAAAGATGACCGGTTCTTATGTGTGTATTGAACTAATTATAACCGTTAGGTGGATTAATGCTTTCCCTCAAAGAACTTGAAAATACACACTATCATAATACACTTTTAAATTAAGTAATCAAGTACTTAAAATGACATTGGAACGGATATTATAAATTAAGGGTTTCATGGCATGGTTCATTATGCATCAGTAAACATATGTATGTGTGTATACATATATTTATATATATTTAACCGACTGTAGTTCGGAGGTGGACGTACGCCATCTAGTCAGCATGTACGATGAAATATAGTACATAGCTGTACCATCTATTATATTACAGGAATACCCGTTTTTGTATATTTGTTTGCGGGAATACCTGTTTTTGTATATCTGTTTGCAGAAATACCCGTTTTTGGATATCTATATGCGGGAACACCCGTTTTTATATATTATATTTGCAGGAATACCTGTTTTTGGTATATTATATGCAGGGATACCCGTTTTGGTATATTCATGCCATTGTATTTGCATTCAGTATATTTTGGGTCAGAATGAAAAATATGTTTTAATTTAATCGATTAACATCATTGCTTGTAGTTTACCCTAATCTTGCTAGATTATGTCAATCTGACCCACTACTTTTGGTGTCTAGTATCTATTACCGGTGCTAAACCAGAGGGTTAAGCAACATAGGAGATTCCGCAAGATGGTGGAATTGTTGAGTGGATGACCGATGACATCGTCTTAGGTGTCCTAGTATTAGTATTGAGATCGGAATTTTAGATTATATAATAAGGCAGTGTTTAAGGCCATTAGTTATTCATTAAATTTATTTGTCTTGGAATTATAACTTTAATTGTTATGTTTTGAAGCATTTGATTTTGGCTTTATTATTATTAAGATTTGTTCTATGGCTGGCATATGATACTCAGCTGTGCAGATTATGGATTTTAGTTCGGCGTGTGATTATGATTACTTAATCACGAAGCATAGTTTTATGAAGGACTTCGATCCACTTGAAATTGAGGCCCATATTATTTATGTAAGAAAAATTTTAATTGGCCCCAATTCTTTCATCCTTAGAACCAGATTTGGATTCGGCCCAATTTTGAGGGTGTGACAAAAAGGGTAAAAAATTGTATTCATTATCATCACACACGGTGATCTCATATTCTGGCCTATCCGGTGCGATTTGTATACCGTGACTGCAAAAATGCATTTTCCGCTGCCGCGGTACCTACACAAACAGGTTAGCCATTTAAGATGAATTTCACTAGCTCATTTTACTTTTTATTTACATTTCATCCTAGTACTCATTCCTCGTTTGACCCTCATCCTTTTATATATTCATTTGAGTATATTAGAATCTGAGAATGGATCCAAACTCAGATAGCTTCATATACCAATCCAATCTGAATATGATTAAAATCTATAGCCACGAAATTTTTTGTAAATTACTAATATTTACCAGTAAAAGATTATTATAATATCTTGGTCCTTTGCTAACCACCTATTTGACAAACGTGAGACTCACCTTCACTTCATTTAATCCATTCATGTGACAATCTCCCATTTACTGTTGAGAAATTTTGTTCGCAAGAAATTGTAAATAAATTATATAACTAGAAAATTTAACAGAAAACTATAGAGTTAACCGAACAAGTGGTAGCCAAATCACATATCTGGAGACGCTTCTTTTAGGTACATTTCACCCCACACAAGTGCAAATAGACTTGTGGAAGTCTGCTGCAAGATAAAACAACTTCCTGATTGGATGATCTCCACTAATTGTATGCTCTAAAAAGAAAAAGGTAGAAGAGAAAAATAAAACCCATAATGGAAGTGGATAAGATTTGGGCTTGCTGAATAGTGAGTGGATTTGGATCAACCAAAGATCCAAAATAAACACACGTGGGCCTAAGCCTGGCCCATAAGGATCTTGGCCCGCCTGTAACAGGTGCACAACATGCCATGCCAGGGAAGGTATGGCTGGCGGACGCACGCAAGTGGTCACCACTACTTAAGCCAACTATCAAGACAAATAAGAGAAGTATAGAGGAAATCAAAATAAATACCTCATAAAGAGTTTTCTGCTCAGTATAAGACTCTTGGAAAAGAAAAAAGAGGGACTGCAACTGCTTTAATGCACTATTATACTAACATTTGCAGGTGCAAAGCCAAATGAAGATAAGAAGAATTGGGTGGAATTTATTCCTTAAACAGGCTAGGTGCGCTAATTACCTGATTTACCTAAAACAGGTCGAGTTTACTACATCGAGCAATCCCATCACCCATGCCCACCCAAACTCACCCGTTTGTACCAATCTAAACTTAGCTAAGTTTAGAATGTGCAATAACAGGCTTCCTCCATGACAGGTATGGATCAGGTCATGTTTGTGATGAGCTATTCAAATTTCTTTAATTTAGAAGAAAAAACAAAAAAAAATTTTGATAGATAATTTATTATTTTCAAAAATAGTACTTAGGCCATTCTAGAAATGACCTTGCCCATGGAGCCCACTAGAGGGCTTAGGGCAAGTGGGCTATGGAGTTTTGATTCGTTCAAGTGAATTAAAAAAAACATGTGTACATGATCATTGGTGCTACGCTTTTGAGAGTTCTAATTAGTTGAGAGCTTAGGAAACTCACACATGTCAAATTTGAGTGGAGACCAATTCATATGTAGAGATACTTGATGATATAGTGGGCAGGTGACTCTATACTGGTTAGCCCAAGCGGCATTGCACCTTTGCCCCCCATAGCCTTGACCAACGCATTGCATTTCCTCTCCTTTTGAATATGAAAATGTCCCAAAGATAAATAAAAACAGGAATTGCAATTGCACAGTCACATGCTGCTGAGATGCGCACAAACAGTGGCTGACAGTAGCTGCTCAGTCAACAGTCTTGGTCCTTTAAATCACTGGGTGAGCCAACCTGGGATGACCGATCAACTGTTGGAATTTCTATTGATCAGTATTTACCGTTGGCTACTGGGGAGATTCTTACAATGTGACCAATCTGCGGTGGGCCACCTTACCGACCAAGTTCAGATGGGAACCTTTTCTTCAAATTGCTTGAATTTAGTGAAATCAAACACAGTGGGGGTTGAACTTAACATGTGAATAAATGGATGATAGGTCATATAGATTTTGATACAGATCGTATGTTGGAATATTATTTCTAGATACATTGGTAAGTTAAATTTGAGATGGGGTGCACCCCAAATTTAGTAGACTCTAAGATCATTGGTCCATTTCCCAGCGTTGCATGGGTGCAACTTTTTCATGAAGTGGTGTATAGTCCTGCAACAAAGCAACAGACAAAATGGCAACACATCATCCCTCACTTTTCTCATGGGGATTTGCTCTCTCAGCCAATTCAATTATTTCATACACGCACACACACACAGATTATAAAATTAAAGGAAGGAACAAAAATTTACCAAAGACAAAAAAAAAAAAAAGAAAAGAAAAACCAAAGACTCTCTCTCTCTCTCTCTCTCTCTCTCTCTCTCTCTCTCTCTCTCTCTCTCTCTCATATTTACCTCCATCTTTTTTATAAGTTCTGCTGCTGTGCCAGCTGAAACTACAATATGCCTTGCTGAATCTCCTATGAACCCTTCCTCCACTCCTTTATCAAACAGTGCAAGCAAGCTGTTGTAGTATCCATCTACATTCAAGAGTCCCACCTGTTCGAAATTCCAGAAAAATTGAATTAAACCCTTTTCACCAAACAAAACAACAACAACAAAGAAAGAAAGGGACACTCAAGCCTGTCTAAGGAGGTAGGCTTCACCAACGGTGGTCAACGGTGGGTCTACTTTTTTCTCCAGAATGTATGGTAGCTTCAAAGAAAGGGACCTGAATGAAAGTTGAGTTTATGGTCTTTCTTTTTTTTATGATGATCAAATAGTTATGATTGTTTTTAGGATAATTATGGACTGTCCATGTGGGCCTACAGCCTAAAAACCAAGTGGTTCAATGTCCTCAAGACCATAGAAGTGGGCCAAGAAAAAATATCCTACACTTTCAAAAAGTCCCTTAAAAAGAAACGAAGAAGAAAGAAAACACTTTTATCGCCAATTTAAATAAAAATATAAAAGAAGAGCAAGAGCAAACATGGACTCACTGGTTTTTCATGAATTCCTAGCTGGGACCATGTAATCACCTCTAGGAGCTCTTCCATGGTTCCATAACCACCTAAAGATATGATTTTTGGAATGAAAGAAAGAAAGGAATACTTTTAATTGAATGCAAAGTGTTGCAAAAGATAATTAAAGTTGAGATTTTCTGTTAAAGAGTAGACCAGGAAGAGCAATGAAAGCATCAGCATGTTTGGCCATCTCTGACTTCCTTTCATGCATGTCTACAACTGTTTTCACTTCTCCAATGGTCTCTCCTGAAATCTGTAAAGAAGGTGTTGAAATTGAATATCTTCTCTGAAAAGAGATTTCAATAAAAAGAAACTCAAGAAGATTAGAAACTCAAGAAGATTAGACTTAAGAATAATACTTAACCTCATGTGGGAGGAGTGCTTTTGGAATTACCCTGTCATGAAAGAAGACGACAATAGAGAAAAGAAAGCAAATTTTCTTCAGAAATTCTCTATCCACAGAAATGAAAGCAGTGCAATGGTCCACTTACCCAAGGACATGGCACCCCCCTTTGAAAACAGTTTGAGAAATCAAACCCATCAGGCCTGCGCTTCCACCACCATAAACCAAATTGATTTTTCTCTCCACCTAGAGAAAAAGAGATTGCTACACTAAGTCAATTCAGGTCAATTTTAATACAATCAAGAAGTCTTATAAGAAAATGGTTAGAAAGAGACTGCTTTAGATGTGTAGTTCTGTTTATCTTATTACCAGTTGTTTTCCAAGCTCAAGAGTAGCTTCACTGAATGAAGGCTTGTATCCTGTTCTACTCCCACAGAAAACACATATCCTCTTAAACCTTCCCTTCCTTTCAGTTGTTACAACTTTCTCTTTGTACCCTTCCATTATCCACTCACACACACACACACACACACACAAACAGAAAGAGGGAGAGAGAGAGAGAGAGACAGAGAGACAGAGAGAGGGAGGGAGTAAACAAAAGCGGGAGGCAATCAAGGCCGACACTGCTGCTTTTGAATCCTTCACCCCTTCCTCCAACACCTTTTGTCTGCTTGAGGAAACAGTACTTGGTGTTGGAGAGGAGCCCAACAAGAATCCTTCTCCCTCTCTCCTTCTATGACCATCACTCTCTCTTTCAATAAAATACTTCCTGTGGGCTCTCTTTCCTGAACTTGAGAGAGTGAGAATCCAGATTCCAGACCCATTTATTACGTGACTCCAAACTGCGTTCATCCAATAAGTCCTTGCCTTTTCCCACTTTACAGTACACCCTTGGTTCTATCCGCTCACTGCACCTCTCTCCTCCACTCACACACCGATCGTACTATTTTTCAGTTGTGAAGCATCATCCTTTTCTAGTGGAATGTGATAATTCTATATATCAATGCCAATGGTTCAGATCTAGACCATTGACCTTATGGCCCCTGCCATAGACGACGATGAACCTTAACTAGCCTTCTAACCCACCAAATCTAAACCTTTTTCTCCAAAGCCATTGCTTGCTTGTACTTTTTTTTTTTTTCTTACTAGGGCTTGAACCTGGTTACCTTTCCTCTTTAAAGATTAAAACTCGTTAGAAACGAAACTTTGTGACAATTTGAAGTATTGTCCATATCAAAACTTAATTTCTACATCCCGTGATATTATCAACAAAACATCCATCAATAGTTTTTCGTCTTGTAATAAAGTCAACATATAGTTGAAATTTATTGTGATACTCCTCTCTTATCTACTATTCTCCTCACAAACTTCCATAATTGACTCTTGTATAGGAGTCTGTTTGTAGAGGCCCGTCGTCCCGTGGTTTTAAAACTCAGTAAACCCGGACTGAGTTGAGTGAGTAGTTCTAGCTATGTTCGTTAGCCCGCGCCTGCTCAGAGCTTTGGTTAAGTAGGAAAGTTTATTAGGCTAGAATCTAGATTAGGTTTTAACTTTAGACCTTCAAATGGATAATGTCCCTGACAAAAAAGATTATCGGGCCTAGAATCTAAGGTCAGGGTTTGTCCCAACCGGCTTCTTAACTTAGCCCAAATGTGATGAAAAGAAGCCCAGTCCTTGCTGATTCCCAGTCTACCCAAGAAGTACCTTACATTTGTGGAGCCAGGGCCCAACACTTTAGCATGGTTATCCTCACTCTCTGTGTATTTTAGATCATTGTATTTCTATATAATTAGGTATTTTATTTTACTCAAATAAATATTAATAAATTATTAAGATATTGTGAGATTTGAAACTCACGATCTTTTTGTTTGTTTAAATAATTAACTTTACCACTACACCACACAATATCAATATGTGAATTTTTATAAGAAAATTTTCAAAAGTAGTAGGATGGTGCAAAAATCCTAGCCATGCAAGTTATGCCCATGCTTAATATTGGTTATTGTGCTAGTGTTTTATTATTGGCTTAGGCATATAGTTATTCGGTTTGTACCCAAGTGGACCTTGATCTATGCACAGACCCGATTATTAACCAAGCCTAAACTGTGGACTAGAATTAGTCACGTATAAGAAGGGGTCAACGTATTTAGATTTTTCAGGTTATTTCCATATAACGAATAGAGATTAAGTGAGAAAAATCCTTCCAGTGACCATGGCGGGCTTGCCAGTTTTAATAAGAGGATCTGGACTCTCATATAACAGGCTAATTGGTGGGTCCATAGACATGAAAATTTTAGGTAGGTGACAAACAAGCAGCAAGAAAAAGTGGGTCATGAATTTGGCGTGTGTACCAGCTAGGTACTGGAAGCATATACTTTTTAATTTTGTTATGATGTTTGTACTATTAAAGGCTCTCAAAAGTTCAAAAAGATCATGTTTCCTGTTTCCTTTTTGGCAGCAGGTACTTCCTATCAGATTTTTAATGAGCCTCCCTCGCATCGTTCCAAGGTCCAGTAAGGTTTTTGACATGCCAATGTAACTGCTTATTTTGTAATTGAATTTTCAAGATTCGCCTGGACCCATCATGAAACTTTGATATATGTATGATACATTGAATTTGGGTTCATAATGGTGGGAATTGTTCGGATGGAATGTGGCCCAAAAACGTCTCTAACTATCAATTTGATCAAATTGAGGTGTATACCTCTACCATAACATGCGGCAATGAGATGATTTGATTTTGGATTTGTGACGTCCACCATCATGTAATGGGAGTGGTCACTAGCAAATTTGCCTCTCAACCGGTTGACCCAAACTTTTAAAAAGTTGATTTTGCTAGTTGGATCTGAATCTATTAGGGGTTATTTGGTTGTGGTCATTTACATATGTAAATGACCCATATGTGTAATGGTTACATAGCATTATGTTTGTTTCCAATAATTTACACATTACATATGAAAATTACATGTGAAAATGATGTGTAAATGAAGCTAATTTTACACTCAAATTTTCACATCTCAATGGGTGGTAAAAGTAATCACATGTGCAAGTGGTATGAGATAGAACCACATCAAAAAGGCGGACGGTCCAAAAAATGATAGTTTCGTCAGAAAAAAATCCCGGGTTCGAAACCCAGCATAAAAAAAAGGTAGAGGTCCATTTTATTTCATTATTCCCTCCTCTTCCCACACACAACTGACGTTTGCTCTTCTCCACCCCTCTTCTCAACCATTCCGAGTGAGATTTTGGCATCTCAACAACTCAGCACCTCCACACCTCTCAAGTATGACTCTGTCTCTCGTCCTCCTCTTTCTATCAACCCATCTTCTGTTCTTTTGGTTTCAGCAAAACAGATCCACCCATGGCATGATTTTTGCATCTGTTATTTTGTACTCATTCTTGGATTACTTTATCTCCCCTATCAGTTATTTTTGTTGATTCTATTGATTATGTGGGGTTACTATTTGGGTTTTGATATTCTTCATGCATTTATCTGTTTGGGTTTAGGTTTTCTATTAGGTTTTAATATTTTGGGTTTGGTATTCTACGCACTGGTCTGGGAGACAATCTCATGAGGCGGGCTGAGGATGGGGGACGGAAACTACATATCATCTTGGTTGCCTAATAGTCCCCTTAATTCTTTAGGTTTCCATCTGATGGAATGATTTGCCATATGGATACGGGCACCAAGCATCAGTCATCCAAACAGTTCTGGAAATTCCAAAACTTGCAATTTCCTTCTTTTTTGAATCAATTTAAACTATGTTTTAACTTATCTAAAATTTCTATCTGGTTATCTTTGTCATTGCAATATAAACTGGACAGGGTAATTTCATTGTCATAGGAGTCTATCTGGTTATCTTTGTCATTGCAATATAAACTGGACAAGGTAATTTCATTGTCATAGGAGACTGCATGCTCATTACACTGATGACAACCTCTTATCCAACATTCAATCAGAAAATGGAAATAATTAAAAAAAGGAAGGAATTGAAAAGGATTTGGGCAATAAAGAAAATGGATTTGGGCTAGAGAGTAGCTCTGGATTTGGGCGGGAGAGAGAGCTCTAGCAGGTTGGATTTGCACATGTGAGAGAAAAAGAGAGAAAGCTAGCTCTGGTAGGTTGTAATTGGGAGGGAGAGAGGGAGGGAATGAGTGAGGGAGACAGAGAGAAAGATGCACCTGGAGAGAGACTAAATTGCATCTGAGCTAGAGTATGCTTTTCTGATTGAATGTTGGATAAGAGGTTGTCATGGGTGTGATGGCCTGGAGTCTCCCATAACAATGAAATTTCCCTGCACTATCAAATATGAATTTTATTATTAAATTTTATTAATTTCAAATTGTTGTATCCAGTTATGATGGCATAAATGTACTGTGATCTAAACTGAAAATCACCCACCGATATGTTGATATGGTTACATTGTTGATTATGAAATATCCATGGTATTATAAAGATTTGTGCATGTGATATAGTGAACAGGAACTGGACAAGTTGCCCCAGAGCTGCGGAGCGACTAAGTCCAGTCACAACAGTAAAACATTTGTAGTTATAGCTTTCATTCGTCTGAGCTGAAGTATTTATAAAAGAAATACTAATTCTGGATGCTCTGGATTCTACAAGTGGGTTTTCTATTTTTATCAAGTTACAGAATCATTTCCTTTGTCTGTGGTGGCCTGGTAACATATCAAAGAAAAATCCAACTACCAAAATGGAAGTGCGTTTCTTGTTTTTCTCAAGTTCTGATAACTACTTTGCTTTGAATTTCTTTTTTTGTTTTTTTTTTTTGTTGACATGGAGCTATTTTGAATTTGAGAGTTTGTAGGGTTTTTTTTTTCTAATCTCTGTTGTTGAATTAATGAGGACATTTTAGGCTCCTTGACTATCTCTCTATGACATATATTGATTGAACTTTGCAACCAAAACAATCATTGACTTGCCCTCTGTTTCAATTTTCCCGAGTCTGCATGCAGGAACAAACCTTGTTTGCATAAAAATCTTGGTATACACACACCAAGATCAGGTGTTTGCCATTCTATTGAACTGTTTGTGTGCAACCGTGTCCCTATCATTTTAGGGTGTAACACCAACTCTCTTGTAAATTGTCACCCAAACCAATTTAACCATGATTTCGCCATTATCAATATTTGGGTTAACATACAACTGAATGTCTAACACATACCTATTCCTTCATGCCTCTAAAACCTCCCCCAAAATCCAACAATTTCTTAGGAAGTTTCATTAATCACCAGATAACCTCTTAAAGAGGAAAGCATTGATTAAAAAAAGGGAAATAAAAAATTAGCATTTTACTGGTTTCTTGAACCATCGGTACTATGTTCATTGTCTAATTATTACTTTTCTTCTCAGTGGGCTATTTTAACTAGGAAGCATGCCATTGTTGTAGTAAGAGATGATACAATATATCCTTTTGAGTTCACCCCAAAGAAGTTGTAATCCCTTGCTTAACAGTCCATAGGCAAGAAATAAAATTATTTTGTTGTTTTTTGGTTGCCTGCTTAGTAAGCATATGACCCAAACTCTGCTTAGCCTTTTGAAAGTGCTGGGCCTTGCGACTCTAGCTATTAGCCTTTTTTGGTTGTTTTTATTTTTATTTTTGGCTTTTATTCTATCTGCTGCATTAGAATAAAATAGGAGATAAGATTAGAGAAACTCGTTTAAGATGGTTTGGGCATGTTGAGCGTAGGCTAGTAATGGCACCGGTGAGAAAAAGTTTGGATATACAGGTGGAGGGTCGGTAGGGGTAGGCCGAAGAAAACATGGATGGAAGTCATTAACTCAGATTTGAAGAAGTTGCACTTATCGAAAGATTTAGCTCAAAATAGAACGGAATGGAGAAATAGAATTCATGTAGCCGACCCCAATATGGTTGGGATAAGGCTTTGATGATGATGATGATTCTATCTGCTGCATTCTTTTTGTCATACCCATCATGCTTTTTACTTTGAAGCATTTTATTGAAACGAATCTAGTCATAATCATGATGAACTATGATTAAGTATGCCTTTGGTTGTCATCATTCAAATAGTTCCAGACAACTTCTTTTAACAGATTTTTTATTCTATATAGAAATGGATCAAGAAATGATTGAAGAAGAAGTTCAGTGCACTAAAGTTGTACCATCTTCTGAAACAAAACATGGAAAAAGAGAGAAGAAGAATGTCAGTTGGACGGAGTCTGTAGATGAACATTTGACTGATGTACTAATAGAACAAATACACCTTGGGCGAAAAGATGGGAATGCATATACTTCGGAAGGGTGGAGAGAGATTGAACGAAAGATGAAAGAAAAGTTTGGTGATGTGTATGATAAAACTAAAATAAGAAATCGCCTGAGAACATTAAAAAGTCATTATAATCAGATAAAGACTCTCATGGGATTAAGTGGCTTTGGGTGGGATGATGTCTCAAAAAGGGTAACAGCAAGTGACCAAGTTTGGGAGGACTTTATCAAGGTAAGTTATTAATAATATATCTTAATGTCTCATTTAATCATTGGTAACTAAATAATTACTATGTTTTGTCTCATTTATGCAACTCAGGCACATCCTAATTACCATGACTATCGAGGAAAAAGTTTTGTTGACTACGAAAAGTTTGCTGTTATATATGGAGACTCAATTGCAGATGGTAGAGATGTGATATTGACTAATCAACGTCCACCACATCCGATGGAAGCTCCTAAATCCAATCAAGATATGGTAGCAGAATCTTCTATCTCTGATAAAAGGGATGAGAGTGTCTCCAAAATGTCGCGTACCAAGAAGCAAGCAACCGCTAGTTCTCGTCACACTGTACGAGATGAAAATAGGGTAGATGACACAAGTTCCGATGTTGATATTGCACGTGCAGTTAAGGATTTGAACAACACCCTCATCTTTGTTGCTAACAAGATGGCCCAATCAGGGCCAAGCCAAGCTAATGTAGTTGCTGCCATTTTGGAGTTAAATTTGGAGCAGACTTTATAAACAAAGGCGCTTAGGCTACTTAGGGATCCACAAGTGGCTGGTCAGTTTATTGCATTAGCAACTAAGGATCGGCGCCATGCATTCCTCTTGGCGGAGTTAGATAACTCTATTTAGGATAGTTGGTTACTAGAACTATTTTATGAAATGGATTGCGTTTGAATTTTTTGCCTATAAAAGACTTGAATGTTACGTTATTTTAATGCAATGGTATATTTGAATGTTATATTGTTTTTATGTCAAGGTACATTTGGATGTTATGTTATGTTTATGTTATGGTACTTAATTTTAATGTTATGTTATTTTTATATTATGGTTCAATTTAATGTTATGTGATTTTAATGTCATGGTACATTTTTTTGTTGCATTTTAATATTATGTAATTAATATGTGTGACTATTTGTTTTTATTGATATGATAACCAATATGTATCATTTACTTATGCTGGTTTATGTTTTATTTTAACATGTTTCAATGACTATGGAACAGTTCAGGAGCGATGGATAGAAAGATGAAGATGCTATTTATAAAGCTAGTTGTAGTATTAATGATTGTAATTTTACTGTTATGGGATCATGACCGTAAAACAAAGTAGATAAAAAAAAGGAAGCGAGTACATGAGTCATCTTTATCTGGCCATGAATTTGTTCAGTATATTATCAATAGTCATTACCGAAATTCATATGATTTACCTCGAATGAGGAACGATGTTTTTCTAGAATTATGTGAGGTATTAAAAAGAGAAGGGTTACTGCGATCAACTCGACATGTGTCTGTAGAAGAACAAGTAGCTATCTTTCTAAATACTGTTGGCCATAGTGAGCGAAATCGAGTAATGCAAGTTCGATTCCAGCATTCAGGGTACACAATTAGCAAATATTTCAATGCAGTACTAGATGCATTGCTATATATATGCCCTGATTATGTGAAGATTCCGGAGCCTGAAACGCCTACTCCAGCTCAGATTTCTACAAATCCGGTATTTTACCCATTTTTCAAGGTAATTCACTAGCTTATACTATATTATTTTCCTCTTATTCTCTATTAATAAGTTTTTAACTTGTTATCGATAGTGTAAGATTGCATAGGTGCCATTGATGGCACCTATATTTCAGCATGGGTACCAGTTAAAGACCAGCAGCGATATCGATGTAGAAAAGGTTTCATTGCTCAAAACGTGATGGCCATTATGGGTTTTGATATGTTTTTTCAATTTGTATGTGCTAGCTTTGAAGGATCAACTAATGATTAAAAAGTTCTCTCTGATGTTCTACAGAACAGGGAGTCCAAAATCTTCAAAATTTAGATGGTAATAAAAAATTTTGAGTTGTAAATTTCAAAGATATTTATAATTTATTGGATTAGTTAGCGCATTAAATATATTTGATATTTGTCATATTTAATATTTGCAGGAAAATATTATCTTGTAGACGCTGGTTATGCTAACAGGAAAGGTTTCATTGGACCATATCGTGGAACTCGCTATCATCTAAAAGAGTACGGGCCCCAAACATTAGCTCCAAGGACGCCCTGTGAGTTATTTAATCTTCGCCATGCGAAGCTGAGGAATGTCGTTGAAAGAACATTTGGCTTATGGAAGGAAAGATTTCCAATTTTGATACATATGCCTCGAAACTATCCTATTAAGACACAAGTGAAGATTGTGAATGCATGCGCCGTGTTATACAACTTTATTATGTCAAGAAATCCTAGTACGGATATATTATATGATCGTCATCGTCGGGAAACAATAGATATTGATGATGAAAACGATGATCATCGTGAGGGTGAAGCAGTAAATGAAGAATCTGAAAGCCAGTATGCATATCGCTTACGGGATATGATAGCATTGGAAATGTGGAACGCTAATACTAATAGAAGGGCTCAATGAATTAACATGTAGACATTTGTTTCACTTTTTGTGCGGGAAAAGATATTCATTTCTAAAAGAAAATCAAGTATTTTTTGGAAATTTAAAATTTTTAAAGAGACAATAGTATATTTTGGATGGAGTATAGGTTGTGTTTGAAAGGAACTACTTTGTTTATATGTCTAAGTGGAGCATACTGTCTCATATTTTGAGGTTCTTTTTGTATATGGAATTTAAATACATTGAGACTTTTGGAAATTATATGTTTGCATGAAAATTAGCTGATTTCATTTTTTTTTTACATGGAGACATGGGCTATCTTTATTATATATGGAGACATGAAAATGTACTGATCATTTGATTGAACCAATATTGATTAGTTTTCATATATTACGTATTATATAAATTTAGGCCTCATAGTCAAATGCATTAAAAATAATGAGGGAGCAGTAGTTCAAATGACGCTGCCCAATTTTATTTTTAAAATGTGGGTTGCCATTTATGCAATAATTTTTTAAATTATTGGGTGGATAATGCTCATCGATACTTCATAGCTCTATTTTACATGATAGACATTTTTTAAATAGCTCTGACTTGATCATGAATTACCAATTTAATTTCTTAAAAAATGCACTACATCTATTTAAAACCTTTACCAATCTATTGGTTCCCAAAGGTGGACCCCACAAACTATATAGGGGCCAAATGCTAGAGTTATTTTTATTTGTTTCAATTTTTAAATATAAATAAATATAAAATTTTCATTCATTTATATATGTCTTTGAAACAAACATGGTAAAATGCTTCACATGTGTAAATCATATGAAAATTATGTTAATTGCCAAACATCGTAAACAAAAATGCATCTGTAATGCTTACATACTTAACGTTTACATACTTAATATTTTCACATGTATAATGCATTTACGCATCCCATGTGTAAATGCCAAACAACCCCTTACGATTTCAAACATATGAAAGTTAAAACCCATCTTTACAATGGGCACAATTTTTATTTTTTATTGAAAAACATATAGATTTTATTGATGAGCGATCAACATGAAATTAATAATTACATATTATTTAACAAGATCTAGAGACGAAAAATCACCCAACTGACATCTCTTTCACAAACTAAATATGATTTGCTAGAAAATGGACCACTGCATTGCTATCTCTACTCACATATAGAATTTCAAAATTCTTAAAAGAGCTCAGCAAAACTTTTATCTTGGCACAATTTTGATGTTATAAATTGCTTAGCATTTGTGTGGCCATTATTGATAATTAGCTACTATTTAGATAATGGATTGAAACTTCATTCATTTTTGTCTTTTTAAAAGAACGGAGGAACTATTATGAATAATATCGACCAAAGTCAAGTAAGCCGGCCTAAACCCCAAACCCTAAGCAAGCCGGCACCCATTAGGAACTACTTGATTGCTGTAGAAGTCGGAAATAGAACAATATAGAATAAATTTAAATAAATTGGGATGCATTCATTACAATTTAAAATTGAGTGTAAATTCGAACCCTGAGGGAAGATTTAGGCGATGGTGATTGGTTTTGCCTAACCTTTGATTGTGTTTTTCTGTTGAGAATGATCCATTGATGCTGCAATTAGAGGAAAAGAATCTCCAATCACTTTTATACAATAGATTCTTAGCGACATGATTGATACCTTGAGATTTTGCTAATCACCTTATATCTTCTTTCATTTATTAAACTATTGTTTTTAGTAATGTATTTAGGCTTTAAAGTCTTGGACTGACAACATGACCACGCTCTCTGACCCTTGAAGTGCTAGAAGCCCAATAAATTTGATGGGTGACTGGCCATCCTAAATAAATATAAAAGAGATGTAAATGATTTCGGCTGAAGAACCAATCTTATTAAATATAGTGGTAGTTAATGGGGCATGTGGTAGTTTATGGAAGCCAGGATTTTGAAGTCAAACAAAATTATCCAAGCCCTTAACTAGTGTATGATGAAAATTTTGATTACGAAACATAGATTCTCAAATGATCATGATCGTTTAGTTCTTAACTAAATAAGGTTTAGATGAATTCAGGGCTCTGTGTCAGGACACCTCTACAAGATGCTGGCAACAATATAATATTAGCTTAGCGACTGACCAAAGACAGCACTAAATACGATTGAAGGTGCTAAAATCTAAGGGTAAGATTATATTCATCAAATTAATTTAAAGAAATTATGTTTCCCTCAAGATAATCTAATCATACCCAAAGTCTAGATTCAGTTGTTACATTAAGTATTTAGTAATCAAGATCGTTAATACACCTTAGATTATGTTATTGTAATGATCACATTATTCATGAATAGGATACAGTTGAGCTATGTAAGGCTAAGAAATATCAGCGGGTTATATGAATTTGGCCAATGTTAATGGGCCTGGGCGTGGTTAGAATTAGACAGAGATAATGCCCATGCTAGCCCTCTGTCCCTTTTGAATTCATGATTGCCAGATATTCCCTCGGTTTTTTGGTGATTTATAGCAACTGTCTGTCTGCTGGGACCCATTATGGATAAGCGATGGGACCTCTCAAATCAAACCATAGCACCTGAAAAGAGGCTTGCAAACGATCGGTAAAAGAGAAAGCATGGTCTATAAAATATAAATATGGCGAAAGTTGAGATTGAACTGTTGTCCCAAGCCAGGCCCAAAGGTCCAGTGAGCTATTTGAGGGTTCGATTTTCTGATTGGGCTAGCCGAATCACTTTGAAGTCTGTCCTTAAAACAATACAGATCTCACCAGTTAAAAGTTGTCTTGATGCCAGAACGGGGGGGGGGGGGGGGGGGAGTTGCTCAGTTGGTTGACAACCCAGCCTCTAACCTGAATGCGCAGGGATCGGCCTTCTTCCCGCATTCCTCACATGTGCTAGTGGCGAAGTGCACATTTATGCGCAGAATCTCCGCCTGTAGTAGAGATAGTATAGATACTTGTGTTGATAGCTTCCAATTCCATCTTAACCTGTATTTATCATGCATCAAGGTAGACCCTCAAAGCAAGGTTTGCACATTTGTTACTTTATATATTTATTTTTTTGCCTGTTCATACCCAACTTCTTCTCAGGTCTGTAATTGGGCGGTAGTGTACCCGACTCCCCTGGCTTATCAGCAGAAAGTTTAATCCATCCAGAACCTAGCCCACTCGCCCAGTAGTAGGTAATTGTAATAGATATTATTGGAAGGGCTGGGCTGGGCCGCAGTGAGTGTTACCCTAGCCGGGCTCTCAAGTTGGTGGGCTCTTCAGACCTGAGTCTACCTCACCTTCAGACTTTAGAACAAGAGAAAACAACCCTCCTTTTTCTGGCCCTGGGTGGGTCAGCCTGGGCAAATGTGTAGCTCATACCCAAATTCATCTCAGAATTGCAATTGGATGGTATTTGTCTTGACTGTGTCAGGCATATCGGCAGAAGGATTTTTATCCATCCCTAACCTGGTCCATTCGACCACTAGTAGCTAACTGCATATGTAGCTAACTGCATATTTTTGAACGGTCAGGGCAACTGTGCAAGTTATCCCGTTAGCCTATGGGATTAGGTTCTTCTGGTAATGGGCTAGAAATAAGATCCATTGTCAATACCTGAGTAAATATCAGATTTTAGTGCAGCGTGGTCAATACCTGTTTCTTTCATGTTGAATTTTAACGATTAATCATATGGAGGGGACCCATTCAGATCCCAACTTGAAAGTTGGGCCAGAATTTTCAATCCGAGCCCAACATGTAATGATGACTTTTGTGCTCATCCACTCTGTAATGTTTGGGTCAGATAGTTAACACTAGCCAATCAATTTAGCTTCTAGATATAGCTGAGCCCTATAGGTAACACAATGCTCATTCAAACTAGATTTGCTAAACTTTATAACCACTCAGGATCAATTGGGGTGCTAATGGGTCAAATTGACCTGCTCACCTCAAGCTGTGGACCTGTGTCTGATCAATTTGTGGAGTACGGGTGGAGTTGACTCGAGATTTCAAGAACCCCCTTTTTTTTTATTGGTTCATATAATCATATCTCAGCTTAAGATTAACAGTGGTCTCTTTAAACTAAGTTAAAATAGTGACAAGGGTATACTGAATTTTTTTTGGAGTTTTTTAAAATTTAAAACATGATATTTAAATTTAAGACTACGAAGACTTCAATTTTTTTTTTTTTTGCTATCTTGTTCTTGTTTCACTAACAAGCTTTTCTTCCTTTCAAGTTTTAATGTAAAAACTAATAACGAACAGGTCCTCCGGTGAAGATGGATTAGGGTTTTTTTTTCTTTTTTCATTTTTCTAGTAAAAGATATATTATGATTTATTTACTTCATACCATTAGATTTTGGGCAAATGAAATACAACACCAGCCACCAGGGATCGTTCAAAGCCTGGGCTACCCATGAGGGGGCGGCAGCTTACTGCTGCTCAAATGCATGCATCTTTACAAATATTTATCTAAATCATTTGAATAGATTTTGGGAAAATGAAACATAAAACGCTAATTGATAAAACACTCCTATTTGGGAGAATTGGTTCGAATCTATATCAAGATAAATAGTATGAAAACTTTTTCTATTAAGACAACCTATGAGGAAGTTTAGGAAAGAAGATAAAGAAGTTGCATATAACTTTTAGTACATTAAAGACTTACTAGTGAATGGACTTCCAATTATTGGATGGATTCAATGGACCTCCAATTACTTGATGGACATGGCCTGGAAAGTCCAAATATGGCCCTCTTTTTGACCTAATTGAATTATGTTGAAGTCCAAGCCTACAATTTGGGGCTTTGTTAATAATGATGCTCAGGTCCATTCTAGATGCAACAAAATATTTATAGAAGTGTGCAATACAGATGATATACATATATCGTTATATGATGATAAGTCCATGAAATTGTAGAATTTCATTGACTACCAAGGTATGATGATAAGTTCATGGAAATTGCATAATTTCATTAACATTTCATGTAGATTTATGGACTTATTTAGGATAAATTGCATTGATTTTATTGAATTTCATAATTTCATGCATTGAGCATCCAATGTTGAATTCAAGTCAAAATTGGTAAAAAGTTCAAGAAATTGCATGTTTAATGAAATTATTCATTTGCATTATCATACTATCACTCATAACTCAAAATTCATATGTGAAATGATGCATTTTCTTCATACCACTATGTAAAGAACGGAAAATCGATGAATGCAATTTACTCATATGCATTCATTTAATGTGGATTGGATCTCATGTATAGCATTATTCTTTTTCACATAAAAGTATTATTTCTGAATATTAATTTTATTTTGTGTAGAAAAAATTAGATTTTTTGGACCCACTTTTTGTTGATATTGAAGTGAATCATGAGAGAAAAAATTGAGAAATCAAAATAGAAGAAAAATGGAAGAAAGAAGAACCCATGGGAGCTAGCCATACACAACATGGGGGGCTTGAATCCCCATGCATGCACGCCCACGGCTGCACATTGTTGCAACAATTTTGAAACTTCCTCCTTGTTAATTTAAAATTCAAATTTGAATTTAGGAAGAGAAGTAAATTACTTGGATGCTAAAGAACCAGATAAGAAAAGATGGAAGGAACAAAGACGAAGTGATGGAGCAAGCCATAAAGCCAATGCACATTGGACGTCCAAGGTGGGTCCCATACCAGTGCTGCACACCCAAGGGGACCCACCTCCATTATTTAAAATTTGAATTCTCAAATCTATGAAGATTCTTTGCGAATGTTATGACCCAATATGTGGAAAATTCAAGAGAGATCTAGAGGATCAAAATTGAATAGTCTTGGAGCTTAAGTTTATCACAGATAGCTTTGATCTAAGTCAAGTTGTTGTTAAAGGAGACTGACCAAGGAGGAAAGCCCATGGAGCAAAGAGGCTATAAGCAAGCTAGGGGGGACGTCCCACACCATCCCACCACTACCCCCTCTCCTTTCACACATCCACACACACACACACACACACACACACACACACACACACACTCTCTCTCTCTCTCTCTCTCTCTCTAGCAATGAATTTATAATTTTTGTGAAACAGAAGATGAGGATGGGGGAACAGAATTCTTTTGTAATACGATAGAATTCATAATTTTTGTGAAAAAGAAGATGAAGATGGGGGAACAGAATTCTTTTGTAATCTGATAGAATTCTTTTGTAATCTAAGGAGAAAGAAGATGGAGGAGCATAGCCAAGTTCATTAAAAGGTTTGGTTTTCCTTATTGTTAATTTTTTGTCATTCTCTAATGTTTTGGGGATTTGTTTTTTTTTCCAGATATATAGAATATTTAAGAGCTGGAGTAATGAAAATATGAATGTTAGAGCTTTGATGATTGTGATATCTCTCATATTAATAATTTTGAATTCACATCTCAGCTTATCCTTATGGGAGAGATTGACCTATGCCATTTGCATTTTTAGTACTTAGAAAGAACGGATCCTCATCCTTAGGTTGCAATTTTCACTTTATTATTTCTGAATCCTTAATTTATTACCTCTGATTTTCTACTTTGGTTTTCTAATCTTTCTTATGGTGGATACAATCTTCTCTTTTTTTTAGTTTCGGTTTGTGGTCTAGGGTTTTTAGTTTAGGAAGTTTTTATGCGGATAAAGGCCTGTAACTAATTTTATTTCAGTTTATATAATTCTGGTTTGTATAGGTTTTGGGTAGGATTTTTTATATTTTCTTTTAAGTTAGGTTCAAGTTACTTGTGTGAATTAATCAATCCCTACGGATTCAACTTGTACCAATTGGGATATTACTACTTCGCAACCTTGTACTCGGAGATGGCAAACAAGTTTTTTGAGGAATTGCAAGAGTGCTTGTTAGCTTGACATCATACTAGTCTTAGGAGGTGCATGTATGGAGTGATTGGACCAGCCAATCCTTAATTTAGAAACTTTCAATTCTTGATTTTTGAATTGATTCTGGATTTTCTCTAATTTTTCATTCCATAAAAACTGATTTTTCAAGAATCTTAATTTTAGGAAAGTTTCCTTAATTAACTTGTGCCTTACTTTGAAAATTCTGATTTTTTTACTATTTTTTTAATATCTTTCTTTTCTCAAAATTTGGTCTTTTAGGTTAGTTTTTTTATCTTTAGAAAGTTTCCAAAAAATCTCTAATTTTTATTTTAAGTAACTTTCCTTTATTGTCTAGTTTCCAACATTAGAATGGTTTTTTTTTTTTTGGTAAATAAGAATTTCATTAACAAAAACAAACGAAGAAAAGCCGCAAAAACCTACAAGCCAAGGTGACAAGGAACCATCGCAAAAGCAATCGATTCTAGCCAACGAGCTAAGCCGAGCCATGATATGGGCTTCCTATAAGGATTTTTTATGTTGGCTAATTCATGGGTTTGACAAAACTTTGTGTCCATTGAGTTGTATTTTATAATTTTTTAGAATGGATTATGGCTTGCATCGCCAGAAGAGCTGAAGTGAAAAATGTAACACTATAACCCAACTTAATCCGGTTTAGCGCGTGATTACTGTGCTTTCGGGTAATGTTCTAAAGACTTAGTTTTATGTTTGTTGTTGTATCGTTTCGTGTCTCGTTTCGGGTCATGGATAGGTAATTGGGTTGATTTTAAACTGGTTTAGGTAGACAAGAGCCCTTTTTCGTAATTTTAGCTTTTGTAAGCGTGCGTCACTTATGGGTAGGGCTGTCAAAGGGTCGGGCCCGGGCCGGGCTTAGGTAAGCCCTTATCCTACCCTCACATGTGCGGGCCGGGCCTAACTGAGCAAAAGCCCTCGACTTTTACGGCGGGCCTATAATTTTTAGGCTCTTACCCAACCCTCAAGGGCTAGGGCCGGGTCAGGGCCGAGCCAGGGCCAAAAGAAAGGGAAATTCTTTTTCTTTAATGAAAATAAATCTTTTATATGCAACAACCTATGCCACCATCACTAACCAACTTTATACAAACCCTCCTCCTTTGCCCGAGCTAGGGATTGGAAATGTAATGCAAAAGGCAGCCTGGCGGAGTTAAAAACTTTTTTTAAGGCATTGGTGGTGGGATAAAATCATTTTTACAATATAAAACATAAGGTGGATAATAATAATTCTATAAATGATAATAAATATATAACAAATAACAATAATTCTTTATTTAATTATTTAATCTACTTTTAGAATATCTAAAAGACCATCGAATGTATTACATCATTGTGTTGCTGCATACGTATCCAATCTTATGTGCAAATTAAGACTTTTACAGTGTCAGATTTTAAACAACTCCTATATTGATCAAATACTCTTTCTCCCGTACTAAATGTTGATTCAAAAGCAACTGTAGAAATAGGAATTGCTAAAATGTTACAAGCTATTCTAAAGATAACTGGATATTTTGTTGAATTAACTTTCCACCAATTCAATATATTGAAATTTTCAAATTTATCCATTGGCTCCTCCAAATAACAATCTAATTCCGATTTTTCCTCTACAACTATCTGAGTCATTTGTTCCTCAAAAGCTAAAAAATCATATTCAAATTCATTAGATTTTTTTACCAAATCAACTTTATCCATATTTGACAATGTTTTGGTAGGTGCATCATAAACCAAATCATCTTCAAAGTCATTGTGGATAGTATATATTTTATATTAAAATTTAATAAACAACGGGCCGGGCCGGGCCGGGCCCCCTCGGGCCTAATTAGTCAAGCCTAAGCTCAGTCCTCTAGATGCGGGCTTTTAAAAATAAAGCCCTACCCTACCCTCGGGCTTTAAATGAAAAAAAATAAGCCCTCGTTTTGAGGGCTTTTGCGGGCCGGGCCGGGCCCCCTCTTTAAAGGGCCGGATTGACAGCCCTACTTATGGGTCATCTTGGTGTCATCACGAGTATCTTGTCGAGCTTGTCAATTTCCATAACTGGCTCGCATGCAAATGACATCGTTTGTTTCCGTGGGATGGATAATTGACTCAAACTGTAATTATCTTGAACCTTTGGACTTTGAGATAAAATTTTCAATACTTATCTTATATAAACAAGATGCATGCACCAACCTCTTCTTCTCTTTCAACATGGGTTCTTCCTCTTCCTTCTTTCATTTCTTCTTTTCATTTTCTTCTTCGTCTCCATGATCAAGCCACAAAAAGGGGGATTTTGTGCACTCACCTTCTCCGTTGTCTCCTTGTATGTTCTAGGTAAGAGTCGGGTTCTTGATCCTTTCTATGAGTCTTGACTTCTTTTCCTATTCTAGTGCATGCACTCAACTTTTTCTTCTTCTTCATGCATGGGAGAGTAGATTCGCGTATAGACGTTGAATTTGAGCCAAGGACAGTGACTTCACTTGAAAAAGCTCAATCGAGGCAAGTATAAGCACGATTTGGATGAACACATGTTGGTATATGATTGATTGTGAATAAATTCTTACTCTTGCATGTGACTTGTGTTTTACAACCACATTTGTGTCAAATTATATCTCCTTGATCTTATTATTTCATATTTGTGCATATACAGTTTCGTCTGTAATAGGTTCATACTGTGACATTTCTGAAACTTACGGCTAAGCCGTAGAGTTTCAAGGCTCAGGTTCCAGAGAGCTACAAAACCTAAATGTACTCTACAGTAAGGCTACAGCTAAGCTGTAGAATATACTACGGCTAAGCTATAAGCTAGCCGTGACCCAACTATTGGTCAAGTTACGGCTTGATCTTCAGAGAGCTGAAAAATGAGAATGTCTTCTACGGTTCAGCCACGTCTAAGCCGTGCGGTGTGCTACGGCTAAGTCGTACCCAGCCGTGGCCGAGCCGTAGAACAATTACAATGATGCCGTAAGGGGGAGCATGGGTTAGCCCTATCTCACCGTAAATGCGGAAACAATTCTGGGGGAAACATGGCTGAGCCATAATGCATAATACGGCTAAGCCGTAGGTCACCCACAACTAAGCCATAAGACCATTGGAAAGTAAGAAAGGTAGGTAATGATGCGACCTTGTAGGGCCTTTGAGTTAGATGTAGGCAACCTTAACTTGCCCAATGGAATATGAGAATCGCATGAATGGTCTCGAGGGATGTGACTCACTCATGTGCATTGTCCAGTTGTTAAGCACCTCTCCATGGGTGTTGGTTTAAGGGACTCTAATACACCCTCATGACACAATGCAACACGATAAGAAAGACAACGGTGTATCGGATAACTTAAAACTACGTCATCATGCACGGTTAGAAACACTGAATAACTAGATTAGGGTTGGTTAGTAAACTATCTTGATTCTTTCAAATATTGGACTTGCATGGCATATTGGATGATGATTATTGTCCTCCACTCTTATGTACACGTACACTCTTATATATGGATCGACGAGTCATCTTTACGCCTTTTCGATAGTGTATACATTCGATTTGTTTAATATGTTCAGTTATTGCCCATAACCTGAGTAATGTATGAGTTGAATGTACTATGATAATTCTCCATATGAAATGCATATTTTAGTCAAGTTCAAGTATATAATTGATTCAGTATGGTCAGGCACTACTCAACCTTAGCCTTAGGATATCCGGCGGGGTGGCCTTTGGCATAGTGTGTATGGTATCGCTGTAGTGTATTTATGTCTTGGGGCTTTCGGACCCCGAAAACCCAATATCCATTCATACTCTGGTCCAGTCGATAGTGTTCTTATTATGTAAGGATCCCCAGAGGAAGGATATGGCAAATGTACTAGCCACATAGTAAAGTACATGATATATATATCTTGATTCTTAGGGCATGCTTTATTGGACTGCATAACCGCCTAGAATACGAACTTGGACCTCTATGAATTATCAGCTGCCTCTTATTCTATTAGATACAACATGCGTTAACTTATTATTGCTTATGCTTTGCTGAATCGTTGTATTCACTCGTTGTCCTTGGTGTTGCAGGCTCAGATCCCGCTACCGACCCCTCGTCGGTCAGCCAGACTCCAGGGGAGACTTTAGATGCCTCATTAGGGCTGGAGGAGTGGATGTAAGCACTCTGCCAAAGAGCGACATGTCATGCATATAGGTCTTCTTTTGTGTGGGATGTATTGGCTTTGTAATGGTCTCTATATTTTGTATTCTGGCCCACTTTTGTACAATCCTATACATTATGTAATATTTTATAAATCTTATTTTGTTTTGTATATCTTCTCTTCTTATACAATGATACCTACAGCTTCCGCATACATGTATCGGCACATGTAAACTTCCTTTGTGCGTGTGCATTTAGACGAGGTCTACGTGTGGGCACACGGGAGTACGTATGTCACTGATTAAGTTTAACCTTAATCCCCGATTGCCTGGGCTCGGGTTGTGACAAAAAATTAAAAAAACAGGGCACGCGCTCAAGCCTGACTGACAAAACATCAAATAACAACATGCGCGAAGACTGATGCGAAATTATTTCCTATTTGTGTCAGCATTAGTAAGTTGAGTTTCATAAGAAATATTCTCATAAGACATGAATTGTGAGTTAGTTAAATGGGTTCCTCTCTCAACCCTAAAATAGAGATCTCATTATTTTGAGTGGAGATTACATATTAGAGATTACCCTTCTTCTCTATAGCATCCATTGGAGAGAAAAGTGCTGAAGTTTTATTATAGATATTCTAGTCTTCTCCATCTCTTATGAAAGATTGTCTGAGAAGTCGAGCAAACATCGGATCTTGTGCATTAACGGTGTGAAGTCATTGTAGAGTGATTCTATTCAAAGATTTATAGTTTCTAGGTTGCGAAGACTTGATAAGATTGTAAGTATCTTGTAATTGTGAGATTCATAGTGCTTGATTATTGGTCTCATTTGGACTCGTGGTTTTTTCTCCATTTGGGTTTTTACGTAAAAATTGTGTCTTCTTATTGTAATTGCTTGTTTGCTTTATTTTATTTCTACTACATATTGTTGTTTGTTTGCAATTTAGAAAATCACATACTTAGGAGCACCCCCAAAACCTGCACTTCCCTATTAAATTCTATAGGAATGAAGGAAAACTAATATAATCAAAAGATTTAGCAATGTTCAAATGTCATTGATAGGAGAAATTAGGGACCAGTTCATTAATCCATTGATGCATTGAACCACCTCCAAAGCGTTTGACATCACTTGAATCCTTTAACCACAACATATTTTAGTGCAAAGATGATCGCGAGCGCTTCAACCTATTTGGAAAAGTTATAGACAAAAGCTCTTGCTGCTCTGCACATAAATATGAATCATCAAAACACATTAAAAAAAAAACCACATCCAGCCCATCCCTTCGGCTTCTTAAAAGCCACATCAGTAAAAATGTAAAAATTTGAATACCCTTATTAGGGGAGAGACAAGATAGGGCCTTATTCTTAGGGGAAAAATGAGCAATTGCTGTTAAAGCCACAGAGTTACTCTATAATAATATAAAATTAGCTCTCCACAAGTTTCTTTCTGGGTTAATGGAAGAATCCCTAAAAATGTTATTATTCCTTGTTTCCCAGATTGTCCACCATCGGACAAAAATCCTAGAGACAAATTAAAAGATGGATTAGTACGATTAATGGGGTTAATAACATATATCCACCACTCCAAGATTCGAATGTTGTTATTCTCCACAGGGATTATTCCAAGGCTAATCCAAACCAAATAATTCTAGCATACTCACACAGGACTAAGGTTTGGATAACATATTCCTTCTCTTTACCATCGACAAGACAAATATAACTATCAATATTAAACTTAGAAAAAAGAAGATATATTACTACTATAACTGCTCTTAAGCATTTCCATCCAAAAAGAATAATTCTTTGAGGAAGGCGGAGCTACCAAAGATTTCTCCACTTAATATACTTCAAAGATTGATCATTCCCTCTATTTTCTTTGGACATAATTTTTAATGCAGATTTAGTGGTCAAATTACCATGCTTAGTATAGGTCCAAATTCTAGCATCTTGGGAACTATTATGAGGAATGTACATCTTTAAGATGCCAGCAACATCTTGAGGATTGGAAAAATTATTTTTGATCAACTCATTATTCCATTGGTTATTAGGTAACCAAAGATCTTTAACAACCATACTAGGTTCTTGAATTGGGGAGAAAGGCTTACGAAGGCCACTTTCAGTTGGTATCCAACGGCTGTTCGAAATAGATATGCATTCCCCATTATCAATGATCTAACCAATTTTATCATTAATAAAGTTAATTGCCTCTATAAAACCTTTTCAAAACCATGTAACTCCCTTCCCATTCCTAGCCACCCAAAGAGACTTATTGGGACAATACTTAGCTTTTAAAATTTTAGAACAAAGAAGGTTATCATTAGTTAAACATCTTCAACAAGTTTTAGCTTGAAGGTCTAGATTATTATCCCTTGACGGTTTGACACCAAGACCACCCTCCTCAATCGGTTTGCTGATTTCATTACAATTAATTGTGTAAATTTTCTTATTATTCTCACTATCTTTCCACCAGAATTGAATGTACATTTTATCTAATTGACCAGTTGTTCCTTTAGGGAGGCGGAGAACAAACATATTATAGACTGGGATGGCAGAGGCAATGACCTGATGAGGATATGCCAACACACCTAAAGTAAGGTCGAAACTTTCCAAGAAAGAATCTTACTTTTAACTTTATCAACCAAATCTTGAAAGTGATGGGCTTTTCTTCTTCAGAAGAGAAGGGGGTTATCCAGATATTTGTTAGACTCTCCTATAAATCTAACAACCAGGATCGATACCAAAACTCTACACCTCTGGTAGCACGCACCTTTACTAAAATGGGCAGCCGATTTATCATAGTTGACAAGTTGTCCAAAAATCAAGCAATATGATTCCAAAACTTCTTTAATCACCCTAACCTCCTTCGACGATACCCTACAAAAAATAAAATTATCATCTTAAAAAAAAAAAAAACAAAAATGCAAGAGATACTAGGGGCGTTTTTAGCAATCTTAGTCCCATGGAATCTACCATTTTCTTCTCTTTCAAAAGCCGTTAGAATAGAACCTCCACACCCAAAATAAAAAGGTAAGGGGATAGAGGATCCCCTTGTCTTAACCTCTTGATGGATTGAAGTAATCAAGGGGAGGCCCACTGAGGAGAATAGAGAAAGAGATAGAGGAAATACAATTATTAATCATATCCATAAGTTTTTTTTATGAAAACCAAAAACTTTCAAGCTTCCATTATAAAGTCCTATGCAAGCCTATCATAGGCCTTAGCCATGTCAAGTTTAATACACATAGTTTTCCCTTTCTTTTTCTTTTTAAAAGATTGAAATTTTTCACAAGCTATAATATAATTAATTATATGGAATCATTCTACCTTTAACAAAGGCACTTTGAAATGGGCCAATAATTTTATCTAAAGCTATTTTCATTCTATAGCTAAAATCTTCAAAATAATTTTATTTGATCTGAAAGAACTTTGGAAAAGTTAAGGCCCTTTTTAAAATAAAAGCTTCTTTTATTGTGTCCTGTTTTGAAAAGTCTTAAAAAGTTAGGCCCCAAATTGAAGTTTTCCCATAACAAGAAAACCTGTCCACATTCAATGAATGTCGCTTTCCCCACCCCACACCCAGGCCGCCTCCACCTCCACTTCCTTTTTAGCCCGTGTTACGCACACGCCTGCGTAATCTGAATGTATGTACCTGGAGACTCTCTCCCAATTCATTTCCATTCCTCTTCTATTTTAAGCCCTATCTCTCTCTCTCTCTTTTCTTACTCATCTGGAATTCAGAATCCCCCCTTTTTGCCTTCTTCCTTTCTGATCTGAAATCCAGGGCGATGGCAGCATCGATCGGATCTGCAAACCTGTCCCTGTCGAACAAGAATCACAAGGTCCAGATCATCCAACAGTTTCAAGGCCTCAGATCCTCTGCTTCCATCAGACCAAGACATATCTCCACCGTCTCTTCTTCTTCCACTCCTCCTTTCATAAGCGCCGTTTCTACGGTCAGATTCCAATCTCGATCTTCTCTTCTTTTTTTCTTTTTTGCCTATCTCTCTTTCTGTTTCTTTCGATCTTCGCTGTAGTTTTAAGAGAACGGAGATTTCTTTCCTTTCCTTTGTTTGGTTGGTGTTGAGTTTATGTGTTGTATTCCGGCTGACCAGATTGGTCATAGGATTAGTTTTGGACTGGACTTTGGGTCAGTTATTTTGATATGGTTAGGTGCTTCTGCAGTTGCAGCAACATTTGGATTCCAGAAATAAACTGAGTTTGTTTCCTTGTGCAGCCTATAAAGCCAGAGACTTCCACTGAGCCTAAACGCAGCAAGGTTGAAATAATCAAGGAGAAAAGTGATTTCTTGCGGTACCCTCTGAAAGAGGAGTTGCAGACGGATGCCCCCAATATAAATGAGGCTGCCACACAGCTGATCAAGTTTCATGGAAGCTATCAACAGGCTAACAGAGATCACCGTGGCCCTGGTGGAAAATCATACCAGTTTATGCTGCGGACTAAGAACCCATGTGGGAAAGTCCCAAACAAGCTCTACTTGGCGATGGATGATCTTGCTGATGAGTTTGGAACCGGCTCCCTCCGTTTGACTACCAGACAGACATTTCAACTACATGGGGTGACAAAGAAGAACCTCAAGACGGTGATGAATGCAATCATCAGAAGCATGGGCTCCACTCTCGGCGCCTGTGGTGACCTCAATCGAAATGTTCTTGCTCCCCCAGCACCGGTCATGAGAAAAGATTACTTACTCGCACAGGAGACTGCAGATAACATTGCTGCACTTCTCACCCCTCAGTCAGGTGCTTATTATGATTTGTGGGTGGATGGGGAGAAGATCATGTCAGCTGAGCCTCCTCAAGTAGTGAATGCTCGTAATGACAACTCTCATGGAACAAACTTCCCCGACTCTCCCGAGCCCATCTATGGCACACAGTTCTTGCCGAGGAAGTTCAAGATTGCAGTGACTGTTCCTACTGATAATTCAGTGGATATCCTCACAAATGACATCGGCATTGTGGTAGTTTCTGGTCCTGATGGGGAACCGCACGGCTTCGACATTTATGTTAGTAAAACCAAACTTTTTATGCCTTGATTTTTTTTGTCTCTAGCAGATGTGTTTAAAGTTTTTTCAGTGCTTGTGCGTGATGAGTTGATCAAATTGTAGGTTGGAGGTGGCATGGGAAGAACACACAGGATTGAAACCACTTTTCCGCGTTTAGGTGAACCGCTGGGTTATGTGCCAAAAGAAGATATTCTGTATGCTGTGAAAGCAATTGTTGTCACACAGCGAGAAAACGGGAGGCGGGATGATCGCAAGTACAGTAGAATGAAATATTTGATCAATGAATGGGGAATTGACAAGTTCAGGAGTGCTGTTGAGCAGTATTATGGGAAGAAGTTTGAGCCCTTCCGGGAGTTACCAGAGTGGGAATTCAAGAGCCACCTTGGATGGCACGAACAGGTTCAGTCCTGTATTCCTTTCCTAGTTAAAAGTTAAATGACCGTGTTTCTAGCTCTCCATCTTGGGAATTTATCATTGGAGACGAAGATTCGTCTTTTATAATTTGTTTGCTTCAGTCCTATATTCCTACTTAAAATTTCGTCTTTTATAATTTGTTTGCTTCAGTCCTATATTCCTACTTAAAATTTAAATGATCATGTTTCTAGCTCTCCATCTTGGGAATTTATCATTGGAGACGAAGATTCGTCTTTTATAATTTGTTTGCTTATTTCCTATGTTTACGAATTTCGATCACATTCTTATCATATTAGGGGCTGTCGTTTTCATTATTTCTTCAAGTTTTAGAATCTTCAAATGCCCCCAAAAGGGGGACTTGTGATACATTTCTGGATCTTCAAAACTTCCAAGCCAGCCCAAGTCCTGAATTTTCTTTACATAATTTATTGAAGGAAGTTACATACTTCATCAACACTCACAGATTAACACATGTTAATTTTTTATCACCTTTTTTTTCTTCCACCTAAGTTTACTTATCATTCAATATATCTTTGTGCAGGGAGATGGTTCACTGTTCTGTGGGCTTCATGTTGACAACGGCCGCATTAAAGGGGCCATGAAGAAGACTTTAAGGGAGATAATTGAAAAGTATAACCTTAATGTGCGACTCACAGCAAACCAGAATATCATATTGTGTGACATTCGCCATGCTTGGAAGCAGCCCATCACAGAATCTCTTGCTCAGGCTGGTCTGTTGGTGAGTGCTTATCTGCCAAATTGACTTCTTAACTTTGTTTTTCTTTGTCAACTACACAAACTAGCGAAGGTTTTGGAAATACATTCCTTTAGAATTTATCATGGGTGTTGCAGTTGTCCTTTTTTTTAATATTCCTTTTGATGATTCTTTCTCTCTCCATATTTGGCCTAGTTCATCTGTATATTTGAATTTGATCCTAGAGGAATATCATCATGTAGTTGATATTGACAAAATTTTTGTGGACAGGAACCCAAGTATGTGGATCCCCTGAATTTAACTGCAATGGCATGTCCTGCACTACCACTTTGTACGCTGGCAATTACAGAAGCAGAGCGTGGAATTCCTGACATTCTCAAGCGTGTTCGAGCTGTCTTTGATAAGGTAAACTACTGATCTATGTACATCTTCATGATATTACCATGCATCAGCCATAGTGGTGATGCCTAATGGTGTGTGTTTTTCATTTTTACCCCATAACTCCAAAACTATATTCAGGACAGAAAGAAAAAAAAAACACAAAAATCCTAGTCCTTGGATTTCTTTTTTACAAATTAACAGGCTCATTTTTATTCTCCTATTACTCAGACCCCGTTCTGCTTTAAGACAGTTTCATCTTGGATTACATCCCGAGTAATTTCTAACCCTTTAAAGGATGTATTCAAGTTCTAGTGTTTAATTTCTGTTGATTACAAATTCCCTAAATATCAGTTTGATTTGATAATCATAAATAAAGAGGATGAAAGATCTCTCTTTAAACTTTGGACAGAATTGAAATGAATCTCTCTCTCTCTTTCTCAACTTTGGACAGAATTGAAATGAGCACACTTTCTTGTTTCAGGTTGGCCTTGATTATAATGAGTCAATGGTGATAAGGGTAACTGGATGCCCCAATGGTTGTGCCAGGCCTTACATGGCTGAGCTTGGACTGGTTGGAGATGGACCCAACTGCTACCAGGTATTTGAATTTCTTGTGCTGAAATATCGCGTTTCAGTTCACAAATTTTTAAGATTGTTTCCGAATGCTACCAGCCATCAGATTTGGAAAAGCAAATGCCTAGTATACCTTTCATTGTATGTATTAATCATCAGATTTGCCTTGGAGCTTCTAAACTTTTTATTGTATGTGGTATCAGATTTGGCTTGGTGGGACGCCCAACCAAACTACACTAGCGAAAACCTTCATGAACAAGGTGAAGGTTCAGGATCTGGAGAAGGTTTTTGAGCCATTGTTTTATAGTTGGAAGCACGAGCGTGAGCAAGGAGAATCATTTGGCAAATTCACCAACCGTATGGTAAGGACCAAATCCTCTATCCAGGCTTGTGAGGAGAACCTTTTGTATTTTATGGATTAAGAAAAAATCTCGGCTTCTAAAGAAAAGCTAGGGATGAAATAAATGGATATATCTGACTTTGCTAGAGGCCATTATTGAGAGGGGTTTCAGCTGAGTGTGATACAATTATTGGGACAGGTTTTGATTCTATTGCCACTATCTTGCTGCAGGGCTTTGAAAAACTACAAGAGAAAGTTGAGAAGTGGGAAGGTTTGGTGGAGTGATCATTTGGTCCAACAAGAAGCCTTTTCAACAAAGAGAAGCCTTAGACGAACTTGCAAAGCTGCTAAATAACGATCCCTACCAGTTGGCAATGGAAGTCATCTGCAACTTTATTTCTGCTTAACAAGATGGCTGACAGAAATGACCAGATACCATTTCACTAGTTCACTTGATGCCCACCACACTGCTGTAGCTTTTATTTCACTAGTTGGCTATGTTTTTATGACATTTGATTTTGTTGATGGAAAGTCTCTCATTATATGGTTTTGAGGATGAATTTTTCCATTCCTAAACTTGTTAAACTGGTGATGCGGATGATCTAGTATCTAAATTATGGAAGAGTGAGTTTAATGGGTGAAGAGCATTTTCCTAGTTATTCAAAAGTAGATTTTTCCTCAAATTTAAATGTCTCAACACAATCAAACTTCTTTCATTTTAGTTTTTTCTTCCTGTACATGTAGAACCATCCTAATAAATCATGAAATAGACATGATGCTAACTGAGAGACTATTTCAAGACAGAGGTCATATAAGGCTGGAGAATGGTTCCTCGTTACGAAATCCAGATGGGTCCTGTAGTTCTTCGTGTTGCAAGCATGAAGCAGCACTTTCCACAGTTAGGTCTTCTAGCTCCAGAAAAGGGTCACATGCTAGAGGACCATTCTCCTCGCTCTCTCCTCCGTCTTGGTCATCTTTCCTGTCATTGGCAGCCTCATCACTATCATCATAGTCAAGGACAGAAAGATGTGTCATTGTTTCAAGACCATCACCCAGAAGGGTTTCAAGGGGCGATGTAGAATGCAAGTTTTCTTCAGAAATGAACTTTACATCCAGGATGGGAAGTCCTAAATCCAGCACTGGATAAGATGTTGGCTTGAGCTCTTTCTCCAACCTGTCCATACCATGCAACTCAGTTCTCATGGCAGTACCATCCTGGACAGCGTCTCCTTCTGCAATGGGTTCACCGCCACTGTCATCATTCCATTCTATGTAGGACTGGCCAATATCTCCTTTCATAGTAGCCTGGGTATTGATATCAAATGCACAAAACTGTTTTGGAGGCATTACTTCAACATTCTCTCTTGTGCTTCTGTTGGAACATTCTGCAGTTGTTTGGTATTGATCAACAGTTCCACTGGAACTTGAATATCTGCTTTCATAGAATTCCCTGTGAAGCAGGTCAAAAGGATAAACTCCATTAATACTTTCCTCCACGGTTTGTCCCATCTCATTCAAATCTCCGTCAGTCTCCATCCAGCTTTGGACCCCACTCATGTGAGCCTGGTTCCTTTCCGCAACTCCTTCATCAGTTACTTTCACTGGGCTCTCTTTGGTGGGCTGAACTCCACTATCTTGAGAAGAGGAAGTGCAAGGATTTGAATCTGAATCTTTTATTTTTTCTGTTCCATGATTTCCATGGAAATCAATTCCACAATTTTGAGCTCCTTCATATAAAACACTGGCGGAAGGTGAAGCCCTCTCATCATTTCCAATATCTTCATTTGCAAGATCAGGAGCCTTAACCATCAAAGCCAGACTGAGTTTTGTCGGTTGTGTGGATGTCGATAATATGAGCGAAGCAAGTGCAGAAGCCAATGCATTATCTATGGATAATGGCTTATCCATGGGGATATCCTTCATTGCTGACTCTGGAGCGTCATAACAGTTGTTATCACTGTCATCATCAGTACTTGAAAATTCAGGGGCATTAACCACCCAATGTGGGGCCAACTTTGGAGAAGTTGCTGCAGTAGCATCAACATTGGATGAAGACAATTTGTCAAAAGGGATGCCCTCTTCTGACTCTGAAGCAGAGTCAGCATTTTCATCAGTACTATGAGCATGAAGGGAGTCAGATTCAGACTCATCGCACGAAAATTCGGGAGCAACAATCCTTGAAACAGGTAGAGATCTTAACATAAGCTCATCCACTTGCTGCTCCAGTCGTTGCATTCTTGTAGCCATGCAGTTAAGAGGCTTCAACATGTTTTCTTCAAACCTCGCACAAAATGCTTCTATTCTGGCCATACGGCAGTCCAGCTGACCCAACATTTTCTCGAAGTGACCAACAGGCAAATTCTTTTCCCCGTCATACTTGGGTACATTGGTTGAATGTGGTGAATGGGGTCCAGACTCTAACTGCTTATGTTCTGTTCTGTCCTTAACTAGCTCCTGGATCTTTACATCCTTTGTATCTGCTGTGTTGATGGGAGTTTCGTGGTTAACAGTTCTCTGCAATTCTGAGCTGACTGACTCGGTTGCTTTTGATTCAGAACATGGTAACTTTTGTCGCTCTCTGACATCAGAAAAATACCCATCTGTTACCCTACTAATCCCTGATTTAGATACGTGCAGAAGGCTAGGAACAAGCATAGCCAACAAATTACTGCCAGCTGAGCTTTCCACGGGAGCCAAACTATGGCCCGCATCAGTGGATTTGACTGGTTCAGCAAATATGTATATCTCCTCTACAGATACACATTCCTTAACCTGAAGTGAGAGTAACCTCAATTTAAGGGAGATGCATGGATACGAATCAGTGATCTCTGCCGTTGCCTCAAAATAATCCTGAAAGTTGTGTTTAATCAGAAACAGAATACAATAGACACAAATAGGAGTATAAGAAAACCATGTTTGTTCAATACAGTACCATGAAGGTAAAATTCTCACCTGAACTTTTATGCTCGCTTTTTGCTTGATTTTGATTGTGTCAGTAAGTAGAGGAGAATCAGGGACCTTAACTTCTACCCAGCCATCTTCATCACTGCCATTGCTATTGATACTATCACTTTTAGCTGTCTGATTAGGTATTTCAGGACTATTTGCAACAGATGTATCATGGTCTTCATCAGTAGCTTCTCCAGTATCACCTGTCTGAAGTATACCATCTTCTCTAGCAGCAACCCCACAACGTACAGTACAAAGATACTCTTGATCACTTTGCTGTTCAAGCGCATAATATATTTCATAAACTCGAGAGGTACTGCACACATAAACTTGACGGACTTCATGTTTCTTGGTGAAACAGACTGCAGTACAAGTAACAAACCAACATTTCAACAACATCAACAGGACAGGAAATCCACACCCCCATCACACCCAAAGAAAACTGGCTGAAAGCATTTTTGATAAAGCAAATTGTATTTCTGATAGAAACAGATTAAATTAACCATGAGTTTATCCTAATTCCTAACACATGATACAGAGATAATAATTGGCATTTGGCAGTCTCCATGGCTCACAAGAAGTTGCAAAATGCCCTTTAACAGAATGGAGGAATCGTAGTAAGGGTCTATTGTGGTCATATCTAACCTGACTTCTCTTCGATAATTAGTTAAACCCCCCTACCCCATCCAAAAATTCAGCGTATCAGAGGCTACAAAGAACTCATGTAAAAATGCTCATTAGTTTTTTTGCTTTGTCGTGCTCGTCAACAGCAAATCTGCATCATATCCTAATTCTTATACAGTATTTTTCTATCCCACAGAACTTCTTGATAACTTTCCGAAGGGACTTTATGAAGAAAACTTATCTAATATACATACATTTCATTCTATAGTGCCCACCGCCCGGATATGGATACAAAACAAGCAAGTATACAGGGTTTGGGATAAATTTCTCCTGTTTCTGAAACCAGGATATGGATACCAGTAGATTATCTTATCCATAGCCTGAAATTACAATTTCATATTAAGATTTTTATATAAACCAATATATTTCACCTATATAACATTTCAAAATTAATAGATTGTCATTGCTTACTCTTACTGACCTTTTTTTATAAGTCAAAAACTGAAAAATGCTAATTGAATTCTATGAATAATGGACTTAGTCCAGCAGGATATCCCGAGACACTAGCCTACAAGTACTGGTGCAGTATATAGTAATAGTACAACTATTGTGTCCTTCAGATACAGGTATGCTAGGCACACACAAGTATCTGGGCATCATAGAATCATCTAGCAATTGAACACATTGAAATCCCTATTGAATCTGGGTTTCATAAAGCTAGAGAGATAGTTAAGTTACAATTTGTGCCAAGGTCTTAAAGCATGATCACATAATCTAAGAAAAAAATGATAGATGAAATTATATTGTCATTCTTACCATGGATGGCCCTTTGAATTAATTAAGAAGAGAAGGCAGGTCATAGTTGCCCAGATGTACATTCATTGTAGCGAGGGGGACCAAAGGATTATCTATTTATAGACATTATAGGAGAGATCCGTCAAATCTCCATAACAAGTAATTCACATAAGTGGGCGCCTCGAACTTAAACCTAAGAAGATTTGAGCAATCCCAGTTTTCTCTCAAGTTTAACTTAAAATTTTAGCAGGCATAAACTAAATGCACCAGGTCAATGGATGAGCCCTATCAGGCCAAGGCGGCCTTGGAATACACCTCTCAAAAAACATTCATTTTGCATCTGATCCTCAGACTTGTCAACTTCCCAGACTTTTGCAGCCTTTAACCCATCCTAGCTAGGGATACATGGGCCACGTCATGCTAACAAAAAGCAAATAATGCATACGATGTACCTCACAAGGCACTTACAAGTACCCCAGCAGCATAGCTTCCAGAAGCTCGGAACCTCTTATTTTATTTCATTTTATTATTTTTTTGGGCCTCGAACCATAGTTTTAAAAATCAGCCGAATTGGAGTTGAGTCACCCTTGAACTAAGCCAATCAGTCTAAAATAAAGCGTCCCTAGCCAGGATGGGTTTTGGGCTGCAAAGGTTGGGAAGTTGAAGAGTCTAAGGATCATATGCAAAATGAATGTTTTCTGAGAGGTGTATTCCAAGGCTGCCACTGCAGCCATTCTTGCAGCAAAAGGGCCCACGGATTTTTTTTTCTTTTCCCAATTTCATATTGTGGAAAGATATCGGAGGCTTTTTGAGAACCTTTTGCACTAATTTTGGAAGATCAAAACCACATTTTATGGAATACTTAAGCATTTGAATATCAGAAGCTCTATTCATTCAACTCTGTAAAAAAAAATGCAGTCACCTATTAGGCTATAACTACCTCCATTCATTCTTAGTAGTTAAAACGTGTATCTTATTTATTTATTTATGTATTTTTATTTTTGAAAATTTTTGAAGGATAACTCTGACTCTATTAATGATAGACAAACAGCATAAAAGGCTTACTGAAAAGCTACAAGACCAACTCAAGAACAAGACAAGGAAAACTGAAGGGAGACCAACAAAAGCAAGATAAGGTAAAACAAAATTGAGCGCTATCGCCAAACCATGGTGTCTAGCACCTTCCTTTGCTAATTTATCTATTGAAGAGATAGCACTTCAATTTACACGGTAGAAAAATGTATCAGGACACCTAGATAAGGAAGCCCACCTCTTCTGCCACATTGGCTAAGCTCCATGGAGAATTACTAGTGCCAATGGTCCATCAAATTGCGCAAAAAGAGTCAACATCCCACTAGTAAGTAGTAACTCGCGAGGATCAAGAATGTCCCTCAAACTTCAGGATTCATAGGGCGCCATTTTTTTTTTTTTTGAATACTTTTATCATGTTTACACAAATCTCAAAGGTTTCTTTCTTGGCTCTAGAATGCGACTCGGTCCGATGGCCGAGTTCAGCCAGGACACATATAGCTCGGCCAAGTTGACCACACTTGAGGGGAGCTAAGTTGCCACTACAGTCCGAGTTTTAGAACATTGCCCAGATGCATTTACATTGGATGAAACAATTCAAAGGAACCATTATTGTCAAATGTTTCAACCTTTTCAACATGACATATGAGGATCATCATCATCATCATCAAAGCCTTATCCCAACCATGTTAGGGTTGGCTACATGAATTCTATTTCTCCATTCCATTCTATTTTGAGCTAAATCTTTCGATAAGTGAAATTTCTTCAAATTAGAATTAATGACTTCCATCCATGTTTTCTTCGGCCTACCCCTACCTCTTGATGGGCCCTCCACATGTATATCCAAACTTTTTCTCACCGGTGCCATTATTGGCCTATGCTCAACATGCCCAAATCATCTTAAACGAGTTTCTCTAATCTTATCTCCTATTGGTGTTACCCCTAAATGTTCTCGAAAGCGCTCATTTCTAATTTTATCTTTCCTAGTTTTACCACACATCCACCTAAGCATTCTCATTTCCACTGCATCCATCTTAAGAATATGTCTTCTTAATTAGCTAACATTCTGCTCCATATGTCATAGCTTGTCTAACCACTGTCTTGTAAAATTTTTCCTTCAATTTCGTTGGCATTCGTCTATCACGAAGCACTCCCGAAACTAGTCTCCACTTCAGACATCCAGCTCTTATCCTATGCTCCACATCTTCGTCAATCTCCCCATCCTTACTAATTATCGAGTCTAGGTACCGAAAAAAATCTTTACGTGGTATCTTATGGGTTTCAATTTTGATAGTGATTTCAACACTTTGTATATGTTCACTGAAGTTGCAATCCATATATTCTGTCTTTGTAAGACTTATTTTAAAGTCTCTAGATTCTAATGCCCCCCGTCATCTCTCAATCTTTGCATTTACATCCTCTCTTGATTCATCCACCAAGACTATATCATCTGCAAACAACACACACCATGGTACGTATTTTTTAATATGCACAGTTAACTCATCCATAATTAATCCAAAGAATTAAGGGCTTAAGGTTGATCCTTGATGTAAACATATAGTCACGGGGAATCCTCCTGTTTCTCCACATGTGGTTCTCACATTTGTTATTGCTCCTTCGTACATATCCTTAAAATTTTCAATGTAACCTCTGGGGACATTCCTTTTCTTTAAGACCCACCAAATTAAATTCCTCGGTACCCTATCATAGGCTTTTTCCAAATCGATAAAAACCATATATAAATTTTTCCTCTTTGCTCGGTGTTTTTCCATTAATTGCCTAAGTGAAAAAATAGCTTCCATAGTTGATCTCCCTGGTATAAAACCAAATTGATTTTCTGAAATCTTGGCCTTTTTTCTCAATCTTTGCTCCATTATTCTCTCCCATAACTTCATAGAGTGACTCATAAGTTTAATCCCTTGATAGTTGGTACAATTTTGTATATCTCCTTTATTCTTATATATAGGTACTACAATGCTTCTTTTCCATTCATCCGGCATTTTCTTTGACACAAGTATCTTATTGAATAATCTACATAACCAACTTACTCCAACCTCTCCTAAGCATTTCCATACCTCTATCGGAATACCATCTGAGCCTGTTGCCTTTCCTGTCTTTATTCGCTTTAATGCTTTCTTCACTTCCACCCCTTTAATTCTACGGAGAAAAGTATACTCTTGTAATGGAGTATCCCCCTCAACTCTTGTATCGCCCAAATATTCTTCATTTAAAAGTTTGCTAAAATATTCCTTCCACTTTTCTTTAATATCGTTGTCCTTCACCAAAATATTTTTCTCATTATCCTTGATACATTTGACATGATCTAAATCCCTACTTTTCTTTTCTCTTATTTTTGCAAGCTTAAAAATATCCTTTTCTCCTTCTCTTATTCCCAACCTTTTATAGAGGTCATCGTATGCTTTGAACTTTGCACTACTTACTACTTTCTTAGCTTCTTTCTTTGCCTTCTTATACAACCCAAAATTTTCTATACTCTTAGTCCCCTGCCAAACTTTGTAGTAATATTTTTTTTATCGAATAACTTCCTGAACCTCCATACTCCACCACCATGTTTTTTTATTAATATGTCTCTTCCCTTTTGATACTCCAAGTACCTCATTTGCAATATTCCTAATGCAATTAGCCATTTGATTCCAACATTCCTAATGCAACATGACATATGAGGGTACAGAACATTTATTCCTAGATCATTTGCCTCCGACCAATCACTCAAAAAGTGACTTCTTCTATCTCCTAGCCAACATCATGTTCTATCATAGTAATTCAATTTTTGAGTTTTAGACTCTTTACCAGTACTACCACAATAGCTCCTATAAAGATTAGAGATTCCCCAAAATTATGAGTTATCATAGGCCTGTACTTTCTTCTAATCATATTACAGAAATGAAGGGCATCAGCACAAACATGGTAAAGTATGACAAGCTACATTTAAGATCCTAGTAAATTGGTTGCCTGTAATCAATTCCTCTACAACTCTGTTTAGCTGTGATTGGTTATGGTAAAGAAAGAAAATAGCCTTATGGTAAAGAAAGAAAATAGCCGTCACTTACTTGAATTCAGTCTAGAAAGATCCAAACAAGCCGCTAACAACTCTTATAACTCACCCATTTAAGAAAAAGTAGAAATAATAAAAACTAGTGATGATGATAAAAATACACTGAAGTCATTGCCATGCCATGTTCTCCATATTCATGAGTGAGATGATTTTTGCCAGGCTGGCCCTGCCTGGATTTTAACTGCGTGTGCTTATCGGTAGATGATTTTCCTAAAACTCTGTAGAATGGCAGGCCTTGCAATGATTGAACTGATCAAGGCCTTGCTAACAACCTTGTTTGCTCCCCCTATTGAATTCTTTGGACATTCATAGTAATGCCTTCTTATCAAACCTACAAAAAACCACCCTGTTTGCTTCCTTATTGAATTCCTAGTCCTAGGAAATTCTAAGTAACGACTTCTTGTGTGATCAACCTAGAAAATTAAAATCTAAGAATGCAGAGGTCCAATCTACATCTCCACCTTACATTCTCCACTCCTAACCACTTCTAACATCCCTCATTCAAACTCGCTTTATTACAAACTAAACTCCTAAGGATTCAAAAATTCAATACAATACAAAGTAGGCAAACGGGCCCTAATCGTAGCAGAGAACGAAGTTGCTCCAGCAATTAGAGTAAAAATACGGTAAAGATCCAAGTTAAAAAACTAGGTTTCAAGCAGCCTCTACGAAAAAGAGTCCAGATCTAACAAATCTAGTTCGCCTTGCAGCCATATGATTCCCCAATAGATGCAATGATGCACATCTCCAATCATCAAATCTGGTCGATATTCATCCAAATCCACTCACCAATCTCGCTTTTCCCTATCTTTCTCTATAATTTGACCAAACCTCACCCGATCAGGTCACGATTCATAAATCAGAAACACGTTAGAATTCATTAGAAATATGAGATCTGAATCAAAGACGGTTCGATTCGCAGTCGCAGACGAGAAATTCAAGAAACAAAAGCAAAACGATGCTTAAATTTCAACAAGATCGAAGCTTTAAGAGGAAAGGAAAGGAAGGAAGGAACCCTAGGTATGTGGAATTAGAGATCCTGACCGTTGATTTCGCAAGGGGTCGAATCGGACGGAGGAGGCTTCAAAACGAGAGCGGATTTGGATCGCAATGGGGTCTTTTCTTCTTCTTCTTCTTCGATGGGAGATTCGAAGGAGATGGTGTTTTGGAGAGATCCATGGACGACGATCCAGTTCGTCGTAGCGGCCCAGCTCTTGTTTACTGCTTCTCCCTTTTCTGCCATCGCCGCTTCTGCGGACGAAGAACAGGTACGATCTCTCATTTTAGCGAGAGTGGTGAAGGGTAGGACGGTAATTTTGCGAAGCCTCGTTGCGTGCGGATTTAATTACACTCATCGTTCTGCTTTTGGGGAGCTTCTAAATACAAGTAGTTTTCAGGTGCTTGCCGCTGCCTGCCATCATTTAGTCACAAATGGGCGGCATAAGATTTTACTTTCCGCTAAGCTTCTCTCTACATTCATCATATAATATTTTAAATTTTTTTTATTTTTCTCTAACGGCTATAGTTGTCAATTCCGTTTTAATCATCATTTTGGTTTATTATCTAAGAAGGAAATTTTTAGTATTTCAAAATTTTGCCAAAATTTTTCAAAGTAATTTTTTGGAATTATAAAAATTAAAAAATATATAACAAATATAAAACTAAAAATAAAAGATAAATTATGCATGTTCCTTTATATGATATTCAGAAAATTTTTTAAAAAAATTAGTAAAAATTATACTGTAAATTGAAATAGGCTGGAATTATGGTTGTCAATCCAGCCCCTTCACGAGGGGGCCCGACTCGGCCTGCAAAAGCCCTTAAAAGGAAAGTTTTTTTTTTCTTGCCTAAAGCCAGATGATAGAGAGTAACTCAATTTTGAAAAGCCCACAATTTTGAAGGTTGAACTAAGACTTGATTTAATTGGCCCAAGGGGGCCTAGCCAGGCCCTTTGTCTATATAAAATAAATAATATGTATCGTATAATATATATGTGTCGATTTTTATAAAAATAAAGTATTAAAAACTCCTTTAATTATCAATTAATAATAGAAACTTAATATTTGTAAAACAATAATAACCAAATCTTCGATAAATTTTTTTAATTGATATCTCCATAGATCACTATATTGCACCTATATTTAATTCTACGTTTTATTTTGAACAATATGCTTGATTTTACATTTGCATAACATAAACATATTCTTCAATAAAAAGATAATTTAAGTCTTCAATTGTTAGATTGAATCTACCATTGTAATTAATTGAAGTTTAAGAGTTTAGATGGATAGTCATCAACATCATGATTGAGTGGCGTTGAGTTTAATCCATTAGCCATTGATTGATGCCAATTTCTTTATACCCATTTATTTTTAGGATTGCTGTTTCAATCAAATGAACTCACTTGTGGACCCCACATCTAGAGTTATAACTTATGACTCATGGATCAAATCATATTAATCATTCATTTTCAATAGTCAAAATTTTATTGTTTTGTTGTAAAATCTAATAGTAATGTTTCAAAGAATTATAAGTTAAGGTTAATGCTAATTCAAGAGTCGTCTAATATATATTTCAACCACGCATACTAAACAATTTATTTGAAAAAAAATCTAATGCCTATTTAAAATAAGTCTAATTAAATCATATGAGAATGATTAAACATGATCTGATGGTCAATATTATTGTTTTATAAAAATATATATAATACATGAACTAGTAAAAAAAGGTACAACTTATAGAGCTTTAACTACGACAATCTTACTAATAACCAAATGACAAAAAAAAAAAAACTGGATAAATTACGTAGACCATGTAACTACTATTAGTGTGTTAAGATATTTAATCATATCTTCTATGTCCTGGTTTCATGCCACAATACTATCAAATGAGTTTTACTTCATTTAATTTTAAATAATAGTTTTATATGATGACAAAGTAAATTTTTTCACGCATTTTTAGAAGTTATAAAAAAATATTGAACTTTAATTGCATCTGTCTGTAGCACAAGTACAAAAGAGTTAATATCATGATATAGAAAAATTATTATATATAATAATATTAGATAAAAAATCATTTCATTCAACCCTTGCCCCGCCTTAGCCCGTCCCTGACCCTTTGAGAGTAGGGTAAAGGCTTCGGCAATATAGGCTCACTAAGAAATTCGAGGGCTTTCAATTGACTTAAGCCCAGCCTGCATATATAAGGGTAGGGTAAGGGCTTAGCTTGTCCTAACCCTTTGACAACCCTAGCTAGAATAGATCGGAATAGGCAACCGAAATTGGACCAAAATTGATTGGAATGATCGAAATAGACTGTAATTGGCCAAAATACAAATTGAAATCTTTTTAACCCCATTTCATTTCGGCCAAAGGACTAAAACAAAAAATTTTGGCCATTTCAGCCAAAACGAAATAGAGAACATAGAGAGGAGGGAGAGGGAGGAGAGAGAGGGCTGGAGGGTGTGGAGGAGAGAGAATAGAGAGGGAGAAGGAGAGAAGTAGAGAGGGGGGAGGGAAAGAGAGAACAAAGAAAGGGAGCAAGATAGAGACGAGGGAGGGAAAGAGAGAACAAAGAAAGGGAGCGAGATAGAGACGAGGGATGGAAAGAAAGAATAGAGAAGGGGAGAGAGAGGGAGAAGGAGAGAGAGAACTAAGAGGGGGAGGGAGAGAGGGGGGGTGGGGAGGTGAGGAAGCGGAGGAGGGTGGGATCATTTTGGTAATCTCCTACAATGGACATAATTGTAATAATTTTTTTAAAATGATGTGTGTGGAGAGTTGTTTTTGGTGTGTATTTAGAAGCTCCCTACTTTCCACACCCATTATTGTTTTAAAAAATGTATTACAATTGTACCCCTGTAGTAAAAAATAGAAATTGCCCTCTTCCCTACCTCCCATTTCTGTCTCGCTCTCCCTCTTTCTCTCTCTTGCTCCCTCTCCCCCTTTCTCTCTCTTTCTCGCTCCCCCTTTGTTCCCTCCATCTCCCTCTCCGTCTCCCTACCCCTTTAAGTGTCTCCTAATCCCTCTAACTATCTCTCCTGCTTCCACTTCCTTCTCCCCTCTCCTTCTTGGTACCTCTCTCTATCTTCTTGGGGGTGGTGGGGAATGGGAGAAGGGGGAATGGGTTTATAGAGAGAAATAGGTGGAGTGTAATTTAGGGATAATGGGGCATGGAGAGAAAAATTAATCATTATCAAATAGGACGGTGGGTTTAGAAAGAAAAGCGGTGTGGAACAAAAAAACATGGGTGTATTTAGAAGCTCCCCTTTACTTTTACCTTCCGTCGAAAGACACAGGGAAAGAGGCAATGAATTTTTTAAATAAAAAAAACAATTTACAATTTACTTTCCCAGAAAAAAAAAAGGTTCTCTTTGGGCCACTATTAACATTTCCTAGGCCCTTGGACCAAATCTAGTGGGCCTAACTTATTTCATCCATTGCCCCTATCAACTATGGACCCTCCATTCGTTCTTTTTAGGGGTTTTGTCGGCAAACCTCTAGCCTTAGATAACCCACCTTGCGAACTAATATTTCTAAGATAATTTTATGGAAAACAAAAAAAAACACTCTTAGATGGCTCTTGCACAAGTAAGGGCCTTCTAGATATTACTAGATAGATATGGTCCTATGTGGCCAATCACCTTTTTTTTTTTTATCATTTGAAGGGAGTGACAGTATTGTCGTCCCTCTCTTCTTCCTTTCCTTTATTATTCTTCTTCCTTTTTATTCCATTTCTGCACTCTATTCTAACCCAACTTGTCCCTGACCACCCAACTCACTTTTCTTTCTGCAAACACCAAATCCAGTTTATTGAGTTGTCAATAAAAAAGTAATCCACTACCTTATAATAGGTATAGAATCTAAATCCCATGAAATCTATAAAAGAGAAACACCACATCAATGAAAATAGACCGTGTTATGTGGATTTGTTCTAGTTTTTCTTGATAATGAATAGAAATGGAAGAAGATGAAGAAAAAAAAAAGGGAAGAAGAAGTCAGTAGCAACAATAGCATCATTTATATAAAATCAAGCGATGTTGTCATCAGCCCTCCCCACTTATTAGTTTCTTTTTGCACGAAAACGAACCCACAAGACTTGTTTTGTGTAGTAAATTTTATTGGATCTTTTTTCTTGTAGTGGGCATCTAGTGGAATTTTTTCTATAAAATTATTTATTTTTAAATTACGTGATATTGTACAAGTTATCGCACTTGTTAGGTTAACAAAAGGAAGGTATCCATACAATATCACACAAATTCACAATTTATGGGACATCGCACAATCAAATATTTTAGTTCATAAAACTTGCACGAGTATGTGTGGAGATTTATCTGGACTTCTGTCTCCAAGTGGAGCCTATAAATGGCCAATGGTTGTCACATGGGCAAATTCCCATTTATTATAAAATGCCACTGTGTTTTTTGTTTTTACTAAAAATCTTTATTGACTAACATTGAATCTCAAATTCTTTGTTATTTGTTTGCATGTGTAGAGGGATGAAGGTGAGGCAGACGTTAAATCATGAAAAATGTAAATATAAAGTATGTTAAAGAAAAAGATAGAGTGTATTAAAATCGTTGTTTAGAAAATATGAGGTAAAGCATTAGTGAGAGAAGGCGTGTAGATTGAAAGGCATTTTTTGCCATAAAAAGTTTACTAGCATCATACTTTATCATACCTTTTGCTTTGGTAATGAGAAAGATGTCTGTTGCTTTGGTTAGCTTGTGATAGAGTAATAAATAAGGAGTTAAAAGGGGCTGAAATGATACAATGTCTTCCTCCCCTCTATGTTTTAATAAAAAGGCAGAGTAGTGTTTTGATATCATATAAAGTGGCTAGCCTCCTTTTCTAAATTTCCTTTATGCAATCCAACCATTGGATTGTAATATTTTATAATCTTCAACTCTCTTTTTATTTTATTTTTGATGTGCCCTTATTCTGTTTTTATTGCTTCGCTTATGTGAACAAAATATGTTTAAAATCGCAGTCGCAGTAGTCACCATTGCGATCATCACATTGTATCTTGGGGCTTATCCAGGAATTTATCCAGAGGGGGCCACTATTTAGAAAAAAAATTTTTTTTTTGAGAGGGCCATTATAAAAAATTAAAAGTACTTTTCAAAATATATAGGGACTCTTGTAAAAAATTTGGGAGGGGCCATATATAAAAATTTATGGTTTGCATTGATCATTGTCCATCACTGTCCGAATTTTTTCTTACCCCAAAAAAATACAAAAATATTATAAAATTATAGAGAATAATATCTATTTTTCAATTAGTAAATACCTTGAAGCAAAATATCGCCCCACTCTCTAACTCATTACGTCATTTATCGCTATCTTATCTGAAACTTGTAAAGTCTATTTTTAATTAAATTAATTTACATGCATATATTAAAATAGATTCAAATATCACAAATTTTTTAGTACGCATTACAACCATGATTTTGAATCAATCATTACTGTTAAACATTTAGAGTCAAGAAACTACTAGTAGTAGTGCAAATGTACAATGCTTACATACTTAATCACCAAGTAAATTGAGAGTGAATTTCAACATTCAAGTAGGATTTACTGCTACATCAAGATTAAGTAATTAAAACAATGAGGTCTTGTGCTTGAGGAGAGAAGAAGTCATCATTTGAGAATCGACTAAAATCTTACAAATCACTTTAGTTGTGGTGAAAAAAGAAGCTTGGGAAGATTTAATACAGTCTTAAGAAGCTGCATAAATGGTTTTTATATAAATTGTTTCAGCTATTATAGATCTAATCAATACGGCAAAAGCCCTAAGACTGATGGAACGGATCAAATTAAATCTTATAATTATTTATGACTGTAACAGACTACCACGCTTCTGCAGATGATGTCTTTGGCAGCTCTCACTAGCACTAGTAGCCCCTTTTCTTCTCTTGAGATGGGTTACATTCTCCTATAGGTAGCTTTCTCTGCGGCAGCTTTCACTTTGGTGGTGGGTATCCATTTGTCATTTTTTTCTTTGGATAGCTTTACTATACTCTAGGTACCTTTTTCCGTCACTTGAATCTAAGACATGAAAAAAAGGGAAAAGAATGTTAAAAAAAATCATTGTCGACTGGTATTTTAATCATTTTTTAAAAAAACATTGGATGTTATGGACTGTTATTTTTACTAATTTTTTTTATACTGTGACCGGTATGACCATTATATTCTAATGACATGATAGTACAGGCTACTGCAATCTCATATTGGCCGTTATGAAACAATAATGGTCTTTATTTTAAACCATGGAACAAATATACTTTTGGCAAATGATAAGTGGTGTTATATACTTTAGTTATTTCTTTCCATGTTTTTTTATCCTTCTAGATGCGATAAACTAAAAATTAAAATATGTCACATAATCCATCTAAAAAATACATCACATCACCTGTATTTTTTAAGAGATATGGCCCACATAGCTATTTTTAGACATAATAATCTCTTTTAAACAATTAAAATTTAAGTGTTTTTCACAGGTAAATGGTACAATATTTTAGAGCAGTATGATATCTCAAATACAATATGCCATGCAATATCACATACATTACTTTGTGCTGCAATATTCAATATTTGTAGGAGCAACTCTAGCGGGAAATATTAAAACTTGAACTATGTTGGGGCAAATGTCAGAGGTAAGACCAGTTGTAAATATAGCTTCCTTTTAACTCCAGCTTAATTATTATTGTGCTAAACAAGGATTGGCCATAACTAAAACAATGCATGTTTAAGATGGCCCAGCCAAAACGACCAGACGGTTCTCAACAAGAGTTCATCAAACGCAGAGCTGAAGCTTTCATGGTATATATAACGGCTCAGAAGCTATTAAAGTGGGCCACACATGTACGGCCAAAGATAAGGGCCCCACAAAGTCTTTTGAGCAAGAGCGGCCACACACTAGCTCATGTATTGTAAGGCTGTACTGTCCCAAGGGTTAACCAGTAAACCCATAAATGCGGTCTCACCATCACCCTCTAGGTTTGCATTGCAGCCTCATTTGCCAAATCCCCATTTCCAGTGTCTGAGCAATGGAAATGGCGATTGGCTTCCACACCATTCAAAAACCCTCCTTTTGCAGAAACCCTAACCCTACAAACCCCAAGAAGAAGAAGAAGAAGATGAGCAGCTCCTCATCCTCGCTCCATCTTCACAAACAAATCCTCGGCAGAAGCATCTCCTCATCTCTGCCTGCCAAGATTCACTGGAACCTCGGCACCGGCTCGACGAATACGAATCGCTGGGCAATCAAATGCTCCGTTTCGCAGGCGACGGAAACCGCAGCTGGTAATCTCAGATGCCCATCTACTCTTCTCAGAACCGGCTTCCTTGTTTTCCCCTAATCTGTTCTGATTCACTGACTTTGAAATCGTAGTAGTGTCGCCGAGGAAAGTTCGATTATAACTGAGCACACTGATTTGTTTGCTGTATGGTATAATTTAGGAGCGTGTTTATAGTTGAAAGCAGAGAGAGCGCTTCACTGGTGTCCTGTTAGACTAATAAAAGAGATTTTATGGGGTGGTTTGTTTGTATTGGAATTGAATACAATGGAACTCATGGTCAGAAGAGCGCTAACAATGGATTATTAAAGATGTGAGGGTGACGGATTATAGGTGAAGATGTAGATGGGACCTTGATTTTCCTAGTATATTCATTTTTATATCTTCCCCTGTTCGTTTTCCATTAAAGGGGAGGTTATTTGATGGTCGCTTTGGGAGATTCACTCTTAGTTTCTCCAGCCTTAACCATTTTCAGAAAAATAAAGAAGATGCAGACTTCCTGGGAATTCAATTAGATGAAATATTAAGGGTTGAACCGAGACTTTCTTTCCGATAGAATAATGGGGTGGCGCCTGTTCCTTTCAGGATATGCTATCAGTATTAAGGAATTTTTTTTTTTTTTTTGGTAAACACCATCAGTATCAAGTTGAATTATTGCAACCCACTGGATTGAGCATCCAAATACGGCAGTTGAGCTCGAGTCATTGAAGCGGTTTGCTCTTATATCTTTTATGGTATTTTGTAAAGTTGATAGATATTTATTTTGATGCATCTTTTACCGTTGGAGTTTCAATGGTATTATTTGTTTTGTATTTCGTGATTTATTATTATTTACAGTGACTGGATTGTATGTAGTTACTTTTTATTCACATGGTTGTTTCAATCAATAGATGCTATGGCTGGTGTCTCAATAAGTCAATAAATGCTATAAGTTCTGAGGCAGTCAATTTCCTTATATGTGATTGCAACTTATGATTTGTCGGCTTTCTAGGGAAAAAGAGCCAGCTAATGACGAGAAGAGATGTTCGGAATATAGCAATTGTTGCACATGTAGATCATGGGAAAACAACTTTGGTTGATGCAATGTTGAAACAGTCCAAGGTACCGGAGCATTTGAATTGTTTCCTAGAATGGTTTATATTACATTAAGGGCCTGTTTGTTTCATGGAACTGGATTCCAAGGAATTCACGAAATGTGTTTCCAAAAGTGGCTTTCATTGGAGAAATAAAGATGAATATCTATAAATGTCTATTAATTAATCTTCGCTTAATTGGAAAATGAATAAAGGGGGATGGAAAAAGAATAAATGTCTATTAATTAATCTTCGCTTTATTGGAAAATGAATCATGGGGGATAGAAAATGAATCACTACGGTGATGGTTGGGTATTTATTTTCCATCTCCACTTAATTCAATGTCCATTAAATGAGGGATTATTTGATAGCCATTTGTGGATATTCATCTTGTTTTTTTGTTTGTTTGTTCCTTTTTTTTTTTGGTGTGTTTAAGTCTTAGCCAGTTTTACAAATACAATCCTTAGAATTCTTAGGAATTCAACTCCATGCAAACACACTGGCTTCTAGAGAAAGGTATTTTAGTTGATGATGTCATAAAGAAGAGCAAGAGTTTCCATTGTTTATAGATTCCTAACAAAAGTGTAACAATTCTTGTAAGGATAACTTGAGTAAAACCAACCTATTTCTCTGATATGTATGCAAAGAAGGGAGAAGAAGATTTTTAAGGCCTGTTTCTTTTCTGGAATTTGACAAGAATTTTCCATGTTAGGGTTTTTTTTACATGATGTGACATCTTGTCCTTTGACATTTATAATTGCCATGTTTCCTTACAAGTATTTCAAAATTCCAACCATCTTAAAGGTCTCAAGTGACCTTTGGAATTCTAGGAATTCCAACCCCTTTACCTTTTGGTGGAATTTGTGGATGCTCAAGTACAAGGGAGGATTTGGGAATTCCACCATGTTCGAGAATTTCAAAATTCTCCTGACAAGAATTCTATGAACTCCAGTAAAGAAACAGGCCTAAGCTTTAGACAGCCATATGGATATCATTTTCATTCTGACAAACATCACATCACATCTCAGGCCTAAGCTTTAGACAGCCATATAGATATGATTTTCCATCTGATAAACATCACATCTGTGTCCTATAATACAAGTATTTCACAGTTAATAAAGTCCTCATGCTCGTGGGTCCTAATCTTGTCGTCAATATATCTATAGCCTTTTTCCAAGAGATGTATCCATTATTCTTATGAGCTCACTGGTACCAAAGGTTGGAGTTTCAAGGTGAAAAGTGTTATTATTACCAATTGATCCACTGGTACATTGTTGTAACCCATTAACTGTTCAACTCTGTAGACCTCAAAGCCACATCCTCTCAGTCATGGCTTGTAAAGTCGATTCAGATTGCATGTGTCAGTGCAAAAGGTCAGTCAACTTAGGCAGAGGAAGGTTCTTTCTTGAGTGAGCGAGCTTCGTTATAAAGCCCCACTTTATTCAAAAGATCCCAAGACTCATTTATAGTGTAGAACTTTTCTTCTTTGTGCATCCATGATTTACAGTCATTGCAAGATCTCGTCCAGTGCTTTTCTCTGCTTCTAAGAACCTCACTATTCTTTCTGCTCCAGAAGCACGTTCATATGCTTAGTGGTGGGAAGCTTTGGAGTTCTTTTATGACCTCTTGAGAAGTTGATTAAAATAGCACGGTTTTGGTTGCAAAGTTTGGTGACCTCCAGGCAGAGAGCGGTTCTTTTGAGTGACTTGAGCATGCACTAGAAGCTCTGTGTTCCATATGTGCATGTAACTTATTTACACTGTTGATATTGTCCTTGTTTTCTGTGTCTGTCATTGATATGCTAGAAGATCTCATCCCAGACCTTGTATGCTTCTCAGTTGCATCATTTTACCATTTCAGCTCCTGCAACATCTTCAACTGCTTTACTAAGGGTGATTCTGCATATTTTCTAATGTGCTTCTTGTAAGTCTGATACATTAAATGAAACAATTCTCACATGATTTAAGAAAAGTATTCTGATTTCACTTGTAACAATCCTTCACTGTGCAGGTTGATACGTTAAACAAAGGATTCATAAATTTATTGAAACTTGTTCCAATATCACTTCTAGCAACCTTGGACAAGAACCTCCTAATCTCTAAAAGAAAAATGAAATGATGGAGTGTTTAAAGTTCCTTCATCTTCTTTTTTTTTTTTGAAAAGATCCTTCCCTTCATCTCCTTTCACTAACTTTATTGCCAAAGTCACAACTACCGCTTCCTAACCATTCTATACAAATACCCAGCAGTTGTGGAGCCTTTGTTGACTCTCCCTTACATGGGATATTTAGAAGAAAAGAACAATGGAAAATACAAGAAAAACTATTATGAGATGAATATATGTGACAAACTAAGTATATGTTGCCTCATTATCAACTTCAGACATTTGCAACTTTCAAGCAATGTGGTGAACTTTAATGATGGAAAGGTTACTATGCATTTTTTATATTATGGTCCCTGCTAACTCATAGTATAATGTTACACTGTGGATAATATTGACATGCCATTTCTGCAGGTCTTTCGTGCAAACCAATTTATACAGGAGAGGATAATGGATTCAAATGATTTAGAGCGGGAAAGGGGAATTACAATACTTAGCAAGAACACATCAATCTTCTACAAGGATACAAAAATCAATATTATTGATACTCCAGGTCATTCTGACTTTGGGGGTGAAGTGGAACGTGTTCTCAACATGGTCGAGGGAGTTCTGCTAGTGGTACTGTCCTAATATCTCTTTTTGGCTCACACAACATGAAATCCAAACCCTTTTGTAAGTGGTACTATTGATAAATGACTAATGATACAGGGTTAATGCTTTTGTAGTACTTATTTGCTTCAACTGCCCTTCATTGGAGAAGTTTAATTGTAAATATCTCTTGTGGTGATAAAAGAGACAAATCCATATTGCACAAGGTGCTGAGTGGTGAATGCTTTCGCAAATGACTACTGAAATGTACCTTGGCAGGTCAAATGGTAGTACTTGCAGATTTCTTTCTTCAACTAGCTTTGTGTTCAGATCCTTATTTACCCATGATGGCCAGATAAGCCAGGGACATGCCATACATGGATATTGCAGCAAGTTTTGGATATGATAAGATAGGATATAGCAGCATGTATTGGATTTGATACAATACAGATTTGTTGCCTTTTTTTTTTCAAATGTGATACAGATGTGATAGAATCTTAGTTGTTTACAAGATCCAAAATTTTGCTGATTCCTCTGTTATGTCTTAAAACAATACTAGTGCAACAGGCCCATGCCTAACGTGGGCCATGATAAAAAATAATTTAAATTTTAAATAGAAACATTTATAAATATTTAAATGATCGAAACAGTTTGTCTAGTGCATGGTATTGGAATAATGGGCCAAAAAATGAAAAAAAAAACAATAAAAAAAATTGAAGACTAATTATGAATAATATAACATATGATGAAGAATAAAACATATAAAAGAATAGTTAATTTGAATTGTTCATGCTATGAAGAATGAATTAATCTATAAAAAACTGTTCATGCTTGGAAGACTCCATAAATTAGTTCATACACTTGTTCCTGATGTTGCTGCAATGTTGTGTGTTTCTGGTATTGCATTAGGGTTACTTGGTCTAACATCTTGATTTGCTGCATTTTCTTGTTTCTTTGATACTGCATATTCAATATTCAGTTAAATTAGTAAATGCAAATGATAATAAAAAAAATGTGATAAAGATATTATATTAACGTTTATATTTTTCTATTTCTGATAGCAAGAGTGTTGACTTTTTAATGTAGTTTATGTCTTTTAGTTTTTTTGACTTGGATGCCGCTTTCAAATGTTGGTCTATTCATAGTTAAGTCTAATTTTATAGGAAATAAATAGTGTTTCCACAACTTGTTTTGTATTTCATTTGCTAACAACAGTTCATACCAATTAACCTAAAAAATAGTTTAAAAGTATATATATATATATATATATTGGATGGTTATAGGCATAAACAATTACAATAAAGAAGTTGCTTAGTTCACAATGTGGATGAGTGGAAGGACTGGATCAAGTTAACTACATGAACATCTATTGAACTATTCAATTACATCATTTAGTTCACAATGTGGATTGTTGGGCCCTAGTAAAAGGGCCTAAATAAACTCTCTAGTAATAAGATGCATTGACCCAAGGTATCCAAGTTTTTTTTTTGTGGGCCAAATTAACGGACATCATGATGAACTCACATTATGTTGAGCAATGATTAAGGTAGAGAGGGAAACACGTGAGTGAAATTTTAGGGTGCTGAGAGGTTTTAAAGGAATGTTTAGTAAAGAGTAGAGATTTTATAACCTTGATTTGATTATATTTGTGCTTGGGCACAAATTGAGTGTCAATTTCAAAATTAAATATGGATTTTGAAATCAATTGGCTTACACAATGGGCCCTGATCTTGTAGGATATTGAAAGGAAAATAAGGAGAAAAATGTAGTAAAATACAACTGTTCAGCTATGAAAGTGGCCCATGTAAATTGTGAGATTGGAAAGAAAAAAAATGGCCTTTTCAATGGGACCCATAGATTGTTCGAACTTGGAAAAAAAAAATAAAAAAAAATGGCTTGGACAATGGGCTCCATGGGTTAGTGAAAACAAAAAATGAAGCCAACTATGATCTATAAGTGGGCCCCAACTTTCTGCAGCTTGGATCTGACATGAGGGTCTCATCCATGCCCATCTATCATAAAAATCAATGATGGCCCCCCCATTAATGGATGAAGGAAAAAGAAAGAATCACAGGAGAAAACCTTGCAGCAGATTTGTTAGCAGGGCCCACCTCTCAAATCCAAACTAATTAAATGCATAATGGGCTGACCTGATGATAAAATGGGGAAAAAATTAAACTCGATGGCCAATTTTTAACTTTTTAAGTTAAATACCCAGTGGGCCCATGGATGATGAAAAGGGGAAAAATTGAAAAGCAAATAAAAGAAAAAGTGTTATTGGTAAGAGGGATTTAAAGAGAGAGAGAGAGAGAGAAAAATTGGGGAGAGAGATTAGTTAAGGGATTTCCCTTGAGAGATTTTAGGAAAATTCAAACTTAAGAGAGGGTTAGAAGATGTGCTGGAAAGTGTTGGAGACCTCTTGAAATTGGAGCATGCTATGTGTCGTTCCCTCAAGAAGAGGTTGCTGCTTTTATATATATAAATATTATATTAAAGAGTCTTCCTGTGCATACGTCCTTATGGACATTTCATACATTCTCCTCTGTGGGACCCACTGTGGACCCCACTAAGGGATAAGACCGAGGGAGATGGAAAGATTCATGCGGGAAGACCCCACATTTCAAGTTTGGCCCTAATCACATGCCCTTAACCCCTTCATTCTTGGTCCACAAACCTAGTCCATTCGGATCAGTGCATAGTCGGTCCAATGGTCCAGTAAATTCGAATCTGACTAAAACTTGGAGTGTGTGCCTATTAGGGGGTCCCATGTATATTGCAATGTTTAAATTGGGTGATAGATGGCCCCGCCTAGAGTTCTCACAAAAAAAAAGGGTGAGGGACGGATGCGCATGAAGATTCTCCACTATGTATATAATTGTAATGATCTAGCAAGTATGGATTTATTCATGAGTCCATACATGTATAGATGGATAAATATAGATCCACGTAGAGCCATCATATTTTAGTACTACATCATACATCATGGTTTCAGAAATCCTTGTAGTCTAAGTTAAGACTTGACTCCCTCATTTGAGAGAAGACGCGTTTGTATACACGTTGATTCATAATTCTCGTCCCTCATCTTTGGGAACATTAGAACTCTTGTCCCTTATCTTTGGGGAAGCTACAACCAAAGATTAGGTTATATAGTTATGGTACTCCTAGGGCCTAGTAGGGTATGACTCATTATGGTACAGTAGCCCATAGGACTATGTAATGACTATATAATCTTCTCTAATAGTTGAGTAGATCAAGGTTTTAAAAATAATGAATTGGGGTGTCTTGGCATTCCTTAATTAGAGTCAGACTCGGCCGAGTCTGATTGACTAGGCCTAAAAACATCTGAAAAATACGAAAACTAGAAGAAATAATCTAAAAAATATAGTTCAATGGATTTAAACTGTGAAGATTTGTTGTGTTTGATTTATTAATAATGAATTTAAGTTGTTATAGGTACCCGAATTTATATTTTTTCAGTTAAATTAATATTGTTAACCTTGTATTTTTTTTAATCAACTTTTCATATTCTTAAAAGTTTTTTCTGCTTTTGGGTGTGACTTGGTAGGATTCCCATTGGCTTGGCCGAATTGATTCACTTGGGGGTGACCAAGTCATACCTAGAGTTCAAGTTCTAAAGCCTTCATATGCAGTTCCTAACCTATGTCGCCAGCTTCCTTAATGGCATGGAGTGAAACCAGCATAATAACTCCTGGCCTTTTCAAAATTGTGATGATGATCTGTGGTTGTTGGGTTATTCATTACAATTTTATTGAATAAAGATTACTTATGCTGTCAGGAAAAAAGCGATTGCTTGGTGAATTCAGAAACAGTAAAGTACTGGGTTTATTCTTATAACATTCTGTTTAACAGATTTAGGTCTTTTCTTTCCACATTCTCATTTGCAATTGTATGTTTTTTAGGTCTCCATATTTTTGAATACCTGCCAGTCCTAGATAGATAGCAGAAGATTTCTATGATGAAGAAGAGTTTTTGTGAACATCTGGTTTCTGTTTTGCTTAACAACATGCCTCCGGCCTCCAGGGCTTCCCACATTATATGATTTTCAGTCGCAGTGGTCTTGATAATTATATATCAAATGATGGTTGTGTTTATTGACATTGCAGATAGATTCTGTAGAGGGACCAATGCCACAAACAAGATTTGTTCTAAAGAAAGCTTTAGAATTTGGACATGCTGTTGTAGTTGTTGTGAATAAGATCGACCGGCCTTCAGCTCGTCCAGACTTTGTTATCAACTCCACCTTTGAACTCTTTATTGAATTAAATGCAACGGATGAACAGGTGTTTTTTATCAGGATATAATCACCATTTCATGTCTTTTTAGGATTTTATTTTAACTATAGGATAAGATGCGTGACTAGATTTCAGCTATCATGCAATGCGTGTAACTCGTGTAACTCTGGTTATTTTCATGGCTTATGCAGTGTGATTTTCAAGTAATATATGCAAGTGCTATCAATGGAAAGGCTGGACTATCTCCTGAGAATCTGGCAGATGATCTTGGACCACTCTTTGAGGCTATTGTTAGATGCATACCGGAGCCATCCATTGATAAAGATGGCGCATTACAGATGCTTGTTAGTGGTTTTTCTTCCCGTAGATGATAGATTAAGCCATTTGGATAAATTTTGTCAGTACATGCAAATTTTCTGTTATTACTTATATCTATTCATTACTTGTCCTTCTAAGGTGTTCATTTGAAATTGTAATGCTGCTGTGACTTTTTAGCAATTAGAAAATTTTCTCATACGAGCGCTTCCCTTTTGTGGCCATGCATCATTTTTTATTGATAACAAAAACTTTTTTTTTTATTGCTCACAAAAACTTTATATTAAAGATTTGAAAATATGACCACAACAAGAAATAACAAAACCAGGTATAAGAGCCTTATACCTATGGTTTCAAATTCTGGTGCTAGTTTTCATATCGGTCAGGACTGGGATGAGTGATGCAGGCCCTAAGGTTAGGGCTTGCGTAGGGGTGCCGAAGCACGTGTCCAAAAACACTTTGAATCATCGAAAAGACCACACATGAGGGCCCACCTCCAAGATAAAATCCACAAATCTATTAATCAATCAAAGTTTAAGAATCTCTTCTCTGCAATGCCATATATATATAGTAAAAGCAAACTTAATGCCTAAGCAAACCCTAAGCTATGAATAGAAACTTCCATAAAAATAATGTAATTAGAAATCTACTAATAAAATAATATAATCCTAATCTAACATCAAGAGGGACCACTTGTGGGACCCAAATTGCATTAATGAGTTGGCGTCGCCTGTGTCTGTCCATGCCACTCGTATCGAACTTGTATGGTCGCGCCGGTCCTCAAATATATTTAAAAAATCAGAAAAATAGAAAATAATATAAAACTAGTATACATGTGAAAATTGAATTATTTAAGAAGCATCCAATCTAAATATAGTGATATTTAGAGTAGGTGAGCATTGAGTCGCTGATGGTGTAACATATAACTATTAAGTTTTGAAAGGAAAACTTATATTTTTATCTTTTAATTCAAGGGGAGGAGTTTCTTTTTAAAGTAAATTGGTCAAAAATAGAAAAAGTAGGTCTTATTAACTTTCTTCAATTTCATGGCTAGTCATGAGAGATTTTAGCAAATATACAAACTAAATAAGCCCTTTTAATATCTTGTCAAAATATAAGTGTGCATTTGTTAAAAAAGAAAGCAATAAAAAACATAAGCATAAGACTAAAAAAATAAAAAGCATAAGCATAAGATCCTGTTTGTCAATATATATGTATATAAAATTTTAATTTTTAGGAGACAAACTTATATTTTTATCTATTTTTTTAAATAGGAGAAGTTATCTTCTTAAAGTAAATTGATCAAAAATTAAAAATATGGGTCAAATTAACTTCTCTCCAATTTCATTACTAGATAGGGAAGATTTAAGTAAATATAAAAACCAAAGGAGCCTTTTTAAGGTCTTGTTAAAATATAAGTGTGCATTTGTAAAAAAGAAGATAATGAAAAGCAAAAGCATTAGCTCCTGTTTATAAAAGAGAAAAATATAAAAAGAAAAAATACTATTTTTTCTTGTCCTAGAGGTCCTTTTTAAAGATGTTCATTCCAATGGGGATTTGAACTCATGCCCACAACAAGATAGTGTCCCGAGCTGTAACCAGTTGGCCGATGCATACAGATGTGTATCGAAAGGCAATATATTATATATAAACCTTATTTTGTACTGAAAACTGGTATGCCGAAATTCCGGGCTCTATTTCGTTCCGATGAAGGGCGGCACCGGGTTGACTCAGTTTCGTCTGGAATTTCAAACCATGCTTATACCCTCAACCAAAGAGAAAAAAATCCATTACAACAGTCAATGGAACAACCCTATCCACTTCTTGTTTAGCTAGAGAATCTGCCATGATATTAGATGACATCACATGCTTCAACTCATCAATACCTTGGGAAGGCCATATGATCCCACCAATCCTTCACCTTGCCTAAAAAATCCTTCTGTAGAAGCCAGCAGTTTTCAAACCTGAATGGTTTTGGGACCTAATCAACCTTTCAACCTTTACTATCTGAAGAAAGTTTAATAAGTCTCTGATTTGAGAAGTTTCTAGGAAAAGCATATTGAACAACATCCAAAAAATGGTCCTTCCGCTCCTTGTTCACCAAAAACTGATCAATCCTACTCACTTTCTTGCTTATTGGACCACGTAAACTTTGTTCCAACCTAATGAAAATCTATGAGATTTTTTTTTCTTTATTTTTTATTTTTTATTTTTATAATAGAAAAAGGCCAAAGAAAACATTAATGGAGGTCATTGAATCAGATTTGAAGAAGTTTAACTTATTGAAGGATTTGGCTTAAAATAGAACGGAATGGAGAAACAGAATTCATGTAGCAGACCCCAATATAGTTGGGATAAGGCTTTGATGATGATGATTTTTATAACAGAAAAAAATTATTTCACAAAAACAGAAAAAACGAAAAACCCTTGACAGAAGCACTAACAAGGTGAATCGGACAAAAACAACAAACCAAAGCGCAAACAAAACTTAAACAAATCTATACATCAAAAGAAATAGACGAGTGAAAAACTCCTTCCCTTGCAAGACCATCTGCCATAACATTTTCCACATTAAGCATATGATTAAAAGAAGCATCCATCTGTCTTGAAATATCCTACACTTCCTCCACCCAATCGGTTAGCATCTGAGAATGAACAGCCTTCCCACTTCCCAGATCCCCATTGAATAGCTGAAAAAGAAACACCTTCAATAATAGGATTGAAACCTCCCATCTTGAGCAACACTCAACACCCTATTAGAAGAGCCAACACTTCAGCTTCATTGATGAAATCTGAGATTTTTTTTTGTTTGAATGATGACTTTCATAAAGGGAAAGCAATACAAGAGGGTTGTACTAAAAGCAAAAAGGAAAATGAGAGCACTGAAAAGCCACCACAGGGCACTGAGAATCCGAGAAATTCTCGATGCTTCCAGAAAGGAAGCTACCCCCTTTTCTTATGGGGAAACCTAATCACGTTAAAATCACCACCCATTGCCTAACGACATTGGACAGGCTCGCCCAAAAATCCCTCTCCTCTCAAGGACTCATCATTTGACCCATAGACATTGGCTGTCTCCAAAGTGAAACCATCAACAGCTGAAAGAAACTTGACAGATAAAGTTCTTTGAGATTTACAACTTCAACCTTAGAAAGGACCCCTCATCCTAGGAAGTAGCCATAGTTTTAAAACTTGGACTTGGGGGGCAACTCAGGCCCCCTTGAGCTGATTTGACTCGAACGAGTCTCCCCTCAAGAACAATAACATTTATAAAATATGAAACTAATTGTAAAAAATATAATAAATAAAAAAATATGCTTTTTGAATCTAGAGTTATAAGACGTTATGTTTTACTCATTAATAAAAAATTTAAGGAGCAATAGTCTCCAAGCCATAGATCAGCTGGTTGGGACATGGGTGTGTGTGTGGTGGTGGTGCATGTGTTTGAGTCTCCAATGTAGCAAAAGAAAAAAAAAAAAGAGGAAACTTAAGGAGCAATAGGCACCCACATTTATATTTCACTCCGTCAAATGAATAGTACCTCTAATCTTTGAATGCCTATACCTTCTAAAAAATGTGATTTTGATCTCCCAAACCAATCCAAAATGACTCTAAGAGCCTTTGCAGGTTTTTCCTAACAAAAAATAGGCAAAATAAAGTGAGTTGGGCCATAAAACATAGGACTTGGACTTGGCTGATTCCTGTTGTAGACAGTCTTTGATACCATTTATTTTCTTATTTTCTTGTTATTTTCGTTTTACTGATAATCAGTAGCAGCCAGGCTTTATATGATCCAGAGGCTTCAATCATGATGAAGCTTTAGCTGAAGCAACTTTGTTATTATGCTTTCTTGTTTTGTGAAATCTGGTGTTGATATGATCTTAATGACATTGTGTGGAGTTATATACTCTTTTTATAATTTACATTCTTTTATTTTCACCTATATTCTCAAGGGCAAAAATTACATTAGTGGCATTTTATTTAGCTAGTACAATCTTAGTATACACTCCAACTAGAGATTTGCTTACTGTTCTATTGTTCGTTGCCATGGACAAATATAAAAAAGACTTCCATAAATTCACGAAGGATGTGGTTAGATGATCTGTTGATTCGGAATGCGTATTGCATTCTCTACGGTGGTAAAAATGATGCTGAAGTTTAGTTATCAGGGTCGTAGATAATTTGCATGAGTGCAAGTTTATGTATAAGAAATCAACTCTCGCATGAAGTGTTCCATTTGGAAGTTCCTAAAATATAGGATTCAAGGATTCAAAATAGTATTTTTCTTTAGCATAAATGTTTATTTTAATTAAAAAACTTCTATGAGAATTAAAATAATAAAAGCAATCAACAGATCGACTCAAAGCAATCAAGTAATAAGCATTTCAAATTTCTATATATTAATTAGATTTCGAAGGAAAAATTAGTAACATTTTTCCAACTATGAAACTATTTATAAATTGGCATTGGAAGGATCCAATCATGTTATGAAGAGTCCGAGTTGGGAACCCATGTTATGACCATGGTTTTTATTACTCGGTTTCAGCCAACCACGACTCAATGGAGCTAATTAAGACCTAGATTATGTGGATGAAACTTGTCTGAGTCCAGTACGACTGGGCCAAGTTGACTCTGACTTAATTCATTCCTCAGCTGAAAAGGCACTAAGTGGTAGCCTGACAACAATCATTTTGCACTGGTGGAGATTATCCATAGTGAGGATACATCAACGAAGCACTAGTCATCCAAAAGCTAACACCCTTAGTGGAGCTTTAGACTTCCTCACAAATTTTCATTGTCTAGTTGAAGCTGAGTTGTTAGATATGGCTGTAAAAAAGGAAACCGCCAGGACATCCTCGTAGGCTGTCATGATTGAAAACCACTTTGTTCTGATAGGTTTTGGTACAGAGGCAACTATAAAAGAAGATGGTCTTGATGAGTATATTATTAATAGGGTGGGAAAGTTGAAACAAGCTTGAATAAGTGCTACGTGATTGTCAAGTGCCACTTTGATTGAAGGGACATTTCTAGTTGGGCTGGAATGTTGGGGAACAAAGGAAAAACAAGGTAAAGATGCGTGGCCAAGGTGCTTATGCTGAGATGGATAAGTAACAAGAAAGGGTAGGGTCAGGAATAAGTATATGATAGTAACTCTGTGGACACTTCCAGTAGAAGAGAGAGATCCTTTGAGATGGTTTTGGCATGTGCTTCAAAGAGTGAAAACAACCTTTGTACGAGAGAGTGATGTGTTGCAGGTACTAAATACGAGAACAGTAAGAGTGACCGGTAAAGATTTTGGATGTAGTTGCAAGCAATAGTTACATTGTGAAGTGAGAGAGAACTTAGCACTAGATGGTCTTGAGCAGAGAAGAACTCACAGAGCTGATCCCATTTGGATGGGAGAAGTCCTCAGTGATGATGATGGTGTTCATGTACTGATGTGGCAACAAACGACATCTAAAAGTGTTGATTGCTGGTTGGTTTCCATGATTCTTAGTATGGTTCCTTTAGTGCTACACTTTTGCTTGTGCTATTAAAATGGATCTTTGACTGCATAAGCATTTAGATCATTATTTAGTGGTAGAAAAGTTGTTTCTCTTGCACAGTTCAACAATGATTTCATGTTATGTAAGATATTATTTTATCTAATTTCCGGTGCATCTTCTAAATTAACCACTTTCTATTTATATTGTAGTTGATTAGTGAGTTTTCCCATATTTCAGGTAACAAATATAGAGTATGACGAGCATAAAGGTAGAATAGCAATTGGACGCTTGCACGCTGGGCTTTTGCAAAAAGGCATGGAGGTGAAGGTGAGGAATGGTTGCACTTGCATATAGATGTTTTATTACTATCATTATGAAGATTAGATGAATCGCAATTAATATGCTGAATATATGAAATCTTTGACACAAGTGCTAGATCTGGGTATCAATCTTGATACCCATTTCATGTAGATGTCCTCTTCTATCAAACAAGTCTTATCATTGTGCTTGATGTTAATTAGTATCACTTTAACTTCTGTAGGTGTGCACCTCAGATGAGACATGGAGGTTTGCCAAGATTAGTGAGCTTTTTGTGTATGAGAACTTTAGTAGGACTGCAGTCGATACTGTCAGTGCAGGTGATATTTGTGCTGTCTGTGGCATAGGTGATATTATGGTGAGCATTTTAATTATATAGTGATGATGTTTAAGTTTATTCTTATGCTCATCTCAGCACTTAACAGTGACACTTTTGCTGGTAACTATTCTCTCTCTCTTAGAACTACAAGTCGTTATTTCAATGCTTTGTGCAGATTGGGGAAACAATTGCTGATAAAAGTGTTGGGGAACCATTACCTGCCATTAAGGTGGAAGAGCCAACAGTGAAAATGGCATTCTCAATCAATACCTCACCTTTTGTTGGTCGTGAGGTATACTAAACTAGTCTTAGTTTGAGACCATCCTATTTTTAAGAATGATTTTGCGCGGTAATCATAATGGTAAATACTCATGTTACATTAGTTAAACTACACCAATTTATATACATTTGGTGCATGTGTATACAGTTTTCTCTTGCCATTCTATTTGGTTAAATTTTTTCATGATTGTCAAGGCTCATGCACAATGATAAATTCTTTACCATTACTAATCTTCTGCATGCTATCCATGTTGATTTAACTTAGATCTATCACCAGTTGGTTTCATTGTTTTGGCATGAATCCCTACAGCTTTTGTTTTTAGGGGAAGTATGTTACCAGTCGGAATCTTCGAGATCGTCTCTACCATGAACTTGAGAGGAATTTAGCAATGAGAGTTGAAGATAGTGAAACTGCTGATACATTTATTGTCAGTGGGAGGGGCACTTTACACATCACCATATTAATAGAAAATATGTAAGTGCCGCTTGAAAGTTTTTAATTCTTTTACTAATTTATTTCTTTGAGTTTCCTTCTTTTTTGCTGCTTGACACTCATGTTGATACACCAGGAGAAGGGAAGGATATGAATTTATGGTGGGTCCACCCAAGGTTATAAACAAAAGAGTAAATGACAAATTGTTTGAGCCTTTTGAGGTAATGCTTATTATATCAGACTGTTTATCACATTTACAGAATACAAAATGAAAGGGCAGTTAAGGTAGTAATTGATGTGCGTGCACACAAATGATATGTAAATTGAATTATCCCTGTATTTAATTGTATGAATTTTCTTTCTGAGAATCCTTTATGCCAATCATGCCAAAACTGAATAACTTTGATTTTTTTTCTACATGAATTTTATTTCTCCAATTTCTTTTGATGTTGGTTTTTGAGTGGTCTGTTCTTATTCTTTTATGCAGATTGCAACTGTGGAGGTACCAGAAGAATACATGGGCCCTGTTGTTGAACTTCTCGGGAAAAGACGTGGGCAAATGTTTGATATGCAAGGCGCTGGGTTTGTGACTTCTATTTGCTTATATGAGATTTTTTCATTCACATTTTCAATGAAATCATTCATGGTGTATAAAACTGTATGTATAGTGTAATCCTTAAACCTTAATGATTTGAGCTATATGGACATGCTGCCGCTTATTCATGCTTTTTATGCAAGCATATCTCCAAACCTTTCTTTTATGATTAATATTTATTGGTGCCAATTATCCAACATAAATATTTCTTTCATAAAATTACTAGCCAATTGTCCCCATATTCATACATTATCTGTAGTGAAATGAAACATTAACTTGGGCAATTCATAGCCTATCCAATCAACACCAGGATTATTTTCCTCAGATACTTGCAGAGGGGGACAGACTGGGCATTCTTCAGTATGCAGTCGGCATTCTCCTTTTCTTTCGCGCCTAATGGCAATGTGCCCAGGCTGTTGCAGAGGACCTCTACGAATAGGGAGAGGAAGTTGGACAATAGATTAATAATGCAAAAACTTTGATCATCTGCAGTAGGAACTCTCCTAGGGCTCTAGTTCAAGATATCAAACAAGTCCTAGGACTTGACCGGGAAAACAAGAACTTTCAATATCTAGGGGACATTCTGAGTTTGAGGTCATCAAGGAAAGATGTGGCCTCTTTGATCTGAACCAAAATTTGCAATAATCTGAGCAGATGGAAAGATAAATATCTCTTTGGCTGGCAAAGGGATTATTGCCCAATTGGTTCTTATAGCAGCCGTGACAGTTATAGGAGTATTTCTCCCACCCCAAAGTCAGGACCTCTTCATGCAGGAGCAAAGCAAAATTAAAGCTGGTACTCGAGCTTTTTATCACAATCCCAGCCACCAACTGGTTTGCTCAGCCACATGCTGTCGCACAGAGGAGGATTCAGACAGCTCAGTGCAAGAAACTGCTCCTTGGCCACAAACGAACTTCCTTCCTTTTCTCTGTTATCTTTACATCCACAGTTTAATATAATCTTTTCATTATGGCAAAAAAGAAAAAAAAAATTCTTTCTTGAAATTGCTATCCAGTTACCTTAACATGATAATAAATGTGATGATTTTATGTGAAAAGTAGAAACAGTCTGAAATTTATATCATAGCTTTTTTTGTAAGTAATCTGAACTTACATGGAAGCCAAATTATGCCAGACAAGTGGGACTTTTCTTTGAAGTCGTAGGATGTAAGCAACTTGTCTTAAACACTACATGACTAAATTGCTAACCAACCTGAAGGACTATTTGTCTGCATTAACCTTGACAAATGTTTATCGCTTCTATTATTCCATGAATGTCTTATGATCTCATTTATTCTTTCTGTTAGAACTAGACCACTTCACTTTATGGTATATTCTGCAGTGTAAGACATGACAAATGTTCCTGCATGTTGATTGCTTATATTTTCTATGTACCATTGTTGGGGTCTCATTCCTTCTATCAAAGTCAGATTTGTTTAGTCGTAGTCCTGTTCTCATCCCTTCTTAGGGCTATGTTCTCTATTGCCCCACAACCTAAAATGACACTTCTAGCCACTTCCAAGTCTCTATCAGCCTGGTTTTCTGCCTTCCAGTAAGCACATGCACAAAATATCTCAGGCAAAATTCCTTTATTTTCTTTTGATGTATTTTGATAGACCTGTTGATTATTACATTTATTTTTATCCATGCAAGTCTCATGAGTAGGTTCTTCTATAACCTTTTTCCCCTCTTATCTTTTTGTATGATTGGAATTGGCAACTGATAGAGGCAATGCTCTTTTTTTTTTTTAGGTCAGAGGGTACATCATTGATCAAGTATAAGATTCCCACTCGTGGGCTTCTTGGATTGCGTAATGCAATCTTAACAGCTTCTAGAGGCACAGCAGTTCTGACCACAGTATTTGATAGCTATGAACCATGGGCTGGGGAGATTAGCACCCGTGAGCAAGGCTCCTTGGTAACTTCTTTTTAATTCCTCAAATAGCCTTTCAATCTCTCTATCATCTGAATAATCAATTTGTAAAGAACCATGGAAAAAAAAATATATATATATATAGGTTTCTTTTCCATCTGTCAATTTGATTTTGAGTAGAGAAAACTGATCTGCAGGTTGCTTTTGAGGATGGAACTACTACCTCGTATGCACTTTCTAGTTCACAAGAAAGAGGTCAGATGTTTGTTAGCCCTGGTGTGGAAGTGTATAAGGGCCAAATAGTTGGCATACACCAGAGATCTGGTGATTTGTCTCTTAATGTGTGCAAGAAGAAGGCAGCTACAAACGTACGCTCTAACAAGGAAGTTTCAGGTGCGGAATAACGTTATAGCATCATCTTCATGAATTGACCAGCATTGAAATAAGAGAATAATTTGATCCATAAAGTGAGTGTGTGCTTTGTGTTCTCACTCTGGCTTTTTCATTGCATAGATCTAGTGAGCCCTACCATTTATAGTTTCATGGTAAATCAGAAAGTATTTCTTTGATTTTGGACTGCTAACTTTTGATTAGCAGTCTTCAGCATTGTGGTTAAGAAATACTGTGGCATCCACATTCAACATAAAAGGCGTCAAAATGTTGAGAGGCTAGATAATTAGATATTCCAATGTGGTGATTTTGGAGCAGTCTCTCTGTGCAATAGCCCATTTGACCAGTAGTCCATCAAACTGTGGGTGCCACATTGATGTGGCGCACATCTATGAAGTTCCCTCAACGATGCTATGAAGGACCTTGAGTTGAGGTTCTCACATAATCCCCTCAAATGGTGACCTTTGTCGTCTGTTTTTGGTCTTTATTTCCACAAAACAGCTGCCTTACCGTTTCTTAGAAATTGGAAAGATGGCCTCCACAGTCATCACTTAGTGCTGTCCTGCCAAAACTGGGTCCTGGGAGGGTCCAAACTGGAGACGGGCCTAACCTTTGGCAATTTTGTATAAAGTGGCTTCTCACAGGTTTCAAACCTGCGTTACCATGGATGTCATATCCTCTACCTTAATATATATTTGCCCGATTATAATCCAATCAATGGAACATCTGGTCAATTAAAAATACCTTTTTGAGAAGGGCACTTAAGGAATATGATGAGTCACTCCATTCTTGGGACAAGATGGAAAGAAAATATTGGTGGTTCCCACCTGAAACTTTCTACTTGTTTGGTAAAATAGACATCTTCTTTTAGCCCCCGAGAGGGAGGGAGGGAGTGAGGGAGCACCATATGCTTGGAAGCCAAAATAGTTGATAACATAACCAATTAATGCTTGTCCCCACAGAAGAAGAAATCAAACGCACAATCATATGAATCAATTAACTATTTTTTTCTTGAAAAGATCAGTTAACTATTTATTTATTTTCTTGAAAAGTGCCATGTAGTTATTGTCCATAATATATAATCATATGAATCTTTGTTATTTATTTATTTATTTTCTTGAAAGGTGGCTTGTGACAAATTCACGATCACAAAAAGAGTTTGAATATACTCTTGAGAATGCAATAATTTTTGTGTGTTTTTCTATGGAGATTGTACATCATTATATAGGTATTTACATGCCTATAATCTAGGCTCTAAGAAAGGAAAACCATCTAATTGTATCAATCACTAATCTAAGTTAAGAAAGCAACTAATTACAATAATTGTTATTCTAAGAAAGAAAAGCTAAAGCTGTCTCAATATTGACCAAATCAATTCCACGTGAGATATAACATTGATGGACTTTGGGCCTTGGGCCTTGGGCCTGTTTAACACCCCCCCTCAAATTGATGCGGGAGAATCAATAAGCATCAATTTGTCAACCAAGAACTGATGACGTGGTCGCGGAAGGCCTTTGGTGAGAATATCAGCAAGTTGAAGGTCAGTGGAGACATGTGGCAGGCTAATGACATCACGTTTAAGCTTATCACGGATGAAGTGACAATCAACCTCGATGTGTTTAGTACATTCATGAAAAATTGGATTTTCAGTAATTCGAATAGCACTGGTATTATCCTCATAGAGGGGGGTAGCTCCTGCTACCGGAAAACCAATGTCAGAAAGCAAACCACGGAGCCAAAGAATTTCGGAGCATGCAGCAGACATGGCGCGGTACTCGGCCTCGGTAGAGGATTTGGAAACTTTGTCATGTTTCTTGCATTTTCAAGAAATGAGACTATCACCCAAAAACATGCACCATCCAGTCGTCGATTTGCGAGTATCTGAACAACCAGTACAATCAGCATCGGAATAAGCTTTGAGAGTCAGAGGATTGTTGGATGGAAAAAACAACCCACGAGTCGGTGTACGAATAAGGTACCGAATTATACGGCGAACAGCAGCCAGATGAAGGTGACGAGGAGCAGTCATGAACTGACTCATCAGGTTAACCGCATAAGAAATATCCGGGCGAGTGATCGTGAGGTAGATCAAGCTGCCAACCAACTGGCGATAGGCAGTAGGATCGGAAAGAAGATCACCTTCTTCGCGACTGAGTTTGACATTCAGTTCGACTGGCGTATCAACAGGAGCAGAAGCAGTAAGACCAGCCAAGGCGATGAGATCAATAGTGTATTTGTGCTGATTGAGAACTATACCTGTAGGCAATTGATGAACTTCAAGACCGAGGAAATAGTGGAGAGGGCCAAGATCCTTCATTTGAATGACTCATGAAGAGACGCTTGGAGCTTCTGAATCATTCCGGCATTAGGACCGGTAATGACGATGTCATCAACATAGACAAGGAGTATAGTGATCTTGGATGGAGCATGATGTAAAAACATAGAAGGATCATATGCGCTTGGATGAAAATCCAAGCGGAGAAGAGCAGCTTGAAATTTCTCAAACCATGCGCGAGGAGCTTGTTTCAGATCATAGAGGGAGCGACGAAGTTTAGCAACCATACCGGTGCCGGATGAGCATCCCTGAGGCAAACACATATAAACATCTTCTTTGAGATCACCATGGAGAAATGCATTTTTGACATCCATTTGATAGAGAGGCCAAGATTGAGATGCAGCAACAGCAAGAATAGTGCGGACAGTGGTCATCTTGGCAACCGGAGCAAAAGTCTCATCATAATCAATGCCATATTCCTGTTGATTTCCAAGAGCAACAAGACGCTCCTTATATCGATCTAAAGAGCCATTAGATTTCAACTTGAGAGAAAAAACCCACTTACAGCCAATAGGTTTGATACCCACAGGAGATGGTACAATATTCCACGTATGATTGTGCGCTAATGCATCCAATTCATCTTGCATAGCCTTGTTCCAACACGGATCCTGCACAGCCTGAGAATATGATTATGGAATGGAAGAAGAAGACAAAGTGGCCATTAAGGAAGTATGTGAGAACCCATAACGGTCTGGCGGTACCGAAATCCGAGTGGAGCGACGCAGTGAAGTATGGCCGGAACCGGATGTCGGAGGAAGATTAGGAGGGGGATCACTAGTAGGTGCTGTGCTGTGCCGTCTGTGATACACAAAGGTAGGATTAAAACGAACGACTGACGAGTTTTCAGAAAAACCAGGTAATGACACAAAAAAGGAGTCAGGAGGATCAATGTGTGTTTGAAAAAAATACTGATGTTCAAAGAAGACGACATTCCTAGAGGTACGGAAATGACGAATGTGAGGATCATAGCAAAGGAACCCTTTCTGGAAGGGTGCATAACCTAAAAACACACACTGAGTTGATTGTGCCGTGAGTTTTGTCCTCTCAGAAGGAGGCAAGTGCACAAAACAAATGGAGCCAAAAACATGAAGATCATCATAAGGTGGAGCGGTTTTGTACAAACGGTAATATGGGCTTTGATTTTCAATGGAGGTGGATGGCATACGATTGATAAGATGAGCAGCCGTAGCCAGTGTCTTAACCCAAAAACGAGTAGGAACCGATGATTCCAGAAGAAGGGAATGAGTGACATCAAGGATATGTCTATTTTTTCTTTCAGCGATTCCATTCTGCTGGGGAGTAGAAGGACAAGATCTTTAAGAAATAATGCCTTTGTTTTGCAAAAAGTGCTGAAACTCAGAGGACATATATTCCCCACTTGAATCAGATCTCAAGATTTTAATGCAGGTGGAAAATTGATTTTCAACATAAGCCAGAAATATTTTAAAAACATTAAAAACATCAGATTTTGAATGCAAAAAGTAGACCCATGTGAACCGACTGAAATCATCAATAAAGGTCACAAAATATTTATAGTGAGCGTGGGAAAGAGTTGGGGCAATTCCCCATACATCACTATGAACTAACTCAAAACACTGAGAAGTGTGTGAAGTGGAATGAGGAAACGGAAGAGTTTTGCTCTTTCCCATTTTACAAGTAGCAAAATCAAAAGGCACACAAGAAGATAAACCAAGATATTTATTTAATAAACTAGAATTTAACATAAGGGACAAGGCCTTGGAATTAGGATGTCCGAGTCTATTATACCACAACCGGCAGTTATCTCTAAGAGAAAAACAAAACACATTATTGTCAAGCGGAAACAAGCGTCCACACTTAGGCCCTCTCGCGATCTCCTTCCCGGACATCTGGTCCTGCACAACACAACCAGAAGAAGAAGAAGAAATGTTACAATTATTTTCAACAAGTTGTCCAACTGACAATAGATTGGAAGTTAAATTAGGACAGAGGTAAACATTTCTCAATGGGATGTGACCAGGGATATCTCCGATAGCAGTAATGGGAATATGGCCGCTGTCAGCAGTTTGTATTTGAAGATGGCCATTGTAACTTGTCAGATTGGAGAAAAGGGTGTGGGAATACGTCATATGATTAGATGCCCCGGAATCAAGGAACCAAGTAGAAGATGAAGGTGACTTACCGGAGAGATCAAAGGCAAAGAGCGCATTGATAATCATTTGTTGAACCAATTCAGGAGTGAGAGATGATGAGGGCTCAGGCTATGGGGGTGCAGATGTAGGAATAGGCATAACCGAGGAAGCCACATATGCGTGTGGAGTCTGAGACTGTGAATTCTGATACTGCGGAGCCGGATATTGTGGAGTCTGATACTGTGTTGACGGACGTGGTGGACGGCGGCGACATTCAGAGATGATATGTCCTGACTTTTTACAGTAACTACAGACTTTCTGTTTGCATTGAGATGCAAGATGTCCAAATTTCTGACAACTGTAGCATTGGGTTTTGCTCAAGTCTCGAGGCGGAGGCTGAGAAATTTTATTGGCCGAGAACGCGACTGAATAGGTTTCAGTCTTTTGTTGAGCAATATGAGCCGAGGTCGTAAGGCGTTGTTCCTCTCGTAAGAGTTCATTTAAGCAGGCATCCAATGAAGGTAAGGGCGTCCGATTCATTAGGGCAGACCGGACACTTTCATATTCATTACGCAGTTTCATCAAAAATTGATCTCGCTGACTAGAAGCCTGAAGGTCTTGGATTACTATCAACACATTGTCATCCACATCCGCATACTTAATACTATTGTATTCCGACCACAGTGTACAGAATCCAGAATAATAATCTTGTACTGACAAAGTCCCTTGTGTATATTCAGCAATTGCACATTCAAGATGGAATTGACGTGCAGAGTTATCTTGATGATATACTTTCTTCAAATAGCCCCACATGGCTTTAGAAGTAGAGTAAGGCTTGAGATTCATTATCAGATGGGGCTCAACGGATCCCAGAATCCAGGATTTGATTTTGGCATCTTTAGTATGCCAAGAAGAGATTTTTTTCTCATCCTCAGTGGGTAGGTTCTGTGCCAGAAACAAATCCCAACAATTCCTTGGCTTCGAGGTATGTTTGAAATTGGAAAGACCAGGCAGGGTAATTCTTTCCCGTAAATTTAATCAACGTGACCTCAGATTTTTCCATTGCAACGGTCCTGATGAAAACAATATAAATTTCTGGTAAATCTTGAAAATGAGTAAAGTACCAACCTTGAGTCTCTGAAAAATTCTTGAAAAATCACTAATATCCTTAGAAATATGAGGCGACCATGAGTGGGTGATTTCTGAAATTGATCTGATCGATCAACAGTGGGCCACCAACAGAATATCTTTGACGCAGGAAGAAGGTATCGTTGGCACTGTGTTGCTGGAAACTTTTTGAAAATAGATCCTGAATCTATTTGTTGCACGAGAGAGACTTATTCTCTCTATCCCTATTCCCTCAAGGCTTTAGAAGATGTCTAAGATAAAGACTACCTTGATCCTTGCTTTGATACCATGACAAATTCACGATCACAAAAAGAGTTTGAATATATTCTTGAGAATGCAATAATTTTTGTGTGTTTTTCTATGGAGATTGTACATCATTATATAGGTATTTACATGCCTATAATCTAGGCTCTAAGAAAGGAAAACCATCTAATTGTATCAATCACTAATCTAAGTTAAGAAAGCAACTAATTACCATAATTGTTATTCTAAAAAAGGAAAGCTAAAGCTGTCTCAATATTGACCAAATCAATTCCACGTGAGATATAACATTGATGGGCTTTGGGCCTTGGGCCTTGGGCCTGTTTAACAGCTTGCAGTCATTACTTATAATATATAATCATATGAATCTTTGTTTGTTTGTTTTCCTTTCCTTTTGTGCAGTTATTCTGGATACACCTTTAAATTATAGTCTGGATGACTGCATTGAATACATTCAAGAAGATGAATTGGTGGAGGTTACTCCTTTAAGTGTTCGCATGTGCAAGAACATGAAGATAAAGAAAACAAAGTAACTCGTTACAGCAGAAGACGGCCATTGGCTGTTGGCACCGTTGTTCAAAATTGGTTTGAACTCATCCTCAAGCAATTTCACTTTTGTTCCAGTCTTGCTGTTCTGCTTCCACGAAGGGAGGGGGATGGAAAGGCCTCATATGGGTTAGGGTTGGGCAAAATATCAGTCCCATTGGATGGTCACAACTAAAGTTTTGAAGTGTAGATTTTTCATGATTCAATCTACTAGTGAAATATGGGTACAAGTCAGATTGGTGTCAATTTGGGGTGTGCACATACTGGGGGAGTTGATCATTTTTGGGCAGGTGCTCACTGGTTTGTCTTTTTTTCAGGTTATGTTATTTTTACGTGAGATTCAGGAATAATATGATGGCAAATCACTCCATGTGGCATTTGGAGCTATGATTAAGTACATGTATTTTGATGAGGCTGTCTCATTTTGAAGGTGCATATAAGTCTATGGTTTACCATTACAAAAAATTCTGCGGGAAGTTGTTGTAATTTTCATTTTTCAATATGTAGTGAAATTTCCATTACTTTAAACTGTTGTAGAACAAATACCAGATAATTAAGGTTTTTTTTTCTATTTCTAGGGCAAGTGGGGTAGATGTAATAATGTAAATTCTCGTCAAAAAATTGACGAATGTACCTTTCTATTTTTATTAATGTGCAGAGAAATTCAAGGAACCATTTTAGGTCAATAGTATTAGCTAATCTTAATTCTCAATTTCGGAAAGAAAGTTGAGCTTGCACATTTGAGTTTATTTTTGCCACCTATGCATGAACTTTCTGTATTGCTTGTCGCTGAGATATTGCATGAAGCTTGTCCACAGTCCACACACACTGGTAAATAGTCCAGTACGTTGTGCATGTGTGAGATAATTTAGTTCCCCAGGAATAGACATGGTCAGCCTTGAACAGGGGGCCTGTTGGTTTGAATTAAAATACATAGATTTAAATACATAGGAATTGGGGTGGTTCATGTTTTAAGTAGTTAAAAATGAAGACTGAAGCTGAATATCCAAAAATGCCCACCGAATAACCTTCCTTTTATTGGAAATTGAATCAAGGGAAGATGGAAAAGAATACCCAGCCATCATATCACCCTAGTAATTCAACACCTAAGGAAGCCGAGGGCTCATCTCCATCTCCAATTTATTTCCTTCCCTCACCAGTCACCTCTTATCCTTCTGCCCTCACCTTTTTAGAAGTCCTTGGTGGGGCTCGTTTGAACTTGAATTCTTTGTCTGCAATCCTAATGTAATCTAATACAAACAAATAAGGCCATAGTCATTATTTCTTTTTCCCACTTGAGTTTCGGTTGAGTTCTACCCTTTCCACTCATCTCTATTGTGGATGAGACTATTTGCATATCCATATTTGTGTTATTTGTCTATCCATATTTGTGCTACTTTGGAATGCTACACTCACAGACTCTATTCAGTATAATCTTAGCATGTACTCTGCGGCATCTGGGTCTGGGACTGCCAAATCAGTTCGATGTAGTTCCCTTGTCAACTTGGTGGCCGCCACAGCAAGTTTTCAGCTTTGTCGAAGCTCCTAATCTTTTGATATAAAAAAACCCCTCCTTGCATTGCGGATGCAACTGTTTTTAAGAGTGAGAGCAGGTTCAAAATGTGCACCACTCCCATCTGAAGAGGTGGTCCAGGCTCCCTCTTTAACTCTTTGAAATATTCATCCATAACAGTGATTCGGTGGCCTGGACAGTCTATTGTCTTCTCCCTCAAATTAGTGGGATAAAACTTTCTGATGAAGGTCCTCTTCTTATGGATTCCTATTTTGCAAGGCACTAGCCAAATATAGGTGGATACTGAAAATGACAGCTAAAAGTAATCATCAAAATAAGTCTCCAGTCGAAAGGGGTTACAAGTTGTGTTGTGATGAAGTGACGAGTGTAGGTATTTTTTCATTTTTTTTTTTTGAATGAAGTTACTATCATGATAAAACAACAGATTGAGAAACTGACAATGACAATGACAGTTATTGATGTCTGTTGTTTATCATCTTTGAGATATTTTTCTTTTCAGCCTTTTCCAGGAATCAAAATGGCTCACGACCTCCGACAATTGAGAAGTAATGTATTTGCACAGGACGAAATTCTGATTGGACATGTAGTCGAAGGGTGACTCATTGAGATTGATTTAAGACATCTATTAGGGGGGCTTTGGATTTTAGGATGATTCTAGGACCTGGTATCCCTCTGCGTTGTTGCTCTGCACTCTTTGCTCCTGATGTTAGATCCCTATCCAGGACATGATATATAGTGCTTGTGTTTGATCTGAATCCTGAGATGGATTCTACCTTTCAAATTGTTGTCCTGATGCAGATACACCAAAAAAAAAAAAAAAGGGGAAATCTGAACCATCCATATCTGACTAGTCTACAACTTTAAGGATACATCTGTGCAGCGCTAGGTCATGTGGAAAGGGGCAAGGGGTTGAGGTTTCTGATAAGGTGCAAGATTTCTAGCACCATTCCTATTTCCTAGCAGCATTTTTGCTGCGCCGGATGCTGCGGAAAAGGTTGGTTTTGCACTGGATTTTCATCGTGGGAGGAGATCCACATTTCCTATCTACTCGGTAGGAAACGGGGTGCCGCGGGTTCTGTGGTGTTACACAAGTCTCCCAGTTAACAAGCCATTTTACATTGAATTTGTGTCCTACTCTTTTTTGAACCTTGGGGCCCCACTGTCAAAGAAACATGGACTCTCTATTTTGTTTAGTGAAGGAATCTTAGAGTTTTTTTTTTTATCCTCTAAACATTGTTCCAGATCTGGGGGTGGGGTCCATTCTAAAAGCGGGGAAGAATATGGTGAAAGTTGGCACCACGAGCAGTCATTGGGTCAATTTGGAAACTAAGAAACAATAACATTTTCAAAAACAAACAGGGTTGGGCAGAGGCAGTAGCGGACCCGGCATTTTTATTTGGGTGGAGCAAACAATTGTTAATTAAAATGTATTGCATTAATAATAACAAAAGAGAAAAATGTACTCCATTTAAATAGACACAAAATATTTAAGTGCATTATAGTTCCCTCATCAAAAGTCGTCTAAAGTCTGTAAAAAAATTTCTCTCAACAATTCTCAACCCTATAATAGCATCTATATGTTTGTTTTTTAGAAAATGCAAAACTCATGTGGAACTTCATATACGATTTTAAGGCTTAGGATTTGGCTTAGAATTTGTAGATTTAGGATATATAATTAGGATTTGGAGATCAAGGGTTCAGATCTAAGTATAGAGTGATTAGAATTACACTAGATCTGGGAGGGGGGAAAGATAACGAATATTTAGGATCATTTGGAGAGATAAACAATGAGAGGAGGTTCAAACAGACGAAGTCTTTAAAATGCATAAGTATGCACAAGACTAGCGATGGGGAGCTCGATCAACGCGCTATAAGGATCTCAAACTCTCGGTTGAGAGAAGAAGGAATGGAAGAGAGAGCATTCTCTTTTAGTTCCAGGGAGTGTTTTCTTTTTGTCGCGTGGGGTGACTGTTTAGACATGTGGGGTATCATCCAAGGCCCCATTTCGAATATCTGGAGATTTCATGATGAAGCTGAGAATGATAATAACCCGAGCGTTGATGAGAATAGCTAACAGTAAGAAAACACTGGTCCATGGGGAACACCCTCTATGCCACACTCCCTCGGAGGATTTATGATTGAAAGACCCTGCCAAGGGTCAATATGATGGGGTGGCATACGTAAGTTCAGGTGCAATTGTGGCAGCTGGGGACCCTCTGGCTTTTTGCCATGCTTGGTGGTGCCAAACCTCCATGGCAGGCAGATACACATTAAGATGACATGGGGGCGCTATTACAATCTTCACGTGAAGAAAGGTGACAGGTTCAAACCCGGAGCAGCCAGTAATAACTGACGCAAAGTAATCTTAGACTTATAGGATTTGGGCAAAGCCGAAGCTAACAAACTAAAAATGCAAACACATGAGCATATGACGCTCTGCGTCAGCTCATTACACTGAGACTGCGCCCGTCAAACGCAGACTACTTTTCAGAGTAATTAAAATTTGGCAAACTGCTCATGGAACCATGGTTGATGGTTGGCAATCTCCTGGCATGGGAAAATCCCGTGGCCCCGTCAGTCGTTCTAGAATCGGGAGAGCAGGCTAGTTTTCAACTTTGAGTCCATGATGATTTTTAAAACAAATAAAGTTGGTTTTTGAAAGAGTAAAAATAAAGAAAGAAAAAGGTTCCCAAGGGGACGGAGGTATGGCTTTATAACTTTAACAAAAGTTTTAAAATTTTAAAGTGTGTGATACTGTACTCAGGTGATGGGCCTACTTGCTTAGTGATCATACTCAGGCTTTGCTGTGTGAGATGAGACACTCTTACTTCTTAGGTGATTTGCCCCTCCCTCCCGGCTCAATTGGCTTTACAGCTATTCCTAGTACCTTAGCAAGGAATTTTTTTTACACTCTTGTGAATGAGTCATATATACATAACCGCCTGCCAGTTGAACAAACTCCCATAAAAGTAAAATTTGAAAGAGTGGAAGGGGCCCTTTTACTATTTATTGTCTTTCCAAATTCTAAATGTGTCTTTTTTTTTCTTTAAGTCTTTTCCTACTTCATATGGGCTCCACCTAATAAAAATCTTAAAAGTTCAATGCACGTCCCTTTTTTTTTTTTTTTAATAACTCCACTAAAGGGTTGAGACCTGAATATAGACACAAGAACACAACTCCACTCATACATGCGAGGTAACGAGGACTTACACATGTGAGGACAGAGAAACATCCTTATCTTATATAGCACACTTTGGCCAAAATTTGCTTCATTACACCCTACTATGAGATCGAATTTATATCAAATACATAAGTGAGATATAAAAAATATATATCATACGTAATTTTTACATGAGGGGCTACTTTCTCAAGAACCGACATGAATAACATATCAAAAACTATATGCAATTCATACATTAAGAGTTACTTTTTTTGTATAGAACACATCAATAAAATGTCATATATATATATATATATTGTTTAGAACACATCAATAAAATGTCATATATATATATTTGTATAGAACACATCAATAAAATGTCATATTTATATTTGCATTTTATATATAGAGGCTACTTTTTAGTGTGTAAAAAAGATCAATAAAATATCAAAAAAAAAAAGCATACGCATTTTTATACACTAGGGGCTACTTATATAGTGAATGCCCATTTAGATCCATAGCATTAAAATCGTGGATCTAGATATTTTAGGAATTGAAAAGTCACTACCATAGAAAAGTATTTTTTTTTCATAAAAAGCAATATTTATAGTTTCAATTAATAAAAAAAATATATGAAACAACTAAACAACTCTTTTTTATTTTCACTTGTTAGTGACTTTTATCTGGGTTGATGCAAGCAATGGCCCCTAAACCCAACCTGATATTCAAAGTTGGTTTTTGTACTCAAAATGAAGCTTAATTTATTCAAATATTAGAGATAAAACAAAATTTCCAATTTTCATAGTTATGCTTATGTCACGAATATGCCTAAGAAAGTGGTGCCTGATGTATAAAATAGATTTTTTTGATATTTTATTAATGTTTTTTATACAAGCCTCGCAGTGGTGCCAACTCATGATGAAACAAATTTTGCAAGCCTCATAGTGGTGCCAACTCATGATTGAAACAAATTCTGCCACATCTCATAACGAGAAGCACATGCATTAGAGGAGTTGACATTTTATATAGGTGGGACCACTCTTAGGCGGTTTGGAAAGAGAGTAATAAGGGTAATTTCGGAAAAAGAAAAATATGGGCTACTTAATTTTATGTCTCAGAAAAATCTCATAGTCATATCTTAGGAGAAAAAAGGAACGTTAAGAGCCAATTATATTCCTCCTTTTGTTTCGTTTCAAAATAGGTCCAGTCTCTTTAGCATTTTTCAATTTGAAAAAATCCTACATATTCTTTTGTTAAGTGTAAAATTTCCTATACATAGGTAAGGTGTTAGCTTTGATTTTTCAATTGGTGGGCCCATTGTAGAGTCCCTCTCCTTCTTTTCACAAGTTGGTGAAATTTGCTGATCAAGACTATGAGTTTGTTTGTAGAGAGGCGTATCATCTTTTGCCGAACTGACGTTCTTACCACCACCGAGGTAGGAATGCCAATATAGGGTCCATCACAGAAAATCAAACAAAAGTTTTCATTTTTTATCCCTTTCTCTGCTGCTCCGAGTAAGGAAAGGAAGGCGCCAATTGTCCATGGAAGAGATTGTTGCACAAATGCTCTGTACTTGTCCTGCTTGTTTACAAATAAGGGTAGAACTACAATGCAACATTGATACATTATCGTATGGTACAATGCCCTTCTCTAATGTCTGGTGTGACCCATGCGTAAATTGTTATCCAAATATCTAAGATGGCCACCATTGGATTTGATTGTATTTGAAACATGTGTTGAACTTGCTTTATTTTACTCTTGCTTGGGATTAAAACAGAGGGAGCCCCTCACTTATGATCAATCTAACAGCTAGCCCACTAAAGTTATTTTTAAAAATTTAGGTACAACAAATGTAATTGGCATAAGAGTTGTTGATTGGTTTGGATTTTGAAAATGTAGGCCCCAATCCACCATGCACTAAAAAGGGCGTTGCACCATAATGCAACTTGACATTGCGTAGTAGTTTTGCCTTCTATAAAATACAAAGAAATATATGGTCAAATTAGCTGCAATCAAAGATTATTAAGGTGGTGTGAAGGGTGAATTACATCAGGTAAAAGATAAAGATTGCAATGATGTCGCATTTTTTAGAATCTGAATTACCAAGGTGATGGTTGGCATCTATATATTATTTCTCTTAATGGCTGGCATCTATATATTATTTCTCTTCATGCAAACTTTATTAAAAGAGAGATTATCTAATAGTTAATGGGAAATGGTCATGTGAGGATCGTTCTCACGGTCATCACGAAACTTTTTTGACTATTTTCTGGAGTGGGTCTTACTATGTGATTCATCTGAATGGACCACACACGTGACCCCCCTAAATCCCACATGTCCACCAATTTTGAGTTTCGTCCAACTTGAATGGACCGTTGGATTGGCTGCACACACATACACACACATATATATAAAGTTCATTTGGATGAATGTGCAGTTGATCCAACAGTTCAGTTAAATTGGATGGGGTCCATAATTTGTGGGCGTGTGAAATTCAAGAGGGTTGTGTGTGTGATCCATTTGGATGGATCACACATTGGGCAATGGACAATAGTAAAAAAGGTTTTTGGGGACTATGAGGATGATCCTCACATAATCATTTCCCGTAGTTAATAACATTATTATTGTCATTTTGGATATTTCCCTTTTATTCTTAAGTTCAACAATAAAAGGACAATCCTATATAAGGGATGCACATGAGAGCTGAAACAAAAGGTCTTAGGAGTCGTTAATTTGTTTGCAGTGAAAGTGATTCACATGTGTAAATAACCCACATGTGAGTTACTTGCATATGCAAATGACTCTTATGTGGGTCAAAATCCACTGTTTGTTTACTATCATAACATTTTACATATGAATCTATGAATGAGTTGCATATTTTTGGAAGATATCTCAACATTTAGGCAATATCAATGGTTGAAATTTAACTATATGGCTATGAGCTTTCCAAGAGGATAATCACTTCTGATTTTACACCTGGTGCCCACAAAAATTAAAAAAATTCATAAAAGGTGGATTGGGAATGTCATTTATATATTAATCCAACGGTTTTAATATTTTGATATTGTCTCACCATTCAAGGAATATCAACAGTTGAAAATTGAATATGTGACCATTCTTGAGCTTTTCAAGAAGATGATTGATTTTGTATTTACAAGTGAATCCCACAAAAATGAAATAAATCATAAAAGTCAGACTGAGAATACCATTTACAATATATTAATCCAACGGCTATAATGTTTGATGATATCTCAACATCCAAGCAACCTCAATGGTTAAAAATTGGACACGTGGTTTTTCTTGAGCTTTCCAAGAGGATGCTCTGTTTTGATTTTACAATTGGGTCCCATAAAAATAAAAAAAATCATAAAAGACAGACTAATTGTGTCATTTTCAATAGATTAATAACGGCTATAGTTGTTTGATGATTTCTCAACATGAAACAACATCAACGGTTGAAAATTGGATAAATGATCGCCTTTGAGCTTCTCAAGTTGATAATCGATTTCGATTTTATAAATGTGTCCCATAGAAAAAAAAAAAAACCAAAAGATGGACTGCTCATATGTAATATTGTAGTACTGCTCGTACCAGTGCGGTGTGAAAGTGTCTCACACTTCTTTATGAAAATTTTGAGCACATGAAGATCATCTAATTTTCACGCCAATTTCACGTGTACTTTATCCACTACATGACGCAAATTCGTTGCAACAATGTGAATATGAGTGGCAATTATCATCCACACCATTTGTAAACGAAAGTAAACGAACGACCCTCCTCTTCGGAAAACAGGATGACAGGTGATGATCATCCAACCAGAGAATAACACGTGTACGGCTAGGCTTGCAGTGGATGACCGAGGGCATCAACAGCAGACCGTTGAAAAATGATAAGTGGGCAATATGAAATGACGTTGTTGCCCTTCCTCTTTAAATCCGTTGTTGCCCTTGTGTTCCCACCGTTAGCGTATTGTAAGTTTTGTTATTTACTAAAACGTCCCTGTAACCTAATTACCATATTACCCTCATCTTTTTCTTTTAATGCACTGGGGTGATTTTTTTTTTTTTTTAACCTTGTCTGACTTGTTACAATAGTCTCTACTCTTAACAAGCGACTCTTGGCCCTTCATCCAATTTATTTGGAATGCGATGATCCCCTGGATCTGTTCCACTGTGGGGCCCATTTTTTAAGTTTCATTTTGATTAATTTGGTATTTGTGCATGCCCCTTTTCACAAGGGAGGAACCCATGTATCATTTTTTTTTTCTTAAATTAGCATTCAGTTCAGGCCCATTTGGTAGACGAATTAATTAGAATGAAATGGAATAGAATTATTTCATCTTGCGAGAAATTGAGTATTGATCATGGAATTAATTTTATGTTATTTTTTTATTGTTGTTAAATTAATTCTAAAAATGACTCCCCCCCCCCCCCCACCCCCACTGCAAAAAAATAAAAAATAATAAATAAAACCCCCTTCAATTCTGCATTTTTTTTTTGCACAAAATTTCTTCAAGAAAATTTCCTGGGTTCACCTCTATCTCCTTTTTAAAATTGTTGGGGGGTGGGGTGGTGATTATAGCAATAGCTCTAAGGTATGTCTCATAGATGAGCTTTTGATGATTGTACATTTATAGTTATCTAATTTAAGATTGGACAAAACTACTATACATATGTCCCTCATACTATGATGAAAGACACTTCCTTTTTTGAAAAGTATTAATGTGTAATAAGACAAACCATTAAACCTCATGATACATTTTTGACCTTTTTGACCTATGACACATTCATCATAGTGTGAGGAACATATGTATAGTAGTTTTTTATTTCATTATAAGAATATTATAAGAGATTGCATTTATTTCATTATAATGGCAACTTCATCACCTTGAATCTTGCGGTGTACATATTTTTCATGCAACCTTAAGCCATAGTCTAGTTATCATTTGGCATGATGAGTGAGTTCTAACAATATGGAATGTTTCACAACTAATGTCTAATCTGTTTTATATTTCTGACTCACAAATCTAGAGATCTCCATGATCTCGGTGGCAATGTACCACAGTCTCACAACACATAGGAGAGATCACTGTTATAAGTCTTTTCCATATCACCAATCCAATCTAGCAACAAAATAAATAAATAAAACCTAGAGATCTCCAAACATCAAATCTCTATTTTTTAGTAGCACAAACATCAAATCTCTTAATAGTATATAGCTTATAAGCTCCATTCCAATGTTTTAGGATCTTAAAAAGGGATCTCTTTAATTAAAGAAAATTTATTTTATTATTTTTTCGTTAGTTAGCTAAGCGGCCAAGAGTTGGAAACGAAAAGGCACTAATCAGGAATCGATCCTTAGTTGATTCGCGTTATAAGAATGGACACCTCATCTATCAGGACAACCCTGTATTTCCAAAACCTGATTTTATTATTTCCGTGGCTCTAAATAAAGAAGTGGTCAATTTACTACCAAACCATCTTGTTAGTTTGGCGAGCTTACTCTTAATAATCATGTAGAAAATATGTGCCCAAAGCTTTCCTATCAATTCTTGTTACTTGTCACTTTAGTAAACCCTAAAAAGGGTGGAAAAGAAGAGTCTTATTCCAATGCAGGTTAAGGTCCTTGTCTTCAATAAAGGAGAAAGGAGGAAAAGAGTCCCAACATGAAATTAGACCCCATGAAGAGGGCAATGTCTCCTAAGAATGGCTACATGATTGGGTGAGTTGGGCCCTCCCACATGCGAGCCCATCTCAACATGTTAACCATTTTTACTTTGGCATCTCTACGAATTGGTAGATGTGTTTGAAAGGGATAAAAAAAAATATGGGTCGTTGGCATTTCCTTTGACCATTATTTTGTTACTTTCGAACCATTGATTTGTAGAGTGCCAACGCAACGGTCATCTCAATGGGCTCAGGATGAATGAGGTTGACCCAGTCTGGCCCAGTTTCTTGACATTATTGGAAGTGTTGAGTTGATAAAGAACCATCGCCATTGCTGTTCACGAGACTTTCAGACGACCGATTGGGCAGGTGGCTCTTAAATAGTTTTGGGGCGCACACGCTCCTGATGGTTTATAGCTCCCCATCATGTGAGTGAAGGTCACAGGATGTATGCACACATCATCAACTTACATTTTGAAACTCAGTAACTCGGCCTGATTAGAAATGTTCTCGAGTTGAGGTAAATAGGGTGAGGCTGATGAGTTCTTGGTTGGATTAACTCAATTACTTAACTTGGCTAACTCAGTTACCCATCTAGTTGAGTTGAGTTGCACAGGCTTGGGCAAGTCCAAATGAGTGCCAAATTAATGACATCAATAAAAGGGGTTGCTTAATTGGCAACTTTGAATCTCACACGGCTATCTAGAGATCGATCCTTAAGATATATTATTTTTTCTACGTGTGTGGGCTATCCTTCCCACTTTATAGTCTTTTTCTTTCCAATTGTATGGGCTCTCTTGCGATGCAGACCCTTAGGCCATGGTACTAGAAACTAAAACATAGATAGTTTACATCACTCTGCTCTACTCTAAATAACAAACATTTGAACAAGGTTGGTATATGACCATATGTTACAAAAAAAAAAAAAATGATTAGATCCCACAAAAGTCACCCAAAAATATGAAGTGACTGCAATAAAGAATAACCCCCATTATTTTGGTCTGAATTCCAGTTTCAAGTGGACCAAGATTTGACATTTTGAATTATGACCAAAATCATCATCAATTGTGACGTAAATTTTGTATATAGAAGTTAAATACAAATCGAAGTGCACCATATCAATAACGTGAAATTCCCGACCACTAAACTCAGGTAAGGAAAACACAAAATTCAGAAGCTAAGGGGACAACAACTATCCTTACCTTAAGAAATTTTTGACAGAAAATACTACAAACAAATTGACCCCGAGCAAGGAAGCAATTGATTTAGCTAGGATACTTTTGAAGTTCACTTTAGAATAAACATGTGCCGATATAAGCAATCGAACTATATTTAGTTCAAAATTTGTATGCCTTTCTCACAACTTAGACCAAGCCCAAGTTCAATGAAAATAATATCCAAGTGAAATAAGGATGGAGTTGCCTATTGGTCATGAATGATCAATACTTTAAACTTGAAGATCAAGTAATTGATCCTCTGGCATGTGTGTGGTACCGTGGTTGGTAGTTTCAGTATACTTTGTAAGAGCAATGAAAGGTCTAAGAATTGCAATAAACCTCATAGTGTATCAGGAAAAGAAATAAGTTCTACAAAATAAAGGAAGCAATAGGAATACTGTCATAAGAGAATTTTCTTTGGTTTTGGATTTTATTTGAAAAGAGGGTTTTTTTAACCTTTATTAAAAAAAATGCATGGAGAATCAAAAGAGAGAGAAGAAAAGCCCCACTGCTTTAATTATATGTTATTATTATTGTTATTGTTTTTGTTATTTGGAAAAGTTTTTCTATAAAAGTTGATGGCCCACGTAGGAGAAATAGTAAGCTAAAGAGGATGTTGATGAAAGTAGTAAAAATAAATTTAAAGAAGTGCAATCTATTCAAAAATTTATTCCAAGATAGATAATATAGAGAAACAAAATTCATCTACACTACCCCAATATAGTTGGATCGGATAAGGCTTTGATGATCACCATTGTTGTGGTCGTCATTGTAGTGATGTAAGGTCAAACTCAAGCTTGAATGTGATGAGTTGAATTACTTTTATGTGTCCATCTTGAGTTGAGTCAAGCTCACTTTTCAAACGAGTTCATAAAATAAAAGTCTGTTTTGGCATCATTTGTGTGACGTTAAGAATGGATTATGCTGAAATTAGCTTGTCCTAAGACTCTACTGTGCCAATTTTATATAGCAACATTATTTTTAACTATTCTGCTCCAAAATATATTATGTTGAACTTATTTGGTAGTCTTAGAACAATTTTTCTCCAAAGAAGCGATTAAGAGAATTGGCAACATTTGTTGAACTTAAATCTATAATAAATATTATAGAATCCATCTTAAATATTATAAAATCCTCGGTCCATGCATGGTCCACATTTAGAAATATAGCATGGACAGATGTTTAGGAATTTGAATATGGCCCAACTTTTATAAAAATTAAAACGTGGGCCTACATTTTATGATGGTGAACATGAGATTCACCCTTATTAATTACAACATGAGCCTACCATTATGAATTGTTGCACATGAGGTCACTTTTAGAAAATACAATATGGGGACCGCCTTTAAGAGTCAGAACATGGGACCCCTTCCTTTGGATATTAGAATATGAGGCCCACCTTTAGGACCTAGAGCTTAAGCACACCTATAAAAATTACAGACAATATAGGATTTGTTGTACATGAAATTCAGCTTTAAAAATCACAAGAGGGGATACAACTTTTGGAATTAGAACATGTTTGGAATCCACCTTTGCTCTTGCAACGTAGACTCATCTTTATAGGGAGCTCGGATCTTCTTATAGTTCAACCTATGGTGATTGTAGTGGGACTTATCATGGTCCGCCACATCAGCAAAGGACAGCCTTCCATGCATGTGGTAACTGTGAGTGAACCTATCACAAAGGGGTAAACCCTCATAATCTCAATTCCATTATAGCACCTATAATGCTTGGGTTGCAAGAGTTACCCAGAGGCGGTGAGAGCAAGTTTTTCTTTTTTTAGTTTTTTGAGGGACCCGAGAGTCATGGAGGGAATGGGAGAATCTTTTGAGGCCGACTAGATTTTTTATCGCAACAACTTTGTCCCATTGAGTTGTTCTAGAAGAAAAAATATATAGCATATGAAATCGTTTCTAAATCTTTCTCTGTTTGGCCATGATTTTACAGATAGTTTCAAAGAACTAGAATTTAAAATAAATAACTAAGATCTATTAAATGCGTTTTTCACTCTTGCGTTTAGTCATGAATGGAAACTTGAGAAAAAACTAAATAGCATGGTGTGAAATGTGCCCTTATTGATAAAGTATTCTATAAAGAGTTTTTCAAAATATACTTCTAAGTTTTTTAGGATTTACAGAAGCTCTCATGGTTCCAAGGTTTTGTGACACATCCTTACTTTTTCATTTTAATATTTTCTGTGTCCTCAGAATCATTAGCATTGAAACCACCATAAGTTATTAGAATAAAATGATACATTTTCCCATCTCATTGACCCATTATGCATACTCTCAAATCATAGAATTATTTTTCTCGCTTGTGACATTGACACTTATTATAGTGGGAGAAAGTAATCCTGCATAGATCCATTTTATTAATGAAGTCGATTTCATTATATCCAAAATAATTATAATGACAATCAGCACTTTTATTTATAATTTAGTTATAATTGATCCAATCCGTGATGGAAATTTCAAAATGTATGATTAGGCTTTATGTGTATGAGAAAGTTATTGAGAGACATGGTTGGAACTTGGAATAAAATAAAACTTTTAAAATAATGACACTCAATTTTGTTCAATGGATGTAATGTCATAACTATTGTTTTTTTAAATTTTAACACAAATTTAATGGTGGTTTTTCATTCTCGTTAGAATTACTAATTTTAGAGTATGAAAGGTATTTAAATAATGGTTCGTTGCTTGGTACATGTGTGTTGGGCCATGCATTTGCAACCCCAGGGACTAGTTTTTGCTTGTCAAAGTGGGCCAAAGATCTGAGTCATAAGGTTGGGTGGCTGGGAATACCCTTGGACATAAAAAAAAAGTATTTAAATAAAGTAGGGATGTATCACTAAATATTCAAACCATAACAGTTTTTTAACAAATTTTAGGGAAAATATACAAAAGCTCTTCTATAAATTAAAGCTCAAGCTAACTAGAGACAACAAAACTCACAAGCAAACTTAACCACATGAGTTCTAGTTCTAACCTTGACCTTGGCCTAATAATGAGAACCAAGTCTTATGAATCTATTTTGCAAAATAAATAAATAAATAAATATCCTATGGATTTAAATTTCATTGCCTCTAACCCTTTCAAGAAATGCTACAAAACTGCACTTTATTTAACATGTGCTACCTTGCACTACCTACAATTCCATACAGTAATGCACTTTATTTCAACAACCACAAAGAAAATAAGATACGTAGATGCTTTTATTTCTTCACATGCACATTTCTTGTGACCCTCAACCCTCTTATTTAATAGATTCATATGTTTTCTTATGATATATGAAGTACATTCTTATTCTGATGAAACTAAATTAAATCAAGGAAAGGAAAATCCCAAACCAAAACCAATGAAAGAATGAATGAATGAATGACATTTTTAATGAAACCAATTCCCAAGTAAGCATGGTAGTTTTTCTTACAGGGTCTATGCATTTCAGTTCCAAAATGGCTATATTCTGAGAAAAGTAGAGAAAAATTTCTTTTTTGGCTCTGCTTTGTAGTTTTTTGGCTGGGTGGAAATTTTGAGAGACAGGAAGTGGGAAAAAGAAAGGGACGGACAGGAGATGCATGTCCTTTTGTTGGGGAGAGAGGGTCAGAAGAGGAAGAGGCTCTGCCAAAGAGCTCCTGCTTTGACCCTCTCCCTCCCTCAGACAATCTCTCATTTCCCATCTCATTGCTTACCCTTCCAAGACCCCTCCTTTCCTCCATTAAAATGCTTCTCAGTCTCCAAATTCATCTGGGTCTTGCTCAATTTCCTCCTATCTAACAAAAATCAATGGCCTTTCATGGTTTTTTACCCCTCTGAACCGGTTTCCTTCCTAGCATTCCATCTGGGTCTCGACCATTTCTTGCTACAGGTGTGAAAGTCGACGACTTTATGGAAAATCTATTGTCTTGAGAGCGTTCTGTGCATTGAATTGTCCCCAAGACCTGGACTTGCTCTTTGGGTTGCTGGGTTCTTGGGATTTTCTGTTCTCTTCATTCCTTTGAAAGATCTTCAAAGTGCCAAAGGGATATTCCGTTTTCCTGGGTTCTTTCTTTCTTTCTTTCCTTATTGTTTTTGTAATCCGAGGACATTTGGAATTTGGTTAATTTTTAATTCCAATTGCAGCAATCTCTTGTTGGGTTTCTTCAATCTGAACAATCCGAAAAGAGATCTTGAAGGCTCTACCCATGGGGAATTGCTGTTCTAATCCAGGGGAGCCTTCCGAAAAGAAGAAAGGCAAAAAGCCGAACCCTTTTTCCATAGATTACTCTGGGAATCACGGAACTAGTGCCGGAAACAAGCTCTGGGTCTTGAAAGATCATACCGGCCGAGATATCAGAACCCGATACGAGCTCGGGCGTGAGCTCGGAAGAGGTGAATTTGGGGTCACATACCTTTGCACAGACAAATCTACTGGTGATGTGCTCGCATGCAAATCGATCTCCAAGAAGAAGCTGCGAACCGCAGTAGATATTGAGGATGTGAGGAGGGAGGTGGAGATCATGAAGCATTTGCCAAGGCACCCCAATATTGTCACCTTAAAGGAGACTTATGAGGACGACAATGCCGTCCATCTGGTTATGGAATTGTGCGAAGGAGGCGAACTCTTCGATAGGATCGTTGCGAGGGGCCATTACACCGAACGCGCAGCTGCCAATGTCACCCGAACGATTGTTGAAGTCGTTCAGGTTAGATCATGATCGCCCAGTTTTGCAGAATTTCTTTATCTATGATGTCTGTTTTCATTGCGTTTATGCCAATTCGTTGAGCTCATATCGAGTTTTCCTTTAGGATTTGCGGGTGTTGATCCTTAAATGAGGATTGGGTTTTGTAGATTCTTAATTGTGTTGATTTGATTTTGGTGAATTTTGGGGTATTTTGATTTTTTAGCAATCTGGGGTCTGATCCTTAGATGAGAATTGGGTTTTGTAGATTCTTAATTTTCTGGATTTGATTTTGGTGAATTTTGGGGTATTTTGATTTGTTAGCAATCTGGGGTCCGATATTTAGATGAGTATTGGTTGTTCTAGATTATTATAGTATTAATTTAGTTTTGTTGAATTTTGGGGTATTTGATTTGTTAGCAATCTGGGATCTGTTTATTGTTTCTCTTTTGATTTTGGCGGAGAAGTAGAGGTTCTTGTTATGCAAGAGTTGGAGGATGTTTGTTTATTTGTTTCTTATTTATTATTATTATCGTTGTTGTTGTTGTTCTCATTTAGGGGAATTGTCAAGATTCTTGTTCAACTTAAATTCGTGGAATTTTATGTTTCATTTTCCTGTTGTCAACTTCAGATCTTTTGGAGATCATTTTCCTTTTGGGAAATCCAGATTCCCTCTTTTTATGGTTAAAGGTCCCCATGTTGTCTCTTTAAGCACTGCCTTTTTTCTTTTCTTTTCTTTTCTTTTTTTTTTTTCTGCCTATAGTGGGTAGTATATGGAATTTGTTGCATTTTTTGAAGCTACCCTTTTCCCATTTCTTTAAATATGAATGAGATCTGGATGAGGGAAGATACCACCTTTTACTACAAAAATATTTTGAGAGTATATCACTTTCTCAAGTTGCGAGGTCCTTTGGTGTGGTCTTTGATTATTCTGAAGTTTCCAGTAAGACAGGAACCTTTATTCTTAAACATGTCGTGTAGTTTGTCTTGGCGAACTGTTCCACTGCCTGCTTTTTTCTCATTTGGCTAAGTACTTTCTCATCAATGATTCTTTTGTTTGGTTTGGTCCTAGGAATAACAAAAATGGTTAATGGTGTGGTGACAAGGTTTGATTTTTAGAATCTCTGTGATTCCATGTCTGTAGTTGCCACTAAGTTATAATGTTGACTTTTAAGTGCACATTTGTTTACTTGGTATTGAAATTCTAGGACTTCTAAGTGTTGACTTCCTATCATCAAAATGTTATCTTTAAGTGCGCATTGTTTGTTCCTAAGAATTCTAGGTGATGATTGTTAAAGATAGTAGGAATAGTTTGTTTGACAGGGTGAGGTTAGTTTGAATACTTGAATTTGCACTTTATTTTTAAGTGCGCATTGTTTGTTCCAGAATTCTAGGTGATGACTGTTAAAGAGAGTAGGAATAGTTTGTTTGATAGGGTGAGGTTAGTTTGAATACTTGAAATTGAACTATGGTTTTCTCAATTACTCTCTTCTTTTGTGTAAAACGAAGAATTTCAATTATTAAAAGTTACTATGAGACTTCTATGGAAATATAGTCTTTAAAGTTTCCACAACGACTTACTATCGAAGGGCCCAAAATTGAAGTAAAGGCAAGGATCACAAATGTCCATCAAATAGTCTACTGTTTGGCGGGAAAATGATTATGCACCCATTGCTTTAGTAAATCAAATTCTAAGTATTTGATTGCTCCTCCATTAGAATCCATTTTGCAAGGAGTTAATGAGTGAGAATTTGTAAAATGGAAGATGTTTACTCACCCATCTATCTCTCCACCCTTTATCCTTCAATCAACTCTTTAATACTCCATCATTAGAATCCATTCTACAATGATTCCCTATGTATTCTATAAAAAGTAGGCAAATGGGCTCTAACATTTTGTAGTGGCCTTCATGAGCCATCTTCGTCAGATACCATGCCATGTTTTGTGCTATTTCGCCATACGCATCTATTGGAATGAGAAGAATTCAAGCATTTCATACTATATGGCTTGCAATGTGGTGACTAATTCTAATCCATTTTTCACTGTCACAGATGTGCCACAAGCATGGGGTGATGCATCGGGATCTCAAACCTGAAAACTTCTTATATGCCAACAAAAAGGAAATATCTCCACTCAAGGCGATAGATTTTGGGTTGTCTGTATTTTTCAAACCTGGTAAAGACTTGGGACCACTTTTGATATGGTTATACAAGTGCTTGGCCTGTTTAAGATAATGCAGGCACCATATGTTGATGAACTATTATTTATTACATAATCCCTTCAGATTTAGTGGAAAATACATACTCATTCATGATGCTGGTGTTATTGCATTTTTTTTTGTTTCAATTTGTATTATTTTTGTCCAGTTTCAACACTCTAATCCAATGTGTATTTGCAACTAATTTTTTCAATTTTGTCTGCAACTTTGTGATTTTCCATAGGTGAGCGCTTTACAGAGATAGTTGGGAGTCCTTATTACATGGCTCCAGAGGTTCTCAAACGAAATTATGGCCCAGAAGTCGATGTCTGGAGTTGTGGAGTTATTCTTTACATCTTGCTTTGCGGAGTACCACCATTTTGGGCAGGTCGGTTTTGCTGTGTCGATCCTTGTTCTTGGCATTGTTTGCCAGACTTGATATGTGTGGACTCTTTTGTTATTGTTGTCTGGGGTTGGTAGAGGATTCAGAATTTCAGATTGAGGGCCTTATTCCATTTATAAATAGTGAACTGTTTCTGGTTTAGGCATTTATTATTATTATTATTATTATTAAATGCGTGAGTCAACTGAGAAATTTTTTGATTTCAGATAGCAAAACCCTTTTTGATTAGTGTTTTGGTATTGTTAGTAAGTGCTAACCATTCATGATCTAAGATTTAAGCTCCTGTGCAGAAACTGAACAAGGAGTTGCACAAGCAATTATTCGCTGTATCATAGACTTTAAAAGAGATCCATGGCCTAAAGTTTCTGACAATGCAAAAGACGTTGTCAAGAAAATGCTTGATCCTAACCCTAAGCACCGGTTGACTGCCCAAGAAGTGCTTGGTAATATTTCCTGTTTCTTTCATCAATTGTTTCATGTTAGACAACTCATCTGAAACCGTTGGCCTTTTAGTTTGGCATATCAAGTCTTATCATATAAATCTACCAAAAAACTAAGTTTAGAGACAATATAGAAGTAATTGCTAATTTAAAAGCTATGTTGCAAGAGCATGCTTGATTTACTTGTAATATCATTTAGGAACAGAATGTAACTATTTCCTCATTTGTAAAAGGAGGAATCATAAGGTTTTGAACCCTCAGAAAACTGTACATTTCCTTATCCCCACTGCCCATAAACACTCTTACCCATTATTACTAGTCATATGTACAGTTGAATGTGGCATGCCTCAATGTGTATAGAGAACCCTGTGAAATATTCAACTAGACTGGAAGATTATATGCGGCCTATAAAAGATGGTTAAAATGGATACAGCAGTGGTCCAAAAAAAAAAAAAGAAAGAAAAAAAAAGAACATCCATTGTCTTCGAGATTGGATCTTTCAATCTCTTTGTCATATTTTTGGATTTGTTCATTTATGGTTTGGGCCATCATTTCAACCCTTTGGATCTTGCTGGAATGTGGGACAACATGATAAAGAACCAAGTGTTACATGTGTGGGGACTGGGTATTATTAGGAATTCAGAATTGTATATAACCTAATGGCTCAGGACCTCATTATCCTCTTAAAAGAGACCATGGTACCGAACAGAAGATGGCAGAATAGATATAAACAAAATGCCAATGCCAAAAAAATGGGACAATTGCACTAGGCTTCCATTATGGTGAAGCTTGTGCACCTCAGTCTGCACTCGTGTGAATGGAGTTTTCCCTGTAAACTACAAATTATAGATTGTATTTCAACACCCCAATATTTTCATGCAGATCACCCTTGGTTGCAAAATGCCAAAAAGGCTCCAAATGTCCCTCTGGGTGAAACCGTTAGAGCAAGGCTCAAACAGTTCTCTGTAATGAACAAGTTCAAAAAGAGAGCTCTAAAGGTAAACTTTTTAAGGCTTCTGAAATTTGAGATTTTGTGGTATATTATCTATTACTGCATGACACCTTCTCTTGTAATTTTTGGTTTTGGACCTCTCGATTCAGCTGTCTTTTGTAAGTCCTTAATGGTTGAAACTGCTTTGGAATCTCACATTTCACAGGTGGTGGCAGAACATTTATCTGTGGAGGAAGTAGCAGGTATCAAGGAGTTGTTTGAAAAGATGGACATCAACAAGAGAGGCAGGATTACTCTCGAGGAATTGAAAGATGGTCTGCTTAAGATTGGCCAGCAGCTACCAGACCCAGATCTTCAAATCTTAATGGAAGCAGTAAGTGTGCACGGTTTTCTTTTTTTTATTTGCATTAATTTTGTTGTGCAAATTGAAAAAGGGTTTGATACAAACAAAGAAAAATGCAAAACTTAACACAAAAACACAAGGATTTACATTTACATGGTTCAGCAATGTGCCATGTCCAAGGCCGAGATGCAAGCTTTCACCATCTTTTTAGGAAAAAAAAAGGTTATAAAGCTTTAAAGCTTCCTTGAGGTTTTCTTTTCACTTGTTATCCTTTTTGTAGTGATGAATCTTGTATGTGTTCCGAAGAATAAGAATTTGTCTATTTTTCGAGGTCTCAAAAGGGTGTGGAAACACATAAGAACTCTTGAATGAAAATTGAAACGAGATGTAGCATCAGTCCATTTTTTGAGATCTCAAAAGGGTGTGGAAACAGATAAGAACTCTTGAATGGAAATTGAAAGAGATGGAGCTCCAATTCCTTCAGAAAGGGTAAGATCATTGGTGCAAGAGGAAGGGGTTGTTGATCTGTGTCATCTTGACTTGGTTTTTCCTCTCTTTTCCTAGTAGCTGGTCACATGTATAGGACCAACTGGGGCAGTGGTCATGGTCATGGCCTGAAAGATAATTTAGAGGTGCATAAATGCCCATTTAAGGGCCAGGGTCATAAAGGCCTCTATGAGATACTAACAACTATCTATCATGGCATGCTCAATTATCTCTTAATCTAGCTATGTTAGGCTCTTCAACCATTGTTGTAGCTCACCATATGTATTCCATGCCCCCCTATCCATGCCTCGCTATTGATTATGGTAGACAACTTTCGTTGTTTACACATCACATTTGGATCGGTGGATTTCTCATAGTTGGTGTTACCGCACATGCAACCATTTTTATGGAAAGAGACTATGATCCAGCTACTCGATACAACGATTTATTAGATCGTGTCCTTCGACATTGTGATGCAGGATAACATGAAATCTACTCTAATGGAATGCAATGCAATCAGGAATAAAATTAATTAACAAAAGAAATTTAAATCATGCCAACCATCTGTAAATAAATACTCCAAGTAGTGAATCAGCCATAGATCTATAACTTTTTCTTAGATCCCATAGCAAAATCCTCTAATTTGAAGGGTAGGATCCTAATGGAAGATAGAACTTCCAGCACTTAGGGTTGTGATTTTTTGGAAAAAGATTTATGGGAAAATAAGATAAAAATATTTATCATCAAATCCGAGGGTATTGGCTCCACATCTATTCAGTAGATCTGAAAGTGTAATGGGTGTAATAAAGCTCTGCAGAAGGGAAAAATAGAAAAGATAGTGGTTACCTTTGTTAGGCTCTCATCAAATTCCAGTCGTAGGAGGCGTTAATGGCGGTTGACAAGAAAAGTGACTTGCAAACCCTAGAAGAAAAAGAAGAAGAAGAAGAATAAGCAATCTCCTTTTTTCTCATTCAATATTCAAGTTCATACCTAGCATAATGAAAGAAGAAAACAAAAAATTGTTTTAACATTACCTAGAACCAAAAATAGAAAGGAAAGAAAAAAAAACCAAAATTAGAAGGAGGGAGGTCTCGGGAGTTGTGCACACAATCCCATGGGGATTCATGTGCACAATGCATTGCTCCCCTTGTCTCGAGATCCGTTCGCAAGACTTGCCCACTTTTTTCTTTTTTCAATTATGGTGGCCCCCTCCTTTTATTTAGTAGAGGCCTCTAAAAAAAAACTTAAGACATGGGCCCTCCTCTTTAACATAGACTCTTAAAAAAATTAAAACATGGGACCAAACAAATTAAAACATGAGACTAAATAAATTAAAATATGGGACCCTTCAACTTTAAAAGGTCCTTATTTCAACCCATGTGACGCTTCCTAATGTAGGGCTTTCAATGAAATTGTGCATCTGGGGCCTTCATCTCTCCATAGATACGATCATCCAAAATCCAACCGCCGGATCTCCTCTGGATGGGAATCTACGGTGGATTTATGCTTTCCTCGCGATCAAAGCTTGGATAGCGATCATCCATCTAGATCATGGCTTGATTTGCTGCCCTATGCCTTCTTCTCTGATAAACCTTGTATGGGATGGGGGAATTGGGTATGATTTCCCCGTTCACACTGAGGTGCTATCATATTACATCTCAACTGGGTATGATGTCTTTCCTAGTTCCATCATTGGCTATGAGTTCGAATCTAAGAGAAAATTCTCTTAGGTATTGTTTGCTACTGTGAGAGTGTTTTGTCTTTCCCGAATGATAATGAGGAGAAAATAAAGAGTTTGGGTCATGGGAAAATGCCATTTTGGAGTTTTATAAACACTGCTTGTGTAGGCAGGCATCTGGTGTTGTCTGAATCCTTACATCTCTCCTGATCAGTCATCATAGAATACAAGACAACTATCATAACAAATTTAAATCTTGGAAACATTGCTTCCTAAAACATTATGCCCTTGTAGTTTGTAATCAGGGGATCCTAATTTCTGAGCCTATGGGAACATGCTTATTTGCCTAATATCTTTGTGCTGGCACAGATTGTGTAAATTGAGCTGTTTCATCTGGCTGGATCCCTATGTCCATGATGTGGTCAATTAATTATTCTTTCTCATCTGTCCATTGATACATATGGCCCATCTGTGATGTCTGCATGCTTTTATCATTTCTTTTTGTGACCATAACAAAATGTTTTCCTCGTAGCTCCTGATGAGCAACGTACATTTTTGCCAGCAAGAATTTTGTTCTTATTAATGCATAAGCCCATGCATATTTAAATCAAGGCTGTTGAGATGTGCCACGTCAAACATGCACTAATTATTTGTGTTATCTTGAAATTGAGGTTTATCCTAAATGATTTTGAAAATTGCAGCTTAAGTGTCAGTACCCACCATTATTTTCTTTCATGGTAATCTTTACGGTAGAAATGTGCAGTCTATGTTTGCTTGCCGTGTTTTGCATTTTCATGCTGCCCCCACTTGCTTCTGAATCAATCCACTACTTTCCCACCCATGAATTGCTAAATCAGCTCAGAGTGCACAACAGTGTACATAGAACTGGACCTGTACACAAATAATACTAGTATATTTCATGCATCAGCAGGCAAACTGCCTAGTGCCCACTACCTTGTCTTAGATAATTGTAAGGTTAGCTGTTCTTGATAGGAAATACTGAGCCAATTGTTTTATTCTGACAGGCTGATGTTGATGGGGATGGAGCTTTGGACTACGGAGAGTTTGTTGCTGTTTCGATTCATTTAAAAAAGATTGGCAATGATGAACACTTGCATAGAGCCTTTTCCTATTTTGATAAGAACAAGAGTGGTTTCATAGAGATTGAAGAGCTAAGAGACTCCTTAGCTGATGATTTAGGTTCAAACTATGAGGAAGTCATAGATGCCATTATCCGTGATGTAGACACAGACAAGGTAACTTTTACGCTCTACCTTGCAGATTCCTAGCCTATTAGTTTGTAGTGTTGGGGTTCATAATTTAGTGGTTTAGGTGATATATTTGATGTGGCCCACGTTATGCAATGCAAATTCCCAGTGATAATCATATTTTAGCCTTCTCCCATGTTGAACATGCATGGTTGCGGTATCTTTTTTTGGTGAGATATTTTTATTTTCCTGCCAAAAGGTTAGGGTTTCTACATTGGAGAGATTTTTGGGGCATGGATTTGTCTATCCATGGGGACCAGTAAGTTGTCAGACCGTGTATCATTTATGCATTTCTCAAGGTGTAAGGGTATGGCATAAATATCATTCAGCATTTGGTAGACAGGTTGGACATAGCCTTTTTGCCCTTCCATCATCTTGTGCATTGGTATAATTCTGATGTTGGCATCTTTTACAGGATGGGCGCATAAGCTACGAGGAGTTTGCAGCCATGATGAAGGCCGGCACAGATTGGAGGAAAGCTTCTAGGCAGTATTCACGGGAGCGGTTCAGTAGTCTCAGCTTGAATCTAATGAGGGATGGATCTTTGCAACTGGCCAATGAGGGTAGATGAGAAAACGTAAAAAAGGAAAAAAGAAAAAAAAAACAATGTTGAAATGAAAAATGAAAATTTCCTTTCATTGTGGCTTCTTAAAATCCTTTTTTCTTTCTGCATTTTCTGTCTCCAATGGGATAACCTTTAATTCATTTCCCTTTATATAATCATCTGTGGGGTCACTGAAAGCCTTTGGATGAGAGTTATGTTCCGAAATATATTGCTGTAGTTGCTCTATACCACCTAATTAGAGAAAAGAGTGAATTGGGAAGAGATTTGTGAGAATGAAGCTTACACACACACATGGAAATATTCGGATGGGGTTTGGCATCCATCCGAATGGATTGAACAGTTGGATGGAACGTTAAAGTGGTTTTTTTTTTTTTAATATAAAGGTGTTAAACTTATTGGCCATGGATGAAGGGAGGGTTAGGGGGATGGGATTGGTGGTGAGAGAATGTGTTGGTTCAGCATTGTTGCTGAGATGCTGCCCAACTAATAACTTAGTTCCAGGCTTCAATGCCTACACCACTTTGGAGTCTGGACTAGAGGGTTTGTGGCAACTCATCCACCATGCTTCTGGATCACTAGTCACCATGATCGACAGTACCAAGGCCTTGCACCGAATCCACGATCTGCACAAACAAAATGAGGAAAGCCTCGCTTGGACTGAATGATCCAAAGTATGTTGTCCTCTCTCTCTCTCTCTCTCTCTCTCTCTCTCTCTCTCTAAGTTTATGATTTTAACACTTGAATCTGGGTCATTGGCTGTTAACTTTTGTCTGTTTTAAAAGTTGAGTTTGTTGGGGTCATTTACCATGGGGGATATGTTGAGGCTTGGCTTGTCTAAAGAGAGACCCACCTGATGAACTGCTCTAAGCAGTAGGTGATATGTTTTTCAATGCAGAAATTAAACATCTGTGGTCATTTTTAGGTTACTGCTACGGTGAAACTGCATCTTACATCTGGACCCTAAAGCATGCAAGGAAAAAAGCAGAAATACAGAGAAGTAATGAAGGTTACTCCTACTGATTACCTGACTGAGGCTCATTTTCTGGCTTGATGATGAAATGGACCATGTCTGACATATTTACCACCCTAAAGCATATATGTTTTGAAAGTGGTCTGGGCCTGGCCTGACTTTTACTGTGACAGGGTTAATCCAAGCTTCATTATTGGGTCCAATAATTAAAATAAGCTGGGTTAGACAGGCACCTGGCTTGACCAGGCCAGCCCATGAACAGTCACCCACTCAGACATATAACAACAACAAATAATGATCACAAGAACACTGTATGTCACAGTAATGTTATAAATTCAGATTCTCTGACCAAGACAACAAGATCCACTATGGATGCTAGAATTTTTACCCGGCCTTTTGTAGTAAACTCGGAGAGGCACCCCTAACCAAGGGCTAATTTTACAGCCCTGGAAAGTGGAGATATCCTCAGGTTCCCGACAAATCCACGTTCCCAAGTGCTGTGAAGAAACACCTGAATTGGTATCACTATCATTATATATCTTCAGTTATTTGTGTTTTAATCACATGTAAAATATGTGATCAATCTAATAGTTGACCCAATTATTACAAGCAGAAACCATGATATTAAGCCGTTCTCATTTAGTATGGGGCTCCACTCTTTAAACTTTTTGGGGAACTTGGTGATACCAATTCATAACAATCCAATGTAGAAAAGAGACATAAAACTAATAATTGTCAATGATAAAACCACCAATTGTGCTACTGGGGATTTGATCCATGACTTAGGCTACAAGATATATTGTATTATTAATTCCCTAATCCAATTAGCGAAAAATAATTTGTTTTTTTTTTTAATAGTTGAACAAATTAAGTATTCAGCCTTCATTCACAGATAAGGAAATCATTTTAAATATACGACACAGAGACGTTGGTTCATTATACAATACATTTAACCACTAAACATCCATAGCCACAGAACACATCTCATCCACATGACGCATGGACGTTGGACATCTGTTGATGTCCATGTCAACAGAATAGGAGAGTGCCTATTGATCCCAGATTTCTAAAGAACTTCTTATGGAGCTTTATCGAGGGGAAGAAACAGCAAAGGAGCACTTTGGTTATAATGGAATTCTTGTTACATGATAAGGTCATCTAGGAATGGAACATTGAATGGTAACTGAATGAGGCCAGATGTAATCATGAGTAACAAAAGCCACACTGGTAGTATCTTTAGGCATAGCGCCGTCAAGATATGTTGCCCAGAGCGAGGGCTTCTTTCAGTGCGATCAATGACCCACTCACCAACCTCACGGAGCTTCCTTTCTGCTGATCCTTCAGGCTGCGCGAAGGGACTCGATAACATCATATCCATAAAGGCAGAATCTCCTCTCTTTGTCCTGGAATCATAGTCACGGTGAACTCCTGAACCTATTGCCTTTTGGACCTCAGCAACCGACGGCTGTCTTTTCTTATTCAGAGATTTCTGTTGTGGTGGTGGTGCAGCGTTTGTCCTGGGCACCCCCGGCACTTGGTGGCGAGGAAGAGGCTTTGATGGAGAGTTGTTAGGAAGGGAGGAAAGCGCTATAGCAGTAGTCAAACAACCCATGCTCATGTCTTCTCTCTATTCAGGCCCTTGTACGGATAAGAACTCTTTTTTAAGACTTCAGAAATCTTATCTGAACTGAATCTGGGTCCTCTACGGCCTTGTTGTAGGGGTTGCCTACATGCCCCCACATATTCTCTTGTAATATTTTTTTATTCTTTTTTTTTTCACAATTAAGGTTGTCTCACGCTTTTGGGTCAGACCGATCCCTTCGGGCCCATCGGGAGCAGGGTAAATTTCTTGTGACCCTATTATTGTAGTGCATCTTAAACCCATAACTTTTGGAAACAAAAAGTGATCATACGCTAGAAGATAAATTCTCAGGAAGCCCCATTTAAAGAGTAGTGTTTCTGCTCCCATTTTATCCTCCAATGAGGGGTTGGTCATGTGGAGATTTTTTCTCTTTCTTAAAAATAACATTAATTGTTTTTTCACAATATTAAAATTTTATCTTTTATTCATTGCAAAAGGGGCATTTTCACTTTTAAAAATGCTCGGCCGCTATCTGACTCTAACGCTCCTCATCAATGAAATATGCATGTTTGTGGAACACACATGGTTTCATCCTTTGAGGTAGAACTTGAGGGATTTTTTTTTTTTTTGACCCAGTGGCCGGGAGTGTGAAAGGACACGGTGCCCACCCAGGTTGGAACGGGTGTCCTATCTACGAGGGCAACCCTTTAGTCTAGTGGGAGTTTTTCTTTTTATCCAAAGAGAATCTCCCTTCCTTATATTTTCTATGTAGGGTGGAGACTAGGGGATAGAGCACGGTTTGATAGGATACCGGTGAGGAAGGGTGAGAAACTCATTAAGTTCTTTTTAGGAGCAAAATGGTAAAGAAAATGAGAGTGGGAGAAAGGAAGCAGTTACTTATTATAAAGTTTATATTTGGCAAAGGGAGATATTAGTGAAAAATAAAAAAATATAAGGTTTTTTTTTTTTTTTGAGGTTTCGTGAAAACTTATAGGAGGCTTTTTGTAAAAAAACTCTACTAATAAATTTTTCGTTTTTAAATACTAATTACATTAAGCCGACAGGAACTCACAAATAAATCATAGACTTAATACTCAATATATGACTTTGGATAGTGTTTTGAGTGAAAAATCATCAATGAGAATGAAGAAGCGACCAGCAAATGTTAATGTTCCATCATCGGAGGTAGGGTGGCAAAAACTGGTCCAACCCACCAACCCAACCTGTGTCGGACTTGCTTAACCCAGACTGCGGTCACTTAACTCGGCCCATCATGGATTAGGAAATCTTGACATGCATTCTAAATGTGTCGAGTTGAGCCACCTGACAACTGAACATAGGCCCTCCTTCCCATATAACCTAGTTATACCAGGTTTTGAGTACTTCTTACATATGAGGTTTTCAACAATAATATGAATTTATGTGCATTGTATTTTACAATGGATCTAATCTTAATCGGTAAAGGTGGCTCAATACAATAGCAAAAGAGAATAAATAAATAAATCTTTTGTTAAATGGGTTAAGTGGGTTGGATTGGCTCGACCCTCATTGGGCACGATTGGATGTACTGATCCATTTGATAAGCAAGTTGGATATGGAGTTGAGCCTCAAGCCAACCCGTTTAAAATTTGAACCCAACCCACCCTTTGCCACCGGTAATCAAAAACGGGGTCCATGATTCCAACCTGTAGAACACATAAATGTGGCTCACGTGGGCCCCACATGTCTGGATTTCACCAATGGGTCATGGCCCTATGAAAGCGAGAGAGAGAGAGAGAGAGAGAGAGAGAGAGAGAGAGAGAGAGAGAGAGAGAGAGAGAGAGAATGGACCCTCCAAAAAAACGCGACTTTATTGAATTTTTAGTGACCATGTGAAAAATGTAACTGTTACAACCCAATCAAGATCAGAAAGATGAAATTTGATTAGATTCAGTGGTCCAATTTGGATCTTTATAAATCAAAGTGCGAGCAGACCAGTTTATGCATGAAAGGTGATTCATTCGACATATGCCTACTCCATTACCATTAGTTTTATTTCGTTTCGCCTATGGACTCCAACTTCATGTCATGTAGCTAGAGTTGCTCATCGGCCAGGTCCAGCCAGGCTAAGGCAGATTCAAGCGCGACCCACTTTAAAAATACAGCCCCATATCAAGGCGAAACCCGACAGGAGTCATGCCTGGCCCAAGGCCAGCCAGCTTCAAACATGTAAAGGCCCTGAGCATGCCCACTTATTAAATCAGAACCAATCACAATCAATTAACAAGAAAAAAAAATCACATAGAGATCTTAAACCTAAATATAAAACAAGTTTAAATTCAAAGACCCTTTAAAAATCGATAGATCTTAAACGACAGAATTTGGCTTTCTCTTGTTCTGACCGGGACTGACTTTGGGCTTCTATCACTTAATTGAAGCCCAACCCAAATATGAGAAGGGCCTAAATGTTAATTATAGGCCCACGCCTAGTACTGATTAAAACCTAAGACCCAAATCAGAACTAAAGTGAGCTTGACCCTCGTCAATCCCTAGCTGGCTTGGCCCATGAGCACCCAACCCTGTGTGTACGCTGTTAAGAAAAAAAATTTTTTTTGTTAACTGAAGTAGTCCAATTAGCTAGAAACATGTAGATGAAACTTATAATGTGCATAATGTCAGAATCATCATTTTTGGGGAAAGGGAAAAATATTAGATATTTTCAAAATATGGGTTTTCCCAGTTTATTATGAAAACTTGTCCCAAAAAGAAATAAATGTGAAAACTTTTAAACACTAATTTTATAGAAAATTTCCAAACTTTAACATTTTTATCACAAAATTATATGATTCTCTCATGATATTTTAAATTGAGATACTATTTTTATTAATATCAGGTGATACTATCAGAAGATCGCCGTTTTAGGTAAATATCACCATATTGTGAAACTGGTGTGCATTAATCAAAAATGGCAAAGGCAGGACTTAAGAAAAGAATGAACAATTTCATTAAGTAGGTCAGGATCATTATGTCTAAAGTCTAAATTAAAGTAATTACACATTTACAATAATGGCATGATTTTATTCCATAGGGAATGTTGGGCATGGGATGTGAAAATGGCGTCCTTTTCTCTCTCTCAAACACACTGCCTTGACGCGCTGTAAAGTAAAAGAGATTAATTACCTTAATGACTCCACTGATCAGAGGAATCAATAAGAAAAATTTACCAAAGAAATGTAAATCTTGATTACTTCTAGATATGAAACTATTGCAGTTGCGTGGAAAATATTATATTTCTAAATATCTGGATGAAAAAACCAAAAATCTTGCCAAATATCATCACAATCAAAATTTCATCTGAAATATTAATTTGTATTTTTAAACAGCTGTACTCACATCTTGTGGTCAGGTGGGGCCCACAGTAGTTGATCATTTGACCTGAAAATCGAACCATTGTGTTCATCAGGCTGGTCTTTTAGTTCATTGATTGTTTGACCTGAAAATCAAACGATTCTGTTCATCAGGCTGGTCTTTTAGTTCATTAATTGCTAGCCAAGGTTTCATCCATCAATTTGCTTCATAGATTGTGGCCTGCCTAGTAAACTATTCGTTGGGCTAATCATACTCGATGTGACCCACCTTTTAAATGATCTGGAATTAGATGTTCCCCACTTTTAGTCATATAAAAAAAAAACATAATTTCAAACCATATTTCATATGAGCCTTGTTGCTTAGCCAAAGGGCCCATTTGGACCTTCAAAAAATTGATTGCAGCTTACTTGTTTTACACGGACATAGTTCATGCATTTGGATAAACCTGAGTAGTACACTAGCACTAGCTAGTCACAGTTGTTTTGTTCCATTCTACGATAAAATCTCAAATAATCAGAGTTACATATAATTAACATATTTGATTGTATCTAAGCAGTCAAGGTCTGAGGAACCAAATAGAGCCCCTGGTCACATCATCAGGTAAATTGCGCTGCAAATTTGGAAGTCCATCTATTAGTGAACATATCTGTCAATAATTCAGAATATATAACCATAAATAAAGATGATTGAAAAGTTATATCGTACCAATCCAACACACTATGATGATGATGGTGATAATGTTGATTTATTAAAGAAAATAAAATAAAATGGTCTTCTAATCTGTTTTAATTATTCTTTTTTAATTAGTAATATCAGGGTAGCTAAATTGTCTTCAACATTTTTGAAATTATTTGCCAATGCAGTACTGATTCATTGAGAGCTGGATGAAGGAACGAATTTTGGGAGGCAAGTCACTGTCCTCTACCAACCAAAATAAATTATATTGAAATTATTTCAGATCATTAATGAAATTTGGATATTTTCTTTTTGCAATGTCTAGGCACGTTTGGAAATAAAAAATATGTGTTGATATGTGGTTAAGAATGACTTAATAAGGATTTTTTTGACCTTTTGTGTAAAAGGTAGGTGATTTTTTCTTGTTTTAGTGGTTGTTTTTTAACTTTTTTTTTAAGAGAAAATTTTAAATTTTTGTATTTTTGATGTGATTTAATGATTTTTTTTAAAATTACTTTACTCTACTTTATTTTACCTGTAAATAAACAAATAAGTGTGTCATAGACAACCTTGAATAGTGACCACTATTTATTTCACGGGCGCACTGCTCTCTCTCTCTCTCTCTCTCTCTCTCTCTCTCTCAACCTTTAATTTCAGTGGCCGGCCAATGAAATGCTACAACAAGATTATTACGGTGGAGTCATTTATAATGGGTTCTTTGTGAAAAAATCCATGGCGTGATTTAAAGTTGATAAGAGGCGAGAGAGAGTAGAATGCCTTTTTTGAAAGTCGGTTGTCTTACAGATTGTAGAAAAAAAAGGTCGTAGGTGGTCTCCACTCGCCAGTCTCTACGCAACATTGATATGTGATTAAAAGTTTAATTGAACTTTCTGCTTTTATCTGATCCCTAGGAATCAATTAGAGCATTCCGCCCTTAAATCATCCAAACATATCAAAATGTTGTAAGAAGCATTTTTCAAAATAATATAAGAACTGCCTCTAACTTTTGTCGTAAGAGATTTGGTTCTCACCAACATAACGAGGGTTTGAATTTTGTCGGAAACCTTTTCTCACTTAAGGTCCCTTTTCTTCACCAGAAGTTCTCTAACTTTGCTCAAAGTGCCTTTCCTCACTAGAGAGCTCCCTCACCAAAGGATTAGGGCCCCAACCCTTTGGTGAGGGAGGGTTCAAATCTCACTGGGAACCTTTCCTCACCCAAGGTCTTTTTCCTCAATAAAAGGTTCTCTAACATTTTCCGACATACTTCCCTCACCCAAAAGCTCCCTCATCAGAGGGTTAGGAGCCCCAGCCCCATTAAAGTTAGGATACCAAAAAAAAAAAAAAGGCATTGTTCAAAGAACTGAAAGTCTTTCATAAACTTTTTATAAAGAAGAAAACTTATGGGCACTTTTAATTGATGTATTAAAATCCTAAAAATGTAAAGGATATTAAATCTTACCAATCCAACACACTACGATGATGATGGTGATAATATTGATTTATTAAAGAAAAAAAAAATAAAATGGTCTGCTAATCTGTTTTATTTAGTAATATCAGGGTCGCTAAATTTTCTCAACATTTTTGAAATTATTTGCCAATGCAGTACTGATTCATTGAGAGCTGGATGAAGGAACAAATTTCGAAGGGCAAGTCACTGTCCACTACCAACCAAAATAAATTATATTGAAAGTATTGCAGATCATTAATGAAATTTAGATATTTTCTTTTCTCAATGTCTAGGCACGTTTGGAAATAAAAAATATGTGTTCGATATGTGGTGAAGAATGACTTAATAAGGATTTTTTTGACTTTTTGTGTAAAAGGTAGGTGGTTTTTTGTTGTTTTAGTGGTCGTTTTTTGACATTTTTTTAAGAGAAAATTTTAGATATTTATATTTTTGATGTGATCTAATGATTTTTTTTAAAGAAAATTACTTTATTCTAATTTACTTTACCTGTAAACAAACAAATAAGTGTGTCATAGACAACCTTGAATAGTGACCACTGTTTAGTTCACGGGCGCACCACTCTCTCTCTCTCTCTCTCTCTCTCTCCCTCTAATTTCAGTGGCCGGCCGATGAACTGCTAAAACAGGATTATTACGGTGGAGTCATTTTAATGGGTTCTTTGTGAAAAAATCCATGGCGTGATTTAAAGTTGATAAGAGGCGAGAGAGAGTACACTGACTTTTTTGAAAATTGATTGTCTTACAGATAATAGAAAAAAAAGGTCGTAGGTGGTCTCCACTCGCCAGTCTCTGCGCAACATTGATATGTGATTAAAAGTTTAACTGAACTTCCTGCTTTTATCTGATCCCTAGGAATCAATTAGAGCGTTTCGCCCTTAAATCATCCAAACATATCAAAATATTGCATGAAGCATTGTTCAAAATAATATAAGAATTGCCTCGAACCTGTGTCGTTAGAGGTTTGATTCCTACCAGAGGTTTGATTCCTACCAGCATGGCGAGGGTCTGGTTGGAAACCTTTTCTCACTTAAGGTCCCTTTTCTTCACGAGAAGGTTCTCTAACTTTGCTTAAGGTGCCTTTTCTCACCAGATGGCTCCCTTACCAAAGGATTAGGGGCCCTAACCCCCTTAAAGCTGGGATAAAAAAAAATGCATTGTTCAAAGAACTAACAGTCTTTTATAAACTCTTTATAAAGAAGAAAACTTATGGGCAATGATGAAAATAGGGGTTGTGGCGGGTGTAGCAGCTTGCTGCCAAAACACTATGTAGCGAGCGATACGTAGCGGTAGCGGCGATATACAGCGGCGTAGCAGTGTGATTGAAAAATATTTTCAAAAAAATCTGAAAAAATTCCAAGAAATCCAAAATATTAGAAAATGATGAAATATATGCTTGTTTTGCAAAAGTAACTAGTATAGGGGTATGTAGGGGTCCCCTCATTGCATGAGGTCCTGTATCACTGTATAAATAAAAAAAACATGAATGATAAATTTTTTTCATATGGATTAATGTTGTTTAGTAATGCTTAGAATATAACATTTCATAATTTTATTTTGAAATACACACACACATATATATGGAGAAAATTTTTCTATTAAAGTGAAATTTGATTAGAGCCCTATTTTTTATTAGAGTAAAATTGTTTGGATTAGTTTTTTTTAATGGTCATTTCATAGTTATATTTTGAAAAATATATATTTATATATATGTGAAAGGGAATTTTTTATTAAATTGAAAATTGAAAAGGGTCCATTTTCTATTGAGGTGTTATTTGGTTAGGGCCCTATTTCTTATTAACTAGAGTTAACTTTGGTTGGGCCTTGTGTCTCATTAAATAGCCTATGTTCAATTAGTGTGAAATTTGGATGTCCTTTATTTTTAGTAGGTGTAGAATTTTTTTTATATATAATTGTAAAAAGTAGGTCTAGAAGTTGGTTATGATCCTATTTCTAATTTGAGTGAAATTTGAGGAAAGTGCCAATTTCAATTTAGTATTATTTGGCTCCTATATGACTTTTTTAATTTTAACATTGTTGCTTCATTGTGGAGCCCAGCAATGGTTACAATAGGTTCTTTAGGTTTTACTGTTTTGGATGAGCCCACTTAATTTTTCTTAAATGTTTTTAATGGTTTTTAATGTTTTTTAATGGCCCATTTAATTTTTATCTCAACGTTTCATCAGATGGGCCATTGTGGGCCATAACCAACCCGTTAACAAAATAAAATAGGGCAAGAAGGGTCTTTGTTGCCCACTTGCCCTAGTTTCGCCCAAAATAGACGAAGGAGAAGGAGAAGCAGGAGAAGGAGTAGAAGTAGCAGCAGTAGAAGAAAAAGAAGAAGAAGACCTACCGATGGGTTCTGCTGCTACTGCTCGTTGCCGCTTGCTGTCGCCTGTTGCCCCCTGCTGCTGCAACTGCTTGCTGCTTGCTGCCGCCGTCGCTAGCTACTGCTACTGCCGTCGCTATGATGCTGCTGCCACCACTGTATCAGGTATGTCCTCTGTAACTCGTATCACTCTATCTCTTTCTCTTTCTCTTTTTTTTTTCTTTTCCGTTTCTTCCTCTTTTTCTACTTTTTTTTTTTTGTTAATCTACCAATTGAGCAAAAGAGAAGAAGCAAAAAGAGGGAAGAGGGGCCTTAATTTAACCAGGCCGATACATAGCGGCTGCTACGGCAATATAGCGGCCGTAGCGGCCGCTACGCTTGTGAGCGCCACTATTTCGCAAAAAGCGTAACGCCCTTGGGCACTATTGCTAATATATCGGCCACTGCACTTCGTAGCGGCCGATATTTGCATCCATGCTTATGGGCACTTTTAATTGATGTATTAAATTCCTAAAAATTTTAAGGATATTAATTGGTGTTCGTTTGGTTACATGAACTAAAATAAGAATCTGGATTTACTGAGAGGAAAAGCCCATGGTGACCGTGGGAGGTCCACCACCTCACCACGGGTAGCCTTCTGCCTTGGATGAGGTAGTAGCCTCACGCGCATAGCAGGTTACCCACGGTTATGTGGCAGATGCTGATAGGTCCACCCACGATCATGGTGGGGTTTTCTCTCATAGGATTTGGACTCCTGAAATAAGGTGCTCATTGTATGAGATACAAAAAAGGATTATTAAAGACTTGAGGGTGAAGAATCAAAATGGAGATATCGATAGGACCTTCGACTGATATGGAATTTGATTTATTAAGGTGACAGTTTGTTATCCATTTCTTAACTTCATTCATTTAGTTTTTCATGAAAGGCATGTGTTTGCAGCCATTTTTCTTTGGAAGTGGAATGATAATACTTCTTTATATTCTACGTGGTCTCTCTCTCTCTCTCTCTTTTCTGGTGCTCTTTTTACATGAGATGAGACATACAAGTTTGACCACCCTATAAGAAATGCATTCCGTGGTAGAGGAACATGTTTCCTCTTTCGTGCCCTATAAGCGACATTATTTGATGGTCATTTTTCTTATATTATCTTTGTTTCTTTTATCTAGACCACATCTAGAGACACAAGTCTCATAAATCCTAGGAATTGAATTACTTAAACAATTGAGCCCTGAAAGTAGTTAAAAATGGAATACCTAACTATCAGCCAAGCAATTCAAATACTAGAGACAGGTTCTTCCTGCCTTTCCATCTTATATCCTTCATTATGCACCTCTAATATTCTTTTATTGGAGTCTATTTAGCTATAAATTCCAACATATAATTTCATGCAATTAAATGGATTTGCATAAAAGAGTCAAGTGACAGATTTTTTTTTTGTTGAGAACAACTTTATAGAGTCGTTGTATGTTTCAAGAAAGATGGTCAATCTAGGTAAGGAGCAACAATTCTCACCTAGTTATCTAGGGTGTGAATCTTGAGTATGTGTAAGGATTTTTGTCTGTTGGCTAATTCATAGGTTGATAGAACTCTGGGTCTATTAAGTTGTATTTTATATTCTTTGATGATAGATTATGATTTGAGTAGTCATAAGAACTGAATCGAAGAAAATCCACGAAAATTGACGAAGGTTACTCGATCGATCGGATTCAATATAGAGGCCTATTTCAATCGATGAAGCCTATGCGGAATTCCCACAAACTCGTGGATTGTTATTCTTATTTTAAGTGGGACTTTCCTATTTTGTACCACTTCTTTTCCTGGATGGATTACCATTGTGAAGCACGAAATTGGAGCTATTTAAAGGGGTTTTCTCTCAACCCTAGAGAATGAAATACAGATCTCATTAACTTAAGTGGAGATTATACATTGGAGATCATCTTCTCTATAACTTTCTGAGAGTTAAAGTGTGAAGCTTTTCTTTTAGAGAGAAGTTGAATCTACATCTCTTGCTGAAGTTTTGAGGCCATTTTGAGTGATCAAGGTGTGAGTTGATCAAAGAGAGAGTAATGCACGGTGAAGGAGTGTCGTGACTAGAAGGAGTTGCAGCGAGAAGATCTCAGTTCTTTGGGTGCGAAAATGGTGTAAGTATATTTTGTGATTGTTCAAATTTGCTTGATAGTTGATCCTTATTGGATTTGCAATTGTTTTTTACTCGGTTGGAGTTTTCCACGTTAAATTAGTGTATTCTTGTGCAACGTGCTTTTGTATTTTTTGATTTAATTTTCACTGCATGGTTGATTGGTTGTGCACATATTGTTGAGTTGATTGCATTGTTCAATTATAAAGATCCCCTAAATCCTTCAGTATGCAACCTTTTACTGAGTGTGAAGATTTCTTCCCTTGTGTGCGGGCTATCTTTCCATTTATATGGGCTTTCTTCTAGCATGTGCGAGTTTTTTTCTCACTTGAGTGGGTTGCCTTCCGGTGCATATATGCAATCTCTTGGGTCTTGGACTAGTGGTTAAAAAAAAGAAAAAAAAAAGAAAGATGGCTAATCAGATTTAGACCCAACCACATCAAGCTCTAGCCTGGAAATATCCCATTTTCTACTATCACCATGCTAATCATGTGTCCACCTTGGCTAAGGCTTGGGACAATAACTTGTGAGGAAAAAGTTGGAAAAAGTTTCACTACGAGTAATGGAAGCGAATAAGTCCTTAAAAACACATATTTTTATATTTTTAGACCATTTTAAGGACTTACTGAATCAAAAGAGTTTCATTTATTATGAAATCATGGTTTTGTGCAATTATACATCATTGTAATGCATTCATGCATAATTTGATAAAAAAAAATCATCATTTTTATTTACATTCATAAAACATGCTATATTTAAAATTTTATTTTTGGAAAGTTTTGGAAAAATTGGTTTTCTTTTAAAATGACTCAATTTTTCATCATCATTTTTTAATTCTAGAAAAATCATGTACAGTGATGTTATTCATGAGGAATGGGCTTACATTGGTGAGATTGTACCTTTTGATCAAAATTATTATTATAAATGATAATTCACCTTTTCTTGTAGGAACTTGATAAAGTGGGTTCCACATCTGTATCTATGTACACTCACACATATGTTGGACATCCAAAAATGATGAAGTCTACTTTCTTTTAACAAAATCCTAAAACTATTTTGAAGATAATTCAAGAAAATAAAAGAAAATCTATGATAGGCCAAATTAAGAAAGAAGATTTTTGTAAAATAGAAAGTGGTTTTGTAAAAAGATAAAAGTGGAAAAACTAGCACATTAGTCAAATTAATTTGTAGAAATCTCATCTTCGAAAAGATCTCCCAAATGAAGTCAAAGGAGAATTTGCTAAGGAAGGAAAGATAACAAGAACATGAAGATAAATTAGAGAAAAGCAAGGAGGAGACTTACCAAACATAGGAGATTTTTTTGCTACTAAGTAGGATCTAATCCTATAAGATTGGACTCAGTGAAAGAATATTGGATCTAAAGAGGAGAATTAGGGTGGCCAATACCCAATAAAAAAACACCCTTGGGCATCACATACTCTTCATGTGAAGATAGATCACCTCTATTTAAAATTACTACTACACTTTATCCTCTCCCTCTCTCTCTCTTCCTCCATTTGAAGTCCTTAAGGAGATTTGGTCCAAAAATCAAGCTACACCATTGAGTTTTTTTTCATCTAGAAGAGGTTTCTCATCCTAGTATGTAATTATTTTGATTTTCAATTTATTATCTTTTATGTAAAGACATTACATTCCTAGCAAAAGTGTTGCTTTTTTTTTTTTAATTTTCTTTCTTGTATTTGGGGGATTAGTACTTGTTTTGTATTCTTTCTTAATAGTGTTTGGATCGACGACCCAAAGGCCCTAAGAGCAGGATTCAAATTATGAACCCGTTTAGAAAAAATTTTTGAAAGAGAAGAAACCATTGACTACACTTTTATTTTTATTGTTCATCACACATTTAAATAACTGTCTTTCCATACATTTAAATTCATTGTTAATTCAACACATTTACTTTTCTTGTAATCACACATTTAAATTACTACACTTTAATTATTCTCGTCATGTTCTTATCGTTTTATATTGTTTTTATACATAGTTTGATGGTTGGATTAGAGTTCATTGCATGTATTTTCATATCATAGGATTTTGTACATATTTAAGTTGTTAGAAATCAAGCTTTCAAATCTAAATGTAATGATAAAATTTGAACCTGCACAAGTGTTGAAAATCAATTTACACACAAACAACCCAATTTTTGTACAGTTTAAGTAAGTTGTAGAAACAATTTTTGACAAAAAATTCAAAGTGGGTAGTCCAGTCAAATTATAATATTTTTTTTTGAAAATTGAAAATTTTAAAGTTTAGGATATAGTCTTTTATTCCCAGCATTTTATATCAAAGTAATTTCAGGAAATGGGTTTACTAGAGGTTTAAACGTTGTCAATCTGTAAACTTAAATAAGAATTTCTACACAAAATTTTACAAACTTGTCATGTTCATGCATTCATAATTTTTTCGTATTAGATCTTTTTTCACTTTTGTCTTTTTTGTAACTTTTCTACAATAGTATAGTTTGAATTCCAATTGTTATACTTAGTTTTAGGATGTATTTGAATAGGTCCAATCATGCAACTAGAGATTAATCCATGGTTATTTCTAGACCGGAGGTGCCTCACCACCAACTTAGAATTGAAATACCACCTGGTTGGCCAAACTCAACTTTTAAAATCATTACACCAATTAGAAAATCATTTTATGTAGAAATTATGAGCAAGTGATGCATGATAGTCTTAACTACAAGTAGAAGTAAGAACCAAACCCAAATTTATATTATATATGCATTTTTCAAAGTGTAGAAATTGCAATACCATAGAAAAATTATCTGAAACCAACACAACTAGAAGGATGAAACTGGAATTAAGTAAGGGGAGCATTACATAGTGCCAAAGTGAAAATGCCCCTTCTTGCAATGAATAAGAGAAAAAGAAAACTTAATACTATGCGATGAGTTATCATAACGAGTTAGCGTCCTAAATTTTCTCCATCTTAAATGATTTTCATATAAACAAACACTTGTATTCCCTATTTTAACTCCCTAAAAACTCATGCAAGCTCTTTGATGGGCCACAGACTTCGTTGGACAAGTGAAAAGGTGCAAAATTGCCTCTTTTCAAGTGGAGTGTAACAAATTTAGTATGTTGGCTAAATTTATGGATTGGACAAAATTGTAGTGCTAGTTAAAATTGTATTTCTATTTATTTTAGACTAAGAGTTTGAATATGTTAAAGAGTTTTAGAAGAGCTAAATTGACGTGTTTTTCTAACATGGATTAAAAATGTCACATCTCATAAATTGAGTGTCGAATATGGGCAAGTGACCTATCGTTGGAAAGCTCATTTCAAGAAGATGTCCATGGGTTCCAAGATTGCGCCAATCGAAGCTAAAATGACAAAATTATAGCTTTGAGAAGTTTGCAGAAATTGTGCCCTACGAAATTACAAGGCTGCCATTAGTGAATTTCTATTTCTATTTTAAGTGAAACTTTCTTTTTTATGCCAATTCCTATTCTGGTTGGATTAGCATTATGAGGCACGAAATTTGGGTTATAAAAAGGGTTCTCTCTCAACCCTAAGACAGAGTTCTCATTCTTCTAATTTGAGAATATATTTTAGAGATTATTTTCACTAGAGCTTTCATTGCAGAGTTGGAAGGGTTAAAGTTCTGCTTTAGAGATCTTTGTCTTCTATATCTCTTCTAAAAGATTTGAAGAGTCAAGTGCAATAACTAGAGGATATCTAATTGAATGGATTTGTAATAGGTAGTGGCAGGTGGTTCTTGTAAAGTGATTATTTATAGGAGGATTACGTTATAGAGGTTTTGTGTAAGCGGCTTGTAATTGCATGGTAATTCATAGTGCTTAATTAATAGTCTAAGTCAGACTCGTGGTTTTTGTCCAATTAAGGTTTTCCACATAAAAATCATGTCATCTTGTGGTGCGTGTTTTTGTGTTAATTTGATTATTATTTCCGACACGTAGTTGTTTATTTGCAAACATTTTTGTTGAGACTAAATGAGTTAATCCATTCTAGACGACCCCTCAAAAACTTTCATGAAGTAATCGATAGAATTTCCCATTAAGTAATTCATCTAAAAGGCTATATCCACACATGTAATGATTTCCAAATCGAAACCTCCTCCTCTTGAGACTCATTGGATTAAAAGAATTCTTAAGTTCATTTTTAAAAAATCTTTGGTAAGAAATTAATTACATTTTGTGAGAACTAAACTCATTGGAGTAAATTTGAGGAGTCTCTTTTGAATGAGAGGGGAAGTGTTCAGTTTATTTATAGCCTTATAGGTGGGCTCCACATTAGAGATAAACTTTTTCACTTAAGGTACGTGTGAGTGAGGTATGTAAGGTCATATTTCACAAATAAATCCTTAATGAAAAGACTTTTTATATCCACAAAGTCATGCAAAACACATGTTTGGATCCAACCTCCCCTTTTAGAATTTGGTAATTCTCACTTTTGCTAAACCAAATTTTATCAACTACATTCATTGATATGCATTGATATTGACTTGGGATTTTCTGCCATACAAATTCCCAGTAAGGAATTCTTATTTCAGAGGCAATAAGGAATCATTAGATGTACTAATTCCTCATATGTTATCAAGCATGCTTGTAAAGGATCCTAATTTAGAACTAGCATGGCAACAAATAGATAACAACGGGTTGCTCAGTTGGTTTGCGACTTTGCATGTCAATTGGTATACTAAGGATTGGTCAAATATGATCATCTTTTAATTAACCGATGGGTTAAATGAGTTTCTCAAGATTATATTTCTTTGGAGAATATTGTAGATGTAAGTGTGCATGGAGTCGTCCGAAAGTCACCCGCCCAAGGAAGCTAAATCCAGGGAGGTTCTCTCAAATATAAATAAGGCAAGGAAGAATGGCCTTGTAAGGATCCATGTCTTCATGGACGCTAAAGGTGGTTTTCATTGGTCAATCAATCCAATTATTGATTATATCAATAAGCTTGTTTCAAATTTTGCTTATGCAGTGTTTTCTTATATTTCAAGAATGTTTAACTTAGCTGATCATTCCTTTGCTAAGCTTTCTTATTCAAGTAATCAGACATAGATCAGGAAAGGGCATTGTTGTTCTTAGGTGATGGTAGCTGATTTTGTAGGGTCTTGCTTTGTGGGATTTAGATTCAAGTTATTTTTCTTTTGGTTGTTGTATGAAATACTCTTAAAAAAATAATTTCTATAAGAAATGGCTACTGTGTGTATATATATATATATATATATATAAGAGGATCTACATGAGCTGCGTACAATAAAAATGAATTGCAAGCTAGTGGCGGAGCCAACAACATTTAATAATGGGTTTGGAAGAATAAAGAAGAATTACAAAGGATTTTAGCATATTTACTTGTGAGCAAATCATTATTGATATAAAAAAAATTAAATTAATTATTTTCTTGAACATTATATTATGAAGATGATTTTCACAAAAAAAATGTTGATATTTGGCTCATTATTTAGAGTTCAAATGATTCACTACTTAGATAAAAATGCTAATATTGATGAAACCATTGGGCATATAATTAGTGTAGAGAACCATTAAACATCTCTTAAAGCCACATAAAATGTCTTATTTAAGAATTCAAGTAGATCTAATTTAACTCAGGTTTTAAATTAAATTTAAAAAAAAGGTTTGACAACAACTTAAATGGATAAGTGTTTAAAATGTGCTGATTATGAGTATCAAATTTGAGTGGATTTGAATAATATACTCAATAAAAAATAAAAAATAAAAAAGGAGAAAAAGAAATGCACACATATCTTATATCCTTATTGGAAGAATAGGAAAGGAAGGAGAGAGATTATAGAAAAGAGAGATCTAAATCCAAGATTTTATGTGGCTGAGATATGTTGATACACTTGCTATTTGAGGCTTCCATCGTTTGGAAAGTCCTCATCTTATAAATAGGGCCCACATGCTACACAACAAGCAATATCTGTTAACACCGTCAAAATCAAGGATAGAGATCAATTACCAACTCATTCTCCTAACTATGCTCATTTTCCAGCACCAAAAAATCATTCACTAGATCATTCTTAATCTTCACCACATACAGTCAAAGATAACAATCATTCAACGATTTCAATTCATAAAATGGCAAATATTCATTTTTCTTAATATGTAATTATTGTAATTCATCACTATCACTCATCTCGTCTTATTCAAACACACAGCAGTACTACTTCAAATATTTAAAAATACATTTCTCATACTCACCTTGAGTTGGAAATTTTCAAAAGTGGCTTTTTTTTCATGGTGTGACCTTTCTCTTTTTCCTTTGTGGGGCCTCTCTTGATCCAGGTCGCTGAGCTAGGAAAAAAAATCATGGCAGTAAGTAAAACAAAAGGTGTGGTAGACCTACAACATCAAAGTTGAACAAGTGGCAAGTGCCCAAAAAAGCAGGTCTGTCGCATGCACCTAACCCTGTGAGAAAATGAGACGATGTCTGTACTATATAAATCACTGAACTTAAACTCGGCAAGATGTGCAACCTAGGAATATTATTTGCATGGTTGAATTCACCGGTCGTTGTGACCTGTTTTAGTCTCTTCCTTCTATGATTGGAACCAATGATGTATAAGACCTGTGATGTGGATGCAAGCATTCCTACAGCTTAAATCTTAATACATGGTTTACTTTAAAACCCCAGTAATGGAAGGGCCCACACCATCAGTGTTAATCATCGATGCAACTGAAAATATATTTACATTGGTGTGATTGTGATCTTGCTGGGACCTTCAGATCATGATTTTAAGGGCCCTGGATGCTTTGTCGGCCAAAGACAAAACTTCTTAGACAGTAGCTTTTACAATGTAGCCCTCTACCTTTAGGGTTAATTTGATGTGACAACTAGGCATTGTGAAATTGCCCGGGGCTTCTGTCTTAAGAAAATAACTCTAAACACAACCCTACCCAGGGAAGAAAAAAAATTTATTTTTACTGCAGTAAGGCAAGTCATTGTCTCTGGCGAAAGGGTAAAAAGGGTAATTTTCTTGAGCAAGACTCTTGAGGGGCCCATAAAAAATGGAATATTTAGGGGATGATCCTTGTAAATAATTTGAAACTAGATTAGGTCCAATTATATTTTTCTTAATCTGCCAAATGCTGTTGAAGTATTTTGGCATTGTCGTAAGTCCTTTTATTAGTAATAAGCACAAATATTGGATGAAAATATCCCTTTTCTGTTATGATTAGATTAATGTTCACGAACATTGATATTACTTGTACTTTTTTTCACAATATTTAAAATTTTTAACTTTCACTACATTTATCCATTTGCAATAAAATTTATATATTTGAAATCCTTTTTTCAAGATCTACAAAACATGGTTCATGTTGGTTAGTTAATTTTGAAAATATAAATTTTTATCAATTTGGTATATTTCTATTGAAAACAGTAGATAAAATTTGTTGAATTCATCATTGTAAACTTAAAAGATATTTTATTTATTTGATAAAATTTTAATTGTTGGAAATATAAAAGGATTAGGGAGACACAATAGATGAAATCTATTTGTTATTTGTTGGTTATTTAATTCTAAAATTTTTTCATCTGTTTGGCATATTTCTATTGAAAGCAACAGCTAAAATCTGTTTAACTCACCATTGTGAACAACAGATAAAATACAAACTATTGAGAGAGAAAGAAGAGTAGAGGGAGAAAGAGAGAAATCTTTTTCTTTAGATGTGATGTGTACATAATAAAGGGGGAGGAGGGTCTTATTTATAGAATAAGATTGCTTCCTCCCCAAGCAACCTAATATGGCAGGATTCTAACCTTAAGAACTTTCCTTATCTAAGATAGGCCCCAATGTGGAAATCCACTTATAATAATATCTCATATAACACTCCCTCTTGGATGATCACCATTCAATAACAGTTGTTTCATTAAAACCTTGTAAAGGAAAAACCCAAAGTGAAGGGAAAAGAGTATAATGTTCTACAAAGTTATTGGAGTGGTGTTAGATGTGTATAATGCTGTCTCGTTAAAACTTTAACTAGGAAAACACAGTGGTATAAAACCTATAAAAGGAAAAAGAGTACAATGCATATATATCTTGGGTTGCATGATTCAGAATGCCTACCTCTGATCAGTTATTCCCCCTGGCAATAATAACATTTATATTGTTTGATGATAGACTCTACGAATGCTGATTTCATGTGTAATCTTTTGGAATGTTGACTTTAGTAATGACTTGGTAAACAAATCAGGTAAATTGTTGCTTAAACGAACTTGCTTGACTTCAATCTCATTGTTCTTATAAAGCTCATATGTGAAGAGGAACTTTGGTGCAATGTGCTTCATCTTGTGACCTTTAATGTATCATTCTTTAATGTGTTGAATGCATGCTGCATTGTCTATATAAATAACACTTAGGGTACCTGTACTAAGAGGCAATTGATAAGAACTACAAATATGCTGAGTTAAAGATTTTAGCCACACACATTTCCTATTGGCTTCATAAAGGCTAAAATCTCAGCATGGTTAGAGGAAGTAGTTACCAAAGTCTGTTTAATAAAGTGCCAAGAAATAGAAGCATTACCTTAAGACTTACATAATTTGTCTGTGATCGACCCTTATGAGGATAAGAAAGATATCCTGAATCTGCATGTCCTACGAACTTGAAATCTTTATAATAAAAGAGTCCTAAATCAATTATACCACGTAAATAGCGTAAAATATAGTTGATACCAGTCCAATGCCTTGGTATTGGAGCAGAACTGTATCTAATAAGTACATTCACTAGGAATGAAATATCCAGTCAAGTGCATTGTGCTAAATATGTTAATGCATCGATAGTATTTAGGTATGGTACTTTATGACTATTACGACTTGAACTCGAGAATCATGAGTTTAGGGTTAATCAAGAGGCGTGACACATGTACCCCTATATAATTCACGTTTGGACCGGGGTCCATACGAAATTATACAAGGGATATTCAAATGCTTACACGTATGAGGTTCTTATCATGGACATTTGTCCAAGCAATCATTGCACGGAAGCCTATCAATATCATAAAAATCTTTGCTCAAAGGTTACACAATTCCAAAGATATGAATTCATGAAACAAGATATCATAATACCAATACTAAAAAAATATAATACCTATCAAAAGATATGTTATGCACAACAATTGTAAGGAGACATGTTGTAACACTCCGACCCAACTTAATCCAAATTCGTGATTAATTGCGTGTGATTTTGTTGTTAAGTGTGTCTTGGTTTTGTTTTTCTTTGGTCTTGAGTGGTTTTGAGTAATGGATAGGTAGTTTGGTTGAGTTTGACCTGATTTAGGTAGTTTGAGCCCTTTTTCGTAATTTTTGCTTTTGTTGGACCTTGTCAGTTTTGCTTTATTTATCTGTCAACGTGTATATTTTATTGAGCTTGTCAATCTTCGTAACTGTCCTGAATCCAAATGACTTTGCTTGCTCTCGTTGGATTGTTAATTGACTCGAACTGAAATTTGTGTAAATATTTAGACTTGCTTGTAATTTCGACTCATCTTTACCTTATAATTTCCTACCTACCACCTCTCTACGTTCATTCTCTCGGTTTATTTTCTCGTTCAGCTCTCTTTCTTTTTCCTTCTTTCGTTTCTATCTCGTGAGGAAGAAGGGAGCAGTGTCTGTCATCCTTGTGTGTTCCAGCGGATTGAGCCAAGACAACGACTAGTGTGTGTGTGGATTTCCGTTGTGAGGCAAGTATAAGCACAAGTAGTTTGAACACTTATTGGTATTGCTTTGATTGTGTGTATATTTTACTCTTCTTGTACGAATCATGAATAGACAGCCCTATTGAGTCAGTTTTGTTCTTATCTTTCTGTTTTCAGTCGAGAGCTAGCTATTTCTGTATTTCTGTAACTGTTTCAGGAAATTGACTCAGCGCACTCATGGCTAAACCGTGAACTGTGCTCCGGCTGAGCCGTGAAATGTTTTACGGCTAAGCCGTGACCTTAACCGTAGATCAATACAGGGTGACATCTGAAATAACTGAGAGTTGGCGATTTGCTACTCTTCTACGGCCCAGCCTGATCTAAGCCATACGTTGTACTACGGTTAAGCCATGGAGCAAGATATGGCTGTGCCGTAGAGCAAATTACGGTTGAGCTGTAAATGCGGATGAATAGTTTGGGGAACCTCGGCTTCGCCGCAGTGCAGCTTACGGCTACGCCGTGAGATGCCTACGGCTAAGTCGTATGTTCACTTACGGTTACACCGTACGACCCCTAAGTAATGACTGCAAAGAGTAGGATTAAGGAAGAGACCTGATATGACTCTCATGTTAGAAGGTAGACAATTCGAACATGCCCAATGGAATGTCCGAAGGACATGAATGATCGCGAGGGCTGCGTCTCATTCATGTATGTTATCCAGTTGTTTAGCACCTTCCCATGGGTGTTGGTTTAAGGGACTTTGGTACACTTTCGTATTAAGATGCAACACTTCTCGATGGAACAACTGTGTATCGAATTCCTTAAAACTACATCAGCATGCATGGGTAGAAACGCTGGGTAACTAGGTTAGGATTGGCTCGTAATTGACCTTGATCCGTCGAAGTAAATCTGATCTGCACAGCATATTGCTTTCGGTTTTGCCTTCTGATGTATTCTCTGCTGGATCTCTCGATTCTGTGGGAAATGCAGCAACCCCAGAGCGAAGCCCGGGCAGGAACAATCTACTATTGTAGACCTTATTACTCTTGTGGAGTATGTGAGTTCAGCAATTAGTTGTTAATTGTCTTCATTCATCATTCGTCAGTATTTCTTTGTATTGGTATTGGTTATTTGCATTGTTATGCATATCGATGCACTTCCTATTGTTTGTTTATAGTGATAGATTGTGATATGTGAGATTTATATATGATATTGATCGATGTGCATCATATGCCTTGATTGAGATTATTTTTATATGGCGCTACTGAGCCTCAGCCTCAGGATACCTGACGGGGTTGACTTTGGCTTAGTTTGTATGTTTGCCTCTGTAGAGTGCTTTTGTCCTGGGATTCCGAACCCTGAAAATTAGAGACCCATGCATACCCTGGTCCGGTCGATGGTGTTCTCATTTCGATTGCTCTCGAAAGGGAGAATATGGCCAATGTAGTAGCCACTTTGACTGTTATCTGCTGATGACTCGGATAGCATACTTATTCACATGCATGATTCGCCTAGCATACGAACATGATTTCTACGGATCCTTGCCTTACTACTTATGCTCATTTATTTGATGCAATTTGTGTTATCATCTTATGGCTTATATTTTGCTAAGTCGTTATACTTATGAGTTGTTCTTGGTGTTACAGGCTCAAATCCCTCTTCCGATCCTGTGTCAGTCGACCCGACTCCAGGAGAGGTGCGCGAGGCCCCCTCTGGCCTAGAGGAGTGGACTTGATCCATTCTTCAGAGCGCGGTTTGCATCATTTTGTTCTCCCCAGTCCCTTATGTCCGAGCTGATTTTGGGGATTTTTCTGTACATTGTATTTTGGGTTCGATTGATATCTGTATTTTGATTTTGTGGACTAGTCCCTATATTTTGTTGTACATTGTGTAATCAAATCAATCTAATCTTTTGTAATCATTGTGCCTTTTGTTATCTTGTGGTATGCCTTGATACGTACAGCTTCCGCGTACATTTGTTGCACGAGTGTTGATCCCTTGTGTGTGTATACTTGGACGAGGTCTAGGTGTACATGTACGGGAGTACGTGTGTCATTGGCTAGATCTTCTCTAACCCCCGATTTCTGGGCTCGGGTTGTGACACATGTCTTTTCAAAAGGAAGGAAAGTTTTTGACCAACAAGAAAGATTTATATAGTTTCAAATTACAAGGGATCATAAAATAAACCATGCATGACAAAATAAAACTAACACAAGTCATGAAACCTTAAATGCATTTACATCCTAAAACAAGGCCGAAACATGCTCTTGACGCACTCCATAGGTAAATCAATCAAAGAGTATCTACTATCCACTCGTCTAAGCCTGATGGGACCTCGGAGGCTTCCTCTGAAGTCTCCTCGATTTTCTAGAGATCGGGAGAGAGACTAGAGCCTGCAACACAATGGACAACGAGTGAATAAAACTACTCAGCAAAGTATAAGTATAATTAATGTAATACGCGTTGTATCTAAAAGAATCATTTACATGTGATTATAGAGATGAATTTAGTATACTATGCATGTTGTACAATTAAATAAAGCATGCTATAAGAATCAATTAATAGAAATATTTTACTATTTGGCTATTACATTTGTCATATCCTCCCTCTAGGGATTTTTATATTGAGAACAACATCGACCGGGCCAATGTACAAATGGGTCTCTTCATACATGGAGTCCATAAGCTCCAAAGGCACACTGTAGCCGCACTATTCATATACTGCACCAAAATCAACCCCATAGGGTATCACAAGGCTGAGCTTAGTAGAGCCAGGCCATTTCAAATCATAAGATTAAATTTGAGTAACTCATGCAATTGATGTTCAATTCATTCGTTCAATTCGTGTTTCCTCAATTCAATAATCAATATCAATATAATGCGTATAACAAAAAGCTATTCAAATAAAAGCAATTCATACAATTATCATTTCCATTCACAATCAATAGTGAAATAATAGAAAACAATAGCGATAATCCAATATGCTATGCAATTTAATTGATGAAATCAAGGTAATTTAATAAACCAACTATAATCTAGTTATCCATTGTTTTTTACTGTGTAAGATGATGTAGTTTTAAGTTATCCGATACACAGATGTCTTTCTTTTGGTGTCACATTGTATAAAGGATGTGTGTCGAAGTCCCTTAAACCAACACTCATGGGGAGATGCTTAACAAATGGACAACACCACATGAATAACTCTTAGCCCTCAAGACTTTTCATGGAATTTAATTATTCCATTAGGCCAATTAATAAGATAGAGAGATCCAGGAGCTCCCTACAAGGTCTTGAAACAGCCCCTACTTAATCCTAATTTTAATTGCTTTACAGTTTAGCATGGGTGACCACGACTTAGTCGTGGGCAACCTATGGCTTAGCTGTGATTACTCAGATTTTTCCTCCACATTTACGGTTAAACTGTAATTTGTTCTAAGACTTAGCCGTACTTGTCTTACAACTGAGCCACGACTTATCTACGTCTTAGCTGTAATACATTTCACAACTTAGTCGTAGAAGAAAGTCCTAAATTGTAGCTCTCTGGATTTTGAGTCTTAACTTCACTACGACATAGCTGTAAGCTTCAGATTTTTCTGAAGCAAAATTAATGTAGGTTCAGCTCACTTCAGACCCTTTAACTTGGTTTTTACTAGTATATTCCCTACTCCATTCGGTCATTCTACCATATGAACTTATGAACTTGGTGTTTTAATTCACAACTCATCAGGATTATTAAACATCTCATTTTTAAAGTAGAAATTTAAAGGACAAGAACATGGGGTTGAATGCACATTAAAGGTGCAAAAAAGTTACAAGATACATGAAATACCAATATGTATTTAGCCAAAATTTGCTTATACTTGCATTAGGTTTAAAAATTCAAACTACTACTCTTGCTCTTGGCTCTTGGCTTAATCTTGGGAAGAAGAAGAACACAATGTACTTGACCCTAACATGCCATGCATGAAGGAAGAATAGAATGAATGAGTGCATGTTCGAAAAGAAAGTCTAGTCTTGACCCAGGAGAGTTGTAATGGGAAAAGCTCTTACCTTAGAGATCGATTAAAAGGAAAAGATACTTGAATCCTTTATTTCATAAAATGTAATGAGAATAGAAGACACCGGAGATGATGCTAGGAGCCTCTAATCACACATGCAAACTTCCAATCTCTTGATTTGATGAGAAATGGTGATGGAGGGAAGAAGGATAAGAGTCTTTGAGCAAGAAGAGTATCAGGGAGAGAAGAGATCGAATGGTAACAGTTGGGCTCTTTTATACAGAATAATTTCTTTATAAGAAAGCCCATATTTTTTAAGGTAATTTCAGTTTAAGTTAAATGAGGTTCCAACTACAGCAAATGAATTCATTTGTGTTCGAGTCAAGTACGGAAATTAACAAGCTTAATAAGACGAATACGATGATATCAATATAATATATAAAAGACGCGAAACTTCGATTTCTAAAATTACGAAAAAGGCTTATACTACTTAGTCAAGGTTAAACTTGACCTAAACTCGACTTGTTAGTCTGAATAAGACAAAAGTAAACTAAATCTAACCGAATTAAACGCCAAACATCAATATTTAGGTTGATATTATATTAATTAGCTAATTAGTCACTAAACATGCTTAATTGGGTTTGCTGTGTTACAAGGACCCAATACCTTTTTATTTTCCTCAATTGGACGATATGGATATTCGTTTATATCTAAAAATCGAACAACCATGGGAGTATTTAGTGGATGTGCTTTGTCAATACTAAAGCTTTTTAAGACATTCTTAATATAATTAAACTGATGACTAATATTCCATAAGAACTTTTCTCTATCTACAGGCCGAGACAAAATATTTTGTTTTCCCAAGATATTTCATTTTAAACTCTCTTTTCAAATAATCAGCAGTTATTTCGAGCTCTTCTGGAGTCCCGATCAAATTATGTCATCGACATAAACTATTATTGTTGTAAATTCTTTTAAGGATTTCTTTATGAAGATACATGGGCAAATGAGATTGTTCTCATATCTTTCCTTAAACAAATATTTACTGAGACGATTGTACCACATTCTTCCTGATTGCTTCAAGCCGTACAATGATCGTTTCAATTGTATTGAGTACATACTCTTGGGCTTTGTATCGGCAAAGTAAATCCTTCCTGGATTTTCATATAAATTTTTATGTCTAAATCTCCATACAAGTAAGCGGTTACAACATTCATGAGTCTCATGTCTAAATTTTTAGAAGCCATTAAACTTATCAGATATTTGAATGTTCTTATATCCATAACAAGGGAGTATGTTTCCATATAATTAATATTAGATTTTTACAGGAAACCTTGTGCCACAAGTCTTGCCTTGTATCTAGTAATTTCATTCATTTCGTTTATTTTCCTTAGAAACACCCACATGGTTAACACCTTTTGATGTTTGTACATAGGTCCAAATAAACCATGTTTATTAAGAGATTCTAACTCTACTGTAATGATACTTTTTCTTTTGGCCAATTTTTTATTTGTTGACATTCATTTATAGTACGTGATTATGTATCCCAATCATCATTTTTATATTTCCTTAATATTTGTGTAGCTACCGCATATACAAATTCGTCATCGATGACAATTTTTTTTCTATCAGATCTCTCTCTTGAATCATTATAAAGTATAGAGATTTCTTCATTATCTGGTATCGGTGCCTTTTCAAAGGCTTTTATATTCTTATCAGGAACTTCCTTTACTTTAGAGATAGCAGATTTTGTTATAACTTCTTTAGGAACGTTATGTGTTTCATCAGAAGGAACCTCTTAAGGACTGTTAAGTGTATCTTTGGGAGGATATGATGATGATTGTACATTTCTTTTTCTCCATGGAGCTTTATCTTTGAACGTATAGGTTTGCCACGCTTCTGGCATATTGCAACTTTTTTTATTGCCACTTTCTGGCTTTGTCCTATAGGAACATTAATTTTAACAGGTACATTCATAGCTGGCACATGTGACTTGGTTGCCTTTACTGTATCATTAAATCCATCAGGTATTCTATTTGTAATTTTTTGTAATTGCACAATTGTACGTACTTCATTTTCACATTGTGAAGTACGTGGGTCTAGATGAGCAAAGTTGAAGTATTCTACATTAGTTCACGCCATTCTTTAGGAACAGGTTGTTCTATAGGAACAATACAATCTTTATGAACTATCTTATCTCCCCCTAACGATCGAATTTTGTCTCATCGAATTGACAATCAGCAAAATGGGGAGTAAAAACATCTCTTATCAATGGTTCTAAAAATCAAATAATCGAAGGAGAGTCATAACTTACATAGATTCGCAACCTACATTGTAGTCCCATCTTAATACCCTGAAGGGGTGGTATAGAGATTAGAACCACGTAACCAAATTTATGTAAATGGGAGATATTAGGTTGATGTTCCAATATAAGTTGTGTAGGGAAGTATCGATGGTAGGCTGTGGGTCAGAGTCAAATGAGCATTGATGCATGTAAAACAGTATGTTCTCAAGTACTAATTGGTAATTTGGACTGCATCAGTATAGTTTTAGAAATAAGTTGAATGTGCTTATTTAGGGATTTAACTGAGCCATTATGGGTATGGACATTAGGGACTGAATGCTCGACAACAATGCCAAAAGATGAACAGTAGTCATCGAAGGCCTGTGATGTAAATTCGCCCACATTATCAAGTCGTATAGACTTGATATGATGATCAAGGAAATGGGCTACAAGTTTAATGATTTGGGTCAACAAGCGGACAAAGGTTATATTCTTAGTTGAAAGTAGGCAAACATCTAAGCAACGGGTAGAAGTACCAATCAAAACTATAAAATACCTAAAAGGTCCATAAGGTGGATTTATTGGTCCACATATGTCTCCTTATATTCTTTATATAAAAGATGGAGATTCTAATACAATCTTAATAAAAGAAGGTCGAGTGATTAGTTTTCCTTGTGAACATGATATACATAGATACCTATTAGGTATGGTCAATTTGTAGTTTACGAAGGAGTGCCCAAAAGAGTTAAAAATGATTTTCTTTAACATAATAACCCTAAAGTATCCTAACTTATCGTGCTAAAATAATAAAGTCTGAGGGTTGCTAAGCTTCGGGCTTAACGGTATCGTTTTGTTCAAAATCTAATGTAATTCGACAATAGACATTGTCGTATAATATAACCCTGAAGAGAGTGCACTTAATGTTTCTAGTATTTGCTTATGGTTTCCAATATTAGCAGCGATAAATAACATTTCTTTTTTACCTTGATTAGCAGTTTTTACCTTGATTAGTATCCATTTATTCCGATGTCTTTGAAATTGAGAAAGTTTTTTCGGGAATTACTGGAGAACAATACATTTTTAATAAATAAATGAGTACTATTAGGTAACATCATATGGGCTCTTTTGGAGCCTTCAATTTTTTGCATGGGTCCAACTATGATGGATAACTTTGTGAATTGAATACTAATTCTGAGAAAAATTTCTGATTTTTCAAAATGATGTGTGTTATGGCACTATCTACAAAACAGTGAGTATCCCCAGTTCCGTGATCTATACCTTTAAACAAAGATAATAGAATAATATAACTAAGCAATCACATAAAAGACAAAAAAAAAACATCCATAAAATTTTTCTTAAATTAATAAACTGAAAATAATAAATCATCCATCATAAATATCCATGAAAAATAAATATCTAAAAATATCATTCTAAATAGAGATTCTGCAAAAATAATAATGATAAAAAAAACTTTTTTTGGCCTTTTAGACCATGCCAGGAGGGGTCCCCATCTTAGCATGAAATGCCTCATTACTTGGAGGTTGGCCAGTCTCATTTTCAAGAAAATCTCCAGTCTCCAAGTTTGTGATATCCAACTAGTAATCAACATTTTGTAGGGTTGTATCCCAATCCCAATCTTCTAGATCATTTCTAATCGCGTCTAGAGGAGTTTTTTCATCCACCTCTTCAGGAGAGATTGTTTTTCTCACACCTCCTTCATCTACCTCTACTGGAATTGAAATTGGCATTTACTTTAGGCATTGCCATAGATCCAGTTCGTCTAGAGTTGTAATTATTTATTCAAGACTTTATTATTTTGCTCAGCAATAAGGAGACAAGAAATTAGCTCTGAGTATTTAGAGAAACGTCGTTCACGGTACTGTTGCTGCAAGATTACAATTGATGCGTGGAAAGTGGATAATGTTTTCTCTAACATCTGCTTTTTCATAAATTTTTCCCCATACAATCTTAACAGGAAAATAATGTTGAAAAGAGAATTGTTGTACTCAGATACTAATTTGTAGTCCTAAAATCTTAGATTTAGCCATGCGTTCTGACTGCTAGTAATATGATCACCTTTTGGTGATCAAATCTATCCTTCAGGAATTTTCGAAGACCTGTTGGGTCCTCTTTAGTGAGGCATTTGTTCTTGAGGTCATCATGTATATAATGACGCAAACAGATAAGTTCCAATGGTTTATTATCCGGGGACTCCTTATTACCCTTAACTATCGTCTCTCGAAGTTTCTTGAGTGTACTTTTGCATCCAAATACTAGGATAAATAGTTGTCCTTGGTAATGTTAAGAGCTTTAAATTCAAATTTGACTAAATTCGACATTAGGGAAAAACCGTAAAAAAAATACAAATATGATCATTGATATGCATAAAATGATAAAAGATAAACAATGAAATTTTAAAGCATTCAGAATAAAATCAAGGGATGAGTTAAGTCCGATCAAGTTGGTCGATTTAAACTTAAAAACATCAGGTTGTTAACTTTAATAATCTAAAACAATGGAGTTCTGACAAGGCTTTTGGTTTGATTTGGAACTTCAAGTTCACGAATTAGAACTTTAAGTTCTTTAATTAGAACTTTAGGTTTTATCAATGCTTTGGGCTTGATATTATGGCCTATTAGTTTTATTTCTGGATCTAAATATCAAACCTCAGGTTTGATTAAGAATATGAATTTTCGAGTTCATATTGTGGACTTGAGAATTCCTGTTTTCAGATTTTAATAACCTACAGATCTTCTAATCCAGTTAGAGACGAGCTTCTAGTTCTTACGGAATTGTAGGTCCGTATTAATATATAATTTTAATTTTTTATTTATGATTTTTTCTATCATGACCGCCTCTTGTTAAAAAAATGAACCATTCATCTTCAAATATAAACGAAAATAATGATAAAATTCTATGTATATATTTGTTAATCTAAAAAAGATTAAAAATAAAAAAAATAATTTTTACCATTGATTATGCTGCTTTTAGCTTCCAATGTGTAAATTTGCTTACGAGCTTTTTATAGGTTTAAATAGATTGTTAATAAGATGTTGGATGGCCAAAATACCATAGTTTAAAGTTGGACAGCTAAAATATAATTATTTAAAGTTGGACGGTCGATCTGTAGCTTTGTTTGTGTTACTGCTGTTGTCAGTCACTTTTGTCTTTTGTCTTGCACTTTTTGTCTTTTTATCACTATTGATGAAGGTGCCAATGTCACTGTCTATGTCACAGCTGATGTCATCCTTTTGTCTTTTTATCTTCACGCAGGCCGGCGAAGAAAGGTGATGGGAGAGAACTACCTTTTGTTTACACCTTCTGTCACCTTTGTATTGGTTTTCCCACATCAGATGGCAAAGAAAAATAAATTGGGGGGGGGTCTTGTTCTGCACGTGGATCGAAGCCGAGTGATTGGAGGGCTCATCGTTCCTGCACGTTAAATGATGTGCTTTTTGTTTTTTTTTTTCCTTGCACATGGCATAGTGGGAGGAAGTCCAACTATCAATCTTTTTTTACGAGGACCGAGGGGGTAGGGGAGGGATGGCTTGTGCTAATAATGTATTGAAAGAGAAAGGTAGAGGTAGAAAGAAAAAAAATCTTCTTCTTTAAATGTGATGTGTATATAATAGGGGGGAAAAAAGTCATATTTATAAAATAAGATTGCTTTCTTCCAAACAACCTAATATTGTAGGACTTTAACCCCTTAGCGTTTTCCTTATTTAATATGGTTTTTAATTTGGGCATCCACCTATGATAATATTTCTTAAAATACAAATAGAATTTTTATCTGTTAAGATTTTATTTGTTGAAAATATAGAAAGATGAGGGAGATGCAACAGATGAAATTTGTTTGGGTTTGGTGTTTTGGGTGGTTTGGGGGGTTTTGGGGGAGGAGGAGAGGAGTTTTTTTAGATGAGGAGGAATTGGAGGGTTTGGGAGTGAGAGAGGGGGGGCAGAAAAAGAAGAAGAAGAGGAGGGTCATTTTTGGTAGTATACAATGGCTTTTTAAGTCAGGGACCTAATGTAGCAAAAATTTAGTCCCTCGACCTATCCTAGCGTGGGAAAATAAATAGGGACCAATAATTGAAGTAACCCAACCCCCCCCCCCCCCCCCCCCCCCCCCCCCCCCCAACCTAGGAAAAAATAAAAAAAAACTACTGCACCTCTCAAATGATAAATAATGAAGAAAACAATATTATGGCCCTCATTCATCTTTCAAATGAAAATCCTCAATCTGCCATGCCCAAAGGAATATATATAAAGCCACCACCATGTAATTTAGCTTTAAGCTTTTACTTCTCAAGTTAGGCCCGACCAACTTAAGTACATAACCCATCTTAGGTTCAACTTAATCTAACAAGCCCACCCATCTCTCTCTCTCTCTCTCATGTTTGGCAAAGGAAGAGCTTAAAATTGAAGGGGTAATATGTTGAAGTCATTGCTGACTCAGCACATTCACTAGAGGGGTAGGGCCTGTGGTGTTATGTAGGATAGGTTTCTCTATTAGATTTAGGGCATGTTTGATAAAAGGTGAGGAATCTACAATTTCACGAATTTCTCATGAACGCTAGAAAATGAAAACCCTTATTAAGGATTTTATAGCTGAGGATTTCTCATGTTCTACGTTTGCTTAGAATTATGAAATGATTAAGGATTTCCAGGATTTATGTTTGGCGCTGAACAGTAAAATCTAAAGGTGTTCATGTGTCGGGCTGGACTGGGCTCCAGAATATATAGGCCTTGTCCAACTTCTAAACTTTATGTCCAAGCCCGACTAGTTCCGCATCAGGCCACATGGAGCTGACCCAAGCCCAGCTCGCCTGGAAATTCGAAAGCCGAGTTTAATATATGATTCACAAAGAGAGTAAAATTTTACAATCACAAATGTTGCTTAATTGGTTTGGTGCATGTCTATACATGTAAAACTACTAAAGTTCAAATCCTTTCTTCTATATTTTCTTTTATCCCTTATCAATCGGGCCGGACAGGGCTTTGGACTCGTTATAGCTGTGTCCAAGCCCAACCTTTTTATTAATCAGCCCAAAATATGACATCCGAGCCCAACCAAAGTACTTTTACAAAAGGTCCAAGCCCGAACCAAATCGGGCTAGGCCCAATTCGGGCTCAGGCCACCTAGTCCATGAGAAGTTGTATGTACCCTTTCGAGTAAGGATTTAGCCTTTTATATCCCATGTGTACTCTTAGATATATTTTTATTATCCCTTTTTCAATTGAGTTGAGCCAAGCTTTGGCTCTCTACAGCTAAGTCCAAGCCCGGTCCATATATTAATCAGGCCAAAATATAACATCCGAGCCCAACTTTATTACATAAACTAAAAGCCTAAGCCCGAACCAAATCAAGTTGGGCCCAGTTCGGGCTTGGCCCAACTCGGTCCATGAGAAGCCATGTATAATCTTTTGGGTAAGGATTTAGCCTTTTATTTCCTGTGTGTACTCTTCCATATTTTCTTATTATCCCTTTTTTAATCGGGTTCGGCTAGGCTTTGGGCTCTCTACAACTAAGTCCAAGCATCACATTTATTAAGCGGGCCAAAATATGACATCCAAGCCTAGGCCAAATTGGGCTAGGCCTGGTTTAGGCTTGAGCTAGCCTGATCCATGAGAAGTTATGTGTACTCTTTTAGGTGAGAATTTAGCCTTGTATATTCCTTGCTTTGGATGAGATGATTTGAAAATCCGAAGAAGGGGAGGTAAACCTTGGGAATCACAAGAAGTGAGGATTTGATTCTGTCAAAATTATTGAAAATTTGCCAACACCAAACATAGATATTGATAAATACCCTAGAAACATGCCCTTGGGGTTTTTCCTTGTGTGATCTGTTTCCTATTTTAGTTTGGTTTTTAGTTGACCAAATCAAGTTAGGGTTTCTACTTATTGGTGCATGGGCTGAACTAGGTAGAGCCACCCGTGTCCCCTAAAATTTAGGAAAAACTTATTCTATAGCGGCTCCTCCAAGGCAATTCTAGTTCCGCCCCTCTATTAGTGCATTCAATGGGATTACATAAAATACAATAAACAAAGAGTTTGTATTGTGTTCTCAATTCTTCCCTGCTCCATCCACAGATATGGCCAATAAAAAAAAGAGAAATGGTAGTTTGAAAACAGAAGATGGAATTTCAACGAGAATGAGATAAAGGCAATGAGGTGGCCGAGTACTGATGAGGGATGATGGTCTGGTGGGCGTTCCAAAACATATAAACATAAAGTACCTAGATGAGGCCAATCAAAGTTGGGGAATGACTAGTAGAGGGTGTTTTGGTAAAAGGCCTTTTTTTTTTTTTTTTTCTAAAGAGATGGTAAAGGGCTTAGTAGAAGGTTTGATGATCCCCATATATATAGGGGTTCATTTGGAGAAATTACAATGGGTCAAGTTTGGGTAAGCTACAAAAACCAGATCGTAGATTTCTTTTTTTTAGAATTTCTCAAATTTCGGGCACCTTAAGCCAAATAAAGGGTACCTAAAAGATGATTAGAAACAAGAGTCAGTTGGATAGGCTTGTAGGTCCCATTAGATTAGGAACAAAGGTTCCGATTGATATTGGTTGAGTTTGAAGATGAAAACAAATACTCCATATTATAGGCTCTTTAATTTTTTCCTCTGTCAGTGCTATAATTTTTTTTTCCTTCTTTTGGCTAGTTTTTAGTGCTATAAATTGCTTGATGAAAGGCGGAGAGAGATTCTGATGGTGTCATTGAAGCTCATGGAATCTATTCAAGGCCTTTCCATAAGAAAACAAATTTTAACCATAAGAGACTGAGTAATTTATTTCTCAATGGAGAACTTGAAACATCTAGCCCACACCCGGAAATCTTAGGATCTATTTTTGTAAGAGGATTTTGTACTATGTATATATATTTGCTTTAACAAGAGAGAAAAAATCGTACATTCTTGTGATGTATAAAATCAAAATTGTTTTTCTTGAAGAATCATAGCCCAATTTTCCTTTTTGATAAAAAAAGCATTTTTAATGCATCAAACTATAAAACAATGGATCGCAAAGAACATGAGAATAATTTTTCTCTTTAATGCCATCAAACCCTAGAAAGGATTCATTTATTTGTGGATTTGGGTTTTCATGTTGATTTCTACCCCTTGCATGGGAAGTTGAAATCCATTTTTATCAAAGAAGATCAATTCATTTTTTTTATAACTTTTATGCTAAGAAAAATCTATTGCACCAAACAGCTGAAGAAGAAGCTGAATAATTTTCCTCTCTATTACCCTATTCCAGTTTGCTTAGTTAGTGGTCTTCCATACCGGGTCTTGGCTATGCTGGGAATTTCCAGTGGTGTTTCAGAGCATGTCTCTAGAACATTTTTTTGTAGTGTATTCCAAATAGTAGCCCACATGAGAAACTTTTTCAACTTTTTGAATTCTCACAACTTTTGCATTGTAAATACTAAAGTGGGATTGAGCAATTGATTTAGGGATGGCAATGGGGCAAGTTAGACATGGATTTGCCAGATTTGAACTCGACCCGATTGGTATTTCTACCATACCACACTCACACCAACCGGTACTGAGTTTGATAATTCTGATACCCCATGTAAGACATGAGTTGGATCGGATTTGTTTTTGTTTTATTTAATATTTTCAAAAAATATGAAAAATCCATGTCCTAGGGAGATTTTAATCCATGGGCTATCCTTCCAGCCCATCCGAGTCCGAATGAGCTGCTCTCCATCAATCCATCACGGGAAACTGCACGGAACGTAGCGTGACCAGTTACGACAAACAAGACATAAAGACTCCTGATTCCTGATTGTGTTATAATGGGGACAAAAGAAGAGCGGGCCCCACCACATTCCCAGCCGACCACACACGTGTAGGATAGCACACTGTAGCCAGTGGTCCCACCCATGACAGACAACTCTGCCAGGTGCGTGCACTGACCGACAATGAACTCAGCATCTGACTCGGCCTCCACATCCGGTGGGGCCCACCCCAATCAACCTCTATTCTGCCCAGGCAAGCCAAATTCCAAACAACCACCATCCATTTTCCTCCAGAAGTTGATTTGATCCCAACCGCCCACGTCAAGCAACAGTGGTTAGCTGAGAATGTTGGATGATTCAAGAGAGAGGGCTGAGCGTTGTGTTATTTAATGGATTTGGTTGGTGGCAAGGAAAAAGATATTTTGTCATGGAATCCGGGGATGTAAATGTAATCCAAGAATCCAAAATCAGCTGTCAATGGGACTTTGAGAGGCGTGATGTCTTTGTTTGAACTTTTTTCTGACAGTTTTCAAGGCTTTTCCGCCGAATTTGGAGATGCCCATATGTTCTAAATCAACGGCTCTAGTTATCTGTTCAGCCAATACCTGGATCCAATCATTTACCTATAAATACTAGCTAATGTGTGGCTTGCCTATCTAGGCGTCTGATCTAAGCCTAACGGATTTAAAACTTAAAATATACTATCTAGTTTCGAATCATCAAAAGCATCATAACTGTTAAATGGAGAAGAGATTTACTAGTTTTGTTTTTCATGGGTTCTTCCTCTAATCATTAGCCCATAGCAGTGGCATTTATGGCTACTAGGCAAATTTTTTATGGAGGAATTTAAAAAGAGGTCGAAAGTTGAGGAGGTTCGCTTCAAGATTAGTTTGGAAAAAAATGCAGAACATATCGACCGGGGTTTTTATAGATTACATGCTTCACAAATTTGGGTTTGGGAAAATATGGTGTGGGTGGATGCAAGAATGTCTACCTACTACTTTATTCTTTGTTCTAATTAATGGGTCTTTATCGCGGTTGTTTAAAGCCTCAAGAGGGATTCGTCAAGGAAATCTCCTATCTCCTTTTTATATTTACAGTTATGGTGGAAGTCTTGGGTATACTGGTGGTGAGAGCTAAAGAATTGGGGGCAAATTCTGGCGTTGAGGTGGTTTGAGATGGGGAGGTAGTGTCACACTTACAATTTACTTATTACACCATTCTTTTTAGTTCCTCTAAAAAGGATGAAATTCTCATGTTGAAAAGAATTTTAAGGTATTTTCAGTTGGTTTTAGGTTTAAAGATGAATATGTCCAAGAGCTTGTTGGTAGGTATTAGATGTTCCAAATGTTCAATTCATTCCTTGGCATCCTTGATTCGTTATAAAGTGAGTAAGCTTCCAACTGCATATCTTGGTCTTTCTATTGGGGCAAAGTCGTAATACAAATCCCTATGCGTTCTAGTTAGATTTCGAGAAGAATTTGTCTACTTGGACAAATTAATACTTATCTTTAGGTAGTAAAATCACGCTTATTAAAGCTTGTTTGTCTAATATCCCGGTGTATTATATGTTACTTTTTAAGATGACAAAAGCATTGTAGAGAGGGTAGATCACTTATGTAGGAATTTCTTATGGGATGGTTAGGGTGATAAGAAGAAACTACATTTGATCAAATGGTGTGACGTGATTAAACTAAGACAGAATAGGGGATTGGGTCTTAGCAGTTTGGAGAATAAAAACAAGGTTCTTTTAATCAAATGGTGGTGGCCAAATCCTGGCCCTAGATTCCGCAAGTCAGGATTATCAGGTGCTATTGCTTTAGTAGTGGGCGTATCTTTTATTAGTGGGGAAGAGTCGTTGAAAGGGGGAGGCTTTATGGTGGGAGAGGGAATTGATGTGAGGTTCGATCTAGTTGGATGATTGGATAGGAGTTGATCCTTTGTGTAACCTTTTCCAAAGGATCTTTCGAGTGGTTACTAACAAGGAAATAGCTGTCAATGATTGTTATGAGGTAAGAGATGAGAGCTTTGTGTGAGGTGCCACTTTTCGAAGGAGTCTTTGAACTTCAAAGGGGGTCTAATATAGGGAGCTTTTTAGTATTCTTTTTTATTATTTATTTATTTATTTTTGTTGTGTAGTGATTCAAAGGCTTCTACAATTTGGAAACCTTTCACTTCCAGGAATTTCTTGACCGAAGTTTTTTATTTAGCCTTGAGGGTATCAATCCTTCTAGATCTTCTTCTTCTTTAGTCTAGGTAAGTTTGGTCCCCCCCTAGGGTTGAGGTCTTCTCTTGGTTAGCAATTGTGGCAAACGTTTCTATAGAGTACAATTTGAGAAAAACAAGGACGACGACATCTATTATCTCTAACATTTGTGTGATTATCATAAGGAGGAATCAATCAATCACCTTTATCTTCACTATGAGGATGCGGCTTTTGTATGAAATCACTTCTTACATAGGTGTGGGATCACATGGTGCTGCTCAAAGTATATCGCAAATGCAGTAGAGTCTTGGGTGGGAGGTCATTTTGTTGGATGTGGTTGCATTCTTTGGAAGATGCTTACTTTCGCCATTTTGTAGTCCATTTGGAAATAAAGGAACGACATGATCTTCAAGCGGATTTCCTCTTTTCCATCGAAGTTGATTGCTTTGATTATTATAAAGGTTACTAAGTGGGCTTTGATTGGGGAGGTCTTTTCAAATTTTACTCTTGATAATATCACTATTAATTGGGAAGAATGTATGGGGTCTGGTCCCCTTAAGGTAAGAAAGTTTATTCTTTAGTCTTCCCCTCCTCCGGGTTTTTAAAAATTTAAGGTTGACGGTGCAGTGAGAGATAAGTCAAGGCCAGCGTGAATTGGAGGAGTGTTTCAAAATTATAAGGGAGATGTCCTCTTGATGTTCTCTCAATATGTAGGAATTTGTGAGTCTAACGAGGCAGAGGCTTTGGTGATTTTAGAAACTCTTTGATGCTTTGTGAGAAACTTTAATGGTGAGTTTATTGTGGATAGTGATTCTACTAATGCAATTGCTTGGGTATCCTATCAAAGAGCCAACCCTTGGAAGTTTTAGATGAAATTTGGCATCTTTTTACCAAGATTAATGTTGCTTTCTGCCATGAGCTAAGATCTGCCAATTTTATGGTTGATGCTCTAGCCAAACACGGGGTTGGGCGAGTTGTTCCTTGGGATGATGTTATTTTGTAATCTATTGTCTTACAGTACATTGCTCTTAAACATCTACTCTCTCGGTATTCTTGTTGTCTCTCTTTTTTTTTCCTTTCTTATACTTTTCTTTTATTAATGCAGATTTTCTCATTCCCGATAAAAAAAATGGGAGAATTTTCTCATGTGCAGAAATTTTTTATGTCTCTAATTCAAGAATTCTTCTTTGTGTGATATTGATAATTTGAAGAGAAGGAAAGTATTAAGTGTGAACTCTAGTGCTATATGCTATGGAAGGTTAGCTTTGGGAATAATAAAAATTACTTTGTCCCAGTGACTGCCCAAAGGAAAAAGGAAAAAAGAAAATATAAAAAAAGTAGAATTCATTTCTTCCATCTTATACAATGCATTAGCTAATGATCAATTTAAACATCTTTCAATATTAAAAAAAATACTCAACTTATCCATGATCCGTCAATAGATTGTATAAAGATAAAAGGTGTACTTTAAGAACAATTAAATTGTAAGGCTCAAACATTGTCACCTTAACAGTTATGATGATTCGATTAAAGTGATAATCAACCTCAAATCCGTAGCATGCCCATCTCATTTTCATATGGTGGGCTCCACATAGTTTTATAGGCTTTTAAAAGATAAAACTTATGGGGAATTTTACAAAAAACAGCATTAAATATTTCAATATTTTTAAAAGCATCCTCAAATACATATAATGTCTAAAAGCATTTTATACAGTAAATTTTGAAAATTTCCAAATAAAATTGTCCTTTTTTTATTTTCTCACAACATCAAGAATCGACAACATTCATATATTGAGTCTTTTCTCGACTACTTACTTGTATCTAACTAAAATTTTGTCTTTTCCTTTCCTTCTCATGATATTGAGAATCCACAATACTCACATATTAAATCTTTTCTCGACATTGCGACTTACCTATATTTGACTAAAATTTTTGCATTTATTCTCATTCTCACAATATTAAGAATCAACAACATTCACACAGAGTCTTTTTTTGATATCACAATTTACCTCTATTTGACTAAAATTTTGCCATTTTCTCTCCTTCTCACAATATCGAGAATTGATAACACTCACATATTGAGTCTTTTCTCGACATCACAACTTACTTGTATCTAACTAGAAGTTTTTCCTTTCATTTTCTTCTTGCGATAGAGAGAATTGACAATATTCACACATTGAGTTTTTTCTCGACATATTGACTTATCTATATCTGACTAAAATTTTTTTATCGTTACTGTTGAACATTTGCAGTTGATTATGAGCATTCTCTAGCTATTTAGGTAGTAAAATCTTAGTTTATAGTTGATATTAGACTGAAAAAATTTCTACTAAGATGGTCCTTACTTCATTCTGCCTTTCCAGAGGGAATATATTCTCTTAGTAAAGTAGTAGTCATGAGTACTTATATAAAAACCTTTCTGGGTGGAGATTTAAACTTTTGAGATTGCAATTTTCATCTTAAGCATGCAACTATATATATCAACCTCGTAAGTAGCATATTAACCATGTAATCCATAATCTATAGTGACAAAAATTAGAGTAGATTTTGAGTTAAAAACTAAATGTTTATATCAGTGGCATTTTTTTAGTATAATTTCAAGTGTAAACTGGGTCTTTATTGCCTAAATGGTTAGAGAATGTTTATCATCAACGACATATGTTCAATATTGACGATAACAAAATTTTAATCAGATACAGGTAAATCGTAATATCAAGAAAAGACTCAATGTGTAAATCTTATTGATTCTCGATATCGCAAGAACGAAACAAAAGGGCAAAATTTTAGTCAGATACAAGTAAATTGCGATGTTGAGAAGAGACTCAATTATGAATATTGTCAATTCTCGATATCGAGAGAATGAAAGAAACGAGCAATTTTGCCCTAGAAACTTCAAAGACTACCATATAAGTTGCTTTTTGATATTATATATATTTTAAGATGCTTTTGGAAGTATTGAGATATTTGAAGCTTCTTTTTGTAAAAGCCTCAAACTTATGTATAGAATTTTATAGGCATTTATGGCACTTGTAATAGCACTTTAAAAAGACTAAAAGATCAAGTTAGCTTATGCAAAGCTCAAAGATCAAGTAAACATATGCATAGACAAGAGACTGTCCCGTTTTGTTTTCTTTTTTTGTTTTTTTTTTTTTTTTTTCATTCTTTGGTTGAAATGAAATGTACTGCTATATCAGTTTCTCATTGAATTTATAAAATTCCAGTGGCACTCACCCATCAATAGCATACCACTAATATCAAATAGTTCAAATCAACCTTCAAAATAGATGCAATGGGTGCCAATCAGGTAGATAGTGTAAAAATGTGAACGATCAAATATCTTTTCTAAAACACACAAAGTATTGACCTAATTAGTAACAAGAGATAACTTAGTGTTAAGTGTGTCTCATCTCATACGCATGTCCAGGGATTAATCCTAGATAGGTCGTTAATGTTACATATTTTAATTTGCATTTCACAAATTGTAAGTAACTAGCACAATAACCTGTGCTAAGCACGGGCATCTCTCCTGTGGGTAGGGTCCATCCTCTATATAATTAGTTTTGAGATATTTTGATAAGAGAATACACATACATTTATGTGTGATAGTGGTTTGGTGAGGTTATGACTTCAAAGACTTATATATTTTTTAGCTTTTTACAAATGCTCAATAAAAAGTCAAAATTAAAAGGAATTTGGTTAAAATTGAATACAAAACCATTGTCTTGAAAATATTATAATACTCCCTTTTTCCCAAATCAGCATCATCATCATCATCATCAAAGCCTTATCCCAACTATGTTGGGGTCGGCTACATGAATTCTGTTTCTCCATTCCGTTATATTTTAAGCCAATTTTCTCAGAATTCATGTTTGGGTTATGACAAAGTTTTACATTGGCTATCACCTACCTAACGCAACCCTCCTCATTTACCCGGGCTTGGGACCGGTAGCAAAAACTGGCGGAGTTAAGCTACATAACGCAACCCTTTTTCCCAAATATAAAAACAAAAAGTTCTTATGTTATCCATACTTCTTATCATCCATACATTTATCCAATTCTTACCATCTTATCATTTTTGTCAAGCTACATGATCCTTAGCTCTCAGAATTCTAAAAGTAATTAGCTTTAACTAAAAGAGCAACCGGATTTGGCAGCTTTTTTTTTAATGATAAACTTTACAATATAATTGCAAAGGAATATCCAAAGTCTCCCATTATGAATAAAATGGGCATGGAATGAATTTTTTATTCATGTTCCAGATCCCTGCATATAGGATCTGGAAACTTTAGATCATCTGCCATGAGGATCCTAATTAAGGATAATTACATTCCTATATTAAAAATTATGTATTTAAAATATAACTTAAGTTAAACTAGCAAAGAAGGCCCGTGCTAAGCTTGGGCAAAAAAAAAATCACTTTCTTCATCTATCACTTTTTTAACAATATAATGCTCATATAACCATGCGATCTCCATCTTTCTACTTCATAGGTGATACCATAATCATGTGTACGCCATTACTACTTCAAAATAACAATAAACCCAATAAAATTTAATAGTAATTAATAGAATATTTTTTTGTATTGAAACATTAATCAATAGAAGAAATTATAATACCAATAAAAATAGACCAATTTGTTAAAAAAATATTCCTATTACCTGGTATGACCATAAATCACAAACATGTTAAAAAAAGAGAATAAAGTAAACAACTTTAATGGAGAGAATCACAAAAATCATAAGAAATTAACAATTGTACATTCCTTCAAAATAATATCTAAGAAATTAAGCGAAACAATGAACAAATCAAACTCATGCTCGAAGCCATGCAAACAGCTATTGTTCTAATGAAGATGCTCCATCCCTGCAAGATAAAAATCACAATAGCCTCAAAACCCTAGCATCAATCACTTAAAATCATATAAAAATAGGGAAAAGAAGAAGAAGAAGAAGATGAGGAGGAAGAAGAATCAGAGAGAGAGAGAGAGAGAGAGAGAGAGAGAGAGAGAGAGAGAGAGCAAAGAGGATTTGAGAAAAAGATGAAAAAGAAAAAATTATCTTGCCAGTGCTGGTGTTAAAAAGCTTTCTAACAGTGATCAGGGTTGATATTATATAATACAACAAACCAAGCTTTAGGGACGAAGATGAAGGGCAGCCTTGTAGCAAGGCCATGGATCGGCTATAGATCGATCGAGAGAGTTGTTAGAAGCTATACATTTACTAATTATTGTAAGAAATCGATGATGAAGGGTTTTTGTATGTTAGTTTCACAAATAGGAAAAAGGCAGAAAATAAATTGACAAAAGTTAGAGGACACTATGAGAAAACATTTAGAGGAGTAATGAGCAATTACTTACAGATGAGATGAGAGAAAATTAATCAATGGTGCGTAATAAATTCTCTATGGATGCTTTTAAGACTAAAGGAAAATTGGAGAGGAGTTATTGTAGAAGTTATGAAATAGTAAAAAAAAAATAATGACGTCAAAATCAATTAAAAATTGGCAATTGCAATTGTCAATTGGATTCAACCAGCTTAATATATTATAATTGCCTATTGGATGACTTTGAAGGGATTATGAGCTCGTTTCTTTACTAGAATTCAAAGAATTTATATATAGAGAATTTTAAAATTTTGAAACATTGTAGAATTTCTTAATGCTCGATTGTATTGAATCTAAAAAAATGTTTTAAACTTCAACGCTGTTAAATGAGGGGTTAACATGATTTGTAGGAATGAATCTAAGTAGGACTGGAATTTATGTAGAAATTCTCTCTCTCTCTCTCTCTCATGTTGGCTCACACATTAGACATGTTTCTAACCACTGTAGACACAATTGGGACAGATGAAGCTGATTACCTAAATACAGAAAGGAACACAACCCATAAATATCGACATGGAACCAAGTTCAAAAGAAAGATAAGATGAAAATAATATAGTCATAAGTCATGGTTTTAACATATAGTTTTAGCCCTTGAAGGAATGAAAATGTCAACATAAGGTGCCACAAAGCTTTTTAATGGGTAACAAAATTTTTATGAATTTTCTTTGTACTAAGAATATTTTGGAAGGAAGGATAAGCCTGAAATGGTGGCAATGACATTTTCACAGGATAAGACTGAAATGGTGGCAATGACATTTTCGCAATTATTGAATGAAATATATGGCATTTGGCTGGACTGAAAGCAACACTTACAAACCCACTTGATTGCTCAAGTTCAATCTACAATTCTTGTCTTATTAATTAAGTGGCATATTTAATCTTACAGAACAGGTTCCATTGATTACGGCAACTGTAGCCAACTGGAAGTTGTACAATGGTCGACCCATATTTGAAACTTCCTTATTGTGGGTCATTTGTTTGTCCCATAGGATCCGCAAGACCCCGTATACCATTATTTGGTTCATCATATCTTTTCATAACAAGGTGGTAATTTTGTATAGTTTACTAGTTATGTTGGTGGTTTAATGCATTATTAGCAAATTAAATGTATCCATGCTTAACACGGGCAATATGATTTGTGACAGTAAATGGGAGTTTTTTAATTTATTACAATAGTTAAACTTAATATTGCTATTGAATTATTTAGATCTTGTGCTTGGATTATAGCATTCTTTCTCACGAATGAAAATAAAAATGACCATAAGTAAAATACGACATGTTGATGTTTAAAAAGGAGAAACATATAATACATCAATGTAAAAGCTATATGAAAATTAGAAACTAACATAAATTCGTGTCAAAAGTTGTCAAATAAATAAAAGTAAATGTATTACTTGATAATAAACTTAATATTTTATATATTTTTTGTGATTAGAAATAAATTAGTTATAAATAAGATTAAGATTGACATGTGCATTAATATATTTTCTAAATTGATGTCCAAGATACATAGAAAATATAACTGAATATAAATAAGAAATTTCAAGGATTGCAAGCCAAAGAATCTTGAGAAAATAATTGCAGGAAAAAAGGTCATACCCTGACTTCATAGCCGTATCTTCAACTTTGTGTGAGGAAAGATGAAAAGAACAAAATTCAAGCCTTTTCGAATTTCATCTTTGTAGTAAAAGACAAGCACAAAAGTCTTCTTATGCAAATTAGTTATGTGGGTGGTTACATTAGAAAAAAATTATGATGTAAAAGTGACTTGTTTCATGATGAGTGTAACACTCCGACCCGATTTGATCCGGATTAGTGGATAATTGTGTGCGATTTTATCGCTAAGAGTGTTTTGATTTTGTTTTCTGGGGCTTTGAGTCTTAGAGAGATTGTTTGGGTTGAGTTGACTCAGTTTAGGTAGTTCGAGCCCTTTTTCGTAATTTTGGCTTTTGATTGACCTTGTCAGTTTTGCGTCATTCTGACGTCATCGCGTGTATTTCGTTGAGCTTGTCGATCTTCATAACTGTCTTGGATCCGAATGATTTCGTTTGCTCTCGTTGGACCGTCATTTGACTCAAACTGATATTTGTATAAGCTGTTTGGACTTATATGTAATTTTGGACTCATTTTAAGTTACAAATATCCTACCAACTCCTTTCTTTCTCTCTCGATCGTTCTCTGTCTCTCTCAGTCGTCTCTCTCTCGTTCAGCTCTTCTCTCTCACTCCTTTTCCTTCCTGTTTGTTGCACGTGAGGGAGAGAGGAGCCAAGTTTGTGTGTGTTTCCCGGTGGACTGAGCCAAGCAACGGTCGTGTGCGTGTGAATTTCGTCTGTGAGGCAAGTATAAGCCCAAGTAGTATGAACACCGATTGATATTGATTTGATTGTTGTGTTTTTATTCTTCAGTGTGTTTCTCAGTGTTAGACAGCCCTATTGAACCCATTTTGCTGTTATTTTCCTGTTTTCGGTCGAAAGACTCATTTTCTGTATGTCTGTAACGATTCCAGAAAAATGAATCCGTGCACTCACGGCTACACCGTGAAATGTGCTACGGCTAAGCCGTGAAGTGGCTTACGGCTAAGCGGAGACCCAGCCGTAACCCTAACCGTAGAACAGTACAGACTGACATTTGAAAATAACTGAGAGTTGGCAAAATGCCATTCTTCTATGGCCCAGCCTGATCTAAGCCGTATATTGTCTTACGGCTAAGCCGTGGACTAGGATACGGTTGCGCCGTAGAGTAAAATACGGTTGAGCCGTAAATCCGGATGGACATTTTGGGGAACCTCGGCTCAGCCGCAGTGCATATTACGGCTAAGCCGTAAGATGCTTCGGCTAAGCCGTAAGGTCACCTACGGCTACATCGTGAGACCCTAAGAATTGAATAAAAAGGACTAGGTTTAAGCAAAAGACCGTATATGACTTTCATGTTCGAATGTAGCGAACCTGAACATGCCCAATGGAATGTCTGAATGACATGAATGATCTCGAGGGCTGCGAATCATTCATGACAGTTATCCAGCTGTTTAGCACCTCCCCATGGGTGTTGGTTTAAGGGACTTCGGTGCACACTCCAGACACTGCAACACTAGACAATGGTGCATCGGACAACTTAAAACTACATCAACATGCACAGTTAGAAACACTGGATAATTAGGTTAGGATTGGCTTGTAATTGACTTTGATTCGTATTGATTTGTTTGATTTGTACAGCATATTGACTTCGGTTATGCCCTCTTATGTGTTCTGCGCTGGACCTCTCGATTCTGTGGGAAATGCAGCAACCCCAGAGCGAAGCCCGGGCGGGACCATTCTATTATTGTGTTTTATCGTTGCTCCACAGGAGTACTTGAGTACTTGAGTTCTGAGTCAGTGATTGTGATTGATACTCATTGTCAGCACTTCTTTTATTTGCTTGTGTACAGACAGTATCTGTATCTGCTTATTCGTATTCAGTATCAGTACATGTGATGCACTTTCTATTGTTCGTTTAATGTGATATGTGAGATCTGTATGGATATGATTGCTTGTTTGAGGTGCATCATCTGATTTGTTTGTGATTGTTATATGGCACTACTGAGCCTCAGCCTTAGGATACCCGACGGGGTTAACTTTGGTTTAATTTATGTGTTTGCCTCTGCAGAGTGTTCTGTCCTGAGACTCCGGACCCCAGGAACTAGAGACCCATGCGTACCCTGGCCCGATCGCTGGTGTTCTCATTCCGACTGCTCTCGAAAGGGAGAATATGGCCAATGCAGTAGCCACTTTGACTGTTATCTGTATATGATTCTGATAGCATGCTTATTCGTTTGCATATTTGCTTAGTATACAAACATGATTTCTATGGATCTTGCACTGTGACTATTACTCATGATTAGACACAATTCGTGTTATCTTCTTGCGGCTTATATTTTGCTAAGTCGTTGTACTTATGAGTTGTCTCTGTGTGTTGCAGGCTTAGATCCCTCTTCCGATCCTGCGTCGGTCGACCCGACTCCAGGAGAGGATCGCGAGGCCCCCTCCGGCCTAGAGGAGTGGACTTGATCCATCCTCCAGAGTACGGTTTGCATCATTTTGTTTTTCCCCATTCATTTGAGTTTGAGTCTATTGAGGGGATTTTTCTGTAATTGTACCGTGGGCTTGATTTGTATCTGTATTTTGATCTTTGTAAGCCCTCTTTAGTATCATACGTTCTTGTAATTGTTCTTGTCATCAGTCTAATGTTTTGGAATCTCTTATGTCATTCTGGTATGTTGTGGTATGCCTTGATACGTACAGTTTCCGCGTACAGTTATTTTGCACGTGTGAATGATCCCTTGTGTGTGTATGCTTGGACGGGGTCTAAGTGTACGTGCACGGGAGTACGTGTGTCATTGGTTAGACTTTCTCTGACCCCCGGTCCCTAGGCTCGGGTTGTGACAATGAGATAGGAAGTCATAGGAGTAAGATAAAAAAGTAAAAAGTTGGGGAGTAGCAGAGGATGTGCAAGATCTGAAAAAAAATGCGAATGTGACTTCCAATCAAAATTTTAACTGACACTACAACAGGTATTGTCTTAGGCGACGAAAACTTTTGTCGCCTAAACTCCAAATTTCGTCGCCTTTAGTATAGGCGACGAAAAATATTCGTCGCTAATGTCCCCGCCATAGATTCGTCGACAATGCTGTTTGGCAACAAAATCTTAATTGCGTCGCTACTTAGCAACGAAATTTTAATTTCGTCGCAATTTGGCGACAACGCGATTTCGTCGCTAATTCGTTGCCTAAAACTAACTTTCCGTCGCCAAATTTATTTGCACAGTGAAGGTGGGACTTTTTAGCGACGAAAAAGAATAACATAGGCGACGAAATATTTCGTCGCCAATTGCCCAATACGTCTCGTCCCCTACAGATGAGGATCAAATTTCCGCTGCCGGCCCTACATTGCACCGGCTGTGAACAAAAAAGGCTAATGGTGGTCCTTCTGTAGCCTTGGCTCATTTCATGGTCCATCTGGCCATTGAAAACAACACCACCAATCACTTGAAGCCCTTCCAATTTACTAGGAATAGATGGGTGAAGCTAGTCGTCATAACCACAAAGTGAAATTCTAGACGTCACTCTATATCTACAATCACTATTCATGCGGATGCTAGTGACTGACAACATACATCAACTACAATAATCTAAGAAGACGAGTATTGAGTTCTGCTTTCATATGAATTTGATGCTGGCCATCCTCGAGAGCTTTACATAGAACATTAGAACTACAATCCAGCTAAAACATGCCCCATTTGAGCACTGACCTTGGGCCCCATTTATTTACATCATTGTGCAAAAGAGACCCAGAGAAACAATAGAAATGATGATGATAAACAATCAAACCAACGACTGCAACAAAATCCAATTAGAAAAGATAAGGTCAGGCCAAGAAGGTCAGGCCAAGAAGGTGAGACTTCATTAAGACTTGGGTCTATAGTTTTCTGAGCTAGTGGGTCAACCAGACTCAACTGGTTACTTGGCCAAGTTTACCATGGTCCATGACACCCGTTGGGTTGACCAAACTGCTCAGTAAATAACTTTTATTATAAATATACACATTCAGCAAAACAGAGAAAGGCATAGAAAAAATTATAAGCATATATATTGGCTATAGAAAATCTAGATAAATCATAAATCTCGTTATTCAAGTAAGTGGAATAAGCAACATGGTTGGTAGATGACCAGTCATTCCCTTGTGTCATGAGGGCAAACAATGTAGCCAACTATATACTCAGATCTTGTGCCATGAGGGCAAACAATGTAGCCAACTATATACTCAGATCTTTGGAAACAATGTACTCCAGTTTAGGTAATTATACAGAATCCCCCTTGACTGATACTTGAGCTCAGGATTTTCTTGAGCTTTGCAGCTAATAAAAGTATGTGAAGCAAACACCAGTTGGGCTGTCAGCAAATACCAGTTGGGCTACACTATCAAGTTGCAAATACGGTTGGGATACTGCTTAACATGGTCATATTTATGATCTGTAACCACAGCCATACCAAATATTAAATATTTTCGATTTGAACTAGAACAGATCCTTCTATAAAATAAAAATAAAAAAAACCATTTAAAGCAGATATTTGTGAAGTTGTGTTGTGAGGATCATCTCTTCTGGTTGAATATTGTTCCTTTTTAACTTTTTTAAACTATTCAGTAAAAACTCCAGTAGTCAGAATGTCAGCAAATTACAGTTTCCTCACCTGGCTTATATAATCAAAACTAATCGCACTATATTGGCCTTCTAAATAACAATGACAAAAAACACCCCCGCCAAACAAACTCTCTCTCTCTCTCTCTCTAAAGAATTCCAGTTCCACTTCTCAAAGATGTGAAGAAGTTGTTACCTCAACTGTCAGCACAAGTCCTGTCACTTTCCACACCATTTGCATTAAGCATATGCTTCTCTCTCCAAATTGCATGCACTTCATTAGTTCGGAACCTCTGGGTGAAGGTTGATTCTTCTAGTGGGGTTGCTAACCCATTGGCATAAGCAAGGAGACCAGTATATGCTATCATTGCCCCATTGTCTACGCAATACCTCTCATCAGTTGCAAATAGCCTGCCACCCGTCTCAGAGCACATTATTCGCATCATCTCTTGCAACCGCTCGTTACATCCCACACCACCAACAATAAGAACATCTTTTATGTCACAGTGTGCCTGGCACGCTCTGTAATTTCAACAAGCATTGCAAACACTGTTTCCTGTATCATAAAAGGGGACAATAACATGGGAGATTCATTGCAAGAGAAATGACATGGGTTATCCAGAATACAGCAAACATGATAAAAGTCACATCTTTACAGACCATACGCAAATGGTACGCCAATCCTCTAAAAAGTGATAAATCCACACCATAACACATCATCTTCCTAAAATATATGATTTGGACACAAAATATATGTTGTCATATTATTCTTACAAAATAGCTCTATTCGATTCAGTTACATACTATAACACTCCGATTCCCTTTGAGCCGGATTAGTGGCTCATTAGTGTGCTTTTCTATTGTTTAATCCTTTTGGACTTGGTTTCGGGTCTTGGATAGGCAGTTGAGTAACATTTGACCTGCGATAGGTAGTTCTAAGCCCTTTTTCGTAATTTTGCTTTTGCTTAGAGTGTTTCATATTTGCATCATCTTGGTGTCAGCACGTGTATTTTGTTGAGCTCATTGTTTCCCATAACTGCCTCAGACCCATTCGGAGTCAATTGGAGAAGTTGGACCCTCGTGTGACTTGATTTGTAAATAACCGAAATTCACTGGACTTTGACTTAAACTTCAGAAACTATATAAGAGTCATGAGCCCAGGTGTCTCTCTGCTGCTCATTTTCATTCGACAACTGCATGCAATAGCTCCACGTCCCTTCTTCTCTTCTCTTCATCCTCTTCTTCAGTCTTGTGGTTTTGGGAGCTTGCATCCTTGTCGATTGGGTTTTTACTCTCAGTTGGTTGGGTTCTTTCTCTCTCATCTTTGTCTATGGTTTGGGTAAGTGGGTTCTTCCCTTCTTCTTCTCCAATTGGGTCTCCCATCTCTCTCTCTGCATGCTCATGGACTGTATTTTGCTTTGCTTTGCTTGGGTTTTAGTTGATTTGGAGCTTGATCTCAGTGGATTTGGCTAAGCTTTGAGGCAAGTATAAGTACAGGAATGTATAACACATATGGGCATTTTGTTTGACTGCTTTGATTTCATCTATTACATCCTATACATGTCTGTTGTGTTTTACAGCCAAATTCTGCGATTTTGGAACTCTGGAACTTGTTTTGCTAAGTTTCTGTAACACTCCGATCCCCTTTGAGCCGGATTAGTGGCTCATTAGTGTGTGTTTTGTTTTTGTTTATTTCTTTTGGACTTGTTTTGGGTCATGGATAGGTAGTTGAGCAACCTTTGACCTGAGATAGGTAGTTCTAAGCCCTTTTTCGTAATTTTGCTTTGGCTTTGCTCATCTCATCTTTGCATCATCTTGGTGTCAGCACGCGTATTTCGTTGAGCTCGACAAATTCCGTAACTGTGTCAGAACCATTTGGAGTCAATTGGGGAAGATGGACCTTCGTGTGACTTGAACTGTAATTAGTCTTAACTCTCAGGACTTTGACTTAACTTTCAAAACCCATATATAAGTGAGTCATCTTACAGATGTCTCTCTCTTGCTCATTTCATTTGATCGACTGCATGCAAGGAGAATTCAGAAGCCACGTTGTCTCTCTCTCTCTCTCTTCTCTTTCCTTCTCTTACTCGAGTAGGATTTGGATTCCCTTGTTTGATTTGGGTTCTTCTCCATTCTCTCATCTCTGTCTTTGCCTTAGGTAAGTGGGTTCTTTCCCAACTCTTTGTATTTCTTCTCCAAATTACATCTCCCATTCTCTGTTGCTTTGTCTTCATCTCATGCATGTGTGATTGCTTTGATTTGTTTTGATTTTAGTTGCTTGGAGCTTGATTTCAGAGGATTTGTCAGATTTGAGGCAAGTATAAGTACAGGTTTTGATAACACATATGGGTGTTGTTTGATTGCTTGGATTCATTCTCATTCTCTGTATAGAAATGTGTTACAGCCATTTTCTAAGCTATGAGAATCAGTTGAGCTTGTTTTATTCAGTTTCTGTACAAAAATTTCGTTTCTGTAATCTTCCCGAATTCGCGTCTGTATTGTACGGCTAAGCCGTAACCCTGTACGGCTTAGATTCCAGAGAGTGACAAATTCGAGTTTGTTCTACGGCTAGGCTACGGCTAAGCCGTAATTTGTCCTACGGCTGAGCCGTAAGCTAGCCGTGAACCAAACCGTATCTAAGCCGTGGATTTAATCTCTGATCAGTCGAAACTTTTCTGATATCAGTGTTCTTACGGTGAGGCTACGGCTAAGCCGTGATGGTCTACGGCTAAGCCGTGGACTCCACCGTAGCTCAGCCGTGAGATGTATCAGATCAGAGGTGGAAAAGATGACAGTTTAGCCGTGTTCTGAAGGGAACCACGGCTAAGCCGTAGTGCATATTGCGGCTACGCCGTAGGATGCCACGGCTAAGCCGTAGGTCACCCATGGCTAAACCGTAAGACCTGTTAAATATCAGTTAAACTTAGGCTAATGGTGTGACCTTGTAGGGCTCAAATACAGGTTAACCATACCCGTACACCGGCCCGATGAACTCTTTGGATCGCATGAATAATCTGTTAGGCTGTGACTTGTTCATGTGAGCGTTGATCACTGTTAAGCACCTCCCCATGGGTGTTGGGTTAAGGGACTTCGATGCACTTGAGGATTATATTGCAACACTAGGATGACAACGGTGCATCGAATAACTTAAAACTACATCATCATGCACGGTTAGTGATAGTGGTGCAACTAGATTAGGCTTGGCTTGTAATTAACCTTGATTCCGTATTAATCTGAGATGCATTTCATATTGTTTATGGTTTTGCCCTCTGTTCTGTTAATCTATGTATGCATTTCCTCAGTCATTTTGCTTTCGTTCTGTATATCTGTATTATTCTTCGCTCTGTACTCTGTTTTGATCTATGCTATGCTTTGTATATTCTCTGGCTTTGTATATCTCTGATTTTTGGGTATTCCCTGGTGGCTCTGCCCAGAGGTTAATACGTGAGGATAAGATCCGGTCCTTGTCATCGGTGAGTCCAAAGCGGATAATCTCCTTTCTTTAGCTTTGATTTGATTGGTATTAGTCTGGCTCTACTCAGCCTCAGCCCTAGGATACCCGACGGGGTTACCTCTGGCGTAGATCTCTGTATCTCTGTTTTAACTGCAGTGTTGCTTTGTCTTGGGACCCCGGAACCCAGGAAACCGAGACCCGCTTGTACCTTTGGCCTGGACAGCGGTGTTCTCCTCTGCTCTGCTCTGCTCTCTATTGGAGAGAACATGGTTAACGTAGTAGCCAACTAGTTCAGTATTTTATGCTTTGATTCCATTATCATGTTTTACTTCTATGCACGATTTGCTTAGTTTCCTAATATGGAACTCTGTATTTAATCTTCTGTCATTATTATATCCTCTTTGATACTATGCGTGTTTCACCCCTGTTACTTATATTTGCTGGATCGTTGTATTCATTCGTGTTGTCTGTGGTGTTGCAGGCACAGATACCTTGCCCAGCTCCCCGGCGGTCGAGGAGGCTGCAGGGGCGAGTGTAGAGGCACCCTCCGGTCTGGCAGAGTGGGCCTGATCACTTCTGCCAAGTGCGTGCATGCATACCAGTGGCTTTTATTTTGCATTTTGGTTTTTGAGAGCTTGTATTTGGACTTTGGACTTTGGACTTGTATTCTGTATATTTTGTGTATATTGATTTTGGTGTGTATTCGGTTTTATCTCAGTGTATTTGTCTTTGTCTTTTCCGTTTCGTATTTGTTTTAGCTTCCGCTATTTTATTTTTCTTTGTTGCTTGCTATGATATGTACAGCTTCCGCGTACGCTTAGTTCGCACGTGTTAGATCCCTTGTGTGCGTGCATCTGGACTGGGTTTGGGTGCACGTGCACGGGAGTACGTGTGTCACCGGTTTAGCTTTTCGCTAACCCCCGAATTCTGGGCTCGGGTCGTGACAGTTTCTGTATCAAATTTCAGTTTCTGTACTCACTTCAGTTTCGTGTTTTGTATTGTACGGCTAAGCCGTAACTTTGTACGGCTCAGATTCTAGAGACTTGAATTTTCGCATTTTGTTCTACGGCTAGGTTACGGCTGAACTGTAAATTGTTCTACGGCTGAGCCATAAGCTAGCCGTGACCCAGCCGTGAATTATCCCCCTGATCAGTCGAAACTTTCTGATTTCAGTACCCTTACGGTGAAGCTACGGCTAAGCCGTGGATTGGTCTACGGCTAAGCCGTGGACTCCACTATAGCTCAGCCATGAAATATATCAGATCAGAGGTGGAAGATGACCAGTTTAGCTGTGTATTGAAGGGAACCACGGTTAAGCCGTAGTGCATGTTACGGCTAGGCTGTAAGGTGTATACGGCTAAGCCGTAGGTCACCCATGGCTAAACCGTAAGACCTGGAAAATCTGAAATAAAACTTATGATAATGGTGTGACTTTGTAGGGCTAAAATACAGGTTAACCACCCATGTAAACCTGCCCAATGGACTCTTTGGACCGCATGAATAGTCTGTTAGGCTGTGACTTATTCATGTGAGCGTTGATTTGCTGTTAAGCACCTCCCCATGGGTGTTGGTTTAAGGGACTTCAGTGCACGTGAGGATTTCATTGCAACACTTTGATGACAACGGTGCATCGAACAACTTAAAACTACATCAACATGCATGGTTAGTGACAGTGAACAACTAGATTAGGGTTGGCTTGTAATTAACCTTGATTCCGTATTAATCTGAGATACATTGCATATTGCTTACAGTTTTACCTTCTGTTCTGCTGATCTCTGTTTATGCATTACGAGGTCATTTTGCTTTCGTCCTGTATATCTGTTTTATTCTTCGTTCTGCACTACGCTTTGATCTATGCTGTGCTTTGACTTAATCTATGCTATGCTCTGTATCTCTGCTATGCTCTGTATATCTCTGGCTTTGTATCTCTCTGATTCATTGGGTATCCCTGGTGGCTCTGCCCAGAGATTAATACGTGAGGATAAGATCTGGTCTTTGCCATCGGTGAGTCCAAAGCGGATAATCTCCCTTCTTTTGGATTTGATTTGATTAGTATTAGTCTGGCTCTACTCAGCCTCGGCCCTAGGATGCCCGACGGGGTTACCTCTGGCTTAGATCTCTGTATCTCTGTATCACTGCAGTGTCGCTTTGTCTTGGGACCCCGGAACCCAGGAAACCGAGACCCACTTGTACCCTTGGCCCGGTCAGTGGTGTTCTCATCTGCTCTGCTCTGTTCTCTATTGGAGAGAATATGGTTAACGTAGTAGCCACCTAGTTCAGTATTTCTATGCTTTGATTCACTTATCATGCTTTACTTCTACGCACGATTTGCTTAGCCTACTAAGATGAAACTCTGTAATTAATATTATGTCATTATTCAATTTGATACTATGAGTGTTTCGTCCCTGTTACTTATATTTGCTGGATCGTTGTATTCACTGTGTTGTCTGTGGTGTTGCAGGCACAGATCCCTTGCCCAGCTCCCCGGCGGTCGAAGAGGCTGCAGGGCAGAGCCTAGAGGCACCCTCTGGTTTGGCAGAGTGGGCCTGATCACCTCTGCCGAGTGCGTACATGCATATCTTCCGTGGCTATCTATTTTGGGTTTTGGTTTTTGGAGGTTTTTTTTTTTGGCACTTGAGACTTTGATACTCTGTATTATTTTGTATATCGCTATTTTGTCGTGTACTCAGATTTGTATATGGTTTTCGAGTATTGTATTTATCTTTGTCTTTTCCGTTCCGCATTTTTTGGCTTCCGCTATTGCTTTGTTGCTTGCTATGATATCTACAGCTTCCGCGTTCGTTTGTTTTGCACGTGTTAGATCCCTTGTGTGTGTGCATCTGGACTGGGTTTGGGTGCACGTGCACGGGAGTACGTGTGTCATAGGTTTGGCTTTTCGCTAACCCCCGATCTCTGGGCTCGGGTTGTGACATACGTATTGTATGGTATCAGAGCATGCTAGTTATATGCATGTAGACATCTAAGATCGTGGTGAGATGACGATGTCAACTATTTGACTCCACGTCTAATATATTGATTCTTGGGGATTGGCTAACTCGGGGCGTTTTATATTTGTATTTTGTTCATTTTCCTTTTGCAGCATAGCACACCATGGCATCAGGATCAGGGTCTAGAGATGAGAATCAGCAGGGTCATAACGACGAGAGTGGATCGCTACCCCCACCCAGGAGTAGTGAGGAGTGTCTGATGATGATGATGATGCAGTCCATGCAGTCCTTGCAGGCTCAGATGGCATCTATGGTGGACAGGCAGAGTCAGGCTGTGGCATCAGCCTCTCCTCGGGTAGAACAGCAAGTGATCTTCCAGCCCAAAGAAACCGATCCAAATGCTCTTTTTGATAAGTTCCGTAAGCGAGGGGCGACTGAGTTCCACGGGATAGAGGATGCATTGCAGGCCGAGCAATGGTTAGAACAGACAGAGGAGCTCTTTGATACGATTGTGTGCAGTAATAAACAGAAAGTAGTTCTCACAGCCTCTATGCTTCGGAGTGTAGCCAAGACTTGGTGGAGGAGTGTCAAGAGCTCGTTCCAGACTATGCCCAGTGCCACAGTTTGGGAAACTTTCAAGCAACAGTTTCATCGAAAGTTCATGCCTCTTCATATTCAGCGAGCGAAGGAAGTGGAATTCTTCAACCTTCAGTAGAAACAGACATCGGTTGCAGAGTATGTACACAAGTTTACAGAGCTGTCTCACTTCGCAGAGGATATGGTGAACACTGAGCATAAGAAGGTGACTCGCTTCGTCAACGGCCTGAATCCGAGGCATAAACGCCACATGGTTGCATGTATGTGGCCGGCTACCTTGGATGATGCTATTGATAGGGCCTATGATGCAGAGGCCATATTTGAGGAGGAGCGAACTGAGTATAAGAGGGCAGCAGGTTCTAGTGGCAGAAGTCAGTTCCAGAAGAAGTTCAAGGGTAAGCAGGGTAGTTCGAGCATTACTCAGGTAGTTTGTGGTCACTGTGGGAAGGATCACCCAACAGACAGATGTTGGAGGAAGAGTGGGGCTTGTTTCGGTTGTGGATCTACGGACCACAAGTGGGCTCAATGCCCGAAGTTTCAGTCCTCTCCACAGACGAGAGACGCAAGAACTACAGCGCAGGACAAGTCCCAGACAGCTCGCCCAGCCCAGAAGCAGAACCGCCAGACAGCTCGAGTTTATGCTGCTACGCATGAGGGCGCAGAGGAGGCTACGATCGTGGAAGGTAAAATTTTAATTTTTGATGCTGAAGCTTTAGCCTTGTTTGACTCCGGGTCTACGCGTTCGTACGTAGCACCCCATTTTGCTGTGCAGCTTCGACAGCGACCCACACCGCTCCCATACTTGTTGATAGTATCCACTCCGGATGGTAAACGGGTGGAGTGCAGTATTTTCTACCCTCAGTGTGATGTGCGGATAGCTGGTCATCAGGTCCCTGTAGACCTCGTGTTGCTCACGACACTGGATTTCGATGTGATTCTTGGTATGGACTGGCTTGCGATGCTTGTATTAATTGTTACAGCAAGGCTATCTATTTTGATCTGGGCAGCGGATTTCGATTCGAGGGTAGCCAGACGAAGTGCCCAAGGCGTGTGATATCTGCTTGTAAAGCAGACAGGATGCTTCGTAGGGGATGTGAGGGATTTCTTGCATTCATTTCAGAGAAGAAGGATCAGCGACAGCTCAGTGAGATCCCAGTAGTCAGCGAGTTTCTGGATGTCTTTCAGGAGGATGTACCACAGTTGCCACCAGTTCAAGAGGTAGAGTTCTCGATCGACTTGATGCCAGGTACAGCACCCATCAGTAGAACTCCGTATCGTATGGCACCTGCAGAGTTAACGGAATTGAAGAAACAGTTGCAGGATCTGTTGGATAAAGGGTTCATACGCCCAAGTGTTTCACCTTGGGGAGCTCCTGTATTGTTCATAAGGAAGAAGGATGGCAGTTTCCGGATGTGCATTGACTACAGGCAGTTGAACAAAGTGACCATCAAGAACAAATATCCATTGCTTAGGATTGATTAGTTGTTCGATCAGTTTCAAGGTGCAGCTTACTTCTCGAAGATCGATTTGAGGTCCGGGTATCACTAGCTCCGGGTGAAGGATGAGGATGTTCCTAAGAGAGCTTTCAGGACTCAGTATGGACACTACGAGTTCCTTGTCATGCCTTTTGGTTTGACGAATGCACCCGTAGCTTTCATGGCATTGATGAATAGGGTGTTTACTTCCTTTTTGGACCATTTTGTTGTGGTTTTCATAGATGATATATTGGTCTATTTGAAGACTGCTGAGGAGCATACAGATCATCTGCGGAAAGCATTGCAGCTGCTTAGAGATCACCAGTTGTATGCAAAGTTGGCCAAGTGTGAGTTCTGGCTAGAGCAAGTTGCAATTTTGGGTCATGTGATTTCTAGAGATGGATTGATGGTGGATCCGGCTACGATTGAGGCAGTAGTCCATTGGCCCCGTCCTAGATCAGTGACAGAGATTTGGAGTTTTCTAGGTTTGGCGGGATATTACCACAGGTTCGTGCGGGACTTCGCGAAGATTTCAGCCCCGCTGACTCAGTTGACTAGGAAGAAAGTCCCGTATGAGTGGACAGAGAAGTGTGAGCGTAGTTTTCAGATGTTGAAAGAAAAGCTCACTACGGCGCCAGTGTTGACTCTCCCGGATGGTAGTGAGAGATTCGTGATTTATTCCGATGCCTCTCGAGTTGGACTAGGCTGTGTACTGATGCAGAATCAAAAAGTGATTGCCTATGGATCCAGACAGCTGAAAGAGCATGAGAACAACTATGCCACCCATGACCTGGAGTTAGCAGCCATTGTATTTGCACTAAAGTTATGGCGGCATTACTTGTACGGTGTGAAGTTCGAGGTCCATTCCGATCATCACAGTCTGCAGTATTTGTTTGATCAGCATGACTTGAATATGAGGCAGCGGAGGTGGTTGGAGTTCATCAAAGACTACGACTTTCCGATCAAGTACCATCCAGGCAAGGGGAATGTGGTTGCAGATGCACTTAGCAGGAGAGCAGAAAATCTCCAGGTGTTGGCAGGATTCTATGTGCTTGTGCATGATCAGCCTGTTGAGGTTCGGATGGTGGATGAGTTGGTGACATTAGCTACTACCGTAGTGTTTCAGCCTGAGGTGATTCAACAGATCAAGGATCGCCAGTTTGAGGATCCCCTTCTGGTAACCTTTTAGAGATCGGATTGCAGATCGACCTGATTTCAACTTGGTAGACAGAGTTTTGTACTTCAGGAGTAGATTGTGTGTTCCCGCTGTGGATGAGCTGAAGGAAAAGTTGATGACAGATGCGCACGATGCCCGTTATGCGATGCACCCAGGGAGTACAAAGATGTACCGGAACTTGAAAGATAGATTTTGGTGGAACAATATGAAGCGGGAGATCGCAGGGTTCGTAGCTCGATGTTTGACCTGTCAGAGAGTGAAAGCTGATCATCAGCGACCTCCAGGATCATTGCACCCATTACACATTCCGCAGTGGAAGTGGGAGCACATTACCATGGATTTCGTCTTCAGTTTTCCGCCGACCAGTAGAAAGAACAATGCGATATGGGTAATAGTGGATAGATTGACGAAGTCAGCACATTTCCTTCCGTTCAAGAAAGGGATGACATTCACAGAGATGGCCAGGAAGTTTGTTGACGAGATAGTCAGATTGCATGGCACCCCAATATCGATTGTGTCTGATCGCGACAGTCGTTTTGTGTCTTCATTTTGGAGAGCATTTCAGGAAGCTATGGGCACGAAGTTAAGTTTTAGTACGGCATACCACCCCCAGACTGATGGGCAGTCGGAGCGTACCATTCATACGTTGGAGGACATGCTCAGAGCTAGCGTGCTGAACTTTGAGAAGGAATGGGATATGCATCTGGCATTGTGTGAGTTTGCCTACAACAACAGCTTCCACGAGAGCATTGGTATGGCACCCTATGAGGCTCTATACGGACGCAAGTGCAGGACCCCAGTGTGCTGGGACGAGGTAGGAACAAGAAGTTTCCATGGTCCGACAATCATTGCTGAGACGACAGAGAAAGTGCAGAAAGTGATAGAGAATCTGAAGATTGCTCGGTCCAGGCAGAAGAGCTACGCGGATACTCGGAGAAGACCTTTGGCATTCCAAGTAGGAGATTGGGTGTTCCTTAAAGTTTCTCCGATGAAGGGCACTGTGTGGTTTGGTCAGAAGGGCAAGTTAGCTCCGAGATATGTAGGACCGTTTGAGGTCAAGAGCCGAGTGGGTGATTTAGCCTACCGTTTGACGCTTCCAGTTGAGTTCTCCGGTGTTCACGATGTATTCCATGTGTCGATACTCCGTAAGTACGTGCCAGATCCGAGCCATGTGATTCGATACGATGACATTCAGATTTAGCCTAATGCAACTTACGTTAAGCGTCCGCTTCGCATCGTTGGTACACGAGAGTATATTCTCCGAACCAGGACTATCAGACGGGTTAAAGTGTTGTGGGAGCATCACAGTCCAGATGAGGCTACATGGGAGCTAGAGGAGAAGTTAGCGCGCCAGTACCCACAGCTCTTTGCGCAGGTAGGTGGTCATTCCGAGGACGGAATGATTCCTAGTGGGGGAGGATGTAACACTCCGATTCCCTTTGAGCCGGATTAGTGGTTCATTAGTGTGCTTTTGGACCTGGTTTCGGGTCTTGGATAGGCAGTTGGGTAACCTTTGACCTGCGATAGGTAGTTTTAAGCCCTTTTTCGTAATTTTGCTTTTGCTTAGAGTGCTTCATATTTGCATCATCTTGGTGTCAGCACGTGTATTTTGTTGAGCTCATTGTTTTCCATAACTGCCTCAGACCCATTTGGAGTCAATTGGAGAAGTTGGACCCTCGTGTGACTTGATTTGTAAATAACCGAAATTCACTGGACTTTGACTTAAACTTCAGAAACTATATAAGAGTCATGAGCCCAGGTGTCTCTCTGCTGCTCATTTTCATTCGACAACTGCATGCAATAGCTCCACGTCCCTTCTTCTCTTTTCTTCATCCTCTTCTTCAGTCTTGTGGTGTTGGGAGCTTGCATCCTTGTCGATTGGGTTTTACTCTCAGTTGGTTGGGTTCTTTCTCTCTCATCTCTGTCTATGGTTTAGGTAAGTGGGTTCTTCCCTTCTTCTTCTCCAATTGGATCTCCCATCTCTCTCTCTCTGCATGCTCATGGATTGTATTTTGCTTTGCTTTGCTTGGGTTTTAGTTGATTTGGAGCTTGATCTCAGTGGATTTGGCTAAGCTTTGAGGCAAGTATAAGTACAGGATTGTATAACACATATGGGTATTTTGTTTGACTGCTTTGATTTCATCTATTACATCCTATACATGTCTGTTGTGTTTTACAGCCAAATTCTGTGATTTTGAAACCTCTGGAACTTGTTTTGCTAAGTTTCTGTACTCACTTCAGTTTCGTGTTCTGTATTGTACGGCTAAGCCGTAACTTTGTACGGCTCAGATTCCAGAGACTTGAATTTTCGCATTTTGTTCTACGGCTAGGCTACGGCTGAACCGTAAATTGTTCTACGGCTGAGCCGTAAGTTAGCCATGACCCAGCCTTGAATTATCCCCCTGATCAGTCGAAACTTTCTGATTTCAGTACCCTTACGGTGAAGCTACAGCTAAGCCGTGGATTGGTCTACGGCTAAGCCGTGGACTCCACTGTAGCTCAGCTGTGAAATGTATCAGATCAGAGGTGGAAGATGACCAGTTTAGCTGTGTATTGAAGGGAACCACGGTTAAGCCGTAGTGCATGTTACGGCTAGGCCGTAAGGTGTATACGGCTAAGCCGTAGGTCACCCATGGCTAAACCGTAAGACCTGGAAAATCTGAAATAAAACTTATGATAATGGTGTGACTTTGTAGGGCTAAAATACAGGTTAACCACCCATGTAAACCTGCCCAATGGACTCTTTGGACTGCATGAATAGTTTGTTAGGCTGTAACTTATTCATGTGAGCGTTGATTTACTGTTAAGCACCTCCCCACGGGTGTTGGTTTAAGGGACTTTGGTGCACGTGAGGATTTCATTGCAACACTTTGATGACAACGGTGCATCGAATAACTTAAAACTACATCAACATGCACGGTTAGTGACAGTGAACAACTAGATTAGGGTTGGCTTGTAATTAACCTTGATTCCGTATTAATCTGAGATACATTGCATATTGCTTACAGTTTTGCCCTCTGTTCTGCTGATCTCTGTTTATGCATTACGAGGTCATTTTGCTTTCGTCCTGTATATCTGTTTTATTCTTCGTTCCGCACTATGCTTTGATCTATGCTGTGCTTTGACTTAATCTATGCTATGCTCTGTATCTCTGCTATGCTCTGTATATCTCTGGCTTTGTATCTCTCTGATTCATTGGGTATTCCCTGGTGGCTCTGCCCAGAGATTAATACGTGAGGATAAGATCCGGTCTTTGCCATCGGTGAGTCCAAAGCGGATAATCTCCCTTCTTTTGGATTTGATTTGATTAGTATTAGTCTAGCTTTACTCAGCCTCGGCCCTAGGATGCCCGACGGGGTTACCTCTGGCTTAGATCTCTGTATCTCTGTATCACTGCAGTGTCACTTTGTCTTGGGACCCCGGAACCCAGGAAACCGAGACCCACTTGTACCCTTGGCCCGGTCAGTGGTGTTCTCATCTGCTCTGCTCTGTTCTCTATTGGAGAGAATATGGTTAACGTAGTAGCCACCTAGTTCAGTATTTCTATGCTTTGATTCACTTATCATGCTTTACTTCTACGCACGATTTGCTTAGCCTACTAAGATGAAACTCTGTAATTAATATTATGTCATTATTCAATTTGATACTATGAGTGTTTCGTCCCTGTTACTTATATTTGCTGGATCGTTGTATTCACTGTGTTGTCTGTGGTGTTGCAGGCACAGATCCCTTGCCCAGCTCCCCGGCGGTCGAAGAGGCTGCAGGGCAGAGCCTAGAGGCACCCTCTGGTTTGGCAGAGTGGGCCTGATCATCTCTTCCGAGTGCGTACATGCATATCTTCCGTGGCTATCTGTTTTGGGTTTTGGTTTTTGGAGGTTTCGTTTTTTGGCACTTGAGACTTTGATACCCTGTATTATTTTGTATATCGCTATTTTGTCGTGTACTCAGATTTGTATATGGTTTTCGAGTATTGTATTTATCTTTGTCTTTTTCGTTCCGCATTTTTCGGCTTCCGCTATTACTTTGTTGCTTGCTATGATATCTACAGCTTCCGCGTTCGTTTGTTTCGCACATGTTAGATCCCTTGTGTGTGTGCATCTGGACTGGGTTTGGGTGCACGTGCACGAGAGTACGTGTGTCACAGGTTTGGCTTTTCGCTAACCCCCGATCTCTGGGCTTGGGTTGTGACACATACACAGCAATTAGAGAAAAATATCCTTGGCTCAAATAGCTACTTGTCCTTGTATCTCTTCTCAGTTTCTTCCAAAACCTGAACATCCTTGTAATACTTGCAAATGCGATAGGCAAACCTGAGAACAGTACACAGGATATTCTAAGCATGGAAATTGGAGAGTTCTACCACATCTGGTGTTCCTGAAAAATAAAAATGCCAAAAATTCACCATCTGGAGAAGGCAGGCAGCAGTGCAGAGAATTACATTCCTTCGAGCTTTGTAAATCTATAGAACAAGCAAGTTTTAGATTTAGATTTCTTCTTATATTGGGATGAGAAATGCATACAGACATAGGACAGAAGAAAGATGATTGGGAGAAATGGAAAAGAACATAGAAACCCATGAACAACTGAATAAAAAAAATTCTTACCATCTTCTTTCTGTGGCTTGGGAGTTTTATTTCCCTTAATATTTAATCACCGTCATGAACAGAGAGATGGAGATAGAAAGAAAGAAGGATAAAAGTAAAAAAAGTGTAGGGATGGGAAGATAAAAAATCATAGAAGGTGATGTAGGAGAGAATGCTCCTCTGCAAGTGCACCATCTGTGGGTTACACAAACTCCCCTACTTATTCCATTTGGACACTAGCGAGCACCCACGGACTCAATCCATCTCCTGAGTTCAAAAGTTCTTTTGAAATGTATATATATCGAGAGAGATAGAAAGACAGATCCTGCTTTCAATTTCTGATTTGCAAGTTGGTCTCAAACTTTCATTTTCCAAAGGAGAGAAACGAGAAGGGGAAGATTATAATCCAAACACAATTTCATTAAAATGGTTCATTGAAATTGATTTTCACTCTATGTATTATATAAAACTTAGAATTTAGTAATTAGATTAGTATGTTCTCTACTTTTCGGAACAATGTCAACATGAATTTTACAGTTTCTTCTCAATTCTGAATGATGGTGTTTTAAACAGGGTTGATAGTTTTTTTTTTTTTTTTTTGGGTAAACTAGGTTTTTGTCAATGTTAAAGGTAATGGCACGTTCAATGCATCTCGGAGTCTGGTCGACGGCTGAACCAAAATAATTTTGAAGTGGGAGCATGGGAGACAAGTCTGAGAGAAGCCTGATGTCAATGGCATGTTCAGTGCATCTGAGAGACGAGTCTGATTTTGATGTTTAGTTCATACAGTTGACATTGAACATGATGTTCATGTTCGGTGTTGGTGCTGATAAGTTGATGTTGAACTTGACTGAGATGTTGAATGTTGAACTTTGAGTTGAGATACTGAACCTGATTGAGATGTTGGATGTTTTAATTGATTTACATGGTGTATTATCTTGATGACTATTCAAAAAATTGGTGTATTATCTTGATGTGTTCTGTTGACTGTTAACATTTCTCATGGTCAGTGCATTATAAATTGGTTTGTCTGGTAGTTCTACCTGATGGATAGAAATTAGATGTGTGGTTGACATGGAAGGTAGGTTTCTCTTGAAACAGCTGGAATGAATTGATGAATTGAAAGGTGTGAACTACCCAGAGAACTTTATGCATTGGTTAGTTCGTATGTCCAGATTAAGGCAAACTGAAAGAGTTGATTGGAACTTGCTTTTCTTCATCTGTGATCTGTTTCTTCTTTAATTATAATCCTCAACTGAACAATCCAAGAGAAAACCCCAAAGAAGACGAAAAAAATGATGATGACACTCCAGGTTCAGAATGCTGTTAAGAATCCCTTTGTGGCCTTTTGATTCTTTTGGACTATTGCCCTTAGGGAAACAAACTGCCTAAAACAAACAAACATAAAACTAATAAAAGGAGGCAACATGCCATCACAAAATAAAAAGGATTCATCATCACAAAAAGTGTAAGGTGAAGGATATAACTTCTTAGGACTTGAATTATGGACATAGTAGATAGAGAAGAAAGAAAATACTAACCAGGCTATAAGACCAGCACCAGTTGAGCCATCAGGGGGCGGAGAAGGCCCCTGGTAACCCATTTTCCTCATAAACTCCATGATCGTCTCCATCTGGCTCGCCTGTAAGGAAAGGAGCTGTCGTGCCTCATCCAATTGCTTCTGCTGCTCCTCGACCACGCTTTGTAGGCGGACCACCTCCGGATTCGGTCCTTGATAGGAGGTGGCAGTGGTCCAAAGAGAGGAAGAGGGCCTCATGCCGATGCCCTTGATGTAGCCAGACCTCGGCTTCAGGACCTTCACTGACAGCTCTTCTGCTGTCAGTGGGATTGCATTAGGCTGCGAGCAATGCAAATCTTGTGTTCCCATAAGCTCGTCCTGTCATTTTTTAGAGGAAGCAAACACTTAATTATAAACTTGAAGTTGGTGTCATTTATCATTTAAAATCAAAGTACAATTAGTATACATACATATATACGCTCGCACTCCGCAGCCGCCCACTTTCCCGTCTTCTTATTGAAGTGAGTGTCTTTGTAAAACTCAGGAAACTCAGGCAGCCGACCCTCATTGGCTTGCATATGAGAGATTAGCAATTCTATATGTGAAATTAATGATAACAACGATTATACTAAAATATCACAAATAAAATATGACACGCACCGCATCAGTGGCCCTTATAGGGAACGACCTGGAGCCGCATGCATGGTTGGTCTTCAGCTGTCGTCGGTTCCCTTTGTTGGTCTCTAGTTGTTTCTAGTTAAATCAATAAAATTATAGAATTATTAAATAAATTAATACAGAAACTTACATGAGCATTAGAAGTATGAATTACCAAGAACTTCTCGGTTTTCCACTTCTTGTCGATGAGACCAATCCACTTATCTAATGACTGGCATCGCTTCGGTGGGTGTCTCCGGGCATACTCCTCTCCAAAATTGGCAACAAGTTGCTGATAATCCTTGTACAGCTTGTGGTTGTTGTCGCTAAGCCTCCGAGCACATTTTGTATTTGTGACTGTCTCAATAATGACCGAATCACCCTGCAAGTCAAACTTGCTCTGCAAAAATATATATATATGCATTTTATGAAAATCATATTCAACAGTAAAAATGAACAATACTCGAATATTCTTCAAAATAGACATAAAAGCAATAACCTTCAGGGATGCGATGATCGGTGCTCTGGTATCCTTCGGAATGGCAGACCAACGCTCAGTAAATAGGTCTGCTAGATCGGTCCGAACCCGTACTCTTGCCTCGGAGGCAAATTTGTTGGCGTAACGCCCTACAGGAGCATAGAACTCTATGGGAATGGGCACTGGGAGCTTGGCGTTCTCTCCATGAATAAGCTCCGAAAGCTGTACACCCCGCGTCGGGCCACGGGTACACCTACTAGCAGCTGAACCTATAAGTTAAAACATAACACTCATTTAGTCAATATAAAAAATCTATATCCATTATAGTAACAATGTACATCGATTTGAAAATGTACCTGCACTGCTTGTACTGCTCCCGTCCCCCCTAGCCGAATTATCCACCAAAGTATTCTGTGTGGACCCGCCCCTTCCTCAGCATGTGATGCGGAGGGCTCCCCTTCATCCCGGCCACGTCCGGATGCGCTTGTGAGGGTCATCGCACGCGGTGGCGTCTCCGAGACCTAACAAAATATAAATGAGTATTAGTGCACATAACATGACATCGTTACTACACATATGCATATGTAATGAAACTAACAACAACAAATGATAAATAATTTCAAATATCTCAATACTTTTGCAAATCACTTCGATCGTCAAGATATTAAGCACACCTGACACACAAATTGGACATATTACCTCTTCTGATGGAGAGCTGGAATCATCATGATCTGATGGTATGTAAGCATCATCCCCATCTCTATTTCGCCTACCTTTATTCATCCCATGCCTTAACTTAGCGGAGGGCTCCCCCATGGAAAAAGCAATATGCCCTAACCCCAGGGCATCAAATCTCTTTTTGTTCTCCATAATTCTTTTTGCCCTGACATTCTCGTATCTTGTTGTTATATGGCCAGGTTTGACATATCGTTTTCCACCCTTAGGCATTGTTTGTGATGCTATAAAGATTGAATTCACTTAGATTATAAGACATGCTATGTATAATCATTGTAAAACATACATGGCATAATCATTTACCTCCACGTACGGGACGTAAATTCACAAAAAAAAAACATATAACACAAATATATGAAATAGCAAACACATACATAATATCATCATCCATATCATCAGCATACATGGCATAGAAATTAATTTTGTCCTGTACAAAGCATGAAAAAAAAAAAAAAACTACATATCATAATCAATATCATCATCCATATCATAAGCATCAACATGCTCCTCATCTTGTTCCTCATCTGTCCCATCTTCCATCCCAGCTTCATCCGTATCAGCATCATCATCACCGATGTTATCCTGGCTCCTTGCCCGAATAATCATATCACCTGCAATGACCTCGCCTTGCACTCCATCCCTGTGATTAGGAACATCAATATCTTCATCGACCACTTGGATAGCCATGGTGTTGATTTCTTTTTGAAACACACCATCACCAAGCCCATATGAGCTACTGGGTTCCACATCACCCACCACTGGGAAATCATACAAGCCCCTCGTCTGAACACGTTGCACGACTCGCCAGTGCTCACCCAACTTAGTATCGTTAAGGTAAAACAGTTGCTTCGCCTGACTAGGCAAGATGAAAGGGTCATTTTCAAACCACCGACTCCTAATATCAATGCTTGTGTAGTGTGGTTCCTTTTGTATAGTTGCCCTTCTACTGGTTACGTTACCAGTGTTGTACCAGGCACACTCGAAAATCACAACCGTATGCCGACACATATATTCGAGTTCCCAAACATTGCACAAGTGACCGTAGAACTGTGCGTCAACTCATCCCCGTGTGGTCCTTCGACAAGCACACCACTATTCTGGGTTGTACGGCGGTCGTCCAGGTCACGTGTGTGGAATCTCACACCATTAAATATACAACCAGAATATTTTTTTACCAACTGTTGTGGACCATTTGCTAATGACCATAGTTGATCATCTACCTCATGTGAACGGGCATGATGTAATGCATTAATCTACAAGCACAGAAAACATGAAGTACAAGTGACTTATGTTACTAAAAGGTAAATTAGTAAAAAAGAAAAATAAGTATTGCAAAATTGTATATGCCTTACACGCTGCTTAAACCACTTGAAAATTTTCTGTTGTTATATCTGGTTGATGTCATTTCCGAAAGGAACATGTAAGGCTCTTTTGTGTTCCCTAATCACAAAGTACAAGTGATGACTTAGCATTATACACTTATTAAGAAGCAAATTGATTGAATAACAAGAACCAATGGGCCAAATCACGTACTCTAGATATGGTTCCACCTCAGGGCTATTGAGTAGTAAGGACCAATGGGCCACATCCCGCATTGACTTTGATAAGTCGCCGTCCCGCATGATTAGACCTATTAGACGGGCTGTCTCTGTGAAGACTACCAGACCCGGGGGCCATTTCCCCCGATCTACATTCCGCTCAACTCGATCAAATACGGTTTCGATCCCATCAAGATACAATGAGCAAAAATTGATGCACTCTTTGACAATGTATGCTTCAGCAATCGATCCTTCCGGACGAGCTCGATTTGAAACGTATCCTTTAAGGGTTCCAAGAAACCTTCAAATAAACATCATACTAGTTTAGAGTTATGTTGCATGTACTCAAGAAAACTAAGAATGCAAAGCATAGCATTCTACCATACTCAAGCGGACCATGAGTTACCTTTCAATTGGATACATCCACCGATACTGCACCGGTCCTCCAAGCATAGCCTTACGGGGTAAGTGAACGGCAAGATGGACCATGACATCGAAGAAAGCTGGAGGAAAGATCTTCTCAAATTTGCATAGTATCCGGACTATCCCTTTCTCTAGCCGCTCTAGGTCGCTAAGTCGCTGAGCCTTCGAGCATAGATTCTCGAAGAAGTTGCCCAACTCAAACAACGCCGTGCCAATCTCCTTATTCACATAACCACGCATCCCAATTGGAAGAATCCGTTGTATAAGTACGTGACAGTCGTCATAGAAGGCCTCTACCTATCTAAAATTGCCCAAATATCTTTTTGTATGTAGTTCCTTCATGGTTGTGTTCTTATATTTAAGTCCAAAAATAAATTACAGTCCATGTCCTACTATCAATAATGAATATATAAGACTGGGAGAGATGGTCAAAGCATTTAGATTTCTCTCCGAGAAGCAGGTTATTATAAGAACCCAAGACGACAATGCTCTAAAACCATCTTTGGAAGGGAAAAAAAATACTTATAACAAAAAGGGTCTTAAATACCAACCTAATTTCCAGTTCGAAGCAAATCACCAAGTCAAAACATCACTATCATCCATTGAAGCAACAAAAACAACTACAAACCCCATAAACGAAAACCAAGAAACCAATCAGAGAAATAAAAATAAACCTGAAGCGGGATATTCCGAACCTCTCCTACGCATCACTCGGTCCTATTTCTAAATGTTAAGAATCTAACTATAAATGGGGTACAGGTCTAGCTATGAATGTTGAAATGCTTCAAAAATGGGAAAAATTACTTTCGGGCATTTCATCAAACACATTGTAAGCAACAATAATATCACTAACACATCACCATCCAAACTAGAGGGAAAAAAAAAACGAGATTTAGGGCTTGAAACAGACCTGGATTCAAAATGAGAGATTAGAGCAGAGATCTCTCGATTTCACAAGATGAAGGTTGGAGCAAGTGCCTCTTGATGTAGTTGGAGGTCGAAGGTCGAAGGTCAAAGTGAGGAAGCGGCAAGTTGATGTTCAACCGAAGGAACTTAGGCAATGGACAGGAGGATGGAGGCTTCGGCGTGGAAGAAGAAGAGCATGTGGAGGCATTGTTCACCGGATGCAGGGGCAGGAATGAAATGAAGACGTCTGCGTTCTATCGCAAATGAATATATAAACTTTGGGGCGACGAAATTCATTTCGTCGCCTATGTACACTAAATTTTTTTTGGCACGAACATACGTATTTGTTGAAAGTTGCGACGACATATAAATTTCGTAGCTAATAATGGCTTTTGGCGACGATATTTTACCTTAAAAAGACGAAATTTTACTCCTCGCTAAAATAATTTTTTTTCCTTAAATTGCCGATGAAAAATAAATTTCGTCTCTAATAATGAATTTAGGTGACGAAATTTTATTTCCTCGCCAAAACACCATTATGTCGTAGTGTGACAATTCATGAAGAAAGAAAACACTTGCCTTTAATATCGTATAATGTACAGGTGGTTTTCATCTTTTGTGTTTATGTTGTCCCAAACTGGTCGTGGATGGCTTTGTTAAAAGCATTTATAACGACAAAGACACATGCATATGCACTTGCGTGGTCCCTGCTGTCTGTATTTTAAGGCCCTTGCAATCCACGTCTAGACCTACTACTCCTTAATTGGCCTGGCCATTTCTTTGAAACCGTTTTGCCCACAACGTGTTCCAATAATCAAGTGAGGTGCAATATCCCTCTAAGGAAAATATCCCTTTGAAGTGCTTTGATTGCCATTTGTTTGGGGTTTCTTCTTTCCTTTCTTTTATTATTTTATTAGAACATCTAATTTATTAACAATTTTCATAATTTTATTTCCAACATCTTGTAGGTAACCTTAGACGAATATAACACAGGTATGAGGTGTCCTAGTCAATATATACGGACCCAGATTTAAGTTCAATAGAGTGTAAACTAAAGCACAAAATCTTTGCTAATTGAATTAGACCCCTGCTTTCTAGAAATTAAGTGACATATATTGTTATTGCTAGAGTGAAGCTTTTTTATATGAATGATTGGAATCAAACAAAGATGAAGCTCAACTGAGACATTCTTTTTTTTCTTTTTGGTACCCTGGCCTTAGGGGGTTTTGGACACATAGCACTCAGGTGAAGAAGCCCTCAGGTGAGGAGAGACACGTCCTCTAGTAAGGTTGGAAAACCCTTTGGTGAAGGGGAGAAAGCCTCGATGAGGTGACACATTCCCGTGTGAGGAAAGTTGCCTACAAAGGTTTGAACGATGGTCACTTGCATGAGTTAATAAAACATATACAAAGTTGTTTTCATGAGATTTCCTCATTTGATCATCACCAAAAACATCTCATTTCCAAAACTACTTGGCGTGTTTTTTTTACACTCCAACCGAGGAAGTTGGGATCCAAGAGATCCCACACATGTGGGAAGGAGAGGCCACAAAGTGGGAAGATAAGCCTATACAAGTGGGAAAAGTTGAACACCTAATAGGCGATCTTTAGATGCTAGGTGACAGATGAGGCTGGCATTCAACTAAACAAACCATCTTTGTTAATTCTTCTCTAGTTTATACGACAATAAAGTGCCCTGCTCATCCAACATAAAAAATGCTTCGTAGGTTCTGAAGCTCATTCAATGTAAAAACATGCTTGGTAGGTTCTGAACTATCTTAACTTTTCATGTTCACTGTTCGATTTCATTTTCTCTTGCTGGTAATACCTAATAACATTGATCTATCCTTATAATTAATACAACAATTCTATGAACAATTTATTATTCAACTGGTAAGAGGTGTATGTTTTTATTTAGTAATCTAGGTTCAAATCCTATATATGCTATATTTTTCCACATGTACGGTCTTCCTTTTCACTGATGGGTTTTCCTTCAGTATTTATGAGTTCCTTTTCATATGGGTAGACTTTCTTTTCATATTTACTGGCTCTTTTAGGTAGGCTCTTTTAAGTCCATGCTAAGGTGATTAGGTTAAAAAAAAATTACGGTAAACCAAGGTAGAGTCCTTGTCCTATTAGGACTCTTGCCTGTTTAATAATAATATATATTTTTTTGTCTAATATTATTGACAGCAAGAAACAACAAGAAAGACCAATGAAAAACAAATTTTCGTTGAAGTAATTAATCACTCTTGACGTACCTATGAGTGATGAAAATGTCTTTTTGTCTTTATCACAGTACACTCCAATAAGATATTCAAGAATGTAAGTTGATGGACCACCATTCAATTACGTATGAGAATAAAATTAGACTTTATGACTTCTAGTCTGCAGTTATACGCAATCAGATAGTTGCAACTCATCCCTTACTTTTCCCCCAACAAAACAATAGACCGTCCAATTTGTATTTCATTTCATGATGAAGAAAGAATCTATTACACGCAATCATGTAATTAATTTAAGCTTGGCATTGGGCGCAAGTAAGGTTTTACACGCAATAAAATTCAAAGATGAATATTAGTCATAATTGAGTGGAGCTTTGACCATGAATAAGTTGACAACTTGGTATATCACAGGCTGTTTTGTTGTGGGAATTTAAAGAAATCATGTTGGGTATTTTCTATTTCTCCTGACCTGTTTCCCCAAAAATTGTGAATGCTCAATGTTTTGGGATTGAGAATCCTAAAACAAAATCAAATTGGCCCTTGCCATATAATAGGACCGTTAGCTATAGCTGCTAAGAATAAAAGGTGGCTATATTTGTTTTGTGAAATTAAAATCTTATTAAGAAAAGTTGCTATCAACATTCGTTTAGGATGAAATCTAATTATAAACTGAAATTATCGTTTCAAATCTAAATTTCTATATTGTAGTTCAAATAGTATGCAGCGAAAAAAATAAATAAATTACCAATTTAATCAACCGTACAATAGATAAGAGGCATATGATTTTTACGTAAAAAATCCAAACAAAATAAAAACCATGAGTTTGAACTGGACCAACAAACAAGTACTATAAATCATATTGTTACAAGAGATATACTCACAACTGTTTTCTGATTTCATGCAATCTATTGTTGCAACAGATATACTCATAACCATTTTCCGGTTTCATGCAACCTGAGGACTATATTTTTCTATGCACAGCTTCATACTGCAACGACTCTCTACCATCTACTGCGGTAGTTTCAACCTGCACTTAACTCCTCAAATAATTTTCTACAAGAGATGTAGAAGAATTAACTTTGTAAAACATAGCTTCAACCCAATCTCTCCAATGGAGGCTCCAAAAAAGGAAGTTATCTCCAATGTGTAACCTCTGATTAGAATAATAAGATCTGTATCTTATGGTTGAAAGAAACACCTTTAGTATCTACAATTTGTGTCTGAAAAGTATTTGTAGAATAAGAACTATTAATTTAAGTACAAACAGAAAATAATTATGAATCAAGAAAGTGGGTTTTTTGTTCGCTATGCGCTTGAGCGCACGATGTAAACTTATAGTTATTTGCAATTCAGCGCAACTCTTGTCAAACTCGTTTAAGCGGTTGCTTTTGTTTACCTCCGCTTAAGCACGTGTGAGCATTCACTGGAACGCGTGCTCAAATTCTTCACTTCAGCTCTTTTGACAAATCACAATCCATTCTAAAGGAAATTGTTAAATACAACTCAATGGATTTAGAGTTTTGTCCAACCCAGAAATTAGCTTATTACAAAATCCTTACAATCTCCCCATTTGACAACTCATGGACAAAACTTTCTAAAACATACAATTCTCCTTAAAAAAATCCAAAAATTACATTTCATTTTCATTCAGAAATGAATATACAAAAAATTTTTTTTTTTGCCTTCAGGTCTTAACATCCTTTCATCGTACTCCCTTTTTGGTCCATAATTAACAAAAATAATGATGTCAATATGCAGCATATGTGTCAATCGGGATCCAGTTGTATCTCCCCTTCAATATTGATAATAAGTCTTCAAAAAACATACTTTTATAGGGTCATTTTTGAAAGTTTTAAGGACTTATTGAGTCAAGAAAGCCTCATTTAGTGTAATATCATGTTTTTATACATTTTAAATTTATTGGAGTGTTTCTTGAACAATTTGCTAAAAAAATCATACTTTTTGCATGAATTCATAATACCTACCATTTTTAGAGGTCTATTTTTGAAAATTTTTGTGAAAAAATTATTTTTTTATGAAATAATTTATTTTTTCATCAACATTAATCAGAATGATGGACATTTTTATAATCATTTTATGATAGATGGACCCACTACCATGCATTTGTGATCTTTGATCAAAATTATTATTTTTTAAATGATAATTAACTTTTTCTTGTAGGAAAATGTTGAACTAGGTCCCACAAGAAAGGATTAAAGTAAGGGAATCATGTTTGAAGAGAAAAAAATAAGAAAGAGGGATATAAGAAAAATGCAAAAAATTGTGGAGAATAGCTTCGTAGGTCCCACACACATGCACATATGCGATTTACATATGCGGAAAGTCGGATGGAGCCCACTTGCTCAATTTAAATTATTTGGAAGATATTTTCAAAGATAATCGAATGATATTTCAAGGGATAAAAGAGGAAAGTCTACCAAATATAATTCTTTGCATATGGAGCAAATAATACAAAAAAAGAAGGCTTACCTCAATGAAATATTGACTAGCTACAAAATAGGATCTAGAGAAAAGAAACTAGGGTAGCCCTCATCCTATTTAAACACCCTTCCTTGGACGTCCACGCCAATAAAGGAAAAAGCCCCCTCCCTCCAGTGTAATTCTTTAACCATTCTACCCCTTCTCTTTCTCTTCCATAACTTCTCTCTCTTCGAAAAAGTTGTCCCAACTTGATGCTTCAACTATGAGAGGTTCCTTTCATCCTAATATGTATTTGTTTTAGATTTATAATTCTTCATCTTTAATGTAAAACATTGTATATTAGCAAAAGTGTAATTTTATTATTATTATTTTTTCTTATAGTGATTAATGCTTGATTTATATTTTCTTTGTTATTGTTCCCAGATTGACAACCCAAGATCCTAAGGCCAAGAATTAAGTAATTTTGAACCTGATATGAGAAGAATTTTTAAAAAGGACACACTTACCACAAATTTAAATTATTATTTTACCACACATTTATTTTTCTTATAATTCATACATTTAAATTTCTGAAATTCCACACATTTAAATTCGTGTTTATCCACGTATTTATTTTTATATTGAATCCATACATTTAAATTATCGCAATTTTTTTGTTTAAGTTTTATCGCAATTTTTTTTTTGTTTAAGTTATCTTTATCTCTAGTTTAGATTTTTGTATAATTTAATAGTTGAAACTGTCTTCATTGCACGTATCAATTATTAGCAAATATTTTAACATGGTTTTGGTACTAATTAAGTAAAGTTAAAGATGGTTTAATGTCTAACTCAAATCATATTTAATGAGTGATTTTGGGTGCGTTTTGGATCTAAAATATTCAGGTTACAGCAATAACATAAAGTCTGCAATATGTATTGGCAGTGATCAACATTGAAAATCTTATACCAAATTGCACAATTCTGCACTGACAGCATATCAACAATAAACTTTATGGAAAGAACACTTAAAAATCAAGAAATTTTCTTCAAATATATCTGTGAGATTTTGTGGTTTTGATGTGTTAAATAGTTCATGAACACTTTACAAATACAGAGAAAACTGCAATGTAGTTGATACCGAACTGAGTAAGTGATTCGTCGATTCATGCAATTTTTTGTTAATAAGATTGCTGAAAAATTTACAATTATGAAAGCAGATTCAAAATCACAACTTTTTTCTTTAGTAATGTTTAAAAAATTATTTGATTTCATATGTACAAATTAGCTCCCAATAGAATACATCTACATAGGGAATGCTGCATAGCATACTTTTAGCAACCTTCACATTGTTTCATGCATAATTTCTTTGATTTTGATTATTTTTATTTTCTATTTTTTTTGTTAGTTTCATGCATCATTTAAGTGTGTGTGTTTTTTTTTTTAGTTCTAGGTTGCATTAGATTAGGTTCATTTTTTTTCTAGTTTAATTACATGTTATATTAGTGGTTTTGCATTAGGAAACTTTCGTAGCATGCAACACATTGTAGTTTACTTTTTATTAAGTCTAGGCAAATTCCAAAACTAAAATACCTTTTTAAAAGTATTTTATGTTAATTTTTTAAATTGAAAAGTTCTTGAATTTGAAAATTCTAACATAAGGTGGGCCACCATTTTCCTGAAGAAGAGCTGGGGGACTTATGGTGTTTTGCGGTTTGCAGAGAGGAACCAGTGCTGCTATGGGTTCCATCTCCTGGACGGCAATGAAAGAGGAAATAGGGCATGAAATCCAGACGTCGTTGATAATTCCGGAGTTGCAGAAAAGGGTCCTGTTGTTCAACAGAGGGTTGGGCACTGTTGATCGGAGAAGAAGACTACACCGAGGGTCCTGGTTCTTGTCTGAATCGGAGAAGAGTTCTTCTGGATCTGTACCAGGATTTCTTTTCCCGTGAGCTCTCACATTGCCCAAGGAAGAGGAGATCAAGAACGATATTTTGATTCCTGCTGCAGAACCCAGAACTGAGAAGAAGAGGAATCCCGCCTCGGCATTGGAGTCGTCGTCACAGCCTGTCGTCGTTCCCCGTCGGAGAAGGAAAGGCCGCCGCTGCTCTTCGCCAGACTCCAGCCGCGTCCGCCGCCGTGCACTTACGGGAGTGGAAAGCTCGAGCAGAGACTCTTGTTTGAGAGCCTCGTTGATTTCTATAGCAGACGGAAACGAGGAAGGAGATATCGATTTGGGCCCGGGCTGTCCAGGTTTGATCTCTTTCAGCGTCAGGTCGGGTGGTGTTGATTTGCTTGCAGCAGCAGAAACCAGGTCGGTTTTGGGTCGAGTCATCCAGATCCGTGTTCAGCAGCCCAAGTTGGGTCGGGTTGACCTGGCCCGTGTGCAGATCTAAGCACTGTCCAGTTCAGCAGTTCATTGCTAACATCAGTAAGGTGATGTCAATAGGCTATTGTCAGCACCACGTCAGCAGAATATGGCCAATGTCAGCTTGACCCAGGATCGACGGCTAAAACTTCGGTCTGTGATATCTTGATCATTCGATGTTTGATCGGAGATCCATGTACGCCCACAGAATCATTTGAAACAGATCTATACAGTAGAAGAGGGAGATTGACTGTTTACTAGTCAATGAAAAAGTTTCACTAATCGGAGCAAGGAATATTGTTTGTACGATATCGGAGCCATTCATAGTCAAATTTCAAAATCATTTCTTCCAACATACTTGTGATAACGAGGTTTTCATAATGGTACTAAAATCAAAATAGTTTGAAGGCTTTCATAAAAAAAAAAAGTTTGAAGGCTGATTTGTGAGTAATCTAAAAATCACTTAGACTCGTCAATGGACTCAAGCTTCAAGTTCGTGGTGGAGTTTGACGAGAAAATAAACTTTACTCAAAGTTCATGTATTAGTTCAACATGTCAGAATGTTGAAGAAGATTTCACCAATGGGGTAGTGACATATTTGTCAGTGAAGCACGTAAAGACATTACCGGCTTCATCTCCTGGTAGTTCAAGTCAAACTACGGAATTCAAGCCAATGTGGAGATTGTTGGATTTATGTCTTATATTCCGAATTAATCGGATATGTCCATTGGGTTTACCAGGGACTGGACTTTAAGTCAGGAGTATTTTGATCATTGTACTAATCTTTTTTACGAGTTAAGAAGGCGAATATTATAAATATCATACAATTTGCAACCCAAAATCTTAGTTGAAGAGAGTATACTCTCTTCTCTTGCTCGTTGTGTTTCCACACTACATAATAAAGACGCTGTGAGAGTAAGATTTTCTATATGCCTTTGCTTATTATAGTGAAAATAATATCGTTTTTGTCCATGAACATTTGGGTGTACCACACAAACCCTCAGTGTCTTTTCTTTTGTGGTTGTTTGATTGTCGATCACGGGTCTCGTGCAAGATAGTATTTCATTGACTAGTCCTTCAAAACTCATGTTCTTGTTGAAGAAATTCTTTTTTTAATTTCTTATATAAGTATTCAAAAAATATGAGATCCTGTCCACACAAAGCAAATTGGTGATAAACTACAAAATGATGTTTTCTCTTTTTATTTTTTTCTCCCTTTCATTCGATGAATGACAAAACTCTCATGATAGCGAACTGTGTCAAAATCAAAGCTATAAGAACCTAGAGAAATTGAACACCTATTGAAATCAAAGTGTTCCAAATAAACACCCCTTAAATATAGAGAGGACACCTAAATTTTACATCAATCTATCTTAAGTATGATCCACCATTGGATTGACTGTTTACTGTAAAAGGTGTAGATAACCTATATAACCATGGGCACAGGGCTCTAGTTCGCTGCCTGCAAGGCTCGAGGGCACATAACAAGTGTCGAGATCTTCTATTGTAGTTAATACACACTCATCATGGGTGGACTAACCATGATGAGCTATGTCACATTAAGACAATGTAGCTGGTCCCTTTTAAAACTGCATGTGGTCTTTTGTGGTGATGTGGCTCACCATGAGTGATTCACTTAAGGTGAGCTTAACGATTGAGAATCCAAAATTAGAATTGGGATCGTCTAATATATTTGACCTATAGCGACCTTGAGTTGGCAATCACGGTCTGCCACATTACTGTGAGATGAGCTATCTTGGATAGGACAGCCATTGCCCCATGTGAATGGTATGCTTCCCTATTGACATAGCTGGCCCATACACAGAGACATTGGGGAACTCCAAAAAGCACTTAACAAAGTCTAAATCCTTAGAGTAAAATCTCGACGACGACCATGGGTGGACTTCGGGCAACTTATTATGCACACTAGAGAGTATGCTAGGCTGTCAGAAGGTGACGTGAGTAGTCCACTTGATAGTTTTAAATACTGTGGAAGTATAAATCAAGATCGCAGGGCATCTACGAACGTGATGAGGATAGCGTCGACTTGGATCAAATAATGAATGTAGAGATCATTAATTGTTTACTTGAGATCAGTCATGTATGATTCACTTTTTACAATCTCAGGGCTAGGATGAACACCCTAATGAAAAATGGGGTTATGGATGACTTATCCCTAGACTTTTATCTGTGAAAGATGACAGAGATATATTGCAACCACCCTACCATATATATTTATAACTTAGTAGGTGATAGACTTCAATTCAAGTTAGAATATGACACGTATTGGGAGTTGAATTAGGCTCTCTCAATTGAAGTTTTAATCTTTGAAGGATTAACATATCCTTTCTTTATCCAAATAAACTCTTTATGAGGAGTGTCTTTCTGTGTTGAGGTCCACCCGCATGCAAATACAAATGGGTCCCATCACAGATGCCAACACCACCCATGGTCATCATTGAGCAAACCCTCATACAGTCTCAATTTGACTTGACAGTAAACGGACCCCTGCGTGGAGCTGACAAGGAGAGTGAGACGTGTCTATAAGTCAAATGAAAAATAAGCTCCGTAGGATTCACTCTTCATAATCTCAAGACAACGATAAACACCCTAATGAAAAAGATAGTGATGGATGACTTATTTATAGACTTTTGTTCATAAAAGATGTGAGAGATATATTTTAACCATCCTACCATGTGTATTTATAACTTAGTGGGTGTACACTCCAATTCAAGTTAAAATAAGACAGACAAGTAATGAGAGTTGGATTAGACGCTCCCAATTGAAATTTAAATTTAAAAGGATTAATATATTATCTCTTTATCCAAATAAACTCTCTGTAAGGAGTGTTGAGGTCCACCCCCAAACAAATACCCACAATCCCCATTGGACAAACCCTCTTACAATCTCAATCAGACTTAACAATAAAGAGACCCCAACGGAGACGACAAGGATATTGAGATGTGTCTATAAGTCATTTATTTGTACACGTCTTAATTTGTAGCATCATCAGTTTTGGGGTATATCTGGGGCACCGGGATTAATACTCAAAGTTGGGGATCCTGACGTGGATGGTTCATGAATCATGATCTGTGTAGGTTTGTCTCAGGAAGGCAAAAGAGAAATTAGGTGATAAAATAAACAAGTCTAAAACCACGTGGGCTTTAATTTTTGTAGAGGCCTTTGCCTGCTTATGTTTGTACGTATGCATCGCATATATGAACAGCATTTCTCACCTAGCTATGAATCTATATATCATCTCTTCTTTGAGATGCAGGCTTCTTTTTTCTCTCTCTCTTTCACATGTACGTTAAGTGTGGGCTCTATTCCTCGGGTTTGCCGGCTCTCTCCCACCTAAATGTATTGCCTCGACCTTATTTGGTGTCAAGAAAAAAAAAAAAAAGAGCATATCTAACTTCTATAGCTTCGGCCTACTAAAAGTTTGTGGGGCCATTCAATGCGGTTCACAGACTCTAAAATGTTTAAAATAACTTTATGGTAGATAAACTTTACACGATAGACTTTACACAACTGGGAGTTGGTCAATGAATACTTAAAAAAACTGATCAATTCATGTATAGAAGATTGAGGATCTATTTGTTTTTTGAAGGTATTTTTTAGTAAGAAAGGTGGATATAAGGATATTTTTGCACTACATTATATTCCGTGAGAATCTCAAATGCCGTGTTTGGTTGTTTAGGATTATGAAAAAGGACTATTTGAAAAGTTGCTTTTAAATCTTTTGTAGTTTAGGTTTCTTAATTTTGAATTGTTCTTGCACATTTTGGAGATGATATTTGAAAATTTTCAAAATTTTCTTATATTAGAATCCTCATCGGTCTTACAAACAAATAGATTGCTAAGAGTTTATAGTTTTCTGTCTAAACAAATTATTATATATATTAAAGCAATTTCCCCTTTCGCGGGAGGGCAACACGTGGCGCGCCCTCTTCGCGAGAGGGCGACACGTGGCGCAGTCTCAGTAAAGTCTTCATCAAAGAGTTCTCATTAAAGATGATTTCTTTAACAAAGAGTTCTAATTAGATATAGTTTCCTCAGAATTCTCATTAGATAGAGTTCTAATTAGATATAGTTTCCTCAGAGTTCTCATTAGATATAGTTTCCTTAAAAATAGGTTTTTCACTTCATTATAAATTATAAATTATAACTTATAAATAGAATCCTACACGAAGGCTCTAATGTTCACCAAAGTCTTTCTCGGGTATTCCCTCCTCTTTCCCTTCCCATTCAACTTCTCTCCACTTCAGGTATGCTTCATCTTTCCTCTCTCTCTTTCTTTTGTATGATCATTATATTATTCTTTCTCTTCATGTTATCCAATCCATCTACTCAGAATTGGTTGTTAACGGCTCCCTTTCTTTTTCTGCTTTCTTTTTTTTTTCTTTCTGTTCTTCTTTGTTTTTTAACAATCAATAAGGGAAATTGAGTGATTGAGAGAGAAATAGCTTTCTGTTCTTCTCTATTTCCTGACAATTGAAAAGGGGAAGATCAATTTATTCTTCTTTCTCTTCATGTTATCCAATCCATCTACTCATAATTGATTGTGAACGGCTCCCTTTCTTTTTCTGCTTTCTTTTTTTTTTTTTCTGTTCTTCTTTGTTTTCTAATAATCGAAAGGGGAAATCGAGTGATTGAGGGAGAGATAGTTTTCTGTTCTTTTCTATTTCCTGACGATTGGAAAGGGGAAGATCGATAAGTGTGCAAGGATTTGATTAAAATATTTCACAGGAGATGCCGAGCCAGGGGCATTGATAGAGAGAGAGAGCTTAGACCCAAATCTCAGAAGGTATCTCCCCCTCAAAACCATTGTGCCAGACCAAACCATTTCCCTCTTCTTCCCTCTTCTTTGACCCAGACCAAAACCATCTTTTTCTCCCACAAAAAGAGAACCCCAGATCTAAAATTGGAGCCTTTTACTATGAGGTTTTACTGGGGTCAGCAGATCTAATCCGTATTGAGAGATTTTCATGCGAGACAGAGAAAAAGGATAGAAATTCACCTGTTGTCAAGGACAAGAGAGAGAGAGAGAGACATCGACGCAAAAAAGAGTTGCAAAGGAGAGAGGGATCAGACAAATTTGTTTCACCCTATCACACTGATACGCACTTCTCTCTCTCTCTCTCTCTCTCTCTCATGCCTTGTTGCTGCTTCCTCCTCGCTTTCTCTCCTTTCAAACGAAATCTCTCTCTCTCTCTCTGAAACCTATCACGATTGTTACGACACGGCGTCCTCCCCAGCAACTGACACCGACGACGAGGACTACTTAGAATATGGATTTCAGCCTTAGATCAGCCCATCCGTTCAAGTCCGGGTTCTTTTGCTTCTCCTTCTTTCTCCGAATCAATCTCTTGGCATTATGCTGAATCCTTGAATGAGAAATGACCTTATCGGATGAGCATCTCTGCGTATTAGACCACCTCTGTAACAGGTGGGGGGCCTACTTGATTGATAAAATCCATTCACATCACATGGCCAAACTTGAATAGTGAGTGGCCCATCGTTTACTCCATAGGATTGATATAACATATATGTATGTCAGTATGTATGTATGCATGTTTCATAACATGATCAATCCAACGGCGTAAGGATCAACCAAATGTGAAATAGTTCTGATGTATTGAACCGGATGATTTGAACGATCCTGAATTTAAGAAATGATGACTTCAACTCTTGTGTAAATATCAAATCAAGTAAACATTTACATGGTACAAGAGCTACAACGCACCTGACATCCTTCGGGATCTTAGAAAATTCTTGTATTAAATTATAGACCTGTATTGCAAGTTCAAATGATAGAAATATTTTAAGTAGGCAATAAGCAGAGGTCAAGCAACAGACATTGCACCAAAGGGTACATGGACACTGCCAATCCCATTGCTCATTATCAAAAGACAGACGAGACGACCTGTGGTGTGGAAAACACTTTGCACCTGAAATGAACTGGATTACACACAAACCATAATATCTAACCAGACAATAATTAATTCAAAACAAAAAGACAACACGATAGCAGCCCATGTCAAAGTAAGATATCAATTATAGTTACCACAAAGACACAACCAAATCTCAACATTAGAAATGTATAAGCACAGCAGGGCATTTTGTTTTTTAGAAAAGTGTCGTCGACTAGCAAGAGTTCAAAATCGATAATAAAAAAAACTAAATATATGAGAATATATCCACAAAAGAAACTAGAACTACAAGGACATGTATCCAAGGACATTTTGCAAGGAGCATATAGACAGACCGTCGTAAAAGTAGGACCCACCCTTGAATCGCCAAACATAATATGTAGCTTCTACATGTAGTAATAAAGAGAGAGAGAGAGAGAGAGAGAGAGAGAGAGAGAGAGAGAGAGAGCTCATTTATTTTCTTAACGGGTCCAAGTTTTAGATGCACTGATTAATATCTTTCCCTAAAATCTCAATGACAGGTTAGATATTAATCAAAGAAACATGCTGCATTTATAAGTGAATAGAGAGGGACAATAAAAATATATAGAAAATGAACCAACTGCAACTACTGAAACAAGTTCATGCCAATAAGTAAATATCAATATTTATTTTTCTTTATGCCACATGTAAATCCTTTAATCATTCAAGGATAACTTAATATCAATGGTTCTATATGTCTTTTTTTAAATTTTTCAGAATCAACTCATATGAGTTATATACTCTAAACAAAATTTTGATTGATAATGATAAGAATTTAATCAACCGTAGATATATTGGTTCAACTGATTTAACTCATAAAAATCCTCTTTTTACTTATTCCTCATGCATAGATTAAATAAGAAATTATCTAACTTTTTTCTATTCTTATTGTAATAAAACTCCATGGGTACATCATTTTTTATTTAGTTTCTAATATGATATTTATTTTTTCAAGAGTGCACTAAAATATTTAAAATTATGTTTGTGTAACGAGTTTTCTGTTAATATTAATGTACAATTTATTTATATATTTATAAATATTTTTAGCTACAAATAATGCAATTATTAGACAAGGCCAGCACCAAAACAAGGCCCGCGTTGGGTGCGGGCCCTGCAGCGCTAATCTTATAATTAAAAGGGAACCTTAGCAAAGATTCATACAAGTGAAATATATTTAATTCGAACTACTTACAATCTCATTAAAAAAGAGTCATACCTAAAAAGCCTCATGACTAACATTGAGAATAGGGTGTTGTAAATGAAAAGCCCTTGGCCTCTAAGTTTAATGCTTGCAAGGGCCATTCTCATTCTAATTCAATTTAAATGTATGACAATTTACATGACTAAGATTGAATTTGGATTGGATATATCACTAGGAAATGCCCAGGGATTTTGAAAGAGAAATTATCTGATTAGCAGAGATTATCTTTAAAGATTTTCTTTGGACGAATCAGAAGAGATTATCTTTAAATATGCAGTTACTTTGACGTTATCTATAAAGGATGTATTAATTTCTGTGTTCTATCATTTAATAACTCACCATTTATGCTCCCTATGTTTTTTCTTTTAAGGAAGGCTTTCAATCCCTAACATCAAGTAGATGTTTCTACCAATATAAAGAAGGAAGGCTTTTAATCTTCCCTTCTAAACAACTTTCCTTTCCCCCATCACGAGTTTTATTGGGATATCTTTTAGCAACATTTAAAACCTATGAGTGAGGGCCCACATGAATGCTTTTGAATCTCCGTGAGTTTTTTTCCATGCAATCCAATCAAAGTAAGTGCTCTCAACTTTTCTGGGCCGCAGCTAAATTTTCATTCAAATAGGTTTGGAACATGTGTGTCAAAGACCTAGAGAATATTTCTTTCTTTCTTTGAAATTCAAATATCCTAATTTATATACCGATATGAACACATACTACATGATCTTAGCCAAAAGGCAAAGGTATATATCCTAATGTATATACCTTACATCTCCAACGCACTTTCCTAAAAATGTATGTAAATAAGTGCTTGTGGCATAGTTTGGACATGCTTGCACGAGTGGCTTGCTTCCATTGGATGTCACGGCACCACTCACTGCTTTTGGATGCCACTCGACTATGGAGATATATATTACGTCTCTTTTGTTACTATGTGGTTTGACTGAAACACTATTGGTTCCCAATGTAATCACTTATGCCTGACAAGATGCCTTTTTTAATTTCTGCCTCACTAAGTAATAGAATATAATCCATATGCTAGCAAAATAATAATAATAATAAAAATAATTACATCCACACCTCCTATATTTTGCCATAAATATAAGAATATCTCTTTCTTTTTTGAAATTATATTGTACTTATTTCTAATTTATATTTGGTTAACATCCCTACTTCTGCCGGGCCTACCAAAAAGATGATGATGATGATGATGATGATTCATATTCGATTTTCATCTTTACTCCTTGCTGTAACTGTCATTATCAATAGCTCAAAAGGACGATGATGTGAGCAAAAAATTTATATGTAATTTCCATTCTACGCCCACACCAGCCCTTCTCTTCCTCTTTCTTTCTTTTTCTCATTCTCCACTTTGCAACTTTTGGATCAAGGTGAAGACGAGATTTGGAGGGTCCCATTGATGCCGAATACAATTAAGACGCCATCGCCGTTGGTGCATTTGCAGCGATGGCGAAAGGGATCAAGCTGTTCTGGGAGCACCTTCAAAAGAACTGGCATACTTTAACTTACAGTAAAAACAGTTTTTTATTTTTAACTCCAATTTCCATTGCCCGTGCCTAAGTGCACCTAAACAAATAGCAATCTTCAAAAAACAATTTGTCATTCATAAGTATTCAGTGACTGCGACGGCCGAGACGGCGGAGCAGTGGGCGGACAAGTGGCTTTTTCTCCATCTCAGGCAACGTTGAGGCAATGTCGCAGGAGGGCAGTAACGGCTCCGTAACCCTCTGTTCTCTATTATTGGATTTGGAAAATCTAACAACGAGAACCTAAGAGGACCAAAACCCTTTTCTTCTCCCCCGATGATATGTGGTTAACATAGAGATCACCTTCGATCTTCTCGAGGCATGGCCTACAATGGATCTTTTCTAATCTCACCATAGAGATCTAATCCGAACTTTGGTTCTCTCTTCTTCGGTCTAGGTTTGCAAACGAGAATCATGTTGATCCTATTCTTTGATGAAGGCCAACAACCAAAAAACCCTCTGTCCCCCGAAGAATCCAAGGCTGATCTCCTTCTTAAGATTCGAGCCTTCTCTCCGACAGCAGCGAACCAAAAACAACACATAAACAAATAACATTCAATACAAGTCTTGATAGGTGGAGATTTCTCGAATTTGTCGAAATCTCACCAAGCATAGAGCAATTCGTCTTCCTCACCAGGCTTGGCAAATAGTGAGGGCTCTAGCAGATAGAATCCTTATCTCAATCTCAAATCTGGAAGATAGATCTAGGCCAAACTGCGTCGATCTTCTTCTTCCTCTTTAATCCGAGATAAAATCTGTCGATTTTAGGTTGTCAATTTTGTGTTTTGTCAAGATGTGGGACCCAGGTGGGGTATTCAATTGATGATCTAATCCATAGATCAGTTAGATAATCCCTGGACGACCCACGTAGTCTTGGTCCTATGAGGTTTGGACCAGTGGGTCCCCCCACCATTTGCTAACTTAAAAATCTGCTCACGTGATGATAGTTGCTGTGTTCGATCTAATGGATCCGTGCAACACCAACTACAACCCTCTTCTCCAATTCCGGCCCTGTGCAATCAAGAGGTGGTGTCGGATTTCGGCCTTCTGCCCCTTACACTGACTCGGGTTTTGAAAGGGTTAGGCGAGATCTAATGGTGATGATGATAATGGAAAACAGGGAAAGGGATGTTGATGATGATGGATGATGAATGATGAGGGTGATGATAAGTGATGGATCTTATGGGAGAAGAGGAAGAAAATGGGGCTCACTTTGACTTAACCATGGTAAACTCAATATAGAAAATGAAGAATTTAATTAGAAAATGACATTTCATCGGGATTAAAAGGGTAAAATGGCTTTTTCTGTCATATTCATAAGGAGACAATGTCTGACAATGGGTGTTATTGTAAATCCAAAAAATTGAGGGGTTGTTTTTGTATTTTCACTAAACTACAAGGGGTGTCAATGTAATTTTCTCCACAAAAAAAAAAAAAAAAAAACACCCCACTCCAAAAGGGCCATAAGCATTTGATAGTGTTGGCTGTAAATACTCTTTAAAAGATAATTAGAAGAAGAATGGTTCAGAATTAATAAATTGACACAACTCATAAAGGTTGATAAACACTCTAAAATAAAAAAGGTGTGCCAAATATTGGCCTTTTCTTCTATGAGGTATGGAGATTATTTTACTTATGTATTTATTTATTTATTTATTTTTGTGCTAATAGTCGGTATCCCAACCATTTGGGCGTAATAATTACTTTGGACTCAGGGAGAAGCTAGATAAATCTCTTCTATCCGTAGTATGGTATGGAGATTCACGATTGAGAAAAACAGTTCTTAATCGAATGAGAAGGTAGAAAAAACACGAGAATTATTATGTGAAAGTTTATGTCTTTCTCATCCCTGAGTTTCTACACTCAGTGAGAATCCTTACTTTCACATGGCATTTATCCACGATTGGCCACCCTCTACATTACATGTCAAGTTCCTATTATGCACCTCGGATCTAATGCTCACTGCTGGCATTTGTGAGTCCCTATTTCCTTATATATGCAAGTCTTTCATGGACTTAACTCCTTCGCAAGTATTAAAAGAAAAAAAAAATTTCCAAGATAAGATAAAATTTTAATCTAGACACCAGTGTTGCTATTATTCATCCCTATGCTCGATCAATCACAGTGAGTATAAAGAAGATATAATGGTAATAAGAGTAAAGGCTAAATTAATGGACAAAATTACTTAATAGTAATAATATAACCTGTCTCCCTCCACATCAACAAGTCGATCACTCTTTTCTTCTTATTCATCCAAGTGAGTTACCGTGTTGCACTCGATATGTATTTTAAAAGCGAAAAAGGCCCATGCTAAGATAAATGCCTAAATTCCGTTACATAAGGAAATAGCGGAGGTATAATGTGGTCATGATGGGACAATACCAATTTCCTGATCAACGATTAGCAACACAATTTATCCGATGTACCAGGTGCTGCAAACAAGAAGAAAGACCTATTTGATCGTGTCTCTTTGTTGGTCCCACCACTGATCATAGAAAAGAAAATTCCTCTCACATGATCAAAGCCGTTTACTTTGGACATTCCGTAATAATCACTTTTAACGATCTATTTTATCAATCTGGATTCCTGGAGTGTCTCCATCGTGCTTCTGTAAGTGCAAGGAGTGGAACTAAAAATGGGGCCCACTTATAGAAGATCCAAGCAGGTCCATATGAACTTCTTCCCTATCTACTAGTTGTCCTAAAATTTTAACTCAATAGGAGTTGATCTCACCGTAAAATTGAAAATGTGATTACAAAATGTAATGAAGATAATCTTAAGAGTTTTTTTTTTATGTATACCCTTTAAAAATTTAAAGATTTCTAAATAGGTTCCTGCCTTTCTATTTTATTCTTTTTTTTAAATAGTAACAAATATTTTATTAAAAGAAATTAAAAATACAAAGAATAGAAAAAAAAAAAGAAGGTACAAGAGCACTATACCCTCCTACTCAACCCACAATTAAATTACAATTCCCTCTCATGGATTGCTCTTCTCAGCCACATATTTGGCAAGAGGGTCTGCCATAAATTTTGTTAATCTAGAATCATGACGGAAAGCTACATCCACCGAAGAAAGAAAATTTTAGACCATTTCTTATTTGTGCCTATCATCCTTGCGCAGCCCTACCATTTCATTTTAATACTTGACAATAAGTCTATCAAGGATTATGGGTTAGTATGTTTTGAACTTTTATAAAATTCACAACTTTGCCTTTATATCCATTAAACAAAAATGAGTAAGTTTTTAGTTATAATAATACAATATTTAATCTCAAATCTCAACTGCCTGTCTCTCAATAATGATCTATAAATATGGAGTCTAATCATGTGGTTTGAAATTTTCATCAATCTAATGGTTGGCGTGCATGAATTAGATCAATTATATTTATTATATGTACATGTGCTGATTGTCATTATGATTATTTGGATTTAATAAAATAGGTCCTACATTGATAAAAATGAATTTATATAAAATTATTCGTTATCACTAAATATAATTATTAATGTTAAGCTTTAGAGAAAAATAAGTTTTAAGATTTTGATATTATACATATAGAGATAAAAGAATGGGCATAAATGTTATTTTACTTTTAAAAGCTTATGGTAATTTAAAGGTTATTGATTTAGCTGACATGTAAGGTATTAAAATAAAAAAGGTATGAACCTCTTTTTAAATACTAAAACCAAAGGATCTATTTATAAATTCTAAACATCGTAATCTCTTTTTGAAAATAATCTTTTGTATATTACTAAAAGCAATAATAGTCATTTTGTATTGACATGTTCACTCTCACCATGGAAGCTGCTCCTCTTGAAGCAAAATTTATGATAATTTAATTAATAGATGAGCATTTATCTTAAGAGGTTCGGATCGTCCTAGATTGGCTTCCATTGTAAATTCCGCTTAGATAATTAGCCCTGCTATCTGCTATGTAGTTTGGGTCCTGCCATTACTTTGTCCTCGTATTCACATGGAGATCTAAACCCAAGTCAGATCTGTAACTCCACCGATAGTGGCGAGAAACTTCATTGCTTTTGTTTGGTATAGGCCAAGAAACTTCACAAATGCACGGTTAGGAAAACTACATTTGAGCGACTCATAGGAGTCACGAGGGCCGAGAGAGACCCCTGTCACCGTCTCACACCGCCATTCTAATTGTAGTTGTTGACGTGCATAATGATCACATTTTTTTTATCCTCTGGATTTATCATGATATATTCGTAATTAGGTTTTATAATCAGTAAAAAAACAAATAAATGATTATAAATTCTCTTATTTCCCATAAGATTGGTATTCCTGATGTCTTTGACCTAATACTACAAATCCCCTAAGTATATCTATTAACTTTGAATCAAAACACATTAAACAAAGGATAAAAATAACAGTTACAGCGGATATAGTGATTAGTGACCAAAACAGTATGTAGCATGCAATATATAGAAGTTGTAGTAATACATAGCGGCGTAACGGTATGAATTTTTTAAGTAATTAAAAGAACTAAAATCTTATTTAACAATTAATCTTCTGTGTTTTTAGTGATTTAGAATTATATAAGGGAAAAAACAACTTTAAAACAAAAACTATTGAAGGCAAGAAATAAGAGAAAAAATGTTTTAGATTAAAATTGATTGGCTCTAATAAGTTTTAGATGGTAACGTCCTCATTTTCAAAATATCATAATGGTCCCAATTGCTGCAACTAATATAACGTAACGGCCGCTAATTTGAACTAAATCCATAGCTTATGCCACTCCAACAACTTCAAAGTGTGTGAGAATTTTAAAATTTTTGACTTAAATAGATATTAACAATTGTTTAAAGCTATCACAATAAGACATATATATATATATACATATATATATCTATCTAAGGCTAACCTTATATCATCATCTATGTTGTTGAATTTCATATCATGCAAAATTAACCCAGTAGACTGCCTACTTGTGGAAGATGTGGATTTACTATTTTTTTAATTATTTGACGATTTAGCCATGATCAATCTCTATTTTCATATTTGGGCTCCACATATGATCAATGCAAGAGCATATCCAGTCCTCCTCTCAAATTTTCATGACTACTGGGTGTTAAGTTTATGAATTTGCACATTTATGCATAATATTAGGATGAATTAGGGACTTAATTAGGTGAATTTCATCATTTTTCATCCAATTTCATTAGTTCATGCATTTTCACCTAGGAACCTGAAATGTCATATTTTTCATATACTTTCTGTGTTATTTAAGAATGTTTATAATTTTTCTTTGAAGATTTTCAATTAGAGTATAACTCTATTCAGATGGGTCCCACTTCAATGTGTACTCATTAGTATTTTACTGGTTGAATTATAATACACAGGAAGTGAAATTTGAAGGACTCACAGAACCTGAAAAAATGATTTTGGTCTCATTGCTTGAAAATCCACACCCTTAGAGCTGATCTACTTGTGGACCCCACCTAAAATCGATTAAGGCCTCCCGAAGCTCTTATCTCATTATATTTGTTCCAAGAAATATTCCTTTAACTTGGCTAACAAATCACAGCTATGACAAAAATAGAGTCCGTTGCAAATCAAAATTCAAAATTGTCACATTTTTCTCAGGATAGCCTATCTTAAAATGTCCATAACTCTCAATCCGGATGTTGGATCGGCGCAAATGACCTACCGTTGGAAAGCTTATTCAAAGTAGCTATCTATGGACTCTAAGATTGCCAAATCAGAGATAAATTAATAGAGTTATAGCCCCAAAAAATGGCATATATATTTTTAGGCGGGATTACAAATAAAATCTACAACATTGAAGTATAATTGCTGCAATCCCTCTATGGACTCTATCTGAAGATCAGATAAGAATTTCAAAAGCTTTCATCTCATCTTATCTCCAAGATTTCTCTCATCTTAGAGATAAACATAAACCCAATAAACAAGTAATAAATCTTATATCTCAATTTATTAATAAAAGGTATATTCAATGAACCTGAGGAGCCAGAAAACTATAAAAGGAGGTCACCATCGGAGGCTCCTCCTCATTCTCAGTTAGATCTCGGAGTCCCAGTTTTCTCTCCCCTTCTTCTCTACCTCTCTTCCCTCCATTAATTTCTTATTTTATTTTAAACATATTTTGGAGTTTTGTTCCAGAAAGTAGGATTTATAAGAGAAATTTTTAAGAAGCCATTATCTAAAGAGCAGATATCAATGGAGTTATTTTTGAGGTTTTTGGCAATGATGGACTGAGTTTCAAATTGGAGCACAAAAATAAGCCTAAGTGAATTTTTGTTTTAATTTATATGATTATTTCTCTTTCTTTTTCTATCTAGTGAATGCTTTATTAAAATAGTAGACTTTTCTTCATGCCAACGACAAACCTCTGATTTATGTTCGTGATGAATAAATTTTGATCATTTATACTTATTTTGATAGATTATGCTTGGATATGTAGTTATCTTTGATTGTCCATATTTAGTTGGATAGGTGATGTTTAGGATGTTCATTCTTTTATGAGATAAAGGAGATCTTGAATATTGATTTCATTTTTCTTAATTAAAAATTAGTTTTTGTAATAGTCAAATCATCCGAATTAGAAACATTGATTTGTTTCTGATTTGAGTGATAATTAAAACAAAAAGGGTAAATTAATTGCATAACTTGAATTTTTGAATAACTTAGTGAGTTCTGACTGCTCTGATATATCTCTTAGCATTATTATTAATTTTAGAAATTTATTTAGTTTAAGGTTTTCATACCACAATTCTCTTTTACTATTATTTTCCTTTTGAACAAAAATTAGATTTTTAATTAAAAAGTTCAAAAGTGTTTCATGTGAGATCGACCTATATTTGCCACTAACTCAACAAAACAACACTTGTAGTTATTATTGAATTTGAAAATAAATCCCATATCACTCGCCTAATTGGTTAGAGGAATTTATGATAAGAATTTAGTTTGTTTGGAATTTATGACATGCTTTTTCTTTTGTCTCCTAAGCATTTTAAATGCCCCGTTTCATACAAAATTTCAAAATTCTATCTCACATGAAATGCAACTTTATTCTTATCAGTTTCTCAAATTCCAAATTCCAAAATTCCAAATGCCAGGGGTTGAGGATTTAGAATTCTACTTTGGGGGGCAGCATTTGGAATTCTCAAATTCTCCCCGTCCAAATTCTTAAAAGCTTGTTCTCTAACAAGAATTCTTCCCAGAATTTAGGTGGTTATGATTTTTAAGACATAGTATGACATCTTGTCTACTGACATTTGCATATGCCATGCTCCTTTGCAAAAATTTTTGAATTTTACCATTTGGAAGGTCTTTATTAATCCTTTAAAATTTAAGAATTTCTCCTCCTTCACCATTTTCTGAAATTCCCGAAGTATAAGAAAATATTCAAAAATTCTACTGAGAATTTTAGAACTTCGCAGAGAATTCTAGCTAGTGTCCTTTAGATTCATCACTTCATCAGTAGCATTTCATGATATAGAAACTATTAAAACTTTTGAGAACCTAAAGCCAACGGCCGAGATCATTTGACAGATGAAAAAAATCTAATTTATCCAAAATGGGCCCCACAACATGGGAAACGTTGTAGTAAAGCTGCTCCAGCTGCAGTGCAAAAGGAAACTGTGACGCAAAGGATATGTTTTGGATGGTTGAGAGACGCTGATAGGCCACGTGTCGCAATCTGGTGAGTTGTGCAAGGAAGAGATGATGTTAGTGGGATTCATGACTAGAACATGCCGTTTTCTTTTGTCTCCGTGTTTCATATAAAAATTCAAAATTTTATTTCATAGCGAAAATTCAAAATTCTATATCACGTGAAATGCCACTTTTATTCTTATCAATTTCTCAAATTCCAAATTCTAGAATTCCAAATGCCAAGGGTTGAGGATTTGGCATTCTACTTTGACGGTAGCATTTGGAATTCTCAAAATTCTTTTGGTCGGAATTCTTAAGAGCTTATTCTTTAACAATAATTCTTGCCAAGAATGTAGTGGTTGAAATTTTTAGGACATGATATGATATCTTGTTTCCCGATATTTGCATATATCATGTTCATTTGCAAAACTTTCTGAGTTTCACCATTTGAAAGGGTTTTATTAATCCTTGGAAATTCAAGAATTCTTCCTCTTTCACCTTTTTATGAAATTCTTAATACTAAAATATAAGAAAATATTCAAAAACTCTATTGAGATTTTCAGAACTTGGCCGCCATCAGTTTTGAGAATTCTAGCCAAAGAACGAGGCCTTTAGATTCATCGCTGTCGTTTCATGATATAGAAACCATTAAAACTTTTGAGAACCTAAAGCCAATGGCCGAGATCATTTGACCGATGGAAAAAAAATCTAATTTATCCAAAATGAGCCCCACAGCATGGGCAACGCTGTAGAAACTAGAAAGGCTGCTCCAGCTGCTGTGCGTGACGCAAAGAGTGTTTTTTGGACGGTTCAGAGACGCGCCACGTGGCGCAATCTGGTGAGATGTACATGAAAGAGACGATGGATGTTTGAGCGTTGAGGCAGTATAAATGGGGCAGGCCCGGCTCTTTCTCCCCTTCATTGCCCATTGGTATGGTCGGCCCTTTCCTTTCGTAGCGTCGAAGCTCTCGCTCTCTTTGAAAGAAGAGGCATTCTTTGGAATGCACTGCTTCCTTGCCTTCTTCTTCTTCTAGGGTCTTGTTTCATTTCATTTCCATCTTCTCTTCTTCCTTCTCTCTGATCCAAGGCCCTCTCTCCTCTACTGATTTTGAGGTAGACTGATCGTTTCTACCTTCAAAACTCTTTGGTGAAGGATCGATTGATTTGGCTTCTTTTTTTGTTGTTATTGTTGTTGTTGTCTTCCTCGGATCTGAAGTTTTGACAATAATTTTATGATGAAGAATGAGTTTTGTGCTGCCTTTCTATTTTCCAAACATGTGATTTTTCTAAAAGCGGGAAGCTTGGATCTGAGAAAAACTGGCGATTGGAAGCTCGATTCGGCCCGGATCGTGTGGTCTTGTGTGTGAGATTGGGGAAATAGATCAGTTTTTATCCTCCCAAACAAGTGTGCTGATTTCTAGCTTTTTGAAGTTTGGAGCTTTCTCTGTAAAATAGATCAGTTTTTGTGCCTCAGAGACAACTGGTTCCCATCAGCTTGCTCTTTTATTTGACTACTTGTGAGATATATACTGAGAAACAAGAGAAACTAGACCTAAGTTAAGATCATTTGACCAGATCAGACCATGTTGTCTATAGATCAATTCATATTCTGAATCTACAGGAACTTAGGAAATGATCTGGACTGTCCATCAGGCTTTCTTGATAGGTTGTCATAGATGGGCTGGGCCGGGCTGGTTGGCCATGTTTGATGGGACTACTTTATAATAAACTGGAAGCCCAATTGAATATATGATGATTGTTTTTTTTTTTTTTAATCAAGTGGACCTATTTGTCTAAAAGAATGTACTCACGGATTATGGCATCCTAGTCACAAAACTTTGTTTATCATTCCTAGATCTAAAATGGGCGATTCATTTCAAGTGTGAAATTGAATGAGTAGTTTGTATTTGTAGAGAAAGAATCGAAGATGACGGTCACTCCGAAGATATCCGTCAACGATGGGAACCTGGTGGTTCACGGGAAGACCATACTCACGGGCGTGCCCGACAACATTGTGCTCACTCCCGGCTCGGGCGTCGGTCTCGTCGCTGGTGCTTTCATTGGAGCCACCGCCTCCGATAGCAAAAGCCTCCATGTGTTTCCCATGGGCACCCTTGAGTAAGCACCCCTCATCCACAAAGAAAAATCCTTTTTTTTTTTTTTAAACCTTTAGCAATTTATACAAAATCACCCTCTGAATAAACCCAAATCACTTTTTTTTTTACTGCATTCTCTTAATGACCCCGTAACACCAAAAGGTTGATCTATCACACAAAAATTTATATCAATGACTCTATAAACAATAATGAGGGTGGACATAGGATTTTTATTTGGGTGGTAAGTACAATGATTAAGAGAAAAAGTCAAACAATGTAATGGAATGTTTCAAGGACTTATTAATAGCGTAGTGGAATTGGTGTGATACAATCTTGATGACGAGTCACACCAAATGATTGATGTATTAGTGAAGGGGGTAAGAATTCATATGACACCATGCTAGCCATTGAAGCATGGTTCTTTTAGTAATATTGTGTCATCATTAAGGTTGATCTCATGGGCTGCATTGGGCTAAGGCATACTAAGCTTGGCTAGATTTTAGAAATACTGGCTCAAGCCGGGCCAAGCTCGACACCAGCTGGAAAAGTGAGTCCTGTCTTCCCATTTAGTCAATTGGGCTATGTTGAATCATTTTTTATAAATTGTGTGGCCATTAAAGCAGTTGTTTAAACTAATTGAACTAACAAGCATTCCTTATATGGGCTCGGCTGGATTTTGGACTTTTATCACTTAATCTGAGGTGAGTCAAAGTGGGCTGGGCCTGGATCTGGCTTCGGCTGGCTTGGCCCATGATCACCCGGAGTTAATCATCGAATTTTCTGGAATTATAGCAATTGCTCTATTTTTTTCTTTTTTACTCTATGAGTTTTTTTTTTTTTTTATGTTTGGGTGAAAGTAATTATTGCTTGTGTTGAATTCCTGCAAGTAATTAGTTATCATTTTGGCTATAGAGGACTGCGATTCATGTGCTGCTTCCGGTTCAAGCTATGGTGGATGACCCAAAGGATGGGAATGTGCGGGAAGGAGGTCCCCTTGGAAACCCAGTTCTTGCTCATTGAGAGCAAGGATGGGGCTGAAACTGTTACTGATGGCGAGGAAGAGGCGCCTACCATATACACCGTCTTCCTCCCTCTCTTAGAAGGGCCGTTCCGTGCCGTTCTCCAAGGCAACGAGAAGAATGAGATAGAGATTTGCCTCGAGAGCGGTGAGTTAAAACATAAAAAAAATATATATTCCCGTACGAAGCATCGTCGTAGTGGCTGCTGGAGCTGTTTCTAGTTGCTAGCCATGCATGCGTGTGGAGAATTCAATCACTTTATCAAAACCCAATGTATAGAAAATTCAAAAGGATGGGCGTTCAAAAGAAACCGAAACGACTCTTTTTTTTTTTTTGTGTGTGTTTGTGCACGTTGATTTTGCAGGAGATGCTGCAGTTCAAACAAATCAGGGGCTTTGTTTGGTCTACATGCATGCGGGCACTAACCCATTTGAGGTCATCAATCAGGCAGTCAAGTATGCCACTCCTCTTTCTCTTCTAGTATTCCCACTTGAGTCTTTATTTCTTGTTTATCTTTTCTTTGGGTTGATGATTTCTCCTCCATTTTGAACTTCTAAGTTGCAATCCTGTGGGCTTTGTTTGGTAAATGGAACAACTTCCATCCCATCTATAAAAGCCAAGATAAAAAATAAAAACCACATTTTACTCTTTTGACTTCAATAATTGCTTTGTTCCTTTTTGCTCTTTGACGATATTTTACGATGACTGGGGGAATATTTCGTAGTACTACTTGCTTTCCCGCCATTTTGTGGCGGTTCGTTCAAAATGAAAGTAGAGAGGAGTGCTTGACACTGATGGGTGACTTTTCTTGTTTCCTTGTGAGACAGAGGTGTTGAAAAACACATGCAAACCTTCCTTCACCGAGAGAAGAAAAAGGTAACAAATATTTGAACCCACATGCCAGTGTTGTGTTTTTTAGTGGAACTATAGCGGTACTGCGTCTTCTAACTTTTGTGAGTGGTGTTTGGCTTGTCAGTTGCCTGCCTTTCTTGACTGGTTTGGCTGGTGCACGTGGGATGCTTTCTACACGGAGGTCACAGCCGAGGGCGTAGAGGAAGGTCTTAAAACGTGAGTTCACCTTCCTCCCTGTTTCCTCTTATTTGCTTAAATCTATAAATTTAAACCTTTAAAATGTTTGCTTGTTTTTTACTCAAATGCAAATAAGTCAACAGACTCGTCAAATTTAAGTTTATGTATTCAGATAAAGTAGGTAAAAAAATCACAACCATTCATTTAAGTATTTAAGATTTAAGAATTTATATAAAGTAGGTTAGAAAGAATCATCACAACTATTCATTAGGACTTTAGAATTTAACGGACTCCTAAGTTACGGAATTCAACTGCGAATATAATTTATATCGGGGTCCAAAAAAGGTGAGCTCCAATTCGGGAGTGAGTGGGTTGAATTAATGATAGGTGGGTCCTACGTGGTGCTGAAATTATTGCTCGTGCTCAATCAAGAGAATGAGCAATGTAGGGCTCTTGAGGAGACTCGGGGGTGTACAAAAGTTAACCCATCGGATCATCACAACTTTATTTATAGCCTTCAAGTTTAATAACTTTAGAAGACCTTCATTTTTTTTTCATTTTAATCTAATGATGAGTAACATGTAAATGAGTGAGAGGGATAACATGATCATAGGTGTGTGAGTTGGTGGAGTAGCATACGGTGTTGCCGCCCCAGATTTGTCCCATCCGTTTGTGTGGGTTTATTGGGTGCCACCTGGTGGATTAGGCCTATTGAGTCAAAGACCTCAGGGTTCCTACATCATACAATAAAAAGTGGCCAAAAGAAAGGGAGGCCACTTTTGAGTATATGTATGTATGTAGGTTTGTTTATATGTATTTATAGATGCATGTATTATGACAAATATAAGCTATTTGCTATTCATAGAATATATGGCTGTTGCATCAGGTATTAGGGTCCTTCATCTTCGCCAAAAAGTAGAGAAAGGTATGGGTATTTGGGTCCTTGGATATGAAATCCACATAGCTAAAAATTCTAGTGCTTGTTGTGGACCAGTGGATCCATAATCGATTTTATCAATTCAGGTGATAGGGCATTCAGGTATTATGATTACGACATTCATGGCTTAACTGTATTTTTGTCTTGATTTGTGCAAACATTTACACCTGTGCAATCTTCAGATACAGTTGGCTTTGGAGGGCCATCATGGATGAACTTGTCCCTTTTCATACTCCTAGTTGCATATGTGCATACTTCTTCAGACATTTGACCGATGGCATATAGCCAACTACCATCCAATTGAAGGCTTTTTACAGTCAAATTAATGGCTAGGATCATCCAAAGTTGCTGAGATAATGGTCCTTGGAGCAACTACTAGGCCCCACCATATCTAATTACTCTTTATGCACAACAAATGGCCCCAGTGTTAACTTCAATACTTCCATACCCTATCGCTATTGCGTATTTCAACTCCCTCTAATGTTTAAAATTTGAACGTTAATTTCTATGGCTGATCCACCGTTATTTCATCAGCATCACCAACTTTCTCTGTTTTCAATCTTTCCACTTTCTCCTCTGTAGTGAATTTCTGTTTTGAGAATGAAAGACAAAAAAAAAAGGTGTTGAAATTTAAGTACATGCTAATTTGGAGCTCTTTTGATGCACAGTCTATCCGAGGGAGGGACTCCTCCACGCTTTTTGATCATTGATGATGGTTGGCAGCAGATCGGCAATGAAGCCAGGGACTCAAATTGTGTCGTTCAAGAAGGAGCACAGTAAGCACACTGCCCTCCTCCTGTACCTTGTTGTTGCTTCTCAAAACTGTATTTGATTAGCAGACCTCATGTTTTTATTTGGTTACTTTTTTCACAGGTTTGCTAGCAGGCTTACGGGAATAAAAGAGAATGCCAAGTTTCAAAAGAATGGAACAAATGACCAGGTTCCAGGACTGAAGATGGTCGTGGACGATGCCAAGCAACATCACAATGTCAAGTGAGTTCTCCCTTCGCCTTTTCTTTTACCTGTAATGTCGCAGTTGGTTTTACTCCACTTCAAGATTTAGGCGGAATGCAGCTAAGATCAGATTTGTAAATTATTCAAACTGCTCGAAATAAAGGTCCTCCCTTCCATTTGTGTTAGGCTGAATGACCCTCACATGCAATGCTAAGGTCAAATCACTTGAGGATGGAACCACCCACTTGTTATGGTCCATTTAGCGACAGTTATAGTGAATTATGGTGCCTACTGCACCTGCCATCTGTATGAAAATAGTCCTGATGTAGGGAACAACAAATAAGAGTTACATAGCATTTTTCAAACACTGTTCAACAAAAATCCCATTTCAACAACTGCTTGTTGATTTACATAGAAACACTATAATCTGGTTGCATTTTAATCTAATTATCTTTTTTGTTTCTCTTGGTAATGACAATCTAATTATCTTTAATGGTGTGAGCTCTTAAATAGGTTTGTGTATGTATGGCATGCTCTAGCTGGATATTGGGGTGGTGTGAAACCAGCAGCTGCTGGTATGGAACACTATGACAGTGCGCTGGCGTACCCAGTTCAATCCCCTGGAGTGATGGGCAACCAGCCAGATATCGTCATGGACAGCCTTGCCGTCCATGGGCTGGGCTTGGTGCACCCCAGGAAGGTCTTCAATTTCTACAACGAGCTCCACGCCTATCTGGCCTCTTGTGGTGTTGATGGAGTGAAGGTTGATGTCCAGAACATCATTGAGACCCTTGGCGCAGGCCATGGAGGCCGTGTCTCCCTTACCCGCAGCTACCACCAGGCTCTTGAAGCTTCCATCGCTCGGAATTTCCCAGATAATGGATGCATCGCATGCATGTGCCACAACACAGACGGCATATACAGGTAAGCAATGCATCCATATCTTTTTATGTACCTACAAGCTTGATGAATAAATGCACTATGAATTTATGAAAAATTGTTATTCATGCAGTGGGAAACAGACTGCTGTGGTGAGAGCATCAGATGACTTCTACCCGAAAGACCCTGCATCTCACACCATCCACATCTCTTCGGTGGCATACAACACCCTTTTCCTTGGAGAATTCATGCAGCCCGACTGGGATATGTTCCATGTTAGTTTTGAGAACATTTTCCTTGTTTTCTTACCTCTCTAATCGTTCTAATCTTAGCTTCCTGTGTATTCAAACTGAGTTATGGAATGGTGCTTTTGAGAGGCAATTGTTGGATAGTTTGCATGATTACTAGTAGCAAATAACACCTTAATACATATGTTCTTAAGTTACGTGTTTGGAATGCAAAGTGCTAACAGAACAGAGTTTGTGCAGAGCCTACACCCAGCTGCAGAATACCATGGTGCTGCACGAGCTATTGGTGGCTGCTCAATCTATGTTAGGTATGTTACCAGCACATTCCCTCTTTATCATTTTTCATGGCAATTAGCCTATGTACTTGTTTAATTTTCAGTCGATATCAAGTTTATAGAAGTTCCCTTGAATTCCTTGCAGTGACAAACCAGGCCACCATAACTTTGAGCTATTGAAGAAGCTAGTGTTACCTGATGGATCTGTGCTGCGGGCCCAACTCCCTGGGAGGCCTACCCGAGATAGCCTATTTGCTGACCCTGCGAGGGATGGGACAAGGTTTGCAACCAATGTACTTGTTGCTCCTTATTCATCAGCTCTTTTTCATAGACATAAGCACAACACCTAAACTGATGCTCTAATAAACTTGTTGCAGCTTGCTCAAAGTGTGGAATGTCAACAAATGCTCGGGTGTGGTGGGCATCTTCAATTGCCAAGGTGCTGGGTGGTGCAAGATAGCCAAGAAAACCCGCATTCATGATGCAGCGCCAGGCACCCTCACTGGCACTGTCCGTGCCAGCGATGTAGATCTGATCAACCAAGTTGCTGGGCAGGATTGGAATGGCGTCGTAGTTGTCTACAGTTACCGATCAGGTGAGGCAGTCTGGCCAACAGCCCTATGAGTGCTAATGCTAGATTAGTTTTTGGTTTCTAACCTTATTGCTAATCACAGTCTAATAATTCTTACAAGGTTGGCCTGATGCTAATTAAATCAAAATTTTCATTTTTTTTTTTTTTTGCAGGAGAGCTGGTCCGTCTGCCAAAGGGCACTTCACTACCGGTGACACTCAAAGTTCTGGAATATGAACTCTTCCATATCTGCCCGCTCAAGGTGAATACTTGAACAATTTCCATATATATATATATATATATCTCGGATCTCTGCTTCTGTTCACACCTCTCCACCTTTTGCGCGTTTGTAAGAACTTTGTCATGCTTTTACTAATATGATCTTTTTTTGTCTTCCTGCTGTGCAGGAAATTGCCCATAACATCTCCTTTGCACCAATTGGACTGCTGAACATGTTCAACACTGGTGGGGCTGTGGAGAAATTTGACATCACATTGGCTGCCGAAAATTCGGAGCAGTTTGATGGCAACGTGGCTTCAGAGATATCGAATGCCCTCAGTGACAATCGCTCTCCATCAGCAACAATCACCCTTACAGTCCGTGGGTGTGGGTGGTTTGGCACCTACTCATCCCAGCGCCCCCTGAAATGCACAATTGATTCGGTGGACACGGAATTCAATTATGACACTGCTACCGGACTGGTGACTCTTGCTATCCCTGTCCCTGAGCAGGAAATGTACAGATGGTCCATCGAAATCCAAGTCTGATAGAAGTTTACCATCTGCAGTGGTTGGAGCCTTTGCGGGTTAATGGTCAGTGGTGGCTGTTGTGGTGGTTCCTATGGAGGTGGTGATGGCCAGGAGATGGGGTAATGATAGTAGTAGACTACCCCTTAGAAAAATGAGAGAAACAAACTCTACCCCGTAGCATGTATTTTCTGTGGCAGTTTGCTATCTTGTTGGTAATAAAATGTACTTGACTACATTTCATGATCCATGGATTTGTGCATATATGCGGCTGGTAATGTCAATCATTTAGCAAACTGAGCATGAGAATAAGGTGGTGGCACTTCTTATCACACATATGTCTAGGGATTGATGCCTTGGTCTTTAGGTTGATAGAATTACTCTGGTCAAGGAGGTCAACATGGCAAATAAAAAATAAGAGAAAAAAAAGTGAAGCTGATTTAGGACCTTGTACATGAAGTAATCAACCAACCTCTACCTAATTTTACTGCTTCATATCATCGCTTTCCTGTAATATAACACCAGCCAGTGATACCAGTTACCACTTTCATGGTTTCTGAATACAAGTGAGAGAACCGGCTGGCAGTTATTAATTTGAACTGTGAAACCAAGTACAACTTAATTGCCAAATTCCGAAGGTTGCTGGTTCAAGATGCACTACTCTATTGGGGACACAGGAAATTTTACCCGGCTCTCCTTAAGTAGGGAATAGTTTGATTCAAAAGGTTAGGACACCCTCCGTTATAAAAAAAAAATTCATGTTATTAGATGCTTGGTTTCCGCTTTACTGAAGTGAAAGCAAGAAACAGTAGCCAAAATTGCACAAAGTGATATAGAACCTGATGATCCTATTTAAGTGCCAAAAGTGGGACCCAAAGGCTGGACCATTCCTTGCAAGAGAACTTCTAGAAACTCAGAAAGGAGGTGGCATACATACATGTACAGATGTACTGTTGGAATACTATATGGTATCGAAGGGATTTCTGGCTGTTGATTTTTGCCGGCCATATCAGGAAAGATCCGTTTGATCTGAAAATCTAACCTACACATAAACATGCACCAGCAGAAAGAGAGAGAGAGAGAGAGAGAGAGAGAGAGAGAGAGAGAGAGCATAATTTTCTTGATTATCCAATTTTTTTGTCCCTTTTGGGACACCTTTGATTGATCCAATCCTTGACTCAACACACTGACTTTCCTTGAATTGGCTAACCTCACATTGTTCGAGACATTACTTAATTGGGATTTATCACAATAAATTTGCACTATGTGTAGCAATCAAATTTCAATGACCTTAAACTAAGGGCTAGGATCACCTTTTTTGTAACTTAGCTGAGGGGCGGAGACCTTGATAAAGCTAGGATCACTTAATCAGCCTATTCCCTATCCTAGGTCCATGCCTTTTCATTATTGTATCACCTTTGGTTGTTATGCATCAAGTGGACTCCGTTTAGGTGATTCCTTTCAATTTTGACTTTTTTAATAAGCATTTGTAAAAATCTAAAAATATATAGATCAAGTGAGTTTAACATATAATATCTTACACTTTTAGATAAGTAACCTAACCACTAAAGTACCCAAATATATACGCGCATATATTTACTAAAAAATCTCAAAACTATTTTTATGAAGCATGGACCTTACCGGCATTAGTCATATATTAAAGAGGAGAGCTAGAAAGTGCCTTGGGAGCTTCTTACAAAAGAGCACCCCCTTTTTTTTAATTAATAAGAAGCATTCATAGCAACTCATTGACAATGCTTTAAAGGCATTGAATTTATCTAATGTGTTAACTTTGAGGAAGAGGATTTAAGGAATTGAAATGCAGACTTAAAATGCAATGAATCTTGGCCATATTTGTTTCAGTTTCCAACAAGGAAAAATTTAGAAAATTATAAAATCTTGGCTCATTTTCAAAAAAGTACATGGCGAATTGAATAGTTAAAAAAAGTATAAAAGTTTTCGACAATTCTTTTAATGAAGTCCTATCAAGGTCATTTGGGTTGGACTTGATCATTTTTCTTAATGATTTATTAAAAAAATTAAAATGAAACTAGGGAGTTTTTGTAATTAATTCTCAAGCTTTGTTAATGGAGAGGACTTGATTGAAAGAATTGTGTCACCTTTATACTTTTTTGAAAATTTTAAATCTTCATATACTTTTTTCAAAATGACCAAAAAAAATTTTATACATTTTTGAAAACTTTCCTTTTAACAAAAACCTTCAACATAATCCCTATTTGTTCTCCTTCTTAAAAAAAAAAAAACTTAATTGTATACGCTTTGATCTCAACATAAGATTGATCATGTGTACACTTGGATTAAAAGATTGAAAAATGATTTGATTTTCGTAGGATCAATTTGTTGAATAGTGCATGATTAAATTTAAGATGGCAAAGGCGATGTCATACCTAAACTTTTTTTTTTTTTTTTTTTTGCGAACGGAGGGTATCCTAGCCATTTGGGCTAGACTAATCCCTTCGGGCTCAAGAGGAGTCAGGTAAATCCCTTGTGGCCCTAGTATGGTAAGTAGCTCAAACCCGCAAGCTTTGACAGCAAACCGTGGTCCTAGATCAGATGTGCGACCCCTTAAAGTTTGTTCAAAACAAAGAGAATATATTACATTCCTTAATGCAGCCCACTAATAAACAATTCTCGACCAATCAACATATATGACACATATTTTTTATGGGACCCTCACATACTATGAAGATTTCAAGTTTTCATTTATGGTGATTAATCCAAAAGCAGGCTTAGTTCCTATTGAAGCAAAATTTAGTGAGGGCTCACTAAAAAAATTGTTAGATTTGAAATAGTGTCAATTCATGTAGGATATGTGAATGTGAAGTGCTTGGATTTCAAGTTGGGCGGTCACTTATCTAAAGGTGTGCCCCACTATAAAAAAATGGAAAACAAAGATTAGAAGGAATGTAGATAACGGAAGGCAGCTATTACTTCTCCTATTTGGCATTTGCTCTCTTAGAAAAGATGGTATTTGCAAAAGAAGTTTAATAGCTCGTGCTATATGTCCCTATTTATAGATGGATGTTGCATTTCATTGGAACTTAGAAAGAGGAAGAAACCTCTCATATATAAAATTTGTATACCTGCAACTTGAGTCTGGCCGAGAATCCAAGCATAATACACAATTCTTACCTGCTTATTGGGAATTCGAATTTAGCCGGACAACTTTCCTCACCTGAGACTCCACTACCTCACCAAAAGTACTAACAAAACATTGTCTCCTAAAAGTGGAAAAAAAGAAAATGGGATGGCCATTATCTCAAATCTCACTGCTTACCCAAATAAATTACTAATAAAATGGTTTGTTGTAGTAGCATGAATGGACTTTCTGGTCAGATCAGTCCCACTCAGACACGTTGCTTCAAATTCAAACTATTCCAAGTTCATGATCATGGTTATGATGATGGACCCATGCTTCCACCCAGACGAAATCATCAAACGCACATCTGTCTTTTCCTCACTTTTTGTTCCTTGGTCTCTGCTCCCACATTGCAAAACTTTGTGACAATCTCACTTGTCTAAGGTTGAAAGGAATCATTTGACCAAAACACTTTCTTATCTTTTTCATCCTTTTGCTGAAAAATTTGTACGATGTGGATCAATTCACCGAACCATGGCTGGTCCCTTATATGTAAACAATGGCCCAATATGTAAGAGGAATTGATTGTGGTTGCTCTTTTGGGTCTGTTTTTTGGTATTGGGGTGGGGTTTGCTATTGTCATAAAACATTATTGCACTTCTTTTTAGGAGCGAAAAATAACGCTACTCCCATGAGATGTACTGGTATGTGATTGAGGATGATGATCCAATCCGCTTTGGATGGAAAAGAGGCTTTCACCATTGAATCCAGTGAATCCTAGGATTCAATATTATACGAAGGCCCCACGTGGGAAAATTCTTTATTTTTTTTATTTTTATCTTTTTTTATAACCACACCAAAGCGGCTGGAATTCAACAGCTGGCCACATGCATGAAAAGGTTGGTGCGGTCAAAGTTTTAACCTTTGATCATTAGATAAGAACTATCACTCCTTGATCGTTTGACCTTTGATCGTTAGATAAGAACTGTCACTCCTTGATCGTTAGGCAAGAACTGGCGCTCCTTCTTACTTGGAGAATAAATCTTTTGTTTTTTTAGAAAAATTTTAAAATAATGAGTGGAGTTAATTCCATCACAAAATCTTAAATAGATATTTCACCCATTTCCAAAAAGAGGGAATATGTAGCTGAAAAAGTAGGGCATTCGATAAAACCACTGTAGTTATGCTGATCTCATTCTATGCGCAAAAGTAATGAGATACACTTAGGGCGTGTTTGTGTAAGCCCTCTTTCCATGGAATCAAAGGGCGACAATGCTCCGGAACTTCCGGAATCTTCGTCCAAGATATTTGGTGTAGTAGGAATTTGTGGAAGGAAAACATATTTTAATGCAATTTTTCTGCACTTTCATTGAAACGGCGTTCCTACTGATAAAATAGCAAAGCGAGTTCCACGGGCCTCTACACAAATGCATATCTTACCTCACATAAGGGCTGCTTGACCTCACCCGAGGTCTTCTTCTCTAACAAAAAAGCCAGGTCTCAGCCGCTTAGGCTGGGTACCAAAAAAAAAGAAAAAAACAAAGTGGCAAATATATAATGGCCTAGGTGGTTGAATATCCAAATTATCACCCAACAGCTTGGAGATTGATCATGTGTTCTCTCCTTGCATAAGTAGGCATTATCTCCCAATGGTTAGGGTCTCTCAATAGTTCAACCCCCTTAGTTGGGTCTTACGAAATGGCAAGACGGAGTGAGATGAGAAGTTAATAGTTTAGTTGTTGTTTTTTTTTTTTTTCTAAGGTAGCAGCTAGGAAAGCATAAGTAAAATTTTCTAGAGGCTAGAACTTTACTTTTTTTACTTGTTATGACCGATCAAATATGAATAAAATAAATAAAAACATATGACCATTAAGGTTAATTTTCCAAGTATAGAGGGCTGGTGTTGTGGATAAGACACCCGCTCCCATAGCTCCCACCAGGTTTCAAACCCTGGCGGGAGCCCTTTACTTCTAATATTCTGGCCACTGTGCCAATCAAGCCAAAGTAAAAAAAAAAAATAGATTACTTTTTCAGATATTTCACTTTACCTTTTGAAAAAAAACAAATATTACCAAAGAAATTGAAAATATAGGAGCTCAAGGTCAGATGAGCTCCACTAAAAGATAATTATATAGGTGGAAATTTTCTTTCATAGAGTTTGAATGACGATGATGGTTGCATATTCTTTTTTTTTTTTTCTTCCCTTTATTCAATTTTCTTTAAAGAAGAAATTATGTAATGGTTTTTTTTTAATATTCACTTTGATTATTCATTTTTAACCACTTATAAAAAAAAATACAATCCAAGGCGTCAATTACATAAACAAAAGGCCCTACTGACCTAAGAAAACTCTATGGCAAAGAGCAATAATTTCTTGCCATGCAAACCCATATCATCCTAGAAATTCTTATTGATTCTTGGACCGAATGGGCCCCAAGGGTTGGATACTTTTTAGTGGTGAAGAATGTGGAGTTATAGTGGTGAAGAATGTGGAGTTAGATCACATAAAGGGGGAATCAAAACCTTTGGGCGAAGGGTAATCAATCATTTTCTACTAGAAACGATCTATTTTGATGATCCCGTTGAAATATTCATCTTTAATTCTTTAGTCTCAGTGTCTTTCACAACAGTTTTATTTTCTAACGGCTTGTTTGTTTAGTGGAATTGAATTCTCCGGATTGTAACCCTACAAATGATTAAAAAAAAAATCAAAGTTAATATTAAAAGTAATCATCCAATAAACTCTTCATTCAAAATTGAATAAGGGAAGATAGAGATGAATACCAAGGCATCACTTAAATAATTAAAATCTTAGGAAAGTCGGGGTCCTTCTGCATTGCTGTCTTATTTCCTTCCACCTTCAGTTTTTTATAAAAAGTGTAGCTAATTTGACCATGAGAGATCTTGGATATTTAGTTCCTATGTATTCATGGAAACAAACAGGAAATCTTAGAGACAAAATGATCACACCGCCACCAAGGGAATATGACTATGTTGGACTGGCCCTGCTGTCCTAGTAACAGAGTTATCTGTCGTCCCAAGGTTTCTTGATTTTAAGGATATCAATTGCGCCTATGTTAATGGACACAGCTTGATTTTGAGTCCATTTGATCTAAGCTTATGAGCCATGTATTGGGCCCACACTTAATTTTTCTTACCTGTCAGTTTGACCTTGAAATTAAGCATCTGGCCTTTCAACCGATGTGATGAGCCCAGTTAAGAATATGAGGTACGAGTCATGGTTAGGTTCTGATTGTTCATGGACAATCCTTGGTCGAGCCCAGTACAATATTCTATCTTTTGGCCCAATTCCGAAGGCTGAATTCATTGAGCATAATTGGTGGCCACTAGTATTTTCAGTCAAGCACTCAGCTCTCAGTATGAATTACATGGTTTGAAGCTAGGCCATTGAAAGGTACACTGAAGTTCATCCAGTTGGGCCCAAAGCTTTCCCTTTGCTTTTTTAACCTCTCTCATGTAGTTTGTCTGGGTGACCCCTAGGTTTTGCCTGAAGGTCTCCAACTCGATTTGGTAAAAGCCCATTCGTAAATCTTAACCATAAGTCTCTTAAGTAGATTGTCCGGGTAACTGGCACAAGTGCAGTCTCTTTGACAGTTGAGCCAAACATGGGCTTATGAGTATAGGGTCCATTCGTTTGGCCCACTGTTATGGTGGCCCATAGGGGATTAGGTCAGTTCAGTTTGTTGCCGATGGGCCCGAGTAGCAGTTGGTTGGGGCACAGATTTTTAATTGATTGGTCAGGCCAAGCTGGGCCTGTTCAAATATTCAAGACATCTCAGTGCAAGCCTGACCCATTGATAGGAAACATTTCACGCAACTGATACACTGCACTACTAATAAATTATGTTGCGAAAAACTCAGGGGGAAGGATGAGGGAACAAAATTGGGATAAAGTTTCAATAAGTCAAGGAGTTGACTGAGTTGAACGAGTCTAACTAAGTAATTTACCAGGCTGGTGTTGGCCATGTGGGTCCAGACCATGTTTGGGTTCTATATCTGGGGTGGTTTCCTAATGTATTAGGAATTTCCTATTTTGTTAAATAGTAGTTTTCTAATGGGTTAGGACTTTCCTTTTTTCTTGAGATAGAGTTTTTGGGGGATAAGGATGTACTGGTTATAAATATGAGATGTAATCTGTAACCCTGAGGGAAGTCAGTCAGAGAGGCTGAGATTCCAAGGCTGTTGTTTCACAGATTGGAGGAGAACCCAGTGGAAATTGGTTTCCCGTGGACGTAGGCATCTTTGCCGAACCACGTAAATCTTCTTGTCTTCTTGTGTGGTGATTGGTTGATCTTGGTTTCGTTTGCACACACGCGCACAACAGCTGGCCCCTAGTTGTTCAGATCATCTGAGTTGGGTTGAGTTTTAGGTCGTGTCAGTTTTACTTCTAGCCCAGATTACAACTAGTTGGGCGAACCAAACAGATAAATAAATAAATAGTTCGGCTAGGCCTAATGAATACACGGCGCCCTTTGGAGCACGTTTGGACTGATGCTAAAAATAAAAAATTCATCTAGCGTTGTAGCTGGACAATTTAACGTACTAGTTTCTTTCAATACCTTAAATATGATAAGAAATGCGGTTGCCTCCACACATGATCTTTTTTTTTTTTTTTTTTTTGTCTTAAGACACCTACTCAACCCAACATAACTATGTTTAACTATTATAATTTTGTTATAAAATATATTATCATAGATGGATGTCCACATTTAAACCTATGTGAAATAAGAAGAATACTTAGGGTTAGAGTTCTAGTATATTAGGTTGCTTTCTAAGATTTTTCTTCTTTTCTCTCTATTTTTCTCTCTTTAGTTCTCTTTTATTTTTCAACAAATTTCAATATTTTCTCCCAAGCATGGTTTCTCTTCTAATGGGTCCCATTAACTTGTCAACCAACAAACAAGAAATTGAAAAAAAGAAATAAACACTATCCTAACCGGAAAAACTTCTTTTGACCTATCCAAGTCAATTCATCTTTAGAAATTGCAATTGCTTTGTTGATTAGCAACCACGTTTTTTCACTTAGCTGCCAGGTTGGAACCTTGGGTATATTGCTTCTTTTTGTATGTGCGAGCTCCTTTCTCACTCTCAAACCTTGGGTATGTAGCCTCTTTTTGTATATGCAAGCTCCTTTCCTACTAGAGTAGGGCTGTCTTCCCACACATTCCGGTTCTCGCTTAGTTCCTATCCCCTTTGGCTGGGGTTAAAAAAATGTGAACCCCTTTGGATAAATCATCAAGTTGGATGAGTTAATTGAGTTCGACAAAGTTTGCACAACACTTTTAATATCATAAAAAGGTGAGAAATCTCTGAACATTTGTACAACACTTTCATAGTTTTTTACTTATGGGTGGTCATGGGCCACGCACTCAGAGCATGTCCTGGGTCTGTGGTGAATTATGCGGTATTTGGGCCCTGTCATCAGAACCCGGAAAATATATTTTTTTGTCCCTATATGGCTGGGTCTAGCCTATCATTATTTAAGGTTCACCGCCAACTAAACAAATTTATCACAATGGCATGCAGATTTCTTTCAAATTGGCTAGGCCTATGTGCTACTTTACACCCCTGCTGGATCAGGGTCCGAACATTGGGCCCGATAAGAACATGGGCTGAGCTTGAACAAGTTTGGTCCTCACCCATGCCCACCCAGAAGCAACGTTAATTTAACTTGATCTTGCTTCACTGGCCACATTATCATTTACAGGGCATGTTTGTGATGGTAGGCCTGCAATCTGTATAAGACTGACGCGGGTGTTTTATTCAGAAAAATATATATTTGACGGGCCTTAATTTTTTGATCCTATAAAGATTTGGAGGGCCTGACCTATGGGTGCCACATCCAGATGTTTGATCCTAGATATTTATATATTTCGCTAGCTCTTTTTGAGTCTGTCTTTGTTTCTAGCCCCACTCTGAAATAAAATGTTTTCTATGCCAAAAAAATTATGCAGACATCAAAGGCTCAATGTTAAAACAGAGCCTGATCTGCTTTTACATCCTCAAGCCTGCAGAATTATTTGTGTCTTGTTGTAAATTGAGGACACATTTGTATAGTGAGATTTCTGCATAGAAAATAAAATTAAGAGTCAAACTGGTTGGGTAAAGGGTTGGACTCGATTCGGAACCAAAAGGTCATATTGTCCCATTTAATGGACCTCAACCTGACTTCATATATGATATATACGACGGATCTGGATTGAAGACCAGGAAAGACCACCATTTTAGGATTATAAATTATATGCTAAGTTTTAAGTATATTAAATGTTTGTGAGGGTTTGTGAGGGGACGGTTGTTTCCACTTGGGGTTGTTTCCACATCATTAAGAAAAAAGTATACAAAGAATCGCGACATGATCAAGTAAAGAAGTAAATGAAGCTGGACCCATATCTAACCCATTCATTGGATCAAGTCTTGTGGATTCAAAACCTTGCTTAACGAGGGTAAGAGGTATCAGTTCCTACTTGTTTAATCAGAGTTCAAATTTGGACAGGCATCTTTTCTCATCCGAGAATGTATTACCTCACTAAAGGGTTTCCCCCCCCCCCCCCCCCCCCCCCCCCAAAGGGTTCCCCCCCCCAAAGGGTTCCCTCACCAGAGGAATTGGGGTCCCAACCCCCCTAAGGCCAAGGTAACGAAAAAAAAAAAAAAAAAGTCTTGTGGACAAAATTCGATCAAATTTGCACATGAACTAAATAAAGTCCATCTGATTCTTCTAATCTTTGTCCTTCAATAAATGAGATAAACCGATGCCTATTGACAACCTTGGACTAGTGGCCAAATTGCATGTCCCAACGTTACCTCACTATTGTGTTTTCATAGCTTTGTTTGGTGTAGCAAAACTCCTTACTCTAGTGGTAAGGAGTGACAATTCTCACTCATATGTTGAGGGTTTAAACCCTGGACATGCCACCTTATTTGCTTTGTGCGGGCTTCTTTTACCACATACGCGTACTTCCATTCTCACATATACCGGCTTGCTTTCCTGTTTGTGCGGGCTCTTTTCCGAGACACAAGCCCTTGGCTGAGGTAACAAAAATAAAAATAACACACACAATACTCTATAGTGCAATTGCCATCAGTACTTATTCTCCAAAAACATTTGTAAGTCTCTCACAACTTTAATACCGCATTTGGCACCTTTTGTGGGCAATCCAATCTCCTTAATCTTACTAATCCACATGAATTGACATTTGTTGTAATTCTACACTAATTCAAATACTCATTGTTGGATTGAATTTCATAGAAAGTATAATTTAGGAAATCATTAATTTAGGCAATCATTAATTTTATCTTGTAGTAGCAAATACTTACTTTAAAAAGATAAATGAACATTTAATTGCATATAAAAGTGGGAGTAATAGGAGTCAGATAGACCTTTTTCTAGTTGGAAAACATGATCAATTAGCCTGTAAAGATTACAAGGTTATCCCAGGAGAGAGTTTGACTACATAACATAGGCTCAGAGTTTTAGATATTTGTAAAAGAAGTCGAAAGAGAGCCCTACTAAACAAAATGAACCCTAAAACAAGGTGGAGAGATTTGAAAGGGGAAAGAGCAAATATATTTAAGGACACAATGATTAAAAAGGGAGAATAGAATATTGAAGGAGAAACCACAGTAGTATGGAATCAAATGGTTAATTGCATTAGGGATGTTGCAAATGAGGTATTTGGAGAATCAAAAGAAAAGAGACATATTAATAAAGAAACCAGGTGCTGGAGTGTGGAGGATTAAGAAGTTATTCAACAAAAAAGATATCGTTACAAAGTTTGGCAAGAGATTAAGAGTATGAAAAATTTTAAGCTGTATAAGAAGGCAAAGAAAGAAGCTAAGAAAGTAGTAAGTAGTGCAAAGTTTAAAGCATACATGACCTCTATAATGGGTTGGGAATAAGAGAAGGAGAAAAGGATATTTTTAAGCTTGCAAAAATAAGAGAAAAGAAAAGTACGAACTTAGATCATATCAAATGTATTAAGGACAATGAGGAAAATATTCTGGTGAAGAACAACGATATTAAAGAAAGGTGGAAGGAATATTTTAGCAAACTTCTAAATGAAGAATATTTGGGTAATAAAAGAGTTAAAGAGGATACTTCATCACTAAAGCATACTTTTCTCTGTAGAATTAGAGGAGTGGAAGTGAATGAAGCATTGAAGCGAATGAAGATAGGAAAGGCAACAAGCTCAGATGGTATTCCAATAAAGGTATAGAAATGTTTAGGAGAGGTTAGGGTAAGTTAGTTATATAAACTATTTAGTAAGACACTTGTGACAAAGAATTTATCGGATAAAGGGAGAAGAATCATTGTAGTACCTATATATAAAATTGTATCAATTATCGAGGGATAAAACTTATAAGTCATACTATGAAGTTATATGAGAGAATAATGGAGCAAAAACTGAAACGGAAGACCAAAATTTCTGAAAACCAATTTGGTTTTATGCCAGGGAGATCAACTATGGAAGCTATCTTTTTACTTAGGCAATTAATGAAAAAAAATCAAGCAAAGACAAAAAATCTACACATGATCTTTATCGATTTAGAAAAAGCTTATGATAGGGTATCGAGAAATTTAATTTGATGGGTTTTAAAGAAAAAGAATGTCTCAAGAGGTTACATTGAAAATTTTAAAGATATGTACGAAGGAGCAGTAACAAATGTGAGAACCACATGTGGAGAAACAGGTGGATTCTCTGTAACTATAGGTTTACATTAGGAATTAACCTTAATCCCTTATTTCTTTACATTAATTATAGATAAGTTAACTATGCATGTTCAAGAAGAAGTACCATGGTGTATGTTGTTTGCAAATGATATAGTATTAATGGATGAATCAAGAGATGGTGTAAATGTAAAACCATGGTGTATGTTGTTTACAAATGATATAGTATTGGTGGATGAATAAAAAAATAGTATAAATGCAAAACTTGAGAGATAGCGGGGGGCATTAGAATTTAGAGGCTTTAAAATAAGTCGTGCAAAGACAAAATATATGGATTGCAACTTTAGTTGACATATACAATGTGTTAAAACCACTATCAAAATTGAAACCCATGAAATACCACGTAGAGATTTTTTTCGGTACCTAGGCTCTATGATTAGTAAAGATGGGGAGATTAACAAAGATGTGAAGCATAGGATAAAAGCTGGATTGCTGAAGTGGAGACTAGCTTTTAGAGTGCTTTGGGATAGACGAATGCCAATGAAATTGAAAGGCATATTTTACAGGACAGTGGTTAGACCAACTATGACATTTGGAGCAGAATGTTGGCCAATTAAGAAGACACATATTCAAAAGATGGATGTAGTGGAAATGAGAATGCTTATGTGTATATGTGGTAAAACTAGAAAAGATAAAAGTAGAAATGAGCGCTTTCGAGAGCATTTAGGGGTAGCACCAATAGGGGATAAGATTAGAGAAACCTATTTAAGATGGTTTGGGTATGTTGAACGTAAGCCGGTAATGGTACCAGTGAGAAAAAGTTTGGCTATACAGGTGGATGGCCCATCAAGAGGTAGGGGTTGGCCAAAGAAAACATTGATGGAAGTCATTCCTTCAGATTTGAAGAAGTTTAACCTATCAAAGGATTTGGCTCAAAATAGAAGGGAATGGAGAAACAGAATTCATGTAGCTGACCCCAACATGATTGGGATAAGGCTTTGATGATGATGATGATGATTAATTTTATCGAACTTAAATCAATGACACTGTTGATTTGATTGAGATTCTTTTGCCCAAAATCATATCTATAGTGAGATATTTTCACTACTCTATCATTTTCTTATTAGCATACATCTAAGTGAATCCTAAAAGTGGCTTATAATTTTGTCTCTCATAAGCTATAAGAGATATCTCTCATAAGAGGGTGTCATATATTTAATGCAATGTGAGTTACAAACTAATTATGTATAAAACTTAATCTAAAATTTGATTTGATAAATTTTTATAAAAACTTTATGGTGCTAACATTTTTATTTCACCCAACTTAAAAATGGCACATGTTAGATAAATGACAAATGGTAGAGATAGGTTGTTATAAGAAGTGCATTTAAGGTAGCACTTCTAATCAATTGCAGCAACCAATATGTAAATGAAAAAGAATTGAAATAAATGACTGACTCACAAATCAAGGCTAGTGTGTCACACTACGTCCTTAAGATAAAATTCGTCCCTCGCAATGGTGTTGACGGATTCAGATGATTATCTCCCAAGATATAATGATTTTTCAACAAGCAACGACAATACTTCTCTGCACGTTCCAGTGAACTAAACTCTGGCAATGATACTCTCAAAATGCAAACAATAATCGGAGAATGAGAGGAGGGAAATTCAATGTGCCAAATTGGGATGGACTGAACCCCTATTTATAGCCAGCAAGGTAACTGTTCTAAACAGATATGTGACTGTTCACTAGTGACTAATGACTATTCAAACCAAGCAATGCAACTCTACATTGGGTTGTGACTTTTTAGAAAAGACATGACTGTTTAGTTGAAAAGACATGACTTTTTAAGGCTTTGTGACTTTTGATAAAAAGATTTGTATAGGCTTGGGTTACCCGCATGTGGACCCAACCCAATCCAACACGGCCCGGCCTTGCCCATCTAGTTTTCCCACAAGCCAACCTATTGCAATCTTCAACCAAGCTCAAGGGGGCAACTTTGGAGTCAATTTCCTATTCACTCTTTAATGATTTTCATCAAGTAATTAGTCATTATTATTTTACTTTTGAAGGAGAACACATGATAATCCGGACTTGCCACAAAAGACTAGTGGGTCCCATCTTTATTGTAATCCAAACTTGACCCAATGACCATTGTGAAACCTATTTTGTCCAACATAGATTTTCTAGACAAATCCCACTTGTCATAAACTGCTGATAAGGAGGACCTTGTTGTCAATACAAATAAATTAAGAATTTCCACCATTTTGTTGGTTCCATTGGCAAACGAATGGTGAACTCTGACTGGGATGCAATTACATAGTGCCATAAAAACAAAAAGCAAGTTGTGGGTAACAAACAGATAACATTAATTCTTATCTATTTTATTCATAGGTATAAGAAACTAATGCGTCACAAACATATCCATAAGACAAATGGTTGGATGCTTAATAGGTGTTTTGATATAAACAAATATTTTTTTCTTTCCTAGTTCCATTAAAGTTGATGAATTATTTTATTTTTTTCTTTCCTAGTTCCATTAAAGTTGATGAATTATTTTATTGTTTTTGTCCCATCATATTTTGATTTAGGATGACCTGAAACAGGACAGATTATTTCAGATTCTTTTACTTTCAAATCTAAATGCCAAGTTCATTGTATTTAATTAGATGTATAGGAATTATTACTCAAATGCCCAGGCCAACCAAAGGCCTTTTGATATGGGAGAGAGCATCTATCTAGATGCCATATTAATAATCTCAAGTCATTTTCAAGTCCAACATCACAGGGAAATAAAGCGGAGGATGTCTTGTCCATTCATGTTTTGCATGGAAAAAGGGGCGATTCTCGCAAGAAAATACATTATCGGCATTGAATACCTCCTCTTCCTCTACACCTGTATTCCCATCTGGATATGTGTCTTTCCTTTGCCTTGTCTTTTACACCTGCACGCGCTTTTTCTCCCTGCTCCCTCTCTATGCTTTGGACATTGGTTTTACGCTTGGGACATTGGTTTTAACTCATGCGATATTACCACTTTTTCATTTTAATTTTGGTGCCAGCTTAGGGGACCGACACTCAGTGAGGTGGGAAGATGCCGGCTGTGGTAGAATTACTTTCGGGTGAAAAAAAAGGGTGATTATCCATGTATGAACCCTTGGCAATCATATTAGTAGAGACGTCCGCTGCCGCTGCTGCCGCCTCAGTAAGAAACCATTTATGGTGATACTTCCACTTGATGGCCCAATTACTAACCATGTGTGCCTAGATACAATGGCAATGTTGGAGATATGGATTATAACAAAGGAACAAGTTTTTACGATGGTTAAGATGTTAAATATTTTAGGGATAAAATTAAGGTTTAAGTTTTAAATTATATGCTTATGTTATTCTCCTCTTTTATATAAATAAGAGAGTTGGATTGAACAAAACTTACAGCGAAAATTATGGAATATAATGATTTATGAAATTCTATATGGTATTAAAGTTGGGTCTGGCGATGATCTTGCGATCAAGTCGGCCATGATCCTATCTTCAGTTATGCTCACCATTAGTTTTCTTTTATTTCAATGAAACCAACCATCATCTTTTCTTATTAATCCATTCAAATACCTAAATCTCAGAATCTCACCATCTTTATTTCACGATCGAAGCTTTGGAAATAAATGGTGACAAATCTGATTGAGTAGGCCACCGATACCGATAGATTCAAAAAAAAGCGGATTGTGACAGTGATGGATCTATAAACAGCCGGTTATCACCAAGAAGATATGAAGATTGTTTTTTCCAAAAAAAAAAAAAGAAATTAATTGATTTGCTTTTCAAAGTTCAAAAGTTTTAATTTTTTTATGTTTATAATGACAGATCCTATCCAAGACCATTTGATTGAGGAATGCTAGTGATATGAATTAGAATAATTGAATGATTTGTTAGGATGGTTAAGATGTTAAATATTTTAGGGATAAAATTAAGATTTAAATTTTAAATTATATTTTTATGTTATTCTCATCTTTTGTATAAATAGAAGGATTGGATTGAATAAAGATTACCATAAAAATTATGGAATATACAGTTATTTATAAAATTCTACACGCAACGTCACTCATGAGTGAGTGTAGCGGCCAAGTGACTGTCCTTTTTTCAGTTAGTGGAGCAAGGAATAGAAAGTGACGTCAAATCAAGAATGAAGTAATAGAGAAGAATTTCAAAGTAAAATCACTGGAAGACAATTACACTTGGTTGCCGCATGAAAAGTGAAAAATAAATAAATAAGAGTAAATGTATAGTAAAAGGCACTTAGTGGTGTCACATTAACATTTAGAATAGACCTGTAATGTCAGGTTTTATTCCTGGGCATGTTTGTGTATGGGTATTTTCACGGAAAGAGAAAATTAAAATATTCGTAAAATCCATACAAGATGGATGATGGAAAAGAATTTTTGCGGGTGAACAAAATTTTTGTTTGGTGCAAAAATCTCTTTGATGAAATGATTTTTTTTTTTTTGAACCTGTGGATATCCCAGTAAAAACAAATGACCCCAATGCCAAACTATATGAGAAAAATGCCCATCATCTAAATTGGAAAAATAGAAAATAAGTGTCAATTAATCAATCCATGTGATGAGATTGTAGAGAGATCACACCAATCAAAACAAAAATAAATGGTAGTGAAATCATGTGATGAGATTGCAATTGCTGAGAAAAATAAAAATAACTTGCGAAGAAAGTAAATGTACCTTGGAGAGCAACTACAAAGAAATGACCCACCTTCGATTTTTTCCAAAAAATCTAATTAAACACATGTAGAGAAGTAATTGCAGACAAATGACCCACCTCGGATTGCCCATTGAAAAAATCCTTATGGAATCCTAAACCCTACACACTCATTATCCTCCAATAGCAAAACCCAACTTCAAACATCAAAACGTTCACATGCCCTTGCCTACATTGGAACCTCTAAAAGCAGCGACAGAGAAAGGGCGAAAGAGAGAGGAAGAGGGATAACCAGAGCTTTTGGTTGATGGCTTGGGTGATCGAGAAGAAGAAGAAGAATGGTTTTGTGTTGGATACGAGCGGGAGAGATAGAGGGGTGGTGTTCTCTACGGAATTGTATTGCACTAAACACATGAAAAATCATTTGTTCACAGAAAATCATAAAAAATTGTACATAAAATGGCTACACAAACCAGCCAGTAAGGCTTATTTTGTAGTAGAATTCTTAATTGAAATTTATGATATTGGAAATTCAAAGATCGATGTAATGGTTGTCCCTTGGAAATTTTGTATGCTATGTTCTTTTGCTGGATTTTTTAATTTCAACAACCTAGAAGGTCAAAATTAACCTTTGAAATTCTTAATTTCCAATCTTCTTGGATTTCCAGAGGCTACAATGGATGGGATTCAAGAATCCATTTTGGGGACAACTTTTGGAGAATTTATAAATTTTGCAGATATAAATTATTGGAGTTTTACAAAAGAAACATGCCCTACTCTCATTTTTATTCAACAAATAGAAAAATGTGTGAATATATAAGACAGGGTTATGTAGAATAGTATTCTATGCACGAACTTTGTAAAGTGGGTTTCCATGGCTATCTTACCTTAGGGTTTCAGTCATGGATTCATCATGAATAGACTATGTCACACCCCAAGCTCGAGATTCTGCGATTAGGGCAACTCCCAAGGCGCTGCATGCATAATCCCGTAGTAATTCATGCGGTACTAAGATACGTACGAACCACTATAAGGGAAAAAAATACAGAACTCACGTATGAGGAATAACATGTGACACATGTCCATTTAAAATATTTGCGGAAGCATGTATATTTTTACCTATACTTAACAATATCTTATACAATTGATATTTTGAGATATGGTATTAAACATAAACTGAGTGTATTAAATTTCAATTGTAAACCAAAGATAAAAAACTTAAAGCAGTGTTTTATATGAAACATAAGCCCATGCATATACTAATATATCCAAAATACAAGTGTTATCTAAATTATAACAAAATATGGATATATGCTGTGACCAAATGCATAAAACCTAAATACAATCGGAATAGACTATATACATGCAAACAAAAAATCAGCTAATAAAATAACGATATGACATTATAGCATGATGCGTAAACATAGTCTAACAAATGATATAATCCATCATACTCCAAAATATACCTATGGTGCTCTTTGAAATAGATAACCATAGAGTGTTGTTAAAGTTTACATTATTATACTATACCCGGGGAAGTTTTTGGATATTCCTCTACAAGTACATTAAGGTGGAATCGGTACTTAGACCAGTTTGAAACACCAAGATAGCACTATAAACACAACGGTTTAGTAAATATAGATGCATATAAAACTAACATGTTGTATCAATTGAATTAGATACATATTAATTAAATGAGAGCAATAACAAATGCTACGCATGTTGTGCATATGAATAGAGCGTGAATATGAAATCATAATTAGGGCTACAGTAACATACTAGTTGGCATCCACGATGCTATATTTTCTTTAAGGAGAGCGTTTATTATATGGTGGGGAAAATTACTAGGGGATCAATCTAGCTACCCGAGAAGTGCTGACCAACTCCTTCATAAATTGCTACAATGGTGATATAAGGAATACCCGAATTGATTCCGTCAAATCAAATAAGAGTATAAGTTAAGTGGTGCTGATTTAACATATCATGACCATCCCGAATTCATATTATTCATACCTATCATCAATTATAACGATCATCTTATATTCATATATGAAGGGATTATCGGTCTTGAGATCGCATTCAATCATAAAAGTCGGAATTAAACAAAATAACTGATAATCAAATAATGCATACTTAAGTGAGCTAATATAGCTTGAACCCTTTCAACCTTAGCTACTCCTATTTTAACTCATGGGCCCATGCTCAGTAGAAGTTTCATCTTTGATTTTGTCTCAAGGTTTACTAGGAAGAATGTGTACATGATTTAATCACGTTAAGGACAAGGTTTACTTAAACAATACGAATGCATTGAATTAAGAAGTTATCAAAGTTATTTATCAGCCAACCCTATGATAAGCTAATCCATGTTTCTTTAGTCATTTAATACAGTGTATTCATAAAATATCCGGTGTCAATGTGCTACCAAAATCTTAGTGTTATATCGTATAACCGATAGACACCATTTCTGATGCCAACACCCATGACGTGACGTTAAAAATAATCTGAAAAATCGAAGGGGATAAGTGACAGCTCTATACTCTTCCTCCTTATTATCTAATTACCATTAGGCTATTTTAATTAAGATAAAGGTGTCATATATAAAGCCTTCCAAAGTCATTAAGAGTCCCTAATTTCCTTAAGTTTTTGTGTTCCTACGGTTTAGCCATGAGTAGCTCATGGCTTAGTGTAAGATTCAGAATCCCACTAATCTTAATCTATGGTAATTAATCATATTCTATATTAATTAAACCTTATTAAGGTTAACCTAATACAAACTATTAGAGTTGGGCCTTGGACGGGTAGTTGAGAGGAGTTTGAACCTTACTTCAGTAATTGAGGGCCTTTTTGTAAATTGATCTTGCATCTTATGGGCACCTTGTCAATCACTCCTTGTGTAATTTTTTGTGTAGATCATCTTTCGTGTTGGGCTTGCGTTGATCCGAACTCGTCTTGAGCCAATTGAGGTCCATGTGGCCTAAACTGTAATTTCATGAAAAGCTTGGACTTGCATGTAACTTGGGGAAAAGTTATGTTTAAAACAATGAATTCGACGTCCCTTTCTCTTTCTCTTCTTTCCTCCTTACATTAGCTACTGGGGTTGTTTCTTTCCTTTTCAATCTTCATCTTCACCTCATGATTTGGAGAGCTACTAGACTTGAGAAGCCTTGCATGTAGTGGTGGGGACTTTTCTTCTTCTTCCTGTTCTCCTTCCCTGTGCTTTTCTCCCCTTGGGTGTTCTCTCCTCTAAGCTATTAGCTATATAAGGTGAAGACTTACCTCCTTGTCATTCATGTTGGGTTTATTAGAGTCACAAGGATTCCATTTCATGACATGCATGCAAATCTAAATCCCACTCTTCATTGCATGTTCTACTTATACAGGACCCATTTTCAATTTGGAGGTTTCCCTTAGCCACATAACAAGAAAGAGTTAGAGAAGGCTAGCACTGGTACAAAAGCAAGTATTAGAGTTCATATGTGCTGCATGAATGATTAAGTATTGATTCTTGGATTAATTCCTTCAATTCTCCAATTTAAGACATTTTTCCTTATTTTAATTTTGTACACATATGGTGGTTTGAGTTAGAAGGTAAAAATGTAGTAGGAGGGTGTGTGAGTACTAGATATCTTCAGAGACTCCTTGAGTAAGCCCTTTAAACTCCCTACAACTCATATTTCTGTATTGGAAATGAGTTATAGAAGTGACTCCAGAATTCTGAAGCTTACGACGAAGCTACGGGTAAGCCGTGAGCATTTATGGCTCAAAGTCCAGAGAGCAGCAAAACTTGGTTTTGTACTACGGCTTATCCACGGCTACACCGTGAAATGCACTATGGCTAAGTCGTGTCCAGCCCGTACCCAAGCCGTAGGTCTTCTTACGGCAAGCTTTCCAGAGAGCTCATGAAACCCAGTTCCTTTTGCGGCTTAACTACGGCTGCACTGTAAAACACTACGGCTGAGCCGTAACCTCACCGTAACCTAGCCGTAGGCTTGGCACGGCTAAGCCGTAGGCAAATATACGGTTAAGTCGTAAATGCGCCTGAAAATTAAAAATGATAATGAACCACTGGGCTAAGCCGTAGCATTGTACACGGCTAAGCCGTAAGAACCCAGTAATTATAGGGTGTTTGTAACACTCCGACCCGAGTTGATCCGGATTAGCGAGTAATTGCGTGTGATTTGAGCGTTAAGAGTGTTTTGATTTTGTTTTTCTTTGGTTTGAGTCTTGGAGAGATTGTTTGGGTTGAGTTGACTTGGTTTAGGTAGTTCGAGCCCTTTTTCGTAATTTCGGCTTTTGATTGACCTTGTCAGTTTTGCGTCATTCTGACGTCATCGCGTGTATTTCGTTGAGCTTGTCGTTTTTCGTAACTGTCTTGGATCCGAATGATTTCTTTTGCTCTCGTTGGACCGTCATTTGACTCAAACTGACATTTATGTAAGTGACTTGGACTTATATGTAATTTTGGACTCATTTTACTTTAAATATCCTACCAACTCCCTGTTTCTTCTCTCGATCGTCTCTGTCTCTCAGCTCACTCTCTCTCTCGTCAGCTCTCTTTCTCTCCTTCTCCTTCTCTATTTCGGTTGATTGCTTGAGGGAGGAAGAAAGGAGCAAGTGTGTGTGTTTTCCGGTGGACTGAGCCAAGCAACGAAGTGATTTCTATTTGTGAGGCAAGTATAAGCCCAAGTCGTATGAACACCGATTGATATGGATTTGATTGTTGTAGTTTTGTTCTTCATTGTGTTTCTCAGTGTTAGACAGCCTATTTAAGCCCATTTTGCTGTTATGTTTCTGTTTCCAGTCGTTTTGTTCAGTTTCTGTTTGACTGTAACTGTTACAGGAAAAATGATTCCGTGCACTCACGGCTACACCGTGAAATGTGCTACGGCTAAGCCGTAAAATGGCTTACGGCTAAGCCGAGACCCAGCCGTAACCCAAACCGTAGAACAATACAGACTGACACCTGAAAATAACTGAGAGTTGGCAATTTGCCATTCTTCTACGGCCCAGCCTGATCTAAGCCGTACATTGTCTTACGGCTAAGCCGTGGACCAGGATACGGCTGAGCCGTAGAGTGACATACAGTTGAGCCGTAAATCCGGATGGACCTTTGGGGAGCCTCGGCTCAGCCGCAGTGTATATTACGGCTACGCCGTAAGATGCTTCGGCTGAGCCGTGAGGTTACCTACGGCTACACCGTGTAAACCTGGAAAAAGGAATAAAAAGGACTAGGTTTAAGCAACATACTGTATATGACTATCATGATAGAATGTAGCTAACCTGAACATGCCCAATGGAATGTGTTGCATGACATGAATGATCTCATGGGCTGTGAATCATTCATGCTTGTTATCCAGTTGTTTAGCACCTCCCCATGGGTGTTGGTTTAAGGGACTTCGGTGCACACTCCAGACACTGCAACACTAGACAATGGTGCATCGGACAACTTAAAACTACATCAACATGCACGGTTAGAAACACTGGATAATTAGTGTAGGATTGGCTTGTAATTGACCTTGATTCGTATAAGTACTTGATTTGTTGGATTGTACAGCATATTGATTTCGGTTATGCCATCTTATGTGTTCTGCGCTGGACCTCTCGATGCTGTGGGAAATGCAGCAACCCCAGAGCGAAGCCCGGGCGGAACCATTCTATGCTTGTGTTTTACTGTTGCTCCACTGGAGTACTTGCATCAGTGCTTAATTGTTATTAGTACTTGAGTCAGTGCTTAATTGTTCTGGGTATTTAGCTACCCACGTTTCAGTCTTGCTTATTTGCATTCAGTATTGTTATTCACATTCAGTATCTTCCGTTATTGCTTATGTACATTCAGTTCAGTATCAGCTTATTTGCATTCAGTATCAGTATATGCGATGCACTTCCTATTGTTTGTTCAGCATGATATGTGAGATCTGTATGTGGTATGTGATATGATATGATTGATTGATTGAGGTGCATCATCCGATTTGATTGTGATTGGTATTGGCACTACTGAGCCTCAGCCTTAGGATACCCGACGGGGTTAACTTTGGTTTAGTTTATGTGTTTGCCTCTGCAGAGTGTTCTGTCCTGAGACTCCGGACCCCGGGAACTAGAGACCCATGCGTACCCTGGCCCGGTCGCTGGTGTTCTCATTCTGACTGCTCTCGTAAGGGAGAAAATGGCCAATGTAGTAGCCACTTTGACTGTTATCTGTTTATGATTCTTACAGCATGCTTATTCATTTGCATTATTGCTTAGTATATGGACATGATTTCTATGGATCTTGCATTATGACTATTGCTCACTTTAGATGCAATTCGTGTTATCTTCTTGTTGGCTTATATTTTGCTAAGTCGTCGTACTTATGAGTTGTCCTTGTGTGTTGCAGGCTCAGATCCCTCTCCCGATCCTGCGTCGGTCGACCCGACTCCAGGAGAGGCTCGCGAGGCCCCCTCCGGCCTAGAGGAGTGGACTTGATCCACCATCCTCCTGAGTACGGTTTGCATCATTTTGTTCTCCCCATTCATTGAATTGGAGTCTATTGAGGGGAGTTTTGCTGTGACTTGTATTGTGGGCTTGATAATTGTATTTGATAGTTGTAAGCCCCATTTTTGTATCATACGTTCTTGTAAATTTGTTTTTGTTATCAGTTCATGATTATTGTAATCCACTATGTCTCTTGGTGTGTTGTTATATGCCTTGATATGTACAGCTTCCGCGTACAGTTGTTTGCACGTGTGAATGATCCCTTGTGTGTGTATGCTTAGACGGGGTCTAGGTGTGCATGCACGGGAGTACGTGTGTCATTGGTTAGACTCCCTCTGACCCCCGGTCCCTGGGCTCGGGTTGTGACAGTGTTAAGAACCTTCAATGATTTTGTAGGGCCTTAGTGTTGGCACCTTCCATACCACTATACTGGACCAAGGGTAATCACATGTTGGAGAGAATGTATTATTTACAGACGATCTCCCAATGGCAAGTCATGGATGTTGGCATAAGAAAAGGGGTGTCCTGTATGCATATGAGGTGATGCCAAGACGCGGTAGCACAATGACACTGGACGTCTTATGAGTACATCGTGTTGAATGTCCTTGGTGATCATGCGTTACATAATATAAGGTGGATAGTGGTTTTGGGATACTTACTCAATCTGAATGCATTCATATTGCTATGATATATTACCTTTGACATGACTCGTTATCGGATTCACTTCCTCTAGCAAACGCTGAGGCAACTCAGACTTGAGCTTCTAATGAATGCGTGTCTGGCAAGCCAGAGCTTCTACTAAGTGTATGCTTGATAGCCCAAGGGTATAGCCGAGGTTCGGGCCTTGTAGCCCATATGCATGTGTTTCGTTTAATTATTCGTTGCTTCCATGATTGACTATTTCTTATGTATGTTATGACTAGTGTGATTGATTCCGAGTCGGCACCACTTAGCTTGTGCCCTTTGGGTATATGTATGCCACTACTGCAGTAGTTTATAGAGGAATTGTCGACACTTCTCGGGAAGCTAGCTTGATCCCCTAGCGACCCATATGTATGCTCCCCTTTTGGGAGAATAGAGCATCATGGTTGCCAATCAGTACGTAGTATGTTTTGATCATAATACCTTATTCATTGCTACTCATGCACTATATGTCTAGCAATTTACTATTGCTCTTTTTAAATCAGTGTATACTGTTAAGTTCAGTTGATATGTATTGTTATATTTGCTTCATATGCCTCAGTATTTGCTTAACTGTCGTGTTAACAGTGTTACCCTTGGTATTGCAGGTACAGAACCCAGTCCCGACTCGGGTGTTGATTCGCCCCCGGAGAGTGCCCTAACGGTACCTCGGGGTATAGATGAATGGAAGGATGACGACGTCTTTTATTAGTCATCCTACAAAGTGCGTCAGTTATGGAGATGTTATGGTCACTTTTTGGTCTGTTCTGGGAAAACGCAAATTGGTCTTTATGTACCTAACTCCTTTAAGTAAATGTTGAATTGCACGAAATATAATTGGAGCTTTGAGCACTGCTATATACATATATCTATATGTTTATCTATGAATGACAACGGATATGTTCTTTTAACTCGCTTTTGATTATTACTGAGTATTTCGCAGGGAATTCGCTTATGATGAGTTACATTTCTACGTGTGTTCGCATACCTCACACGTTCCTGTGAAATCTCCCTTGTAGGAATTCGTGCACAATTCTTCAGGGTACGGATTTCTACGGGATTACGTATTCCCGCCCTGGGGGCCCACTCAAATCCCTAAATTCACGGGATCGAGGCGTGACACTTAGCCAAGCGCACAAAGTTTTTTTACTAAGTTCTCCCGTAGTTACGGCTTATTTGTGTATTGGCTTACGGCTTAGTGGTATGTAGCCTATGGCTAAGCCACGGCTTAGCCGTAGTGCTTCTCAAGCCTTAGCCTTAAGGGGTCATTTGTTTTCAGCAATTTACATATGTAAATGGCCATGATGCGTAACGGTTACACACCTTTACGTTTGTTTAACTTGATTTACGCATGGGATATGTAAAATGGATGTGAAAATGGTGTGAAAAAGGGCTGTGTTTCTGTCAAAAATTTTCACAGCTCATATGGTGTGAAAGTGTTACACATGCAACTGTTACTGGGCGCTGCTACAGTACATACCAGGAGCAGTCCGCCTTTTTGATTTTTTTGATTACTGTGGGTTTCATTTTTATAATCAGAACCGTTCATTGTCTTCAGAAGGTCAAAAACGGCTACCATACCAATTTTCAACCGTTGATGCTGCCTGGATGTTGAGATATCATCAGACAATTATAGCCGTTGGATTACTCTATTATACATGATAATACCAGTCCGCCGTTTATGATTTTTCCTTTTCTGTGGGACCCATGCATAAAATCAAAGCCGATCATCTTCTTGAAAATATGAAACACGGCCACCTATCCAATTTTCAACCGTTGATGTTTCTTGGATGTTGAGATATCATTAAAACAATATAGCTATTAATTTATTGTAGATGGCAAGCCCAGTCCGCCTTTTTTAGTTTTTTTATTACTGTGGGTCCCCTTTTTATAATCAGAACCGTTCATTGTCTTCATAAGGTTAAAAACGGGTGGCATACCAATTTTCAACCGTTGATGTTTCTCCAATGTTCAGATTCATAAAAAAAAATGTACAACCTTTTACATTAACCCATTGTAAATGACATTTTCAGCCCCTTTTTTGCAAGTTTTTAAATTATGTGGGGCCTAAAATCCTGATCTGAGCCATGTATCCTCTTTATAAAATCAAAAATGGCCATGAGGCCAAATTCCATCCGTTGATGTTTCTTTGATTGTGAGATATTTACAAAAAGATTCAAATTATTTAAATATGTGCACCTAGATTCACATGTAAAGAGGTATGGAAAAAACAAACAAAGAATTATATTTCACATGTGAGTCATTTGAATATGTAAATGACTCACATGTGAGTCATTTACATATGTAAAGCATTTTCACATCATGTGTGAAATTAACAAACGACCCCTAAGGTTAGCTGCAAAACAAATGCTGGGTTTTTGGTCTCTGGATTCCTAGCTGTTCTGTATTTACAGCTTAGCCATAAGCTTCAAAATTCCTGAATATGTGTTGGTACAGAGGTTCAATTCTCTGCAGAACTTCTTCCATTCAATTCCACTATGATTTTCTCTATTCAAACTATCATCACACATTTTCAAAACCCACATTTCATCAAAATTTTATAATCATACTTATTATTATTCAAATCATCGCATATTCTTAATTTAAGGGGTGAAAGAGCTATAAACTTACATTTAGAGAAAAATACTTCAAGAGTCAACATAATTCAGACATGCATGTAGCAATATACACTCTTATACTTGCCTTAAGTTCAGTGTTTCACCCAAATCAAGCTTTTCCCTTAGTTTGATGGTGAAGAAGGCCTCAATAGAAATTGATCTAAGATATGCATTGAAATAAATGAGCATGAGACACATGCATGCTACAAGATTGAGTCTCCTTTACTCTTTTGAGCTCAAGAAATGAAATAGTGATAAGATCCTCACCTTGGAGAATTGTAGAGGAGAAGAGGAGATCGAATTGAGAAATTTCAATGGAAAAAATTAGTAAAAAGATGAGGTGGAAGAAGATGAAGTTGCTCCAACACACATGCAGCCCCTTTCTACTCCTGTATTTTACAGAGGAGGAAGAAGTGGAGGAGAATAGGAGAAAAAAAGAGGCTCCTGTAGAAATCAAAGAATGGAGAGGGAAATGAGCCGAAATGGGTCTTTAAATGGGTTTTAAATCAGATTTTCTGAGATTTACAAATGAGTCCAATCTGCAATAGAGATTCACATATAGAGTCAAACGGACTTTTAATTGGGCCAATGCGGATCTGAATTGAGCTGAGCCAAATATGAATAAAGACCCACATGATGAAACACACATGATGTAATTAATTTGATGCTAATATAATGTAAAACCATGCAAATCTAAATTACTAGAAAGTCCTTGCTTATCTAAATTTAATTAATTCCAACCCAACTACTTATCCATTACCCAATTAAGATTAAGAACAAGATAAATTAAAGCTAAAGTATATTAATTAATATGAAATTAAGTTTAATTAATATAAATTATAAATAACTCGGGTTGAGACCTTACAAACATGACCCCTTCACCCAAAAAGTAAATGTTGAAATGAACATTCTAAGTTTAACATCATCACAATTATTATTATCATCGTAGTGTTACTAAATCTATTTCAGGCTAGTTTGTGAGTTTTATTTTTTTAGTTAACCCCATTCCAAGTAATAACAAGGGGGACTTTATGATATTTTATGTCTTTCATTACAACTTAATTCAAATTGGTTTCTCAACTTCTCTTGACCTTTTGAACTAGCACATTTAAATGCATGGTATTTGATCATTTTAAAGGAGAATATTCATATGCGGATCCCTAGTGAACTTTTTCGTGAGAACTTTAGGTGAGGCTCATCTATTACCTAATCCAAATCTTAAAATACACAGGGACCCTTTGATAGTCATAGACCCTAAATTTCAGTTAAATTCGAATTTACTGGACTGTTAGATTAACTGTATACCAATCCAAATGAATTGAATTTATAGGCTCTGGATGAAGGGGGTTAGGGGAAATGTGATTAGGGTCAAACTTATTATCTAGGGTGCTCCCGAATGGATCTTTTCATCCACCCTAATCTCATCCCTTAGTGGGTTCCATAGTGAGCCCTATAGAGGAGTGTTTACGAACTATACGTGAGGAACAAATGTACATGAAGACTCCCCTATATTGGCTATCACTAGAAGCTTTTGATTTTAGTAAATGTAGATCCACAAATTTGCATGCCTGAAATTTTTTAATGTTAGTATTATTGCTAGTACAAGCTAAAGGGACTCGTAGCGATAGCTTGCCCAAAAATTTTAGAGAACCGTTAAAGTTTTAAGATAATTGTATAATATGCCCCACCAAGAATCTCATTTTTGTGCAATGTCCCCTTGCCCTGCACCTATTTGATAACTTCACTAGTTGAGTGAAGTAAGATGAATGATCATATTAAGGTCCAAGAAAAGAAGAGTGTTCAAATATAAAAGTAATTTTCTTTTTTTTTTACTTTTTAAGTCATTTAGTTGCATGGTAAAACAACTTTGACTTTTATGGTAAAAAGTAGAGGTGTGTTTTGAAATATGATATTTTTTTAGTTGATCCACTTTCTTTTATTGTCTTTTGAAAGGATCCTTCACCTCACTTCACTAAAGGTAAGTTTACTAAACAAGCCAAATTTCTTACTTTTGCACTGGTTTAAGGATTTTTTTTATTATTTTATTCAGCCAAGTGGGTTAACTCTTGAGATCATTAGAGATCTCATTTGGAGGAGAGCACCTGCCAATGGGGAGAGAGCTTGCAGGAAGAGAAACCCACACCATGGGGAGGCGATAGCAGGAATCGTATTTTTTTTTTTTTTTGGTAGAAGATAGTAGGGACTGTCAGCAACTGGTGATTCAAAAATTTTGACCTAGGGCGCTTCCATCTTGTAAAAGAGGGGGCACCTATTGGCAGTTTTACCATTGACACTTACTAGTTCTTACTACCCATCATTGAATTGGATTATCCAATCTAACATTTGACTGAATTATATCAATGAACATTTAAATAGCCCAAAATGTACACTTGGTCTAGAATTCATAACCCTGTTTAACTCTAAAACTCTCAAATCTAGGCTAAAGATGATCAAATGAGCCTCATAAACACCAACCCAACCCACCCTTCTCCTGTTTCCCACTTCACCAGGTTTTGCAATAAAACCAGTGGGCCCAACATGGTAGGCCACTAATGTGGATACATACTTTCATCCTGTGATTCATAATGCCTTAAAAAATTCCCCACCCATTTGAAAGCCCTGTTTCATGCCATTCCACAAGTCCATGTCTCACACGTCTCTCTCATCAATCAAGACCATAGACCCCATGAGAGAATAGAAAATTTCAGTTGCATCCAAAAGAGATGACTAGATACATATAATAATGCAGAAATATGCCTTTGTCTGCTTCCACCGCCCTCTGTAAATAGAGAGAAAGTGTAGACCTCAGAATCTACGGACGACGCGACTAGATAACGCCAAGTGGACCACACGATATCCATGAATCATCTGTGGGACCCAGCAAGATCAACTCGGCCAGTTCCCATGGCAGGGAGCCACTGGGTGCATGCCTATGCTGGAGTTGGCACTCGTGGCTACAGTGAGAGGCCTTGAAAGAGTAGTGTGTGTTGGCCAATAACACTGGTGGGCCTATTAAAAAAAATGCCTTCCTCCAATCTATTTGGCTAATTCGAAGGTCGTTGGAACTGGGTGATGAAACCACCCCATGGTCTCAGCTTTAACTTTTTTTTTTCTTTCATGGGTTAGGACTATATAAGATCAATCCAAGCTGTTTATGTGAAATCTCTAGGGCTTCAATTTGCCATTGACAGTATGATTTTCTACCATTGAATGTAATTACAAGAAATTTGAGCAGTACAGAGCCATTAATCCTATTATTTTCTTTTGAAAGCTTAACAATTAACAATAAAACAGAAATAAGAGTATATGATGGGACCGATGATAGGCTCGACTTTATCTATGGACAAATTTATTTGTCTTCTCACTTTGACGATTGTCAAGCATTCAAGTGGGACACAGATGACATAGACCTAATTTTAAGAATAGTTTCTTGAGCATAAGTCTTAATATTTATGTCCGAAAATTTTGAAATTCTCTTAATGTTGTCCATCACATGAAATTCCAAGTCCTTGTCTCCCATCTATCACTTGGAATGTTAGAACTCAAAATTTTTAAAGGCTATATGTCAAATCTCTCACACAAGGAATTCTTTTTAAGAATTCTCCACAAGAAACATGTGCTTCTTTGCAAGAATTCAGAGAACTCATATTTAGAAAGCTTACAGATTTTCTAAATTCTAGCCGTTACATGGAACTAAATTCTTCATGGCTAGAGAAGCATTGTAAATGCGAAGGAGGTTGGAAATTTTGAGAATTCAAAAGAATAGTTATGACATTACAGTTGCTTGAAATATGAATTTCTATAATAATAATAATAATAATAAAAGAACATTGCACTTCTAAATGCCAAACAAATTGTCTTTAGAAATTTAGATAAAGAAACATACCCTTTCAAGAGTAAGCAAAGCTATCCTTTGGTCTCATCTTTTAGGTTCTATTTAGCCAATGAATGTGTGGAAAACCTTTTTAATAGGCACTTTTTTTAGCCAACTAAGGAAATTGAGACATGAGCAATCCAAGCGTAGTAAAAGAAACTTACCTGTGTAGGAAGAGAAACTCAAAGATTGAACCCTAAATAAATAAGAAGCATGATACTAAAAAATAGAACAACATTTATAGCACTTAAATTTGCTTTTAAACAACCAAATCTCATTATTATTCAAAAAGGTAGGGGCCATCAACAACTAAGAGAAGACCCCTCACTGGGACTATATCTTTGTTTTTATCTGTGAATTTTGTGTTTTATCACATGCGTCGATCGGCAAACATAACAGCAGATACTTTGACAAAGTTAGGGGTAGATAGAAATATTCTTTTATTTGCTTCTTTGTATTTTTTTTAGTGCATTGATATTTAGCTCTTATACTTTCACATACTTTTTCTTGTGTTTTTATCTTTAATTTGTACTCTTTTGAATCTTTAATTTAATTTACTGTTACCGTTAAAAAAAATTGTACCTTTTATGATTCATGCTTATGCTGATTTTCACAATAATCTAACCATTGAATTGTATTACAGCAACAAAATCCATTCAAGTTAATCATTTTTAAGACCTCTAAAATCAAGGGTTAGGTCGCTCTCATTAGTGATGCCTGGCCATCACCCGATCCACATCATACCTACTTCATCTGTCTTACATCTTCCATAAGATGCAACCAAACGGGCCCACATCAAACAGCTCTTGCTTTCGAAAAGCGAACCTTTTTCTTTTCAAGGCTCCTTGCATGTCAAAAGGGGTGTAGCACCCACTCCACATCTCAAGGTCCATGAGAGACGTAAAGTGGTGGGATAGTGGGAGTGAACAGTGGATAGAGCACCTTGGTGACCAAGCAAAGCCAAAGCCAAAGCCAAGATGCAAAACCACATCTCTAAAACCAAGGAGTGAAGGGCTCCGCAGGCCCACCATGTCCACATGAAAGAGAGGACACTCTTCGTTGATGAAGTGATTCCTGAGCCTGAGGGAACTTATTTACAAAAGAAATCTAAGTAAATGTCACCACTAGCCAGTTACGGTACCACGAGGGTAATGTATTTATGTTCCTAGGCACAACCATGTCTGAGTCAAAAGGGGACCAACGCATGCTGAAGACTAACGAATTCAAATTCGGCCTACAGTGCAGAGGTAAACGTAAGAAAATGATATATAATGATAGCATCTTTAAGGGAGTGGAATTCTACGGTGGGCAGGGTTGAAAACAAAGGGTTGCAAACACGTTTTCGATTTTTTTTATTATTGGATGGTTCTAATCCGTGAAAAAATTAGGTTAGAAATTTATTTTAGATCTCGGTTTATAAATAGGTTCGGAACTCAATTTAGGTCCAAATTAATAAATAGGTCTAGTTTTGGGTCCATATAGGGTTTACCTTGTGGACCTAGTACCTAGAATAAGAGCATATAGTATTATAAATTGTAGTTCGAGATTAACTTTAGTTTGATATTTTTATATTTTTATCCTAAAGATAGTAAAGGTAGCATACTTGATACATCGTTATAAGTTGCATGATATCATTATTTAAAAAAATAAATATTAAAAGAAGTTAAAATCAAGAGGATTTTAGCAAAAATATCCCCATAGACTGCATGTGGACAACAAAGGATCTAAAATTTATGTATTCACCGTAGTGGTACAGGTGTCCTTTTTTTTGTTTTTTTTATTCTGCCAAGCAGTAATATTCTCGCTTACTCGCATATATGAGCGGGAATATCCTCACTTGCCTTTTCTCCTTCTTCACATCTTTTTTTTTTCTCCACTTCCTTCTTATCTGTCATCCAACTCTTTCCACTTCTATTAAACCCTTACCCACACAACATTTTTTTTTATGATATGGTCACCTCAATAGTCACAGACTTAGGCGCATATGATATGTTGTTATCAAAATACTTTAATATCACGTGTTCACCTATATCCATCATCTTACTCATCTCTTTTTCTCTCACATCCTAAACAAATTCATCTGAACTCGTTCATCTTCTTTCAACTAAATGAATGAAACATCACCCTCATCTCAGGGAATTCACTTTCTCTCTCTCTCTTGAACCCATCCTTTCCTCTTTTCTTTCTTTCATTTTCATTTTTTTTCTTTATTCCATTTCATTCTTATTCTCTACAATCCACCTTTCTCAGCATCTTTTTTTCATTTCCCTACACAACTAATATGCTTATTTTCAAACCACCTATACCTCATCATCATCTCATTGCATTCCCTCTTCATCTCCCTTTTCTACTAATCCGATTCACAATACATAAACTAACTCCTACTGATTACTAAGTCATATTTCTCACATTTTTCTTTTATTATTATCTTCAACTTCACTTATCACCATTTAGCCTCCATGCAATCATCATTTATAGGAACAAATTTAATTTTTTTTAGTTTGACCCCGGCGAAAATATCGCTGCTTAACTATTAAGAAGAAAAAAAAAATAAGCAAAGATATCTCCACTTGTGTATACAAGTGAGTAGAGATATTGCATCTCATCCAAAAAAAAAAAAAAAAACACCAAAAAGTGCTCCTGGGACTCTAGGGTGGTTACATATCTTTTAGGCCCTTTTTTATGTAAAGTAAATGCAATGAGATTTTTCTAATAAAATCCTCTAAAATCAATTTTGAAACAAAGATCTTAATTTTTTAATTAGACCCGATTCTAAGTCTTCTTATTAGAACTGGATTTGGAATTAACAAAATAGATTTTGAGTCAAAAATGGCTTTGATACTAAAACTGTCATTTAGAAATGGGTCAGGTTCAAGGTGCGGTATGGTTTCGCCCGAAATTGACTTGCTTGCATCAATGATGGTGGAGGCTGCCTATTAGAAATCCAAACGAATAAAAATTATACTTCAATAAAAGTTAGTCTTTTCATAAATTGAAAGCATAATGCCAACACACTAATAATTGAGTGGTATTGATACCCTGCATTTCGGATATATATTCTCAAACTATTCCTTGAGTCTTCATGTCTAGACCAGGAGAGAGAGAGAGAGAGAGAGAGTGTGTGTGTGATTCACATAATCCAAATGGAATTGACAAATGGCCAATGGCATAAGACTTCAATGTATAAATGATGCTAATGGTGATGCCATATGATTCGGCTCGTGGACTTCACTCCATATCCTATGCTGCATCCAACTTAGACAAAGACACAGAATCAAGACCAAGCAAAATGTCGTTAGGTCCTTCTAACTGCACCAACTTAAACCCAACCCCATGTGCAGTCCATTCAGCCCACAATCTAAATCCCACATTCTAATTTCAACATTCAAGATGAATCTCATCTTTATATATCTATATTAAAATTTTACTCCAAAAGGAATTAATTTTACACTTTGAATACATGATTGACAACGGGAACAGGACATTGGCTCATTCCATTCGTTCCACACACGGAAAGCGTGTGGGAGACCCGACCCCCTCTCTATTTTTACGCCCTGTTGCAAATCTATCTATACGTTAGCGAGGACAGTTCCACAGCCTCGAGAAGAAATCGATCGCCCAGGTTTTATTTTTAAGAGACCATGGGACTGCCTTTGACTCTTTTCGGTGCCGATGCTGTTCCAGGCTCTTTCTGAGTCCTCTCTGTCGTCTCTCTTCGATTCAAATCGCTCCAAGCCCCTTTTTCTCCGATCTCTCCCTGCTTTGATCTGTGATGAGTCGTAGCTCCAAATCGGTAAGCTTTCACGGATCCACGAATCTCTCTGTTTCCAGATTAGGAACTTGTTTCTGGCGTTCGATTTTCGCTTTTTAGGGTTTGGATTTCATCACTCCCAGATCTTGTTGTTTTGGAAGACGATCTGATCTGAAATGGTTTCTGCTTGTTATCTTTGTGGATTTTGGAAGTTTCAGTTTGAAGCTTTTACTAATCTTTCAGTTTTAGATTCAAACTAGTTGCATTTTCATTCCAAAGCACCATTTTTTCCATTCTCAGAAGCTCCAGATCTTGAAGAGAATGATGTTTTCTTTCACGTGGATTTGCATTTCAGTTGGATTTTGGAGGAGATAAAGCATGGTTCTAGGATCTAATCCAAGCTCCTTATCTGTTCAATCTCCTCCTCTTCCATCATCTCCTGCTGTAGATGTAAAGAAAATATGAACCTGTCAATCGAAACCGAGGATTCATTCTCCAGCCTCATCGAGCTCGCGGCGAACAACGATGTCAGTGGATTCAAGCGCTCGATCGAGCGCGATCCTAGTTCCATCGATGAGATCGGCCTCTGGTACTGTCGACAGAAGGGCTCCAGCCAGATGGAGCTCAAGCGCCGAACTCCGTTGATGGTCGCTGCTACTTACGGCAGCGTCGATGTTCTCAAGCTCATCCTCTCCGGCTCCGCCGCCGACGTGAACCGCACCTGCAGCTCGGACAAGAGCACGGCCCTCCACTGCGCCGCCTCCGGCGGCTCTCCAAACGCCGTTGAAGCGGTGAAGCAGCTTCTGCTCGCGGGCGCCGATCGGAATTCGCTCGATGCGAATGGCCGTCGGCCGTTCGATGTCGTCGCTGGCTCGCCGAAGCTTCCACACACCAAATCTGCGCTGGAGGAACTCCTCTCTGCGAGTCCGGCTCCAGTTGGAGACTCTCGTCTCCGGATCTCCACTTCGAGCTCCTGTTCGCCGCCCCTGTCGTCTTCTCCGGAGGATGGTGGATCTCCGTCTTCCGATTCGGACTCAACCTCCTCTCCTATGACGGAGAAAGAGAAATTCAATGATATGCCTCCGAACTTGGGGTCGGAGAAGAAGGAATATCCGATGGATCCATCTCTGCCTGATATTAAGAACAGCATCTATGCGACTGATGAGTTCCGAATGTTCGCGTTCAAGATCAGGCCTTGCTCGAGGGCGTACTCGCACGACTGGACTGAATGCCCCTTCGTGCATCCCGGGGAGAATGCGCGGAGGAGAGATCCGAGGAAGTACCATTACAGCTGCGTGCCTTGCCCTGATTTTCGCAAGGGCACTTGCAGGAGAGGTGATATGTGTGAGTATGCACACGGGGTGTTTGAATGTTGGCTTCACCCAGCTCAGTATCGCACTAGGCTATGCAAGGATGGGACTGCCTGTGCGAGGAGGGTTTGCTTCTTTGCCCACACTTCAGAGGAGCTTAGGCCCCTTTATATGTCCACTGGCTCAGCTGTGCCCTCCCCGCGAGCCACCGCTTCTGCTGCAGCTGTCATGGATATGGCCGCGGCCATGAGCCTTTTGCCTGGCTCTCCATCTTCGCTCTCTATGATGTCTCCTTCCCCCTTTACTCCGCCCTTGTCGCCTTCCGCGAATGGCATGAATGGTATATCGTGGCCGCAGCCTAATGTGCCCACTCTGCATCTCCCTGGGAGCAATCTCCAATCGAGTCGTTTGAGGTCGTCTTTCAATGCAAGAGACATTCCCTCTGATGAATTCCCCATGTTGCAAGATTTTGACACGCAGTTGCTTAATGATTTCGCCTGCTTCTCTCCAAGAACCCGGCTCAATTCTGCGAGTGGGAATTTTCCTGCTCGCTCAAAAACATTGACTCCATCAAACCTTGATGACCTTTTCACAGCGGAGATATCTTCCTCGCCGCGCTTCTCTGAGCAGATGGCTGCTTCGGTGTTCTCTCCGTCTCACAAATCTGCAATTCTCAACCAATTCCAGCAGCAGCAGCAGAGCATGTTGTCACCGATCAATACTAGTGTGTTCTCACCAAAAGCTGGTGATCAGCACATGGCCAGCCCCTTTGGGCTGTCCCCTCGGAGTTTTGAGGCTCATTCACCGATGAGCTCAAGATTAGGTGCTTTTGCCCATCGTGAGCAGCAGCAGCAGCAGCAGTTCAGGAGCCTTAGTGCCCGTGAGTTGGGCTCAGGGGCTTCTGCTGTCATTGGATCCTCTTTGAATTCTATGGCTAGGTGGGGCTCTCCCACTGGGAAATTGGACTGGTCTGTGAATGGAGATGAACTGGGTAAGCTCAGGAGATCCTCATCCTTTGAGATGGGGGCAGAAGGAGAAGAGCCGGACCTGTCTTGGGTGCAGTCACTGGTGAAAGAATCTCCAGAGATTAAGGAGAAGGAGGCAGTCACCATTGCAGCACCTTTGACGGTGAATGCATCCTCAGCCAGTGAGACTGCGAGTTCTAACTCGAATTCTCAGGTGGAAGGCATTGATTACGCTGTCTTGGGAGCATGGCTGGAGCAGATGCAGCTCGATCAGCTCATCTCTCAGTAAAAATTAAAAAAAAATTATCTATTTTTTTTTAACTGAGCTGCAGAAGAAGATTTTAGCAAATTGTTATATTTATTTTGTTGGGATCATGGGCATATTAGAAGGGCCAGGTAAGAAAACAGCAGTGGTGGGACGGGTTAAAAAGAAAGACTTAGTAATTCGTTTCAAAATTTTGAATATTACTTCTCATGACAGGTGAAAGTAGCGGAGAAAAAGCCTTGTTCCTAAATTTTCCATCGCTGTCTCTTATTTTTGCAATGGGTTTATATGTTTTGTTACTCTAACTGAAACTAGAGCTGGGTTATTTCTTATTGTATTTTGTTACAATATATGTATCACTCACTAGTGTTACTTTTGTCTCTGTGAACTGGTAATTGGCTCATGGAATAAGAGCATTGCCAATTTTGGGAAGATTTGTAGGACTTTTTATCCCTTTTGACCAGGTCAGTGTGGGCAGGTAAGGAGAAAGAAGGATGAAAACGGGCGGTTCTTGGCCTCTGATGTGCACTGAAGTGTCCTCTTTGGGCTTGATTATTTTGGTTTTTGCGTTCATTTCCTTTTTAGGTGTGAATGATATTGCAACAGTACCTTTATTTAATTTAGTTTTCTATTCTATGTGTATTTCTCATTGATTGCTTTTCTTTTTCATTGCTTGTTTTCTTACATAGTTGTGATTCCTTTTTGGTGGAATTGGTCCTGATTCGTGCGTTTTGGGAAAGTTTTGAACTGTGTGCTGTGTTGGTGGGGCCTGGGTGCATAGTGGATGTGTGATGTGTAGTGGATATGCTGTGATCTTCACTTTATGTAGGATTCGGGCATTTTGCGAGATAGTGATGTGGGAGGAAGTCGGCTTTCTTAGGGCTCTGTCACTCGAAGACATTGTAGCTTTCAGGGCATAAGAAAGTGAAATGGAATTTTGGATTGTTTGGGCGTGGTTGGGTTCTCACCACCCGCTATGAAAATTGCAAATGATCTCTCCTTGGGTTAAGATTGTTTACTTCTACATGGGTAATGGTGTGAAAATGGAAAGGTTACCGATCTCTTTGTTGAGATTGAAGGACCCGAACCGTCATGGGGATGGGATTTTAACCTGCCAATATATGTGGTCCAGCTGATAGGGCAGGGCCCGGCATCTATGTTTGTTAATTTGATACATACTATGGGCCTCTGTGTTTCATGTGATCGAATGCCTAGAATTGTATTTCTATTCCTCTCCCTCCATGAATGGAAAACCATGAAACTTTACCTATGAACATTAACTAACTTTCTCATTAATGGAAACTGATTTAAGAGAAGATGAAAAGTGAATGCCCAACCATCATCTTAGTAATTCAGTCATGATCTCTTTAGCATATTCACCTTATATCTGTCAACTTTTTTTTTTTTTTTGCTTGGCTGACTCATTTGCTAGCTGGGAGGGGAATTAAAGCACCCATGCCAGGGATCAAACCTTGGTGGGTGATATGGAAAACGAAATGCCTACCATTAGGCCATCCCTCAAGTCTTACCTCTTTAATGATCTTATGTAAACAAACAGGCCAAGAAAATTAAGTGGATGAAAGAAGCTTATCATAATTTGGTATCCTTACATTGGGTCCAGTCTGATATCATTTTGTAGGTGTTGTGCCGCCTTACAAAAGATTCAAATTATTCAAACCAAAGCACATTTCGCTTTACAAAGGACTCGAATTCAACTTACTTCACAGCAGCTTTGGTTGATTCCTTAATTAGTTTTTTGGGGGTGTCCAAATTGTCTTTTGGATCTGTTCCTTTGTGGTGGTCTATCAGCATCCACCAATCCTATGCTCCATATTTTATGACTCTTACAAGAGTGTTTGCGAGGTGACTCAAATTGTCTTTGGTGGCTATCCACGCCAATCTCCTTGAGATTAATCAAACCATCCCTTACATTATTAGTTTGAAGTCGAAACTAATCTGCTGGGGGTATCAACATTCAATTGCCCAGGCATTTTAGGTGATACTTCCTTTGTTTGGACCACTTGTGTACACCGAAGAATATATTCGAAGCATTGGTTTAGGACTCTTAAAATCTTACACTCGATCCAGCCACAAGTAGAAAATGAATTCAGATGCGGGCGAATCAGTTCTCCCCATCGAGGAATATTAGATGTGACTTAAATTGTGGCCGCATCAGGTCATGGGTAGTCCATCTTAAAAACTGGGCCATTGAAGGACTGAGGTTGGTAATGCTATATATGTTCGATTGATAGACATAACGTTTGTTGTGCATCATTCATTATACATATCACCACATTTGATGTCTCAAGCGGTTGCATAAAGCTTGATCAGCCAACCTTGGACTCTGCTTGATATTGCTACTGAGCAAGCTCGTTAGCTCAAGCTCGATTGACTTGAGATCGAGCTTCGTTTGATTGAGTCGCTCTCGAGCTTGAATCAAAATGGCTACAATTCTCTATTTACCGTCTTTTGCGAGTCCATATATTGAATCAATATTTGTGTAAAAAAGGAAAGGTCATATATAGTAATATGAAAAAAACAAAATGTAAATGTTCACAGACGAAAGATCATGTATGTGTCACTTACCTTAGGGTAAAAATTCATAACATTCGTATCGACAATTAGTATAGGTTTCCGTGATATTTTACACCAATACTGGTCCTTCCCGACACTTTTCGTCTAGCAAAGGACATTGGCAAATATACAGCAACAAAAGGGTGTTTGGTAGCAATATACAATCGCCAATTCGAAAGGGAAGTGAGATTTTACAGCCGGTAGCAAGCTATTAAGATGGCTGCTTTCTAAGATTTGGAGTTTGCTAAAAGTGGCAGGCAAAACCTTATCACGGATGGATGTGACAGAGAGGTGAGATATTGCAAACCTACTTCCATTGATATAGACAGGGCCTAACCCAAAAATTTTTTCTTGGGGTTGGGGGTGCGCACTATCTAAAAAACAGTTTTGAGATGCCACATATAAAATATAAATATAGTTTTCAAAATATATGAAGAGTATTCTTTTTTTTTTTTAAAGGGGGGGCGGTGGTTTGCATATATAAAAATTTTAAAATTTATTAAAAACTTTAAAGGATTTTGTAAAATCTTGAGAGGCCATATGTAAAAAAAAGTTAAAAAATATTAAAGATTTTAAGCGACTTTGTTAAATCTCGGGGATGTGGGGGTGGTGGCATGGCCAAAATATGGGCCCACCCCTGCATATAGACGTAAGCTAAGAAAAATAGTTAATACGTAACCTCCCAAGCACTATTAGATAGTGATGTTAGATTTGGAAATTTAGAAATTTCTAAAGAATAAAGAGAGGTAAGATCCTGCAATGGTATCAAGATGCGTTCATCACATTCAGACAAAACCAGGTCACGAATGTTTGAGACCCTAGGAAAAGTAGCCAGTTCATCGCATTCATGTATTGTTACTTGTTTCAATGTGAGAGAAAAGCAAGGAAGCTCTATCAGCTTGGAGCAATTATTGATATAAATTGATTAACGATTACTAATAATATCACCTTCTAGGCCAGACCATTCCTCGAAATCAGGTATAGGCCCAAAACATTATAATTCCAACAACCGGAAACCCTTCACAATGCCATTCCCATAGAACCCAAGACCCACTTTTTTCAGCTCATAAATCTCTTCGAGGATGAGATAGTTGAGATAAGGGAGTCAGCCAAGTGGCGGGAGGAGATGACATCTGCATCTACACAAAGTGACATCAGTAGAGTCCCCTAACCATGTTGGAAATGCAATGCCACAGTAGCCTTTAATCTCTAGCTCTCGAAGGTTGATGTGAGGTTCAAGGCCACTAAGTACCTCTTCCTCAATGCCTTTTTGTCCACCTCTTCCTCAATGCCTTTCTGTCGTAAGTCCACGTCCTTAGATTTCCATTCCAACCACAGTCAATTTTCGGCTTATTTTTCAACTCAGCCTCTTTGGCCCCCTCCACATTGACAACATTCTCAAGTTCTGAAATGCAAAGTGATCCTCGTACGTTGATCCTATATCCAATCTCTTTTCCCACCTTAATTTCCCAACATTAACATTCCTTGGTTGGATTGAAACTGAGCATCCAAGTAAATACAGATCTCTCAAGTTGACTAGGTTGCTCTAAGTCGCTGGTATCTCTACAAGCTTGGTGCATCCATCCAATCTCAACGTTTGTAGATTGTAGAGTCTCATTGTTGACTTTGGTAATCTTTCAAGACAAGAGACCGCAGTTATAACAAATTTCTTAATTCTTATGTGACGTTCTACAAACTCAAAATGCGCATATGCCTTTGATTTATGAAAAATTCAGCACATACATCCTTGAAATTGAATGATTCAATTGGCGAACCTTTTCAACATTTTTACATGGGTTTCCATCTCCTATTCCGAGAAAATCATTTCCTAAAACAAAACAGGAGAGATCATGAGTGAGGTATGCATTGTGTACTAGGGGCCAAATTTCGTAATTAAGGAATGAACATGAAACCAAATTATCAAAGTTTTCCGCACTAAGTTTCACCGAGCCCAAAGTAATATGCAAATGGAAGACATTGGCAAGGAATACTTTGCTGATTTGGTTTCAAAGTCGCTATCTATGAAACTTGGCCGCCATCTTACAAAATGCATGACCTTACTCATGATCTCGCCTGTTCTGTTTTAGGAAATGATTTTCTGAAAATAGGAGATGGAAAGCCAAGTAAAAATGTTGAAAAGGTTTCGCAGAATCAGGAGTGAATCATTCTGAATCAAAGATCATATATTAGCCGTCCCTATGAAGGCATGTGTGCATTTTGAGTTTGCAGAACAGTGAAAGGTTATCAAAATCAACAATCAGACTCTATAATCTACAAACGTTGAGATTGAATGGATGCACCAAGACTTGAAGAAACTAGTCAACTTGATAGATCTGTCTTTACTTGGATGGTCAGTTTCAATCCAACCATGGATTCCAAAAATAAACGAGATTTAAAGTGGGAAAAGAGAGATGGTCAGTTTCAATCCAACCATGGAATCCAAAAATAAACGAGATTTAAAGTGGGAAAAGAGAGCAGACGTGTTACTCCTGCAAAGAGAGTAGGATCGAACCCAACGCTGCACACAGATGAAGCCGGCCCTGTTGCAGGAAAGAGATCGGTTCCGATCTCAGCAACAGATTGGATGTTCAGAAATCCGATTCAGGCGAGGAGAAGTGCAGATCTCCGGTGGGCGGCGGAGATTTGTGGGATCTGGTAATCTTGGATCGGATCTTAGCTGCTTGCAGTAGTCAGAGAAAGAGCCTAGGTTGGGACGTTGCGGAGGTCGTTGCAGCAGAAGGATTTGGACGGTTGGATCTATCTCTGATCTGCAGATCGACGGAAGGTGGGGCACAGATCTCATTTGCTGTAAGTCACCACGGAGGGAAGATCTTAGAAAGCGCGGGGGGAAGAGGCCCCGGATCGATCACAACTTTGCTCTCGGTTGAGAGAAAAGCAAAAACAAGATCCGGACTCCTCTCGAATGGTTGCTGCGCTCAAAGGAAGAGATGGTGGAGGCTTCGATCTTGAGAATTGGAGGGGCATATATGCTCGTGAGCGCGATGCACACGCAGGCTATCGCGCTCCGGTTCTGGCAGAGAAAAACAGGTCCATTGTTTGGTTTCTGGGAAGTTGCGTCGGATGGGACAGAGAGATGGGCTTCTGACAGCCTTTGATTTGATTAAAAAATTGAAAAACAGCTGGCTGCCTGGCTGTTGTCTTCCACTTTCGGTGGGTGGAAGGAAGCTACACTCAAGTTATGTGGTCCGAGGCACCACGGTGTGGTCTAAAGTCATCGAGATGGGGTTAAGGTCATCCCATACCTAACCCAGCAAATTGTGGTCCAAAGTGGGCCTGCCAAAGGGCTACACCAGCGGGGCGTGTCACGGCCTTTAACTTACCCTCAAGGGTCAGGATTTGAAAATAAAAATTATAATTTTAAATTATTTTAACATTGCCAACAGCCATAGAGTAGAGTGTTAATTTAATATTTACCTTTCTTTTTTCATATTTAGGACCGACAATGATTGCACCAAAGCAAGCGCGACAAAGTTGAAAGATCTTTTCAATTGACTGATAAAAAATTAAAAATTAATTTATATAATAATATCTTCTAATAACACTTGATATTACTTCTAATGATATAAAATAACTCATTAAATGATACTTAATAATGGTTCTAATGATATATTAAATAATACAAAATAAAAACTTCTGATGATGCTTAATAATATTTGTAATGATACTTGTTTTATATGCAAAAGGTATTGTATATGTAAAACTGATTTAAACAATAATACTTGATACTAGCTTCAAAATTTAATAATTTAGTCTTCTTTCTATATATTTAATAAATAATTTAATGTACCACTATTATTATATTTACTGTCACTATATGTTTCGGTACATAACCAATTCTATGCACAAACGAAAGCCTCTACTGTCGTTTATTTCACATAAGTTATATGTAGGTAAGTATCTTTCTTTCGGTGCTAAATGCAGACTCATGAGCAAACTATGGAAATATGAATAACTAAAATATCTTGAGCTATATTTGATAAAATTGGATACTTCGTTAAATCTCTTTTACCAATCTAATATATTTACTATTGTATATTGTTCTATATGATCTTCCAACTAATAATCTAATTCAGTTTTTCCTTAACTGCTACTTTTCTTTTAAATACCGAAATAATTCATCTTCATCATTATCACATGATGATATAATTACTTGGTTCAACTTCATTCCCTAAATTAGATTTATTACCCAACCCAATCTCCTACAATACTCCTCAAAAATATTTATAAAAAAATTTTAAGAGTTTAAGTTGTATGCATTCTTAAATATTCATTTAATGTATATAATATGCTAAAAATAATTAGATCATATATACAATTATAAGGGGTAGTTCAAACCATATATATATCTATATATATGGGCAAGCCTCTCTTAAGCTCAAGCTAATATAAGAAACTCTGTAAGACTAAGCCCTTGGGGCCCACTATGGACCAAATACATGAACCCCCCCCCCCCCCCCCCCTCCACTCCAAAAAAAAAAAAAATTGCACATATTTACCAATTTTTTGTCAAATCCGAATTTACTGAACTGTTGAATTAACTGTGCACCTATTTAAAAATAGACTATTGACGAATAATTTTTTGGGGCGAGATGGAGATGACAGAAGCCATGATTGAAGTTGATTTTTTGCATAGAGGATGGTCCTAGGGAGTCCCTCAAATCCCCTCATCTCCATCCCTATGTAGGTCCCCACGTGTGTATAAGCCACACACTTGAACTTACATTATCCTAAACTTAAACTTAGGAGAGGGCTCCCTTTATATATAATTATATATTTTTCAAAATGAAGAAAAAATATAAAGGCCAGGCCAGGCCTAGTATTGTCCTAACTAGACCTTCAAACTTAGAGGGTCTGAAAAATTTTGTCGTAACTGAGCTCTAGGGATTTTTTAAAAATGAAACCCTCGACTTAAAGGACTTTTTAATAAGGGTCGGGCCAAGCCAGGCCCCCTTGTCAAAGGGCTGAATTGACAGGGGTAGTCTAAAGTAATCAAGGTGGGGTTAAGGTCATGTCATACCTAATTGAGGAACCAATTTTACATCACTAATGATATCAGCAGAAGCGAGTCAAGGACAAAGGATAGTTTGACCAAACTGACTGGCTGAGATCTCAAACTGCAATATTTTGAGGATTCGGAGTTCATTTTGAAATCTGTTTTCATCTACGAATTCATTGTGAGCAGATCTACGTGATTTAACAATAGATTGGTAGTCTAACGGTCAACATGGAAGTTGGACTAATAGGGGATCATATTTGTTTCTACGATATTAGAGCTATTGGGAGTCTGATTTTAGATCCGTTTGTTCTTGTAAACTTATATTGACAAAATCTACGAGATTAGCAAAAGAGAATGGCAATTTGACGAGCAAAACTTGACAAACCCAGAAACCATGTGACTCATGGTGATAGTAATGAATTCACGCATCACAAGTTAGTTTTGAAGTGTTACTTGATCTCATGGACAAAGAGACTACTCTGAGATGGATCCTATGTAACACTTCGACCCAACTTAATCGAGTTTAGCTACTAATTAATGAAAAATTAGTTGTTAATTGTGTTTTGCTTTTGTTTTGGTTTTGTTCCAGGTCATGGATAGGTAGTTGGGTTGAGGTTACCCTATATTAGATAGGCATGAGTCCTTTTTCATAATTTTAGATTTTTATAGACGTCGTCCTTCATGCATCATCTTGGCGTCAACACGTGTCTTTCATTGAGCTCATTAACTTTTGTAACTGATTGGTATGTGAACGACTTCATTTGCTTCTGTTTGACCATTATTTGACTCGAATTGTAATTAGGATAAACTATCGAACTGTTCTTCAAATGTTTCTCATCCTTATCTTATAAAAGGCAAGGACTCCACCGACTCTCCCATTTCTTCTCTTCTCTTCAACGTCGGTTCCTCTCTTCTTCTTCTCTTGTTTCCTTCTTCTCGATCAAGCCAAGCAAGGGGTATTTTATCCACTTCATCTTCACTTTTTTCTCGTGTGGCTTAAGTTACACTTGGGTTTTTGGTTTCTTCTTCCCCTTCTTCTTCTTGTCAGCCATGGCATGTGCTCACTGCCCCTCTTTCTTTCTCTCATGCACGGTACATTAGAATCATGTTTGGACATTGAATTTGAGCCCAAGGATGACTGTTTGTGTATTAGAACTCAATTGAGGTAAGTATAAGCATGATTTGGATGAACACATGTTGGTACTCCGTGATTACTATGAATTTTCTCTTTACTCTCAAGTGTGTTTTGATGTACAGCCCTTATGTGATTGTATGATCTTGATCTTTTATGTATTTGAGGTGCAAATGCCTTCATTTTATTCCCCGTTGTCCTGTAATAGAATGGACTGTCTGACCGATCGGGTTTTAGAGTCAACCAATCAAACACCTCCTGAATCGCTGTAATAGAATAAACTGTCCAACCGATAGGGCTTCAGAGCCGACCAATTCACCACAGCCAGAATCGAAATTCGACCGGTCGGGCTTCCTGACCGACTAATCGGCCATAAAGTGCTCTTCTTCAGGAGAGTAAGTCTGTACATTGAAACCTTTGTGTTCCTTTCTATCTTCCTACCTTTCACACCAACCAAGGAACCTTTTAGGCAACATTTTTGGGCCCCGTGGCTCTTGAATCATGTAAGGAAATCTCTCTAGAGACCTCCAATAAAAGGTAGGTATGCATGGGACTTGATAGGGCCTTCACACTAGAATCTTGGCGACCCTTAACTTGCCCAATGGAACACGAGAATCACATGAATGGTCTTGAGGGCTGTGACGTAGTCATGTGCGTTGTCCAGTATTAAACATCTCCCAATGGGTGTTGGTTTAAGGGACTTCAATACACTTTCCTGAATACAATGCAATACTTATGAAAGACAACTGTGTATCGGATAACTTAAAACTACATCATCATACAGAGTTAGAAACACTGGATGATTAGATTAGGGTTGGCTGGTAAATGTCCTTGATTCGAGCATAAATGACTTGCATAACATCTTGATTTACGTTTATTGGCCTCCACTCTTCTGTATAATTTGTCTATCTTCGAGATACCTATTTGACATGAGAAACTTGTTTTGTTTGACATGTTTAATATGTTTCCGTTATGTTTGATCAGTTATGTATGATCCGTTATGTTTAATATGTCCAGTATGATACTTTGGATTTTGTACGTATGAGTTGCACGTATGGTTGGAACGTATGCTATATATTTGATATGATATGCACACTTAACTCAAGTTCTTGTTTGTAATTGACTCCATATGGTCTGGCACTATTCAGCCTCAGCCTTAGGATACCCAACGGGGTTGAATTTGGCGCAGTATGTATGACACCACTGCGGTGAGTATATGTCTTGGGGTTCCGAGACCCTAGAAACCGGAGACCCATTCGTACCCTGGCTCGGTCAATGGTGTTCTCAGTATGTATGTAAGATCCCTTACTTAGGAGCATATGGCATATGTAGTAACCTAGTTATATACACATCATGTATACATTGATTCTGATAGCATATTTTTCTGATTACACGACTGCTTAGTATAGGAAATTGAAACTCTATGATTTATTCGTGATCACTTATTCTACTGATACAATATGCGTTAACTTTTTGTTGCTTATACTTTGCTGAATCGTTATATTCATGAGTTGTCTTTGGTGTTGCAGACTCAGATCCCTCGACTAACCCTTCGTCGGTCAATCAGACTCCAAGGGAGACCCCCAATATCCCATTAGGACTAGAGGGGTGAATGTAATCACTCCATCGGAGTGCGATAATGTCATACATGCATATAGGTCTTCCTCATTTTGGGATCTCCGTGAAATTCATGATCTTTATGCCTTGTAATTTGGCCCATTTTGTATAACTTGGAACCTTATGTAATCTTTTATGAATATATTCTTTTATTCTAATGTATGTCTTCTTTTGTTGGTTTAATACCTACAGCTTCCGGGTACATGTGTTGGCACGTGTGAATTTCTCTTGTCCGTGTGCATTTAGACAGGGTCTAAGTGTATATGCACGGGAGTACGTGTGTCACTAGTTAGTTTAGGTCTTAAACCCCGATCTCCTGGGCTCGGGTTGTGACATCCTAACACATGTGTGAAAGTAGAGATTGGTTTAATTTATATTGATCCTATTGGTGCATCTATTCATATGGAAGACAATGCATAATTCATAAGCTTTGGGATAAGAATAATATAAATCTATATATTTAATGGGATTATAAGTACCATAGTAGATGTGATGTATGTTTCTGATTTGCAAAGAAACATAATTTCGTTGGGTGCCTTAGACTTCTAAAAGTGCATTTTGATAGGTGGAGTTGGGAAGCGATACAGAGAAATTGGTCAACATGAAGGTTGTGATGATAAAAAAATCTTTACAGATTGATAGAAAATATAAGCAATTCAAGGAAGAGCAGTGAAGGAGACATAAGAGAATACTTGGAGGAAAACACATTGTTCAACTAGAGATATGTGTGACTAGATTATCGGAAGATGAATTGATGAGGTCTTCAAATATATCATCTTGCGGTAATCCACGGAGATCTGAAGATTAAAGAATTCCTCAAAAGAAGACAGTTACAAGTTCAATGGAAACAACACTGGGATAGAGGCAAGAAAAGATTCCTTAAACATGACAGCTAGAGGTGTTCGGCTCAATAGAAGCAACTGCAAGAAAGGTCAAGTTGAGCTTGGACTTTTTCAACAGTGGATATTGTTAAGATTGTTAGTTCACACAATCTAGGTTAGGGCTAGTTCTTGCTAGAACCGGTTTAGCTTAACCTATTATCAGCAAAAGTCCAGCCAGCGAAGAAGTAGCATGCATGTGATGGTATCATACCTCATTCAACGGAGGAGAGGTTAAACAACATAGATTTGACAAGGTTGATAGATTCAATGGCAAAGACTTATTTTTGCGATTATGGAGCATTTTGAACGTGAATTCTCAATCACACCGCATGGTCCCAGAGAACTTTGTAGCAGTGTAGAAAAATGGGGCAGTTTGACGGTTGGTTTGTGAGTGATTAAAAAAATCACTCGGATTTGTTGAAGAATTTGAGCATCATGTTCGAGGTGGAGTTTGACGAGAAGATGAACTTTGTGACAAGTCAAAGTTCAGATGCTGGTTCAACATGTCAAAATGTTGAGAAAGAAGACTATGCCATTGCCATTGGTGTAGAAAAACATACTAGTCGGTGAGGTAGATGAAGACATTGCCAATTTTGTCTCCTGTATGTGCCTAATAGTCCCTGTGAAGGCCTAACCCAAGTATGAATGCATGTTATGCTAGCATACTGTCTAGTTGGGCCATCAGGATGAGATGTAGCGATACCCACCTATTGAAGCTACCAGGCAAGCGATAGGCCCAGTCCTGCCAAATTGGACTGTAATCAGGACGGCCAAAATCTGGCCCAAAGTACTGAGAAGTTTGTACTATTGAGCCTTAGAACTCCTTCAGGACCTGCCATACGCCTAAACACCTCCCGCAATCTAGGGATATCTTACTGTAGCAGTGATCTATTTGAGTGGGTCTCAAATCAATGGAAAGACAATATATTAGGATGATGGTGGTGCCTGGGCCCACATGGATCTTTAAGCAACAGTGTGGGCTTGACTGGGCTACAAACAGGGGCTAATTGTTTATACTATGTCAAACTCTATACTGTAGGATATATATACTCACAAATTTATTGTGTACTATAGACTTTGTAACTCTCCCTCTCTCTCTCTCCCTCTCTCAGTGTGTCTGTTACAGAGAGACCCGAATTGGACCCAGACCCAAAACAGGAAGACATTTTTGTCAAGTGGGTCTAGATATTGTCTAAATGTGACCCAAATCTGTACCTGCATTCCTAATTAGGAGAGTAACAATATACTCAACCAAATATCTAGTATGTTGCACATTAATTGTGAGTTTTTGTATTGTCAATATATATTTTTAATCCGGCAGTCCACATTCTCATCTACAGAATCCTTGTCCGAAAAGGTAGGTGTATTCATCATATAAAAATGATGATTTTTCACATTCACATCTAGGTTTGTGAGGTGCTTGTGAGTTTTTGTATTGTCAATATATATTTTTAATCCGGCAGTCCACATTCTCATCTACAGAAGCCCTGTCCGAAAAGGTAGGTGTATTCATCATATAAAAATGATGATTTTTCACATTCACATCTAGGTTTGTGAGGTGCATGAATGGGCCTCTAAAAGGGCAATCACAGATGCATCTCCGCAATTATTCTATTGCCTCCAGTTTCGCTTTTGTCGAGTGTTGTGTGTGGCACATGCTTGTCTGAATTTGATAAAAAAGAAGGAAAACCGCATGAAACAGAGTATGAACTCATGGCCCACTTAGCAGGCCCATCCGATAAGTTGCCCAATCGCAAAAGTGGGCCATGCGATGGTTCACGTGCTCTTTCCACCTCAAGTGCTCCTAAGAATAGCCCTACCCACTAAAACCCAATTGATCTTGGAGCCGCATATTTGGTCATGTTGCACTTTCAACCATACATGAACAAGTTGCCATGGCCCTTTTATCGAATGGATAGCAGAAAAAGAAGGCACCGGTCTTTTATAATTTTGTTTATGTAAGTGAGAGTAGAGGATTACTTTCCTGACTTTTCATTCTCTCCTTAAAAACACGACACAATTGCTAACACAACACAGTAGCTCTCTAACTCTCTAGGAACCGAACTGCTCCTTACCACTTACCCTAGTGGTAAGGAGTTACATTCTCACTAGAGAGGTTTAAAACTTAGCAGGTCTCGCTCTTTCCACTTGTGTAGGCTACCTTTTCACTTAGATCGGCTTTTTTTTCCGGGTGTGCCGACTTATCCTTGGATCCTAGGCCTCACTTAAGCTGGGCTAAAAAAAAAAACCTCAAGGAAAAGAAGATTGTAATACTGAGAATGAATTCTACAAGATATTCTCTCTCTCTCTCTCTCTCTCTCTCTCTCTGTCACACACACACACACACACACCCCGACACACAAGATTAAAACAACAATGAATGTTGCATAGACAAAGCTGCGCCAGAGGTTCATCGTCTCCACAAATGCCTTCTTATGTGAGTTAGTTTGACACAAAATCTAAAATGGATTGGAACTCAATTCCTACCGTTAACTATTCTATTTTGTTATTTCACTTTCTTCTAAAACACCTTACAAGAAATTACAAGAATTTTATAATTTTTCTCATTGATTTTTGTAGGAGCCAAGATTTTGTCCATGAGGGAGCCATCATACTTCAAAAAAAAAAAAAATTTAGTGCATATATATATATATAGGACAATCCTCCCAATTAAGGGCTAACATTATTGTGTTGTAGTGAGAAACACTTGTTAGTTGCGAATCCCAGGGTTTGGAACCCATCTAAATTAATTGGACCATTAGATTAATTGTGCACTCATTTTGGATGATGAAAATTTGATGGCCATCAATTAGGTAGTTAGGATGAATCTCTGAGCCTCCATCATCATAAAAAAGGGTTTGGAAGGTTTAAGTGAGCAAATGCCAAAATAGATTTTATGCCCACAACTAATGGGATGCATGAGCCCCGCCCATGTGTCTAGATCCTCTATGCTTTTCTACTGTGGACGTAAGTGGACCAATCTTGATCAACCACATTCCCAGGGGAAGCTTGTCATTCAAATGGGCAGGTAGCTCACACACACATAAAAAGTTGGAGGTTTTTAGGAGATACTCTAAAATGGATTAATGCAATCACTTTCAATATTATGCGTACAAGCAATTAACTACGCAGCGGAAATAAATGAAACAGAAGCACACACTAGAAGAAGATATATTTTTTACGTGGAAACCAAAATCGGGAAACAACCATGATAAAAAAATCAAGTACAATGAATCATACCATTGTTACAAGGGATATACTCCCAACTCTTATCTAGTTCTTACCCAACTTAAGGACTTGTGATTCTCATTGCATAACACCCCATTGTAATGACTCTTTGTCATCTTCTGTTATAGATCCAAGTACATAGACGTCTTCTAAATATTGTACTTGACTCCCCAGAACAAATTTCTATGCTCAGAGATGTAAAGACAAAGATCTTTAGAGCAAAGCTTCAACCCTTCAAATCTTCAATGAAAAACTCTAAAGAAGGTGATCTCCAATAAGTAATATTTACTTAGAACAATGAGATCTATGTTCCATACCTTAGGGTTGAGAGAGGACCCCTTTTATAGCTCCAAAGTCATGCTTCATAAGCTTATTTCAATCAAGAAAGGAGCTAGCACAAATCAGGAAAGGTCCACCAAAATCAAATTTAGAAATTCGAAAGTTAGTGGAATTTTCATGTAGGTTCGATTGATCAGGCAATGGTCCAATCAATTTTTGGACACTGTCTTGAATTCGATTGATCGAGCAACCTAGTTTCAGCTTTTTTGGATTTTCTTCGTTTCAACTCTTCTTAGACTCTGTTACCTTTTCAAACTCTTAGTCTAATAATAAATAAAAATACAACTTCAACTAGGACTTGAATATTGTCCAATCACAAATTTAGTCAACATACTAAAATCCTTATAGGAGACTCTCTTTAGCTCACTCAGATGGGTGATGTTAGAGCTTCTTTCTTCACCAAACCATCTGTGGAGTTTCTTAAGACCATGTTAGCGATTTCCAAGCAACTTTTTTCAACAAATTCAAGGATTTGTGAGATTTTGGTGTGTTCATATATGAATGTTTCTTCCATTCTCAACCTCAATACCCCTATGTCCACACTCTGTTGCTTTAATTAACTTATTTGTCTTGATGTAGAAGCAAATGTTACTTGAAAGTTAATATTTATGCTCACTTACTTGGCGATTGAGTAATGAAGTATTGCACTACTACTACAAGTTTCTTTCCTAGTATTTAACATTAATGGTTAGTTCAAAATTATAGTTGCAATGCAAATTGTAGAGTTTGTGATATTTTAACATATTATAATTGATACAAGTAAATCTATTTAATTTAAAATAGACTTTATAAGTTTCAGATAAGATAGTGATACATGAAGTTATGACTTAGGGGAACTGATTCTTCACTTCAAAGTATTTACTAATGGAAAAAATATTGTTTTCTACCATTCTTAATATTATTATGTATATCTCTTTTGGATACTTTTGGGGCAAAAAGTAATTCACATGGCGATGGACTACTATAACAACGAATCGTGTCATAACAGTTTTCAAGGCCAACCATGATAGCGATTGTGACCTCAATTTTGAACCATTGGAGGGGCCCAGGTAGATCTTCAAATCCCCCAGCCCCAACCCCATGTGGGCCTCACACGTGTGAATAGACAGGACTTCTCGTCCTTGTAAGCCCGTATACACACACGTACAACTCCCTTTGGTGTGCAAATGAGCGCATGTTATCATGTGCTCAAGGCACTATCGATCGTTGGATAGGATGTGATGATGCATGGCCCAGCATTGGCAGGCCTCTTGTGCACGAAAAGGTGCACCCATAAGTACACATGAGGGATCCTCGGGCTCTCTTCATGAGGATTCCTTTTATGAGAGACATTTGGCAAATTCTTCTCTTTTGGGCTAGATGTTTATGATCAATCTAACTCTCTCACACTCTTTTTTGTTGTTCCAGTATATATATATATTACTAATAATAGCTACAAAAACAAGTAACTGAGGAATAAAAAGACGCTGTTGCAAGTCATGCTTATGAGATTATGCATAAATGAAGGTGAACGAGTCTTAAACCTCCACCTAATATAGTTATGTTTGTAATACCAAAACTCTATGGTGAACTAGAATCTTGAACAAAGAGTTTATCTGGTAGATCATACATAGAATACATATGACCTTAAGATTTGAAGGATTCCTAACTGAACTGTGCATATTAATGGTCTTGTGCTATCCTAGTATTCATTAGCATTTTAGAGAGGAGCCTAACCTCTCATAGGAAGCAACCTGACTTTCACACTCATATATGTATAATCTATTACGAATGTTCCTGTACAATACCCCACTTATAAAAGACATAGAGTTTTTACCATCTGTTTATATAGGTTATGAACACTTCACATCATAGGAATGAGAATATACACATGTGAGGGTTTTGAAGCGTTTCTCCAATGTTCCTTAATGATAAATTCATTTTTCCAATTGAACATGTCCTATGGGATCTCCAATCAAATGAGTTGGGTATCCACTATTGGTGACTTGTCCTTAAGAGGCCATACCTCATTTCCCTCAATGTAGAAAGTACTCGATTTTTAGTGAGTCATTCCATAAGTGAATTAGCTAAATTTTCGATCGATCTTACAAAGTGTAAAGTGATTACCTCTTGCTTGAGTAATTGTCTTAGCAAATTATGCCTCAGAGATATATGTCTGGATTTTCCATTGTAGGTATTATTGTTTACTTTATCAATTGCTAATTTGAAGTCTCCATATAAAGTTATGGCCGAAACCTATTTATTCCATAAAGGAATATTAGTGAACAAATTCTTCAACCATTCGGCTTCTTTACCAGCCGAAGCCATACCAATAATCTCCGTATCCATAGTGGATTGAGAAATGCAAGATTGTTTTCTTGACTTCTAAGAGACAGTTGCATTTCCAAGGGTAAATATATAACCACTCGTAGACTTTGATTCCTCAGAATCAGATATCCAATTAGTATTCCTATATCCCTCAACTATCATTGGATATTTCTCATAATGCAAACCATAGTCAATGGTTCTCATTAGGTATTCTAATAACTGAATCATAGCAGTCCAGTGCTTGTCACTGGGATTACTAGTATACATGTTCAATTTGCTAACTACATATGCAATGTCAAGTCTAGTGCAATTCATGATATACAAAGGACATCCAGTTGCTCTGAAATAATCTACTTGAGATACACTTTATGCTTTGTTCGTAGATTTTTTGACACCTGGATTATAAGGTGTGGATACACCATTACCTCCAAACAACTAAGCCTCTGAAAAACTTTCTTAACATAGTGAGATTGTGTTACACCCCGATCCCAGGAATTGGGGATTAGCGTAGGCCCCCAGGGTGTGAATATGTAATCCCATAGTAATCCATACCATGAAAATGATATCCACAAATTTCTACAAGGGAGATTTCATAAGAACGTGTGAGGTTAAAACCAACGACACGTAAATTAAAACTTATCATAAAGCAGAACCTATGAAATATATCTGTAATGATCATAAGCAAAACATAAAAGAGAATATTATATCATCATATATAACTGGAGTCTTTTAAAATAAACATTCCTATCACAAATGTGTCCACAAAACATAAAACATGTCTTATACACAATGCTTAGCTGAACATCTTCATACATACGACCGACATAACTAGCGTAACATAACAAATTTGACGCACTCTGGAAGACAACTAGTAGAAGACGTCGTCATTTTTCCACTCTCCTATACCCTGAGGTATCGTTGGGGCACCCTCTGGGGACGCGTCAACCTTCATGTCGGGATTTGGTTCTGAACCTGTAATACCAAGAATGATACTGTTAACAAAACAGTTAAGCAAATACAGAGATATATAAAACTAGCATGATGTATCAAATGAATTTAATAATATGTACTGATTAAAGAAGGCAATAACAGTCCACTAAGCATATTGTGCATGAGTAAACATGAGTGATGAATCATAAACAAGATATCATACATACTAATTGGCAACCACGAGGCTCTATTTTCCCAAAAGAGAGCATACATATTGGTTGCTAGTGGATTAAGCTAACTTCCCGAGGAGAGCCGACAACTCCTCCGTCGACTAGTGCAGTAGCGACATACAGATACTCAAAGGGCACAAGCTAAGTAGTGCTGACTCAATGTATCAAGACCGACTCAAGCTCAAGTCTTTCATTCATTACAGGCATACTTATCATATCGTACATAAGGAAATATCGGTCTTGAAATCATATTCGATCATGAAAAACAGAGTTAACAAAGTAACTGATAACTAATGATGCATACTTATATGAGCTAAAAGAGAGCTCGAACCTTCTTAACCTTGGCTACACCCATTTGACTAGCAGGCATACACTCAGTAGAAGCTCTGGCCTGTCAGACGCCCACTCAGTAGAAGCTCGGGTCTGATTTGTCTTAGGTTTTTATCCAGAAAAGTGGGTACATGAATAAATCATGTTGAGGGCAAGATATCTTAACAAGATGAATGCATTCGGATTGAGTAAGTATAAAGGGAAATTACTAGTCAACCCTGTGCTAGATAATCCGTGATCCCAAGTTCAATCAACATGATGTAATCATAAAACATCTGGTGTCATTGTGTTACCGTATCTTGATATTACATTGTGTACATGAAAGACACTACTTCTTATGCCAACACCCATGACGTAATATTGGAAATTTATCCGGAAAATTAAAGGGGATGAGTGACAGCTCTACATTCATCCTCCTTGACATTTAATCATCATTGGGCCAATTTAGTTAATGAGAATGTGCCATCACTAAGGCTCTACAAAGTCATTGGAAATCCTTAATATCCTAAGTTTACAGTGTTCTTACGGCTTAGCCGTGTATATGTTACGACTTAGCCAAGTGGTTCAGGTTTCCTCCCTAATTTCATTCGCATTTACAGTTTGGCCGTATGTTGGCCTACAGCTTAACTGTGCTAAGCCTACGGCTAGGGTTACGGCTAGGTACGGCTTAGCCGTAGTGCATTCCACAGTGTAGCCGTGGGAAGTCATAGAAAAAAGTTGGATTTTCAAGCTCTCGGGAAAGCTCGCCGTAAAAATGGCTTACGACTTTGTCACAGGATAGGTACAGTTTAATCGTAGTTCATTCCATGGTGCATCCGTAAGTAAACCGTAGTACAAAATTGGAATTTTGTCTTCTAGGGACCTTGAGCTGTACAAACTTACGGCTTAGCCGTAGATTCACCGTTAGCTTTAGAAATTTTGAAGTTGATTCTAAAACTGAACTCCATACAAAATATTGAGTGAAAGGGGTTACAAAGAGCTTCTATTGGCTTCAAGATGTCCCTAAGAGTTATTCAATTTTCACCTAATACTTCTATTCCGTATTCACAATCTAATTCATTCAATTAAACATGTATACATATGCTTCACAAGAAAGAAGGAGCTGTAACTCAAGAATTAGAATAATCACTCAAAGAATCAACCATCAAACATACATGCAGTTCCATATACTCTATTACTTGCCTTACACTAACCCTGCTCAATTCCTCCTTGGTGTGTGATTAGGGAAAATCTCCAATGAAAAGTGGGTTCTCTACTTGAAAACATGCAAATGGTGAATGTGATGCAAAAATACATGCATGTCATAGATTTGAATCTTCTTAACTCCAACAAGCCTTAAGATATAAAATGGAAGTAGAGCCTTCACCTTAGTAAGCTGTAGCTTGAAGAAGAAGATACCACCCAAAGAGAAAATGCTCATAAAAATAAGAAGATGATGGGTGAAGAGTATCCCTATAGCATGCAAGACCTCCAAACCTTGTTACAACTTCAAAATTGAGGTGAAGATGAAGAAGGAAGAAGGAGAGAAACAGCTCCAGCGGCCAGGAAAAGAAAAAGTAAGAAAGGAACGTTGAGTCTCTTTTAAAATGAAATTTTCTTGCAGTTTACATTCAAGTCCATACTTTCTAAGAAATTACTGTTTAGGCCAAATGGACCTCAATTGGGCCAAGATGAGTTCGGATCAAATCGAGACCAACATGAAAGATGATCTACATGAAAAATTACACAAGATGCAACTAATGGGTTGCCCATATGATATAAGAACAAATCACAAAAAAAGATCTTAACTACCTAAGTAAAGTTTGAACCCAACCTGACTACCTATCCATGACCTAAGTCCAAAGGGTTTGAGTTGAATTAGCGTTAATAAGGTTTAATTAATATTAAAAAAATTAATTAGTGTAAATCAAGGTTAGTTGGGATTAGGACCTTATAGATTGAGACAACACAATTCCTTTAAAGTGTTTATTTATTATGATACCTAATATTACGTCAACCTCACCCATGTTTTTCATGTTAAACTTAAAACAAAAAAACCTTTTAGTATTCTCTACTGATTCAAGGCCAGTCCTAAATATAAGCATATCATCTTCATATAAGTATATTAAAATGTAAAAACTACAAAAATATTTATAATATACACATTTATATGACTTATTGATTTTGAAACATTCAACAATCATCACTTTTTTCAAATTTTCTCATGCCATTACGTAGAAGCTTGCTTTAGGCCGTAAATGGATTAGTTTTCAAACTTTATTATCTTTCACTAGGATTGTAAAACCTTCAGGTTGCTCTATATATATTTCTTTTTTCAAATCACCATTTAGAAATGTGGTTTTCACATTCATTTGATTTATGATCATATTGTATGGAAGCTATAACAATTCAGATTCGGTTGGTAGTGATCATGATTACAGGAGCATATGTATAAAAAAAAGTCTACTCCTTATTTTTGTTTAAATCCTTTTACAACTAGTCTAGCTTTAAACTTTTTAATTAAACCATTAGTTCTTAATTTCTTTTTGAATATCCATTTACAGCCCAATGTTTTAGTTTCTGAATGGAGATCAACCAATTCCCATGTATGGTTGGACAGTATATACTCAATTTCACTATTAAAAACCTCTTTCCAAAAAGCAACTTCAAGATGTTATATGGCGTCCTAACAAGTTATGGGGTCTTTTTCCAGAATATAATTGATGAAATCAGAACCAAAGGTAGATTCTTTTCTACACCTCTTACTCCTTTGAGGTTCTAGATCTTCAGGTTCAAAATCACCAGTAGGGGCTGGTAAAACAACATTATTGTTTTTACTAGATTTTGAAAAACCACTTTTACAACGAAAGTTATTTTTTAAGAAAACAACATCTCTATATTTAATGATTGAATCTAATAAGAACTTGAGATAACAAAGAATCTATAAGCCTTACCATACAAGGGATATTGTAAGAACACACTCTCATATATTTTGGGTCTAAGTTTAATACTCTTAGAACTTGGAAGTGCAACATGGGCTAAATAGCCCCACACTTTAAGATATTCCAAGCAAGGGGTCTTACCTTTCTATAACTCATATAGAGTGTTATTAGTTTTATTGAATGAAATTCGATTCACGAGGTGACAAGCTTTCAAAAAAGACCCCTCCTCCCCCACAAGTTCTTGGGTAGTCTAGAATTATTTAACATTGAATTCATCATTCCAACTAATGTTTTGTTCTTCCTTTTAGCTGCACCATTTTGTTGTGGGAGCTATCATTTTACGAATTATCCCTTAAGTGTTACAAGTCTCAATGAATTCATTGGACAAGTGTTCACATCCTCGATCAGACCTTAAAGTCTTAATCCTTTTGCCTAGTTGATTCTCAACTTTAAGTCTTAATAGGTTAAACTTCTCAAGGGCCTCAGATTTATGTTTAGGTAAGTATATATATAGGGAAAAATCATCTATAAAAGTGATAAAATACTTACCACCTCTTGTAATAATACGGTTTTCATTCACAAGTATCACTGTGACTCAAACCTAATAGTTTAGAACATCTTCTAACAATTTTAAAAGGTTTTTTAGAATATTTTGACTGAACAAAAATCTCACATGAGTTAGGTTGAAAATCAGCTTTTGAAACCAAAGCTAAATCCATCATTTTCTATATAGAACAAAAGTTCACATGACCTAATCTAGCATGCCATAAACCAGAAGATTTAATAATATAAGCTGAATGATCAATGTGGACTCTAAGTGCAAAGTCTCGATGTAATTTTACCCAGTAAATCTGGGATCGTATCCACAGAAAGCTAATATTCGCAAAAAACCCATCCTAATTGAAAAACTAAAGCTACCCCAATAAAATCTACAAAAATACACAACTACTACTTATGAAAATTAAATTTAAATTACAATTCCAAATCTGAAAAAAAATTCACAAATTAAATCTAGCCTAAAAATCCTAAATTAAAAACAATCCTAAAACCATAAACTGCAAAACAATAAACTAGATTAAACTAACAATGTAAAGGAATAAATAACCATGTACTAAATTAAAAATTAAAAATAATTCATTCACAAATAATGGAAAGAAAAAAAAATAATAGAATTCTAGTTTCTTTTATTTTTGAAAATTAAAACACTGTATTAGTAGAATTAATAAAAATTCACAAAACACCGCACCAAGTGCTTGTTGTCACCTCACAAAAACACACAATGCCGATTTAAGACGGGACACCTTGACCTCACTAATTGTGTATTTAAAATTAAAACGAACCAATACAACCAATAATACCCCAAAAAATAATTACAACTAAAAAAAAGAGAATCTATCATTACCTTAGACCAAGACATCAAAAAAGAGGGGACTTCGCACGCAATCCATACTTTAATCTTCAATCTTCACACCAAAGAAGAGTAGATGATAGGAGAAGATGATGGGTAGCTCCAAAAGTGAGCTTGGCCAAACCCCACTTTGGCTGGAAAATTTGATGGAGAGGAGAGAGATTGATGGAATGGTGAAGGTGGTAGGCATGGGATTCTCTCTCTATTTGTGATATATATATACATATGGATATAAAACAGAGAGATGATGAAAGGGTGGTGTTGACGTGAATGGAATTGGGCATGAGATCATATATATATATATAAGGGACAGATGGCTAGGATTATATATTTAAAGAATGGGGTATTGAAACATATTAGAGAGAGATGGAGAAAAAAGTGGAATGGAGGAAAGGAAAGTGGACTTGAATAGTATATAAGTGATGAGTTGGCATGATGGGTGGGCCACGTGAATAGTATTTGACTTGGAATTAGAATAGAAAGAGAATTTGGAGGTGAGTTGGTGGGATGGAACAGTTGAACTTCTTTTCCAATTAGAAAAGTACTTGGCACGTATGATTTGAATAATGGGTATGACAAGGAATGTGAGCAGAAACTCTCCCATGGCTGTACATCCTTCTTTTTTTTTTTTTTTATTCACCTCCTATTGGTGATGTATGGAGATTTGACTTGTGGGATGATGTGGAATACCATGTATGATAAGGAGAAAAATTCTTTTCAATTGCAATCTTCTTAACCAATCTTATTTGTACACTAGCTTTCTTTCCCTTTTTAATTCAAACTCTATCTCCAAAAGATAATTTCCAAAAATAATCTTAAGATTGTTGCAAATAAAATGGAGTCCACCTTGGCCGTGGGACGTAACATGGGATGGCCTATTTTATCCGTGGGTCACATTTCCTCCAATTTATCAATCCTTTTCTTCACTTTTTTTTTTCTCTTTGTTGAATTTCTTTAAAAACAAGTTTTCTTTGCCTTCAGGATTTGATGTAGGTCCCTTCTCTTCAATTCTCTGCAAAGAAAAGTGTTTTTTTAGTTAAAATATCAATTTTGACCGAAAGTCACAATTGCACTAATGCGGGCCCAATTTACGTAAAATGATAACATAAATCCACATATTGATCATGATTTCTCTTTATCTATCTAATGATGATAAAAAATTTGTCAATTTTATGTAAAAATGTGAAGTTGAAAAGCCTTCTAAAAATGGAAATCTAAAAGTGGAGAGTTTTATGATTTTATGAAAAATTGTGATTTTTTAATGTATTTTTTCAAGAAAACTCAATAATGGTTTCTAAAATCATAAAAACATGAATTCCAACTAAATAGAGAAATTTCTAATGAATAAGTTCTTAAAAATCTTAATTTGATCATGAAATGATGTAATTTTCAGGACTTATCACCGAAGTTGAAGCTCTATTACCGATGTAATTTATATTCAACTTGAAAAGGCCTTTATTAACATAGCCTTTTCCTACAAAACCTCCATTCTTGTTAATTACAAGTTTATCTACTTTAGACACCATTTCTAAGCCATTCTTGCTTAACACAAAATCAGACAGTAAGTTCTTTTAAACATTAGGTATAAGTAGCACTTCGGTCAAAGTCAGAGACTTGCTGGATAAGAGGTGTAGATGATTTTCCCTTGACCAATTACTTTGGCAGAGTTCTTGACCATCTAGCCCCAACTCGTAGGTGATGAATGCACTTTTGTCACCACAAATGTGCCGGGTTGCACTAGTGTCAACTCACCAGTCTTTACAATTACTTACAAGGTTCACCTCTGTCATAACTGCCATAAAGTTCTCCACAAGATTTACTTGATTCATGCATTTGGATCCTTTTGTTTGGCGGCATTCATTTGCATAATGGCCATTTTTTCCGTACACAAAGTATTCAATGTCTTTTTTTCTTGTATATATATTTGCGAGGCTTTAGGGCATGGTTCTGTTTTTTTTTTTTTTTTTCCTTTTTTCTAACCTTTCTTCGCTTTGGTCATATTGGGTTTAGACCATTTCTATTTAGTTTTGGTCTCGGTAAAATTGGCCTTATCCAGGCTTACCCATATGTTCATAATCCTTACTCTTGTAGCCACATTCTCGCAATGCTCTTGGATTCTAAGTCAAGTGATAAGATCTTCCAATCTCATCTCTTTTTTTTTATATTTTAGAGTAATGCCAAAGTCTTTCCATGATAGTGGGAGTTTATGGATAGTACTACCTAGTCCAAATTATTCGAGTGATTCTATTCCTTCAGTTTGGACTTTATATTTTCTGAAAATCACTCATTTGTGCAACCACATATTTTTCTTCTTCCATTTGAAAGTCTAAAAATTGTTCCATAGTATATTTCTTTGTCTCCGCATCCTCAATAGCAGATTCCTTGATTAATGCCTCCTATGATTCCTTGGCGGTTTTATATTTTTGGAACATGTCATATAAGAAATTATTTAAGTGATTGAGAATCTCATTTTTGCTATTAATGAGGATTTCCATTGATCTTTTTTATAGGTACCAATAGGCCAATCCTCACGTGGTTTGAGGCACACTTTAGTCAGCACATAGAGAATCTTCATGACTTTCAGAAGATATTTTATTTTCATTCTCCACATTTTAAAATGTTAACCCTCAAAGTTAAAAACCTCAGGTTGGTAACCTCTAGCAGTCATTTTAAGTAATCTACAAAATACAAAATTCTTACCGAAATTTTTGAAGTGCTTCCGCTTAATATGTAAGGAGGCCTAAAATCCTGAGAGAATGGATATTAATCAACTCTTAATCTTTTAGCAAAGCTGCAAACTACTGACATTAAGATTAGAGATGAAGCTTATACTCCAACTAGAACCAACTTTAAATAGGATCTTTTGTGGAAGCAAAGGGACTAAGGGGTCGGTAAATATATAAACCAAAATTTGCCTAAACTGTTAGTTCTAGTGTATGTAGATTACTGAAAATAGCTGCAAAAACAAATAATTGAAGAAAATGTTAGGAGTCACCAAAAAATTGATAGCCGAATCACATCTTTCAAGACATTTCTTTAGGCAAATTTTGCCCCCACATAGATGCAAATGGACTCAAGGATGTTTGCCCTAAGATAAGATAGCTTTCCTAATTGGAATCTCTAATAACCGTACATTCGATTGACTGAAAAGTAATTGAATTCCAAATGGACCACCTTTGCAAACTCACGGTAGCAATAAACCAATTTGAAAGAGAAAGAAGAATGAAATTAGAGAAGCACTGTTGCATATCATCTTTTGCATAAAACACATGAAGAAATTTAACTAACAGATTGTTTCTCTTGTAGAGATTACAAATCTAAGATGTGTAGAAAGACTTTTTCTAGAACCCTTTATATAGGGGTTCAACCAAAGAGAATTACGCCTTTCGCATTTACTACGAAATGTAACTCTTGTGCAATGGTCAACATAATTATCGTCATACAAAAAAACGTAGGCCGAATAAATGCGAGCTGCTGACAAGTAGATCCGGATCTAGATTCACATCCAAAAAGAAGTGGGCCAAATAAATGTAGGCTGCCGACAAATGGATTTAGATCTAGATCCACCTCCATTCCAAAAATACACTAGCGGGGCAATGCCCAATCCGGGCGATGCACAAGCAAGCCTGACCCGCATGCATGGCCACACCCGCCTGCCTCGCTCACACGGCCGGCCAAAAAGCGAGTGTGGTAACTACCACGATACCCGCTACAAAGCTTAACATCAAAAGATAGGAGGAAACATTTATAAACCACTTAAGAGAAGAAGTAAATAATCTATGTGGGACAAGGAGAAATAGAGAGAAGTAAAAAAAGGAGAAAACTCATGCACTAAAGATTGGAAAACTTGTGCTTTTTTGCATACCAGATCCAACACTTTTTCACATGAATTGGTACCAACCTAAATATGACACACGTTCAATATTACTCACAAATCACAATTGGATTGAAATCCTAAAAAATGATTTCTTCTAGAACTATTAAACTTGACAACTATGGATGAAAAGGTTAGGCCGATCTATTGGGGTTGATTTATTGAAGACGTCTAGTTGAAATCTTTTAGTCACTTGGTTTATCCATAATTGGAATGGCTCCAAGTTAGGGCCGGCTTCACTGTAAAGCAAGGAAAGCCCTTGCTTTAAGCCCCCTAAAAATAAGGGCCCAAAAAAGAGTTATCCTTGACACTAGTTTTTAGGAAAGAAATGGTAGTTACATCTCTACTTTCTCTATTGACAAATCAATTAGTTCCTATTTTTTCTCTTTCTTTCAATTAACTTTAACAGGAGTTTGAGACTTCTCAACTTTTTCTCCTTTTAAATAGGGTCCTCTTATTTTATGATAAGATCTAAATGGAGTCAATGGTTGAGAAATCATGTTCAATGGGCCCCTCTTAATTTTCAAAGATGACCAAGCATCTCAACTAATAGAATTAATTGTGTCCTCTCTCTTTTGCAGAGCTTCTCACCCTTGCAACATCAAGATTTAAATGTCTCTCCCTTTCTCTCTCTCCAACCTAACTTATTGATTTAATATTAAATACACATTCCTCCTAAAAAAATGATATCTTTTTGTCTTCTTTTCTCTCATTAGACGGTTAGATGAGATCAAAAACCTCCTTTTTGAAGGGGAAAATTTTTAGAATTTATTTTTTTTCTTCACTGTTGCCCAATTAAGAAGACGTATATTCATAAGATGGATGTAACGGAAATGAGAATGCTTAGGTAGATGTGTGGTAAAACTAGGATAGATAAAATTAGAAATGAGCACTTTTGAGAACATTTAGGGGTAGCACCAATAGGGGATAAGATTAGAGAAACTTATTAAAGATGGTTTGGGCATATTGAGTGTAGGCCAGTAATAACACTGGTGAGAAAAAGTTTGGATATACAGGTAGAGGGCCCATTAAGAGGTAGGGGCAGGCCAAAGAAAACATGGATGGAAGTCATTAATTCATATTTGAAGAAGTTTCACTTATCGAAATATTTAGCTCAAAATAGAACGAAATAGAGAAATAGAATTCATGTAACCGACTCTAAAATGGTTGGGATAATGCTTTGATGATGATGATGTTAATTTTTTTTCTTCACTGCATAGAAACAAAGCCCCATAATAGTAATTAGAACAATGACATCTTTTTTTAAATTCCAAAAAAAAGACAGCTATCATCCTGTTTATTTCTCCCCAAAGGCATCAAAATAGTAATTAAAGCAATTGCCATTTTTCACATTTTAAAAAAAGAAAAAAAATGTTATCTTTTCACTTCTGCATATCTCATTTTTTTTATTAATTTTTTTTGTTTTCAATCATCAATGGGGCCAACTGTCCCATCACCATAAAATTTTAAATTTCATTTGGGCCCCACTGATGGATGAAATAAATATGTTAGCAAAATGTGAATACAAAAACTTAGTAATTTTGAATAACAAAAAGCGAGAAAAACATATTTTAAATAAAATATTTATAATAATATTAAGAAATAGAAAAAAGCTCATTTAGTATTTTCACTTTAGGCCTCAATTTGTCTCAAGCCCGCCGTTCTCTAGGTGGGCCACAAAAGGTTGTCTCTCACAGTTGTCTATCACAATGATCTCAGGAGAGCCCAACTGTTATATGTGTGTAATAACCTTTGGTGGACCCACTGAGCAGATCACCATGGCTACTGCAAAAGACAATAGCTAGTAGCTGCGACTATCATTAGTGGATCTTGGGTCTTGGACTTCGATCCGAACAATTAGGTTTACACTTGAACCGACCAAAATATATATCCTCGAGGACAAGTGATGTGTTTCAATTGATTTTCGGTGTGTTTGTTTACATGTGTTATAAAATAAAAACGATGCAAATGTCACATCGTATGGTAAAATAAAATATGTGGTGAAGTAAAATATGAGAGATTTAGTAGTAGAATAGTTTTTGAATTGGACTTACTTTATCGTACTTAATTTAGTTCTATGAGGAAAAAGATAAAGTGCTTTGTAGTAAAATTTGCGGTAAAAAAAGTGGAAGGTGAATTTACTTTCTTACTCTAGTTTTTCATCCAAACTTGTATAGAGGATATTTGAATTTTGAGATTACTTTACCCTTCTCGATTGCTGAACAAACCCGCAATTGTTTGTGAGATAGAGTCTTAAAAAATAAAGTAAAAATAAAAAAGTAGATGTTGGCAGAGCATCCACAACAACAAAGCTACCAATAATAATTGATAGTGATAATGAAAATATTGCAGTGCGAAAAGCATGGTGTGTATCAACTTTTTTCATGATTTTTTTTTGTTAGGCCAATGGTTAGGACATAAAAAGTAAAAGGCTTCCACCAAGGTTCAAAAGCAGGTGGGAGCTATGGGAGTAAGCGCTTATCCACAAGGCCAGCTATCCATTCTCTTTTTTGACATGATTTTTAGTTTGGGTATTCTTGGATCGGTTAGGATGGGTTGATTCATATTTAGGTTTGACCTGACTTTAAAAACATAAGCCCATATGTAGGCCATGTTTGACACGAGCAGGAAGTGCCTAGTTAGGGCTAAGTTGCTCCAAATAAGTTATGCCCAAGCCCACCGTTTTAGTCAAGTGGGCCTTAAGCCGATTAATACTAACGATAGATAATGATATAGAGATCTTAAATTAAAATATAAAATAGATCTTAAATTAAAATATAAAATAATCTTACAGTTAAAAAAATATAGAAACCAGGGTCCAAGCTTTTCAACACTTAATCCAAGTTAATCCTAAATATTAAATGGGCCCCAGTTTTAGGTCCTTTGCCGACCTAAGTACCAAAACCTAAGAACTTGTCTATGCAACAGTAGTATTTTGCTCAATAAGAATTAACGTTTCCATAATAAAGAGGAATTCTGCATTCCTTCCCAACTCATATATGAAACTGAAATCTTCACTATTTGAGGAAAATTGTTTCATTTTTTCTCTTTTCTACAAGAAAAATGTATTGCACTCAATAATGACATCGTGGGTAGCTTGGGAAATTAAAATAATTTTCTTCTGTATCACAGCATCCTTTTTTTTTCTACAAACTCGCCCTAAGGGAACTTTTGTATAGCTAGCTTCCATGGAAAAGTAGATAAAAATGGTGTTCGCATTTTTGCATAAAAATTTTTCACATTTTGGTGTGATCTTTTTCTGGTTTTGTTTTGTTTTGTTTTATTTATTTTTATTTTTATTTTTATTTTATTTTTTTAGACCAGGCACAAAAATGAGCTAAATTTATTTGTGTGATTCTACTTAAAAGCATTTTCATGGGGGTGCAAATTATTTTTGTTTCTTCGCAAAAGAGGAACAGGAGGAGCGGTCTGTGAAGCTTTTGTTTTAACAGATGCCACACCTTTACCCAAAAAAAAAAAACACAGATGCCACAAACCAGAAAAGTTTCAAATCCGGTCCCACACAGGCTGCGCGCCCAAAACATCCCATTTCTAGTTTTCATGGGTTCACAGAACATAGGCCAATGATCTTCATCCTGACATTTTGTCACCTTGCTATTATCTATTATTCAAAAAAGTCGGTCAGATATGAATAATACAAGTTACTGTAAAGTGGGTACTCCTAAGTTCAAAAAGTTGGGTTCACTTTTTTCCCATTTTGACAGAGGTGAAATTAACTCTTCACGAATTGACAGAGAAGTGGGAAGAGGGCTCTTTTATTTCCTAAGGTAAAAAAGGGAGAGAAAAATGGGGTTATTTCTTTCAGTCTTAATAATCAATTCTATATATGTGTAGAAAAGTTGGATCACCTTCAATTCTTCCTGCCATGGTCCCAATAACGTGCAGCTTTTTGAAAGAAAATTTTTTAACAAAGGGGTCCCTAATTTTCACAAAACTAAGTTATACTTCGTGTTTTTACTAAAACATCCCTGAATTGATGGTAACCTTTTTTCTATTTAACCATTTCACGCCTTGTATTTACTCAAAAAATTATTTTAGTAAAACATACTTAAAGTTGAAAGGAAAATTATTTGAAAGGTATAAAGTTTTAGTTCATTTTCAAAAAGGAACATGAATATTTTAAAAGAGTGTAAAAGTTTTTCAAATTTATTTCACACAAGTCCTTTTCATAATTTTTTTAAAATGACAAAAATACTCATATTTCTTTTTTTTAATTTTTTATTTAATAAATTATTAAAAAATGATCAAGTGGAGTCTGCCTTAACTATCTTTATGCATAGATGGCTAAGTAAGAAGGATTTGATATAGATTCCATATGACTGAAAAACTAGATTCATTAAATGAATACGATCATCTAAATCAAGTTAAACTTTGGCCCCACTTCATATACAGGGTTTATTAGAGCATTTTTATTATTTTCCAAATCGTTTTATAGAGAAAACTCAGATTGAATGAAATATGAAAAACTTTTAAATTCTTTTAAAATATTTAACTTTTTTTATATTTTTTTTGAAAATGAGCTTAAAAGCTTATACTTTTTTTAAAAAATCCCAAATTGAAATGATACGTTTGCCCTTATCTACATTAATTCTATTTTGTTAAGAGAAAGTAACTAATCAAAATAGCGTTGTGAAGTATCATAGTTAGAGTTATACTCAAGTAAGCGGACTTTTAGACTTCACATACCGTCGTCAGTTGAATTGGCCCTCAATTTCATTTTCATGCCTCACAAGTGCTAGTCTATGGGCGAGAAAAAAAAAATCTCCTTCCTTGACCATAAATTAATATTTATGTCACCCCAAACGAACAAACACTAATTGATGGCAATTGATGGAGTCCATTGATTCATTCATCATGCCACACAAATTCTTTGAGATTACTAACAACTTTTTCAACATTTTACCAGAAATGACAGCAGGGGAACTTTTTTTTTATTGAGAATAGAAATTTCATTGATAAAAAGATGTACACAAAAAGCTGTACAGTAAAACAACCGTCTAGTTATTAGAAGGGCGTATACCTAAAAAAAAGAAAAAACCAAGAAAATTTTCAAAATGCAATTCGAATGGGTTAGATTGTTGGGTGAGGGTTAAATGGTTTTTTTTTTTTTTTTTTTTTGGTCATTTGAAGCTGTTAAACTTGTGGCCAATTGATGAAGGGGTTAGGGGCATAGGATCAGAGTCAAACTTAATACTGGGGATGGTCCCATATGGATCTTCCCATCCTCCTGGTCCCATAAATGGAATCCATAGTTGGGCCTTGTGAAAAGTTCTCACAATGGCTCCATAAGAATAGTTCTCACTAGAACAAAGCCATATATGTACCAAAATATTCAAGTGAGAATTGGTTCTCATTGTGCTTTTATGAGAACTATGGGTGGGGTCTGCCAAACAACCAATCCATACAGTGCATAAATAGGGACCCCCTGATAGTAACTAATTTTGAGTTTTACACCCATCCGAATAGACTGGATCATTGGATAGAGGGTTGAATTTTTTTTATATAAAGATGTTAAACTTATAGGCTACGGATAAAGAGATTAGAGGCATAGAATTAGGTTTGAACTAGATACTTGCAATTATCCCACAGAGATCTTTCCATCTCCCCAAATCTCCTCCCTTGATGTGACCAACAATTGGGCCCTAGAGAAAGTTCTAATGGTGACTCATTCTCACGGATGATATGTAAATGAATTGTCAAAATAATGTGCAAATAAGTCATCTTGACATCAAAATTTTCACCTAAATAAGTCTCAAACTCATTTTCATTTCTCCCAGTTGGAAAAGAACATTCAAGTCTCACATGATTGCATTGGGTTATGCAATTGGTCACGGGATTAAATCCTAGTTAGGTCATCTTCACATGAAAATTTTCACAAATAAATAATTGTCAAACTCATGTTCCCATCTCCATAACTTACAAAAAGGTTCAAGTGTCACGTAGTGATTGCATCTGGTTATGCAATTGGTCATGAGATTACAGCCAGTCTTTCTTAGTCACCTGAGCTCCATATTTATAATAAAACCTTTCAAGTTGTTTATAAAACCCGTCCATAAACCTGTAAGACCTTAAGTTGATTTTCTTAAATCTCCATAAATTTTTAGTAGTTGTAGAAAAATTTCCAAAAAAAATTAAACCTTTAAGTCTAATTTCCTATACCTTTAATGTCCTAGTTGATGTTTCAAATCGCTCAATATTCTTGTTCTAACAATAACATAAAGTTTTTTAGTTTCATATTTGAAATTTTTATATATTTGAGAAACTTGTGAAAAAATATGTCTAAAAAATCAAAATTCATCTAAAACTATTGGATGTATTAAGTTACTGATCATGTCAAAGTATTAGTTTTGTTAAATATGGTAATGTGTTTCACATATTTAATATTTACATTTTCAAAACCTAATTAACTTAGCAGCTGAACCCTAAAGAACTATTCTGCAGATGTTTCATCATTGAAAAAATAACTAGCATAATCCATGTTAAATGCATAGGTTGAATTTCGTGCAAATTAATAATGAATTAAAATCAATATCCAAAAGCATGACTCAAAACATTCAAATCATGGTTGGAAACCTCTTCGAGTTGACTATTAACTCTCTCAAGTCATCTTCTTGCGCTGAAGGACCAAGTAAAAAATTGGGAGACTTAGCCAAATCATCTCATTTTAATAAGTTATTTGCATTCAAAATCATTTAATAGGTAGATCTAATTGTAAAATAAATAAAATTTATTTGAATGTAATTATGCATGAGGTTTGGAGTCAAAGATTTTAAAATGATGACTAGAATGTAATTTGAAACTTATATTGGATCTTTTACATTCGATAATATGTAATATATAATTTTATTTTCCTTGTTGTAGTACTTTCCTTGCATATATTAAATTTATTAATTTGAATCAATTATTATGAATGATGTAAATAAATGAATTTTTTAACTTTTATAAGTAATGGATTTATATTTTATATATTAAAAAAAAACATCACTCTCCCAAATCTCCACATTGACTCTATATAGTCAACTTTTTTTTTTTCGTTTTTGCATTGGTCGAGTCGAGTCTAAATCACGAGTTTTCCAACCTTGATTCTAATATAGGAAATTGAAATCCAAAACAGTAAACATTAGACATATTCTTAATGAAGTCCATAATAAAATGAATATAGTTTTATATCATGCAGTTTTAAAACTCATAATAAAATGATAGACAAACTTGCAATAGATCTAATGATGTACAATGGCCTCACCATTATGAAGGCAAAGGTGTGCATCAATTTCTAACAAAGCTATGCATCGGTTTAAATGAAAAGATTTAATGATAGATAATGACCTGGCAATAGATAAAATGGCGGTTAAATGGCCAAACCACTGTCAATAGGACTAAATTTTATAATTAAAGATACAACTGTCGATATACTGGCCTGACGGCACAATACTGAATTTAGTGGTGGACAGTAGCCTAACCACTGTCAATTGGGACTAAAGTTATTATATTTATATATATATAGAAAAATATTACTATATATTTATCCCTTACCATAGGGTGAGAGGCACTTTCTTTTTTTAAAAGTATTAATGTGTAAGAAAATAAAACTATTATACCTCATCATACCTTTTTAACCTTATTATGTCAAAATAGGAACTATCTCTCATTCTATTGTGAGGGTTGGATGCATGGTAATCTTCTTCGTTTATATAGATATATATATCTATATATTATTAATATGCATCGTTCCCTTATTATGCGATGATGGATAATGACGTGGCTTTTCCTCTTTACAAAGAGAGAAAAATATTAACATGTATCATTCTCTCACCATATAGTGAAGGATGCTTATATGGTTTTTTCTATTTGTACTCGAGAGTTTTTTTTTTTTCAAATAGTTTTTTATCTTTTGTACAATAATATATTTAAATATGAAAGTGCCCCTCATTTTATGATGAAGGATAGATGTATACTAAAATTCTCCATATATATATAGGGAAAAACTACTATGCATCAATCCCTCACCATTGTATGAGAGACATATGCATGGTAGTTTTATCTATATATAGTATATAGATAAAATTACTATACATACGTCCCTCATACTATGATGAAGGACATTTCCTCATTTGGAAAGTTCTAATGTGCAAGAAAACAAAATCATCACACCTTATGACTCTTTTTTGACTTTTTAGTGAAGAATGAATGCATAATAATATTTCCATACATATAATGGCCCAGCGTCAACTGTGACTATTCGAGAACAGGTCCTTCCTCAAACGACGAGGCTCGTTAGTTCTCACTTGGACATCTAATATTCCAACTCTGGACCCACTGCCTTCCGGCCTCATACTATTTGAGAACAGGTCCTCCCTCAAACGGTAAGGCCCGTTAGTTCTCACTTGGACGCCTAAGGTTCCAACTCTCGACCCACCGCCTTGCGGCCAATGAGGTTCCATTCTCATGTGACTAGTCATAATTATAACAACAGCCTGTTGTCACAAGAAAGGTGTAAGAAGAGGCTACTGCTTTTTTCTAGCTAAATACTTTTGTATGTCCAGGTGCATGTGACCCTGGAAGACGATGTGAAGTGCTTGAAGGGTCTAACTTGTCAACATTAGCGTGTCTTTTATCTAAGTCTTCTACACCCGTTCATTGCCTTGACTTATGAGATTTTATGATGTTCATATTGTGCCAGAGCATATATTATCTGATTACCATGTGATTGGGTGTAGCTCATGACTAATTTAAACATGGAAATTAAAATACATGCGCACTCTAGGCTGTGTTTGGCAAGGCTGATTTCCATGGTCATGTATTTTATTTTCGGAAAATGAAAAGCGGTACTACATATCTGCATTTCCTTGATTTCATGTTTCATGTGAATGTGAAATGATGCAGGAGAGATGGCTTCTTTTAGTAATACGAGGTGAAAAATGTGCTTTTTTGTAGATTTTTACGAATAAATTCATCTTAAATATGAATTAAATGATTTGATTATTAAAAACACATATATAACGGATTAGGATGTGGTACATTTCTTTTCTTTTTTTTTTTTTACACATGTAATCTCATAAAAAAATTATAACGATATCGATATCTAAAATCATATACTTGCAGGGAAAATACATACATGTGTTAAATTCTAGTATCACTTCCTGGGTTTATTAACCTCAGTATAAAGATATTATTAATGAGATGTTGAAAATTAAAATTGGGAGCGGAATCTATAAAAAATGGTAACGATATCATTACTTGAAAATTATATATTTGCGAAAAAAATATTTTTAGGTCAAATTTTATTATCATTTTCAGTGTTTATGCACCTTAGTTGAAATATGAACTAATGAGCAGCCATATAAAAAAATGACGTAAAATATCCAATTTAGAAAAGTTTTATTTGTTACCAACATTTATTTTTTTCAAGTGATTGCAACTTAGTTTACCTAGCTCAAGGCAACCATTTAAGCATCAACATATAGAAACTTCTTGCCTAAAAAATGTGCAAATATTTTCTTAAAGCCCCAACCATATGAAAGGTTTAAAAGCGTAGCTATGTACTTAGTGCACCCCAAATGAAACAAAAGCCCCAAAAGCAATATAAATATATGACAGTTACCTCAAAAATTTAACCAAGTAATGTACTTTCCCTACAACTATATAATTTTTAGGCAACAATATTGTTACCATCCCTTTTATACTTTATGTCCATTTTTTATCTCAAGCGTCCAGTCTGTAATATTATTATACTGAGGTACATAAACATTAAAAGAGACACTAAACTTGACCTAGATTTTTTTTTTCATGCAACTATATATTTTTTGGTAGTGATATCATTACCATGGTTTATAGATTCTACGCTCATTTTTTGTCTCTAACATCTGATCCGTAATATCTTTATACTAAGATACATAAACACTAAAAAGGATACTAAAATTTGACCCAGCAATATTTTTTTCTCTCAAGATATAATTTTTAAGTAACGATATTGTTACCATTCTTTATAAATTCTATGCTCAATTTTAGTTTACAACATCTGATTATTAATATCTTTATACCGAGGTGAATAAACACAAGAAATAATACTAGAATTTGACCCAGCTATAGTTTTTTCCCTCAAGTATATAGGTTTCAGATAACAATATCGTTGCCATTTTTATGAGGGTAGTTTTGTCAAAAAAAATATATACCACACCCTAATTCGTTATATATATGTTTTTCATAATTAAATCATTTAATCCATAATTAGGATGAATTTATTCATAAAAATGTTTTATTTATTTATTTTACTTGTTTAGACAATCTATAAGATATTTCTGTAAAAATCCACCTCGAGTTTATTCGAACACATTTATTAAAAGGTATACACCTTCTAATAATGTTCTATTAGGGTAGATGTAATGAGCCACCACTCCAAGTCGTTCACTATCAATGCAACCATTATTGATTATCATCATCATCATCATCATCATCATCATCATTATTATTATTGTTATTATTATTAGGTTGTTGTTGTTGAAGAGGATGTTCGGCGTCTTTGAGAACCAACAATTTCCCGAGGCACATGAAGTCCCTGTTTTGCCATGCATTGGGTAAGTCAAACTTTTCCTTGGACAAGTGACCTCTAGGAGAGAGTGCAAGTTCAAAACTGCAACCCTTGATTCCTAAGCTGTGATCCTAGCCAATTGTGTGAATAAAATTATAAAAATAATATTTGAGAACAAATTTAAAAAATTTAATATGTTACCATAATTTTGAAATCTTGAAACATGTGTGCAATTTAACAATAAAATAGTTGTTAGACTATATCCCAAAAAGATAAAAATGATAAATTTGCATTGCTTTACACAGTAAACAACATCAATAATGGGTCTACAAGAGTAGTGAAGATTTGAGAATTATATGATTTTAATATATTTATCTGTGACCACATGATGATAGTCACAAAAATAAAAAAGGGGTCAAATTAAATAATTTCTTCAGTGTCATAAAATGGGGACTAGTACAAAAAGTTTTGAAATGCTAAAGTTGATGGAACATTTGGGGCTTGTAATGTCTATAAGAAACCCTAAAACACTTCTATTTATAACCACATGAAATTTCTCACCTAAGAAACCATTACAACTAATTTATTTCAGATTTTGAAAATCTTAACAAGAAACAATTTGATCACTGTTACAAATAGAAAGAGAACCAGAGATCAAAAAAGGATAGAGAGGAGGGAGAGAGGTTATTATTAATGAGATCTGTGTGTACATAATAGGGGGGAGGAGGATCTTATTTATAGAATAAGATTGCTTCCTCCCCAAGCAACCTAATAAGGAAAGACTCTAACCCTAAGTAATCCCTTTATCTCTTGTGGGCCCCAATGTGCGCATCCACCTATGATAATATATCTTATAACACTCCCCCTTAGATGACCACCATTCAATGACAGTTGCCTCATTAAAACCTTGCAAAGGAAAAACCCAGTGGGATAAAAACCAAAGCGAAGGAAAAAGAGTACAACTTTCGACAGAATCATTGATTTGGTGTTGGACGTGCATAATGCTGCCTCGTTAAAACCTTAACTAGGAAAACCCAGTGGGACAAAACCTAGAGAAGGAAAAAGAGTACAGCGCACATATGTCTTGGGTAGCATACTTCAGGATGCCTCCCCCTGATTGACTACTCCCCCTGATGATAACATCTTTGTACATAATTAAGTGTGTCAATCTCGTATACAATTTCTAAAATACTGATTTTAACAAGAACTTCGTAAACTGATCAGCCAGGTTGTTGCTTGAACAAACTTGCTTGACTTCAATCTTGTTATTCTTTTGAAGCTCATGAGTGAAGAAGAACTTTGGTATAATGTGTTTCGTCTTGTCATATTTAATGTGTCATTCTTTAATCTGTTGAATACATGCCCCATTGTCTTCGCAAATAATGCTTGGAGTACCTGTACTAAGAGGTAATTGACAAGAACTACATATATGCTGAGTTAAAGATTTTCGCCATACACATTCCCTACTGGCTTAAAATCTCAGCATGGTTAGAATAAGTAACTATCAATAGTCAATTTAGTAGAACACCAAAAATAATGATATTGACATGAAGAAACATATAACATGTCTATGATCGACCCTTATGAGAATCAGGGATATATCCTGAATCTACATATCCTACAAAATTTGATTTCAACCATAAAATAGACATAAATATCATAGCATTTGTTTAATACCAATCCAAAACCTTGGTACAAATCGGACTCCGGATAGTCAAGAAATTACAATTTCAAATCTCAGCCCTTCGATCTAGTAAAATAGTCTTTTGAACTTGATTGGTATCTGCTGACATCATCAGTAGTGTCACCCTGATCTGGGCCGCACTCGGGTTGGGCTGACTCGAACCTGGACTAACCTGCCCAAAATCTAAGCCTGAGGGATTACAATGGATTGTGTTGCCTCGGTGCACCAAACCCAAAGGGGGGGACACACCCATGTGACACATCTCACAACATGACAATTTTTTTTTTTTTTTTTTTTTGTCAACTCTACCACCCAACTGCACGTGTTCATGTGGTCTTGATTTGATTTTGACCACTGGCATATGGACCCTCTTCACATGCAACGATTGGATGGAATCGTCTCTCCTTCCAAGTTCGAAGGGCCTGATCATCTTCTTCTTTTTTCTTGGTTTCTAGTTCTGTAACGAGAACTTGTGCAGGACCACCAGCTCCTTCATCCTTATTTCTTCCTCGGCCATGACATCATCACAGGTGATGGAGGGGCAGCGGCGACAGGGCAACGGCAACCAGCAACGTCCAGCAACGTTGAGGCAGCGGCGGCGCCTGGCGGTAGGTCGGCGCAGTGGGCCACGGCGGTTCTGCACGCCTGCGATGCGAGGAGCGCGATGGCCGGCTAACGGAGGTGACGGCAGCGGCAGAGGTCGACGAAGACCCATCTCTGTTAGACTCGTCTGATCAGATGAATCAGTCGCTGGATTTCTCACCGAAGATGGAGATCGGGCATGGAAGTGGAGATCTAAGTCAAATCTCCGGCGGATCTGACGGCTTGAGGACGGAGAACGTCGAGGTTCAGGTCTTTCTAATCTTCTCAAACAAAGAGAAGACGCAGAGAGACCTGTAGCAGGTCTTTATCATGATTTCCTGACTTTGAAAAAAAAATCGAGAGATAAATAAAACATTCGTGGTAATAACGTGTTGGAAATATAAAGAGAACCAGAGTTCAAAGAAGGATAGAGAGGAGGGAGAGAGGTTATTATTAATGAGATCTGTGTATACATAATAGAGGGGAGGAAGATCTTATTTATAGAATAAGATTGTTTCCTTCCCAAGCAATCTAATAAGAAAATACTCTAATCCTAAGTAATCCCTTTATCTCTTGTGGGCTCCAATGTAGGCATCCACCTATATGATAATATATCTTATAACAATGTCCTGTATTTTAGGTTCAATAAATGGGGAAAAAAGAAAAAAAGAAAAGAGGCGTGCCCATAGGGGAGGTATTAGTGGAAAGTTCTACTTACAAACCAAGGGAGGTATTAGTGGAAAGTTCTACTTATAAACCAAAGTTAAAAACACTGTAGAAGAGGGATAAATAAAAAAAAGTTTGACCAGAGTAAAATAGGATAAAAATCAAGGCACGCATGAGAGTTTTTTCTCCTACTGCAAAGGAAATAAAAAGTTGAGTACCTACCTGGCTCCTGCACTGCCAAATACAAAGGCGGGGTAAAACTTGGGTTTACCATATGTACCGCTGCTGCAAATGGGTCACCCGGCCAAGGGGAATACTTGTCTAAGCATGGCATTGGTCTATTTTTTAGGTACATGTCATCATGGCCATTTTACTAGTAAAATGGATCGGTGATAGATAAGGCACATGATTGGACCACCGACTTGAGACCTTTATTATAGATCAAATCAAATATAAATCCAGTAGTAAGAGGTGTGTGTTCTTATCTGACTGTGCTGGCTTCGAACTCTAGATATATCACTTATTTACATGTGTGCGAGCTTCCTTTCTAATTATGTAAACTTTCTTCCCACTTGTGCAGGCCTTATTTTCTACGTAAATAAGCTTTCTTTCTATATAGGCTTTCTACTTGGGTCCTAGTCTCCTTGGCTAGCTTAAAAAAAAATAAAAAAGACATAATCACATCAACCATTCAATTGTTGTGCTTAGTGAGGTAGAGGCCGTTCCCAACCATGGGCCTAAAGCTCAGCCCAAATCAAGACCACAGCAGACTTCTCCTGAGTTGGATCCATCGGCCAAACGGTTTCAAAATATGAGACTTCAGCAGAGTTTTTTAACCAGATCTTGACCAAACCCGGATCGAAATAATCCCATACTTGATACGACCTAACAGACTTGCATCCGACTGCAGATGGTTAATACTAACTTAATATATTGTTATTTTTTTTATTATGCAGTCAGGATACATGGATGTTTGGGCTTGAATCAGATTTGGATACAGACTGCCCAATTATCAACTGGACTCAGTTGTGGACCTAGATCCATACCCAAATTAAAATTTGACCTTATAAGGGCGCTTTAGATTCTTGGGTGCAGCGCTTTGTGTGATCACTGTCAATAGGCCTGATTCTGATACACCCATTAGACCCAAACCCAACTGCAGTGTCCACTAAAGTTATTTTAGCAATATACATTATGAATGTATGCAAAACGGCTCAAACCTATTACTTGTTTTCTGGAGCACAAACTTGCTGCCATCTTTTCTCCTTGTTTTAATATATAGAATGATGTTGTACAAAATAATACAAGTATAACATTTGTCCATGTATGTTTTATATAATTGGGATTTTTTTGTATATAATTTTACCCAAAAAGTGTACAACACACTATTACACTGGTTTTATATTTTCCTTCACTGATTCATCTTATCAGAGTTTAAAAATAATTTATACACATCACCCCAGTGCGCAGGATGTTCAAGCAGGGCTCAAATGGACCCATGCTCTTAGAAATTGGGTACAAGAAAGTTGGTTCCTACCCAGAATAATGTCAATTGAAGTGACATCCCTTGCTCTTTCTGGTAAAAGTGCTCAGTTAATGGAATGGAGGTGACAAAATGGTCGTTGTTGTCCAACCGTCCGAATTAAATATCATGTCCTCTTTACTGTGTGGCCAGTGAAAATGTGTGGCTGATATAAGAAGCCTCCTTATTTCCTGCATGGACTAGCAAACGTACGGTTGGAGAAAACGCAAATTGCCACGAAAGTGAAACCCTCCGCCCAGTCACATCCATCTTGCTTTCATGAATCATGAGGTAGTGACCGTGGAATTTGAGAGAAATGAAACGCAAGTTCAAGCATAGAATACATTTTATCATGACCGGCAACAATGCCATCAACAACATGGGGGGCCTATGCACTCATTAATGGATGTGTACAAATACCAATCCTCGGTGCTCACTTCACCACCCAACTATTCTAGGGCTGTAATCATACGACAATCTGTGTGATATTGGCCGTAAAAAATCGCACAAAATGATATATAAATATATATGATTGAATATTGTACGAACAATTCTATAAAAACATTTAAAATTTTAACTATTTAAGGGTGAATATCATATCCAAAAACTACTCTATAGGCAATGTCATTGATTTTTAATCCAATACATTTATCCACCCGATGATGCATGTTGTAGCTCTAGCTTCGATGAGATGCTTTGATAAGAATCACGGATTTGACATGATTGGGGGATTTCATCGATGCCCTTTGCCTACATATATTTTATTTTTTAGAGTTGAGTCATTTTTTTTTGGGATTTTAACTTTGGACTAATTGGCTTTAATACTAGTAAACAAGTTGATTTTTTTTTAAATTACGTAGAATATCCCTCGCCAGTCTAGCTTTTTGATCTTTAGCTTCCGGCCTGTATGTTATCCAATTTTAATGAGCAAATACCATTCCCTAGGGATTATATACATGGCCGCACACATAGTACCAAAATAACGCAAAAAATGAGTTTCAAACTTGAAACTTTGGATAACAAACCCACCAACCGAGCCACTACCTTGACAGCTACGTTTGACCAACAACAAAGTTGATATGCTTGAATTCCTCTCATACATCGCGAGGGAATGAATTGTATGTCCTATTAAATAGGAGAGTGTACAACTTCATCAAGATAAATGTTGCCCACTTTAGGAAACTTTACAATCAATGTTTGAAAAAAAAATAGAAAGAATTAAAAAATAATAAAGGGTCAATCTACACAAACAGTTTATGTGAGATTCTACCTAGCATGATGTCAACTTCTTAGATTTAGCTTTGGATGAAATGCATAAAGAAAGCTCTTTAGATTTAGCCTTGGATGAATAATCCCATCATGATTTATGTTAAGATCATCTTCACTCATTTAATATGCAATTTGAGCCATCGGATATTATAGCGTAATCTGAGTCATCCAATGTTGCATTTGGACCATTTATTTTTCTATGTAAATGACTTATGTGCATAATGGTTACACAGACCATCATGTTTGTTTGTATTGGCTTACACATGTAATACATAAATGAGGTGTAAATAGTGACCATATACTAAACTACATAGGTATGAAAGTGATTCACAACCTGTTACTACTTACATATGTCACGCCCCGGGTCCAAGATTAGTTCATTACAGATAGGCCCATGACGTACCACGCAAAATCCTGTAGTAATTCATGCCATGTTAAGGCAAACATAACCACTATAAGAGAATTTTCTCAATTCTTATATATGCGGAAAATCCATAATAGATGCACATTCAAATCAAACTATGTAACTTAGTGCTTAGTGCACTCAATAAACATCCTGTAATAGTGTAAGAGTCTAAACAAATACCTATTTAACATTCCATAATTAAATTACTTAAAACGTTATCAAGATGATCATAATCCACATAATACTAATGTCTGAATGCATAAAAACTGATAAAGTGTAAAAATGCATAACGATCAAAGACCGAAAGTAAAATACATATCCTCATATAAATTAAACATAAATAAAATTCAATATCATGATGGTATGATAAAGCGAGCTATCATAGCTCAAATCTTAAATGCTCAACGGAATCTATGTCGTTCTGCAGATACACCTAATAAAAGACATAATTTGGTCCCCAATTAGCTAGTTTTGAAGGCACCGATGTAGTAACCTGTAACACTCTGACCCAACTCGACCACGTTTAACGACTAATTAATGTTGCTTTCGTTCTTAATTGTGTTTTGCTTGTATTTTGTGTTCGTTGCGGGTCATGGATAGGTAGTTTGGTTGAGTTTGACTTGGACTAGGTAGACTAAGCCCTTTTTCGTAATTTTAGCTTTTCTAAGACATGGTCATTTTCGCATCATCTTGATGTCAACACGTGTCTTTCGTTGAGCTCGTCAATTTTCGTAACTACGTCATTTGCAAATGACATCGTGAGATTCCATTGGACCCGGATTTGACTTGAACTGTAATTTGATATATACATCGGACTCCCTTGCAATTTTGCCTTTATACTTATCTATATAAGCTCCACCGACTCATCTCTCTTTCGTTCACGCTCTTCTCTTCGCTCACGTTTGTCCCTCTCTCTCTCTCGCTCTCTCTGGATTTTCCTCTTTCTTTTTTCTTTGATTCAGCCAAGCTAGAAGGAGGTTGAAAGAATCCACTTGTCTTCTCTCCTTTCTCATGTGATTCAAGGCATGCATGGGTGTTAATTTTCTTCTTTCCTTCCATTGCTCGTTCTCCATGACGATCCTCACGTGTTCTCCCTCTCTTTCTCATGCCTGATAGCTATGAGTGGTGTTTGGAAGTGGAATTGAGCCTAAGGACCATAATCTGAGTGCTAGAAATGAATTGAGGCAAGTATAAGCTTAACTTGTATGAACCCATGTTGGTAATTGCTTGATATTGGTTCATTCTCATGAGTTTGCATGGACAACATGTTTACAGCCCAAATTGAGCTTATTTTCCCTTTTTCTGTTGAGATTTGTTTATTTCAGGTCGTGACAGATTTTCTGTACGTGATTCAGAAATTGATCTTGCGCATGCACGGCTAAACCGTGAAATGTGCTACGGCTAAATCGTGAAACACACTACGGCTAAGCCGTAATCCCCACCGTAACCCAGTCGTAGATCAGTACAGGGTGACACCTGAAAATAACTGAGAGTATGCAAATCAGCAATTCTTTTACAGCCCAGCCACGGCTAAGCCGTGAAGCCTTCTAAGGCTAAGCCGTAAGGTTCCTTCGGCTAAGCCGTAGGGTTACCTGCGGCTAAGTTGACTGACAGGAACAATAAGAAAAACGGGAAAGGTAAGAGACCTGTAAGACCTTTAAAATAGAAGGTAGACACCTTTGACCGGCCCAACGGAACATGGAAAATACGTGAATGATCTCGAGGGCTGCGAATCATTCATGTCCGTTATCCAGTTGTTAAGCACCTCCCCATGGGTGTTTGTTTAAGGAACTTCAGTGCATCATGTGATACATTGCAACACTAGACAACGGTGCATCGAATAACTTAAAACTACATCATCATGCACGGTTAGAAACACTGGATAAATAGATTAGAATTGGCTAGTAAATGAATTTGATTCGATATGCTAACAGTTGCTTGCATGACATGTTGTCTGTCGATCATTGATCTCCACTTTTTAGCATGATTACTTGTTTCAGCTATTTTCACATTGTTAACTATGTTCCTATGGTTTCGGTACTTTGAGTATACATGTATGATTCACGTATAAGACATGTTCTCAGATATGCACGCATGATATGTTTGTCATGGTTTACTCAGGGATTTCATGATTGACGTGTATGGTCAGGCACTACTTAACCTCAGCCTTAGGATCCCAACGGGGTGAATTTGGTGTAGTTTTTATGGCCTTACTGCAGAAGGAAACGTCTTGGGAAAACCGGACCTCAGGAAACTTGAGACCCATTTGTACCCTGGCCCAGACAATGGTGTTCTCTACACGAATATAAGATCCCTCTTTTGGGAGCATATTGCAATGTAGTCGCCAACTAGTTATGTACAGCATCTATACATTGATTTACATGGCATATTTTCTTTCTTGCATGACAGCTTAGTATACGAATGTGACCTGTTATGATTTATATGATGTTCTTCATTCTATTAAACACAACATGTGTTAACTTGTTATAGCTTATATATTGCTGAATCGTTGTATTCACGAGTTATCTTTGATGTTGTAGGCTCAGATACCCCTCCCAACCCCTCGTCGGTCGGCCAAACTCTTAGGGAGGACCCCGAGGCCCCATTAGGCCTAGAGGAGTGGGTATAGACACTATGCCGGAGAGCGCCATGGACATTTCTTGCATCGGAGTCTTCATTGTTTTGAGTTGTATCACGATTTGATCCTATCATGATTTGTATATGGTTATTTTGTTTCATTTTGTAAAACTGTTATTGCTATATGTCAGTTTTGTATTTCATATTCTCTTCTTGCATTTTGTCGTATGATGTTTTGATATCTACAGCTTCCGCGTACATGTTTGGCACGTGTGAACCTTCCTTTGTGCGTGTGCATTTAGACCAGGTCTATGTGTACAGGCACGGAAGTACGTGTGTCATCGGTTTGGCTTTTGCTAACCCCCGAACTCCTGGGCTCGGGTTGTGACATAACCTATGAAATCGCGTCGATAATCAAGTCAGGGTTAGGACCTGCTCCTGCAACACCAAGGGTAGTACCATAAGTATGACAGCTCAACAAAAAATAGACAAGTAATACACTAAACATGTTGTTTCAAATAGAGTTAAAAACATTACCAATTAAATAAGACGAAAGAGAAATCTAAGCATATTAGCATAAGATAAAACATAATTATAAGGAATCAAGATAACGGAATATCAAAATTAGATGACAAACAACATGGCTATAATCATCCCTGAAGAGATATGATATTAGAACAAAATGGGAGATCAAATGACTAATCTGACCATGCAAAGAGCGTCGACTTACTCCATAGAATACCGATTGAAGTGATGCATAGAATTTCAACTCATACTCAGCCCCGCTGGGCCTCATAGAGTTCAATTCAGTGGTGCCAACTCTATGAATCAATATAGTCAAAACAGATAGCACCATTGTGCTCTCATATTTACCTTCTTAACAGAACTTATTGACTTAACATTTATAGTAACAAAAGCGTAATGATATCAATAATGAACAGTAATAACAAAAGTAAATGTGAAGATAATGATAGACTATAATTGAATTGATAATATAAACACAACAAAAGCAAATGGAAGAGTAATGAAAGGAATATAATTGAACTGATAACATAAGTAAATGAAGGATTTAGAAGTCATTGAAATATGCATGATTTTTAAATAATTAAGAAATAAGGATAATTTACAAGCCAAACTAACTAAGATGTTCGTGTGTTTAGTTTTCCACTTCGGCATGACCATAGGGATCTCAATGCCATATGTTAGCGAAGTCTTGGTGTTGCATTATACATGATTTTGGACAATGGGTACCTTATATTTATACACGAAGGGTATAACATTAGAACAAATAGAAGCATCTAATAAAGATGAGTGACGGCTAACACTTTTCTTATTTTTTCAATTTGATTTTGTTGGACAAGTATCGTGTATTGGGTTCCAAAGTTAATGTCCTACACAGTCATAAGATTCCCTTTAATATTCTAGTTTGTCATTTGATTCCATGATCAAGCTCAAGGTTCTTAGAGTACGGCTAACTTAATCAAGTCAAATCGAGTTTGATGATAAGGAATTTATAAATTAAAAAAATAGTTTTAGAATAATTCATTAATAACTAAATATAAATAAATAAATAAATAAATAAATAATTAGATCAGACCTTACACGATCTATCTTGCCTCAGTTCGATTGATTGGATTCGACGCAATGGGTTAATTCAACTGGTTGGACACATGTCTGATCGATCAAATGTATCAAACATCCTTTTTGATTGATCGGACACACATCCGATCGATCGGGCGTAACAAGATTTCAGATATGGCTCCTTTTTTGGCCTAAACTTATCGCATTCAATTCCACCCTTCCCTTGCACGAAAATCCATCATTTCACCCATCTAATCCTAACACATTAAATGCCATTTATTTTCATTCCTTTACATTAAATCCAAACCCTCATTTTCTTATTTAAAAACCATTTTCACCCACCAACACATTCTCACTTATGAGAACAAAAAGAGGATGAGCTGTACTAACACACTAAAGCATAGAAATCTCAAGAATATGTATGTTACTACTTGCTTAAATTTGCCTTGTGATATTCCAAAATTTCAAATGTAAAGCTTTAAAGTGCAAACTCCCAAATCTTCTAACTCAAGCAAACCCCTAATCATGGAAATGATATAAAAAAGAGATGAATGATGAGATGGATGCCATGAAAGGATGAGTAAATGAAGCTAAGCTTGAGAAAAATCTACTACTATATTATTTAATGGCTTAAATACCCAAATGGGTTAGGTTTCTTACCTCAAAAGTTGAGCCAAAAGGTATAGATAAGTTTTTCTTTCCAAACAAACAACAAATGGGTATAAGGGAATGTAGTGGAAAAGATGAATCTAACTTCTAATTGATGAAATATCTTTCTCACACACTCTACGTTTGTAGGAGGAAAGAAGATAAAGTAGGGAGAGCTTGGGGCCTAGGTTTTAGTTTAGGAGGTAGAAGGAGGCTCTCTTTCTTTGGAAAATAGTGTCTTTATATAGTGTTAGAGCTGCTCCAATAGTTTAGGTATTTACTAGCAAGTCCATTAGACTTATGTTATTTACAAAAGGGGTTATAGTGGTCCTATATAAGTGACTTAGGTCTCAAATGAAATGAGTTCACCACTGTATTATGATAACACAAATGACATGATTAATAAGATAATGAGATAATGCATATTAGGTTAATTAGATTACCAATTAGTCCTCAAAACTACATAATGAAGAGCAAGTTCCCTTCCAAGCTACCTACCAATTATGTAATTAAGATTAAAATATTATTAATTAACAATAAGTGCAAAAGATTAGCAATGAAAGCTTAGATTTGGGGTCGAAATATTATACAACCCTTAACTAAGAAGATACTAGTAAAGTTCATTTCACCATGAGTTTTATTCTTATGGGCCCCATCAACCACATCATTTATGTTATTCTCAAAAGCCCCATATTTATAATCCAAATCACTTATTTCTTTATTTAGCTAATAAACCTCATGATCTTGAGCTGATTATGTTAAACCTTCATGAATTTTAAGTAATTTATAACAAAAAATAGATCTGATTTTTCACACTCTATGGGTCTCCAATTCATGATCCTAACCATTCAATGCTCTTGCATTAGTGGTAAACATCCCAACATATAATTTATACCTTAATTTTGTATTAGTTCTGAAAAATATGAAAAGCATATAAAAATTTAAATTCTCCTAAATTCGTCTTCTGATGTACTCATCTACTTTTACAAAAATGTTGACTTTGTCATGGTCATTTGTGTCACATGACTCGCATCAAACTTTGCGAGATGAGACATTTACAGAGTAGCCATTTACACACATAAAATGCACTTTCTTATCCCATATGTATAAGCAAAGCTACCCCTTCATAGACTGTTGGACATCTGCCTTCTGATTTGGGCAAGATGGTCCCATTCTCCTCTTCAGAAAACTTTCAGGTGCCATAGAAGTCCTGTGCAGTTGCAGATTGGTAATAAAAAGAGAGTAAAAATGGGTCACATGAGTCCGTTTTCTTACTTGCATGCGCGTTAAACCGTCGACGATTCCTATGTTTGGCAGCATGTAACTCTCTCGGGGCGTTTGGTTAAAGGCAGAATCTTTTGCGGGCATTTTTCAATCTTTTACAATAGGTGAGTCGCTCGGTGGGCCCCACCTAGTTCTCATTGGATCCTACGGACGACCAAGAAATACCTTCCAAATTCCTCTCCGTGGCGGTTTTAACTGGTGCTGCCTCTATTTGTCGAGGGAGGAAGGTCAGGACTCGTGGGTCTTCTTGGTTCTTCCCACTTTGCCGGTTTTGTTACGCCTACTTCCAATTTCTGGTCATTCCTCTCCTTTTCCGTTTTGGTTGAGGTGGTGGTGGTGTGGGGGATTTTGTCACGCCTACTTCCAATTTCTGGTCATTCCTCTCCTTTTTCGTTTGGGTGGAGGTGTGGGGGGGTTTAAAGTGAGAAGAGGTGATGTGGGTCTCTTTGGAGACTAGCTTTTTTGTGGGTTCTTTCAGCTTCTGACGTTCTGCCTCTGTTCCAAGGCAATTTCTGTAATTGAACATCTTTCTTCACTGAAGTGCCCCATCCCACCCTTCTTTTTGTTGGCGTGATTGATTTTTGTGACAGATTAAAACCCATGTTCTTTGTTTCAATATAATAGTTGGTGCTGTTCTTGATTGGCGTTTTCTGCCTGTTTTTGCTTTTCACTCTGTTATACATCTAAGCTTCATTTGGGTGACCCCTAAAATCTTAAAAATTTAAGTTTCTGATGAAAAATAACATGCCTTTTACCATATTTCTTTCTGAAAATCATGAGCCACTTACTGCTCATTCAGTTATTTTTTTCTCCATTTAGAAGGTTAGAATTTCCATCAACAATCACATTTGGCCAATTTTGGTGCTATAGTTCTATTTCTTTTCTTCTTAACAAATTACTTTGTTCTATTTTTTTTTGTTTTTGTTTTCTTTTCTTTTTGTGAGAAGTGATTTCTAATATTGAATTTGGAGAAATGGTTATTCTGCAGAGAATTGGGTCTTATTGGGGAAGTGGGATATATTGAAACTAGAACCTGCAGACCTTGTAGTGATCCTTGTCGGATAGAAGGTGCATATAGAAAATGGAAACTCCACCTTTGCTAGACGATTGCCGTCTCAGTTCATCTACATATAAAAGAAAGACGCCTCTTCAAATTTTCCTCACTGATGCAAGGTACTGTTTCATGTGTTGCTCTCATTTTTCATTGACAGGTGATAATTGTGATGAAATTACATGTTTTTTAGTTTTCCTGGGTCCGCCTCTGTCTCCACAGAGTCAATCCAGCGGATAATTCATGCCTTAGTTCAGATGCATATTGAAAGCCATGTAGTTTTAGGCTTATGCTTTCTACTTCTCACCCCATTTTGGACAGTACTACTATAAAATCAGGCTTATAAGATCATTCTTTCCGTCGATTTTGCTTGCTGTTTTTGAACCATAGACCATTTCCTTAGTAACCATTCACCTGATGGCCAACAATAAGATGGGATAGGACTATAAATAATCTGATCAGCATTCTAGTGCTGTACTCTTCTGGTGTGCATGTATGTGACATATATAGTGGATGAGTTACCACAAAACCGAAACACATGGATGCTTATCCCTATGCGAATCCTTCGACAAAAGATGGCATGTTGATGTTGAGCTTAGTGATGGTAGGAAATGAGCAGCTTGAAAAATTACTTTGCTCAGATTCTAGTACCTGAATTGAGCTTGCACCATATTTTAGATACAATGATAAGTATCAGACTGACTATTAATTCCTGGCTTTGTTTCTTATAAATTTATTGAGGGTTTTAGTCAACTGCTGTCATGACATCTTTGGTCACTGGATTCTGTGTTGAATATCAAGTTCGGAAGGTGATTTTTTTGGGGTAATTCTACAACCAGGAATGTATTAAAGAAGGATGAGCTAGGTCTGGAGATAGCTCGGATTGCATTTCCTACAGCTCTGGCTTTAGCAGCCGATCCAATTGCTTCTCTTATTGACACGGCATTCATTGGCCACATAGGTATGCCTTTGCACTGCTCTAGTTATTTGATCCTTTCACTTTGAGAACTTATTTGTTATGCATGTTATTGATGGAATGCTTAGATGGTCACCGGACAATTGGCTGCTAAACTGTTTATTGTAGTTGAATCTCTTAAAAGAATAGCTATGCTTTTTTTATCTGTATTTCTCGCATTCATTTCAAGATTCTACATAATTTTATACAAAACTTTGCAGAATGAATCAATCCATGCCTTACAGATGTGAGGCCTGTAGTTTGGTAATTCATGTTGACCTGATGCACTATTTCTGGAGTATTGCTATCATAATAAAATACCCCTTAGTCCTTATTCCTGGGCCTTTACATATTAATTGTCTAGACCACCAATTCATGGGGATGGGTCCCTCATATACAAAGTAGTGAAATGGAGTGAGCTAGTATTACGTCTAATCTTTTTTGATCAATGGATTACAGGTCCTGTGGAGCTTGCTGCTGTAGGAGTTTCTATTGCTGTGTTTAACCAAGTATCAAGGATTGCTATCTTTCCACTAGTTAGTGTTACCACATCCTTTGTTGCAGAGGATGATGCTAAGGCAACAAGCATTGAGGAACATGAAAGTGATAGCATGGAAAAGGCTATGCCTATGAACAGTGAAATGAAAGAGTTGTCCGCACTAGGTATGCACTGTACACTCTTAGTTGGAATATATTCAGCAGCTGAGTATATTATGTTTTCTTCAAATCGATCACATTGATTAAGACATTCTCTTATTCTCTATTGACTGTAACCATCTGTGGAAATATGTGTGTTCTTTTCTTATTTCTCTATCAGATTCTGAGATGGCAGATGATAAGTCCCCATTTCTTACTGGTAGAAATCAGAACATAAACAAATCCGCATTTGAAAAAAGGCATATTCCATCGGTGTCAACAGCATTGGTCATTGGTGGAGTGCTGGGGCTTCTCCAAGCCATTATCCTCATATTTTCTGCAAAACCCATATTAAACCTCATGGGTGTGCATTCGGTAAGTGTCTTAATTTAGGATGCTTCATTTTTTTATTTTACCTTTTATCCACTGCTTTTGTCAGATTTATATCCATTTGTTAACTTTTTGAAAGAGAGAAAGCATGATGTCTAAAATCTCCATAAAAAATATTTCATCTCGATATTGGTCAACTGATTTTTAGACCCATAAAACAACGCGTAATAAACTCTTGCTTCTAAAATGATATGGTGAAATTCATTGTGTTTCGACCCCGCATCACTTGGGAGACTCTTTTTTTTTCTTGTGTGTGTTTAATCTATGATGGGGCACTCTCACTTCTAGATTGAATTGTCTAGCAAACCATGGGCCCCACAGTGTAGACACATGAATTGTAATCTCTCTCTCTCTCTCTCTCTCTCTCTCTCTCTCTCTCTCTCACACACACACACACACACAGCCATTTGTACGTTCAATCATATGCATGTTTATATGGTGAAAGCTTGTCTTGGAAACTGGAACATGGTCGTAAAATAATTACTTGATTTTGTTTCCATATAGGATTCCCCTATGCTTGCCCCAGCACAACGATATTTGACCTTGAGATCACTTGGTGCTCCTGCTGTTCTTCTTTCTTTGGCCATGCAAGGGGTCTTTCGAGGATTCAAGGATACCAAAACTCCTCTATATGCTACCGGTATGCAGAAAGTGATCCAAATTTTCTGTTCTTTCTTTCTTTCCTTATTTCTTCTTTTTTTTTTTTTTTGGTTCCTTTTTTTCCTTCTTTTTTTTTTTTTTGGGTTGCTTTTGTAACTGTTTAAGATGCTGGCTACTTTATTTTCTTGATTTATTGTGTTGTACAGGACCTAACAACTATAGTTGGCCTAGGCACTTATAGGATACTTGTGGACCAGTTACTCATACTATGTTCCTAAGGAATATGTAAAGGCAATCCTATTAAGCAGTCATGAACTTCTATTATGTTTTGAATGCTGGAAAGATTACTTCATTAGAAAACTAGATAATAGCATATGCAACTGTTTAAGGAAATTTTGTAGACTAAGAATTTTAGTATTATGTTATGAATGGGATACCTAAGCTGTATTTCAGGAAATGGTGTGTCATATCCCAAGGTATATATTTTGGGAATTGGTATGTCCTATTGTCATTCTCTGTGTCCATCCCTATCCCATTTCATCACTATGTATCATAGATCTCTGTTTTATTTGATTTTACCTACTGTTTAAGATTATCATGTTCTTTTCACTTGGGCAGAAATCAAGATAATGAGAAGGCTTTTTAGTTTTTGTTAGCCAACTGATTTTGCTGTTAAATCTGCTAATACATAAACTACAAATAGTATGGTTTGAAAGGCCTGTATAAAACAACATCATGACAATATAGGAAAGATATATATAAAATGAACAGAGGATCTTTGAACAATTCCAATGAACACCTTACAACTTTTGACTATTTTCTTCAGTTTGAGATTGTCATGTTCACATGGAGCTTTTTGAACTTTTCTTTGGATTGTATTTTATATCCAACTGCATCTAAGCTTATTTAATTGTTATCCCAATTTAGTGGCAGGAGATGTAACAAACATCATCTTAGACCGAATTTTTATCTTCTCTTTTCAATTAGGCGTCAGTGGTGCAGCCATTGCTCATGTTATTTCTCAGTAAGTTCTTGCTGATTTAATCTTTTAATTTTTTTCATACTTCCTGTGTCTAAGGATTATACATTGCGTACTTCCTTAAGATGCACGTCACACCTGCAACCATATCCTCTAGTGCTTGTCATACAGTTGTGCTCAGTGAACTTGGTTTATGCAGGTACTTAATCTCACTGATATTGCTATTGAGATTAATGGGAAAAGTTGAAGTCCTACCTCCAAATATCAAAGATCTGCAATTTAATCGGTTTCTTAAGAATGGTGAGTGTTTTTGCTTTTCAGCAATAGAAAACTCCCACTAGAAACTATCTATGCCAATTGTTCAAATACCAAATTGGTGAAACTGCTGAAGTGTATAGTTCTATGTTAGTTCAATCCTGTGCAACCATGATGTCAATTGAACCAAAAGAAAAATATAACATGTTTAAACCAATAAAACTGTCCGACCCCATCTGGTCATATTGGTCTGACTGTATATTCATCCTATTCTCGACGGTTTCAATCAGTTCATTGGTTCAATTGAGAAAGCCATCTAGGACACCAGATGTGGTCCAACTAGGTTGGTCTGGGCGGCCTGGACTGTTAATGAAAATGCTGATTTTGACTCTATGGAATTTTTGTTTAGTGGCCAATTACTTTGGATAGGGAAGTTTTTAGTTGTATGGACTCCATGAAGGTTGCATTTATTTACAGGTAATTTTGAAAGTAGAGTTGTTTTCCTCAATGCTGTGGGAATTCTACCACTGGGGAAAAAAAAGGAAAACCACAGAAATAATGTGTTCTCCTAAAATAAATATGAGCCAAACGAAGCCTAAGATATTCAATAGTGGTTAGTCTTGCTGCTTTGCTCAAATTGTGTGCTTGGATTCAGGGTCTTTATTGCTAGCAAGAGTAATAGCTGTAACATGCTGTGTGACCTTGGCGGCATCGATGGCTGCACGGCAGGGGTCGACTTGCATGGCAGCATTTCAGATTTGCTTGCAGATTTGGTTGACAATCTCTCTTCTAGCTGATGGATTGGCTGTTGCCGCACAGGTTAGAAATGCGTTCTATACTCTTACAATACTAACATGGCAGAATTTGACAGAAGGAAACTATATAGTGCTCTAAAATGATACTAATTCTATTGTGATATAAATCTTTGTTCTTAAATGATTAGTATATTGAGGAATGCATTTAACTCAAAACTCATTAGTCATTACAGTTATATAAATAGTATTTACATAATTCAAAATCACAATAAAGAAGAGGCTCATTATTTTTTTTCTTTTTAATTTAGAGGTGTTATCATGTGTCCAATCCATGGTTTTAAATATCGCCACTGTCCAAGATGACTTTAACTCACCACCTTCTGATCTTTTGTTGTGCCTCCGCCCCTATCCTAGAAAAACACACACACACATGACTGCTTTGAGGAAAGGGAAATTTTGGAATTTTTTTCATTTTCATGTTGTGAGAAGATTTGTTTTTGATAATTTTTAAGGCTAGTGCGAATTTGTGACAATTCTATTCAAACTTGATAATTTACTCTCAGACAATACTTGCGTCTGCATTTGCAAAAATGGATCAGAGCAAGGCAATGGCTACCACTTCTCGAGTACTGCAGGTATCTACAGTGCTCTCCAGCAGAAAAATGCCCTTTTATTTTGTCAGTATTTGATTAACATTTAGATATTAGTATACTGAGGTCACCCGTAATTGGTTAGTAATCAAATGTAAGTTCATTATTCTAACTATTTTAAATGCTCCATTTTGCAGTTGGGTTTAGTTATGGGATTGTTTCTAGCTGCGTTTCTTGGAATCAGCTTGCAGTTTGCGTGGAAGTTATTTACTAAGGATGCCAATGTTGTTCATCTCTTGCGTATAGGCATCCCGGTATGTATTGCTGCTCTAAATTTGAGAGATAAATGTATCATTACAATTATCATCATAGTTGATCATTTTACGCGAAAATTATTATTTTAGGTGACTAAAATTTCTCTTCATTCTTGCAGTTTGTAGCTCTTACCCAACCAATAAATGCCTTGGCATTTGTTTTTGATGGGATCAATTTTGGCGCATCAGATTTTGCATATTCTGCTTATTCCATGGCAAGCCTACTACTCCATATCTGTCCCAAAAATTATTGTAATGAGAAAAAACAGAGAAAAGAAAATAATAGTTTTCTGATATAATTTTATGATATTCGTCTGTTTCCAGGTTTGTGTGGCTGTAATTAGCGTTGGATGTTTGTTTGTTCTCTCTTCTAGTAACGGTTTCATTGGAATATGGATTGCTTTGACCATCTATATGAGCTTGCGGATGCTTGCTGGCTTTGGGAGGTGAGATGCTATCATTAAATGCTGCTGTTAATTTTTGTGCATATCAAACATCATCAAGAAGGCACTGAGAACTGAGAACTGAATGTTCACCATCAACAAAACTCCATTAGCTGTCCACATATTTAAGGACCATTGTAATTTATTTTGTGCTCTGGTCATGGGATTTATGAAGTCTGTTTGCTTCGTGACTCATTTGACAAGCACTACGTCTTAAGCATGTGGATATGAATTTGGAGATATAAATGCATAAAACAGTTTCATCCCTGTGATTTTCACAATGCCCACAGAATAGCTCATGTAACACTACGGGTCGTGCCCACCGTGAAAGATAAGCTATTGAAGTGGAGGTAACCATGGGTACTTAAGCCAAGGCTCTGGAGTTGTCCTCTTCCAATTTGTGACTCATGCAATCCAAGATGTCCCACTGTTCTTTTGTGGATGATGGGCTCAGAAATTAACCTGTCTACTGACGGGACATGGGCCTACCGGATCTCACAGCTCATAGCTCAACTTAGAAAAAAGTTGTAGACTAATATATCATCATTCTGTAGAAACATTGATCATAGACATCAATGGCAAGGTGGACCATCCAATGAATCATGAATGGACCATGATATGGAAGTTACCCTCATGAGAAAAATTTTCTCCATTGGAATATGGACTGTCTTTACCATTTCTTTATCTACATTTTAGCAAAAAATTAAGACTCTCCATAGTCTGCACTGCAAATTGGCATCATCGCTCTGTTGGGCTGCTAGAGGAAGAACCTTCTTCATGCAGCATTGATCCACATGGGGTTCATCATTGCAAGGAAAGTAATGGGCCTCAAGTGTGATTGAGACAAACTGTGCTCTTCTAGTCTATACTTAACTCCTTCATCATGCATTTGCAGGATAGGGACAGCAAGGGGACCTTGGAAGTTCCTCCGAGTTTGATTGTTTGTATCATCTCCATGAATCACTCCCTTCTTATATTGAACATATCAGCATTTATCCAAGTCCATTGTATAATTTTTTAGCAGAGGATGCTGTTCTTAGGCCTTTTTCTGCGTAGATTTTGTGTGTATATATAGATGATGTAACTGTATATCATCCTGACAAGGGAAATAGAAGGAAGGTGTAAGAAGCAAACACAAATCAAAGACAAGTGTACGTCGGAGGTTCCTATGTGTCTCTGGTATATTTGTTTGTTGCTGGCGTATGGCCATTTTCTGTCTGTATATGTAGATGATGTAACTTCATTTCATCCCTGATGAGGGAAACAGAAGAAAGGTGTAGAAGCATATACAAATCAAAGAATAAGAGCCTTCAGAGGTTCCTATGCATCTCTGGTATATCTGTTTGTTGATAGTTAATGGCGTCTTATCAGAGGTTCATAATGGTCATTCTTTTCCAATCAATCTGCAGTTGGCTTAATGAATTCTTTTGATAATATCCAAAAAACTTCTCAGAGGATCCTTTCATTAAGTTTGTATGCCCTGACCTTGATCAATGGATACCACTTTCGTGGCAAAAGTTAGATCCTTTGTTCAGTGTTAAAGCCACAGGAACCAGCCAATGACATCTGAGGTTCTGCATTCACTACTCTCCAAGCCTTGCATATTTGTGATGGTGAGGGTGTAACGAAGGGTCATCCAAATGAGTCTCCATATTTGTGAGTTGAGTCTGCAGGAACCGATTTGCTGCCGCCTACAATTATCTGGCCATTATATCCATTCATCAGAGAGTGATGCAGTGAATGCCGCCAGCGCCCAGAAGCTCTCTATCTCTCCGCGCAGGCGTTGTGTGAATGCACGTGTGAACTTACCATCCAATTTAATCGTGATTATGTTCATGACTTCATTTACTTTTCTGTTTTCCTTTTTTTTCCCTACAGTCCCATCCTTTTGGCCTATTCATTGGAAAAAATCACATGCCCGGGGATTAATTCCCGGGTCTTCGTTTAGAATATTGCTCTTTATCAGTAGTCCAACTTTGTGTGTATATATATACACTAGCATTTCAAGGCCTGCACCCAACGCGGGCCACGAAGAAATAATAATTAAGTCTTATTAAAAATTATTAATAACTTAAATAAAATATTAATAAATATTATGATATAAATCCTTGAAAAAGAATTAAATTATGTTAAAATTATTAATATTTTAATAAAAAATCTAGAATAAAATTGAATTTTGTTAAAAATTATTAATATTTTAATAATATATATATGAATATTATCTGGAAAGTTTATCGGGGATTTTACACGAAAAGATCTATTAGATGGATATATCACATATAGGAAAAGACTATAGTTTTGACAGCATCAGACTGTTTTTTAAGGTTTGATCTAGTGAAAAAAGTAAATTTTGTTTATTATATATATATATATTGTTCATCCTGGATGATCACAACCTACATCCACTTATTATATATTAAGCCAAATGATTTTAATTGAAAAATCACCCTCAATTGATTTTGACCCTCACTAATTTATTTTGGCCTCATAAACCTCATTAAGGGCCACTTTCATCTCATCAGAGGAAGTTATACTACAAGTTTTGATAACCTATGCAATAAAGCCTAATTTATAGTTTCAATTACAGCTATAACACTTCTTTTCTCCTCTTTCTAATGCATTATGTTGTTTCTACCACTCCTAAAATCTCTCTCCCATGATCAGTTAATATTTCACTATATTCTTCAACTTCCACACTTCCTCTTTCATGATTCATCTTCTTTCTCCTCTTTCTCTTCATGAGATTTCCTTGTAGGTGTATATATTCCATATAGCTATGTTTCTACCCATCATTGGAATGAAAAAATGGAGTTGCAGTAAGGCCATCTCACTTTCTAATGCATAGTTTTAAGGTATTTCATCGTGTCTCTGCTTGTGCTTTCCTGTGAGGTTGTCATTGTTATTGGAGAGTAGAGTGGGAGCATAAGCTTAGAAGATGAATTTTTTTTAGATAAAAGTTTAGTATTCATCAAAGTGTAAAAGATCTTAAAAATTTGAGAGGAGATATAGAGACACTGATCGACAAGCTAGAGATTAAGGACATCCTATCATCTGCAACTCATTAATGGCCATGGGAGAACATTGCTATATTAAAGAATATGAATAGTGAGTACTCAATTTTGTTTTGCATTTCATTGTTACTTTTATTGTTGGTTTAATGATGTTGATGTGATATTCTTAACTATGGAAACAATATTTTTGTTATACCCATTGCTAATCTAATTTTTTTATTGTATAGATTTTAGAGAGCCAAAGTTAATGTGAGATAAATGTTAAGAAGTAGCATAGAGAAGTTCAAGTTCTAAGTGGAGATGCTGGGGCTAATGGAGATGATAAAAAATTATTTTATATTAATAAAGATATTTGTTATGCGTGTCACTTTTTTATTACTTTTATTTATTTATTTATTTTAAGAAATAGAGTGAAAATATCTATGACTTATATTTGATTTGATGTAATTCTTACTTTTCTTAGTTAATTGGCGCTTCTTTGGAATTTTGACAATAATTGGCATCAGGGACAATGCACATGTGGGGCACATGTACAAGGATAGAAATATACTTATGTTTTACAAGCAACGACTTTTTTTTATTATAAATGAAGGTAAATAATGATAATTTTATTAATGGGAGGGAAAGTCAAACAAACTAAAGTTTTAAATTTTTTTAGAAATAACTTTCATCACAATCTAATTTTTTTTTAAAATATCATAATGTAAGTTTCTTGTAAGATGAAGAATTTATGCATTAATTATTTATTTAAATTTTCAATATTATTTTTTTATGAAAGCATATTATTCTGTGTTTCATGATTGTTAAATGTGACATAACATATATACTTCCTATCAATGATTATATTTTTAAGCTTATGAAATTTTTAGAGATATATTTTTAGATTTTATATACTTATATAATATAAACATATGCAATTGAAATTGATTTTTTATATTTCATATCATAAAAATCAAATGATACTTTCTTGTATAACTTCTACTACCCGTGCTAAGCATGGGGGCATTTTGCTAGTGTAAATTAACACAGTTAATTTGACACTGCCAAACCAACCAATAGAAGATTGGCCCAAAGTCAATCTGCATCATGTTTAGGTTGGGCTTAAAAAAAGTCTGAGTGCAAATATATTAAACTTCCAAAACATCTAAATCAATTTAAATACAGGTAGAACATGAATTGAGCCATTTAAATGGGTTCACTTCTATCCCATGTTCCCAAGTTCATCTACTCATGATAGTGGACAGCGGTGGTGAGTATCAAGGTTACCCTCTCCATGGACTATGACCATGGTGATATGATTATATAGAGAATGACAACCCTCATTTTTGATAGCTTCAATTAGATCTTCTTTTTTATCATGATGGTGGTGATCATGGTTATAAGAATTGTAACAATGAACATAACCTGATTTTTCATGGAATAGTTCACAGGCAGGCATACCTAGAAAATTCTATTTGTAAAAGCTTAAGGTCATGAAAGAAGGGATAATAATGTAAAAAATATATTAATGTCCAACATGTTTAAAGAGGTTTTTGGAGTTTTTCAAGTCTGGGTTATGTGGGCAACTAAGATAGACTGGTGATGTTCCTAATGGGGTTCATGATGATGGCAAGCGTAGTCATTAGAATGGTAATCCAATGAGAACTTATATTATATTTATTAGAATGGAAAGTTCTACTAACCTTGAATTGGTCATTACATCTAAATTATGAGGCCCACGTGTGCTGCCAACTTTGATTAAAAAATTGTGTAGAACCCACTTCTCAAAAATTGATTGAGGACGCTATCATGGACGGTGGACCCATAGACCTAGGAAATAAATTTATATATTGTTAATTGATTTCGGAAAGAGAGAATCGTTGGAATGAGTATAAAGATTATGTTGATTTGTAGAAATTTAAATAGTAAAATACCCAAAAAGAAATAAAAAAAATCCATTTCAAGTTTAAACATTTACTACAATAAAAAAACAAATCAAATGAAAAAGAAAAAACCATAACAAAAAATACGAAAAGAAAAGAAATTCATACCTCTATTATATCACCTCTTTGATCTATAATAATCGATGCATTGACTATAGGAAAAAAGTGCAAAAAAAAAAAACAAAAAAAACAAAAACAAAAAAAAACAATTCAATTAAAAAAATCGATAACAAAATGCAAAAGAAAAGAAAATTGTACCTCTTGCTAAATAAAATCACTGGCTTCCCATCTCTTTACATATTTCAAAGAATAAAAGAGGACTCAAAGTCACCAATGTGATTGGTATAAAGGGTGTAATCTGAGTGCATGGTGAAGTGTGCAGCAGACGGATCTGATTACACATGAGTGGACCCCGCACCAACCAAATGGAAAACAATATCGCTGTATGATATGAATAATATCGCTGTCCTATTATTCAGTACATTCAAGCTCACCTATTTCATTTAGTTAAGAAAACGACTTACTATTAGTGAATTCGAGTCAAATGGATTTATCAAATCTTACCAAAAAAGATAAGAGGAAGGGAAAGAGATTTTAGATGATGAAAAGAGAGATTTTAGGAGATCCAAGTTTAAAAAATACTAATTACTTAAAAGATAAGAGGGAGGAGAGAGATTATATGAGAGATTTTAGTAATTTAGGATGTTGACGTGGCGCTTTAGAAAAAAAAAAAAAAGAGGTGCTAATGTGGCACCTTTCAGAGGCCTTCGTTCTTAGAACTTTAATATATATAATGTATGGAGGAATTCTCAAAAACTCCCCATTTCAAAAGGAGAGTTTTTGCCCCTTTTGATTTGTCAAATGAGATCAAGCCACTTTACCTTTACATGCCGACTCATATTGAAAGAGAAAAATTAGGGATGGATAAATACTTTGACTTCCTAAATAATAGGATACGAGGATCACATTAGTCAATAAGAACAGGAGAGTTTTTTTCTTAAGAAAATGCACGGGGAGTTCTACAGCGTGCCATATATATATATATAGGGCTTTAATACAATGAGAACTGTTTTCACACAACTACCGTGAGAACTTTTTATGGGGCCCACTTGTGGGTCCCATTTAGGGATGGAACTAAGAGGATGGAAAGATATATGTGGGACCACCCTATATATCAAGTTTGGCTCCAATCACATGTCCTTAACTCCTTCATCCGTGGCCCACAAATTTAGTCCATTCGGATTGATGCACAGTCGATCCAATAGCCCAGTAAATTCGGATTTGACCGAAACTTGGGGCGAGTGTTGTAAGGTTTCAATTGGATGATAGATGGGCCCCACCTAGAGTTCTCACAAAAAAATGGTGAGAACTAGTTCTTACAGGATTATTTCCCATATATATATATAAGAAAGACTGTTATGCGTATGTTCCTCACACTATGGTGAGGGACAATTCCTTTTTTAAATCTAACAAAGTTTAAAAGGTGTCATGAGGGACATATACATAATAGTTTTGTCATATATATATAGAAAAATTCTAAAAAATGCCTCACTTTAAAAACGTTCCTTTTTTCGCCCTTCTATTGTTTGGTCATGGGGCCCATGTTGAGTTAATCTAGTCTTTTTATATGTACGACCCTCTTATGTAGGATCACATGTCCAAATTTGACACTCATCCAATTTTATTTCACCGCTGGATTGAAATCATAATAAAATGATGCTTCTAAACTATTAAATTTTAGGGTCATGGATTAAAAGGTTAGGATGATCATATAAAACTAATATTTTTCATATAGGTAGGCCTCATATAGATCTTCACATCAAATAGACTTTCATGACAATCATGCATTTTAGTGGGCCCCAACCAAGAGGTGTTTTTTTCTTAAAAGACGCTTAGGCGCTGTACAACGCTTGCCAAAAAAAGAGTCCCTCACCAAAATTGTAAAGGACATATGCACATAAATATTGTCCATATATATTTATTGGGGACTGATCCTGTCCTCATGGTCTACACGGTGCAGACCACCAAGTGTGGCCCACCTTGGGACCCCATTGATCATGGGACAGAGGAGGATCAAAAGATCCAAGTGGGGCCAACCTTGATACCAAATTTTAAGTCAATTTAATACCTCTAAACCCTTCATCCGTGGTCTACAAGTTTAACAGCTTCATATCAAACAGAAAAATTGACTCTGAATCCAATGGTCTAGTTTATTCAAATTTGTGCAAATCCATAGGATGAGTCATAAGGTGGGCCCACCAAATTTTAGTCTAGTGGTATCTAGCCCCACCTTAAGATTGAATATATCATCATCATTATCATAAAAAAGCCTTGTTCCAACCATGTTGGGGCCAGATACATGATTTTTGTTTCTCCCTTTTTGATCTCTCTCAAGCCAAATGCATAAGATTGAGTATATGCATGTTATTAATCAATGCTCAATCTTACAAATAGACCAACTTGAGTAAACTTGGGGCATCCCACTAAAGGAGAGGAGATCATTTTGAGTTGTTTAGATTTTACAGAAGTGTGTCACAAGATAAGAGTTCCACTCCCTTCAGAAAAGCTAACCGAGACACTTAAAAAAATCTAAATCTTATAATGGAAATTTCTCATTTTCTATGAAAATTTAACTTCAATACGACCCTGGCCCACTGTTAGATAGATCTATATAAAGCATTTGGATATATATAAAGCATTTGGATTTTTGCTTAATATTTTATTCAAATGCTATATCAATCTAATTGGAGGCTGTCAAAGGAGATTTGCTGAGGATTAGAAGAGAGGGGGCCCATATTTTCATTGATTTTAGTTCATATGTAGACCATGAGTGGCCTTATGAAATACTTGTGCAATCTCCTTGATTCTTTATTTTTCCCTATATTTTTTGTGTAGAAACAACGTGGGCATTGAAATCATCAATGGGCCATAAAAGAAAAGCATGCTTTTCTGTAAGAAGTTTTAATAAAAGTTGGGCAAATTGTGAATGTTTTATTCTTCTGTTATTTTCAATGGAAAACAAAGTGCTGTAAAGCTAATATCATCCGTTGACCATTGCTTGTCCCCCTAAAGCAAATTCCGGCTCCACCACCCTATGTATAAACTCTTACTGATCATTAATAGCATATTTATGTCCTAAAATTATCAATATAGATAAATATACAATGCTAAGGTCATTAGCTAATGTGGGTCCATGAAAGTAGGTACTGAGAGGGTCCAAACCAGAGTCACATGGACCTAACCTTTAATCAATCCTACTAAGGTAGCGTTTGGTTCGCTGGAATGATTGTTGAGAGGAATGGAATAGAGGCTGGAATGAGCCTGGAATGGAATGAGGCAGGAATTGTAATTCTCATTCCAACGTTTGGTTGGACAAATGAATCAATCCAGTAATAGGATTTTCATTCTAGTTCTTGTGTTTGGCATGCTTGAATGATGCCAGGAATGGAATAAAAATTACATAAAATTGACCAAAATACCCCTATAAAAATTACATAAAATTGACCAAAATACCCCTGGAATGAGAGGTTAGAGACGAAGAGGAAGGAGGCTAGGTCTTATGATTGGACATCTCAGGTCATGCTTAAATGATGCCAGGAATGGAATAAAAATTATATAAAATTGATCAAAATACCCCTAAAAAAATTACATAAAATTGACCAAAATACCCCTTAAAAAATTACATAAACTTGACCAAAATACCCCTAGAATGAGAGGTCAGAGACGAATAGGAAGGAGACTAGGTCTTATGATTGGACATCTAAAGGTTTTGTTTGATGAAAGGAGCATTTTGGACTCAAAGAAAAATTACAATGGAATGGAATGACCATTCCTCTACCCCCCCAAAGGAATGGTGATTCCCTTATATAAAGGAATGGTGATTCCTGAAGTAATGGTCATTCCGCCGCTTTTTCACGAACCAAACGTGGGAATGGTCATTCCAACGGAATGACCATTCCATTCCGACCTTCATTCCGGCGAACCAAACACTACCTAAAATTCTTGATCAAGCAAACCTGTTGTTCACCTGGAGCAGGAACAATTACATAGACGATTCAGTCGCATGTTCCCCCTGCTACTTGCGCTGTGATCAAAGGTTTCCATGGGCAGTTTTCTATTCATTTTTCCTATGAAATCAGTTCAGTACACTAGCATTCCAGTAAAAACAGTTGGTTTCAAAACTACCCTTTGTTTCTCTTTGAATAAATAATGAATGAAGTTTATGCAATTGTTAACAATAGGGAATTACCAGTAATCACCACAAGAGCACACTCCACCTTCAAACCGATGGAAACGATTGTTATCTCTTAGGATGATAATCCTGGCAGTACACTTTGATACAAACTTGATTGCAGTATGACAGTCGCTGCACACTCTCAAATTCTTCATGACCCGAATTGGCCTATCAGGGGGGAAACTGATGAGCCCAAATGCGATTGCCAATCGTTCACTATGATTACCAACAGCCCGTTTCTTCTCCTCACCATCTAGATCCCGCAGAACAGAACTTGTGTCTGCAATGTAACCAGCGCGCTCCATCTCTTCTCCTAATTCTGCCAGCTTCTGATAGATGCCTTCTGTTAGAGGGTGCGATCGGTCCCCGGATGCAAAGGTGTGCACCCTGTTGCCCTCCTCAACCCAACTCAAACCAGTCTCCTTCCTCACACCGCGGTCCCTCATCATCTTCCTTGTTCGTGCGGCTTCCACCCATTTCCCTGCAGCTGCATACGCGTTCGACAACAACATGTGTGCGCCTGAGCTTGAAGAACCCAATTCAAACAGCTTCTCAGCGGCGAAAGTTGCAGTCTCTGTGTCTCCATGGATTCGGCACCCAGTTAACAAGGCACCCCAGATGGATTCCGTTGGTTCAATTGGCATCTTCTCAATGAAAGAGACCGCCTCACTTAACCTCCCTGCTCTACCTAACAAGTCCACGATGCACGCATAGTGATTAGCCCCAGGCTCAATCCCATGCTCATTCATCAGCCCAAAGTAGTATTCACCCTCTTCGACGAGCCCAGCGTGGCTACATGCAGAGAGGACACACAAGAAAGTAATGAAATTTGGCCGAATTCCAATGGCCTTCATCTGCCCAAAAAGCTCAAATGCTTTCTGCGTGTGCCCATGTTGGGCACAGGCAATCAGCATCGAATTCCAAGCACCCAAATTCCTATCAGGCATTTCATCAAACACCCGGTAAGCTTCCTCAACAACCCCACATTTCGAATACAAAGAAACCAAAGAACTGCCAACGAAACTCGACAAATCGAAGCTCGTCTTCACACACAAGCAATGCACCTGAGATCCCAATTCCAAAAGAGTCAAATGCCCGCAAACCCTCAACACGCACGAGAACGTAAAATCATTCACCTCCAATTCCGCAGCAAGCGCCTGCTGAAACAGCCTCAGGGCCTCTTCATCCAGACCCATCTGAGCATACCCATAAATCATCCCGCTCCAAGACACCACATTCCTCACAGGCATCACATCAAACATCTTCCGGGCATCGACAATCTCGTTGCATTTCGCATACATATCGACGAGGGAGCTGGCAACGAAGACGTCGGAATCGAACCCGGTCTTGACGGAGAGCGAGTGGACCGAGCGCCCCAACTGGGGTGCAGAGAGGGCGGCGCAGGACTTGGTGGCGCTGGGGAAGATGTGGTCGTCGGGGCGGAGGCCGGAGCGGAGGAGGCGGCGGAAGGAGTCGAGGGACAGTGAGGGGAGGTTGTTCTGGGCGAAGGAGGAGATGATGGAGCTCCAGGAGGTGGAGCAGGGTCGTTGGGGAATTTCGTCGAACACTTGGAGGGCGAGGAAGGGGAGGTCGCATTTGGAGTAGAAGTTGATGAGGTGGTTGGAGAGAAGGGCGACGTATTGTACGCCGGATTTGATGACGTGGGCGTGGAGCTGCTGGCCTTTGGAGAGGGACCTGGTGGAGGTGAGGGTTTGGAGGAGGAGACAGAGGCCTCTACAGTTTTGGAGAGATGGTGTTTGTGGGATTTGGGGAACTTGGAGCGGGGTTTTGGGAATTTGGTTCAGGAGCATGTTAAAACCGAGGTTTTTCAAATTTCCCCTGGACGGAAGACGAAGGTTTTAAAAGAGCTAAAGGCGACGGAAGGAAAGGAGAATTTTATCATGGTACAAAGCATTTTAGTACTAAAATGAGAATCGAAATGTCGCTTTGGCCGAGTGGTTAAGGCGTGTGCCTGCTAAGTACATGGGGTTTCCCGCGAGAGTTCGAATCTCTCAGGCAACGTTTTTTTTTTTAATTTTTCCAATTTTTTTCCATTTTTTAATTAATGGGGACGTTTCTTACTAATTTTTCCATTTTTAAATTAATGGGGACATGGTATCAGCCCCACAGCCAACTGAGCTTCTACTTTGGATTAAACAAGCACTCTGTTAATTAAATTAACCCAAGAGAGCTGATGGAGGGATATAGAGGACGAGAGATTTTATAGATCTGTAGAAAATAAAAATGATTAGTATGTATTCTTAGCGGTGTGAAAAAAAATCAATTGATCCATAAAATTGAACCAATCCGATCCGTAGATATTTTAACCAAGCCAATAGTTAAAGGTTTGGTCATGGATTGAAAAAATATTAATTCATTAGTAATAGTTTAGTGACGGATTTTACCTTTTGTCCACAGATTTAAATCGAACAGAACCGTTAACATAGAATATATATATATATATGCTTTTATTTTTATATTAAAAAAATGTTAAGAGGTATCATTCTAGTAGTTGATCATTTGACTTTTATTTTCAATCATTCACTACTCAATATAAAATCCAATGGATTTTGCCCTAAGTCCCTAAACGCACCTCACTTTCAAACTCTTCTCATCTCTCTCAACCCTCTAAGGGGTAATTTGTTAATTTCACACATGATGTGAAAATGCTTTACATATGTAAATGACTCACATGTGAGTCATTTGAATATAATTCTTTGTTTATTTTTTTCACATCTCTTTACATGTGAATCTAGGTGCACATATTTAAATAATTTGAATCTTTTTGTAAATATCTCACAATCCAAGGAACTTCAACGGATGGAATTTGGCCACATGGCCATTTTTGATCTTATAAAGAGGATATATGTTCAGATCAGGATTTTGGGCCCTATATAATTTAAAAACTTGAAAAAAAGGGGCCAAATATGTCATTTACAATGGGTTAATGTAATAGGTTGTACATTTTTTTTCTGTTGAATCTGAACATTGGAGCAACATCAACGGTTGAAAATTGGTATGCTGGCCATTTTTGATCTTATGAAGACAATGAACGGTTCTGATTATAAAAAGGAGATCCACAGTAATAAAAAAAATAAAAAAGGCAGACTGGGTTGCCATCTACAATAGATTAATAGCTGTATTGTTTTAATGATATCTCAACATCCAAGCAACATCAACGGTTGAAAATTGGATACATGGCTGTGTTTTATATTTTCAAGAAGATGATCGGCTTTGATTTTATGCATGGCTCCCACAGAAACGGAAAAATCATAAAAGATGGACTGTTATTATCATGTATAACAGATTAATCCAACGGCTAGAATTGTTTGATCATATCTCAACATCTAGGCAACATCAACGGTTGAAAATTGCTATGGTAGCCGTTTTTGACCTTTTAAAGACAACGAACGGTTCTGATTATAAAAACGAAACCCACAGTAATAAAAAAAATAAAAAAGGCGGATTGCTATTGAGGTGTACTGTAGCAGCGCCTTGTAACAGTTGCATGTGGAACATTTTCACAACATATGAGGTGTGAAAATTTTTGACAGAAAAACAGGCCTTTTTCACACCATTTTCACATCTATTTTACATATCCCATACGTAAATCAAGCTAAACAAACATGATGGTGTGTAACTGTTACGCATCATGACCATTTACATATGTAAAGTGTTGCAAACAAACGAACCCTAAAAAACTGCTGCCACCGCTGACCACCACCACTCTCAAGATTAATTGGCCACCAAGGTATTAAACCTTTTTATCATCTCTTTCCTCTTATTTCTAATCAGTCTCTAGATTATCACAGCAGAAGGACTCAAAAGGGTTTGCATTCTCCATGTTCCTCCTCGCGTTGGCTTTAGCTTAGTCGACCTCCACCACCTCGTCCCAAGCCACCTTACATTTGTCTGATGCATAGTCTCCTAGGTAGACCTTTGTTGCTTTTAGAACTTTTTTCTCGATCATCTCGCTCAAATGGTGATAGGGTTTTTTTTTTTGTTGAAATTTGAATAGAACGGATTGAACAGTTCTAACCGAACTGAATTAATCTTCTAAGGATCAACTTGGTTTGGTTTTTAATAAGCAATGATTTGGCTATGAATTACAAAAGCGTAAAAGCATAGGTACTAGTTTGGTTGGTGGATTAGGCTTAATCCGTATTAATCCGAACCATGTACACCCTTATGTATTCTTCTAATTTCGATTTAGTAGAAACATAGAAATATTTTTTAATAAATGATACTAAACTGGACTTAAATCTCTGAGTTATGAAATTATGAAGTCAAGATAAAGTCCCCTAACTAAAGGATAAAATCCAACTCAATATGAGCAGGCTTAGGCTTGAAATCTCGCCCATATTGGTCTATGTGTATGTGATTATCAAAACATATCTATAGTCATAAGCACATGATTGAGAATATGATATGTTCATGTATGAGCATGCAATTATAACTTTCTTACAATGATAATCATAGGGATAAGACTTCTAAAAATGCTCAATATTACATTGAGATCAACCATTGGTATAAAATTTTGAAGCAACTTAATAAGAAGTTTTTCATTTTTATCAGTTCAAATTTTTAATAGGTGGGCTCCACTATAAATTTTTATTTTCCTTAATTTGTACAATGAAGTGAACACTCAAAGTAGATATAGATTCCTCCTTAATGGTAAGGCTTCCCAGACGATTCATCCTAAAGTGGGTTTAAGATAGGGAGATCCTCTCTCACTGTATATATACATCCTCGACGCTGAAGCCTTAACCAAGGCTGTACAAACAATGGCAGGCCAAAACTCTACCCTTTTCCTTTCCATTGCTCCTAAAGGGGACCACATTGCTATCTTGAAATTTGCGGACGATGTCCTTTTCTTCTTCAAAGCCAATAAGGCTGCTGCTATGAAAATTAAAACCTTGCTTGACAAGTTTGCATTAGAAGTGGGCCAGGAAACAAATAAAGATAAAACAACACTGGTCATCAGCCTAGGCATCTGTAACACTCCGATTCCACTTAACCCCGTTTAGCGACTAATGAAGGATGCATTAGTTGTTAATTGTGTTTTACTTTTGTTTCGATTTGGTTGCGGGTGATGGATAGGTAGTTGGGTTGAGTTTGACCTGGTTTAGGTAGACTAAGCCCTTTTTCGTAATTTTAGGTTTTATAAGACATCGCCATTTACGTATCATCTTGGCATCAACACGTGTCTTTCCTTGAGCTCTTTCATTCCCGTAATTGCTTCGTTTGCAAAAGATGTAGTTTGCTTCAGTTGGACTGTCAAATGACTCGAACTGTAAATAGTCTAAGTCATTGGACTTCCTTGTAATTATTCCTTAAATCTCATCTTTATAAAGCTCCCACTGACTCTCTCTCTCTTTCACGTTCATTTCTCTCTTCCTCTTCTCTTCGTTCCTTCTTTTCTTCTTCCCCAACAATCAAGCCAAGAAGGAATTTGTGCTCTTTACTTTTGATCCTCTCTTGTGGTGAGTTAAGGTAAGCTTTGGATTGGTTATCTTCTTCTTGTTAATCACTATGTGCATGCTCTCACGTTCTCCTCTTTTCTTCCTTCACTGCATGCATGGTAATTAGGAGTGTGTGGGACGTTGGATTTGAGCCTAAGGATAGCTATTCGTGTGTTTGAACCCACTTGAGGCAAGTATAAGCATAATTTGCATGAACTATGTTGTTATGTGTTTGATTTTTACTAAATTGATGATCGTGTATGGGGAATATGGTTACAGCCCAAATTATGTCATTCCCATCGAGTTGATGTAAATTTTACTATAGTTGCACATTTCCAGTGATTCTGTAACAGACTCGGAAACTGACCCAGCGCATGTACGGCTAAACCGTAAACTGTGCTACGGTTGAGCCGTAAAGTGTACTACGGCTAAGCAGTGAACCCAGCCATGACCTAGCCGTAGATCAATACAGGGTGATACCTTGAAATAACTGAGAGTTGGCAAATTGCTACTATTCTATGGCCTAGCCACGGTTAAGTCGTAAAGTCTTCTACGGCTAAGCCGTAAGGTGCCTTCGACTAAGCCGTAAGGTCACCCACGGCTGAGCTGGAAGACTTGAAATTAGTAAGAAGCTAAGAAAATATGAGACCTTGTAGGACCTTTAGAGTATAAGGAAGGTAACCTCAACTTGGCCAACGAGTTATGATAAATATGCGTAAATGATCTCGAGGGTTGCGAATCATTCATGTTCATTATCCAGCTGTTAAGCACCTCCCCATGGGTGTTGGTTTAAGGAACTTCGGTGCACCCGATGATGCAATGCAACACTAGACCGGTGATCGGATGACTTAAAACTACATCAGCATGCATGGTTAGAAACACTGGATAACTAGAATAGAGTTGGATAGTAAATACACTTGATTCAATAATGATTGCTTTCATGGCATCTCGCATTACGATCATTGACCTCCACTCTTCAGCATGATTTATTAGTTTTGTTGAACATCGAACTGTTGACTTATTCGTTATGTTTTCAGAACCTTGAGTATGCACGTATGTTCTTGAGTATGCACGTATGATACATGTTCATGAGTATGCACGTATGATATGCTTGTCACGATATGCACGATCTACTCAAAATTTAGTACATGATTGACTTTGTATGGTCAGGCACTATTCAGCCTCAGCCTTAGGATCCTGACGGGGTGAATTTGGTGTAGTTTATATGGCCTTGCTGCAGTAAAAACATGTCTTGGGGAATCCGGACCCCAGGAACCCGAGACCCATTCGTATCCTGGCCCGGTCGATGGTGTTCTCAGCACGGATATAAGATCCCTACTTTGGGAGCATATGGCAAATGTAGTAGCCAATTAGTTGTAACACTCCGATCTCCTTTGAGTCGGATCAGTGGCTCATTAGTGTGCTTTTCTGTTGTTTAATTCTTTTGGATTTGGTTTCGGGTCTTAGTTAGGCAGTTGAGTAACCTTCAACCTGCAATAGGTAGTTTTAAGCCCTTTTTCGTAATTTTGCTTTTGCTTCGAGTGCATCAGTTTTGCATCATCTTGGTGTCAGCACGTGTATTTTGTTGAGCTCGTTGTTTTCCATAACTGCCTCAGACTCATTCGGAGTCAATTGGAGAAGTTGGACCCTCGTGTGACTTGATTTGTAAATAACCGAAATTCACTGGACTTTGACTTAAACTTCAGAAACTATATAAGAGTCATGAGCCCAGGTGTCTTTCCCCTGCTCATTTCATTTGCCTCGTCGTTGCATGCACAGCTCTGGGAGAGCCACGTCCATTCTTCTCTTTTCTTCATTCTCTTCCTCAGTTTTGTTGGTGTTGGGAGTTTGCATCTCTTTCGATTGGGTTTTCTCTATCATCTCTGTCTTTGCTTGAGGTAAGTGGGTTCTCCAATTCTTCTTCTCCAATTGGATCTCCCATCTCTCTATCTGCATGCTCATGGATTGTATTTTGCTTTGTTTTGCTTGGATTTTAGCTGGATTTGAGCTTGATCTCAGTGGATTTGGCTAAGCTTTGAGGCAAGTATAAGTACAGGATTGTAGAACACATATGAGTATTTTGTTTGACTGCTTTGATTTCATCTATTACATCCTATACATGTCTGTTGTGTTTTACAGCCAAATTCTGTGATTTTGGAACCTCTGGAACTTGTTTTGCTAAGTTTCTGTATCAAATTTCAGTTTCTGTACTCACTTTAGTTTCGTGTTCTGTATTGTATACCTAAGCCGTAACTTTGTACGGCTCAGATTCCAGAGACTTGAATTTTCGTATTTTGTTCTACGGCTAGGCTACGGCTGAACCGTACATTGTTCTACGGCTGAGCCGTAAGCTAGCCGTGACCCAGAAGTGAATTATCCCCCTGATCAATTGAAACTTTCTGATTTCAATACTCTTACGGTGAAGCTACGTCTAAGCCGTGGATTGGTCTACGGCTAAGCCGTGGACTACACCGTAGCTCAGCTGTGAAATGTATCAGATCAGAGGTGGAAGATGACCAGTTTAGCTGTGTATTGAAGGGAACCACGGTTAAGCCATAGTGCATGTTACAGCTAGGCTGTAAGGTATATACGGCTAAGCCGTAGGTCACCCATGGCTAAACCGTAAGACCTGGAAAATCTGAAATAAAACTTAGGATAATTGTGTGACTTTGTAGGGCTAAAATACAGGTTAACCACCCATGTAAACCTGCCAATGGACTCTTTGTACTGCATGAATAGTCTGTTAGGCTGTGACTTATTCATGTGAGCGTTGATTTACTCCTCCTCATGGGTGTTGGTTTAAGGGACTTCGGTGCACGTGAGGATTTCATTGCAACACTTGGATGGCAACGGTGCATCGAATAACTTAAAACTACATCATCATGCACGGTTAGTGATAGTGGACAACTAGATTAGGATTGGCTTGTAATTAACCTTGATTCCATATTAATCTGAGATACATTGCATATTGCTTACAGTTTTGCCCTCTGTTCTGCTGATCTATGTTTATGCATTACGAGGTCATTTTGCTTTCGTCCCGTATATCTGTTTTATTCTTTGTTCGGCACTATGCTTTGAACTATGCTATGCTTTGACTTAATCTATGCTCTAAACTGTATTTCTGCTATGCTCTGTATATCTCTGGCTTTGTATATCTCTGATTCATTGGGTATTCCCTGGTGGCTCTGCCCAGAGATTAATACGTGAGGATAAGATCCGGTCCTTGTCATCGGTGAGTCCAAAGCGGATAATCTCCCTTCTTTTGGATTTGATTTGATTGGTATTAGTCTGACTCTACTCAGCCTCAGCCCTAGGATGCCCGACGGGGTTACCTCTGGCTTAGATCTTTGTATCTCTGTATCACTGCAGTGTCGCTTTGTCTTGGGACCCCGGAACCCAGGAAACCGAGACCCACTTGTACCCTTGGCCAGGTCAGTGGTGTTCTCATCTGCTCTGCTCTGTTCTCTATCGGAGAGAATATGGTTAACGTAGTAGCCACCTAGTTCAGTATTTCTATGCTTTGATTCACTTATCATGCTTTACTTCTATGCATGATTTGCTTAGCCTACTAAGATGAAACTCTGTAAGTAATATTCTGCCATTATTCAATTTGATACTATGAGTGTTTCGTCCCTGTTACTTATATTTGCTGGATCGTTGTATTCACTGTGTTGTCTGTGGTGTTGCAGGCACAGATCCCTTGCCCAGCTCCCCGGCGGTCGAGGAGGTTGCAGGGCAGAGCCTAGAGGCACCCTCCGGGTTGGCAGAGTGGGCCTAATCACCTCTGTCGAGTGCATACATGCATATCTTCCGTGGCTATCCGTTTTGGGTTTTGGTTTTTGGAGATGTTGTATTTTGTACTTCGGACTTTGTTACTCTGTATATTTGTACATCTTGATTTTGTCGTGTACTCAGATTTGTATCTGGTTTTCGCGTATTGTAGTTATCGTTGTCTTTTCCGTTCCGCATTAGTTTTGGCTTCCGCTATTTCTTTGTTGCTTGCTATGATATCTACAGCTTCCGCGTTCGTTTATTTCGCACGTATTAGATCCCTTGTGTGTGTGCATCTGGACTGGGTTTGGATGCACGTGCATGGGAGTACGTGTGTCACTGGTTTGGCTTTTCGCTAACCCCGATTTCTGGGCTCGGGTTGTGACACTAGTTATGTACGCAGCACGTATACTTTGATTCAAATGACATGCTTTATTTAATGCTCAACTGACTAGTATACGAACTTGACATGTTATGATTTACATCATATTATTTCTTCTAGTAGATACAACATGTGTTAACTTGTTATTGCTTATATTTTACTGAATCGTTGTATTCACGTGTTGTCCTTGGTGTTGCAGGCTCGGATACCTAGACCGAGCCCTCGTTGGTCAATCAGACTCCAAGGGAGGCCCCCGATGTCCCATCTAGACTAGAGGAGTGGATGTAGTAACTCCATCGGAGAACGGCATGGATGCATTTGCATCACAGTCCTTCATATTTTGAGATTTGACATGTTTGATCTCTTCATGAGTTGTATACATGTATTTTGATTCATTTTGTAAAACGTATGTCATCTTTTGTCGATACTTACTCTATTCTCGTATTTCTTGTGTTATGTTTTGATACCTATAGCTTGCGTGTATATGTATGGCACGTATGAACATTTCCTTGTGCGTGTGCATTTAGACCGAGTCTAAGTGTATAGGCACGGGAGTACGTGTGTCATTGGTTAGACTTTTACTGACCCCCAATCTCCTGGGCTCAGGTTGTGACATACGTATTGTATGGTATCAGAGCGTTCTTGCTTTATATAATAAGCATGTAGGCATGTAGGAACATGGTGAGGATACGACTATATTTGCTATGTTTTTCTAGCTTTTGGGGACTCGTATAGTTGGGAACGTTCTCTGTTGCAGGATATGGCGTCTGGCTCCTGCACTAATAATAATCCTGGCAATAATGAAAGTGGGTGTAATACTCCGACCTAGTTTGACTTGGATTAGTGGTTAATTCCGGATGACTTGGTTGCTAATTGTGTTTTGCTCGTGTTTTTGTTTGGTTTTGGGGTATGGATAGGTAGTTGGGTTGAGTTTGACCTGGTTTAGGTAGACATAAGCCCTTTTTCGTAATATTCAATTTTGTTCGATGTCGTCATTCATGCATCATCTTGGCTTCAACGCGTGTCTTTTGGTACGCTTGTTGATTCCCGTAACTACGTCGTTTGCCAAATATGTCAATTGTTTCCGTTAGACTCGCCAATGACTCAAACTAGAAATAGTCTAAATACTTGGACTTTATTGCAAACGGACCTTTATGTTTATCCTTATAAGTCCACCAACCTTCTCCTTCTCTCTTATTGTTCTGTCTCTCTCTCCCTTGAGGTTTCTTCTTCTCATTCCTCCTTTCCTTCTGTCGAGCAAGTCAGGGAGAGCTATGCATGTCCAGGTTTGGTCCCTCAGTCATGTGTGGTTTAAGGTGAGCTCTCGTCTTCCTCGCACCTTTTCTTTTTTTTCATTGCTTTCCAGACAGACAGCTACAGTTTCAGGCTCACGTTCCTCTCTCGTTTCTTCCCCTTTTGCATGCATGGTGTCTAGGAGCATGCTAGCAGGTGAATTGAGCCCAAGGACAACAAAAAGTGTGTAGACCCCATTTGAAGGCAAGTATAAGCATAACGTGACTAAACCATGTGGGTATATGTTTATTTGTGATTAAGTTGAGTATTCTTGCCTATGAATGAAGTTGACAGCCCATCTTGTGTTCGTTTCCCTCTATGACATGTGATTTAGCCCGTTTGTATGTGTTTCAGTTTTTCTGTAAGCAGTGCAGAAAATGCTTCCGTGTGTACCACGGCTAAGCCGTAATTCACCTTCGGCTTAAAGTCTAGAGAGGGAAAAATTCAGTTTTCTTTTACAACTAGGACATGGCTAAGCCGTATATTGTCCTACGGCTAAGCCGTATCTCAGCCGTGACCCAACCGTAGATCAGTACAGGGTGACTTTTTCTGGATTAATTGAAAGTAAGCAATTGACAGACCTTCTACGGCCCAGCCACGGCTAAGCCGTAGAACAGCACACGGCTAAGCCGTAGAACAAAATACGGGTGAACCGTAATTGCGGATGAATAGTAAAAGAGAACCATGGTTGAGCCGCAGTGCATATTACAACTAAGCCATAAGCTGCCTACGGCTAAGCGGTATGTTCACCTACGGCTAAGCCGTACCACCCCTAAGCAATGTCTAAAAACTGGGTAGGACTAAGGAAGAGACTGATATGGCCTTCATGATAGCATGTAGATCACCTAGACTTGCCCAATGGTATGAATGTATGACATGAATGATCTCGAGGGCTGCGATTCATTCATGCACGTTATCCGGTTGTTTAGCACCTCCCCATGGGTGCTGGTTTAAGGGACTTCGGTACACATTCCAGATACACTGCAACATTAGACAATGGTGCATCGGACAACTTAAAACTACATCATCATGCACGGTTAGAAACATTGGATAACTAGAATATGATTGGCTAGTAAAAGGTCGTGATTCTTGAAAAATAATTGATTTGCATTGCATCTTGGCTTCGGTCTTTGCCCTCTTATACGCGTTCTGCGTTGGGGCACATGATTGGATATTCCTAGCTCTGTCCATGGTTAATCCCGAGTGGAACAACGGTCTTGCATGTTCGATATTACTATTTGATATACATGAGTTAAGATGCCTTCATCCTTGGTTATCCTAATGCTTTCTACTCTGTTGGTCTCCATTATATTGTTTGATTTGCTAAGGTTGATGTGGTTGTTGATTAGTTGAACTCGTGTGACCTTTTGCATCTATTTGATATATACTTAATAAGACATGCACGTCACATTCTGATAAGATATACATGTTAATTTATGCATGTAATGATACGCACGTTATGATATGCATGTTTTTATATTGGTTGACTCGATATGGTCCAGCACTACTGAGCCTCAGCCTTAGGATCCCGATGGGGTGACTTTGGTATAGTTTGCATGGCCTTACTACAGAAGGAAACGTCTTGGGGAATCCGGACCCCAGGAAACCGAGACCCATCTGGCCCATGGTGTTCTCTGCACGGATATAAGATCCCTATTTAGGAGCATACGGCGCACGTAGTAGCCAACTAGTATGTACATGTTATGTTACGTGCACATTAATTCAGAGAGCATATGTTAATGTGAATGCACAACTGCCTAGACTACTAAATTGAAATGTTATGATTATTCATATCTTTTATTATATTAGAGACCACACGTGTTAATTTGTTACTGCTTATACTTCGCTGAATTGATGTATTCACAGATTGTCCTCGGTGTTGTAGGCTCAGGTACCCCAATTGAATTCTTGTCGGTCATTCAATTTGCTTGGGAGACTTCAACGGTCTCTTCAGGGTTAACGGTCTCTTCAGGGTTTGCGGAGAGTGCGACATTATCATATTTGCATATTGCCTTCTTTTCTGTCATTGGTGTTAGTTATGTTCTGTCTCTTTTTGATTAGATTCCGTTTGTATATTTCCGTCCTGTATGTAACCAGTTGGTTATCATTTAGTTGATTTTCCTGTACGTTTCGTGTTTCGGTTTGATACCTACAGCTTCCGCATACATGTTGGCACGTGTGATTTTCCCTTGTGCGTGTGCATCTAGACTGGGTCTAAGTGCATATGCACGGGAGTATGTGTGTCACTGGTTAGATTTTTGACTAACCCCCGATCGCCTGGGCTCGGGTCGTGACAGTGGGTTATCATCGTCACCACAGGCTATGAGCATCGACGAACGCATCCTTATATTATTTCAGTCTATACAGGCTCGGTTATAGTCCAAGCAGAATTTGCAGGAACAGGTAGCGACTATATTAGACAGGCAAAGTCAAGCACCAGCCCAGTCTCATGTCGAGCAACAGGTGGTCTTCCAACCGAAGGAGAATGACCCGAATACACTCTATGATAAATTTCGCAAGCGAGGAGCCACTAAATGCTATGGGATGGAAGAGCCACTTAAGGCGGAGCAGTGGTTGGAGCATTGTAAGGCCCCAGCCCAAATTAATAAGTTTAATTCAATTAAAAATAACTTACGAAATAAATAATGACATTAAGCGAATTAGGGGAAATTAACTTACAGTGAACAATTAGGGCAGAATTGGGGCACAAACGCGATTAGGACTTGATTTGGGAATTTTAAATGCATGTTGGTAATTTTTAAAAATATGAAGGGTATTTTCATAATTTTAAAAATATAGCCAAAATAGGGCTCATTGGATAGAAAATAATTAATTATGAAACTTTCCCTTAAGACCCGAACTCATCCAAATTAATTTAGTGCCTAGTTGAAAGAGATTTTGATAAACCCACTACTAATGGTGTGGGGACCACTTGTTTGTCTTATCTTCAAAGCAGAGTAGAATTTACCTTTGTAGGAGTTCCGTTGGGATACAACAAGGCTAAGGCTAGAAAGACATCCTACGACTCTATGTGAGAAAAAGAAGAATTCCACCCTACCTCTACTTCCTACTTTTACTCCAAGTACTTATATTAGATTCTATATATATGTATACAACTAGAACCCCTCTCCTACATATGATTCTCTCCAACTCTCTCTCTCCTCCCCTAGTTTTTCTCTCCTTCAACTAAAACGTCCCAACTTGAGGCGTAAGGATTTGAAAGGAAGCCATAGAAGAACTACCTTGAGGCTCTCTACGGATTTGGAATTTCGGTAAAATCAACGATTAAAGCAAGTGCACAAACCCAAATCTTGTTCCTACCTGATTTTCTTTATATATATATATATCTAAATTTAATTACGCAAATTTTCTTTGAAACTTGATTTTTACCTGTGAGTAGATTTTCTATTCGAACTCATGTCTTTATTTGAATTAATGATACTACTCGTATCAAAGCTAATTTAGCATATGATTTTGGCACTATTAGAAATTTTGATATAAGGTCAAGGCCGAATGATCATAATAACCTGTTACAGTTACGGTACCAAACCCACCCGAAATCTGCCTTTGTAGTTCTAAAATTCATAGCTCTGTATGTTCAACTACTAGATTGTAGTACTAGAAAACCATATCAGGTTCATCAACCATTGTGAGAAATCCCGTCGGCAAGTATGAACTACCGAATTCAAGAAGTGATTATGCAGATTTTTGGGAATTGCTTGTGGACCCACATACCCCTCTTAAAGGTTGATCTGGTACGGCATCTTGTAGAGCAAACATGGGTGACCATAGGAGACTTGCACACATATGGATTGGGTCCCACTGGGTTATCTACCCAATTGGTTAATTCTGCACACTAGTTGGGAAGAACTAACCAATTCGGAAGATGGCAGCTGGACTTGCAAGAAAACGTTCCATACTCTGTAAGACTTTGCAAATCCAGTTTGGTATGGCAAAATGAATCCCTAGGTGCCATTTTCAATTCAGCCCAACCAAGAATTTGTGAGAGAACCCATCTAAGAATAGGCATACCCAAAACTAAGCGACCGGGAAGTGCTTTCTTCAAGTGGGTCTGTGGGGCCAAGTGGGCCACTTGATGCCAAATCTGAACTAGGGATTTGAGGCTAGAACTTTAGGCGACCATGGGGGTCCAGTCTTTTTGTGATGGGGCCCACTAGGACCCATCATCTGTGAGGCTTGAAGAATACAGGCATGAGACCAATCTTATACCATGTTACAGAAACGGTGTAGGCACTGTACCGGTTGTTTCTCAGCCTTCATAAGTTTGTGAGATTTTTGAATAGGCTTGCCCCTTTAGACAAAGTACTATGGCCCACCATCACATTGACCTATTTGCACAAGGCATGAGACATTTACTCTGATACTTGTAGAACCGAACAATGAAGGAGAGATACTGTTGAGTTCACTTTGAGCCTTAAGGTGAATTTGTAGAAATTCCAATAAGCCTCTATCTTAGTGTAATTATTAATGAGCCTCTGTGGTGACTTAGTGAAAAAGGTTTTGCCAAGTTCCCTTATAATGTCTGACTTGGACCATGATTTTTGTCTAATAAACTTGTATCTCGTTTAGGAGTGTATTTATAAAATTTTGATATAGTACCCATGCCCATGACTCGTGAAATAAGTTGAGAACTTTTTGGGATTAAGGATTTAATTTTAAATTAAAAAAAATCCTGGATCTATATTTTAACTAAGTCCAAACTTTTAATAAGTGATGTCTTGATGGCTTGACAATTACCTTTGAATTATTGTAAAACATGCCTAAGGTTAAGAAACTTAACTATATGATGTCATGGGTTCTTCAAACACTAATCAACTTCAGAAGCGCCAATTAAGAATTAACGTAAATCTAAGGAGGAGATCCGCGTGAACATCCAAATTAGATTTAGGGCAAGTATACGGTGCTTGAGAATCCCATGATATCATAGGATCAAGTTAGCTTAGACCCGGCGTACAGTATAACCCATAAAATCTGGATTTTTGTATAATAGAATTTTATTATTTGGTTTTATGTTTTCAACCATACCTAATATGTACTCTGACATGATAAAATATATTTTTCTCTGTTATATGGTTTATGGTATTCAGATATTGCACCTGTCAACTTTGGAATCTGGTATATGTAAATAAATTCTTTTTTTATGATTATTTAGCTGTTTATCTGTATTTTTAATTAAGGCAATACCACTAGGTTGTTTAAGTCTAGCATAGTGGGACACCACTATGTAGGGATTATTTTTCTGAAACTATCTGCATATTAGTTAACTTTCTGTCAGTGACAATCAGTCACTTCGGTACCAAACTCTGTTACTTTGCTCTGATGGCCAATGGCCATAATTCTGAATCTTTGGGTATCAAACTCTGTTCTCTATTCCCATCACGTTAAAAGGGGTTGCTATAATACCTGTGACAACTTAGCCAATGTGGGACGCCAATTTATTTTAAATGTTATGATATTTGTAAAATCCTTGCTTGGTTTTATGCATGAATTTACATCTTGTATTATTTTATCTTGTTAATCTATTTTGAAAACCATGTGATTTATCTGCCTTTGATTTTTATTAAAATAGGGTATGGAATATGAAAATTGGGTAGGAATACTTGCTGAGGTTATTTCATAACCTGACTCCCTTGTGCTTGGCGCTTGTAGGTAATAACACTCCTTCCAATGAATTGGAGGGAACGACGGCTGAGGAGGAACCGCAGGGGAACTACGCGTGGAGCTTAGACGGTATAGCTTAAAAATATCATGCCTGCGCAAGAGAGGCGATAATTAGATAATTAGTTTATTTATACTGAGCTTAATTTTAGATTAGTTGTAAGCCCTTGGTTGGCTACTTGAGTTAGGATCTAGTTAATTGAATATGTTATTACCTATGGATTTATTCATGACTTTGATGCATTTATATCATTAAATTGAGTATGATTAATTACTTTGTCATGTGATGGTACCTATGATGGTTTTACAATTATGTTTCCGCTGTGAATTTGTTCAGTTGGCTAATCTCACATTGCGGATCCATTTAGTTTCATCATTAACACCTTAAAATTAGGAGTTCTTCGGAAATTCGAATTTTGGGGTCATTACAAGCATACAGAGGATTTGTTTGAGACTGTAGTGTGAACGAACAGGCAGAGGGTTGGACTGACAGCCTCTATGTTCCGTGATGTCTCAAAGACCTGGTGGAAGAGTGTAAAGGACTTGTTTAGAGATGTACCCAGTGCGACTATTTGGGAGGCGTTCAAGAAATAGTTTTGGAGGAAGTTTATTCCGGCTCATGTGCATAGAGCTAAAGAAGTGGAATTCTTAGCCCTACGCTAGCAGCAAATGACTGTGGCGAAGTATGTGCACAAGTTTACACAGTTGTCGTAATGTGCACAAGTTTACACAGTTGTCGTATTTTGCTGCAGACATGGTCAACACGGAAGAGAAGAAAGTGAATCGTTTCGTTGATGGCCTGAACCCTTGCTACATGAATTATGTGACAGCTTTCCAGCGACAGGCCACGTTTGATGATACAGTGGATAGGGCCTATTCTGCTGAGGCCATTCATCAAGCCAAAAGAGCCATTAATCGAAGAGGCATACGCCCTTTAGTGCACGGGGGCACACTTTGAAAAAGATGAAAGGCCAGCAGGGTACTTCCAGTTCTTCCAGTGAGACATGGGAGCATTGTGGCAAAAGCCACAAGTCATAACTATGTTGGAAGAAGATTGGAGCTTGCTTCATTTGCGGCTCCAAGGATCATCTGATGGTTAACTGCCCTAGCTAGACACAAGTCTTCTCAGCCTCCACCATCCAGTGCCACTGCTGTTGTAGCTTCTGGCAGATCCAGTGTGTCCATAGCCCTAAGCAAGTCCCAGGCAACTCGTCCCGACTCGAAACAGCCACGTCAGACGGTTCGCGCGCATGCAGCCACTCATGAGAGTGCTGAGGATCCACATGTGGTTGAAGGTACTATCTTGATTTCGCAAGTTGAAGCTTTAGCATTGTTTGATTCGGGGCCTACGCGATCGTACGTAGCACTTCATTTTGCTGAGCAATTACAGCAGCCGCCTTAGCCATTGCCATACGTGTTAGTGGTGTCCACTTCAGTTGGCAAGAGAGTGGAGTGTAGTGTATATTACCCCCTATGCGATGTGCGGATCGAAGGTCATCCACTGCCAGTTGATTTGATCTTGCTGTCCATGCTAGACTTCGATGTGATCCTTGGAATGGATTGGCTTGCACAATATCATGCCTGTGTTAATTGTTATAACAGGACGATTTTCTTCGATCTAGGCAAGGGCTTCCGTTTCGAGGGCAGTCAGAAAAGATGCCTAAGGCGTGTTATCTCTGCATGCAAGGCAGACCGATTGATACGCAAAGGGTGTAAAGGCTTCATTGCTTTTATCTCGGATAAGAAAGATGCGAAGCAGCTAGGAGAGATTTCTGTGGTATGTGACTTCTCGGATGTCTTTCCGGATGAGGTAATAGAATTACCTCCTGTGCGAGACGTAGAGTTTGCTATTGATCTTGCTCCAGGTGCGGCACCGATCAGAAAAGCTCCGTATTGTATGGCCCCAGCCGAATTGTCAGAATTAAAGAGGCAGTTACAGAAGCTGTTGGACAAGGGCTTTATACACCCTAGTGTGTCACCGTGGGAAACACCGATATTGCTTGTTAAAAAGAAGGATGGCATTTTCCGAATGTGCATAGATTACGGGTAGCTGAATAAAGTGACAATCAAGAATAAATATCCTCTACCTCGAATTGATGAGTTTTTTGATCAACTTCAGGGTGCAGCTTACTTCTCTAAGATTGATTTGAGATCTGGGTATCACCAGCTGAGGGTGAAGGAAGATGACATCCCCAAAACTACCTTCAGCACACGGTATGGACATTATGAATTCCTCATAAGGCCTTTTGGACTAACCAATGCACTGCAATGTTTATGGCTTTGATGAATCAGATTTTTGCTCCTTTCTTGGACCAGTTTGTGGTTGTTTTCATTGATGATATTTTGATTTATTCTAAGTCAGTGGAGGAGCATAGCGAGCACTTGAGGAAAACCTTGACCTTCTTGAGGGAACATAGGCTGTATGCTAAGTTATCAAAATGTGACTTTTGGCTTGAGCATGTAGCATTTATAGGTCATATCATTTCACAAGAAGGATTGGCAGTTGATCTATCGAAGGTAGAGGCAGTTGTGAATTGGCCCAGCCCTAAGACAGTGATAGAGGTTTGGAGTTTCCTTGGACTAGCAAGTTACTATCATAGATTTGTCCAGGATTTTGCTAAGATCTCCTCTCCTTTGACTACGTTGACTAGGAAAAATGTGCCTTTTGATTTGACTGAGGAGTGTGAAGCCAGCTTTTGTACCTAAGGATAAGTTGACTACAGCTCCGGTGCTAGCATTGCCAGATAGTAGTGAAGGGTTTGTGATATATTTAGATGCTTCTTGAATTGGTTTAGGCTGTGTATTGATGCAACACAGGAAGGTAATTCCATATGGCTCGAGGCAACTTTGGGAGCACGAGAAGAACTATGCCACCCATGATTTAGAATTGGCAGCCATCGTATTTGCATTGAAACTTTGGAGACATTATTTGTATGGCGTGAGCTTCGAGGTACATTCCGATCACCACAATTTGCAGTACTTATTCACGCAGCAAGAGTTGAATATAAGGCAACGCCGATGGCTTGAGCTCACCAAGGATTTTGATTTTCCGATCAAGTATCAGCCATGAAATGGTAATGTGGTGGCAGATGCACTCAGCAGGAAAGCAGAGTCTGCACAACTATTGAGCAGTTTTCTTTTGATGATGTATGATCAACCTGTTAAGGTGAGATTGGTGGGTGAGTATGTGACATTGGCTAGTACGCTAGTTTTGCAGCCTGATATTATTCAGCAGATTAAAAACAGGCATTTGAAGATCTCACCTTGAAGGGCATTCGTGATAATATCGGAGACATACCCGATTTCAGACTGGAGGATGGTGTACTTTATTTTCAGAGCAGATTGTGTGTCCATGCAGTCGATGATTTCAAGGAGAAATTGATGAACGAAGCACACTATGCTAGATATGCGATGCATCCAGGAAGCACGAAGAAGTATCGGAACCTAAAAGATCGCTTTTGGTGAAACAACATGAAGATGGAAGTAGCAGGGTTCGTTGCTCGATGCTTGATATGCCAGAAAGTGAAAGCAGATCATCAGAGACCTCCAGGTTTGTTGCATCCATTGCATATACCGCAGTGGAAGTGGGAACACATCACCACGGACTTCGTTTCGGGGTTACCTCTGACAAACAGAAAGAATAACGCCATTTGGGTAATTGCAGATCGATTGACGAAGTTAGCCCATTTCATTCCATTCCGGAAAGGTATGACGTTTTCAGAAATGGCGAGGAAGTTCATAGATGAGATCGTCAGGCTCCATGGCACGCCGGTATCGATCGTGTCTGATCGTGACAGCCGTTTTGTTTTATCGTTTTGAGAAGCATTTCAAGAGGCTATGGGTACGAAACTGAGTTTTAGCACAACATATCACCCGTAAACGGATGGACAATCAGAACGGACGATTCAGACCTTGGAGGACATGTTACGGGCTAGTGTGTTGAGCTTTGAGAAAGAATGGGATGCCCATCTCTCGTTATGCGAATTCGCCTACAATAACAATTTCCACAAGAGTTTTGGAATGGCACCATATGAAGCTTTGTATGGATGCAAGTGCAGAAGCCCAGTCTGTTGGGAAGAAGTTAGAACTCGAAGTTTTCATGGGCCAACGATAATCTCTGAAACTACGGAGAAAGTACAGAAAGCAATTGAGAACTTGAAAGTTGCGCGGTCGAGACAAAAGAGCTATGCAGACACTCACAGAAGACCATTGGAGTTCTAAGTTAGTGAGTGAGTTTTTCTAAAGGTCTCACCGATGAAAGGTATGATCCGTTTTGGCCAGAAAGGCAAGTTAGCTCCAAGATATGTCTGACCATTCGAGATCAAGAGCAGGATTGGTGATCTGGCATACCGATTAGCTATTCCAGTGGAGTTCTCAGGAGTACATGATGTCTTCCATGTCTCGATGCTTCGGAAGTATGTTCATGACCCTACCCACCTCATTCGTTACGACGATGTACAGATCCAGCCGAATGCTATCTACGTTGAGCAACTGTTTCTTATCGTGGGAACTCGAGAGCAGCTACTACGCACCAGGACAATTCGATGGGTTAAAGTGCTATGGGAGCATCACAGTCAAGATGAAGCTACCTGGGAGTTGGAAAAGCAGATGGCGCGACAGTATCCCGACCTTTTTACTCAGGTATATGTGTTCATTCCGAAGATGGAATGATTCCTAAGTAGAGGAGGATGTAACACTCCGATCCCACTTAGCCCAGTGTAACGACTAATGAATGATGCATTAGTTGTTAATTGTGTTTTGCTTTTATTTCAGTTTTGTTCCGGGTCATGGATAGGTAGTTGGGTTGAATTTGAACTGGTTTAGGTAGACTAAGCCCTTTTTTGTAATTTTTGGTTTTATAAGACATCATCATTTATGCATCATCTTGGCGTCAACACATGTCTTTCCTTGAGCTCATACATTCCCTTAACTGCTTCGTTTACAAAAGATGTAGTTTGCTTCAGTTGGACCGTCAAATGACTCGAATTGTAAATAGTCTAAGTCATTGGACTTCCTTGCAATTGTTCCTTAAATCTTATCTTTATAAAGCTCCCACCGATTCTCTTTCTCTCTCACGTTCGTTTCTCTCTTCCTCTTCTCTTCGTTTCTTCCTTTCTTCTTCCCTAACAATCAAGCCAAGAAGGAATTTGTGCTCTTTACTTTTGATCCTCTCTTGTGGTGAGTTAAGGTAAGCTTTGGATTAGTTATCTTCTTCTTTTTCTTCTTTTTGTTAATCACTGTGTGCATGCTCTCACATTCTCCTCTTTTCTTCCTTCACTGCATGCATGGTAATTAGGAGTGTGTGGGACGTTGGATTTGAGCCTAAGGACAGCTATTCATGTGTTTGAACCCACTTGAGGCAAGTATAAGCATAATTTGCATGAACTATGTTGGTATGTATTTGATTTTTACTAAATTGATGATCGTGTATGGGAAATATGGTTACAGCCCAAATTATGTCATTCCCATTGAGTTAATGTAAATTTTACTATAATTGCACATTTCCAGTGATTCTGTAACAGACTCGGAAATCGACCCAGCGCATGCACGGCTAAGCAGTAAACTGTGCTACGGCTGAGCCGTAAAGTGTACTACGGCTAAGCAGTGAACCTAGCCGTAACCTAGCCGTAGATCAATACAGGGTGACACCTTGAAATAACTGAGAGTTGGCAAATTGCTACTCTTCTACGGCCTAGCCACGATTAAGCCGTAAAGTCTTCTACGGCTAAGCCGTAAGGTGCCTTCGACTCAGCCGTAAGGTCACCCACGGCTGAGCTGGAAGACTTGAAATTAGTAAGAATCTAAGAAGATATGACACCTTGTAGGACCTTTAGAGTATAAGGTAGGTAACCTCGACTTGTCCAATGAGTTATGATAAATATGCATGAATGATCTCGAGGGTTGCGAATCATTCATGTTCATTATCCAGCTGTTAAGCACCTCCCCATGGGTGTTGGTTTAAGGAACTTTGGTGCACCCGATGATGCAATGCAACGCTAGACAACGGTGCATCAGATGACTTAAAACTACATCAGCATGCATGGTTAGAAACACTGGATAACTAGAGTAAGGTTGGATAGTAAATACACTTGATTCGATAATGATTACTTGCATGGCATCTCGCATTACGATCATTGACCTCCACTCTTCAGCATGATTTATTAGTTTTGTTGAACATCGAATTGCTGACTTATCCGTTATGTTTCCAGAACCTTGAGTGTGCATGTATGTTCTTGAGTATGTACGTATGATACATGTTTATGAGTATGCACGTATGATATGCTTGTCATGATATGCACGATCTACTCAAAATTTAGTACATGATTGATTTTGTATGGTCAAGCACTATTTAGCCTCAGCCTTAGGATCCTAACGGGGTGAATTTGGTGTAGTTTATATGGCCTTACTGCAGTAAGGACACGTCTTGGGGAAACCGGACCCTAAGAACCTGAGACCCATTCTACCCTGACCCGGTCGATGGTGTTCTCAGCACGGATATAAGATCCCTACTTTGAGAGCATATGGCAAATGTAGTAGCCAACTAGTTATTTACACAGAACGTATACCTTGATTCGAATGGCATGCTTTATTTAATGAGCAACTGACTAGTATACGAACTTGACATGCTATGATTTACATCGTGTTATTTCTTCTATTAGATACAACATGTGTTAACTTATTATTGCTTATACTTTACTGAATCATTGTATTCACGTGTTGTCCTTGGTGTTGCAGGCTCAGATACCTAAACCGAGCCCTCGTCGGTCAATCAGACTCCAAGGGAGGTCCCGATGTTCCATCCGGACTGGAGGAGTGAATGTAGTCACTCCATCAGAGAACGGCATGGATGCATTTGCATCACAGTCCTTAATATTTTGAGATTTGACACGTTTGATCTCTTCATGAGTTGTATACATGTATTTTGATTCATTTTGTAAAACGTTAATCTATATGTCATCTTTTGTGGATATTTGCTATGTTCTCGTATTTCTTGTGTTATGTTTTGATATCTACAGTTCCGTATACATGTATGGCACATACGAATCTTCCCTTGTACGTGTACATTTAGATTGAGTCTAAGTATATAGGTACGGGAGTACGTGTGTTATTGGTTAGGCTTTTTCTGACCCCTGATCTCCTGGGCTCAGGTTGTGACAGCATCTTAGCCCAAGATCTTCAAGATGTCAGGATGACGATGGGAATTCGTCAAACTGAATCACACTTCACTTATTTGGGCCATCTCATTAGTTTGACAATTATGAGACACACCAATGCAAACTTTCTCCTTGAGAGAATCAAGAAAAATATTCTTAAATGGAGGGGAAAGGCTCTTTTTTAGGCCAGTAGGAGAGTCATTATTAGCTTTGTCCTAACAACTATTCTCCATTACTGGGTGGGGATCTGGTAGCTTACAAAGACCAAGGGATCAAAACTTGCCAACATATATGCTAGTTTTCTCAGGAATGGGATTGATAAGCAAAGATTTGCTCCTATGAGCTGGAAAGCTATCTCCCTTATGGTGGTTGAGGGAGGCCTGGGGCTTAGGGACCTTATTGTCCTTAACAAGGCGGCAATCTTCCATTTGCTGTGGAGATTTCTAAATTTCAAGATCAGTGGTGGTGCAAAATTCTAAATAAAAAATACCTTAGGAACTTCAACATTCAGAAAGTACAATCCAAATGAGGAGACTCTTGAATATGGAAGCGACTCCTTAATATAAGGCCTATTATCTTTATAGAGCTCAGGTGGGCAGTGGGGAATGGAGCCCTTGTTAATGTTTTCCAAGATGTGTGGGTTCCAGATTAGGTCTCTGAAGCCTTAAACAAGCTTTATTGGCAACGATAACATTGTTTTTATTTAGGACCTAACTCTCATGACGAACTCAAGGTAGTTTTGGAATATACCCATTTTAAACAAACTATGGCCTCCGGATGTAGTTTGTAAAATCACTCCTCTGCCGCTCGGTGGTAGGGACTTACATTGTTAGAAAGACGAGCCGGCTGGTAACTGTAGACTTAAAGCTTTATATAGAGACATCCAGGGATCTCAGCAAGAGCCACATGTGTTGGAAGAAAATTTGGCAAACCGAAATGCCTCAGAAGCTAAAATTCTTCCTATGGCATACCTTTTAACAAACTTCCAACAAAGGCCAAACTGGCCAAGTTCATGGGAAATGTCTAACCATATTTTGCCCTTTGTGTCGTTCCTATGAGGAATCTTTGGACCACCTCTTTTGTAATTGCTTCTTTGCCAAGCGGGTCTAGGGCCTATTCCCTCAACCAACATCAATCCCACCCAATTCACTAATATGCTAAGATGGTTCCTTTATACAAACTGCAATCAATCCTTATTTATGGGTACTACTATCTACTGGCTCTTATGGAAAACTTGGAATCACCATCTTTTCAAACACTAGCCTCCCTATCCTTCTCTCATTAGGAACAAAACTCTCCACATGATTTTGGAATGGCATTTAACCTTTGTGTATGCAGGGTAGGGTACAACTGTGGATACTGCCCCAAACAAATGGTTCCCGCTTCCTTCGGATTGGTTTAAGTTGAACTTTGACGGATCCTAATTATAAGATAGAAACATTTCCTGCATCGGAGGGATTGTTTGAGATTGCAACGGAAATATGCAGGTGGCTTTTGCAAGAAGAATCCTAGCAACTTACGCCCTCCAAGCTAAACTCTTGGACTATATAAAGGGCTTTTGATCTGCAAGGAGCACAACATCAACTATCTCCACAATGAAGGTGCCAACCTAGTGCTTATCTTTTCTGTACAAGGCTCAGGATACTTGGCATGGAGCCTCATGCCTTTTTGAAGGAGAGTGATGGACCTTCTGAATGAAATATAAAGCTGGACAATCAGCTATTGCAAACGCTTTGCAAATGCAATGGCAGACTCTTTAGCCAAACATGAGTCCCTAATTGTGCAAATCTTCAATAGCTTGCTGCCAACACATCGTCTAGCCCTTTACAAGAAAGAACAGGATCGGGTAGAGCAGGTCACCCATTCGTAGGATCCAAGTTCGGAGGTTCACATAACTGCATTCATGATTCAGATGCTTCAAAAGAAATCCAAAGCTTACCTTGGCCTAATCCTTTAGAGCAAGAGATGGGATGGAACATATAGGGTTTCAAACGCTAAGAAATATTTTCATTTTCATTTTCAAAGGATTAGCTTTTTATTCTGTGGAATTTTAGCTTTTTCCTCTCGTCCAACTCCACCCATCTCCCCTTCTTTCCTCTTGCTTGCTAATTGGAATTGTAGACAGACTGCTGCATAGCTCCATTTTTTTTTTCTTTTTTTTGCTTTTAATTCCTGCAAGTGGATCCGAGTCCCCATTGTCCTTTAGTTTAATGCACACCTTTATAGGAAAAAAAAAAAAAGAAGATGCAGGAATTGTCCTCGTGCCCCAACAAACCATTCCACATGAGGCATGCCACTTGCAATGCTAAAACAAAGCATTGTGTTCAGCTATTGTTTTTTTTATTATATTTATATAGAATCCAAAGTGGTGATGATTGAGATGATGACTACATCTTTCATTTTCTTGATACATGATATTTTGGTGATGATTGAGATGATGACTACATCTTTCATTTTCTTGATACATGATATTTGTCTCGTTGAGAAGATGCGCTTTGATGGCATATCTGATGTGTTTTTTTATATCTTACTCATGAATAGAGATTGTATAAGTATTTGCCTCAAGGACTTCTGCCACATCACCATGGGATAGCTTACCTAAGCTACCCGCATGCCTGGATGACATGGCGGACCGTGAGTGATCTACCTATAATTGTGGAGCAATCTTTACTCCTATTTCAATCATGATAGTTGCCGCAGGTTGTTATCTCCTTGATATTTATTAATGAATGGAAATGGTATTATTACTCTGTTGAAATCTAAGCAATTGAAACAAACAACCTAAGTTATGAGAAATGGATGGTACAACTGAAAGAGGAAGATGACCACCCCCTCATTTATGAATGCTTAACTAAAGTTTAAACCTCACTTGAAGAAAACAAGGTCTGTCTCACAGACTCATGTTTCCCTCTTAATTAAATAATGCAGGATATAAGAATTGTTTATCATGATTTATGCGTGCAACGCTACAACAGTTCCACGAGAGAGAGAGAGAGAGAGAGAGAGAGAGAGTTAAATATCTCTTCATTAATGTATGAAAACTCCTATTTACCACCCAGGAGTAACAAATTTTATCCTTACATTCACCTTTTTTGTACACCAATAAAAGCTACATCTCACCACAGCATGATGACCTTCTCTACACTGAATATGAATATTCACATTTTTTTTCTCAAGTTTTATTATTGGATGGCCACCAAACCCAGGATTTTCATACAACTGCAAAATTAACATCATTTCAAGAGGAGCAGATTGAAGGGGACAAAAAGAAGAGAGAGAGAGAGAGAGAGAGAGAGAGAGAGAGAGAGAGAGAGAGAGAGAGACCCAACTGCTTTTATGGTCACCAAAATACCTTCCCAAATTATGGAAGAATTGTTTCATGGTTTAATGCCTGGTAGTCTAGTTACCCATGGTCTAATGGTACTTTGGACGTTTGAGAAAAAAAAAATACTTTGTTTTCTTTGATAAACAGTAGGGTACTTTTATGAAAAAGAAAGTGGGGCCATTGAGTATATTCAACCTAAAGAAAATTAAGAGAAGGGGGAAGGAAAAGAAAGAAAATGGACATGTGGAAAACCAATCATTCAACTTGGAAATCAAGAAAAGGGAAAGAGGAGATATCTCCCATCAGATCATCCAAGTCCCACTCTCCCATCCTTATTTTTTCTCCTCCCCAATAATTCCCGTTCCCAACCATGTCGTTCCCTTTATTGTTGGTGGTGGTGGTGGGAGTGGTGTTGATGGTGTTACTTTTGCTGGTGTAGTGGTTGTCATTAGTGTAATTTCCACTACTGTTGTTAGTAATGGTATTATCTTCAGAGCTTATACTCACCAATGGAGGAACAAACAACTCCCCTTCTCCCCCTTTCAGGCTACTCTGATAGATCCCATGATCACCATAAAACCCACCCTCAAAACCAAATTGTGTTAAGCAAGGGGGCACGTGGTAGTAACCAGAGGCAAAGCTTGTCCCATTCACGTCACAAGTGTTCTCAAACCGGGGCAATGGACTTAATTGATTGCATAGAGCAACAGGTTGCACTAATGTTGAAGAAGATGATGAGTCCATACACATGGCCATGATGTCATGGTCATTGATGGAAGTGAACCCTCCCATGGCTACTTGGGGCTCCGACGAATCACTGTTCGGCGAGGATGATGATGATGATGAATTCCTCAGCCTCTTCTTTATTGTTGAGTTCCAAAAATTCTTTATTTCATTATCTGTGCGCCCTGGCAAGCGCGCTGCAATCTGAGACCATCTTCATTGATTAAAAAAACTTGAGTCAGTAGCTATAGAAATGTCTGAAGTACAAGGAACAAGAAACTGAGAATCCATTATTGAAAGTGGTTGTTAACAAACCATATTATGCATTTAGAGGAACAAATGCATACAATCCAATACTGAGTATAGATTGCATTGCTGTTCATCACTCACTAATTACCATCTTGGGAACCAATGGTCTTTCATAGTGGCGACCAACGAAATGACCCTTTTAAGCAGGGTTATGAAATACCCCCATGACCCAAGTACAACCATGTGAGAAAACATGGATATACATGCATATAGACAGACATGCATACATGAGACCGGCTCTTTTTTCATTGGCCATTTTAAGTTTTGGCCAATGTCAACTAGTGGGGCCTCTTCGCATACAAGATGCATAAACGTTTCAGAGAGAGAGAGAGAGAGAGAGAGAGTAAAGGTTTTTTTTTTTGGAGAGAGATCCTCTAGAATGGATTAATGCCAATCAATCTCAATATATGTGCAAACAATTAACCAAGCAGCGGAAAAAATCAAACTACAAGCACACACCACAAGAAGACACAGATTTTACATGCAAACCCAAAACGAAAAAAAACCATGATAAAAAATCAAGCACTATGAATTAGATTACAGTTACAAGAGAATACTCATAATCCTTATTCAGTTGCTCCTCAACCTAAGCACCTTGTGATCTCCTTGCACAGCTTCATACTGCAATGATTCTCTGTCGTTCTTTATGACAGATCCAAAACACTTAGACGCTTTTTAGATGTTGTACTTGACTCCCTAAAGCAATTTTCTACACTCAGAGAAGTAGAAGACAAAGATCTCGAGAGCAAAACTTTAGCCCTTTAACTCTCCAATAGAAGAACTCTAGAGAAGGTGATCTCCAACGAGCAATCTTTTCCTTAGAATATTGAAATCTGTATTCCACACCTTAGGGTTGAGAAAGAACTCTCTTTTATAGCTCAAAATTCGTACCTTACAAGGATATTTGATTAGGAAAGAAGTTGGCGTCAAACAGGTAAGTTTCCTTTTAATTCGGACTAAAAAATCGCAAGCCGGTGTACTTTTTGCACTTGCTCGATCGGTCGGATAAATTGCCCAATCGGTCAAATTAAAGTTTTGCCTGGGTGAAAATTTCAGCATTTTTCTGCAAATTTTCGAAGGCCATAACTTTTTTGTTTCAGCTTCGATTGAGGCGATCTTGAGCTACGGAATCCTCTCGAAACGAGCTTTCCAACAGTAGGTTGCATGCCCATATCTGAAACTCGGTTTGTGAGATATGACCTTTTTAATCCATGTTGTCCATAGAAAACCACTTCAATTTGTCGCGTTTTCTTTTATTTCTTCACTTCAGTGCATTCAGCGACTCAAACCATCATCCATACTAAAAAATATGTAAAATACAATACTAATGGACTTAAGTTTTGTCCAGCCCATGAATTTGCCAATACAAAAATACGTACACAGAGAGACAGAGACAAAGAGAGAGAGCATGACGAAACTTGAGGAACTAAGTTTTCAGAAATCAGATTGTATAGTCATATTAACAGAAGAATCTATACTCATAGGAAGGAGTCAAGGGTAAAATAGAAAGCTTAAATCTGATCAAATTCTAATTCAAACCTATGAAATATATCTCAACACATCTAAAAGATAGAAGGAAAGAGAGGGAGAGAATGATTAAAATGGCCACATAAATCCCATTGCATGAAATTTCCACATGTTTTGGATTACGTTGAATGCCCACACACCTTTTCACATATGTGATGAGGTGGTAACTATGTGAAGTTCTTATTTATACAAAGAGTTAGTAGTAGATTATTTGACAGATATAATATAAATATCATAAGCGGGAATAGTTTCACGAGAGATGTCGCTCATGAGACTCATATGGGCTAACAGCGGTAACCTGTTCCCCAGGATGGAGTGCAAATGGATGATGAGATCCTCTTCTTGGGGAGAGAAGGCGCCACGCTTGAGGTCAGGCCTCAAGTAATTGATCCAACGAAGCCGGCAGCTCTTGCCACACCTCTGCAAGCCGGCATTCCTCGCGACATCGCTCCAGCAACCTTGGCCATTGGTGAGCATGTAGTTCATCAGCTTGTCGTCTTCTTCCGGCGACCACAACCCCTTCCTCAGCTTGGTGGGGTTGTTTTTGGCCGGTTGATCCGGCTTCCTCATCCCGACCAAGTTCTCAGGCCTCCTTTACGAGTCTTCCTCTTCCAACTGGTCTGATGGAGAAGTGAGGAGAATATAAAAAGAGAGCGAGGAGAGAGAAAGAGAAAGCTTCATAGAGTGGGGATAATGATTATGGTAAGGGTGATGGTTGTGGGGTTAGCGTAGAACATGGAGAAGAGAATATGAATGAGAGAGAGAGGTGTTTTTGTTTTAGTGGTTGGGAGGAGTGAAAACGGTTTGGAGGGATACCATTTCGGAAATGAGAGAGATGGTTGGTCTTCTTGTCTTTGACTCCAGCTCTTGTCTTTTTCCTTCCATATTTCTTCACTCACAAGGTAATCATCAAACATGGATAGAGAGAGAGAGAGAGAGAGAGAGAGAGAGAGAGATTATGTGAAGTTGAAGCAAAATCTCTATAGCTTGGTTACAAAACAAGCTCTTGCTCTCTCTCTCTCTCTATATATATATATTTTATATACGTTTCTTTTTAAACGGATATTATATTACGTAAAAACATGTATGCAAGTTGTTGTGTATATATGCTGCCTCATCGAATGAAAGCTAGTTGAGGGTTTTGTCATCCACACCATTGATTAGATGGGACCACGTCCAACAATATTCTCGACCAAGATGATAACGTTTCGTTTCCTGTCCCATTTTCTAGACTGTCGTTTGCGTGCATGAACTTGTGTGTGTGTGTGTGTGTTTTTTACCTTTTTTTTTTTTCTTAGCCATTTACAGTTGACAGCCTACTGACCCAATTGGCCGTAATTTTTTTCCATGTTGGGCTGTGGTCTAGGAATGATATTTTAATATAATCGCTGCATCAATTCAAGGGCATGCGCGGGGATGGCTCAAGAAAATTTAAACACTAAAGCGACAGTTGTAAATGAGGCTTTCTTTATTTTTAATTCATTATAAATATTTTATTTAAACTCTATTATTCTCATTTTTCATGATATAAAATTACTAATTAATTTTATATAGCAATAGCATTTTGGACATATTCAATATAGGTAGATGATGGTTTTCAAATTTAACATAAATGTATTCTACGGGATAGGATTTGATCATTCAGATTTAAATGAAATTAGATGAGTTTTGATTATTCAGATTTAAAAGGAATTAGGTGTAAATAATTTAAAAGTAATATGTGAGATAAAAGTTGGAAATTATGGATATGGAAATTATGCATGAGGTTATGTTGAGAATTGAGATATTGATAAAACCATGTGAATCATGTAATTCTTTATTTCAAAATAAATGGGACCTCATTTTTTGTCTTATTTTTTTGAGGCCTAAAGCAATGGCTTTAGTGGCTTTATGCAAGAGCTAGCCTTGGGCATGTGCTAAAAACTAAGGAAGCTACCACTCAACCATGCATGTGTTTGCAGTTTTAGGAGACACCAAGTCAGTGGTGCAACGGATCCCACATAAAAACCCAGTCCCACAAAAAGAATTTCAAATTGAATTCATGATAAAAACTAGCTGTTAGATTAGCTAATTGTTAGAGTAGTTTCGGTAGTAAGTTTCAAATAATATTATAAATAAAACATTATGTACTCTGGATAAGAATTGAATTGAAGAATCAAAGTAAAACAGAAAATTCTCTCAATATGATAACTGTTTTATGTTATCAGATAACTGTTTTATGTTATCAGAGCCTAGTGGGCAAGGCTTGCTAACCTTTTGCAACTTTTGTTATAGCACCCAGAAAACAATCCCAAACTCTTTAGTTGGATTCTCTTTCCCCGCCGTCACTTTACCTTCCTCATTTCATCGCAGCACCATCTTCTTCTTCTTTCAAATACCCGTACCCATCAACATTGAATGTTGGGATCTTTATCTCAATTAAGCTCACACCATCCAATCAAGGTATCAAATATTGCTTCCATAGAACAAGTGTTTACCAATGGATTGAGCAAGGAAGTCCCATTCTGCTTTTGACTCCATCAGGATGACATTCACGGGAACATGTCAAGTGAAGAGAGAGGATGTTTGAACGGCTTAGATTTTAAAAAATGTGGGCCTCAAACGTAGATACACAAAATAAAGGTTCAGTATAAGCATGTGAAAGAAGAAATTAGCGTGCCATTGCACGTGAAAAGTGATGGCAAAAAATCAAAAGCATTTCTCTCGCAGTGTAACTTTTCCGTCATTCATGTTGGAAAAGATTAGAAAAGAGAAGACTATCTATTGAGTGTGAAAAAGATGTGTTACTGTACCACTCACCCATCCATCAACACTCATCTAGCATAAAAAAAAAAAGTGTGAAGAAAAACCAGAAACGAATGCTACAGTGAAAAGGCTTGAAAATTCAGTGACTGCTGGGTGTTTTGCCAACAAAAACATTTGTTGCATACGTTACGAAAAGGACCACAGCTCAACACACCATTTTCAATTCTGTTAGGGTTGTGATAAGGCCAAGGGAAGGTGGGAGATTTATTTGCATGCGAATTCAATATCATAATTTTCTAACCACTTTAATTAATGACCATTGATCCGGTGGACCTCACCATCTGTGGAAGCTTATCGTATGCATTAAACCATCTGAAGCCCTAACCACCCCAACAGGCTGTGTAAAATGGACAGTTGAAAATAGCGAGGACCCAAGTTCACAAATCAACAACCAAATGTCATTGACCAAATTATTCGGAATTAAGTAGGAAGTGGGATCCCTTTATTAGCGCAGTCTTCTCTAGGTGTGGCCCACCGGATGAACTAATTTGTTCACTGTAAACTTAAGCTATGTGAAGATAGAATTCTCTTAGAATCAACTGTTGTACTGGTTCAGAAACCAGCAATTTTGAAGATCAACCATATCCTGTGAACTCCTTCCTAATTTCCTGATTCATATGCATGCCATGACGGCATGAATTATGTATAGGACCATACCAATGACCTCTTGCATCCTAGGATTGATGAGCCATAGCCCATAGCCCACAAAAATCAGAGTCATAGGATGATTCTACTATTTCAAATGGAGAATATTTCAGGAAAAACGGTACATTTAGTGAACTTCTATTAAATTCAAGTCTCTTTTTCCCTCATACACTGAAGTAGTTTTAATCATCCAGGCTCCAGCTAGCCAATGTAAACTTTTGGCAACACCCTGCACAGTGCCTTCTATATTTGAGCCGCCATGACTCCTATTAATGGAACATCAACTGGACACCTTAGATCAGTATGAACAATCAAACAAATGGACAGAAGAAGAACAAGACTCAAATGATTGTGAGATAAAAATATTGAATTGCTAGAGCCTTCACATGTTTTACTATCTGCCAAAGGAGGATTACAATTACAACGTACTGCATAGACCCAAACAACCTCAGAGAAGGCTCATCAAACCTAAGACTCTTCATCTCAATGCTCCAGCTACCCCACCACAACCAAAGTGGCAGCAGCTTCTATGGCCCTTGAAACTATCCTATAGCAGCAAAAGTAAAGGTAAAAATCTAAGCTACTCAATTGCAAACGCTTGGTTTTCACTTCCTTTCCACCCAAGGTTGTCTCTCTTCTTCCCTTTTTCTTTCTTCATTTTTTCCCATTGCATCATCTCTCCTTTCTCATAAAGTGGTTACCAGGTGAACATCTATGGGCCCAGAAGAAAAGAACAACCCCCACCCTCAAAAAAACTAATAATAATTATAAGAGGAAAATGAAAACATCTCAATTGGAACAAATGGCAATGTTGTCAACTATTTATGATTGGAAACAAAAACATGAGAAATGGACTCTTTCTTTATCAAGATTTTCATGATCAGAAAGCTCACAAATGAGCCAAAAGGGAGTAGTCCCCTTCTATCTTGCTCTTTTATTTTAGGAAAGAGACCCACCCCAACCCACAACAAAAGGGTGAGAAAACAAGCCTATCAAGGCCAGACAACATCTATTGAACATCAATGGCAATTAAAGTAAAAGTACAAAACGAAAAGATGCAATCCTGTTAAACCTGAGGAATGAGTATGTTACTGAGGGCTCGTATATGGGCAAAATATCCCTTGAATTGCAATTGCCAGGTAGGAACTAAATCATGGGTACTAGGTTTTTTTTTTTACTTATTTTTTTCTTCATTGGGCTACTGGTTATGAGTGATACTTCAAGCTTGAAAATCCCAAAATCATTTTTCGAGTATCTGTTAAACTAAGATGTCAACATCACTCAACAGAAGTGTATTGCAATCAAGAGTGCTTTTTTTTTTTTTTTTGTAAACCAGCCAAGGAGGCTAAGACCCAATAGAGAGCCCGTGCACATGGAAAGAAAGCCTATTTATATGAAAAAGTAACCCGCATATGCAGGAAGAATCACGCATACTTATTGCTACAAGGAATAACTACAACAATTTGCATATGTTACCCTGCAGATATTTTTCATTACTACTTTTCCAGAGCAAGCTGCACAACATGCTTCTGCAAGGAAAAAAGTTTAAACCATAAAAGCGACTACATTTCCTCAAATACGCATAAAAAACCAAGTCTCAGAGACAAATGACGGGTTCTCAAAAGTGGTCATCAAGAGGGGTGTAGTCGTGCAATTGTAATTCAAAGAATTCAATATCACAGGGAGCTCTAAGGTCACTTCTAAACGGAGATGCCTCAAGAAATGGGGGTTTAAGGAGTGATGCTTTGCTAAGCTTGAGCTTAACTAGAACATTAAATGAGACACACCTCAAGCTTGAGAAGATATAAGCTTAGCCAGCTTGAGCTTGGCTTAAATTAAGTCAAGCTAAGTTTAAATCAAGTTCAAGCTCGACCTTAGACGTCAGTCCTAATTAACACAGGCTTAAGCTTGGATTGACAATGCAAATCAAGTATGAGTTCGGTCCTACTCATCAAGCCTGCTTAGATGGTAATACTCTATATAATGTTCCAGGCCTGGACTTAGTGATGATTAACACGTGCAGGCCACTCTAGATTATGTTTCCGCTCATGGGGCGGATTTCACCGGCAGGATTATCAAGATGATCGGTATCAACAGTATCTATATATATTGGAGAAATAGGATGTTAAAGACAAGGATGTCGCTAGACCAAAAGCAAGCGCATGTGTAAAAGCATCGTACCAAACGCTAAAAAACCCCATTATAGTCTCAACTCTCAGTATCAAATTGAGATCCCAGTATTTCATGACAATCTAAAGGCAAATGGATTCCTAGATTGGTTAATTAATTGTAAAGCACATGCTTTTCCTTCTTTGGTTGTGCATAATTTATATATACCTAAAATATAATCAATCTGACCATGGGTTGATTCTAAGATGACATCTTTATACTCTTATATTAGGACAGTCAGAGTGTATACCCTGTTTCTATACTGTCCATTAATTGATGTGCAGAACAAAAGAAGAAAGATGGTGGAGAAAGTTGGTCATAGAAACTTATTGTATATCATGTTTTTCCTTTGAGTCATTCAGCCATATTGGAGAATGCAAATGTATTGAGCAAATGCATTCAGCCAGAAGGATTCTTTATTTTGTCTCATCTTACACCTGACTTTTTTTTTCCTGCCCTCTTACTTGAGGTGGAGGGAGCATCTCTGCCTCTATACCTCCTCATCTAAAAACTCCACCAGTGTCTTGAACAGGCCTTCTCCTCCTCGAAGTCCACTGCTCTGGGGCATCTGATTGATCTTGTTATAATCTTCTTCCGTCAGTTCAAAATCAAAAATTTGTAGATTCTGTGTCATTCTCTCCTTGTTGAAGCTTTTCACCACCATACTCACTCCTTGATCATATATCCACCTTAAAGAAACCTGCCACAGCTCACATTGGATTAGAGAGAGGAACATAGGGAGATAATTGGGTCAATGGATAACTGGGTATGGGTTTGGGTCCATGGTTCAACTCCGATTAATATACAGCTCGAGATCTGACCTTGATACTTAATTTCCGAAGAACCCAACCTGGAAATCTAGGTATGAGCATGAACACTCTTTTTAGACATGGTTGATCATTAGATCTGGGTGTGGATCCGTGATTTATATCAGGAACTGGATCTGGCCAGGTCCGGACCCAAATGCTTGAACAATTTTGACAATATTCCATATTGGAGCATCAATCTACTATGCTAACTAGACATGGACCTCTCTCTATGAGGCCCACTTAGATGCATGACAATCAAGGAGCGCACACATAGTTTCAATCATGTCCTATAAAATAGACCCACCTTGGGTTCACCCTTGGGTCTGGGTATACAAACCAATATTTGGGTCCCGTTTCACCATGGACCAACCCAAACCCAGCTCATTAACATCCCTATATTGGAGAGAGAGAGAGAGAGAGAGAGAGAGAGTACTTGAGAAACGGTCTTCCGTTTGGACTCTGCGATTTCTTTCAATATGGGACTCTCCATGATAGCAGATGACCCATAGGGAGTTCCTTGTGCGCCTAAAGGACCCCATGCACACACATGAATACCTTTCTCCTTGCAAAAGTCCCTCAGCTTCTTCTGTTGCCATCCTGGGTTCATTTCCACCTGAAAAGACCATCATCATTATTGTTCAATTTGATCTATCACGATAATCGCCAGTATCGATCATCGCCACCATAAAGTATTACCTGATTGACAGCAGGAGGTATTTTTACGATGCTCAGCAACTCTTCCATCTTCTTGCTTGAGAAGTTACTGACCCCAATTGACTTAGCCAAGCCAAGATTATGACATTCCTCCATGGCTTCCCAAACAGACTTCATGTCCATTGGGACAAGGTCCTCTTTCTTGAGGGAGAAAGCATTGACTCCAGGCTTCATGCCCACCGGGCAATGGACCAAATACAAGTCAAGGTACTCCAACCCAAGACTCCTATGTAAGAAGAAATAAGTGGCACTCAATTATAACCATGCCATTCAACTTATAGTTGCTCACTAATTTTATACTTTGGTAAGAAAGGGAAAAAGAGAAATACAATAGAAAATTATGTGGCCCGCATACCAGAGGTCCCACATTAAATCAAGCACGGCAAGAGGTCTAAAGAGATAGAGAGTCCTACTATGAACAAGTCAAATTAAAGATTAAATAAAAATTTTAAAATAAATAGGTGAATAGGAATGAGTGTGGTAGAGATTGTACTCCATATTCTCTTACCATATGCCTTAAGTTAATGCCCAAAACTGCATAAAATAAATTAATTTCGTCAGCACTTTAGTAACACATATTTAGTTCTTACCTTATCATGAGTACAGAGTGCTTGATAGAGGTTTTTCCATAAATTGAACCATTGGATTGACTGCGACTCAACGATCTAGTCTATTCGGATGAACTCAAAATTGGTGGACATATACAATTCAAAGGGGAATATATATATGTGATTTATTTGGATGGCTCGCATTGTGGGCCCCATTATGCGAAACGGTTACATTTGGTCTGTAAGGATTGTAGGTTCAAAACTGTTTGTAAGAATCGTAAGGGCGGTCCTTATAGAACCGTTTTTCCGTTGAATTACACATGTCTATCAATTTTTTGTCCTATTTGATTAGATTGGACCTTTGTATCGACTGTGCATCCGTACAAATAGACTTTATACATATAAATATATATATGAGTGTGTAGTCGATCCAACGGTCCAGTCTATTCTAATAGGATCCAAAATAGGTGGATATGTGTGATTCGGGGGGGTTGTACTTGTGATCCATTTGAATAGTTCACAACGTGGGCTTTAATATACAACATGACCAAATTTGGTCAGTAAAGACGGTCCTTACAGGACCATTTCTCTCTCTCTCACATATATATTGGAAAATATTACTATACATCATTCCCTTACTATGTGGTGAGGGACAATGACGTAGCTCTCTTTCTCTCTTTACATATGAAAATTCTTCTTTTTCATTAAATAACTTTTCCTCTTTCATGCATGAATATTTTAAAATACACATTTGTCCCTCACTGATGCAAAGTAATATTCCCCCATATATATATATATATATATATATATATATGAGTCGGGTGGGTATAGAAACAAAACCCAAACCTGCCCTATGCGCGTACACAGACACACAAAATTCTCTAATAAGAGCAAGTCAGGGTAGGTCCCTATTCAAGCCTGATGCAATGTCATCCCTACATGAGGTGCCCTAGAGTTGGTAGTTGTCGTCCCATAGGTTAGGACATGTGAAGATCTGTGAAACTTTCCAATCGCTGAGATACATATGGATCTTTAGTTGAGTGTCTCCACATCCAAATCTATCAATAACAAATGTAATAGCAAAGAAAATGTCCTGGACAGATAAGGTGGCTAGATTCAAGCCCAGAAAAGGGACGCATCAACCAGTAGCACTTGAAGTAAAATTAGGTACAAATAAAAAGAAAAACAGACTTAAAATAAAACATAAATCAAAAGGGATAGTAATTAATAGTACTTGAGAGTGTTCTTGAGGGCAGAGACAACAAGGCCAGGATGAGCGTCGCTGCTCCAAAGCTTGGAGGTGATGAAGAGCTCGTCTCGATTCTTGACTAGGCCCCTGTGAAGAGCTTCAGCTATAGCTTCACCAAGCGCCGCCTCTGTTCCATACAGGGGCGCTGTGTCAAAGTGTCTGTAGCCGACTTCAATGGCAGTGATGAAAGCAGAGATAAGTTGTTGATGGGGTGGGGGAGGGACCTGTGATTGTGCAGTTCCCATCCCTATCATGGGGAACTTGTGGCCCGAGTTCAGTACTACCTCTGGAATGCTTCCCATGTTGTTGCTGCTGCTGTTGCTCATTTGCTGTTCAGGCTTCATTCATTCATGTTTATATCCGAGGGCCTCTGATTTATATTTAGTAAATTGGTGACAAACGTGGCGAATCTCTTCTAGGCTTACCTTTAACTAAGCTTTCAAGATAAGTGCTCATTAAATGTGACAACTCCTCTCTAGGGAGTCTTTTGACTGTCATGAAAGAGGTTGCAAGCCTGCAGATACGTAGTTATCTGTTGTAAGGTAATTTTTTGCAATCTTTTTAAGATTTCGTCATCTCTTTTCTATTTATACTTCTAATTTGGAAAGGTGTTGTTAGATGATACCCTTCTAAATCTGTCATTTAAGATAGATTCTCTGAATATCACCAGTATGAATGTATGATCTCATGAAATCAGTAAGTTATTTTTGGCTGTGCAGTAGAACTAAAATGAAGTTTATGGCCTTTTATGAAATATTTTTTTCATCTTTTGCCATTAACACACCACCTATCAGATGATCTTTTGCAGAATTGCAAATAACTTAATTCATTGAGATAAAATTCACCATAAACCTTTTTCAATCTCACTCTCCAATTTATAAGTGAGGAGAAAAATATAAATAGATAAGGTAATATTCAAACCTCAATTCTATCCCTAAAATATCTAACATCTAGTCCCTAGTATTTATCTCCAACAACAATCAGTTGTCTTGAACATCCATATCTCTAACATCCCCCTTCAACCACAAGGTCCTAAATAGGATTTGTGATTGTAAACATAAATAAATAAATAAATGAAACCTTTAATCTTTGAAAAATAAATCAATTAATTTTTTTAGAAATGATTATCTTCATATTTTCTTGGTGATCACTGTCTGTCTGTTAATCCATTATTGTTGCAACCCTCTCCTTTTATAGTTTGTCAGTGTTGGTGGCCCACTGGATCAGATCTGTCGTGATTTCTTCCATAAGCTTCAATTGTTTGATAAAGATGGCGAGATGTAAGGTTTATGTATTTGGACGGACAAATGAGAAGAAGAGAGGAGATTTTATTAAAGTAAAGGAAAATTGCCAGAGAATGTTGCTGGAAGATAATACTGTGCTCGGCTTGATCACAAGATCATCACCGGGCCTAACTCTGATGCCATATTAGATTTACTCAACTAGTCATTCCTACCAAAATCTCAAGGTGTTGGAGATAAAATTCACGGTAAACTTTATTCAATCTAACTCTCCAATTTATAAGAGAGGAGAAAACATAAATATATAGGGTAAAATTATAACCTTAATTCTATTTATAAAATATCTAACACCTAGTATTTATCTCCAACAGCAATCGGCTGCCTCTAGCATCCATATCCCTAACAGTCTTACCATCGGAGGGGGTACCAAAATATTGAAGTGCTAGTAGAGGAAACATAAATATTTTTTATACTCCCCAAAACTCAAGATTGATACCATATTAAATTCTCTTAGCTAATCATTCACACCAAAACCCCGGGTGGAGCCCACTCCACAACAAGGGTAAAATGTAGCCTATTGAACCCACACTTGCCCCACTTTATAACTCATACAACCTAACTCTGTTATAGTTTAAAATATGTGATACCAAATAAGGATGTACATGGGGTCAGCTGGAACGGAACCATTACCAAATGATACTTCTGGTTGTGGATCGGGTTCCGACTTTTTTTACATTTTTCTTAAAATAAGTGTTTCATTTAACTTATAATAGTGCATGAAGTTTACTACCTTTAAGGATAAAAATAAAATGACCAACCAAATAGAGATGGCAATGGGTTGGTATAAATAGAGATCAGCTCTAATCCACTCCTATTAGGGGTAGTTTTGGTAGTAATTTTCTTAGTGTCGGGCAGGTATGGATTTTGTTGTAGCAACCCTCCCCACTCCACATATATAATATATGTATACTTATTACTAAAGTGATAGACAAAATTCGTGTGGTGTAAGTGGTTTTAGGTATTAACTCAAGGCATGTGTAAGAAAATGTAATATGGATCTGGAGCCAGACCTATTTAATTTATCAATCGGAACCTAAATTGAGTTCCGGACTAGAACCCATTATGAATCAAAACCAAAAACAGGTTTCAAACCGAATTTTTAAGGGTCGGAACCACAAATGATCCAAAAATTGGATACCCATGTACATCCATACTACCAAACCTGCAAGTGATCTAGTGGATAAATCAAATTTGACGCGAATTCCCTTTACTTCTTTCCTGATTAAGATATTAGTATTTTTTGAAATATTTTATTAATAAATTTGTAAATTGATAACAAGCAAAGCATCAAATTGAATACCAAGACCCGCAGCACCACAAAACTACAACCATTATAAACAAAATACAGATATGAAGTTTGTGATTGTCAAACATCTTTAGGATCTTTTAGCGTACTACTATTAATATTTTAATGAGTTTTTGCATATACCCCCCTAAGGTTTATAGAAGTTATAAATAAGCTCATGTGGTTTTAGTATTTCTATATAACCCCCTATCTTTTCATTTTAATCCCTTCCATATCCCCAATATCAATAGTCTTGATAAGACTAAGCAACCATCAAGAAATTTGTATTAAAATTTTATAAAAATAACTGCTTTGCTCTTACATTTATTAAAAAATAGTTATATTATTATTTACAAAAAGATATTATTATTTGATCTTAGGACCCAATGATTTCTCTCTTAATAATTCTCCAATACACATGAAACCTAATTATGTATTTTAAAACATACATCAGTCCAACTTGGGTCATCCATGGATTGTGTCAATTATAAGTGTAGGATATAATCGATTTAAAATTTAACAAAAATTGGTCCCTTACTAATAAAAATATATTTATGTAGGCTTACTCTCTCCTACTAAGTATACTGTACTAATAGTTAATGTTACAAGCATAAGAGAAAAATGAATTTATACTTTTGAGATTGTGTACACTACAAGAAATCACATCTTTAGCTATGAAAAATTTCATCACCAAAATGCTACAAAACGTCGGTAACAACTTTTACCGATGAAAATTTTTTCGTCGCCAGAACGTCGGTAACGAAACGTCAACAAAACACTTTACCTACGAAATCCAAAAACGTCGGCCAAAATTATCTTTTACCAATGATAAAATATATATTTACCGACGTTAAAAAACATCAGCAAAAATCATTAATTTAAATTTGACTTTTATCGACGAAAATTTAACGTCGATAAATAATTTCTCTTATTTACTAAATTTTAAAATCTCCTTTTACCCATGTTTTTAAACGTCGGTAAAAGTCATTTATTTAATTAATTTATTTTTTAAAGATTTAAATTACTTTTACCGACGTTAAAAAACATCGGCAAAAATCATTTTACTTTTACTGACGAAAAGTTAACGTCGATAAATAATTTCTTGTATTTACTAAATTTTAAAATCTCATTTTACCAACGTTTTTAAACGTCGGTAAAAGTCATTTATTTAATTTATTTATTTTTTAAAAATTTAAATTACTTTTGCCGACGTTAAAAAACGTCTGCAGTATATTTATTTTTTAAAAATTTAAATTACTTTTGCCGACGTTTTAAAAACATCGGCAATATATATTTTTAAAAAAAATTAATTTACTATTGCAAAAGAAACAGATCGATAGACACAGGATCTCAACAGCCTTACCATCATTAGAGTGTGATCCCACTATTTAAGGCCAACTTAGTATTTTGTTTTTCCACTTGACTTCATCTAATGTCATGTTCACAGGAACTCAACATGTCTTTCTTAGCTACTTCACCTAAGGACTTAATCAGTCTCCTCCTAGTTTCTTGAACTATTAACCTTTCCACACAATGTTTGGGGGCTAATTCAGGCCTTTATGCAAATATTACAAACCAATGAAACCATCATATATGATATCCAGCTCTCTATATGTTCGTCATCCTATAGAAGTGGCATTTCAATTGAAGTTGCGCTCCACAATCTCCATTTTCTCGTCTCCACTAGTCCACTTAGCCCATCCTACATTGGTCCTTTCTTTATAGCCTATATCTTGAATATGAAGGGCAAATATTCACAATGCAGGACTCAAGTCTCACGGGATTCCTTCCATCAATTCTATAAATCATTTCTGCAATTCTGGTGTTTGCTCTTGTCATACGCATATTCTTTTGATGATATTCTTTTGCCGTTCACAGAGAGGACTTCATGTTAATCTAAAAGAAAGTGGCAGAAAGCCAAACAGAAGGTAACCCAGTGCACTAATGCCCTCAAAAAATAGCTACATGCAATTATGAATAAAAACTCACATTGCTACATCGATTATCTGCAGTACAGCTAATTAAATCTGTTTTCTGTCTCTGGATCAAAAAATAGGTAGCTATAGTGCGATAAAATTTATTTCCTATCAAAAATAAATTTTCAATTTTATTAACTGAACAAAAAAATGAGAGTGGTAAAGATGATTGCTTAGAAAAGTAAAAAGGCATATAAATGCAATAAATAATAATTAATTAATTAAATTAACCTGTGCTAGAAAATGTGGGAGCATTATCCTTAACAGTTGTTCTAGGACCTGGGTCCCCGTGGATTCAATCACTTGGACAGGTATTGCTTGAAATGCAAATGGGATATCAATGATGACCTGCATACAAATCACATGCCCCATGGAGATGCTCAGATTAGAATTTGAACCCTTAAAAGAATTTAAAAAAAAAAAGGAGAGAAATAGCAGTCACCTCAATAGTTGTATCTGTAGCAAGTTCTTGCATTGATGATTTACCCAGATTGACATTGCAAGATACTCTATTCACCATAGAAGCTACATTTCCCATACCAAATCAGTGTCAAAGGATTCCTAAAAAGAAATTACATGATTCCATTAAGAGCTACCACTTGAAACTTTGTTTAAATGTTTCCACTTGAGAAAAAGAAAGTGTTTAATATCAACTTCAGCATAAACTCATAACAATGAGCACTTTGAAACAGCAATCACAGGCTTGTAGCTTCATTTTTTAAGTTCAACAACCAACTCCCTACATGCATGACAAGAACTTCGGCGAAAATTGATAGAAGCTTATTAGTATCAAGTGACTTAAAGACTTTAACAAAGCAAGTTTACAGATGGATGTGAGAGTTCCAACATTATTCACAAATCACATGCACACCAGAAATAAGCGAATGGTAGCAAAGGCATGAGAATTCTCCAAATTCTTTTTGGTTCAAGCTGTACATCAAGCATAGACAAAAAACATTTATTGAGAAGCAATGCAGTCAAGATCCCCAGAATTGAACACTAAGTTCACTTGAGAATTTTCAAGAATGATCCTACATAAAATCTGAGAAACAATCACCAAAGGGGCATAAATAAAGAAGAAAAGGCCCAAGATACAGTAATCCAAATTTCTGTACGACTATTGCTGCTGGCATATCTGAACATTGGCATTAGCCTTAAGAAATCACAGAATGAATACTGATCCTATAAAGAAAGAGAGACAAAGAAAGAGAAAGAGCAGAGAGAGAGCGACTAAAAGATAGAGCAGAGAGAGAGACTGAGAGAGGGAGAGATTAGAGAGGGTGAGATCGGAAAGAGAGACAGAGAAAGAGAGAGCAGAGAGAGAGACCAATTGAAAGATAGAGCATAGAGAGAGAGACTGAGAGAGGGAGAGATCAGAGACAGTGAGATCAAAGAGAGAGAGAGCACACAGAAAGAGCGACTAAAAGAGAAAAAGCAGAGAGAGACTGAGAGAGGGAGATATCAGAGAGGGTGATATCGGAGAGAGAGACAAAGAGAGTTTCGAGCATAGAGAGAACGACTGAAAGAGAGAGCAGAGAAAGAGACTGAGAGAGAGCAAAGAGATCAGGAAAGCGACCGAGAGAGAGAAAGAGCCGAGAGATCGAAGATAGCGAGCGAGAGAAAAAGAGCCAAGAGATCAAAGAGAGACAGTTGAAAGAAATCAAATGCTCTGAACCCAAAACCTAAGAAATCAAAAACCTGAGATGTTGAAGAAGAAGGGCGTTCCAGACAAAAATGCTCTGAATCAAATGCTCTAAACCCAAAGAGAGACGGTTTGAAGGAAATCAAACAAGCTAAGATTTCCACATGAACGGTGAGATGTTGAAGAAGAAGGGTGTTCTAGAGTGGCTGAATAGCTCTCTCTGGTCCTCCAATCCCTCCCCTCAAGATGACCAGCACCTCCTCCGTCACCCTCCCACCAAACCCGAAACCCCAGCTCGGTGTGAGAGAGAGCAGCAAGAGAGAGAGCAGAGAGATCTGCAAGGAATCAAAGAGTGTGAGAGAAAGAAACGAAATGGGGGCGGGCGAATGAAAAAGGGGAAAGATGGGAAATGAAATGGGGGCGGGGAATGAAAAGGAGAAAGATGGGCGGGAGATTTTATAAAATTTTTACCGACAATACATTTCGTCGCAAAAAATCGTATTTCATCGGCAAATGTTTCTCAAAGTCATTACACCTTTATTGAAGTATAAAAAAGACATTTAGTGACGTTTTTTTAAAAAAACGGCGGTAAAAGTCTAACTTTTAACGACGTTTTTAAAAAAAACGTCACTAAAAGTCTAATAGGTAGTGGAGGTAAATGTCTAACTTTTAGTGACGTTTTAAAAAACTATCAGTAAAAGTCTAACCATTAGTGGAGGTAAATGTCTAACTTTTTGCGACGTTTTAAATAACGTCGGTAAAAGTGACTTATACCGACGGTTTTCTAAAAATGTCAGTAAAAGTCAACTTTTACCGATGTTTTTAGAAAAAATGTCGGTAAAAGTCACTTTTTCACCGAGAAATTTATATGCGTCAGTAAATAATAGTCTTTAGCAACGAAATTATAAAATCATCGCCAAAAATGCAGCTTGTTGTAGTGATATATAGAGATAAAGATGTGGGCAAAAGTATCATTTTACTCTTAAAAACTTATGGTGGTTGTGAAGCTATTGATTTTAGGACATTAAAGATATTAGAATAAAAATGCAGGGGAACTATATGCAAATAGTAAAAATGCAGGGGCCTATTTACAAATTCTAAGAACCTTATGGGGGTATATACAAAATACTCTATTTTGATTGATGTGATTAGGCTAAATTGAGAGAATATCTCTCATTAAAATGATTCTATTAGGCAAATATTATGAGCTTAAGTTTCCTATTTTATCTTCTTGCACTCTGTAAATGGGATTTGAAATTCTCAATAAAAAATATGATCGATTGAGATGTAGTCTCGAAAGTTTTCATGGAATGAGAAATGGGCCTTTTCATTTTTCTATACAAGAGTAATTTTTTTATAAATAAAATTGCGTCATTCTTATATCCAACCTTCATTCGTTGAAGCCTCAAGATCTTCTATTTATTATTTTATCTAGTTCTCTCGAGAGTTGTCGTTAAGCGGCATTATCCCACTCCATATTTTTCTAGATGGACCATGATTGATCGGATGTAGTAGGACATTGGCTCCGACATACTTCAGATGAGCTGAACACGACATTAATAGTTTCTATGGACTAACGATGACCTCACCAAGGCACAACAGATATTTTGGCAAGAAATCAACTGTTTCTTTCCATGAGATCAATGGATTGTCTTTAGTAAGACCGATCACGTGGTCGTTGACCATGTTACACATGTGATGGGAGGAGGGTGAGAGAGAGTATAGGTATGGAAGGTTATGATTCCAAAATATCTTTAGGATCTTTTAGTATATTATCATTAATATTTCGATTGGTGTGATTAGGCTAAATTGAAAGAAAATCTCTCATTACTAAGATTGGATTAGACTAAGCTAATGAGGTTAAGTTTCTAATTTTACTTATTTACACTCTATAAATAGGACTTGAGATTCATATTAAAATATATAAGAGCTTGTTCTATATACCTATACACACCCCGCCACTAAAGTTTTTATGATTTGTATATAGGCCCCTGTTGTTTTAGTATTTATAAATAGGGTCTTGTCTTTTCATGTTTGTACCTGGCATGTCCCTTACATTAATAACCTTCAAATCACCATAAACTTTTAGAGTGAAATGATATGTTGGCCCATTATTCTATTCTTAAATACATAATTTCAAAAGTTTAAATTTATTTTTCTCTAAAACTTAACATTAGCAATTACATTAATTAGTGGCAATAAATAACTTGTTCTCAAATATAGGGCCCATTTCATTAAATTCAAATTGATCATATTGACAATCAAGACATGTACTAGGTATAATTGATCCAATCTATGCATGACCAACCATTGGATTGATGAAAATTTCAAATTAAATTATTAGACTTCATATGCATGAGAGCATTATTGAGAGAGAGGCCATTGGAACTTAAGATTAAATAATTGTATTTTCGTAACTAATAATTTACTCATTTTTGCTTAATGGATATAAGGGCAAAGTTGTTTTTTTTTATAAAAATCCAAAACATACTACTTATTCTCTTTAGGTAGACTAATTTTGGAGCTATGGCAAGTATTAAAATGTAGAAGCAGGGGCCTATTTACTAATGTTGAAATTATAAAAACCTCTCACAAATCTTTAAAACCTTAGGGGATTATACCAAAAAAACTCAATATATAATTAAGATGTAGCCTCTAAAGTTTCCAAACCAGACCTCCACTTTTATGGGAGTAGTGAGGTTTGTCTCAACTGATTCTTAGTGTTGCAAACACAAGCTGGCTTATTTACCTGTCTATGTCTCTTATACTTTTCTCCTATTTTAAATAGAACCTCCACTTACTTTGATTTTCTAAAAACCTTTTCCATGAATAATAGGAAATACAAAGGAAAGTTGAAAAACATCTAATGCCCTCCATCTAAAGCAAAGAGCATTCCAAAGGTTAAATATGGCTAGAAGTTTCTAACACTTGTTTACTTTCTTTGAATTTAGAAATAAATGTGTATATATTATAATATATATATATGGAGTAAACATAACATATTCTATATCTTCCATGCTAATGAAGCTCTATTTTTTTTGAGCGACAGACGAGACGTCATACTTGTGCTGGGTTAATTTAGTAGTTTGAGGAAAGTGAATATTAAGATTTTTATTTTTATTATTTGTATATTCAGAGAAAGTTTAAAACGAATATATTCCTAATTTCTTTTCTTGATAGTTGAACTAAAAGTTCAAAAACACTAAAAGAGAAATGATGTTTTTTTTTTAACTTTATAATTCGATATTGAATATTCAGAGAAAGTAAAAAAAGAATGAAAAATTGACCTAATATGCATAATCTTTTTTAAATTAGAAAATCAAGCTTATTTAAAAAATTAATAAAAACATAAAGAATAAAATTGCTTAGTTTGTTTTGATACTTTGTGTTTCAAAATGGATAATTTTTTCCCTTTTCCCTTCAAGATTTATATCGAGAAAAAGAAAATAATAAAGGAAAATTCATCATTATGTTTTATCATTTTAAAATAAGAAAATTAAAAAAAAAAAGAAATTACAGTTTCTCTTTTCTGTATAAATTCATTTGAAAAATTAATAAAAGCATGAAGAGTAAAATTCTTTAGTTTGTTCAAATACTTTGGATTTCAAAATGGATAACTTATTTCTTTACCCTTCAATAACTATATATGAAAAAAATTAGAAAATAAGAAATCATTATTATTGATAATTTGAAGTATAAAGCTTAAAGACTCTCTTTGCTTATTTGCATTTTTGAAAAATTATAGAAATTAAAAAAAAAAGAAATTTTCATCTAGATACTTTGAGTTAAAAAAATTCATAAAAGACAAGAAGTAAAACTTTCTCAATTTGTTTGGTAAATAGTTTTGAAATTCTGAGAAGGTACCAACATTTTTTTCCTTTTCCGTTTTCTTGAATTTTTTTTTTTATTTTTAGATTTTTTTACTAAATCTTATCTTTAGGATTTTACTTGAAATAACAAGAGAAATCTAGTTCAGAAGAGCTTTTATCTCTCATAAGATCCGCATCGTTGCCTCTCTCTCTCTCACGGATCTGATGATCACGATCTTTACGTTTTAATTTGCTTCTTTAACTAATGTGTTTGGAGGAGTAGCTTGATATCAGGAGATTACGGATTATGAAGCTTTGGTTTATTTTTCTCTTCTATTTCTCCGTGCGATGATGGCCGCTCCCTGCTCGAAGGAGTACCTGGAGGACACGGTGGCCGGAACCTTCATCATTTAGACAAGTCATGGCGGTCAAAGACGTTCTCCCAATCAGATCAAGAGACAATACCGAGAAGCTTGGATTTTGCGGTGCTGGAGGCGATAATGAAGACGCAAGCAGAGGCATCAATGGCAGAGAAGGAGGAAATGAATTCGGAGGAGGATTTGACGACAAGATTGGAGACGAACGGAAGCCCGCGGGATGATCCAAATCAACAATGGCCGACTATGTAAAATATATATATATATATATATTTATATATCTCATATTGAAGAAATTTAACTTATTTAAGAATTTAGCTAAAAATAGAACAAAATAGAGAAATATGAATTATGTAGCCAATCCTAAAGTTCGATGATGATGACATATATATATATATATATATGAAAAAACGGTCCTGTAAGGACGGTCTTTACGATTCTTACCGACCTTTTTTCACCATTTTGGATAGTGTGGCCCACATTGCGAGCTATCCAAATGGGGCACAAACATGAACCCCATAAATTGCACACCTCCACCAATTTTGGGTCCCATTCAAATAGACTGGACCGTTGGATTGATTGCACATTCATCTAAATAAAGTTTATATATATTTATCTCAATATATACGAGTGTGCAGCCGATCCAACGGTCCAATCTATTCGGATGTAAGCTAAAATTGGTGGACATATGCAATTCATGGGGTAATATGTGTGATCCATTTGGATGGCTAGCAACATGGGCCGCACTATCCAAAATGGTAAAATATGGTCAGTAAGAACCATAAGGACTGTCCTTACCGAATCGTTTCTCATATATATATATAATATAAATAGTCCCAAGATGCCACTTCTATGGAAGGAAAACCAAGAGCGCCTTTTTAGTGTAGTTGGCATTGTAATTTTTTTGGTAAAATCCTCTTTTATCTTTTGTTATCATGAATTAAAGTACTCGTTATATGGCAATGATAGAAAGAAGAAAATTCTTGACTCGTAAAAAAAAACATTGTATCACTCTTCCATAACACCATGTAAAACGGGAATTTCAGCTTTGTATAAAATATCCAGAGAAAGATGGATCGCAAAATCCATGGGAAGTTGGACTGAAGGGTAGATTTCTTCATTAATTTTTAGAGATTTCACCCATTTCAGAAATTTTAGCAATTCACTGTTTCTTTTACATTACTCTATCATGGGCATCCTCATTCCTCATTAGTTACGACCCAATTCGCTGTTTTTTCATTAATTTTGGAGCCAGTTCATTTCAGCTCTTTAGGAATCTGAAAATGTCCAAACCTGTCCTGTGACATCTCCATTGAACAGGTTTTTGTCCGTTCTCCAACTATACATCTTGAATTTTTCAGAAGAAGTAAGATTTATTGGACCCAAGTTATCTAATGTGGCTGGTTTCTTTTTTTATTTATAAAGATGGTGATCTATCCAAATCAAATAGTTAACAATTGGATTTTGATCATTTAATCAGTTTCGAGTTCTAGAAAGCCACTGTAATCAAATTGATGAATGCATAGTTCACCAAAAGCTACAAAACCATGAAGTAATGAAAACAACTGAGATTTGAAGATAATTCAAACTTGTTGAATTTTTCATCACAAGCTTGGTACATTTTGGTCATCATGAAGGGCTTACATCTATTAGTTTCCTCTTTTAGGGTTTACTTTATTTCTACCCTCTTATTGAGATGGAGGGGGCATTACATATGCCTCTACTCCTCCCCATCCCAAAACTCCTCCACTGTTCTGAAGGGCCCTTGAGGTGAAACATACATTTCCCCTGAAAATCCTCTACACTGGGGCACCTGATTAATCTTGTTATAATCTTCTTTTTCCAGCTCCCAATCAAAAATTTGCAAGTTCTGTGTCATTCTCTCCTTCTGGAAGCTTTTCACCACCATACTCACTCCTTGCTCATATACCCACCTTAAAGAAACCTGCCACAACTTTGCATCAGAGAGAGACAGAGAGGCAAATGCATTGGATTGGGTCCATGGTTTTCATTTTTTTTAATGACCCAAGGTGTGTTTCGTCAGCCCAGTTTTTAGACCTTTAGCCTCCGACCCAGGAGTTATCCGATTCTAACGAGCAAAGACTAATTCTTTAATTCGGTACATCGTTCATCCTTTTGACTAATAAACAGGTCCAACATCCCTGATTGATACACAGGTCCAAATGTAACCATGATTCCTCGGTTTCCAAAGGACCCGGTCCAGAAAATCTGGGTATGAATCCTCTTCTTCAACTCAATTGAGCATTGTATTTGGGTGTGGATTGCAGGTTGGGCCAAGCCCTGGATCTACCAAGTCCTTCCCCAAATCCTCATATACTCGAATGTATAAGCAACAATCTATTATGCACCATGCTTAAAGTTTGAATCCTATCAAGGTTTTGACTTAGAGAACTCACAAGTTGAAAGAGTGGAACTCTGCAGGGAACCCCACCTATAAAAAAAAATGGGCACTGCTTAAAATAAATAGCCTTCTAGTGCTTGGACATCCTCAAATTCGACCCTAATAGGAGTTTTTTTTTTCTGCTATAATATTGACTGTCTGATAAAGAAGCATGATAATAAGTAATCGGTAAGCCTAGATCTAGAAAATGGGCCCGGATTTTAGATCTAGGACTGCCCGATTACGAAGACGAAAGCCCTGAAAACGAACCAAAGATGAGTGGGCCCGCCAATGAGCACCCACGGGAATGAGTTCAGGTCCTATAAACTAGACCCACCTCAGGTCCAGCTCTAGCCTCGGTATTTGAAATCATAGTTCCTTCTAGGCCCACCATTGCCCCAATCCGAACAACACCACTTTTACATGCCAATTTGGGGGGAGAGGGAGAGAGAGAGAGTACCTGAGCAACGGTCTTCCCTTTGGACTCTGCAATTTCTTTCAGTATGGGACTATCCATGATCGAAAATGATCCCCAACGAGTTCCATTTCCACCCAAAGGACCCCATGCAGTAACATGAATCCCTTTCTCCTTGCAGAAGTCCCTTAGCTTCTTCTGTTGCCATCCTGGGCTCATTTCAACCTGAAAAGACCATCATCACCACTGTTTAATTTGATCTAGCAACATCATCAACATCATCACCACCATAAAGTAATACCTGATTGACAGCAGGTGGTATTTTGGCAATGCTCAGCAAGTATGAGATCTTCTTGCAAGAGAAGTTACTGACCCCAACTGACTTAACCAAGCCAAGATTCTGGCACTCCTCCATGGCTTCCCAGACAGACTTCATGTCTATAGGGACAAGATCCTCTTTCTTAAAAAGGAAAGTATAAATTCCTGGCTTCAAGCCCAATGGAAAATGCAAAAGATAAAGGTCAAGGTACTCCAGCCCAAGCCTCCTGTATAGGAAGATATTAGTGTCACTCAAATATAACCATGCTACTAAGAAAATACGAAAGCAAGAATGCCACTGTTAACAAAATTGTGTGGCCTGACTGCCAATGCCAGATTGAGTCCACTGGTATGCTGCCGATGAGCTCCCATAGGTTTTGATTTGGTAGAGTCAGATATGGATCAAACTCTTGCCTATAGTTTTAGATCAGGTTTAGACTCCTGGTTTGACAGAATTCCCACGCTGATAAGAAGTTGTGGAGTTTTAAGTGGGGTAAATTCCGTAGTAGTCTCGACTCTTAGAGACTGCTTCATATAAGAGATGTGAACCTTTGATGACCTTTGTTGATCATCGATCCCGGCAAGTTCATAAGATATCTCATACCAGTCGGCACAAAAGTTCTCACCGAATTTGATAGATAGCTAGGTTCGCGCCTTGGTTGAAACGAAATGCATGTACGGAACTCTTAGTAAAATTAGATTAAAAAAATTAAAAAAAAAAAACTATGAACATTAAACTTAAATCAAAGGGGTTGTTAATATTACTGGAGAGTGTTCTTGAGGGCGGGGATGACAAGGTCATGGTGAGCATCACTTAACCAAAGCTTGGAGGTTATGAAGAGCTCGTCTCTACTATTGATTAGCCCTCGGCGAAGCGCCTCGGCTATGGCTTCGCCAAGGGCTCCCTCCGTTCCGTACAGAAGCGATGTGTCGAAGTGCCTGTAGCCTACCTCAATAGCAGTAACCAAGGCAGAGACAAGTTGGTCATGGGGTGGGGGAGGGATTTGTGCAGTTCCCATCCCTATCAAAGGGAGCTTGTGGCCTGAGTTTAGGACTACTTCTGGAATGCTCCCCATGTTGCAGCCGCTCCTATTGCTCATTTGTTCTTCAAACTTCATTTGTTCATGTACATAAAAGGGCCTTGCAAAGACCTTAAGATAAGTGTTCATTTAATGTGACGAATCCTCGGCATCGAGTCTTTTTTACTGTAATGGAATAGGTTGCTGGCCTGCATTTATGTGACAATGGTGGATGATCTCTTATAGGGTTAATATTTTTAAAGATTGTGTGCATCTCTTCTCTCTCAGGATTGCTACAAAATTATTACAATTTTATCTTTAGTGAAAACAATAAATTTGTTTTGATAAAAAAAAACAATTAATTTGTGGCAATCTTCTCATTTAAGTCATTCATATCTAAGATGAGTTCTCTAAATGTCCCAATCTCATGAAATCATTGAGGCCGGACGCATTGATATAATTGTGGGTCTGCATCCGAAACCAATCCCCCCACGTAAAAAAAAAAAAGCACCCAGATCAAGGGCAATAAAAAAAAACCATACAAAAAAGTTAAACGGGCCATTAATCAAGAGGTTGGAATCATGAAAATGATGTGAAAATTGATATCTGAACTGGTCCACATAGATCTTCCTATTGTCACTGTCCACATGTGAGATGGATGCACAAGAGCAGGGCCAAACACACTCCCACAAGCAAAAAACCGGTGCATTCTCATACAATTTGAATAATAGACTAAAATAATATCCAAGTTAAGTATTGATAAAATACAAATTAATTGAGTGAACGATCACTCATTATGTATTGATGTTTTAGCTGAGAATTGTCACTTTTTTTTTTTAGTTTGGTAGAAATATCTGATTGCCAATATGGGAGGTCACAATGATTTGTTATAGAAGAATTCATCAATGATGACCGACACTAAATCAGGTTTTACCAAAAATAAATAAATAAAAAATTAAATAGGGCCATGTGTGATAATTATCACCATTAGATATAACACTATATGGGTAACTACCTTTGGGATGCCCACCTTAGTTAAACAACATTAAAATTTAATTCTATGATTTTTAGAGTCTTTTTTTTTTGTAAATACCCCCTAATGTGTATAAGATTTGTAAATAAGTCTATGTAGTTTTAGTATTTATAAATAGGTCCATGCCTTTTATTTTAATACCTACTAGGTCCCAAAAAAAATAATCCTAACAAAATAGGTAACCATCATGAGGATCACGAGGATTGTATTGAATTTTATAAAAATGATAACTTTATCATTACACCTATTAAACAAAAAATAGTTTTTTTTGTAAATACCCCCCTAAGGTTTATATGATTTGTAAATAGACTCATGTAGTTTTAGTATTTGTAAATAGGCCCTTACTTTTCTATTTTAATAGCTACCCAGTCCCTAGAATAAATGTTCCTAATAAAAATGGGAAACCACCATGAGGTTCGTGTTTAAATTTTATAAAATTGACAGCTTTACACTTATACCCATTAAACAAAAAATGAGTATCTTATTATTTTAAAATATATTTTTATTTTATCCCAAGTCCAAATGCCCTCTCTCTCAGTACTTCTCTCATGTATATAAAGTCTAGTAATGTATTTTGAAACTTTCATTAATCAAATAATAGGCAATATATGGATAGGATAAATTAGAATCGATTATAAGTACATGTTTTGATTGTCATTACGATCGATTTAAACTTAATAAAATGAGCCCTATATTGAAAGGATTAGATTTATGTGGGGTATGTTCTTCCACTAAATGTAACTCATAATATCACAAAAGAAAAAAATGCATACTATGCTTTTAAAATTATATATATAGGGATAAAATAGATAGGCAAAAGTATCATTTTATTCTAGAAAATTATGGTGGCTAAAATTCTACTTATTTTATGGACTCAAAAGGTATTAAAATGTAAAGGTATGAGCCTATTTATAAATATTAGAACCACAGGGGCTTGTTTACAAATCCTATAAACCTTAGAGGTATATTTACAAAAAAACTCAACAAAAAATTAGTATATTATTATTCATAAAAATATTATTATTTCATCCCAAATCCCAATGCCATCTTTCTCAATAACTCTCTTATGCACATAAAGCCTAATCATTCCATCAATCAAATAGTAGGCCGCGTATGGATAGGATAGATTACAACTAATTATAAGTACATATGTTGATTATCATCACGATGCATTTAGAGTTAATGAAATGGGCCCTAGATTGAAAGAATTAGATTTATGTAGTGTATGTTTTCTCACTAAATGTAATTCTTAATCTCAAAAGATAAAAAATAATAATAAAAAGACTATGCTTTTAAAATTTTGCATATAGGGATACAAGAGATTGGCAAATGTATCATTTCACTCTAAAAATTTAAGGCGTTGAAAGTCTATTGATTTTGGAGATACAAAAGGTATTAAAATGAAAAGGTAGGAGCTTATTTATATATTATAGGACCACATAGATCCATTTACAAATCCTATAATCCTTAGGGGGTATTTGCAAAAAACTCATTTTTAAAATAATAGTGTGATATTTGTTGGGCCCGCCTATTGTTGATAATTAACAAGGGCTATGTAATCCAGATAGGGCTATAGGAACATTTAATTTGTAAGCAATATGGGGTCAATCTAATATTAGCATTTGGGTGCCATAGTTGCACTCTTGTAAGATTCATTGATGTTAAAACTTAATAGACCACTATAATTAATAGTTTCTCATGAGTTTTCTAATGGCTTTTACTACAAATCTTCTGTTGTATTTCAGAAAGATTTTTAATAAAAAGTTATTTTATAAACATATCCATGAATAACATAATATAAAAATTTTTGAAAGAAAATGAAATATTGTAAGATCTTTTTTAAGTTATCCCAACACTTACTTTTGAGGTGAACAGATTATATTCTAACCTAGTAAATAGTATACGAAAATATCTTGAAATATTTAATGTCCAAACACCCCCTTACTTTCAAAGTCATGGAACCCCACAACTGGTCAATAGATGTTTTCAAAAAATTTAGAGATTTTGTGCAATATCACACAAACATATAACAATTTACTTTTTATAGGTCCTTTTTAAAAATCATATCTAATACGGCTTGAGGATGTGCGCCATCTCACAAAAGGGTCAGTTTTTTGGAATTGAGTTTCAAAAAGTATGGTATGAACACTGAATTTGTAAACATTTTTCATCAACGCCCTGCCATTAAATTCCAAGCCTCAAGGCTCTCGAACGGTAAATGCCCCCATATGTGCATTAAATTTACAAAGGAGACCACTCTTAATAACCTTACATTGTTCTGAAATGCCACGCTGCCATTCTTTCTAACACTCTCCTTCCTTCTACCACACAAACACAAAATAAATAAATAAAAACACTCTCTTTCTAATTGGTGGATAGATATCAATCATGCTCAAGTTGTGCAAAATTGTGACCATTTGATTATTTCACAAAGATTTGGTTAAATGGCAGTAAGCTAATTTTTTTACCTTATTACTTACCTTTTATTAGGCAAAATTACATTTTACAGCTTTGTGTTTAGTTCCTTTATGAAACACTTGAGTTTAAGCTATATAGATAGCTCAATAATTATCGTAGTTTACTGGAATAAGTGTCTTCACACAGAAACCAATTCACTTATAGAACAAAGGGATTTTCGAAAAGAAGACTCAAATATCCTTATACTTCCAAAAGCATTCTCAAATATTGATAATGCTCAAAAGCATCTTATGCGATAGACTTTAAAATTTCATGGACCAAGGTGCCCTTTCTTTTCCTTCTTGGGAAATTGAAAATCAATAACATTCACCCATTGAGTCTCTTTTCAGCATTACCTGTATCTAATTAAAATTGTGTTACTGTCGCTATTGAACATTTTCCGTTGATGATGAACATTCTCCAGCAATTTATGTAATAATGATTTAGTTTACATTTGAGACTAAACTGTAAAAAAAATATCACCAACATGTCTATTTTATTTATTCGATTTTATACTGAATCAGTCCAAGAGGTTTACCAGCTTCTACCATGAATGAGCATTGAGAATTTCGTTGTAATTGTGCTTTAAGAGTAGATTAAGTTATGCAAATTAAACTTAATCAAATTGATAAACCCTTCATTTCAGAATTTTTCTTTAAGTTTGAGATACAACATTGATGGTTTGAATAGGATAATCTCGCAGTTGCAATATCAAATAGCATTTGATGACCCACTAAAGGATTTTAGTCCAAATGAATTTTGTAAATGCAAATAAAAACTGAAATGAATAAGAATAAGAAATCATGACACCCTTTGCAGTTCATAGAAAGGAATGTGTTATAATTTTGCTAATGGACATTTATCAACTAAATAATACCTGAGTTACTCGGAGGTGGTGATGAAGTGCAAATACAGTGGTTATTCTTAATCGATGATGGCCTTATATTTCTTTGTTAAAATTAACTTTTTATAGTTGTTCTTTGGAAGTTTACAATTCCTAATTTTCAATTAAAGCATGGTTGCATGTAATGTGTCCAATGCATTGTGGCAAGACCCATAGTTGTTTCATGATAGAGCCATCAAGAAATTGGTGTTGCATGATTGGCATAATGCCTGTTGGTGAGATACGTTAACATATTTAGTTTAAAATCATTATGAAGACAATTGTAATCTCACTACTTTGTGTGTCAATAAACTGTTAAGTTTAGACATTTATTGTTTGTGATTTCACGAGTATTATTTGGGGGATTGCAACTTGGCGAGTCAAGTCGTGAATTGAGGCTTTAGACAGTAATTTCTCACAACCTGCCTTGCGAAGTTACGATCTCGAAAATAATACTCATAAAACTGCAAACAATAAATGTTCGACTTTGCGGTTTATTGACGTGCAAAGTTGTGAGATCACAACTATTTTCATAACAATTTTGAACAAAATATGTTAAAGTATCTCACTAATAGGCAGCAAATCATATCATACAACACTAATTCCATGATAGCTCTATCGCGAAAAAACTATGGGTCTTGCCACAATGCATTGGAAGCATTATATGCAACACACTTAAGCTAGGAATTAGGAATTATAAACTTCAAAAGAAAAACTATAAGAGCTAATGCTAACAAAGAAATATGAGGCAAGAATTGATTAAGAATAATTGATGTGTTTGCACTTTATCACCGCTTATAACATATACAATGCTACAAGTAACTTATGTATTATGTAGTTGATAAATGTTTATTAGCAAAGTTATGACACTTTCTTTTATATAAATTGCAAAGGGTATCATGATTTCTTATTCTGATTCACCATGACTATATAATTATTCATTTCGGTTTTTATCTACATTTACAAAATTAATATGGACTGAAATTAGTGGGTCATCAAGTACTATTTGATATTACAACTACGAGATTACCCTTTTCAAACCATCAATGTTGTATCTCAGACTTAAAGTTGAATTATAAAATGGAGGGTCTATCAATTTGTTCAAGTTTAATTTGCATAACTTAATCTATTCTTAAAACACAGTTACAATGAAATTCTCAATGCTTACTCATGGTAAAAGTTGGTAAACCTTTTGAACTAATTTAGTACAAAATTGAATAGATAAAATAGACATGTCACTGACATTTTTTCTAGTTTAATATCAAATGTAAACTGGGTCTTTATTATCTAAATGCCTAGAGAATGTTCATCATTAATGGTAAATGTTTAACAGTGATGGTAACAAAATTTTAGTCACATATATGTATGTCATGATATCGAAAAAAGATTCAATGGGTGAATGTCGGCGATTCTCAATATTGCAAGAAGGAAAGGAAACGGCAATTTGGTTCAGAAAATTTTACAGTCTATTGTATAAGATGCTTTTGGGCATTATATGTATTTGAGGATATTTTTGGAAGTATAAGGATATTTGAAGTTTCTTTTCATAAAAATTCCAACAACTGATTAATCATTCAAGTTTAAAAGCGGTTTCACTTATACAACTTATCAATCATTTAAGTTCACAAGAAATCTTTGCCGCTGGTTCATAACAAGCTTCAGCATTAAAGGTTTGTCTATGTAGGGATGAAACCCGTTGGGGGGGGGGGGGGGGGGGGGGGTTGGTAATGTGCCTTGGTGCTGTTTGGTGCAACGATGAAATTCCTCCCCATTTTCACCTATTTTTCTGCATGATGTGAGATTTGTGTTTCCAACCTCCCTAAGTCGGAAAGTGTTACTGTGGATGACGTTATCCAAACATACCCTAAAGGCTTGTTTCTTTCCAAGAATTTATGAAAAGTTTTTGAGATGTTGGGGTTTTTGGAACATGATGTGAATGGTTATCTTTTATCATTTTCAAAGTCTATATTTCTTTGTTGGAATTTCTGAAGTTTAGTCAAATGACTCACAAGCCCTTGGGAATTTTAGAATTCCATCTCCTTTGCTTTCTGGTGAAATTTTTAGATGCTCAAGTATAATGGAAGATTCAAAAATTCCACCATCTCACAATCATCTTATGTGGTAGGCCTAATTCATTTGTTTTGTTTTTAATATTGTAGAAATGAGGGAGATGAAAAGTTTTACATTAAACGGTTGTGAGATGGGAAGTGTGCCTAACATGACTCTGGGAATTTAGGAATTCGAGGCCCTCAAATTCCTTGAATTTAGTAAAGAAACATGCCCTAAATCTTGCTACCACACAGCTTGCTTCTTAGATTTTAAAGCACATATGTAACTTACTATTTTGTTTCCTCATGAAATTGGAATTCTGAGTAATTCCTTTTACTAGGAGCTTGGAAGGAATAACGGTGAAGGAACACAAAATTGCTATCAAATTAGCCTCCCTTGATAGGAAATGATTATAAAGTCATCAGCCTAGTTAATCAAATTCTAGGTAAGTGAGGGTCCCACCTACTTCTCATCCTTCACTTCCTAGACTTTAATTTACCCTAAATTACTAAGAATTTGAACACCTGCCTACTAGTCTCATGATCACCATCTTAGCATCTTAACTTTGTCCCACTAATCTGAAGCAGGATCCCAAAATGAATGTGAAACCCAAAGACCTTTATTTTTTCCTTTGCATCCAATCTTTTGGCACCAGCTAAATGGTTATGACCTATGAGGGTATCATGGAAGGGAATTTTTTAAAATTTCACAACCATAGCAATCCCTGATTGCTGGCCCACTCTATTTGGGTCCCAACTCCCACCATTGCAGTGTTCTCCCTCCAATCCCCCACGAGAGGCAGAAGCTCGTTCATTCTTCCTCTTCTTTCTTTCTTCTCTGTTCCTCTTGGGCTCTCTCAAACTCTCTCAAACCTTGTTAACGTTTGAGCACTGCTGCTGCGATGGAGGGAAGAGGAAAATCAAACAAGAGCGGTTCCTCGTCTCCTATTTCTCTGCAGCAATTCATCTCTATCATGACTCCCCTAATTGACTTGGAGAAGGCAAGCAATTCCTGTCTATACCTCTACTATCTTCATCTTTCCTATGACATTTTACGATTCATACGCTTCTCCTAAAATATAGAAGAAGAAAAAAGAACCATTCTTTTCTGTTACTGTATTGAATATGCTTTCACCCATTTCAGAAACTTCACCAATTCTCTGTTTGTTTCACGTTACTATGTCATGGGTAGCTCTTGATTTCCTCATTAGTTTCGACCCAGTTCGCTGTTTCTTCGTTGATTCTCGAGGCAGCTCATTTCAGCTGTTTGGGTAATCCGGAAATGTCGAAATCTGCACCTGTGGCATCTACATTGAACTGGGTTTTGTCTATTCTTTTATGTTGAATGGATTTAAGTATTGGGTTTCACTTTAGTTGCCATGAGAATTAGCTTTCGTATGTTATTTTATTGATTGGGTTTAGATATTATTGGTGAAATGACGTTGCAGGTCGATGGTTATTCATAGGTTTTGGGGGAGAACATGGATTTTCTTAGTGAATCCTATTGGATTTTCTAGCATTTGTGCTACACTACAATTTTTTTAAATTCAGGAACCTTGATTATTCGAATCAATGACACATTGTTTGATGGGTTTTCGTTTTTTATGCTCTTCTAATCAGTAATTGGTTGAGTGATTGGATCTTCCTTTTCTTCTGAATGACCTGTGTTGTTATGTTAAGCGTATGCAATGGATTCCCATTGTTTCTCTTACTAATTATATGAAAGAGAACATCATTTAGTTCAGCGACATTATACAGTTGAGCCATTGTGTTGGATTTTGCTGTTGTCTAAATCAATATTTTTTATCATGAAAAAATGAAACTTATAAAAAATCATGAAGAGGATGCATACCAATTGTATGAACAAAGCTGTTTTCTATAGCTAATCCTGACACAGAAAAACGGTTGTATAGACTGTTGAATGACAGCACCCCTTAAATCCAGGTTTCCTATAGATTTTGTTTATATTATCCATGTAACTGTTGTTATGTGTCTCTCAGTTGCTTTGAGTAGTAGAAGTAGAGGATCAACCTTCATGAACTAGTTCACCATCATCATCATCATAATCATCACTAGCGAAGCTTATGCCATCTGGGTTGGCTTTGTGAATTTTAGTTCTCTACTTTTCCTTCCTTAGACTAAATTCCCTATCATCCAACAACCTAACTTGTCGCGTCTAACTGCTTCCTTCAATGTCTTTGTAGGCCTTCCCTTTCTCTTGGTACTTTGTACCTGCAATGCTTCAGTTCTTTGCAGTGGGACCTGCACAAACCATCTAAAATGCCATTTCTTTCTTTTCTCTTGTATTGAAGCCACTCACAAATTTCTGTAATAAGTCCTTTTCTTGTTTAATCATTCCTTGTACTCGACACATCAATGTTCACATCCACATCTTGGCCACAGCCCACAGGAGCTATTTTTTTCCTTTTTTGTTTCTTTCTTCCTCACTGTAGAGAATGGAAGTTCTTCATATCATGTGCACTTAATAAGTACCATAATGGTTAGCCATCTCAACTGCTAACTCCACATGAACTCTCATACTCTCTATTCTTACCCTTTTTTTTTCCATCTTATCCATTTAGTCTCTTCTATGATTAACATCCATCTAATAAAATGTCTCTTTAATTGAAGTGGCACTCGACAATGGCACAGTACTGGTAGTTGATTGCCAGTAGAAAACAATTCTCCTCCTTACCTAGGCTTGGGACTGGCACATGATGGGCTACCAACATGTGGCAGGTTTCATCCAGTCTGATTGCATTCATGATTTGAAACATGAAGAAGTTTAGTACTGAATAAACCACAAAAACATTGGCATTTATTCTTTACAAAATTGGGTGAATTGTTACTAGTATTTGTTTCATAATGTGCGAGGCCTAACAGGGAGGGAATCCCCACAAAGACTTGATAGTAGTTAGAATTGACAGGTAGGGTGACAAAGAACACTGCCATAAGAATGGAGAAGTAGATCTCATGAAACCAACCCCAAATATATGGGATGATACTTCGAGATGACAACAATGGCATTGATGCTATGCCTGATGACAACAATGGCATTGATGCTATGCGTGACCGGAAATGCTCAAACATTTCCTTTTCTTCGTACCAAGTTGGACCCAAGGAAATGGGATTAGTTTAGGGCCTCTTTGGGGTAGCATGGTAAACCAAGTACAGGTGCAGACTTGTAAAGTTGATTGGTGGTTGAATGGGTGGTACGTTCTGTGTAAGGAGAAGGAACGAAATATGCAATGGACCATGATTCCTTATCCATCCTATGGGGAACTTGGAGAAAGAGAAGGTGAGAAGCACTTATTATAACAGAGAATTAAACCAGTGAATTAGTGGTATAGGCAAATACATTAGAATTTAATCAATTGGCACTTATCAAGAAAGAGTCCAATGGATCTTAAGTGGGAGATTTTCCTATGTTCTTGATTCTTGCATCACATTTATCAAATTGTGATTGGGCAAGTACTAATTTAAAGATTTTAAAATGTGCCATTATCTGCATCTCTCTCACATTTTTTCTCATAATCATTTCTTTGACTGATCATTTTGGTTAATGGTACTCTTGCATACAAGTTATCTCTCTTCAAATTTGAGACCGTATGATCTCCTGATTGTATTGAAGAAGCAAAGGTCCTGATTATCTCATAACATTTTGTACTATCAAGATTGCTTTTGATCCACTTTAGCATATTGGATCTGGTCTAGTTATAGCCTTCATGTGCAATTGAAAAGCTCTTGTGCGAGAAAAACAATTGCTCTTACCTGTGGACTCTGTTTTCATGTTGTTGACTGCTATGGGATCTGACAGATATGCTTCATCTCTTCTATCTTACCAGGAAGCTGAAATAACAGCATCTGTAAATTCAGCCTCATCCAGGAGTATAGATATTGCTCAGAAGAGAGGCTCCACAATTCTTAATCTTAAATGCACAGATGCTCAGGTTTTGAATACATACTTGAGTGACTTTTTATCCTTAAATCCTTCACTCTTTTATGTTGATTTCATAAAACTTTATATTTTGTTAATTTCTCCTTGACTTTAGACAGGGCTAATGGGAAAAGTTCTTCTTGAGTTCCAATCAACCAAGGGTGATGTCCTTCCCACTCACAAGGTGAAGACACTAATTAACTATTAACTAGATCTGGGAATTACTTGCCTGACTTTGAGACAAAAGGAATTTTATATTCTCAGCTTCTCATTAGCCCATAGGCTTGTATATATTTTGTATTCAGTAATTTTGTTTCCCTTGAAAAATAAGCCTACTGTTATCATGTGTCATTTCACATGGAGACTACCTGTCTGTATGCCAAATTTGGTATCAAGCACCAAGTATACAAGTATCCAATGGAAGCTCAGAATTCGTGTCTGATCCATGCAAAGGGATCAGCCATTGCCAGTTATTTTCCTTGTATATGAAGAATCTATTTGTTTCTTATAGGGTTGCTGACAAGCTTTTAGTTATGAGCCATTATTCCCGACTACTTGTAATGCCAAGCGTATCCATGTTAGAGCAATACAATACTCATATCGGTACTTGATGCTGCACTGATACTTCTGGTGTGCAAATTTAGTACATCCTACTTACCAAGCCCATTGTTTCATATATTTCTTTTAGTTCTCTTAATTTTCAACATAAAAAATACATTAGAAAGGAAGGTAAAGAATGATATTTTCATTAATTCAGAAATATTCTATAGAAAAACTATGACAGCCATATCATTCATGCCTAGTTTTCCAAAAGTGCAGAGGTGCATACCCAATCTTCATGTCTGTGCCAGTATCATTGTCCATATCTGGGTATCATAGGTTATAAGATATTTCTCTGTTTCTGATCTATTAATTCTCCCTTTCAATGGAAGACAAGACAAACTGATTTTTGATTTGTCGCTTGCAGTTTGGGCCACATGATGTAGTTGTTCTAAAGCCTAACAGGGCTGAGATAGGGTCTGCTTCCCTTGGGCAAGGTGTAGTTTATCGTCTAAAGGTATTTCCGTTCTCCTTTCTGCAAAATATATATGAAACAGAATTTTCCAGTAGCATAGTTAAGAGGTGCTAATTGTCGCAACTGTGAGGTTGCAGGTTTCATCGTGTTACCTATTAAAGAATGTCTTTTAATTTCATCATTTTTTGCCCAGTACTTTCCTTCTCTCATGGTAGGATCTTATATTTTCTTCTAATGGATATGGCTCCTTGATAATATTGAACAGGACACTTCAATTACTGTAGCATTTGATGATATTCCAGAAGATGGTTTAAACAGCCCATTGCGACTTGAAAAGGTTGCAAATGAGGTATTTGTCATCATCATGGTTTTTTTTTTCTGGCTAAAGATAATGTATTGATAAAAAGGCGTGCACATTAGGTACTAATCATTGTGTTTTTTGTTATTCTAGCCGATAAGTAGATCACGTGTAGACAAGCATCAACATCGCTTCCTCTAAATAAATTCTAAATACTTTTATTACTACTGTTCAGAATATGGCTCCCTGTCAAATAGATGTTTAGTCCAAGCATTGGGAATTCCTGATTTTGTTTAGTCCAATACCATACAAGATGTTAACACTAGTTCATTTAAACTTAGCAAATACCACTAGAGAGAGCCTACTGTGTAGATATTCATCAGAATTGCATAAAAAGAAGAGCAAAAGTATTGCTTTGTGCTATCAAATAGAAAAATATCTTGATGGTCTTTGAAGTCTTTATTTCCAACACAGCCAAAACTTAGTCATGCTTGGACTACCAGGATGTAGATTAACATCTTCACATGCTAAGATTGCAGTGCTAGCTCATGAAGCGAGTTGTGGTTTATCATGAAAACCCGAAATATGCTCATTGTTTGCTATATAGTTAGAAGTACCCTCAACATATCAAATCCATTTTAATTATCAACATCAACAGCTGAAGATATGTCACTGCTGTAGATGGTTTTCTTTCAAGAAAACAGCTAAGGGCTTGCAAAGTTAAATGTTTTGATCAGCATAATTTATCATGGGTTTTTCTTATTGACACTATTTAAGTGTCCATGTAGGTAACATATCGTAGGATGAAGGATGCCCTGATACAACTAAGCAAGGGTGTGCAGAAGGGACCTGCTGCAGATTTGATTCCTGTGCTGTTTGGGGAGAAATCACCATCTGTGTCAAAGAAACCCATGCCATTTACCCCATTTAACTTGAACCTCGATCACTCTCAGGTGTCTGAGTACTTGAACCCTTTCCTTTTCATATTCGCATGATGGACATAAATATACGTATATGTTAGATATATTATTTACGGCAGCCAGTCTCCTATTTATTCACTTGGATGCATGCAAATCATGGTGAACAATGGAAAAGTCTATGCCTGACCTGAGAGAGAGCAAAACTGAACACGAGGACAATTTGATCATCTTGACCCTTAAAATTTTCATACATGCATTGAAACCATCTCAAATATTTATTGAGTACTAACACTATATGATAGTTGTAAACTGAGACTTTCTTTGTTTCTTGCCTCTGTTGCTTGGTCTGATAACTATGGCTAAGGATCTAAAAGAATAGCATTGTTAATAGACTTGCTGCAGTCCTGGAGAGAAACTGTCTCTGTGGCGCAGTGCAAACATATAAAATATATTGTTTGTTGTTAGCACGTAGAAAGTATATCGGCACAAAGGCTTACTAAGAATGTTTACTTTGCTGTAGAAAGCTGCCATCTCAAAGGCACTTATGTCACAGAATGTATTTTTACTGCATGGGCCTCCGGGGACAGGAAAGACAACAACAGTGGTGGAAATCATCTTACAAGAAGTCAAGCGTGGATCTAAGATTCTTGCCTGTGCTGCATCCAATATTGCTGTTGACAATATTGTTGAAAGATTGTTTGCTTACAGGTTCTGCTGCATCATTGTTCAGGCAGAACTTATGTACCATGATTTATGTCATTGTCATTGAAAAGACATTTTTATTATGTTTAATTTATCAATTAGTTACAGCTTTGTGATCTGAGTCTTTTCTATTTCATTTGTAATTATTGTATTACTTATGTGCACATTTCCATTTTTGTAGGGTAAAGTTGGTTAGAGTGGGGCATCCTGCTCGATTACTTCCGCAAGTACTAGAAAGTGCACTTGATGCTCAGGCATGAAATATGTGTTGTATAATAATAAAATAATAATAGTGTAGTTATTATTTCTTATTCTACATTTCTTGATGTAGTGCTTTTTAATCAAGGATGGGTGAGTGAATTTCACAGCTACTGCTGCTACTGCTATGCCTAGTAATTATTTCCGCTACTACTGCCACCGCTACCACACTTTGCAACAAAAGAGCCCCTCACCAGTTTGCTTCACTATATCTATCTCTACATATTACAAGATAACAATATTCTGCACTCTGGGATGCAATCAGTTATACTCATTGGTTTTGGTCCAAAAATTTTAGCATTCCTTCCTAACCTCTGAATAAGGTTGGTCACGAAGTCTTGTGAGTAGGAATTATTAGGTTTCAAATTTCTGGACTTAAGAAATCCACAGTTTGAAGGAACAGCAGCCCACATGTGTGGAGTCCATCTCACATTGGTCCAGATCATTGATGGAGGATCCACAGAAGACTCCCAGATTGGATCCTATCTGTTTGTTGGTTATTTATCTCAATAATTTTTCTGTTTCTGTCCAGTAGTCTGTTTGTTGGCTTACCAATGGAAGGTTTATACTAAATAATCAACCAATATGCAGCCATGTTCGTGTCAGTTTTCACTAAATTTTTTTTTAGACTTATACGTATGGGATATGATATGTAAGACTTTTATATGTGAATTCCACATGTGAAATAAATTACCATCTTATGTTCAAAATGGAAAAAATTACATTACCATCTTTGTTTGGAAGTTCCATTTTCCTTTTTCCCTTTTTCTTTTTTTTTTTTTTTTGGCTAAGAGTTTGGAAGCTCCATTTTCACTCAAGTAATGCTGAACAGTTCTGATTACATTATGTAAAATCTTCCCATATCTCTAAATCTTTGAAATGTTTAAGACATGAAACTAAATGTTTTGGGGTTTACTGGGTCAATAAAAAATTTGACTTGTTCAGGTAAAAAATTTGGGTTTGGTGTCAACAATAGTTGTAAAAGATATAATGTGTAGGGATTTGATACCATGTCCTGTCTCAAGCATCATTTTAAGGAGCCTTCTAATCCAAGGCCGTGTGTAGTTGTTTCAGACCCTTTCAAGTGTAAAAATTTTTATATGAAAATGGCCTCATTAACTCACTATTTTCACACCTCATTTACACATGTGATGTGTAAATGAGCACAAACAAATGTGCATATGCATATATGTTACAAATGTAAATGGTTGCAATTAAATGACCCCTAAGCATTTTCTTGGATGTGGTTCAATAATATTCACTGCTGTACCACTGTTGGTGAGGGACTTGTGTGAGGGGGCGTGCGTGTGAGTGTAGTTACCAGAGCAATATACGTACATAAATATATATATAAAAAAGGGCGGCCCAGTGCACGAGGCCCCCGTATAGTGGGATCTGGGGAGGGCAAGATGTACGCAACCTTACCTTCATTTTGAAGAGGCTGTTTTCATGACTTGATATATTCACTGCTACTTTAAGCTAATTTTTTGGCCATGCAACCACTATCATCTCACTTCTGTGGCTAGCCAAGAATGCATGAAATCTTAGGATCTTGCAATCTAGATTTGTTTCATATCCTTGGTGGATTAGTCAAATTAGTAGTTTAGATTAGTAGACTCTGTACTCTCTACATGTTTAATTTTCTTTTTCTTTTTCCTGTTTTTAAATTGGTAACATTAAAATCTCATCAAATAAAAAATGGTGAGGGAAAAAATGTGCATAACAATTATACATATTTTGAGACTTAAGATCATATGATTCATGTTGTAACATTAATATACACTGTTACACCATTCTCTATCAACTTAAGCTTTTAGAGTTAGTGCTTGTTAACATGGTATCAGAGCAGGAGGTCAAGTATTCGAATCCTAGAGTTGTTGTGTCTTGTATTCTCCCACGGAGATTGTGATTCCTGTACGGAGTCCCTGTATTCTCCCATGGAGGGTGTAATTCCCATGAAAGAGCCAGCACATGCCCGGGGAAGGGGGGTGGTGTGGGGTGTTGTAATGTTGATATACATTGTTACATAGTTCTCTATCAACTTAAGCTTTTAGAGTAAGTGGTTGTTAACAATTCATTCTAATTGTGGTTATCTTAATTCTAACTCACATTTTATGTGCCTTTTTTCCCCTCCATATTCCTTACATTTATATTTGTAATTTTTTGTTTAATCAGGTTTTGCGTGGGGATAATAGTGGACTTGCAAATGATATTCGCAAGGAAATGAAGGTAACTTGTAACATTCACTTCAGCATCATTATCATTATCATTATTGTCCCAACTATGTTGGGGTCGGCTACCTGAATTTTGTTTTTCCATTCGGACCTATCTTAAGCCAAATCCTCAAATAAGTTAACTTCTTCGATCTGATTTTGTTACCATTATTCATGTCTTTTTCGACCTACCCCTTTTGCTTTGTGGGTCATCAATCTGCATAGCTAAACTTTTTCTTCCTGACGCCGTTGCTTGCCTACATTTAAAATTCTGAAACTATTTCAAATGGGTTTCTCTAATCTTATCACTTATTAATGTTACGCTTAAATGTTTTCGAAAGCATTTATTTCTAATTTTATCATTCCTAGTTTTTTCATAGAGCACACATCCGCTTCAACATTCTCATTTTTGTTTCATCCATTTTATGCATATCCTAGTTCTTGATTGGTCAACATATTGCGCCATAGGTTATAGTTGGTCTAATCACTATAGTGTAAAATTCTTCGTTCAATTTTGCTGCATTCATTTGTCCCAAAGCACTCCAAAAGCACGTCTCCACTTCAATCATCCCACATTTATCCTGTGTTCAACATCTTCATCAATCTCCACATCCTTACTAATTATCAGGCTAGGGTAATGGAATGAATCTCTTTGTGATATCTCCTGAACTTCAATTCTCACAGTGGTTTCAGCTCTTTGTATATGCCCACAAAAGTTACAATCCATTCATTTTGTCTTTGTACGACTTATTCTAAAGCCTTTCGATTCTAAAGTTTCTTGCCATCTCTCGAGTTTTGTATTTTCACCTACTTTTGATTTATCCACCAACACTATATCATCTGCAAATAACATATAGCAAATTACCTCTTGAATATGAGCAGTTGTAACATTCACATATCTTTCAATTACTTTCTTTTTTTTTATGCATTTGCTGTTCAATTTCAAAGTTTTCATACTTGATTCATTGGAAATTCTAGCTAGTCCATCTCATAAGCTCATGTGCATTTTTAATGACTTGCATGCACTATTTCATCAATGTCATTCCCCCCAAAACATACACAAGTATATGTGCGGGCGCATTCACACACACTTTTCTCTATTGTCACATGCTCATGTGACATGGGATGGACACATACATTTACAAGAGCTGCTGGATTTCTTTATTAAAATTTTGAATCTTTACTTCCATTTTCATCCTCTCTAAACCATACAATAGTTTTGAATCCCAATTTATGATATTAAAATGTATCTCTTGGGCTTCCTGTAAATCTCACTTTTTTTTTATAAAAAAAAAAATCTCACTATCTCACAAGCTTCTTTATAAAATGTGTGACACACATGGACATCCATTTCAAGAAATAGAAAACCTGTTCAATAAAGACATGCATGCATTTCTAAGCTTGGACTGAATTTGTCTGTGGTCATCTTGAAGTTTAATATCACTGAGTCGCTGACATCAGTAATTTTAGCTAATGCATGATTTGTACTTCTATATTAGGTTCTGAATGGGAAGCTTCTGAAATCGAAGGACAGAAACATGAAGAGGGACATCAGGAAGGAGCTTAGGACCCTTGCCAAAGAGGAACGTAAAAGGCAGCAGTTGGCTGTCACCGATGTCATAAAGAATGCTGATGTGGTTCTGACTACTTTGACTGGTGCATCCTCTCACAAACTGGAATCCACTACATTCGATCTGGTGATTATTGACGAAGCAGCTCAGGCACTTGAGGTCGCTTGTTGGATACCTCTGTTGAAGGTTCTAGACTTTCTATTTCTTCTGTTATTCGTACCATCGGATTTAATTTCCTGTTCCAAGTTGTTGGTGCCCAGTGGAACGTGAAGTTGTTGTGTGCTGTACCAAGTTTGGCATTTGCTTCTTTCCGTTGTGTGGCTTCTTGTCTCTTGTCATTGTGTCTATATTTCAATGGACATATATTTAGGTTTCTGTTAGTTTGTGTTAAAAAAAGAATTCTTCAAAAAGATACAGTTGCACCAGTCAATCCAATACAAGGCCTGGCTCCATTTTCTTTGGCTGAGTTTGTCTGAGTATTTAGGACTGAGGTTGGTTCTTTGTGAAAGCCATAAACCTGATGGTTAATCAGCATTGTCATGTGTCTGCCAAAAGGCCTTATCACTTTTCTTGATCGGAAAGGCCTAATATACTGCTGTGGTGTTATTTAAATTTTATTGAGCCTACTGATTAATGGTTTGAATTGGGTGCATCATGCATGGACCTTATTATTTTCTGGGCTTGGACAAGTCCTGTCACAGCATTCTCAGTCGTGCCCTAGTCTTTCCTAAGGTCAAAACTTGGGTAAGTTGCTTGCCTCCATCTTATGGGTGCACAGAAGCTATTGCTAGACGAAATATTGGATGTCACCAGACTGCCCATCCAGTAGATTGATTACACCTTTTGAAAGAGTGCTAAGTTTTAGTCTCTAAACACTGCTTTTAGTAGCATGCACATGTTGCAGGATTGCGTATTTTTGTTTTAATAAATTTCTGTGCATACAGGGTTTTTGTCTGATTGTCAACAATGGGAGTTAATCATAAGTCGCTAATTGCTCAATATTATTTAGTTATTAATAAAAATGCTCCTGTTTATTATCCTTTTTTGAGGCTTTAATTTTTTCAAGAAGCTAATAATAATTCCGTAGAAGTCATTGCTAAAGTAGGCAGTTTGTGATGCCTGTCATTCTGTACTCCCTTCTGAGGGAAGAAAATTCTGTTCTGATTTTGGGATTTCTTCTCCAACTGAAGTCAATATAATTCAAGAATTCTGCACTGAAACAACCACAGCCATCAGCAGCTGGTATTTTTGGCATATATAAGACCATTTCTGGCACATTTATCAGCATCTGATTTTGGAATTTGGAACCAACATTATTATTGTGTGTACACCACTAAAAGGAAAATAAAAAAGAAGATTGCAGGTTTACTAACAGTGTAGGCTTGTTTTTTTTGCTTGAGGTTTTTGCTTAGAATCAATCGCCTAACACATTGAATGAGGGTCCATGACATAGCACTGGCATGGATTATCACTGTCCCCTTTGATTGACCCAAGAAACCTGATTTAGGAAACTAAAATTAGGATAAATGAAAAGACCCATTGGCTGTAAATGGGTAAACTCTATAAAGTTGAACCCAGATGGACTTTGGCACGATATACAGCTCGATTAGTGGCCTTGGGAAATCGACAGGAATATGGTATTGATTATGAGGAGACTTTTGCTCTTGTAGCAAAGAAGACAACAGTTCGGACTGTCCTTGCTATTGCTACGTCTAAATCTTGGCCTTTATATCAAATGGATGTGAAGAATGCTTTTCTTCATGGGGACAAGGAGGAGGTTTATATGCATCTTCCTCAAGGATGCACTTATAATTCCAAAACCGATGTCGCAAAGCTATGTAGCTCTTTATATGGGCTTAAACAAGCACCTAATGGTTTCAAGTGAAACATTTGATAGAACTGTTAGGTGATAATAGTTTTCTCCATCTTAAGATGCTTATAGGATTGAGTTATCTTTCTTAGACTTGGGTTCAACCGTCATGGAACCCATGAATGGAGATTTTGTTTTAAAAGCAATGAAGTTGGTGCCAAGTGTGACCTGATGAATGGTTGGCACAAATTGAATGCATGGTTGATATCTATCAGGTTTTTAGTCATTCTCTCTAAATCTTTGATTAATTTGAAATTCCGTATCCTGAATCTTAATTTATTTTCACTCATTTTCAGTACACTAGTAGGTTGTCACAAGCTCTATCTATGTATGTGCTTTTGTAGGGATCAAGATGTATACTCGCAGGCGACCATCTTCAGCTCCCTCCAACTATACAGAGTGTAGATGCTGAGAAGAAGGGCCTAGGGAAAACCCTATTTGAACGCCTTGCCTCCCTTTATGGGGATGAAGTGATGGCAATGCTCACTGTCCAGTACCGTATGCATGAACTTATTATGAACTGGTCATCTAAAGAGCTATATGATAGTAAGGTGACTGTATATCTGTTTTCTACCTAAGAAAATGTTGTTTATCATATCTTTGAAATCATGAAATTTTTGTTGGCTGGACCTCAAAGTAGTCACCTCATTCCCAAATACCGTAATTTAAGTAATTCTTCCGAGCTGCTTGCAGATCCAAGCCCATCCAAGTGTTGCTGGGCATATGCTTTGTGATCTTCAAGCTGTAAAAAAGTCTTCTTCCACGGAATCAACTCTTATTCTAATTGACACAGCAGGGTATTTACTTCTATCTTAAACTTAGTAATAATTTGGGTATGATGATGAACCTATGTAGCTTAGCAGTTCAATGTTGCATACTTGGCAAGCATAATCGCCGTCCTTTTTTTTCTCTTTCTTTTATTTTTCTTAAGAATATTCTTCTTAGTTTTACACATCTAATTTTAGATGTGACATGGAAGAAAAGAAAGATGAAGAAGACAGCACATTGAATGAGGGTGAGGCTGCAGTTGCTATAGCTCACTCAAAGAGGCTTGTCGAGAGTGGTGTCTGTTCATCTGATATTGGAATTATCACCCCTTACGCTGCACAGGTCTAATTATCTCCCTTGTATCTTTTCCAGTGTGAAGAATTCTATATTCCATATAATATACATACACAGTAGGTATCCAATGCGTGCCTGGCTATTGGGCCCACCTGGGGCTCCACCTCGGGATAGGACAATTAACACCCCCCACACCTGTGTACGATGAGGAGGCTCAGATGATCATGTGCCCCCCTTGATCAAGGGCCCAAATTTTCACTTTCCAAATTGAGTGCACAGTCAATCCAATTGTCCAATCCATTCGAATGGGTGCTAAACCCATAGGATAGGTGCAATTCAAGCGGGTCCCTGTGTGTGGTCTATATAAATAAATGAATATGGAAAATCTTCCTGTGAGTGGATTTTTCCATCCCCCCCCCCACCCCCCCAAAAAAAAATCTCATATCTGGGGCCCACCAAGCAGCCAGTATGCACAGTGAGGCCATGCATGCTAAATAGGAATGTTCCCATATATATATATAGAGAGAGAGAGAGAGAGAGAGAGATTCCTATAATGTAACTTTGAGATAGTATGAACTGCAGGTTGTCTTACTAAAGGTGATGAGAAGCAAAGAAGACAAGCTAAAAGACGTAGAAATATCTACAGTTGATGGCTTCCAAGGTCGAGAGAAAGAAGCCATAATCATCTCCATGGTCCGATCTAACTCAAAGAATGAGGTATTCCTGAGGCCTACATTGATATTATTTGACGTCCATGGAGGCACTTGGATGTTTTTTTCTACTTAAATACTTGGGTAATTATCCCCAAATCTATGTCCTGGTAATATATCTTGTGGTTTGCTTATCATGTGCTTTTCAGGTGGGTTTTCTGAGCGACCGCAGGCGAATGAATGTTGCTGTGACACGTGCAAGGAGACAGTGCTGTCTTGTGTGTGATACTGAAACTGTAAGTCATGACAGTTTCTTGAAACGTTTGGTCGAGTATTTTGAGGAGCATGGTGAATATTTGAGTGCGTCAGAGTTTGGAAATGAATAGATGTTGACTAAAGAATTTTATATTACATTTGTTCAGTTTTTTGTGTGGGTGAGATGTAATTGAAATTCTCCGACCTTCTCAATGTCCTCAAGGCCTAAATAGTCTTACCCTGTGTAATTTGTTATAAATCTTGGCTTAATCGACCTTGTTCTTTTGGTAGAGGATCAACACACTATTTATGGAGGAATGCGTCTTTGTCAGCTGCTATCTAATACTTAGACCAGCTTTAGAGGGAAACACGGTTTGTTATACTTGTATCAGCAGACCAGCTTTAGAGGGAAACATGGTTTTTATCCTTGTATCAGCAGACCAGCTTTCGAGGGAAAAACAGTTAGTTATACTTGTATCAGCTCTTATTTATGTTTCAGGATGTCATTAGTGATTCATTGCATTGGAAATGGCTAGTCATCTCAAAACTTTGTGACTCTCTAGATGTTCCTAGTGTCACAATATAAAGACACATATGTCAGAAGAGAAGATATGTGAGCCAGAAAAGAAACAAAGCTAGTTATTACTTATTACTATCTCTACCAAAAGTAGCTGACATTTTAGAGACCCCATGCAGTATCAGAGAAGCTTAACATGGAAAGAAACTGAAACCTCTTCTTCATTTCCTAGATGGATCTACTGTGAAAATGGAACTCTGTTGCAAAGAGTTCACTTCTATTGTGAAATTATCCTAGCTAAAACTAGAAATCCCATAGAGAGGCAGGGAAACTCAGTTCTTCATGTATGTAGTCAACTTGGTAGCCACTGTCTAATGGTCCTGGATGATCCTCCATGCCTTGCATCTCTATCAATGCATCCCAATCGAATGTTTGCTGACTGAAGCCTTCGATGAATCCTATCGGTTCATCATTCTCATGTGAAGGCTCCAATGTAGATGTAGATAAATCGGTGCTGTCAGATACATTCTCTTCTTTCACCAGACCCAACTGCTGAAGAAATTCCTTAAGATCAATCTGAGGCCTCTCTTCATGATCCACTGGAATCTTTTCAGTGTAAAAATCTACATCTTCTAGTATACTTACTGGATTTTCGAGTTGGGTTTTGGCATCGGCATCTGAAAATTGAGGTTTCAAATCATGTGTAGTAGTAGATTGGGATTTCAAGCCCTGTGAAGTAGAAGATCGGCTGTGGCCATCATTGTTCTTCAGCTCTTGGAGCTTCTGATGTATGACATGGACATTGTGCTGGGCATTTAAATTAAGCAAACCACACGATGGGAACATTGAAATGAAATTTTTGGAAGGAAACCATTTGAACCTCTGAGATTTGTTTGGAGATTCAAAGCTGGATCGGAGATGGGGTAGGTTGAGATATGCTTCTGGTCCATACAACCTTCTTGCAGCTTCATCGTAGGCCATTGCCGCTTCTTCGGCGGTGGCAAAAGAACCCAACCAGAGCCTTGTTCTCTTCTTGGGTTCTCTTATTTCAGCCACCCATTTGCCCCATGTTCTCTGTCTGACTCCTCTATATTCGCACGAAGCATTTTGAGGGCCTCCTTTTCCTCTCGTAGGGCCTTTCTTCCATGGCTTCATTGGACTTCTTTTGCTGTTTTCCATGTGGGTTTGCTTTGGAGGAAAGGCAAAAAGTAGAAGAGAGGGAGAGAGGCTTCTGGGTTGTGTGAATTGTGGGAAGATGGAATGAGAAGGCGCGGGATATGTAGAGAGTGAGTAGTGCACTTTGGTTTAAATGTAGTCACGTTTGTGGGAGTTTTGAAGCTCATGTGACCGTTAACCATTGGAGAAACTTTCAAATCTATTTGAGATATTTGAGTTTGGCTTTTCATTTTTATCATGATTTGTGAGAGTCAAAGGCCACTTTTTTTTTTGGTAATGGGTATGTTTATGTTCATCTCATAAATTTTCTTTCTTCATTATTAAATCTAAGTTTCTTATGTCCATGCATGTGTTATGCGAGTATATGCCTATGTTATATATTTATCTTTTATAAAGTTGACAGGTTTTCATGGGTACTTGATAGAAAGAGATTAGGATCCAAAGGGTTCCTAGAATTTCATTTTTCTTGTGATGTTGAGCTGTCACCAATGGGGGAACATGCAGTCATTCTAAAAGCTGGGTCATTGTTAGAACCAATCAAGGCTTGTAAATTTCTTCCAGTCCACTTCTCACGGGCTTAGTTAAAGTCAAACAAAATCAGATAATTTTAACCATCTAAACATCACCCAACAACATCGGCGATCATTAGTGGGTCCCACCTGCAGGTGGGGCCCATTTCTTGATATTGGAAGTTGATTTGAGTCCGGGACATGTTTGGAGAGTCATTAAAGAAGGGAATGAACAGTGGGAGCGTGACTGGCACATGAGAGTAATGTCACTTGGTTTTAATTAGTAGATTGGCAAAGGAATTTAAGAAACCCACCTCACAAACATTTTTCATTTTCACGAGAGCTCCTTGGTCACATGTTTTATTACTTTCTTCACATGTTTTTCTGCCATGGTAGACCTGATTCTCGAGACACCCATCACCTTTATCCCATGGATTTGGATTCCCATGGACTCTCTCTCTCTCTCTCTCTCTCTCTCTCTCTCTCTTCCCTGGATTTGGATCCCATGGACTCTCTCTCTCTCTCTCTCTCTCTCTCTCTCTCTCTCCTTTTTAACGGGGTTGTCAATTGACTGGACTCGTTTGGCCGCAGTCTAGGCTTTAGTAACTATTTCTGGGACCGTTTCCATGCCAGGTCTGATTCGGGCTAGGCTTTAATAACTATTTCTAGGATTACTAGAGGCCTGAATTTGCCTGATATAGGATCAAGCCGGATGAGGGCCCAACTTAATAAAAGTTGGAACAGGGCTTGGCTCGCTAAAGGTTTAGAACTAGCGTATCAGAAGTCGAAAAGTCGTGGATTTGAAAACTTTTTTTTTTTTTTGGGATGCGAGAGCAAGTAAGATTTGGATCTGGATCCGAGCATGTAGGATCTGAAACATTCAGATTTGGATCCTGATCATTATATGTTTCAACTGGATCAAGATCCAAGGCTATTATATCCACATATTTAAAATATAAGTTTTTAAGGGCCTACAAAGCTTAGGTGATATTAACATTTGAGGATCTACTTAACTTTAATCATTTACCATTTAATAGTGCCAATTGTATATTTAAAAAAAATTTATTTTGAAGCCCTTCAATCTAATTAAACTAAGGCATATCTAATTAGACTAAGGCATTGGATGTCCTAATTCAGATTCCTACCACAACTGGATCTGGTTTTTTTTATTTTTTTATGTTTTTTAATTTGTTGACGGTTCTGGATACGACACATAAGTTTTGTGACAGATCCGGATCCGGTCCGAGTCCACATGTATAAAGATGGGTTGGGTCTGGAACCACCCAAATCTGACATTGGGCCTGCGAAGAGTCCAAATCCAGTGCTTTGATTTGGGCCTAAGCAGGCCAATTTCTAAGGTCACACTTCCCTGTGCTGATACAAAGAAACCATAGAATATCGTAAGGATCTTAGGAGAGTGATCAGAACCAGTGAATAAGTGGGGATAATCCGTGGGTCAAAGCATCCCCATTCAGAATATTAGCAGTGTTGGGTCCTGAGCCTCAGACCAGACCTTCAATTACAATACATGCGAGGCCTGCCATTGGTATGACACTGTGAATATGGTTAGGCCCAAATTGGATGGTAACTGCTCAAGAATATCACATATTGAGGATGAGTTGAAGGTTTTAATCCTTTGATCGGTGGCCTATAAAAATCCAGATTTTTTTAACCAATCTTCTACTTAAACAAATTTATTCAAATTTTGTCCCCACCTACAATGGGCAGCAATTCAACGGTTCGAGATGATTACCGAAACATGGACCTTGGAGTGTATAAAACAGATGCTCAAAAAAAAAAAAAAAAAAAAAAAAAAAAAAACTAGAAGCAGGCAGTAGCCTTTGAATTTAGAGTGCTTATGATCATTTCCTTTCTGTGACCCACCATTGGTTATGTTCCTCTTCCTGATGAGTTCTTTTTTTTTTTTTATATTCGCTTCTTCCTTTGATCATTTAGATGGACCTAATTACCTTTGGGCCCCTTTCCCTATACCTTGTTTTGGATTTTCAGAATTCAGAATAATAGAGACTTAAATGAAGGTGTATTAGAGAGGCTGATGAGTAATGGGTACAAGATAAGAGATGTAGAGGAGACTAAAATTTCTCGAATTGAGATTATTTTATACCCCCTGCAACTTCGTCTTCAACGTTTCAAGAGGAAATAAACTGTCCACAAGACAGGGGAAAGACATCAATTTTCTAATAATCACTTGGTGGAGATGACACTGAAAACATGAAGGAAAGACATCAAATTGCAAATAAAAATTTTAACCATCTATAACAGAACATTTTTTTTTCTATTTTCTTGTAATTCTAATTTATTTTAAGAATAAAATCCTAATTTTCTTTTCCTTTTCAATATTAATAAAATGTTTTTAAAGTTTAAAGTCTAAACATTAAATTTAGGCTACTTCTCATTCATTTCTATGTTAACAACTATCACGTGCCACAGGTCTAAAAGCTAGAGACCGGAACCATTTGAGCATTTGATATCTCATGTTCCCCTCATTTGAGTAGAAAGGTTTTCGATAGAGCACCCCTTTTAATTGTCATGCATCAAGTAGGTCGATTGAAAGAGACTGTGGCGGCTCTATAAATTTTTATCATGGTAGTAAAAAAGAAACGTAAATTCTATAAATTCTATTAAAAATATATATATAAGGAAATCTAACATATTTATATTAAAAAATTATGCTTAAGCCCTTAAGAGTAGTTACCATTTTTTTTTAGGGTTGTCAAAATCTATCTTAATAAAATAAAAATAAAAAATTGTATTGACTTTTTTCAGTTGACCACCCTAGACTCTATGTGCAACACCAAAGAGACATCTTTTTTAGAAAAACCAACTGGGCACTTTATGGTCAAGCCCATGCTTATAATATGAATATGGTAACGCACTAGCATACCATGAGCAGTTGGTGATACAGAAGGGTCGATGGGCCGAATGTGGTGGGTCTCATGCATATGTAGACAAAGGGTGGACTGAGCACGTGAATTGCTTACGGTGGATTCCATCTAGATAAAGATAAAGATGTGTAGAATAGTCGGATAGTGAGTCCCATACATCAGTAATTGGATGGATTGTGGCATCCTTCATCTAGTAGTTCGATACAACAGGTTTTTGATCAATATTTAATCTAGTCAGCCCGATGTAGATGGTTGAGTGGGCCCCATGTATATAATATAAAATAGGTATAATCTCTTAAATCTGGCATGTCCCACTTAAATCTGTATATATAGGCTGATGGGAGGACATGAATCTAGTAGGTCTCACCTAGATGAATGAATCGGCTGGGGCATGTGAGGTCCACATGTCCCGGTACTTGGTCGGATTAACCAATAGTTTGATATTTTATTTATGGTCACATGTATGGTTAGTGGGATGTGTTAGATCTAGCAGGTCCTACATAATGGGTTAATAAGTAAGACACGAATCCCATAGTTTCATCCGGATTGGTTCAGTTAGGTCAACTGAGGCCCGCCTAAAAGTAAAACAACTCAATAGTCGAATGGCTGATTTCATGAGTCTGTTTGACACAATATGGTTGGTTAGGCGGATGTCTTAGATATAGTAGGTCCAAAATAGTGTAGGACGGTAGAATTATCCATTCAAAAGGCTTAAATATATCCCGCATGTAGCCAAATATTGCTACAGACATTGAGATTGTGAATATTAACTCCACCTATAATCCTTGCTTAACGAGAAGACTGTCAGTTAGCCCCTTTTTTTTTTCATAATGAGGGAGATTATGAGGTTATCTCCCACCTAGCACAGTCCAGGAGGCAGGGACTAGCCATTGGCCCTAAGGCCGAGCCATTGAAAACTAATGCCATGCATCATGTAAAACTACAACAGGTGGCCAATGAGGATAGGAGGGTAAGTGTGGAACACAAGACCTCCTCCTTTTATGATGGAGAGATTTTTCGACCAAGTTAGTAGCTTTTCATGGTGAATAGGAATGACAGTAACCTTTTGTAATTTTGTACTCTTTAATTTCAAACGTCTTATTATTTTATATTTTTTTATTATATCTTTAATTTTATTCCACTTTACCTTTCACACAGTGTTGACGATTTCTCCTAAACTAACGCTTAAAATTATCTAATGAACTATAGATGGAGTCTGTGGTTTATCAAAACGGAAGTCCTCTACTTTAACCCATACTTCACGAGAATGATTTTAAATATCTAGAAATAGAAAATTGTTACATAGTTATAAATTTATAATAAAAGGAGCAGCCCGCAGCCACAATTCCTCTAGCAGATATTACCCTAGTCCCATAACAAATTGACGTCGGTAGAGCCCACAAACAAAGTGCGCAAATCTTCATCATTGTAGGCAATATTGTTCTCAACAATAAAATGAATCAACTAGTTTTTACTTCACATTTCACCTTATTACATGAGAAAAAACCATAAGCGCGCACTCACACTTGACTCAAAAAGATCACACTAGACTCGAAAGCTTCCCGGTAGTAACAAAATCTCATCATTTAGTGCTTTCCACCTTCTTAAGAAGAATTGTGTAAATAAGATTTAGCGATCCGACCATTGGCGCCGTTGGGAAAGAAACCACCAGCAACACCGGCAGTGCCTTTTCCATATAGGATCCTTAGTATCTCCCTTGGCGCCCTCTGGAAACAGAGGGCGTTACTATTCTCTGCAAGCAAATTCCCAAGATGATGCTTCCCTTCTGCACTAGTCATTACCGAAGAAGCAGCGATAATGCCTTCGTCTTTATTGCCAGTGCGCCCCAACTCATTCCTTAGCTCCGAAATTCGGTTTGTGAATTCTGCCACCGTGACTCCATATGGTTCGACCTTCAATGATGCATGCTCATAGAGCAATGCTCTAATGACGGCATCTTGAGCAGATTGCACCCCAAGGAGGCCACCACAAAGCTACAAGTTCATCCAACTTTAAAGTTTAGAGACTTACATTGATGACTTCCTTTTTGTGCATGATCTCAAAATATCAGTTGCACACTCATTAAGAGTTTATTTTTATTTTTATTTTTTTAGTTTTTGTTTCAATTCTTGGAAGAGAGATCAAATGTTTGTTATATAATCAAAATTAACAATTGGCATGATTACTATGTTACTATGTTGTTTTCTTACATGGGATTTTGCAAAAAATGGAGAGAGAGAGAGAGAGAGAGAGAGAGAGAGAGAGAGAGATTCCTACCCTCCTAGAAACAGGGCTTTGGAGGTGAGGATTGAGACCTTCATATGCAGTGAGGGCAACATAAGGAAGAAGGTAGGAGGCAAGAAGGAAGTTGATGCTATTAGCATATGGATTGAAAGATGGTTCCAAGCTGTGTCCAAATGCCTTATCCATCAACTTAGAGAAGCAGGTCGGGCTCAGATCCATCAATGGCCTTGGAAATCCCTCAACGTTCTTCTTCAGCGCCCTGTTTAAGCACAACCGTCGAGATAAATTACAAACACAATCAATACAAGAAATGAAACTCTCTTTTGAACATAGTAAGCAAGTGTCCTAAAATTCAGTTTAAGTAGGTTCGGATCCATAAAGTATAGCCCACGTCATATCTGACCCATTAACTAAATGGGTCAAATTCACCAATCTGCGAACTCGGGTGGATCAACCCAGACCTACCAATTCCTAAGTTGAATCAGGTTACGTGGATTTAGCCGTAGTTCTGCCACCCATATTTATGAGAATGGACCATGCAAAAGCTGAGTTTATACCACAGCAAGAAGCCTATCAACCAGTTGCTGAGCATGTGTAATGCTACAGACATGGCATGCAAAATTCACCTAATGTGGCCAACTTCCTGGTACGCAAACTGTGCGATGATATCAGCGGTGAGTGCATCAAGGTTGGCCTTTCTCGCGCCAATAGGAGCTGGCCCACCCATGGTTAGGTTGGATGCAAGATGATCCAGACCCTGTCCCAAAGCTCCCCAAAGGAAGAACTCAGCTTGCAAGAACTCCAAGTTCAATGGAAACTCAAGCAGATCCATATCGTTTTCGGACATGGATATCCCATGTCGACCTCTTATCAAGGGGAAGGAATTCTCTAATTCAATCTCAGAGAGATCCGCAACAGAAGAAGAAGAAGTAGGAATGTAGAAGGAGATGAGAAGAAGAGAGACAGAGAGAGTAGTGAAGAAAGTAGAGGCAGCCATAGCTTCTTTTGCTTTCTTGATGATTCTTCTCATACGGGTTGGGCCGCTGGGGTCTTTTTATACTGTTGTTGGACAGGTATTATGCCCCATGCGTTTGATGGGGAGATGCGGGTTTTGATCATACGTGTTAAAAAGTCAGCGAATTTAGCTTGTTGCTGTTGTTGATTGGGCTGGGGAGACTTGGACGTGGTAAGTTCGGATTTTCCTGATTTTTGTGGGCAGCAGTTGTGTTGACTGTTGTATCTGGTCAATGAAGAGGAGCCCTTAAAGTATGGGCATTGTGGATGTAGCATAAAATTATAAAAGTGAGAATAATAGATTAGCAATGATTTGCCGAACATATTATAACCTACTGTTTCTTCAGTTTTCACATGTGCAGAATCCTTATCCTATAGGTAGGGTTGCAAATGAGTTCCCGATTCTCCAATTACCAAGAGGTTTTGATCGGTTAGTAACTGTGTTTGAGTTTTTACTTAGGTCCCTTTCTGGATCCCTTTGTTGGACCCATGGCCTAAATGGTTTTGAGTTTTGTTTCACCTTGGTTTTGACCTGTGGACTCAAGACCCGACATATTAATTCAATTTTTTTTAAGAATCTTTTTTAAAAATTAGTTTTTCTCTAAAGCATTTTCTATTCAGGTCCAAACTCAGACCCAAACTTACCCCATACATGGAACCAATTCCACTTATAGTTTCATTTTCTCATTAATAGTTCCAGTTCCAAAACCAGGAAACTAGTTCCGAGCCCATAATGCATTGTGCAAAATCCTAGTCCTACAATTACAAGTATATCCGATAAGTAGGGTTGCAAATTGATCCCCGATTCTCCGAGTATCCAGCGGTTAGTAACTGGACTTGGGTCCTTATTTAGTTCTTCATAACTAAATGGGTCTAGGTCTAGATCTTATTTTTGGACCCATGACCTAAATGATTTTAGATCTAGTTCCACCTTGGTTCCAGTCTGTAAACTTGAGACCTGACATATTAAATCAATTTTTTTGAGAATTTTTCTTAGAAGTTTTGTTTTTATCAAAATAATTCTTTACACAAATCCTAACCCAGAACTGAACCCATCCCATACACGCATTAGATTCCGATTCTTTCCCATTTTCTCATTAACGATTCCAATTTCGAAATGAGGAAACCGGCTCTGGTTACGGGTCTATTTTTTCAGTAACAATTCTAGTGAACCCAAACCAAAACCGAAGTGAGATGTTACTTTAATATAGAATAAATAAAAAAGAGTCAAATCGAAAGTACCACATTTCAAAAAAAATTTTCAAAAGTACCACATTTCAAAAAAAATTTCCAACTTCTACACAAAAAAGTAATACAAAAAACTTTTTACACTACACCAAAAATATAGTTTAGGAACGAATTATGGGCTCGGTTTTGGGCCTTTCCTAAAATGAAACGGATTTGATCCGTTCTGCACGAGGCCCGTTTGATGCTTTTTCGCAAAAGGCATGAGGCCCGTTCTCTACTCTTTCCTCAGCCGTTCCAAAGCTAGGCTTATACTCTTTCCTCATCCTTTGGCACAGATCTCCTATTCCCAAATCCAACATTTCCCGATCTTCTGCTCTGATCTTCTTCCTGATCTTCTTCCTCAACCGTTCCTATAATATATATATAGTGAGGTGTTATTATATATATATATATATAGTGAGGTTATTCCGTTATTATATCTCTGTTGCTGTTGTTTTTTTTTTTTTGAATTTTATTTTTTTTCCATTTATTTTTCTTGCTGTTTATGTTGGAGTTTTAATCATCTGATGTATGGATGCTGTTAAATTCCTTTCTCCATTCTGCTGATATTACTGACTGCGCCAAACTTGTCTCAAGGTGCGAGTCGACTCATTAGTTATTGAGGCCATGAGATGGAGTCTCCTTTCAAATCTAAGTAACATTAACTTGGAAGTGGACTCTTTGGAAAGACCATGGTTGGTTAAAAATCATGTAATCATTTGATCTTCACCATCTCTATGCCTTTTATGGGGCCCCATGACCTTGATGCCCCCTGTTTTTCTGTTTTATGTACCTTTACTTTTCCAATTTATAGATCTTTTTACTACCAACGAGTTCCATCTATCTTTCTCCAAAAAGAAAAACAATAAGTGAGCTTTAAATGAATTGTGGGATTTTATCAATGATGACAGGTCTGGGACTTAATAAAGTTAGCAGACTACCTTACAGAGAGGAACGACATTGATCCTTCTAGGATAGGAATTACTGGCGAATCTCTGGGAGGTTGGACTAGCTACACTTAGAACAGCTTGCTGTTAAATATATTATGTTAATACTTGCAGTTAAATATATCCATTCATGTGGCAATCCTGTGATGCAGGAATGCATGTGTGGTTTGGTGCTGCTATGGATGAACGGTATGCAGTGGTGGCCCCTATAATTGGTATTTAGGTCTGCAAGCTAAAATTTATTGTGATCTCCATGTATGGTTAAAAGACTTATCAAACTCTGCTACCAACATGTCAGGGATTTAGATGGGCAATAGACAATGATAAATGGCAGGCCCGGGTCAACAGTATAAAACCCATGTTTGAAGGTGAGCTTGTAAATATCAGTCTAAGTTTTACGTTTATTTAATCTCGCTCAACTGCTACGCAAGACTCATGACTTCCTGCAGTAAGCTTTCATATGCTCTTTTATAGATTTTACCTAATTCAGCTGCTATACTTAGAATGAACAATGTTATGCGAACTATAGGCATTTGTCAGATTTGTACATAGGGAGAGTTCCAGATAAACCGGACAAGTGTGAAATGCCTATGTGTTTTTGTGTTATTTTAATGGCCTCGTTTTCCACATATTCAAATTCTATATGGGATTTGGGCCCCTATCGTAGCCTTTTCTTCTCTAAGAAGAATTAGCTGAATCCTGAAATTTTGAATGGAATTAATGAATAGTTGGAACCTAGGACAAAGGCAGAATGGAATGTTTATACACACCTGTTCATTTATTCCAAAGTTGTGTTCTCATGCTGCTTAGAACAGGCCCAAATCTTGTATCGTACCTGACCTGCAGTAAACAGCCACTCTTTACACATAAGAGCTATATATGTGGCATGTAAGCCTTGATGGCTGTAAGTAAGCTTCTTGACAATGTCTTGCAGAACCACATTCTTGCCTTTCCCGATATCGTTGTATCAGAAGTTAACGCAAAAGTAATAGTAAAGGTGTATAGAATTTAGTGAAGCTCATAAATGTAGATAGTTTACTTTCTTTTAATAAAACTTAGCTACCATTCAAGAATAAAAGGAAAAAAGAATACTGCCTAATTCATAATAGCTCTCTCTTGGTTGCGGAAGCACGGATTCATTTAGGTAAGAGCTCAATAGACAAAGATGGCATGGAAAAGGTCAGTATCACTGTTTTCATGGTTTCTCTTTGGATTTTATATCTTGGAAGGGAATTTTATCAGCAGTTATCTCATTAAGCTTGAATTGTATGATCCATTTCATTTTTTTTATCATTCATATATATGATTAGCAGAAACAAAATTGATTGGAAATTTATTGTACATATCGGCATATACTTTTGATCTTCAATTAACCTGGCTTCTGTTCATCTCTCAACTATTAACCTCTTTGCCTCATGATTAATTTATCTTTTTTCGATGGAGAACCTTATGAGGTGAATTTTTCTCTTCTATGTTGCCTGTCCAATCAGGTTTGGGATAAGATAGCACCTGGTCTAGCCTCCCAGTTCGATTCACCTTATACCATTCCAATCAAATGATTGGAATTTAAGAAAATCTATGATATTATTGTAATAATTATTTTTTTCAATGCTTCTTTTGCTATGATGTGTAATTTGATCCTATTAAGTGTGTTTTTGGAGATCTTTCGTCCTATTGTGAGAATTGTGGATTTTAGAAAGGATTGATTAAGAAAGGAGGAGAATTAGAGAGTGGAAAAAGAAAATTCTAAGTTTAGAGGTTTGCATTCAGCATTCATGTTTGATTTTGCAAACTCTGGAACCCATTCCCTCTTTCCCCTCTCGACTTCCTTCCTCTCCCAAAACCCCTCTCGTCGTCTTCTGTTCTCTCAAGGTTTAACCCCCCCTCTCTCTCTCTAATGTGTCTGCTAATGTGAATGAATGAATGTTTTGTATGAATGGTTTTTCTCTTGCAAGAGAATCTAGGGCATTTGAAACAGAACTCTGCTTCAACCTAGATATTGCAACTAACAATACCTTACCCATTGCTCTTTTGTGTAACAAAAGAACTTCCTACAGAAGTATACTATCCAGATGTGATTATCATTGCTTTTTGGAACCTAACCAATTTCCATTTAATATTCATCTTCACTGTTTTGGGTCCTCATGCAGGACCTAGTAGCAGTTCCCATGGATGAGGCTATGCCTTCACTATTGAGCCACTCATTCAGTAGTTATATGTCTAGACTTGAATATCCATTATTTGCACATAAATCCCTTCAAATATTTGATAATTGACTTGTGACTATTGGATGCATGCATGAACTGATTATTGCCCTTAATACGGTAATAATAGTTGTGCTAAACTAGAAGCAACTAATGTTTTGTTGGAGTTATATTCAACTTCTTCAGACTTGGGATTACTCCATACTCATATGACCATATTTCCCTTGATTTAAGTGAAATAAAAATAATTGTAGTTTTAATTAGGCTTTTTTTTTTTTTTTGGTTTTTGCCTTCTCTTTCTCTCTTTGAATTTTTAGAAAAGCTGTTTTTCTTCAATCTGTTTTAGTTTGTAGTATGCAGATTGAAGGAGAAGAAGCGCAGCATATTGCCAAACGACGCCTTGAACGTGAAAGAGGCCGGAAAGATGCAACTGCTGATATGTCAGAAGACTTTTCAAAAAGGGAGAAGGGGGATGGTGTCAGTGACATTTCAGCTCATGGCAGCAACATTAAGAGCAGATTGCCTAGAATTACTTCTGTTGAAGGAATTGAGGCCTGGGCTAGTCAACGCAAGAATAAGAAATTGTACATAGTGCTGATAAGGTAAGCAACTGAATTTCTGACTCCTAAAATTTATTGTTTCATTCCAACAGTAGTCTAGAATAAACTCTATTGGCTATCACTTGTTTTTTTTTTTTTAACTGAATGGATGGTTGTCACATTTTAAGAACGTGTTTAGAACCTAAAATAAAATTCCTGTGTAAATATTCAAAAATAAAAATCCTGTGTAAGTATTCTTTGATGGCCAATTGGACAAGGCCAAATAGTTGTCAAGGCATTCACCTTATTGCATGTGTGGCAGCTTTTCCACTGAAAATGAATAAAAAGTGGAAAAAATTTTCTGGTGTTTAAAATTCTATGTTTGGTATGGTTGCTTTTCCTTGAGAAATGTCTGAAAAATGATCTTTACTTTTTTGCGATCCCACGGGAAACCATTTCTGATGGGGGAGGTCGGAAAAGGTATTCCATAGAAAATGATTATTTTCTTTTCGCGGAAATGGTTTCCGTTGCACTGCACAACGAATGTGCCTTTAGGGCATGTTTTGGTAACATGTGAGAAGTCTGCAGATTTGAGAATTCCTAATTGTAGTAGATTTAAGGATTCCTCACCAACGATTTCTACGGCGGAGGATTTCACATCAATATCAATGCATATCAGTGCTTAAAGTTGAGAAAAAATGTTGATGCGTTAAGTCTGCTAAACTGAGTGGTCAGGAGTCCATGAGTTTTTAGTTGTCAAACATGATCTTAATCTGTCTAGGACTACAGGCAGACATACACACACATCACAAAAGGATGGAAGATATATTCCTTTAACCAAGTTTCATGTTTGCCAAACAAACTCTGTTGAAAAAATTGCCTATAGCTTGCACTGTATTGCTTTATCCAATTCAAGTAAGCCCCAAAGGAATGAACTATCAATGACATTTGTGTCAGCAGGTGATGTCAATCATGGCAGGTCCACTTTGTGGAGACTAGGGGCTGTAGCTTGAAGCATCTGTTGTGTGACATTCTCACTTTATTTTGCCAATTTATCTACCGGGATACTTCACCTATGCCTTGCTTTTATTTAAAGTTTACTTCTTGACATTTTCTCTTGAACCATACAGCCGTACACATTACTTCTGCCCGGACTTTTTCCTATGGTTTCTTTGTTAGCTCACTCTGACATTGTCTTGTGACCAAGCAACTTCTACCCGTAAAGATCTTTCTTGTTCTACTGTTCTCCCAAATTCTGGAGCTGCAGACCTCTGGTCCAATGAGACAATTCACCTTCAATGGACTGAGGGTTACAGTTGTTATTGTTGTTGTTATTATTTAGGACAAAAAGGAAAGAATTGTTTTTTTTTTTCCTTAACATTTTCAAGCCCAAAAGAGGACACAAGAAATTTTGTTAGATGGAAGTCACCCCTAGGATTTCCTTGCACAAGCGGTCTAATGTTCCACCAACCCGCTTCTTTTCTAGTTTGATAACTTTTCATTTGATATAAAGGTTTGAAAGGCAAATGGATTGGTGATATTTTTTTGCATTTTACCAATTATCGCATTCTTCAATTAGAAATTGTGAATACATTTATCTCTCATTTCCCATTAGTTGTAGTAGTTTTTCTTTGGCTTCTGTTTCATGCTACTGCCCAATATTATGTCATTCATACATCATTGTCATGATAATGTGAGCTGCAAATATTTGGTATCGTACAGCTTGTAATTTAAATCCTTGTTTGGTAATTTATCATGTCTTTTGTCTGTTGTGCTTTTTAATTGCAACTGAAAGGCCTGCTTCACCAGTTGTTGGCTATCTATTTATGAAACAGCTTACAGGATGAGATGTTTCAGAAGTTCAATTTTGATACTGAGTGGGCTGTGAAGCTTATATCAAGGATTACAAATGATGAAGGTATAACAATAGAGCGTAGTGTTGTTGTGAATAATACCCATGTTTATTTTCTTTGCATTACAATATTTTATAAAGTTTCAGGTTTTCAATTTTTGTTGACATTGGTCTCTCATGTTTAGGTTCCATGCTTTGGCCAAGTTTGATGAAGTGAAAAGAAGCTACAAGAAGCGATTAGCCGATCACAACCGCCGAAGGAGAAAGCCCCAACCAAGAACAACATCAGATCCACCAGCTAGAAAGACACCACAAATTTGTATAGAGAAAAACCTTGAAACAGAAAAAACAAAAGGTTTGTTTGTAATTACCTATCTTTCTATAATTTTCAATACACAGTCCTTTGTCTTATTGAATTCTCCTTTTTCTTATTGAATTCTCTGATCTTCTAACAGCATCTTCATATGCCTTGCTGATGACAAGAGACCACAAGGCTAGCAATCAAGAAGAATTGCAGTTTGGGCAAAAGGAAGCAGTTACCCAACTACAAAAAGGGCCATCTCTATCTCTCAGCAGCGCTGAATTGGTTGAAAAATGCTCAGAATTACAATTGACATACACCCACCAACCATTTTCTTCCCCTTCTTCCTTCTTTGATAGAGAATTTGTATCCCCATCTTCTTGTATGATGGATAGCCATCAATAGCAACCAGAAGAATTTTAATGATTGTCACCATAATAGCAACTTGTGGCCTGAAATTATTGAATGTAACATAAATTTTTAATTATTGTGTTAAAAAAGAATTTTAATGATTGCATTCATATGAATGTGAATACCACAATTATTCTATTTTATTTTTAAATATGTGATTAGTAGTGGTTTAAAAAACTTATGATTTAAAAAAAATATTATTAAAACTGTTTCAAAGAAATTAAAAACAATGGCAAGAAAATATTAAGGAATAATTTGGAATGGTTCAAAACCATTCCAGAATGGTTTTGAACCGTTCCAAAATTTCTACGACACCCATTTTTGGAAAGGTTTGAAATCATTTTAGATTCATTTAGGAACAGTTTTAAATCATTTCAGATGGACATTTTTGGTGTAGTGTCATACCACCAAAAAATATCCACTTTTAACATCAAAAGTCAAAAAAGTTAGATTCTCTTCTTACTGAATGACAAAATGCTATTTTTTTTAATTTGATCCATCTTTTTTTTTAACCTTTTAAAATGATCACTCACCTACTTTGCTCTACAAGTAAAATTACCAAATACATAACGGTAACATTTCTCCATATCCGTAGTCCGTGGAGTTTTCTCTTGCATGGCACCAAGATGTCCATGGGGATGTGCAAGTTGTATATGCTGTCCCAGACCCTATACATTTTTAGATTTCGGACTGAACCCATTCTGTATCATCAGAAAATGAGAACTTGGTTGCCAAGTTATAAGACCATGACTCAAAACAAATTTCATGTTGGTAATGTTATTTTATTTTTTTAACAAAGAACGTTAACTCCTTTTTTCCTTTTTTTTTTTTTACTAAATGGTTATGAATTTGAAACTCAAACAATATACCACTCAATGCCAAAACCTTTAAATATCAGTCAGCATTTCTATTTTTTTTACTGAATTTATGGCTTTTCATTTTATAAAGAACAATTTTATAAAAAGCCTTCACATGTAAAATCTGTGAATGTTCATTTTTGTTTCATGTATCAACATTCTGATACAAAATAAAATAATAAATATAAAATAAAAGTGAAGCTGATAAAAGTATAATACAAAACAATAGAAAATAAAATAATTTAATATAAGGGCCCTTTTGAGGTTGCATCAAAGTAGAACCCTTCAAGAACTCTTTCACCCTTCAAGAGAACTCTTTCAGTTTTAGCACCGGTTTATTTGCATAGATTACATAGGAACTAGGTAGTACAAGGGGGTCAAGGTGCAAGTGATTAAAAATGAAGATGGAAGTAGAGTGCAACACGAGTACACCCCAATGGTTTTAAAAAAAAGGGATGAAAGGCGAGCAAAAAAAAAATTTTATGCGGGGTTATTCACTCCCACTAATGCAGTGTTTAGTATCTCATTCTTTAAGGAAAAAGGTCCAAACTTTTGAGATTATGCATAAAAAGATAAAACATGTGCACAAAAGGATCAATTCTTTGTAAAAGTCTATGGCGGTTGGAAGGTTATTGATTTTTGGAATATTAAAGTATTAAAATAAAAACACAAGACCCGATTTATACATACAAAAATCTGTGAATACTGAAAACCTAAGAGATTTGTGGGGGTGGGTGTGGGTGGTGTGTGTTGTGGTCTATGGGGATGTTTTATCTTTGTAGTTCATATTGAAATCTAATTTGCTCAAAATCCATCATCATGATAGATAAATAAATATAGTTGCGCTATTCTCTCGTGCTTTTCTTTAAAGTTTTTTTTATTTGGCCCCTCCCAAAATAAAGTTCTAGTTCCACCCATGGAGAAACGAGATATGAGAAATGAATACCAAGCCATCACCCAAAGAAATTAAGGTTCTACTTTCATCTCTCTATATATATTCTTTACCACTCACCTCTATAATAACTCATGGGGTGCATTTGACCATAAATTCATGTTTATTCCTATGCATCATTCTTGCTTTTATCCATCTCCTTTTTAAAAAGCAGCCCATCTCTAAAACAGAAGAAAAATCAGTAAACAAACAAATTTGACATAAATTAACTTATCCACACCTGTGTATAAATACACTTGAGATTCTAACCAATTGTGCACATGAAAATAAACAAGCAAAACAACGCTTCATAATGTTTACAAATCTTACGGAAAATTGATGGCAGGCAAATGGAGTATATCATTCGACCCATTGCCATAGCCGTGATTGGGAACAAAACAACACTTCGTAATGTTTACAAATGTTACGGAAAATTGATGGCAGGCAAATGGAGTATATCAGTCTACCCATTGCCATAGGCATGATAGGGAAATATAATCCATCCAACCTTTGATTCTGGTTGATAATTCAATGGCTGGCTAGATCAAATAATGTACGTCTCAAGAAAATGTCATATATTTTATCGGCCTCTGTATCTTGAGTATCCGCTTAGGATCTGGCAATCGTCTATCACAGAAGAAACAAAAAAAACATGTCAGATGTGAATGTAGTAAGATTAAAAAAAAAATCACAAGATCAACAAAAGTTAAAAAAGAACCGCCACAAGAGGAATTTCCAATGCAATTAAGCAAATAATGGCAAGCCTGTGGAAGTCCAGTTCACAAAAAGAAAAATTAGAACCATCTGATCATTTTAACCATCAATTTAAGAGCCTCAAAATTAAACTATTTTTAGCCATTAGATAATTTTGTATTTCCTACACGATCAATCCACCAACAGAAGTGTCCACTTGTGGTAGAAATACGTAGATGATAATGGGTGTATATATGAATGATGATGGTGGGATAAGGCTTTGATGATGATGATGATGATGATGATGATATGAATGATGATGGTGGGTCTATTGGTCCATGGGCCATTAATAATGCAATAGCAGCTTGGCCACTCACAACAGTTCCGCCCCACATTTTTGTAAAGTGGAAGTGAATGAAAACGTAAGCAAATAGCATTAGCCATCATACAATGCATTCCTAACAATAGTATATGAATAGCCTGTGACGGGTATGAAGAAAGATCCTGGATGGAAAAAGGGCTGAAAAATGTTTGAAAGAACTGTTTCAAAGGAACAAAAGTTCCAAAGAACTGTTGCCAAGAACAATCATCTGAAGCTATTAAGTAACTATTGGCCTAAGCCTTTAAAGTGCACTTCAATCCACACTAAGCATAGTAAAAGAGGGAGAGGATGTGGGGGAGGCGTGGAAGGAAAGGTTTATGAATGACTGAGGATGTACCTGGGAAAAGAGGTCCTTTGATCTATCTTAACCCTTCATTTAAGAGCTTCAAATAGAGCTGCTGACCTTGGCCTAGTGGCCAAGCAAGACTACATAAACCTACCCAGTCAGTGATCAATCCCTGACGGTATAGTGAGAGCACTAGTCATATCCACAGACATACCTATATTCTCAAATCACAATATTCTAGCCAATAAATGATGTGGACATTTATATACTTTTTACACGAACAATCTACAAATAAATAAATAGGTCAAAGTGAGAACTTGCAGTAAACACCAATTCACATGCAACGGTGAGTGCTAATGTGTATGACTTGCTTATGATCCCCATGGGCCCCACAGATATAATGGCAGCCTAGCCACTCAAAAATTCTGTCTTCCAACATACGGACCATGAGCCCTTTAGCAATTGTTCCTATTTTTTCTCAAATCTGTGCTGAGATGAGGATGTGCTAAGGCTGGGTTGTACTAGAAGTGTGTGGTGGAGAATTTGTTCTGTTGCATGATATTTGATTGTGATGTTGGAAAGAGACACTACAAAACTATTTCGGTAATACCATATTTGAAATTGGGTTCTGCTGAAACCCATGCTGGGCTTGATTCAATTGGCAAGGGCTAAGGGAAACCTATTTTCAATTAAAGACGCAAGGGTCATTGCTTTAGTGCAATGGTGAAAGTCTCAGGTGCTGTGCATGATAATGTAGGTTTGAGAACTGTGAGCAGCCACTTTGTGCAAGATTGCCAAAGGTTGGTCTGCCTCCAGCTTGGACCCTCCCAAGACCCTACTTCAACAGGACTTGCATTAGGTAATGACCTCTATTTCCAATTAAAGACACAAAAACTAATAGGTCTGAAAGAAAACCCCATATGTTTTTCTATCAACAACTAAGATATCAAATAATCAAGTACAAACCCGAAAACCGAGGAAATCCCATTTACCCTTTTACCATTAATTCCTAGAATTCAATTCCATGCAACCAAAGAGACCCCAAGAGACTACAAATGATCGGATAGAACATGAACAAAGATATGATTTCGACTATTATTTGAGATTTTCTGAGAAGGGTATTGGAACCCATTTTACCATGAAGAGGCTCATTTTACCAAGAAGTTGTACCGATGGGGACAAGCTCATATTCAGTTTTTTTTTATTCAGATAATACGACTTGCCCCTTACGAAGAATCTAAATTGTAGAGAGATCTTCCCCAGCATGCAGTTACAACCAATGTAGAAAAGAAGAGTAAATTATCATGAATTGTAGTGGGTTGAAAATTGAAAATAGAACATTAGGTTAAATGGATGTTGTTTATCAATCCAATCGCAGGTATTTGATAGGAGGCAGATAAAAGAGATCTCAAGGAAGCACCAAGTAAGAATAGGTGAACCATTCAATTCAATATATCAAATCCACATAGGTAAAACTGAAAAAAAAAAAAAAAAAAGAACCAAATGAAAGAAAGGCAAAAGTGGAGAGAGAGAGAGAGAGAGAGGGGGGGGGGGGGGTGTGGATTGGATTGCTAAGGGAGAGTGAGGTGAGAGAAATTATTTGATTCTTTTGGGCAGAGCCCTTGCCAGCAAGCCATACCCTTAAAAAATGGTTGGAAATCGTTTTGAAATTTTAGATCCAGTGGGACATTACTTCATGGATTGATCCCATTTTAAATTTTGGAATGGCAAGTAAACACCAACCCAACAAGCTCCCTCATTACACATCTCATGGGAATACATGAATGGCCAAGTGGCACCATTTCAAACAGGTCCTCGATGTCAATGATAACATCTGGGAACCTTAGCCATATAATAATGCTTCAACTCACAAGGAACCAATACAATAATTTGACTCTTACCTAATGACAACAGATGAACAGTCACTAGGGAGAGTTACAGGTACAAATTCTCAAGAAAAATATAAAAGAGCTGAGAAATTAACAAAAACCTCTCTCTCTCTCTCTCTCTCTCTCTCTCTCTCTATGGGGAGGCCTCTCCTCAGCTCAAATGCAGCATAATCTCCACTCAATCGTGTGTACGCCCACCTGTGATGGAAAAAATTGACGGCCCACCCATTTTTTCACCTTTCCTCAACCTAACCAGATCAAAATAGAGTGATTCAAAAAAAGAAAACAAAAATAACCTAAAACTCGTTTCTCTGTGTCACAGGAAGTTCCACCACCCAAAACTAAGCTGATATCGTTGTCTCTCTATCATCTCTCTATCGTAGGAAGTGTTGCCCCCAACCAAGATAAGATTGCTCCTCTCTCTCGCAGAATCATCGCCCCAACCGAGCGGAGATCGCTCCTCTCCGCCACCATCCCTCCCCTCGGATTTTTTTGCAAAAGCCCGCTCATCGTTGTCTCCCTCGCTCACCTCCCCTCTCCACCTCCCTTTCTGAGGGGGCACATGTGGCACGAAACGAAACTCCACCACGCTAAAACGAAAAATGTTTTGGGCCTAGGAAACTCCCGCCCAAGCATGCTGCTCAAAACAGAAAAGAAATCCCTTTAGCGAAAGAGAGAGACTACATAGAGAGAACGAGGTGTCTAAACGGGAAGTGGATTTCACTCCATCCACCAGCGACCGCCCTTTACGAGTACTCCATCTCTTTCTCTCTCTCTCTTTTTCCTTCCTCATCCCCACATACCCTAGACTCAAATCTCTGTTCACAGGTTGGGTTTGTTCCATTTTTGGGATTGGGTTTGGGGTTGTAGGGTTTTTGATGGGATTTGGTTTTTGGGCCAGATAGGGACTTGAGTTTTTGTGGTTTTTTATACCCTTGTGTTTTCTTTTAAAAGAAAATTCACATTTTCCTGCCTTGTTGGCTTGGGTGGAGCAAGGTCTAAGTGTTTTTTTTTTTTCTTCATGTTAGCCATCAAGTGGAGTTTAATCCCCTCTGAGAGTTTTAATTGAGTGGTAATCCGAGTTTGAGATGAAAACAAAAAAATAGTATTAAAAAAGAAAAAAAAAACTAATGACAGTATTGGATCTTTGCTCTATTACTTCACATCTTCTACTCTTGCATTTTTCTTCTTTTTACCTACCGAATTTGTTGGCATGTTGTGAACCTTTTTATGATTATGATGGTATAAAAAACCAATGAACATATTACACTTACAATTTCTCAAAACCACCTAAATCTATCAACAATCACATCGGAACTGTAACCCAAGAATCAATTCTTAAAAATTAAAATATATATAATTCTTACAAAGCTAAATTTTCATAGAGATGTCATTCTTTAAAAAAAAAACTTCAAAAGGAGTCCTTGACTAAAGGCGCTTCAGAATATTTAGGATGTTCTCATCTTCCAAAAGAAATCAAGCTCCATAAGGCAGCTCCAGAAACAAAAGATAATGCCTTATTCTGAGTGTTGGAAACAGCTATTCAGATTTCAAATAGTGAGATCAATAAAACTGGAGACAGAGAAAAGGACTGCAGTTTCAGTGTTTAGTTCAAGTTGTCAGCGTTCAATAAAATCAACAAACTAGGTTTTTAGTTGTGTCTGAACTCGCGCGTGCCCTAGTCCAATGCAAAAAAAAAAAAAAAAAAAAAAAAAAGAGCCACTTGGTTGTCCTGTGTTTGTGTATCCAATTGATCTGGCGTTGGTAATGCTTTATACTCAAAAGAGACGGACCTAAGATTGCAAAATTCTACTTTCTGAAATTGTAATGCATCTCTTCTGTATCTATCTACTTATCTCTTTTGAAACTGTAAAATAAAGGCCTAACCAGATGGTGCAGTCATGGGGCCTCAACATGAAATAGATGTTTGGATTTTTATAGAAATATAAAAATGATTCAAGCCACCTACTTGACAATAGCTATGCCAGTTTGAAAAACTCCAATAAAGACAGTTTTAGTGATTTATTACAATGGTAGCAACTTTTTTTATATATTAATTTAACCTTCATGATGCACATGTTAAAGCTTTTTTTTTTCTATAATGTTATTCCTATGTGCAGGTTTGCCATGTGCTTCAAAAATTATACCAGCATATTTTGGATGTTAGGTCATAATTCACATTCGATTTTGGATGTTAGGTTGTATTCTAGTGGAGCTGTTAATAGAATAGACATTGAATTCAGGCCAAACATAATGCTTTAACTTGATCCTAAATTCATTATAGAAATGGGCTGTTATGGTGTTTTAGACTGATTTTTTCTTGGTGATTTGATAATAAACATGCAGATGATGAAGTGCAAGGTATGGAGTGCTGTTTTATTTCCAGTTGCATAGCTCAAAGTTGTTATGTAATTACTAGCAAAAGATGAAATCTGGCGATGATATTGACATGGTCTATCTGAATGGTCTGATTCAGTTGAATATCTCATCAAGCTAGTTTGTATATAACTTTGTTATGAAAAATGTGGACTTGTTTTGTAGATTTATTGCAGACTTGTTATGTAATTACTAGCAAAAGATAAAATCTAGTGGTCTTTTTTTTTTTTATGGTTTATCCAGATGGTCTGAATTCCTGCAATCCTAAACATGTGGTTTCGTGTATAGTAGTTGAGTTTTTATGCATATGAGTTTGCAATTGATGGTTTCCATAGCATGGGTCTCGCACACCCAACAGCTGCAACTGCCAAATCTAAAGTCAAGGTTTTCAGAAGATGCACCTTGCAATGATGTTAGCTGCAATTGTGACCTTTTTATTGGAAAAGAAATCCTCATGTAAATAGTTACAGGAACTTAACTTTAGCAGGGCCTGAACACCACATGAAATTCCTCAAAATTCTGTGAACATCATTTACACCTGAATAACAGCACATGAAATTCCTCAAAATTCTGTGAACATCATTTACACCTGACTAATTTCATTGCCAGTTTTGATTCTGTACTTTGATCCTGCACTAGTCATATATTTCAGAGTCTCCAAACAGAACCAGTCCCTTCCTATTGTATTTATCCAGCAATGTTAGATCTCAAACATGTATTAATGAGATAAACACTCATTTGTTGGCCGCCATATAATCAAACATCTCAGATCCCTAATATCTGTGGTGTGTACATTCAGGGATACCAATATATATGCCCCATATCTCAGCCTCCAGAACTCCATCAAAATTATGGGTCCGTCTTCAAAACCTCTGCGAAAATTGTGGTCCACCCCTAAAATCCACATGAAATTTCTGCTTTCCATATAAAATCCAACTACATGTTTGTGCACCCACTCTACTGAAAATTCAGGTATCCACTCCACATTCTCAAATAAAATATATAAATAAATAAATACAGCTACATTTCAAATCCAATCTCTGGGATATAAAAAATAATAATAATAATAATACTTTACAATCCTATCCAGCTGATGAATGGCTCACAAAAACACTTTACACTCCTCGGCCACATTTCAAATCCAATCTCAAACATGCCCAACATGGTTCAAAACCTAAACCCTAATCACCCATTTTCTCAATTACAAAACCAAGTCCTATTCTCCTTCATTAAACCCCGATCAGTGCACCACAAAAATCAACCGAAATAAAATCAAACCACACCAACTTCCAGCAAAATCTCAAATGAGAAATTCAAAGTGGAAACACCTAAAATCATCAATCAATCTCAAACTACCTCGCAATGATTCCATTAACCATAATGAAAAAATAATAATAATAATAATAATCATCATCATCAAAGCCTTATCCCAACCACGTTGGGGGCGGCTACATGAATTCTGTTTCTCCATTCTGTTTTATTTTGAGACAAATCTTTCGATAAGTTAAACTTTTTCAAATCTGAATTAATGACTTTGATCCATGTTTTCCTCCGCCTGCCCCTACCTCTTGATGGGCCATCCACCTGTATATCCAAACTTTTTCTCACCAGTGCCATTACTAGCCTACGCTCAACATGCCCAAACCATCTTAAACGGGTTTCTCTAATCTTATCCCAAATTAATGCTACCCCTAAATGCTCTGAAAGCACTCATTTCTAATTTTATCTTTTCTAGTTTTACCACACATTCACCTAAGCATTCTCATTTCCGCTACATCCAATCATCCATCTTATGAATATGCGTCTTTTTAATTGGCCAACATTTTGCTCCATATGTAATAGCTAGTCTAACCACTGTCCTATAGAATTTACCCTTTAATTTCGTTAGCATTCATCTATCACAAAGCAGTCCCGAAGCTAGTCTCTACTTCAGTCATCCAGCTTTTATCCTATGCTTCACATCTTCGTCAATCTCCCCATCCTTACTAATCATCGAGTCTAGGTACCGAAAAGAATCTCTACGTGGTATCTCATGTGTTTCAATTTTGACAGTGGTTTCAACACTTTGTATATGTCCACTGAAGTTGCAATCCATATATTCTGTCTTTGTACGACTTATTTTAAAGCCTCTAAATTCTAATGCCCCCCGCCATCTCTCAAGCTTTGTATTTATACCATCTTTTGATTCATCCACCAATACTATATCTGCAAACAACATACACCACAGTACTTCTTTTTGAATATGCACAGTTAACTCATTTATAATTAATGCAAAGAGATAAGGGCTTAAGGTTGATCCCTGATGTAAACCTATAGTCACGGGAAATCCACCTCTTTCTCCACATGTAGTTCTCACATTTGTTATTGCTCCTTCGTACATATCCTTAAAAATTTCAATGTAACCTCTAGAAACATTCATTTTCTTTAAAACCCACCAAATTAAATTCCTCAGTATCTTATCATAGGCTTTTTCCAAATCGATAAAGACCATATGTAGATTTTTCCTCTTTGTTCGGTATTTTTCCATTAATTGCCTAAGTGAAAAGATAGCTTCCATAGTTGATCTCCCTGGCATAAAACTAAATTGAGTTTCCAAGATCTTGGTCTTCTTTCTCAGTCTTTGCTCCATTATTCTCTTCCATAACTTTATAGTATGACTCATAAGTTTAATCCCTCGATAGTTGGTACAATTTTGTATAGCTCATTTATTCTTATATATAGGTACTACAATGCTTCTTCTCCATTCATCCGGCATTTTCTTTTTCACAAATATCTTATTGAATAGTCTACATAACCAACTTACCCCAACCTCTCCTAAGCATTTCCATACCTCATCGGAATACCATCTGGGCCTGTTGCCTTTCCTGTCTTCAATCACTTCAATGCTTCCTTCACTTCCGCCCCTCTAATTCTACGGAGAAAAGTATGCTCTAGTGATGAAGTATCCTCCTTAACTCTTGTTATCGCCCAAATGTTCTTCATTTAGTAGTTTGCTAAAATATTCCTTCCACCGTTCTTTAATATCGTTGTCCTTCACCAAAATATTTTCCTCATTGTCTTTGATACATTTGACATAATCTAAGTCCCTACTTTTCTTTTCTCTTATTTTTGCGAGCTTGAAAACATCCTTTTCTCCTTCACTTGTTCCCAACCTATTATAGATGTCATCGTATACTTTGAACTTTGCACTACTTTTTTAGCTTCTTTCTTTGCCTTCTTATACAGTTCAAAATTTTCCATACTCTTAATCCCCTGCCAAACTTTGTAGCAATGTCTTTTTTATCGAATAACTTCCTGAACCTTCACACTCCACCACCATGTTTCTTTATTAATATGTCTCTTCCCTTTTGATTCTCCAAGTACCTCCTTTGCAACATTCCTAATGCAATTTGCCATTTGATTCCACATTACTGTAGTTTCTCCTTCAATATTCCATTCTCCCTTCTCAATCATTTTGTCCTTAAATATATTTGCTCTTTCCCCCTTCAAATCTCTCCATGGCGAAAAAATAATCAGAATATGAAAATTGAAAGACCGCAGAGTCTTGATCATCCCTGCTATTAGTGGATTCCGTGTAGACTTCGTGCCTTCCATCCTCTGGTTACACATGCATTAACTCTTCAAATCGGAGTCTTAGAAAAATAAGAAAAGAAGAGGATTATGAAAGAGGGTATTGATATGAGGCAAATACACGTATCACATCCTTGGCACAAGTTAGGCGTCGTGGATTTCGAGTTTAAGGGCACCAATCTAGAGTCTGTTCAATCCTCATGTCGTCAGAGAAGATAGCATATCACGTTCCTGAGAAGAAGGGCCGTCTCAGGTCACAGAGATCTCTTTCTTCTGTTTTCTACAGAGATATAGATGGTGAAATTTTTGGCGGGCGATTTAGGGGATTGATGTCTCAGTTGCAGCAGGTTTGGAGAAAAAAGATAGAGATGTGGGGCTCAAATGGAATCTGGAGATGATACTAAGATGGGGTTTTTCAATAAGGGCTGCCAAGGATGGAGAAAGAGGTCAAGCCGAGGTCGAAAGAGAGAGTTCGGTGGGGAGGGAAGGTGAGCGAGAGAGAGAGGACGATGGATGTGCTTTTGAGAAAAAATATCAGAGAAGGATGACTTGCTAGAGAGAGACCAGCGAGAGAGAGGATGATCTGAGCTTGGTTGGGGGCGGCACTTCCATCAACAAAGAAGAGAGAGAGAGAGAGGGCGGTCTCTTGGTTACGGCGGCTGCTTCTTGCGACAGAGAGAGGAGCAAGAGAGATGAGCGTAAGAGCATTTGGGTGTTTTTTCTTAATCGTTTTGCAACAGAGAGAAGGAAGGGCAAAAAGTTAGCGGGCTTTGGAAAAATTTGTTCACACGTGAGCTCTCACACGCTTAAGTGGAGGTTATGCTGCATTTGAGCTGAGGAGAGGCCTCCCCTAAATATATATATGATGTCTACAAAAGAGTAATATATATATATATATGATGTCTACAAAAGAGTAAAAAAAAAAACGAAGGACATGTCATCACTACTCACCGTCATGTCCCAGCGATTTAGGGGTTACCATGCTAAATTTTCATTTTTCACTGTACCCTATTCAAAGTAATGTTCATAAGGAAGAACCCTAGCAACCCAAAGTGGAGTTAGCAACATCTCGGCACAATCAATCTACTTTTACCGTCCAGAAGCCATCATTGTTTAGGCCCAGACAACATAATCTTCTTTCTTTGCAGGATTGCTACTATGATCTCACCCATTGTGGAACGGAATTAGGAAAACCCAATGCTTACCCTACCCCAGCCCGAAAGTGAGAAATGGCTATTGAGTTGCGCATTTCTTAATGAAACATTGAGAGTGGATTTATCAATTCAAACTGAGAAGTGGTTTTTTCAATGAATGAACTCCACAATATAGCATGTTTTCCCTTGACCTATGAACCCTTCTATCTAGAAAGGCACCAACTCTCAATGCTACCATGGAAATGCAGTATATTTATGTTCAAAATTCTAGTCCTTAGACCTTGGTCATCATCTTCTCATCTTTCTGGTAGCTATAGGTTCATACTGTGGCATCCCCCAATAAAAGGGTTTGACTTTACTTTCTCATATCCTCATTGCCGCCCTGGATTGAGTTCAAATCTCACTACTAACTCAATAAGTTGTTCAAAAAAGGTATGACTGACTCTCAATAGTTTTAAACCTTTCTTTTTCTGTAGTTATGAACTCCTCATCCACTTGCCAACCTCTTAGAACTCTAGCTTGAGCACTGACATGTTAGATGATAGGGAAGTACTCAAAGTAATCTGTCTACTTCTAAAAGAAATCTAGGTATAAGGGTAAATTAGTATTCTGGTTCAATCTCATGATAAGGAAGCATTGTATACCAAAATACAAATGGTTGAGCCACATGGTGTTAAGGGGAGAGGCAACTGCCCTCCTCAACTTCTCAATTTCTTTTGATATCCCTCCTCAACTTCTCAATCTCCTTTAATATAAGATGGAAAAATAACACAGCACCCCCAAGAATTGTACCCATCCCCCAAGTTTTGGTCCCATGACAACAGCAGTAGAACCAAACGGTAGCAACTAGGCTGCTCTGATACCATATAACAGCAGCAGATTTCAAGAAGCTGAGAAGAAATGCCCTGCCCTGAGCTTTAGTTGAAGGCCACTATAAATATAAACAATAATTGTCCCTTAGGGGATTACAATGAACAAATCAAAAGTCTCTCATAGGGGTAATAAAGAAGAATCCCTAAACTTATCTCTGATGCACCATCGTTGCCACCATCATCAAAGCCTTGTTTGCACTATATTGGAGTCAGCTACATGAATTATGATTCGCTAATAAGTAATTACAATATAGTACATCTCATGTCTACGTGCAACTTGATCTCTAATGCCTTTTGGGTGCTACTCAGGTGTTCATTGAGTTATGTTCCTCGAATCCTCATTTCTGGATTCCCCACATGTTATACCCTAAATTAGCTCATCCAACATCTGCCAAAACTTCTTTTTCTTGTTTTTACTTAAATCACGATTCAGGTGCTTAGGGCCTTAGGTATTAGCCACGTTTAAGATCTTAGTATCTTGCCACAATGACCATCATAACTCTATCATTTTCTCATTGCTTCTATAATCTCTCTTTAAGTCACCATCAAATAAAATGCCTATTACTCTTCAAATTACATTTTCATACAGAGAAAAGCTAAAACCTTCTCCTAGGCCTCCATCCTTCTTTTCCCTTTGCTCAGTGTCTGCTCAGGCATCCTACGCATATCATCCACCTTTTCATAACATCAACCAACTCCCAACCATTACCTGGTAATAAGACAAGATTCCAAGAGGGCAGCTTTCAACCCTTTTATGTGTTAGGGTCCTTTACCTGATGCCTTTGTGCCTAAGTTGGAGAGGCTTCTATTAACACCTTAATCTAACCCTTCTTTAATTAACAATATTTTGAAGTTCTACGATGACACGACATTTCAGGGGATGCTCTACTCTTAGATAACATATCACTATTTTATTTTATATATATATATATTATCTCTCCACTATTTTTAATTTGCGTAGAGTTCATAAAGAACGTGATAAATTTTTATACAGCCAACTACCTCTCTGATACAACACCCATTTGTCCCAGCTTACCCAAAGAGCAACACGTCGTAGATGAAAGAAAAGTAAAATACTAGAGACAATAACTAGTCATTGTTTTGAAAAAAAAATAACTATCTACTTCCAAAATGTTAGAGCAGACAGCAAAAATGCATTCTATCAACAAATGCAATCTAAAACACAGATCTAGCAACAATACTGTCATCAACAGAAATCAATAGGGCAAAGGAAAAATGTATATAAAATAATGATGATAATTTTTCATGTATATAAAATTCAAAATAATATGTTATATCTATCAGCACAAATGCTGATAGGTTGGACTAAAGAAACAAAATTCATGTAGCCCCAACGTAGTTGGTACAAGACTCTAATGATGATGATGATGTTAATGATGATGATGATATATCAGCACAAATGCATGAAATCCCACCCGAAAGTTCTCACATTAAAATCAGAAAATTAACACCACTCAGGGACCTATAAAACAAGAGAAATAGAAGTAGGTTAACAATTCAAGAAATGTCATAGTTAAACATCTCATCATCAATTTTTCCCTTGTGATTCAAGAATGCAATTAGATGACAACAATTGAATTCAATAAATTTGTGACAAAAAAAAATCGAAAGATGCATCTTGGTTGAAAGAATGAGTACAATATAAAAATATAGAGATTAAGCATAACTTTGCTGTTTACCTCAGTCCATTGCCAAGGCGCTTGGTAGTTGGGTTGTATCGAAAGTAGTCACGATCAATATCACACACTTTCTCACGAAATGGCTGAATGCTCCCAGTTTTCAAATCATACCAGACAGTCTTTGTACGCCGTAGGCTCAATAAAACTTTGTCATCTCCTACGCAACCCATGTCTATAGCTTCAAAATATGGAAAATCTTCCATTTCTTCAACAGGTGGAAAGAAATGAAAATCTGTATTCACTGGTAATTTTAGGTCTACAGTATGAAGCATCACCCATCCATCATAGCAGCCATTGGATGTTGTCGACATCTTCCATATATGGAGTTGCAAATTAAAGCCTATTAGCAAGTAGTGCAATTGGCCACGGCACTCTATCAACCTACCAGTGGGGCAATTTTCCTCAAACCAACTATGACAAAGGTTGGCGGGGACTCTAACATTGCGCCTTTTGCTGCTACTAATTGATGGCAAATCCAAAAGATCAAAAGTCTCCTTTTCCACATTAAATAGAAGTGCACAAGTGACCCCACAGACCCAATGCAAGATTCGGTTGCAGTAAACCGCATTTCCTAAACCAATATGTTGTGATCTCCAAGGCATGGTCATCCTCAGAAGTTGCCAACTCCGTGTTTCAGAAGAGTAGATGTTGGCAATGAGCTCCGCTTCCTCCTTTTTTAAAACCACAACCTTGTATGAGGCTTCACTGCTGTTGTTGTTTGAACTGGCTTGCCAGTGCTCGCTATCAAAAGCGAGCCCACAGTATATAGGTAAAAATCCCAGTCTCGGCACTCCGATATCAGCATACTCTCTGGTCCATGGATTAAAAATGTACCACCGTATGAAACGACGTACCGGTGGACCACGGAAACGACTGATCAAGTGCAAACCGTTGCACGAGGCACAAAGAGAGAAGAGATCCTTGGGCTCTTCCCCCAAGAAAGCAAAAGAAAACTCAAGCCCCAAAATCCGATCATTTCTTTCATGCTTTTCTAGAGAACGGTATCTGTAATTATCACGCCCCAAAATCCGCGGATCAGTTCTACACCTTGCATTAGATATGGAATTACGGGGAACAATGGTTAAAAGTAAGTGGTTGCGACGAAGCAATGGATTGCAAGTAATCAGGGATCGCCACTTTTTGCAGACGCAGAGGCATTGAGTGAAGGACTTGAATGGCAAATAGCGCAAAATCTCTGCAAGTAGATCTTCTCCCAAATCTAGCAATGTTGTCCTCTTCTCCATACAGTTGGAAGGACTGCTTAGCATAGAATAACTTTTTATTCCATGGTGTTCTCCCACTGAGCATACTCGCACTCTCTTCTCTGCAACTCCAGACACCTCCATTAGTGGCTTCAGTGTGCTTGGGATAGGATATATTTTTAGTAGTCAACGTGATAAGAGAAACCGGGCTACCCTGATAGCTGGGTGACAATGACCCTTTCTTTTGAATACTGGTTGCTTCGTCAAGATATAAAAGGAATAATTAAATCATAAACCAACTGGGAATCTTCTGTATCTTGCACGTGGTTCATCCAACCAGTGCTACCCTTGACCCATTCCAGACTTTATACCCAAAGAAACAGGTGTGTATATGAAGCCCATCTGATAACAGCTGTACTGTCGTTAAAAAGGCCAAAATTTCAGTTAAAAGACAGGGATGCCAAATAGCAATGCGTTTAAAGAAGAGGTCGCGTCTAATCTAACATGGTATTTGTGTCCCAAAGAAATGGCTAAGATCAATGCGCATCCACGAAGTTAAAATCTCACCGAAAAAGCAGATTCCTCTTAAAACAACAACGGCAATTAAGGATCGTTTTCCATTAGAACAGCATACTAGACAAAGACCCAAAACGAATTCGGTGATGGAGAAGATGGAATGGGAATGAAAAGCGTACCTCAAGTTGGGTCCAGATGAAGAAGCCAGTGTATCTTTAGCCTATTTAATTAATAGGCCCAGATCGTTTTCCCAGTCAAAGGGACAACACTGTAACAAGTATCCGGAACAACTTGGAAAGAAGTAAATACAGAAAAAAGTCGAGATCGTGGAAAAGCTTGCAAGGTATAAAAGGAAAGAGTCCAGATTTGATTGGGATCTAAAAATTTAGAAAGTTCAAATTTCAATCAGATCATTCCATTGGCCTTTTTTTTTTTTTGGCAAGGTATAAAAAGGAAAGAGTCCAGATTTGATTGGGATCAAAAATTTGGAAAGTTCAAATTCTTATTTTTTTATGATAGAAAGAAAGTTAAAATTTTTTTTTCTTTTTGATAGAAAGTTCAAATTTCAATGAGATCATTCCATTGATATTGTTCATTAAAAATATTGAGATCTTAATGAATTTATGATTTCAACGAGCCTCTATCACAAATCAACAGAAGATTATAATGAAACCAGCAAACAACACAATGACGTGTGATTCAGGCTCACAATAGAACATGCAAAACTACCCGTAAAAGAGAGAATCAGAAAAAGAATTGAACGAAGAAGGTTCTGCAAAGAAGAAATCTCGTAAGAATAAGCCCAGAAACAAAAAGTTTGACCTTTTATCGGATTTGAATACAGTAACAGAGAAAAGGAGGCAACGTTATCTTGAAAAACAAGTGCAGACTATGAAATCCTACATATCAATGAGAGAGTCTGACTTGCTTCTCTGCAACGAAGAGATAACCAACAACTCTCCCTCTTCCGAAGAAGAAATAAACAAAAAGTAACAACACTCCCTCTTCCGAAGAACAAATAAGTAAAGAGCAGCATGATATCCCTAGGCCATTCTCGCTCTATATATGGAAATAATTCGATGATAACTACTTATTATCATTTTTTAACCATAATTCTAAGTGGGCCCATATATCATTCAATTCAAACCTTACAATATATGGAGACCCCTTGATAATCACTCGCCCCAAGTTTCGGTCAAATTTGAAATCTGAAATTATTAAGATCGACTGTACGCCAATCTAAATAAACTGTATTTTTAAGCCATGGATAAAAGGGTTAAAGACATGTGATTATGGCTAAATTTAATATGTTGGGTGGTCCCACATAAATCTTTCATTCTCCCTTTTTCATCCCAAATGGAACTCATAAGTGGATCTTATAAAAAATTATCAGCGTGAGAAAAGTTCTCAATCAAAGCCCTATATCCAAATATATATTTATTTATATATATTTGTGGGGAATTTGTTGGGTTATGTCTTGTATTCCAGTTTAGCCGGATCGGTCGTCTGGGTTAGCCAGAACCGAGACTCAGGGTTAGGGGTGTTTTAGTCATTATGTATGGGTTTTTCTTGGTGGCCAAGAAAGCGGGAACTATATATATTGATGTACTGTAACCCTAGATCCTGAGGGGATTGAGATGGGATCATAGTAGATGAGTTCTCTCCTCCCGTGGACGTAGGCATGGTTGCCGAACCACGTAAAACTACTGCGTCATGTGTGTGATTGCTTGATGGTATGTTTGCTTGCGTAGATCATGGTAGATCCGTTGATCGCGGGTTATTTCCGTTGCGCCGCTTTTCCCAACAAGTGGTATCAGAGCGAGGTGGAGATCGCTCGGATTTTGCGATTGACGGATCTTAGACATGAATCGCAAAGGAAGAAGAGGATCAGCAGTTGATTGGGTAGTTTTGCTCGGATCCATCTTCCTGTTGAAGATCAAGGTTGTGATCAACAAGATGGGCCTTTACTCGAGTTGCAAACCCTTCTCCTAACTCTGTTATAGAATAGAGATCGAAGGAAGGAAAAGACGTTCCAGGTCGATTTGCTGCAGAAACTGAAAAGAGGGCAGACAGTTGCACGTCAAGGGAAATCGGATCTGGTTCTGAAGAAGAAGTGAGAAGGTTCGCTGCGATCTTCGTTAGGTATCACCGGATCGGATCTGAGAACCGAAGAAGAAAACCTGAAGCTGCAACTGTGCGATCGTTGCCGAATCTAACGGTCACCGTCGCGTCGTCCTCCGTTGCTGCTATCGAGGAAGACAAGTGGGGGTCTGGTGTTTCGGTCTCTGATGATTGTGGAAAACGGAAGAAAAAAAAAAAAAGAACTGCAACTCACCTGTGCCGCTGCCAGAGATCGCCGGCCGCCCGCACGTCACCATCGTCGTCGCCGTTGCAGTCGCCGTGCCGTCGCCCGCCTCGCCGGACCAGCCACTGCGCCGGAGCCGCAGTTGCTGGCCGCTGCATCGCCGCGTCTGCAACTGGGTTGCAGACGCAGCGCCTGTCGCTAGGTTGAAGACGACCTAGTTTCTGGGTCTTTGGGTCGGGTCGGGTCGGGTTTCCTGACCCGTGGAGAATAGCAGCCCAGGCAGCGCCAAAAGGTTGGTTCAGGTTTCGGGTCAGGTCGTTTCGACCTAACCCGCGGTGACGGCCCAGTCAAGCAGAGACTGCAAGTCGGGTCGGGTCGGATCGGGTAAGACCTGACCCATGTGCGCAAAGAGTCCAGCAGCAGGAGTGCAGGCCAGGTCGGGTCGGGTCGACCTGGTCCGTGTACTAGAAGCCCAGCAGTTAAAGCCGGTTCGGTTCCGGGTCAGGTCAGGTCGACCCGAACCCGGTACGGTAGAGAAGCCCAGCAGTGCAGCGCAGTTCAGTTCAGTTCCGGGTCAGGTGAACCCGACCCGGATCCGTTTCAGAAGCCTAGTTTGCCAGCAAGCCGTGACGTCAGCAGTGACGTCAGCACGGTCAACAGGCAGGTTTGACCAGATTCAACGGCTGAAATTGTTTCTGCGATATCTTGATCGTCCGATGTCCGATCGGAGATTCGTTTGAGCCTATGGACTCGTTTTGAGCAGATCTACGCATATATGAAAGAAGATGGGCTGGTCAATGGTCAACATGGATGTTTGACCAATTGGAGTGTAGAGAATTAATTCTGCGATATCGAAGCCATCCGGAGTCGGATTTCAGATCCGTTTCTTCTAGCGTGCTCACGGTGACGAGATCTACGAGGTTGATAAAAGATATTGCCAGTTTGATGGGCAGAAAATTGGGGGACTGAAGAAACTGACAGATTCACGATGATAGCAATGGATTCAAGCATCACAGGCCAGATTGAAGTGTTTGATGGAGAAACGACTTCAAAGATTGGCAGGATAAAGTGTTAGACTCCATGACACAGCATTGATTGAAAAGTGTTGCTTGATGTCAAGAATGGTAGATTGCTCCAAGTACTTTGATGGAAAACTCAGATCCGCGTCGAAGGGATCAGGAAGGAGCGACATGCCAAAGTGGAAGAAAAAGCAAAAGGAATCAGAATCAGAAGGAGGTAGTGTGCAACAAAGCTCGGATTCGGTTGACAGGGAATCAGTTTTGGTCGCTACAGGTATGGATCCGGTTGTTGATTCATGGTATTGGGATTCAGATTCTTCCTATCATGTGATTAAGTAGAGATTGGTTTGACGCAAATTACTATCATGGTTGATGGATTTGTTCTTATGGGGGAGAATGCAACTGATGAGCATTTGAGATAAGAATGGTAGAAATCCAGATGTATGATGATGTTATTCAAACCCGAACGGTTGTGATATATGTTCCAGGATTACGAAGAATTGAATTTCTTTGTGTGCCTTATACTTCAAAGGCTGCAAGTGCACTGTAGCGGGTGGAGTTACGAAGGTGGAAAAGGGAACATTGGTCATCATGGAGGGTGAGATGGTCAGAAATCTCTACAGGTTGATAGGGTATGCTTTTTCAGGTGGAGCAGTGAAGGAGACATCAAATAACAGGGGAGGAAATCTGTGGTTCAGGTGGAGTTAAATGCGACGGATCATCGGAAGATGGATTGATGGATCTTCAATGATATCATCTAGAGGAAATCCAGGAAGCCCTGAACGGAGATGATTTTCTCGGGGAAGAAAAGGTAGTCTTGTTCGGGTCGGAGTAAGCCGGTTTAAGCATCGGGTCATACCTAACCCGCATGTACTGTGCCCAACCCACCAGAACAGGCTAGAACAGGACAGTTGCAAATTTGACGGAAAGAACACCGGAATGGAGACAGAAGGAAGGATTCACAAGGTACCAGTGAGATCTGGATTCAGGGAGGTCTTCAGTTTTGTCTTGACGGATGGAAGTTAGGTTCATTGTGTTGCAAGGATGCATGCATGTGGCAACAAATGGAGAGCACTTCGAAGGTTCAAGACGGTGGTGTTGAGGTCAAAGGAGGCAACTGTGGCCACGCTAGGTCATAGCGTGTGCGGAGACGTACCTTTCAGCAAGGTGCGTGAAAGACATTACCAGGTATCTCAAGGTGGCTCTGAGGATTTACGGAATCCAAACCAAGGTGGAGATTGTTGGGTTATGTCTTGTATTCCGGTTTAGTCGGATCGGTCGTCTGGGTTAGCCAGAACCGAGACTCAGGGTTAGGGGTATTTTAGTCATTATGTATGGGTTTTTCTTGGTGGCCAAGAAAGCGGGAACTATATATATTGATGTACTGTAACCCTAGATCCTGAGGGGATTGAGATGGGATCATAGTAGATGAGTTCTCTCCTCCCGTGGACGTATGCATGGTTGCCGAACCACGTAAAACTGCTGTGTCATGTGTGTGATTGCTTGATGGTATGTTTGCTTGCGTAGATCGTGGTAGATCCGTTGATCGTGGGTTGTTTCCGTTGCGCCGCTTTTCCCAACAGAATTGACTTGGGAGAATTGTTCTCACAAATATATGAGAACTTCTCATCTCAGCCCTCCATTCCCTTTCGAGCTTCCAACGGCTGAACGAGGGAGCATGAACACAGCCAAAAATCTGTGAGGGGAATTCAAATTTTATTTCCCGCATCAGAAGCCCCAAAGCGGCTACGGCACGAACGAAAGAGGGAGAGAGCAGGAGAGATCGCCATCCCCGTTCCCCAAATCCACCTTCCCAGCCACCATCACTGGCGAGGTATGCCCTTCTCTCCCTCTCTCACCCCCTCTCTGTCTCTCTCTCGTCCTCTCTCTCTCTCTCTCTCCCTCCCTCCCTCTCTCTAGTCGCAGCTCGTCTCTCTCTTTCTTTTCTGATTCTCATTGAAGTGATATGCATACAAATCTTATATGGTTCTAAGGAGAAAGTAGTAGGCGAGATTTAGAAGCCTTTTTCTGCATCGGAAATAGAGATCTTTGTGTTTGTAGACTCCATTTGGCTATAGATCTTGTTATTAGATCTGTTTTCTAGTAAGATCGTTGCTTTAGGGCTTTGCAGATGCCTCCAATGGAAGGAGGAGATCCAGGGGTTAGTATCAAGCGTCTCTCTTAATTCTTCAAGATATAGAATTGCACTCTAATTTACTGTAATTTACGATTTGGATGCTTGCAATGCATCATTTCACAGCTCTGTTTCGTTCTTTTCTCTTCAATTCTCGTGCATTCTTCAATCATCTCTCTGTATCTCTCTCGCTCTGTCTTTCTCCCTCCCCTCCCTCTCGCTCACCCCCTCTTTGTCTCCCTCTCTCCTTTTTTTTTTTTTTTTACATTCAAATGCCAGTAGTAGAAACCAGTTGTAGATTGAACACTTGATGCTAGTAGTATACCATTTTTTTTTGTACCTTCAAATGCCAGTAAATCTTTCTTTAACCATCTAATGTGGCATCAATTGAATATTTAAGCTCTTATATCTGCACATAATGAGAGTGGTTTAAAATACAACTTTGATATATCTAATGAATGCTAGACATTGGAAAGTCAGCCTTTGAGGATGAAACACAATCACAATTTTAGGTTTAAGTTTATTACATAATCAATTGGCATTATATGAATTTTGAGGAGTAAGTAGTATTATATATTTTGGGATATGCATCATAAATAGATATGTGACTTGAAGAGGTTATACGCGTGTGTATATGTTTCACCTTGGATTTGCTTTAACATGAATGTGTGTATTTCAGGTTCTCTGCATCTTCCATTTCAGGTGGTGTAGTAAAGAGCAGAGGTGCTGCTGTAGAGCTCTGGAGTTTGAAGTGGGAAGGGACTTTGTTCGGTGTCTGCATTGCTGCTGCTCATTTGCTTGCTTTTGTTGCCTTTTGTTTGCTGGTCTGTTTCTTGAGTGTAATGCAGCCTTCCTGCAGAGTTCTGTTTTTTGAACTGGGCTTACTAGCTTGTTTTTTTGTTTGTCGTAATGGTTCACAGTGGAAGATTTAGTGGCTGTTAGATTTGAGGATTTATTAAACTTGTACAGAACTTAATTTTCTCTATTTCAATTGATGACAAGAACTTATTTTTTCTCTATTTCATTTGAATTTCACTTTGGTTTGATCGGATGAGATATAGCTAGATGTTCCTTTCATGAAATTAGTGCAGGTAGAGCTTCCATCTTAGCTACAAACTCTGAAACTTCAAACAATAAGCTAGTTACCGCGCGTGCGGTGGGGGGTGGTGGTGGTTCACAGCTCTAGTAAAGACAAAGCAACGGTAAAAGGCTTTAAGTCAAAATTCTAGCTGTAGCTTTAAGTCAACTTTGGGCAGTGGCCTTAAAGCATCTTACACACAAAAATTGAGATTACAATAGTAATAGACACCAGACAGGAAACTTCTTGGCACTCTCTATATATACAATTGCATTGTACATGATAGAGTCGGGCTCAGAAATCATCAATAGCAGCAGCATCAAAACTCTAATTCATTGATCCGGACAACATCTACACCTTTTTTGAAACACACCCATGATTAATGACTTTGTCCATGACCCATGCACCTGGCCTACAAAGGCAAGGATCAATTCCACAGGAAACAAAGTAGCCCATGAATCAACACTGACAAAAATATTTTAAGGTGATATTACATTCAAAACTCACTCTCTCCATCTATTCATTAACTTATAATATTTATTTAGAGATTTTGTGATTGGAAAAAGCACCTGAAGGGATCACATCTACTTCTACTAACATCCAAAGAGTGGCACCCAATAATCAATGTAATCTGAGATTCATCTCTTCTACTCTACCATTTTAAAATTCCATCAACATGATAATAACAACAAAGAAAAAGAAGAAAAAGTTGGGTGTTAGGGGCTACAATTATTGCCTATATTATTGTAAAGGTAACAAGAGAGGATCTTGTTCAATTGAAACATCCAACTTCTAAAAGCTAAACACAACAAACCCATATCCATTCAGACTTAATCAAAATATACATAGCACTTTCTGGAATTGACTTCCACCTCCTCAGAGGCATACAATTTAATATACTAGTTTTATTATATAGATTACACTAATAAGAAAATAGAAAATATTAACTACACAATATAGCTTATTATATTTTTTTCTTTCTTCAAATGCAACCTTCGTCTCTTCGTCCATAAAATTTGATTATGCTTGTCAAGTTTATTCTTCATGTCTTCGATAAATGCTGCTAAATTCTTTTCATTTGCTAGTTCTTCTTTCCATATAAATTTATCGCAACCCTTTTCATCCTGTAAAAAGAACAAAATTCATTCAAATTAGTTTTAACTAGGATATTAAAACATTGACGTCAAATATAAGAATATAAACAACTTGCATTCTCTTAAATGACTGTAACTTCTGAATGACAACAGAGGAAATTATAGAGAAACATTATACAATGATTGAAGCATAGTGCTCAAGTGATTTCAACTTCAGAATCCTATCATAATTTCTTTTTATTCGCCTAGTTATATCCATAATACATGCTCATCAAAATGCATAGCCATTGAAACTAGAGATGCACACTAATATATGGCCGAAAGTAGTAGCATCTAACTTTTTGCATTTCCACTGTTTAATTTGATCTGGGCTCTACGATCTGCAACTCATCTAAATGCCAAAACCCTTTTGTCCGATATGGTCTGGGCTCTATGGTCTACATCTCATCATTGTCCTCAAGAAAATGGAAGAAGCACCCGCCACCAAATAGCACCCCTCTCTCCATTCCCACTGCAACCTCTCAAACAACACTACCCCACCGTTCCAGATACTGGGTTGTTTGCTTCTGTCCATTTGCTTATGTTATGACGCTTCTTCTTTTTTTTTTCCTATCCTAATCTACACCTAGTGAATTGAGTTTGATTATGGGTTTGTGCTGAAGGGTTCTGGGTTTTGATTATATGGGGAATTGCTGGTGTATGGGTAATCCGTCTATCTACAGAGTATCATCTAATGTAAAGTCTGGTATACTTTAACCAGGTATCATCTAATGCACAGAAAGGGGGGAGAGAGAGGGAGGGGGTCAGAGATAGAGAGAGAGGGCGAGAGAGGGAGGGAGAGAGAGGGAAAGGCAAAGAGGGAGAGGGCGAGAGGGATAGACATAGAGAGAGATAGAGAAATTCGGCGACGGCGTCTAGGAAGGTGGATTTGGGGAACGGCGATGACCATCTCTCCTGCTATCACCCTTTTTCATTCGTGCCCTGGCTGCTTTGGGGCTTTTATGTGGGAAACAAAATTTGAATTCCGCTCTCAGATCTTAGCTGCTTTTATGCTCCCACATTCAGCTGTTGGAAGCTCAACAGGGATGGAGGATTGAGATGAGAAGTTCTCACATATCTATGAAAAATGTTCTCACAAGATCAAATCTCATATTTACATATAGAGAAAAACTACTATGCATCCATTCCTCACCACAAGGTAAAGGATAATTCCTTTTTTAGACCTAATAAAGTAAAAAAGGTGTCATAATGTGTAATGATTTTGTCCTTTTACACATCAATATTTTTCAAAAATGGAAGTGCCCCCTCACCATAGTATAAGCGATATATGCATAGTAGTTTTGTTCTTATATATAGTATTATTCAGGTGAGAACTATTCTCACTTAGGTAGCGTGAAAATTTTTATGGGGCCCATTTAGGGATAGGACTAGGAGAGATCAAAAGATCTAAGTGGGATCACTATAAATATCAAGTTTGGCCTCAATCACAAGTCCCTAATTCCTTCATCAATAACCCATAAATCTAGTTCATTCAAATTGATGTACAGTTGATTCAATGGTTTAGTAACTTTGGATCTAACCAAAACTTAAGGCGTGTGACTATCAGGGGGTCTCATGTGTATTGCGAGGTTTTGATTGAATGCTAGATGAGCCCCACCTAGAGTTCTCATGGAAAACTCCATGAGAATAGTTCTCACTTGAATATTACCCATAGATATATATATCACGAATATTAATATTCATCATTCTCTCAAAATATGGTGACGGATGCTTATATGGGTTTTCCTATTTATACTTAGAGCATTTCTCTTTTTCATATAACTTAAGCATTTATATATATATAGAGAGAGAGAGAGAGAGAGAGAGAGAGTCTTTATATGGCGTCATTTTTATTCCAACTGAATCTAGAAGAACTTGGAAATTCGAACTATATATGTACTTCAGTTGTCTTGGTTTAGCTATTCAGGTAGGTTGTGTCATTTTGTGCGTTGCACAGCAAGTTTGGTTCAACCTCACCCGCTTGATCTAAACCCTCCTATCCTAGAATATTAAGGGACTGGTTTTAAATTCTAGTGCTCGTCTTTGTGCTGGTTAGAAAATGCATTAAAAATTTTAAAAAAGATTCAAGAAAAAATAAAAATAATAGTAAACTATTAAAATTTTAAATTTCGAATTACTTAACAATCATCATATCCAAATATAATAATAATGATATTTATAGTTGTTGAGCACTGAGTTGCTTATGCTGTACCATATAGCTATTACTTTTTAAGTGGCAAACCTATATTTTTATGCTTTTATCCATGGAAGAAGACATCTTTTTAGAGTAAATTGGTCAAAAAATGAAAAAATGGATTTTAATTAAACTTTATCCAATTTCATTGCTAGTTATAGGATGTTTCGTTCTAACCAACTAGCCATAGTATAAATATAGATTTAAATGCAATATGTGATCAAGTATAAATATAACTGGCATCAATTCAGCGTTGCCGATATCTCAAATAAATAAATAAAAGGGAGGTCATTGCAGCCTATAATTTTTCTCACAGGGAGGTTCATAATCTCAATGTTATACCCAAGAGGATTAAGTCCACGTATGAGCATCCCCCACACTTCAAAGAGTACCATGAGGTCAATGGTGTACATATAACAACATCCAATAATTCTCAGATTTTCAATTTACAAATAGGTATTAAGGTTGAAAATACAAGTCAAACTATGTTTTATCAAAGTTTTGCACAGTTCCAACCTTTCCAAATTAATGCCGAACAATCTCTAAAAATAATCGACAAAATAGCTCATTTTACAACATAATGGTATCAAGGAGAATAATATCAAGTCTATCAAATATTCCATTCAAATTTAATCAAGGATAAAAATTATTCTATGTATTATTAATTAAAGAATAATTTCAATAAAATTAAAAAATTCACAATTTGATCATGATCGAGGAAAGGAATATGAAAAATCTAAATACGAGGGGGATAATAGTGAGGTACTTGCCTCTTTTGAAGACCTAGCCAATAGGTTAATGGTGTATGATGAAACTGGTCAGCCTATGGATGATGACTTACACATAGGTAAGGAAATGGGTCTAGGAAACAAGTCATGCACAAGCTATTAAACTTGGGTCATAATCTGTGGAGATGGATTTGGAGTAAATGGGTTCACCGTCTTAAGGTGAAGGTGGACTTTGTCTGGGTTACCTTAGGTTAGATAAATCTAGATTTGATGGAGTCGGTTTAGAGGTCAAGTATTGGGCTATTACAAGGGCTCAGGCTCCGGTTGGACTTGGTTTATAGGTGCCAAGATGACATGTTTGAGCAAGGGTGTAGTTAGCGGGTTAATCAAACAGATGATTCATGCCCAAAAAGGTTGTCATACGGGGGTTGTTAAAATGGGAAGGGGACTTGTTAAAATGGGACATCTTCGAATTAGGCTTAAGGTTTTTGCCTTCTTTAAAAAAGGACACAAATTTCAAACTTTTCAAATTAGTCCCTAAGTTTTTTAAGAAGTTTTCAATTAAGGACATCCATCCACTTAAAGCTATTTTTCATCAACTTTTTTTCCTCATTTTTTTTAAATACTGAAAACACCCTTCATTAAAATAAAACCTTCATTTAATTCTTCTATATTCCTCTCATTTCTTTCTCTTGTATCATCATGATGATCATGGACAACTAGTGATGTAGTGTCTACTAAAACCATGTCATGGCTTTAACTAAAGGGTAATTTTGTTATTTTAAGAGAATTGGGGGAAAACTCCTCAAAAAGTACCTTTAAATTATCAGATGTCCTTAATTAAATATTCACTAAAAAACTTAGGGACTATTGATAAGTTTTGCATCTTATGTCCTTTCTTGAGATAAGGCAAAAACTCAATGCAAAAACTTAGGGACTATTGAAAAGTTTTGCATCTTGTGTCCTTTCTTAAAATAAGGTAAAAACTCAATGCCATTTTTGAAATTTTCTTTATTAAAATTGATGGACTAAAAAGGTAGTCGCAGATTCGAGGGTTGTTTGTTTGTAGGTAAAATAAAGTAAAGTAAAATAAAATATTTGGAATTAAACATTGCCCCTTTTTCTTAAAAATTTAAAATTTTCTCATCCATTTTTCAAAAAAAGTCAAAAAGTTATCACTAAATTACAAAAAAAACTCTCTACTTTTTATATAAAAAGTCAAAAAAATTCCATATCAAGAAACTGAAAACAAAAATCATCATAACCCCAATCATATTTTATTCTTTCTTGATGTTAGGTTTAGTCTACTCTACTTTACTTTACCCCTTACTATGTTTGTTTGTGGGGTAGAGTAAAGTTGAGTAAAGTAAACCCAAAATCAAGAAAGAACAATATACGATGGGGTTATGATAACTTTTTATTTTTAGTTGCTTGATATAGAATCTTTTTTACTTTTTGTATAAAAGAGTAGAGAGTTGTTTGTAATTTAGTTATGACTTTTCACTTTTTATTAAAAAAAAAGAGGGGAATTTGAATTTTTCCGAAAAAGAAGAGAGAAAATTTGAATTTAAAATTTTTTTTACTCTATTTTACTCTACCTCACAAACAAATAAAGAAGATGATTTTAGGGAAAAAATTTCTTAATTGACCACTAAGCAAAATCAGTTTAAGGTTAAGTTAAGTTGGTGTACAAATTGGATCCCCTAAGCCTGATTTCGTGCAAAATCAAAATTTTTTTTTCTTTTAAAGGTGGGAAGAAGCGACGCCCCTTTTGGTGTCATCTTCATCGCCATGAACATCCGTTCTAAAGATGCTCAGAACAGGTGGAATTTTATTCATATCCAACGGGGGAAGAATATTGTATCTGAATTTGTGTTTGAATCTAAATATGCTTCGATTTGAGTTAAAAATCAGGTTTGAAAATGATACTAGTTTGATCCCATGAGCTGAATCGCATTCCATTATAAGCTTAGGAATTGGGAAGTAAAGTCATGTTGAAAACAAAATATTTACTTATCGCTTATTAGGATTTGGTTCTAATTAGTCGGGGCCATATTTTTTTAATGTGTCAAAAGTTAATCTAATCTAAATGAGCATGGTATGGAAACCATATGGAGTGTGATTTGTAAGTCTCTTCTAATTTGCAGATTCTTGAGAGAAAGAGAGTTTGAGGATATGGATGGGGGCTGAACATTTTTTTAAGTGGGTGCTTTGTTAGATGGGCTTTAGATAATTTATGGGCATTTTTCAGTTAGTTGCACGTTGAAAGGCATGTAATATTGGCAAATTCATGTAATGGACAAAACTTGGGTTCCACGAGTTGTAATTTTATGTTTTTAGATGAACTGAAGTCTCTACGGAAGTCACAGATGATGATCTTTTCTACTTTGACAATGGAATGCAAGTGTTTCAACCTCTGACCGGTCGGATAAAATGGCAGATCGGTCCAATTTCTCACAAATAGACACCTGCAGACAAAACTGAAGACCGATTAGTGGGCTGAGTGCCCGATCAATCGAACCCTATACCCGACTGGTCAAATAGGGTATTCGATCGGTCAGCTGGGTCGGCAGACGCGCGATTCTGATGTTCTATTTTTTCGGATTTACTTCGTGTGCATCCTTATCCTTCGCGAATCAAAGTCGGTAACGACTCTAGGGTTCCTCTCTATTTAAGAAAAACCTCTCCAATGAAGAAGGATACTCTCTCCAGATCAAAACCCTAATATCTATTGAGAGATTTTAACTTCTCAGAAGATATTCTACTCTACATGCGCTGCAACTTCTACTTCTGAGTCCCAGCTCCCTTCTCCGTGTGCTTGTTCGTCTTGAGTAGCATCAAGGCGTGAAGATCAATCCAGAAGAGGGTGAACGACGTGTGCGTCGACAAGAAGGAGTACTTCAAGTCCCTTAGGTTGTGTCTAACTGGGTAAAGGATAGTAAGTAGTTTTATAACTTCTCTTTCATAGTGATTGTTCTTGACAAACCGGTGTTAGGTACCGTGGTTTTTTCCCAGTTGAGTTTTCCACATAAAAATCCTGTGTCCATCTGTTTTGTATGTTTGTTTGGATTACTTTGTGTGGTTGTTGTTGGTTATCTACAAAGCATACTTTGATTGGGACCTTAACCTGTGTCAAGGTTTAAAGTCTTTCATGTGGTATCAGAGTAGGCTTTTACCATAGTTTCTAGATCCGTTCATATGTCTGCTATGGAGATTCCCAGATATGGCACTTCAATCAATAAACCCCCTTACTTAGATGGAACAAATTACGCCAATTGGTAAGTAAGAATGGTTGCATTTTTACAGTCTATTGATATTGATGTCTGGCAAGCCATTTATACTGCGTATGCTCCACCCACTGTTATTTTTTATGGGAATGTTGAAATCCCTAAACCTATGGCTCAGTAGAGTAAGGAGGAAAAAACTGCTTTTCTTGCTAATAGTAAAGCCATGAAAGCTATCTTTAACGGTGTTTCACCCACAGAATTTAGACGAATCTCTAAGTGTAACATCGCTAAAGAAACATGGAGTATCTTAGAAACTGTCCATGAAGGAACAGAAAGGGTTAAAAGGTCTAAACTTCAGAAACTAACCACTATGTTTGAAACCTTAATCATGGAAGAGAATGAAACATTTGATGAGTTTTTTGCCAAACTTAACGATGTGGTAAATTCAATTTTTAATCTAGGGGAGATCATAGCTGAAAACAAAATTTTTCAAAAAATACTTCGATCTCTTCCTGAAAGATTTGATCCTAATGTTGTGGCAATTGAAGAAACTAGTGATTTGGATATGCTATCGGTTGATGAACTTGTTGGCAATTTGCAAACATTTGAGGCCAATATGAGGTCAACCAGAAAATCGAAGGGTATTGCTTTAATTTCTTCCAAATCTGGTAATGATAGTGATGTTTCTAAACCAGACTCTGATGATCCTGAATTTGATGCGTTTCTGGTCAGAAAATTCAAAAAAGCAATGAAAAGTTCTGAGAAAAGAGATTTGAAGAAGGCTTACAAGAAAATAAAGTCCAAATACAAGTCAAATTTCACATCTAATGTTAAGCTACTTTCTAATCCTGCATCTAATCCTGAAAAGAATATTTTCAAGATACCTCCTAAAAATACTCAATGCTATAAATGCAAGGGATTTGGTCACTATGCATCCCAGTGTGTTAATCGAACCTTCAGGAATCAAATTAATCAGGGTAAAGTGTTAAATGCCACCTGGGATGATGATTCGGAAGAAAAAGAACAATTTCCGGAATCAAAATCGCCTGATGTAGGTAAATTTATTGTTTTTATGGCTCAGTCTAACAGCTCTTCTATCAAGAATGCCAATAGTGCAGGATCTGCTTCAGATTCAGATACTGATTCTTCTATGGATGACATGCCCCGGTCTGAGAAAGAGTTATTGAATGCGTATGATAAACTGTTGAAAGATTCAAAGAGAGTCACTTTGATTACCGACGCACTTGAGCGAAAAGTGGAGATTTCTGAAAAACTGATTGCGTCTCTTAAGAAGGAATTGAAAAAAGCTCAAGGTAAGATATCTACCATAGACTCTCAAAATATTCTTCTTCCTAATAAGTTGACTGATGCAGGTAACAGTTAGAAGTTGCTGCATGATCAGTCTCTTAAGACTTCTAATGAAATGGAGATAGTGAGAGAAGAACTTAAATCTTGCAAAAAAGAGAATGCATCATTGTGTCAGAAGCTTCACTCAACTTCTGTAGAGCTTGCTGAAGCCAAAGCTGATCTAACTAGAATAAATATAGGATCAAAGAAACTTGATGAAATTCTTGGTGTCCAGAAGGTAAGTGCTGATCGACGAGGACTAGGGTTTGAATTTGGGTCTACGTCATAGAATCCAGGTAAGTTTATTAAAGGTACTAGCATAACCACTTCTGTACCCACCATTCAAGCACATGTACAAGTGAATTTTGTAAATAAATCAAATTGGAAAACGTTTCATGCTACATTTATTCCAGTCTGTCACTTTTGTGGTATTCAAGGTCATATAAGACCTCATTGTAATAAATTGCGAAACGTACCTCGAAATCAACTGAGGAAGAGGTATTCCCTACCTCAAAGGTCAAGACTAAACAAGTCTGGATTCGAAAGTCTAACATTTACTGTAATGTGGTCCTTACTACCCTACGTGCACAAAATTCACATGTGTGGTACTTGGATAGCGGGTGCTCAAGACACATGTCTGGCGATAGATCATTATTTACTTCTCTTGAGAAGTATAATAATGGTAGCGTTCAATTTGGTGATGGGAACAAATCCAATGTAATTGGTAAAGATACTGTCCACATTCCGGGTATGTCTGCTATTCACAATGTTTTTTTTTTGTTGATGGTCTTAAAGTGAATTTGTTGAGTATTAGCTAACTCTGCGAATCTGAACATGAAGTACGCTTTACTTTGAACGACTGCATCATTGTTAATAAGGAGGGTAACATTGTACTCCATGGGAAAAAAAATTCAGATAACTGTTATGTTGTTGGGAATTCTGATAGTCTACAGTGTCACTTAACTTCATTAGACACTGTTGATCTGTGGCATCAACGTCTGAGTCATATGAATTATGCTGACCTTGAACTTCTTTCTAAACAAGAATTAGTTCGATGTCTTCCCAAAATTCAGAAACCCTCCAACATTGTCTATGGCTCATGCCAACTTGGCAAGCAAAGTTGGTCACCCCATAAAAAACTTGACTAAAAGACTACAACTAGGCCACTCGAATTACTTCATATGGATCTTATGGGTCCTACTCAGATTCAAAGTATTGGAGGTCAGAAATACATATTTATTACTGTTGATGATTTCTCACGTTTCACTTAGGTTAGATTTTTTAGAGACAAATCAGAAACTTTTGATATTTTTCATTACTTTTGGCTCCAATTGATTGCAGATAAAGGTGCCCAATACGGTGGAGTTTTTAAAATCAGACCCGATCATGGAACAGAGTTTGAGAATTCCTACTTTCAATCCTTTTGTGCAGAAAATGGAATCAAACATGAATTCTCAGCCCCTAACACTCCTCAGCAAAATGGAATTGTGGAAAGAAGAAACCGGGTTGTTCAAGAAATGGCTCGTGTTATGCTTCACAGTAAAAATATTCCACAAAAGTTTTGGGCTAAGGCAGTAAACTCTTCTGTTCATGTAATAATCGAGTATATCTTAGACCTAGAACTAATATGACTCCGTATGAAATTTGAACTGGTAGAAAACCAACAGTTAAATACTTCAGAACCTTTGAGAGTAAGTGTTATATTTTTAAAGATCGAGAACATCTTAGGAAATTTGACTCTCGAAGTGATGAAGGTGTGTTTCTTGGCTATTCCTTTGATAGCAAAGCATACCGAGTATTTAACTTGCGCAATTTTACCGTTATGGAATCCTTTAATGTGGTTGTATATGATGCAAAGTCCCATTTTACTTCTGATGATGATGACATAATTTTTCATACTTCTTCTTTTTTGCAGGATGATGATTCTGATGCAAAACTGGACAACCCTCCAAATGCAAAAGACTCAGACAAGAAGCCATCTAGCTTTAACCTAGATGACTTCTCTAAAGAACAACAAGAACCTAAGACACCTACAGTTTCTCAAAGTCCTTCTACAGAACTTGTTGTTAATCGTCAAGATACGTCGTTTAAGATAAATCCTAAAGTGAGAGCCTGGAAACATCATTCATTATCCGATATAATTAGAGATGTAAATGAGCCTAGACGAACTCATCAGCAGGTAAGTGATGAGTAAGTTACGTTTGTTATATTTCTACTACTGAACCTCATAATGTGTCAGAAGCACTTAAAGATGACTCTTGGATTAATGCCATGCATGAAGAATTAGAACAATTTGATTGGAATGATGTATGGCAACTTGTTCCTCGACCAACCCATACTAATGTCATTGGCACAAAGTGGATCTTTAAAAATAAAACGGATGAATTGGTTCAGGTTGTAAGGAACAAAGCTAGGCTGGTGGCACAAGGTTATACACAAGTTGAGGGTATTGATTTTGATGAAACCTTTGACCCCGTAGCCAAACTTGAGTCAATACGCATCATGCTTGCTCTCGCTTGTTCATTAAATTTTAAACTCTTTCAAATGGACGTTAAAAGTGCATTTCTAAATGGTTTCTTGAATGAGGAAGTGTATGTTGAGCACCCAAAAGGATTTCAAGATCAGCAGTTTCCTGATCATGTATATAAGCTGAACAAGGCATTGTATGGTCTGAAGCAAGCCCTTCGCGCATGCTATGAACGGCTAACCACTTTTCTCCTTGAAAATGGTTTTCATCGAGGAGGAGCTAATAAAACCTTGTTCATCAAGAATGAGGATAATGATATTTTGATTGCACAAGTATATGTTGATGATATTGTGTTCGGATCAACCTCACAGTACTTGGCGAACATATTCTCTAAAATTATGACCAGTGAATTTGAGATGAGCATGGTTAGAGAATTGGCTTTCTTCTTGGAATTACAAATAAAACAAAGTGCAGATGGTATATTCATTTCGCAATCGAAATATGCCACTAATCTTCTCATGAAGTTCGGAATGCTTACATCAAAGCAAGAACGTATACCAATGAGTTCTTCTGTTAAACTCATCTTAGATACAGAAGAAAAAGATGTGAATGATACTTTGTATCGTAGCATGATTGGGAGTTTGCTATATCTAATTGCCAGTAACCAGATATTGCATTCAGTGTGCGTGTTTGTGCTCATTATCAGTCACATCCGAAGGAATCACATGTCAAGGCTGTCAAGCGCATTATGAAATATGTGCATGGAACTATCAATTACGGCATTTAGCTAACGAGAAACACCAACACAATTGTTGTTAGATATTCAGATGCTGATTGGGCTGGTTGTGTCGATGATGGGAAAAGCACATCAGGAGTTTGTTTCTTTATTGGCAACAATCTTGTTGCATGGCATAGCAAGAAACAGACCTCAACCTCCCTATCTACTGCTAAGGCGGATTATATTGTAGCTGGAAGTTGTTGTACTCAGCTACTGTGGATAAAACAGATGTTGGCAAATTATGGTATTCAGCAGGATCTCATGATGATTTATTATGACAACAGCAGTGCTATTGATATCTCAAAGAATCTCGTTCAGCATTCACGAACAAAACACATAGATATCAAGCATCACTTCATTCGTGAATTAGTTGAAGCCAAAATTCTTACTTTGGAACATCTTCCAATTGAATATCAATTAGCATATTTGTTTACTAAACCTCTTGAACCTTCTCGTTTTGAATCTTTTCGTAAATCTCTTGGAGTTGGTCTCCATCATTAACGGTTCCTTTTCTCTCTCTCTGCATGCACATGCCTGTTTTATTTGCTATTTTCATGATTATCTGATATGCAATTTACTTTGTTTTGCTTTAGTTCCTAGGCCCACTTGTCTTAGTACATTGAACAAAGGGACTCTTCAATGCAACGCTTTTGTGCTTATCATGTTTATCCAGTACATTTAAGCCATTCACTTCATTTAGAATCTGTTGATTGTGTTGTATTCAAATCTTAAAAAAAAAGGGAATTACTTATTCAGGGGGAGTGTTTCCGTCATTACGAGAAGTCTACAACATCCTGTGTTTCCTATGTGTTTGCAAGAAAGATGCACTACCATAAACGTTGAGTTCCCAGTGCATTACCTTGGCTTCGTTGGCTTATTAACTACTGTAAAACATCGTCTCTGAACATTAATGACTTTCATGCTAATAGTCCTATGCTGGTATGTTGCATCTTCTATATTTGTTCCTTCCTTCATGCCTATTTCTTTGTTACACATAGTGAGTTTAAAAAAAAAAAAAAAACAACCTCACAGTGTTGTACTTTGACCGGTCGCACTCTGCAACCAACCGGTCGGACCTATTTGCTTTACGATTTCCAAACTTACAATCCGACCGATCGGTCCTTTCTGCGACCGGTCGAGTCTCTCATACTCTATTCATAGAACTGGAAATCGATCGGTCAGACTCCTTCATCCGACCAGTCGGACATGTTTGGATACATTAAATACCAGCGCGTCCTTTCATTTTCTTTCCACTGCTATCTCGTGTTTATGCACTTCATCTGCTTTTCTTCCCTTCATTGTGCGACATCTTTGCTCCTCGGTTCTTCCTTCTCTTTCTTGATTCCAAAGGTATTCTTTCACATCTTGATTTCTCCTTCAAGTGATTTCTTTGTGCCTTTGTTTTCTCCCTTCATCATTTACACAAAAGGGAAAACTATGATGGCGTTGGACTGTGCTTTTGGTTGGATTGGATGTTTTTCTCCTATTTTTGACATTTGGCTACTCTACTCACTATGATGTTGGTGTTATGATGCTTGTGGATGTTTATGTATGTTGTTTGGGCATTTCTTCCTATTAGCTTATATTTCCTCAAGCTTGTTCTTTCATGTGCACGCCTTGTGTTCGGTGAAATGCCTCAATGAATTTTTTACTTATAATGCAAACTTTTGCTGACATTTCTATATACTTTGGTGGTATGTGCTTTCATCTACTTTGTTTACTCACAAAAATGGCTCCCAAAAAGTCTGTTGCCTCAAAAAGAAAAAGTGTTGCAAGCAATTCTTCTACTCTCACCTTTGACTCCGATCGTTTCATGATGGAGGAAAAGGCCAGTCAATATAAAAATATCTTCAGCAAACGAGTGGTTCTTTTTGAACGGCCAATCAATCCACTTCATTTTGTAACACTTGCTTTTGGTGCTTGGCTGACATATCGAGACTGGAAGTTATTATACACCTTCGTGTAAGATTCCGAATCCCACTAATCTTAATCTACACGAATTAATCACGTTCTATGTTAATTAAACCTTATTAAAGTTAACCTAATACAAAGTATTGGATTTGGGCCTTGGACGGGTAGTGAGAGGAGTTTGAACCTTACTTCAGTAATTGAGGGCCTTTTTGTAAATTGATCTTGTATTTTATGAGCACCTCGTCAATCACTCCTTGTGTAATTTTTCGTGTAGATCATCTTTCGTGTTGGGCTTGCGTTGATCCGAACTCGTCTTGAGCCAATTGAGGTCAATGTGGCCTAAACTGTAATTTCATGAAAAGCTTGGACTTGCATATAACTTGGGGAAAAGTTATGTTTAAAACAATGAACTCCACGTCCCTTTCTCTTTCTCTTCTTTCCTCCTTATATTGGCTACTGGGGTTGTTTCTTTCCTCTTTAATCTTCATATTCACTTCATGATTTGGAGAGCTACTAGACTTGAGAAGCCTTGCATGTAGTGGTGGGGACCTTTCTTCTTCTTCCTCTTCTCCTTCCCTGTACTTTTCTCTCCTTAGGTATTCTCTCCTCTAAGCTATTAGCTTCATAAGGTGAAGACTTACCTCTTTGTCATTCATTTTGGGTTTATTAGAGTCACAAGTACTCCATTTCATGATATGCATGCAAATCTAAATCCCACTCTTCATTGCATGTTCTACTTGTAGAGGACCCATTTTCAGTTTGGAGGTTTCCCTTAGCCACACAACAAGAAAGAGTTAGAAAAGGCTAGCACTGGTACAAAGGCAAGTATTAGAGTTCATATGTGCTGCATGAATGATTAAGTATTGATTCTTGGATTAATTCTTTCAATTCTCCAATTTAAGACATTTTTCCTTATTTTAATTTTGTACATATATGGTGTGGTTTGAGTTGGAAGGTAAAAATGTAGTAGGAGGGTGTGTGAGTACTAGATATTTTCAGAGACTCCTTGAGTAGGCCATTTAAACTCTCTACAACTCAGATTTCTGTATTGGAAACAAGTTATAGAAGTGACTCCAGAATTCTGAAGCTCACGGTGAAGCTACGACTAAGCCGTGAGCATTTACAACTCAAAGTCCAGAGAGCAGAAAAACTTGGTTTTGTACTACAGCTTACCCACGGCTAAACCGTGAAATGCACTACGGCTAAGCCGTAGCAAGCTCGTACCCAAACCACAGGTCTTCTTACGACGAGCTTTCCAAAGAGGTCATGAAACCCAGTTCCTTCTGCGGCTTAACTACGGTTGCACCGTGAAACACTACGGCTGAGCCGTAACCTCACTGTAACCTAGCCGTAGGCATAACATGGCTAAGCCGTAGGCAAATATATGGTTAAGCCGCAAATGCGCCTGAAATTTAAAAAGGACCATGAACCACTTGGCTAAGCCGTAGCATTGTACACTGCTAAGCCGTAAAAACCCAGTAATTATAGGGTGTTAAGAACCTTCAATGATTTTGTAGGGCCTTAGTGTTGGCACCTTCCACACCACTACATCGAACCAATGGTAATCACATGCTGGAGAAAACGAATGATTTTCGGATGATCTCCCAATGGTAAGTCGTGGATGTTGGCATAAGAAAGGGGTGTCATGTATGTATACGAGTAATACCAAGACGCGGTAACACAATGATACTGGACGTCTTATGAGTACATCGTGTTGAATGTCTTTGGGGATCATGGGTTCCATAAAATAGGGTGTTTAGTGATTTTCGGATACTTACTCAATCTGAATGCATTCATATTGCTATGATAGGTTACCTTCGACATGATTATTATTAGATTCACTTCCTCTAGCAAACCCCAAGGCAATTTAGACCTAAGCTTCTAATGAGTGCGTGTCTGACAAGCCAGAGCTTCTACTAAGTGTGTGCTTGCTAGCCAAGGATATAGCCGAGGTTCGAGCCTTTGTAGCCCATATGCATGTGTTTCGTTTAATTATTCGTTGCTTCCATGATTAACTATTCCTTATGTATGTTATGACTAGTATGACTGATTCCGAGTTGGCACCACTTAGCTTGTGCCCTTTGAGTATATATTTGTCACTACTGCAGTAGTTTATGGAGGAGTTGTCGACGCTTCTCGGGAAGCTAGCTTGATCCCCTAGCGACCCATATGTATGCTCCCTTTTGGGAGAATAGAGCATCGTGGTTGCCATCCAGTATAATGTTTAATTGTAATTCCTCATCCATTGTCATTCACGCACCATATGTCTAGCAAACTATTATTGCTCCCTTTAAACAGTGTGTACTTTTAAGTTCAGTTGATATGTATTGTTATACTTGCTTCATATGCCTCAGTACTTGTTTAACCGTTGTGTTAACCGTGTTACCCTTGGTATTGCAGGTATAGAACCCGATCCCAACTCGGGTGTTGACGCGCCCCCGGAGAGTGCCCCAACGGTACCTTGGGGTATAGATGAATGGAAGGATGACGATGTCTTTTATTAGTCATCCTACAGAGTGCGTCAGTTCTGCAGATGTTATGGTCACTTTTTGGTCTATTCTGGGAAAACGCAAATTGGTCTTTATGTACCTAACTCCTTTAAGTAAATGTTGAATTGTCTGAAATATAATTGGAGCTTTGAGCACTGCTATATACATATATCTATATATTTATCTATGAATGACAATGGATATGTTCTTTTAACTTGTTTTTTATTATTACTGAGTATTTCGCAGGGAATTCATTTATGATGAGTTACATTCATACGTGTGTTGGCATACCCCACACGTTCCTGTGAAATCTCCCCTGTAGGAATTCGTGCACAATTCTTCAGGGCACAGATTTCTATGAGATTACGTATCCGCGCCATGGGGGCCCACTCAAATCCCCAAATTCCCGGGATCGAGGCGTGACACTTCGATACTGAGGTCTTCCCTGACTTGGTCCGGGAATTCTACAACAACATGTATGACAGACTAAAGATGTAATCAAGTCATATGTGTGCGGCAAGTATGTGTCACCTACTCCTGGGTCTTTTAGTCGGTTCTTATCAATTGCATAGACTCCGGATGCTAAATATCCTATCCCTGACTCTGACCCTGAGTCTATGGAGGAGGATCATGCGAATATTGACTTTGATGACATTGCCTCTACCTTATGTGGTGAGCGTCGTGACTGGCCTGATTGTCGTTTGTTAAAGCAGCGTGAATTGACAGATTCTTACTGGCTTCTCAACATCTTTGTGAAGAACAATATTGAACCTCGAGGTCACCATTCAGAGATCTATCGTGAGGCCGGCTACTTACTCCATGTGATTGGTAGTGGGCTTCTTATTGACATTCCACAGGTTATATTTAACACCATGTATAGAGCCCACTCTGCTGCAAAGAATGCTACACTACCATATGGTGTCCTGATCTCTCAGTTCCTCATCTCCCAAGGTATCATGCCAAGTGTTCAAGATATCACAATTCCCATACCGAACCCGATCACAATGAGTACTTTGTTGTAATCTCTCTCTTAACTTCGTCAGCCTACTCCTGAACGTCCTGTTCCTGCTCCTGCTGCTGATGAGGAGATTCCTGATGCTTCCTCCATTCATGCCAGGTTATCAGCTTTTAAGGATTCCCTCTGTGATCAGGCTGCCTATCTTGAGCTCCTTCATGGCGAGGTTCAGACGCTTCGCGGTGAAGTGCGTAGCGAGATTTGTGGGATTTAGTCTAAGTTAGACTCCATTTGGGATCATCTTCGGCATCCCTGACTGTTGTGACTATTTGGTTCATTTTGTTACTAGTCCCTTTCTCAATTCATGACCAAAAAGGGGGAGAACATTTACTAGCTAACTGTAATAATCATTCATCTCTCAGATGCATCTGTTTGAACTGATTGCCTTATCAACAAAGCATATTTTAGTTTTATTACTTGTGTTGCTTATTCTTTTTGTTGATTATATTACTAACCTGATCTTGTGCCTAGAAAGGTTTTATTCTGTCTGTGTTTTTCAGGTTTCTTTTTCAAAAGCTCCCAAGTCTTCAAGCTTTCAAGTTTTTTTTTTTTTTTTTTTGTTTGGGGTGATATAGGTAGATTGTTCAGTCTAGGAAGCTTTGTCCATGAATTGCCAAAGGGGGAGATTGAAAGGCATGTAATATCGGCAAATTCATGTAATAGACAAAACTTAGGTTCCATGAGTTGTAATTTTATGTCTTTAGATGGACTGAAGTCTCTACGGAAGTCACAGATAATGGTCTGCTACTTTGACAATGGAATGCAGGTGTTTCAACCTCTGACCGGTCAGATAAGATGGCAGATCGGTTGAATTTCTCGCAAACAGACACCTGCAGACAGAACTGAAGACCGATTGGTCAGCTGAGTACCCGATCGATCAGACTCTATACCCGACCGGTCGGATAGGGTATCCGATCGGTCGGCTAGGTCGGCAGACGTGCGATTCTGACGCTCTATTTTTTTGGATCTACTTTGTGTGCGTCCTTATCCTTAGCAAATCAAAGTCGGTAACGACTTTAGGGTTCCTCTCTATTTAAGAAACACCTCTCCAATGAAGAAGGATACTCTCTCCAGATCAAAACCCTAATATCTATTGAGATATTTCAACTTCTCAAAAGATATTCTACTCTACATGCGCTGCAACTTCTACTTCTGAGTCCCAGTTCCCTTCTCCGTGTGCTTGTTCGTCTTAAGTGGCATCAAGGTGTGAAGATCAATCCAGAAGAGGGTGAACGACGTGTGCGTCGACAAGAAAAAGTACTTCAAGTCCCTTAGGTTGTGTCCAACTGGTTAAAGGGTAGTAAGTAATCTTGTAACTTCTCTTTCATAGTGATTATTCTTGACAGACCGGTGTTAGATCCCGTGGTTTTTTTTCGGTTGGGTTTTCCACATAAAAATCCTGTATCCATCTGTTTTGTATGTTTGTTTGGATTACTTTATGTGGTTGTTGTTGATTATCTACATAGCATATTTTGATTAAGACCTTAACCTGTGTCAAGGTTTAAAGTCTTTCACACGTGAGTCCTCTGATGTGTATCATGGGCCCAGACCAAAGTGACCCCGTTTGCAACCCTACGTATAAGTACCAGCCTATGCCTCGTCTCGTGATGTCGGGTCGGGTCATTGGGGTTTCGTGATATGGTGACATGGAGTCATAATGAGCATGTTAACGAAACCAACGGTAAACGAAATGGCGCACATCAACAGCCGAAACCTATATAAACTACTCCAAACCTGCGCATCCCTCACCACCCTCAAACAACTCCATGCACTCGCCATTACAACTTCCCTCTCTTCCAACCCTTTCATCCTCGCCAAAATCCTCGCTCTCTCTGCAACCTCGGCCTTCTCCGACCTCTTCTACGCCCACCAAATCTTCCTCCGCTTCCAAAACCCCACCACCCACGAATGGAATTGCATGATCAGAGCCTTCTCCACCTCAACCGCCCCGCAAACAGCCCTCTCCACCTACACCCAGATGCTCATCTCAGGTGAATCTCCTGACAATTTCACATTCCCTTTCCTTTTCAGATCTTGCTCTAGATTGCCGCCTCCCCGGTCCTGGTCGGGAGAACCCATTCATGTTCATGTGATCAAGCGCGGATACCACACCGATGCTTATGTGCAGAGCTCTCTTATTCATATGTATGCGAAATGGGGTAGAATTATATGTGCCCATAAGGTGTTTGATGAAATTACTGCAAAGAATGTTGTTGCTTGGACGGCAATGATTAATGGGTATGTTCGGGCTGGTGGGTTTGAGGAAGCCATTCGGTTGTTTAAGGAAATGGGGTTGGAGAATGTGAAACCAGATGAGGTTGTGTTGACGAGCGTGTTATCGGCTTGTGCGAGTTTAGGAGATTTGGAATTGGGTAGATGGGTTCATGGTCTTCTTGGCGAGAGAGATGTTGTGTTGGGTACTGCCCTTGTTGACATGTATGCTAAATGTGGGAGTATCGGTGTAGCGAGAGAGTTGTTTGATAGAATGCCTCAGAAGGATGAAATTTTGTGGACAGTTATGATTTCTGGATATGTTAGGTGCAATTGTTTCAGAGAAGCTTTCAGTCTTTTTAGAGTGATGCGCAGTGAGAATTTTCAGCCAGATGAAGGTATAATTGTCAATGTGATATCTGGTTGTGCCAAATCTGGAGATATAGACATAGGTAAAGGGATGCATCATTATATAGAGGTCGATGGTGATACTTACAGTGTCAAGATAGGAACTGCCTTGATAGATATGTATGCTAAATGTGGAGAAATTGATGTTGCCTCTAGAATTTTTCGTAGGATGAAAGAGAGGAATGTTTGTTCTTGGAATGCCATGATTGGTGGTTTGGCCATGCATGGGGAAGCAAATAGTGCCTTTGATCTATTTGATCAAATGCAAAGATCTGGCACTGAGCCAGATGAGGTTACCTTCATCGGCATCTTGACTGCATGTAGCCAAGTCGGTCTGGTGGAGAAGGGTTGGCACTATTTCAATTGTATGAGTCAAGTACATGGAATCAATCCAAAGCTTGAACATTATGCATGTATGGTTGACCTTCTAGGCCGTTCAGGGCTTCTATTAGAGGCACAGGAACTCATAAATAACATGCCCATGAAGCCTGATGCTGTTGTTTGGGGAGCTCTTCTAAATGCATCCAGAATCCAGCACAATGTTGAGTTAGCTGAAAAGGCGGCAGAATTACTTCTTGAAATGGAACCTCATAACCACGGTGTATATGTACTGTTATCAAACACATATGGTGCGGCCAAAAGATGGGGTGATGTGGATAATGTTAGGAAACTGATGAAGTTGAGAGGAATCACAAAGACAAGAGGGTGTAGTTCAATCAAGGTGAATGGCATTGTCCATGACTTTGTTGTTGGTGACCAATCACATTTTAGGACGAGAGCGATATATGAAGAATTGGATTCACTAGTGAAGGAGTTGGGATTGATGGGTTATGTAGCAAACACATCCAATGTTTTGTTTGACATAGAGGAGGAGGAAAAGGAATATCAACTTTCTCATCATAGTGAAAAGCTTGCAATTTCTTTTGGTCTAATTAGCACAAGCCCAGGGGCACCATTAAACATAGTGAAAAACCTTAGAATATGTGAAGATTGTCATTGTTTTGCAAAGCTAGCATCTAAAAATTGCAGTAGAAGAATAATAATTAGAGATCTGTATAGGTTTCACCATTTTGAGGGAGGCTCGTGCACATGTGGAGATTACTGGTAAATCTTTTCAGCTTGTTATTTTGTTGTTGTCCATGCCGGTTAGTGGGAGCCATCGTTTCTTGTTTGCGGCAGTATCTTATTTCACTCCCTTGAATTATGTGGAACGACTTAATGCTTCCATGAGATGCTTGGATAAGTGGTGGTATATTGGGGAATGCTCCATTCAGTAGCAGGGACCAAAACATTTGGAGATAACGTATCTCTGTGGTGGCCTATTTAACTGATCTCTATGGTGTTCTATTAAGAAGGTAAAAAAAATCATATGGTCAACAAGAAAGAATGAATGAAGGATCCATGGGGCAGTTGATAGATATTACTCTTACAAAAGATGCAACATGCACTTCAGACAATAAAGTAAGTGCAAACTTAAGGATTTATGATTTCTTTGTCAATAGAAAAAGGTTTCATTCATTCTTTCATGGTAGGAAGGCAAAGAAAAAGAACCAGAGGACTTGAGAAGCTCCAGATCAACACTTCTAAAATCAATGTAGATAGAGAAGCAAGGGGTCTGGGCTCAGCTGGTATAGATAGAGCACTTGGAATAGTGCGCTTGCATCCTTTTTGGGTCCAGTGAGGATCAAAGACCTAAATGAAGCCCAAGTTGGTGAGCGGGGAAGCATCAGGATTCTTTAGCTCTGCTACTCAGGAAAATTGATTGTTGAAAATTATTCAGCTAATAATGCTATTTTTTGGATCCACAGGGTTGCCCAGGCCTGGGAAGCCTTAATTTATTTTCAACAAAACCGATGAGCTTGCTCTCAGTAAGGAATTAAGGTGGCTGATCCATTATCTGAGCAACAAACTGAAAATCACTTTTTTCCTTTTTTACCAGTTGAAATTTGTGGCTTTTCTGCGTTTTCCCTCCTCTTTCAACTATTCATTGGCTAATTGCTGGTGTTTCTCTTAAACAGGCCTTGTCTCTATTGTACATTTTACAATGCTGATTTTTTTTATAAAAAAAATCCCATATTTTAGCATTCGACAGTTAGAATCTTTATTTCTTGATCTACAATACCTATGCAACTATTTTTAAACAGAGGAAAAGATTCTGGGCCTGTTTGATATAGTGACATTTTGTGCAGTTTGCTGTGGAGAAATGTTTGAGAAAACCTTATCCTGGAAAAGATTCTTATTTTAAGGATCGAGGTTAGCCCTTCCAATGGAAAGTGTCAAAGATGGCTGCCATTCTAATTCGATTAAGATTCTTTCAATACCTGCACAGCATAATAACCATATACTAAACAACACTGATCTCTCTCATGGATTTTAAGTAATCTCTCCCTCTCTCTCTCTCTCACACACACACACACGCAAGTACGCGCATGGGCGCTTGTGTGCAGACATCCAAAATCTCTGATTAACTCATTAATGTCTCTTTCTTTTTTTATTTTGACAGAGAAGTGAAATCCCTGCTTCTCCAGTCAAACCATTTTGCAAGTGATTAGTCAACGAAAAAAATTGAGCATTTAAGTCTGATAAGATGACAATATCCGTTGCTTTTGGAGGTCGTTGTAAACAAATTTAATTGCTCCATCATCAAGTAGGTAAGTAGTTCGGTAGTTTAGTGACAAAATCTCATGGGATTGGGCTGTGGGAGGATTTCTCTTTGTTAAATTACCTTGTAATGTCTCATGTTTCTTCATTCCATCACTTTCCTTACTTTTTTGTGCAGGTAAGTAATGTGTCATGTTTGTCTCAGTACTTGTGTGATAAAACGCTCCTAGCCTTATACCTCTCCAAGAAACATTGAATGATCAAGGAATATACATGGGGCCAATTTCAAATAGATAGGAGGAGGGTAATTATCTAGTTTCAGCAGGATAAAAAAAGTTGACCATCCATTATACAATTGAACCATATCAAGGTTCAATTTCCCACACAAACCATTAACCCCTTTTCTTGAAAAAAAAAAAAAAGAAGGTTGGAAACATGTAAAGATACCCTCTAGTAGTACACAGTACAATTACATCAACCTAAATATGGTCAAACTGATTTTCTTTCAGGTGCATATGGATGATTCACAGAAATGGAAGGCTATATCATTTCGTGTTTGGAGGCACATATAAAATGTGAATAGTATTAATTAAGATAGCATGTTTTTCACCTTTCCCTAATCAATAGCTGAAACATTTTACGTAGCAATAAACAAAAACTGAGCAGATGCTGGTTCTATTTATGGTACCATCATTTGCATAGGCTACGACGCCCTGATTCGGCATGGATCAATGAATATGTTGGGGGCATACCATGGATACATAGGGGGCAGACTCTCTACATAAAAAGTGTCTGATGCAACATGACTGGATGCGTGGCCAATTTTTGAAGCATCCTGGTATCAAGACTGTTGGGTAATTTTCTCCTGAGAACAAACCTTATGTTTTTCAAATGGGGTCCACCTCTATGGAACCTACTTGGGCCCACATTTGATCATTCTACCCTCTTCAAATGAATTGGCACTGACACAATTTGACACTTACTTGATCTTTACTCATTGTTGGATTGAATCTAAACATAAAAAAAAAAAAACTGTTAAACTTTCCAAGGAAAAAAATAACAAAATAAAAATGAAGAGACCATTAACTGGTTAGGATAATTTGATGGGGCTGACATTTTGCCTAATCCATGATAATACCATTCCATACAACGACCCCGTACCTCCAGAAAACCAACCTGGCAAGCATCTGTCTAGGTGGGTCTCATGAGCTGGACTTAGTATCAACCGTATATGTTGTGCTAGGAGAAAATCATAACCCACACCCACCTGCTGTACAGCTATTTATCATCAGCAAGATACTTTTCTCATCATAGTATCTGGCCAGTTACTTGTGTCTCTAAAACAACTACAGTTTTAAATAAGGAATAGAATATATAAAGGTGCACATTCAATATGTACCATTAGAGGCCTAAGGTCAATTCAGATCTTTCAAACACTGAACTCATCCAAGGGCATCTAGTATTGCAGCTAGACAACATGCTGGCAAATTTTGACATTCCATTTATTGAGTAAAAGAGTGTTACCCCTGTTGTTTAGGGGAAAAAGAATGAACCTAGAGCAAGGATGTAATGTAACTGTTACAAGAAGCATCTGCACCTCCTACCTCAAAATGTGGCAGAGTCTTTTACAAAAATGTTTTCTGCATTTACTATTCTTTAATTAGTCCTCAAGCATGCTTGGGGTAATCCGAACTCCTTTTTTCGTAAGTCAAGCTGTTGCCTCCAAGGATCATTGTGTAATTTGTAATGCAATACCTTAAAAAAGTAAGGTTCAATAAGATGATGACAAATGTAATTTTGATTCATTTTATAAACACAGACATAAACAATCAAGAGGTTGCAGGTTGAATCATGTAACCTAGAGAGAGAGAGAGAGAGAGAGAGAGAGAGAGAGAGAGAGAGGTTTGGATTTCAGAGACATGATTAGTTTGTATCAATCAAAATCTGGATCAGCCACTCGGTCGTGCCTGCTCTTCACATACCAGCGCGAAGAAAAAAAAAGAACAAAAACAGGCGACCTGATTGATATGAACTTTGAGTGATTGGATAGTGCCCAAAGACTTCAAAGGCAACTTGTTGGACGCAACCTGTAGGACTAAACCCTAAGGTCGTCTTAACACTCAAATTGAAGGCTACATGTGACGTCTGTAACACTTGGCACCAGCAGCAAATCCTATATCGATTTAGTCCCCATGGGACCTTAGAATTTCTGGCACATGGAATTCAACACTGCAACCGCTCCCATGGGGCTCAGGGCTTTGAAGGATAAAATCTAGTTGCCCTCCAAATCATATGTAGTTGATGCACATTTATACAAGGCAAATCTCCAATACGTAATCATGCTAAAAATTCAGTGTGGATTTCTGTTTACTGGCGCTTATATATTTAGTTTCATTAAAATTAAAAAAACAATGTACTATAGGACTAAATAGTTCCTGGAGGTACCTGTATAAATGTGGCAAACACATCATCATCCCCGAGTTTTAAGAACTCCACAGCCCAATCATCAACACGTCCAGAAAGGCTCCTCTGCCTTTCAGCCTCAAGCAAAACAGAATCACGATACAGGAACCTTTGCCAGATATTGCGAACACTTGCTAGCTTGAATTCAATTTCTGTCTCATTAAATGCCTACAAGAAACAAGAGCAACCGCATCATCAGCAGCTCCAAAGAAAAATTCTTTTTCCACTAATAAACTAAAAGAAATGATTACCCGAAGAATCTTTATCAAGTCTGGAATCTGATCCTCTGAAATACGAATTGCAAAGCTGTCATAGTTAAGCACATTCTCATATGGAAGGAAGATCCCATCCTGCAGAGAAAGGCCACATCAAAGACATCTGATTTTTATGACAATACCATGATAGTGGAATATAACAATTTTTTTAACGAAATTCCAAAGTATACTTTTGCAACACATACTGTGATCATGCGTGAAAGAGATTCAAGGATCCTTTTGGTTTGACAGATCCTCACAAACTTCGAAATGGAGTTCTATCTTGGCTCATGATGTAAGCTCAACTAGATTGGCTCATGAAATTCATGAATGGATTCCACGGACTTTACTAGGACTTAACAGAAAAGGTTGTTAATCTAGGCCAGGACTGATCCATTTAACTTTTTTTTTTCTTTTCCCTTTTCTTTTCTTTTTGATTCTTAATAATTTGTATTAAAAAGACAAGAAAAATGGACTGTAGAAATAAGCCAAAAAACACAAAGGAGAAGGGCAAAGGGTTAAGTATACCCATTACCCTGCCCACACAGCAAGAGATAGCTGCAAACAACTAACTGAGAAAAAGGGATCGGAAACAGAAGCTTCTCCATCCACCCTATCTAACGAGTTCGCCTTTTCTTAGGCTGATTGACCAACATGCCAGGCTTCTCTATCCACCCCATGATTGGTTCATTGATTACTTGGACCTAAAATTCATGCAAAGTTTCACTTTCACCTATGGCCACAAAAATAGGATCAAGAGGGAGTCAAGTCACAAAATGGTTAGACCCAGAAGCCCCACAAGCTAGCGTCCGAATTAATGCATTTTGCGTATATTGGTGACAGAACTATAATTCAACAACAGAAAAAGATCTGTCAGACCATGTGATGGAATCCTTACCTGAATGACCACAGGAATGCAGCCTTGCAACACACTATCTTCCATGCGACCGCTCCAACCATCTCCAGGCAAAACCCCACAGAATATAGAGCTTGCTAAGTCATCAAAGTAATTGGAAGAGCGTAGCAAAGTTACAGTTACATCCTCTGCATATTGTCTACCAAGCTTGCCCTCTTTGTTGGGGCTTGAACCAAATTCTTTTGCAAGTTTTTGCCTGATACCCATACTGTACCTGCATTGCCTCAAGCAACATGAATCTTATCACTGGGTTAAAAATGCAACCATATTATGAAAGTCCAGTTTTCACATGGAATGCAACTTAAATACATACGTATCTTCAGGCCTTCCATTTGCATAGGCAGGTCCTAAATTGCCATTAAAATAGAACAGCCTTTTACGTTCCCTACGTGGTCTGCAAATAAGATGCAATCAGTTTAATCATAATTCATAGCCATGGAAGTAGCTGTTGATAATGCCAAATTTGGTGCAACCCCCAGCTGGTACATCTGGAAGAGACTTTCAATATACAGGTATCTCCCAACAAAACCATAACCTTGAAATCACTCAATTTCAATTCCAAATGCAGCATTGACATGCAAGATTCTCAGATAAAGAAATAGTAGTTTTGCTGAGTACCTCGACCACAGTTTCAACCATAAGGAACCTGGGTCAGGCCTTTTCCAAGCAGGAAGCACGAGATCCTTTTCTGGTTCAAAACACGGATGGTTTCCCCTTTCATCAGAAGGAATACGATCCCAATTGTCAGCCCAATATGCTGTTGTTGAGTGATTGTGTTTTGAATTTGTGTTTCCCCAATGAACCAACATCATGCTATTCCATATCTCTTTTGGAGCATAACAAGCACCTTCATCCCATGAAAAAAACTGCCTTCAGATAGAGGGAACACAATTAGAATGTCAGATATGAGTCAACTAAAAATTACTGATATTGTTCTTATGCTCATTGGCAACCAATAAAGGCCCTCTGCACATCATACCCAAATGTGGTCTCTTCCTGATGAACGATTCCAAAACGGATATTCTTTGACAATATGATCATATGCCTTCCTGTATAGGTGAAGAGTTTGGGCACTCCTCAGGCCCATGTGTTCCTGAAACATGAAGTAGAACATTTATGCAGCTTTTTAGTCTTCATGTAACACCCAAGACGTAATAGATGATGTCAATCAATCAAAAAAGTGCTCTTATGCTAATTAGGAACAGGTGGAACCAACCTATTACAGTATTACTCATAGGCCTTCATCCAGTGGGAACCATCACAAACTGTCATCTCCACCATTGGATGATCCTATCCATCTAATTGGTGAGTGGCACGTAAGCTATAATAGTAATAAAAGTGGTTATATCAACCGATAAGATAGGCATTCAGGGGCATCCCTCATTCAAGATGGGACCCTTTATTACTTTGCATGTGCATTTTGATTTCTTGACTCACCAAAGGATCAATCCCACGCATACAGTTTTTAGTGCCAGGCAATCGATTCAATCATAGACCTGTTTGTTTCCTTATCCTTTGAAAGCAACAAACCTTCCAAGTGACAGTTTATGATAACATGTCTAAATATAAAAGCTTAGGGTTCATACCCGCATACTCAAGTGGGGTGCATCATCGGCACGAGTTATTAGGCAAGCATCAAGCACTGGAACATAGAAAAAGTCAGCTTCTTCACCATTTAATGTCCGATAAGGACTAGCCAGGATGCTCTCATAGAGTGCCATCTGTGAAAGAGGGCATCAAAAAGTGAATTTTGGGCCTAGTTGATGGTTGATAGTCATGTGACATATCAAATGTATAGTTTTCTTTGCTTATATAAGAGAATGGTCCCATAATCCAGATCCAGATTTATACTGATCTCATGGAACCCACTGACACGTGGGAATGATTTGACAGTCCTAAATAACAAGATCTGACTTGTTGGCTACATGGTGAAAAAGAGACTATAGCAGAGGTCCGGAAAATGAACAAAGGCCAAAAAGAGTTAGGATCTTCCAGTTGAAAGATTTTAGCTGTCCTCCATCCACATCAAAGCCCAGATCAATGCAGTTGATAATGGAACCTTCTGCCCAAAGTTCATTAAAATGAATTGCTAAAGTGCAGGAGTAGTTCTTCTAATAATTATTATGATGACAGTCTGCCCAAAGTCTAGCCAAAATAAAACCTGTGAGCCATACAGCTGCTCTGTCCACAATGTTGCATTTTGATTAGAATAGATTCGGTTTACACATTGAAACTTGAAATGTCGGCCCTGCAAAATGGTATGGGAAAAAAAAGGAAGAAAGGATGGTGCTCAACCATTTTGAGTTATGTGCTAGTAATATAATGCATTAAGAAACAAAGCTGAATCTTACCTCCAGGAGGTGGCTGTTGAATTCCGGGGGTAAATCATACACATATATAAGAGGCCTTTTTCTTTTCACAAGAGCATTAACATTGAGAAGACCATCAGCAAGACCCACACGATGAGGTAGATCAACTGTAGCAGGTCGAAGCCATCGAGGCCATTCTCGTATAGATGACAAAGCAGATGGGATACTGCAGTCTATTCCATACCAGCCAGTGTTGCACTGAGATATGAGAATCAAAATTTAGTTAGAAAATGTCACATTAAAAAAAATGATAGCCAAAACTTTGTATATCAATGGTCCATCAAATATATCGCACTTCCAATTTGGTCATTCTCTTTTGAAAAACTACAAAGTAGATTCCACCCTATCATTTAAGTCCAAATCTGACATCCAAGTAAAATTGACAGAGTCATCAATGCATCATGAGTGCCAGTGCTAATTGAAATTTGAATGTGACACATAAGACAACTTCTTTTATAGCATCCAATTTCTTTTCATAATTTTAAAACCCAGTAGATGAAAGGTTGGACTCAATTTGGAAGCCAAAACATACAAATGATTGAGAGCTTATGGAATGCTTGAATCTGACACACATGTCCACATTCACATGTTATTCCACATGCATATACTAGGTAGGCTAGAATCAACATAATAGGATCAACAAAACCTAGAATATGCCAAATTGAAAAAATGAAAAAGCATTGTGAAACACTGGCACCTAATGAACAAATAAGAGAAATTTGAAAACTATTAGCAATTAATCAACAATATGTGCGGCATTCCTGCATCATACACCGTGTAAATCTTGCATGCAACTGTGGTTGTAGTAAAGCCTAAACTCTTGTTGGTTGGCCTAAACTCTTGTTGGTTGGACAAACAACTAACCATCAGATTTTACCAGTCGACTTTGCACCACTGACTCTAATTACATCCGACAACCATTAGCTACTAACTGGATGATAAGGCATACCCAAACAGCAGGAGAATGGTCTCCTGCGCATGGTTTACATGGGAACCATGCAGCAGAGGCCATTGCAGGTTCTCCTGCAGGTGGGTCCCACCTGTTGGATGCCCCTGCGCACGGTTCGGGTTCCCATGAAAACAGTGCACAGGGGAATACTTTCCCCAAACAACATATTTTTGAACTATAACGTATCATAAATAGGACCATGAATTGGACAGTTTGGATTGGTATGCACATGTGCCATGTGTATGGTGGATCAGTAACATCAGTTGCTGCAAACTTGACAGGCATTGGAGTCTGGCTCTTCAAAAATAGAAAAGAACTATCTTGGGAAAAACTGTAGCATGTAGAAAGAATGAGAGTTCTTATCATCACCTGACAAAATCCACCACGACAATAGCCATTCCCTGAGCACTGGTTGAGACAACTGCATAATGTAGGTATCTCACAGAATTGGCCCCAAAGACAATCATATTTACAATCACACTCCTCTTTGAATTGCACCTTGGAAGCGTAAGCTTCTTTTGGATCCACATTACACCAGCCAGGCTTGCTACCATTGGCAGTGAAAATGTCCAGATCAGCTTTTGTCCAATCACTCAGCTTTGGAGCTCCAGGTTCAGATGGTAATCTATAAGAGACATGCTTTGGAAATCATTTTTTATTTAGAGGAACTTAGGAGATCTCATAATAAGAAATTGGTTGAAAAAGTCAATCTTCAGACAGAAAAGATGAAGTTGAATGTATCCCAAGTAACTAATTATATATCTAGATATACATATTGGGATTAATGACTATCAAGGAGGGTCCCTGTTTGTGCACGGTTTGGATGGATTGCTAGGTGGGCCTCACCAATAGTTCTCACAGAAGTATGGTGAGAACTAGTTCTCACTTGAGTGTTTCCCTATATAGAGAGAAAGAGAGAGAATGTTAGCATGCATCAATGGTGAGGGACATTTACACAATTGGAAATATTTAAGTGCAAAAGACAAAAACGTATATGAAAAAGAGGAATGCTCATGTACAAATAAAGAAAGCCATGTAAGCATCCCTCACCCTATGGTGAAGGATAGATGCATACTAACATTCCTCTATATAGGACCCAAATGCATATTTGGAAAGATTCATGTACAAAAGAGGAAAAGCCATTTATGGTATTATAAGAAAAAAGAATCTTCATATGTAAAAAGGGAAAGCCATGTCATTGTCCCTCACCACATGGTGAGGGAAAGACGCATAATAATATTCCCCATATATATATATATATTCTACAGAATGGCCCCTTCAAAATGGGGCATTTCTGCCTCTATTTCTCATCCAATGAGAGAAGGTTGAGATGGAGGCTTCCTCTCCTCTAAAGGGACTATTGAATCCTTCTCCTATTTTTTTCTCTTCTTTCAGGAAAAGAAATGCATAAGTGATTTTCCTTCATGAGAATGGAACAAATTAATGGATTCAATTTTCCATAAATGTAGAACATGAAATCATGGGCCACTAATTTTGCATGAAAAAATCTCCCATGTTTGTAAGAGAAAACAAAGGAAGTGATTTTCCTTTATGAGAATGGAATGAATGAATGGATTCATTTTTCATAAGTGCAGATCATGAAATTATGGGCCCACAAATTTTGTATGAAACTAAAATCTCCCATGTTTGTAGGAAAAAACAAAGGAAGTAGAAGGGGGCAATTAAAAGCACATTGGGCATTATCTTTATTTTCAAATTTGCAAAAATGCCCTTTGCTTCCTTTCCAAGTGTCTAAAATGTCTCCATTGCATTAAATGATGCATAGCACATGGATGTTTTTTTATTATCGAGCAAGGAAATGAGATATTTCACTTTTGAAATTGCCCAAGCACTATGTAGAACTCTTTTCATACATACATATAGAGAGAGAGAGAGAGGAATTCTCAAAAACTCTCCATTTTAAATGCTCCCCTTTTTGCTCCTCTATGTTTTTAGGGCATGGAGCCCAACTTGAGCCAATCCCATCATGTCGCGCATACACCCCCCGTAAATTGGTATTAAGCCCAAATTTGACACTTACCCAACTTTTACTCACCACTGGATTGAAATCACAAGAAAGTGAGGCCTCTAAAACCATTTAACTTTGGGGGGATGGATCAAGGGAATAATCTAATAAAGTTGAAAATTTTTACATATGTACATCACATCTAGATTATTCCATCCAGCGGCATTTCATGGTTGTCATACACCTTTGTGGGCTCAACTAGAAAGGGGTGTTATTATGAAACAACACTCCGGGAGTTTTCTAGCGCTCCTCATATATATATATATATGAGCTATGATACCCAGATACGGCATGGATACGGCAAAGACATGCCATATAGACTGTAGGAACACAAGTTTTACACATAAAAACTGAATTATCAGATATGATACGACACAATATGGTACCCATTTTAAAGTATCCGTACATTTTAGTATATGAGGAATATTCATGTGCATCCTTCCCTCACCATAAGGTAACAGACGCTTACATGGTTTTCCCTATTTGAACTTGAGCATTTCTCTTCTACATTCAACCATGAATGGCTTTTCCTCTTTTACACATGAATATTTCCAATGATGTAAGTGTCCTTCACCCTATGGTGAATGAAGGATGCATACGAACATTCCTATATATATATGAGGCGTATTTGTGTATGAACTGCCCTCACGAGCAATTCGTGTGAACTGTTGTGTGGCCCACTATGGACCCCATCAAGGGATGAGACCGGGGGGATAAAAAGATTCATGCGGAACCACCCTAGATATAAATTTTGGCCCAATCACATGTCGCTAACCCCTTCATCCGTGGCCCCAAGTCCAGTCCATTCGGATGGGTATACAATCGATTCAACGGTCCAGTCCATTCGGATGTATATCAAACCTTGAAGGCATGTGACTATCAGGGAGGTCCCTGTCCATTGCAGGGTTTAGATTGGGCGATAGATAGGCCCCACCCATAGTTCTCACAAAAAATACAGTGAGTGCAGTCCTCACTGGAATATTTTTCTTTCATATATATAATGGTTATCAGGTGCGCCCATGCACATCTTGTTCTCCGGGAGTGGGTCCCACTTGATAGCCCATTCAACTAAACCACCCCCTATCCACCAGAATGTCACACGCCCCTTGGGTTTGCACTCATCCAAATGGACTAGGTTGTTAGATAGACCACACACCTATCAGATTGGAGTGTACACCGTTAAAATTGTGGGGCCTAAATGGAGTTGATAGAGTTTAAGGATGGGGCTAATTTGCTTTAATCCTATGAGAAGTGTTCTCACACACCTACCATACGAACTTTTTATAGGGCTAGCGCAACCACGATCCACGATGGATAAAATAGACCAATCTCTTAAAGGACTGATCGAATTCAATAATGGATTCAGCCACTAAGGAATCCTCACAAAAGGATCAAACACCATTAAGAGGTAACATCTCAAAAGAGAACTTTTATTGATTGAAACTGAGCATCTCAAAAGAGAACTTTTATTGATTGAAGCTGAGCATCCATAATAATGAGGCATAACATCCTTATATAGAGGAGTTGGCTTAAACCCTAAGAAAAAAAACTTACTAATATTAGAATAAGCCTAAATAAAATAGGAAACTCACTAATTTTAACGCTAATGCAATCAAACTACTAATAATATTCCTAAATAACTAGATGTCCAATTGGGTTGATGGACTAAGCCCAACAGGTTGGCCGACCTATGGTCTAGCCTTCATAACTCTCCCTGGCTTGGAAAAACTCGACTCCGACAAGTTTGTCAATTTGAGAAACACCAGGAAGAGTTCGACTGCAAGGTAAGGTAAACTTCCGCCTGGGTCAAAAATCAGTTGCACAAACTTCTGCCTTGTCTTTTGATCTGCATTTGCATGACATTGCTTGAAAGCTTATTGCATTCTTTTCCTTCACGTAAGAGTACGCTGGATGTGTCTCATCTTTAGATGTATGAATGTAACTTAGATGTGTGAATAGACTAGTAGATGCTTTAATTGTTGGCTTTCAGATATCCATGTTTGATCCCCCGAAAATGGAGTCAATGTGGGGAATTTGAACAACTTGTTTTGAAAACGAAAAGTTAAGAAGCACGGACACTTCTAAAAAAGTGACGTATCCATGTCAAACACATGTCGGACACCAACACTCCTTGGACACTCTCAGACATGTGTCTGATACTATTTTAGCATATTCATAATTAAGAACTCAAAATCTTAATTTCGGACACTTGTCCGACACTCTTTTTATGACGCATCCCACAATTCCTAACTCATGTCTTTGACTAAAAAATAAATGTGGCTGATATTTCTTCGACACCTATTAACATGTGGTTACTAAAACTTATAAACTTGATATATGACAATTTTATACCATGGAAAAATATATGATTGTTAACATTAATCATATCACAAGTAAAAGACAAATAAATCTTTCACTAAAGAATAGGCCTCAAGATTGGCTTCTTTTTTACTTTCTGTTTTTGGTTTTTTTTTTTTTGGAGGAAGGAGAAAGAGGTGATTCTCTTTTTCTTTATAAGGATTTTATGGAACTATAGATATTTCATATTTAACGATTATAAATTATGTTTTAGTGTTGTACTGATAATTGATAATTTAATATATTTGTTCGTTGTTACTTGAATTTTTATTTTTTGATTGCTAAATTGATTAAAAAGTTAAAATAATATTATTTTTAGTATATAATTATATATAAAAATTAATATATATTATTGAGGTATCCCCCGACATGTCCGTGTTCAACTTTTTTGAGAAATGCCGTATCGGCGTGTCCATGTCCATGCTTCTTTGACGAAACGACTGAAACAATTGATTTGATTTCTGATGACCCAATGTGAGTTGCTGGAAGTGGAGTTACAATCAGATCTCCAGAATGCTCAATGTCCTTGCTAACCTGATCAAATTCTATAATAGTTGATTGTTCTTGTTCTTCCTCAACTCTTTGTGGCTCTTGATCATTATTATCATATTCTGAATTTTTCATGAGATCAGCTTTGCCTTAACCTTGCACCGTTGTTGTATCATGAATGTCAGTTGTCATGGTTGACATTTCCTTTAATGCAATCAAGACGTCAATTGCTTCTTTTCGTTCTTCCTTTGATTCTTTGGTGGAAGGTGATGATGCAAGAGAAGTGGCTTATGGTGATGAGCATGGAGTTTCTAGAGGCAACCATTGAATTCGAATTCCATTCCATTTAAAAGTGTAAGTATTATTCACATGGTCTGTGAGGACCTTAAGACGGCGGAGCCATGGACGACCAAGCAAGATGTGGGATAAGGATAACACCACACTAAACATTGTCTTCATAAGAGCCAAGTTTAATTAGAACAATGCACTGTTGCCGAATTGGAAGAGCATAATCATCAACCCATGCAACTCGATAAGGCTTCGGGTGCTTTGTAGTCGGCAATTGCAACTTATCAATCACTTCTTTGGAGATAACATTCATAGCACTACCATCATCAATAATGACATTACATCATCTACCTTTGCAATTAACTCGTTTTTGAAAAATAGGACGTAGATTCTCATCAGCATCATCGTCGGTATTTTTTACAACTAAAAGGCGCCGATGAAGAAAAAGCAAAGGACTTTGATCATCAAGGTCTGAAACTTCAAGTCGTGTTTCGAACTCAAATTGCATGCGAGATCGTCTAAGCATATGCTCAACACGAAGGGCTTCTAAGTATGCATCATGACTAGTTTACAATAATTCATATTCTCCAAGATATCCAGTCTCAAGCCTCTAATAGAACGAACCAAATCATGTATCCAATCCTCCTACAAGGCACATATATCTTGCAATTCCCAAAATTGGCGGATATATTCATCAACTGGCAAGTGTTCTTGCTTCAAATTAAGAAATAGTGCAAAATAAAACTCATTTTGGAAATACCAATCTCCATATGTGTATTGATACAAAATTGATTAAATTTCACTAAATTTTCCAAAAATTTGCATGACTTGATTGCAAGGATAACAAAATTTAATGAGTCTTTTAAAGGATCTGGACCATCTGATTGTGATCAATGGGCCTTTGAACAAGTGCTTTTTTTGTTTTTTTTATTACGTTGTTGTGGGTTAAGATGTGGGTCAGGTCAGACCTAAAATGAACCCAACTGGGTGTGGGCTCATATAAGAATTGGGTCAGGTCAGGGTAAAACTGGGTTTGATCTCAAGTCAAGCTCGGTTTAGCAATTTAGGCCCACTGCTTAATTAAAAGAAAAGGTCAGCAATGTTGGGTGTGCAGGTGTGGGGAGGTGCCTTGTTCTTTTTTCTTCGACTAAAGGAAACGAAAAGGAAAGAAAAAAGGGGCTCTTACTTGGTCTTGTTCGAGTGCGACGAAAAAGGGAGGGGAAGTTTAAGGCTTGCTGTAGACGACGACAATGGCTACAGCAATGACATTCCTGTGACGGTGCGATGCCACGGTGCTGTTATTGTGCGATGGAGGTGCTGTGGTGATGCGACAGTTTCTAGGTACGTCTTTCGACCCTGATCACCTTCTTCTTCCTTTGATTCTTTCTCCCTTATTTTTTTCTCCAGTTGGGTTTGACAATTTGGCGAGAAGATTTGAAGGGGGCAAAACGAAGTTTGGTCGAATCGGGATGTGTTGCGATGGGTTCGTGAGTGGGGTGTGGAGCGGATAGGGCGGATTGGGTCTTGGGGGGTGTTGAACATGTCTTGTGATGGGGTTCATAGGGTTACAGAAGTGAGGTTGAGGCCGATTGGGATTTGGGGGGACTCTAATTGGGATTTGTTATGGATTTCTTGTTTAGGGTTTAGGGATTCGAAAGGGGTGGTGTCTGGTGTTGCAAGGTCTAGGTTGGTTAATGGTGTTGTTGTCAAGAGGGATGGATGGTGGCTGGGTTTGGTTCAGGGAATGGCGAGTTTTTTTTTTTTTTCTTTCCTGAGGTGGCTGTCGGATTTTGACAGGGTCTCAAAAGGAAAGGGGTGGTGAGGTGATAAGGTTATGGGTTAGGTTGATAAAGTTATGGGTTAGGGTTTTCTGGACAGTGGGTTAGGGTTGTCGGGGATGGTTTTAGGGTTTCATTGAGTAAGGTTGGGGTCACAAAAATCTCAGCAATACGGGTGGGTTTCGGTGGACTTGTCTAGGTTTCTACTGGAATGGGATTGGTTTAGGGTGGGGTCTCTGTTGGAACGATGATGGGTTCTGGATGGAGTAGGGCAACTAATAGTCGGGTTTAGGACTTTGGTAGAATGATGATGGGTTTGCACAATGGATGGTGGAATTGAGATCCGGGGAAGACAAACATTTCGCCGGCAACCACAGGATTTCGTCTTTGAGACCAATTAGTGCAACTACGATCCACGATCGATCAAAATAGACCATTCTCCCAAAAGATTGATCGAATCCAATAAAGGATTTAGCCACTACGGCACCTTTACAAGAGGATCAAACACCATACAAGATAACATCTCAAAAGAGAACTTTTATTGATTGAAACTGAGCATCCATAACAATGAAGCCTAGCATCCTTATATAGAGGACTTGGCTTAAATCCTAAGAAACAAACTTACTAATATTAGAATAAGCCTAAATAAAATAGGAAACTAACTAATATTAAACCTAATGCAATCAAACTACTAATAATACTCCTAAATAACTAAATGTATAATTGGGCTGATGGACTGGGCCCAATGAGTTGGCTGACTTATGGTTTGACTAACATCAGGGGCCCACTTATGGGTCTCATTTCGGAATAGGACCAAGGGATGGAAAGATCTATGTGGGACCACCCCATATATCAAGTTTAGTCCCAATCACATATCCCTAAGACCTTCATCCGTAGGCCACAAACCCAGTACATTCAAATTGGTGCACAGTTAATCCAATGGTCTAGTACATTTGGATTTGATTAAAACTTAGGGCGTGTGACTATCAGGGGGGTCCTTGTGTATTGCAAGATTTAGATTGGGTAATGAATGGGCTTCACCTAGACTTCTCACAAAAAAGTGGTGAGAACTAGTTCTTATAAGATCATTTCCCTATATATATGGGGAATACTACTATGCATTATTCCCTCAGTATATGGTGAGGGACAAATGCATATTGGAAAGATTCATGCACAAAAGAGAAAAAGTCATTTATGGCATTATGAAAAAGAAGAATCTTCATTTGTAAAGAGGAAAAGTCAAGTCGTTATCTCTCACAATGTATGCATAGTAATATTCTCCTATATATATATATGGGGAGCGCTACACAGGGCCCAAGCATTTTTTAAGAAAAAATGCCCCTCTTGGTTTGGGCCCATTAAGAAGCATAATGATCATGGAAATCCATTTGATATGAAGATCCATATAAGGCTTACCTATATGAAAAATTTTGAGTCCATATGATCATTCTAACCTTTTAATCCATGGCCCTAAAATTTAATGGTTTAAAAGCATCATTTTATTATGACTTTGATCCAACAGTGAAATAAAATTGGGTAAGTGTCAAATTTGGACATGTGACCATACAAAAGAGGGTAGTATATATGAAAAGACTAGATTGACTCAACATAGGCCCCATAACCAAAAAATAAAAGGGCGGAAAAGGGGGCATTTTTAGAGTGGGGTGTCTTTTAGAATTCCATCCATATATATATAAATATATACATATATAGGGAAAATCTTCATACGCATTTATCCCTATATATATGGACAAAACTACTATGCATATGTCCCTCACAATATGGTGAAGGACACTTCCACTTTTGGAAAGTATTGATGTGCAAAATGACAAAACCATAAAAAATCATGACACTATTTTAACCTTATTAGATCTAAAAAGGGAATTGTCCCTCACCTTGTGGTGAGAGATGGATGCATAGTAGTCTTTCCCTGTATATATATATAAAGGAATGTTCATCTACATCCACCCTCAACATCTTGATGGGACCAACCTAGTGCCCCATTGATCACAAGACTAGGGGATGGAAAGATCAATTTTGGATGGGCCCAAATATCAAGTTTGGGGTCAATCAAATGCCTCTGACCCCTTCATCCGTGGCCCACAAGTTTAACGACTTTATATTATTGAAAAGATTTGACCCTTGACCCAATGGTCTAGTCAAATTGAATTGGTGAAAACCCAATGGATCCAGTGTAAATCAAGGGGCCCATGTATGTGAGTGGTTCCGATGGATCATAAAGTCAGCCCCACTATGTGTCCGTCACCGTATGGTGAGGGATGGATGCACGTAAACATTCCTCAATATTAGGAATGGTCTAATAAGGACGGTCCTTACAGCTTATGGTAAGGACTCTCAAAACCCAAACTTGAAATGACCATCAAGCCATTTGCTTTTCATTAATCTAATGGTTACCAGGAGTCCTTATCATAAGTAGTAAGGACCAACCATTACTAGATGTTATATATATAGGGAAACAATCCTATAAGAACAAGTTCTCACTACTTTTTTGTAAGAAATCTAGGTGGGTGATGCAGGCCAGATCCATGATTAGCCAGCCTATTGGATCCAAGACCAATAAGGCCTAGTAGAGTAAAGTAGATCCTATTATTAGTAGTTGCTTTTTTAATTATCTATGATTTTTTAATATTTAGAAAGTCCAACCGTGTTTGGTTTAGAACTTCTTATTTGATTTGAATTAGTTGTTTCCTTAGTTAGAAAATATCTTAGTTATAAATAAAGATGTAATCCCTTTTCATGGGACACACAGACATTGATATTGAATAAAAAATTGAGTTTGGTTCTCAATTGAGAGAGTTATTATTTGTCTTCGGTGAGGCATCTAGACATTCTATCCTTAAGCCTTTTGGCTTGAAGATTAGCTCGTTGGCTATTCTTCTTCCCTACACTGCTTCAATGGGGCCCATCTATCACCCAATCCAAATCTTGCAATACATAGAAACCCCTTATATAGCCACACGCCCTAAGTTTTGGTCAAATCCAAATTTACTAAACCGTTGGGTCAACTGTACACCTATCCAAATGGACTACATTTGTGGGTCACAGATGAAGGGGTTAAAGACATGTGATTGGGACCAAACTTGATGCTTGGGGTGGTCTCACATAGATCTTTCCCTCCCCCCAAATGATACCCACAAATGGGCCCCATAAAAAGTTCTCACGGTAGGTATGTGAGAACACTTCTCATAGGATTAAAGCCCATAATATATATATACAAAGACAGAGCGAGAGTGGTTATCATGTGCGCCCGGTGCTCATTTTGAGCACTAGGTGGGGCCCACCTAATGGACTGGTCCATCCAACTAGACCACACATACACTACGCCCTCCCCCCCCCCCCCCCCCCACCCTCTTAAATTTCACATGCACCTAGGGGTTGGCAACCGTCCAAATGGACTAGACTATTGAATCGACTGCACACCCATCCGAATGCACTATAGTCTATAGACAATTAAACTTTAGGGATGGGTCTAATTTTTGGTAAAGATGAAGGGCCATGGGAGATCTTTTGACCCCCCTAGTCCCAGTTCCAGTTAGAGCCCCATATGGGCCCACATCGAGGCGCACACACTAATCCAGTGTGCAAGTCACCCGCTAGACTAGTACTCTATATAAATATAAACATATCTATATATATATATAAGGAATTGATCAGGTGTGATGAAAATGTGTTGCAATGGTGCGATGAATGTTGCAATAAATCATTCGTGCCTCATTCGATAAAAGACAAAGACAGAAACAAAAAAACACATGCAAGCCCCTTCCCTTATTTTGTCTCCCTCTTTTGTTGCGTCTCTTCCCCAACCCAATACTATCCCTTCTCTATGTTTCTCTCACACTCCACCCCTCTTTCTATCCGTCTCTCTCTTAATCGCCCCTCATTTCCTCCATCTCTCTCAAACATTCCTCCCTCCACTACCCAATGGTTGAAGCTGACATAGATCATCTCTAAATATTTAATATCTCAAAAGAGTCAACAATCTCTACATGTGAGTCTAGGTTGTATGTTTCATCAGCAACTATCATGATAAACACTATTCTTCCAAGATCAGATCTTTCTTCATGATTGCTGACTTAAATGCATTATGCAGCACTTCTTCCTCATCCTCCAAATTTCTGAATGCCATGATAAAACCACACCGGGATCATTAATTTATATAAAATGTTTAATTATTTCTCTTTTTCTTTTGGAAATGGATGGGTTGTAATTATTTCTCTTTTTCTTTTGGAAATGGATGGGTTGTAGCCCTCGGTTTAAATATCATTTTTACATTATGAAAAAATAGTTGTAAGAGGCCCGGGAAACATCAGCACATTTTAATGAAGCAAAATTGATGCACATTTAAAAGAGTAAACATGTCATTCATCCAATGGGGCCAATGTCTAGTGGAGAGTCTTGCTCAGTCTGCATGACATATGTGCTTCGTAATAGTATGTTGATAATGAAAAGTGAATGAATCCCTGATGACTACATGTTAATAGAGATATTGTGAGCTAAAAGGGCAAGAAAACAAATGGCCAGTATCTTTTCAATATAGGATATATTGGAGCTCTTGCCATTCCTCATTTCCTTTGCCACGGAAAGATGGGGCCACAAGGCCACCTTTCTGTCTTTTCAATATAGGATATATTGGAGCTCCCGCCATTCCTCGTTTCCTTTGCCACGGAAAGATGGAGCCATAAGGCCATCTTCCTCATGCTAGTAGGTTCCATGATTCCATCTTTACTTTTCTTGTTCAATCGAGTAAAAATAATGGCTCAGTTCTCTCTTAATATGGCTACAAATGATGTGATAGGAGCTCTTCAAAATACCAAGCTCAGTACAATTTGTGAAAACTGAATTTATCATAAAGTCTCATGGCAAATCATTTCACTTCTTCTTTGAACCAACTGAATCCAAGACACAACATTCCGAACCATTTATTCAAGAAACTTGATTTCTTCATTTAAAGCTCTCCAACAAAAACTCAAAAAGTGCCAGTTGATGTGAAGCTCTCATTACATAAACCTCACAAGTCTAACTGAAAGATCAAGAACAAAGATTGTATAAAACGAATCCTAAATCAAATTAGGACTGAACTTGGTAACTTGACATGGCCCACAGCTTAAATGAGCTGATAAGAAACGAAAAATAATTAATTGGGTGCATCTGGGATACATGATATCATCACTGCACTTTTCAAATTGTCAGTTGCATGATTCTCTCTCCGTTCTTCCAACCTTTGCAACCACTCTGCTTTCTAAGTCCAAGGGGCAATCTCTCTCTTCTGTGCCACTTTGAAAGACAGGTCATCCTCTAGATTCATTTTCCAACCCTCCAGTGGGCTCTGCTTCTTGGGTTGTGTTTTTCATTTCCTCCTCTATGCAACTCAAATCCCACGACTTTGTCAAGACTTTCGAAATAAGTAAACAAAGAACAAGCAAAGAAGAAAAGCCATTGACTGATTTTTTAGAAATCCCATAAAGTCACAAATTGTATTCTTCTTTTAGATGAAAAGAATCGGATAATGAAAAAGAAAAAAATCTTCAATGAATTTTGTGAATCTCAAAGCATGGGTCCTGTTTTGCTGGGCCAAGGATTTCTTCTTTCTGAGTTGCTGGGGCTTGTTGCATGTAATGGAGTTTGTTGGGTATGTCTTCTTCTTATTCTTGGGTTTGACTGGGTTTCATTGATGAATTTTTCTTCACAAGATTTCTTGGTTCCATTGAAATTGTAAATGATCTATCTCAGCTTCAACTGTCGGGTAATGAAGGAATATTAGATAGAGAGATGGGGGGAATAAAAGAGGTTGAGAGAGAGACGAATGCAAGGAGTGGAAGTTGTGGGAGGGACAGAGAGAACAGGATGGTTTGGATTGGGGAAGAGACGTAGTGAAAGAGAGAAAATAGGGGAGAGGGCCCGTACCCTTTTTTAATGAAAGACGAGCATATGATTAATTTCAAAATTCATTGCACCATCGTATCAACTTTTCAACACACCTGATCAGTTCCATTTATACATACATACATACATACATACATACATATACATATATATATATATATCAGGACATTCGTAACCACATGTATGTCCATAGCACACTACCAGTGCTGATTGCCGATATTGACATGAACTAGGAACTCGAAAAAAGACAAACATTATGCCATCTGTGGTTACCTATTCTGCATGGCTCTTATGCACAGCAAAATGGATGACCACACATTAGGCCAAAGATTCAAGCTAATTATAGTTTGGACTTTGGAGAACATTCAAACATACAAAAATTATTCTTACTTGAACTGAAAGCCACACGCCTCAGCCACAGGACGATTTGGATATTTTGTATTCTCCCCACAAAAGCACATCGCTCTAGTTGTATCACAATGAGCAGAGCATATTGAAACAACCCAAGGCCCATATGGTTGCGCCGGAGATCCTGGAAAATTGCACTCCAACCGCAATTTCTCAGAGCATCCTTCTCCTATTAAATCAACATGTGTTAACTAGCATCATGCTTAATGTCGAGTTGATTACATCACAAATAAAAGACAGTAGATGAAAGTTTCGTACAGGAATAAATGGTGGTCATCAAATAGAAACAAAAGTAAGATTAAAGAAACGCAGGCAAAAAGAGCTGAATGGATAACCACAAACCTATTTTACAAGTTATTTTCAATGCCAAAATAAGAATATTGCTGTTTGAGTTTATATAATTACTCGGTTATATGGAACTGTGCAATTTTAACCAGCACTGACAAACATTTTTCTTACTCTGACCACTATGCCTTTTCAAATGAATTTCCTCTGGTATAAATCCATTTTATTCCAACATAATTGGAACAACGCTTTGATGATGATGAGATATGATTTCACATCCGAGTGCATGAATTACTTTTATCTTCCTTGAATCTTCAACCATGTAAAAAGTGATGTAGCTATGCACGCCTATGATCTTCATATCAAGTGTGGATGTTTTCATGGAGAAAATGTAGGTATACTATTTCATAGACATTCATGTTCCAGCATAGAGATACCAAGTTATGGTTGACCATGGCTAGAGTATCATTACAATCTTACAGTAACAAAAATGAAATATGATCATTGAAGGGTACTCCATGCTGATAATTGGCATCTTCTCCTTTGGGAAAGAAGAATTCACAATTAAAAAACTACCAATGGAGTTCTTTTCTCAAATACAGAGTGTGTAAATGCAATTTGAGCTGTACCATAGAATTTCACTGAACAAATAAAATGGAAGACATACATATATCCACAAGTTATGAGCACATCCAGCCTTAACCACAAAAAAGAAAAGACTCAAAAGAACATAATAATGTTTTATGCATTATGATTTATGATAGCTTTCTTATTGCTGAACGTGGTAGCTTTCAAACGACCAGTCTTTTGCACAGTCAAGATATGGAAAGCAGGAGATCTACAAAAGTGATATTATGCATACGGCATATAGAATCATTACTTTCGAAAATATCAAAGAAATGGAACTGAACACCAGGAATTTCACTGACCAGCATATCCATGAAAGCATCTGCATTGCCCTAATTCCCTGTTGCAAATGCCTTGACCACTACAATCATTCTTGCAGTTCTTATTACCTATTTTCTGGAAAAAAAAAAGAGGAATACATAAAAAATGCATGGCATAAAAGAAAAAAGGATACATGATAAATAAAGCAGGAACCAACCCCCACCCAAAAAAAAAAAAAAGCTTTTTTTTTCTTGGATCATCGAGGTGAAATATGAAAATGACGACAATAATAACCACTGCTGTTGTTGCCAATTTGTCACCAGAAATGAATCAAAGCTCCATCTAAATGTCATGAAGCATTGAGATGGTAGAACTGGGATGTGTTGTTCCACTATCAAATGCCAATTTGTCACCACAAACAAAATTAACCCAAAATTAGCCCAGAACTAATTTTGTGGTTTTCATTTTAACACTAATCTCAATCACTTGCAGTGTGGATGTGCAAATGGACCATAATTTTGTTAGCGGGAATTATACAGCACGAGAGAGCACCAATTCTTATATTTGCAAGTCTTATTGGAAAGGAAAAGATAAATGAATCATGTCTGCAAGATTACAAAAAAGCATCCCTAGTAACCAAAATAACAACAATTTGAGTCCTACACAATACCACATCTTACCTCAACGACATTGACGGTCTCAGTGATCAAATCGCAACCAGAAAACCACCGCCCAATCTCGGCCTTCCATGGTGCGCCCCGGTAAACCACTGCCCCATGAGAGTCAGATGGAAACCGGTTGTCTAAATCAAGCTGCAGCTGTATATTTCCAGCCAAATCACCTTCCTGAATAGACCCATTAACTGGGTAGCAAGAATTCTGAGCTGGCCGTGCACCAAAGTAATCGACAGAAGAAGGCACCAAAGGGAACAAGAACATATGAACTAGAGAAACTAGTACAATAAGAGAAGCAATGGTTCCAACAAACGTCCATGAGCAATTCCATTTCTGAAGTGGGGCCATTATTCTCTCTCAGAAGTCAGAACAGATATGTTTGGAGAACACCTGAAACGAACTCTATTAAATCACACAAATCTCTTTATGGAGGATTACGCAAACATGGAAAATGTGCATAAATCTTAAGCCAATTTCAGTTCAACAGCAGAAAAATGCAGCCTTTAGAAGACCTGAGATTGGTAGCTTCACCAAAAACAGATTCCAGATAGATATTGTGACAGAATACAATGAAAGAAACAGAAATTCTAACACGCTTCAATAAAAGTCACTTCATGGGTACATCAAAAACTAGCATTAATAACAAAATCTCTCCATGGGTACGTTCAATCATTAACCAGATTTCATCAGAAGCATTAAAAATGTCACCTTTACAAGATCTAACAAAACCCCAGAAGAAGTTGATGTAGAAAACAGAGCTATGCAGCAGATCCTTGTATAAATATGAAAAAAAGAAAAAAAACTTGACAAAAGTTGTGGAAAAACTCAATTTCTAAGAAAGTCTGCTTCTGGGTATCGCCCAAAGTCATCAAATTCGTCCATTTACCAACGAATTTGGGAAAAGATTGTAGAAAAGAGCAGGAGTCAAGATGATCTGAGATGGCACCTTTTGGTAGGGGAATCAAGAGGCAAGACAAACAAGGGACATATGAATAACCGAAGAATCAAAAGCATTATCTAAATATATTAATAAGTAAACTAAAAAAGAGTGGGGAAGATGAAGGAATTATCATAAATAATAAAAAATGAAAACTCTTTTTTTGACGGAGGAATTTAAAAAAAAAAAAGAAAATAAGAAAAAGACAAAAGGTTAAAGAAGAAGAATTGACAAAGTAGAGATAAGAGAGAAGAGAGAAAAGAGAGGTGGGAAGAGGGGAAGGGTCGGCCCCAAAAGCCGCCAAACGCGTCGCTTTCAGGTTTTGAACACGGGCATTGGGTGTTTCTAAATGACCACATTACCATTGGAGGCTTTTTGGAAAGGGAAAAAATTCAAATAAGACCTAAGTTTTTTGCCTTATTTTAAAAAAGGACATAAATTTTAAAATTTTTTAAATTAGTCTCCAAGTTTATCAAAAAATTTTCAATTAAAAAAATTTGTGTAGTTTAAAAGAGTTGAGGGGAAAAGAGATTAGAAAGTGGCCAGATGTCTTCAATTGAAAACTTATTAGAAAACTTAGGCACTAAACTAAAAATATTTTAAATTTAAGTCTTTTTTGAAATAAGGTAAAAAGTTAAGGCCTTATTTAAAGAAAAAAATGCTCACTAGTGAAGAAGTATTGATCATAGGTTGGGCAAAATGAGAGATGTAGACACTAGTAGTAATGTATGATGCATGAATACAATAAAGTAGGCAACGCATTATGTTGCATTGTATTTAATTCTTTACTTTTTATGTATAAAAATTATGTTAATGTTATATCTTTGGTGTGTTCTTGCCATATTCATATCGTGTATGGGCATGTAAGTAATAAAAAAATTAATAATAACTATAACATGTTGTGATGATAAGAAAAGGTGAAAACAAGATAAAAATAATAATAATAATAATAACTATAACATGTTGTGATGATGAGAAAAGGTGGCAACAACTGTCTATTGAGTGTTCTTCAATTTTCTATATTTGCAAATGAACTATACGAATATGCTTGTGTAAGTTCGAATTTTGTCAAGTGTGTATTTATGTGGGTTTAATGAAAGCCACTTAGAGGATTACTCATGTTGACTCAAAGACTATAGGAATACCCATGTCACCAAAAACAAAGTTGGAATCTTGTTCCACAAGTCGTAAGGATTCCTTTTTTTCCTTTTTTCATAAAAATATTATTGTATTACATGATAAAAAGGTAAAGCATGTAATAAAAAATCTAAAACGTTTTTTATACGATCAAGGAATCCAATATGTTGCATAAATGTGTCATAAAGGGTACATTTGGATAACATTATTTCCTGGAAACACCATAGAAAAGTGGTTTACTTTTTCGTGTTTGTCTTTTTTTGTGGTTTGGCAATGCAACTTTTTGTTGGATAGATGTAGAACTCTTCCAATCTATGTCAATAACCTAGGAGTTATAACAAATACAAAGTATATACAATCCAATCCAACCAACCACAAAGTAATATGGAAGAAAATTAAGGAAAGTAAAAGAATGTACCAAATTTATGTGATAAAGCATCTAAAATGCGAGGGAATAACCGTAGAGCCATTGGATCAAATCTGATGCACACATAAGAGTTACAAACTTCTTCCTATGCCACTGACTTGATGATCACATTTTCATGTACATGAAACTCTTTTTTCATTCTCTTCATGGAAAAGAAAAAAAAGTAGTCTCTTTTTCTCACTCTCAAACCGGAGGAATCCACCTATATCAAAGGCGGAATGAGAAATTTTCCTTTGGAGGTGCCAATATATAAAAAATATCCTTCGAGGGGCCATGCATAAAAATAATATACAATTTCCTCTAAAATAAGGGATTTTTCTAAAATTTATTGTGGTGTTCCCATTGCCACCCCCAACCCCACTCTAGTTCTGCCCCTTAACTTAATGACCAAGGCTTCTTGTCTTGAATTATGAGATAATAGACAAGAATGGGGCTTTTACATTTCTCTACACTCACATATGAACCTAGGTTGAGCCCATCACTGGCCTTCACATGAGGTTGACCCCAGAGACTCAACAATTTTTTTCACATAAAGTAGTGAAAAAAACAGTTGAGTTTTGTAATGCCATATAGAATGAGTTCCTATGGAGAAAATCGGTAGAGCATTTTCATATTGCCGAAAAGTTGAAGTCCGTAAAATAAATTTTTCATAACACCACAAATACCCAACTTAAGATCATATGATCAAGGGGAATAGATGGAGAAAATAGAGGTGAAGAACACTTATCCATTGGTCAAATTCGTAGGGCACATTTGCGTATACGGCCTTTTCGAGACAGATCATGAAAAGGGGAAAACATTTATCATAGTGCAGTAAATTCTATATTTACTATGACCGCTTTTCCGAAAAATGATGTTTTCAATGATTGCACGGACAATCGATATCTATGAGGTCAGACTTGATATTTTCTCTGGAACCACGATCCCATGTGACTGCACAATTGCGACCATACTGTAGAAAGTCTTCCCCATTTATTTTCTTCACGCCAAACAATTCCTTAAATTTTCTAGTAAAAGAACTTATTGGTTGTTAAAATTTTTGTAATTTGCTAATTTATAAGTTGGATAAAACTCTGGAATCAATTAAGTTGTAATTTTTTATTTCTTTTAAAATTAACTGTGGTATGAATAACCGGAAGTACTAAAGTAAAAAAATTGAAGAAAAATAAAAATTGAAGTATTTTAAAATATTTTTCTGATGATTAAAAAAATTAAAACAGTCATATCTCACAAATTAAATGTTAGATCAGTGCAAACTACCTACCTTGAAAAGATCTTTTCGAGTAAATATTTGATGTTCTAAACTTGCATCAATCGAAGCTAAAACGATAAAATTATGATTTCGAAAAATTTGTAGAAATTGTTCTAAAAATACAATATGCTCGAATAGACCTGAATCTCGACTCGAGTGGATGACAAACAAAAACCCGCTGACTTTACACGATTTACTTTTTTTTTTAAGTGGGACTTTCTTGTTTGTGTTCTATTTGAACCATAAATGTTTTCAATGATTTTGGGCTTATAAAAAAGAGATTTTAGGAGAGCTCAAAGCATCACAACTCTCATTATTCTAAAGATATAAAACCTTATTAAAAGACTATTACTTTTCTAGAGCTTCCATTGAAAAGGCTGGGCCGAAGCTTTATGTTAGAGAATATTACTTCTACATCTCTTGTATGAGATCATCTTCCTTAGTAAAAGATTGTATGTCTTATAAATTCAAAGTGATCAGAATGTGAAGTATAGTGCACAGCGACAAAAAGTATGCAATGATTTATGAAAGAAAAACTACAATCCTTATATTGAATTATCTGGAGAAGGATTTTGGAGTATATTTTGTAATTATTTGTTATTAGTGCTTGGTTTTTTACTGGTTTGCAGTAGGACTCATGTTGTTTTTTCTATTTGCGTTATCCATATAAAAATCGTGTGCCTCTTATCTTTTGTGTAGTTGATTGATTTAATTGCTATTTTGTTTATTTTTTTCTACTACATACTAGTTGAATTGCAATATATTTGAAATGATTTTTCACTAATCCAGATGAGTGTCGAAACCGAACTCGAGAAGAACCTTTGTACATTACTGTGTGAGTTAGATCCTGCAAACTCGCTACGAATGCTATCTTTTGAATATTCAACCAAAAGTTCTTATTACTCTTATATAGAGCAATCTGTAGGAGTCACGACTACTATGAATTCTACTCCTCCTGGCATTCCACATCTCCTTACTAGCGTGGGACTTTTGTTAGACAGGGAGTCCGAACCTAATCCAAACTCCACAACCAAGAGTTTGATCTATATCTGACTTTACAAGATGAAGACTTATGAGAGTTTATCCATGACATGCCGCCTGGTTCAATCTAGCATGGGCCCAATGGAAGTCAGACCATACAATTTTCCTAACATCTAGTTGGCATGATCACAATGGCAGTGACAAGACCTGTTGGAAGAATTAAAGAGGCCAATCGATTGGACTGAGAGCTGAGGTCCACTTCAAATTCGTCCAACTTGCGCTGTATTATAAATGAACCATGACAGTACTACATCATAATTAATTAATGAATAAGGACCAATAACATGCTTAAAGTAAAGAAATCATTCAAAATGAGATCTTAAAAGTTGTATCGGAAGCGTCTGAAGGAATCCATTTAAACAATTTAACTGTTTCATAATTGAAATGCGCAATTGGCATGGTTCTCTTGAAGTTGGGAGACTTTTTCAACGAAATGCATCATGTAATAATTGCAGTTCGATAATTATCAAGCGATATATTCAATATAATATTGGGACTAAGTTTTAGTGGGGTACAATTTGGTGGCATCTCACAAAGATGATCACGGGCAGAACTAGAGGCCCCCCAACCCCATTCAAAAACCGCCTTTAATTTATCAATATTTTTATAATTTTTACATGTGGCCCCCTCTAAATTTTTTTAAAAAGCCCCTCATATATTTGGTAAACTACATTCATTTTTTTATTAGTGGCCCTCCCAAAAAAATTTTCTAAATAGTGCCCCCCAAGGAAAAATTCTGAGTCCACCTCTAAAGATGATGGCATTTATTTTGAGCTGTTTATTTTTGAGTAGGTGTGGCCGACTATAGAGCTCCACTTATCTCACTTCTGAAAGGATAGACTTTCCCTAATGACAAAGAAAATGAGCACAGGCCACATGTGAGTACTGAGTATAGCATACATTATAGTTAAGGCAAGGCATTTTTAAACTTATTGATTTGCTGTGATACAGCAATGAATGAATTCTAAAGATAGACTTCGCCTCATTGTATGACGTAATGATGTATTAAGTGCTTAGATAATCTATCTTTGTGGACTCTAACTATGAGATGTGTAATTTGCAGCTGTAACATGCACTGTACCACTCCTTCATTGGAAAGGGTCAATTAGGGATTTAAAAACAGGTGTCTAACACCAAATGAAAACGTAGGCAGTAACCCCCAAAGACAGTGAACCGTGATAGAGCGGCCTGGTATTCTTCCACTTTTGTAGTACGTAATCCTATGATGGGCATACAACTACTTAAAATAAAACATGTTGCAGTGGTTGAGGAGGCTCATTTGACCTACTTTTCTTTTGAATCTAGCAATATGTAAAATAAATAAATAAATCTGTGAGATACTAGCATCTCTCTAATAAGACCATTAAATATATGGCTGAAGAAGAAATTGTCCTTTCTTGCTTGATGTAAAATGCAGGTATGATGGTTGTGATTGTTTTAGAAGATTTTAGAAGATTGTCATCAATATTATGATTAGTGTGGTCAGGCTAAATTGAGAGCTAATCTCTTGTTATTATTATAAGATTAGATTAATATTAAGAGGTTAAGTTCTTTTTATTTATCTCATTATTGTACTCTATAAATAAGACATGTAATTCTCAATAAAATACTATAAATTCTGTGTAAAGGTTTTCATTGTTATCCATCCATTTCATCATCTTACATTTGATTGTTGAAGTTATTAAATTGACTTTAAAATTTTCAAAAGGATAAATTTCAAAGTCCTCATATTTAGTGTGATAGGCTCTAAAAACTATGCCGAAGTTTACCCATTTAAAAAAGCTTGGGTGTGTTTGGATGTAGGGTAGAGTAATAATAGGGTAGAATAAACAAAAAATCAAGAGAGAATAATGTATGATGGGGTTATGATGTCTTTTTATTTTTAGTTGCTTAATATGAAATTTTTTTGACTTTTTGTATAAAAAGTAGTGATTTTTTTATAATTAAGTGATAACTTTTTGACTTTTTTTAAAAAAGAATAAGAAAATTTTGAATTTTTAAAAAAAAAGGAAAAAAATTTTGAATTTCAAAATTTTCATTTTACTCTACTCTAATCTACCTCACATCTAAATGCACTTAATAGCCTCCATACGAGCAAAGCAAATGATCAATATCCATTGTTGGAAGCAGACAAGGGCTTTAGCCTACTGTTGTGCACAGAATCGTGGTTCTATTTAGGAAAACCTAAAGTCATCAATGAAAATATTAAATACCAGCCAAAGAATCACAGAAAGTGGAGTGTCAAAGTTGAGTGCCTTTCCCTCTGTTTAAAAGCTGGCAAAAGCTAGCAACCTACAGTACAGCTGCAAGGCTGAATATTGGGCAAAATCACTCTTTCCATGGACTTGCACTGGCAGTGGGGTTCACCACTCGGTAAGACAAGGACTTTAGTATCCCACCATTTATCACCCTCACCTTGATTAGATGATTATACATGCGTCCTAGTAGCTGCCTGGTGATGAACCACGTAACGAGCGGTTCTTCCGATTTCTGTCCCACCACACGTGTTACTGGCTATTGACCAGTGGCCCTTTGTATGAGAGATCGACCATGAAGACCCTTTATTTTTCTTTAGAAGCAAGAGCCTCTCACTACAAGAAAAAAACACCTTTTAAAGACCTTAAATGGTTAGGAATAGCACAATCATGGTCCTTTTCATGCATTGGGTGGGTTTTTGACTTATTGGTTGTGATTCCTGTGGGCCCTAATGTACATGGTATCTGGGAACCATTTTCCTTTATATATGGCAATTGTCATCTGAAAGGGGGTGGGTGAGGAACAATCATTGTTTAATAGAGTTCAGGTAATAATACGCGTCGCTTGCGTAAAGTACTAAGCTTATTCCAAGCCAATTGAGTTCCATATTGTACCTTTGTAAATGGACGACAAGTGGAAAAGAGAACTCCTCATGTGACAAAGGGGAAGTGAAAAAGTGAATTCTTGGACTAGCAACTTGGGGTGAAGTGTCTATCCTCTTGGCTCCAATGTCAACAGAAGAATTGCTTGTTGACGTATGCCATTGGTGTTGTACACGGCGGTGAGGTGAAGTTTTAAATTAAAAAATAATAAAATATAATAAAATTAAATTATAATATAATAATTTTTTATTTTTAGTAATTTGACAAGAAATCTTTTTTTATTTTTTGTGTTAAACAATATTTTCAACCATGCTTTAAATTTTGTCTTTGTGACATAATCTACACATCAAATCATATATGTGAAATAGGGGCTCCACTTTACTCTATTGCGTATCTAAATTTGTCCTAAAAGAGATGATTTATAAGATTGAAGAGCTCCTCATCTTTTTCTTTTCTCTTTCTCCTCCATATGTACCTCAACATCATATGATATAGTGAAAGTCTTCTCTTATTTATTTGGGTGCATTTTCATTGCTATATTTGGGACTCAATCGAACTCACACACTGTTTACACACACTAATCTACCTCTCAAAATTTAATTTGTGGTATTAGAATTATAGTCCTGTAGAGATTTTGCCGTTAGGCTTACCATTGTCATGCCTCTTGTATCTCCGTAATGATCTCATTGTTCTTTTTTTCTTGTTCACTCTCCTTAATAAAATCTAACAATCCTACCCTAACCATCCATTTATATAAACTCTACCTTCATCAAGCTGCATGATGAACACTTTGAAAGAATCAAGATAAATATGATCTAGTATATAACTGGAATTAACAGACTGAAATGGAGCGACGGACTATACAAGACAGACAATGCTGAAATATGAATCGAGGCAAATTGAGTTTGGTTTTCTTAATTTTAGTTTTATGCTCATATCTATTTGCATCCAAATTTTCAGTAACTCCACCCCTTATTGGATCTGGATACACTTATTGCTGAATTATGACTCTTGAAATTTTTTTCCCCAAATTGTTTAGTGGTTGTTTTGTGTTAGTGTCTGCTTTCTCCTCTCTTTAAAAAAGGGTTTTCCTGTCAGCTCACTACTTCTATTCACACAAAATTTGTCTCCATAGTATTTATTCTAGTCTTTCACTTCACTCTTCTTGTGCAATCATTTTGCTCATGGGCATCTCACCAATCCCTTCGACCTGAGTTATTAGAGATTAACGTCGGATATAACCATTATATATAATCTTTGATTATCTTTTTCTCAATGCTTCACTTCAGGTGTTTATTAATAAAAACTTTCAGATAGTTTCACGCCTCACAACAACAATAGGGATCCAAAGGTTTCCAGCCCAAACAATTGATTATGGACCTATTATAAATCTTCATTTGAGTCCACACTTATGGACTGTATTTGGTCTCTACTCAATGGTCTGCCCAAACAATGTAGTTAATACAACTCTCGCTTCAACCTCTTTTGAAGAGGCAACTTTTGGTCATTGGATTGCACCTGCATCCACAATAATTCCATTTAAGAGCATAATAAAACCAAATGAGGTTATTCCATCCGTAGCCTTAAATGTAGCATCCTAGAAGATCATGGTGTCTTCTTTGTTAGATATATAACTTAAAGGGATTTTAGTACAAATCCCATCTTTTCATAAAGAATGATTCCTACCATGGCTTATGGGGTCTTGAAGCATTATGTTGATGTTAATGATTCTGGAGGTGGTTTTAACAATTGAGCCCTATGAACGAAGTCATTCCGAGCTTTCCAAATAGACCACCACATAAAAAGAACCTACATTTTTAAGAGTTCATCACCAAGAGGGGGATTAGAGTTGCCACGCTCATAGAAGTTCTTCCACCATTCCAAAAACTCTAACGGGTGCTGAAAACCAACATGAAGACCCCAATGTGAGCCAACCAACTTGCCCTAGCATAATCGCATAATATGAGAGCCTGCTCAACTTAGTCCTTCTCTTTTTTCACATACAGGACATCGATCACCCATAAAGTTGATTTTTTATTTAATAATAACTCTTAGTAGGACGGCATTCTTAAGACATTTCCAACCAAATATAAGAATCCTTTGAGGAAGGGAAGATCTACAAAGAGCTTTCCAATTGACAATAGGATTAGGGTTAGTCTCATTTCTATTGTAAATTACTCTATAAGCTGATTTTGTAGTGAGCTAGTCATTTTTTGAATAAGACCAAATCCTTTCATCCTTACTAAAGTATTTTGAGATATAAATATATAAATATTGCCATTGTCCTCAACATCTATAGCATCATTAAAATGGTATTTGAGAATATTTAAATTCCATTTCTGTTCCACATTCCACAAAGTAGTCATAGAAGAGAAGGGCTTTCTCAGTCCATTTTTTCAAGGGATCCAATTACGCTTTCACACAAAAATATTTTCTCCATTACCGATAATCCATCCTACCTTTTCACCAATGAAATTAATTCCCTCTACCCTTCTAAAATCAGGAGTTACTTCTTGTGAGACCACAGTCTACCTAGGGAATCCCTTGAGGCAAGACTAGGTCAAGTATTCCTGTGAGCTAAGATATGAGAATCTACAGGGATAAGGGTGGAGTGCTTCGGTTAACATCGTAAGACTTTGTTCAAGTTCCACATCGGAAATATTCAAATCCTGATCCTTAGCCTTAGCCTTAACTCACAGGAGGCCTTTTTAAACGTGGAGCAAGATTAGGTTGAAATCTCATGAGCTAAAGTGGATAATATCATATGGGTAGTGGACCAGGTCATTACACCTTTTCAATACTTTAACTCCCAGAGGTTACTTCTAGGACAATATTTAGCCCTTAGAAGTTTTTAGCAAAGGAATCCCTCATCACTCAAGCAACTCAAGCAAGTCTTGGCTAAGAGGGCTAGACTATTACTTTTGATATCTCTCACTACCACACCCCATCAAATATAGCTTACACAATTCTGCCTGTTTGATAGTATGAAACTTTCTTTTACCATCATTATGTTGGATTAGAGACACAACAATTGGTATCAGAGCTACAGCACATTCTCACCCCACCTAAAGGCTCTTAGCATTTTATCAATAGAGTCCAAGGTTTTAGTAGGAAGGCAGAGAAGAGACATGTTATAAATGGGAATGACAGAGGCTAGAGATTTAACTAAAGTGTTTCTACTAACTTCAGGAAGGAAGAGAATCTCCAAAAGTTTATTCTACTTTTCATTTTATTAGTACAAACTTCAAAATTCAAATTCCTATTTTTCCTATGGATAAAGGAATTTTAAGGTATTTTTCATCATTATCCATAATTTTCATGCTAAGTATGGAAGCAATGCATTTGCATCTTTCATGGCAAGCACCTATACTAAAATATGGTCATTAATAAGTTGTCCAAATATCTCAAAATAGCTTTCCAATAACTCCTTAATTTCCCTAGCTTTACTAGGTATAGTATTACCAAAACTAAAGTTATGATCAACAAGAAATACAAAATGGTACTTGGGACACCTCCAACTACTCTAATCCCTTGAATGGTACTTGTATTTTCAACATTAGTGAGCACAGTATAAGACTTCTGCCCCAAAATGAATAGATAAGGAGAAAGGGAGTCTCCTTATTATAAACGTTGTAATGTATAAAAGTTTCTGAAGGAGGACCCATGCAAAAGGTTTGAGTAGCTAGGAAACAAAAAAATTACATTCATTAGTAAATTGAATAAATTGATTTTTGAACCTAAAAACATTTAGAGTCATTAATAAATTCCAGACCATTTGGTCGTAAGTTTTTGCCATTTCAAGCTTAAGACCCATCATTTTGCATTTCTTCTTGCATTTAAAGGAATGAATAACTTTGTGGGCAATAATATAATTATCACTCATCAATCATCCTTTTAAAAAGGCACATGGCAAAAGGCTAATAATATTAGGGAGAATGCAATCCTATTGGCAATGACCTTAGATATAATCTTACATCACATGGTATAGGCTAATAGGTCTAACGTCACTTATAGGAGAAGCTTGATTCTTCCTAGGTGTCAGCACTATATAGGATTCATCAATCTTACTCAAAGAGTACTAAAGATTTTAAGATATTCTTTGATGTAGGAGATAAAAATATTCCATTATTATTTTGCACTATTTGGAGAGTATAGATTATAAGTTATACTGCGGGTTTTCTTTAGAAGTGGTGGACATTGCTTTCTTCAGAGGAGGGATAAATATTGTAGATTACAATATGAGGTTTTTTTTAGAAATAGCGAATATCATATTATTTTAGAATATGAAGAAATATTCTACGATTTCCAAACACTAAAAGTATAAATCTATTAAAATCTGCAAAAGCTGCCAATCACCAAAAATAACAACATAATTAATATATCGATATTATAATATATGATAAAAGAATCTATTAAAATTTAGATCTATGCATATTTTATTTTACTTGTACCCAAACGCCCCCAAAAGAAGTTATGGACAATATTTACAATATCACCTCCTACAATATTCCGTAAATGTTGATAGAATTTTGCATGATACCCATTGGGATCGTGAGATTTTGAAGATCCTAAGCGAAACACAACATCCTTGATTTCTTTTTTAAAAAGGTTGATGACAAGATTGGTGTTCTCGTCTTGTGAGATAGCCGGCCTTATCATATGCTTTAATGAATCCAACTCTTTGGGACCTACTGATGTCATGATGCTCTTAAGGTGATTGCTCTTAAAGTGGTTGAGTAGTAAGGAGGATATAAGGATGGAATTTTGCTGATCCAGGCTGTTAAATTCTGTTCAATCTAGAATTCGATTGGTTCTCCTTAGTTTTCACAGCATAGACTAAAACTTGCTCAATTCTTCCACGTAGTAGAAGAAAAATGGATAACTTTAATTTCCCTACATTCTATATAGAAAACTAGATGCACTGGATCTTCTACCCTTGGTCATTTATTGGTGGGGGGCTACATTAACTCAATGTCTGAAAATCAAGAAACCATAGCCCCAATATAGAATTCATATGCAAAAGCTACATTTTATCTAGTACACTTGATGAGTCCTTAAAAATATGTATTTTCATGTATATCTTGGATTATTTTAAGGGATATGCATTCAAACAAGCCTCATTTAGATAGAAAATATATTTCTTAATTCATTTTAGAATTATTGTAGTGTTTTCATGTAAATTCTCTCAAAAATCACAGTTTTTGCATAAAATCATAAAACCTGCCATTTTGAGGATTCTAATTTTGAAAACTTTTGTGAAAACTGATTTTGTCATAGAATGATATGATTTTTCATCATCATTAATTAATTTAAGTCAAATCATGTCCAATGATGTGCATTCATATTACCATTTTATGTAAGATGGGCCACATTCATACATTCATGTTACCATTTCATGTAAGATGGACCACATTCATGCATTGTTAACTTGTGGTTGTCTTTTGCATAAATTGTCACTTTTTGCTTATAGAGAATTAAAGAAATGATTCCCACAACCATTATTTGTGAGGCAAAGAAAAAAAATAAGAAGAGACGAAGAAAATTCAAGAAATTGAGAAATTGGGTGCATGAGGACCCCACACACATATGCACATGTGTACACATGCCTGAGATGTCAAAGGGGCATCCCGCTCTCCAATTGTTGCAAAAAATTAAAATTTGAATCAAGAAAAGAAAGCCAAGGTGGAGAGAATTCAAGAAAAGAAAAGTCAAAGAAGAAGATTTCAAAAATAGAAAGTCAATTATGTTTTTTTCAGACAATATAGATTAAAATTGTCATAATTCTCAAAATGAGTGTTGGATTTAAATAATCTACCTATCATTGGAAAGTTTCTTTCGAGTAGATCTCTGTAGGACCAAAACTGTGATAATCAGAGCTTAAATGAAAAGTTATATCTTTGGGAGTTAGTTGTGTATTTTTAGGCGAGATTGTAAAAAAGATTGAAAATTTCCTCCATGTTACAAATGTTTGGGTGGGGTCCATCTCTCCTCAAGCAAACTACATTAAAGATCAAAGTGGGACCTACAATATTTGGTAATAATTCATCAATGGTGGGACCAAGAAGAATTTTTAAACAAGGAAAGCCACAAAAGCTCTCACACAACTTGTTAATTTCTTGCAATCTTGGAAGCCAAGTAGGGGACCTTTTGCAAAAATAAAACAAGGAAGCTTCTTAGAGATTTCTTTGTTAGCTACAGACAAAGATTAAGAAAGGAAGCTTAGGGCATCTCCACTCCAATAAATTAAAGGTATTGGCCTCCTATATTCTTACCGGGAAGATAGACCACTTCTCTGTAAAGTTACCATTACACTTCATCTTCTCTCTCTCTCTCTCTCTCTCTCTCTCTCTCTCTCTCATTTGAAGTACTCAAGGAGATTTCACCTGGAAATCACACTACACCCTTGGGTTTTTCATTTTGAAGAGGCATTTCGTCTTAATATGTGATTGTCTTGGTTTTTTTTTTTTTTTATTTTCATGTTATGTAAAGACTTTACACATTAGTAAAAGTGCTACTTTCTCTTTTCAATTTTTTTCCTTATACTTGGGTTATTGGTGCTTGTTTTTGTGTTGTTTATTTGTTGGTGTCTGGATTGACAACCCAAAGGCCCTAAAAGAATGATTCAAATTATGACCCTGCTTAGAAAAGATTTTTCAAAGAGACAAAAACACTTACCACACATTTAAATTTCTACACAATCAGCACATTTAATTTTCTTGTCAAATGCATACATTTACGTATAGACAAAAATCCACACATTTAAATACCTTGCAATCACACATTTAATTCCTGCACTTTTATTTTGCTTATAATGTTCTTATTGTTTTCGTGTTTTCTTTTTACATAGTTTGATGGTTGAATTAGTAATCATTGCATGCATTATCATATAGTGGGGTTCCTTACATGATTAAGTTGTTGGAAAAACCAATTTACAGAATTAAAAGTGAAGAAGAAAAAATTTCAGAATTGAAAACATATGCTGAAATTCACATGTTCTTGCACCCATGTGCAAAAAGTATAGAATTGATTTTGGACCAAAACTTCATGATGGGTAGCCTGATCAAATCACATTATTTTTCTTTTAAACTTGGTGAAATTAAAGTTTGGTAAGTGGTCTTTCATGCCTCATAATTTCAGCTTAAAATAATTTTAGGAAGTTGGTAAACCAGAAGGTTAAACATGCGCACTCAGTCAAATTCAGATAAAAAATTCTGTGCAGAATTCTTTTAACTTGAAATATTCATTCATGCATAACATTTTCGTTTATATCTTTTTTCGCTTCTGTATTTTTGTTATTTTCCTACATTAGTCTAGTTTGAATTTCAACCACTAAAGTTAGATTTAAGATGCATTAGGTTAGGCTGAATCACGCATAGAAATTGCACTAGCATACTATTTTTTAGACTTGGAATTTTTCAGCATGTCATTCACTGCATTGCATTACTAACTTTACAAACTTTCTAAGTTTAAATTAGTTTGTAATTGTATGTTTTTTTTATTGTTTTAGGTTATTTATAACATTGTTTGACATTAACTTAGATTTATTGTTGGTTTGTTTCTAATTTACATAGGTTTCCAATTTAGCTGTCACTTTTATTTTTAGTAAGTTTTAATTATTAGAAGTTCTAACTTGTGTGTCAGTTTGCTGTAACTCTGCTTTTTAAGAAATTTAAATTTTAAGTTTTCTAGAATTGAAAGTTTTATTTTCTTTGGTTTGTAATTAACTTTTTATTTTTGCAAAGTATGAATGATTGTATTTATTAGTTTTAGGCTAGTTTTTAATTTTTAATTAGGACAAGTACATGTTGAAAAAGAACCTTCATTAATAAATTGCTCTCTGTGGATCAACTTGGTCTTATCAGTTTATTACTATATCGCAGTTTTGCACTTGAAGCTGACGATCAAGTTATTTGAGGTAACTTTTCTTACCTTCTTTGTTTACATTGTTTTATGGGTGTGATTTAATTTTAGCATCTTTTTAGAAATAGGAAGTGCATGCATGGAATGTTGAGTTGCCCTAAATTGGAATAGAAAAGTTGATTGTTAGAAAGAACACATTACTCTATTTTTAAAACCTTTCTAAAATCGAAAAAGTTACCAGTTTCAACTTGTTCTTTTTAAATTTGGCTTTTTTTTGGAAGCAAGGACAACAACAGTGACAAATTGCACCCCTCGATCACCTCGACACCTAAGAAAAGTCTTGTCTAGAATATTGGATTTTAAGTGGGACCATTGTGACCCCTCCATTTGCCTGGGGATTGATTTAGTAAAGTTGGTTTCATAGGACCGGGTTGAAAGCCTAGGTGCACTCTTTAACCGTAAGAGTAATTTAGTTGTTGCTTGTTTAGGTTAGGTTTATTTTGTTTTAATTTTATCACTAACTAAAAAAATTAAAAAAGAAGAAAAAGTGAAAAGGTGATTCCAAAATGATGGACCAATGGGAACTCCTGAGGGACCTTATCAATGGGCAAACCAATGGAAATGAATCAATACTAATGGCCAACCAAAGTCCTGGAATATCTTGTGCGAACAAGAAAAAAATGCAAAATTTCATCCAACAAATTGTTTGGTTGGATCTTATGAACAGAAGTAGACCAATCACTGTGATCATTGTTACAATGAGGAATGTGTGAAGGGTTTTAATGGAATAATTAGGTTAGATGATCAACCAATAAGGGTCTCACGTGATTGCCCATACCCCACATAGTATGGATGTGGGATTGCAAGGGCGGGTTAAACCAAATTCAATTTAATGAACTTGTCATGATGAAATGGGGGACATGTATGGCTCAAATTGAGAAAATCACACTCCTGACAATTGGCAAGACGAACCCAATGCGGATAATGTTTACTATCCTCAAGAATTTACTCAAGGTAGATCATATGCATACACCCCACAGGATATATGTCATACGTACCCCCCTTCTTACCCCTGATTACCTCTTGATTTCCCACCGCCTGAATGGTCATATAAACCCCCACCCCCCCCCCCCCCCCCCCCCCCGAAGCAATCTTTAGAGGACACTTTAGCCAAATTCATAGAGTTCATACAAAATACTATGTAATCTATACAAAACAATGCACAATCCATAGAAAGAATAATGGCTTCGATTACTCAAACTGCAATTCAAATGGAAAAAGGAAATGATACCCTTGAAATTGAAATGGAAATTCAACAAGATGATCCAAAATTCGTTGAAAATCTTACAGATACGAATCGTACAAACACACAGTTGATATCCGAGGGTGTACATGAGAACATAGATGATGGTACGATGCATAAACCAATTTCTGAATCTGATGAGCCATGTACCCTACCCTTTCCTCGGAATCGCCCATTACACTTTAGCAAAGAGGAATGTATGCACTTTTATATGAATTATTTCTATGATTCAGATTCCTTTGATGATTTTGGCATTGCGGTCTCTCACAAATTTGATGTACCCATGAGCGATAAAACCGCAAATAAAACCAATGAGCTCCAAAAGAAAGATTACAATTTGGAAGATTTCTCTATTTAAATATTACAATTGGGAGGATGACCGTATTTTTAGATTTCTGAGTCAGACACTGTGGTATCCTTGGAATTTCGTGTTAAATTCCTCGTGAAATTTGATGGTCCGACTTTTCAAGAAATTGCCCTCGCAATTCTTGGCTCTCAATGTTATTTAGGAAAAATTGTGGAACTAGAGAAGAGTGGTCCCAGAGTTTGATAGTTTGGAATATTTTGAGCCCATATTGAAAAAGACTGCTGAAATTGAACTAATGAAATTTGTGGCATGAGAGGACCTAGGACCACCCAGTTGTTCATTGCGTCCATGAGTTTCCATTGGAGAGATGAATCATGCATTCCAAACAGCCCTTTGGCAAGGGAAATGTGGCATGCCCAGAGTTCAAACCCTGGGTAGCCAAGTGAGAACTACCACTTTTTACTAGTGAGGTAAGAAGGCTATTTTTGTTGCCCTGCTCTCATTAGATGTATTTTGTAATATAGTGAATCATCATGATTCTCATTTCTTTATCATCATCAATTCATCATAGCTTTACTATATAATAATATGAAGGAGCATTACCAGGTCAATGAAATTTGTGGCATGAGAGGACCTAGGACCACCCAGTTGTTCATTGCGCCCATGAGTTTCCATTGGAGAGATGAATCATGCATTCCAAACAGCCCTTTGGCAAGGGAAATGTGGCATGCCCAAAGTTCAAACCTTGGGTAGCCAGGTGAGAACTACCACTTTTTACTAGTGAGGTAAGAAGGCTATTTTTGTTGCCCTGCTCTCATTAGATGTATTTTGTAATATAGTGAATCATCATGATTCTCATTTCTTTATCATCATCAATTCATCATAGCTTTACTATATAATAATATGAAGGAGCATTACCAGGTCAATGAAAGTTTAACATCACACCACAATCTCCATTTTAAAAGTAAAATGTTTGAAGAATTTTTCCTTATTTTGGTTCATAATTTCTCCAGTCCCTATAGTCAAAGACATCATAGTTATATTGTTTGTATACTCCATGCTTAACAAATAAATAAGTGAAGTCAAAGTTTCTAATTAATTCATTATAGGTTTACTGCATAATACTATGAAAAGACATTACCAAGTCAATCAAAGTTTAACATCACACCAGAATCTCCATTTTAAAAGAAAATATGTTAGAAGATTTTTTCCTTATTTTGGTTTATAATTTCACCAATCCCTTTATAATCAATGATATCATAGTTATATTGTTTGTATACTCCTCAGTAAAATCATTGAAAAGCTCCTTGCTTAACAAATAATACAGTGCATAGTAATTGAATAACAAAATACCCAGAAACAGAAAGAATGCTACTTTATTATTGGAGAAAAAAAATTTTGTGTTTGACAGATACACTCAAATTTCTGACTGAGGTTTATTCCCTCAAAACTAATGAATTAATAAAGAATATGTTTTTCCAACAAAGAAATGTATATAGACAATGGGAAAGTATACTAATCACGGCTCCTTGATCAATGGATGGGAACATCCCCCCGCATGCAGACATTTCCACATGTGGATAAATCTCTACTAATCACATTCTTATTTGCCAAGAAAAGCACAAGGTTTCAAGAACCAAAACACATCCACAGGTCTCACTTCCATATTTGGAATTGAAATGTTCTGATTTTCTTCATCAATTGGCTTGTTTGTTGTGACTTGAGTCCTCTCTATTTCTTGAAGAATCCCTTTTTTCTGGAAAATACACCATTAGAAAAATAAATAAACCAGCAATTTTACGTCCAACTATTCTAAATTTTATGGTAGTGTATACACATATGAGAAGTAAATGACATTTAAAACACAGTAATCTAGTACTAGGTGTTTCCAATCTATGGTTAACTATGTCAAGCTTACCATTTCAGTAAGAGAAGAAAAATATGTGTGTGCCTATTTAGGTATGAATGTGAAAATGCATGCTTGCGTGTGTGTGTGTGCGCACACCTATTTAAATGTTGAGAAGTATGAGCAACTTACAGCTATTCTAGATTTGGGAGGCTTAAGAGGAGAAGAGAAGTGTTGTGGAGACGGCGGACATGATCTAACTTGCAAGATACCCTTGTTGCCTCTGCACTTGCCACTCAAATCAGATGCTTCTGACACTTCTTGAGTGTGCTCTGTGACATCCATCATCCTGAAGCTTATGCAGTTAGAAAATAAAGCTACAAAGCAATGACAGGGTGTGTGAGAGTGCAAAATAGTTTGGGTGTGATGTAATGAGGATCAAACACCTAAGGTATCTCTGATTTAGCCTGGAAACAGGTTTTGTACAGTTTAGGGTAGAGTTTTGTAGAAGAATATTGGAGCTATTTGGAATTCTGTAATGGGAGAGAGCTCTAGGAATATTCTGAAGCTCAAAAGATTCAGTAGGGCTCTTTTCATATCTACCTTGAATGATCAAAATCTTAGAAAATTTCTGTTTCTATGCAACCATGAGAGAAGTCATCTCCAAGGCGGACAATGAGAGAATGCACTTTTGATTACAAAATTTATCATCAAGCATTATTTTTAGTTGTAGGCTGGATAACTTGATATCTCTCCCTCAGTTACAGGGACTAAAATGTTTTGGACGCTGCCTGTTTTGTTTACTCCTAGTGATGGCTAAATTGCAGACGTGATGATGGCTAAAAGTCTACCCGCTCCAAACGCTTTTACATACCAAAGTTGACCGTCCATCGATGGCTGTTCCACTTGCAGGCTCTCTTTCAACACATAAGAGATGTATTAGATCTTTCTCATTATCATTATTTAGTCATCTTTTTCATGCATTTTTACACACAACTCAAAAAAAAAAAAAAAAACCTCGGTTGTTTAAAGGCTTATTCAAGCTAAATACCCTCTTTGCCTCATTAAAGCTAAATACCCAAGAAATGTGTGCATTCCATCATTGTGAGTAAAAAGATGAAGAGTGAGAATCTACATGAGATCATAAATATCCCATCCTCTGTTTGACAGAAGATTATGAGGAAATTTGACAAAGAGCTTGCAGCAACTTGCAAAGTTCAGACCCAGTGATGTGTGGCTCTTCGTGATGCATTTCAATCATAGGTTAAGGGTGTGATTGGAATGAGGTGGCTCTGCCCTTTCCTCCATGGTATCAAATTTTAGGAATTCCGCGATTTATTAGTTATCTAAACACACAACATTTATCTTGATTTATTAGAAATCCAGGAGTGGATGGATTTGATTCCACTCCTGGATTTCGAAACTGCCATCATTGAGAAGTCGCATAGAATATTAGATCATATCTTTCCTTTGGCTAATTGCACTTTTAAATTCATGGGTTTCCATCTTAGATCTCAACCCACCCACCTTTAACCCTTTGAAATTAAATTCTCAAGGCTTTGATGGCCCTATAGATCTACTCCCTTGATCCTTTTTCACTCTTTGAATTAAATTCCCTAGGCAAAATTTGCCTACTTTGAATTCAGTCACCAAGAATTCATAGTAAAGTAGGTTATAGGAAAGATCAATAAGACGGAAAGGATTGAAAGATATAATAGAAGGGACTTCTGACTAACAAGATTGCCCATATTTGTGCAATATTGCAATTTTTTTTTCAAATTATTCTGTATTGCACTAATTTGCCACATCTCACAAGCCACGTTCCCTTTCTTTGTGTTTCTGTTCATGTTTCTGTGAGATCACTACACCTCATAGACTTCACCACTGCAATGATCTGGTGGAGCTTATTTTGGCTATGAATTCCTATGTATTCTAACCAGAGAAGGTAACAAATTAATACATGTATGACATGAGAAGAAGATGAAAAACTAATATCTGAAACCAATGGATTATAATCCAAAATGCGTACATGGATTCCAATATCCGAAACAAATGGATTACCTAAAAAAAGAAATTCATATTACCTAAAAAAACTTAAAACTTAACCTATACATGGATTAACTAATATATTTCAAACTGAAATAGCCATTATTAACTAATTTATTTCAAACCGAAATAGCCATAGAAACCCAACCTCTCAAAACCTAATAATGCTTGATATATGTACCCCTACATACAAAAGTCACTTGTCCACTTTGTACCTAGATACATATGACAGGAGAAGAAGATGAAAAAGTAGAGGGGGTGAAACAGGCTGGCAACAAGGCCAGTAAGACAACTGGAGAGGGGAAGAACGAAGGGTAGTTATAGAGGCTAACAAGAAGAAAAACAGTGGCTGGGATGGATAAAAGGTAAATAAATTTTGAAATATTGCACAAATTAACAAGAAATTGCAAAATCACATAAATATGGGCATTCCTACGATTTTTCCCTACATATGACTCGTATGAAGCACCCAGTGAGAAATTTTTTTTAATGTTTTAAATTTAAGAAGAGTTGCTCAACTGCTGATTATATGATTGAAAGCCCTAACAAAAGAGTATTTAAGAGTTCAGGAGTGAAGGCCAACACACTAGATGGTCGAGTGGTGGTGGCACCTCAGTAGCGCACACATCCAAGGATCAACCCTTAGGTCACCTTGATAGTATACACTCCTGGCCATAGGGCAACCTAGCACGCACTCGCACACATACACAAACACACACACACACAAAAGTGTTGACAAGAGTGAAGATCTCCAACCTAGGGCCCTATCCACTACCTCCTCAACAATTGGCCCTTCACTCACCCTTTACCCTTGAACTTTTTTAGTAGGAATTAAGCAAAGAGTTGAGGAGTGAAGGATAGATCTTCTCCAACCTAGGGTTGAATCACCTACCTCCACACTTGCCCCATTTGCACTTTTCCTACTCTTTTCACTCTTTAACTTTTTTTTTATTAATTAGGCAAATTGGCCCTGGCCTACTTTGTATTGAATTCCTTATAAAAGTGGATTTAAGGAAAGAGTATTAAAAGGAGTGAAGAATATAAGGGAGGATTGAAGGATACAAGGGAGTCCATATATTCTACAAGGGTGAGGATCCAGGGGAGTCCAGATTTTCTACGACCATGTTTGTGTAGGAATCCGTTTGCTCCTAACAGACCCATGTATCAAAGACCATTGGAGGATCACGTAAGAACAAAGAAACGAAAAGGTGAACAAATGTTCATAAAAAAAAGGAGCAACAAAGACTCCTTCCACTAGAATAAGGAGGATAATAAAGTTGTGACAATGGCGGAATAATAAAAAACTAAGGAGGTGTGAGACAATGTCTCCACCATAAAAAAAGAGGATTTGTTAGATTAGTTGCGTTCAAATGAGAATATTAAGCTTTTATCACATAAAAGCATTTGAAGTGGGTAGTGATAAAAAAATAGTGGATGGTTCATAAACTAATTGCATTTGATCAAATGGGTCATATCGTTAAATATCTCCCTCCCTCTCTCTCTCTTTCTCTCTCTATAATACAACTAATCTAACAAACCCTCTCTCTCTCTCTATAATACAACTAATTTAACAAACCCTCTTTTTTATGGTGGCTTTACTGGCTAGACCTCCAAGCAACATGTCGTGTAATGCATAGTATCTTCCTTCCCTGAGTGACTTTGTTTCTTAACTTTTCACTTTCCAGAGATGGAGGATCCAATTAACAAACTTACGAATTAGAGGACCTTATAGGGAAGGACACCAAAGGTGGACCCACACTCAAGACAACCCAAACACAACTATACTTTGTACAATATAACAACTTAAATTCACTTAATACGGATTATACAAAGGCACACATGATACACTTACCACAAAACACTCTTCAAAACACCAACACTAATCACTACAAGGCACTCCTCCGAGACACTTCACGTGTCACATACTCAACACTCATAACACACTATATATTTTCTCTACTCCAAGCACTCACAACATACAAGGCACAATTCACTTCTTTAGCACCGGCATACACACTCACCAAGGCACACTCTGTAATACACTTACACATTGCTGCACTCCTTTGCTTTACACTTTCTAGGCAGTAGGACACCCCTCACCACTTGCACTTCACTCACATTACCAACTAGGCACTACACTTATGCACACTCTTCACTGGCTTGTTGCGCACTCGTTGCTTGCACTCCAAGAGGCCCTACTTGCTTGTGTCCTGTAATGTGCCACCTTCCTCTATTTATAAGCATGAGTAGGTCGGTGGAGATATCATCTGTGGCTATGAAGTCCACATGGCCCATTCTCCTTCACTCCCAAAGTCGGTGAGATGAGGGTTTTTTGGAAGATATGAGAGATGGGGTTTTATTACTGCTTCTAGAAAAGTATAGAGAGATGAGGGAACCATGAATTGCACTCCAAGAGGCTCTACTTGCTTGTGGCCTGTAATGTGCTAGCTTCCTTTATTTATGAGCATAAGTAGGTCAGTGGAGATATCATTTGTGGCTATGAAGTCCACATGGCCCATTCTCCTTCACTCCCAAAGTCGGTGAGATGAGGGTTTTTTGGAAGATATGAGAGATGGGATTTTACTGATGCTTCTAGAAAAGTATAGAGATATGAGGGAACCATGTATTGCTGACACTTCTCCCCCTCAACACTAGCCTTCTTGATCTTGGATCTCGTTATCTTTTCTCTACTTTGTCGTGCCTCATGTTTTGAAGTTGGCTTGGATACGTGATCTACTTATGCCAGATCAGCCTCCATATATTTTGGATTTGGCTTCCTCACTTTGCTTGATCGTCTTAATTGACAGTTGAGGAGAGTGCTGAGGGGGAGAAATACATAGTGGTGATCTACACAAGTAGATCTTGCACAAGTAGAGGTTGATCTTACACGACAAAGTAAAGAGAGGATATGAAATCCAAGATCAAGAAAGTCAGTGTTGAGGGGAAGAAATGTCAAGCAACACATGGTTCCCTCATCTCTTTGTACCTTTTCAGAAGCATTAGTCAAACCCCATCTCTCATATATTCCAAAAAACCCTCATCTCATTGACCTTGGGAGTGAAGGAGAATGGGCCATATGGACCACTTCACAGCCACAAATGATATCTCTACCGACCTACTCATGCCTATAAATAGAGGTGGCTGGTCATATGTAAGCTACAAGCAAGTAGAGATTGCCTCTTGGAGTGCAAGGAAGAGTGCACGTGAAAGGTCTATAGTGCAAAGGTGTAGTGCCCACTGGGTAATGCGAGTGAAGTGCAAGTGGAGAGAGTTGTACTACTACTAGTACATGTAAGTGAATGACTTGTAACATGCTGGAGTGTTGTAGTGCATTGTGTAGTGAGTGATGCCCATCTGTATGTATGACATGTGATGTGATATATGAATAGTATGTACTCATTCATAATGTGTACCCTTATGTATAATTTGTCTTAATGGAATTTAAGCTATTACATTGTACAAAGTAAAGTTGTGGGTTGTCTTGAGTGTGGGTCCACCCTTGGTGTCTTTCCTACAAGTATGAGTGTTGAGTATGTGACACGTAAAGTGTCTTGGAGTGCCTTGTAGTGATCTACAAGTGTAGTGATTAGTGTTGGTGCTTTGAAGTGTGCTTTGTACTAAGTGTAACATGTGTGCTTTTGTATAATTTGTCTTTAAGGGAATTTAAGCTATTACGTTGTACAAAGTAGAGTTGTGGGTTGTCTTGAGTGTGGGTCCACCCTTGGTGTCTGTCCTACAAGTATGAGTGTTGAATATGTGACACGTAAAGTGTCTTGGAGTGCCTTGTAGTGATCTATAAGTGTAGTGATTAGTGCTGGTGCTTTGAAGTGTGTTTTGTAGTAAGTGTAACAATATGTGTGCCTTTGTATAATTTGTATTAAGGGAATTTAAGTTGTTATGTTGTACAAATTTAAGTTGCTTTGAAGTGGAATGTTTAAGGAGCTAGCCTCATCTATGAAAGAAGAACCACTCCATCCTCAAGTAACTACCATCCAGCGACACTAGTTGCTTAAATGAGAATATTATGCTTTGTACCCATAAAAAAAAGCTTATTATCCAATTAGATTTTTGTAAGTTATGCTTCTACAACAAACTTGATTAAATATTTCAGACAACAAGAGTGGTTGTTGAGGTCATATGATAAACACATCTGAATTTAAGTACCACATTATGATGGGATCAATGGTATGCATGGCCAGAAACCCCATATATCAATTATAATCTTCCATCATGTAAATCACGAAGATCATATGTCATTACCACCAGTGAAGAATCACCACCAGGTGGATGGTTATCGATGTATCAGTCCTTCAAACTGAGTTAAATAAGGATACTTCAAACCGAGTTAAATTAGCCATCTACCAGAAATTATATGGATCAAATCATTCAAATGATATGATCCATCCAATCTAAAGCCATAAGATGAATGACACATAGATAAAGTAAGAATTCAAGGGGACAAAAAATATATAAAAGTTTAAACATCCCTTTGATGACTACTCATCAGATGCTTTAACATGCTTTGCAACTTTGATTTGACGACCTCCTTTCAATATGGCCAACAGATTTTCCAAACATGCTACTAGTCTTTACCAGGACCATACTCCAAGTGAAAAATAATAAGTAAGGTCACTCAATAGATCATATATTATTAGTGAAAAATAAGAAGGCCACTCAAGAAAGAAAACTCCTAGGGTAATGCGATGCAGCTCACAGTCAATCTTTTAGCTATGTGGTGCTTGGCCCATTATTGTATCTTTATTTCTTCTGGTCTTCAGTTCAGTTGTGTTTGTATCCATTTGTTGAGGGCAGTTTAGCCTTTTTTCAGTCTTTTTGTCAATGGGGTGTTTATTTTTAAGCAATCAAAGAGGGAGAAGTAAAAAGCCTTGAAATTTGAAGAAAAAACATTCTAGAACCTGTGAATAAGGTTGGTTTCATTACTCAGCCAATCTGGTTTGCACCTGAGAGGGTTTTAGTCTCTGTTTTCTGGAAACATTGCAGAAAGATGTATGATTCTCTGGTCGGTTGTAGGCAGAAAACCCAAGTTAGAAATAAGGTTATCGGTTCTGGTTTCACAAAGAAAAAGGGACTCGGTCTCGTCTCCGTTTCAAAAATCCCAGGAAGAAGAGAATTTAATTTCTAAAGAAAAGAAGAGAGAAGGAGGAAGAAAGCAGGGGGTGATTTGCCGGTTACAGAACCCACTAAAAGAAGGCAGTGCCACTAAAGCTGCCTCAAAGAACCAGATTGCATGAAGCAATTGGTTGCAACAAACTTAACCTTTTCACTGGGGTGTTTTTTCTTCCAATCTCAAAAGCTTTTTTCTTCTCTTTTGTTCATTGCTTAAATAGGTTTTTAAAAACAACCCCACATCTCAGAGATCTACTCTTGCTTATTGACAAAAAGACGGAAAAATACAAAATGCACTCAAGAAATGGGCTACAAAACAGGAGATGAAAATAAAAAAGAAATATAGGCACAATAGTAGGCCAAGCCCCATAACCCAAATGCCCGACTGTAAGTTGCATCATAATTTCTCACTTCCATCATCAATATGATGATGAGTGAATAGAGAACATGTGCATGAATTTGAAGCCCAATAGCCCCACCATAAAAACTTGAGTTTATTTGATTATCTATGTTTAAAAACATAAATCACATCAAACATTATTAGTCATTCGATCAAGGTTTATTTTGAGCCATTAATTGTTTCAATCGAATGGCTAATAAGATTCAATTAGTTTGACTTTTCATATTAATCTAATAAACCCCTCTCCCCTTTTATGGTGGAGTTGCTGAACTACTCTTCTATGTCACATGTACCATATGTTCCACCATTCTCACAGAAACCATAAAAGTATACCATCATTAATTGCTATGCTGCGAGCTTCGTCAATTCATTTGAAGCTCATGGATGCAACATACGAATGCAGCCAATTGAGTGGAGAGGGACTAGACTGTGCAAGGAATAATGTGGAGATGAATATAGATCAGACCGGTACTTGTTCCGGAGTTGATTTACTAGGGTGATTTTGGTTAATCATTTCATATTAAAGGGCAGACTACTGCGGTACTATGAATAGGAACTCTAGGAAATTGAGCTAAAATAGCAGCTAACATTCTAGCATTGCAGGCACTTCTAATCATATAGGCTGAATTCAGATCCTCTGCGACTAGCCCCTGTAAAAAATCCATTGATAGGGCCCTCTGAAAATCCAAATCACCCAATGGCCAATACGTCTATCCTCCATGTAGGACCAAATTTCACTCCGTGACGTAAATACACCGTCAAATTGTTCACATGTAGAACACAGTATTGAAATAAAATGACATGGAAGGAAATGCAGTCAAGTGTTCTTTTACATGTTATCAATAAGAATGCAGGTTCCTCTAAACTTCAATCAAAATTGATGTGATTTGGTTTGGCCTAGCAAATGAAAGTAATCAATCAGTGACCTAAGAATTCTCTGAGCAGTGGAAAAACAAAGTTTGTTCATTTCACTAAAAAGAAGAACTTACTTCTTCTTCCTCCAAGATTCCGGGCTGAAGATCTTTGCATTCAAATGACTCCTCTCTTTTACGCCTCCCAAAACCGCCTTCTCTTCTTCGATCAACGGCTCCTTCTCCTTCTCCATTGATGTCTTCATCGAGTCCTCCCTATCTCCTCTATTCAAAGCCATCTTCTTCAGCTCGTTGCAGAACTCCGTTATCTGACTCAAGATCTCCCTGCCACCGAACAGATTCCGCGCAGAATTCGTGCTCTTCAGTGGCACTTTCTCTTCTGTTTTCGTGGAAACTGAGACCACTTCCAGAGGATTCCTCCCATTTTCCTTGTCCTCGACTTTCTCTGCACTCGATTTGATCGTCGATTTCAGGACTCTGCTCTTCGCCATCTTCAAAACCTTCGGAGACGATGCAACAGATGAAAGACTCGGATTCTCATTTTCTCCATTCTCACGGAAATTCTTCTCCGGCTTTCTGGGTCTCGGATTTTCAGATGCTCTAGCAGCTCCGCTCCTCTTCAGGTTCGCATCTCTGAAGGAAAATCAGATTTCAGACTAGTGTGGAAATCCAACTCCATGGAATCCGTCCAAACAAGGGGAAAAACACGAGATTTTTACAGTACCTGCAGCGATTTCTGTCGCCCGATGGTGCCACCTGAGCAAAAGAAGAAAGATCAATACACAACAGAGAGAGAGAGATCCAAAAAGTGAAAATGGGATTCGACAAACAGACCTTGAAGTCTTCAGCACTCTTCGGATGCCGACAATCTGAAGATGATGGTGAAAAAGAAGCCAACTTTCAGCTGGATTTTCCACGGAAAACTGGAATCGAAGGGGAATCTGATTGATTTAGATGGTTTTAGATCTTACTTACCAGGCCTGCAAAACCAGGCATCGTCGTCGACGGATTCTTGAGGAGCGGAGAAATCCACATATTTGGGGGCGTTGAAGTGTTCATAGAGATCGTCTTTGATGAATCTCGATTCGATGTTCTTCCAGTCGATGTCCATGGGCTCCATTTCCCGGGAAAAGGAGAAAACGTGGAAAGCAGAGAGAGAGAAGAAGAAGAAGAAGAAGAAGAAGAAGAAGGAGATAGAGCTAGTGTGGAGCAACTGAAAACTAAGAAAACGAGGGAGTGATAGAGGGTGAGTGTTCTCAGATCTGACTGTTTTTGCCTTTTTTATGTATTTGAGACCGTTTTCATGGATATGTGAACGTTGGAGTTTTATAAGGTTTTCGACCGTTGTGGGAAGTTTTCTTTCATTGGGGCCCTCGATGAACGTGTGCTTGGGCATTTAGCTTTGTTCAAGTGGAGCCCACAATGTGAACAATCATACCCATCGGATTGTTGAGGCACATTGTGAAAAACTATATATTGGGGCCATTGTTAGACGCCTCTAGGTCGGCGGCTGCACACCATTTGTACAATCTGGTATGAATGGGCCAAGAAATTTGCTAATGGGGGTAGTTTCAACAATTGGACCAAACCTTTCAGATCATTTCTTGTACGAAAAGGCCCAATATCTAAGTGACCTCGGCTTCATCAAGTATTGTAAGTTTACATCAGTCCAGGGTAGGACTGGCCATATCGCAGATCAGGTTAGGTTTGTATTTTTTTGACATTTTGAAGGTAATCAGTATATGTCCAAATAAGGTTCCAAATGGATAGTCGAATTTTCAATTTTTTGGATATTTCAACCAGAAAAAAAAAGGGGTTTGGAACCAATTTTAGGTTTCAGGTTTCAATTAGTAAATTGGCCCAATTCTGAGTCCACACCAGTTCCGACCTATAGACGCAAGTTCTGGCATAAAAGCATTTAAAATTGCAAACTGTAGCTCAAGATCAACTTTGATTTGACTTTTTTACGTTTAATTTTAGATGTTGTAGACTTAATATACTGTTATAAGTTGAATGCTATCCTCATTTAAATAATAATAATAATAATAATAAAACAGTGAAAAGAAGTCTGAACTAGTTTTGGAACTAGATTTCAATACTTTTGTCACAAGTGGATCTCGGTTCTCTAATCTGAACTAGGTCCGGAACAAGCGAAATATATTCCGAGTCAGACCTAATTCCGAAAGAGGAACCATCATTTAAAAATAGGCCTAAGTCCAGGTCAGGTATTGTTCTGGTTTGGAACCGTTTTCATCCCTATGTCCAAATCATATCGTATCCATTCATTTATCAGGTTGGAACACTAGTCCTGAGGCCTTGGACTGGGTTTGGCTCAAGTTGGCAGATCAATGTGAAAAGGTTGCACACGCTTCTACTCTCGCCAAAGCTGTCCCATTTATTATTCTCGTGGGGAATGTCAATTGTCGAGGAAGACTCTCTATTACGGGGCTGGGTTTGAGTGAGGTTTGTGGGTTCCCACTCATAGCCCACCCCATTGAGGATGGAATGTGCCCAGTGGCCGGGTAGTAGCCTGAGTTATGGGGCCCACTTTTTTTATGAAAGTTATAGGGCCCACATGGATGAATGGTTTAGGTGGCCGAGAAAGATGTGGATGTAGGGTAGCAAATGGGTAGGGTTGGCCCAATGCTGGTTGGGTTAGGAGCGAGTTCGGGTTGTCCACCCTCAACCAGCGCCCGACCCGTTTTCAAAATGGGTTGGGATTCTTCAACCCGCATCTGCATAGGGTAGGGCCGGGTTGGCCCACTTGAACCAGCACTCGCATGGGTAGGGTCTAGCCAAATTAAACACTTTACTTGAATACTACAGTTTTCTCTATATTTATTCTTTATTCTTTTTTTTTTCTTTCAGAGTGAATTCATAGATTGTATTTATCATTATCATCAACATCATTAAAGCTTTATCTTAACCATGTTGGGGTCTGCTACATAAATTTTGTTTCTCCATTGCTTTCTATTTTAAACCAAATCCTTAAATAAGTTAAACTTCTTCAAATCTGATTTAATGACCTCCATCAATGTTTTCTTTAGCCTATCCTTACCTCTTGATAAGCCATCCACCTGGATAGCTAAAATTTTTTTCACCGGTTCCATTACCGGCCTACGCTCAATATGTCCAAATAATCTTAAATAGGTTTCTCTAATCTTATTCACTATTGGTGCTCCCCCTAAATGTCTCGAAAATGCTCATTTCTAATTTTATCTTTTCTAGTTTTACTACACATCCAATTAAGCATTCTCATATCTGCTACATCCATTTTATGTATATGCGTCTTCTTAATTGGCCAACATTCTGCTCCATATGTCATAACTGGTCTAACCACTGTCTTGTAAGATTTACCCTTTAATTTCGTTGACGAATGCCTGTCACAAAGCATTCCAAAAGGTAGTTTCATTTCAGCCATCCAGCTTTTATCTTATGCTCAACATATTCGTCAATCTTTCCATCCTTACTAATCATCGAGCCCACATACTGAAAAAAATCCCTATATGGTATCTCATAAGTTTCAATTTTGAAAGTGGTTTCAATACTTTGTATATGTTATAATCCATATATTCTGTCTTTATACGACTTATTTTAAAGCCTCTAGATTTTAATGCCCTATGTCATTTCTCGAGTTTTGCATTTACGCTATCTCTTAGTTTATCCACTAATACTATATTATATGCAGACAACATACACCATAGTACTTCTTCTTGAATATGCGCAGTTAACTTATCTATAATTAATGCAAAGATATAAGGGCTTAAGGCTAATCCTTGATGCAAACCTGAAGTCATAGGGAATTTATCTGTTTCTCCACATATGGTTCTCATATTTGTTACTGCTCATTTATACATATCTTTAAAAATTTTAATGCAACCACAGGAGACATTTTTTTTTCTTCAAAACTTACCAAATTAAATCCCTCAGTATCTTATCATAGGCTTTTTCTAAATCAATAAAAACCATGTGTAGATTTTTCCTCTTTGCTTAATATTTTTTCATCAATTGCCTAAGTGAAAAGATAATTTCCATAGTTGACTTCCCTGGTATAAAACTATATTGATTTTCAGCAATATTGGTCTTCCATCAAAGTGTCTGTTCCATTATTTTCTCCCATAACTTTATAATACGACTCATAAGTTTAATCTCTCAATAGTTGGTAAAATTTTGTATATCTCTCTTATTCTTATATATAGGTATTACAATGCTTCTTCTACATTTATTTGATATTTTCTTTGTCACAAGTATCTTATTGAAGGGTCTACATGACTAACTTACCCTAACCTGTCCTAAGCATTTCCATACCTTAAGACCATATGTTTTTCAATTAAAGCACTTAACCACTACACCATCAAAGTTCTTCGTGCAAAGATTTATTCAAAAATGTTTAAATAGATATGTAAACGTTGACCTTGACTATTAAATGTAACTACTTTAAACATTGACTAACAGTTTGAGTTTATTTATGATGTATTTATAAAAGTAGTTATATTTTAAAATGTTTATACCTATAAATGTGATTTTTATTATCTTTTAATATTTATGTATTGAACTTTAAGCATAGGTGTTTAAGTTTTTTTAAATAATCATTATCCATGATTTTCTATATACTTATCAATTTATGATAATCATTATATAATAAAGCTAAACCCAAGCAAATATACAATATAGGGAATTGATAAAAATAAGAATAAGCTATTATAATTTATTAGAAAATAATATTATTTAAAAGAGATAAAGCTGATAGAGCTTTATGTTTACAAATGCTGAAAATAAAAAGTCAATACTATCCTAAGAAAATCATATCCTACATTATTTCTAATAATATCTTATGGAATTAACATATCTTATATTATTTCTAATAATTCCTTATGGAATTAAATATAAATATAAAAGGCTATATACAGGTCACGTAGATTAGGCAAGTCAGCCCTAACCGGACCAGTTTTTTTACCGGTTAGAAAAACATGACCTGTACCCGACCCATATTTTTACGCGAGTTGGGTTACACGGGTCATAGGCGGATCGGGTTAGAGTTGAATTGATGGGTTAGACCTCATTGTACCACCTCAATGTGAAACTGAAGAGAGATGATAAATGAGTCATAGTTGGTCAGTGGCTTAAAAGTTGAAGGTTGCACCTTCATTATGATGCTCACTATTGCTACTTGGCCAAAATTCATAAAACTGCATACAGTTAATTCTCTAATATGCTTCCTTTACTGGGATCCTATGATGTTTTGATACACAGTGCTATCAATGATGAATCCAATCTTTTTGCAACCACTTAATTCTCCTTGGTTTCCGCTACTCCTGATATTGGATTTTATTCATTGTTTCTCTGCACAAAAAGAAAATATATTAAAAAAATAGTACGATTTATGATCATTAAACTTCGAAGACCTAAATTAAAGTCTAAAATTATTTTTTCAAAATTATATTACATTCCCCTAATATACATTCAAATCCATCCACCTTATTCGGACATAGTGCATTATTACTCAAATATATTATATATGTGTTTGTATCTTCTTAATATTGAACTAGAGTTTGGTTGTTCCATGTTCACGGGTATGATTTTAGATTGACCTACACCCACAAAAGATTTAAAGAGGCAAAAAATGAATACATGAAATCTGAACTTGATTTGAACCTAATATTTAAATGAGCCCATAATTGCCCATACTCTATTCTTGGGGTTGGAACGAGTAAATGCACTCCATATGGGTACCGTTGATGCCCTGACCTTAACTTCAAATGAATCCAATTGTAGGGTACCAAGAGTGGAGGAGCCTTTGGTGAGATTTTTTTTAGTAAAAGATGGGATGAGACTTCAATGGACGGTAAGAATGTAAGAGATGATATTGGAAAGTGGGAGCCGGACATTAAATGGCCAAGGGACCAATATGTGATAACCCTATCGCATTAATAGCAACTAGTAAGTTGGGAAACCAAAATAAACTCAACCAGTCAACCCTCCACATTGTGATTGCAAAGAAATCACATGGACTTCCATAAGGTTGGTCCAAACTACGGAGGTAATTGTTCCTTCTTATGTTTTTTTCCCAGCGAGTGGGTTGATTCTCAATCCGGAGCATGCACACATGAGAGAAAAAAAGCTCCCACAGGCCAAAATGATTGTATAATGCATATCTGTGCTAACCACAGTCAAGTAAAAATTGTCACTCTGTCTCACTTGGGAAAGAAGCCATTCTCAAAAGGTAATTGTGTTGATTTTGTTCATGGCAAATGCTCTGCCCCTTTATTGACATCACTTTTTTCACTTTTTGTATATGGGGCCCACATATGATCAATGTAATTGCTTGACAAATAACTACTCAACCTGACATAGATCCTAATATGACATTGATTCAAATATTATTAATCCTTGGTCGCATGATTATAGTCGATAAGCTTACAAATCTAATACTAAAGGTTCATATTTTAACATCTTAAAGTTGAGAATTTTGAACTCAATTTTGACTAGGTTCCTTTCAATTTTAACCTTTTTATTTGGCCTCTGTAAAAGCTAACATTATATAAATCGTGAGAGTTGACTAAACACCTAATCTAACCGCTATAGCATACAACACCAATATGCAAGTAATTATAATAGATATGTCAAAAGTATTTAGATGGAGCGGGGACTCTAACCACATGGGTCATGCCTGCGCTTAGTGCAGATTATCGTGCTAGTTTTTCAATTAACCTGATTTGCCCTTATCCCTAGTCCATGTCCAATCCCATCTATTATCCTTCCCCTTTTGTTTTCCATGCATCTAGTTAGGTCCCACACAATAGGTGGTTAGTTACCTAGCCGTTCATCCACAAAAGAAACATGGATCACCTAATTAGAGATGGATGAATTCCTTCGCTACTTTGGGCAAGGCTATCCGGACCCATAAAAAAAATGGTCGAGTTGAAACATTTGTCTTCTTTCCTCTTAAATTTTCAACTTCAAAATTCTGCTTGACTTAGGTTCATTCAAATGTGTACCCAAGGCAGCAATGCAGACAGCCTCACAAATCATAACCAATGAACGTTGAAATTTTGGACTTCTGTAGAAGTAACTAATACACCTAAGCATTTGGACCTTTGTGGATTTTGGAACACTACACAGTTCTAATAAGCACTACTTATTAACTAACTTCTTGGGAAATTGGTTTAATCTACTTGTTTTTCCTTTTTCCTTCCAAATCCCTGATTATTCCAAGCTTCCAACACCTAATTAGTACACAGGTTGGACTTTGGAGTCCATATAGCCTCGGAATTAGGTCTACCAAATTAAGAAAATGAAAGCTTTGAAGGTCATTGTTGTAACTAGAAAATGTTTCTCTTCCTATTTATTCATGGGACCCATGTAGCAACTACCTCCATGGGGTAGTTCAACTACACGCTTAATTACTCATAATAACACTACTTTTGACTGTCCCCAACAAAATGAAATTCATAACGAATATGGGTGGTCAATTCCAACTTAATAAAAAATATGGGTGGTTAATCGGTTTATTGGCATTTAGAGCCCCTAGGCAATGGGTCGATCGTTGATGGGTCACCCACAAGAATAACTAAATGATGAAAATCCTAGCCATCCAAAGGTTGTGTTGAGTCTTATTTTATATGCTGGACGGCCTCTCCTATTTTATATGCTGGATTCTCGAGTGCCATATTATTTATTTTTTAAATTATTCTCATCTTCATTTTTAGTAGACGTTTAAAAGAGAGGAATGTTTTATCAATGTATATGCAATTTTCATTTTATGCCACTATAGAAAGGGACCCCACTAAGTGAATGTCTGCACAAAAATTCTAGCTAGCATGAAAAAATGGCCCACTGTCTTAGATATCTATTTTAATCCATGGAAAATGTTCTCTTATGAGCAACTGCGATGCGAATGCAATCCAGCAACGTAGGCAGGGCCTGGATGGCCTCTCCAAAATCAATATTAATATTTAAATATAACTTAATAATGGCTGTCCTATTTTATGGCTATCCATTAATTCCTTAATTCCCCAACCCCATCCATGCAAATCTTTATATGTTACTTAATAATGCCTATTCTATGGCCATCCATGATGGTTCATTAATAGAGCTGTTACAGGAGAATGTGGACGAAATTGTAGCAATTCAAAGGAGCGAAACATTATAAAAATGTTAGAAGGATTGGAGAAAGAAAAATGAAACAAGTTGTGAGTTGGAAATGGAGAGTGAAAATGATTGACGATGCTATACAATTGGTTAGCTTTGGGGGCAAAAAAACCAGAGAGAACAAAATGGGAGAAAAGAAAGGAAAGTAAATGAATAAAGAGAAAGGACACATGGAGGAAGGAACAAATGAAATAATAAGAGAGAAAGGGGCTAAGAGGAATTTGCTTATTGCCGGTGAGTCCTTGGCGCTCTACCCACTTCTCCCCTTTTCAACTTTTTTCCCTTGTACAAGTCAAGAATAACAGATCCATTTAAACATTTCCTATACATATCTGCAAGTTGTTAACACTATAACAAAGGTAAATTTTCATTAGTTATGCCTAATGTAGATAAAAAATAATGCCTTTTTTTTAATGTTATATGTTCTTTAGAAATGATTATCTCAAAGTAGGAATAAATCTAATTAAACAAAAAAATTTATGTTGATAGAAATTTGTGGAAAAGTATTTGGTTTTGATTTTTAATCTTCACAGTGATTAATATTATAGATATATGAGTGGATTTAGCAAGTTAGGTTTTCCCATAAAAGTAAGAACATGTCATGTTAAGATTTTCTTTTGTCCAAATCTATAAGAGTGGAGCTTACAACGAATTTGTGAAACTCAATTTTTTTTATAGAAAGATTCTCAGATAATATTATAGAGAAACCAACATGGAATCAACATTACATATTGTCTAATCAATTCTAGGGAAGAGAACCACCAAGCCGAAATCTCATCTATATACTGAGCATACCTAACTAACTTCTAATCTATTACATTCCCATATTTACCGAAACTCTTGAACGGACGTATGTATGAAAATAATGATAGTTTAAAGCAAATGGTCCTCTTTTATCAGTCCTCATATTTTCACTCAAGCCACCATTGGATTGAACATAAAATTTTGAGAATTTTTATAGTAATTTATTCATGCCTTTTATTTATAGTAAATCTGATTATGGGCTCAAAATCTTTTGGATAAAATTTTGTGACGATCCATATGATGAGGAAGTTTGCTTCGAGGGTCTTAAATTTTTATAAGCTGGCCCCATTAATAAATGTTGTTTATTTAGAGTGAATCAAATCATTCAGACTCTTTGGATAAATTGCAATTGAGTTAAGAGTTATAGTAGGACATGTTTATTATTTTAATCACAATAAGAAACTTTAACTCAATTATAGTGGGACATGTTTATTATTTTAATCACAAAGAGAAGAATCAATTTTTAAAATCATAGTTGGCATATACTACATAGTTGCTTAGTAAGAAGAGACGTGTTAACTCTTCCTAGCCCTTTTTAAAAAGATTTTTAATATAGTAGATGATTTTCTTCACCTTGACCTTGAATAATGTAATGTGTAAGTTTTATACAAGAAATTGGAATGTTTTATTCTACTTTCTACCTTAGCCAAACACCTACAATTTTTTTTTTTTGGATAGAAAAATTGTATTTATAGGAATATCAAGAACAATACATAGCATACACTAAAACATTTTGCCGGATGATTCCAGAATGAAATACTACCATACTTCCATATCCTCTAGCATTCTTGTATGCGGAACTAACGTATGAGCTACCACATTGCCTTCTTGCCCCACATGGATCACTTTATAACTATTAAAACATTTGAGTAAAGATTGTATCTTGTCTATCAGAAGGCCTAGTCTTGACAAGTTTAACAAAGAGGAATTGATTGCTTCAATCGTCCCCAAGGAGTCACCTTCAATGATGATGTCATTGACACCAATATTGCAACTCATTTATATACCCATTAACATCGCAATAGCTTCTATATCATCCGCCCCATCTACCTAGTTCTCTACTTTACTCATTGCCATAATAACTCTACCGATATCATCCCAACGTACCACTACCACACCTACTTTGTGCATTTCATCAAAGATGGCTCCATCAACATTTAGTTTGAGTACACCTGGAGGAGGAGGATGCCAACACAAGATCTTCTCCGGTCTTTGATTCTTTCCTGCCTAAACTTTTTCAAAATCTTGCACCATTCCCGTTGCCTCTTCAGTTAACATTCTTGAATTTTTTAACTTGCCATTATGAAAAAAGTAATTTCTCTTGTTCCAAAAGCTCCACGATATTGTGAAAAATAATTCTAAACCAATCTTGTTATGCTCAATCAAATCCCACACAATCATACCAAAAAAAGAAGAAGACAAATAAGAGGAAAAATCTAGATTAAGGGGACAGTCAAGCTAAGCCTTTTGCGCCTTCAGACATAAGCATAAGGCATGTAGACAATCTTTACAAGAGGCCATACACAAATCACAAATGTTATCAGTAACAATTTTCCTCCTACGTAGATTTTTCTTTGTAGGAAGAACATCCCTGCAGGCACACCAAGCAAAAGTTTTCACCTTATTAGGAACATACATGTTCCAAACCTTCATAAAAAATCTCCTATGTGACTCCATATTAGAGCACTCTCCCAAATCTCCCTTTGTTAGCATCCATTGTGCCATTACATGAGCATTTTTAACTGTAAACTCTCTTGTGCTCACTCCATATCAACTTATCTTCTAGTAAGGATGGGCTCAAGGGAATCTTCAAGATAGTCTCAGCTTCAAACGCAATGAAAATGGATTGAACTTTGTGAACATCCCAGCCACTTGTATTCTTATCAATTAAAGTATCCTCAGTTGCATTCTTTTCAAATATCCTCCTAGGACTTATAACTAGGTATGTAATTGGAGTGGGTATTCATTTGTCATCCCAAATCTTGATAAGCTGGCCATTTCCTACCCTCCACCTACAGCTATCTTGTATAATCTTTTTTGCTTTTAGAATTCCTTTCAAAGCATACAAAGAGTAATTACTACGTGTTGCATGAAGAAAAAAGGCCAATGGAAAACACTTTATAGAAAATCGACTGATGATTATGAATTAATCACGATCCTTGCTTTGCTAGAATAGCTAAATTGAATGCCTCAAGGTTTCAGAATCCCATTCCTCCAATATGTTTTGATATACAAAGTTTGTTCTAACTCACCCATTGAATTTTCTTCTCATTATTTTGCTGCTCCCAACAGAATCTGCTATCAACCTTTCTAACTCTCAACATAGTGATGCAGGCAACTTAAAGCAGCTCATGGCATATGTAGGAATGGCTTGAGCTACAGCTTTAACTAAGATTTCAGGTCGTGCCTTTGAGTAATTTGCCCTTCCAACCTGGAAGTTTCTGCCACACCCTTTCTCTAATCTCTCCAAATGTCTATTTTTTTAGATCTTCCCACTAGAGAAGGTAGCCCCAAGTATTTTTCATGTTGTTTAATTGCCTCCACCCCCCATATATTCTTCATAAGAGACTGATCCTCGCCATTTGTGTTCCTACTAAAGAATAGAGAGGTTTTCTCTCTATTAATCTTTTGCCCTGATGCCTCCTCATATATTTTAAGCAAACTCTGAATGTAAAGATTTTCTTCTCTAGTTGCCCGACGAAATAATAAGTTGTCATCTGCAAATAGAAGGTGGCTAATTTTTTGCGCTCCTCAGCATATCCTAAGGCTCGCAATCTTTTTATCGTCCTTGGCTTATCGCATTAAAGATGACAATCCTTCTACACATAGAAGAAACAAATATGGGGAGAGGGGGTCTCCCTGTCTCAAGCCCCTTATGGGTCTAATACAACCTCTTGGGTCCCCATTGATTAGAATAGAATAAGAGACAATTGAAATACACTTCATTATCAAATCCACCCATCTCCGGTGGGAACCTAACTTCAACATTACATTTTCTATGAAGCTCCATTCCACCCTATCTATGTTTTGCTCATATTGAGTTTGATGGACATGGACCCCTTTTTTTCTAATTCAAATAATTCACCATCTCATATGCCACCAGCACATTGTCCGTAATAAGTCTACCAAAGACAAATGTACTCTGACACTTCGATATAATGTGGTGCAAAACACATTTCAAATGATTTGTCAGAGCCTTTGACACAAGTTTGTACACCACATTACAAAGGCATATGGGATGATACTCAGTCATACACTTAAGACTTTTTGTTTTCGGTATTAAGACAATATAAGTATGGTTTATGTCTTTAAACATGTTTCCAGAGCTTAAAACAAATAATATAGTATTAGAAATAGAATGACCAACAATATGCCAATACTTTTGGTAAAATAGAGGAGGCATACCATCCGAGCCAGGAGCTTTTGTTGGGTGCATTTGGTGAAGAGCTTTGAACACTTCTGTAAGGACCCGGATCCCACTAACCTTAATCTCTATTAATTAATCTTGTTTATACTAAGTAAACCTTACTGAGGCTAATTTAATTCAAAACTACTGGATTCGGGTCGAGGTCAGGTAGATGGGTCGGGTTCGAACCTTGTCTAAGTAGTTAAGGCCCTTTCTGTAATTATTCTTGCACCCTATGGACACCTCAACCCATTGCCTTTCGTGTAATTTTTCGTGTAGATCATCTTTCGTGTTGGGCCCAACTTGATCTAGATTCATTTTGGGCCAACTTTTGGCCACGTGACCTATTTCGTAAATGTCCCCAAACAATAGGGTTTGCATGCAAAGGCAAGAAAAAATCCTTTTAAAGAGAGAACCCAACGTTCCTTCTCCTTTCTTCCTCTTCCTCTTCACGTGGCTGCTGAAGTGCTCTCTCGCTCTCTTCCTCAATCTTCACCTTTGCTTCTAGATTTGGGGAGCTATTGGATTTGGGGGAAATTCTCCTTCTTCCTCTTCTCTTTCCCTGAGCACTTTTCTCCTACAGTGTTCTCTTCTTCAGGCTACAACTCACTAAGGTGAGGGCTTTGTTCCTTTCCATATATTAAGGTTTGTGAGAGTCAAGAGGACTCAAATCTATGACATGCATGTGAATCTAAACCTCATTCTTCATTGCATGTTCTTTGTAGAGAACCCATTTCAATTTAGAGATTTTCCCCTGTGCACACAACGAGAAAGAGTTTGAGAGGGTTAACACTGTTAAGAGGCAAGTATTTGAGTTGTATGTGTGGCATGCATGATTAAGTTATTGACTATTGAGTTAGCTCCCTGCATTTTCCAATTTCAGCCATTCTCATTGTTTTAATTGATACAAATGTGGTATGGAGTAAGTTAGGAAGTAAACATGTAATAGGAGGGTGTGTGGGTGTTGAACTCCATCAGGTACATTATAATCAAGTCATAGAAACTCCCCACAATGAGGTTCTGTATTGATCCCGTACTGAAAACGAGCTATAGAACTGACTTCAGGTTTTCTGAAACTTACGGCGAAGCCATGGCTAAGCCGTGAGTATTTACGGCTCAAGGTCCTGACAGCAACAAATTGGGTTTTTGTATTGCAGCTCACTCACGGCTGCACTGTAAAATGAGCTACGACTAAGCCGTGCCCAGCCTATACCCAAGTCGTAAGCCTTCTTACGACGAGCTTTCCAGAGAGCTCCAGAAATCCATTTTCTTCTATGGCTTTTACACGGCTACACCATGAAATGCCTTACGGCTAAGTCGTAACCGGACCATAACCCAGTCATAGGCTTAGCACGACTAAGCTGTAAATGCGTCTGTACTGTTGAAGGAAACCTGAATTACTAGGCTAAGTCATAACGTTGTATACAGCTAAGCCGTATGAACCCAGTGAATTTAGGATGTTAGGAATTCTTCATTGATCTTATAGGGCCTTAGTATTGGCACCTTCTTACCCCTACAAGGGCCCAATTGTAATGATACGTTAAAGATATGTTAAGAGGATAAACGAATTTCGGATGATTTCCCCGATTCAAGTCATGGATGTTGGCATAAGAAGGGGTGTCCTCTATGCATATAGGGTAATACCAAGATGCGGTAACACCACGACATCGGACGTCTTATGAGTACATCGTATTGAATGTCCTTAGGGATCATGGGTTACATAATATGGGGTGGATAATGATTCTTAGATACTCACTCAATTTGAATGCATTCATATTGCTATGCCAGATTACCTTCAATATGATTTGTTATCGGATTCACTTCCTTGAGCATAACCTGAGGCAATTTAGACCTGAGCTTCTAATGAGTACGTGTCTGACAAGCCAGAACTTTTACTGAGCGTGTGCTTGCTCGTCAAGGGTATAGCCGAGGTTCGGGCCTTTGTAGCCAATGTGCATATGCCTTGCTTAATTATTCGCCTGCCTTCATGATTAACTATTCCTTATGTTATGACTAGTTTGATTGAATCCGAGTCGGCACCACTTAGCTTGTGCCCTTTGGGTATATGTATGTCACTGCTGTAGTAGTTTACGAAGGAGATGTCGGCACTCCTCGAGAAGCTAGCTTGATCCTCTAGCAACCCATATGTATGCTTCCTTTCAGGAGAATAGAGCATCGTGGTTGCCATTCAGTATGTATGATGTTTAATTGTAATTCCTCATCCATTGTCATTCATGCACCATATGTCTAGCGAACATTTATGGCTTCATTTAATCAGTGTATACTGTGAGGTTCATTTGATATAATATGTTATACTTGCTTCATATGCCTCAATAATTGCTTAATCGTCGTGTTAACAGTGTTACCCTTGATATTGTAGGTACGAAACCCAATCCCAACCCGGTTGTTGACCGGCCCCCGGAGGGTACCCCAATGGTACCTCGGGGTATAGATGAATGGAAGGATGGCGATGTTTTTTATTAGTCATCCTACGGAGTGCGTCAGTCCTATAGGAGTTACAATCACATTCTGGTTGTCCATTTGGGGAGAGTGCACATTGGACCTTTTTGTACATAACCTTTAAATAACAGCTGGATTATCTGGAATGTAATTAAAGAACTTCAGCACATTGGTATATACCTATCTATGTACGAAAAAGGACAAGTTTTTTAACTTGCTCTTGATTATTACTGAGTATTTCGTAGGCATTCGCTTATGATGAGTTATATCCCTATGTGTGATGGCTTACTTCACATGTTCCTGTGGAATCTCCCTTGTAGGAATTCGTGCCTAATTCTTCAGAGCACAGACTTCTACAGGATTACGTATCCACACCCTGGGGGCCCACTCGAATCCCCAAATTCTCGGGATCAGGGCGTGACAACTTCTTCCTCCTTAAACTCATGTAATAGTTGCTCATTCATTTCCTCTATCACTAGGGAACTCATAGAGTCAAGTGTAGCCTTTCCATCAGAGGCTTTTGATGTCAAGAATAAATCCTTGTAGTAGCCAATGATCATTTCCTCCATCTTGTCCCCTTCACACCATACTCCTTCTGGATTCCTAGTTCCCACAATAGTGTTCCTTTTTTTTTTCTATGTGAGGCTTTTAAGTGAAAAAATTTGGTGTTCCTGTCTCCTTCAATAAGCCATATAGTGTTGGATCTTTGTCTCCACATTATCTTTTTCTTTTCTAATAACTCATTAATTTCTTTTTTCACCACCCGAATCTCCTGCATAGTGGATTATTCAGAACATAAGGAACTAGTGTTAGATCTGGATCTAGGCCAAGCACAAACAATCACACACTATACAAGAAGAAGAACAAGAGTCTGCAGAACTGATATGCAAATGCAGAGGACAAGATGATGAATGCAACTGTGGATTTGATGGCCCATAGTGAGATCGCGAATCCGATCTCCTCTCCGGCAATTCGTGATTACGTGCAAATCCTCTGCCACCAAATTTCAACGATTCCACAATCTCAACAAACGCTCTGATACCAATTGTTGGGAAAAGCGGCGCAACGGAAATAACACGCGAGTAACGGATCAACCACAACGAACACAAGCAATCACACCATTAAGTAGATGAACACAAGCAATCACACCATCAAGTAATCACATACATGAATACAGCAATTTTACATGGTTTGGCAACCTTGCCTACGTTCACGGAGGAGATAATTCTACCTCTCTAATGAAGTCATGTACAATGTCATGGAAAAGGAGACTGCAAAGGGCTCTTGGGATTTCTTATTGCAAAAATCGAAAAATTGGTTGTCCACAGATCAGTAGAGAAGATCTTGGCGTGATGTGGCTGTGGATGGAGAAGACAGTGGGGAGAAGGCGCCTGGGTTTCAACGCGCCTCGGTTTCAACACTCGGATTTTAGTCCGGAGCCGCCATCAAGAGTTTGAGGGGCGAGTCACTGCTGCCGCTGCCATTGTCGCCGAAGAAGGAGAAAACTGTCCGTCTACTGCCATATCCGCGTCTCGCTGCTACCTCACAGGATCCGGATCACTACTGCCCACCAGATCGCTGCCCTGCTAGATCCGGATCGCTGCTGTTCGCCGAATTGCTGCTGGTCACCGGACATCGCCGATCCCTGTCTGCTGCAACCAAGGAAGAGGGCGGAGGGCTTATGGTTCCCTGTTGCAGAACATGGACAAGAGAAAGAAGGAGAAGAGCTTGGGATTTATCCCAGGTCGAGCTCAGTTTGGTTCAGGTTTGGTCCGTTTGATTCGACCCATTGTGTACAAGCCTAGTTGTCAGGTTAGTTTTTAGTTCAGGTCTGTCGACCTAAACCCATTATGCATAGAAGCCCAGCATAGCAAAGGAGCTCAGTTTAAGGTCGGGTCAGACTTGACTCGTGTACAGAAGTCTAGCCCAGTACAGCAGGTGCAGAGTGACGTCAGCGCATGTCAGCAGAGGAGGTGAAAGGCAGTTTGACTAGTTTCAATGGCTGAAATTGTTTCTGCGATATCTTGATCGTCCGATGTTTGATCGGAGATTTGTTTACTCCTATGGACTCAATGTAAGAAGATGTACACGTATGTGGAAAAAGATAACTTGTTTAATAGTCAACATGGATGTTTGACCAATTAAGGTGCAGAAAACTATTTCTGCGATATCGAAGCCATCCAAAGAGGAATTTCAGATTTTTTTTCTTCAAGCATGTTCATGATGATGGGATCTATGAGGTAGAAAGAAGATATTAGCAGTTTGATGGGCAGAAAATTGGAGAACTGAAGAAATCGACAAATTCACGATGATAACAATGTATTCAAGCATCATGGGCCAAATTGAAGTGTTTGATGGAAAAACGACTTTAGGGATTGGCAGGAAAGAGTGTTAGACTCCGTGACATAGCAATAATTGAAAAGTGTTACTAGATGTTATGAATAGTAGATTGCTCCGAGTACTTTGATGGAAAGCTCAGATCTGTGTCGAATGGATCAAGAAGGAGCAACGTGCCAAATGGAAGAAAAAGCAAAAGAATCAAAATCAAAAGGAGGTAGTGTGCTTGGATTCGGATGATGGGGAATCACTTTTGGTTACCACAGCTATGGATTGGGTTAATGATTCATAGTATTGAGATTTAGATTCTTCCTATCATGTGATTGAGTAGAGATTGGTTGACGCAGATAACTCTCATTGTTGATGGATCTGTTCTTATGGGGGAGAATGCAAATTGGTGAGCATTTGAGATAAGAGCGGTAAAGATCCAAGTGTATGATGATATTATTCAAACCCTAATGGATGTGATATATGTTCTGGGTTTATAAAGAAATTAGATTTCTTTGGGTGCCTTAGACTTCAAAGGCTGTAAGAGCACTGTAGCGGGTGGAGTCATGCAGGTGGAAAAGGGAATAATGGTCATCATGGAGGGTAAGATGGTTAGACATTTCTACAGGTTGATAAGGGATGCATTTTCAGGTGGAGCAGTGAAGAAAACATCAAATAACATGGGAAGAAATCTATGGTTTAGGTGGAATTAGATGCAGCGAAATCATCGGAAGATAGATTGATGGGTCTTCGATCATATCATCTAACGGAAATCCAGAAAGACCTGAATGAAGATGATTTTATCGGAAAAGATAGTCTTGTTAAGGTCGGAATAAGGCAGTTTAAGCATTGGGTTATACTTAACCTGCATGTACTGTGCCTAACCCACTAGAACAGACTAAAACAGGACAGTTGCAGGTTTGACCAGAGGAACACCGGAATGGAGACAAAAGGAAGGATTTACAAGGTACCAGTGAGATTAGGATTCGAAGACGTCTTCAGTTTTGTCTTAATGGATAGAAGTCAGGTTTATTGTGTTGTAAGGATGTATGTATGTGGCAACAAATGGAGAGTACTTCAAAGGTTCAAGGCCGATGGTGTTAAGGTCAAAAGAGGTAACTCTGAGAAGTCTCAGGTTGGCTTGGACTTGATCGACACTAGACAATATTGAGATTGTCTATGCATCCAAGCTAGGGGGTGCAGGTGTTGCTCTTGGTAGTAGCGTGTGCGGAAGCGTAACTTTCAACGAGGTGCGTGAAGTGCTGGTTCAACATGTTAGAGTGTTGAAGGAAGAAGACTGCATTGTCGGTGTAGTGACGCACCATTCAGCAAGGTATATGAAAACATTGCCGGTTTTATCTCCTAGTGGCTCAAGTTGTACGGAATCCAAGTCAGGGTAGAGATTGTTGGGTTTATGTCTTATATTTTGATTTAGTCGGATGGGTTCACTGGGTTAACCAATGACTAGTTTAAGGTCAAGGGTATTTTGGTAATTATACTGGGGCTTTCTTGGTGGTCAATAAAGCAAAAATTATATATATTGATGTACTGTAACCTTAGATCATGGGGGGATTAAGATGGGATTATGATAGATGAGTTTTCTCCTTCGTGGTCGTAGGCAAGGTTGCCGAACCACATAAAATTGCTGTGTTCATATGTTTGATTGCTTGATGGTGTAATTGCTTGTGTTCATTGTGGTTGATTCGTTGATTGTAGGTTATTTCCATTGCGCCGCTTTTCCCAACAACTGGAAATTTTTATGCTTTTTATGCAGATTTATTTGAACATTTCCAAAGCACTCCTGTCTCCATTTTGTCAACAACCTTCTACAACAATTCAATGTCTCACATAGAAATTCCAAATCTCCACCATGACCGCACTGCATCCATGCCTCTCTAATGCTCTCCTTGCAGCCCTTACTACCAACCCACATCGCCTCAAATCTAAATTTCCTTTTTCTTTTTTTACATTCTGATCTGCGTGCATCTAGGACTAGGACCAGGGGTAGATGATCCGAATATGATGAATAACTATGAACAACATCAGCATTAGGAAACAACTCAGACCATTATACATTTGCAACTACACGGTCCAACCTCTCTCTAACTTATTAGCCCCATCCCTTTGATTAGGCCAAGTGTACCTTGGGCCCATGTGTCCTAAATCTCGAAACACAGAAAAATCTAGAGCCTCCCTGAACTTTCTCATTTGCCAGTCAGGCCTTTCTCTTCTACCTTGCTTTTCACTCTGGCATACAATCTCATTGAAATCACCAAAGCATACCCAAGCTCCACCAAAACTAGTTTTCAAAGAACATAATAATTCCCAAACTTGTTGTCTTTTGGATGCTTTTGGATGGCCATAGATGCCTGTGAGTCTCCATTGATGATTTGGACTGCTCTCCTTCACCAAAATATCAATGTGATACCGTGAATAGCTCTGTAGTAGAATATCAACTTCTTTTCTCCAAAACAGTGTTAATCCACCGCTTTTGCCATCAGCATCCGAAGCTATAAAACCATATAATCCAAGCTTATACTTCAATCTTTCCACGTCTCTTCTAGTTAGTTTCGTCTTAGACAAAAACAAAGTTAAGGGGTCTTCTTTATTCACCAGCTCCCATAGAGCTCAAACTGCCCGTGGGTTCCCAAGCCCATGACAGTTCCAACTTAGTGCCATCATGGTGATCGGCGGGGCTGGAAACCAGCCTCTGCCGCTTCAACTGTGACGCCCTCCATACCATTGTTAGAAGACAGCTTGATCCATTTACCATCCCCTTCAGTTTCTCTACTGTCCACCATCTTCTTAATGTACTGTCTCCTATGAAAGCATGGCGAAGACTCCCGTATGGCTTTCTTGCTCCGTATTTTTCTAACCATCCTCTTCCATTTATTTTTATACACGCCATCAGCCTCATTTATAGTTGGGCTGGTATCATTGTGAGTCCTTACATTTCTAACTTGGCCCAACGTCTCAACATCCCGGCCCGCATTTTTATCGGTATCGACCACATCGTTAGCATTACTTCCATGTGAGCATATAACATCCGGGGCTGATTTTTAATCCATATGTAACTCATATTTTATCTCCTCAACTGGTGCAGTTTTATAACCCATTTTCAAAGATTCCACTGGTTGATACTGTTAAGTTTATGTCTTGTATTCCGGTTTAACTGAATTGATTCATTGGTCTAGCCAATGATTAGGTTAGAGTCAAGGGCAATTTAGTCTTTATATGGGGGCTTTCTTGGTGGCCAAGAAAGAATACATTATATATTCATGCAATGTAACCCCAGACTCTGTGTAAGAGATGTGGCATATCTCTTTCCCGTGGTGTAAACCACGTAGGGCCATGTAGGGTATAGAGAGGTGTGAGCACTCTTTCCCATGGTGTTGACACACCATATATGACAGGGTGCTGTGAAAGTAATATTAAGACCTATGAAAATTAAGGGGCTAAGTGTTAGAGGAGGGGAGTCCTTGTAACAAATTGTTCAGTATCTTTCATAGTAAAATCGAGCAAGATGCTCACAGCTCATGGAGGTAGCATTTATAGCAAACCATGTACAATGTGTGTGTCATACTTGTATAGTTTTCTTGTCTTCTGTTTGTGATGGTGTTGAATGCTTCCACATGTGCACTACAGATACACCATTGTCTCCACACCCTCTCAACTGGCACCATCTTTTTGACGCAAATTTTGAGCTGCTGAATGTGTTGCTCTGATATTCTAGGAACTGCCTTGTTTGTAGAGCTCTCTTCTTCAACATCATCGGCCCCCATGCCATCCTCCCGATAGTCGTCTATGGAGTTCATATTGTGATTCCAAAGCCCTTTTCCTTCAGGTTCCTTTCCATTTTTTGGCTTTAAGCCTCTTCTGTCCACACGCAATCAGGGACCATACTGGAAACCTAGCATATAATATTTTAGAATCTTTGGAAATATCTTTCTTCGAAACACCCCCTAAATAATCTCACAATGCTTGAAAAAAAAAGGGATTTTTACGAAAAATTAGCTTTAAACATTGATTAGATGAATTAATTATTAAAAATACATAATTGATAAATTATAGTCTAGTGCATTTTTCCTAGACAAAATTACCCTTGTGATGATATCATTACCTGGTGTAATAATATCGTTATGCACCTAATACGTATTTTGCATATATTTCTTCCAACAAAACCAATGTTTCAGTTTCACTATCTTTATTTTCAATAAAGTTTCTCTAAATATCAAAAATTAATAAATGTTTTCAATCAAAAAGAAGAAAAATGATATGGAATCCATTTTTGGATCCTACAAAAATATGGATATCTTAAGATATTGGTTATGAATATATACTTGATCCAAATTATAACTTGAGGTCGGCAATTAAAGCCATTTTTAAAATTTTGGCCCATGTCTATTTCTAGCAAATCCAACAATGGAATGAGTTTCTCCTTTTTTTTTTTTTCTGCTCAGAACCATTGATTAGTTCGTCATTCAAGCACATAGCTAGAAAGAGGTTCATTAATTAAAAGAGAATAACATTACAAAGTCGAAAAGAAGAAATGAGACAATAAAAACAAAACAGAGACAGTATAAAAAAGCAAGACAAAGGAAGAGAAAGCACAAAATGAAGAAAACAATGGTGGAGAGGCCACTAGCTTAAACAACACCATCAACTGAATTCATTTTGAATTAGTTAATATTTGCATTATTAACCATTAAGTAGGTAGGTTTTTTTTTCAATAAAAGTAGGATTTGTTGAATATAGAAAAGAGTTTCTAAGATATTAAAAATGAAGATCAATGACGATCTCCACTACCACAGGCTTTAGGGAACTTGTAGAAAATAAAATTTTTATTTCACTGTAAGTAGAAATGCAGTAGAAAATTGCATCCCAACACTGGAATCGTAAGAGAAGAAAAGGAATCTTTTGAATGTGTATTATCTCAATGGAAATGATGTATTAATCCCTTTTGAGCGTGTATTTATCCTCTTAGCCTTCAATATTTAGAGAATTTCATTCAAAATAGAGATGGAGAAACTAAAACATCTCTTTTGTTAGGTGGGATATATGCAACATGGGTGTAAAGTAAATAACAATATGGTTACGCAAATAATAATATCATCATGAGGGTAATTCTGTAAAAAAATATAATGCACTCTAATCCATCAATTATGTGTTTTTTTAAAATCAATGTGTCTAATTGGTGTTTAAGAATAAAATTTTCATAAAAATCCTTAAAAAAAAAATCCTTAGCGTGCTTTATATTAGTGTCCACCTTTTAAATCTAGACCACTCCAAAATATTGTTCCATATGTTCTATAATTAAGAAATTTTACTTTGGTCATAGTTATCTTAATGTCAAATGAATATCATCTCATTGGAAATACGTCAACAAAATTTGAATATATTTTTTGATTTTGCCCTAAACTATAGGCCCTGTCACGCCACCTCTCATCCATTTGGCCCCTTTGATACGCTTATCATCGCATGACTTGGCATTAGACTTAATTTACACTAACTAAGCCTTCACTTATTGCTGGATTAGTAAGAGGTGTTGGTTCTTATTTGTCTGATTGAGGTTCAAACTGGAGAAGGCACCTTTCTTCACCCAAGGAGGACATGTTGCCTCACCTGAGCCTTCTTCCTTCTTTAGAGGGTTCCCTAACATCACCTTCGGACTCTCTCACCAAAAGGCTAAAGTCCCAGCCCCCTTAATGCTGGGGTAAAAATAAAAACTATTTGATTAAATAAAAAAAATTGTGATTGACAAATATGCAATCTTCACATCACTAATTTTATTTTTCAACTAGTCAATCTGAGAATGCGACCTATTTGTAAGAGGCCAAATTTGAAAATGCTACACGCTAGGAATGAGTTTAGTCTAAATTGGGAGGTGTTCATGGGCTAGATCGAAACATAGGCAAGTATCAAACTCAAACCTAACATGGGCTGTATATGTTGGGCCGAAGCCCACCCAATTGTCAATCGGGCCAGGCTGAATCAAGCTGGGCTGGAGTATGGGCTTATACCAACTTAACCCAAATCCTAGCCCAATTATCAAACAAACCCAAATCATATATCCAAAAAGGTGGACCCCACAAGGGAGTTCGATTTCCTCCGAACCCCATCGTTTCTGCCAGTCCAAGCCTTGAGGATCCGGACAGCTTACCTACATGCCACATGTTCGCGTACATGCTTTTAAGGTGGCAGGCTAGACAGGCAGCGCAAGGAAGAGAGAATCGGCAAACGTTTTGCGCACTCCAACCAGACGTGGTCCCCACTATTGGAGGGGACCGAAATTGGGGAAATCGTGCCTTGTCATAAAAATAGAAAAAAGGAAGAAAAACCCCGCCGAAGGCAGGAGACCATTCTCACTTCTCTCAGCTTCTCTCTCTCTCTCTCTCTCTCTCTCTTTCTCTCTCTCCATCTCCGTCTCTCAGATTGGATTAGATATAATTTAGATCTCTTCCCATTTCTAGTTGTACATCTCCGCTATGGCGCTAGGAGTGGCAGCAGTTGTGGTGCCCTTGGGCCTCCTTTTTATCCTCTCTGGCCTCATCGTCAATCTAATTCAGGCAAGACTAGCTCCATCTCTTCACATCTCTCTTCTTCTCTCTAACTCTTTCCCTTTCTAGGATTTTTATTCGGTTTCTGCTTCCTTTTCTTTTCATTCTTCCTCATTCTACCCACCCCTTTTTTTTTGCAATACTTTTTATTGGGTTTTGGTCCCTTTATTTCTAGATGGGTAGGGTACGGATTTCCTGATTTACCTATTAGGGCTTTATTTTTTTTAAATTTTTTTGATATCCATTAAACATTAGAGGACTTAAAATTAAGAGTTAGGAGTCATTTGATTGGCTTGATCTCTCATGAGCCCCTAATCTACGTCCCTCTTTTCCATTGGCGTGCCTCAAATGCCAGGGTAGGTTGTTGTTGTTGCCTTATAATCAGTGTGGTTTTTGAATCTCATGTAGGCTATGTGCTTCATTTTAGTTCGTCCGCTTTCAAAGAATATGTACAGGAGGGTGAACAGAGTAGTTGTGGAGTTGCTGTGGTTGGAGGTCATCTGGCTCATTGATTGGTGGGGAGGTGTGAAGGTATTCTCAAATTTTGGTGCTTTCTTTGTATCGCATGGTTTGTTAGACATAGGGTATAGAGTTGCCTTCTTAGGACATGGGTGAGGTGTAGAATACCACTACACTTTCTGGACTAAAATGTAGTGCAGGAAGCTCGAAAACCTGTACAACTGTTTTATCTTTTGCTCTTTCTGGCTTGTTTTAATGCCTCACCTATTTGAAAGAAGATCAATCAACAAAAAATGGGTTTATCACATGGATGTTTATGGGCCAATTTATTTGGCAAACGGGGAAATTCTTTTATTGAAATATCTCTCTCTGGCCTTGTCATGTGAATGTGGTCTTGATTTGAGAAGGGCTTTTGGTGGCAGGTCGACGTGTTTGCGGATTCTGAGACTTTCCAATCGTTGGGTAAGAAATGAAGTCTCTGCTTGCCTGCTAAACAGATATAGGGCATGTTTGGTCGCGAAATTTTCACTGAAAAGTCAAGAGTCATATGGATATGTGCTGATGCAATGTTTTGCCGGAATTTTCTTGTGGAACTTTTCAGCAAACATTTGTGATAATGAGGATTTTGAAGTCTGAGGGGAGGGGTTGAACTTGACCTTTTCCACTAAATTGTGCATTCTCTTCTGACTATCTCCAACACTGCATCCTATAAAAAGTCCTTGGATAAAGTTTTTTAATTTTAATTCAGTCACTTCTTCAAAAAAAAAAAAGAGAAAAAAGTACTTGCTGTTTGCAAACATGTCCCTGCTGTGTATATATCTCAGGAAAGCCGGGATATCTTGTATAGCTTTATATTAACCATATGTTGGAGGATTGTGCAGGTAAAGAACATGCTCTTGTCATAGCCAATCACAGAAGTGACATTGATTGGCTAGTTGGATGGGTTTTAGCTCAGGTACATATCTTTAGCTTTTAACTTTGTTTCCTATTTCAGTGACATCCTCGCATCCTATTGTTTTCTAGTTTGGCTTAAGGGCTAGGGAGTGGGACTTCCAATGTGAGGACCTAATTTCCTCAGCTAACCATTGTTACTAAAACTTTGAGGTGTTAGTAGAGGCAGCACAATTATTTTTCAATACTCCCCCTTAGGTGGAGCCCACCCTTTAACACTCTCCCTTAGGTGGAACTTGGTCGGCGCACTTTTGGCGGCATGATTTTTTTTTCTTTTTCATTTTTTTTTTGCTCCGAGTCGTACTTCTTGGGATTCAACCTTGTGACTGGTTGACTTTAATACCATATTAAATTTCCTCGGCTAACCATTACTGCTAAAACCTTGAGTTGTTAGTAGAGGCAGCATAATTACTTTTCGATACTCCCCCTCAGGTGGAACCAACTCTTCAACACCTTGATTGGTATTGTGAAACAGAGGTGCCTTTGTCACTATTCCACCAGTGGTTTGGCATCCCCACACCTTGTGTACATGCATATGTACATATTTTTTCACTCACATACCTGTTGTTGCCTTATTGTACCATTTTGCCTATTTTATCTCTAAGCATTATTTGCATCCATAATTCTTGATGTCATGCTTAAGCGTGCTTGGCTTCTCTTGTATCTATTGGTTCTTTGATTTGCTTATCTCAGAGGTCAGGTTGTCTGGGCAGCGCTCTAGCTGTTATGAAGAAGTCTTCAAAATTTCTCCCGGTGAGTATATTGAGACATCCCATCGTACTGTTGCTCTTTGGATAAAGTCAGTTGTGAAGGCTGATGCTTGCATGCATCTCTCTTTTTTAATGAGTTTCAGACATCTAACTTGATCAGCTTGCATGCTTTTCATGACATACCTTAAAATTTGTGCTGATCGGAAATCCTAGTTGTCCAGTCAACAAATGTCTTCCACTGAATGTAGACTATTGACCTTTTTTTTCCATTTAGCTGCCCTTTGATATTTACAGAAAATTCCCCTTTGTCCAAAATGTAGTTGCTCTGTTGGTAGGTGGAAGTCCAAACATTGCATTGATTCCCTTTTTTTTTGTGGATATTGTAAATTGCATTGATTGGGCACTCCTGTTTATCTGATGAATGAACTTCTGCCATTAGGAATTGACTGTGGGTCGTTTTCTTTTCATGCCCATTTATATGCTGCCAATTGGATACTTGGGATCATCAGGTTGGTGCAATTTTTGGGCTTTAGCCATCTATTGCTGAGGCCTGCAGTTTGGACTGCCTAAACAATGTATGTACCACGTGACTAGTGTGGTAAAGAGACTAGAGATGCACCAAAGTGTCAATCCCCATGCATGGAATCATTTCTATTTAATAAGAAATGTAGTTGCTTAAATTAGGTGGCATGATTTATCTGTAAATTAGATATGCATGGGCGATGATGATACCAGAGATTAAAAATATTCTGACCGTATTAAACATTTAAAGTTTAAATGGACAATTTTGACCTTTGAATACTTTTTTTGTTTAAATATAATATGAAAATTCAAACAACAAAATTCTTAGTGTCTTGATCTAGTCATTATTGAAGTAGAACTTGCACTTTTTTTGGCTGAGGGAAGGAAAGCAATTTTTATTTATCCTTGATGAATATACACAGGTCATTGGTTGGTCAATGTGGTTCTCGGATTATGTTTTCCTGGAGAGAAGCTGGGCCAAAGATGAAAGCACCCTGAAGGTATAAAAAACCTATGTAAAATGTTTTATTTGTTTTGGCATCCTTATGCTTCTGTTTTGGAGTTGGATTTTGTTTTAAACATGTAGTGCTACTGCAGTCAGGCTTGCAGCGGCTGAAGGACTTCCCAAGGCCATTTTGGTTGGCTCTTTTTGTTGAGGGAACTCGCTTTACACAGGCCAAGCTTTTAGCTGCACAAGAATATGCAGCTTCAACAGGGTTGCCAATTCCTAGAAATGTTTTGATTCCTCGTACAAAGGTTCGATTTATGTTCTCGCATCAAATATATTAATAAAAATTATAATGGGTATTGTGTGTGTGACGAGTTACAATACATCTTGCTGCATTTTCCTTCCTGATCTGTCATTCATATGTTAAATTAGGAATGCCCAAATTTAATGTTGAAATCAACTGTACTGACTTGGATTTTGATAGTAGAAGTTCAGCAACCCAGACTTTCACGAATCAACTAGAAAGAACTAGAAAAATTTTAGCAGATATAGAGCATGCAGTGAGTCTCACACAAACGAGGAATCTGTTGATCTCACCAAGGGGTGGCAATTCCTTGCCTGACCTGCAAATCTGACCTGATTTCAGCACGGTAAGGTTAAAGAATCCATCCCAATTATTAATGGCTTGGGATTGTGGTTGGGTTTATACTTGTTGCCCTTAGAGGTCATCCAGAGCCAACCTATTGGCACCCTTAACCCCACTTATGGATGAAATCATCACAACAAAACTATGGATGGTGAGCACTTCGATGATGTGCATGCATCCTACTATACACATTAGTTACTACTTTGATCTTCAATAAGATTCTTTGACCGACTATATGCAAACAGTAACAACATGGTTCGGGCAATCCATTCAAAGCTGCCATAAGATTGTGGTTATATGATCTGTGTGTGTGTGTGTGCGTGCGTGCGCGTGCATGTGCGTGTGCGTGTGCGTGCGTGCATACACAAGGGCACAAACTGGTGCACGGAGATTTTCTCCTTAGCAACACTTGTGTGACTATATAGGTCCCTGCCCTATCCCAACAATAAGCATGGGGATGTGGGATAGGAAGGTCTCTCCTGCATAAGGAATGAACCAAAAATCAGCCAGATGATATGGATTTTAAGGCCTCAAATCAACTGTTGAAAAAATGTTCAGGAAGGGTGCTCCAATCTGATGGTGAATATAAATTTATCGTGTCAAAGTAGGGTTTGTGCCAATACATTTTTTTATGCAGTGGGCTCCACAAGAGTGTAGCTCTTTATTTACATGGGAAATGTCACTGAAGTGAATATGTCTGTTGAGTGTGTTAACCCACTTTTAAAGTGCTCATTTTTTTCCAACCACATTTTGAGGGCATAAAAAGGAATAAAATATTGCATAGCGGCCGACCCCGCTAGGCTACGAAGTAGTTAAATGCGCTAAAACCCGTAGCGGGATGTAGCGGCCGCCACGTAGTTAAATGCGCTAATACCTTGTCCTTCATTTTCTTTCCTATTTCTCCTCTCTCCCTTTCTTTCTAGTCCTACCTTCATTTTCTTCAAACCAAAGGCAAAAAGACACCAAAAACACATCAAGATCAACAAATTGAGATCGTTCATCTTTTTTCAAGAAAAAGGCATTTTGCACAAGGTATTTTTTATGTAATTCTTTTTAGATTTATGGTTTTATTCCTCTCTTTTATTCATGAATATCTTGCAAATGGCTTCTAAGTGATAGATTTATGTTTCTTGTAGATCAAATCCTCAAAATATATATTTTTTTATGGTTTTTAGTTTTTTATTTTCTAATTATACAGCGATATACGACAAAATGCATTGAGGGGACCACGACATCCTCTTATTTTAGTTATTTTTGCAAAACAAATACATATTCTAGTTCTTTACAATTTTCTGGATTTTTTGAAAAATTTTCAAACTTTTTGGTGATTTTTTCGAATTGCACCATTATGCTACTATGTGGCCTTGCTACTGCCTACTATGTAGCATTTCGGTGACCAGCTGCGACGCCATCTGTTACCGCTATTTTGATCCTTGATAAAGCCCACCTTTAATCATGCACATCGTTGCCACTTGAATTGGCCAAGCTGAAATTTGCTTTGTTCCAAGCATTATTCACTTTTGAATTTTATCAAAATAAGGAAAACAATTGCATAGTATTGTACCCATTAAACTTTAAGTATTTTTTTAAAAAGAATTAAATGTTAAGGACTTAAAACTGAGGTGTATATAATTTGATCAAGCTGATATCTCATACTTGTCTACATGCATCCATGTGGGCCTCGTTGGAAGGGGTGTTTTGTTGTCAAGCCCATTTTGTATTGAATCTTTTAGCGTGCACCAAAAAACAAATAGATCAGAATTTGTGGAGTTAATTTTGAGGCTTCAAAAGCAATGGTCTTAAGTGTGAGAAAAGAGGGTATCTCAATCTAACGATGAATATAATTTCAACTCCCCTTTTCCAATCATGCCAGTCCCCATAGTTTTGAAAATCAAAATCATGTCACAAATCATTTATACCCATGAATCGAATCGAATCGTGAATCGTATCGCAAATCGTAGGATATTTTTTAATTTTCCTAATAAAAATAGAAATAATAATAATAAAAAGAAAATAATTATTCATAATCTATCCATTTACCCACTCATAGCAATATAAATACAATGATAAATAAGTCTATCATGCAATCATATAAAGAACATCAGGACATATTGTAATATGTAATAAGTGATGAGTGTAAATAGTTAAATAAGTTTAATGTATTAATAAATATTATTTTGTTACTTTTTAATTAAAATATAAAAGTTGAAATAAAATCCAAACCACCTATCTTACACAGTTTGATCTCTTTAAGTTAGAAAGTATTGATAAAGAAAATATATATATAAAGGATTAAAAAAAAAAAAGACAAACAAGCCCCATACATACAATTAAACGCTTTAATCAAATGCATGTATTTATTCATCTATAAAACCTCCCCTAAGCTACAAAAATCCTTGAAGGGTTTCACTAACTACCAAGTAACCTTTTACAAGTTAAAATACTAAAAAAAAGAAAGAAAAATGGTAGAGGATTATTAATATTAACTTATTAATTGTAGCTAGTCCCGCTCATCCGAATTGTTTGAATCGTAAAATTCAATGAAATGAGTATCCAATCGTAAGATTCACATATGAATCCTAAGTAAGTGAGATTCATTGGATAAATATGAACTGTTTTCCTAAAGATTTAGGATATGAATCCTAGGATTCTAATAACAATGTTGGTCCCAAAGACCATGCGAAGGGGTTGTGGACTGGATCCCACAAATCGGACAAAACCATTAGGCATAAGGCCTTGTTAACAAATGCCTGGGCCATGATGACTAGCTATCCCTAGTTGATAAAAGTATGAATGGAGTTTAAGAAGCACAAATACAGACACGGGACATGGATATGACACGACACGGACACGGCGATATAACAAATCCTAAAAAGTAGGATACGGATACGGCTAGGACTCGGCAAATAATAAATATTTATATTTTATATTTATTCATAAAATTAAAAAAATAATTATATTTTTGGCCAAATTAAGAAACATAATGTCACGAAGAAAAAAAAAACATAACTAATATTGGAAAAGTAAAAAAAAGATAAGACTAGCAAAAAAAAAAAAAAAAAGAAAGTGTTAGAATAGAGGGTAGCAAAAAAAAAGAAAAAAGAGAGATTGGTTGAGAAATTTCAAATTTGGTCTAAAATTGTTTTTGAATTACTTATAAACTTTTGAAACTTCATTTAACACTCTTTTTTTGTTTTTTTAAATAATGGGCTTTGGTCATACTCAACGATAAAAAAGAAGAAGAGGGATTTAAACATTTAAATAAACCCGCTGCGTCCTGCCATGTCGGACACATGTCTGGCTGTGTGCAAGCCGTGTTTGTGTCCGACACGTGTCTAACACGAATACGGGGACCCTAGGTGCATGTCTGTGCTTCCTAGAAAATATAGCAATTGAGTCCCTTTCCTTCCGCTATATTTGTTTGCTGCCACTCGAACTTAATGGTAAGATGGCTTGCCTCCTAAGAAGGAATGGATTGATCACCTTTGGGGTAGGTGGAATGAGTGGATTGCCTCTCCTTGACTGATTGCTTCTTAGACCATGGTTATTGTCTGTTCATTTCGAAATGAAAAGGGTAGGGGGTGCTTTGTGGCCGCATGAGAGCATAGCTTATCTCATTTATGAATTTTCCTCATTAAAAATTAATAAATTCATGATAAGATGACTATTGTTTCTGTTCTAACATTTAACTTCTTGCATTCAGGGTTTTGTTTCAGCTGTAAGTAATATGCGCTCATTTGTTCCAGCAATATATGATGTAACAGTGGCAATTCCTACAACTCAGCCTTCGCCTACCATGCTGAGAATATTCAAGCGGAAACCTTCTGTGGTAAGAACTATAGATCTGATTTCTTTTTTCCTCTCCCTTTTTTTTTCGGTTTGTTGTTTTGGGGTGGGGGGGTTGGGTTGGTTGTTCTCCATTGCTCCATATAGCTATCATGGGAAAGAGTCCCTTGTTATTAATGAAATGTTATAGGATACCCTTAGCTTTTAGGTATTTAATATTCTTTACAGCTATTCAATTAGCACCTAATTTGATATGTGATATACCATTAGCTTCATGTCTTAAACTAATTTTTCCCTGTGAACATGCTGAAATGAAATGTTCATCTCTTCATAAATGTTATCTATTTCTTCCAGCCCATTTTCCTGTTGTGACCTTTAAAGGATAATTTGTTTTAATCCTCGCACAAAAATGATGTTGAATGAGTTGTCCCTCCAGGCATTGAGCGAAAGGATGAGAAGAATATGTGTGTGTGTGTGTGTAGGGCGGTTTTCCTGTGTGAGGTGAATTGGCTTATGGTGCAAGGTAGATTGAATGGGGCCCACCTGTAGTCCCATAGCTCTGCGGACTAGGGGCGATAGGAAGATGCATGTGTAGGGCCCACATCAAATTTCAGCTCAATCCCATCCCGGTAACCCCTTCATTTGTGGCCCACAAGTGTAATGAATTTATATAAAAGGGGACCCTCAATCCAATTGTCTAGTATATTTTGATGCGTGCAAAGCCCAGGGATTGGTGACTATTGAGAGAGAGAGAGAGAGAGAGAGAGAGAGAGAGAGAGAGAGAGAGAGAGAGGTTCCTGTAGTCCACTTTGATGGGTGATTAGGTGGGTCCCACATGCTACCTCTCACAGATAAACACCCCTTTTCTACTCTGCTTTTATTTGGGCATCCTAAAGAGTCAACTATAAACATTTCAATATCTAGTTTGAATTTCTAAAGAGAATGTAGCAAAAAAAATTGTGAACTATATGAATCAAGGTTTCATTTAACACTAAAAGAACTCTATTGTTTCAAGAGGAATTGAACATGAGAATTGACATGACGTGTACTTATTTCAAAGCACCACAATGGACGAGTGTGGTTAAAGAAGTTAGTCCTAAAGAAGAAGAATATTTAACTTGCTATTTGGAATGTAGGAACCTTGATAGGCAAGAGCATGGACTTGGTTGAGGTAATGAAAGGAAGAAGAATTAGTAGAGCTTGTCTATAGGAGACGAAGTGGAAAGGGAATAAAGTTAAGGAGCTCATTGATGGTTATAAGCTTTTTTATGCATGAAAGAATAGTACAAGAAATGTAGTGGGTATAGTTGTCATAAGGATTTGATAGAGAAATTTGTGGCGGTAAAGAGGTTGGGTGATAGAATTATAGCAATTAAATTAGTTTTTTTTTGTAGAAAATTAAATTAGTGTTAGAGGAAGATGCAATTCATATTATTAGTGCATATGTTCTCTAAAAATGATTAGATGAAAGTGTGAAGAGACAATTTTGGGAGAAGATTGATGGTTTACTGTGAGAGATTCCAATTAGTGATAAGATTTTCCTAGAAGGGGACTTAAATGGGCATGTAGGAAATGATAATAGAGAATATGAAAGTGCATGAACGATAAGGATTTGGAGAAAAGAATGAGTTAGGAGACACTATCTTGGATGTTGCATTAGCATTAGATTTTGTAGTGGCAAACAAGTGCTTTAAAAAGAGAGAACATTTAATTGCCTATAAAAGTGAAACTAGCAAGACTAAAATAGACTTTTTTCTAATTAGAAAACATGTTCGATTGGCTTGTATGGATTGTAAAGTTATACCATGAAAGAGTTTGACGACACAACATAGGCTAGTAATTTTAGATATTTGCATTGGAAGTAGAAAAAGAGGGGTAGCAAGCAAAATGTGCCCTAAAACAAGGTGGAGGGATTTGAAAGGAGAAATAGTGACATCATTTAAGGATAAAGTTATTGATGAGGGAGAATGAAATTTTGAAGGAGAAACTACAAAGATGTGGAGTCAAATGACTAATTGTATTAGGAAAGTTGCAAAAGAGGTGCTTGGAGAGTCTACAGGGAAAAGACACTATAATAAAGAAAGCGGGTGGTGGAGTGTAGAAGTTTAGGAAGTTGTTTGAGAGAAAAGACATTGCTGCTACAAAGTTTGGCAGGGGACTAGGATTGTGGAAGACTATGAGATGTATAAGAAGGCAAAGAAAGAAGCTAAAAGAGTAGCAAGTGGTGTAAAGTCCTAAGCATGTGATGACCTTTATAATAGGCCAGGAATATAAGAAGGAGAGAAGGATATTTTTAAGCATGCAAGAAAAGGAAAAAGAAAAGTAGAGACTTAGATCATGTCAAATGTATTAAGAACAATGATCATAACGTTCTAGTGAATGACAACGATATCAAAGGAAGTTAGAAGGAAAATTTTAGTAAGCTTTTAAATAAAGACAATATAGGAGATTGAAGAACAAGAGAGGATACTTCATTAGTAGAATGTACTTTTTTTGGCAGAATTAGGGCACTGGAAGTGAGTTAAACATTGAAGTGAATGAAGATAGTAAAGGCTATGGGTCTAGATGACATTCCGATAGAGGCCTGGAAATGCTTAAAAGTTAGGGGGACTTGGTTAACTAGACTTTTGAATAAGATATTAATGATAAAGAAAATGTTGGATGAATGGAAAATAAGTGTTGTAATAACTAAATATAAGAACAAGAAAGATATAGAAAACTGTCCCAACTATCGTGGGATTAAACTTATTAGCCAACCTATGAAGCTATGGGAGAGAGCAATGGAGCAAAAACTTAGACAAAAGACCAACATATCTAAAAATCAATTTAGTTTTATGCCAGGGAGGGCAACTACAGAAGCTAGCTTTTCACTTAGGCAATTAATGAAAAAATATTGAGGGATGAGGAAAAATTTGCATATGGTCTTCATTGATCTAGAAAAAACTTACAACAGGTTTTGAGAGGTTTCATTTGGTGGGTTTTGAAGAAAATGAATGTTTTAAGAGGTTATATTCTAATGATTAAAGACATGTATGAAGGGGCAGTAATGAGTGTGAAAACTACTTGTGGAGCGATAGATGAGTTCCCAATGACCATTGGTTTGCATTAGAGGTTAGCCGTAAGCCCTTAGCTCTTTCTGTTAATTATGAATTAGTTAATTGCTCGTATTCAAGATGAGGTACCTTGGTATATGTTGTTTGCAGATGATATATTATTGGTGGATGAATTACAAGATGGTATAAATGCAAAGCTCGAGAGATGATAGGAGGCTTTAGAATTTAAAGATTTACAATAAGTCGTACAAAAATAGAATATATGGATTGCAACTTCAATGGGCATACATAGAGCTCAAACTACTATGAGAATCAAAGCCCATGAGATACCACAAAGAGATTATTTCTGTTATCTTGGCTTGATAATTAGTAAGGATTGGAAGATTGATGTAGATGTTGAGAATAAGGATAACAGCATGATGGTTGAAGTGAAGATTTGATTTTGGAGTGCTTTGTGACCGACGAATGCCAATAAGATAGAAAGAAAAAAATTTATAGGACGGTGATTAGAATAGCTATGACTTAGGGTAGAATGTTAGTCAATCAAGAAGATGTTAAACATATGATAAAAGCAGAATGGTTGAAGTGAAGACTTGCTTTTGGAGTGCTTTGTGACTGACGAATGCCAACAAGATTAATGAAAAATTTTTATAGGACAGTGATGTGACCAACTATGACCTGGGGCAGAGTGTTGGCCAATCAAGAAGCAGTATATGTATAAAATGGATGTAGCAGAGATGAGAATGTTGAATGGATGTATGGTAAAACTAGGAAAGATAAAATTAGAAATGAGCAATTTTGAGAGCTTTTAGGGGTATTACCAATATGGGATAAGATTAGATAACTTTTTAAGATGGTTTGAGCATGTCGAACGTAGGCCGGCAATGGCGCTAGAAATAAAAATTTTGGCTCTGCAGGTTGATGGCCCACCAAGTAGAAGGGGTATGCCAAAGAAGATGTGGATGGAGGTTGTAAAAATAGGTTTGATGAAGTTTAACTTATCTAAGGATTTAGCTCAAGATAGATCGGAACGGAGAAACAAAATTCATATAGCTAACTTCAACATAGCTGGGACAAGGCTTTAATGATGATGATTGTTGCATAGATGATATATCCATATGTATTTGATCATTCACCTATTTTTGCTATACTTTTATGTGCTTTTATGTCTGGCAAGTAATTTGCAATAAAGTTGATGCTCATAAGATATAGTGAAAGTCATTCCTACAGTATCTAGCCACTCGCCTATTCTTTGTTTCTCTCTAAAAGGTACTCCGAATCTCACAAATTCACATCATATGAGATTTTCTTTTTAAAAGTAATCTCTTAAAGTCATCATTGCCATCCTCATCATCATCATCACGGCCTTGTCCCAACTATATTGGGGTTGGCTACATGAATTCTATTTCTCTTCCAGAGTTCATGTGTGGGTTGTGACAAAAGTTTTAGATTGGTTGTCAACCTACCTAGTGCAACCCTCCTTTCTTTGGACTTAGGATTGGTAGTATAAATTAACAAAGTTTTTATACAAGCATTTTATAAATAGATTCCAAAGATGAAAGAACGAAAGAAAATAATTGTTTCTATTTCAGCCTAAACTAATCCCCTGAATCATGGCATTTTATACAAGTATTGAATTGTAAGCAATGAAGCACGGACACAGATACGACACGACATGGACATGCCGACACGACATTTCTCAAAAAAGTAGGACACGGACACGTTAATAATATATATTTATTTATATATATAATCAATAAAAAAATAAATATTCAACATTCAAGTACCAACAAACAAATATATCAAATTATCAAATATCAAGACATAGCATCAATGGAACTCATATTACCAAATTCCAAATCTATGTAATATAACAGCAAATTAGCGCCAGCATTTACAACAAATTAACAGGACATAGCATCAAATTAACAACAGACAACGACAAATTAACAGCATTAGCATGTAGTAGCAAATTAAAAACAAGGGTTATCAATTGAGTTAATTAAAACAACCTTCTAGCATTAATAAAAAAAAGTATAGTGCATAGCGGGAAGAAAAAAATCACACATAAGCAAAGGCAGGCAAGGCAAAGGTAAAGGTAGGCGAGCTTTTCAATATCATTTCATAAAAAGGGCGGGCAAGTATTAAGATATTGCACAGCAAACAAGCTCCAGCATATCATTTCATAAAAAAAGACAAAGGCAAACAATAAATCAAAAGGAAAAAGAAAAAAAATAGAAAAAGGCATAGCAGCATAATAAAAAAAAAGGAAAAAAAATGAACGGGAGATGGTGATGGGATAAAAAAAAATGAACGACACAGCAACACAATGATTGCACCACATCATTTTATAAAAAAATGTCCAACAGAAGAGGGATTAAAAAAAAAAAGGAAAAAAAAAAGAGACGTCATAGACCTTCTTCTTCTTAAAAAAAAAATGGAAAAGAGGCAGTAGCAGGAGTATCGAGACGATGATGATCTTCTCAGATGGTGATGTCCCGGCGGCACAATAAAACTGAATGGCAGATGGTGATGGCCCAGCTGCTTTTTTTTTTCTTTTCCTCTCTTCTTCTTCTTTTTCTTCTTCTTCTTCTTCTCCTTCCCACAGACGGTGATGGGGTTCTGTAGACGATGGGTCCTTTTTTTTTTTTTTTTTCTTTCCTTCTTTGGGTTTCTTTCCCTTTCTGCTGCTGCTGCTTCTTCTTCTTCTCCTCCTTCTTCTTCTTCTTCTCAAACGGTGATGGCCTGGCGGGGTTTCGCTGATGGGTTCTTGGGGTTTCGATGGGTTCTGGGGTTTCACAGATGGGATGGGCTTCGATGGGCTCTGGGGTGTCGCCGCCGGGATGGGATTTCGTTGCCGAAATGGGGTTTCAGTGCAGATGCCGTTTAAGAGGGAGAAAAGGGTTTTGCGAGAGGGAGAAAGGGTTTTGCGAGAGGGAGAAAAGGCCAATTGGGTTTGGGGTCCAAAAGGCATGGGTTATATAGTTTAAAATTTCATTTAACCCCTCCTTTTTTTTTTTCTAATTTTAATGCAAAAAAACCACAGTTTTCTATTTTTTGGGGTTCGTCGTGTCTCACCATGTCCTGCCATGTCTGAGTTGTGTCCGTAATTTAAAAAATAAAGGACACTTTTCGCATGTCCTGGACGTATTCGAGTGTGTCCGGGGCGTGTTCGTGTCCCAGACGTGTCGGACATTGACACGCCGGCCCCGGAGAGGTGTCCGTGCTTCCTAGGTTGTAGGATTCAGACCTGATTTGTAAGATTTACTGGTAAATTAGATCCATTACATTTATGAATCTTTTTCCCTAGAATTTGATATGAACCATGTCCCAAATTTAACAACAATGCTCATATGGCCTGCTACCTTATGGCTCGTGATTTAGATGTAACCAAGTTTAAATGTGCTAATTGGTGCAGCCATAAGGTTGTAGGTTTGAGTCAAGCTACTATTCAAAAAGAAAGGAAAAAATATCACATTTTCCAAATTTTTTATGCCCTTCAATTGATCATGCACAATTTGATATGAATTATCTAATGGCTAAGGGTTGGACAACTTGGACTTCCTCAAAACAGTACCTCCTTAGTTGGGTTGGTTCTCATCTTTTGTGAACATATAGTTCATGGGGAGACCTTTTCACCCCTTAATGCCACCTCCAAAGGATTGTCGGGCTTCTAGGTGGCCTCACAGGCTGAACCATAGCTGATCTAGGAATGGTCTGGGTGGTAGTGAAAATAATCCCAAGTACATAGGTTTTGTTAGTCTTTATTGGTATATATTGTGTTACTTTTTCCTTCTACTGTTCGTTTTTTTATTGTTTCCAGTTTTCTTTATTTTTCCAGTGTATTTTTCCTAAAAAAAATGTTGAAGCAGTGGAAACACAGGAGCATTTCATCCCAACAGAAAAGTCCTTTTAAATGAAATTGATAACTATGCCAGGCAACCAATCAGCCCAAGAAAACAAGTGATCCCCGTGCTGATGTTTTTCTTTTTCTTACTTTTTAATTACATGTTCTTATTTATAGGATCTTTATTTAGAAAAAGTATAATGATTTTGAGGTTGGTTCTCTGTTTCTGCATTCATTGGACGAGTATGAGTTTTTTTGCTCTCTCTCTCTCTCTCTCACACACACACACACACACACACACACACACACACACACACACAAGCAGTACGAGCAATGAGCTCCTATAGATACATGTATAACGTTTGTTACATAGAGCAGGTGCATGTCCACATCAAGCGACACTCAATGAATCAGTTGCCTCAAACAGATGCAGGAGTTTCACAGTGGTGTAAAGATATATTTGTAGAAAAGGCATGTATACCATTCACTTTTTTCAGAATGCTGATTTAGGGAGTTATTTGAAACCTCTTGGGATTAGCTCTATAAACTCAATTTACTGGCTCATTTTTAATGGCACTATGCTGATCTCAAATGGTTTATTTTATTTATATATTTTATTGAAAGAATAGATAATCTCACATGCTCTATTTTATTGCTGAACTTCGTGTATTTGGTTTTTCTACCTTGTAGGATGCTCTATTGGACAGACATCTAGCTGAAGGTACATTTGGTGCAAAGGAGTTCAAACCAATTGGTCGGCCAATGAAGTCTTTGTTGGTAAGATACTATTGTGCTAATTGTGACAACAATATAAATGACAGTTCAAAACATGAACCCAATCAGTTGACCCTGAAGGCAATAGGGTCAAGTTAAGTGGGTGTTTTGATGCATGGAGAAGATAGTATCAACATGTATGAATGTCCTGAAATTTCATCTTCACATTATGTTAATTGTGAGCATTTAATACAGTTACCTTTTCCCAAAAAAAATTTTAATAAAATAAAATATTATGGTAATTGTGATGTTTGTCAATTTTTGCAAATTTCAATAGAACATACACTATAGTGTTCGACAATTTATAGAGGTTTCCTTTATGCCTAAAACAGGAAAAGGAGATATAAATAGAAATGATTGGCCCACTATGGGGACCCATTAAATTGTAATCACCATGGAGTTATCTAATGATGGTTATTAAAATGAAAGTTATCTAATATTTTAAAAATTATGGGACCCATCTATTGATGATAATTTCGATGGGATGGTAACCAGCAATTAGAGTTAACACAATTTAATATTTGTAAGCATTATGGGGACCTAATATTAACAATGGTGATGGAATCCACCTAATGTGATAGTTGTGGGACCCACCTTATAAAGGTAATCAACAGGGGGCCTTTTTAATGTTGGTAGTCATGATAGGGCCTACCAGATGTTGATAATCATGATAGGACCCACCATGGTTTGTGATACCAGTGGGGCCAAAATAATGTGGGGAACCACAATGCGGCCCATTTGTTATTATTAATCACAGTAAATTACTGCTAATATTGAAAATTGCAGTAGGATCAATGTGGTATGTGGTTGTCCATGAGCATCAAGAAGATATTAGGGTAAATACTTTTATCTGATGTAGGACAGACCTATGGCCCCCCATGGGTTAACTTTCCAATGGACTTAGCCCATCCGTCTCGACCAAGCCATTGGGCCCAGCCTGGTTTAATTTGTGCTTATATTATTTTATTTAGAGTTATTTTAATGTTTATGTCTTTTAATTTATTCCAGTTAAGTTGTTTAATCTTAACTATAGGTTGTTCCAATAGCTACGATTAGTTCTAGGGTAGTTTGCTTTCTCTATTTGCGCATTGTAAAGCCTTTTGGCTCCTCAATTATTGATGAATAAAAAATTTATGAGTGATTTTGGGGTTTCCTAAACTTTCTTCTTCTCGCCGGGGATAGGGAGTTTGGTGTGAAGCCAATTTTTTAGGCGAAAGCCTGACCTATCCCTTCCATCCTCCATCTCTACCCGCCCCGCATCTGATACCTTGCTCCGCATCATTTGGTATCACAGACGAAGATCAATCCAACCCGGATTCATGATTCGGCAATCCGTCATCGCTACCAATTGTCACGGTTATGATTTGGCATCCCTAATCAATTACCAATTATCATTAATCCATATTTTTCCTGCCCAAATCCTCTTGGCCGAATACCTCCAACCCCATCCCACCTCATTCGAACTGTTCCAAACCACAACTAGTAGACACCATCTTCTCTGCCACCCCAGTCGAGGCCCACTTCGCAAATCCCATGTAACCGAAAGCCCATTTTCAAAACCTAACTCCGTAACCCCATGGATCTCCCATAACCATAAACCTAGATCTTCCAAAACCCTAATCAACATTCCAACTCCTTCAATCCTCCCAATCAATCCACCCAAATCCATGCTACCGAGATCCTCAAACCTTTCAAACCCCATCACATCAAGTCTATTACCCAGCCCTCAAAAAACCCAAATCGAAACTCCAAATCCCTTTCAAAATCCCATTTGCTTCTCCAAATCAACCAAGACTTCAAACCCTACATCCATACCCAAAGCCCTTCTCGACAAATCCACGTCACCCCAAAACTCGTAGAAGAAACCCTAACCCCTCCTCTCTGCTTTTGCCCAGGCCTCTGCACTAATTCGTCCCTAACCCAGAATAGTGAAAAATATAAATAAATAAATAAAGAAGAGAGAGAGAGAGAGAGAGAGAGAAGAAGAAGAAGAAGAAGAAGAAGAAGAAAGTGTTCAACAGGTATCGTGCATCGAAGAGCACAATCGCCCGCACTGATTGTTGCCAACCCTTCATCATCGCCCTTGTCGTTGCTTGCACCCTGCCACATGTCGGTAGCACCCTCCCTCGTTGCCATCGTCACTTCCACGCCATCATCGAGCTTCATCATCGCCGGCAGCATTGCACGGCACCATCTCCATCATCTACACCCCTCCTACTTCCATTTTGAGGGCTCGACTAGACAAACAACAAAAAGGGCTACTTCCTCTTCCCCTTTGTGGTCGTGCACTGGGATATAGAACTGAAGAGGGTGATTTCATTCACTCATGTCATTGAGACCCATGCTATCTTAAGTTAGCTATCAGTTGGGCTTCATTTCAGTTCGACCCATCCCAAGTTGAGTTTGGCCCAAATATGAAAAAAAGGGGGCCTTGTCCACTTTTGGTTCTGTAAAGTCCAAAATAGCAAGTGAAGAGGAGCAATCAGGTCACGTGGACCCCTAACCCAACTTATAAGAGATCCAGCATAGCCTAGTCAAGACCGATCCAGCTAGTGGGCTCGAGCTCAGGTTAGATCGAACCCATATCAACTTGTGTCAAGTCAGACTCCTTCATAGTAATAGCAACAAAGTAAAAGTGTGGGGCTCATATTCAAGCAAGTTTCAACCATTGATCTTCAATTAGTGATATCTTGGCAAGCTGGGCTCCAATCAACAATCCATCTTCACTTGCATATTTCAATCAGTGAGATCTTCATATCAAGTCAAGTTGATTTAATTTTGAAGAGCATTCAATTTCAATTCTTGCATTTAAGTCAATATGAAGCTTGAAACCAGAAACCTCCGTGATCAACTAAAAGGTTTGAGTATGCCATTAAATATAGAATGTGGTTTTATTATAATAAAGTTTACTTTAACCAATTCCTTAATTTGAGGCAAGAAAAACTGACTGTGGATGATGAATTTTCAAGGCTATAATGTGTATATAAATTAAAGAGTGAGAACTATGACTTCGATCGCTTCTTCAGAGGTTTGCAACCAGACATTTTGGAAAACATGAGAGATTGTAAAGACATTTTTGAAGGATATCAGGAAGTAATCCATGTTGAGTACATGATTAGATGGTCCCACATACGAAAATCTAAGTCTTAAAAGAAATAGTCTCCACAAGTTTATTACAGCTCATGATGTGGAACCCATGGTCAAGAATATCGGGCTAGAATAAAAAAGAGAGAATTCTATGACATCATTGGAGGGAGTAACATACATAATTCATGAAGAATATCATATTTTAAATGCATTCGAAGACAAAGACACTGAGTTTATTGGCAACATAGATCAAAAGGTACAAGAAACAAAACAAGATAGAGAACATGTCTTTGAGATTCTCCACGTTGATTTCATCTTTGGGGATAGGCTATTGAAATTAGAAGATTGTTATCCACTTCAACACCTAATGAATCTGATGGTCATATCACAAGGCATTGATGGATTCAAGAATCAAAAGAAGCCACGCCTTCATTCTCCTACTACATTGATAAAGAGATTGATTCCAGCCTCTAAGCCATGCCTAGAGGACAAAGATCAAGAAGCACATTGGGAAAGCTATACGTTGAATTTTTTATCCTCAAGGACATCTTCAGAATTTGAAGTCAAGTTCTCTCCAACAAGGGGAGAGTTGATGCAGGACAGACCCATGGCCCCCCATGGGTCAACTAGCCAATGGGCTCAGCCCAGTTTAATTTGTGCTTATATTATTTTATTTAGAGTTATTTTAATGTTTATATCTTTTAATTTATTCCACTTAAGTTGTTTAATCTTAGCGATAGGTTGTTTTAATGGCTGAAATTAGTTTTAGGGTAGTTTGCTTTCTCTATTTAAGCATTGTAAAGCCTTTTGGGTCAATTATTGATAAATAAAAAACTTACCGGTGATTTTGCGGTTTCCAGAGTTTCTTCTTCTTCTCACCAACGATGGGAAAACAAGTGAAGCCAATTTTAAGGGGGAAGCCTGACCCATCCCTTCCATCCTCCATCTCTACTCTCTCTATCTTTGCTTACCCTGCATTTGTTACCCCGCTCCGCATCATTAACCCATGTTTTGAAGGTTTTTATATAATAGATCATTTTCTTCACCACATCCTCGAATAATTTAATATGAAAGCTTTTACAAGAAAGTGGTATATTGTATAATATGCATTCTAAGTTAGCCAAACATTTACTTTTTATGTGAGTAGATTGATTATATCCCAATCTAGTAGATAATAGAACAAAATTTTTAAAAATATCTTGTTTCCAAACAACCCTTAATTCTTAGGCTTGTCATAACCTCAACTCTGTCAAAAGTCAAAAGTCAAAAGTCAAGACTTAGAGAGTTGAAATCTTTTTTAAAAAATGTTACAATACATATGGATTGGTACAAGAAACTTCACCCATTTATCATTATTATACACCATGAATGGGTTAATGATGGTCCCCTAATAATCTCACCTTGTCTGATTGTACAGGTTATTTTCTCTTGGTCGTGCCTCCTGATGTTTGGTGTTTTTAAATTCTTGAAGTGGTCGGCACTGCTATCCACATGGAAAGGAGTTGCAGTTTCAACTGCTGCGTTACTTCTGGTTACACTTGTCATGTATATGTTTATCCTATTCTCTCAGTCAGAACGCTCAAGTCCTAGGAAACCGGCACCTAGTGGGCCACAAAATGGGGCTGCACCTTTGCAAGCAAAGCGTGATTAGAAGCTTCATGAACCTAAAATGGCTTTAAGTTTGATATGCCCTTTTTTACTGAGCACAACCCATGGTACTTAGGTTATTTCATGGACTTTTCTAATGGTATATGCAGTCATTGGTGATGTATGAAACTCTTGACATGTCTTCTCATATTTGAAGCTCTTCTTTTCTCCCTCTTGTATGTCTTTTTGAGCTTGATTGGTGTTTGTAACAAAGTATGTAATTTATGCATATCAACTTATTTTTCTTGCTTTTTGGCTGCTTGACGTTGGACTCTTCTGAAACTTCATTTTTCTACCGTGGTGTAAGCTTGAAGTCGGGGATGAAAACATCTTATAGAATTGCCTTGTTCATTGCCTTGCCTTAATCATTATGTAAACTTTGTTGCTTCATCTCAGTTCCTTGCTTGATGTTAATAATGAGAGAGAGCTCCCTGAGGAGGGCATAGGCATCCATGGTGCATTCTTCCTATTTCAATCCGCTTTTTTTTTTTCCTTTCTGGTTCTGACGAGGTGCACTTATTTTGTTCAGAGACCTAACTCCACAGCCCAAACCAAGTTCAATATTGTCTTTGTTTCAGATACTGATGCCATCCCTAGATTGAGAGTCTGAGACTTGCACTACATAGTTCACTCAGACACTACAACAACAAATTGGAGGGCATCTTACTAATTTCTTCAATTTTACAATTGAATTTGGAGAACCAGGCTTGATCTTTTTCAATAGCAACAACAAACTCATTGAAGCTCAAATAAATGGTAGTCCTGTCACATACAACTGATGTTAAGGCCATTGATACTGGCCATCTATTTTGTGTCTCCATTCATCGAAAATAGGATTGCTTGACCATGCCCTCTCTTTTTTTTTTTTCTCCAAATAACAACAAATTGTTACTGATGGATGGTCCTAAATTGATGATTGAAATTATTTGCTCCAATCAATAGCCTAAGATGCGGCACATCCGTGCTTAGTTGAAAGTATGCTAAGATGTGTTTATTAGGTTTCTAGCCGCCACTTCGATCATCATAGCTGTCATGTGTAAGTATCCTATTCTCCTGTTCGTAATCTTACTAAAGAGAAACTTGCTTGATTGGCTTCAAAGTCCGAGAACAAAATGGATACGGAATATTGATTGGAATAAATAATCTTAGTAATCAATTTAGGACCATCTATCACTAATGATTTGTTATTATTTGAAAAAATAGTGATGAAGCAATCATAATTTCCGATAAATGGAGACAAAATAAATGGCCAGTATCAATGATCTTAGCATCAGTTGTACATGAGGACCACCATTTACCTGAGCTGCTATTGGGTTGCCGTTGCTGTTGAACATATTGCCTGGATCTCCAAACTCAAATGTAAATTAAAAGAAATGAGTACCAATCGACTTGGTGAAGATCGACCATATATGACCTAGGTTGATTATTTGTGTATATCTATATTGTATTCAATTGTTTATTGGTCACGATGGTTTTCCATGATATCTACAGGCAAGGATGGAGATCACTTAATGAATGGCTTAGATTGTTGATCGCATGGCTTTTATTGTAATGACCACTGGGGCACTTCCACGGCAACAGAAAGGATGGTCTATTATCCCCTCAAAATATTGCGATATCGTGTTAAATTCCAATGGGGTTGACGGACCTTTTTTTGTCATCGTATATGATGATTTGGGAGACATACTAAAACAAAAATAGACTATTGAATGGAATGTCAAAATAAGCCTGTTGGGCTTTGATTTTGAACTAGATGACCAGGGTTCTGGTATGGGCTAATTCAAACTTCAGCTTTTTGCACCATTGACAGCCCCACCACTTAAAAAAGCATTGCGAAGTTCATATGTAGGGCACTTATTAAAAAAAATTAAAATTTATATGGAGTACGTAGTTTACCCTCTTATATGCACCATCTTCCTTGCTTGTGGGGGTCTAATTGAGTTGAATATTAGTCTAACGAGCCATCTTTAACTGGATTTGAACAGTAGACAGGTGAACTTCAGCTCGACCTGGCAGCACTTATTTTCACCAGGGGGTTAAAACTAACCCACTTTTGTCCATTGGTGGAAAACATTCTTTTATTTGTACTGTGGGAATCACAGATAGAAAAATGAAAACAGCTCCTCGTGGACCAGATTTAGACATAAAAGTGGAACAACATGGCACATCTGTTGAATAGTCTAAACTGCTTAAAGTGCATGCCTTACCTTATATTTGTGGTATACTCAAATTCATCTCAAATAGTTTGGACCTATAATAAGAATGAGCATGTGATTGTACCAAGTGAAAATCAGTTGATTGAAATGGGCGTTTTAGTTCGTCTTTAGAGAGTGTGTATGTGTGTGTGTGAGAGAGAAAGAGAGAGGGAGAACCTGAGAATAAAGAAGGACCATTGTTTGTCCATCACCTCAGTGGAAAGAGTGGGAAGACTGGAGAGGCTTTGGTCCAGACTACTGATGGTAGTAGGCGTGAATATATGGGGTAAGATAAAGGAAAGGAGTTATTTCCGAGAAATGCTTCTTCTCAATTATTATTATTGTACAGACCGCGTGCTACTTGGGGACTATTTTGAAATGGAGCATGAGTCTCATTTACCTCTTAAAAAGCGATATTCTCGTCGTTGAGCTGAGCCTAATATAATGTATTGTGGCTTAAGTTATATAGCAATCAAACCACACTCAAGCTCAAGCCAATAAAACTGGAACAAGGATTTAAACTTTTATTTTTTTAATCTAGTTGAAGGGCTAGGACCTGGATATAGATATTAACTCACACATGTGAGGTAATGAAAATTAACACATGTAAATTATAATTACTAATACATGAGAGGTAATGAGGACTCGCATATATGAAGATACAAACACCGGCTCACACATGCGAGTTAATGGGGACTTACATGTGAGGAGACCGAACACAACTCGCACATGTAAAGTAATAAAACTCACATATCCAAAGAGGGGAAAGGTAAAATTTAAACTTGGAATCCAAATGGTGAGGACCCGTTCGAAAAAGGATCTACTCTTGAAATTGATCCAGCCCATTCTTGCTTGCTATTCTATTTGGATAGTTCTTGTGCCACTTGTCCGTCTTAAGAAATATGCCAGAGGAAGGGCCATACCCCACCATGTGGAAGGGTTTCTAACAATTCAATTATGCATGAATGGGTCTCATCAGGTCAATGATTTGGACCCTCATTGTTTCATCGTATTGTTCACTTTTGTTTTTTCATCAAATGGCTAGCAAAATCTTTTTTTTTAACAAACAATTAATTTTATCAATCTGCCATTCCATGGTGTTCTGCCACCCCCATTTTATATGTGAAGTATTTTGCCATGTTAACATGATCAAGTCTTCATTTTTAGGGTGAACCCAACTTCAAGGGAACGTGATTTGTGCTGTAAAATGAAAAAAGACACCATAGGTCACGTTTACCTAAAATGTATTTATAAAATTAAATTAACAGGACAAGCCACAATAATCCACCACATGACAGCCGCATCCCAATGGACTGTCATCAGATGAAGAAAGAAAATTATATGAAATGCTGACTGTCATTAGATGATGAGAGATTTTTTTTTCTGAATTGATGGCCTTAGGTGGGATGCCTAACATCAATTGATCTAATTGCTTTACATCTGCAAGTGGACATTATAAACATGTCTACTTATGATTTACATTTTTTTTTTATGGAAGTCTACGTATGATTTACTGAGGTCATGTTTGGCTAACTAGATGCTTGAGGATTCCTCATCGGTTTTCTCGTAAGAATTGGAAAATTCCTGTTTAGCAATAGTAAATTTTCAAGGTTTGGGCAAGTGGAAATCCTTATTTTGACAAATTTCAAGTTCTACCCCCCTCCTATAACAGTTTAAAATTTTCAATTTTGCAGATTTAGGTACCAATACTAATCTTTCTCAACCATACCCACCATTGTTGACATAAAATCCTTTAACACGCAAAATCTCTTTAGAAAATCCTTGAATGTGCTGATTTTATTACAGATTTCTCACTTGTTACCAAACTTGCCCTAAGAACCACAAGAGAGGAGAATTTCTCTGGTGGGGCCCACCTTTGATCTCATTTCCCTGAATTCATAGGTGGGGGCTCAAGTAGGATCCACCTTTTATTCCATTTGCCCTCCAAAGGCCTGTAAAATGTCACTCATCTCATCATTTGATCGGGTAGAGCCCTGAAGATTTTTCACCACATAATTTTAGGGGGGGGGCCCATCTCTTATAGTTTCAGTTCCTTCGCATCTGAGATTTAGTGGGGCCCATGAAAACATGGCCTCTATTCACGTGATGTAGGTTCATCGATGCATACGCGTCTTCAACTATTTCAAAATTAACCAATCAAGCTCTGATCACGTGATCTATATAAATATAATTATATTTGTCAAATTAGTTGCCATCTATTGAATATCTTATAATGATCTTTTTTATTTTGTGAGATCTAGGCCTGTTTTGAACACTGTTAAATCTTTAGAATTGACTGGTGGACATAATTTTCACCACTTTGTAAAAAGTAGGCTATTAAGTCAAATAGACGTCCCTGATTGATGATGACATGATTGTCCACCAACACAAACATTGTTTGGTTCATGCCTCCGCCGGCTTCTCAAAACTTCAACATAACCCCACTTGTATCCTTCACTTTGTTTTATTTTCTGGCTTAAGTGCCTCATGCAGCTTGCGAACGTACACGATCATTTCTATGCATCCCCGGCTTTCTTAGCTGCTCCAGGGGCCCTCTCTTGATGTGGCATAAAAAAACGTCAGCACCTGTCCAATTTTAGGTCATCAAGCCATTGATTGGTGGTTATAATTGCACTATGTAACTAAATTTTTTTGGTGTATAGCCTTTGTTGGTCCTACGACGTCTAGGGTGATTGAGGTACGTAGAGAAATCTTCCTCTTCTGGGCCCTGAATTTTATTTTATATCTTCCCTCCATTTATGATTAGAAACTTCTGACAGCTAATCGGCCTAAGGACAGATATGGAGACAAGTGGTTGCCTAATTTCCTGTCCAAGTCCTATCCACCCACACCCAATTACCCATTAAGTGGGGCCAAGGATATAGAAATTGTACTGTGAGGCCCACATTTGGTGATCAAGGTCGTTTATCTGATGAACCCCACTTGTGTCAACCATGTTTGAGAAGCCAAATAGACCAACCCACAACTCTTAAACATCGAAGGCCTGAAAGACAGCGAGTGGTTGGGAATGAATGAGGCCCTCAAGATGGTAATCTACTATGGTTTACTATAGATCATGATCTGTATAACAATTAGGTCCATCAAATTAAGGGTCTGGATCAGCTGAAATTTTCGAACTTCAAATCCTGAGGCTACTTGCCGGCTTCCCTTCCAAGAAATAGACATTGTTAAATCTATCATTTGATACTTGAATTGACTTGTTCTTGGTCATAGAAAATCAAATTATTATAGTGCAAGAGTCAGTGGGGACTCGGTATCAGATCATGCTATCAATGAAAAGAAGATAATCACTTATTGTTCATACAGGTTAGAAGCACCATTGAATAAATGATGTAATTGGTTTGGAAGCACCACTGAATAAATAATGTAATTGGTTTACTTTTCATACAGGTTGGAAGCACCAATGAATATGTAATTGTTTCAAATGCTTCCTATATAAAGGGTTAATTTCTCACTTCATGTCCATGCAAACGCAAGTTCTCTTCTATTAGAAAGAGAACTACTAGTTGCAGTATCTTAATTCCCATTTGGTCGACTGGCTATCATATGGGAGTGGCCCACATGGAGAAGCTGCCCCATTGGCCATGCCTAGTTTTTGTGGTGGCCATTTGTTTGATGGGGGCCACTAATGTCTCAGCTGAAAAGCCCTACATTTATTCTTCTCCACCACCACCTTACTACTACAACTCCCCACCACCACCACCGCCGTTACCGTCACCACCGCCTCCTTACTATTACAAATCACCACCACCTCCGTCGCCATGCCCTCCCCCTCCCTACTACTACAAATCACCACCACCACCATCACCATCCCCACCTCCTCCTCCATCACCATCGCCCCCACCTCCTTACTATTATAAATCACCTCCACCACCATCGCCGTCCCCACCTCCTCCTCCATCACCGTCGCCCCCACCTCCTTACTATTATAAATCGCCTCCTCCTCCTCCTCCATCCCCATCACCTCCCCCACCTTATTACTACAAATCACCACCTCCACCATCACCTTCCCCTCCAGCTCCCTACTACTATATATCACCTCCACCCCCATCGCCAAACCCAACCCCTCCTTACTACTACAAGTCTCCACCGCCTCCATACTACTAGGCTTCTGTCCCATCTCTCATGGTGTAGTACAAAAGTTGTACAAGAAAGGCTCAAAAGTATACGCAGATTATAGAAGATTCTATTATATTTGAGAATAATGGAGGCCACGGATCAGTGCTTTCTAAACTTATTCAATACGTTGTATACACAGTTCACAGAGGAACTCGTTTTTCTTTGTGGGGTTATGTACTTATGTTAATATAGACAATTCTACCGTGGCGATCTCTTACTCATACTTTTTTTTTATCTGTTTTGTTAGTCCATTGCATTTTCTGTATTAAAGTGGTACGTATAGCTTTTTTTTTATTGACTTAAATTTGTAATTTAAGTGTCTTGGTGATACATCTGAGGTTATTTAGCAACAGCTAGGATTTTTTTTTATGGTATCCCAACTAAGGGTGTTGGGAACTCATCAAATGCAAGCTGGTGGGAGTGACTCTCAAGGTGAGGGAAGGAGACGTCAAGTAAGGTAAGAAAGCACTCAGATGAGGGAAGAGACCTCAAATGAGGTGAGAGAGCCCTCGGACGAGGGAAGGAGGCATGGCCAGGTAGGGGTGTTGATGGTTAAGCTGGGTTGGGCTGATAAATGTCCAAGCCTGGCTTTGCTAGTATACCTTATATAGGCATAAGCTCATCTATGCCATAAATAGGGTTGCAAATGGTTCGGCTCCGGAAGGGGTCCATACTGGACTTGAACCCATTTATAAATGACTGAAATTGTTCTGACGTGGCACTTGTTTTGTTAGTTCCGAATCTAGTTTTGATAACAGGACTGGAATTCGATTTCAGAACTAGGCCTAACTAGAGAATTGGGATTTAATTTCAAAATTGGCTTTGACTTTTTTTAACTTTCTTAATTTTTTATTTTTTAAAATATTAAGAATATTGTTCAACTTATGACAATGCATCAAGTCTATTATCTTTTAGATTGAATATAAAAATGTTAAAACAAAATTGATTTGAGCTACAATTTGCAATATTAATGGCATTTGTGCCGGGTCCATGGTCCACTAGTTGGAACTTGTATGGACCCGAAATTGGACTTGTTTATTAATTCGAATCTAAATTAAGTTCCAGACCCGGACCCATTTAACCTAAAATAGGTTCTAAACTTGATTTCTTGCTGGTCAGAACCTTCGGAGAATTGGGTACCTGTTCGAAACTCTAGCCATAAATGCCCAGCCCAAACTAGGCCCATCTAAAATTTGTTTAGCCCAAGGACAGCCCATCTAGTTACTTAGGCATTAGCCTGATTAAAACCTATCTAGTTGATTCTATTAAGAATTTAATGTGGATTGGTCAAATAGATAACATAAAAAGAAGTGCGTTTTGTGAGATTGAGAAAGGATTAAAATCACATTCTTTTAAGATACACAACATTTAATTTACTCTTTGATTTCCTCTCTTATCTTTCTTTTATTATAGGAGAAGGGATGATAACAACACCAACCACTAGCATTATGTGTTGGGTAAGACCCTAAACTAAGTATGTCAATGTGGGTTGTGCCTTGTCGGCCCGTGAAAACTCACAGCCACCACCAGCCCATTTTTTTAATTTTTTTAAGGGAAAATTACATCCACACGCCTTATATTTTGCCATAATTACAAGGACACCCCCTCTCTTTTCTAAAATTACACTAACTCCCCTTGTTAGTTGTCGGAGATTGAAGTAACGGAATATGGTGTTTTACCTATTTGCCCTTAACGAAATTGATTATTTTACCTGTTTATCCTTTAAATATATATATGTAGATATTATGAGAGATGAAATTCTCCTCTCTCTCCCTTGGCATGAGACAAGCCAACCTCCCTCCCAGTAACACACACACCCCCCCCCCCCCCCCCCCCCCCCCCCCCCCCAACAACCAACAACCCAAACCAAAGTTTACGGTGGCTCTTTCTTTTTATCATCAAAGCTGATAGTGATGATGGTTGGGTGGGCTCATGATAGATTTCCTTATCAATCTCAACAATTTTCAATGATCTTGTTTGTCTTCTTCAGGGCTTAAGAAACCTTTTGGATATTTCTTTGGTTTAAGAAACTCATCCACAATAGTACTAATTGCATCAATCGGAACAAGATCCTTAGGCGCCACAATAGCCATGGTCAAATTCAAATCCGTGGAACTCACTTCTACTACTCTCTCTTTTTCCAACTCAGCACTATCACTACATCAACAAGCACCAAAGGCAGTGAACAACTCCTCTTGTCTGAGTCCTTATTAGAGACTTCTCCAGTTTCATGAAGCTCTTGGGCCATTTTTATATGTTTTCAAAACTAACTACTATGCATCCAGAATTCAAGATTCTTTACAACCCACTGAAAAAGTACATAATTCCAAAACAGAGATCATTCACCACATCACTTCAAAAAAAAAAAAAAAAAAAAAAAAACCACACACATTGATCTGAGAGATTGAAGATTTGGAAACTTAGATTTCAAAAAAAAAAAAAAAAACGGTCCATTCAAAGGCATGAAAACTCCATCACCTCAACAAAACCTCTCCACTCTCTCTCCTCTCTTTCTCCACTCGATTTCCCTCATTAAAAACCAAAACCCACCCCACCCATCTCATTTCTCTCTCTCTCTCTCTCTTCTTTTATTTCCTTCTTTCTCTTTCCCTCCACTACTTCTCTCATTCCCTTCCTAGGCAAAACCATCTCAGCCACCTCTCTTTTTTTATTTCCCCCTTCTCCCTCTCTGTCTTCCCATTTTCTCTTCCCCCTTACCACCCAGTTACCTTCCGGCTACCAACCATTCACCTTCTTCTTCACCAGACCGCCACTACCCACCTTCCCTTTTCTTCTCCTCTTTTTTCCTATCATTCTTCCTCACTGTTCCTCCATTTCCTCTCTTCCTCTCCACCCTACTTGTTGCCACCATGGAATCCGAACTCCCTCACCTCCATTGATGGAAGGCATCTTCCTCCTCTCATCTCCCTAATCTTGTCCACACACCCCTAGAGAGCTTCTCCCTTGCCTTCACCTTCAACCCTCACTTTGCCCCCTCAGGCCTCGTTCGCTACGCATCTTCCCCAGCGTTGACAATATTGGGTTTTGTCTTGTATTCCAGTTTAGCCAGATTGGTCGTCTGGTTTAGCCAGAACCGAGGCTCAGGGTTAGGGGTATATTAGTCATTATGTATGGGTTTCTTGTTAGTTAAGAAAGCGAAAACTATATATTAGTGTACTATTACCCTAGATCTTAAGGGGATTGAGATGGGATCATGATAGATGAGTTCTCTCCTTTGTGGACGTAGACAAAATTGCCGAACCACGTAAAAATTGCTATGTTCATATGTGTGATTGCTTGATGGAGTGATTGTCGTGTGTTTATTGTGGTTGATCTATTGATCGTAAGTATTTCCATTACGCCGCTTTTCCTAACAAAGTGGTATCAAAGCCAGGTTGAGATCACACATGAAGATCGATGGATTGAATCGTGGCTGGAGGGTTCGGATATGTTTTCGTCATGGAAACAAAGGAGCAAGAGATTAGAAAGTTGATCTCGTGGGCCACGTAGATTGGTTCTTGCCAATTGTAGAAAAAGAGATTTAGAGTTCTGAGATTCTGGGCTTGCTAGTCATCAGAGTTGCAGAGGATCCGGACTTTACGTGTTTGTGCAGAGAGAGGGTCCTTGGTTTGATTGGAGAAGATGATTGTTTGCCATGGTAATGAGGGTGGCTGAGAGATCTATTTTCTTCGCCATAGCCGCCGGAGCAACACCACCGTTGCCACCGTCCAACCTTCCTCCGCTGCTGATAGCGTCGTTTGTCACTAGTGGCACTGGTATCCCTTGTTGTCGCAGTCAAGGGAGAAGATGGAGGGGTCTTGGTTTCTGTTTGCATAAACAGGGACGATGAGAGGTAGAAGAAGAGCCTGGGAATTATCCCAGGTCGATTTTAGTTCCAGGTCGGGCTCGGTTAGTTCGGACCTAACCCGTGGAGCAGCAGCCTAGAGCAGCCATGTCAGGCCTGGCCAGGTCAAGACCAGGTCAGGTTGACTTGACCTGTAGCAGTAACAGTCCAACCCAGACAGGTCACAAAGCAGGTCGGTTCCGGGTCGGGTTGGACCTGACCCGGTTCTGCAAAGAGCCCAGCCAGCCAAATTCCAGGTCGGGTCTTATTCCAGATCAGGTTGACTCGACCCGTTTGCAGCAGAGCCCACCCAGCCTCAGCAGGGCTGACGTCAGCACAATCAAACAGGAGGTTTGACCAGATTCTATGGCTGTAATTATTTATGCGATATCTTGATTGTCCGATGTCCGATTGGAGATCCATTTGAGCCTACGGACTCGTTGTGAGGAGATCTACGCATATGTGGAATAGGATGGGATGTTCAACGGTCAACATGGATGTTTGACCAATCGGAGTGCAGAAAACTATTTCTGCGATATCGAAGCCATCCGGAGTTGGATTTTAGATTCGATTCTTCCAGCGTACTCAAGATGATGAGATCTATGAGGCAGATACAAGATATTGGCAGTATGATGATAGCAATGGATTCAAGCATCACGGGCTAGATTGAAGTGTTTGATGGAGAAACGACTTCAAGGATTAACAGGAAAGAGTGTTAGACTTCGTGATACAGCAATGATTGAAAAGTGTTACTTGATGTCATGAATAGGAGATTGACTCGAGTATTTTGATGGAACGCTCAGATCCACGTCGAAGGGATAAAAAAGGAGTGACATGCCAAAGTGGAAGAAAAAGCAAAAGTATTAAAATCGGAAAGAAGTAGTGTGCAAGAAAACTCGGATTCAGTTGACAAGGAATCAATTTTGGTCGCTACAGGTATGTTCGCGTAGAGATTCGTTTGATGCAAATAACTCTTATTATTGATTGATCTGTTCTTATGGGGGAGAATGTAAATTGATGAGCTTTTGAGATACGAGCGGTAGGGATCCAGGTGTATGATGATGTTATTCAAACCCTAACGGATGTAATATATATTCTGGGTTTACGAAGAAATTGGATTTCTTTGTGTGCTTTAGACTTTAAAGGCTACAAGTGTGCTATAGTGGATGGAGTTATGAAGGTGGAAAAGGGAACATTGGTCATCATGGAGGGTGAGATGGTCAAAAATCTATATAGGTTGGTAGGGGATGCTTTTTCCGGTGGAACAGTAAAGGAGACATCAAATAACAGGGGAGGAAATCTGTGGTACAGTTGGAGTTAAATGTAATGGATCATCAAAAGATGGATTGATGGGACTTTGATGATTTCATCTAGTGAAAATCTAGAAAGACCTGAACGGAGATGAATTTCTCGGAAAAAGGTAGTCTAGTTCAGGTCGGAGTAAGCCAGTTTAAGCATCGGGTCATACTTAACCCGCATGTACTGTGCCCAACCCACAAGAACAGGTAAGAACATGATAGTTGTAGGTTTGAAGGAAAGAACACCGGGATGGAGATAGAAGGAAAGATTCACAAGGTATCAGTAAGATATGGATTCGGGGAAGTCTTCAGTTTTGTCTTGATGGATGGAAGTTAAGTTCATTATGTTGCAAGGTGCATGCATGTGGCAACAAATGAAGAGAATTTCGGAGGTTCAAGACGGTGGTGTTAAAGTCAAAGGAGCAACTATGGAAAGTTTGAAGTTAGTTTGGACTTGATCGACACTAGACAATATTGAGATTGTCTGTGTATCCGGGCTAAGGGTGCAAGTGTCACACTAGGTCGTAACGTGTGTGGAGGCGTACCTTTCAGTGAGGTATATGAAGTGCTGGTTCAACATGTTGAGTGTTGAAGAGATAAGATTGCACCATCGGTGTAGTGACGTACTATTCAGCAAGGTGCGTGAAGACATTACTGGGTATCTTAAGGTGGCTATGAAGATTTGCATAATCTAAGTCAAGATGGAGATTGCTGGGTTTTGTCTTGTATTCCAGTTTAACCAGATCGGTCATCTAGTTTAACCAGAACCGAGGCTCACGGTTATGGGTATACTAGTCATTATGTATGGGTTTTCTTGTTGGCTAAGAAAGCGAAAACTATATATTGATGTACTGTAACCCTAGATCCTGAGGGAATTGAGATGGGATCATGATAGATGAGTTCTCTCCTCCATGGACATATGTAAGGTTGCTGAACAACGTAAAAATTATTGTGTTCATGTGTGTGATTGCTTGATTGAGTGATTGCTGTGTGTTCATCGTGGTTGATTCGTTGATCACAGGTATTTTCATTGTACTTCTTTTCCCAACAAACAACACCATCGTGATCTCCGCAAGCCTCCTCGTCTCATCAACCCCTCCACTGTTAATAATCCATACTCGCCTTCTTGAATGGCTGCACGTCAGAGTCAGGCGCCATTATCTTCGAAGGCCTTTTCCGCCCACCGAGAGACAAATCCTCCACTTCCATCACTGGAACGTCCGAATCCACCAGCTCCATCGTCTGCTCTTATAGAAATCCCATCCGTACGATTTCTAAAGGAGGAAAATTTACGATTTGGACAAATCTGATCTACTAAACTTAGGGTTTGTGAAGGATCAAAGAGGGCATTAGGATTTGCAAAGAAAAGAGACAAGAAGGCATTTGGGAGACAGAGAGAAAGAGAGATGTTGATGGTGATGGTGTGCATGTGGTGCAGTGTAGGTAATGGGTGGTGCATGGGTTCAATAGAGGGCATCGTTGGTGGGCGATGGCTTTTGGGTGTAGTGCAGGTGCAACATTAGTGGGTATAGTGCTTGTGGTGAAATAAAGGCTTAGTTGTAGAGAGTGAAGGGGAAGAAAAGTTGCGGAGAGGAGAAAGAAAGAGAAAGAGAGAGGGAGAGAAGGGTTGGTGTGGGGGTAAAATTGGTATTATACATATGCAGGAATTTTTTGATGACATCATCACCATTTTGAATTGCCGGTGATGACAGCAAGGCAGGGTGTACGGATGTAACCCACATATGAATTGGAAGTAGGTGCAATGTACTGTCATAAAATGAAGGGGGTATCCTTGTAATTAGGGCAAAATACAATGGGTATGGATGTAATTTTATTTATTTAAAATACAGTACAAACTACAAAGTGGATAATGGAGAATGGACATCAATTTTGATAATAAAACTATAAGTCTACATCATTGCAACTTACCAATAGTTGGAGAAAAAAATGAATTGTATTTTATTTCCTCAAAATAGGACTTTTCATTACTTTGACGATGAGAAATTGAAAATGTACAGAACTATAAATGAAATTTATAAATTATTGATCATTTCAAATTTATAAAATGAAATTACAATTTAGGAAAATTACAAGTAAAAAATTTTAGAAAAAGTACAAGTATTACAATTTTGAAAATAGAAGGAATTATTATAATGAAGAAATGTCTAAATTAAAGATGAGAATTCATCTTCTATTTCTTCCCCTTCCAAGTTCCATCTTGTTTTGCTTTCTCTTCTCCGTTAGAAACCAATTTCTCAAGTACATGCATGTCTATATTGTTTCATCATTCGATATCATTTTTTTGCTATTTATTAGCCTTCCACTTGCACTAAAAGCTTGCTCCGTGACAATTACAAACACTAAAAATGTTAATAAATCACAGTCCCTGGCAAAAAGCATGGGGAATCTTAATTCATTTGCTTTCAGCTAAGCCAAAAGATTGAAATCCATTTCATCGTCTGGGACTTTAGCTGGAGGCATTTGTAAATACAATGCTAATTCATTGATAGATTAACCAGAGGAAGAGGAACCACTTCCACTTCCAACTTTATTTTTAAGAAGGCTCAATATAGCTTTTTTCTTCCCTTTTTGTCGTTGGGTGTAACACTCCGACCCAGCTTGACCTCGTTTAGTGGGTAATTAATCTTGTTTTCGTTGCTAATCGTGTTTTGTTTGTGTTTTATTTTCGTTACGGGTCATGGATAGGTAGTTGGGTTGAGTTTGACCTGGATTAAGTAGATTAAGCCCTTTTTCGTAATTTTTGCTTTTCTTAGACATGGTCATTTTTGCATCATCTTGATGTCAACACGTGTCTTTCGTTGAGCCCGTTAACTTTCGTAACTACGTCATTTGCAACCGAGGTCGTGTACTTCGATTGGACTCGGATTTGACTCAAACTGGAATTAGCATTCTGACTTGGCCCTTATTGTAATTTGATCAACCCATTACTTATATATATACTCTCACCCATCGACAAGTTGGTTTTCTCTCTCGTTTTCTCTCAATTTTCCTGCACTGCACGTGGAATCTCCTTCACTTGAACTCTCTCCTCCATCGATCAAAAGGAATTTGGGTTCTTGCATGTGAGGTGAGTTGGAAATCCCTTCATCCCTCTCATCTCCTTTCTCTCTTTCTTCTCCTTCTTGTTTCCATCGTTGCATGGTGTGTCTGTGAGTCCAATTCTCATGCATGCATGTGGATTTGTGTGTGTTAGGTTGTGTTTGGGCTTGAGGACAACGAATTGTGCAATTGAATTCTAATAGAGGCAAGTATAACCATATCTTGTGAGAACCCATGTTGGTATGATTTTGATCTTGGTTAGCTCACACTAATGTGTATGGAAAAATGTGTTTACAGCCCATTTGCTTACTACTTTGTCTATCTCCATTGAAGAATTGAAATGCTGATGCTTTTCCAGACATTCTGTACATGTTTCAGATTATTGACTTCGTACAGGTACGGCTACACCGTATGAACCTTACGGCTCAAAGTCCAGAGAGGAGAAAAACCCAGTTTTCCTCTACGGCTAGGGCACGGCTAAGCCGTGGATTGCCCTACGGCTAAGCCGAAGCTCAGCCGTGGCCCAGCCGTAGATCAATACAGGGTGCAATTTCTGGAATAACTGAGAGTCAGCAATTGACAGACCTTCTACGGCCCAGCCACGGCTAAGCCGTAGACCACACATGGCTAAGCCGTAGCACACACACGGCTAAGCCGTAACCACACTAGAATAAAAATGAGGAAACAAGGATAGGTGTAAAGAAAAGACCGATATGACCTTCATGATGGAATGTAGAGCACCTAGACTTGCTCAACGGAATGTGACACAACGCGTAAATGATCTCGAGGGCTGCGAATCATTCATGTTCGTTATCCGGATGTTAAGCACCTCCCCATGGGTGTTGGTTTAAGGGACTTCGTGCACTGCTCGATTCAATGCAACACTAGACAACGGTGCATCGAATAACTTAAAACTACATCATCATGCACGGTTAGAAACACCGGATGATTAGATTAGAATTGGTTTGTAAATACAGATGATTTGATTTCACATGAGTTGTTGCACAACATATTGCATTCGATCCGTGATCTCAACTCTCTAACATATTTACTTGTGTTCAGTTCTATTCACATTGTGGTTCTTTACCTTGAGTATGCATGTATAATATGTTCACAGATACGCACGTATGATTTATCGTCACGATCGACTCAAGGTTTTCATGATTGACTCTGTATAGTCAGGCACTACTTAACCTCAGCCTTAGGATCCCGACGGGGTGAATTTGGTATAGTTTATATGGCCTGCTGCAGTATGGATATGTCTTGGGGAACCGGGCCCCAGGAAACCGAGACCCATTGTACCCTGGTCCGGACAATGGTGTTCTTTGCATGTTATAAGATCCCTCTTTTGGGAGCATATGGTAATGTAGTAGCCACTAGTTATGTACACAGCATGTATTCATTGATTCACTTAGCATATTTCCTTCTTGCATGACAGCCTAGTATACGAAAAGGCCTTCTTTAATCACATGATGTTCTTTATTCTATTAGACACAGCGTGTGTTAACTTGCTATGGTTTATACTTTGCTGAATCTTCGTATTCACAGTTGTTTTTGGTGTTGCAGGCCCAGATCCCCTTGCCGAACCCTCGCAGGTCGGCCAGACTCCAGATGAGACCCCCGGGGCCCCATCAGGCCTAAAGGAGTGGATGTGATCACTCCACGGGAGAGCGTTCATGGCATGCATATCTTTGGAGTCTTGTTTTGAGGATTTGTTCATTTATGTATATGTCATGACTGTATATGTTGTTTTGTTCTTTTTGTAAGACTTTCATATATGTAGTTATGTCAGTCCTTTCTTCGTATTCTCTTCTTGAACTGTTAGTTTAATGTTTCTGATATTGACAGCTTCTGCGTACTTGCTTGGCACGTGTGAATGTTCCCTTGTGCGTGTGCATTTAGACTCGGTCTACGTGTGCATGCACGGGAGTACGTGTGTCATTAGGTTTGGCTTTTGCTAACCCCCGAACCCTGGGCTCGGGTTGTGACATACGTATTGTATGGTATCAGAGCATTCCTTGCTCATTCCTTGTTCTAGATGATAAGCATGTAGGCATGTAGGATCGTGATGAGGATACGATTATTTCTTTGTGCTCTTTCTAGATTTTGGGGCTTGTTGGGCGCTATTGTTTTGTGTTTGTGTCTGACTTTTTCCATTTTTCAGGATGGCATCAGGTTCCGGTTCTCAGCAGAACGCCGGAAATAACGAAAGCGGATCCGCACCGTCACCGCAGACACAGAACACAGATGAACGCATCCTTATGCTATTTCAGTCTCTACAAGCACAATCGCAATCAATGCAGAACTTGCAAGCACAAGTTACCACCATGTTAGACCGACAAAGCCAAGTCCCAGCTCAGTCACATATAGACCAGTAGGTGATCTTACAGCCTCGAGAGAGTGACCCGAATGCCCTCTACAGTAAATTTCGCAAGCGAGGAGCTATTGAGTTCTTTGGGACAGAAGAGCCATTGAAGGCAGAACAGTGGTTGGAGCAAACAGAGGATGTTTTTGAGACCGTCGTGTGCACGAACCGGTAGAAAGTCGGACTAGCAACTTCTATGTTTAGAGATGTCGCAAAAACTTGGTGGAAAAGTGTGAAAGACTAATACAGAAACATTCCTAGTGCGACGGTTTGGGAGATGTTCAAGCAGCAGTTCAGGAGGAAGTTCATCCCGGCTCATGTGTTTCGAGCCAAGGAGGTTGAGTTCTTAGCCCTCCGTCAGCAGCAGATGACAGTAGCAGAATATGTGAACAAGTTTATGCAGTTGTCGCACTTTGCTCCAGATATGATCAGCACCGAAGAGAGGAAGGTGAACCGGTTTGTTGAAGGTCTGCATCCCCGGTACATGCATCACGTGACTGCGTTTCAGCGTCCGGCTACATTTGATGATGCAGTGGACAGGGCCTATTCTGCCGAGGCCATCCACCAAGCTGCGAGAGCCATTGAGCCCAAGCGACAGCCGCCTTTCAGTGCACGAGAACAAGTACAGAAGAAGACCAAAGGCCAGCAGAGTACTTCTAGTTCTACTGGAGTGACTTGTGGGCATTGTGGCAAGAACCACGCGACTGACGCGTGTTGGAGGAAGGCAGGTGCTTGTTTTATTTATGGCTCGAGGGAGCATATGATCGCCAATTGTCCTCGATATAAAGCCTCCGGTGCATTCCCATCTGGTCCTACCTCCGGTGCAGTTCCTAGCAGACCCAGTGCACCTACAGCTCCGAGCAAGTCGCAGTCAGCTCGTTCAAGCTCGAGACAGCCTCACCAAACAGCCCGTGCGTACGCTGCTACCCATGAGAGTGCTGAGGATCCACAGGTGGTTGAAGGTACTGTTTTGATTTCGCACGTCGAGGCATTAGCATTGTTCGATTCGGGGTCTACACGGTCTTATGTAGCACCTCGTTTCGCCGAGCGGTTGCATCAGCCGTCTAAACCGTTGCCATATGTGCTGGTTGTATCCACCCCAGTTGGCAAGCGAGTGGAGTGTAGTATGTACTACCCCCATTGCGACGTGCAGATTGCAGGTCATCAGTTACCCGTTGATTTGATCCTGTTGTCGATGCTGGACTTCGACGTGATCCTTGGTATGGATTGGCTCGCTCGATATCGTGCCTGTGTTAACTGTTACAACAGGACGATCTTCTTCGATTTAGGCAAGGGCTTCCGTTTCGAGGGCAGTCAGCAGAGATGCCCTAGGCGTGTGATCTCGGCGTGTAAGGCAGATCGCTTGATCCGCCGAGGGTGTGAAGGCTTCATTGCCTTTATCTCAGCGAAGAAGGAGACGAAGCAGCTAGGTGAGATCCAGGTGGTCTGTGCCTTTCCCGACATTTTCCCAGACGATGTGCCAGACTTACCCCCGGTTCGAGATGTGGAGTTCGCCATTGAGCTTGTTCCCGGCACGGCACCGATCAGCAAGGCTCCGTATCGCATGGCCCCAGCTGAGTTGAAGAAGCAATTGCAGGAGCTTTTGGACAAGGGTTTCATTCGCCCGAGAGTTTCACCTTGGGGAGCACCAGTCTTGTTTGTCAAGAAGAAGGATGGTACCTTTCGGATATGCATAGACTACCGCCAGCTGAACAAAGTGACTATAAAAAATAAGTACCCCTTACCCAGGATTGATGAGTTGTTTGACCAACTTCAGGGTGCAGCATATTTTTCGAAGATTGATTTGAGGTCTGGATATCACCAGTTGAGGGTCAAGGAAGATGACATTCCTAAGACTGCCTTCAGGACTCGTTATGGCCATTATGAATTCCTCGTGATGCCGTTTGGATTAACCAACGCCCCTGCAGCTTTTATGGCATTGATGAATCAGATCTTTGCTACTTTCTTGGACCAGTTCGTAGTTGTTTTTATTGATGATATACTGATCTATTCGAAGTCAGCAGAGGAGTATAGGGAGCACTTGAGAAAAGCCTTGTCGTTGTTGAGAGAACATCGATTGTTTGCCAAGTTTTCGAAATGTGATTTTTGGCTTGAGCAGGTGGCATTTTTAGGTCATATCATTTCACGAGAGGGATTGGCAGTTGATCCATCTAAAGTGGAGGCAGTAGTGAATTGGCCTAGCCCCAAGACAGTGACAGAGGTTCGCAGTTTCCTTGGTCTAGCAGGTTACTATCGTCGATTTGTCCAGGACTTTGCAAAGATCTCTTCTCCTTTGACGAAGTTGACCAGGAAGAATGTACGATTTGATTAGACTGAGGAGTGTGAAGCCCATTTCCGGACTTTGAAAGAAAAGTTGACTACGGTCCCAGTGTTAGCCTTGCCAGATGGTAGTGAAGGATTCGTGGTTTATTCAGACGCTTCTCGAGTTGGTCTAGGCTGTGTGTTGATGCAGCATGGGAAGGTTATTGCATATGGATCGAGACAGTTGCGAGAACATGAGAAGAATTACGCCACCCATGATTTGGAATTGGCAGCCATCGTGTTTGCATTGAAGCTGTGGAGACATTATCTGTATGGTGTGCAGTTTGAGGTTCGTTCTGACCATCACAGTTTACAGTACTTATTCACGTAGCAGGAGTTGAACATGAGACAGCGAAGATGGCTTGAGCTTATTAAGGATTATGATTTCCCGATCAAATATCAGCCAAGCAAGGGGAATGTGGTGGCAGATGCGCTCAGTCGGAAAGTAGAGTCAGTGCAGCTATTGAGCAGTTTCCTCTTAGAGTTCCATGGTCTCCCTGTTGAAGTTAAACTAGTGGATAAGTGCGTGACTTTGGCTAGTACGCTAGTATTTCAGCCTGAGTTGATTCAGCAGATTAAGGACAGGCAGTTTGAAGATCTAACATTGAAGCGCATTCGAGATCACATTGGAGACCGACCCGATTTCAGACTCGAGGATGGTGTACTCTATTTTCGGAGTAGGTTGTGCGTGCCAACAGTTGATGATTTCAAGGAGAAACTGATGAACGAAGCGCATTACGCCCGATACGCGACGCACCCAGGCAGCACGAAGATGTTTCGGAATCTCAAAGATCGCTTCTGGTGGAACAACATGAAGAGAGAAGTAGCAGGATTTGTTGCTCGCTGTTTGACATGCCAGAAGGTGAAGGCAGATCATCAGAGACCGCCAGGCTCGTTGCATCCTTTGCATATACCGCAGTGGAAGTGGGAAAACATCACCATGGACTTCGTTTCCGGGTTGCCGCCGACGAGCAGGAAGAACAACGCCATTTGGGTGATTGTAGATCGATTGACGAAGTCAGCCCATTTCATCCCTTTTCGGAAGGGTATGATGTTTTCAGAAATGGCTAGGAAGTTCGTGGATGAGATCGTCAGGCTCCATGGTACCCCCGTGTCGATTGTATCCGATCGTGACAGCCGTTTTGTTTCTTCTTTCTGGAGAGCATTCCAAGAGGCTTTGGGTACGAAGTTGAGTTTCAGCACGGCATACCACCCACAGACGGATGGCCAATCAGAGCGGACGATTCAGACTTTGGAGGATATGTTGCGAGCCAGCGTGTTGAGCTACGAGAAAGAATGGGATCTTCATCTATCGTTGTGCGAGTTCGCCTACAACAATAGCTTCCACGAGAGCATTGGGATGGCGCCATATGAAGCATTGTACGGGAAAAAGTGTAGGAGTCCGATATGTTGGGAAGAAGTTGGAACTCGAAGTTTTCACGGACCGACGATCATTGTCGAGACTACGGAGAAGGTACAGAAAGCAATTGAGAACTTGAAAGTTGCTCGGTTGAGACAGAAGAGTTATGCAGACACCCGCAGACGACCCTTAGAGTTTCAGGTTGGCGAGTGGGTTTTTCTGAAGGTCTCACCGATGAAGGGTACAATCCGTTTCGGCCAGAAAGGCAAATTAGCTCAACGATATGTCGGACCGTTCGAGATCAAGGGTTGGATCGGTGATTTGGCTTATCGATTAGATCTTCCCGAGATGTTTTCAGGAGTACACAACGTTTTCCACATTTCGATGCTTCGGAAATATGTTCATGATCCCTCCCATGTCATTCGTTACGACGAAGTTCAGATTCAGCCGAGTGCTGCATACGTTGAGCGACCGCTCCGTATCGTGGGAACCCGAGAGCAGATACTCCGCACCAGGACAATTCGATGGGTCAAAGTGCTTTGGGAGCATCACAGTCCCGATGAGGCTACTTGGGAGTTAGAAGAGCAGATGGTACGACAATATCCCGATTTGTTTTCTCAAGTATGAGTGAATGGGTGTTCATTCCGAGGACGGAATGATTCTCAAGTGGGGGAGGATGTAACACTCCGACCCAGCTTGACCTCGTTTAGTGGGTAATTAATCTTGTTTTCGTTGCTAATCGTGTTTTGTTTGTGTTTTATTTTCGTTACGGGTCATGGATAGGTAGTTGGGTTGAGTTTGACCTGGATTAAGTAGATTAAGCCCTTTTTCGTAATTTTTGCTTTTCTTAGACATGGTCATTTTTGCATCATCTTAATGTCAACACGTGTCTTTCGTTGAGCCCGTTAACTTTCGTAACTACGTCATTTGCAACCGAGGTCGTGTACTTCAATTGGACTCGGATTTGACTCAAACTGGAATTAGCATTCTGACTTGGCCCTTATTGTAATTTGATCAACCCATTACTTATATATATACTCTCACCCATCGACAAGTTGGTTTTCTCTCTCGTTTTCTCTCAATTTTCCTGCACTGCACGTGGAATCTCCTTCACTTGAACTCTCTCCTCCATCGATCAAAAGGAATTTGGGTTCTTGCATGTGAGGTGAGTTGGAAATCCCTTCATCCCTCTCATCTCCTTTCTCTCTTTCTTCTCCTTCTTGTTTCCATCGTTGCATGGTGTGTCTGTGAGTCCAATTCTCATGCATGCATGTGGATTTGTGTGTGTTAGGTTGTGTTTGGGCTTGAGGACAACGAATTGTGCAATTGAATTCTAATAGAGGCAAGTATAACCATATCTTGTGAGAACCCATGTTGGTATGATTTTGATCTTGGTTAGCTCACACTAATGTGTATGGAAAAATGTGTTTACAGCCCATTTGCTTACTACTTTGTCTATCTCCATTGAAGAATTGAAATGCTGATGCTTTTCCAGACATTCTGTACATGTTTCAGATTATTGACTTCGTACAGGTACGGCTACACCGTATGAACCTTACGGCTCAAAGTCCAGAGAGGAGAAAAACCCAGTTTTCCTCTACGGCTAGGGCACGGCTAAGCCGTGGATTGCCCTACGGCTAAGCCGAAGCTCAGCCGTGGCCCAGCCGTAGATCAATACAGGGTGCAATTTCTGGAATAACTGAGAGTCAGCAATTGACAGACCTTCTACGGCCCAGCCACGGCTAAGCCGTAGACCACACACGGCTAAGCCGTAGCACACACACGGCTAAGCCGTAACCACACTAGAATAAAAATGAGGAAACAAGGATAGGTGTAAAGAAAAGACCGATATGACCTTCATGATGGAATGTAGAGCACCTAGACTTGCTCAACGGAATGTGGCACAACGCGTAAATGATCTCGAGGGCTGCGAATCATTCATGTTCGTTATCCGGATGTTAAGCACCTCCCCATGGGTGTTGGTTTAAGGGACTTCGTGCACTGCTCGATTCAATGCAACACTAGACAACGGTGCATCGAATAACTTAAAACTACATCATCATGCACGGTTAGAAACACCGGATGATTAGATTAGAATTGGTTTGTAAATACAGATGATTTGATTTCACATGAGTTGTTGCACAACATATTGCATTCGATCCGTGATCTCAACTCTCTAACATATTTACTTGTGTTCAGTTCTATTCACATTGTGGTTCTTTACCTTGAGTATGCATGTATAATATGTTCACAGATACGCACGTATGATTTATCGTCACGATCGACTCAAGGTTTTCATGATTGACTCTGTATAGTCAGGCACTACTTAACCTCAGCCTTAGGATCCCGACGGGGTGAATTTGGTATAGTTTATATGGCCTGCTGCAGTATGGATATGTCTTGGGGAACCGGACCCCAGGAAACCGAGACCCATTGTACCCTGGTCCGGACAATGGTGTTCTTTGCATGTTATAAGATCCCTCTTTTGGGAGCATATGGTAATGTAGTAGCCACTAGTTATGTACACAGCATGTATTCATTGATTCACTTAGCATATTTCCTTCTTGCATGACAGCCTAGTATACGAAAAGGCCTTCTTTAATCACATGATGTTCTTTATTCTATTAGACACAGCGTGTGTTAACTTGCTATGGTTTATACTTTGCTGAATCTTCGTATTCACAGTTGTTTTTGGTGTTGCAGGCCCAGATCCCCCTGCCGAACCCTCGCAGGTCGGCCAGACTCCAGATGAGACCCCCGGGGCCCCATCAGGCCTAGAGGAGTGGATGTGATCACTCCACGGGAGAGCGTTCATGGCATGCATATCTTTGGAGTCTTGTTTTGAGGATTTGTTCATTTATGTATATGTCATGACTGTATATGTTGTTTTGTTCTTTTTGTAAGACTTTCATATATGTAGTTATGTCAGTCCTTTCTTCGTATTCTCTTCTTGAACTGTTAGTTTAATGTTTCTGATATTGACAGCTTCCGCGTACTTGCTTGGCACGTGTGGATGTTCCCTTGTGCGTGTGCATTTAGACTCGGTCTACGTGTGCATGCACGGGAGTACGTGTGTCATTAGGTTTGGCTTTTGCTAACCCTCTAACCCTGGGCTCGGGTTGTGACATTGGGGAGGGCTCGAAAGGCCATAGTGGTAGAGGTTGTTTCCAATCTACCAATTTCTAAAGAGAATTCAATATAAAGTCGTTCTAAACAAGATTTAATTAATGATATATTATTTACATTAGGAGTATTTATATTAATATTTATTACTTCAAGTAAAGTTTTTTAACCTTGGATCTAATATTGTTGCCAAACAAAATGCTAATGGAGCATTGCTCCAGTATTATAAAAAACTTCACTTCCATTGCTTCATATATTTGATGAAAACTCAATATATTTCTACATTTTTAAAAAATAATACTAATTTTATGAAAATAGTTTAAAGATTGAGAAGAAGTGGGATAATAGATCTCAGAAAAAAAAAAGGTTGCATCATAAAAAATCTCTTATTATTTCAAGAATTTGCCAATAATCTTTAGGTATAAAAATATTTTGCACTGACAAATGTAAAGTGCAATATTGATTAACTACACTTTTATAATTTATTATTTCTCTTAAAATAGGATATGTATAATTCAAGCTATGTTTTACATCAGGTTGTGTTTTTTTGGGGGGTTTATTTAGGTTTTTAAAAATCTCCTTCCAAGCTCGTTTCCTAGAAGGAGTTGAAAAAATATAACGTACAGTGTAGTTAATTAATTCCACTATAGGCTTAACAAACTCTAAGCTTTCTCACAAACTATGAGATTTAAGATGTGACATGCAAATCTATTGAGAAAAAGAATCCCATTCAAATTAAGTTTAAGCTCTTTTTTTAACAAGTCAATTGCAACATTATTATTGCTTGCATTATCTAAGGTTATAAAAATTATTTTATTTACTTTATTAAAATCTCTTAATTTTTCTAGGATAATAGTCCCTATTCTAATACCAGAATGTGGGTACTCAAGTAGAGAGAATGATATCATTCTTTTTTGCATCATCCAATTAGAATTGATATAATGTGCATTTATTGCAATGTAGCTAACATTTTGTTTAAATGTCCATATATAAATCTAAAGTTAATGTTATTTTTCCAATTGTGGTTTGAAGAGTAGTTTTTAAATTTTCTTTTTCCTTTTGAAACATTTTTACTACATCATTTCGTGTAGTATTTCTATACATTGATTTAGGAAATGGAGCAAATGCCACATTTATAAATTTTTGTAAACTTTCAGTTTCAGCAATTGAAAAGAGTAATTGATTAATTATTATAAATTTTACAGGTTGATATCTTGCATTATGAAGGTTATAATTAAAAATACCTAAACTACCACTGAAGGAAGTTTGGGACAGTTGAGTTTACACCCCACTATGCCCTGCCCTGGCATTACGTCCGGTATATTTAGGCATATAAGATTTACAATGCTTAATAAGATGGCCAGTGCCCCCCTGTTGACTTACAATTATAACGTTCTTTACAAATTTTGCATTGTGCCTTTTCCACTATATTTTCAGTGGAATTAGTAACCTCCAAAATATCAAAATACTTCTAAACTCCGAAAGTTCTTTTTTTTTCCTTTTACCACTTGTATGTTGAGATTGCGATGCATTTGGAGTATTACTTTCTAGATTTTCTTGTTGTGCTGCATCAAAGTGTTCATCTTCATCAATATCATTTAAGCTAAAGTTAATGTTGAAGTTTTCAGAAGGTCTAGCCATTTTTTAAAAATAAAGTTTAAAAATAAAAAATAATAATTATAAATACTGTGTTTGTTGTGATAATTTATATAAGAAAGGGGAAAAGATGAGACTTATTGTATAATATTAATATGTATATGCTAATTAAAAAATGAAATTTAAATTAATAAATACCTCGAGAAAGGAGCTTAAAGAGAGAGAGAGAGAGAGAGAGAGTATGTGAGATCGTTTAGTAAATCACCTCCAGTCCATGCTCCAATCCAGATCAAGAGTTGTAAAGTAGGCTTAGAGAACTTAGAGAGAGCTTCAGAGAGAGGATCATGAGAGAATGAGAGAGTTGTTGAGCAAGAAATGAGGGAGGGGGAGGGTACTTATAGATCTTTAGTCAAATGACATAAAATCCCCTCATATGACTGTTATTTAGCAGTTGGAGAGGGTAATATTCATAAAAAGATAAAAGGGGTGAGAAAGACACCAATTTTCCCTGGGGTGGAGGTTGTATTTTGAATTTGGCCACGGGCCCTCCAGACCTAGCACGTCCCAAATTCTTTACAGACCAGGCGGGTCCATAACACAAAAAATATGAGTTGGGCTGTGCCGGGCTTGGGTAGCCCACCTATATGTGCACCCTTGCTCTATACGGTCTTGAAGCAAGACCTCTAGCCCATTGTTGGGCTTCTTACTCACTTGAATAAACAATTTAAGTGTAGTTTTTTTTCTTTTTTTTTTGCTAGTTGGCCCAGTGGCCAGGACATTGGAAATAAAGGGCTCTCACCCAAGTTCAAAGTTCGGAGCCATGGGAGCGGCACCACAAGGATGGCCCTCTATTCCCAATTTTAAGTGTAGGTTACTCTCATTCAGCCGGGCCAAGCTTTGGGCCTTTTATCATTTAACCCCAAGCACAACCCATATAATAAATATGCCCAATTTTTTAATTGAAGCCTAGCCCAATTAGTCAAACATAAGGCCCAAGCCCAACCCAATAAGGGTGGGCCTAGGTCGGGCTTTGGCCTAGGATGGGCTTGAGCCAACCCTGTCCATGAGCACCCCTATGTCAAGAGTTTGATCCTTGGGCAACTAGGTGAGAAAGGATGCGTCTTACCACTGTGGTAAGTTTTAAGGTCGCCGTTCTTAGTAACAGGAATTTGAAGGGCCCTTAATGGGGTCTTGTGAGGGCCACCAGGGTTACTTCTAAGCTCAATTATATAGGTAGTGCTTTTAAAAATGGGGACGGACTGGCTAGCCAAACTTGGCTTGATCAACATGCCTTCATTGGACTATGCCAAACTAAACATTTATATTGTTAGAAAAAACTCGATAAAATCATTTAAACTAGTAAAAAAGAAGTGGGGAGATGGATATGAATCAGTTGTCATAGATTGTACGCACCTCAATCGCATCTATTAAGAACCTAATCTACAATGTTATAGGCATTTCCTTTTATTCTTTTTTATCATTTACATTTACAGAACTTCACCTATTTTTCATTTAGTCACTGCCTTATATAAATCATCACCCTCTTGTTAGGGATGAGGATACACAACATGCACAATCAAACACACAAAAAGTATATAATATTTACATGGTTCACCCGATGTGGGCTATATCCACTAATATTAAAGCTTGTTTATTGTTTTAGATATCACCATGCAAAAGAAAAAAAACCTCTTTCTTGGGAATACAAATAGTGCAAAGACCTTTTCTTGTGATTCTTTCTTAACAACACAAACTCTTTCACATACCACTCAAAAAAATACAGAAGCCCTAATTAAAAACACCCAAACATTCACAACCATCGAATCTTGCCTTAAATAAAAGGGTCCAGATTAAATCGTTGGATTACATAATTACCCTAGTAAATAATGAGTATGCCAAAATTGGGCTTCACCTACCACTCAATCTCCTACTTGAAAACTAATCACACTAAATGACAATGACAACTGTAGAACACGGATTCAAATTTCAACACCTTGACTTTAAACAAGAAGTCCAACTGAAGAAGAGTACAGCTTCTATTTTTCTATGTTCACCACCTTTGTGAACATATTTGTGGGATTCTGACTTGAGAGAAACTTTTACAATTTCAACACCTTTTTTTTCCAAAAGCCATTGTATGAAATGATTTCTAATGTGAACGTATTTGGTTTTTGGATAAAAGGCTGAATTCTTCGTAAGATGAATAGCCTTCTGACTATCACTGTACAGCTTGCTGTCCTCCTGTTTCTTACCCAACTCTTTCATTAACTCCTGCAATTAAATGATTTCTTTACTAGCTTCTTTAGTAGCAACATACTTTGCTTTTGTAGTCAAAAGTGCAACCACATCTTATAATTGTGATTTCCAATTGATTACTACACCCAAGGTGAAGACACATCCTATAGTGCTTCTACTTTTATCAAGATCTCTTGCTAAGTTTGAGTCAACATAATCCTACAGTTTGATTACTGATCCTCCAAAATACAATGCTGCATTAGTGGTATCTCTCAAATATCTGAGAATCCACTTAACTGCCTCCCAATGTGTTTTTCTAGGATTGTCCATTAATTTATTTACAACTCCCACTGCATAAGCAATATTTAGTCTTGTGTTGACTATAGCATACATTAAATTGCCAATAGCTAAAGCATGTAGGATCTTGGACATGTCATCTTTCTCAAGTTTTGTCTTTGGAGACAACTCTTTTGAGAGTTGAAAATGGCTGGCTAGTGGAATGCTAACTGGCTTAGCACCTTTCATGTTAAACGTATTAGAACATTTTCAACATATTCTGCATAAGACAACTTTAACATGTTTTTTTTCTGCCTCTCCTGATTCTCATATCAAGAATTTGATTTTCAATACTTAAATCCTTCATTTCAAACTCCTTTGACAACTGTTTCTTCAAATTATTTATTTCATGCATGTTCGATCCTCCAACAAGCATGTCATTTACATATAAAAAGGAGAATGATATAACAGCTATCAAAGTTTTTATAATAATAACAATGGTTTGCATGACATTTTGTAATCAGTGTTGCATATAAACCTTTCAAATTTAATGTACCATTGTCTTAGGGTTGTCATGGGACCTACTTTAAGCAATATAAACTCTTTTTAAGTTTACACACTATGTCCTTCTTTCTTGAGATAGCACATTCTTTTGACTGAGGTATGAAAATATCTTCTTCCAAGTCACCATGGAGAAATATAATTTTAACTTCTAATTGTTTAAGATGTAAATCTTCTACTGCCACAGAACTCAAAACACTTCTGATTGTATTTAATTTAACCACGAGAGAAAATAATTCAAAATTAATACCCGTCTACTGCTAGAAGCTTTTTCGCAACTAGCCTAGCTTTGTTTCTCTTGCTATCATTATGTTCATCCTTTAACCTATACACCTACTTATTGTACAATACTTTTTTTCCGTCAGGCAAATGAACTAAGTCCCATGTTTGGTTTGATAATAAAGATTGCATCTCATTTTTCATGGCTTGGTCCAACTTAGCACGAGTATCAACATGCAATTCTTTTTCATAACATTCTGGCTCACTACCATTAGTTAATAAGAAGTAATACAATGAAGGTGAATAATGTTGTATAGGCTTAAGGATCCTAGAGGACCTTATTATTGTTGTAGGTGTATGAGGATCCACTTGTAGGTTTTCATTTTTATGTACTTCATGCATATCATTTTCAAAAATTCCCTCTAAGTCTAAGTACTCTATATTGTCCTTTTGCACCCATTTCTTATCCTTATGGATGACTTTCTCATTGAATACAACATTTCTACTTTCACTAATTTTTCTATTTTTTTCATTTCAAAAGCACTAACTATATTCACCAAAACCATATCCAATGAAAGTGCATGCATTTCCTGGATTTAGGATGTAAGTTGCCCATAGTTTCAATATCAACATGAACATAAGGGATACAACCAAATACTTTCAAGTATGAAAATTTTACCTTCTTTCAAGTCCAAACTTCCTTTGGTAATCCACCATCCAAAGGTACTGAATGCCTATAATTGATCAAGTATGCAGCAGTATTCACTACTTCTGCACAAAATTATTTAGGCAATCCAGCATGTAGTCTCATGCTTCTAGAGCACTCTACAATCGTTCGGTCCATGCGCTCTACCGCACCATTTTGTTATGCTGTATTAGAAATGGTCTCCTCTTGCCTTATCTTATTTATGGAGTAGTATTCTTCAAAGTCTTTACTACAGTACTCTCCTCCATCATCAGATCTTAGACATTTAAATTTCAAGCCTATTTCATTTTCAACCAAAGCTTTTTACTTTTTGAAAACACCAAGTACATCAAACTTATGTTTTATAAGATAAACCATAACTTTCTAATTGCATCATCAATAAATATAACAAAGTAAGAAGATCCACAAAGAGAAGGTACCTGTGTTTGTCCCCCACACATCCATGTGAACCAACTCAAACTTTTCGAACTTTGACGGCTCTATAATTTTAAAAAGTGACTTTCCTTTGCTTTCCACAAACACAATCTTCACAAACTCTAAGTCCAAGGACTTAAGGTCTTTAGCTTACCTTTAGAGTGAAGGATGTTCATTCATTTCTTACTCATGTGTCTAAGTCTACAGTAACATGAGTTTGAGTTTGTACCTTTAACTGCAACTGTAATGGAACTAGTACTGCTATTACTCAAATAAAGTGTACCCTTTTTGTTATCGCGAGCAACAACTATACTCCCTTTTGTAAATTTCCATGAGTCACCTACGAAGATTGTTACATAACCAGAGCTTGCAAACTGACCAACAGATATAAGGTTTCTTCTAAGGTTCGGTATATGCCTGACACCATTTAACTGCTATAAACCTCTGTTTGGCAATTTGATTTGAAATCTCCTTTGCCAATTATGTCACAAGATTCATTATCACCAAGATAGACTTTTCCAAAGTCACCTTTCACATAATTTTTTAGATATTTTCTATGTGCAATTGCATAAAGAATGCACCGAAATTTATAGCCCAAGATTCAGATTGATAATCAAAAGAAAAAATTAAAGCATCTTAAACAATATCACATGCGACATTTGTGGAAATGCCATTGTTGTTGTCATTGTTACCATTTATTTGCTTATATTTCTTTAGTGGAGCTCTGTAGTCCTTTTTTTATGTGTGTGTCCCTTCTTGTCACAGTTCCAACATGTGACTCTGCCTTTGATGATCTTGATTTGCCCCTTGATTTAGATCTTCCATGAGTTTACACTCTCTTAGTTTTCATTCTTTTGTTTTCCATATTCAATGCATTTCCTAAAGATTCATTTAAGGGTTTCTTGCAAAGTTCCTCATCAATAACAGCATTCCATGATATGTGGTTCACCCAATGTGGGCTACGTCTATAAATTCAAACCTGTCAACTATTTTGAAGATCACTACACAAGAGGAACAAATCTTTTTCTTGTGAATACAAAGACAACAAAGACCCTTTCCTGTGATTCTCTCTTAACGATACAAACTCTCTCACACACAACTGAAAAAATTATAAAAGCCCTAATTAAAAATGCCCAAACATTCTCAATCGTTGGATTTAGCCTTATAACAAAACGTTTAGCTTAAAACATCGGATTACATATTTACCCCAGTAAATAATGAATATGCCCAAATTAGGCTTTACCAACCCATCACCTTTAAAACAAAAGAAGATGACTCTTTACTCCAGATCTCTCTCTTTTTACTTTTTATTTTTACCTCAAACTATATTGCCCTTAGTGGAGAGATGTCAATCTGAAGAACATGAGTTGATATATATGTTTTCGTTTCCTGTAACTTTATTTTATTAATTTTTTCCCACGTTATTGTTTATATCCAAGTATTCGCGTAACGGTGAAGTTTTAAATCTGAGCTTACAATTGTATGTGCATGCTTGGATGTGCCCTTTTGGCCAAATACTTATCAACTTTGATAAGAAGAGCTTCTTATCCTAGTTGTAAGAGGTGTATGTTTTTACTTAACTGCCCACGGTTTGAGAACCTGACTATACCACCTCCCTTCTTGTTAAGAAATCCTATCAACCATGAGAGCATCTGAAAGATGGGAGGAATGCATGCCAGACAAATGGGGAAATTGGGGAGACACCCTACGGTGTCAATATGAAATGTTTAGGCCCTATCACCCGCATGCCGTGGACTACCTCGGATACGGAAGGCGGTGGACCAGTATTTTGATTTGAAGACCTCCATTCGACTTGGCTACCAAAATTGGCTCATTATTGTGTGGACCCAAATCTAGAATGAATCTAAAGAAGGCCCAAAATGAGTCACGCATTCAGTATTTCATACAAGCAGCTGTAAGCTGAAATGGGCTTCTATTTCGCATGCTTAAGGCTTTTTTATTAAAGGATGGGGCCAAGTCCCTCTAAATCATTTTACTCATGGAAGCATCTAGGTAGTTGGCTACAAGGACATTGGACCCAGATACTACCGAATCACCCATTGGGTCATATCCACATATCAGAATTCACATTTGTAGGGGTGCTCATGGGCAGGGCCATCCCCAGCTTGATCTAGGCCTATTCCAGTTTGGGCCTAACTTGGGCCTAGAATATGGGCCCTTTTGTAATTGGGCCAATTTGGACTAGATGACAGAATGTCCCTACTAATGAGTGCATGTAATTTAGTATGTTTATCCACGCAATCGGTGGAAAGCCCAGTTTGGCCTGGCTCAATCGACTAAGTGGGTGGGCTTGTTCAAACTTTTTACTGCCCATATTGGGCTTGTGCTGGGCCCCCGCTTATGTTTCTAAAGTTGGGGCGGGACCAGGATATGACTCAGCCTAGCGTGAACACCGCTACACATGTGATGGTCAAACAAGCCAAAAAGATCAATGGAAGTTTTTCAGATGTGATCCTTTTGGCAGTCGAGTAAGTGGGGTTCCCTTGCCATTCCTGGGTAGGAGAGGCTTCGAAGTTACACTTACATCTATTTATCATATCTCATTTATCATCATGTCATAACCATGTGTAAATATACTTGGAAGCTGCTTTTCAGGTGGGACCGTCCATTTGCGAGTGGAAAGAACAACAGACTAAATATCCAAAAATAAAATGAATATCCAAAAACATTAAGCTAAGAGCTGGGCATCCGCATTTTAAATTAGGCTAAGAGCTGGGTATTCACATTTTAAGGGCTATTTGAATACTTTCTATGGAATTTTTAGAAATAAACTGTAAAGCAGGGGTGAAGGTTCTAAAATGGAGAGGTAGATGGGACCATCACTTTAAGAGAATTTAATTTCTTAGGGCTATAGTTATCTACCATTGCCTAATGAAGGAAAGACTATTTGATGGCCCATTTGTGACTCTTCACGTTTAATTTTCCACTTTTAGTCAAGTGGATTAAGGTGTAATCATTATTGGAAAAACAATAACAACTGGATATGAAGATCTGGGAACCAAGTTTCGTGATAGACTTTTGGACTACTAATTGAACTTCCTTTTTCCTTTGCAAGAAGATTCTTAAGGCCTTATTTGTTTGCAATAAAATATATATGATTTTTTTTTATGAAAAGATCCTCAAAATATATTAAAGAGAAGCCACCTCTGAATCGACAAGAACATATTGTTTAATCATGTCTGGAATAGAATGTCATTAGACTCTCATATCATCTACATACTTAGCATATCTAGCTAATTTGTGGGCAACAGCATTTCCCTCTCTTTCCACATGGTGCACCTCAAATTTGTTAAAGTGACTCAATAGAGCCTTAATCTCTTCAAACACAGGTCCTTGACGTATGAATCGTGATCAAATGAGCTACACTAAACAATTATTTGAGAGGTAAAATGTAAATGGTATGAGGTGAAGGATGAAAGATGTCGGGTAGCAATATAGATGAGGATCTTGACTTTTCCAATATTTGAATCACTATGTTAATGGCTGGATATTCATTTTTTTTATTTTCCCTTAATTCACTTTCAATAAAAAAAAGAGGTTATTTGATAGTCATTTTTTAACATTTATGTTCAATCTCCATTTTTAACAAGTTATATATGACATGGGTTCTAATGTATTTTATGCAAACAAACAAGCCTTAGAGAAAGACTTTGGAGCAATAATAATGCTAGATGATATATATATATATATATATATGAGGAATTCTACAAACCAAATTACCATATTTAACCTCCAACGAATGTTAGAATGTGTACATTTTTTCTCTTTTTTCAAAAAGCACCAGTTGAATCTCTCTCTCTCTCTCAACAACTAATAGTTCTTAAAGTTTTTTTCATTCTCAAAAATATTTGAGGCTAAAAGTCTATTAGTGGTGCCAACTTATAAAATACAGGCTTCATAAGTTGGACCAACTAATTTTTCTCGTACGGTCTTTTTTTACGGTGGATCCCATCCTTCAAAAGGTACATATCATTGTAGAAACCTCTTAGAAAATTAGCATTCTAATCAAAAGAAATATATAGATTAATCCGAATTATTTGGTTCTAAAGATAACGATCCATCAGGGGCACTCTTATGAAATCTGGTGATTTGCCTAATAGGATCGATCCTTTTAATAATCACGATGGACCAACTAATTGTATTTGTATTGTATAATCCCACTTATGTAGTTTTGAATCTCTTGATATTAAAAGCCCAAATAACCTACAACTCTTCTGAGAAAAAGAAAAAGAAAAGGAAGTTTGAAACTCCCATACTACCACCCATCGTTTGTTAGTCTCTGAAGAAACAGATAGTTTGCTTCCCTTCTATTAATGATAGTTTGCTTCCCTTCTATTAATGACATCTCTACATCAGTAAAGAAGTTCATGTTTTGATTCGTTGGCAGCTCTGCAAATTTCTTGTAAAACTTCTCATCTTGCATTATATGGTAGAGAAAATTGTTCTTCCATATAAAAAAATATAAAACTCGAGTCCAATTCTATTGAAACCTAGAAATGAGAGTTGATAAAATAAGACTTTTTTAAATCTTTTTATTCATTTTTTAAAAGACTCAGAGAAAATTAGAGAAATAAAAAGAGATTGAAAGACTAAGGACAGATGTGTGATGGTTATTTTGCACTCGGACGAGGATGACCATAGCCGGCCTTATCATGAGATTAGAGTCGTCCATAGTTCTGGTACCGTGTAAAACTTTAAATCTTGCATTTCCATAAACTTGGCTATATATATTCATTAAAATTTCATTTTTATTAATTACAATTGATGAGATAAATAAAGAAATAAATATTGTTTTAGTGCATTATTATTCCACATTAAATATTCCTCCAATACATTGGACTTTCACATTCTTCACGGATCACAAGATAGGTTGAGATCTAAGGATTCCCTTGCCTTCGCCCATGGGACTATTATATATACTTAGCTCAATTTTCATATATCCTCCATGTATTATGGAGAGGGCTGTTAAAGGGTTGAGCTAGGCCCCAGGTTGACCAAGCCTTTGGAGGGCCTTTGCTATCTAAAGCCCTTACATGGCCATCGTGGGTAGGGCTGGCCAAGGACAAGCCGAGGGCCTAAAGAGAAGAAAATTAATTTTTTATTTTTTCTACCGACCCCACTCGGCATGGAGTGTAAACATGACATTAACCCATTTACTCAAGCTTCGATCGTCAATACATACAATACAATATGCAACATAGTGCTAGATAAAAATTCTCCCCATTACAATCTCATTAATTAAGATGAGTGCTAGGTAATCATTTGCTATCCAAAAAAAGGCTATTTGATGGTATTAATGAATCTCACCTTTTAACTCATCAATTTAGGCCCTTGAATGAATTGAATTTTCATGAATTAAATACCAACAAACAAATGGATGCAATAAAAAAAAGATAAAAATTGAATACTGAATATTGAATTGCATATTGAATTGTATTTTCTTTGTATGTCGACATGAAGGTTGCTAATTAGTTGGTTTCACCAATGATGGTCCACCACGGTTAGAAAATAATGGGTAACCTATTAGTAAATCCATGCCATCCATACCTTAACAAAAGTATATTCTTAGGATGTGTTTGGATGTAAGGTAGATTAGAGTAGAGTAAAATGATATTTTTGAAATTCAAATTTTTTCCCTCCTTTTTTTAAAAAGTTTAAATTTTCCTCATTCTTTTTCAAAAAAGTCAAAAAGCCATAATTAAATTATAAAAAAATTTCTACTTTTTATAAAAACAAAGTCAAAAAGATTTCAAATCAAGCAATTAAAAATAAGTCATCATAACCCCATCATATATTTTTCTTTCTTGATCTTGGATTTACTCTACTTTATTTTACTCTACCCCATATCCAAACATACCCTTAATCATGACGACATCAGCATAGATTCTCTATAGAACTAAATGCAAAAACAAAAAAGAAAAAAATCCAAAGAGACTCGCGAAAGTCAAAACCAATGGCTTGGAGAATTTTAGGCAAATATTGGTACTCTGATTTTGATTAACCAACAAATCGGCGGCGGATAGAGAAAGGTATGCGTTCGTGCCGTGGCCACCACTGACTTTTCAGAATCCGACGGGACAATGTCGATAACTTCCACGACCCGCTGTTATCTGTAGGCCTGATGCGGGGTAGACGACTTGCACATCATTTGTGCTGGATCCTGTCGTATCATAATTTGAAAATCAAATCGTCCTACTTTAATTTTCCATAAGAAAAGAATACAGCAACACGTATATTTTGTACTCAAACCCAAAAACAGCCCAACATTCGGTTAAGATGTCATGATTAGTGGTTTTTTTGGTAAATGATGTAATGATTAGTGATGATCTGTCTATTAGATTGACGATTTTTTTCAATGAGCCATATCACATTTGAGAAATGAAGGCGTTTAAGAAATACTAAAAATATAAGGAAATTACTTGTTTTTTTTTTCTTCTTTACACTTTTTCTACTGTTGTTACATTTTACCTCAATAGTATTCCAATTTTCTCGAATTTCTCTTGAGATATTTTGGAGCTTGCTGATATTTTGTAAATGTCATAATATTAGAGTGAAATTGACATTGTTCAGACAAGATTTTTAGGCCTCTACAAGATAGAGCCGATACTCATGGCGCGCATTGCTTAAAAGAGAACACAAGTAAACTTTATTAATAAAAGAGAACAGCAGTAAACCAAAAGTAACTATAGATTGGGCCAGTCGACCTTACAGGGAAATATAAACCGAATCATTTGCATGAGTTTGTATGAGACTCTTTCAGTATAGGTTTAAACCATTTCCATATAAATATATATGTACAGTATACAAGGATCCCATTGGCTGAGAATATTAATTGAAATTTGATCAAGACATCATACTTGATTTTATTCCAAAAGAGTTTTTATTTTTATTATTTTTTGTATGCATATATTAGTAGTACTTATCACTTTCACTCCCTTTTGTGTATTTTAGCTAGTCATGTTTTTTTTTTTTTTTTGTATAAGAAATCAATATAGAGAATCTTTTATGGACGTCAAACCAATGTGTCTCTATAATCTTAAGAATGTTTCAGTAATGATTGACATCTTTTAATTTTACCTTCTATATTTTGGAAATCTAGAATATTAGGACTTAAGACTTTTTGACCTTTTTCTGATATATGGTATCTATCCTTAAATGTATATTGAGTTTTTTTTTTCTTTACTTTCAGAAACTTTGAATTTAGATATCTTTTTTATTTTCTTATTTTACATTTTTTTTATTAATCTAAAATTTAAAGTTTTGAACATTAACCCTATGAAATTTTAATAAGGATCAATTTATAAAATTAATTACATTTTTTAAAATTTTGACCCCTATCCATATTACAATGATCATTTTTATCTTTTTTTTTCATATGTTAGCACAATTGTTCAAGCTAGTATCGTAATAATATGATTATCGTAAACTTCAATTAAGGTCTCACATTCTGATTGCTTAGAATGTACATGTACTATTGCCAAATTCTGGGTTCCTTCAATAGAAGGTTAGAATTGTTATATCATAATAATATTTCTTAGATTTACAATAATCACAGGATCAACTTAAATAGTCAGATCTGAATGGTCAACTGGACCACACATCCAACACTAACAATATTTAGCCCTCTTTAGTGCATAATAAGACCTTCCAATATCTCCTGCTTTGATAAACATACATCTAGATAGGTTCTTCCAGTAGGTTCTTGGCCAATTATTTCTCAAATAAATGTACTAGTAACTTAGATGTATATAGAATTAATTTTTGGGTATTTTAACTTGATTATTCCTCTCTCATCTTAGATAAATTTTCTATAACGGCCTGCCATTCCTAAATCCTAAGCATAGAATTGCAAGCCTTTGGGACCCAGACCCACATGGGCCTTCTACATGAGCAAATTAAACCCCTCTTAAAACTAGTACCTCCACCAAACTCGTGCAAGAATAAATAGCTATTTTGACATTCAGCCAAGCTTCATAAACTCTTTGGTAGAAGAGATCAGCAAATTTTGGTTGAGCCTCTACACTCTATTTCTTCATGATTGGCATGCTCTCAAGTGAACCTCATAGGTGCCATTACTCAGTAAGCCTCTTATTTTTTTAAATTTATATTTTTACTCCATTTTTCAAAATAATATTAAGTGAAAATTCTGAATTTCATAATTAACAGAATTCAACTTGCTAAAAGCAGCTTTTCACATGGCAAGTCAGCTATTTTTCACCCTAAAATGCCGACCAAACATGAAATTCTGGATATCCCAAGGGAGCTGCTGCAATTTGTCAGAAATGCTCTTAACCTTGATATACCAAATCTTTCTCGATTGGAAAATTCTTACTGGAAAGAGAACTGTTAAAGGAGAATCAATATTTAAAATGTACGTGCAAAAATAATGATTCATGATCAACAAGACAACAACCCTTGATCTTGGGGGGCGCCTGATGAGTGGTCCATATCTTTTGTCTTTTGAGAGTAGGATAGAAGAGTCACGGGTCAATGATCCAACTGGCTATCCATGGACCGCACGGCATCACTCGTCAAGTCTACGTGGTGTGCGGTGTGCACATATTCACAGCTTGCGGGCGTGGTCGACACTGCACTTGCACTTGCCATGCCGTTTGTACTCGGCAGGACTGACTCAATGGTTTGCTGTTCTAATCTAGTGCCAGTGGTGATGAATGATGATGAATAATGTGAACCTTCTCGATGTTTAGCTCAAACCCGCGGAACCAAAATAAGTGGACCATGTAGGCCCATGTTTCAATCTTCACTATGGTGGGCCCCATTTTGGATGTGAGAAGTATCTATATGTCTACCACTGTTTCGAACCGTCCAATAGAAGACCACATTATCTTCATAGCCAATACGAGTGTTGGTGGGCCGAACCGGATGAATCAATGCTTGTCCCATTGTGGCCTGTTTAGTTATTGGGCCTAATATTCAGGCTCTCTCTCTCTCTCTCTCTCTCTCTCTCTCTCTCTCTCTCTAATTACAAAGAAAGGAAACCTCCTGTGGTAATTGAAACCATGTTGCAATGTGTTATTCCAGATCGAGCTAGTTGAATGAGCAGCCAGCTAATACCATAGAAACGCGTTTCAGAAAGCAAGAAAGCTTAAACAGCAAACCCAGATATAACTACTCTCTTCTGACCCTTCCCAAACCCTTAACAATATTCCCACCGTCTTTGATCTTGGCATGTCCTTTTTAGGCCAACGTGCATGCAAAAACATCTACAGCTAATGGGAACCCAATAAGAGGTCGTGGACAAAATGTACTGAGACCAAATAAATGCACCAAGTTGCCTACAGCTTAGTGGTCCCATTAGAAACGAATTATCAATGCATCCAATGATTGAAGAACTTCCTATATAAGGGGTTCATTCCCTTCCCTTCCAATGAAACTTACTGACTACTAGTAACACACAACCTCTTTCTTCCCGTCCTTCACTAGTCTTACTGGGGTTGTGGTGCCATTGGCAGCCATGGTGAGAATCAGTAAGGCATGGCATGGGCCATGCCTACTTTTCACTGTGGTGTTGTTCTCAATTGCCACCGGTGCAGCAGCCAATTCACCTAATGTGTACTCTTCTCCACTGCCACCTTACTCCTACAAGTTACCCCCGCCGCCTTCTCCCTTGCCACCTCCACCTTACCATTATAAATCTCCCCCTCCACCACCTCCTAAATATTACTACAAATCGCCACCTCCTCCTCCCTACCATTACAAATCTCCTCCCCCACCATCTCCCTCGCCACCTACTCCATGCCATTACAAATCTCCTCCCCCACCATCTCCATCCCCACCTCCACCATACCACTTCAAATCACCACCTCCTCCGTCGCCGTCTCCACTACCTCCTTACCACTACAAGTCTCCACCCCCACCATTTCCTTCACCTCCTCCTCCATACCATTACAAGTCCCCACCACCACCATCACCATCTCCACCACCTCCTTACCACTACAAGTCTCCACCCCCACCATCACCATCGCCTCCTCCACCATACTATTATAAATCACCACCCCCTCCATCACCATCTCCACCACCTCCTTACCACTACAAGTCTCCACCCCCACCATCTCCGTCACCTCCCCCTCCATACCATTACAAGTCCCCACCACCACCATCACCATCTCCACCTCCTCCATACCGTTATAGGTCTCCCCCTCCCCCATCTCTATCGCCACCTCCTCCATACCATTACAAATCCCCTCCCCCTCCATCTCCATCGACACCTCCCCCATACCACTATAAATCACCACCACCACCATCACCATCTCCACGTCCTCCATGTGATTACAAATCACTACCCCCTCCATTTCCATCACCACCTCCACCATACCACTACAAATCACCACCGCCACCATCACCATCTCCACCTCCTCCATATCATTACAAATCACCTCCCCCTCCATCTCCATTGCCACCTCCACCATACCACTACAAATCTCCCCCACCACCATCTCTATCACCACCACCTCCCTACTACTACAAGTCCCCACCTCCACCATCACCATCCCCACCTCCTCCGTACTACTACAAATCACCACCACCACCCACATCTCATCCTCCACCTCCTCACTACTACTACACCTCTCCCCCACCTCCCACTGGCCACTACTAGCCATTCCCAAGTTCATTTCATATGAAGTAAGTATACATTCACCACTTGATTACCATGTTTTCATGTTCTACTTGGGTTTCTTTATTACAGAATTTCATCGCTAACGTCTTGTATTTCCATTACAGCAAGTAAAATCGTGAGAATAATGGAAGCATCCAGGGAGTGGTAGATCATCCTCTATTTCAATTGCATATATGATTTCAGAAGCAAGAGTTCCAGTGGGGTGAAGATCAGGAGCTTGGCTGCACAATATAGTATATGCGTGATATAGCTACCTATTGTCAAAATAAGTCAGCTTCATAAAAGCGACTAATTAGTTCTAGCCTTTCCTACTTGTTGCTGCTGTTTTACTGCTGGCTTTGGGAATAAGATATCTCGTTGGAAAGTACATACATACACTTTGGCATATTTTTTTTATTGGTTGATGTTTTCTTGTGGCCCCAAGTCGATGCGGGTGGTCTGGGGACCGCGTTGACTATGAGGTTCTCTCCTCTTCGATTGTGTGGTATGGGTGGCAAATGGCAATAGTAGTGTCGACACATATGGCTCACAGGTCCGAACTAAATTCTAAATCTGCCACATGTATTAATCAGGTTGGAAATATGTAAAATTATTAGTTCAAGTTGGATTCAGCTTGAGCCAGTGAAATTGAGTCTTTGTAAACCCGCCTGAACGGGACCCCCGTTGTTAATTGGGTCGAAAATGTCAAACCTGAGCTAAAATTACCTTATCCAGGGGATAGCATCTGAGTCCAGAGGTATACACAAACAAGCCCCTAGGATATGTTTTTACAGAGGCAGAATTTTGCTTTTCACAGATTTCTATTTTTGTGGGAGAGATTCTTCATTCTTACCTTTACATAGAAAATCAAAATGCCCTCCATCAATGAAAATTAGTTCATTATAATTTTTTCACAAGGAAAATGTGTTTGCACCAAAAGAACAAAAAACATAGCTGAATAGAAAATCAAATAACAATTTACTCCCACCATGAGCTTATTGGATCGCACAAATGTACTCTCATTTATGGGGTGTTCAAGGCCTTCTCTAATTGCATGGCAGTATGCATTTTTATCATTCCTTGACAGTGAACCATGTTGAGATAGCGCCAAATTACGTTGACTCGTGGGGGTACATCTTGTTTTGGATGGTAATGAAGGAAGCAAAGGTCAAGTTCAAGCCCACTATTCCCATCCAGAAATCATGATTCATGACTACTGAACGTTTAGACCCCAAAACAGAAACACAGAGTTGTCCAAACTAAATGCTAAGAATAAGGCACATGCCCCTTTTTTTCCCGCTTGCAAATTGTCAATCCAGTAGGAGAGCGATTAGTTCAACCGTCTACATCACCAAACTTTGGTTCTCATGTATGTCCTCAAGGCCGAATGACATCATCCTCTATCCAGTTATCTATGTAGGGTCCATTTTAATTTGATTCAGTGCAGTGATCGGATGGGTAAACTGAAGATGCCTCCAAAATTACTGGCTCAGTGAATCCGAACAAATGATATTGGCAAACAATAATAATTTGTTAAAAGAACAAATGAACGAAAGGAGACTACTCAATATATTACTATCATCTTCCAACCAGGAGGACTGATCCTTATACCCTATCAAATACGATAATAATGACTATCCACAAGGGCCAATTTTGCAGCTGAATAACATCCACATGTTAGTGACTGGAGGTGGTGGTCCACATGACCACCACCCAATTTCATAACGGCTCTGAAACGGTCTTCTCCCTTAAGGCCCTTCAATACCATTCAACCCATTTTTCGTTTTCCATTACATTACAAGCCATGTAACGTTCCAACGGTCTTCTGTGATTGGGAGGAAGGCTATAAAAGCCCCGGGACTCTCTTGTCTTGATATACAACGAGCTTGGCATTCCCATCCACGAGCCTACATAAAGAGAAGAGCAAGAGAGTCGTTCGTTCGGTGTTTCTGCCAGTTTCTCCGATTACAGTTTCAATGGAGTTAGGTATGTCCTTAAGTTTGTAGTTCTGTTTCGTTTTTAATCCTGCCGTTGTATTGTGAATCCAATCCGTTAAATTGATCCGAAATGGGCCGTTTTGGTTAACAAGTTGGTATCAGAGCCATTGGTTCAAAGTTTAACGGACTGGAAATGGCAGAAACCGGAATGTGGAATGGATCCTCTGTTTTCCGGAAAAGGCAGAAACGATAAACCGCAGAGAAATGAATAATAAAAAATATATATATATATTGGCTGGCCGCCGGCCAGCCGGCCATCGAGAAAGGCCGCCCGGCAGACGGCAGCCGTGGGTAACAGCGGCTGGGCGCTGCTGTTGCAGCGCCCAGTCAGTCAAAAAAAAAAAAAAAAATTGCAGCCGGCCGGCGACAGGAGTGGGCCGGCAGTCCCTGCCGCTACCGTCGCCGACCTCGGGCGGGACCCCAGCCGCCGTCCGCAGCCATGCCGGCGTGTCTGGGGACCCCAGCCTGTCATCGTCTCTGTGAAGGAGACGATGAACAGTGTGGGTCGGTCTCCAGGTCATTTGTTAGGTCTGCGGGTCGCTATGCGGGTCAAGCCGATGACGTGAAAGGTAACCTAATTAAAAATGGGTCTGGGTTTTTTTAAGATGGGTCAACCCGTTAAACTGACCCGACCCGCTGTTCATGACCCGGACCTTATACAGGCCGGATATTGCAACCCGATTTGGATCTGACCCGATTTGCAGGTCAGGCTTGCAGTTTCGGCTTACAGGTCAGACGTGACCCAACTGACCCGGTTCAACTGAAATTAAAGTAGACAGGGCCTCGGTTTCGGGTTTCAGACTGACCCGGGTCGACTGACCTGGCCCAGCCCAACATAACAGAATATAAATGACAGGTCAGGTCCGACCCGACCCGACCTAACCCAACCTGATCTGAACCCAGCAGAATTGGGTTTCCAGTTTTATCACAGGTCGGTTCCGACTCAGCCCAACCTGTCAAGCCCGACTGGACTGAACAGGTCAATTTATGACCTGGGTCTGACCCGACCCACTGGCCTGGCTTGATTTGAATAAAGTATTATTAATGTTGGTATTATATGTTTTTTTTTTGAATAATTGGGTCATCATAGAATAATCCAATCCAATCAGAACCGTCAATGTTAAAGATTAAAATGAAAGGAATATTCTGATTGGACTGGATATCTTCTGATTTGATCAAATCAAGGCCAGATCAAAGAAAATCCAACGATCGAAACCTTATTTTGATCAATCTGGGCTCATCCGACCTCAGATTTGCGATCCGTTTCTTTCGTTGAGATCCTTATGATGAGATCTATCATATTAATGCATTTAATGTCTAATCCAACGGTTCAATGTTGATATCATATGAAGTTATGCATATTTAGCTCATGATAAATTCATGTTTTTGCTTATTATTTAAATGATTAATGTTATTTTGAGTTATTATTGTTATATGCATGTCCTTTAATGTTTAAATTAGTATGAATCAACGGTTAGATTAGATCAATTTTTACTTATGATAGATTGATGAAAGAAAAATGTAGTTTTGATGAAACATCAACGGTCCGATTAGTATTTATTTGGACCGTTATCTCATCTTAACAATTATCAAAGGATAATTAAGATTAGATCTTCCCTTACAGTTTAGATTGAAAGTATTTGATGATCAATTAAGGGAAATTGAAGTTAAACTTAGTGTCATAGATATCAATTAAAGAATTACAAATCTTTGATTAACTTGGTAGTCACCAAAGTGACCCAGTTATGATAAAGAATACATCATTAATAATTGAATTAGAGATACTATAAAATGACACTATAAATTGCAACTTCACTAAGGGATAGATGATCGACCCAAAGGCGGTTGTCTTTCACTAGAAGTTGGGATAAAATATATTAAAGATGTATTAGTGAATTTGTCTTGATCTATGCCCAAAGGTGAGATCTTACTATTCACTTTAACATAGTATAGTTTTATCAAATAAACGAGAATAATTAAATTAACATGTCACGTTTAACCCAAAGGTTATTGTGATGATGCATAACTATTATTCTATTTTAAGTTTCCCCTTAAATTCAAAGCATTATAGTTTTGTGAGCATGATAGTTTTCTCTTCTCTTTTATTACAGCTTCATCTTCCAGATCTATATCTCTTCCCTCGTGTTTAGGGTCCATTCCCATGTTGGATGGATCAAATTACCCTGACTGGTTAGACCTGCTGTCGCTGACCATAACCTTTCTAGACTTAGACATGGCCTTAGATGAGACCATGCCTCCCACGCCCACCGACCAGAGTTCTGAATCAGATAGGGCCAAATATGATAAGTGGCAAAGATGTGATAAAATCTGCCGTAAAATCATTTTAAACTCGATTTCTAAAAGTATTAGAGGATCCATTGATCAAGATAAATCCGCGAAGGAACTCTTAGAAATTATCAAATCTCAGTTTGAAGTGACTGATAAGGCATTAGGGGCCACTTTAATTAGCAAATTAACAAACATGAAATATGATGGAACTAAGGGAGTTAGGGAGCATATCCTACTCATGTCCAACATTGCATCAAAATTAAAGGATGTGGATATGAGTATTTCAGACGGATATTTGATCCAATTCATTTTGGACTCCCTTCCCTCTGCTTTCGGCCCATTTAAGGTCACTTACAATCAAAGCTCTAATCGGTGGACATTAAATGAATTAATCGCAAGATGTGATCAAGAAGAGAGGAGGCTTAAGGCCGAGGGGCAGTCTTTGGTAAATTTTGTCTCCCACTCTAGGGGTAGAAAAGGACCTAGGAGTTTTAAGAATGCCAACACTCCTAAAGTAGATCCGAAAGGTCAGAAGCCAATGAAGAAAAAGGGAAAGAAAGGAGCCGATAAGTGCCATTTTTGTGGAAAGAAAGGACATTTCAAAAGGGACTGTCTGAAAAGGAAGAGTTGGTTTGAGAAAAGAGGTAAGCAAAGAAATTTATCTCTTGTTTGTGAAACCAATATTATTGATGTCCCAACCAATACTTGGTGGGTCGATTCTGGTGCAACCGTTCACGTATCTGGTTGTATGCATGGATTCCTTTCAACCTGGAGGCCAAGTGATGGAGAAAAGACCATCGTTATGGGGAACCGGAAGGAATCGAGAGTCGAGGCAGTTGGTACATATCGGCTAGTGCTGGACACAGGGTTCATTTTGGACTTGTCGAATACCTTCTATGTTCCAGAGATTTCCCGAAATCTGGTTTCTGTTTCAAAATTAGATACTGATGGATATGTATTTAATTTTTGTAATAGATCTTTGAAACTTTTTCATAATAAAATGATGATTGGTTGTGGTACATTATGTGGTGGTCTGTATAAATTAAAGTTAGATCCTTTATATGCACAATCAGTGACCACACACCATGAGATGAATGTTGGCATTAAAAGAGGATTAATAAAGGAGAACTCATCAATACTGTGGCATAAGAGATTAGGACATATCTCAAAGGATCAGAACTCCTACAAATAATTCATACGGACATTTGTGGAAAATTAGACATACCTTGTTTTTCAGGAGAACAATATTTCATCACCTTTATAGATGACTTCTCACGTTATGATTATCTCTATCTTATTAAAGATAAAGCTGAAGCTTTGAGTACCTTTAAGGTATTCAAGGCAGAGGTAGAAAAACAACTAGATAGAAAGATTAAAATTGTGAGATCAAATCGTGGTGGTGAATATTACGGTAGATACACTGAAATAGGCCGTAATCCAGGCCCATTTGCTAGATTCCTAGAATCCGAAGGCATTGTTGCTCAATACACGATACCTGGAACACCTCAGCAGAATGCAGTTGCTGAGAGAAGAAATAGGACTCTTTTGGATATGGTTAGGAGTATGGTTAGTAATACTTCATTACCCGAATCCTTGTGGGGTGAAGCACTAAAGATGGCCATGTATATTTTAAACAGGGTTCCTAGTAAAGCAGTCTCTAAAACTCCTTTTGAGTTATGGACTGGTAGGAAGCCTAGTTTAAACCATTTTCGAGTTTGGGGATGTCCATCTGAAGTGCGAGTTTACAACCCACAAGAAAAGAAATTAGACCCTAGAACAGTAAGCGGATATTTTTTTGGCTATCCGGAGAGGTTTAAAGGATATCGGTTTTATTGTCCTAATCATTCACTAAGAATAGTTGAGTCCCATAATGCTAAGTTTTTGGAGAATCATGACAACAGTGGGAGTAGCGAGGCTAGAAACATTATATATAAGGAGATTAGAGATGGGCCTCAATCCTCTACTCAAGATGGATTAATGATTCCACTCGATCTAGGGATATTCCCAGAACAATCTGTTGATCCAATTCCTCAAGATACACAACCAACTCCTCCAATACAACCAAACATTCCTGAAGAAAATCCGGAAGTATTGAGAAGGTCGACTCGTATGAGAAGGCCTGCTGTTTCGGATGATTATGTTGTGTATCTAGAAGAATCGGATATTGGAATTAAAGAAGATCCAAAAACTTTTAATGAAGCTGTACACAATGACAATTCTGATAAATGGTTAGATGCTATGAAAGAAGAATTAGAATCCATGGCTGTAAATGACGTTTGGGATCTCGTTGAACTACCTGAAGGGTCCAAGACCGTCGGTTGTAAATGGGTCTTTAAGACCAAAAGGGACTCTAAAGGTAAAGTTGAACGATTTAAAGGCCGACTAGTGGCTAAGGGATTCACTCAGAGAGAAGGTCTCGATTTTCACGAAACCTACTCTCTGGTATCTAGGAAAGACTCATTCAGAATTGTTATGGCACTTGTAGCTCATTATGATTTAGAGCTATATTAAATGGATGTCAAAACAGCCTTCCTAAATGGGAATCTAGATGAAGAAGTGTATATGGAACAACCGGAAGGGTTTGTTCAACAAGGTAATGATAGAAAGTTGGTTTGTAACTTAAAGAAATCAATATATAGACTAAAACAAGCTTCCAGACAATGGTACTTAAAGTTTAATCAAACAATTAAATCTTTCGGTTTCACCGAAAATCAAGTTGACCATTGTATATATCTTAAAGTCAGTGGGAGCAAGTTTATTATATTAGTCATGTATGTAGATGATATTTTATTAGCCAGCAATGACCTTAGTATGATTCGGGAAACTAAGGTATACCTTGAGAATAATTTTGACATGAAAGATATGGGTGAAGCAACCTTTGTAGTAGTAATCGAGATATTTAGAGATCGATCTCGAGGATTACTTGGGTTGTGTTAAGAAGCCTATGTCAAAAATATTCTTAAACGCTTTCGAATGGATAATAGTAAACCACAAAATGCACCTATTTCTAAGGGAGACAAGTTTAGTAAAGAACAATGCCCCATGACTGAATTAGAAAGGCTAGAAATGAATAAATTCCCCTATGCAGCAGCAGTAGGAAATCTAATGTATTTGCAGACTTGCACGAGGCCAGACATTAGCTTTGCAGTTGGGATGTTAAGCAGATATCAGAGTAATCCCGGCATGCCTCATTGGGTAGCTGTCAAAAAAATGATGCGCTATCTTAATGGAACAAGTAGGTTTATGCTCACATATCGAAGATCCAGTCAACTGGAGATGATTGGATATTCAGATTCGGACTTTGCTGGCTGTCTCGATACCAGAAAGTCAACATCAGGTTACATATTTATGTTGGCTGGCGGGGCAGTATCGTGGAGGAGCGCAAAGCAAACTTTAATCACTCCTTCCACATTTGATGCAGAGTTCGTGGCGTGCTTTGAAGCCACGGGTCACGCACTATGGATGCGTAACTATATCAGTGGACTTGAAATAATGGGTAGTATGTCTGAACCGATAAAGATCTACTGTGACAACGATGCTGCTCGACGCTTCGCGCAAAATGACAAGTGTTCTAGTAAATCGAAGTATCTAGAAGTAAAGTATCTTGTATTAAAGAAAAAGGTGCGAGATCATTTAGTGTCAATTGATGGAGCTCCGACAAAGCTCATGATTGCTAATCCATTGACAAAAGCATTGGCGCCAAAGGATTTCAAAGACCATGTATTGAATATGGGCTTGAATGAAATGCCTTGTAAATCAATGATTGTATGACTTATGTATTGATCAAATGAAAGAAATGATTTCGCAAATCTTACTTTGTTCTTATGGCACATGTGATTATTGAGAAATACAGTAAGAACATAAAAGTGTTATGACATTACAGTTCCCATTAAAGTATGAAGTCATATTAAAGATGTGATTTAGGAAGAAATACTTGTGTTGTGATTATGGAAGGAAACACATCACTTAAGATGTGTAACCGCCACAATTCACATGAGTAAACTAACTTAATCACAGATTGAAGACCTTAACGTTATAATTTCCATGGATGACCGGTGTTTTTGAATGATGCGCATCAGTTCGAGTCGGTTTTCAAATTCATTTGCAAAATGAAGTATTTGTTACTATATATATATTATAAATAAGCTATAGGGATGTATGGTGGTCATATAGACCAAGTGGGAGATTGTTAGTGACTGGAGGTGGTGGTCCACATGACCACCACCCAATTTCATAACGGCTCTGAAACGGTCTTCTCCCTTAAGGCCCTTCAATACCATTCAATCCATTTTTCGTTTTCCATTACATTACAAGCCATGTAACGTTCCAATGGTCTTCTGTGATTGGGAGGAAGGTTATAAAAGCCCCGGGACTCTCTTGTCTTGATATACAACGAGCTTGGCATTCCCATCCATGAGCCTGCATAAAGAGAAAAGCAAGAGAGTCGTTCGTTCGGTGTTTCTGCCAGTTTCTCTGATTACAGTTTCAATGGAGTCAGGTATGTCCTTAAGTTTGTAGTTCTGTTTCATTTTTAATCCTGCCGTTGTATTGTGAATCCAATCCGTTAAATTGATCCGAAATGGGCCGTTTTGGTTAACACCACATGCATAAGTTCCATCAAGACCATCAGTCAAAGAGACATGGGCCCGTCAAAGACTAAGACCCCCTAAATGAAGGCGAGTGTAGGAATGCCTGAGAACATTTCCTGTCAGTTGTGTGGCTAAATGGAGCCATGGCAGAACTACAGCCATAATTGCAGGTTTGCAATGCCACCCTGTAGCTGCGCTCTCCAGCTGCCCTAGTTAGCCACCCTGCAAGACTCCTTGAGCAGCCAAAGTTGCAGACATCCATCAGCTGATGGAGTCTATAAATGGAGACTTCCATTGCTCCAGCAGAGGCAGAGAAAGACGACCAAATCTGAGAGGCTTGGGTGTAAGTGGGTTTGGGGTTCAGAGAGAGCGAGTGATCTCCTCCTTGTAATCCATTCCTCATAGTGATATTTTTCCCGTCTTCTCCCGTGGATGTAGGCTCAAGCCGAACCACGTAAATCCCTTGTGTGCATCTTCTGTGTGTGTGATTTTTCTCTCCTATGTGCTCAAATCCATGCTCAATCACAACAAACTGGTATCGGAGCAAGGTTGGACTGTGTACCTGTGACGATTGGCGGAGATCCACGAGTTGATCGGAGGTGGGCCATCGCTGTGCACAGATTTTCTGGAACAGAAAACAGAGGATTTAAACTCTGTTATTCTGTCCCTGCTTCGGATCAGAGGCCTGGATTTGTTGAGGTCCCTGCAGATCTCAAGTGGGCCACGATCGATCTGAAGAAAGAAAAGAAAAAAAAAAGAAGATCTTGGTTACAGCAGATCATCGCTGCTGCTGCCGCTATTTGCCGGTCCATTTGTTGTTGCAGTCGCCTGGCTTCATCGCTTCCGGATCACGCAGAGGAGAGGGACTACTCTGTTTCTCTATCTCGTCTAGTTCTGTTGCAAAACGGAGAGTGAAGAAGAAGCCTCTGGAAGCAAGAAGGAAGGTGTTTAAAACACCTGCTGCACGTGACATTCTCTTTACTTAAAGTGGAGAGAAAAAGTTCTATGGTGCTCTGAAGCACCACACTATTCTGTGCTCCCTCAGGCCTAGTCTTTGGGCAAGGTCATGTTCAGGTTTAGGTCAATCCAACCCTAGTGAAGCAGCAGCCAAGCCAAGCCCAGCACCTGCATCAGCGTGACACCCGCAGTATGGTCAAACCAGTTTGACCAAATCAACGGCTAGAAATTATTTCTGCAATATCTTGATCATCCGGCATCCGATCGGAGATCCGTCTGCACCTGCGGACTCGTTTCGAGCAGATCTACGCAGTAAAGAAGATGACTGGTTGTTTGCTAGTCAATATGAAGGTTTGACCGATCGGACCGTAGAAATTTATTTCTGCGATATTGGAGCCATCTGGGATCGGATTTTAGATCCGTTTTTTCTAGCGTGCTCGTGGTGACGAGATCTACAGTGTAGTGCAGGAATTTTGCAAGAATGGATGCAAAATTTGAAATTGAGAAATTCAATGGCAGAAATGATTTCAATTTATGGCGTATCAAGATGCATGCACTGTTAGTTCAGAAGGGACTGCAAAAGGCACTGAAGGGAAAGAATGGCCTTCCCGGGACTATGTCAGATCCAGAAAAAGAAGATATGATGAAGAAAGCATATGGAGCAATTTTACTATGCTTGAGCGATGAAGTATTGCGGAAAGTTGTTCAGGTGAAAACTGTTGCTGAATTGTGGCAGAAATTAGAAAATCTGTACATGACCAAGTCATTGACAAACCGTTTGTATCTAAAGAAACGGTTGTTCACTCTGCAAATGCATGAAGGTACGTCTATCTCCAAACACCTTGATGCATTTAGTAAAATTATAATGGACCTTCAAAACATAGATGTTAAAATCAATGATGAAGATCAAGCAATCATGCTGCTCTGTTCTTTACCTCCCTTGTATGATCACTTTGTAGATACTGTCACGACCCGAGCCCAGAATTCGGGGGTTAGCGAAAAGCTAAACCGGTGACACACGTACTCCCGTGCACGTGCACCCAAACCCAGTCCAGATGCACGCACACAAGGGATCTAACACGTGCGAACTAAGCGTACGCGGAAGCTGTACATATCATAGCAAGCAACAAAGGAAAATAAAATAGCGGAAGCCAAAGCAAATACAAAACGGAAAAGACAAAGACAAATACACTGAGATAAAACCGAATACACACCAAAATCAATATACACAAAATATACAGAATACAAGTCCAAAGTCCAAAGTCCAAATACAAGCTCTCAAAAACCAAAACGCAAAATAAAAGCCACTGGTATGCATGCACGCACTTGGCAGAAGTGATCAGGCCCACTCTGCCAGACCGGAGGGTGCCTCTACACTCGCCCCTGCAGCCTCCTCGACCGCCGGGGAGCTGGGCAAGGTATCTGTGCCTGCAACACCACAGACAACACAAATGAATACAACGATCCAGCAAATATAAGTAACAGAAAAGAAACACGCATAGTATCAAAGCGAATGAAATAGGGACAGAAGATTAAATACAGAGTCCATCTTAGTATGCTAAGCAAATCGTGCATAGGAGTAAAACATGATAATGGAATCAAAACATAGAATACTGAACTAGTTGGCTACTACGTTAACCATGTTCTCTCCAAAAGAGAGCAGAGCAGAGCAGAGCAGAGGAGAACACCGCTGTCCAGGCCAAAGGTACAACGGGTCTCGGTTCCTGGGTTCCGGGGTCCCAAGACAAAGCAACACTGCAGTTAAAACAGAGATACAGAGATCTACGCCAGAGGTAACCCCGTCGGGTATCCTAGGGCTGAGGCTGAGTAGAGCCAGACTAATACCAATCAAATCAAAGCTAAAGAAAGGAGATTATCCGCTTTGGACTCACCGATGACAAGGACCGGATCTTATCCTCACGTATTAACCTCTGGGCAGAGCCACCAGGGAATACCCAAAAATCAGAGATATACAAAGCCAGAGAATATACAAAGCATAGCATAGATCAAAACATAGTACAGAGCGAAGAATAATACAGATATACAGAACGAAAGCAAAATGACTGAGGAATGCATAACATAGATTAACAGAACAGAGGGCAAAACCATAAACAATATGCAATGCATCTCAGATTAATACGGAATCAAGGTTAATTACAAGCCAAGCCTAATCTAGTTGCACCACTATCACTAACCGTGCATGATGATGTAGTTTTAAGTTATTCGATGCACCGTTGCCATCCTAGTGTTGCAATATAATCCTCAAGTGCATCGAAGTCCCTTAAACCAACACCCATGGGGAGGTGCTTAACAGTGATCAACACTCACATGAATAAGTCACAGCCTAACAGACTCTTCATGCGATCCAACGAATCCATTGGTCAGGTTTACATGGGTGGTTAACCTGTATTTGAGCCCTACAAGTCTCACCATTATCCTAAGTTATAATTCAGAATTGCCATGCCTAACGGTTTAGCCATGAGGGACCTATGGTTGAGCCGAAGACATCTTACGCACTCGTCGCAATATGCACTAAGGCTTAACTTTGGTTCCATTAAAAACACAGCTAAACTGGTCTCCTTCCATCTCTGATCTAAGGCCTTTTTCGGCTGAGCTACAGTCAGTATACGGCTTAGCCGTAGACCAACCCACGGCTTAGCCGTAGCATTCCACGGCTTAGCCGTAGCCTCACCGTAGGAGTACTGATATCAGAAAAGTTTCGACTGATCAGAGATTAAATTCACGGCTGGGATACGGTTTGGGTCACGGCTAGCTTACGGCTCAGCCGTAGGACAAATTACGGCTTAGCCGTAGCCTAGCCGTAGAACAAATTCAGATTTTCGAGTCTCTGGAAAGCGAACCGTAGAAATTTACGGCTTAGCCGTACAATACAGAATACGAGTTCGGGAAGATTACAGAAACGAAATTTTTGTACAGAAACTGAATAAAACAAGCTCAACTGATTCTCATAGCTTAGAAAATGGCTGTAAAACATTTCTATACAGAGAATGAGAATGAATCCAAGCAATCAGACAATACCCATATGTGTTATCAAAACCTGTACTTATACTTGCCTCAAATCTGACAAATCTTCTGAATCAAGCTCCAAAGCAACTAAAACCACAACAAATCAAAGCAATCACACATGCATGAGATGAAGACAAAGCAATCATAGAATGGGAGAAGCAATTGGAGAAGAAGAAGAAGGAGTTGGGAAAGAACCCACTTACCAACCCACAAAACATAAACAGAGGGGAGAGGGAGAGATTCCAACCGAACAGAGAGTAGCAACCCAACCGAGAGAGAGAGAGAGAGAAAATCGAAGTGAAGAGGAAGAAGAACGTGGAGAGGGCTTCTCCTGGAATTCTCTCTTGCATGCAACGTGGGAGAGAAAAGAGCAGAGAGAGAGACATCTGGAGCTGAGTTATATTTATAGATTTGTAGTTTTTTTTTTTTTAAAACAAGGTCCAATGGGTTTAAGCAATTTACAGATTAAGTCACACGAAGGTCCATCTTCCCCAATTGACTCCAAATGGATCTGACACAGTTACGGAAATTGTCGAGCTCAACGAAACACGCGTGCTGACACCAAGATGATGCAAAGATGATATGAGCAAAGCAAAAGCAAAATTACGAAAAAGGGCTTAGAACTAACTATCTCAGGTCAAAGGTCACTCAACTACCTATCCCAGGCCCAAAACCAAGTCCAAAAGAATAAACAAAACAAAACACACACTAATGAGCCACTAATCCGGCTCAAAGGGGATCGGAGTGTTACATCCTCCCCCACTAGGAATCATTCCGTCCTCGGAATGACTACCTACCTGCGCAAAGAGATGTGGGAACTGGCGTGCTAGCTGCTCCTCTAGCTCCCAAGTAGCCTCATCTGGACCATGATGCTCCCACAACACTTTAACCCATCTGATAGTCCTGGTACGGAGAATCTGCTCTCGTGTCCCAACGATGCGAAGCGGACGCTCAACGTAAGTCGCATTAGGCTGAATCTGAATATCATCATAGCGAATCACATGGCTCGGATCTGGCACATACTTACGGAGCATCGACACATGGAACACATCGTGAACACCGGAGAACTCAACTGGAAGTGTCAACCGATAGGCTAAATCTCCAACTCGGCTCTTGACTTCGAACGGTCCTACATATCTCGGAGCTAACTTGCCCTTCTGACCAAATCGAACTGTGCCCTTCATCGGAGAAACTTTAAGGAATACCCAATCTCCGACTTGGAATGCCAAAGGTCTCCTCCGAGTATCCGCATAGCTCTTCTGCCTGGAGCGAGCAATCTTCAGATTCTCTATCACTTTCTGCACTTTCTCTGTCGTCTCAGCAATGATCGTCGGACCATGGAAACTTCTAGTTCCAACTTCTTCCCAGCACACTGGGGTCCTGCACTTACGTCCGTAAAGTGCCTCATATGGTGCCATACCAATACTCTCGTGGAAGCTGTTGTTGTAGGCAAACTCACACAATGCCAGATGCATATCCCATTCCTTCTCAAAGTTCAGCACACTAGCTCTGAGCATATCCTCCAACGTCTGAATGGTACGCTCCGACTGTCCATCAGTCTGGGGGTGGTATGCCGTGCTAAAACTCAGCTTCGTGCCCATAGCTTCCTGAAATGCTCTCCAGAATGAAGATACAAAACGACTGTCTCGATCTGACACAATCGATACTGGGGTGCCATGCAATCTGACTATCTCGTCAACAAACTTCCTGGCCATCTCCGTGAATGTCATCCCTTTCTTGAACGGAAGGAAATGTGCTGACTTAGTCAATCTGTCCACTATGACCCAGATAGCATTATTCTTTCTACTGGTCGGCGGAAAACCGGAGACGAAATCCATCGTAATGTGCTCCCACTTCCACTGCGGAGTGTGCAATGGATGCAATGATCCTGGAGGTCGCTGATGATCAGCTTTTACCCTCGACAGGTCAAACATCGAGCTACGAACCCTGCGATCTCCCGCTTCATATTGTTCCACCAAAATCTATCCTTCAAGTTCCGGTACATCTTCGTACTCCCGGGATGCATCGCATATCGGGCATCGTGCGCATCTGTCATCAATTTCTCTTTCAACTCATCCACAGCGGGAACACACAATCTGTTCCTGAAGTACAAAACTCCATCCACCAAGCTGAAATCCGGTCGATCTGCAATCCGATCTCTGAACTTCACCAGGAGGGGGTCCTCAAACTGGCGATCCTTGATCTACTGAATCACCTCAGGCTGAAACACGACGGTAGTAGCTAATGTCACCGAGTCTCCTACCATCTGAACCTCTACAGGCTGATCATGCACAAGCATATAGAATCCTGCTAACACCTGAAGACTGTCTGTCCTCCTGCTGAGTGCATCTGCAACTACATTGCCCTTGCCTGGGTGGTACTTGATCGGAAAGTCGTAATCTTTGATGAACTCCAACCATCTTCGCTGCCTCATATTCAAGTCATGATGATCAAACAAGTACTGCAGACTGTGATGATCGGAATGGACCTCAAACTTCACACCGTACAGGTAATGTCGCCACAACTTCAATGCAAATACAATGGCTGCTAGCTCCAAGTCATGTGTGGCATAGTTCTTCTCATGTTCTTTCAACTGTCTGGATCCATAGGCAATCACCTTCTGATTCTGCATCAGTACACAGCCTAGTCCAACTCTAGAGGCATCTGAGTAAATCATGAATCCCTCACTACCATCCGGGAGAGTCAACACTGGCGCCGTAGTGAGCTTTTCTTTCAACATCTGAAAACTACGCTCACACTTCTCTGTCCACTCATACGGGACCTTCTTCCGAGTCAACTGAGTCAGCGGGGCTGAGATCTTCGAGAAATCCTGCACAAACCTGCGGTAATATCCCGCCAAGCCCAGAAAACTCCGAATCTCCGTCACTGATCTAGGACGGGGCCAATGGACTACTGCCTCAATCTTAGCTGGATCCACCATCAATCCATCTCTAGAAATCACATGTCCCAAAAATGCAACTTGCTCTAGCCAGAAATCACATTTAGCCAACTTTGCATACAACTTGTGATCTCGAAGCAGCTGCAATGCCTTCCTCAGATGGTCTGTATGTTCCTCAGCAGTCTTCGAATAGACCAATATGTCATCTATAAAAACCACAACGAACTGGTCCAAGAAGGAAGTAAACACCCTGTTCATCAACGCCATAAAAGCTGCGGGTGCGTTCGTCAAACCAAACGGCATGACAAGGAACTCGTAGTGTCCATACCGAGTCCTGAAAGCTGTCTTAGGAACATCCTCATCCTTCACCCTGAGCTGGTGATACCCTGACCTCAAGTCAATCTTAGAGAAGTAAGCTGCACCCTGAAGTTGATCGAACAACTCATCAATCCTAGGCAATGGGTATTTGTTCTTGATAGTCACTTTGTTCAACTGCCTATAATCAATGCACATCCGGAAACTGCCATCCTTCTTCTTGACAAACAATACAGGAGCTCCCCAAGGTGAAACACTTGGGCGTATGAACCCTTTGTCCAACAGATCCTGCAACTGTTTCTTTAATTCCAACAACTCTGCAGGTGCCATACGATATGGAGCTCTACTGATGGGTGCTGTACCTGGCATCAAATCAATAGCAAATTCTACCTCCCGAACTGGTGGCAACTCTGGCACATCCTCCGGAAAAACATCCGGAAACTCGCTGACTACTGGAATCTCACTGAGCTGTCGCTGATCTTTCTTCTCTGAAATGAATGCAAGAAATCCCTCACATCCCCTACGAAGCATCCTGTCTGCTTTACAAGCAGATATCACACGCCTGGGGCACTTCGTCTGGCTGCCCTCAAATCGGAATCCGCTGCCCAAATCAAAATAAATAGCCTTGCTGTAGCAATTGATACACGCATGATATCTCGCAAGCCAGTCCATACCAATGATCACATCAAAATCCAGTGTCGTGAGCAACACGAGGTCTACTGGGAGCTGATGACCAGCTATCCGCACATCACACTGAGGGTAGAAAACACTGCACTCCACCCGTTTACCAACCGGAGTGGATACTAACAACAAATATGGAAGTGGTGTGGGTCGCTGTCGAAGCTGCACAGCAAAATGGGGTGCTACGTACGAACGCGTAGACCCTGAGTCAAATAAGGCTAAAGCTTCAGCATCAGAAATTAAAATTTTACCTTCCACTACCGTGGCCTCCTCCGCGCCCTCATGCGTAGCAGCATAGGCTCGGGCTGTCTGGCGGTTCGGCTTCTGACCTGGGCGAGCTGGCTGAGATCTGCCCTGAGCTGTAGATCCTGCATGTCTCGTCTGTGGCGAGGACTGAAACTTCGGGCATTGGGCCCGCCTGTGATCCGTAGAGCCACACCCGAAACAAGCCCCACTCTTCCTCCAACATCTGTCGGTGGGGTGATCCTTCCCACAGTGACTGCAAACTATCTGAGGACTGCTCGAACTGCCCTGCTTACCCTTGAACTTCTTCTGGAACTGACTTCTACCACTGAAACCTGCTGCCCTCTTAGCCTCTGTTCGCTCCTCCTCAAAGATGGCCTCTGCATCATAGGCCCTGTCAATAGCGTCGTCCAATGTAGCCGGCCACATACAAGCAACCACGTGGCGTTTGTGCCTCGGATTCAGACCGTTGACGAAGCGAGTCACCTTCTTATGCTCTGTGTTCACCATGTCCTCTGCGAAGTGAGACAACTCTGTAAACTTGTGTACATAATCTGCAACGGACATCTGTCTCTGCTGAAGGTTGAAGAATTCCACTTCCTTGGCTCGCTGAATGTGGAGAGGCATGAACTTACGACGGAATTGCTGCTTGAAGGTCTCCCAAACTGTGGCACTGGGCATAGTCTGAAATGAAGTCTTAACACTCCTCCACCATGTCTTGGCTACACTCCGAAGCATAGAAGCTGTGAGAACCACTTTCTGCTTGTTACTGCACACGATCGTATCAAAAAGCTCTTCAGTCTGCTCCAACCATTGCTCAGCCTGCAATGCATCCTCTATCCCATGAAACTCGGTCGCCCCTCGCTTACGGAACTTGTCGAAAAGAGCATTTGGATCTGATTCCTTAGGCTGGAAAATCACCTGCTGATCTATACGAGGTGATGCAACTGCGGCAGCCTGACTCTGCCTATCTACCATGGATGCCATCTGTGCCTGTAATGATTGCATAGACTGCATCATCATCATCATCCGCTCCTCACTACTGATGTGTGGGGGTACAGATCCACTATCACCGTTATGGCCCTGTTGATTCTCATCCCGAGATCCTGATCCTGATGCCATCCTGTAAAAGGAAAAGAAACACAACACACAAATATGAAATGCCCCTGAGTTAGTCAAATCCCCAAATCAACATATGAGACTTCGAGTCAAATAGTTGATAGCGTTATCTCACCACGATCTTAGATGCCTACATGCTTATAACTAGCAAGCTCTGATACCATACAATACGTATGTCACGACCCGAGCCCAGAATTCGGGGGTTAGCGAAAAGCTAAACCGGTGACACACGTACTCCCGTGCACGTGCACCCAAACCCAGTCCAGATGCACGCACACAAGGGATCTAACACGTGCGAACTAAGCGTACGCGGAAGCTGTACATATCATAGCAAGCAACAAAGGAAAATAAAATAGCGGAAGCCAAAGCAAATACAAAACGGAAAAGACAAAGACAAATACACTGAGATAAAACCGAATACACACCAAAATCAATATACACAAAATATACAGAATACAAGTCCAAAGTCCAAAGTCCAAATACAAGCTCTCAAAAACCAAAACGCAAAATAAAAGCCACTGGTATGCATGCACGCACTTGGCAGAAGTGATCAGGCCCACTCTGCCAGACCGGAGGGTGCCTCTACACTCGCCCCTGCAGCCTCCTCGACCGCCGGGGAGCTGGGCAAGGTATCTGTGCCTGCAACACCACAGACAACACAAATGAATACAACGATCCAGCAAATATAAGTAACAGAAAAGAAACACGCATAGTATCAAAGCGAATGAAATAGGGACAGAAGATTAAATACAGAGTCCATCTTAGTATGCTAAGCAAATCGTGCATAGGAGTAAAACATGATAATGGAATCAAAACATAGAATACTGAACTAGTTGGCTACTACGTTAACCATGTTCTCTCCAAAAGAGAGCAGAGCAGAGCAGAGCAGAGGAGAACACCGCTGTCCAGGCCAAAGGTACAACGGGTCTCGGTTCCTGGGTTCCGGGGTCCCAAGACAAAGCAACACTGCAGTTAAAACAGAGATACAGAGATCTACGCCAGAGGTAACCCCGTCGGGTATCCTAGGGCTGAGGCTGAGTAGAGCCAGACTAATACCAATCAAATCAAAGCTAAAGAAAGGAGATTATCCGCTTTGGACTCACCGATGACAAGGACCGGATCTTATCCTCACGTATTAACCTCTGGGCAGAGCCACCAGGGAATACCCAAAAATCAGAGATATACAAAGCCAGAGAATATACAAAGCATAGCATAGATCAAAACATAGTACAGAGCGAAGAATAATACAGATATACAGAACGAAAGCAAAATGACTGAGGAATGCATAACATAGATTAACAGAACAGAGGGCAAAACCATAAACAATATGCAATGCATCTCAGATTAATACGGAATCAAGGTTAATTACAAGCCAAGCCTAATCTAGTTGCACCACTATCACTAACCGTGCATGATGATGTAGTTTTAAGTTATTCGATGCACCGTTGCCATCCTAGTGTTGCAATATAATCCTCAAGTGCATCGAAGTCCCTTAAACCAACACCCATGGGGAGGTGCTTAACAGTGATCAACACTCACATGAATAAGTCACAGCCTAACAGACTCTTCATGCGATCCAACGAATCCATTGGTCAGGTTTACATGGGTGGTTAACCTGTATTTGAGCCCTACAAGTCTCACCATTATCCTAAGTTATAATTCAGAATTGCCATGCCTAACGGTTTAGCCATGAGGGACCTATGGTTGAGCCGAAGACATCTTACGCACTCGTCGCAATATGCACTAAGGCTTAACTTTGGTTCCATTAAAAACACAGCTAAACTGGTCTCCTTCCATCTCTGATCTAAGGCCTTTTTCGGCTGAGCTACAGTCAGTATACGGCTTAGCCGTAGACCAACCCACGGCTTAGCCGTAGCATTCCACGGCTTAGCCGTAGCCTCACCGTAGGAGTACTGATATCAGAAAAGTTTCGACTGATCAGAGATTAAATTCACGGCTGGGATACGGTTTGGGTCACGGCTAGCTTACGGCTCAGCCGTAGGACAAATTACGGCTTAGCCGTAGCCTAGCCGTAGAACAAATTCAGATTTTCGAGTCTCTGGAAAGCGAACCGTAGAAATTTACGGCTTAGCCGTACAATACAGAATACGAGTTCGGGAAGATTACAGAAACGAAATTTTTGTACAGAAACTGAATAAAACAAGCTCAACTGATTCTCATAGCTTAGAAAATGGCTGTAAAACATTTCTATACAGAGAATGAGAATGAATCCAAGCAATCAGACAATACCCATATGTGTTATCAAAACCTGTACTTATACTTGCCTCAAATCTGACAAATCTTCTGAATCAAGCTCCAAAGCAACTAAAACCACAACAAATCAAAGCAATCACACATGCATGAGATGAAGACAAAGCAATCATAGAATGGGAGAAGCAATTGGAGAAGAAGAAGAAGGAGTTGGGAAAGAACCCACTTACCAACCCACAAAACATAAACAGAGGGGAGAGGGAGAGATTCCAACCGAACAGAGAGTAGCAACCCAACCGAGAGAGAGAGAGAGAGAAAATCGAAGTGAAGAGGAAGAAGAACGTGGAGAGGGCTTCTCCTGGAATTCTCTCTTGCATGCAACGTGGGAGAGAAAAGAGCAGAGAGAGAGACATCTGGAGCTGAGTTATATTTATAGATTTGTAGTTTTTTTTTTTTTAAAACAAGGTCCAATGGGTTTAAGCAATTTACAGATTAAGTCACACGAAGGTCCATCTTCCCCAATTGACTCCAAATGGATCTGACACAGTTACGGAAATTGTCGAGCTCAACGAAACACGCGTGCTGACACCAAGATGATGCAAAGATGATATGAGCAAAGCAAAAGCAAAATTACGAAAAAGGGCTTAGAACTAACTATCTCAGGTCAAAGGTCACTCAACTACCTATCCCAGGCCCAAAACCAAGTCCAAAAGAATAAACAAAACAAAACACACACTAATGAGCCACTAATCCGGCTCAAAGGGGATCGGAGTGTTACATCCTCCCCCACTAGGAATCATTCCGTCCTCGGAATGACTACCTACCTGCGCAAAGAGATGTGGGAACTGGCGTGCTAGCTGCTCCTCTAGCTCCCAAGTAGCCTCATCTGGACCATGATGCTCCCACAACACTTTAACCCATCTGATAGTCCTGGTACGGAGAATCTGCTCTCGTGTCCCAACGATGCGAAGCGGACGCTCAACGTAAGTCGCATTAGGCTGAATCTGAATATCATCATAGCGAATCACATGGCTCGGATCTGGCACATACTTACGGAGCATCGACACATGGAACACATCGTGAACACCGGAGAACTCAACTGGAAGTGTCAACCGATAGGCTAAATCTCCAACTCGGCTCTTGACTTCGAACGGTCCTACATATCTCGGAGCTAACTTGCCCTTCTGACCAAATCGAACTGTGCCCTTCATCGGAGAAACTTTAAGGAATACCCAATCTCCGACTTGGAATGCCAAAGGTCTCCTCCGAGTATCCGCATAGCTCTTCTGCCTGGAGCGAGCAATCTTCAGATTCTCTATCACTTTCTGCACTTTCTCTGTCGTCTCAGCAATGATCGTCGGACCATGGAAACTTCTAGTTCCAACTTCTTCCCAGCACACTGGGGTCCTGCACTTACGTCCGTAAAGTGCCTCATATGGTGCCATACCAATACTCTCGTGGAAGCTGTTGTTGTAGGCAAACTCACACAATGCCAGATGCATATCCCATTCCTTCTCAAAGTTCAGCACACTAGCTCTGAGCATATCCTCCAACGTCTGAATGGTACGCTCCGACTGTCCATCAGTCTGGGGGTGGTATGCCGTGCTAAAACTCAGCTTCGTGCCCATAGCTTCCTGAAATGCTCTCCAGAATGAAGATACAAAACGACTGTCTCGATCTGACACAATCGATACTGGGGTGCCATGCAATCTGACTATCTCGTCAACAAACTTCCTGGCCATCTCCGTGAATGTCATCCCTTTCTTGAACGGAAGGAAATGTGCTGACTTAGTCAATCTGTCCACTATGACCCAGATAGCATTATTCTTTCTACTGGTCGGCGGAAAACCGGAGACGAAATCCATCGTAATGTGCTCCCACTTCCACTGCGGAGTGTGCAATGGATGCAATGATCCTGGAGGTCGCTGATGATCAGCTTTTACCCTCGACAGGTCAAACATCGAGCTACGAACCCTGCGATCTCCCGCTTCATATTGTTCCACCAAAATCTATCCTTCAAGTTCCGGTACATCTTCGTACTCCCGGGATGCATCGCATATCGGGCATCGTGCGCATCTGTCATCAATTTCTCTTTCAACTCATCCACAGCGGGAACACACAATCTGTTCCTGAAGTACAAAACTCCATCCACCAAGCTGAAATCCGGTCGATCTGCAATCCGATCTCTGAACTTCACCAGGAGGGGGTCCTCAAACTGGCGATCCTTGATCTACTGAATCACCTCAGGCTGAAACACGACGGTAGTAGCTAATGTCACCGAGTCTCCTACCATCTGAACCTCTACAGGCTGATCATGCACAAGCATATAGAATCCTGCTAACACCTGAAGACTGTCTGTCCTCCTGCTGAGTGCATCTGCAACTACATTGCCCTTGCCTGGGTGGTACTTGATCGGAAAGTCGTAATCTTTGATGAACTCCAACCATCTTCGCTGCCTCATATTCAAGTCATGATGATCAAACAAGTACTGCAGACTGTGATGATCGGAATGGACCTCAAACTTCACACCGTACAGGTAATGTCGCCACAACTTCAATGCAAATACAATGGCTGCTAGCTCCAAGTCATGTGTGGCATAGTTCTTCTCATGTTCTTTCAACTGTCTGGATCCATAGGCAATCACCTTCTGATTCTGCATCAGTACACAGCCTAGTCCAACTCTAGAGGCATCTGAGTAAATCATGAATCCCTCACTACCATCCGGGAGAGTCAACACTGGCGCCGTAGTGAGCTTTTCTTTCAACATCTGAAAACTACGCTCACACTTCTCTGTCCACTCATACGGGACCTTCTTCCGAGTCAACTGAGTCAGCGGGGCTGAGATCTTCGAGAAATCCTGCACAAACCTGCGGTAATATCCCGCCAAGCCCAGAAAACTCCGAATCTCCGTCACTGATCTAGGACGGGGCCAATGGACTACTGCCTCAATCTTAGCTGGATCCACCATCAATCCATCTCTAGAAATCACATGTCCCAAAAATGCAACTTGCTCTAGCCAGAAATCACATTTAGCCAACTTTGCATACAACTTGTGATCTCGAAGCAGCTGCAATGCCTTCCTCAGATGGTCTGTATGTTCCTCAGCAGTCTTCGAATAGACCAATATGTCATCTATAAAAACCACAACGAACTGGTCCAAGAAGGAAGTAAACACCCTGTTCATCAACGCCATAAAAGCTGCGGGTGCGTTCGTCAAACCAAACGGCATGACAAGGAACTCGTAGTGTCCATACCGAGTCCTGAAAGCTGTCTTAGGAACATCCTCATCCTTCACCCTGAGCTGGTGATACCCTGACCTCAAGTCAATCTTAGAGAAGTAAGCTGCACCCTGAAGTTGATCGAACAACTCATCAATCCTAGGCAATGGGTATTTGTTCTTGATAGTCACTTTGTTCAACTGCCTATAATCAATGCACATCCGGAAACTGCCATCCTTCTTCTTGACAAACAATACAGGAGCTCCCCAAGGTGAAACACTTGGGCGTATGAACCCTTTGTCCAACAGATCCTGCAACTGTTTCTTTAATTCCAACAACTCTGCAGGTGCCATACGATATGGAGCTCTACTGATGGGTGCTGTACCTGGCATCAAATCAATAGCAAATTCTACCTCCCGAACTGGTGGCAACTCTGGCACATCCTCCGGAAAAACATCCGGAAACTCGCTGACTACTGGAATCTCACTGAGCTGTCGCTGATCTTTCTTCTCTGAAATGAATGCAAGAAATCCCTCACATCCCCTACGAAGCATCCTGTCTGCTTTACAAGCAGATATCACACGCCTGGGGCACTTCGTCTGGCTGCCCTCAAATCGGAATCCGCTGCCCAAATCAAAATAAATAGCCTTGCTGTAGCAATTGATACACGCATGATATCTCGCAAGCCAGTCCATACCAATGATCACATCAAAATCCAGTGTCGTGAGCAACACGAGGTCTACTGGGAGCTGATGACCAGCTATCCGCACATCACACTGAGGGTAGAAAACACTGCACTCCACCCGTTTACCAACCGGAGTGGATACTAACAACAAATATGGAAGTGGTGTGGGTCGCTGTCGAAGCTGCACAGCAAAATGGGGTGCTACGTACGAACGCGTAGACCCTGAGTCAAATAAGGCTAAAGCTTCAGCATCAGAAATTAAAATTTTACCTTCCACTACCGTGGCCTCCTCCGCGCCCTCATGCGTAGCAGCATAGGCTCGGGCTGTCTGGCGGTTCGGCTTCTGACCTGGGCGAGCTGGCTGAGATCTGCCCTGAGCTGTAGATCCTGCATGTCTCGTCTGTGGCGAGGACTGAAACTTCGGGCATTGGGCCCGCCTGTGATCCGTAGAGCCACACCCGAAACAAGCCCCACTCTTCCTCCAACATCTGTCGGTGGGGTGATCCTTCCCACAGTGACTGCAAACTATCTGAGGACTGCTCGAACTGCCCTGCTTACCCTTGAACTTCTTCTGGAACTGACTTCTACCACTGAAACCTGCTGCCCTCTTAGCCTCTGTTCGCTCCTCCTCAAAGATGGCCTCTGCATCATAGGCCCTGTCAATAGCGTCGTCCAATGTAGCCGGCCACATACAAGCAACCACGTGGCGTTTGTGCCTCGGATTCAGACCGTTGACGAAGCGAGTCACCTTCTTATGCTCTGTGTTCACCATGTCCTCTGCGAAGTGAGACAACTCTGTAAACTTGTGTACATAATCTGCAACGGACATCTGTCTCTGCTGAAGGTTGAAGAATTCCACTTCCTTGGCTCGCTGAATGTGGAGAGGCATGAACTTACGACGGAATTGCTGCTTGAAGGTCTCCCAAACTGTGGCACTGGGCATAGTCTGAAATGAAGTCTTAACACTCCTCCACCATGTCTTGGCTACACTCCGAAGCATAGAAGCTGTGAGAACCACTTTCTGCTTGTTACTGCACACGATCGTATCAAAAAGCTCTTCAGTCTGCTCCAACCATTGCTCAGCCTGCAATGCATCCTCTATCCCATGAAACTCGGTCGCCCCTCGCTTACGGAACTTGTCGAAAAGAGCATTTGGATCTGATTCCTTAGGCTGGAAAATCACCTGCTGATCTATACGAGGTGATGCAACTGCGGCAGCCTGACTCTGCCTATCTACCATGGATGCCATCTGTGCCTGTAATGATTGCATAGACTGCATCATCATCATCATCCGCTCCTCACTACTGATGTGTGGGGGTACAGATCCACTATCACCGTTATGGCCCTGTTGATTCTCATCCCGAGATCCTGATCCTGATGCCATCCTGTAAAAGGAAAAGAAACACAACACACAAATATGAAATGCCCCTGAGTTAGTCAAATCCCCAAATCAACATATGAGACTTCGAGTCAAATAGTTGATAGCGTTATCTCACCACGATCTTAGATGCCTACATGCTTATAACTAGCAAGCTCTGATACCATACAATACGTATGTCACGACCCGAGCCCAGAATTCGGGGGTTAGCGAAAAGCTAAACCGGTGACACACGTACTCCCGTGCACGTGCACCCAAACCCAGTCCAGATGCACGCACACAAGGGATCTAACACGTGCGAACTAAGCGTACGCGGAAGCTGTACATATCATAGCAAGCAACAAAGGAAAATAAAATAGCGGAAGCCAAAGCAAATACAAAACGGAAAAGACAAAGACAAATACACTGAGATAAAACCGAATACACACCAAAATCAATATACACAAAATATACAGAATACAAGTCCAAAGTCCAAAGTCCAAATACAAGCTCTCAAAAACCAAAACGCAAAATAAAAGCCACTGGTATGCATGCACGCACTTGGCAGAAGTGATCAGGCCCACTCTGCCAGACCGGAGGGTGCCTCTACACTCGCCCCTGCAGCCTCCTCGACCGCCGGGGAGCTGGGCAAGGTATCTGTGCCTGCAACACCACAGACAACACAAATGAATACAACGATCCAGCAAATATAAGTAACAGAAAAGAAACACGCATAGTATCAAAGCGAATGAAATAGGGACAGAAGATTAAATACAGAGTCCATCTTAGTATGCTAAGCAAATCGTGCATAGGAGTAAAACATGATAATGGAATCAAAACATAGAATACTGAACTAGTTGGCTACTACGTTAACCATGTTCTCTCCAAAAGAGAGCAGAGCAGAGCAGAGCAGAGGAGAACACCGCTGTCCAGGCCAAAGGTACAACGGGTCTCGGTTCCTGGGTTCCGGGGTCCCAAGACAAAGCAACACTGCAGTTAAAACAGAGATACAGAGATCTACGCCAGAGGTAACCCCGTCGGGTATCCTAGGGCTGAGGCTGAGTAGAGCCAGACTAATACCAATCAAATCAAAGCTAAAGAAAGGAGATTATCCGCTTTGGACTCACCGATGACAAGGACCGGATCTTATCCTCACGTATTAACCTCTGGGCAGAGCCACCAGGGAATACCCAAAAATCAGAGATATACAAAGCCAGAGAATATACAAAGCATAGCATAGATCAAAACATAGTACAGAGCGAAGAATAATACAGATATACAGAACGAAAGCAAAATGACTGAGGAATGCATAACATAGATTAACAGAACAGAGGGCAAAACCATAAACAATATGCAATGCATCTCAGATTAATACGGAATCAAGGTTAATTACAAGCCAAGCCTAATCTAGTTGCACCACTATCACTAACCGTGCATGATGATGTAGTTTTAAGTTATTCGATGCACCGTTGCCATCCTAGTGTTGCAATATAATCCTCAAGTGCATCGAAGTCCCTTAAACCAACACCCATGGGGAGGTGCTTAACAGTGATCAACACTCACATGAATAAGTCACAGCCTAACAGACTCTTCATGCGATCCAACGAATCCATTGGTCAGGTTTACATGGGTGGTTAACCTGTATTTGAGCCCTACAAGTCTCACCATTATCCTAAGTTATAATTCAGAATTGCCATGCCTAACGGTTTAGCCATGAGGGACCTATGGTTGAGCCGAAGACATCTTACGCACTCGTCGCAATATGCACTAAGGCTTAACTTTGGTTCCATTAAAAACACAGCTAAACTGGTCTCCTTCCATCTCTGATCTAAGGCCTTTTTCGGCTGAGCTACAGTCAGTATACGGCTTAGCCGTAGACCAACCCACGGCTTAGCCGTAGCATTCCACGGCTTAGCCGTAGCCTCACCGTAGGAGTACTGATATCAGAAAAGTTTCGACTGATCAGAGATTAAATTCACGGCTGGGATACGGTTTGGGTCACGGCTAGCTTACGGCTCAGCCGTAGGACAAATTACGGCTTAGCCGTAGCCTAGCCGTAGAACAAATTCAGATTTTCGAGTCTCTGGAAAGCGAACCGTAGAAATTTACGGCTTAGCCGTACAATACAGAATACGAGTTCGGGAAGATTACAGAAACGAAATTTTTGTACAGAAACTGAATAAAACAAGCTCAACTGATTCTCATAGCTTAGAAAATGGCTGTAAAACATTTCTATACAGAGAATGAGAATGAATCCAAGCAATCAGACAATACCCATATGTGTTATCAAAACCTGTACTTATACTTGCCTCAAATCTGACAAATCTTCTGAATCAAGCTCCAAAGCAACTAAAACCACAACAAATCAAAGCAATCACACATGCATGAGATGAAGACAAAGCAATCATAGAATGGGAGAAGCAATTGGAGAAGAAGAAGAAGGAGTTGGGAAAGAACCCACTTACCAACCCACAAAACATAAACAGAGGGGAGAGGGAGAGATTCCAACCGAACAGAGAGTAGCAACCCAACCGAGAGAGAGAGAGAGAGAAAATCGAAGTGAAGAGGAAGAAGAACGTGGAGAGGGCTTCTCCTGGAATTCTCTCTTGCATGCAACGTGGGAGAGAAAAGAGCAGAGAGAGAGACATCTGGAGCTGAGTTATATTTATAGATTTGTAGTTTTTTTTTTTTTTAAAACAAGGTCCAATGGGTTTAAGCAATTTACAGATTAAGTCACACGAAGGTCCATCTTCCCCAATTGACTCCAAATGGATCTGACACAGTTACGGAAATTGTCGAGCTCAATGAAACACGCGTGCTGACACCAAGATGATGCAAAGATGATATGAGCAAAGCAAAAGCAAAATTACGAAAAAGGGCTTAGAACTAACTATCTCAGGTCAAAGGTCACTCAACTACCTATCCCAGGCCCAAAACCAAGTCCAAAAGAATAAACAAAACAAAACACACACTAATGAGCCACTAATCCGGCTCAAAGGGGATCGGAGTGTTACAGATACCATGATGTATGGTAGGGAGACTCTATCTAGAGATGATATAGAGGCAGCCTTAAACTCTAGGGAGTTGAAAAAAAGGTTGTGTCTGAAAACCATGGTGATAGTTTGGGCGAGGGTCTGGTAGTGCGTGGAAGAACAGAGAAGAAAGGTCCGAACAGAAGAGGCCATTCTAGATCAAAATCAAGATCTAAAAAGATAAAGTGCTTCCATTGTTACAAGGAAGGGCACTTTAGAAAGAATTGTCTAGAACGCAAAGGAAAGGAGAAACTTTCTAATTCTGAAAATGTAGCTGGTGTTGCAGAAGATAATTCAGATAATGGAGATGTTCTCTCTGTCACTGTCAGTAACTCAGATGATGAGTGGATCCTTGATTCGGGTTGTTCCTATCATATGTGTCCCAATAGAGATTGGTTTACCACTTATCAATCTATAAATGGTGGTAAAGTTCTTATGGGCAATAATATGGCCTGTAAGGTTATTGGGATAGGCTCAATCTGAATTAAAATGTATGATGGTATTGTGAGAACCTTGTCCGATGTAAGGCATGTACCAGAATTGAAGAAAAACCTGATTTCCTTGGGTACTCTTGACTCCAATGGCTGTAATTACAAAGCTGGAGGTGGAGTCATGAGAATTTCCAAGGGCGTTCTTGTAGTGATAAAGGGACAGAAGCAGAATGGTCTCTATTTTCTTCAAGGTAGCATGGTCACGGGTACAACTGCTGTATCATCATCAGATTCAGATTTGGACACTGTCAAGCTGTGGCATATGTGGCTTGATCATATGAGTGAGAGGGGTCTAGAAGAGCTAAGTAAACAAGGTTTACTGTGTGGCCAGAAATTGGGAAAGCTGGACTTCTGTGAGCATTGTGTATTCGGAAAACAATGCAGAGTCAAGTTCAGTACAGCGGTTCATCGTACCAATGGTACTTTGGATTATATCCATTCTAACCTTTGGGGACCCTCTTGTGTTCCATCTCTCGGCAGTGGCAGATATATGTTAACCTTTATTGATGACTATTCTCGAAAGGTCTGGGTGTATATCTTAAAGCACAAAGATGAAGTCTTTGCACAGTTCAAGCAATGGAAGGCTATGATCGAGAAGCAAACAGGTAAACAGATCAAGCGCTTGAGAACTGACAATGGCTTGGAATTCTGTGGAGGTGCTTTTAATGAGTTCTGTAAGAATGAAGGAATTGTGAGACACCACACAGTTAAGAACACACCACAGCAAAATGGGGTTGCAGAACAAATGAACAGAACTCTGTTGGAAAGGACCCAGTGTATGCTCTCTAATGCCGGATTATCTAAGAAGTTCTGGGCGGAAGCTGTTAACACAGCTTGTTACTTGATCAACAGGTCTCCATCAACGGCTATCGAGTGTAAAACTCCTGAAGAGGTATGGTCTGGTTCTCCTGCTGATTATTCAAATTTGCGAATATTTGGTTGTCCTGCTTATGCTCATGTGAATGATGGTAAGCTTGAACCAAGGGCAAAAAGGTACATATTTCTAGGATATGCACATGGGGTGAAAGGATATAGGCTGTGGTGCTTAGATAAAAAATCACCAAAATGCATTATCAGCAGAGATGTGACCTTTGATGAGTCTGCAATGTTGAATCCAAAGAAGGAGTGTCTTGATACCGAAACAGACCACGGTGTCAGTAAACAGGTGGAGCTTGAGGTGAAAGCTTCAGAAAACTTGCAAGAAAAATTGCAAGATGTCCCAGCTCAGCAAGATGAGGAGCAAGGCTCAAATGAGAAGAGTGCAGTTCCTCAAGATTACATGCTTACTAGGGACAGAGAGAGGAGGCAGATTAAGCCACCTCAAAGATATGATGACCTTGTTGCTTACGCTCTTAATACAGCTAAAAGTATGGAGGCAGAGCCGGTTACGTATCATAAAGCCATCACCAGTAAAGAATCAGCAAAATGGACTATCGCCATGAGTGAAGAGATTGAATCTCTTCATAAGAATCATACTTGGGAGCTGGTGTAACACTCCGACCCGAGTTGATCCAGATTAGTGGGTAATTACGTACGCTTTTATCGTTAAGAGTGTTTTGGCTTTTGTTTTTATTTGGTTTTGAGTCTTGGAGAGCTTGTTTGGGTTGAGTTTGACTTGGTTTAGGCAGTTCGAGCCCTTTTTCGTAATTTTGGCTTTTGATTGACCTTGTCAGTTTTGCGTCATTTTGACGTCAGCGCGTGTATCTCGTTGAGCTTGTCGATTTTCGTAACTGTCTTGGATCCAAATGATTTCGTTTGCTCTCGTTGGACCGTCATTTGACTCAAACTGACAATTGTGTAAACTGTTTGGACTTTTATGTAATTTGGACTCATTTTAAGTATAAATATCCCAACCACTTTCTTTCTCTCTCGATCGCCTCTGTCTCTCTCTCCAGCTCGTCTCTCTCTCTTTCTGTTCAGCTCTCTTTCTCTCCTTCTCTGTTTCTATTGCTTAAGGGAGGAAGAAAGGAGCCAATTCGTGTGTGTTTCCCGGTGGACTGAGCCAAAACCACGACGTGATTCCATTTGTGAGGCAAGTATAAGCCCAAGTAGTATGAACACTGATTGATATGGATTTGATTGTTTGTTTCATGTTCCTTACTGTATGTATCAGTGTTAGACAGCCCCCTTGAGTTTATTTCACTGTTATCCTTCTGTTTTCAGTCGAATTGCTCGCTTTCTGTATGACTGTAATGATTCCAGAAAAATGACTCCGTGCACTCACGGCTACGCCGTGAAATGTGCTACGGCTAAGCCGAGACCCAGCCGTAACCCTAACCGTAGAACAGTACAGACTGTTATCTGAAAATAACTGAGAGTTGGCAAATTGCCATTCTTCTACGGCCCAGCCTGATCTAAGCCGTACATTGTCCTACGGCTAAGCCGTGGATCAGGATACGGCTGAGCCGTAGAGCAGAATACGGTTGAGCCGTAAATCCGGATGGACATTTTGGGGAGCTTCGGCTCAGCCGCAGTGTATATTACGGCTAAGCCGTAAGATGCCTCGGCTAAGCCATAAGGTCACCTACGGCTACACCGTGAGACCCTGAGAATTGAATGAAAAAGACTAGGTTTAAGCAAAAGACCGTATATGACTTCCATGTTAGAATGTAGCGAACCTGAACATGCCCAATGGAATGTCTGAATGACAGGAATGATCTCGAGGGCTGCGAATCATTCATGACTGTTATCCAGTTGTTTAGCACCTCCCCATGGGTGTTGGTTTAAGGGACTTCGGTGCACACTCCAGACACTGCAACACTAGATAATGGTGCATCGGACAACTTAAAACTACATCAACATGCACGGTTAGAAACACTGGATAATTAGTGTAGGATTGGCTTGTAAGTGACCTTGATTCGTATAAGTACTTGATTTGTACAGCATATTGATTTCGGTTATGCCCTCTTATGTGTTCTGCGCTGGACCTCTCAATTCTGTGGGAAATGCAGCAACCCCAGAGCGAAGCCCGGGCGGGACCATTCTATTATTGTGTTTTACTGTTGCTCCACTGGAGTATTTGCATTCAGTATCCGTATCAGTATCCGTATTATGTGCATTCAGTATTTGCATTCAGTATCAGTTATGTGATGCACTTCCTAATGTTTGTTCAGTGTGATATGTGAGATCTGTATGTGGTATGTGATATGACATGATTGATTGATTGAGGTGCATCATCCGATTTGATTGTGATTGGTATTGGCACTACTGAGCCTCAGCCTTAGGATACCCGACGGGGTTACCTTTGGTTTAGTTTATGTGTTTGCCTCTGCAGAGTGTTCTGTCCTGGGACTCCGGACCCCGGGAACTAGAGACCCATGCGTACCCTGGCCCGGTCGCTGGTGTTCTCATTCCGACTGCTCTCGTAAGGGAGAAAATGGCCAATGTAGTAGCCACTTTGATTGTTATCTGTTTATGATTCTTACAGCATGCTTATTCATTTGCATAATTGCTTAGTATACGAACATGAGTTCTATGGATCTTGCACTGTGACTATTACTCATGATTAGACACAATTTGTGTTATCTTCTTGTTGGCTTATATTTTGCTAAGTCGTTGTACTTATTCGTTGTCTTTGTGTGTTGCAGGCTCAGATCCCTCTCCCGATCCTGCGTCGGTCGACCTGACTTCAGGAGAGGCTCGAGAGGCCCCCTCCGGCCTAGAGGAGTGGACTTGATCCATCCTCCAGAGTACGGTTTGCATCATTTTGTTCTCCCCATTCTTTGAGTCCGAGTCTATTGAGGGGATTTTTCTGTACTTGTAATGTGGGCTTTGAGTGATACCTGTATTTTGAGTTTTGGTTGTTGTAAGCCCGCTATATTGTCATACGTTCTTGTAATTATTCTTGTCATCAGTTTAATGTTGTTTTGTGATCTCCTATGTCTCTTGGTGTGTTGCTATATGCCTTGATACGTACAGCTTCCGCGTACAGTTGTTTGCACGTGTGAATGATCCCTTGTGTGTGTATGCCTGGACCGGGTCTAGGTGTGCATGCACGGGAGTATGTGTGTCATTGGTTAGATGTCCTCTGACCCCCGGTCCCTGGGCTCGGGTTGTGACAGCTGGTAAAACCGCCGAAGGGCCAGAAGATTGTTGGTTGCAAATGGGTCTTCAAGAAAAAGGAAGGAACTCCAGGGGTGGAAGATGCTAAGTTCAAAGCACGACTGGTTGCAAAAGGCTATACTCAGAAGGTGGGTATTGACTTCAATGAAGTGTTCTCTCCTGTGGTGAAACATAGCTCCATCCGGGTGCTACTTGTTATGGTTGCTCTATTGGATTTAGAGACTGAGCAGCTTGATGTCAAGACTGCTTTTCTGCATGGTGAGTTGGAGGAACAGATTTATATGCATCAACCAGAGGGGTTTGAAATCCAAGGTAAGGAGGACCATGTTTGCTTACTAAGGAAATCTTTGTATGGACTAAAGCAGTCTCCTAGACATTGGTACAAGCGTTTCGATACCTTTATAGTAGGAAATGGCTATTCTAGGAGTGAGTATGATAATTGTATTTATCACAAGAAGCTCTCAAATGGTTCTTTTATTTATTTGCTATTATATGTTGACGACATGTTAATTGCTTCTAAGGACGTGTCTGAGATCAACAGGTTGAAGGCCCAACTCAGTGGTGAATTTGAGATGAAGGATTTGGGCGCTGCAAAGAAAATACTTGGGATGGAGATTCATAGGGACAGAAAAGCGGGCAAATTGTCTTTGTCACAAAAGGGGTATATTGAAAAGGTACTAGAACGCTTTGGCATGCAACGGTCGAAACCTGTGAATACTCCACTTGCAGCTCATTTTAAACTTTCCGCTGCCTTATCACCGCAAACTGAGGAGGAGGTGGAGCACATGTCATGTGTTCCTTATGCCAGTGCAGTTGGGAGTATCATGTATGCTATGGTCTGTACAAAGCCAGACATTTCACACGCGGTTAGTGTAGTAAGCAGATACATGGATAAACCTGGGAAGGTTCATTGGCAGGCTGTGAAATGGATACTCCGCTATCCTAAAGGTACTACAAATGTTGGGATAGTATATGATAGAAATGATAACAGTTTTAGTAGTGTTATTGGATATGTTGATTCAGATTTTGCTGGAGATTTAGACAGAAGAAGATCCTTGACTGGTTATGTCTTCACTCTTTCTAATGGTGTCATCAGCTGGAAGGCAACATTGCAATCTACCGTTGCCTTGTCTACAACTAAAGCAGAATATATGGCAGCTACAGAAGCAGTGAAGGAAGCTATTTGGCTGAGGGGTTTGGTTGGTGATATGGGATTGCAACAACAGTTAACTACTGTGTTTTGTGATAGCCAAAGTGCTATTGATCTAACAAACAATCCGATGTATCATGAAAGAACCAAACATATTGATGTCAGGGCACACTTCATTCGGGATGTAATTTCTCAAGGTGCTATTGTAGTAGAGAAGATCCCTACAGCAGAGAACCCAGCAGACATGATGACTAAGCCTGTTCCAACAACCAAGTTCAAGCATTGCTTGGACCTGATTGGCGTCAGAAGTACCTGAGTGCCCAAATGGGCATGTGAAGACGGTGAGAAGAATTTTGTGAGGTTTAGCTCCGATTTCATCAAGGTGGAGATTTGTCAGTTGTGTGGCTCAATGGAGCCATGGCAGAACTGCAGCCATAATTGCAGGTCTGCAACGCCACCCTGTAGCCGCCCTCTCCAGCTGCCTTAGTTAGCCACCCTGCAAGACTCCTTGAGCAGCCAAAGTTGCAGACATCCATCAGCTGATGGAGTCTATAAATGGAGACTTCCATTGCTCCAGCAGAGGCAAAGAAAGACGACCAAATTTGAGAGGCTTGGGTGTAAGTGGGTTTGGGGTTCAGAGAGAGCAAGTGATCTCCTCCTTGTAATCTATTCCTCATAGTGATATTTTTCCCGTCTTCTCCCGTGAATGTAGGCTCAAGCCGAACCACGTAAATCCCTTGTGTGCATCTTCTGTGTGTGTGATTTTTCTCTCCTATGTGCTCAAATCCATGCTCAATCACAACATTTCCCTTCCATAAAAAGCTCTGGACCCATTTGGCTGCAGAAAAGAAATAGTGAAACTTCTTAAAATACAAATTTAAGTTTAAGGAGGGCTAGATAGTGTTCGGGCATTTTTTAAAAGTGAAAAACCTATTTTTGCAATGATAGAAAATTATGAATATGAAAAAGCAATTAATGTTACTTTTAAAAAAGAAAAAAAGTCACCACTTAACTTATCTTTCATTGGAGGATAGAAAGTTGACAAAAACGCTCCTTTTTAAATAGAGCATTCCTAAGAATTTATCTTTCAAGTTTTTGGATAGGTTTCTCCACCTTTTCCTCCTTCTGGAGGTTGGGAGTTGTTTCCTATGCTTCCACCGCGGTATGCTCCCATTTGGTCTATGGACCTTGTCTGGCCTGCACTGAGTTTACCTGTGATGCTGTTCACCTACTTTTTTTTTTTTTTTTGACTTTTTTGCTTCAAGCAGAGACCATAACTGCCAGTTACAGCAGTGTTCAGTGTAGCATGTTGTGTGTCCTCTCAGTTTTGTTTGAGGGGGAACATTTTTTTTTTTTTTAACTTTTTTGCTTCAAGCAGAGACCATAACTGCCAGTTACACAAGTTTTCAGTGTAGCATGCTTTGTGTACTCTCAGTTATTTTGAGAGGGAGAGTTTGAGAGAGAGAGAGAGAGAGAGAGAGAGAGAGAGAGAGAGATGCTATTGGATTGTCTCAGATTCATAAACAACAAAAAGATTGTCTCAGATTCATAAACAACATAAAGGAGAGATCAATTACCGAACAATTTCAAAATTGTTAATGAGCTAAACCAGAGTAACCACTTTAAAGAGTTTGAGACCCAATTACTATGCACCATAATCAACTCGAATGTGGAGCATCATATTCAACTGCTCCAAATAATAATGAGGTTTACAATAAAAGTAAAGGGCCCGACAAAATTAGAGGAGCATCTCCCTCTTAAAGTAAAATTATTCCAAGGGAACCAAATTAATCACCCAAGAGATTTATCTAACCTCTTTAGCAAAAAACCAAGTTTGTCATCATCATCCATGCAAAATGCAATTAGCCGCCACCAGATCCATACTTCTTTCCAAACACAATCATCTGCAACTTGTCATAACCAGCAAGCACACCAGCCCCCGCAATGGCACGGAGAATATTCGCACCAGCACCCTTGAAGAGAGACTTGACACCCTCCTTCTTCAGGATCTGTGAGAATGCATCCATGGAACTCTTGTACTTAATAGCTTCACCTGAGGTCATCATCATCCTTCTACGAACTGTATCAATTGGGTAGGAAGCAAGACCTGCGCCATTGGTGATCACCCAACCGAGCGCGAAACTGGCAAAAAAACTATCCTGCAATCATCCAACAGAAGGTGCATGTCATTTAACTGTAGACGCCTCACAAGTAAGTGTGGTATATGTCGTGATAAATGCATTCTTTAGTGTGAGTGATCTCCCACGTCATGTTGTACACAAGTCCTCAAGTTAGACGAATTTTGATAATTTGTACCTAGTATAAGTGTTCTCTAAAAAATTTGTTGAGGGAAACAAAAATCAGTTTAACATAAGAACTGTGAGGAGAGTAAAACTTCAGAGATCGTAACCCGGATTTTATCTTTTTGCAATGTGTTTTGCTTGTTTCTTTGCTTCACCCCAATTCATTAAGTTTACAACAATATCCTAAAAGAGGTACGAGGAGAGTAAAACCCCAGAGATTGTAACCCAATTTTTCTCCCACAGAGAGAAATTTTCTATTTTAGGAATGTGTTTTGCTTGTTTTCTTTGTTCCATCATAATTCGTTAATTTGAGGGGTAATTCAACTAGTCTAGGACCACAGTTTGTAAATAGAGGTTGCGTATTCGAGCTATGCTACCACACTAGGGTCACAAGAAATTTTATCTAGCTCTCCTTAGGCTCAAAGGGCTTTGTCCAGACCAAAGGGTTGGGACACCCTCCGTAATAAAAAAAAAAAAAAGAAGTTTACAATATCAAATAGATATCATATGTTGAAATTTATATAGTAAGAAAATAAAATCTACTAACCTGCATCTTCCCAGTCAGAACAACTGGTTTCAGAGAGTCATACATGCCAAAGTAAAGGCCACGATAAACTATAATCCCAATACATGAAATGTTGAATCCACGGTAGAGTCCAGCAATGCCGTCTGTCTTGAGAGTTTTCCTGTAGACATCAACCATACCATTAAATTGTCTTTCTCCTCCCCCCTTCGCAGCCTTTGCATCATTTGCCAGACGGGTTCGCGCATAGTCAAGCGAGTAGACAAAGAACAGGGATGAAGCACCTGCAGCACCCCCAGATGCCAAGTTGCCAGCAAACCATTTCCAGTAACCATCTCTATCCTTCCTGAAGTTGAACATACGCTTGAAGTAATCCTTGAATGCAAAGTTCAGAGCCTGGAGCAGATTTGAAGTTTCAAGATTGTCACAATAGGGAATCATATAGAATCAACTAAATTGGGGTAATAATTTTCTTCCTGAATGTTAAGAACTTCGTTGGTAAGAACAACAATGTATTATAAGTGTATAACTTCAATTAATGAAAGGAAGTTCATAAGGAAAATATAATATATAGAAGCAATCCCAGCTGTTGGAATAGTTGATAACAAGCACTAACAAGAGACCATAATACCTGAGTGGGGAAGTAACGGATCACATTTGCAGTGTTCCCTCTCCACAATGACCCAACCCCTTCATTCTTGATAGTTCTGCTGAAACAGTCTCCAATTCCCTTGTATGGTTCAGAAAGACGGCCGGCCTTGATCATCTCATCCTGGTTTTGGATCAAAAGTTTAACGCGCTCAATAGGAGCAGCTGCAGTTTTAGAAACAGCAGCAGAGACTCCTCCCATCAGGAAATCAATGACAAAGGTGGAGAAGCCTTTCTCTTTAGGTGCTTGGATTAAAACAGGGGACGCCAGGCCCGCAATAGAGAGGACATGACTGCCTCTCCATGCCTGCATCTGCAGTCCCCCATTGCCATAATTTGCATTTGGGAAGCTCCTGCCATAGAGTGCAGGTCTGTAGAAGCCACAGTTCCGAGTTTGGAAGTCTTGGGAGGAGAAGCTGGAACTGAGATGGAGTTGACCCTCTACTTCCTGTAGGACTGTTGGATGGTGTGGAGGATCTGCCATGCCTTACAAACTGAAAATCCAACCATTATTGAACGCATTATCAGCCAAGAGTGATGGTGTAAAAAAGTTAAAAAGTGATATTTCACAAGCTTTCAACACAGTTTGTAAATTGATGACGATGATTAAATGACTGTAAGTTAGAAACATTCCAGCTAACTCTGTAACAGGTGAATGAAAGGAAAATCACCACTTTAACAACCTTGAAATACCTTAGGTTTCTTCATAATCCTACGAACTACTGGGGTAGCAAGGAGTCAGGTTGAGATGGATAAGAGTGGGCCCATTTATTTCAAAAGCCAGAGATTGAGGCCCCAGATCATCTCAAAGTTTGAATGTGCTGGGTGAGGGTCAGACTAAATTATAACATACTAAAGACAGATCTGGACTGGAGACTGGTCTAAGAGTCCAATTAAAGTCACAGATGAATGATGGATACACACTTCAAGCCTTCTTCAAAACAAGTCAAGAAATTATGAGGCCCAAGAGCAGCCCCTTGTCCAATTTTTATATCCAAGCTAAGCATTTAGAAAAAATGCGAATAGATGACGACCCTGATGCCTGAAGTACGAATTGAATTTTTTTTTGTTTTAAGAAAAACATGCCATTAGAATTAGGAATCTGGGCCCAATCAAGGCCAATGGCCTTACTAGTTGTCCAAACCCAGAAAATCCAAGAGACGACCCACGCAAGGAATGGAAGGAATAAGTCTTGGGCTTTTTAAAATCATATATCAAACCGAGGCCCAAGCCTATTTCATAATTCGGATGAACAGGTCCAGGACTGACACAAATAAGGCCCGAGTGTAGCCCATGGTAAGACCATTCTGGCCCATTCAAAGCCCTAATAAATTCAGGACGACAAGGAGGGTCAAAAAAAAAAAAAAAAAAACACATGAACAACACAGGCATGATCAACCTAGACCCATTCATATAATTAGCTAGGGGCGGACCAAGGTACAGGCACTAAGTGCAGTCGCACTAGTCAAATCGCGGTGCAGTTCCAAATCTATATAAAAATTATGGGTCCACTTCAAAAATTCAAATAAAAATCATCAGTCCACCTTGAAAATCCACATAAGGAATTTTCGGTTTGCCCCCAAAATCAAACTACTAATTATGGTTTGCACCCCTCAAGCGAAAATCTTATATCCACTAAATTAGCTGAAGAGTGATTTCAATCATTTCTTATCAAAGAACCAATAATATTATTCCTAGTAACATATTGTAGAAATATATGCTGAAAATGTACCGTGCATATAACATTAATTAATGGCAGAGATGCATATACATATAAATTAAGAACACTGGATGCATTCCATGAGGCAAGAGTCAAAACTTTTATATAAAATGCTTAGAAATCCATACCAAACAATCAGTGGAATCAACACACTGCCTCTCAAATGGGCCAAATAGTTAAAGAATTCACAGCAACTTATCGATCCGACGGTGAACATCAGATCTAAGCCGTATTTAGCCTAAATATGATCAATCTAAAGATTTATTTACTAGTGATGGTTGGAAATAGATTATACACAGAGATTTGGTGTATTTTTCATTTCCACATGCATGAGCCTACGATAGGAGAAACAATGCAAGGAAAGGAAACGAACGAACGAACAAACCTACCTTGAATGAAGAAAAGGAAGAGGGGAAGGAAGAGAGCTTAGGAAGGTCAAGAAGAAGAAGAAGAGTTAAGAGAGAGAGAGAGAGAGAAAGAGAGAGAGAGAGAGAGAGAGAGAGAGAGATATGATGTTGCGGTTAAGAGAAAGTGCAAGAACATTTCACATGGCGAAGAGAGAGGAGAGATCTAAGGAATTAGAGGGGAATGATAACATCAACGGTTGGTAGATCGTTTGGGGTTCAAACTCTCCCGTCCCATCCGGAGGTTTTTCAGCAGTTGACGGTAGGAAGGCATATATAGGGAGGGAAATTGGAAGGCATATTCAAGGAGGGAAAAGAGAATGCAATGCATGGATCCCACGTCGATGGGCCTCTCCACTAATCCCTTTGGAATTTGGATGCCCTTTGCTCTAACCTAGAGAAATCAGAATCATTCAAATCAGTCAAATAAACAACGTTGGATTAACTAAATCCTGAACATGTGATTCAACATCCTCTATTTTTCTCAGTTTTTGGGGATAGAAAGAGAAGAGGGGCACATGTTTAAAATCTAGTCATTAATCTAAATGGTTGGCGCACGTTGACTTTGAATTCTTTGCTCGCATAGAATGTAATGGGAGTAAGAGCTAATAAACAGTTTGGATTTTTTTTAAAGGTGGACCCCATCCATATGCTTAATCTAGGTGTTGTACTATATTATAATGCAGCGACTTTACATTATCATTTTGCCCTATATTAATATTTGAGCGGTTCAAAATAAACACTTTCTAGATATATGGGGTGTTTTAGATTTTACGCCACTGTTTAATTCACTTTTTGATTGGTTGTTAAAAAATATGATAATAGATATGCAATGATGAAACAATCTCACTTGGTTTGTATTCCATATTATCAAGTAGGGGCCCACCTATGATAAATATGATCCTTGCAATATTTATGCCTATTTCATTTGAACGGCCGTTATCTTTAATTTGACAATTGTACTGCTTCTTGTTCAATTTCATTAATTAAGTATACACTATTAACATATATGAATCGTATATGATTCGATTTTGCAATTTAGCTCAATTTAAATATTAATTTTGAATCAATTTTTATTTGAAGGAGAGATTTTAGGGATCTGAGAGAATTTTTCAGTTTTAACTATTTAAATAAAGAAGTCAATCTAAAAGGAGTTTTCTTTTAAAGTGTTTAAATTTTTCATGGTCTCCAATCAATCAATTCATAATTATATTTTCTCATCTAAGGGTGTTCATGGATTAAGACCCAAACCAAATGAGATAAGGGCAAGTATATATAACATAAGACCATTTTTTTTATAACGGTAACTTAGGCTCATCTCAGGTTTAATATGCTTCAGGAGGGTGGGGCTCGTACTAGCCAGTTATGGCCCAATCCCAACTTAGGGCGGGCTTGGTCTATAAGCTTACAAGTCGAGCAGGACATGGACACTCCTCAGCTCAACCCAGCCCTACTCATAAACACCACTATTATCAAATGTCATGGGTAAGCAGATTTTATGTAATGCTATATTAGATAGTCTATTATTTAAACTTTTCATCCCTTATAGCTTGCAATTCCATCATGGTTTTCAATTTTAGATGAGGTTTTATTGGATCCATACTCTTTAATCTCCCTTGAATCATGTAATTCTAATTAACGAGAGTGAGTGGAATAAGGATTCTCAAAACTATGTTTTTAATGATTTTTGCTATATGATCATGTCATATCTTTTTTCCTTTTTTTCAATTTTTCCCTTTTTATGTCTTTTTTGGTGTTTTAATGTGGTCTTTTTTATTATCATAAGTCTATTTTATTATTATTATTCAATTTTGATAGGTTTTAAAAGTTTCCGTAGTTATAGGTTTTCAAGGATTTATGTTTTTCATTTTATTTTTTAGCTTCAATTCTTTGTTTTTAGGCATTGGGTTTTCATGGGTTTATTTGTTTCTTCGAAGTTATTTTTATTAGAGTGTCTAGGGACTTTTGTTTTAATGTTGTATTTTTGTTGGATCTTTATCAATTTTGTTTTTCTTATTATGGAGTTATTCTTCTAATTTAAAAAAAATGTTTGAAGTAATTAAAATACTCAACTCATTTCAATCAAATTAAAGTACTTTCATTTTGAAATTTAAAATTTATTTTTTGTTATTATCGTAGGTTTTAATTGTCATTGCGATTTTTAACACCTTAATATGATTTAGACTAAATATTATTTAAGATTTTTATTATCTTTAATATTATACATTATATATTGTCGGTGCTGAGCGTAGGTATGTTTTGCTAGTAAATATTTACCAAAATTTGAGGACATAAAATAGATAGCCAAGATCATTTTATTTATCAATTGACCACCATTGAGGATTATTAAAGAGGTGAGAGTAAGGTTGCAAAAGGGAACTGTTAAATAGAAGATGGACTAGGAATTGGAACCAGTTTAGAACCAGTTTCCTAGTTTTAAAATCGAAACTATTAATGAAAATATGAAACTAGAACCAATTTTGTGTGTGGGGCGGGTTCGGATCCGGGTTTGTATCTATGTAAAGGATGCTTTAAGAAACAAATTAAAAAACTAAGGTAAGATGTTGGATCTTGGGCCCATAGGGCGAAACCAAGGTGGAACCAAACTCGAAACCATTTAAATCTCGGGTCTAAAAACAAGATCTAAACCCGGACCCATTTACTCATCGGGTCCTCAATAAGTACTCAAGACCAGTTATTAATGGGTCGGAACCTCCGAGTAATAAGAAAATTGGGAGCCCATTTACAACTCTAACAAGGAGCAAATGATTTAAGGTACCCATTTAGGTGGGACTTTAGTTCTCCTAGGATTTGAATTGTGGCTAGCTGAGTGGTAGAGTATTCACTTTTCATTTTCCCTTAATTCAACTTCCATTATAGGGAAAGTTATTTGATACTCATTTTTCAATATATAAGATTCTTGATTTTAACAATGTCTTTATTATCTAAAAAATTTGGTTAATAGCTAATTAATTAATTTTATGTTTTAGATTGATTTTAGGATAGATTTGGTTTGTTTTGGACCTAGAAATTATTTAGGTGAAGATTAAGGTTATTTGTAGATATCATATTTTCACGTTCTTTGGCTCGTTTGATAAAGGAAGTTATTCTGGGCAACTTTTGTTCTTCTGCTTTGATGATTTGATGTTTCAATTGATTAAAAAAATAATGCATTTTCATATTTGTAACTCATTTTGCAATTTTTACAAAATTTATCAATTTAAAGTTTCTAGAGAATCTTCTCATTCTCTTTGTTTTTATCCTTCTCTCTTGCTTGTTCTCGACAATTCTAACCTTCTCCAACACTCTCTGCCTCTTATTATGCTCCATTAGCCAAAGTCATCATTTTCACCATCTTCATATTCTTTCTCTTTTAACTTCATCAAGTTTTCTTCATTTTCTTCCTCTCTTCCTCTTTCTTGTTTTGGGTCGTAACTCTATAACTTTACTTTTTGTGTGAATTAAGAGAGAAAGATATTAACACAAGTAACCATATAATAATCATTCAACGTATTTTTCTTTTATTGAATTTCATGATATTTCATGTTAGATGCCTAAATTTTGAGCTCAAATGTGTAGTGTTAACCGAAAGTCTCTTTTGGTTATGGTATTGTTTTAATAAATCAAAATTGTACTTATAGGGGTGTATTTGATGATTTTTTATGTTCAAATTAAGTATACAATGTATAGTTATATGCTTCAGAAAAATTAGTAATTGAAATAAATAGAAATGAGTCAAGAAACATAACTAAAATGGCTTCAGTTTCAGAAATTTTGAAACTTATGGCTATTCGTAGACTCCAACGGCTAACCATAACTTTAAAATAAGCTAGTCGTAGATGTATATCAATTAGATTTTCTAGAGCCATACTCTTCAGTACAATTTATGCTATGATGACCTCATAGCTATCCTATATCATCCCACAACTAACCATAAGATTAATCGTAGAACACTTATTTTTCTGATAATTTTAAACATAATTTTCTAGCTTGAAAAGGTACCCTATGATATTCAAACAACCCTACTTTTTTGTGAAACCATAGGACGTGATGTTTATAGCCAATAATCACCTACAAAATGCCTTTAAATCATGCATAGCATTGCTAAATCAAATATGATCACTTTCATCAAATTAACTTAAGTAATGCCAATAATGGGGTTTTTGGGAAAATGTGATTGTTTTCATTAAAAACATATCCAATATCATATGTATGTTATTCTTGAATCAACATCACTCAGCTTTGGTCCTATTGTAATTGGACTTGGTAAGAGATGAACTATATTTATCTATTAGGTTAGCTGCAACATAATTCTTATATGGGAGTAATCATATACTTTAGGTACGCTGTTATCCGCAATATTGTCACACTATGAAGACCTCGTACTAGGACCCCCTGATCTATTTATATCTATGTGCTCTCTTCACAATTATAATTTTTTTTTAGTGAATTTAGCGTACGTGGATAATGCCAATCTATTAGGATTTTCTATTAAATGTGTCGTTATTTAATTCTCTTATATTCTATTTAAGCATATTCAGTCATTTATTTGTTATTTTATGATTTATTTATTTACATTTGATATGTCATATTTATTTTTATTATACCTATTACTCACTCAATTATCTAATGTAACTTTTGGCGTTATAGGAGACCACCTTTACTCCTACCCATGAGACTGAGGTGATCAAAAAGATTTATTAGGAATTGAGTAAGTGGATTTTTGATGATGTTGAATATCCATCTAGCTACGTGAGTTTACAACATGCGATAGTGTCTTGGTGGTAGATACAGTAATCTTTATAGATCTCTACTTGGGACAATTATTTTAGATGATAGTTATGGTAGATAGGGTCTTCGTGGTGGATGCATTGATCTTCATAGATCTTTATTTGGGATAGTTCTTCTATAGGATAGTTGTGCTAGAGTTTTTTATGTTGAATTATACATAAAACACATTTCTTTTATGTTATAAATTAAAGAACTCATGTACTGTAAATATTTTGAGACTTTATGTACTTTTACAATAAAAATTTTGTATATGTGACGGAAAAATACATTACATCCTCACACGTGATATCCTATGGGTATAGTGTAGGGTGAAATTTCATTACAGCTGAAATGATTTGAATCCCCACACTAAATACATCTCGAAATTGGGGGTCATTAAGTTAATTCAATTTGGAGAATTTCAAAATTTTGTAAAAAAGGAATTTATCAAATTCCAGTAAGGCCCTATTTAGCATCTCTTGTATGTTTGGAATAGATCTATAAAAAATAGATCTATTCGAAATAGATCCATTTCAAATAGACCATTTTACAAACAGACTCTTTGGTAAGAAATGAAATATATCTAAATGAATAGATCTATTTGAAAAATCTTGTTTGGGAAACATGCAAATTAGAGCTTATCATAGGGACAATTGTCGTCTTTTCTTAAAAAATATAAATTTGGGATGAAATTACAAGTGACTTCAATGTAAATTTTTCTAAATTCGGCAAGGCTCCATTTTAGGTGTCCTAAGATGATGTTATACATTAAATAAGTTGCAATAAAAAACTAGAGCTTATCATTTCCCACAAAAGGCCAAGTGCATCAAAATAACATCATCATAATGTATTTTACAAAAAGGATAATGCAAAAACATTAAGTCACTTATAACAATTGTTTTAAAAAAGAGCAACATATCCCTTTATAAAAAGAGAGCAAAAAAACCAAACAACATCATGAATGAAAAGGCATTTGTTATTGCATCTCTAACTAATGACATCTCAATTTGATCGTCAATGTTTATAGCCCTATTGACTTCAGAAGTACTATTATTATTATTATGAGTTGTCTTTAGAAGTACATCTTTATTTTTATATTGACGAAAGAGTCCATTTGCAATAGCTTTTTTTCTAATAAAATTATTCACGGTCATTGTGGCAACAACTATAATTCTTTGCATTGGATATAGATATGGAGGCATTTTTTTCAAAATTTGGAATTGAACTTTTAATACTTTGAAAAAACACTCTATTACATTCCTCAAAGATGAATAAAAGTAGATGGAATGCTCCTTTTTTTCACAAGGATGACTACCACCTAAAAAATCAGATAGCCAATAACGAACATTACGGTATGGAGCAAAAAAATCACGTATACTTGGGAACCTAACATCAACAACATAATATTCTTTTGAACAGAAACATTTCTATCATTATAGAAAATGTGATTTAAATTATAATTTACTAATCATTATGTACATGGTGGGGCATGTTAAAATTCAGTACTAGTTCATAAATGGTGTTTAGTAAGATGCGTGAATCATGTGTTGTGCTTTCTCACCCAATAAGAATACAAGTAAATAATATATCAAATGAGCAAGCTACCAAAACATTGTGCATACATTCTCCTCTTCTTCCCCAGTAAGATACTTGATTCTCGAAAGGGATTATAACATTAAAAAATGCTCCATCTATAGCCCCAACACATCACTTAAGAAAAAAAAAGCATACTTTTTAAATCATCTTGCTCAAATATAGATAAACAGATGTAATGTATAATTCATGGTAAAATCATATCTTAAAAAATGGTAAAACTGAGTGTTATCCAATATTTCCTTTGGTGTTTGGTCATAAGAAAGAGACTTTATAATATCCATTAAAAAGTAAATTATTATTATTAAAGGGGCATGAAAATGATAATGGATAGTTTCTCCTGATTATTAAAATTTATTCTACAAAATCATATTCCTTTGATTTTGCGTAATTGTCATTTTAAATATAGCCACTTGCAGATTTGCTCCTTTACACAAACATATTGATTGTCTTCAAATAACATTCTACCTCTTAATATAACACACAATTGCATGAAAACATGTTTCTCCATGTGAAACAAGTCTAGGCATTGTCTTCAGTTACCATTTAAAATGCCTTTTACGAAATACTGGCCTAAGAAAATTGAGGTCTTGCATGGCTCCTTACATATGTACATTTCTTGAATCTTTAGAAGCAATTGAGCGAAAATACATATCAATTTTCATCTTATTCGTCTCATGATAACTGCTCGCAATCACACATGAAAGGTTATTTTCAATTCAATCTACAACACAAAAGAAGAACACCATATATATGTTATTGAATTCATTCCATCATGCACATTAAAAAAATAGAGAATACTATAATGTTCGACATTCATTCCACTTCACAAAGAATAAAAAGAAAAGAGAAACCACCCTTTCCTACATTCATTCCATCTAAAAGAAAATCACAAGTTCCTACATTTCTTTCCTATAAAAACAAATATAAAAGAGTTCTTACATTTGTTCTAAAATGCCAAAAAAAGAAAACTTGAGTTGTTACATCCGTACCACAATATTTAACTGAAACATCTCAAGGCCCATCTTCCATGATCATATACAGCTAATAGAGACGGGCTTTATCACTTTCAAATGACATCCAACTATCTCTATTGACCATGTCTTTAAAAAGTTTCCTTGGCAAAATAATACAGCCTCGATTTTTCTTGTACGTCTAGTATTTGCTTTAAAATAGCAATACATTCTTGCATAGTAGTACCTTACTTAATCTCCTCTTTAAGTACAGTCACTAGACACTTAAAGTTATTATTAAATTTATGGTTCCTAACATCGTCTTGCTCCTTGAAGAAATAGGACGTTTTCTCCTAACATGTGTTATTAGCTTTTTTGTTCCATTCTCCACAAAAGTTTCTTGTTGCACATCATTTTAGGCATTGTAGATATCATACAATGACGAGTGCATGTGCATAGTCAAATCTTCTACAAAAAGAACCAGAAAAGGGTATCCCGATTTCTTCCCCACTAGCTCAGGTTCTACTCATTTCTTCTGAAAAAGACAAAAGGTCTAGTCCTAAGTATTTTTGCATTAAGGTGACTCTACATTAAATGGTACAAGTTTATTTATTATACAAAATAAAGATAGATATATAAAATATAAAATGATGTTACCTTTAGGTATTCTTTCCATTTCTTTGGCTTCATTGTAATTATATGAGTTTATTCATTATACCCTACACCGGTTTACCCACATAATGTTGTCCAGGCATTATACTGCTTTCTCATTAAATCCCATTGATTTCTTAATTGTTTTTAGTTCATATCAAATTCCAGCTCTTCCCTTAAAAGCCTGAATAATTCTAGTCCATGATTGAGATTTTAAATTTGAACCCAGTTTGCCACCTCGTAATACTTTTTAATGCAGAAGTTTAAAAAAATCTTGTTCATGTTTTTTGACCAAACAATCCTTATAGTCTGAAGCTTCTTCTTATCTTTATGAGATGGAGACCTTATTTCAGTAATCTAAACTCTCTTAAAAGTGTTTATCAATTTCAGAAAAAATATATTGTATTCACATAAATGATGAAAATTTAAACAATTAGAATACAAAATAAATAGTTGGAATGCAAAACAAACAGTTGGAGTGCCTACACATGCAAGAACATGAAATTGGTCTATTTTCACTACAAGAATTTACAGTTTTGCCTACGCCAAATAATCGCCGGTAAATGTCTACAAAACGCCGGCAAAACTCTTTTCCTACAATTTCTTGTGCGCCGGCAAGTCGCCGGGAAAAGTTCGCCAGGGAAACTTTTCCCCGGCGCTAAAATGATTGCGCCGGTAAAACTTATATATTGCCGACGAGAAAAAACAACCTTTGCCGGCGTATTTTAACACCGGTAAAAAAATAGATTTTCGAAAAAAATTACCATTTTAAAAAAAGTTTTGCCGGCGTTATCTAACGCCGGTAAAACATTTAGAAGATTTAATAATCAAATGTTTTGCCGGCGTTATCTAGCGCCGGTAAAACATTAGAAAGATCATTTTCCCAAAATTTTTAATGTAATTTAAATATTTTTGGCTGCACAAAAAACGTCGGCAATGAATATTATTTTATTTTTTTTATTTGTTTAATTTTTTGTTTCCTTTCCCTGTATATATCTGTGTAGTTCATTACAACTTTCAACCTTTGTCATATGATTAAATTATAACAGATAATTACATTATCCAAAACTAAATTTATTACACAACCAATTTTCATTTCCATTCCAAAACCATCATAAGATAAAACATAAAAATTCATTCAACTACATATTAAAATTCAAACATCCTTTCAACATTCAAAGCACTTTACCATCACAAAATTAAAACCCATGTTAACATTCTACTCCATACCAACATTCAAATATCAATGGAAGTTAACATATCCATGTGATCATTTTATTGTTACATCATTCCAACATCGATTTGCACCACTGTTTAAAAGAACTTCCTGCATCCCATTTCAATATGCAGCAGTCTATTACTCTGAATACTTGGCCTTCATGTTGGCTGCATGAACTCTTTAAGCACAAAATTTTCTTCACCTATCATTCAATCTGCATAAAAAAGAAAAAAAAAGCGATGCTATGATTTCTTTGATGATATATATGAAGAGTAAACAGAAACTAATAAATTACCAAAAATAGAAATAGTTATGAATACACCAATACAGATGTATAAACTGGTAATACACATTTAATATGAAAGAAAATTGGAATTATTCCAATTCATAAGGAAACAAATATGTTCAGTCCTACTAAAATTCATTACTTTCCCAATAAAAATTAAAACTAGAAATATTCCAATAGATTTGTTGGTCCAAGTCCCTTTTCTTGCATAGTTCAACAAGCTCACCAACATGGCTTAACTTAGAGAGCAACCTAGTGTAGTTAATTTAGGCTCGCCTACCCTATAAAGTATTATCATATAGCATTAGGACAAAATGAAAGTATATCTCACCACCCATAACAACCTTTTATGAAACAAAGAAAAATTCACTCACCATAAGTACATAATAAGAAAAGCATCTAAGCACCTTAAATTTTTGTATTTTGAAAATACTAGTAGAAAATCTTAATTTTAGAAAATCAGACGAATCTTTTCTTCCACCTAAAGTGATCTTCTTTAAGGTAAGTAAAGTCCATCTCTCTTTCTTCCTGTTTTGGGTCCTCTGCAGCCAAGTCCAACTTGGGGTCAACAGTCAGCCCATCTACTTCTCCTCCTCATGCACTTCCTTTTTGTTTCTTCCTTGCTTCTTCTCTTTTTCTCCGCTCTTATTTTCTTTCTTCCCCATGTACTTGTACCTAGCCTTTCCTTGTTTCTTTCTTTCTCTTTCTTTTTCTATCTTGTCGCTCTGCAATTCCTCCAGTTTCTGTCATGACCAAGTGGTCCTCCACCCATCTCCAAATATGACTGTTACATAATACTATGATAAAGATAAGCTTTTCTTCTAAATTATTTCTTCTAAAGTTCCACCCAGGATATCTGCTGTCTTCGAGCAAAAAAGATTGGATTGGATCAAGCTTATGACATTTATTTTCTGTACAGTTGTGATACAATTATAGCTACTTTTTACTGAGGGATTATACCTGCTTTTGTTAAGTAAGATATCGTTAGCAAGCATTTTGTTGTAATGTGGTTAAATGGAGACAAATAATACCATTAAAAGGTGCCTATGCAGTGAATTTTCATGTAGATGAGAAAAATCTGCATTAAAGGGACCCATTTCTTACCAAAGCAGAGCATTGGTTTTTCTTACTAGCAATCAACTGTCATGAGACACCTGTCTGATTGTAAATACAGGTTTCATCAGTGCAGTGTTTATTACAGTTTTCACTTGTCTGATTGTAAAAGTTGTTAAATTGAGAAATGATGTTAATACAGGTGCATGGTAATTATCTCGCTTCAAGCAAAAAGTGCACTGAAGGATATTTTCCATCCAGGCAATATGCTACAGCTGTTAATTTCTGAGATACCATTGGAAATAACTTTGTTCCATTATACCATAAGTAAAAGAAAACATTTCTGAGATAACTTTGTTAATTTCTGAGATACCACATTTCTGCTTGCAGTCTTTATCCAACAAAAGAAAACAAGATAAAGATAAAAACACATAACATCATGATTGAAAGAGGGATTGAAATGGGCCCAGCAACAAATCCAAACGATCAACTGCAAGCAAAAAAATGAAAAAAGAGTTCCCAGCAACACAGATGTGAGCCAATCAAAGATAGACATACTTGAAAGATGCAGGGATGCAGAGATAGACATACTTGATGTAGGAAAAAGTTAATGAGCCAATCAAGAGACATCAACTGCAAATCAAAGAAATTTGAGCTCTTTCAAAAGTCGTATGTCTATCTCTACATCCCTGCATCTTTAGAAATCAGTATCTGGGCATGATGGACCTATGCTCACCACAAGGGCTATGTGCATGGTTTGAGATTTCATGAGTCAAGAAATTGACTCGGTGCCAGTACTGAGTACAGATTAGTAAGAGTAAAGGACTGCAATGCAAAAAATGCCATCACTCGTTGGATTCAAACCAGCACACATAATCGTACACATTAGCACAGACTGGTACAGTGCTGGTACAAAGAACATAACACAATAACCCAATCAAAAACATATTTAGCAACTCATTCTTTCATTTTCCTCTAAGAGGAATGGACAAGTGCCAGTATGTTAACCAAAACAAATTCTTATACTCATGAATATGGATAATTGGAGCCTACAGGTATGAAGTTCAAAACCCTTTGGAAATCAGTAAAGACAAATGAAGGAGCTCCAATCTTCCTTCTATCTTGCATCTTTAGAAGCATCCAAAAGAAGTAAAAGGGGTCGGACATTGCTAGACACCCTCTCTTCAGTAAAAAACTGAAGGGACCCTTTTGGGATTGAGCCAGGGGCTCAGCAGGACATATCAGACAGATAATTTAACACCAGCAATCTTCGTATTACCAAACACAAAATTTGGATAATACAGAAACATCCTTATGACAGAGATAATACATAAAGAATCATTTTTCCACCATGGTGAGCATAAACAAAAACAAAACACCACAAAGAGCTTATAAATATGAAACTAAATGTATATGAAACATTACACCACGAAGCTTTTGTTTGAATTCACAGAGGTATGCCATGATCATGGTGGTGAAGAATTCGCAGAGGTATGCCATGAACAAGAGAACCAACATGACTGCCATGTATGGTCAAACAAAATAGGTATAGTAGGCATGAACTCAGTCTCTTCGTGCCAACCCAATCAGATACTTGATCACATAAGTCAGTCCAATAACTTGGTGGATGCAGCAACATGCAAATAAATACTATTTTGAAAGCAAATCAGCAACATGACAATAACAGATAGAGCCAATGTACATAAGACAGAGAAAGCAAATCTGTCCCAAACAACATTTTCGTTGTTTTTTGAAGCTCAAACTGCCTCAAACACCATAAGACAAACTGCCCCAAACACCAAATCATTCTATTTCACTTGCAATCAGTTCCATCCAAACACACCCAAGACAAAACTAAACAAAATACCCAATCACCAAATAGATGCAAGAGCACAAAGACCAAACCAAAAAAAAAAAAAAATGGGTCCTTTTGATTTTTGCCTACCCTGTCATTGTGTTTAGATGATGATTTCTACCGAATTGGGTCCCTGGATGTTGTACTTGGTCATTCAATTGAGCATGTTGGCGAGTTGATTAAATCGGTTGTGGCACAACCCAACGATCGAAGACTTCCACCAGATCAAAACATAAGCTAAATCTTAAAGGGGATCACTCGATTTCACTAGCCACATAACCCCGTAAAACATGCACAAAACCAAACAGAGATGAAATCAGAAAAAATGCCCTGTAACCCTACCTGTAACCAAACAAAGATGAAATTGGAATAAATGCCCTCTCCATCTCTCAGCCCAGAAAAAGAAAAAATGCACAAAACCAAACAGAGATGAAATCGGAAAAAAAATACGGTGATGGGATGAAATCGGGAAATCAGCAAAAGAAACCCTACCTGGCCCTTGTCCTTGAGATTGATGCAAGTGGAAGACGACGATGAAGACGGATAGGAAAATGACGACGATGAAGACGGCCAGGAAAATGGGTTTGATCTCTCTCACTTTCTCTCACTCTGTCTAATCTCTCTCTCTCGCTTTCTCTCTCGCTGGTGTCTCTTTCTCTCTATCTCTCTCTCTCTCACTCTCTCTCACTCTGTCTGATCTCTCTCTCTCGCTTTCTCTCTCGCTGGTGTCCCTCTCTCTGTGTCTCTCTCTCACTCACTTTCTTTCTCTGTCTCGCTCACTCTCTTTCTCACTCTCTAATTTTAATATATAGATGGTGAGGAAAATGACGACAAAGATTTATTAATTAAAATAAAATATTTAAAAAAATTTTTCCCGGCACAAATAATTCGCCGGTAAAATTTAAAAGCGCCAATCTAGGATAAAAATTGGTGGGAAAATTTTGCGGGTTAAATTTGCCGGCGATTTGGGGAGAACGCCGCCATAAATATAATATTTACCGGCGAAAAAATTAATCGCCGGTGAAAATTTAACCTTTACCGGTGAAATAATCCATTCGCCGGGAATAATTAAGCCTTTGCCGGCGAAAAAATATGGCCGGAAAAACTATAACTTTTTCCAGCGAAAAAGCTTATTTCGCCGGCCAAAACCACGCTTTCCCCGGCATTTAAATATTGTGCCGGGAAAAAACGCCGGGAAAAATGTAAATTCTTGTAGTGTTTATAACAGGCGACTTCACATTTTTCGGGTGATAGTAGTATTTCAAGATGTGCTAACCACTTCAAGATGTGTCGGTTATAGCCCAATACAATATAAGGATCAAATCCATTGTATCATGATGTGTATTAAGATATGTTTCCATTTAATTCTAACAATTGTTTCCATCAACTAAGAACCAAAATAAGTAAATTAATAAATAATAAATCAGTTATAATATTAAGGGAGGATGGTTATTAAAGAACTGAGATTCAATAATTTTTCTATTAGTTAACTATGGTTAAATAATTCTTTTCTCGTCTTCATTGGAACAGGACAAAGGAAATGATCATTGGTTGTTTGAATACAATGAACAACTAGTGTGGTATTGGCCTGGGTCCATGTTAAGAAACATGGTCACAATGACCAATATCATATCGTAGGGAAGACAAGTGACATGGATCCCTTCACTTGGAGGGCGTCACACAACCACTCAAATGGGAAGCAGTCATTTTTCTAAGGAAGGTCATGGGAAAGCATCTTTTATTGGTGAATGCGTCCATGAAAGTTGGTTTAATAAAATAGAGGAACCAACCATTTTTCCTACCAAAGCTACTAGCTCAGCATGCTATGACATAAAAGGGCAATATCATGACCATAAGAAAACCAGATGTTGGTTTGTGCTTCTCATGAGATTTTGTAAGCAACCCTTTTTCAAAAATCCAATTCCAAATACCCATTTCTAAGCCACTTCCGAATACCCATTTCCAACCCCTTTACAAATACCCATTTTCAAAATAGCCCTTGAAACAAGGGAAAGAAGGGTCAATTAAAGCAGACCTGTTTGGAGATTTTTTGGTTGTAGGTTTGAATTGGACCCATGAAAAAGAAGAAATGCTTCAATCACTATCACACACACACTCTCTCTCTCTCTCTCTCTCTCTCGTTGAATCAAACTCACCCATCTGTGTGTGGGATGTGAAATTGTTCTTTTTTCTTTCTCCTCCTTCTTCTCCCTCTCCACTTTCTTCCTCTTCCTTTGTTTCTCTCATTTTTTTTTTGTATTGTATTCATAGAAAGAAAATGAGGGAATGAAAAGAATTGAGATATTATATACTTGCTGGGCGGGTTAATCCTGACCAAACATGTTTTGATATGGGTTAGGAAGCTCTGACTTGTGTTGAACCCGTATTTTCAGTTGCGGGTCGGGTTTAACTGCTCAAAATCTGGTTGGGTTAGACCTTATTGATCATGCTTGGCATGTTTTGCCTGGAATGGTCCACGCGTGAAGAAAGGAATGAAAATGAGTTGGGTTTGGTTCCCCACTGCACCCTAACCCAAACCCGACTTAGCTACAAAGAACCTATACCCCCACCCGTGCAAGCAGTCATAGACTCAGGTATTTTCGGATCCAAGAGCATGATCCATATGGATTCAAACCTGGACTCAAAATTTCATTTCGGCCCATGAATTGGTCCAAATCTGAGCCCGAGTAAAAAATGGGTCCAAAATATGGACCCAAACCCTAGTGCCCAAATTTGCCTTTTGGGTCTGTATAATAAAAAAAATTGTAACTACACATACTGATTTTGTGTGCTCACAGTGATCCAAATCCGGCCCATGAAGGGTGGACGGATGCGATTGAATTGGACCAACCCCAGACCCGCTAACAACCCAGCCGTGTGCGGCTGCACCTGCTCATTTCCCGCTACTCTGCCTCACTCTCTTTCTTCGTCAGCTCCGTCTTCTGCACCAATTTGGCGGAAAATTAGGGTTTAAGGTCTCAAAACCCTAGCCAAATGCTCGAAATCTAGGGTTTCAAATCTCTCCCTCTCTCCATCTTCTTCTGCAAGAGCTCAAGACCCTCAACAATGGCGGAAAACGAGACCGTTCGTTTCGTATCTTCCTCCATCAAGCTCCCTCTTTTCCCAAATCCCCATCCCCTTGCCGCCTTCCCCAACCTCCCCTTCGCTCGCCAAACCCTAGCTTCCAATCTTCACAAAACTGGCGAAGCCCTCCTCAATCTCATCTCCTTCGTCTCAAAACGGCGCCTCAATCTTCTTCCCAGGCGCCCACTCCTCTGCTCCTCTTCGCTGTCGCTGGAAACCGGTTCGATCCCTGTGGAAGGGAGGGATTCTCCGCAGAGGGGGTATTTGCCCCATCGGCATGGGAGGGAGGACGAAGAGAGGGTCCTGATCAGTGAGGTCCTGATCCGGAACAAGGACGGCGAGGAGCTCGAGCGGAAGGACCTCGAGGCGGAGGCGGCCGCCGCGCTCAAGGCGTGCGTCCCGAACTCCGCGCTCACCGTGCGGGAGGTCCAGGAGGACGTGCACAGGATTATTGACAGTGGGTACTTCTGCTCCTGCATGCCCGTCGCAATCGATACCCGGGACGGGATTCGGCTGGTGTTTCAGGTATACTGTTATTGGTTTCGCTCAATTCTGCATTTGGATAATGCGTATAAAACTCGAAGAACAAGTGGTTTCCTCAACTCATTTGCTTGTGTCCATGACCCTACTTGCGGTCAATTCATCTATGCCCTTAACCCATCTTTTAGTATTAGCTCAATTGAGTTTTGTTGCAATGATCAATGTGCCAATGTCAAGGGATTGATGCTGGGTTTACTCGCTAATGATGGTGTGACTTACTTGAACCAAGTATCTGTGTGAAACATATTACCCAGACCCCAGGTTGACGAGATAAGGTTTGGACGATGATGAATAACTTGCAATGCAGTGTTCTTTGCAGACATTGAGCTCCCTATTCTACCTTAGTGGGCCCTGTGAATCTATCCGAGTGGGCCCACACATTCCTATCCATGCATTTTGTTAGAAAAAAATGGATGAAATAGGCTGTCATTTCATTCGGACTGGCTTGTATTTGTTGCATTGCTGATGTATATGTAGCCCCAACTCTGAAGCCAAATATAAAAAATAATGGGAGATGATACTGAAATGTAGGCCTCTGCTTTGAGAATGGCATTCTGAATTTGCCTTTTCTCAGGGACCGCTGTTGTGGAACGTGATTCGTAAACATTACTGAATGGTTGTCTTGAATCTTGATCTTCTAAGGAGCAGTGGAGATTCCCTTTCCTTTTAAATGAAACTCACCAGCTGATTGGATTCGTAGAGGGTTATTTCAAACATGAGGAGGAATCTTGTGATGGACAACTCGCTTTTCTTCCATGGAAGTTGGGTTTAGAAGCACCTGGCTTCTGTTCTGTTCTTTGTAATTATTTGCGTTCTTTATAAGTTAGCGGTCATTAAGAAAAATGAAAAACTTGTTCCTATACTTGGCCACAACTTTACCCTTTTAAGCTGATTTTGTTTTACATGATCATTCTTGAAAGAATTTTGAATTCTTTATGTTATATTTCATTGGAGAAATTTCTATTCCTTTAATTATTTGCTTATTTCAAGTTACCAATTTTTTGCTTGCCCTGCGCTTAATTGCTGGGTTCATCTTTTGTGTTACAAGGTAGAGCCAAATCAGGAGTTCCATGGTTTGGTGTGTGAGGGGGCAAGTGTTCTACCCTCAAAATTCTTGGAAGATGCATTTCGGGATGGATATGGTATGCTTTCTTTCAAAAAGCCTCAGCTTCTTATTAAACTGAGATAGCACATTTTGTTTACATTGTCTAATTGCTTCTTTAGCATCCCATTGTTGTTTTTTGGTATAATGGTGTTGTTGATATAAGATTTTGGTTTCAAGTTGTGCAGGAAAAGTTGTCAATATCAGACGTCTAGATGAAGTGATAAATTCCATCGATGGGTGGTATAGGGAGCGGGGCCTATTTGGTTCGGTTGGTGCTTCGTCATTAGAACAAAAATAGCGTGTGTATATGCTTATCTAGGGAGCAGAATGGTTTTCTCCTAGTTGGAGTAGTTTTATTATTTTGCTGATGAACCTGTCTTTGCCTGTTGTTATGACAGGTCACAGATGTTGAGATCTTTTCAGGTGGAATCCTCAGGTTACAAGTTTCTGAAGTTGAGGTTAATAATATTTCCATTCGTTTCCTGGATAGGAGGACGTAAGAACTCTTCTTTGAAACTGATCTTGGGATTTTGGGCTGCTAAATTTTGCCAAGTTTGGTTTTTGGTACTGACAAAGTTTGCATTTACTGGTACCTTCAGTGGTGAGCCAACTACTGGGAAGACCGGGCCAGAAACTATACTTCGACAACTCACAACCAAGAAGGGACAGGTTGTGTTATCATTCTTTTCTATACTTTCGTGAATGATATTACTTGTTCATTCAGGATTGCATCTCTATCATCTTTTTGTTTAATAATAAATTTCCAAGCTTTTATGACCCTCCCAGTCCCAACAATGCTTTATTTCAAATAATCATGGTTGCTATATAGGCCCACATTTGACTAAAGGTAGTTGAGAAATGAAGATGTTGATGCTGTCTTATTTAAGGTGGCTTGACTTGCTTTTGTGGAAAATTAAGGCTCTGTTGACTTGGATTAAGTTGATTGGCACCAAGTAGGAGGCTGACGAAATTGGATTTGGCTGCTACATACTTTATTGTAGTCTGTAACCACTGTTTTTGTTCTAAACAGGGGTTTTAGTTAGAGCGACATTGCATCCACCGTATGATGCTCCAACATGTTAATGTCTGATGTGGCTGGGGAAATCTCAGTTGGTTAAACTTTAGCAAGCATAATAACGATAGTTTTATTGTTGTTACTTCCATTATCATTTGAAGAATAACAAGGAGTTGATAAGGCAATATGAATGCATCTAAAAATTGTTGGTACAGATAATGTGGAAAAGAGGGAGATGCAGGGTGGGCAAGGTAGAGGATGAAGATGAAGTGGAAAATTGCGTTCTCACCAAACTTTAATCCAGGAGGTGTTAGAGAATTGTGCTCTCACCAAACTCCAATCTAGGAGACGTTACAAATTTCGAGGAGAGCTCGAAGAAACATGGGGAATATCCCAAAACTTTTCATTAATTGTCAATCATTAATTCCTAGCCAAAGAAACTTTACAATGCTTAAATAGATAAAAGACATAACCCTAGTACTAACTTGGACCAGCCAAACACTTTTGATGGTCAATATTGAAACACATTGCTAAAACAACTTTAAACATAAGCAAATAAAACCATGAATGAATTGGGATTAGTGGGCTGGGCCCAAAGATAGGTCGACTCACAGGGGACCATGAGTCTATCCTGCGTTAATTCTTCTTCTTCTTCTTTTTTTTTTTTTTGAAAAAACTCGACCTCGAGTTTTTGTAGAAGTTCTTCAGGGTCAAATATCAAGTGTACTAATCTTTGATGTGCTTCTTGATCTTCAACCTTTTAGCATGCCTTGGAAGTTGTAATCAATCGTTTCATCCAGGTTGAAAGGGACTGGATGCATGGCTTCTGCTCATGTTTGACTTAAACATTGATGTGTGATCTGGCTGTTAGATGCTTCAATTGTTGGCATTGAAGCAGTAGATCACAATCTTCTATTTTCAACGGGCTATCCCTGAAGATAAAATCAATGTGAGGGACCTCAATGAGTTGCTCACCATTTTCAATACTAGCCTTTTTAACCTTTTTAGTACTGGCTTGTTCAATATGTTCAGTGCTAGCCTCTCTTTAGTAGAAACAGGCTTTTTTGAATGTGGTTTTGGATTCATTTCCATTGGATTTGCAGGTTGATTGTGAGTCTTATCCAAGTCTTTACTGGTAGTTGGCATTTGCTGATCTACAATTTCCAAAATGAGACTCAGGTTCATTTTCTTTCAATTCATTTGAAGGAGAAATGTCTGAATGAGTGTCGCATGTTACTTCATCTAAATTGATTATGAAATAATTTCTTTCATGCTTTTGTTCCTCAATTTCAGCCTTAACAATCTCCATAGGTGGTTCCACAATATTGGACTTATTCTCTTGCAACTAGGCTTTCCGGAGGCGATAGCATTTTATCAGATGCTTGACATGAATCGCTTCCCAAAATGCTTCAAGTATGGTCGTGCATGTCTTCATATTTTTCCGAATGCTTGGTTTCAAACCTCCAACACAGAGAGTGACAAAATGTTCAGCACTCTTATGTAGTCCACATAAATCTTGTAGTCTGCAAAATTCATAATCGTAATCAAGAACTAATAGCTTGCCTTGTCTTAAATTTAGAAATTGATCAAAGTAGGTTTTATTATCAAGATACCATTGTCTATACTTAAATGAATATGTCACTCCAAGCACAATACGGTGAAGTTGCAATAATAACTCTTCTTTGGATTCCATATGGAAGATGTCTAAAATAATGTGTTTTTGTTCTTTTTCCTTTTTTTTTTGTAAAAAAATAAATCAATCCGACTTGTTGTGTAGATCTTTTCAAAACAAACGGACAAGATCAAATGGATCTGAAATTGGAGTCTGGATGGTTCCGATATTGCAAAAACAAGTTTCTGCCATCCGATTTGGTCAAACCCCTTGTTTGATTGGATTTGATGACATCACTGCTGATGGTTTCTGGACTTTTCTGCAAAATTGGGTTAGGTCTGCCTGAACCAAACATGACCTGGACTTAACTGGGTGGCTTCCTTTGGATCGGGTTAGATTAGAGTAGATCTGCAGGCCCAACAACCAACTTCACTCCTTTATTGTTCTTCATGACAGAAGAGATGAAAGGGGCGAAATCCCTTTTTCTTTCTCTTTGGAACCTCTGTGTTAATGAGATGAGATGGAGGGTGACAGAGCTCGGCGACGATGGAGATGGGGTTAATGTCAAGTTGGAGACATCTGGTGATCTGCGGCTGGTGGTTTGCAATGATGAGATGCAAACAGGGTGGTACCATAACTAGGTCGCTACGGCGGGGTGCAAGCGGCTGCTGTGTGCCGATGTGGTTAGCGCCTGGTAGCCGATGGAAATGGGCGATGGCGAGCTTGGTGGCTGGGCACGGCGAGTATAGGTATGTTCTTTGTCCTTGCAGTTCTTTTTCCTCGTTGCTCCTTTTTTTTTAGGTTTGATATTCCGGATTGACGGATTGGGTGCGATCGATGGGTTAAATGATGCGGAACAGAATGGTAGATGTGGGTTTTGGGGTTTTGGAGTGGAAGACAATGTATTGGGGATTGGGGTTTTAGGGTTTGTGGTACTGGGTTTTTTTGAGGGTGCATGAGGGTTTCAGTTGTGATGAGGAGTCGTCAGGGACTAGGGATTTGGGGGGCAGCATGGTGGGGGACGCTAGGATGTCTGGGATGGGTTGGGGGGTGCGATTCAGGTTGGAGATAGTTCGGGTTATGTTTTGGAGAAGGTTAGGGTTCTTGGCTAGGTGGTATGGTTGTTGGGATTGGAGATAGAGTGAGGTGTGGTTGGTGTTGTTAGATTTTCAGATTTGGTAGATCTGGGGTTTAGGTAGAGATTGGGGTGCTGTAGAGGGTCTTTGAATTAGGGTTTCAATATGGGATAGGGGTGGTTGGAGATAGAGTGAGGTGTGGTTGGTGTTGTTAGATTTTCAGATTTGGTAGATCTAGGGTCTAGGTAGAGATTGGGGTGCTATAGAGGGTCTTTGAATTAGGGTTTCAATATGGGATAGGGGTGGTTGGGTTTGAATGTTCGATTAGGTTCCTTGCTTGAGATTTTGGGCAATCTCGATTGGGGATGGGTTTTGGTTCTAGTAATGGGTTTCAGGTGATAGCAAGAACTACCGAACGGCGACGGTGATGATATGGCATTGCGATGGAGTGTCGATTATCGAATCCATGATGGATCGATTTTCGTCTCTGATACTAAATAATGCGGAATGGAGGGAGATGCGGAGCAGGCAAGGTAGATGATGAAGATGAAGGGGAAAATCGGGCTTTCACCAAACTCTAATCCAATAGGCGTAAGAGAGTTGGGCTCTCACCAAACTCCAATCCGGAAGGCATTACAGATTTCGATGAGAGCTCAAAGAAACTTGAGAGGGATCTCAAAACTTTTTATTAATAATCAATCATTAAGTCCTAGCCAAAGAGGTTTGACAATGCTTAAATAGATAAAAGACATAGCCCTAGGATTAATCTGGACCATCCAAACACTTTGATGATCAATATTAAAATACATTGCTGAAACAATTTTAAACATAAGCAAATAAAACCTTAAATGAACTCTAGCGCTGTTGCAAAAAAAAAAAAAAAAAAAAATATCCTTAAATGAACTAGGATTGGTGGGTTGGGCCCAAAGGCGGGTTGACCCACGGGGGACCATGGGTCTGTCCTGCATCAACAAACTTCGTAATTAAATGCTTTCTTATTCCTCAATTTGGTGGGTTTTTAATGGTATCTTTGTGTTTTTTGATTTGTTAACTAATTAACAACAAATTCTTTGCAACCTTTTCCAATTTGGGCTCTGTTTTTCAAGTCTATATTTTGGATTTAGACTTAAAACTGATTTAATTGGATGTTTGTGTGCTTTAGATTGTTTTAGAGATATAAAACGGGCCGTGCCGGCACATGCGGCTTTACTGTAATTCGTGCTGTTCTGGTACGACACGAATGGACTAGGGCTCTGCCCGGCACGGCGCATAGGCATAGCACAACTTGGGCCGTGCTGTGCCTAGTTTGACACAACAGGTTTTTTTGATTATTTTTGATTATTTTTTTTTGCTTCGTTTTTTTCATGTTTTTTAAATATTATAGACACAACATAGATGTAAAAAATTGGATGAGATGGTACAGAGATTTAAGTGATTCGGTCAAACTCGACCTGCATCCACTGGAGGGAAAATCCATTTGGATCTTTTCGATTTGAAGGTTTTTAAATAGGATTATCTTCAAACCTTTACAATTTTTTTAGATAATAAAGAATATAAAACAGTACAAAAAATTACATTTTATGTTTACATCAAGTAAAAGGTAAAACTATGTTTGTAGTCTGGCGATGTCATAAGTTGGATCATAATTTTCTGGTTCAGTCAATTGTTGTCTTCTCCTATCTGCCAAATACCAATCTTGTAGATAGACACAACACTCCATCATTTCGTGCGTTTAATTTGTCCTCCCATCATCAACCACACGTCCACTTGTATTAAAAGCCTGTTCTGATGCTATAGAAGACATTGGAATTGTTAGTAAATCACGAGTTATGGCAAAAAGCACAGGATATCAGCTTTCATATGCTTTCCACCAGGCTATAATAAAGTAGATGCAACATTTGGCTGCATCTCCAATATTATACCTATGTCAATATATGACGATAACTCCGTCATAACATGACTTGAGGTGGAGGACATTCTCATTTTGGAATAAAGATGATCAAAACCTACTAGCCTCTGATTTCCCCATCCTTACACCTGAGGCTCCATACTAGTCCCCAATGTGCTCATCCTTAAGCAATATGATTGAAATAATAATTGTAAACATAAAGTTATCTTGTCAATACTGTTTATATTTTTAGTTTGTAAGTTATCATTTATTTGTTGAAGAAAAATACTAGTACCCTTCAATTTAATCCTACGATTTAATATAGTAGCCAAACAAAATGTCATTGGGGCTTCACGCAAATGCTTGTTAAAATTTTTTTCCATTTTTTCACTAATAGTCCCAAGTAGTTCATTAGTTTTATACATTTTAATTTGTGCACTAATTGCAAAAAGATGATTAAGTGTTTGATTCGTAGTGGGATAATACACCCTAGAAAAAAAAATGTTGCACTATAAAAAACTTCTTAAAGATTTTTTTAATTCTTTACAAATTTCCTAATGTTCATTAGGCACCTAGTAATCTACTGCATGAGAAGTACAAAACTCATTAAGTACTACTTTTCTAGAAATAACTCTATTTAACATCTCATATATTGAATTCCATCTATGTTCAACATCAATCTTATAGGTGTCAAATTGTGCCTAATACATATAGTGGCATATAGTTGTTCTCTAAATGAGGATGAAAATATATATCTAACATAATCTTTAATTTTTTCTATTATAATCTCAATATATTTGAAACCAACCTTAACCATAAGATTTAAAATGTGACATAGATATCCGTTGTGAAAATAGAATTATCAATTAAGTTAGAAAGTGGCATCATAGTTTTCGTTATATCAATAGCTACATTATTGTTAGATGCATTATCTAAAATAACATATATAATTTTATCTAATATTTCATATTCTGGAAGTTTTTCTAAAATAAGTGTCGCTATTTTTTGTCCATTGTATGGCCATTCAAGTTTAGAAAAAGTAATTATCCGTTTGCTCATTACCCAATTTTCATCAATGTTATGGGCAGTGATAGAGAGGAAGCCATCACCACCTCTAGATTTCTATAAATCTGTTGTTATAGCTGTTGTACTGTTACTATTTTTAAAGTAATTTTTTATATTTTCTTTTTCTTCTTTCCATAACCTAATAACATCATTTCTAGCAGTGTTTTTAGAAATTTTTTAAAATTGTGGAGCAAATGCACGTTGAATGAATTCTTTAAAAAGCTCATTTTCAGCAAAAATAAAAGGCATTTCAGCAAGTACAATATAGTTTACCAGCTCTTGTCTTGTGGTAGTGGCATTATAATTAAATAATCCTAAACTACTACTACTAGTTGAAATTTGGGTCAGTTTTCGTCCCCCTTTAGTTTGTGACCGAGACCTAATATGTTTGGGTTCACATTTGTCTCCATGCCTTTTCAAGTGCCCTGTACCACTACCTGAATCGGCACTATAAATTTTGAGGCAATGTTTGCACTGGGCTTTTTCTATTTCTACACCACTTTCTGTAATATTTAATATATTATATGTGTCCCAAACTTTAGACTTTTGGACTCTTTTGGCTCCTTTACGGCGGGAATCCTGAGTTGGGGTTGAGGTTGGGGTTTGCTGTGTTTCAACTTTTTCTGATATATTATGCAAGCTCTCTTCTTCCCTTAGATTAAAAGTATAATCTTTAGGGTAGTGTCCAACCATTTTAAAATAATAATAATAATTTTGAAAATAATACTACTTAATAATTTATAGTAGGGCAATATTCAAGTGCATACATCCCTCACCAAAATGATGAGGGACACTTCTTTTTTGGAAGGTATTAATGTGCAAAAGGATAATACATTACACATCATGACACCTTTTTAACCTTGTTAGGTCTAAAAAAGGAAGTGTCCTTCACTAAAATGGTGAAGGATGTATGTACATGAATATCCCCCTTTATAGTAATAGAGAATTTTATGATAATTAGTATAAGAAAGGGGAGGAGATGAGAAATATAATAATATGTATAGATTATAGGAATATGAAATCTCAAATTGAAATAAAATAAATACCTCAAAATTTTTTAAGCTTCCTTAATCTTGTCTCTTAGTGACTTGATCTTTGGTCCTCCAAAAACTTGTTACTTGAAGTGTGAGTAGAATTTGAGAGAATTAAAGAGCGTGTGGCATGAGAGAATGAGAGGGAGATGGTATTTATAGAAAATTGTAAGGTCAAAATGAACTCAAATGCCTACAAACTAGCCATTAGGTTGTTGGGGGATGGTAAAACGGTCCAAATACCCAAACTATCTGATTTTTGGCTGTTGGAGGGGTTTTTTAAAATAAAGCCATTGAGTCATGCTGTGCCACGGGCCGTGCTGACCACTACGGTCTGGCACGGCACGGCACGGCGCGCCTGGCACCGTCGGCTCAGACCTGGGCTGTGCCTGTCGTCGTCCCGTGCTGTTGACCGTGCCAGGCCTTGTTGACTCTCATGCCGGGCCATGCTAGCCTGGCATTTTCCATCTGTTGACTGTTTTGAAAAACTTTGTGTATGTCTGATTGAATTAGCTATAGGACCTTTTTTATCATTTTCAAAGAAGTAAGAATAGGTAATTTTTTCTAACAAACATCAATGGCAAAATCAATCAGACTTCAGACCTTTTTGTGTGTGTGCATGCGGTTTTTTTTATTTTTGTGGCGGGGCTGTTTTTGGTGAGAGGGGGGGGGGGGGGGGGGGTGGTTTGCATGTTTTCCCATATAACATTTACTGTATGATAAGTTTGCATGTACTACTTTTTGTGCATGACAATTTTTAGAGACTTTTACTTTATGACTACTTCGCCTGTATAACTTTTTCTATATGACATTTTTTTTTCTCCAATTAAATCGAACATGCTAAACAGTCTTTTTGTAGAAGGGCCTAATTGGTACAGCTCTATTTTAAACAGATTTATTTAGATCAGCTCCATTTCAGACACATCATACTTGCCAAACAGGCCCTATTCTCTGTTCTATTTTTATGTTCGTCTAATTGTACTTCAATGGACCTTAAAAATGTCACATTACATTTAAACTTTAAATGAGTGAATGCAGCTTCATTTTGTTAGAAATCTTTTGCATCATTTTGCATTAATGCATCTTTTTCGCAAACTAACAGTTTTTACTTCTGCAAATGTAGGTTTACAGTTTTCTTCAAGGAAAAAGAGACGTCGATACGATATTAACAATGGGAATCATGGAAGATGTTAGCATTATCCCCCAGCCAGTGGGAGGTGAGCTGGAAACTTCTTTTTGAACGGGAACAAAATTAATTATTTGTTTTAGTTATTGCACTTTGAGGTCATTGTTTCTTTTTTAATTTCTTAAAATATTTCTAGCTTTTCTTTTTTATCTTTTTTTTCTAGAGCTATGGCAGGTATACTTTTTTTTTCTTTATAATAAAAGCTATCCTTAAAAAAAAAGGAGCTAACCTGCTTCATGAAAATTCTTGATTAATCATGAAATTCTCAAAACTTGCTTTTCCAACATCCTTGATTAATCAGGGAATTCTCCAACATCTTTATTCAAGGTTGGTTTGTCAGCCACCTATAAATTGCTGTTTTAATGTTGGAGAACTTGGGCATTAATGTATGAATGATGAATTGATGATCCTTCTCATTTGTGTCTCATTGAACTTGGACTCATTATCCAACTGAGATTATTCATTGTGATGTTTCTTCACAACAAATTGGTACTATCATGGGTTTGAATTGAACAGCCATATGGAAAAATCTCAGTTGGAATTTTGGACTGCTGCGGGCGGAACATGCTTTGAATTTTTTTCCCAAAAAAAAAAAAAAAAAAAAAACGCCGGGGCCTTATTGTGATTTCATATATAACTGAATAAAAATAAATCCTTCTTCCTCACCATTTTTCACTAGAAAGAGAATCCTAAAACCCTTGTCATGGCCCTCTCTGCTATCTCTTATCCGTGTTTTAAAATATTGGCCTGAACCACAATGATATTTTACTGGGATACTGGTATTGGTATCGTAGCAGTTTGTAGTGCAAAAATATCTGTCGTTACGGCCGAAATATCGGTTGTCATAGCCGATACGACTGAAACTCTCAAAAAAAAAAAAAAGAAAAAAGAAAGAGAGGAAGAAGAGTGGATCTAAAGGGAGAAAAAAGCGAGAGGGGGTACCTGGAATCTAGAGCTCCATCGCCAAATGCTGCCTGGTGCTGCTATTGCAACCACCCTTGGTCTTGCTGCAACACCTCTAGCTGCTTGCCCCCTTCTTCTTTTTTTTTCTCCTTATTTTATTTCCTATTCTTATTCTTTTCTTCTTCCCTCTCCTTCTCCCCCGCTTCAGTCTTCTCATTTTTCCCCTTCCCCCACCGTCTCTCTCTCTCTCTCTAGTAAGTGGAAACGACATGGTAGACACCCATTTAGGGTTTTGACTATATAAATTGTGGTGTGAGTCTTCCACCATATAAGATGTGGGCTCCAGTGTGGCCCACTTTTTCATAAGTGAATTACTGCACTATCTTATATACATTTGGGGCAATTTTTTTTCTAAATGGGTGAGAGGAACACAATTTGCTAGGGCCACAATTTATATCATCTGGAAATGGGGCCAATAGTTCTCTACAAAACTATTTTATTGGATAAAATTCAGATAAAAGAAAAATTTTAGAAAACACCACATCATGGTGGTAATTTTTGTTGAACACTTTGGATTTAAATAGTGCTTCACAAAACTATTCAAAATATATGCCTCTTGTTAAATGGGTCCTCAACAAATTTTAGTCAAATTAGAGTTGGGTACAATCTAATCAATCACTTAAAAAAATTTTAATAAAATTTTAAGAAAAGCTTAGATTTGTATAGCGTTCAATCCAACAGTTGGCCAATGTTTATTGGAATCAAATTGGAAATTATTTTAAGTGGTTTGTATTTTATACATAAACTACATTAATAGATTTATAAATTATATGGATGAGACCAAATATTATAGGCTAAATTTAACATAATTAGTTTTTTAAAAATCAAACAGCAATACGGGATACTATAACTTAAGAGGACTGATTTTTACTTAATAGTTATTACTAATGGAAGAAAAAACATTGTTTTCGAACATTTTACAATATTCTAGATTTTTTTATTATTTTCTTAATTTTTTGGGGGTAAAAAAATAAATTCATGATGCGATGATTGCGATAGGCCGCGAACTATGACCGATAGCACGAAGGTATTGGTGTTTGGGGTTGGCCGATGCTGTGACAGATACCACAAATTTAAAACATGCTCTCATCGGAGTGTTATTGTTGGAGCTAGAGCCCTCTCATCATCGAAAATTCTCATCTCTGGAGCCCTCACATATTGCAGTTGTTGGGGACAGTTCTTCCTCCTCTCCTGCTTCTGGTTTTTCTTTTCTCTTCCTTCTCTTCTTCTTTTCTTCTTCTTCTCTCTCTCTTTTTTAATTGTTCTGTTTTCCAATCTCTTTCCTCTGTTTTTTTTTTCTCTTCTTCTTCCTCCTACACCTCTTCCTCCTCATTGTGCATTTTCTTATTGTTCTTTGTCCTTTTTTCTTCCCCCTCACCCCCACCCATCCCTTTTGTTTTCTTCCTTTCTGTTTCTTTCTCCTTTCTCTTCTCATCCCTTTTTACATTTTTTTTTTCTGTTTTATTATTATTTTTTTGGTGTTCTCCATTTCTCCTCTTGTGCAACTCAGACCTGTATCATCACAAGAATTGCTCATATTTGAAATCCACTTAGACACTGTCACTGTATGTTCTTCCCACTGCATTACCGCAAGAATTGTTTTGTAATAATGGTTTGTAAAGAGTAATATAATTTAATATTTTGTTTGCCATTATCACTGTTCCGAAAATCAAAATTGTATCACAAATCGTTCAAGGAGTTGGATCGAATCGTTTCATGAATTATATCATAAATTGTTAAAACTTTTCTTAGAAATGAAAACAAGGTAAGAAAATTCGTTATTTATAATCCATCTATTTTTCATCAATAGCAGAAACAACAAAATGAGAAAAAAAATAAAAAAATAAGTAAGAAAATTAGTTATTCATAATCCATCCATTTTTCATCTATAGTAGAAACAACAAAGTGACAAATACGATTGATACAAGCATATGGAAAACATGATTGACATACATCAATATATAATGAATTGGTATATGTTTGGATGTTAAATGTGATGAAGATATCAATGTTACTAAAAGAAAACCAGTTGCAAATTTTCTTTTATTTTTCTTTAAATAAAGATAAAAAATAAAATCCAAATCATCCACATTAATCTTGAAGTTGAAGAAAAAATTGATAAAAATAGCGCAAGACCATCTAAGTACTGTCAAATGATCAAGTCACATGTCTGTTTCTTTTTTGTATTTAAATCCTGCTAGAAAATTCTTAAGAGGTTTCTTTAATTACTGGATAACCTCTTTAAATAAAAAATACTAACAAAAAGGTAAATTGCTCATTGGATATTACCGATGTGAAAATGCTTAAGCCTCTCTTCTTTCTGTCAGTATTAATATTAGCCATATAGTCGTGGCTATTCTCACCTAGATAAAATGCTTGAATCGTAATATTTGATAAAACAAGTATTGAAGTGTAAGATTCATGCTTGAATCCTAAGATTCACTTGTAAATGGGATGTACAAATCCTTTTCCTTAGGACTTGATAGGAATCTTAGGATTCTAACTCTTGGGTCGTGTGTTTTTGGGGGGGGGGGGGGGGGGGGGGGGGGGGAGAACAGCTACACCTTTATCATCACAAGCTGCAATAAGTAGTACTGCACCTCCTCGATCTGATGATGTGGCATGGGCATATGGTTTTGTACGTCTTACAGATAAGAAACATGTTGTCTGTGCTTATTATTGTGAGAAGTGTGTTTGAAGTTTATCAATTTTAAGCTGTATTGTGGTAAGGAATGTTTTCAAATTTATGACTATGTTATATTATTGTTATAAGAGAATGAATGAAATGCATATAATTTATTTTGAGATATATTTAAAATTTTAATATTTTTATACACATATATATTTTGGAAATGGAATTCTGAATTGTTCCATTGAAATTTTGATTCAGCCGAAACATTTTAGTTGGAAACAAAACTGACGACTATGCTTTGAACGCATACTGCAATATTGATTTGGTGCATTACTTGAGTATACAAGTTGATTTAAGCATTGTTTGCTCTTGAAAATGATCTACCAATGAGTCTCAAGTCCTTACTGAATTTTTGACTTCTTGAATGTGCTACAACATCTTATTTTGGACTGATGTTTCGATGATAAGCATCACCTTTCCAGTTTAAATATTCCATCTTTCAAAGTCTGCATAATAGATAGAATATTTTGAGTGGGGATGTCAATGGACCTATGCTTCCCTGTCATCCAGAGGTTCTGACCTGAAATACCCTATTATGGTCTTCTTTTGGACCCAATTGATAATCAGGTCAGGCTTCGGGTCTAAAAGTGTCCATACCTGAATATCCCATTACCTGAGTTATATGTTTAAAATATTATCATACTTTTGGCTTTTATACTGGAAGTTCGATTGTCCAACTCCAAGTCTCAACGCACACTCACTACATTTCAAATATATTTATTTCATTTTGATCTGTTTGGAGTTGGGTCCATCAGAGTTGTGCCAGGGTCCGGCTGTATACACTTATCTGGTCTGTTTCTGTATTTGGGTCCACTTGGATTGGTCCCAAACCTGACCTGTTTACATCCATGGCGGATTTGCTTTCACATCATCTTTTCTTCAAAGAGGTTCTAGCCTTGGAGGAAAGATTCTATGCAAGACTTCTAGTAATTAGGATTATTGTTGTTTAGCTTTTTGATCTGGCTAACAAATTGTCAAGATTGACCATTTCTGTTTAAGTGTCCCATTATCGTCATTCCTAATCGATCACTTACAGTGTCCCACTCCCACTCCCACTACAATCATGCTGATGCTTGGTCCAGATGGTGTACTATAACATAGATCGTGCAATGGTAAACATCCACCCCCACATGATGCTAATGGCTCGTGCCAAAGACCATATAACTGGGCTACAATTTTCTCTAACTGATGCACATACCGTTCATTATGGAATGGATTAGACTTGAGCATATTGTTGAACCATGCTTAGTGTTGTATGCTCATGTCTCGTGGTGCTCACATGAGGCGACAAGACCTACAGTGGCTTGGATGGAGGATTGACAGTCACATGTACATCATGACTGTTCAGTGGTGGAACACGCATACGATCATATGGACAAAAGCATCGATATTAATCAGCAGAGATCTTCAAGGGCGCAGAAGAATCTAGAAGACTTGACTGTTGTCTTGAATTGCATAAAAGCTATATAGTTATTCTTTTAAGTAGTGGATTTGGGTAGAGAATTCTAGTATAGTGTGGATAGGGTCCCCCTTGGATCAGCGCCATGTGGATTACCTTTGTTATTGATTGTATAAGGTAGATCTACAATAGGTTCATCCTCATACTTTCGTAACAAGCACCATTTAGGCAACTTTTGTGGGGCAATAGAGGCTCTCATTTCTCCTAATATTTTCTCTAGTTGGGTGTGTGACTGTGCATAGTCTTGAGGTGTAAGTTCCCAGTTCAAAGGTTGGACCACCATTGGGGATGGTTGACTCCCTAGCACATGGGGTGTAAAAGAGTTGCACAAGCTAGAATCGAGGGAATTTACTGGGTTCGTGACTGACATTAGGCTCTGATGCCACACGTTACTAAGGATTAAAATAGCAGTTACCTAAGAAGCACGGACACGGACACGGGACACAGATACGACACGACACGGACACGCCGACACGGCATTTCTCAAAAAGGTAGGACACGGACATGTTGGGGGACACGTTAATAATATATAGCAATATATATATATAATCATCTACTAAAAAAATATCATTTTAATTTTTTTAATCAATTTAGTAATCAAAAAATAAAAATTCAAGTACCAACTAACAAGCATATCAAATTATCAAATATCAATACAACATTAAAACATAATTCATAATCATTAAACATGAAATATCTATAGTTCCATAAAATCCATATAAAGAAAAGGGCGGATCATCTCTTTCCCTTCCCTTTTAAAAAAAAAAAAAGAGCAAAAAACAAGCCAATCTTGAAGCCTATTCTTTAATGAAATATTTATTTGTCTTTTGCTTGTGATATAATTAATATTTACAATCCTATAGTTTTCCATGGTACAAAATTGTCATTTATCAAGTTTACAAGTTTTAATAACCACATGTTAACAAAGTATCTAAGAGATATCAGCCACATGTATATTTTTTAGTCATAGACACGAGCTAGAAATTGTGGGACACGTTGCAAAAAGAGTGTCGAACAAGTGTCCGAAATTAAGATTTTTAGTTATTAATTATGGACACGGCTAAATAGTATCGGACACGTGTCCGAGAGTGTCCGAGGAGTGTCGGTGTCCGACACGTGTCCGACACGGATACGTCACTTTCTTAGAAGTGTCCGTGCTTCTTAGGCAGTTACGGTGGGCGTAGTGGCCAGTGGCCAAAATGCTACGTGCAGGTGATACATGGCAGTGTCAAAATGCTACGTAGAGGGTGATACATAGCGGTGTAACAATGTGAATTTTTTAAGTGGTCAAAATATTTTGAACATTGTATAATAGCCAATCTTGTATTTTTTTTTAGTGATTTGAAACTATATAAGGTTAGAGACAACTTTAGAAAAGGCTACTGAGGACAAGAGATAGGAAAAATAATGTTTAAAGTTAAAATTGCTAGGCTCTACTAAGTTTTAGATTGTAGCGTTGCTATTTTCAAAATAGTGTAGCAGCCTCAACTGCTCCGGCCGATAATGCGGCCCCTACGATTTTGAACCATGCTTGTTACAACAGACATTTTCATTTGAGGTAAAGAACTTAGTAGCTGCTATTGGACAGAAGAACAGTCTAGGAAAGAAAATGATGGGCTTTTGGGGGCCTTTGGCTGTTTCTCTTGTTTTATTAGAAACTTTTAGCAGAAAAAAAGGGGGGCCATTCAGGGAAAAAAAAAAAAAAGAGAACGAAGTATTTAATGATTGTGATCAAGGGTAGTGTCCATTTTATAGAGTGAGGAGAGCCCTAACCTTCATTATACCAACCTATAGATCTGAGGCTTGCTGCTCAGTTAAGGATACGAAAGGTGAGTTCTTAGTAAAATAACAATCAGTCCCCATTATTAAGGATAAAACAGCACTTGTAAGGAAGCAACTATTGACCAACATAGGATGTCTACGATTCTATATTTCATATGGTTGACATCACTGACTCCTTGTTTCAATTCTTCAACATCTTGAAATCTAGAAGCCCAAGAATTGAAGAAGATTAAGATAGGTGATATAATCAAAATAAGTCATGATGGTACATTAATTTGGACATGTTGCTTTGTGCAAGCATGGCCTTTTCGCATGAAATTGCGAAGCGAAGGATTTTAAAGGAAGTTTCAGAACTTAATTTCATGCTTAAGAATACTGATGACAAGGATGTTGAGATGTTGGATTTGCAATTTTTGTGTGGAGAGAGAGAGAGAGAGAGAGAGAGAGAGAGAGAGAGAGAGAGAGAGAGAGAGAGAGAGCCCCTGCTTTGCTCTTCCTTTCAAATGCAAAAGAAGCATGTGGGGCCCAACTTGGACCCCACCTAAGAATGGACCCATGGGTCCCCCTCTCCTCCCAAACTTACCTGTGTATGATGATGGAGGCTTGGATGATGATCCTAACCACTTGATCAATGGCCAATAAGTTCTCATTGTATAGGACAGTTGCACAATTGATCTAAACGGTCTAGTGATCCAGTCCATTCGGATGGGTGCCAAACCCTGGGATCGTTAACTAATTTGGGTGGTTGGGATGGGGTTTTGAGAACCAGGGGTGGGGGGTGTGTCCCTGTTTTGTGGTCCACTTTGATGGGTCATAAGATGGCACCACTAGGAAGGTTTTTTTAGAAGGCCCCATAGTAGTTGAGTGCACCTTAAGTGCTTGTGTGTAGCAGAGGATTCTCCATTATATATGATTCTGATAGGCAGCATGACTCATACCTGCGACCTTGTGGCTGCTACAATTAACACTTTCCATTTGTGTTGCTCTTTCAATTGTAGATCTTTGTTTCATTAAGGATGCCCTACACATGATTCTTACTGGCTATTTAAGAACAGTTTCAAGATCTGTAAGTGCTGTGCAACATCTAATTCTAAGGAGAATTCCAACTTCTGATGAACTTTGGAGACTTGGATCTTTTGATCAGTGATTCAAGTTAATGAATCTGTCTAAGTATGAACTGTGATTTGGATGATGCATGTTTTTAATATTTGAATTTTGGATCATATTCACAGATGCTAGAAAATTTGTAGCCTGTTTTTAGAATGAGGATCTCGGTTCTGCAATTAATAATTTCAGCTCATTTTGTATTCTTTGGATAGTCAGAGGTGAAAGTTCTGGCAGATGTTGATGTCCATGGATCATAAGGGAAACACGAACATGTTGTTGTATCTATTGTTAGTTGGTATATATCCTATGCTTGCAAGACTTATCTACATGAGATCGCAGATCTATAGCATGGACATCGGCACATGTCATCTTTAAACTGATTACTTATGATGATGGAGCGGATGTTTTGTGCTCTTCCTATTTTAGGGATAACATTGTTTTTCTGCTTTTAATTTGGGAAGTTGTATGGGCGAACCATTTGGAGGGTTGAAACTTCAATCAAGTAGTGGATGTGCTTTAGAGTTTTTCAATTTTCTCATGTTTAGTTGCATATACTTTCATTGAATAATGAGTGCTCGTAGGATGTCCAGGAGTACTTTCCGATGGAGATCAATGATAATACAAAAGTTTTTGGGATTCAATGTTAGTGTAGGAAATGAGTTCTATAAAGGATTTGATGATTGAGGGTAGACAACAGAGGTGAGTGCATGTCAAATTGTCCAATGCTTTTCTGTGAGAAATAATGGTGTTTGGGGCCAGCTGAACTGTTCTACCTATTGCAACAGAATGGAGTAACAGAGCCATTGTAGTGATGTCTAGGGGAACTTGTAGTATGATGCATCTGATGTATCTATGGCGTCAGTAACTTGGTATTGAGTTGAGTGCATGGTGACATAGCTCATGTAATTAATAGGTTGCTCATGCAAAACTCTTTTTTTTTTTTTGAATGGTTAAAACTCATTTTTAGTTCCTGTATGAAGCTTAGCTGATCAATTTCATTCTATTTGGCACAGAACAGGTTTATTACTTTTTAGGCTGTTTTGCCTGAAACATAAGAAATGAATGAAATTGGCAAAAACAGCTTGATGGCTGGAATAGGTTTGTCCATAAGGACTAAGGATCTTGTACAATTTTGAATTAATCCCATTATCTTCCTGTACACTCTTGAATCTGGTTTGGAAATGGGCAAAGAGTCTTCTAGTCTTCTAGCCCTCCTTATCAAATGAGAGGTCTTAAAACAAGTGAGTTCATTTTTTTCTTCTTTATTAAGTTGGCCAATTGGCTTATCTATCAACAATGCAGTATCGGTGGTGGATGCATTGTTGGCACTTGGACAATCGCCTCGCTGGCTCTTTGGAGGTGAACTGAATGGCCTCCTGAATGAATGACAACCATGGTATTAGGTGCTACCACTTACCAGTTACCATTGTAGATGCTGTCTAGAAATTGGAATCGTATTGCAAATCATTCATACCCATAATCAAATTGAATGAGGCATACGCATAATTGAATCGAATGAGTTGTATCGCAAATCATAAGTTCTTTTATTTTTATAATTACATGATAAATAATTAAAAATTAAAAAAGAAAAAAAGAAGAAGGTAGTTATTCATAATCAATCCATTTTCCTATTCATAATAGTATAAATTCAATAACAAATAAGTCTATCATACAATCATATCAAGAATATCATGATATAATATTAATAAATAATAACTGATACATGCGAATCATGGTTTTAAAACTTGGCCGAGTCCGAGTTATCAAGTCAAGTCTAAGTGACTCGAACTCGACTCAATAAAAATATAAAATAAAACAAAACCATCGGGTTTCTTTTGTAAAATCACTTTAAATAGAGGGAGGGGGAGAAAGAGCAATATAAAGGTGAGAAGAGGAAGGGTTTTGAGCATATTTGATGGCAGAAAAAGGGATGGGACAAGTTTCTGTTTTTGGAGAGAGAGAGAGAGAGAGAGAGAGAGAGAGAGAGAGGGATGTTGCTGGTGGCCTGTAGCTGTTGTTGCCGTGTTGCTATTGCAGTGTTGTTGGTTGCCCTGCTGTTGGTGCAGTGCAGCTTTTGTTGCAGCCTTGGAGATTCAGTGCTGGTACTGTGCAGTGTTGCTGCTCTTCTGCTGGTTCTATATTAGTGGTAGTTGGTCTTCTTCTCTGTTCCTCTTCTTTTCTTTTCTTTTGTTTTTTCTCCACTTTTCCCTTGTTGGTGTTGATCTGTTGCTGGTGTTAGGACTGTATGCTGGTCTTCTCTCTTGTTTTTTTCTTTCCCTCTTCCTCTCTTGTTCTGGGGCCTGGAAAAGGGTTTTAATTTCTTCTTTTTTCCCCATTTTTTTGGGTATTGCTGTATGGAACCTAACTCGCCCGAGTCGGCTGAGTTGACTTGGACTTAGCCATGGGCGAGTTGGGTCCCGAGTCCGGGTTTTTAAACCTTGATGTAAATAATCAAATAAGTTTAAGTTATTAATATATATATATATTTCTTAACCTTTAAATCAAAATATCATCATCATCATCATCATCATCAAAGCCTTATCCCAACCATGTTGGGGTCGCCTACATGAATTCTATTTCTCCATTCCGTTCTATTTTGAGCTAAATATTTCGATAAGTGCAACTTCTTCAAATCTGAATTAATGACTTCCATCCATGTTTTCTTTAGCCTACCCCTACCTCTTGATGGACCCTCCACCTGTATATCCAAACTTTTTCTCACCGGTGCCATTACTGGCCTACGCTCAACATGCCCAAACTATCTTAAACGAGTTTCTCTAATCTTATCTCCTAGTGGTGCTACCCCTAAATGTTCTCGAAAGCGCTCATGTCTAATTTTATCTTTCCTAGTTTTACCACACATCCACCTAAGCATTCTCATTTCCGCTACATCCATCTTATGAATATGTGTCTTCTTAATTGGCCAACATTCTGCTCCATATGTCATAGCTGGTCTAACCGCTGTCCTGTAAAAATTTCCCTTCAATTTTGTTTGCATTTGTCTATCACAAAGTACTCCCGAAGCTAGTCTCCACTTCAGCCTTTCAGCTCTTATCCTATGCTTCACATCTTCGTCAATCTCCCCATCCTTACTAATCATCGAGCCTAGGTACCGAAAAGAATCTTTACGTGGTATCTCATGGGTTTCAATTTTGACAGTGGTTTCAATACTTTGTATATGTCCACTGAAATTGCAATCCATATATTCTGTCTTTGTACGACTTATTTTAAAGTCTCTAGATTTTAATGCCTTCCGCCATCTCTCAAGCTTTGCATTTACACCCTCTCTTGATTCATCCACCAATACTATATCATCTGCGAACAACATACACCATGGTACTTCTTCTTGAATATGCACAGTTAACTCATCCATAATTAATGCAAAGAGATAAGGGCTTAAGGATGATCCCTGATGTAAGCCTAACCTTTAAATCAAAATATAATAGTAAAAATAAACCCAAACCATCAATCTGACACAGTAGTATATCTCTTGAAGTTAAGAAAGTGTTCATGAAGAAGAAAAAAAGGAATATATAGGCAAGCCTCATGCATAGAATTGAATGCTTTTAATCAAATGCATATTCTTTATTCATCTCCGAAACCATCCTAAAGCCATAAAAATTCTTAAGAGGTTTCGTTAACTACTAAACAAACCTATTAAACGTAAAAATGCTCAAAGAAATAAAGAATGAAGAAAGAAAGAAAAAAGGTAAAAGATTATTAATATTAACTTATTGGTTGTAGCTTTTCTCACTCGGCCGAATTACTTGAATCGTAAGATTCGACAAAACGAGTATCAAATTGTAAGATTCACAACTGAATCCTATGAATCATTTGTAAATGGGGTTCGTTGCATAGATATGAATCATTTTCCTTAATTCGGAATACAAATCTTATGATTCTGATAATAGTGGCAATGAGGACCATGTTTGTTGATATGATGTGCGAAATATAGAGAGCTATGGTTTCCACCATCAACAAAGCTTATTTCTCCAAGGATGTTGTATTAGACAAGGCATCATTGTGGTGATCTATTGAGAATGAAGCATTGTTGGACAAAGAGATGTGGACACTCGTGTGTATGTTCCTGCCAATCTTCCATAATAGCAAGAGGTTTCTATTTTTAGCAACTCAACCTTGTAAGAGTCATTGTGATTGACCACGAGGCTAGGGAATCATTTGCTCATACCTGAAGAAGTTTCTCTAATAAGGAAAAGAGTCTGTATCGTAGCACAGCAGGAGGGTGCTCATTGTTGCGATCATTAGGTTGTGGGTGTGGGTCATGTTACCTGTCATTAAATGAGTGTCTCAATTAGGAGATGCTAAAGAGTAGATTGAGGAGAGAGCTATTTGACAGTCAAAGTTCACTGCATGTATCAACCCTGGATGTTACTGCTCATGTTGTTGAAAAACATGCCTTATTCAAATGGGTGTAAGGTGATATCTAGTGGCGGGGACCACTTATGATGCTTGGATACCTATATAGGTATGGACATGGATACGGCAAACTAGGACATGACTCTGCCCTTTCAAAAATCTAGGACATGAATATGGCTACTGTTGTCCTTATACTTCTTTTGATCGCTTTTGAATTAATGAAATTATCATCATTAACATTCATTTATATCATTTTTCATTTTTACCAGTAAGAAAATTAAAAGAACTGTATGAAATTATGGACTTGGTATGTAGGATATGCTAAACATGTACCTTAGAAGTATCAATGCAATATTGGTTACTGATACGAATGTTGTATCAGTCCGACATTGATAAGTTGGCATTTTTTCCAAGTACCTGGGTATCATAGGCTACCACACTTGTAGATATCTGAAGGCAGTCATTATTAGTACGCTGTTTTAGTAATAATGGGAGGAATTGGTTATATTGCTAGAGTTCATTCCTTCATCTTCTACAGATGATGGCAGTCCCATATCAGTTATACAGTAGTATTGAAATCTCCTCTGTAAAACAATTTGTTACTCCTTTTATGGTGTAGCTTCTTTTCTTAAAAATCGTAAAATATTTCATTCATTTATTTATATTCTTGCCAGTGGGCCTTTTGTTCACTTTCAATTTAGGGTCTATAGCTTCTGGATATCTGTGTGGGCTTTGACATGTGTTTGCTTTGTGTGCTTCATTTGACATGTGCATTTTGTGCTTTGCTTTAGGTATTTCAAAATAGTCAATGTATATTGTATACAATATTTCATTTTTCACATGTAAAATCAGTGCCCTGTTGTATCCATGGTTTGTGTCGCTGCCATTTTCATGCTGTTTCTCGGCATCATAGTGCAGTTTATGTGACAATAGATTTAACACAGAAAAACATGAATTTTTCACATAAGGTTGGAGCAGCAGTCATGATATACCTTACCTAATTTTAATTATGTGGCCCATCACAGCTCTTGATTGTCTGTCAAGGTAAAAAGAGAACATTGTCCTTGCTGTGGTTGGCCACCTCACCAAAGAAATTTTAATAAGTCAATTCTAATAACGTGTTGCCCTTCATTGGCTGCTTATTTGTTATTATTATTATTTTTTGGGTAAGTTACTGCTGTGCTTGCCTGCTTTCAGTTGTGAAAGTTTGTTTTTCTTACTTGAGAATGTTCAAATCATCGGTGAAAACATGCAGATAAAAAAGTTGATTTGGCTGTTAATGTTGTCGAGCGTGTACCTGGAGGTTTCTCAGCTGGTGGTGGAATTTCAAGTGGGTAAGTTATATTATCATGGTCAATTATAAAAAAAAAAGTGATGCTTTCATGGAGGGACCAATGTGAACTGCTATACAATAAATATACATTATTTTAATTGATCTTTTTTTTTTTTTTGCTATTATATTGATGTTTCTAGTGCTGATTCATTTTGTAGGATAACTAGTGGCCCCCTATCAGGACTGATCGGAAGGTAAAACCAGAGGTTATGAAATATGATTGCTTGTTAATTTGCTGCTATTGTTCCCTCCAATCTACAACTTGCCCGAATATTTTTGTGATGGCAATTTTTAATTTTTCTGCTTTATTTCTTTATGATGATTTTTTTATTCTTTATGTTTATTTCCGAATGCCTGTTATATATTTACTTGTACATATACATTTATTTATCTAATTCAAGTGATGCTTATTTCTTAGGTAAGTATTTGTTTGCTGCCAGCTCTGTTGGGTAACTTTTGTCTCTTTGTGTACAATCCGATTTCATCGTACTGTTTTGTGTATTACATCTTCAGATTGTATGTGCTTGTGTTGGTTTCAATGTTTTTCCTCCTTTCTGGAAGAAAGTTAAGTTTTATGATTATTATTCTTTTGAATCATCATCGTCGTCATCATCATCAAAGCCTTGTTCCCAGCTATGTTGGGTTGGCTATAGGAATTTTGTTTCTCCATTCTGATCCATCTTTAGCCAAATGCTTAGATAGGTTGCACTTCTTTAAATTTGCTTTTACTATTGATTGCCATCCATGGCTTCTTTGGCCTGCCCCTTTCCTTGGTGTGCCATCAACTTAGATAGAAAACTTTTCCTCAATGATGTTGTAACCATTCCTAGCCTGCATTGGATATGTCCAAATCATCTCAAATGAGTCTCTCTTAATTTATCACCAATTCACCTATTGATGCTACCCATAGTTGTCATTATTGTTTCATTGCAGATGAAATGGCAAAAAAAAATTCGTTTTGGCCATGTGTCTAAAATGAAATCCTCATCTAAAACTCTTGCTCTGGATTTCAGACAATTCCGGCCAAAATTGGGAATTCTAGTTCGAAATCCTGGATTTTGGCTGAAATGTCCAGAGTGCCTTGGCATATTGAGAGTTTTTTTTTGAAGCATCAATCTTTTTAGTATCTTTAGAAAGACAAAGAAATTTGTTTTATTCTTTAAACTGTACCAAAAAAAAAAATATATATGAGAAAAGAAAATACAACATCTCAGAAGATACGTACAACATGTCCCAACCTCGTGATAATTACCCTGCCTTGTTGGTAGAAAATGAACTTATTAACACCTCCGGTCTATCTATGCGTTATTTAGCTAAATAATCCCTCTTGTCACACTCTTTTAGCATGCAAATAGGTCACATGAATATAATTACTCTAGAATTTAATTTCACTTGCTGACACAATAGTTTGGATCTCCATTTCCTTGCCCATGCTGCCTCACTTAATTGGTCCTCTTCTGTGATGAGGTTTCATGAAACATGTTTTGAAAAATTTTGCAGTACCATTCTGATCATTAAAAAATTTTGCCATGTTGGACCTACCCAATAAATTAAACTTTTATGAGGCAATGAACTTGCAGTTCTTGTTCTGCCCTAACACCAATAGCCTGGCTTATTTCATGATTTTTTCATGTTACTCTGCTGGTTGGTTGCAGCTTTTCATATTCTCATAGGAATGTCTTTGGTCGGAATCAAAAACTTAACCTTTCAGTGGAAAGAGGGCAAATCGACTTAATATGTCGAATGAATTACACAGATCCATGGATTGAAGGAGATGATAAACGAACATCTAGATCGATCATGGTTCAGGTGATTTACAATTTTCTCTGTATTGAATTATTTTATAATCCATATCAAACACACGATTCTTTCATAAAAATGAGTTTCTTTTTATTGATCTCAGAACTCAAGAACTCCTGGAACACTTGTTCATGGGAACAATCAGAATCAATCTGATCATGGTAGCGTGACCATTGATCGAATCACAGGTGGGATTGAATATAGCCGACCTTTCAGGCCAAAGTGGAGTGGAACAACAGGAATTGTTTTTCAGGTATTTCACATTTGAAACATTTCTTTCTTTCGCTGTGTTCTGAACCTGTATTTTCTGTCAGCACAAATAAGGTCATCATAAACAGTTCTCACATTGTGAAAGGCTCATGGTTAATAAACAGTTCTCACATTGTGATAGTCTCGTAGTTAATAAATTTTTAGTCCTTTATCATCTGAACTGATGCCAAATGGGTTGGTGTCAATCATACATGGATTACTTCAGGTAGGCTCCATACTACTTTACACAAATTTGATCTTGCCTAGAAACTGTTATAATGCGAATTGGTATTCAAAGTAAAACTTAATTAACTTAAGCAAGTTCCAGCAGTCCCATACAGAGAATTCAGCCCCAACGTGTCTAATTCCAGAATTGATAACTATCCCAAATAATTGTTTGGCTTGGCAAACACAACCGGCCCCTATATAGTCAAATAAATCAGCTTAACGAGTTGTCCCCATCACCTGTTTAACAGGCCCAATTGTCAGGTAAGATCTATCAGCACAAAATGATGGATTACCACTTGAAATTTGGAACAAATTATATGTATATGCATAAATAAATGTAGGTATATATATCCATATTATTATTATTATTATTATTATTATTATTATTTTGAGTTCATGATTATGCTGGGAAGTTGGAAATATCTACTTACCACAGGGTGCCACTGATTTCTTTTGCAATTTCCTAAACTAAGGATGGCAAATCCAGCAAAATCAATCAGAGAACTCCAAAACTAATCTTGCAGTGAATCATGTTACAGCGATATGGGATAATCCAATCTCATAAGTGGTGTGAAATCAAGCCAAAGCTAGCTGATTGCCTGAAAAAGTGCATGCATGTCTCTCACCCTTAACAGGTTCCAACAGAAACAAACTCTTCTATGTACTTGCTAGAAGTTCATATCTTCAACACCTAAAGTGTCAATTAAGATCAGTTACCTCATTTTATAAATAAGGAGTTAAAAAAATGCTGTAGAGATCTGAATCACTATGCTATTAACCCATGGCCTAAATGCTAGTCCTAGACTCTCTCTCTCTCTCTCTCTCTCTCTCTCTCTCTCTCTCTCAAAAAAGACGATAAATGAATGAACAAATTTATTATATTGAAATAACAGGACATGTTACAAATCCAGAGACAAAAGTTCACCATTTCCGTACTAGATAGCCTTCGAAAGGTTAGAAACAGGTAGTCTACAATCTCTTTTGATGAAAAAGCCCAGGAGATCATCAGTGCTTGATCTTTAGCAGCAACCTTAGATGCCAAAACCCCTGGTTGAGCTTAAGGGGCCACAAAACAGATACAATAGTGCAATGCCATAAGAAAAGAACCACTTTATGACGGAACGCCAAACATTCATTTTCTCCATAAAATGAACTTGGCAATTAGTGTTTTTGGTTGGGGGGGGGGGGGGGGGGGGGGTGCGCTTCTTGATTGGCCAACATTCTCATCTCTGTTTTATTCATTTTGTTATGTTGCTTCTACTTCAATATAACATAGATGATCTAATTGTTGACCTGTAAAAATTTCCCTTCAACCTTGAGATAGCTGGCATGCATCGGTTACAAAGTGCTCTAGAAGCATGGCATAGCTATGGATCTTCGATTGAGTGTAGATCAATCCCTCGAAGGATTGATTGAATCCAGAGATGGATTTTAGCTCCTAAGGCACACCCTCACAAGAGGAAGAACACCATAAAAGAGATAAATCTCAAAAGAGAATTTTAATTGATTGAGAAATAAGCATGTTCACTATAATGAAAGGCTCCTTATATAAGAGGGGCTGTTGCTAAACTAGGAAAGTCTAATCGTAAACAATCATGGCTTACTAAATTACATTAAGTCCTAATATCAACTCAAAATGAAATAGGAAATAAATAAATAATTAAAACTATCTAACTAAGAATAGGGATCCCTAATCTTGAGGAGATCATGGATCAAGTAGGGCCCATCAAAGTGGCTCATTAATGCTGAGTCGGATCTTGGATCTGACCTGCATCAGCTCTCCCCGGCTTGGAAAAACTCGATTCTGATGAGTTTGTCAACTTAAGAAATGTCAGAAAGAATTCAACTATAAGTGGGAAAAAACTTCCGCCAGGGTCGAAAATTAGTCGCACAAACATCTGCTATTTTTTTTCTTCCGCGTTTGCATGACATGGCTTGAAAGCTTGACATAGTCGTTTACTCCATGGAAAAATACATTGGATGTGTCGCTTCTTTTGATGAAAAAATATATCCCGGATGTATGATATTACATGTAGACGCTGCAATAGTTGGTTGTTTATCATCCATGTTGGATCCCTAAAGATGAAGTTAATGTGGGGAACTTCAACAATTTGATTTGCTTGCAAAATGATTGTAAAAATTGACTTGACTTCTGATGACCCAATTGTATTTGCTGAAAGCAGCGGTATAATCAAAGCTTCTGGATGCTCAATATTCTTGTTAATCCATTCAAAATCTTGAATATTTGCTTTTCTTTTTTTTTTCCTCTACTCTTTACACTTCATGGGTGACATTGTCTTGATCAATATTGTTTGAACCCATGAAAACAGTGTTGCCATAAACATGCTCTTCTATGATTTGTTCTGAATGTTTCATGAGATCAGCTTTGCCTTGACCTTGCTTAGTGATTGCATCCTTAATGTCAGCTGTCATGGTTGGCACCTCCTTCGGTGCAATCATGATATCAACATCTTTTTTTTTATCTTGCCGTGGCTCTTTAGTTGAAGGCGATGATTTAGATGAAGACTAAGTTGTTGATGGCAATAGATGGAGTCCAATCCATTTTCTTTCCCACAGAAAAGTACGTGTTCATCTCTTTATCATGGCGCACTTTTTGGTTAAAAATCCATGGTCATCCGAAAACAATATGAGCAATATTCGTTTGGATTACATCACACCAAATTTTATCTTCATAATTACCAACCTTGAATGCTACCAAGCATCCGTGAGTTACAAGACGAACATAACCATTAGACCATGTGACTTGGTTGGGCTTCGAAAGTTTCTCAATTGGCAAATGACGATTCTCTATAACCTCTTATGTGACAAAATTGATTGCACTACCATTGTCAATAGTCAAATTGATAGCTCTGTCATTAACTCTCACCTGTGTGTGAAATTTTTTTGCCTGTCTCCAGTTTTCTTCTTCCTTCTCATTTACGTTGAAGTGGCAGCGAGTGACCATCGTGGGATTATTTTCTCTGGCAAAAAGTCTTTCTACAACATGTACTTCTTGTTTTTGTTGAGATGGACATTGTCGTTTGCGAGATTTTCTAAGCATATGTTCAACACGAAAGGCTTTTAAGTATGTCTCTTGACTAAAGTCCTAACAATTCATATTCTTCAAGATGTTTAGTCTCAAACCTCTAATATAACAACCCAAAATATGTGTTATAGTTTCATCTAGTTCACAGACGTCTTGTAACTCTCGAAATTGGCGGGTATATTCATCAACCGTTAATTCTTCTTGCTTCAAATTCAGAAATTGCTCTAAGTAAAATTCATTCTCAAAATACCAATTTCTATATTTGTATTGATACACAAATCTTTGAACTTCAACTGAATGTCCAAAAATTCTCATGATGATTTGGATGCAAGGAGAACAAAATTTAATTGCCTTAGAAGAATGCACGCACCACCCAAATGATAGAAATATTGCTGCTTGAATTTTTGCACAAATTGTTAAGATAAATGGGTTGGACTGATGACCTCTGAGAGGTTGGATTGGAAACAAGCCCACTTGATCTTGAATTCTCTCTCTCTCTCTCTCTCTCTCTCTCTCTCTCTCTCTCTCTTTTAATCAATGGTTAAGATTAAGTGGAAAAATCTGTGCATCGGGTTTAGCTCCTGTTGGATGGATCCTTTTTTTTCTTGGGTCAAGTTGAACCTGTTGCAGGACCAAATAGGAGAGCTGATAAGATGGGTTTTGGGTCACCCAAACTTAACTACTCACTCAAAATAGGAGTTGGGCTCACTTGGGTTGGTTCATACCTAACTTAGCCCAAAGCAAGTTTGAAAAGGTGGCACGTGTGCAAAGAAGCCTCTATTGTGGTCTCAGGATTTGTGCAGACAGGCAAATAAAGGAAAGAAGTTGACTCCTTGTGTGGAATTGGAAGGGACTTATGATTTGGCGAGAAACTCTCGGCAGTTGACGATGAAGATGGCAGCAGTGGTGGTGACGCGGGTGCCAGGTACACTATCGTCCCCTTCCTCACGCCTCTTCTTTCTTCTTTTGTGTTCTTTCTCCTACTCTCTTTTTTGCTCTTTCTCTCTCTCTCTATATATATTTCTTTGGGCTTGGGGCTCCAGCGATAGAAATCGAAGGGGTAGCCTAGGCTTCGGAGCGGCTGTGGCCTGAAGTGAGATCATGATGGTTGGGGGTGAGGGGCGGTGCTAGGGTTGGGTTGATTTTAGGTTCCAGTTGGTGGGTTGGAGATAGGAAAGGTTTGGGATTGGCTTTGGGGTTCATTGTATTTTTTGGTGGTTGTATGGGGTTTTGGTAGGGCTGGGTTGGTCTTGGATGAGGTTTTGAGGGTCAAAGGAAGGGTTTAGTGAGGCAGGGATTAGAGGTGGTTGGGTGGATTAGGTCTTTGATGCAGGACGATGCAAACCTAACCTATTGCAATGTAATTGAAGTGCTGAACTCAGAAAATTGCAGAAAGTTCAGATCTGGATCAGAAAATTGTAGAAAGTTCAGATCTGGATCAATACAAACCGTCCGTCAGTTCCAAGGGATGGATCAACAACAGATCTAGACCCTTATTACAGATCCCGCAGTAATAGTTCATCAGATTTACAAAGTGGATCTTAATGGAAGGCAGAACTTCCAACACTTAGGGCTTGATTTGTGAATAGGGATTTTCCTCAAACAACTGGGCTCAGATGTTCAAGATCAGATCTGGACTGCTAGCTGCTGATTACAGTTTATTTTCAGCAGATCTGGGATCTTGTGGTTGCTAGAAGATGCTCAGGAAGAGAAGAGTAGGAGAGATAGAGGTTACCTTTATTGGGCTCTCACCAAACTCCAATCACTGGAGGCGTTAGTAGTGGCCAGCAAGAAGGTGGCTTGCAAACCAAGTGGAGAAGAAGAAGAAGAAGAAGAAACTCCTTTTCTTATTCCAAAATCAAAGTTCTTACATGCATCATGATGGTGGAAAAGACCTAGATCTAGACTTAAAGGCTTCTCCAACCAAAAAAGGAAAAGAAGAAAGAGGAAGACAAGAAAGGAAAAAAGAGAAAAAAAAGGAGGGAGGAATATCTTGCGCAAGAGGGACTTGCGCACATTGGGATTCGTGCGCAAGTCCATCTTGCGCACAATCTTTTTCTTTTTTTCTTTTTTTTTTCACTTAAGATGGTGGTCCCCACCCCCCCCCCCCCCCCCCCCCCCCCCCCCCCCCACCCACCTTTTCTCTCTTACTTATTACATAGACAAAACATGGGTCCCTCTAATAGAATCGAATACAAATTAACATGGGACCAAACTAACTAAATAATTAGACTATGGGACCAAACAAATAACTTAAGGAACCAAATAAATAAAACATGGGACCCAATGACATAAACAAATCAATCTATGGGCTCCCCAAACAAATTAAATCTAAGGACCCCTTCACTTTCTCCAATCCATGTGACACTTCCTTATGTGGGGCCTTCACTATAATTGTGCCCATGGGTCGTCGATGCTCCGCCATCGTGATCAAACGAAATCCAACCGTCGGATCTCCTCCGAAAGATAATCCAACGGTGGATTTGTATTTTCTTTGCGATCAATGCCAAAGTATTGATCATCCAGCCAGATTAGAGCTTGATCCGCTGCCCTGTGCTTTTTTCTTTGATAAACTTTGAATGGTTTTGGGGAATTTGGTATGATGTCCCCATCAGTCTTGGAGGGGTTAGAGCTGTTGAAGGACCGTGGATTGGTGGTAGAGGCTTCTCGGGCATTTGGTTGAGGGTGGTCGGGAGGTGGTAGATGGTGGAGGTGCTTTTTTTTTTTTTTTTTTTTCTTTTGATGATTCTGGGGGGTGGGATGGTTTCGATGGGGGTTAAGTTCTACAAAGCGGGCAGTGGGTTGGAAAGGAATGTGGAAAGTGGGTTGGTGGAGATGATGATGGAGGTTGCAGAAGGGGCTTGGGTTCAGCTAAGGTTTTGGGGATTGATTTTGGGTTAGGGTTGGGAAGGGGTTTCGGGATTTGAGTTTGGGGGATGGGTAGGCAGAGTTGGTGGTGTCGTCACTCGTCAGTGAAGGGTAAGAGGTTTGGTGGTATCAGTATTGCTAGGATGGGTTGGGGCCGCTGGTGCTGGGCGAAGAGATGGTGGAAGCAGTAGAGATGGAGCGATAGGCGAACTCCGAGATTGACAAACGCCTTCCTGGCGACCGGATCTCGACTTTGATACCAAACTAGTGCAACCCTGGATCTCCAATCGAGTGTAGATCAATTTTTCGAAGGGTTGATCGAATCTAGCAATGGGTTCTAGCCCCTAGGGCATCCTCACAAGAGGAAGAGCACCATAAAATAGATAAATTTCAAAAGAGAACTTTAATTGATTGAAAAATAAGCATGTTCCCTACAATGAAAGGCTCCTTTTATAGGAGGGGCTGTTGCTAAACTAGGAAAGACCAATTCTTAACAATCATGGCTTACTAAATTAAATTAAGTCTTAATCTTAACTCAACATAAAATTAGAAATAAATCATCATCATCATCATCATCATCATCATCATCATCAAAGCCTTATCCCAACCATGTTGGGGTCGGCTACATGAATTCTATTTCTCCATTCCGTTCTATTTTGAGCTAAATATTTCGATAAGTGCAACTTCTTCAAATCTGAATTAATGACTTCCATCCATATTTTCTTTGGCCTACCCCTACCTCTTGATGGACCTTCCACCTGTATATCCAAACTTTTTCTCACCGGTGCCATTACTGGCCTATGCTCAACATGCCCAAACCATCTTAAACGAGTTTCTCTAATCTTATCTCCTATTGGTGCTACCTCTAAATGTTCTCGAAAGCGCTCATTTCTAATTTTATTTTTCCTAGTTTTACCACACATCCACCTAAGCATTCTCATTTCCGCTACAGCCATCTTATGAATATGTGTCTTCTTAATTGGCCAACATTCTGCTCCATATGTCATAGCTGGTCTAACCACTGTCCTGTAAAATTTTCCCTTCAATTTAGTTGGCATTTGTCTATCACAAAGTACTCCCGAAGCTAGTCTCCACTTCAGCTATCCAGCTCTTATCCTATGCTCCACATCTTCGTCAATCTCCTCATCCTTACTAATCATCGAGCTTAGGTACCGAAAAGAATCTTTACGTGGTATCTCATGGCTTTCAATTTTGACAGTGGTTTCAACACTTTGTATATGTCCACTGAAATTGCAATCCATATATTCTGTCTTTGTACGACTTATTTTAAAGCCTCTAGATTCTAATGTCCTCCGCCAACTCTCAAGCTTTGCATTTACACCCTCTCTTGATTCATCCACCAATACTATATCATCTACGAACAACATACACCATGGTACTTCTTCTTGAATATGCACAGTTAACTCATCCATAATTAATGCAAAGAGAAAAGGGCTTAAGGATGATCCCTGATGTAAGCGTATAGTCACGGGAAATCCCCCCGTTTCTCCACATGTGGTTTTCACATTTGTTATTGCACCTTCGTACATATCCTTTAAAATTTCAATGTAACCTCTTGGGATATTCCTTTTCTTTAAGACCCACCAAATTAAATTCCTCGGTACCCTATCATAGGCTTTTTCCAAATCGATAAAGACCATATGTAGATTTTTCCTCTTTGCTTGGTATTTTTCCATTAATTGCCTAAGTGAAAAGATAGCTTCCATAGTTGATCTCCCTGGCATAAAACCAAATTGATTTTCCGAAATCTTAGTCAAAATTAGAACTAAATAATTAATTAAAACTATCGAACTAAGGATAGGGATCCCTGATCTAGAGGAGATCATGGATCAAGTGGGGCTCATCAAAGTGGCCCATCAATGTTGGGCCGGATTTTGGATTTGGCTTGCATCAAAGCAAGTCTCCACTTCAACTAGCCCGCTTTTATGTTATGTTCGACATTTTCATCGATCTCCTCATTCTTACTAATTACTGAGCCAAGGTAATAGAATGAATATCCTTGTGGTATCTCTTGGGCTTCAATTCTCATAGTAGTTTCAGCTCTTTATATATGCCCATTGAAGTTGCAAACCATGTATTCTATATTTGTATAGTTTATTTTAAGGTGTTTGGATTATATAGTCTCCTGCCATCTCTTGAATTTTGCATTAACAGCGTCTCTTGATTCTTCCACCAACACTACATTATCTGTAAACAACATACAATAAGGTACCTCATTTTGAATATGAACAATTAACTCATCCATAGTTTGTGTAAAGAGATAAGGGCTTAGGGCTAGTGGCGTAGCCAGGAATTTAGGTCAGCGGGGTCATTCAATACCATTGTCAAATGACATGTAAAAACATTTTCAAAATGATCATATCTTTAGTATTTTTCAAAATTTTCACTGGGGTCAATTTCAGAAAACCCCCCAAAATTAAGAAAATTATACAAAGGAAAATTTTTGTTTCAAATTTCAATGGTGTCACTTGACACCACTAAACCTCATGCAACACCGCCCTTGATTAGGGTAGACCCCTGATGTAAACCTATGGTCATTGGGATCTATTGGGAACTCACCTATCTCTCCATATATAGTTCACACGCTTGTTACTGCCTTTCATATATGTTTTTAGTAATTTCAATATTATCTCTTAGAACGCTCCTTTTATTTTAAATCCATCAAATTAAATCTATAGGTACCCTATTATAAGCTTTTTCTAGATTGATGAAGACTATATGCAGATTTCCCTCTTTTCTCTATAAGATATCTTTCATAGTTGACGTTGATGCGGGACGAAATAGATTGTGGGGAGGGCAAGGAAGGAAGGGATACTGGAATTAGAGATCACTTGAAAAAAAAAAATTAGGCTCTCACCAACCTTCAATCCAGAGGCGCTACTGACCTGGGCTTTCATCAAACTCTAATCCAGGAGGCAGTTGAAGATCTCTCAAGAGAACTTGGGGAAGAAGTCAATGGAGATCTCAATATCAATATTCATTAACTATCCTTTAGCCAAAGAGAGTTTACATCATTATATAGGCAAATTAATAACCCTAGGACTAATCTAGAGTGTCCAATCACAGTGATGGCTAGGATTAAAGCATCCTACTATGACAACTTAAAACATAATTGAAACTTTTAAATAATATAAAAATACCATTAAATTAATGGCTGAGCCCAGGTTTTTGGTTGAGATGGATGGGTTGGGCCGATTGGTTGGTTGACCCGTGATACCATGGGTTTGTCCTGCATTACGCTGCAATAAAACCAAATTGATTTTTAGATATATTTAGATGTCAAAGTCTTCTAAGTCTTTGCTCCATTATTCTCTCTCATAGTTTCATAGAATGACCCATAAGGTTAATCTTACAATGCTTGGTATAGTTCTATATATCCCCCTTGTTCTTTTACTTAGATACTACAATACTTCTTCTTCATTCATTAGTCATTTTCTTTGTCATTAATATCTTATCGAAGAGCCTAGTTAGCCATATCCCCCTAACTTCTCCTAAGCATCTTCAATCCTCTATTGGAATGCCATCTTGATTTGTAGCCTTTTTTGTCTTAATTGTTTCAATGCCTATGTGGGCTGAGGTAAATCGCAAAAAAATATTTTAAGACAAATGTTTAAACTGTTGGGCTTACCCAATTTTCAACCAGCTGCTGATTGACAAAGTTCAAACTAATACAACATCAATATTCCACATGTTCCAATGTTTTGGACCAGATCTGTCACATTCAAACAGTCCCTAATTTTAATTTACAATTGCCTTAGGGCACCGGATGATTTTGTAGATAATGAATAATCAATCGGCAGTTGAGGTATTAGTTCAGAACTCTAGACTGCTGTACCAACCCCCTAAATTTCCTGAAATCTACACGAGTTTCATATATCTTCAGATCAATGGGATGAAATTACAGCAATAGTAGCAAGATGGCTGCTACTTGTGCAGCTGACAACAACTCCACACAATGGAGTCAAGGATGGGTAAAATACAGAAACTTGGATCACAGAGCAAAGGGGGTAATAGGGATTGAGGGCCTTGGCCGAGTATCACACAAAATATTAAAAAAAACCATGTCTTACAGAATAACTTTGCACAAAAAATCATTAATGTAAATAGATCTCCAATATCTCGCCAATTGGCTGACATGGATATTTAATGTGAATTCCAAAATAAATATAGTCTCCTACCAATCTTTTCCCTAAATTTTAAAGGTTTTTATCCACCTATTTCTAATCTTAAAGAATCCAAAATGAAATATATGAAGAAAGAGAAAATTAAGCCCCAGATAATCAAGATGAATGTGGGATTTGCATAAGTTAACTTGGGCACAAGTCCCCATGATGAATTTCATCTTGTCATGGACCCCACATGGAGCATTTAACATACTCTGTTTGCATCTTGGACCACCATGCTGAACCTGAAATTTTTATTGATCTGTCTCCAGCTGATGGCCACATAATAATCCTACGCTGAAAGCTTTATGTATGAAAGTGTAAGGACAGTAGCAGAAAGTAATGCAAATAGTTTCTTAAATGTGTTTATTCCTTCAACATGCTACTAAAGTTGTTACTAAAGAAAGGTACCCAAAAAACATGCTAGCAAAATTTTTCTTCGTAGGAGCATAGGAGTGGCAGATCCTTGCCCAATGATTCATTTAGGGCTCTTTTGTCATTTATATAGTAAAGTGGAGGGCCTGGTGAGGAGGTTTGGATAAATGGTGAAGGGTGAGGGGTAAAGATCATTTTCCCACATGATGCTTGATTAGTTTTACTACGGAGGAGGGTAGGAGACTTCTCTAAACATTGAAGGGTCTTACATTAGTTGTACATATCCACCCTTAGCATTCACCCTTCAACCCTTTGATAAATGACCTTTTCCATATGTGAACTATAAAAAATTGGAAAGGAAGTCTGTTAATCAAAGATTTGTGTGTGAAAGATCCTAGAGAACAAAGATTGCACTGAATAATGTCGAAGTTATCCAGATCTAGAGAAACTACCTATGTTAAAAACCAGCATGTGCACTTCATATCCTGTAGGAAAAGGTTTAAACACAAGAGGGTTAAACACCATTCATGTGCTAAATTCCATATGAACACATTGAATCTCAGCTGTTTGGAATGGATTTATTCCTGCTGGAGTTCTTGTTTATGTATGGGATTCCATGCATTAAATTTTCTCTGCATGTGGTGCTTGTAATGATAAGAGAGATCCACTATAAAAGATTAAATCAATTATAGCAATGAATGCCACAATCACAGTTAGGTTTAGCTATTTTTTCTTTATTCTAGCTGAAAATCTCGTTTCTCTTTATTGTGCAACTCCATGCACTAACCTGACTTTTTCTTAGCAAGCTGGTGCTTGTGATGACAAAGGCAAACCTATGATCAGAGATTCCTTCAACAACCCATTGACTGCTAGGTTTGCATGGCTCATCTTACCTCTTTCTGAGAGCATATCTGATCTGAAATTACTAGGTGTGCGTTGTATCTGACTCTGCTTTTATCTTCTTCAGTGGAAATGCATATGATAACATGCTGATTGGTAAGCTTGAGACTGTCTACACTGGTTCTGGTGATCACAGGTCTTCAATGGTCAGTGTTTTTTTTTTTTTCACTTTATTTTCCCAAACAAAATTTTGCTTTTCTGTGCTTGCATATAGAATAGTGACATACCTTAGTCTTGCTAGCTGTCTAATTTGTTCAGTGCTGCTAGCTGTCTAATTTGTTCAGTGCTGCTAGCTGTCTAATTTGTTCAGTCACCTTCATTGCAGTTTGTGTTCACTATGGAACAAGCATTTCCTGCTTTTGCAGAATGGTTATCTTTCAGAAGAGTGAATGCTCGGGCCAGGAAGGGTGTAGGGATTGGTCCAGCTCGCCTTGTTTTGAGGTATAATGTTTCATTTGTGTTTTTCTTTTGGATCAAATGCATTTTGTGGAATGCAGCATGTGGGAAGCGTAGGAAGGAAGCAAGAGTCAGAGTAATCTATATTTACAGTCTCTTGTCATTATACAATTCATAATTGAGAGAAGAAAGAAAATTTCTTGTATTTGAAATGCAGTGCGATTAAATTGATTATCTTGGTAGTTTATGGATTTTTTTTTTTTTGGCTAGAAAGTAGTTTATGGAGTTATTTTGTCCCTTTTGCATTTTTCTTTTTGATCTTTTCAACTGCTTCAAGATTTTTCTGCCAAGTTTCTTGTAGTTCCTATTGATGTTTTTGATCTGTTCTGAATATTGCTTGCCTGCTTCATATTGTTTACTAGTTTATCCGGAGGTCATGTGATTGGAGATTTCGCCCCTCATGAAGCATTCGCTATTGGTGGAACCAACAGCGTTAGAGGTTATGAAGAAGGTGCTGTGGGTTCTGGTCGGTCATATGTGGTTGGTAGTGGCGAAATTTCTTTTCATATGGTGAGTTTGAGTGTCATATTTCTTTCTCTGTTTTCTGTGTTGCTTAATCTAGTTTTATGTCTCCTTTAATCTAGTTTTATGTCTCCTATTTTAAACCAAAAAAGGGAGTTGAGTTGTGCAGAAACTCACTTTTCCTGCTTTTTAGTTTACTTCTGGATACCACACGATCTCTTTATGGTATGACTACTATGCATCTGAGGTTCCATGTCCTCAATGGAATTGTTGACCTTTTCCTTTTGCTGCCTGGGGGACTCAAGTTATTGACTTTACTGACTACATTTATTTACGAGCACTCGTATAAGGAATGAATTATTCATTTTTTAAGTAAAATCTATTTTCCTTGGAGATTGTGTATGACTGATGATTCTTGAAACACAGTGCTTATGTTAGTTAGATGCTCATCTTTCTATGGGTTTCACTTGCATGCATAAAAAAATTATTTTTTTTTTGTGTCTGTGTAGTTTGTAGATGGGTGGGGGTTGAGTTGGTGGGGTTGTGTGTGTGGAGGATTGGGGTGGTCTGGTTCCCATCCACCCATGTATGCAAAAAACCAGCCCCATAACATTTTGTAAGTCCTTGATGGTTGGCTGTCAAAAGTTTAAAGTCTTTACAAGGGAACTGTTCTCAGTATTTTCAATCTAACAATGAGCGACAGTCTCTCTCTCTCTCTCTCTCTCTCTCTCTCTCTCTCTCTTAATGATTATATTCTCTCTCTACTTGCACACAGATGCTGGGCCCACTAAGGGGTCCATCCGAGTGGACCAAACTCCTCCACGCCACTCCCTTTACAATATATTTCATGGGTCTCACTAGGTTTGCATCCACATGATTGGACTATACAGTGTTATCAATTGCACATCCATACGAATGGTCTATACACCATTAAACTTGTGGGGCCTGGTATTCAAATCCCCTAGGTTCCATCTAGAGGTGGGGCCCACAATTTGGTGCACATGCATTCTCAGTGCATGATGTGCACACTGGATGAGTTATATATATTATATATAGAGAGAGGCTGCTTATTAGGTGTGCATGGAGCTTTTTGGGGCCCATTGGGGCCCCAAACAGGATTGGGTCCCAGGACATTTGAAGCTAGTGCCTGCATGGGGCCTAACGTTGTGTGGTTATGGGGGCCCATATGATCATCCTAATCCTTTGATCAAAAGCCCACAAGTTTTGGCTATCTAAAATGGGTGCACAGTCGATTTAGTGGTCTAATCCATTTGGATGTGTGCAAACCTAGGGGTTCGGTGACTATTAGGGGGAGTGTGTGGTCCACTTGTGCATGGGTGTGTGTGCGGTCCACTCGGATCAACCATGAGGTGGCCCCACTCCAAATGGACAATTCACATGGTACCCCTTTGAATTACATTGCTTCTTTTATCTTATACCCATTCAAATGGATTGCATTGTTGGATTGACAGGTCCATTTATTTTTTGGAAAAAAAACCACAAAATCTGTGATCCCATCCCCATGTAGGGCACCGAGGTGGCAAGGTGTATCATAGTTACTTGATTTGCAATTCGATCAATTTGAATTCCAGTTCGCAACTTGCAATTCGATGCTCGCATAAATTTGAAAATTCGATGGAGTATGTTCACTTAATTCATCTTTTAATTTGCTTGATTCGCAGTTCAAGTTTGATGAACTCGATTTTCTAATTCGAAAGGCCAATAACATCTATTTATATATGTTATGTATTAGTAGAAACTTATATATACTTCATTTTTTTTTGTCAGATGTACTAAAAGTATAATAAAATTTTAATTTAATACTTTATAGCCCCCATTGTGGGCTTACTTTCTTCTAATTCTAGATTTATAAATGTTAAAGCCCCATAGGATCCAGATTTGCGAAAGGGATGAGTAGTAAACGTCCATTTGTCAGCTATTCTTTATTTGGTAATCCATTTGTAAGCTATTCTTTTTCCTGAAAGGACATGTACATAAGCAACCTTACATAGGCAACCTTTAAAAAGGACAGTTAAGAAAGGCAAGTATTAAAATATTAAATTGTCTCACTTGATGGAAAGGACTTGGACGAAGGGATTCTTTTTGCCAGTAGGGTTGTTATCTTGCTTCTTTACCTTTCCTTCTTTTTCCTTTGTCCTGTGTTTATCAATATCTTTTTCCCTCTTATCTTCTACAACACTAGAACATGGAATAGAAGATCGCATGATCCAACTCCACGGCCGGAACATCTCAACTCCAAATATCCAACTTCTCGGCTTCTTCTTAAAAAAAAAATCTATGCTTCAAGCTTGGCAAAGGATAGGAGAATGAGGTTGTAGGTGTTTTTTTTTAATTTAAATAATAATTAATCCTATCTCTTTCCTCTTCAAAATCAACTTCTGTTAGATTTTCTCTTTGATTTGATTCCTTTTTTATAATTTCTTTATTTATCTCTAATTTATATTTTTAACGAAGGGAAGTCTCCACTGTTTTGTTTTTCTTTCGTTCCTTCTGTTTTCTTATCACTCAAATTGTCTCAAACTGAAGGTTTTCAAACTTCCAAATATCACCAAATCAAATTCCGATTTATCCAAATTGAATACGTTGGGATTCAGAAGGGAGGGCAGCGAATTAGGTAACTGTGAGGCATACTAAAAAATGCCCTGTTTTGCTTCCATATTTTTTAGGTTGTGGCTATCACCTTGAGCCAATCCAGTCTTTTCCACACACTACTCCCATGAATTGTCTTCAGTCCAAATTTTACACTCATGCAACTTTTATTCAATGTTGGATTGAAATTCTAAGGAAATGGGGCCTATAAAACCTTTAAACTTTAGGGTCATCGATTAGAAGGTCAGGATAATCTAATGGATTTGAAGTTTTACACATAGGTAGATCTCATCCATATCTTTCCATCTAATGACATCCCATGGTGGTCATGCACTATAGTGGGCCCCACTAGGAGGGGCATTCTTCTTCAAAACACTTATAGGAGTTTTCTAGCACCAGCTCTGACACACTGGTTATTGAGTGTGCAACTTGCGCACTGAGGGTGGGGCCCACATAATAGTCCATCCAAATCGATCACACAGCATCCCCCCACCCTCCCCCCAAAGTTTGGGTCCCATCTGAATAGATTGGACCATTGGACCGACTTCACACCCATTGGGTAGATTGTACACCATTAAACTTGTGGGGCCCAAATGGAGATGATAGGAGTAAAGGATAGAGCTGATTTTTTGTAGAGAGGAAGGACCTAGGGAGATCTTTCAATCCCCCTGGTCCTAGTCGCAGGTGGGGCCCCATTTGGACCCCTTGTCGAGGTGCACATAGGCATCCAGCGTGCGCGGCATGCACTTGATCACCACTCTCTTTATATATATATTACAATATCTGGTAGCACTTGGGTGGGCCCACCTATCACTAATCTGAACCATCCACTCATAGGCCCCCCATTACATTGCACCCCATGGGTTTACACCCATTAGAATGGGTTGGATTGTTAGATCAAGGGTGAAAATTTTTAAATATAAAGACATTAAAGTTGTGGACCACGGGTCAATGGGTTAGAGGCATGAGATTGAACCCATTTTTTATAGTTGGGTCCCACCTAGATGGGTCTTTCCATCCAACAAGTCCCATGATTAGTGGGTTCTATATTTATTGGTGGTTTGCTCCTATGTGTATGTCTTGCTTGGTCTTACTGTGCGGTGCACCTAGTGGAGCCCTTTTATGTGATCAATTCAGATGGACCATCTAACACCCTCTCTTCTTTTTCTCTTTCTCTAAAATATCATCATCATCATCATCATTAAAGCGTTATCCCAATCATGTTGAGGTTAGCTACATGAATTCAGTTTTTCCATTCTGTTATATTTTGAGCCAAATCCTTAGATAAGTTAAACTTCTTCAAATCTGATGTTCAAATTTGATTTAATGACCTCCATTAATGTTTTCTTCGTCATACCCTTACATCTTGATGGGCCATCTACCTTGATAGCAAAACTTTTCCTCATCGGTGCTATAACCGGCCTACGCTTAGCATGCCCAAATCATCTTAAACGGGTTTCTCTAATCTTATCTTCTATTGGTGCTACCCCTAAATGCTCTTGAAAGAGCTCATTTCTAATTTTATCTTTCCTAGTGTTACTATACATCCACCTAAGCATTTTCATCTCCACCACATCCAACTTATGTATATGCGTCTTTTTAATTGGCCAACATTCTGCTTCATATGTCGAGTTGGTCTAACTATTGTCTTATAAAATTTAATGTTTAATTTCGTTGGCATTCATCTATCACAAAGCACTCCAGAAGCTAGTTCCCACATCCGCCATCCAGCTTTTATCCTATGTTTAATATCTTCATCAATCTCTCCATTCTTTCAAATCATTGAGCCCAGATACCGAAAAGAATTTCTGCGTGGTATCTCATGATTTTCAATTTTGACAGTGGTTTCAGCACTTTGTACATGTCCACTGAAGTTGCAATCCATATATTCTGTCTTTGTATAACTTTTTTTAAATCTGTTAGATTCTCATGCCCCTCGTTATCTCTCGAGTTTTGTATTTACACCATCTCTTGATTCATCTACCAATACTATATCATCTTCAAACAACATACACCATTGTATTTTTTTCTTGAATTTGCACAGTTAACCCATCCATAATCAATACAAAGAGGTAAGGGCTTAAGGCTGATCCCTGATGCAAACCTATAGTCACGGGGAATCCACCTGTTTTTCCTCATGTGGTTCTCACATTTGTTTCTATTCCTTATACATATCCTTAAAATTTTCAATATAACCGTTGGGGATATTCTTTTTCTTCAAAACCTACTAAATTAAATCCCTCAGTATCTTATCATAGGCTTTTCTTCAAAACTCCGCTAGTTTTTGCTACGAGTCCTAAGCCCAGGTAAAGAAGAAGAGTTGCGTTAGGTAGGTTGACAGCCAGCGTAAAACTTTGTCACAACCCAAACATGAATTCTCTCTTTAAAATATACATACATTAAACTTGTGGGCTATGAAGCATGGACACGGACATGGGATATGGATACGACACGACACGGACACAGTGATACAGCAAATCCTAAAAAAGTAGGATACGGACACGGCTATGACACGGCAAATAATAAATATATATATTAATATATAATCATAAAATTAAAGAATAGTTATATTTTTAGCCAAATTAAGAAGCATAATGTTACAACTAATAAAGAAAAAACACAACTAATACTGAAAAAGTCAAAAATAAAATCCATAATACATAATGTAATGTAGTAGTAGGCCATAGTACATCATCAACATTACATGTCACAATTACATCATACCCAAAATAAAAAAAAAGATCCCTCCTCCATTACCCCACTCCATAAAAGAAAAAAAAATCATCACTTCATTTATGATTCATCATTTGCCACAACTTCAATGGCATTATCATTCCCACCAACACTCCCATCATCAGTAAATAGCACAGCTTCTAATTTTGGCTCATCAATTGAAAAATAAACTATGAAAAAAAAATACAGCAGTTCTGGAGAAAAAAAATGCAGCAGCAATAGCAGTTCTTTAAAAAAAAAAAAAAGCAGCAGCAGTAGTTCGGAAAAAGAAAGAAAGAAAGAAAACATCAGCAGCAACAACGGCACAACAATTCTGGAAAAAAAAAACAGCAGCAGCAATTCTGAAATGACTACAAAAAAACAGCAGTAGTAAATTAAAAAAAAACAGTAGCTGCAAAAAAAAAAAAAAAAGCAGCAGCAATTCTGAAAAGACTACAAAAGAAAAGCAGTAGCAAAAAAAAAAAAAAAAGTGGTAGCAATTCTTAAAAAAAGAAAAAAACAGCAGAAAAAAAAAACCACCAGCAATAGCTTCTTTTTCTTACCGCCGTGTCCCGACGTGTCCGCCCTGTGTCAAGCCGTGTCCACCCCGTGTCCGAGCCATGTTCATATCTTAAAAATTTTTTTAAAAAGACAAGACACGTTTTTGGCGTGTTGGACACATGTCCGGCCGTGTCCGAGCCGTGTCCGTGTCTGACACGTGTCCGACACGGACACGGGGACCCTGTACAAGTGTCTGTGCTTCATAGCTTGTGGGCCATGGTCAAGGGGTTGAAGGCACGAGATTGACCTCATTTTTGATATTTGGGCCCCACCTAGATAGATCTTTCCATCCCTTTGGTCCAAGGATCAAAATATCGGTTGCGGTGGGCGTAGCGGCCATTGGCCAAAATACTACATAGTGGGCGATATGTAGCGGTTGTGGCGATACATTGTGCTATAGCGATGTGAATTTTTAAGTGGTATAAAATTTTCGAATATTGTATAATAGCCAATCTTGTGTTGTTTTAGTGATTTGAAATCATATAAGGTTAGAGACAACTTTAGGAAAGGCTATTGAGGAATGAGGATAAGAAATAGGATGGATAATGTTTGAAATTAAAATTGCTAGACTCTACTAGGTTTTAGACTGTAGTGGCGCTATTTTCAAAATAGCATCATGGCCTCAACTGGTATGGCCAATAATGTGGTCTGTACGTAGCTATTTTGAACCATGCTCTGGTCCCTCTCCTCTCCTCTCCTCTCCTCTCTCCTCTTTGTCATGGATCCCCTAGAGTTTGGGATGATGTGAATGGACTGGAGCACTGGATTTAGTGTGAAAACTTTTTTTTTCTGAAACTGTTTAAATCTTTGGGCCATCGATTAAGGGGTTTAGGAATTAGGATCATTGGAGTGACTTGAAACTTCATATTTGGGGAGGTCCTTCCTGCATCTTTTGATCCCTGCCTCATGATCTGTGGAGCTTCAACAATTGTCTTGCATGGTGTCTAGCATTGGAGTAGACTCTCTCCCATCGTGCTTACCTGCAGATGTCTCTCATGGGTCTGCTGTGAGGACTATTGTGTAGGGCCCACTTGGGGACAAGCTAGTTATGGGGGAGGTAGGGAGTGAAAGATCTGGATGGATCCTACATCTGTTCAAAATTTCAACTCCGTTAGATAATCATAACCCCTTTCCATGGCCCTCAAGTGGGTCCTATATTCTCAAAGCATAGGGGTGCGCACGATGTTCCCCCATGCGTAGTTATCAAATTTGTTTCATTTCGACTGAAGGGACAAATATTTTATTTTGACCATTCAGCCAAAGCAAAACATCACTCAACTTTGTGGCCATAATTTCTGTTCTTTTTGGCCAAAAGGTGTGTATTTTGTCCGGAAGGGGGATGAAATGAGGAAAATGAAATGAGGAAAAAAAAAATCAAAACCCCCTTTTTTTGTGAGTTTTTTTGTTTTTAGAAAAAAGAGTGACACGGGGCTTTTTGGCAGTTTAGGCAAGTTTTAAGTCCCCTGGACCCAGCCCCTTTCCCAGTTACTCTTTGGAAACCTCGAATGCTGCCAGGCCCACATCTCAATCTAGAATGACAACGGTTGGGGGGTATTATTTGTTGTGAAAGTATTTAAATTAAGACTTTTATTTGATTTGGATTGTTAAGCAAGTTTAATGATTTGTGGAGTCCTACTAGCTAATAGGATGTCTACTCTCCCTATAACTATGTAATTCCTCTACTGGGAGAGGTATATTATGATTATTCAATAAAAGAAGATTGTTATGGATTTCCTTATGGTTATGGTTGTGATTATTTCTCTTCGATGTAAGAGTGCTAGTGTATAAGTCTTGTGTGGGATTTGGCCAATTTTCATTTGTGGTGTTGGTCCCCACCATAATCTTTTCGAGATTCAGCAGACTTTCTCATGGAGTTTGCCTACATTTTTTCCACATTCTACTCACAGATCTGACGCTGCTTCAATTGGTATTAGATCAAAGGATTCTATTGATCAAGTTACTCTGAGGTTTCCTACTTGCAATAGTTTGATTGATTTCATCACATCCAATCCTGCAAACCCCATCATCTCCTTACCGTTCATCACTAGAAACCACTAAATTCACAGAACATTCCTTGTTCTGCAAAACCAGTCATCCGAAACCAGTCCACTATTACTAACATCTGTACGTTTTGATAAAACCCACACTGTTACACAAGATTTGAGTTCTTTTTACTACCTAAAAAATTTGCTGTTATGCCGCTATGTATCACTGCAATTGCTATGTAGTGCCTCCTGCATAGCATTTTGGTCATTGGCCTCTTTGCCCACCGCAGTAGATGTTTTGATCCTTGCTAATAAGCAACAAGTCTAAGCGTCAAATGGATCTAACAGTAGTTCCAGAAGGGCCCTGTGGATTATCAGTGGACAATTACATTGTTCAGGATGCATCAAAAGCAGAACCAACCGTTGGAAGCCCCCCCTATTGACTTTATGTTTGAGAATCAATTATTGATATTCAAAGATTGTGGTCTATTAGTACAAAGTCAGCAGTTGAAGCATCTTATATGCCCAAGCTAAACTCAAACATCAAAAGAAGCAAAATCTTCAATCTACTTTTACATGGAGGAAAGGACCATCAAGCTTTCAAGAAATGCGAGGGGAATGGCTATCAAAAGAAAAATCTGTAGTTTTACGATTGATTTTTGATCCAGGAGGACATTTGTAGAACTCGAGGTTGAATTTTATCCGAGGCAAGGAGAATTGATGCAAGCCGGAACCATGACCTATAGTACAACAAAGACCATTGGGCCGGCCCACAGGACAATTTATTGTGGTAATTTAATTAATTAGGAGTCTTATTTGATAATTTCAATTGATTTAGAAGTCTTTAAATTACCAAGCACCTTTATTGTTTGGTAAAGTGGAGTCCTACTACGAATGGGGATGTCATTCCCTTCCTATAACTATGTAATCCCTCTATTGGGAGATTGAGTTTATGATTATTTAAAAGATTGTTATGAATTTCCCCCTGGTTATGGTTGTGTGTGTTTCTCTTTGACGTAATAATACTCGTATGTTTCTCTTTGACATGATAATGCTCATGTGTGTTGAGTCCTGATAATGATTCGGTCAATTCCCATCTCTGGAGTTCATTCTCGCCAGAATCCATCCATGATTCAGGGGAACTCTCTTGTGAAGTTTCTCTACAGTTTTTCTACATTCCATTTATGGATATGAGTGTAGGTCAACCACCTTGTACGAAAATCAGTTGTGATCCTTGTATACTACTAGGATTAGGATAAGATCCCGAACAGGGGAAATCCATTCAACTAAGGGGATTCAAGAGTTGGTATACTTTTTGTTATATGAATATGAAAGGCTATTCACCCTAATCGACCGAGAAGTATCTGGCAACTATCTCTCTCCTCTAGGTTCTCTCCACGAGTTGATGTGGTGTGTATATTCTCTCCAAATTTCAGGAATGGTCCAAGCCCGTGTCTCCCCATCATGATTAATCTGACTCCACACACTACCCTATTAGTGAATTTTGTTTTTTTTTTTTTTTGTTTTAGTCCAGGTTTTCTCTCCAATTAAATAATGAAGCTTCACTTGAGAAAATAAGAAGTCATCATTACAATTTGGAAACATCAATCAGGTGTTCATTGGCTTTTTTTTATTTTGTACGTCATTATCAATTTCACATATCATCTTCTCAGCTATGATGCCTAGATACGGCATGGATACTGCTGAGACACGCCATAGATATGGTAGGAACACGAATTTTACATGTAAGAAGTGAAGTATCGGATATGATACGAAACGATACGTTGCCTATGTTGAAGTATCCGTACATCATAGCTTCTCAGTAATAAATAATACTTTTCTGTCCCATACATCTAAAATAAACAAGCGAGCCAAGGAGCCAAGCATACTAGGAGGTTGGAAACCTGCAAGTGATATGCAAGCATACCTGTTCTTTGTACCAAAAAAATAATTTTTTCCTGTGAGAGACTTAGAAAAACACTAATCCTATCTATTTCTTTTTCTTTTGCAGTTTGGGCCAGTACAAGGTACTATTTTCGCCGACTATGGGAGTGATCTTGGGTCAGGGTCGAAGGTGCTTGGTATGCTCTTGTAAATTGTAGTAAATCATTAAGTTCCACCGTCATTAACTACAAATGTTAGTAAACAGGAATAGACTGAGATATTTTATTTCCTGTTTACCCATTATAAAAAGGGGGAAAATTTTCTTCCCAGTTTGATTGCTGTGTCAGTGAAGGCTTTTGTAGTCCTCTCCCCAGGAATCAGGAACGGAGAAATATCATGTTTTCCTCGTAGTTAGCTCAAAACCCCATCATTCTCAAAACTTCTGATCAGTGTCTGACCCATGATTTTCATGTGGATTCAGCATCCAAATTCTGATCTCTAGGGCCTGAAACCTCTGTCAACTACATTTTCTCCAATTGCTTCTGCTTTTGAAATGCATTCGTTTGCTTTTCTTTGTGGATCCTCAGTTTTTACTGAAATGACTTGACTCGTAGTTTAATGGCCTCTCAAAACTTGAACTTAACATTTTAGAAAATCAGTATCATGCCATTAGGAGGCTTGAGTATTGGATAGGGTTGCTAAGGAAATTAATTTTGCTTTGACATTTGTGGAAACTCGTCAATTCTGGTTACCCTATTGGCACTTGATTCTTAATCTTGGCTCTTTATCAGGTGATCCTGCTGGAGTTAGAGGAAAACCTGGCAGTGGTCATGGATATGGTGCAGGTATTCATGTAGACTCTCCCTTGGGGCCTTTGCGGTTGGAATATGCATTGAATGACAAGCATGCAACGAGATTCCACTTTGGAGTTGGGCATAGGAACTGAAGATAACTCGTTTCCTTTAGAATTACTTTTTTTTTCCCCAAATGGATGCATACAAATGTCTTTAGATTCATTTTCTTTTTCAACCTTTATTCTCACATCCTGATGTATACTTTGCATGTATTTAAAGCACTGCTGTTGGCTCCTAGGCATCTGTTAACTGGAATATTATTCTTATTTATATGTCTCTTATTATTCTAAATTTGTCTGTTAGTTGTTTTCTTTTTTTTTTTTTTGGTTAAAGTAAATTTGTCTATAGTTGAAAGGTGTACGGAGTGTTTATTAATGAGCTGCTTAGAGATGATTAAAGGGGCACTAGATTAGGCCACCGTGCTCATTAGCGCATGCATCGGGCACCTTCCAGTAAGGGAGCTAGGTTCCTGGATTGGTTTTGTGAGGACTGTTGAACTGATAAGGTAATGTTCACCAAAAAAGAAGAAAAGAAAGACGTGTATGCTTATTACAACATGATTATTAATGTGCAAGCAATCCAAGGTACAGTTTTGTGTCTAAAAGTTGTATGGTTTTCTGTTTGGTAGATTTGACTGGCATCTACACATGAATAGTTCTAGAACTGCATTCTAGGCTTTGGTAGGCTGGTTGAAAATATGCACGATGTTGATATAGAATTATAGATACCCGTTGTTTTTGTTACCTAGCGTTCCAGATAAAATTATTCTTAATTTTTTGCTCTTTTCATTTTATTTTTGTCGTTGAGTCTGAGAGGGTAGAGTGAATTTTCTTTCTTCGAACTACTTACTCTCTTTCTGCGGAGGGCCTTGCCCCCTTGGACCGACACGGGTTACATCAACATCCAAATCCTAGCTGAAGGTATTGGCTCGCTGTCAACACAGGTGGATGGGCTTTTGCATGATATGCCTCTTGTGTACCATGCGTTTTACCAAGGAAGTTCTGTTCCTTCGTTCTCGACTTCAGTGGTTTATCTCTGTGATAAGATCTATGTGCGGCTGTTGGAGTCTGGTTCCACAGAGTCTGATAATTGGAGTACGAAGAATAAAATCAATACCCATTTTGCAACAGCCTTGGTTTAGTGATTTGAGCTCAGCTATTAAATTCCATTTACTACTGTCATGCTTAACAAGTACTTACAAGGAAGAAGCATGTTTGCTATGCTTGTCCTTGTGCCTCACCATGTGATCCAGACCCTTCATCTGTATTTTTTTCTGAACTGATTCGATGCCTGTTTCCATGTAAATGGAGTGCAGGTAACTAGTTTCATGTGTCAGCGAAACCTCCGTCGCCTGTAAGCAACAGTTTTCCTCATTGTTAACCTTAACTGATACAGGTAATTCAATTTACAAGAACCGAGTGCCAGAAAATTGAGTTGAAAGACAAATAAACAGAATTACGCAATGAATTGATCTCCTTTCAAAACCTGCATTTAAAATGGTATTGATTGTGAAGATTAATCAACATGAGTTTGAAGCATTTATTTGGTGTAATTGTGATATGGGTTCATGTGAGTTGCATGGAACTTAACTGTTCATTAAGTGGATGGCCCATACTCTTCCTTGAGCATTTTTTGTTGGTGGTTGCTAGGTCCACCTGGAAATAAACCAGAGAGAGAGAGAGAGAGAGAGAGAGAGAGAGAGCTGCTTGGGTGGGCCCCGACACATTACATTGAATGATGTAGGGGAAGGCATTTCAAGCGATGGCGACTGTTGATCCACCACTCGTAGTAGGGGCATCCAAAGGGCCTACAGGGAATATTACGTGGGAGGCCGGAGGTGGGCTAGTGCATTCAATTCATTGTCGAAGATGTCTTCTTGGCGTTTGTACTGGATGTCTGTGTTTTATTTTTATCCCTCTTCCAGTCTACTTGACCCCTGTCAATGATAAAACAAAAAAATAAATGATTAATTACTACTCATGTTGGATTGTAGCCATTTTTCTACACATTTTGGTCTCTGATGCCTCATTTTCTGAGTGAAAATTGTCCCAGTTTAGATCTAACATGCGGTCAGTCCACCGGCCAGGTCTTATGGTCATGATCATCTGATGATGATCCCCAAATGAACATGCATAAGATTCCCGATTACACTCTCTCTGGTCTGATCTTGTAATCCTTAGTTTTTGAGGCTCTATGTTCTGTGAGAACGATTTGTAAAAAAAAAAAAAAAAAAAAGAACCAAGAGCCGCACTTGAGATATGGTTGTTCATATGATAAAGGGATGTATGGAGTCATAAGAAATGAGGAGCTACGGAGGAATATCAACTGTTTGGTCTTTCAAATGGCATTGGCATAGTCCTACCGGTCCCTAGGAATTAATGGAAAAGGAAGTTTACATGCAACTGATAGAGTGAAGGGCCAGTCATTTCAAACCTGGATATTTGAATGGTCCCATTTGTAGATTGTTATCTCTGAAACAATTCATTCAGTAGAAAATCATATGTAAACATAAATGCACTTGCTTTATGTGAAAGTGACCTGGCTCACCAGGATCAATTATAGCATTGGGTTCACACGCATGATAGATCAAATATAAGTGACAGAGAGAGAGAGAGAAGAAAGTGGACACAGAGAAGAAGAGGACATGTTGTTAATTAACGTTGGTCTTGGTAGGGGATCGGATTTCATGATGATCAAATATAAGTGAGAGAGAGAGAGAGAGAGAGAGAGAGGACATGTTAATTAACGTTGGTCTTGGTAGGGGATGGGATCTATAAGAAAACGACAAATGCAGAGGGAACTGAGAGAGAGAAAGGATAGTGATTTGAATGACGTCGCACCTTTGCATGCACAGTGGCTCTCAAATCATTGCGATGCCTCAGCCCAGAACCTGCCATCACGTGCCACCCTATGTATATCACGTGACCCGTTAGGCCATTGATGGTAATACCAGCAATTTCAAATTCAAAACAAAGGACGTCTCCTGGTTTGCATTGTCAAGTTTTCTCCCTTTTTTTTTTAAGTGTTGGGCTTTTGTAGAATTTAGGACATGCGACTTTTTAACCTAGACTCTGTTGTGACGATAACTACCAACAATTCCTCACCTGTCGATATTGAATTCGATCAGCTTGTAAAAAATGAGATAAATCATTGATCTATAGTTTTCTTCTTTTGTTTTGTTTTGTTTTGTTTTTTTGTTTTTTTTTCTTTCCAATCTCATTGTATATCAGTTTGATTGAAGTGGAATTTAGTTAAATGTATAGATGAAGGAGGAGAATATAGTACAAATGGCTTGGATCTAAGTATATGTGGAACCCACCCAAACTTGATCAAAGGTGCTAGCTTCCTTGTGTAATTAAAAGAGAGTAATGGAGTGTCCTAATCAAGAGCTTGTCAAATGTACACAGGTGGGATTAACTATCACTTTGATCCAATCCAGCATACCACAGCCCTCCTCTTAGTAACCACTCACCCAAATTCCACTTCAGTGTGATTGGATTAATATGAATATAGAAAAAGGACATGGATCAGTATATTTATTGACCATTTTATGATGAACATCACTCGCATGTGTTAAATTTGGATTGCTAATTTTTACTGTGATGTGTGATGTAAATGGTTCAAACCAAGAAACTATGAAGCTCGGATGAGCGTCTTTGGTAAAGCATCTTTACAAGAACTTACATGTGGACTTCACCGCATGAGGGTTAATCAGCTTTAGTAGAAAGCTAATCCACCAAGACCCTTTTTTATAAGGTTGGGCTAGCAAGTCCATACAGATCTAATTGATGCTTAATATAGAAAATTTGAAACTTCGAAGATTGTCATTGGATTTGGATTCTCTGTTACTGATGTGGTGTGCCACTCACTATTGCCCTTTAAAATAGGACATCTGACGAATAATTTTGTGCAGTTCAGTGCCACTGTGGTCCATTGAGGTTGCATTTGATATTTTTAGCACAACTAGATCTCAAGCCTCTCTTTTATTTATCTTGTAAAGCCATGAATCAGCAGCTATCCCACCAGCTCAATTGGTTATAGCAACCCTGCCCTTCAACTGGTCGTCCAAGGTTTGATTATTAGGTTTGCTGCCTTTGTTCCACATATGTGGGCAATCTGTGAGCTCTCTTCCTACGTGTTTGGGGTTTTTCATGGGTCCTGGGCCCCTCGGTTTGGGTCTAATAAAACGAAAACAAAAATAAAATGTTGAGAGCAATAACAGATTTGAGCAATAAAAGATCCATTAAACATGGAAGCCTTTCATTTAGAGACGAGTGAGGGTACCTTGGATACTTGAATATGAATGAGACGGGACCTAAGTAACAACAACAATAATAAAAACTCTTCATGTACGCAAATCAGGAACCACTATAATTGCAGTGGATTTGGATGTATCCCGAGGTCAGCAATCTCAGTGTTGCATGGCTGTTAGGAGGTGAAAGGGGTTTCTTGACGTTTTGACTAACAAACGACTTCGGTGCTTTAAACAGAGGAAATAGGTATTTTAAACTCTTGGGTTTTTGTGTTTGAACCGGCAGAGATGCTTTGGAAAAGGCAAGCAAGGACATGGACGATCAAATCTCTCACTCTTGCCATCTTCGAAATGTAAAGGGAAGGAAGCATAGAGTCAAAACATCTCTCTACAAGACTACAACACCTGCCTCTATATTACACTGTAAGAAGTGATCTTGCTTTGATAACAACATCCACAAATTAAAGATGCATTTACTGTCTCCCGACTCAGAGGAATGTGCTATGTGCATGTTCTCATTGGTTCATATGGATTCTTAAAGAAATTGCTCATAGCCCAACATCTAAGAATTTTTTTAAGTTTCATGCTGGGATGATGGTCTTTGAACAAGGAGAGAGTTATTTTTGGAATTGTATAGGTTCAAGCTATGTTTTTATGCATATTAACGTAAGAGGAGGTCCTTCTCAACCCATATATGTGTATAGTGGTGGGGATTCCCAATCTGTCCGGTGGTCAATCCGACTCTCTTGAATGCACTCATGGTAAGAAGGCATTTATTCTTTCAAGGGCTGATGTTTCCAGTGCTATAAGTCAAATAGTTTATTGTTTGATTATAATCCCAATTAGGTAGATGAATCTATATGTATCCTTATTTGGATATATACTAGAAAGATTAAAACAAGAGCTAAAACAGACAGACAAGAGCTAAAACCGACAAGCGCTGGAATGGGCCTTCATTATATATTTAAATAATAACAGAATGCTAATCTAGTTTTTGGTAAAGTAATGCTGATCTGGTTGCTTCTTTAATGTAACCCCAAGCAAGGGTTCCAGGAAGGTCAGCTTCTTTGAATTATAAACAGACGTTTGAGTACAGTAGTCAAATTATGGTTAGTACACAAAAACAAACAACCCCTCATAAAATATTTATTAGTATGAAAAAATGGTTTACTTGGTCAAAATCTGCATTTGGGTTTCAAATTTATTGACCCAAAATATGACAAAACAACCAGTTTTGAGCACATTCTGCACAAATGAGTTTCTTTTTTTTTTTTTTCCTGTTTTTCTTTTTCACTTCCAATTTTATTGATAAAAATTTCCCTCCAATTGGGTAAAGGGCTTTTTTTCTCCCGCTCTTAGTGAATGGTGAAGGGAGCTTAGCCCCCTCCCCCTACCGAACGAAATCCCAAATTTACTTGGTTTGTATCACTGCAAGGATGGACGGATGACATTATCTTTGGTTAGCGTTCGTCAAATTCAGGGGGTCCTAATTATTGATGACCTGCCGCCTCTTTAACAACCAAATTGAGATGTTTGCATGCAGATGTCTCGTAGGAGATCATTTGCTGTTCCTCATACTGAGCACCCGAGTAATTTCCAACTGATTTCATTTTTCGATGTTTTTACGAAAGGCCCCTATATTTCCAAACAACCTATAAAGGCTCCCGTCTTTTATGTTTTTATAAAAGACCCCTAGTTTGATGGGGTAATATGTGATTGTTAGATTTTTGGATAAATGATAGAAATACTTTTACTTAAGCTTATCAAATTTCGCTAGTTCATGTTACTCTTAGCATGCCCTACATGAATCCATGATGAACAACCCATTCAAATGATCTTAGCATTTAGTTTTAGGTTTTCAAATTTAAAGGGCAAAATTATCTTTTTATCTTTTAACTCTAAGAGATTATTCATTTGGATTTTTTTTTTTTTGAAGGTAAATCAGTCAACAATGGAAATTAAACTATAAAGTTGCTTTTCTTACAGTTGCTTGTTAGCCAAGGAAGGGTTTAGCAAAAATATAAAATATATGAGCCTTTTTGAGGTTTTGTGAAAATATAGGGGCCTTCTTATATAAGAAAAAAACTTTTTCTTAATGAAATCTTATTTTTAAGTTTTCTTGATTTGTAAACAAAAAAACTTCATTTCTTATTCTCTTTTTGTGATGCTACCATGGTTTTAAAACACATTCAGACGACAGGCAAAAGTCATTTACTTTTGGTAATTTTCATTCTATGTGTTCCATTAGAGACAATTGTAACCACCCATATAGTGTACAACCACCAAAGGAGTAGGTTAGTTTGGCACTCACACATGGATTTAAATACTTAGTAGTCATTTCTTAATTTCATATGTGATGTAAAAATGCTTTACATATTTAAAATATATGCAAATGACTCACATGTAAAACACAATCCCATATTTGTTATTTTCGCACCTCATCATATGTAAATATGAATGTATCTAATAGTTAATCATTTTTCCACAAAAATTTTCACCATTTTTTTTATAAATTTGTAAAAAATATATGATGAATAAAGGTTGATACATGACCCCTAGCAAAAAATGACCATTTTCATGAGGATTAACGGTTCGGATCATAAAAATGGTTGCCAAAAAATTCAGAACTATAGATTATTAGATCTAGATGTTTTTACAAATATCTAAACCTTAGGAAGAATCAATAGTTCAAATTTGGTCCAATGGCTATTTTGGTCATTTTAAAGAGTTTAAATGGTTTAGATTCTGATTGTAGGATCCAAATGCAAATAAAATCTTAAAAAATCAGGCTGGGTTCAAGGGACATCCAAACAATATACAAACCAATACAAATATCCAATGATTATACTTGTTTTGGAGATATCTCATAATTCATGATGATCAAACTTGTCAAATTTGCTATCACAGCTGTGATTGGATTTTTAAAGGAGTTTGAACTATTCAGATCATGAAAATGGGGACCATAGATACCCAAAATGGCCGGATTTCATGCTTGGAATTTTTTGCAAATAGCTTACAATTTAAGAAGAATCAATGTTTGAAATTTGGTGTCATAGTAATAGCGGGGCTTTAGAAGATGAAAGATGGTTCAGATTTGAATTGTGGGTCCTAGATAATCGTAAAAATGCAGAAAAAAAATGTGATGCACGGTGTTGATACCAAAATCACTGTTCACCCACATAATAATAGTAAGTGTGATTCATTTTCTCATCTTTTGAGGTGTGAAAATTTTGGACACAAATCCATACAATTTACACACTCATTTTATATATCATTTTCACACATAATACGTAAATCAACCTAAACAAACGTAAGTATGTGTAACTATTATGCATGTTAACCATTTACGTATGTAAATTATAGTAAACAAACGACCCTTTAGGCTCATTTGTTTCGGACTACGTAGGAATTCAAGCCCTAAAGTGCTTTAAAGTGAAGATCCTAAGTGCACTTGCAAAAGTGAGCCTCAAATGAACTCCCCTTTAATTGAATGCAAATCAAGGAAAGATGAAAAATGAGAATCTAGCCATAACCTTAGTAATTCAAATTATAGAAAAGTAAAGAACCATCTACATTGCTATCTTATATCCTTCCGCCCTCACCACATATTATTCACACTTCCATTATAATAATCATTTAATAGAGCTTATTTGACAATTAATTCCTATGTGTTATATGAATGCAAACAAACATTGCCATAGGGGTCATTTGTTTTCACCTATTTAAATTGCTAATAAATACTTATGTTTGTTTGCACTCATTGACGGATGCATAAATAAGGTGTGAAGATAGTGTGTAAATGCCATTTTTATAAGAAAACTTTCACACTTAAAATATGTGTAAAATAATTACACCTCTCTAGTTAAGAAGGCACCAATATAGTGAAGCTTGATATAGGTCATGGTATCAAGTCCCTTCACAACATTTTATTTTTTGTGACTCTTGCAGAACTCAAATTAAATATGATTGTTCAATAAGTTTTATTGGCTTATTAAACCCCAAAATATTTACTTTTATGTCTTTATACTTCTTGATATTTATGAAGATTTTACATATGTAATCCGAACCATTCAACAGTTACTGAGGTGAAAATGGTACTTTTACACAATTATGGTATTGTGTTTCAAATATCTAAAGTGCGCAAAATTTACAATAGTAAATCCCATTTACATGGGAAAGTATGCAGGTTGGATAAAAGAGGTGAAAAGAGGAAGGTAATATGCGAGTAGTTTAACCACCAGTTACCACTGTGGTTTCCATGAGAGGAGATTTACTTTCCTAGGAGAGAGGATGAAAAACTATTTACTATGTAGGGTAAAAGGATTAGTGATCACTTCCACACATAAATATGTTTATCACACTGACCTTTCACTCTTCAAATCTTGGATCAATGTCACTTGGAGGCAAGAAAAGTGTCTTGTCTTTTAGTATTCACCTCGGTTTTATTGTCAATCACATGCATAGGGTCCATCCCCACGCTACAATTGTGGGTAATTTTGAAATGAGGCTTTCTACACTTTGATAGAAGTCCTTAGACTAGGCTGGTTGTACAACTTGGACCTATGCAATTCATGAGAAGGTCCACCTTTTCTGGTTTGGGTCTTTTTGTCATGAATGTGGACCATCTAATTAGCTAGTGATTTCACTCTTTCCCATCTATGTGGCATAGTGCATGAATATGTGGCAGCTAGGAAATCCAATCAATATTATGCTATGATCATTCACTATTTTACCGTAGTTTACCACTTGAATTCAACCCATTGAATAGAAAACATCCAAATGAAAATGAGTTACTTAGATGCTACAATCCCCAATTTTTTTATGTTGGTTTAGCAACAAAAACCAACATAATTTTGAAATGAGGCTTTCTACACTTTGATAGAAGTCCTTATACTAGGCTGGTTGTACAACTTGGACCTATGCAATTCATGAGAAGGTCCACCTTTCTGGTTTGGGTCTTTTTGTCATGAATGTGGACCATCTAATTAGCTAGTGATTTCACTCTTTCCCATTTATGTGACATAATGCATGACTATGTGGCAGCTAGGAAATCCAATCAATATTCTGCTATGATCATTCACTATTTTACCGTAGTTTACCACTTGAATTCAACCCATTGAATAGAAACATCCAAATGAAAATGAGTTACTCGGATGCTACAATCCCCAATTTTTTTATGTTGGTTTAGCAACAAAAACCAATGCATGCAATAAACATAAAAGACAAACCTAAGACCACTCACTGTCACCACCATTTTACCACAGCTTAGTCATCAAGTTCTAAGTCAACTGTTCATGCAAAGAAATGTCAGGCAAAGTAAGTGCAGTTTTGATGGGTTCCTTAAACATCATGTATTTTTGTTTGGCTGCCTGTTTCAAGATGAACCATTTCTTTTAACCGACAAATAGAGACCAAGTGAACATGCTTCCTACACTTTTGGTGTAGGTAGGGCTTCTAGTGTACGAGCTATTGCTACTATGTTCATTGAATTGATGATTCACTAGTGTCATCAATGTGGAAAGAAGAAATACTGTTTAAGTGGGAGAAAGGCCCCAAACATGTTTGTCAGCAAGAAAGTGAAGGATTTCTATGCAATAACCAAAGGGAATTAAGCATTACAGGGTCCTTTGGAACTATCTTGTGTACCATGCCCTCCTTTGTTTTTACTGCCATTTACTCAAGGGAAATTTCAATTAGCAATTGCTTAATAATATTTAATGAATTGTGGCAGGAGAGTTAACCCTAAAAGATGGGGTAATCATTCATGTTGGCTACTCATTTGAAAGAAAATACAAATCACCCACATGTCTCTTCACAAGTTTCCAATCAAATCCGTTCCTTCTAGCAGAGATTTGGTGAGAGCATCATTTCATACCAAGATCATCAAATGGGGCTCATCCAGGGGTTGCATTGAATCCATTCTCCGAGAGAGAGAGAGAGAGAGAGAGAGAGAGAGAGAGAGAGAAGGATCTAGGCAGGTTCTGATCATGACTGTTGTACAATAATGGGTACCACAAGAAGTGATTTTGGTGCCCACATTGGTCAGTGATGCAGTAAACTGTTCTATATATTTATGTTTACGTGTACTTCTGTATGTGCTCCACCCACATGTTTTCTCTTCCTTCTGCCTCCGGAAAAAGTCCGAACAAAAGAGATCAATTGATCATGTTCGAGTTTTCCCAACCTTACCTTTCATTTTGCTTAAATGCTTAATTAATGTCCTATTGATTTGCCCCCTCATTATGCATTTCAATGCTCTAAATTTTTGTGGAAATCAGTGTGCCACTGTCGATAGGACATAGGAAATATGTTGCGTGTCGCATGTACCCAATATCCACCTGTGGCTAGATCACCAGTGATTAAGATACAATTGTAGAGTATACATTGAGATTTAACTTCTTTTATGGTATCTTCATGATTGCTAACGTCGAAAGTAATATCTAGCCTCTCTTATGAAAATAAAATCAGATGCATGCATAGCCCTCCATCCTTGGGCCTTCTCGAAGCTTTCATATCTCCATTTATCTGTCATATATCAGACGCAAAAATCTGTTTGTAGAGAGGGATATCAAGGGGTATCCTGTTATTCAAAATATCCGAAGTCTTCAATTTCCAATTCTTGAATGCCTTCTTAAAAATAATCTAGAATGATCCTTTATGAGCATTTTTGGTCTAGAAGAAATATCTACAAGACGTTGGAATCAGAGAAGGAGTAGTTTAAGTCATATTAAAAAAAGAGAGTTGCTAAAACAACAACTTTTACTTAATCTAAATAGCTAAATTTTTTTTTTCAAAATACCCCACTCGTTTCTCTCCCCACACCCTTTCTCTCTTCCTCCCTCCTCTCTCCCCATCTGGCTAGTGATGAGCTTCTGCGGCGGAGGGAGCCTCTCCCTCTTCCTCTCCCTCTATTCTGTCCCCACCCCCCCCCCCCTGCAGCCCATGCTCCAATCTCCCTACAACAGCAATCTCGCCTGGGAGGGCGAGAAAGGGGGAGCAAAGATAGAGGAAGGGAGAGGAGGAGAGAGAAAATAGAGGGAGAGGAAGAGGAAGAGGATGGGGGGAGAGGGAGAGGGAGAGGAGAGAGAGAGGGAGGCGAAGGAAAGCAAGGGCCCCCTTCTGCTACTAGAGCTCGTTGTCGGCTTAAGGGGGAGGTGGGAAAGGGGAGTAGAGAAAAGTGAGGGAGAGGGAAGAGGTGTGGGGATAGAATGGGGAGGGAGTATTTTGGAAATTTATTATTATTATTATTATTATTTTGGCTGTATAGACTAAACAAAAGCTTATGCGATTTTAGCAACCCTGTAAGAAAAAGTAGCGGGGCATCCAATTGTTACAAAAAGAGTGCTCTAGTCCTTTTTCACTTTCCTATTTAAATATCATTAACACATAAATGTTATATAAAATAGCAAGCCAATGGACTTCGAAATAGGAGCCCAATTTGACCCAAATGGGCCTGCATTTTAGGATTGACACTATCCTACATGCCTAAACCCACTTTGAAGAGAGCTGGTATGAAAGGCCTGATGAGCCAACCTAGTCCATTGGAAGTATTAAAAATAAGTGTAAAATATTTGGAAAAAAGAAATTGAATAAAGCACCTATTATTGTTTTAGCTCCAAATCCATGGTTATAAGATCCATAACTTTTTGTAATAAGATCCAAGTTTTTTTTTTTTTTGGGTAACCCAACCAAGGGAGCTGGGAACCTAGAAAGAGCTCCAAATGCAGGAAGATAGCTCACTCACATGCGAAAGGAGCTCACACATGCGGAAAGAAACTCCACACATGTGAAAAGGAAGCCTACGCATGTTGGAAGAGGTAGCATACCTAGGGTTCAAACCCTAGGCATTAAGGTGAGAACTGCCACTCCTTACTACTCGGATAAGGAGCCCTTCTCCTTTTTTGATCGAAGTTACTATGATTTTCAGTCTAAGAATTTGAATTGAAAATGTCACAAACGTGAATTAGAACAGATATTTTTTGAGAATCTCATTTGAGATGATTTAGACATGTAGCAAACAGCTTCAATACATAATAAATTAAGAGAGACTCATTTAAGATACACACCCAGACAATGGTGAGAAAAAGTATATATATATTGTAATTTGATATCCCCTCAGGAAAAAAGATTAGGCCAAAAAGGATATACGTGAAAGTGGTAAGGATATATGTAAAGAAGTAAAACATATTCTTGGAATTGGTAAATGAAAATACTAGAATGAAATTTTTTATTTTTATTTTTATTTTTTGATGTAGCAAACCCAAACATAGTTTTTTTTTATTGTCCCTAGTGTGGTAATGTAACTCGAACCTGCAACCTCTAAAAGTAAATGTTTGAATGGTTGTTGCATAAAGTGAATGAAGTGAGTCTCTATTGATTCATATACATGATTTGATTTCATATGAAAAGTACACAAATTTAAAATTCTCCTTTTTTTTTTCAAAAAAAAGTCAAAAGGCAACATTCTCAAGCCACTAAATAACTAAAAATTATATACTTTTATATGAAAAGTAAAAAAAAAAATCCTAAAGTCGTCATACTATGATTTGACCCTATTATATTTTTGTCACAACCCGAGCCCAGGAGATTGGGGGTTAGCAAAAACCTAACCAGCGACACACGCACTCCCGTGCATATACACTTAGATCCGGTCTAGATGCATACGCACAAGGGAAAACACACGTGCAACACAAGTATGCGGAAGCTGCAAATATCAACATGGGACACAAGACACACAAGAAACAAAAGGAATGATATCCAAAGACTGACATAAAGGTCGGACCATACAAATTGGGATCTAATCACGATGTATAGAACATGAGTACAATCAATGACATGAAAAGAAAGCAATATGCATGCATGCAGAAAACAGTCACGCTCTGGTGGAGTGATAACGCACACTCCGTGATCCTGAAGAGACAGCTGGAGTCTCCCCTGCAAACTGACGACCGACAAGAACACGGTCGAGGGTACCTGAGCCTGCAACACCAAGGACAACTCATGAATACAACAATTCAGCAAAGTATAAGCAGTAACAAGTTAACATGTATGGTCTCTAATAGAATAAAAGACATAAATAATCATAACATGTCAATGTAGTAGTTTAGGCAGTTGTACATTCAAATTAACATATGCTCTGTGAATCAATGCGTATGTAACCTAACATGTACATACTAGGTGGCAACTACGTAGGCCATATGCTCCCAAAGTAGGGATCTTGTAAACGTGATGAGAACACCATGGGCCAGATGGGTCTCGGTTTCCTGGAATCTGGATTCCCCAAGACATGTATTTCTGCAGTAAGGCAATACAAACTATACCAAAGTCACCCCGTCGAGATCCTAAGGCTGAGGCTCAGTAGTGTCGGACCATATCGAGTCAATCAATATAAGAACATGCATATCATACCGTGTATATCATTACGTGCATAGCTTAACATGTATATCTTATCAGAATGTGACGTGCATGTCTTGTTAAGCATATATCAAGCAGATGCAAGAGATCATACGAGTTTAATTAATCAGCAACCACATCAACTTTAGCAGATCAACAGAGTAGAAAGCATTAGATTAACCAATCATGAGTATTAAATAGTAATATCGAACATGTAAGACCGCTGTTCCACCCGGGATTGACCATAGACAGAGCCAGGATATATCCAATTGTTTGCCCCAGCGCAAAACGCGAATAAGAGGGCAAGAACAGAAGTCAATGTGCCATGCAATCAAATTTTCTTGTAAGGATCACGAGTTTTTACTAGCCAATCATATTCTAGTTATCCAGTGTTTCTAACCGTGCATAATGATGTAGTTTTAAGTTGTCCAATGCACCGTTTTCTAGTGTTGCAGTGTATCTGGAATGTGCACCGAAGTCCCTTAAACCAACACCCATGGGGAGGTGTTAAACAGCCGGATAACGTGCATGAATGATTCGCAGCCCTCAAGATCATTCATGTCAGACATTCAGATCATTGAGCAAGTCTAGGTGATCTACATTCTATCATGAAGGCCATATCAGTCTCTTTCTTACGCCTATCCTTGTTCTTCATGTTTCAGGCGTGATACGGCTTAGCCATAATCTGCACTGCGGCTCCACTGCAATTCCCTTTACTGTTCATCCGCAAGTATGGTTCACCCGTATTTTGTTCTACGGCTTAGCCGTATGCTGTTCTACGGCTTAGCCGTGGTTGGGCCGTAGAAGGTCTGTTGATTGCTTGCTTTCAGTTAATTGAGAAAAAGACACCCTGTACTGATCTACAGCTGGGTCACGGCTGAGATACGGCTTAACCATAGGACAATATATGGCTTAGCCATGTCCTGGCCGTAGAAGAAAACTGGGTTTTTTCCTCTTTGGACTTTAAGCCGAAGGTGACTTACGGCTTAACCGTAGTACACACGGAAGCATTTTCTGAACTGATTATAGAATCACTGAAACACATCCAAACTGACAAAATCACATGTAATAGAGGGAATGATCATAAGATGGGCTGTAAACATCATTCATAAGCAAGAATACACGATTTAATCTTAATCAAACACATACCCACATGGTTTTGCCAAGTTATGCTTATACTTGCCTCAAATGAGTTCAAACACGATCTTGTTGTCCTTGGGCTCAATTCTCACACTACCAACAAGCTTCTAATCGCCATGCATGCAAGGAAAGAAGAAAAGAGAACCTTGAATACAGTACCAAGCGATCATGAGAACAAGAGGAAGAGGGAAGAGAAGAAGCATAGCAAGAAACTCAAGCTCACCTCCAATCACACGAGTGATACTCGACGTGACATGCACCGATGCTCTCCTTGACTTGATCGACAGAAAGCAAGGAGGAACGAGAAGAAGAAAGAAGAAACAGAAGAGAAGAAGAAGAAGACTCGAGAGAGAGAGAGAGAGAGAGAGAGAGAGAGAGAGAGAACTGTGAACGGAGGAGAAGAAAAAGGTCGGTAGACTTATAAAGATAAATATCAAAGCCAATTTGTAATAAAGTCCAATTATTCCAATTTAATTCCAGTTCGAGTCAATTACGGGTCTAACGGAAACAAGTGACATATTTGACAAACGACGTAGTTACGGGAATCAACAAGCATAACAAAAGACACGCGTTAATACTAAGATGATGCATGAAGGACGACATCGAACAAAATCGAATATTACGAAAAAGGGCTTATGTCTACCTAAACCAGGTTAAACTCAACCCAACTACCTATTCATAACCTGAAACCAAACAAAAACAAGAACAAAACACAATTAGCAACCAAATCATCGGGAATTAGCCGCTAATCCGGATTAAATCGAGTCGGGGTGTTATAATTTTATTCTCTTTATTTGAGGTTTCACTTCACCACACTTCATTACATATCCAAACAGGAGGTTGGGGTAACATAGCTGGAACAAGAGTTTGATGATAATAATAATATTATGAGATTCTTTTAATTATATTGTCATTTCTAGAACTAACGTTTACATGCTTGGTTTCTGCTATGTGCTAGCTCCTTTTCTGCTATGTCCAGCTTCTTTCCTACACAAAAATGAGGCTGTTATCTAAAAGATTCCCAGCTCCCTAATTGGCTGGGCACTATAAAAAAAGGTCTTAGGTTTTGACCAAGAACTGGATATTTAAGTTTTCAATTGATTTTAAATGTAAATCCAACAAACACAACCCAATGTGGGATTTTATTCAATTTGTATAAAATCTTTCCTCCAAATCCACTAGGGTTCCAACTCCGACCCGACCCATTTGCTTTTGTATGTCATAAGGTTAGGATAATCAAACGATAAAAAGTGAATGAGTCTAAATCGCACCATGAAATCTTCTCTTGCATTACATTCAACCTGTATTTAACGAGGTTGAGCCCTTGCGTTATGATCTGCTTTATAACCTGATCATATAAAGAGCCCAAACTGAAACGATTGGGTATGACGGATTTGGAGATTTCAATAATTAGATCCATTCGATGATGAGATGTATTTAAGTGCACCCTCAATTGAAACACATCTACCCGAATATCTCACATTTTTTTTTTAAATTAGTAGACTCATTTCTCACAAAACATTAATGAAGAATTTCACATTGAATGACATTGAAAGTTAATATTTTAACATTTAATAACAGAAAAACTCTTCCAATAATAAAAGAGACTTAGGCACTTTAATTGAATCTAGTATTTTAACATCCTAGCTTAATTGGATTTTGATTCTATGGGACTTGAATTCAGATCATAGATCCATCTTGGATGGATGAAACACATTCACTGCTAGAATAATTTCATATGAAGGGACGGCTATGCTGATCTTCTAATGGGTCATGGATAGGTCTATGAGCCATAGGTCATAGGTGTCTTAATGACAGGTGGACCCCATATGCATGCAGGTACTAATTCCCCTCTCAATGAATTCCGAGACGTTGAAAGTGAGAGTAAAGTGTTTGTACCGACATGCAGGACAAGGAACAAGGTAAGCCGAGCCGAGCAAGCCGACAGCAGGTCGGAAGGGATGAGCCATGAGGGGAAACAAACGAGATGGAAAGAGTGAGCTGACAGTGAGCCGCGCCGAGCCGAGTAAAATGCGCCCGGGGAAGCAAATGCCCGGATGGAGAAAAAACTCTGCTTGCATTCCAAGCAGGAGGAAAAAGGCAACAAACATAGAAAAAGTTCCTTCTGTAGCTCTCTCTCTCTCTCTCTCTCTCTCTCTCTCTCTCTCTCTCTCTCTCTCTAAACTGCAGCATAAACAGACTTATTGGGGCAGCTGAAATGGTGATGTCTCTAAATCTCATTATCTGTCCATTTATCCATGGAACACTTCATGGGCTAGGTCAATCTCAAATTTCATGGGGCCAATGAGATGATCCAATCCATTTGATTGATGGTCACGAACCATCGGTTGTAACACTAGTGTCACAAATATAGTTCTCTAGAAATTTTTCTATAAAAGAAAAAAATGTCGTCCAAGTTAGGGTTTTCAACAGAATATTGTGAGGAAGAATTCACGCAAAAATAAATTAGAAATTAAAAATATAGAAAATAATGTGCGGACTAGTTAAAAATAAATCACAAAAATTGTCCATTTGATGATTAACAATATTTTCTCATTTTTTCATGTGTTTCCATTTTTTCAATATTCAGAAAATATAATAATATTATCATGCAATCTACATAATATTATCACGACACATTTCACGCAAAAATAAATTAGAAATTAAAAATATAGAAAATAATGTGCGGACTAGTTAAAAATAAATTATAAAAATTGTCCATTTGATGATTAACAATATTTTCTCATTTTTTCATGTGTTTCCATTTTTTCAATATTCGGAAAATATAATAATATTATCATGCAATCTACATAATATTATCATGACACATTTGGTAGATGGCAAAGATTTACGATATTGTCGACTAGTTCTAGCGGAAAGAAAAAAAGAAAGAAAGAAAAAGAAAAAAGGGATATATAAACATGTAAATCCAAGCCACCTACTCTTTTCTTTAGTTGGCAATGAGATTATATAGAAAAAACTTGACATTATCCAACCCATATTATTATTTTTATCAAATGTTTCTCCTGAAATTTGGGTTGAATTAAAATAACAATCTTGAGCAAATGATTCAGTCAATGCCTCCAAAAGTATCCACTGACAACATAAAAGTGATTTCTACATCTCTCTTTAATACATTTGGATTTGCTTAATTATTAGTCTTTTGATATATTTACTCAGCTTAACCAGTATTTGATATTTATCTTCCTCTTTATTATGCACTCTACATTACGGATATATGCTCTCTCTCTCTCTCTCTCTCTCTCTCTCTCTCTCTCTCTCTCTCCTTACTCTGAACTTTTGGATTCTTTAATTTTCTTGGTTTTGGTGACTTTCCACTTCCTGTATCTATAATAAGCTTCCCTTCCACACTATCTCCTTCTGCTCTTACCTCTCACAATGACAGACCCCTACACCAATTTCTTCACAGGGTGGTACAATTACAACTTCAAGCCTTTTTTCCATCCTCTCACTTCATTCAACCCAGCTCCTTCCCTTCCTTCCCCCTTCTACGACTTCTACAGCCACAACAACGGCAGCAGCAGCAACTCTTTTCTCCCATCTCCACCGCCCTCTCCTCCTCTAAGGGAAGCACTCCCTCTTCTCAGATTAAGCCCCACAAGACATGAAGAAGAGGAATCCTCCTCCAGTGCCATGGAAATATGTGGTGAGAGGAAGAAGGAAACAGATGAGAGCTTCCACTCCACTGTTGATGATGAAACTGTGACTGTAGCCTTACACATAGGGCTTCCCAGTTCTAGTGCTGCTGATCTGGTCTCTAGGGTTTCCTCTGCAGAGATTATAGAGAAGGAAGAAGGTAATGGTGTTTCAGGGTACCCTACAAATAGACTCAACAAGGGTCAGTACTGGATCCCAACACCTTCTCAGATTCTCATTGGCCCAACGCAGTTCTCATGTCCTGTTTGCTACAAGACTTTCAATAGATACAACAACATGCAGGTATGTTTGACACCAACCATCACCCAAAGGTCCTTTCACTCCAAGAAATAAAGAAAACCCATTTCTTTCTTCTCTCACCCATCTCATACCAATTGATTTTTCCTTAGCTTCCTATTGGAATGGGGTCTGTTTTAAGTTTCTGGGTTTATCTTTCTTCCCATTTTTTGCATGGCGTGTGGGAGTCTGGGTGTTGACAGTTGAATGCATCTCCCCTAACTGGGACTGAGATGAGTGCCTATTTTCATGTGATTGAACAACGCAGGCAATGTTCCTTATGCTTTTGGTGCCTTGGGGTTCGGGTTTTATGCATTGGCATGCGTGTCGAACAAAGAACTCCCAGTTCTTACTAGTTTGATCAGCTGATTTTATAAATCAGAACTCCTTATTCTGCAAACCTGTCCATGTTTGCGCTGAGATTTACCACATCAAATTCACTTTTTCAGGTCCGATTACTATTTCGGGTTTCACCCAAGGAGATACTACTGTACATCTTTTGTTGACTTAATGGAGCATTTGTATCTACAATCAATTTGGTGTTCTTGAAGAAGAATGAAAACCCATTCCAGTATATGCGTTGTTATATGCAAATAGAATTCCTTTTAGGCCTATCAATTTCCATGCAATCTCTTTATGAAAAGATCTGATCTAATTCAAATTCTATAGACAGAAGACTGGTTTACTCCATGGCACTCTACAAAGAAATCATGCAGATGAAGATGTCAAATGCTATCTATTTCTCACTTAAAGATTGCATTCTTCTAGTCAGATTGATTCAACAAACCAAAGGATCAGATTTAAATTTGATTTTTTACAATAAAAATGATAATTCTTGATAAAATACTAGCTACTAGAGTGCCAATTATCACTGCTGGATTTTGTATTCTTCTGTTGTGGGAATTGGGTTCTGATTTAATCCTCATGTTTATGTGTTTAATTCTTGCTCATGGGTTCATCATGGGTATTGCAGATGCATATGTGGGGGCATGGATCTCAATATAGGAAAGGGCCTGAATCTCTACGGGGCACACAACCAACGGCTATGCTGAGGCTCCCTTGTTATTGCTGTGCACCAGGGTGTAGGAACAACATAGATCACCCAAGGTCCAAGCCATTGAAGGATTTTAGAACACTTCAGACCCATTACAAGAGGAAGCATGGAATCAAGCCTTTCACGTGTAGAAAGTGTGGCAAGGCCTTTGCAGTAAGGGGAGATTGGAGAACCCATGAGAAGAACTGTGGGAAGCTGTGGTATTGCATATGTGGGTCTGATTTCAAGCACAAAAGATCTCTCAAGGACCATATCAAAGCATTTGGCAATGGCCATGCTGCTTATGGAATCGATTGCTTCGAGGACGACGAACCCGCCTCTGAAATAGAACAAGATAATGAGTCATTGTAGTGGACGATGAAGGGTTAGATTGGAATTTTTTTTTAATGTCTAAGCATGTGTGTGATCATCTAAGTATCAAACCATTTCATGCCCAATTAACTTGGTAAGGAATTCTTTTCTTTTATTCTTTTTGGAAGCATTAAGCAAAATACAGCCAGTTTAGACTCATTTCCTGTAAATCCATTTTGCTATTGCTAAACTCATAGGGATGAATTTGGATAGATGCCTCTCTCTCTCTCTCTCTCTCTCTCTCTCTAAGTCTTAAGTCTTGTAAGAATTTAGTCCTTGCCGCTTATAACTAAATTCATGTTGCAGCCATGAGCATGGACAGATTTGTTTTCAGTTCTTTCGATTTCTATCTTTGTTCTTCCTCATAATGCATTATGTATCCTAGGTGCCACAGGCCAATGTTTCTCTTGTAAAGGTTTAATGGTAGCCACCACAACAAAAATTAACTAATTAAGTACAAATCGAAAGCCTCTCATTAATGAAATGGTTCTTTTTGGGTTCTTTTCCTTTTAGACTTTTCTTGGTTTGGTAAATGATTCTAGCCTCAGTCCTCATTCAGGCTTTTGGAAATTTCTTTCAAAGATAACCATCCAACTTATCATCGGCTTTCCTATACTTCTTTAAATGTTGCATGAATCTTCTGCCCTTTTCTCTTCTCTCTCTTCCTCACTTCTTTTCTTTACTCTGAATGTCACACCCCACATAGGGCTACAAATGATCCACAGAGCAAAAGCCGTAGCCCATAAGTATATTTCTTACCAAATGTGTAGCTGAATAGGCTTTCCAACCTGCAAATACATCAGCTTTTAGGTGCATATGATGCTTTGCTTTGGGTGGTGCTGTGACTCGGATATGTATTCTGATGGATGGAACATATAACATGTGAGATTCACTGGCATAAAAATTCAAAGCAAATGATTAGCTTGAGAGAGAGAGAGAGAGAGAGTACAATAAAGTTTCAGTGGTGAGGCTAAGAAGCTTAAATTTGCACCGCATATTTCTGATACACCCTTTTTTTCATTTTTGCATAAAGTTACACCCTCTATTTTTTATGCATACAAACCTTTACCTGTACATCGGACACATCACATGACTGAAGGAAAAGAGAGGTGGAGGGGGTGAAAATGTTAGTTTCTAGGTGTAATGCAGACATTAATAATGATATTAAGGAGGTTGGAGCCTTGGCGTTGATGGAATGGATCTGCGTGGCTGTTACTGTTCAGCAAATGCAGAAAGATCAGTCAAAGTGGTCTTTCGAAATGTCATTTCAACTACAATCTATCATCCATAAAATGTTGTTTTGTGTACTCTGAAGGGGGTATCAATTAGCCCACCAAGGTGCAATTGGGCTCCACAACAACTGATTGCATTTTAATCCCTTTTATACCTACTCATGTTTCCCTTGCAACTCTTTTGACTCTTTCTAACACATAGATTAAGATGAGTTTGTTTTTCTTCTCTCCCATATTAATTTGTAGCAACATTAATAATGATGTTGTTAAAAGTAACTTTAGAAGCAGCTGCATATTTGGCTATTCCAAGTTCATCATAAAAAGGCATAAGAAAATTCTACACAACAACTCTTCAATAAATGACAAAGAAGAAAGAGAGATTCAATATGAAGAATAAACAAAAAAGCTGAAACTTTCACAGTATCTTTGATAAGAAAGTTTAGCTAATAGTGAGATGTTTAATCCTAATCTTCTATATATTGCGCGGCCTGGCTGTGGGGTTCTTTTATTGTACTTGCTGCCAGGTGATGGGATTTGCTTTTCTTATTGTTTTCTAATTCCATGGGTTGTTAGTTCATAGTTTATAATCTATTATTGCTGATATTACCACTGGTAAGACCAAATACTACAAGGCAAGCCCTTGGGGAGTATAAAAAATTTTCTTAGAATTAAAGATCCTAACTCTTCCATCAATGGCCTACAATTGATTGGTTAAGATTAAGGGCATGTTTATTTGCATTAGAGTACATAAGAATTAAGAATATATATTTATACACACTAGTTATCGGGTGTGCACAATTTTTTACTTAATCCAAATATATTAGATCGTTGGATTGACTACATACTAATTTGAATGGACTGTACACCGTTAAAATTTATTGGCTAATTAGATGGAGATAATGTAGGTGGGTTATGAGCCTAATTTTCTTGTACAGAGGAAGGGCCCTAGAATCTTTCTATCCCTTGGTCCCAGTCCTAGGTGGGGCCCCGAGTGGGCCCCAGAACAAGATCCGCACACCGATCCAATGTGTATGTCGCGCACTGGATCAGTCCTATATATATGTATATATATAGTGGTTAAAAAAGGAAGATTAAAGATGTGAATTTTAAAAAAAATGAACGTCAAGCAACATTTTTATTTAGAAAAATAGAATCAAAAGAATATATTATTTGATGCTCTTTTTTTTAATTCACCTTTTATCTTCCAGTTTAATTACGCTATATATTCAACCCATATGAATTTTATGCAAACAAACAGGATCTAAAACAACAGTAGTAAGGAAAGTGAATGAATGGCTATAGCAAATTATAAACTTGGGGATGTTTCATGGAGGGGATCTCACAAATATGGTCTTAACAAATGGGCCATTTTCCTCCATTTTTAGAAGTTGTTGGAAAGCTGGATCATTATTATTATTATTGTACGTTGTTATTAATTCCTAATTACAACAACAGGCTGGAACCTTAACTCTATGAAAACTATATCATTTCCACTATCAGTTAATGCCCAGCAATGATATCTATGGGGAAAACTATATCAGATGTCATGTAATTATATTGGTCTCTTCTAATATAGTTCCAAAACCATGTTTTAAAACCATGACCACAATGTAGGGGTACTTCAGAGCCATAAAAAAATTTCACTGATTTCAAATTCACGTTGATATTTGTGATATTGGTACATGGCTACCAAGCTTAGATTTTCTTTATATCTGTAAAATTTTGAGGTACTTTCAGTCCACTGGTGACCCATAATTTGGACTTCACAATTGGTGTGCAAATAAGCCACACAAATTAAAAAGCATTGAGGGGGAAAAAAAAGTTTTGACACAAAACACAACTCCACAAGTTCCCCTTGAAGATTTCTTTATTAAGATTCAGGTGGAGGAAGGAGGAATGCTGTGACATACAAGAGGGGTTTGAATGTCTTATTGCTCAGAATGCTGACACACAGCTCCTCATTAAAATCCCAAGAGCCATTTGGACTCTTTTTTTATATTATTTTTGTTTATGTACACAGTTTCTTCAGTGTATGTAAAAAATGGAATAGTAATATAATATGATTCTCTCTCTCTCCACTCTGCAGAAATCTTCCTATTACTCCAACCCAACACAAGGGGACAGCTTTGTTTCCCTCGAGTCGAATCAAGGAGCCTTGTTTGTAGCAATGCTCTCAGCACACACTAGATTTCCTACTCATTTTCTCATCTCGGCACTTTCTCATCTTTGGAGAAACTGCAATCAGTCAAATCAAATCTGCTAATACATAGTGATGCCACCTGTGGGGATCCGGACCAAGTTCTGTCTTTATAGATCTCGGATCCATTTTTTATCCGGTTCCAATATGTAACCTATCAATGGTACCCGCATCTGATATCTCAATCTTAATATTCAAATCCAAATAAGATGTCAAGTGCGTTAGTTTATTTAAATAAAAGAGCTTTAAGCTGATATTAAGGAACCCCTCTCCCAAGCACAGGAGCACCATTTTCTAGTGAGACCCATTAGGGGCCCCACTTGGGGATGAGACCGGGGTATCGAAAGTTCTCCTCTCCACCAATCCATATATAGTGATGGAGGCTCAAATCATCATACTAAGCACTTAATCAATTGCCGATGAATTTTTACTATTCAAAATGAGTGCAATCTAATCCAACGATCTAATTCATTTTTATGGGTGCCACACTTAGTATTGGTAACTATTATGGGAGGTACTTGTGTTATGGTTTACTTGGATGGATCATAAGTTGAGCCCTACTAGTATGTTAACACACAGTGCTCACCTTATCATGAGTAACAGGTGCTCGGCAGAGGTTTTTTCTATTAAAATATAGAAGTTAAAGATATTAAATGGTATAAAATTCAAGTTAACTAGACCCTCAAATATGAATATAACTCAACCTATGTAGACCCATAAGACCTATCTAGTATTAACAATATAATCATCCTAGATGATCCTTCTGTCAAGGCATGTAGGTCTTTGGTTTTGGATTTAAATGTTTTGAATCCTATAATCTGAATCCAAATTTGAAATTTTCTGGATCCGAAAGTATGTCCCATACCCTCTTTATTTGGGTTTGGAGACTCTGTGTGCCTGTTTACAACCCTAACAATGGGCTATGTGGATACATGACAATCAAGGGAAGGAAGGTGTGGGTGGTTTTGAATGTGAATTAGAGGTGTATGCAATTTCAGTCAGAAAAAAAAATTCTTTTAGATTAATTGTGAGAAAATCATATGGTGAATTAATGTTGCTGGCCCGCCCAACCACAATGCTCGCACTCTTTTGGCTCTCCGTATTATTATTATTATTTTCCTAAAAAGGTTAGTTTTTCTAATTCAAATTATTCTATCTAGCAGCAATTACACTGGGTTAGAGCCTAATTTAATAAAGATCCAGCCTGAAATTCTCATTCCAAATGTGGATCAACAGAGGATTGGGAATGAATTCCCCTATAAGAAGACTCATGACCCAACTAATATAGTTCTAGAAGATTAAGATCATTTTATTGTGAAGTTCTAAGATTTAAGATCGTCATTCTTACTCTTGGATTATGAAGAGTATTTTGTACGAGGCCAATGATCTCAAAATCTTACTTTGTGCCCGGCTATATTAGAAAAGCACATCAGCCTCTAATTTGTGGTGGATTGGAGACGAAAAGATTTGACACTTTCCCAATCTTCTTTCCACATTGAAGAAATTTCAAGAATCCTATTTTTTAAATCTTGATGCAGCCAATGGACCTATGGCTTGGAGTGGAATCAAACAACGAGTCCAATATTGCCAGGCTAGGACTCGAATACATACTCTAACTCAGGTAGATACTAACTCACGTATGTGAGGGGAGGCCAAATTTGAACTTGGGACCTCCCAATGAGAACATATACTCCTTGCCACTAAGGTAAGGAGTTGTTCTCACCAATTCCTTTTAGTTGTTAATCAGTATTTCTATATGTGCTTAATACTTTTCCATTTTAGAAGTTTCTCTAGGTTTTTCCCTAATGTTACATGTATACAAGGAAAATAATTTAATGAGAATGAGTGAATGATATGATTATGATAGCAGGCTTTCTCAGGACATTTAGTGACATGGACGGCATTTACTTTAATCCCTTCGATTTTCAACAGGAGGGCCCAATTGTTGAGTTCCACCTCTCCCGCTTGCCTAAGCATGAGGGAGACTCTCAAGGATTAAAAGTCACTAATAATGTGTGCCAGCAAGTAAAACTAATGACACATTAAGGGGCCATTTGCACAGACCTCATATGCATGGAAATAGGCCAATCTAATTTGGGTGTGTTGGGGATTTCAGACATGAATCATCCCATTCGGCGTAGAGTGGATCCGGAAATCTCACCTATCTGCTAGGTGGGAGTTCTGGATCCGTAGAAAAGGAATCGCAGAATTTTAGTGCTCTATGTTCCATTTTTTCCATGACTCGCAGGTCTAGTACCTAGTATACATTTATTATTAAAGAAATAGTTTTTCAAAAAATATTTGTTTTGGCATAAGATTCCTTGTGCTATATTAAGTTGATGATTATTTAGAGATTGACCAATACACGTCGAATTCCAAAAGGATTAAAAAGAAAAAGCATCAAACTTTTACATGATATCCTTTCAATAATGAGGTCTTCATCAGTCAAAGTGTCACACAATAAATATTGAATCTCAAGATCAAGCAAAATTAGCTTTGTTTCAGAGAAGTCTCCCGTGAAAGAGAAGAAACACTGCATAGAATCCATAGAAAGAAAACAAAGGAAATAAAAGAAAAAAAAAGGAATCATTTTATCTCTCTCTTCTATATATATATGTATATATGTGTATGGAGAATATTAGTATGCATCCATTCCTCACCCTATGGTGAGGGACACTTCCATATTTGGATATATTAATATGCTAAAGAAAAAAAATTTACGAAAAAGAGAAATGCGATAAATAATGAAAGCCATATAAGCATCCCTCATCCAGTGGTGAAAAAATGATGCATTTAACATTCATATATATATGTGGGAGCCCCTCTTTTAAGCTCAAGTTTTGGATAAAGTAAGCTTAAGTGTGTGGCTCACGCCTATGAAGCCACCTAAGGATGGGGATGAGTGAGGGGGGATTTGAAAGACCCCCTAGGACCCTCCTTTTAGCAAAAAGCCAGCTCTAACTATGATTTATATCATCCCCATTTTGGCTCCAAAAATTTAATGGTCAACAATTCATTCAAATTAATATACAATCGATCCAACGATCTAATAAATTTGGATTTAACCAAAACTTGGTGGACATATGCAATTCAGGAGGGTCATATGCTTGGACCAAAGGTGGGCCCTAAGGGCTCAGGCTTATAAGATTTCTTTTATAAGCTTAAGCTTAAAAGAGGCTTGCTCTCTCTCTCTCTCTAAAGATATATATGTAGGAAAAGACTGCTATGCATTTGTCCTCACACTATGGTGAGGGACAATTCCATTTTTATTCCTAACAACGTCAAAAAGGTGTTATGAGAGGTGACGGTTTTGTCTTCTTGCACATTAATACTTTTAAAAAAAATGTCCCTCACTATAATGTAAGGAACAGATGTATAGTAGTTTTGTCTATATTTATGGAGAGAGGGAGAGAGGTATATGGATAATATTCCCATGCATTCGGACTACACATATAAGTTAATGAGGCCCACCGATATAGAAGGGGATGAAAATATCCACTCATGATGAACCTAGATATTAAAATGGGGTCAATCTCATGTCTCTAACCACTTGTTCTATGGCTTACAAGTTTAATGGCTTTTTATTAAAGAAAAAACTGACACTTCATCCAATGGTTTAGTCTATTCAGTGAGCATAAACCCCCATGTCTAGTGAGAACCAAGTAGAGTCCAGTTTGTGTGAAGTGTGAATAATTAAGATAGATCACAAGGTGGGCCCACTATAGGTTCTCACTATATATTATGAGAAATTCTCGAAAACTTTCCATTTTAAAAGGGGAGTTTTTGCCTCTCTTGATTTATCGAATGAGATTATGCCATCTCATATTTATATGCCAACCTATATTAAAAGAGAATAATTAGAGATGGATAAATGCTTTGACTTCCTAAATAATATGACAAGAGGAATATATTAGCCCATTGGGAAATAGGAGTTTTTCTTTTCAAAAAATGCCCGAAGAGTTTTCTAGTGTGCCTATATATATAGGGAATACTATTATGCATCCTTCCCTCACCATGTAGTGAGAGACAATTGCATATTTGGAATGAATCATGCACAAAAGAGAAAAGGTCATTTATGGTATTATGAAAAAGAAAAATTTTCATATGTAAAGAGGAAAACCCACGTCATTGTCCCTCACCACATTGTGCGAGAAGGGTACATAGTAGTATTCCCCATATATATAGAAAAATATTAGTATGCATCAATCTCTCAACATAGGGTGAGGGACACTGCCATATTTGGATATATTAATGTGTAAAAGATAAAAAAAAAGCTATATGAAAAAGAGAAATACTCAAGTACAAATAGAAAAAGTCATGTAAACATCCTTTACCTTATGGTGAGCGAATGATGCATACTAATATTTCTCATATATATATATATGGCTTTGATTCTACAAGAATTGTTCTTACGCACCAACCGTGAGAACTTTTTATAGGGCCCACTTATGGGTCCCGTTTGGGGATGGGACTATGGGGATGGAAAGATCTATGTGGGACCACCACACGCTTTAAGTTTGACCTCAATCACATGTCCCTAATCCCTTCATATGTGGCTCATAAATTCAGTCAATTTAAATTGGTGCACGTCGATCTAGCGGTCTAGTAAATTCGAATCTTACTGAAACTTGAGGCGAGTGACTATCAAGGGATATCTATGTATTGCAAGGTTTGGATTGGATGATAGATGGACTCCACCTAAAGTTCTAAAAAAAAAATGGTGAGAACTAATTCTCATAGGATTATTTCCCATATATATATAAAGATATATTGTAGAGAGATGTTGTCTTGTCAGCCCTATCTCACTTTTAGAAAGTGCTATTGGAAGCATCCATTTCTCATACACAGGTAATTTTATTAGATGAATACATTGAGAGTAAAGACTAAGGACTGTTCTAAGCACCAAAAAATAAAAAATCAAAAAAACTAAGGCGTGGGATGAATATCATTATATACGTAAAATTATAGAGCCTCAATATTTATTGATTTTGTACTTAAATTCATTGGCGATTAATAGTTGGATAAATGTCAAGTTTGGGAGTGTCAATTATTGAGTTTTAATTGAATGTGAATAGCTTGATTTTATCACGGGAAATCCCCACCACACATAATATGGAAGGACATAAAAAATTTTCAACATTAACGGGTTAATTTCATGAAAAAACCTCATCTATATTATATTATATTATATTATATATCTCTAACATTAATCACTAATTAAATGAGTCAACCCACTTGAAGAAAATCCTTCTTTAGAACTCTACCTAGAGTCCTCTTTTCATTATTGACAATGCGAGATGCTAGGTTTTATCCCTCTTTTGTTTTTTGTAATAAAGTGAGAATGATAGGATTTTTGGAGGTTCTACAAGTTGAGGGTATTGGACCTGTTGTGGAATATGGACAGGCTTGAAAATGAAGAAAGAAAGCATATTAAGGATAGAAAGAAAAGGCAACATGACACTTCCAGGCTTTTTTTACCAGAGTAGCTAGCTAGGTCGATGGAAAAGCTATATTTGACGTTCTTGGGCATGAATGATTCTAACATATCATATCACAGGCTAAAAATATAAAGTGAAGGGCCATTAGAAAAGGCTGAGAAAAATACCCAAATCAAAGTAAAGTTCTCACGAGGCCACCACCCAAAAGCCTGAATTAATGCAGTCATATAAGCCTATATGGAGATGCTTTTGTTTAGCAGAATATTCTCAAATTAATTTGTTGTGTATTGTCGACATCTTTTCTCCTTAAGTATCATACAAAGAAATCCATGAATCAACCATCATCACTTCACACTTGACCATATATGCTCTTCAATCCAGACCGCTCATCAATCGGGGCTCCCATAACGGTGGCTATATCCTACATTTTGACCGTGGCAATAGTTTCTACGATAATTAAGTGTAGGTTTAGTAAAAACATGATAGATGTGAAAGATATTTTAATGGGTTGGGCTCTCCTCAGACACATATGTGAGAGACAACTTTTTAAGGCCCACTTGAGGCCATGTCAATCATGGGAGTTAGGGGATGGAAAACTCTCAATGAGATCTAGTAGTTTGCAAAATATTAGCACCCCCATCAATCATACTAACCCCTTCATACAATAAAGACCCGTTGCAAGTTAGTTTGCAACCCCACATGTCACCCAACTACACCCAAAAATCGATATCATTGGGTAGTTCTTTTATTTTTATTTTTTTATTTTTATCCTCTACATTAGTAGTGTTTTTTCATTTTATTTTTGTTTTTATCATTGGTTTGCTCTTTTAATATATATCAAAAAGGTCTTTTATTTTAGTTATAATATAATTCAAATCAAATCGGTATAAAAAAGAAATAGGGTCATAATGATTAAGCATACATAAAGCTAAAAGATAAGATACAGCTTTAAAAAAGAGACCATCCTCGAAGTTGCCCATCTACTATTGATTAACATGTATGCAAGACCCTTGAAAAGGAGGAACTGAAAAAATACAAGGCCAAACTTTCTTGAAAGGCAATGTCCCTACTCCCTGCCTCAAATATGGAGTGGCACAGGGCTGCCTTGAATTTGGGGCTGAAAGCAAACCTGTTGGGGCCACCCCAAACACCGTAGCAAAACGGCCAACCATTGGTTTCATCACAAAATCCAAACCACTATTCAGTCAGAATAAGCACATCCAAACGGTATGGATGAGACATATTAACATGCGGTGGTGGATTTGATTTGGGAATTTTGGAATGCGCATCAGATGCTCCCAAATACTACAAACGAGTAAACATGCAAGCCAAGTTAGTGTTTACTGATAGAGTTTGTTCAAGAGGATTTTATGAAAAAATTAAAACACCGTAAATGTTTATTACACACGATTAGATTTTTATTGATTACGTGCACTAATCAAATTTCCTAGGCCTGATTTTGTGCATTTTTTTTTTTTTTGGTAGCGTTACTCAGAAGAGAGGGAGAAAGGAAGAAGAAGAGATAAGGCAGGAAGAAGAACTAAAAAAAAAATTATATCTAGCATTACTCAACCACACAAAAAAATTTTTTTGAGTTCTTTTTCTCTTGTTTCTCCTCTCTTCTTCTTCATTTCTTCCTCTCTTCTACTTTCTCTCTCTCTTTTCTTCTTCATTTCTCCTCTCTTCTTCTTCCTTTATTCCTTCCTTTCTCATCTCTTCTTCTCTTTTTTCTCTTCTCTTTTGTTGGCCATGTGAGTCCAGATCATTAGTGGGTTCAGTATCTAGGGTGATTTCCCTAATGACATTAAGAATTTCCTGTTTTGTCAAACAGTAGTTTTCTAATGGGTTAGGACTTTCCTTTTTTCTTCAGATAGAGTTCTTGGGGGATAAGGATGTAATGGTTATATATATGATGTAATCTGTAACCCTGGAGAGTTAGTCAGAGAGGCTGAGAGTGGCTGAGATTCCAAGGCTGTGGTTTCACAGATTGGAGGAGAACCTAGTGGAAATTGGTTTCCTGTGGACGTAGGCATCTTTGCCGAACCACGTAAATCTTCTTGTCTTCTTGTGTGGTGATTGTTTGATCTTGGTTGCGTTTGCACATACGCGCACAACAAGTGGTATCAGAGCGACTGAGTTGTGCGTGGAAGATCAACAGAAAGAGATCAGACGTGATCTCTTTGTGGGCCACGGGCAAATCTCGATTTCTCTGTCACAGAGAAATTGTTTTTTTCTGCACTTGCTGGAAGAAGAAGACAGGAGTAAGATGGTTCGATTACTGCAGATCTTCGTCGGAGAAGAAGGGTTGCCGGATTTCTTGGGAGGAGGAAGAACCGTAAGAAAAAAAAAAAAAATTTCCCACCCGCCGCCGGTCGCTGCCGATCGTCACCGCCCGCCGCTATTCGCCGTCGCCCGCCGCTGTCCGCCGTCACAGTGCGGCCATCGCTCTTCTCCGCTGGTCGCCGGGGCCACTGCAGACCGCGGAGAGCTCGTCCGTCTGCAACTGGGTTGCAGACCCAGGCGCAGCGAAAGAAGGAGAAGACGACCCAATTTTCTGGGTCTTGGGTCGGGTCGGGTCAGTGAACCTAACCCGCCTTGGAGTATAAGCCCGGCGCCTTTTTCAAGTTGGGTTACGTTACGGGTTGGGTCCGAACCAACCCGCGGTGCAAGCCCAGTTCAGTTAGCCGTGCAAGCCGGTTCGGGTCGGGTCGACCTAAACCCGGCAACAGACGGTCCAGCCCGTCAGCCGCCGCGCAGACGTCAGCAGCGTGACGTCACCAGGCTGACGTCAGCCCACGTCATCGGATAGACGGTCAACGGCCAGAGTTGACCAGATTGACAGCAGGAATTTGTTTCTGCGATATCTTGATCATCCGACGTCCGATCGGATATCCGTTTGCGCCTACGGACTCGTTTCGAGCAGATCTACGTGTTAATGGAAGAAGATTGGCTGTTTGACGGTCAACAAGGAGTTTGACCAAATCGGGAGCGCAGAAAACCGTTTTTTGCGATATCGGCGCCATCCGGAGTCGGATTTCAGATCCGTTTCTTCCAGCGTGCTCGTGTTGACGAGATCTATAGCTTGGTGCAGGAGTTGAGGTCAGTGTTAGTTGTTTGTTTTTCCTGTTACTTAATTTGATTAAGATGGAGAACAACACTACCATGGTTAAGCTCAACCATTCCAATTGGTTGATCTGGAAACCGAAGATGGAGGATATTCTCTATTGTAAAGACCTCCATGATCCCGTTGAGGGGGATAATGCCCGACCGAAAGATATGCAAGATGCTGAATGGAACAAATTGCATAGAAAAGCGATTAGTCACATTAGACAGTGGGTTGATAGCAGTATATTTCACCACGTGTTTAATGAAACCAATGCGAATACCCTTTGGAAAAAGTTAGAAGCAATGTATGATAAAAAGACCACAGTGAATAAAACCTTCTTGATCAGAAAGCTTGTAAACATGAAATTCAAGGATGGTGGTCAAATCGAAGATCACATCAATGAGTTCCAAAGTGTGGTAAATCAGTTAGCCACTATGAAGATGATCCTTGACGATGAGATGCAAGCTTTGTTGCTTCTGAGTTCTTTGCCAGATTCATGGGAGACATTGGTTATTTCCTTGAGCAATTCTATTCCAGATGGTGTGTTATCTATGAGTCAGGTTACCAGTAGTCTACAGAATGAAGAAACTAGACGGAAATCTACAGGGACAGATAATGCACGGGCCTTTGTTACTGAGAACAGGGGGAGGAGTAAGAGTAGAGGACCAAAGGGGGGTCGTGGCAAATCTAGAGGTGAATCACAGTCTAAGTCTAGCAGTGAATCACAGAGCAAGAAAAAGTCTGTAAAATGCTTTTTCTGTAGCAAGATGGGCCACATCAGAAAAAATTGTTTTGCCATGAAGGAACAGAAAGGATCCAACAATGAGAAGAAAAATGACAGTGATAACACTACAGCTACTTTGGAACAAGAAGTCGTGGTGCTCGCCGACGATGATGATAAGTGCTTGAGTGTTGCAGATGGTCAGGTTGAGTGGGTTGTTGACACAGCAGTATCCTACCATGCTACTCCCTGCAAGGAGATGTTCACGACGTACAAAGCAGGTGACTTTGATACTGTGAAGATAGGCAACATGAGTCATTCATAGATTGTTGGTATCGGTGATGTCTGCATTAAAACCGATATTGGTTGCACAATGACGCTGAAAGATGTGCGACATGTTCCTGATCTGCGGTTGAATCTGATTTCCGAGACTGCATTGGACCGTGTAGGTTATGAGAATTACTTCGAAAATGGCAGATGGAAGCTCACTAAAAGGTCTCTTGTTATTGCGAGAGGAACAGCAGTTAATACTCTTTATAAAACACAAGTAAAGCTGTGCAAAGACGCGTTTAATGCAGTTCAAGACAATTCCTCTCTGAATCTGTGGCATAAGAGGCTTGGTCATATGAGTGAGAAAGGCTTGCAAATGTTGGCAAAGAAGGATTTAATTCCTTACTCCAAAGGTATATCCCTTGACCCTTGTGATTATTGTTTATATGGTAAACAGCATAGGGTTGCTTTCTCTTCGACATCAAAATTGAAATCCAATGTGTTGGATTTGGTATATTCTGATGTTTGTGGTCCCATAGAGGTAGAATCATTGGGTGGCAATAAGTTCTTTGTCACATTCATCGATGATGCATCCAGGAAAGTCTGGATTTATCCGTTGAAATCAAATAATCAAGTATTCCAGATGTTTCAATAGTTTCATGTCCAGGTTGAAAGAGAAACAGGTAAACTCTTAAAGTGTCTCCGTTCAGATAATGGAGGAGAGTACACATCCAACCAGTTCAAAAGTTATTGCTTGAAGCATGGCATTCGACATGAAAAGACAGTTCCTGGTACTCCACAGCACAATGGTGTGGCAGAGAGAATGAACCACACTATTCTTGAGAAGATGAGATGCATGATAAGATTAGCACGGTTGCCTAAGTCCTTCTGGGGTGAAGCCGTTCTGATGCCGTTTATCTAATTAACAGATCTTTCTCAGTTCCTTTGAATTATGATCTTCCAGAGAGAAGATGGACAGGTAAAAATATTTCCTATTCACATTTGAAGGTGATTGGGTGTAAAACGTTTGTACATATACCAAAGGAGCAGCGTTCCAAGTAGGATGATAAGGCAGTGAGTTGCATCTTTCTTGGTTATGGTGGAGATGAGTTTGGCTACAGATTATGGGATCCAGAGAAGAGGAAACTTATCAGAAGTAGGGATGTGGCTTTCCATGAAGATCAGTTCTTTGGAGATGTTGAGAAGATTGATAAGTCTTCTGAGAAAGTTGATGGAGTGGTTGATCTCACACCGACTCCTTCTCCGGTGCAGACTACAGGTGTAGAAGGTGGACAAAACGATCCTGATCGTGATGAGGCACAGGGGTTGCCAGATGATGAGGGTGTTGAGCAGGGGGAGCTGCAGTCTCCTCAGATTGAATCCACGGATCCTCAAGTTAGGAGGTCTACACGGGAGCGTCAACCATCAACTAGGTATCCTGCATTCGAATATGTGTTGCTTACTGATGAGGGAGAGCCAGCTAGCTTCCGAGAAGCAATGACTCATGCTGATAAAGATGAGTGGATGAAAGCTATGCAGGATGAGATGAGTTCTTTGAAGAAGAACAAGACTTATGAGCTGGTGCAACTTCCTAAAGATAGGAATGTTCTGAAAAACAAATGGGTGTTCAAGCTGAAAAAGGATGAGAATGGGAAACTGGTGAAGCACAAAGCACGGTTAGTGGTAAAAGGCTTCACACAGACGAAGGGAATCGACTTCAGTGATATTTTCTCTCCTGTTGTGAAAATGACTTCTATCAGAGTCGTTTTGGGTCTAGCCGCCAGCATGGACCTTGAGCTTGAACAGATGGACGTGAAGACCGTGTTTCTTCACGGTGACTTGAAAGAAGAGATCTACATGACTCAACCAGAGGGGTTTGAGGTAGAAGGGAAAGAACAGATGGTTTGTAAGTTGAAGAAGAGTCTCTACGGGCTGAAGCAAGCACCGAGACAGTGGTACAAGAAATTTGATTTATTCATGTTGAGTCATGGGTACCGGAGGACAGCTGCAGATCATTGTGTCTATGTTCGTCGATTTATCGATGACAGGTTCATCATCCTTCTTTTATATGTAGATGATATGCTGATAGTTGGACGGGATAGCAAGTTGATTGGCAAGTTAAAAGAGGAGATGTCAAAGTCGTTTGACATGAAAGACTTGGGTCCCGCACGAACAATATTGGGCATGTAAATACGTCGTGATAGGAGTTCCAAGCAGCTGTAGTTGTCACAGGAGAAATATGTTGAATGAGTTTTCGAGCGATTCAACATGAAGAATGCTAAGCCAGTTATCATACCTCTAGCCAGTCACTTCAAACTAAGTAAGCGCTTGTGTCCTACTATAGATGATGAAAAGGAACGGATGGCATGTGTTCCTTACTCCTCTGTTGTGGGGAGTCTCATGTACGCCATGGTTTGTACACGGCCAGACATTGCTCATGCTGTGAGTTTAGTGAGTAGATTTCTCGCAAACCCGGGAAAAGAGCATTGGGAAGCAGTGAAGTGGATCTTTAGGTATTTGAGAGGTACTTCCAAGGTGTGCTTATATTTCGGAGGCTCAAAAGCAGTCATGGAAGGTTATACTGATGCTGATTTTGCAGGCGATCTTGATCGTCGGTTGTCGACTTCTGGTTATTTGTTTACTTTCGTAGGGGGAGCTATCTCTTGGCAATCGAAGTTACAGAAGTGTACAGCACAGTCTACAACCGAAGCGGAATACATAGCTGCTAATGAAGCAGGGAGAGAGATGCTTTGGTTGAAGAGATTCCTTCAAGAACTCGGTTTGAAGTAAGAAGAATATGTAGTTTACTGTGATAGTCAGAGTGCTATGGATTTCAGTGAGAATGCTACATATCATGGTCGCATGAAGCACGTTGATATCAAGTACCATTGGATTCGTGAGGTGATCGAGAAGAACTTCATGAAGCTGGAAAAGATTCATTCGGACATGAATCCCTCGGACATGATGACCAAGGTTGTGTCTAAGGGAAAGCTGGAGTTGTGTTCAGAGTTGGCCGGACTGAACTCTCAGTAAGGGGTTCAGGGCATCTTCCCTATGGTCTGGAGGGGCAGATTGTTGGCCAAGTGAGTCCAGACCATTAGTGGGTTCAGTATCTAGGGTGATTTCCCTAATGACATTAGGAATTTCCTGTTTTGTCAAACAGTAGTTTTCTAATGGGTTAGGACTTTCCTTTTTTCTTCAGATAGAGTTCTTGGGGGATAAGGATATAATGGTTATATATATGATGTAATCTGTAACCCTGGAGAGTTAGTCAGAGTGGCTGAGAGTGGCTGAGATTCCAAGGCTGTGGTTTCACAAATTGGAGGAGAACCCAGTGGAAATTGGTTTCCCGTGGACGTAGGCTTCCCGTGGACGTAGGCATCTTTGCCGAACCACGTAAATCTTCTTGTCTTCTTGTGTGGTGATTGTTTGATCTTGGTTGCGTTTGCACACACGCGCACAACATCTTTCTCCTTTCTTTCTCATCTCTTCTTATTCCTCTCTCTCTTCTTCTTCCTTTTTTCTCTATAGAAACTCAATTGTTTTTTTAGTTAAAATAATTTTTTTTGCACAAAATCAAGCCCAACGGACCTGATTAGTGCACGTACTCACTAAATGTCTAATCATGTGTAATAAACATATATGGAGTTTTTTCCCCATAAAATCCTCTTTGTTCAATAATACCAAATTGTGGTGATTAAAAAAAAATCTAAATTGTGGTGCTAGTCTGAAACGTCCAGCATCGTAGTGGTCCAGCCTATCCACTGGCCTGAGTCCAATTAGAAAATCTGGCATTTGGTGCATCGACCAAAACTAGTGGGACCCATCACATGAACGGTTTGCCATCGCGCCATCTGTCGGGTCAATTAAAAACCGCAACAAAGGGCCCATCAATATTCATAATTATATAACTCTGCTTGTTCAAGTGACTTTGTCACATTTATTTGACTTGCCGCCTCTCAAGTAGAGCCAAAATGGCGAAGGCCGGGTGAGTCTAGTTGTTGAAATCTTTTTTTTTTTTTTTTACTTTCACACTACAATCAGGATCTCTCCTTGGTAATGCACGTGGAATGGATATACCTTACCAAAGGATCCAGAGTTTTTGAACCATTCAAATGTCAGTACTGGATCATATATTTCTCAAAGTTTTTAAAGCCCGAATTCATTCTAGATTGTGATTCGATTACTACTTTTATGTAGTGGAAAAAAAATAGAAAAAGAAAGTAATCAATCACACAAAGAAGATAGCACACAATTTAACGTGAAAACTAAATGGAAAAAAACCACAAATCAAAATTAATCACTAACTTCTATAGTACAAAATATACTCACAACCCTATAGCTAATTCCTTAACACAAAGTATTGTAGTTGTTCTTACTAGAATTCTCGACGTGTTGTCCCTCAGTGCCTTGTTATTAGTTCCTTAATCTCCACAGCGAATAATTCTCTATAGCGAAAGAACAATCTTTTACAAGGAAGTAGAAGCCACAAATTTATTACGAAGAAGTAGAAGCACCAATTCTAAAACTTGATGCATTCAGCCTAATCTCTCATGAAAGTTTTAGATAAAATCTCCAATAAATTCTCAACTTAAATTATAGAGATGACATTGTGTGAGAGGAGCCCTCTTTTTATAGCTCAAAATTCATGCGCTAGCGTTGGATACCAAATCTAAGTAATACAGGCAATTTTGACAAAAATAGGAAATAAATCTGTTCAAGTCAATGGGCTTTTGTCACATGTGCGCTCCAGTGCAAGTGAGCACCCGCTTGAGCACGTGCTTCTCTCATCCAGTTATTTTCCATCTGTCTATCAGGCTTGAGCTTGGTCTTCATAGGCTTGATTGTAGTCTCCTTTGTCTAGGCCTGCTCGAGCCCATGAGCATATCTACTGGAGTGCGTGTAGTAATTTTATTTTTTATTTTTTAATGCGATTAACAATCCACACTGAAGAATATAAAATACAAATAATGGACTCAAGTTTTATCCAATACATGAATTTAGCCAATTCCAAAAATCTTTTCAATCTCCCTTTTTGACAATTCGTGGACAAAACTTCTTATACATTCAATCTGCCCAAAAATAAATCCAAAAATTACATTGAATAAAGCATAGAGTAAATTGAAATTATTGCAACAAATTGAAAATACTATCATCAGCTCTGCAACTAACAGAAGAACAAAATATCTATGCAATTCATCTCTGTACCAATTTGAAGCCATAATAGAACATCTATCTATCTTTAGATCCTATGTCTTCATACCAATTGAAATTTGCAATTTCAGCTTCTCCTACTGTCCTCAAAGCTAACTCCCCCTCCTCAATTGCTCACTCTCCCCCTTTTTGGCCATAATTAACAAATTTATGTTGTCATCACACATCATGTTTTACAAGCAGGATTCAATAATAGCTCCCTCTCAATGATATATTATGTCAGCACTAGGGGTGAGAGCTTGATCTTCTAATCATGGGCTATTAAACTTTGGTACACACACATAAGAATTGAATAACTTTAGCATAGTGTGTGCCAAAATTGATGGAAAGTGTTCCTTCTTAACCCAAATTGGACTTAATGTGGGTGCAGAAAATTGAGTTTTCCACTGCTTATTTTTTAGCTTAGCTTTTAGCGTGTTACAATGGGGACAGTTGTGTCCTTGTGTTCCACAATGAGGGCATATGGGTGCTCATGTAGATTTAGTGCTAAATTCACTCTTTAATGGATAATCAATAAGTTTTTTTAATGGAGTATGTTACACAGTTGATGTATTTATGGCGTTTTTAACAAAAAATAGTTTTACCTGAAGATTGTAATGTAGAATCACCATCATAGTAACCAAGACAAGTCTTATCAATATGTGGCTACCGAACACTCAAGATATTGTTAAGTGAAATCAAACTAGCATGTGTTAGCTATTGGAGCATCCAACTTTGTCAATAACATCTTCAACTTGACATTTAAATCATCAATCTCAGCCCAGTTCCTTAATACTTTTTTTTCTCAAAGATTCATTATCTTGTTTCTCAAAAGTTAGAGATTTAAGCAAAAAACATTTCTTACCTTCAACAAGGATGATCTATGCATGTGCCCCTTCTAGATTCTTCTTAAGAGATAGGATTTCAGCTTCAGAATTGTTAACTTTTTTCACAAGTTTTGCAACATGCTTGCCCCGTTTTTTGCTGTGACTATATAGAAATTTATACTGAACTCCCTAGTCTTCTATATTTTCATGTGGTACTTATGTAAAATCAGTTGCAGATGGTGAAGACATAGCCATGAAAGAAATAAACTTTTCTTTTCACTTTTCAGTCGAATCAAATTCAGGTTTAGGGGATTCTTCCTCATTAACAGAATGATCAACATCCCAAGTGATGTTCAAGGCTTTATTACTACTAACTGTGGGCTTCTTTTTACTATTAGCACAATCATTAGCTAGATTCCGATAAACTTGATATTTATAGCACTTGACTCCCTTTGAGCAACAAGTCTTTCCAGTTGGCACTAGTTTAAATGTAGTATTCTTTTTTATCATCATCTTATTAAATTGTTATTAAACTTTTGAAAAACTTGTAAGATTTGGAAGCTTTAAATGTAAGTCAAAAAGGTTTTGACTAATGATTAATAAATCCAATCTCAAAGGTTTGCAAGTTACCACCAACCAACTCAATAAGTCTCAAGGTTTCCAATTTGTTGGCTTCAGTAATGGTAATAACCTTGGGATTAAAACTAGCCGGAAGAGACCTGAGGATCTTTTCCATAATCTTCTCTTTAAGAATAGTTTTCCCTAAATTGTGACTTGAATTGATAATATGTAACACTCCAACCCAAGCTAATTGAGATTAGCAACTGATTTAGTGCGATTAGTGACTAAGTAAGCATGATTAGTAGGTAATTAATTTAATATTTAAAATAAATAATTTTGTTAAGTGTAGTTTAAGCTTAGATGACAATTGTTTTGTCATATTCGGGTCTTATGAGTGAAGTTTGGATTGTGGATCGGTAGTTTGGATTGGATTTGACTTCAATTAGGTAAATAACGCCATTCTTCGTAATTTTAGATTTTTTTATTTTGCGTCGAAAATACATCATATTGACACCACTCATTTGTCTCACCGAGCTCATCGACTTTCGTGTTTGGCTTGAACTCGTTTGACCTCGTTTGAATTATTTGAACACTCATTTGAATTAAAGTAAAAATACATTAATAAAGTTGGACTTTCTTATAAAAATACAAAAATTTTAAAGTATAAAAGAACTCATTTGCTCCATTTGATCATCTTGGTTGGTAGAGTTTTGCTGGACTTCTTTTTCTTCTTCCCATTTCTTCTTCGTCGTCAAGTTGAGACTAAGAAAGAGATTGCATGTGGGTCTATGGACAACCTTCTTCATACTCATCATCTTCTTCACCTTCTTTGACTTTGAATTATTGAAGATCCATCTTCTCTTCTCCCATCAGCCATTAAAGGTGAGAGATTTTTGGTTTTCTTGGATTTCTGAATGGTAAGGGAGTCTTATAGAGTCAAGGGAGGACATGCATCTCATTCTCTTCATCCATTTCAAGTTTTTCTTTTGTTAAGGGTTAGAATTTGGGACTTCCTTTTCAATTGAACCAAGAGAAATTCTGAGCAAACTCGTAAATAAGAAATGTATAAATATATTATAGATGAATGCATGCTGGTAATGTTGTGATTCTATTAATCAAATGTTGTTCTTTTTTATTAATGCCTAATTTACTTGTTTAAAATTATAGAATTGACATAATTGGGTATAGAATGAGTGGAGTGGAAATTGAATGAGTTAATGGCTTGTTATAAGTATAGGAGAGCTAGAATTTACGGTTTGAATACAAGGAAGGTAATGACAGAAGGAGAAAATTAGTTTAAAACTGATTTGGCCAGGAGAAATTTAGCTCCAGGACTGATCGATTGGATAAGAGTCCAATTAATAGAATTCCTTCACTGGATGGTGTCCGATCAATCGAACCCATACCTGATCAATCAGGTACCTTATTTATGCCCTTATACTTGTGTTGTTTAAAATTGGATTTGGGGTTCAATTAGGGTCTTGTATTATTCCAAATGACCCTATTACTTCGTAATATTAACCTAAAGGCTAATGATGATACAAACTACAAACCTTAGCACTGTAGGGCTATAGAAGACCTAATAATACCTTAGTTTGGAACCTTTAAACCTTGATAAATGGCCCAACGAAAATTAATATGTATAAAGGGTCTTAGCTGGGATTTATTGATGTATTATCCCTTGTATGTCGAACACTTAACCATGGGTGTTAGTTTAACGGACTTTGATACACGTTTTATACACTGTAATGCCATTGTATCAAATAACATAAAACTACATTGAATGGATGGTTAGAAACTACAGGTGGTTAGTTTAAGGTTGGCTAGTAAACTTTTGTGACTCTCTAAATTATTCTGCACTGCATACTGAAAATTCGAACATTGACCTCTCAAATTGTGATGAATCATTATTACAATGATATTGAATTGATCAACTTCACTTACTTGATATTGAATCACTATTTTAATGATACTGAATTGATTAGTTTATTGTTATTTATTGATGTTTAATTTGTGTCTTACATTGAGTAAGATTGACTGAATTAGAATGGAATGAATCATGATTGAATTAGATTAAAACCTTACTCAATTGATACTAATTGATTCTAATTGTCTGGCTCTACTTAGCTTCATACTTATGAGACATGACTGGGTCGAATAAGGAGAGATTGATGGATTGCCACTGTAATTGCTATCTGAGACACCGAAACCTAAAACTAGGGACCCATGTGTACCATGCACGGGCACTAGTGTACCCAATGACAGGATCCTTTCCGGGAGGATATAGCAATATGTAGTAGCTGCCTTAATTGTGTTTGTTATTTATTTATACAGCATGATTATTCTAAGCACAATATTTCCTAGTAGACTACACTTGATCTCTTTTAATTATTATGTTTCCTAATTCTATTCGATACAACTTGTATTACCTTAATCATGCTTATATTTTGCTGAATAGTTTTATTCTCACCTATCTGTCGGGTGTTAAAGCTTAGATCTCGATTCCGGTCATACAGAAATCAAGGAGGCAATGAAGGAGACCTCACTGGTTCCTTCAAGTCTACATGAGTGGATAGCAAAGGCTCTTTGACTAGCTACTACTCGGAGAGCGTCACAATCATATTTAGGGATTTACTTTTTGAGTTTTGGGATTTATTCTTTCACTTGTATATCATTCTATCATGGTCATAGTGTTCTTGTAATTTTGTTAAACCTAGATAGATATACATCTCCATATCTAATTGCATACAGGTTAAGGGTGGTTATAATATACATCTCTTTTTGTATATTATCTTTTAGTTGTCGATTAATTCATGTGATGCTTGGTACTCTTACAAGTTATTGGAAATTAAAATTATAGGTGATATTGACAGTCTTTCACGTCTTAAATACTCAGACAGTTATCCATTAGTGTTCCTCACATGTGTTAGAATGTGAACATCCCTTGTCCAATTCCTCCTTGATAATGGTCTAGACGCAAATTTCACTGGAGTGCACATGTCATGAATCGGGATTTACCCTAATCTACAGCTTATCAGGGCCGGGTCATGATACAAAATTACTCAATTTAGTGTAAAAGTTATCAAACTTCTCCTCGTAACTCATTCTCAACAATTCAAAAGCATATAATAAGCTTTGCATTTTAGCTTCTTTCACTTTTTCAGTTCCCTCATGAGTTGTTTGAATGATGTCCCATGCCTTTTTCGCATTCTTATAGGTGGAGATCCTATGAAATTCAGTCATTGATACTCCATTGTAGATTGCATTCATTGCGTTATTGTTACAATTGCAGGCATAGGTTTCTTCTTTAGACCATCAATCCATTGGCGTTTCAGTAGTTTATCCATCAATAGGAACCATTGGCAAAGAATATCTAGTCAACACTTTTTGCCAAACACTTTCATCTACTGACCTAATAAAGATCATCATATGTGCTTTCCAATAAGCATAATTAACAACACATCTCAGCAAAGAAGGTTTCACAATAAAAGAGCCTTTTTCATTATTGAATTCGAGTCTCAAAAACCCCTTAGATTAACATACAATAATTTAGTATGACCTGTTCTAATACCAATTGAAGGTTTTTAATGCCTGGGATTTATTCTAGATTGTGATTTGATTATTACTTCTATGAAGTGGAAAAAATAATAAAAACAATCAGTTACACAAAGAAAAGAATACAAAATTTAACGTAGAAATCCAAATGGGAAAAAACCTTGAGTCTAAAGTGGACAATATCAATCACCAACTTCCGTAATATAAGATATATTCACAATCGTGCAGTCAGTCCCTCGACACAAGGTGTTGTGGTTGTTTTTACTAAAATCCTAGACACGTAGTCCCTCGGTGCCCTACTATTAGCACCTTGATTTTCATAGCAAACAATTCTTTACAGCGAGAGAACAATCTTCCACAAGAAAATAGAAGCCACAAATCTCCTACGAAGAAGTAGAAGCACCAACTCTAGAACTCGAAGTCTTTAGCTCAATCTCTCATGAAAGCTATAAATAAAATCTCTAATAAGTTCTCAACTAAGATTATGGAGATGGTGTTGTGTGTATCCTTAGGGTTAAAAGAAACCCTCTTTTTATAGCCCAAAATTCATGCCCTAGGGTTGGAAACCAAATCTAAGTAAAACAGGCAATTCTGGCACAAATAGGAAACAAATTTGTGTAGATCAGTGGGCCTCTACCTCATGCACACTCCAGGGCAAGTGAGCATCCACTTAGGCGGATGTTTCGTACATCCAGTTATTTTTCATCCGTTTGTCAAGTTTGAGCACGATCTTTATGGGCTTAAGCGTAGTCATTTATGTCTAGGCCCGCTCAAGCGTGTGAGCATATCCGCTAGAGTGCACATAGTAATTTTTATTTTTCTTCAATTTCAGTACTTCTAGCGACGCAATCAACAGTCCATACTAAAGAATATAAAATATAGATCAATGGATTCAAGTTTTATCCAATGCATAAATTTAGCCAATTACAAATATCCTTACAATTCCCCTTCAAAAAAATTTAAATATATAGTAGTATTTATATGTTTGATGCAGATTGACCTCCATGGCCATATGTGTAGGGCCCAAGTAGAATTTTTATTAAGTAATTATATGTCATTAGATTTTAGTTTTATTTTATGGATTGTAATTAGGATTAAGTTTCCCGTATTATTTAGTTTTCATTATTAAATTAGGTTTCATTATTTAAATGGCATTGTATTGAATAACTATTCAGAGAGTTGATTAATTGAATTGTTGGTTTCCCCATTGAGATTTGTCCTTGTTTATGATCTCTTTTGAGATATTTGAAGTATCTTTAGACACCCGGTTGTGCTTCGGCGCTTCCCACAAGCTCTGATCCTAGGGCTTGCATCAATTTGATATCAGAGACGGTCCTCCTATAAATCTTTCTGTTACCCATATCTATCCCATTCCCACCAACACTGTCTTTCCACTATCATTCCCTACCTATCTGTCATCCATTTTCACCATATCTGATTGTATCCCTACCGAACCCAACCTAATACCAGTCCTTTCCGTTATGGAAACCCAACCCCTCTCAGCCAACTCTCCATCACAAAAATCTAGAACCCATGACCACCAAACCCCTCATCCAATCTTCCAATCTCCTAAACCCAACCTAATCGACCGAACCTAGTTTCCCCACCCCATCACAGTCGACTGAACCTAGGAAAAAAAAATCAATCACCCTTCATTCCCCATCCCAGAGAAATAAAAACACAAAAAGGAGGGGGAGTGTGGGTAGGCGGCGAGAAGAAAAAGAGCAGAGGAGAAGACCAAAGATGTACCTGGGCTCTTTCACCTTCATCCATCACCGCCATCCAATACCACTGTAAGGTCTCAACCCTAGAAAATTATGATTTATAGTAATTAAGTTGGTTTTACTCTAATTAATACGTTATTAGGCTAATTGAGCCCAAATCTCAAGAGGTTTGGGTCATGGATAGGTAGTTGGGTCGGGTTCGAACCTTATTAGGTAGTCCAAGGCCTCTTGTACTTTAGCATTTTCATGGTTTTACATTATTTATGCGTCATATTAGTTGCATTAGGTGAGTTTCATCTTGTGGGACATCTTTTATGCTTGGCCCAATTCCATTGGATTCATTCCAGCCCATTTTGAGCCCAGCTATTTCAAATTGAAATATACATAAATCAGGAGGACTTATCTGTAATTCCAGAACTTCACCCATTTAAAAGCTCCCAACCCACCAACGATCTCTTTCTTCTTCTTCTCTTCATTTGCTTACTGTGGCTGAAGCTTCCTCTTCTCCTCTCCCATACTTTCTCTCCCTCCTTCATCTTGCTGTGATTTGAAGTTCTAGAAGCTGCATGCAAGAGGGCTTATCATCTTCTTCAACATTTTCTTCCTCCATTGTTCTTCTTCCTAAGATTTGAAGCCCATTTTCTAATTTTGTTCTTGTAGGAAGCTTGAGGTAAGGAAACCCCCATCTCCATTTGTGTTGTTGAGTTCATAAAGGGTCAAGAGATCCAATCTATTTGCATGCATGCATCTCATTCCCGTTGTCCTCATGCATGTGTTAGATTCTTCATTAGAGGAGTTTTATTCTTCATCTAACCAAAGGGCAAATCAATTTGGGTGAAGCACCAAGCTTAAGGCAACTATAAGGATACATTTTCTTTACATGCATGGCTTTCTTCCTTGATTCTTGATGGATTTTGTGATTTTACCCTTTTTACAGCTCAATGGGAAATACATGGATTTGATGGTGTTTTGTGATGTTTTTTGGATGAATAAAATGATAATGGTCCTCTAGGGAACCCAAGCGTATGGAATGGAAGCTTGTAGTTGATTTGATTACAAGTGGAATGGTGTATTGGAAGAGGGAACCCATTAGAAACTAAACATTCCCATAACAGAGTGCTTCAGGGCCAACCGATCGGTCCTGAAGCCAGATCGGTTGATTGCCTTTTAAGGTAGTCCGACCGGTCGGCCACCCAGCCCAATGGGTCGAATTCTATTTCTGGTTGCAGTCCGATCGGTCGGACAACACCCAATCAGTCGGGTAAGCCTGACCTATAACTTACAGAAATATGTTCCAAATTACATTCTATGCTTAACTATGGACTTTCTATAGTCTATCGGATAGCCTAATAACGGGTTACTCCCTTAAACCGAGGAATCCACCCACACTTACCATAGGTTATAGGTTCAACCCAAGACCTTATAGGACCATAGAATTAGATCCTTACTACCCCCAAACTAGCCCAACGGTGACTAAACATGAAGAAGGAGTGTAGAGCTGTCACTCTTTTCTTCTTGATTCTCCAGTTAGTTTTTAACCTCACATCATAGGTGTTGGCATAAGGTGGAGTGTCCTTTATATACATGACGTAACACCGAGATTGGTAATACCAGGACACCATACATCTTATGAATACACCGTATTGAATGACCTTGGAAACCCAGATTATCTAGTATAGGATTGGCTAGTAATTATCCTTGATAACCCCACAATCTAATTGCATTCATATTGATAGTAACCTTGACCTCCACATGAAAGTTATATTAGTTTGCATCGATGATAAACAACGTTTTACTTAGTTGTGATTCTCTAATTAATATTTCCAACAATATTGAGTTACCTTCTGTATCAGCATAAACAGATCAGTATAAAATAAGTATGGACATCAAATTATTTCTGACATGCTTAGAGTCGGTGCCACTTAACTTATACCCCATAATAGGTTTGATGGGACCCTATGAGAGTATTTTATCAGTTGCCTATTACAGTAGTATCAGAAGAGTGAGTCAACGCTCTTAGGGTAGCTAGTCAATTCTAGCCCAATCGCTAGTGATTTCCCACAGATCAGTTTACTCTCTTATTAGAGAGGAGATAGCAAATGTGGTTGTCATTTTGGTATGATATGTTCTTTATTCATCAGTCCATATTCATGTTAACTCATATGCATAAGTGCCTAGATTTTGACATTGATCTCTTTTAATTATTCTTTTATTTAATTCAATTACTACATCATGTTAAGCTCATGTATCCTTATCTTTGCTTAACCGTCGTGTTAACCAATTACCATAGTATTACAGGTACGGAACCCGATGCCAACTCGGCATTCAGCGTGCTCCTGGAGGGAACCCCAACGTTACCTCGGGATGTAAACGAGTGGAATGAGGAAGACGTCTTTTCATGATTCTCCTCATCAGTGCGCAACAGGAATATTTTGGGTTGTCATGGCTTAGCCATATAGTGGCTTAGGGTTCACCTTGGCATTGGACACTTTTGTATTATTTATGGATTTTCATACTTGTGCATGTGGTTGATTTACTCAACAAACTTTGTTAATTAACGAATTGAATGAATGTGTTATGAATGCTTATGATATATATACAGGTGAAATCTCCAGGTTTCCGCTTAAATGTCTCATGTTGATAATACGTACTTGTGGATCCTCCTCACACGTACCTATGGGATCACCCTTGTGATAGTTCGTACGTATCTAATCATGGCACGAACTGTCACGAGTACGTGCGTCATTCCTCGGAACCTACAACTAATCCCCAATTCTCGGGTTCAGGGTGTGACAACTGCCATCAATGCTCTCTACCCACATGCTCACAAGCCGCCATCTCTGTTCTTCCAATCCATCACTTGAGGCCCTGCAAACATTACCCCTACTATTGATGGGAGCAAAAGAGGAAAAGAAAACCAGTATCTTTTGTTTACTCTTTGGCATAAAAGCTTTCAGCATCCCTGTGCATATGGTTGTACTTCACCACGTGCTTGACCAAGGTGTGAGTTGCAATTTGCAAATGGCTTGCATCTTTTTATGATTTCTTTATGATCCGAGCATAGGGCTAGTCAAGCTGCAGCTTGACCCAAGTCTGATTCAACTCGACATAATTAGATAGAGCACTGCAAAGAGTAATCAGTTCAAGTTTTTGTCCGGCCAGGTTAGTTCCAACCCATTTGTAGAAAAAGCCCAACCTATTTTAAAGCATCCAGCCAGCTAACATCATTACTGACATCAGCAACAAGCAATTAAGGTTATGATTTAGGTTCACAATATTAGGCTCATCCGAAGTCCGATCAGATCTGTTTATGACCGAGTGTTTGTGAAGTGCAAATCTACACATTAGGTTCGTCCATTTTTTTAATTCAAAATGAAATTCTGTGATACTACAATCTTCAACATACTTCAAATATACAAATATGAAAATAAATTTAGCTCATGGTATTTTAAAAACCAAGTCTATTTTCGGCCATTTCTTAATTTGAAACAAGGAGATATGTTTGTTCTTGATTATGGTGATATGATTTTATGGCTTCAAGACAAGTGTGGATTCGAAGATGAGGAAGAACATGAGTTGATTAGCTTCATTAGAGGCTTAAAATCAGAAATAGCGGAGAAAATGAATGACTATAAAAACATTCATGAGGCATATTGGGAAGTAATTTGTGTGGAATGGATGCTTGAAGGATATCATCTAGTGAAAGTTACGCCTCCAGTAAAAGAGTCACCGCACATAACGGAAGACCATATTGAGGAACCAATGACAAAGGATATGCAAACCAAAAAGCTAGAGTAAGATATAGAAGATTCCACATCTCTACTTGGCCTCGAAATTTCTCCTATAAATAATGATGATCAAGAAGTGCAAGCACCTAGCGAAGAACAAGTTCTTGCTATCCCGCACATACATTCTCACATTGATTTTGTCATCAGGGATCAACAATGGAAATTGAAAAATGAAGAACGGCTAGTCAAAGATTGTGATATGAGAATGCAATTTTCACATAGGAGGTCTCCAATGGTTCGATTGCGCATCCACGCACACTTTTTCTGTCAAATCAACAATAGGGTCATGCTTAGAGTTTTCAAGAAGTGTGCGCAATCTCAAGCTTGGCTAATGGATCAAAAGTTCATCCAGTTGATCTTTGATCCTAGCGGATATTTACTGAACTTGAGGTCGAGTTCTTTCCAAGCCAGGGAGAATGATGTATATTGACCTCAATGGCTAGATGTGTAGGGCCCAAATAGGATTTTTATTAAGTAATTATATGTCATTAGGTTTTTAATTTGTTGTATGGATAGTAATTAGGATTAAGTTTCCATTATTAGATTAAGTTTCTTAGATCTTAAGTTACCCTTTTTATTTTTATGGCATTATAGTGAAGAACTATTCAGAGAGTTGATTAATTGAATTGTAAGTTTTCCCATTGAGGTGCGTCATCGTTTATTATCTCTTTGGAATGTTTGAAGTGTCTTTGGACACCTGATTGTGCTTCGACATTTCCCACAAGCCCTAATCCTAGGACCTGCAATAATATTATGACACTAATGATAACAATAGATGCATGAACGGATGTGATTTTACTTATATCTGAAAAATAAATTAATTGTCAATATTAGTCCAAATATTCCTCCATCAATTTTTTTAAATAATGGACACATATGGCCAACATAGTTGAGATGGGGCCACGTAACCAAATATTTTCCAATTCTCTCTTGTTTGGTTAGCATATTGTCACAACCCAAGCCCAAAAGATCGGGGGTTAGTAAAAGCCTAACTGATGACACACGTACTCCTCTGCTTGTACACTTAGACCCGGTCTAAATACACACGCACAAGGGAAGATTCACATGTGCTAAACAGGTACGCAGAAGCTGTAAGTATCAAACACAACACAAGAAATACAAGAATAGAGTATAAAAAAAAAAGAGGTAACATAAATAGATAAAGGTTTTATAAAATGAAGCAAAATCAACATGTACAAATCATGACTGGATCCAACATGACAAATCTCGAAAATATGGAGGACTGATATGCACAAGCATCCATGCCGCTCTCCGATGGAGTGACTACAACCACTCCTCTAGTACGGATGGGATATCGGGGGTCCCTCTCGGAGCCTGGTCGACCAACGTAGGGTCGGTCTAGGTATCTGAGCCTACAATACCAAAGACAACTCGTGAATACAACTATTCAGCAAAGTATAAGCAATAGCAAGTTAACATATGTTACATCTAATAGAATAAAGAACCTAATGTAAATCATAGCATGTCAAGTCCGTATACTAGGCAGTTATGCAATAATTAAAGCATGCCATCTGAAACAAGGAATGCGTGTCGTGTACATAACTAGTTGGCTACTACATTGCCATATGCTCCCAAAATAGGAATCTTATATCCGTGCAGAGAACACCATTGACCGGGCCAGGGTACGAATGGGTCTCGGGTTCCTGGGGTCCAGATTCCCTAAGACAAATCCTTACTGCAGTAAGGCCATGTAAACTACACCAAATTCACCCCGTCGGGATCCTAAGGCCGAGGCTAAGTAGTGTCTGACCATACAAAGCCAATCATGAAAACCCTGAGTAGAACGTGACCAGCATCTCATGCGTGCATATTCAAGAATATGTCTTATACGCGGAACATACATGCATACTCAAGGTACGGAAAACATAGTAGCGTAGGCAACAATGTGAGATTAGCTGAAGCTAGCAAGCATTCTAAAGAATGGAGATCAATGATCGTCATACAACATGTCATGCAAGCAATTCTTAGCATATCGAATCAAGTTCAGTTACTAGCCAACTCTAATCTAATTATCCAGTATTTCTAACTGTGTATGATGATGTAGTTTTAAGTTATCCGTTGTACCGTTGTCTAGTGTTGCATTGTATCATATGGTGCACCGAAGTCCCTTAAGCCAACACCCATGGGGAGGTGCTTAACAACTGGATAACGAACATGAATGATTCGCAGCCCTCGAGATCATTCACGCATTTCATCATGTTCCGTTGGGCAAGTCGAGATTGCCTACTTTCTACCTTTAAGGCCTTACAAGTCTCATTCCTTTCCTAGCTTTCTTACTGTTCAAGTCAGCCAGCTCAACCGTGGGTAACCTTACGGCTTAGCCGAAAGAACCTTACGGCTTAGCCGAAAGAACCTTACGGCTTAGCCGAAAGAACCTTACGGCTTAGCAGTAGAAGGCTTCACTGCTTAGCCGTGGCTGGGCTGTGGAAGAGTTGCTGATTTGCATACTCTCAGTTATTTTCAGGTGTCACCCTGTATTGATCTACGGCTGGGTTATGGTGGGGCTTACGGCTTAGCCGTAGTACGTTTCGACATAAAATGAGCAAAATCTCAACAAAGAAAGGGAACATGAGCTTAAATTGGGCTGTGAACATGTTTTCCATGCAAACTCATGCGAATTAAACAAAGTCAAGCATGCACCAACATGGGTTCATACATAGTGTGCTTATATTTGCCTCACTTAAGTTCTAATACACCAATTGTTATCCTTGGGGCTAAATTCTCATCCAAACACAACTCACAGCTATCATGCATGAGAAAGAGAAAGAGCATTCATGAGTACAGTCCTGGAAAACGAGAGGAAGAAGATGATGGAGATGGAAAGGACCTAGAACTCACTTCAATCTTACACCAAGGGATAAAAGAGCACAAATTCCTCTTCTTAGTTGTGATCGAGAAAAGAATCGAGAGGGAGAAGGAGAAAAACGTCCACGTGAGAGAAGAGAAGAGAGTGTGAGGGAAGAGTCGGTGGGGATGGCTTATATAAGATAAGCTTGAAGGTGCAATTACAAGAAAGTCCAAAGGTGAAGATTAATTACCATTCAAGTCAAATCCGGATCCAACGGAATTAGATGACGTCGTTTGCGAACGACGTAGTTGTGGCATTTAACGAGTTCAACAAAAGACACATGTTGACACCAAAATGATGCGACAATGATGATGTCTTAGAAAAGCTAAAATTACGAAAAAGGGTTTGGTCTACCCAATCCAAGTCAAACTCAACCCAACTACCTATCCATGACCCGCAACAGAACCAAAACAAAAGCAAAACACCATTAACAACTAAAGTCATATTTATTAATCACTAAACGGGATCAAGCTGGGTCAAAGTGTTACACATACCTAGGTGAATTAAGGGTTTTTTTTTAAGAGATGATGATCTTTTTACTTCACCTTTTACTCGTGTCAATTTTAACCAAGTAAACTGTACTAACTACTCTAAGGGGCTGTTTGGATGCAAGATAAGGGGGGATAAGTAGGGAGACAAGTTACTTTTTACATTCTATCCCACTTATCCCTTATTTGTTTATACTTTTAGTGCATAGGATAATGTTATCCCAATCCTGATGTAATAGTGGATTAATACCTAGTATGGGATAACTTAAGCCCCCATATTAGGTATTAAAGGATGGCCCAATCCCTTAATTTTTGTCCCTATTTTACTTTAGTTGGCTCTGAGTGGGAGGTGAGATTATAATTTTTAGATATTTTTGTCCCTTATCCCCAATTTATCCGGAAGCAACCAAACAAGGGATTGGATTCACCTTTGCGATAAATGGAATCGCAGCCCATGCAATAATACCATTGGATGGGCTTGGATGGTATTAGCTATCCAATTCCACAAAAAATTTATCCTGCTTCCAAACACACCCTAAGTATATGTAGAAGAGGAAAAATGGTAGAGGAGAGGGAATGGAGAGAGTGGTGGTTTTTCTAGGTTTTCCGTGTTAGAAAAGTTACCATTGGATAAAAAGTTGGAAATCTTGTATGACTGCCATAAAGAATGGAATGGGTTCTTCTCAGATTTCACTTGCTGTGCAGCTATTATAGATGAGGAAAATGGTTTAAAAAAAAGATGTAATGGAAATGATAGAATAGATGGGTTAATTGTAAAGTAGGTGTCCTTAAAAATTCGAAGCTGAGGCAAAGTAGTATCTACTTGTTTTTGTCCTCCCTCTTTCTCTCTCTCTCTCTCTTACACACTTGCATTCGTCTCGGTCATAGACAAATGGAATAAAGCCCACGTACCAACCAAAAGAAACACACTCTCTCTCTTAAGTCCTATTCTACCATCCTATTTATCCTGTTTACCATCTCTCTCTCTCTCTCTCTCTCTCTCTCTCTCTCTCTCTCTCTTTAATTCTATTCTACCACCCTATTCTATCTTCTATTTTCACTCCTAAGTGGTGCTGAATAGTAAATCAAATAAAGCTTATGCATCAAACTTTTTTTTTATGTAAGAGAGGGTGTACATGCCCTTCAAGACTAATCCCTTCTAGCTTAGAGAAAACCAGGTAAATCCCCTGTGGTCACAATGTGATAACACAATTTGAATCCACATCCTTTGAGAGTAAACCATGGTCCAAAGCCAACTAGGCTACCCTTTAGGGTTATCGAACATTTTTTTAATTTGGTAGCTTAATGACTAATAAACTCTTCCTGTTAAGCATGTAAAATCAACAAGTTTTAAGGCATGTTTCTTTAGAACAAGTCAAGAGTACTGTGAGTAAACTCTGTTGGCCAAGTTGATCCAGACTGAGTGGGTTCAGGTCTTAAGTAGTTTTCCGAAATATATTGGGACTTCCTTATTTGTTAACAGTAGTCTCTTAATTGTATTAAGACTTTCCTTTTATTAAGAATAGAATTCTTGATGACTAAGGCTAAGGCTAAGTAGAGACAAACCGTGTCAATCATGTCATATAATGCACGTCAATTCAAGTCACATTCAAGTCATACAATACATGTATCACATTATACCACTGTGAGTTCAAACACCAATACCAACTCATTCAAGACAACTACAAGTTGAAACAATAGTAAAAGAATGGAAAGCAATAACCGAAGTCAACATGCAATGCAAGTCAAATTATTTTGGGAATCATGATATTTACTAGCCAGCTCTAAACTAATTGTCCGTTGTTTTTAACTGTGCATGATGATGTAGTTTTAAGTTGTTCGATACACAGTTGCCCGTTTTTAGGGTGTTGCACTATATCGAGAAGCGTGTATCGAAGTCACTTAAACCAACACTATAGAGAGGTACTTAACGATTGGACAACACACATAAATGAGTTACAGCCCTTGAGACCATTCATGCAATTAAGGTAGTCCCTTGGGTAAGTTAAGAGATATGGGACATCCATGTGAAGGCCCTATAAGGTCTCATCATTAAACTTAGCTTTTTCTCTATTTTCAGTTGTCTCACGGCTTAGTAGTGGGTGACTTACGGCTTAGCCATATTATACACTACGGCTCAGCCGTGGTCTCCCAGAATGTATTCCGCATTTACAGCGAGTCACAGCTAAACCGTGTTTCCTTTCACAACTGGACCGTATTTCTTCTACGATTAAGATACGGTTGGGTATGGCTTAGCCATAGCATACCATACGGCTGAGCCATAGCTGGGCCGTGAAGGGTTCTCCAAATTTCAGCTCTCTGGACATCAAGCCATAGCTTGACCTACGGTTGGGTCATGGTTAGCATATGGCTTAGCCGTAGCCTGACCATAGTGTAAAGCTGGCTTTTTGCTACTCTCTAAAAAGTGAGCCGTGGAGCTCTACGGCTTAGCCGTAAGCTTCAGAACTGCAATGCACGAGTCAGACAAAACAGAACCAAATTTTCTCAACTTGGAAAACAAAGAGAACAAAAGTGTAACTTTGACACAAATGGGCTGTAACATATAGAAAATATGAGAGACTAAGGAGAATAAAACCAATCATACATTACCAACATGTGTTCATCCATAAAATGTTTATACTTGCCTCAATTAAGCTTTTCCAAGCTAATTGTTGTCCTTTGGCTCAATTTGGGTGTCTATATGCAGCTCTAACATCCATGCATGTAAGAAGAAAAAGGAGTTGAGTGCATGCAGTAAAGAATGAGGCCTTTAGACTCACAGATGTTAAAAGTAAAACAATTCTTACCTTAACCCACGCAAAGAGGTGATGTGTAAAATGGGTGCACAAGATTTCTCCCTTCTTGTTTGCTTTGATCATAGAAAACAAAAGGAAAAGAAGAAAACAAGAAGAGCCGACATTGAGAGAGAGAAAAAGCAAGTGATAAACTCATTCGGTGCATGCATCTCGTTATATATAGGATAAGTATTAAATATTTTATAAGAAAGTCCAAAGGTCAAAGATAATTACAGTTCATGTCAAATAACCGTCCCACGGAAACAAACGAAGTTGTTTGCATGCGAGTCAGTTACAAAAGTCAACGAGCTTGACGAGATACACGTGTTGACACCAAGATGATGCATAAAAGACGAAATCTTATAAAAACTAAAATTATGAAAAAGAGCTTATATCTACCTAATCCAGGTTGAACTCAACCCAACTACCTATCCACAACCTGGAACGGAACTCAAACAGACAAAACAACATGAACTAAACTAATTTGCTAGAAAATTACCCAAAACACACTAATTAAGTTGGGTCGGAGTGTTACAGCCATCGAATAGGCTTGGATCGCTACTCTTGCCGGAATTAAAGAAGACTGGGACACAAGGATCTCGGCTTGAGTTGGCAGGATAATCAATTTCCAGAAACAGAAAAAATCTAGATGGTGCTAGATTTTGAAACTATCACCATCCTTTATAACCCGCTGCATTGTCGTCGTTCGCACTGCCGGAGCAGACACCGCCAGCTAACCGCTACCGCCAGTGCAGTCGTCGAATGCTGCCTTCCCTTGCCGATCGCAGGTTGTCGTTGCACAAGGATGGGTAGAAAAAGGAGGGCTTACCCCTTCTGCAATTCTATTTCAAGGCAGAAAGATCGAAGGGGAAAGAAAAGCCTCGGTAATCCAAGCCAAGTCAAGGTTGCGGGTCGGTTTGGGTTGGCTTAGACCTAACCAATGAGGCCATGTCCATCCCAGCCAACTAGCAGGTGTCATGCCCCAAGCCTGAGATTCTGCGATCAAGGCGACTCCCGAGGCACAGCATATGTAATCCCGTGGTAATCTCTGCGATACTAAGACATAGACGAACCACCAGAAAGGAAAAAGCAGAGAACTCACGTGTGAGGACTAACATGTAACACGTGTCCATTTAAAACATTTGAGGAAGCTTGTGTATTTTACCTGTACTTAACATATCCTGTACAATTCATATTTTAAGATATGATATTAATTATAAACTGAGTCTATTAAATTTCAATTGTAAACCAAAGATATAGAACATTTGTGGACTGACAGGTGACACTTGTTCATTTAAAACATTTGAAATATCCAGTACAATTCATATTTTGAAATATAGTATTAATCATAAAATGAGTCTATTAAATTTCAATTGTAAACCAAAGATATAGAACTTAAAAGAGTCTTTTATATAAAACATGATTTATGCATAAACTAACAAGTCCAAAATACAAGTGCCTACATGGAGGATCTAAAATATGAATACATGGTGTAACCAGATGCATAAGACCTAAATACAATCCTAATAAAAAATATACATGTATATCAAAATCGATAACATAATAATAATATGACATAATGGTATGATACATAAACATAGTCTAACAACCGTAGGGTATTGTCAAAATCCGCATTACTATACTATACCCTAGGAAATCTCTGGAAACTCCTCTACAAGCACGTCAGAGGTGGAATCAGTACTTAGAACTATTTGTAACACCAAGGGTAACACTGTAAACACAATGGTTTAACAACTATAGATGAATATAAAACTAACATGCTGTATCAATTGAATTAAAGACATATTAATTAAATAAGAGCAATAGTAGAAGCTAAGCATGTTATGTATATGAATATAGCATGAATAAGGATCATAATTGGAGATACAGTAACATACTAGTTAGCATTCACGAGGCTATATTCTCTCTAAAGAGAGCATTTATTATACAGTGGGAAAATCACTAGAGGATCAATCTAGCTACCTAACGAGCACCAACCAACTCCTCCATAAACTACTGTAGTAGTGACATAATGAATACCCGAATTGGTCCCGTCGAACCTAATAAGGGTACAATCTAAGTGGTGCCCACTCAACATATCAAGATTGTCTTGAATTAATATCATTCCTACTTATCATTAATCGTAGCGATCGTCTCATATTCGTACATAAAGGGATTATCGGTATCGAGATCGTATTTAATCATAAAAATAAGGATTAAATAGAATAACTGATAATCAAACAATGCATATTTAAATGAGCTAATAGAGCTCAAACTATCTCAACCCTAGCTACTCCTATTTTTGCTCACAGGCCCACTCTCAGTAGAAGCTCCGTCTCCGATCTTACCTCAAAGTTCACCAGGAAGAATGGGTATATGATTAAATCATGTTGAGGGCAAGGTTTACATAACAATATGAATGCATTTGGATTAAGTGGTTAACAAGGATATTTACTAGCTAACTTAGCTACGATAATCCATGTTTCCTTAGTCATTCAATATGGTGTATTCATAAAACGTCCAATGTCAATGTAATACCACAATCTTAGTGTTACATTGTACAGATAATTGACACCACTTCTGATACTAACACCCATGATGTGATACTGGAAAATAACCAGAAAATCAAGAGAGAATGAGTAACAACTCTACATTTTTCCTTCTTAGTATTTAATTACCATTGGATTAATTTAAATAAGGTACAGGTACCACTTTTACGGTCCTACTTGGTCTATGAATGTATGTAAAATTCTAAAGGTAAATTGGTTTTTAATTAGAGATTGTAAGTAATTTAAAACAGCTTTTCAAAAGTTAGCAAGGTGCTCTATTTCAGTAAAGTTTCGACTAGAGAAATTTTTAGCAAATCTCTGCACACGCGCTCGCGCGGGGTCCAAAAGCGCTTGAGCGTGTTTCATTTTTGTCTCTGAACGAAGACTACTGACGCGTTTTTCATCAGAAATTTGCATAGGTGTTCATGCACATGCTGACGGGCGCTCGAGCGTGCTTTCCAGAATTCCAATTCAGAATTTTGCTGCAACACTTTTCTTCTTTATTTCATTACCTGCATAAAACCTCTGTTCTCCCATCTATTTAAGACACATTCTAAACTTCTTTAACATCAATTATTCCATCATACATTCTTAATTTCACTTATTAACCCATAAATCATTCACAATTTTGAATTAGAGGATAGACGAGCTGTAACTTGACATTAATGGAGAACTTATCAAGAATCAATATAACAAACCATGCATGCAGTTAATATGCACTTATACTTGCCTTAATTTAGTGCTTTACCTAAATCAAGCTCCTCCTTTGGTTTGGTGGAGAAAGCCTCAATAGAAAATAATTCAAGACATGCAAAGATATGCAATTGATGAAATGAGTATGAGATGTATGCATGTTGCCTAATTGAGTCTCCTTGACTCTTTTGAACTCAAAGAGATGGAGGGATGATAAAGTTCTTATCTTAGAGAGCTATGGAGAAAAAGAAGAGATGGTTCCCTACAATCCAAGACCATCAAAAGATAGAGGAGAAGATGGAGAAGAAGATTTTCAACTCCACCTGCCCATGCAATAGTCCCTCTTGATGGTATTGAGAAGATGATGAAGAAGAAGAAAAGGAATTGTAGAAAAGAAGAAGCTACAGTAGCAATAGGAGATGAAGACTAATAAATGAAATGAGTTAAATGGGTTGGTTTGAGTTTATATACATATGAGTGGGTTTTTGACTTAATGGGCTCAAGTGAATCTTGGGCCACATAAGCTTCAGTAGTTCAAAATGGGTCCATATAGTTTTGGGGTCAAAAGCAAGTTATTGGGCTTAATCAAATGAATTCAATAAATTCAAAAAAAAGCTAAAATCGTGAGTTCAATGGATGCATGGTCCATGGCATGAATAGTACCAAAATGGGACATAAATCCTACCTAGTCTTGATCATACCCAACTACTTATCCAACTGAGACCCAATTAAATAAAAATAAGATAAATTAAAACTAAAATATATTGAATTAGTATGAAATCAAGTTTAATTAATATAAATTACAATTAAGTCGCGTTGAAACCTTACAGCAGGTCAGGTCCAGGTGGGTTCCAGGTTGGGTCAATTCAACCCATTAGTAGAACCCAGCCCAGCAGCAAGCAGTGTAGATGTCAATAAGGTGATATCATCAGGCTGACTTCAGTAGCCACGTCAACAAGTTGTATTGTCAAAGCTAGTTTGATTATATCAATAGCAAAATTTGTTTCTTCTTTATCTTGATCATCTAATATTCGATCGGAGATTTGTTTGCACCAACAAACTCATTTTGAGCAAATCTAAGCATTTGTGAAAGAAGCTTGGAAGTTTGAGAGTCAACAAAAGAGTTTGGCTAGATCTGAGAGTAGAAATTTATTTTCGTGATATCGGAACCATCCGAGGTCTGATTTTAGATCCGTTTCTTCAAGCGTACTTGTGGTGATGAGATCTACAGCGTAGTGCAAGAATTAAAATTAGTGTTAGTTTTTTTCCCTGTTTCTTAAGTTAATTAAGATGGAAAACAATACTATAAATACCACCATGGTTAAGCTTAATCATTCTAATTAGTTGGTCTAGAAACCAAAGATGGAAGACATCCTTTATTGTAAAGACCTCTTGCTTGACCAAAATGTATGAAAGATGCAGATTAGAATAAGATGCATAGAAAGGAGATTGGTCACATCAAATAGTGGGTTAATAATAGCATATTTCATCATGTATCTAATGAAACGAATGCACATGCCCTTTGGAAAGAGCTTGAAGCAAGATATGATAAAAAGACTACTGTGAACAAAACATTTGTTATCAGAAGGCTTGTGAACATGAAATTCAAAAACGGTGGTCAGATTAAAGATCACATCAATGAGTTCCAAAATGTGGTCAATCAATTAGCCACAATAAAGATGGTCCTTAATGAAGAGATGTAAGCTTTGTTGCTTTTAAATTCTTTACCAAATAAATAGCGGACATTGGTTATTTCCATGAGCAACTTTACTCCAGATGGTATGTTGTCCATGAATTAAGTTACCAATAGTTTACAAAATAAAGAAAGTGGAAGGAAAACTATAGGGACAAACAATGCACATGCCTTTGTTAATGCGAATAGGGGGAGGGGTAAAAGTGGAGGACCAAAGAGTGGTCGTAGAAAGTCTAAAAGTGGGTCATAGATTAGGAAAAAAGTCTATGAAATGTTTTTTTTTCTTTGTGGCAAAATGAGCCACATTCGGAAAAATTATTTTGTCTTGAAGGACAAGGAAGGAGCTAACAATGAGAAGAAAAATGATAACAAAAACAGTACAGCTACTTTAGGACTGGAAGTCGTGGTACTCACCAACAATGATGATAAATGTTTGAGTGTTGTAGTTGATCAGGTTAAGTACGTTATTGACACAACAGCATCTTACCATACTTCTGCTTATAGAAAGATGTTCACGACCTACAAAGCAGGTGACTTCGGTACCGTGAAGATGGGCAACACTAGTCATTCAGAGATTGTTGGTATTGGTGATGTCTACATTCAAACCAATGTTGGTTGCACAATGACACCAGAAGATATGCGACATATTTTTTATCTGCAGTTGAATCTAATTTTCGAGATTGCATTGGATCATGAAGGTTATGAAAATTACTTCAAAAATGGCAGATGGAAGCTCATTAAAGGTTCTCTTGTTGTTTCAAGAGAGAAAGTGGGTAATATGCTTGACAAAACACATGTGAAACTATGCAAAAGTGTGTTGAATGCTATTCAAGACAGTTCCTCTCCGAATTTGTAGCATAAGAGACTTGATTAGATGAGTGAGAATGAGTGAGAAAGAACTACAATGTTGGTAAATAAAGACTTAATTCCTTACTCGAAAGCTATATCGCTTAACCCTTGTAATTATTATTTGTTTGCAAACAACAGAGGGTTGATTTCTCTTCGATATCAAAATTGATATTTTATATGTTGGATTTGGTATATCCTAATGTTTGTAGTCCCATGGAGGTAGAATCATTGGGTGGCCATAAATTTTTTGTCACGTTTATTAATGATGCATCCTAAAAATGGATTTATGCATTGAAATCAAAGGATCAGGTCTTCCGGATTTTTCAACAGTTTCAAGTCATGGTTAAAAAAGAAACAAGTAAACTCTTATAGTATCTCCTCATAAATCACGGCCGTGAGTACACATTTAATCAGTTCAGAAGCTACTGCTTAAACCATAACATTCGACATAAAAAGACAATTCCGAGTGCTCCACGGCATAATGGCGTGGTAAAGAGAGTGAACTGCATTGTTCTTAAAAAGATAAGACGTATGATGAAAGTAACATGGTTGCCCAAGTCATTCTGGGGTGAAGCAGCTTTAACTACTGCTTATTTGATTAATAGATCTCTCTCAGTTCCTCTAAATTTTAATCTTCTAGAGAGAAGATGGACAGGTAAAAATGTTTCATATTCACATTTGAAAGTGTTTGGATGCAACTCATTTATACATGTACCAAAAGAACAACATTCAAAATTAGACAGTAACGGAGTGAGTTGCATCTTTCTTAGCTATGATAAAAATGAGTTTGGCTACAGGTAGTCAGATCTAAAGAAGAGAAGAATTATCAGAAGTAGGGATGTAGTTTTTCATGAAGACCAGTTCTTTGGAAATGTTAAGAAAATTGCTAAGTCTTTTGAAACAATTGATGGAGTGGTTGATCTCTCATCAACTCCTTCTCCGATGCAAACTACATGTGGAAAGGCAGACAAAACGATCTGAATCGTGATGAGGTGCAAGGGTTACCAGATAATAAGAGTGTTGAGCAAGGGGATTTGTAGTCTCATTGATTGAAAACCACAGAAACTCAAGTTAGGATGCCTACTCAAGAGCATCAACCATTAACTAATTATCTGACATTTGAGTATCTTTTGCTTCGTAATGAGGGGGAGCCAAGGAGCTTCCAAGAAACAATGACTCATTATAGTAAAAATGAGTGGATAAAGGCTATGCAGGATGAGATGTTTTATTTGAAGAAAAACAAGACTTCTGAGCGGATGCAACTTCCTAAAGATAATAATGTTCTTCAAAACAAATGGATGTTCAAGCTGAAAAAGGATGAAAATAGAAAACTGGTGAAGCACAAAACACAGTAGTGGTAAAAGTGGTAAAAGGCTTTACTCAAACGAAGGATATCGACTTCGATGATATTTTTTCTTCTGTTGTAAAGATGACTTCTATGAGAGTTGTCTTGCATATAGCCGCCAGCATAAACCTTAAGCTTGAACAGATGGACGTGAAGACTGTGTTTTTCACAATGACTTGAAAGAAAAGACCTGCATGACTCAGTTAGAGTAGTTTGAGCTAGAACAAAAAAAATAGATGGTTTGCAAGTTGAAGAAAAGTTTACACAAGCTGAAGTAAGCAACGAGACTGTGGTACAAGAAGCTTGATTTATTCATATTGAATCATGGGTACCGGAGGACAACTGCAGATCATTGTATTGATGTTCGTCGGTTTATCGATGACAAGTTCATCATCCTTCTTTTATATGTAGATGATATGATGATAGTTAGACAAGAAAAGAAGTTAATTAGCAAGTTGAAAGAGAAGATGTTAATGTTGTTCAACATAAAAGACTTGGGTCCCGCAAATACGATATTGGGTATGCAAATACGAAATGACAAGAGTGCCAAGAAGCTGTGGTTGTCACAAGAAAAATATGTTGAACAAGTGCTCGAGCGGTTCAACTTGAAGAATGCTAAGCCTGTTAGCATGCCTCTAACCAGTTACTTCAAGCTAAGCAAGCAATTATGTGCTACTATAGATGAAAAAAGGAACGAATGGCATCTGTTCCATACCCCTCTGCTGTTAAGAGTCTTATATATGCTATGGTTTGCATACGCCCATACATTACTCATACTATGGGTTTAGTGAGTAGATTCTATCTAACATTAGAAAAAAGCATTGGGAAGCAATGAAGTGGATCTTCAGGTATTTGAAGGTGTTTTCAAGTTGCGCTTTGTAAGGTCCAAACCCGAGCTAACCTTGATTTACTATAATTAATACTTATTTAGACCAATTCAGCTCAACCCTAATTAGAACCTCACTTAGGTAGTCAACGGCCTTTTTGTAATTTAGATTCGCATGGCTTTGAATCATATTAACATCATATTAATTGCATCATGTATATCTAATCATATGGGTCAACTTTCATGTTTTGCCCAACCTAATTAGATTCATCTTAGCTCAACTAAAATCCACTTGACTCAAACTGTAAATCCCATAAGCAAACTGGACTTGCTTAAAATTTTCAGAAGATTTGATTTAAAACCATTTAAGCTCATTTTTCCCTCTTCATTCTCTAAACATTCTTTGCTAGAGCAGCTTCTTCTACTTTCCTCTCACTCTCTCTCATCTTCCTTCAAGTACTTGGAGATGTTACATGCCCTTTTGGAGTGGAGAATCTTGTTCCCCTTACTCTCTACAGTTATCTCCTTCCCTCTTCACTCTCTTAACCACCTGCTGGAGCCTTTCATCTTCTCTCATTCTCTATACCATCTTCAATTCCAAAGGTAGCTGGAGCATTGCATTTAGGAGCACAAGGTTTCCTCTTCTTCCTTTTTCATCCCCTTGTATTTCATTTTCACTAGAATCCTCAATTTTTCCTCCTCTTCTTCTCTACAACTTCCTAAGATAAGGATTTTATCATCATTTCAATTCTTTGGACCGCAATGAGTCAAGAAGACTCAATTTTGTAGCATGCATGCACTGCACACCCATTTTTGTCGATTGCATGTCTTACAATTGATTTTATTGAGGCTTTCTCTACTATTAAACCAAAGGAGAAACTTGTTTTAAGTAAAGCACTAAGTCAAGGCAAGTATAAGTGTATATGTTGCTACATGTATATCAAATTATGTTAATTCTTGATGAACTCTCTATAAATGCCAATTTATACCTCTTTTACGCTTTGATTAAGGTGATTTAAATGCTAATGATTAATGTGAATGTAACTACGAATGAATGTTGATAAATTGGATGGAAAAGGAAACTCCTTTTTGTAGTGGGAAAGACTACTTGATGCTTGAGTATAGGGGAGACCAAAAGGAAGTGGGCAGACTCAGTTTAGAGCTGATTCACTTCGGAGTCAAAGGCTCCAAGGCCGATCGATTGGACAAGGGGTTTGATCGATCGAGTTTCAATTCTGGGAGGTTCGATCAATCGGACATCTGCTGATCGATCAAACACCTTTTTTTTATATAAAACTTTATTTTTAATTATTTTAAATGGGGATCCATTTGAAAACTATTTTAGCCTTTTATTAAGACTCTAGAGAGGTGATTTAAGTCAATCTTACTTTAGGACATTAAATATAAGCAAAGACCATGTAGGGCCTTAGAAATGGTATCCTTACCTCAATCAAATTAGCCCAATGGTAATTAAATATGAAGAAGAAAGAGTGTTGAGCTGTCACTCATTCCCTCTTGATTTTTTGGTCGTTTCTGACATCACGTCATAAGTGTTAACATAAGAAGTAGTGTCCATCGCGAATACAATGTAACACAAATACTTTGTGATCAATATCGACCTCAAATGCAAGGTCTTAATGTAGTTTTACTCGGTGAGTTAGGATCATATCCACAGGGAGCTAAAATTCGTAAAAAACTGTCCTCATTGAAAACTAGTACTAACTTACTAAAAATCTATACAAAAAAATCATCTACTAAAATGAAAATTGAAATTAATTAAAAGTCCAAATTAAAATTACAATCTCAAATAAAAATCTAGACTAAAAAGCTAAAAAGATCCTAATCGAAAGACCTTAAAAACATAAAAGGGATCTAACCACCAATAGCATATAAATGAATTCCATTAAAATAAAATTCAGAAACATAAAAAAAAAAAAAGAAATTAACAATATGGATTTTAGATTATCAAGTTTTGAATTACAAATTCCATGCTAAGGGTCAAAGGACAACTTTGAAATACACTGCCAAACATGGCCTGTCACTCCACATGAACACAACGTGTCAATCTAGTAAGATAAATTACTACAACTTAGAAATTTTCATTTAATCATTTGCACATCACTAAGACATAAACAAGAATCCAAAATTTTCAAATCTAAAAATTAAAACTCACTCTACTCTACTTGAAACACCAATCCAAAGGAGTGCCCACATCACAGTACACCTCATCTTTTGATCTTCGCCAACATACACCAAGGAAGAAGATGGAATGGATGGAGCAGGATCTAAAGAATGGCTTGGCCAAATCCCACTTTAAATAAATGGAGGCTAAGGAATGGTGGAGATTGAGTGGTGATGTGGTGTATGGGAATAGTGAATGGGACGTTTCTGTAATGGTATTGGGGTATGGAGGTGGGTGGATGGAGATTGAGTGGTGGTGTGGTACGTGAGAAGTGGTGATGAGCTATGGGTATGGACATGTGGTGGGGGTGAAGTGATGTATGGAAAGTGGGGATGGAGGCTTCTATGTATGGAATTGGTTTGATATCAGAAAAGAGAAGGGAATGGTGTGTGTTGGATCGTCTTCATGAGGAGTGGAGGTGAGGCGTATGGAGTGGAGAGTGGAGAGGAGAAAAGCACTCCATGTGAAGTGGTAGGATCTTTTTTTTTTAAGTGTTGAGATGGATTTTGGTCTATCTGCTTTGCTTAGGCTTGGAGATAAATTTTTGAAATTCAAGTGAGAGGCTAGCTGGTGGTTCTTGGCATGAAAGGGGTTTATCCAATTCGAACGTCCAACCACTTGGCGTGCTTATCTTCATGTCATTAGCTGCAAAATCGGACCCATCTTTATAAGAAGTTTTAATTGAAGGTGGGCTATGTGGGATGAAAAAGGTTGCTTGGGATTGAGATTTTGGTGTCAAATCCTTTTTTCAATTTTCCTTAGTGTGATCATGTATTATATCTTGATCTTCAGTCCTTTAGACTTGGAAGTGAGTGGGCTCCATGATGTGGCTGGCTATTAACTTTATGTGGCTGCATGAGTTGTGGTGTCTGGATCCCAATTTTAACACTTCCCTACACATAATTAAACTCAGTTTAAGAAATGGTAGATAATTCTAATGCATCTAGGTAAAGAGAATTTTATTAATTAAATGTCTCCATGAATTTATGCTTAAAAATGCAGAGAATTAATGATTTAACTTGAGATTCAGAATTTAGATGGAAAAGTACATAAAATTATGAATTTGTGTTTAAATCAATTTATCTAACCAAAATGAGTACATAAATTAATATAAAATGATGAAACGAATGTGACATTTAATGGACTCATCATTTTGGTAACACATTGACACCGAACATTTTATGAATACACCGTATTGAATGATTAAGAAAACACAGATTATCTTAACTAAGGTTGGTTAGTATACATTTTTGTTAACCTCTCGATTCAAATGTATTCATATTGTTACAGTAAACCTTACCCTCAATATGATTAAATCAGGTACCTATTCTTCCTAGGTGAACCTTGAGGTAAAATCAGAGACAGAGCTTCTACTGAGTGCGAGCCTATGAGCCAAGAGAAGGGTAACTAAGGTTGAGAGAGTTCAAGCATTATTAGCTTATTTAAGTATGCATCATTTGATTATCAATAATTCTATAAAACCCCGATTCTATGGCTATATACTATTTTATGACCGATATATGCTTCTATATAAGAGATGATCACTACATATAATAAATATGAAAGTTACAAATCTCGATCAGTCTTAATGCATTGAGTTGGCACCACTTAGCTTATACCTATAGGAGGTTTAACAGGACCGACTTAGGGTGTTCCATCTATTACCTACTGCAATAAGTATATAAAGAGTTGGTCAGCAGTCTTCGGGTTGCTAGACGAACCTTGGCCTAACCACTAGCGATTTTCCACCTATGATATGTGCTCTCCTTAGAATGAAGATAGACACGTAGATACCAACTAGTGTGCTAATGTATTTCCATTTATGATTCCTTATTCATGCTCACTCATATGCACAACATGCTTATTTTCCTCTTTTGCTTTTATTTAATTAATATGTCTTTAAATTCAATTGTTACATCATGATTAGTCTATATACTCTTATATTTACTTAACCGTCATGTTGACAGTGCTATCTTTGGTGTTATATGTATAGAACTCAATGCCAACTCGGCAATCAACACCCTTTCCGAGGGAACCATAATTGTACCTTGACATATAAATGAGTGGAATGACGATGATATCTATTACTAATCATCCCACGTAGAGCGTCATGGGATTCATCTTTTGAGATTGTATGCGATGTAGTCATGTTTTGACTTGTATCTAGATCATACCATCATTATCATGCAGTTTTTAAAATCATTGATTCATGGGCATGTATTTTGGGTATTATATATGTCAGGTATCTTTTGTATATCATGTGCATGTGGATGGACCACCTAACAAACCTTAGTATATGTGGATGGACCACTTAACAAACCTTAGTATAAGTTAATGAATGAATGTATTTATTTGTGTCTATGATGAATATAAGTGTATTTCATAGGTTTCCGCTTCATTATTAAAATAATTGACATGTTTTTATAGATCTTCCTTATACGTACCTGTCAATTACCCTTGTTGCAGTTCATATGTGTCTTAATATGGCATGAATTGCCATGAGTTACGTGTGTCATGCCTTACGATTCTCCCTAATCCCCAATTCTTGGGTTCAGAGCATGACTTGCTTATATTTCGAAGGCTCAAAACCAGTGGTAAAGGGTTTTACTGATGCTTATTTTGTAAGCGATTTTGATCATCGATTGTTGACTTCTTATTACTTGTTTTCTTTCATAAGGGGAGCTATCTCCTGACAATCAAAGTTTTAGAAATATACAGCATAGTCTACAACTAAAGCGAAATACATAAGTGCTATTGAAGTAGGAAGAGAGATGCTTTAGTGGAAAAGATCCCTTCAAGAACCGGGTTTGAAGTAAGAAAAGTATGTAATTTACTGTAATAGTCAGAGTGCTATAGATTTCATTGAGAATGCTACATACCATTGTCTCATAAAGCACTTTGACATTAAATACCATTGGATTCTTGAGGTAATCGAGAAGAACTACATACAGTTGAAAAAAATTTACACCAACAAGAATCCGTCAGACATGATGACAAAGGTCGTATTTAAGGGAAGACTGAAGCTGTGTTCAGAGTTGATAAGGCTGAACTCCCAGTAAGGGGTTCAGGGCGTCTTTCTCATAGTCTGGAGTGGGAGATTGTTGGCTAAGTTAATCCAAACCAACTGGGTTCAGGTCTCGGGTAGTTTCCCTAATTATAATAGAACTTTTCTGTATATTAACAGTAGCCTCCTAATTATATTAAGTCTTTCCTTTTACTAAGAATAGAATTCTTATGGACTAAGGAAGTGGTGCTTATATAAATTGATATAATTTGTAACTCTAGATATATGCAGAGATTCCAAAGCTGTGAATTCACAAATTGGAGGAAAACCTATTGGAAATTGGTTTTCTGTAGATGTAGGCATCTTTGCTGAACCACATAAATCTCTTATCTTTTTGTGTGGTCGATTGTTAATCTTGATTGCTTATGCACACATGCATACAACAGCAGTGAATATCCACAAAAAACTTTTCCTGTTAAGCATGTAAAATCAACAAGTTTTAAGGCACGTTTCTTTAGAAGAATTAGAAAGTTCTTTGGAGAATTACATAATTCTTTAAATGTTGTCACTACTAGATTTTCAAAATTCTCCTCATCTTGCTAGCATTTTGAAATGCTAAAAGGGTTTAGATTCTGATAATTTCGAAGGCCATTTATGACTTTTTAGATGGGGTTGCAATTTTGAGAGGACAAGGCATGATATTGTGTCAAGAATTCCCAACATCAAGGATATGTTTGTAAGTTGGGATTTAAAAATCTCTATGGTTGGATATAAAAGTTCTTCGAATATCTTCCTCATGGGGGATATACAAAACTCTCTGAATATGTTCCCCCAACAAGATTGCCAAATGCTTAAGCTCAACTCTAGTTAAGAAGGTGCAATTTAGAGAATTCTAAAAGCAAAAGTTGAAAATTTGAAATTTCATGGAAAATTATAAGTACTCCATAAAATGCTATATGCATGGAATCAAGTCAAAAATTTCTCTAAACAAATAAGCCTTAAGAGTTTGTTTGGTTGCAAGTATTTCAACAGGATTTTTTCAAATAACTTGTTTTGATTGAGGAGAATTCTTTGTGCTATCATTCCAGATGACATTTTTCCCATCTAAAATCTTCAAATACTAAGCAATTAGAATGCTAACCACCCTTGGGCATTTTAGAATTTCTCTCTGTTTTTTCGAGGGGGAAGGGATACCATCTGAAATTCTCCCAATGCTCCAATGCAAGAAAAGAGATCCTGGAATGCTCGTGGAAAAAAAAACAAAATATTGGCCCTAATGATCCAAAACTGACTTGTCTCATGAACATCGCATCCACTCAATAGACCCTACTATTTAAATGATATTTGATTTTAACGTGGTGGTATAAAATAAATTAGAAATTCACTGGATGAAAATTGCCTGAACAAACGAATTTCCAACCCGGCAGGAAACAGAGTCCATTAGATGGCTAAATTTGTCAAATTGCCATTGCCCCATTTGCGGGTGGAGATTGGTGGTTAGCACACGTGATTTTGGGTGAAGAGATTGTCAAGTTCTATTATTATGAATCCATGTAGCCTTACATTTTAAATCCAAATGTTAACCATCATTCTACTCCAACTAATTAAAGGTATGCCCACTGTCAATTAATCATGCAAAAAATGAGTGATTTAATTTTTTTTATTTTAATTTCTTTCATAAGATAATCTAAACAGAATTTTTTAGGTAAAATTCTAAAAAACATAATTCAAGTCATGCATGTAATTTTTAATGTTTGGATTTTCATTATATGATCAATAAATAGGCTTGTAATAAATAATGATAATGATAGAATTGTCTTCTTGCAAGTCCTTTCTAAGGAAGACAAAACTTTGAGATGGTTAATTTTTGAGATATGCTATGATTTCTTATTCTCTAGGCATTTTAAATGCTTAATACAAGAATTTAGAATTCTTTTGCACATAGAAGTCATTTTTAATTTTATAAAGTTTTAAAATTTTAGAATTTCAAATGTTAGAGAGAAGTTGAATATTTAAAATTTTACTTTTTTGGGGTAGCATTTAGAATTCTTAAAATATCCGGCCATGAATTCTCAAAAATTTTCCAACCAAACCGGCCTATTAGAAAAATCAATTGATCGAGGGACATTCTTTACCGATATAAAGGAAGGACACGTCTCATAAATCTCAATTTTGACCGAGGGTGCAAAACATCTTGTCATAATTTATAGTTTGAACCCCCCACAAGCTGTCAAATGTCGCACCTGAAAAATCAGCCCATCACGTGAATTGACAGTCCCCTCTAACTAACCACTTCTCCAACATGAAATCTGTTGGTTTCATCTTAATGGCTTTGGTCTCCTTCCCATGGTATCACCATTCAAAACCCCACTACATAAATGGCCTTGATGACTTGATGTAGTGCACATGGACCGAGTGACAGGAGTTAAGAGGACCCAGCGTACTGATTTTTGACAAATTTGCAAACCATGCCAATCTGAACCGTTCAAAACAGCCAATGTGATTGTGGAGGATATATTGTAGCCCTGAAAGCTAAGTAGTTGTCACACCAGTCCAATCCAAAGCACATGGTTTTTTGGTCTGGACAGTGATTGATGCAAGTACTCTGACTCCTGCGGAAATTCATGAGGACACCATTTATTGTGATTGAGCCAAGCGAACCGCTCCTCCCCACAAATTCCTCTCCCTTTCTTGGAACATTCCTTTTGTTAATCTCATCAATGCAAATGTATTTCTCAAAATTTCGGATAGTTCTTACCTGGAGGAAATGAACGGTTTAGATGCATCTAACAGAAATAGAATGATGCGATGGGATTTCCATGCGGTGTCCCACTTTGGATTAATAGTAAGCACTACAATTTGCTCCCACTGCTCATCTGATTGGAGGACTTTATCCCATTTGGAGATGGTCTACTTTATAATGGGGCCCATTTTCAGGTCACCTATTTGACGGTGATGATCATCCGATCAAGCATTGTTTGGTTAGGGGACCTCTCGATAGAAAAAAGAAGGATCTGGCATGTAAGAGTTTCAGTCATTAACATTACGCAGATCTTTTGTGGTAATGACCTTGGCCACTGAACCATTGAATTAGGGCAGTTAATTACACTGTTGAGGTCATAAATAGGTCCTACTGGGTTCGGGTCCATGTATATGTGAACCTGGAACCCGTTTCAATCTGGTCATGTGGATCTTGAACCATACCTGATGGACACAATTGGTCAAGTATCCAAAGTGACTCGTCAAGCAAACTCCCGTGGTGATACAGATACAAGGTATTTGGGTATGAGTAACTCCATACCCAATTGTCAAGTGGGCTCAAAAATCAAAACGAAAGGATTCATATCCAAAACTCCTGGGTGGGATCGTTTGGATAACCAACCCAAAAAGCGATGAGAACAAAGAAAACAAAGAAGCCCTCTCTCTCTTAATTTATACCTAACATGGCTCTACGAAAAGAAGAGACTGGGAAAGAATTTAGACATATCCATATATTTATTAAATTTTTTAAGATAATCATTCTTACCAAAGCCTCAAGACAATATAAATACTTTTTAATTACCCTAGTGCAGAAACCACTCTTCAACCGTTCCTCTCACATGAAACCCGATCAACATACTTTAATGATATGCACATTTTTTTGAAGTCATTCCTCCTTAAATTTAAACTCATGATCAATTCATTAACACCATATTAAGCTTCCTTAGGTACTCTTAATTATTAAAACCTCGAGGCGTTGGTTGAGACGAGAAGCTGAGTCCACTCCTTAAGTTACTCTTTATTATTAAAACCTCGAGGCGTTGGTTGAGACGAGAAGCTGAGTCCACTCCTTAACACTCCCACTCAAGTGCAAACAAGCTAACTATAGATAATAAAGATGATGGTCTGATCTTTTAAACACCACCTCTTACAGCAAGAACGTTGACTTCCTATTGGCTTAGTAGAAAAGGCTAGCAGGCAGCAACTGACCATATATATAATATTTCTTTAAAATTTCATAATCTATCAAAGAAATCAAAATTTGTACATGATTCTTTATTTAATTTGTAGTTAAACATTCTTAGAAAAACTACTTTATGCAGGGATTAACAAGAGTTAGAATTTGGCGTTTTTATTAGGGAAACTCAAAAAACACATAATGTGAATAATGTGCCCCAAGCGGAGCCCATATTTGATTGTATGGGACCATCCTAATAGACATACCTCTTAGACATATTCCATTCCTGTACCTTTGGCAAACTTTGAAATTTATGTGGTCCATAACAGCTTGGTGTAGATGTTAACTCTTCCCAATAAAGATCCATAATAGGTTTTTCCTTCTTCTCCCCCTTTATTTGATGATTATAGAGTTTCTTTTTCTTTGAGAAGGTATCTTTTACTCTCCCAAGATCTATTTCCCTCACTAGGAAAGATTGGAATGGAAGTATTGGACCCATAGATGTTCACCTGTTGGGTACCTAGGAGCTTTGAAGAATCCCATTAAAGTCTCTCTTCTCTCAATGTGGAAAAGGACTGGACAACTTTCCTTGTGATGGTTTCTTGCAAGAAATTTATACTCATGGGTGACATGTCTGAAAGAGGAGTCCACAGCCATTTGAAATCCTCCGTTGATGCATTTATGAATATATATAGAATCCATTCAACAATGGCACCGTAACAGATCTCATTTTTCAGCATTCCCAGTTCTGAATGAAAATTTTGAGAAGTATGGAATTCGTCAATTTTGATTAATGCTAGGTTTGAAACAATGGACCCCCAACTTCCATACTGGGCAGCCACCCTTTTGAAACACAGGCACGTAAAATGTACTCTCTAACCATAGAAGGAAGGGCCCTGTTTAGGCCCTTATAATTTAGTTGCAATGCAGTTGATTTAACAGTAAATCGACCCTCTTTGGACCCTTGGAGCTTGGTTATCCTCAATTAGCATTACCTGTAAATTCTGTTATCTTGAACTGGTTATGACAAAGAACAAAACAACTCTACCAGAAAACCTAAGTTATCGAACTGCATGAACCGTCATTTACCTGAAAACCAATTATCCACTCTCATTATGATCCACAGCCTCTAGGTGGCCATGATTTTGTTAGATAAGGAAGGTTGCCATGATTTTGTTAGATATGGAAGGTTGCAATTAGGCTGGGTCAACAGTTTACATCCACAATCCAGCCCAAGGTCTGAGCCCAGAAGACCAAATCTGACACCTTTAAATTGGTATATCCCTTGCTCCAACCTGAATAATTACCAGACCTGCGCTTGTGCATGAAGACCCACTGCAACCAGCCCAATGGGCTGGACCAAGTTGGACCTCTGACATCCATCAAGCCTGGTTTGAGGTATGTCATGAGTCTGACGGCCACCCTGATTAAGTCACTGTTTGGATCTCTGCCCCAAAACAAACAAGATTCACCCCAAAACAGACAGCTGTTCAGTCCAATTGCAATGAACTTGAACGTCAAGGATAAGAGCTCCATCTTGTAGATGTGCACCCCCACCTAATGGTTCTCTGCCAAAATCGTCCACTCAACTTTCCAGAGTGAGGAAACTAAGTAAACATCTCCCTACTGTACTTATTTTATTTATTATATTACATGTTTAAGTTCTGTAAAACAAAACGGGCATTTATAAATAATGAAAACAATGGTGGATCTGCTATAATTAGTGGCCTTGAGGTAAGCATTAATATCAGCTAACTTCACATTGAAAGCCCTGTTTTCAAGTTAACTACCTTAAGCTCTTCAAGGCTTGGAACCATCTGGCTTTCTTTCCATTCCTTGAGAGGAATTAATGAATAATAAGTTGAAAAATCAATCTTCGATAATGTTTTATGGGGACAATTTATAGAAGGTAATTGTAAAACCATTTAAACAACTGAGTAGTGAGGAGCCCACCAAGCTTCAAACTCTCAAGACAGGGACCATAATCATATTAAATGATCATCAGTATCCAAACCTTATCCCATCATAAAATATCTTCCCCACAAAAACAATTGTTAAATGTGTATCCCTGGAAAGCTTCAGTTATGAACTTGTAGCTCGTATTTCATAGCTTCATATAAAATTTAGAAGGTGTAGATGTTAATATGCTGCTAAGTATTTTATAAATCAAGAGAAAGGGGGGAGGAATGGGAAGCATGTTAACAACGGAACTGAGAGAGTGGTTCCCACTCCACTCTTGATTCTAATAGTCCAACACCAGCAGTATATCATACTTAAATAGGAACGGGATTTGGCGGTAACCAGCTACCACTTTGGGATTCTATAAATCTCTATTAAGTACAGACGACTAGAAGTCCCATGCTGCAGCTCAGCTGGTAGAGGGACATCAAAAGTTATAAGGTAAGGCAGGGTTACGCAGGTTTGAGCCCTGGTCAGAATGGGGATTGGGGAGGTATTAGATGTTAGTGCCTTAAAAATAGGTTAGATTAGAATTAACAAAAACAGAAGGAAAAGAAAAAAAGTTTGAAGGACCATCAGTTGGCATTCCAGAGAACACTGGAGCTGCATTTTCCAGTTAACTTTTGATGAAAGGTTTTTGAACAAAGTTGATAGTATTACAGAAGAGTTTGTGATGATTATTGATAAATGTACAATGTAATCAGTTGTCATACCAATGCCACAACTAGATGCTCATCTCTTTTGGCAAGCTGATCTCTAAAAAGTACAGGCTGCAAAAAAATAATAATAATAATAACTTACGATAAGAACTCGGTAGAACAGTGACCAATATACTATTGATCAATCAAGTAATACATAAGTGGGAGAACTGTCCAAGACTCTATGTTAGAATAGAGTCCAGCTAGCCAAATAAATCACTGTCCACAATGAATCTGCAGATCTTTCAAATGGAGATGTATGGCAAGTTGGTGGGACCCGCTAGTGTCAAATAAATGAGGCACTTTTGAGTTAGGTATTTACCAAAAATCAGCTCCATTGCAAATTGCTAGGTGTTCAGTCGAAAGTGATGGAACAAATGCTAGACATGCAAACTAGTAAAGGGCTTGCATGCTGCCTTTAATTGATTGGCTGGCAACATCTGTCTATTATGTAGTTAGACCAGAGGGTTCTCAACCTATCTCTGCCCCCATTAGCTGGAGTCACTAGTTCGTGAAGCACATAGATCTATTTGGTCCATTGTTTCCTTACCTTTAATATACTTGAATAAAAGGAAAAAAAAAGTAAGTACTCATTAAACTTAAAACATCTTGAATAAAAATTTCAGAAAGAGTTATTGAACATATATATATATACACACAATAGGAAATATTCATATGCATATGTCCCTCACCAAGGGACCGTGCATACTCCTCTATAGGGCCTATGATGGACCCCACCAAGGGATGAGACCGGGGGGATGGAAAGATCTATGCAAGACCACCCTAGATACTAAGTTTAACGCTAATTACATGTCCCTAACCCCTTCATCCATGACCCACAAATTCATTCCATTCGAATGAGTGCATAGTCGATCTAACGGTCTAATAAATTTGGATTTGACAAAGAATTGGTAAATGGGTTCCATTCAAAGGGGTCGTGTGTGTGGTCCATTTGGATGGACCATATAGTAGGTCCCACCTAGAGTTCTCAAGAAAAAAATGGTGAGGGACATATGCACATGAATATTCCCCATATAGAATAGCAAACTCCTTTTAGAAGCTTATCAAAATGCTTTAAGTTAAATATTGTTGTTTGTGAAAAAAAAATTGAAACTCCCCCTTTGTTGATCCTCTGTATGTATTCTCAAGCAAAATCCTATCCATGGGATGAATGGTGAAAGCTCAAAGAAGGAATGGTAGGGGTCTTCTCATCACAAACACAGTGTTTCAAAGAATGCCCCTATGGACATGCAAATCCAGTCAACAGTGTGAACACCTTTGTCATTGTGCAACACCATTGAGCATAGACTTTCAAGCTGAAAAACTTCTTTTAAAGACTTGCCCTTCCATTAATTACCTCGCCGACATGAAAGCCATGCCTATAAAGACAGCCTTGACAGCCTGTTTCTGCCCAGCATAGTCAAATGCAAGGGGTAGCATTTCATGCAAGGTGAGAAAAGCCATTACCCCACCGACTGCATAAGCAAAGCATTGTTCAAATTTAAGTAAAAACCTAATCACTACAAGCAGTGGAAAGCATCAAAAGCAGCTTCATAGAAACATTAGAAGAAACCTGATCCAAGTAACCCCTCTAGTATTTCAGGGCTTAGACTGCTTGGGAATAGATAAGCTGCATGGTACCCAGAATTCAAATCAAGAACTTCAAAACTCCAGGTTGTAAAAGTCACATAGAAGTAAAAGATAACTGATATGCAACAAATCAATTATCAATATATGCCACTCATAATCATATGTGCAAGCTTAGCAATACAAAATCATAATCAAGCTGAACAAAAATATTTGGTGTAGGTGTCAATACAAATTCTTGTGCTGTTCACTTACAGGAGCCTTTTGGTGTTTCTGGTTATCAAGATGGCATCAAAGCTAGAGGTCACCAGTTTGAAACCCCTAAGAGGCATATTACCTTCCCATCTGTCTGTCCGGTCTGTCTGTTGGGTTCCAAATTCAAATGGCTTCCCATTCAAGGTGGGGTGTTGATATAAATTCTTGTGCCGTTCACTAATAGGTTAACCTATGGTGTTTCTAGCTATCAAGAGTAGGAACTTTCACTTATAAAGAAAAAGGTAAAAAATTCATTAAAGGTAACATGAAACAAGACTGTGTGCATATCATACCTACAACAATCACACCAAGGGGCTCAGCAAAACCAGAAAGTGTTGCTAGTTTGAATGCCTGCCATTTGCTACATTGTTGGATAGGAAGTATCAATAATCTATGAAAGTTTCAAAAGATGGTGCATGAGAAAATAAAAGATATATGGATGGAGGAAGAATGACATGAGATCATTGTACCATAGGCGGTAGGCCCCAGACAGACATATTCAAAGCCTGGGCACCATGCATTTTATAGGATCAAGGATCTATAACTGGTCATGTTTTACAATTTAAAAGTTTTCAACTACAGTCATATCGCATAGTATACAAGAAGCAGAGATGCAAACTAATGGACCATTATTTTCATGTGTAGTCAATGTATGCACAAAACTTTAACCAAAATGTTTTGTAACAGTAAAGTTCAGATGGAGCAGGAGTCGTTACCTTTCTGTTGCAAAATAGATGGGAAGAGCTACAGCAACACCCTGGTGATAACCAAGAGCAAATATTCATTACAAAAAAAATAGGTTTTTTTTTTCTTCCGTCAAATAGAATGCCTAGTGCTGATTGAAGGCATGCTCTCATAAATTCCCAAAACAAGTATGTATAGGGTTGCAGAAAGAACCACTTAAATGAATTGCTAAATAAATATTAATTAAAGCATAAAATGCCACTAGAAGTACTGAATTCTTGATGCTTATTTTCCTTGGCACTCAACTCCTTATGAAAACTAAATGCCCTGCACGATATTCCCTTAACCACACATGAAACCGAAAATATTTGCATATACAAAATGCATACAAAGTTATTTTCTTTTTGCTTCTTCCTAGTGATAGGCTATCTATACAATCCAGAACAGTACATATTTGAAGCCAAAAAACAGGTTTTGCCTTTTTTTTTATTATTATTAGTTTCCTTTTACTTTTCCTCTGAAGAAGGATGCTTCATATAGCATTTCCAATAGAAAAGGTGAGACGGAATCTGATGGAAGAAAATGAATGATAAGATTTAGAATGATAAGATTTAGAAGTCATTCAACATTCTACCTTGCTTGAAGTTTTGAAACAAAAAAACTGTGCAATAAGTATATTATCAAAATTATCCAGAGATGCTAGAGGGTTATTAAGCTAAAGTAGCTCCAACCTGAGAGGCCAACCTGAGCTCACCTATGATCAATCCTTCTTGACAATAGAAGAGAAAGTATAACAAGAACTGAAGAACATGTTACTAGGAAAAAATGAGAATCTATTGGCAACATTAAAAAACAAATAAGTAGGAGAGGTGGGAAATATTCAACAAAGAAAATTACCCAAGATAAAGTAAGATAAAATTACCTCTGGGATGTTATGAAGAGCAATGGCCAAGGCCAAGTTAAGACCAACTCGAAGTCCCTACAGCAAAAGGTTTAATTACAAGGATCATCAACAAGCCAAAATCAATCAAGGGAAGAATGTTGGACTATACTATTTAGTTTTCAGCCACCCTGTTTGACTTGAATCTCATTCTGAACTAAAGAGGGGTACAATCCCAAAATTATAAACCTACGGTCTTATTAAGTAAATCAGGCTTCTCAACCAATATTTTTCAGTCAATTTCATCAGATTGCAAAATCAATAGGCCAGCCATCTATACCAACTTCGCAGCATTTCAATGTTGTTTGGCACTTGAAAGTATGTCTTAATCAGAAATAGGAATCAGGGTTATTGCTGAATCAACGTCTATATCAAATACTTGATTTTAAACTGTGGACTTATGAGACAAACTTCTTTGACCTCGATGTTTCTCTACACAATATTTAAATCCAGAATTGAAAATATAAAATGATAACACATAACCACTATCATATTAAGCCCACTGGCAACTTCATAAAAAAGGAAAATAACATTTAGTGAAAGTCCCTTTTAACTTTCAGCTGATAAGTTCATTAGTTGAGAATATTGAGAAATATTTGGGTTTATTTGTAATTTAAGTCATTGGACTTATCTGTATTTTTTGGGAGTTACTTTAGGATAAAGTTTTGATGGGATTAGGATTAGTTCAAATTTGAGTTAGTTAAGTTCAAGATATATTATGATTAGAATTTGGTTTCCTAGTTTGGGTATGATTAGGTTTCCTAGATTGAGTAGATATCTTAGGTTGCACTCTTATAAATAGCCATTGGCTATTCTTAATGAAATCACGTAAGAGAATTTAGCTCAAATTATTCTATCAAGATGTGGTCCCTAATTTCAAAGGTAAAGACAGATTTAGCATCACCTTGACTGATCCAAGAAACACAGCCATCCCCTCTGGAAAATTGTGCAAACTTATGCCTGCAGCTTGTTATGAGAGACAAGTCAGCCAATGGATATGATGATATAAGCACTTTATTACATGGAATTAGGCAGAGAAATCATAAAATTTAGTTCAAGTCCTCTCTACATCATCAGAATTACCAGAGCCTCTTCTCATCTATCAGGAGTTGGCCTTTGGAGTCGTACTAATTAACACATATATACATTATGGCCATAACTCCAATATCTCTATGGTGCATTATAGTAAGGTCTTACAGACGAAGCGGTTAGATGGTGCAAAAACTTCTATCAATTATATGGATTTACATGCTCCAACTGTTTATGATACTATTCTCATTTGAAGTGGATTGAACAATTTTTCTAAATGCTGTGATGGTTGGACAAAAAACAGCGCAAGCCAGAAGGTAATGCTTGGATTATTCCATAATTTGGACACATAGCATAATCTGCATAGTTTTCCAAATATTCAGCTTCTATTTATTCCCTAGATTTATCTTATGAATTTCGTTCCAGAAATTGGGACATTGTACCTAGTAATTATTTCATACAGGTTTTTCTTCTGCCACAAAATGATTTTAGCTTTTGCTTACCAAAGAAACTAATTTTATTTTTTGTTTTACTCTACTTAACACAACTAACACTGTGAACTCTTGTTTTGATGTCCATGGTTGAAATGCAGAGGTTATATAGTAAAGTAGTTAATTAGAGAAATTACATGTTCTCTTTAAGTTCATCTCTTATTATCATTTCAATTCCATTATTTACGAAGCTATTTGACTATCACTGTGTTTCTCTTAAGGTTTAGTTGAACTTCATGATTGTCTGGTGCTGCAGACTGCAGAGCATGGAAAAAATGTTAGACAAGAGCACAGGTGTACTTAATGATTTCTATAAATGTAAGCTGGACACACTCTAATGGTTGTATGTACCTATTCTTTTTCTTATTAGTGCAGGTTCTATGATCACATAGCGCACAACAATATTATATACTTTCATCAACTATTGAGGACTAGGATTCCATCCTCAAGCAACTCATACATACATTATGGTCATAACTCCAATATCTCTATGGTACAATAACACTACAAAAGGAAATTCCAATTCCCTGACTCATGCATCCCCTAGATGAAGCACAAAATCTGTTAGTTTTTTCAGTGTTGGCAAATTCTGGATTTAGGGACAAAACTCAAGTCCAAATTGAGTTGTAATTTTATATTTTTAGATTTGGACTTTTAGTGTTTTTCATTGAGTCACTTGAAGTGAAGAAATTAGGGACAAAATCTGAATCGAAGAAATTGGAGGCAGAATGTGACTTCGGTCAACCCAACCACATCCTTGGTCGACCCAACCTTCCAATGTTTGAATAAACAGGGGTAGAACCTAAGCTCAATCGACCCAACCATAACCTTGGTTGACCAAACCCACCCAAGCTTGAAGACGTTGGGGATAGAACCTTAGTTCGGTCAACTCAACTGAAGTCTTGATCGACCGAACCTCGTGAAATTGTTTTGCCGCCCCAGTGAAGATTACCTTTCCTATTCAATCACTTGTTACTTGTTTGAGCCCCAATAGGACTTGTCATCTTGAGCCACGAACCATAGGCAATTTAAAGCCATTCTCTATGAACCATAAGCATCTAATTTCTCTATTCTAAACTTAGGATACCCATTGGAGAATTCTTTTCTCTTCAAAGAAATTCTAGGGTTCTACTGTGCTTCAAAGCTTCTGCTTCTAGAGGATTTTCTTATGCTTTCTTGTAGGAGATCTGAGTGTCTTGAGAGGCATCAAGGCGAGTTGTTGATGCACCGATGGATGGTGAACGGCGTGTTATTGGCAAGAAGAACTACAATCTTTAGGTTGAATTCAACGGGAAAGGTCTGTGAGTAGATCTTGTAATTGTTCAATTTCATTGTAGTGCTTGTTTTTCCCTAGGACTAGGGGATTGGTCTCGTGGTTTTTTTCCCTTCTAGGGATTTCCACATTAAAAAATTCTCTGTCTTCCTGTGTGGTTTGTGGTTTGATTTAATTTTTATTATTACTATTTAAGTACTCTAAAATTTATATGAGAAACCTATTGGGACCTGAACCCTTTCCGGACAACATCATAGAGGTATCCTTTCTTATTAATATTTGTTACTTGTTAGTTCTAACTCAAGGAATCATCAGAATCTCCATTATCATCACCTTATCCCATCTATTCATAGTCGGCTTTGTCAGTTCTTCTTTTCCATGCAATGTAAACTAAAGTCATTTTCACACATGTATTTCCTCACTACATTTGAAAACTTTATCGGCCTACTTATTTTAGTTCCATGAACCTGCAACCTTGCAATGCATCATACAAAGGTTGTTTCGCACCAAGAACTCCATTGATGTTAATGAATGGTGCCTCAACAATCATATCACTAATACAAGATCACCTGTGAGTGGAAATTCTTTTCAATAGGAAAAAATAAATTAGCCTCAGTAATCGTCAAATGAGAGAAAATCTCTAGTACGAATAAAAGTAGATATAAATTATAATATTTAAATAATAGGTGAAGTCAAAATTCTGTTTACAATGCTATAGGTGAAGTCAAAATTCTGTTTACAATGTTCTATAGAGCAAGTCAAGGGCAATGAAACAAGAGAATAGCCAGGGATTATATACATGAGTGAACTAAGAATGCAAGTGTGTGGCTAACATTCAAACAATAGGATACCAGTGTTGAGGAATTATGAACAAAAGCAAACTAATGACTTAAAAGAGAAATGGTGCTGATGCTAAACAAGGATCGATGCGGGGTGGGGTTAGGGGAAGATGGAAGGATGAGGGGCTTCACACCCAGAGTCAAGGCTTTGCACCCATAGTTTCACACCATTCCTTTCTCAGGAGAGATTGCAGAATAGAGCAAAGCACTCAACAGGCCTTCACACCCTGGGTCTTAGGCTTCATGCTCATGGCATCATGCCATTCCCATCGTCAAAGAGATTGCAAAGAGCAAAAGCACTCAAAGTTTTCTTTCCTATTAATCATTTTCTAAAGCAAAAAGGAGGCATTATGCCACTTATCTATGAAAATTAAAAACCTAAAACTAATCCTGGCTATCTAAACACGTTTAATGCCCAAGATTAAAACATCCAAAACTTAAAAACAATCTTAAAACATAAATAAGATATAATAGATGGGTTGGGCCAAAAAGGATAAGTCAACCCATGGATCATGGGATTGTCCTGCATTAGGTATTGCATAGGAGATGTTAAAAATTAAGTTCTGGAAAACACAAAAACCTAGTTTCAAACAAATAAAGAGTAATATGGAAGTGCAAGATGATAAAAGGATCACAAAGAACAGTTTTCTATATCAGTTTTTACAAGCTGCACCGACATTATTCATACTTCACAAACTGGAATAGCTTTTATGCATTTTAAGAGTTTCCGAGTGGAAATTTCAGACTTTACGGATATAAAATGAAGAAAGAATTAAAAGACTTGCATACCTATTGCAGTGATAATGCCGCTAAATAAAACTTGGCGGCGATGCTTTTTCATCAGGTCCTTTCCTGTTCCATCATCATCTCTCTGTCGTCCACTTGGGCAAATTAGGTAAATAATGCTTAAGAAATTCTGATAAAAAAAGATAGGTCCCCTTTTGAAGGGGGAAAAACCAATGGCAAACCTCCTTTCTTTTCACTTCTGTGCTTGGAACAAGTTTTGGCTCTGGAATGAAATTTGCTACAAGAGCAAACAAAATAACTCCAGCATAGAACTGCATAAATGCAAGAGATCAAACGAGGGAAATCAATGAACCGAAACTAAGCCTCTGTGTGAGATTGTGCTTAGGCATCATACCTGTTAAAATTGACACTGTAAACAGGTCCAATCAGAGTCGTCATGGACCAACTGATTATGATTGGACCTCAGGACTAATGATGTGAACTGTGGATCCAAAACTATCTTCAGTAGGAGCCAGTTTATCCGGTCATCAGGTTGATCCCATTCAATTCCAGCTCGTGACAGTAAATGGTTGGAATCAGGGTATTTCAGATCCAACACATCATTAATCGGATCCCAAAATAATGGACACCAAATGTAGGTTCCAGACAAGATCAATTAGGACCAGGTCTGCCAAGTCAAAGAATCAACCCATCATAGATAAAGTCTGATTGAATTTTGTCAGCCCACAAAGAGAATAACTTACCCAAATGTTAGCTTTTAAAAAGCCAATGGAATTTAAAGCATTATGTGCCAAGTCGAAGAAGGATATGCTTAGCATAAGACCAGCAGCAAAACCCTGTAGACGGAATCTTAAGTAGTTTGGACGAGTCACGTTCAAGGTAGGAATAAGAGAACAACAGAATAACAGACAACCATTGACTCACCTGTAAAAGCCCCAGCACCTTCAAATTAGGAGCACGATTAAGAATCACAAAAAGTGCACCTGTTCCATTTGTCATCATGGCTTTGAGTCATTTAGATATATAAAATTATACCTGAATAGTTTTGTGCATTCTGACAATGGGACAATCGCACAGTTGTTTTATGAGTCCAGAATTAAACTAATGAATCGGAACTCGGATAATATCCCATTTCCAAACCATTATTATGATGTTAACCTGAAATATGATCCATAACTACAATAAAAAAAAAAGTATGGTGCATCACAAAATGGGTCCTTGCAAACCTAGATCTTTTTCTTGTGAACTATAGACTGTCAGGTTCTATCAGCAATTTGTCAGGCAGGTAGCATTGGTTTAAGCACTTGGACATTTTGTAAAAAAATTAGAGATCTTGATCATAAGGGAGATTAAAACAGAGGGCATGATCTGGATAAGTAATCTGGTGCACCACACTCCAAACTTGAAAAGGAGCATACATCAACTAGCTCGTTTATGGAGATATCCTTGGCTGTAAATCTTAAAGATAAAATTGAAGCCACATTCTTTTACATCCAATTCTGGGTCAGTAGTGGAATGGTTGGGACTTAACCAATAAGCAACATGAATCACCCTGATGCATGTCCAGTTTCCGTGCGATGAACCAGTTGACTTAATTGGAATTAGTTGCTCAGATTAGACATCACCACCATCCAGTGAATCAGATTTCAAGTTAAATTGAAGCAATTCAATATCTAATACTTCCATACTTGAGACTACTAAATAAGTTATTTGATTGCATCGCTCTCTTTGCGCCTCCCATGCCACTTTAATTGGAAAAAAAAAAAAAAACCAAAATACACCTCAAATACAAAGAAATAGTGGGAAGAAAGATGCTCTTTGCCAGAAGGTGCTTATCGTCGAAACCGTGAGGTTGAGGGTTGAGTCATGTTACCCACACTAACAATAATCAAAAACTTTTCAAAAGGGATGGAATAAGATAAAATTAAAGTAACAAATGTGGTGTGCCCACCAACTCAAACCAATGTACTACAAAAGAAGTAAAAACAAGGAGTACCCAAAAGCTCATTCCATCTAACTCATGAAAAAAAAAAAAAAAAAAAAACCAAAGCTCAAAATAATCACATAACACAGACATTAGAAGAAAACTCCATCTTTGAACTGAAAATAAAAAAAACCGCAACAGACTAGCCAAAACAAGATGCAAAGACAAAACTGCAAGAAAATTCAAATGCAAGCTCATCTAAATCAATAACGCCCGTCATTATATCCTCCAATCCAAGCAAAAACAAAATCTCCATCTCTCTCACACGCACATGCATACCCATTGACGTGCTCAATCCGCCAACGAGCGAGAGGGCGATAGCAACCAAGACCCGAGAATCCATGGGAGTTTTTCCGCTCAACTGGAGATTGCAAACAAAACCCAGAACACAGAATCGGTTCAAGAGCTTGAAAAAATCCGATTAAGAAGCGAGAACACGGATTTTCAACAATGGTATGAAGATAGAAGGAGGCTTGTAGTGGGTACGGTGAAGCGGTTTTTTGGTTATTTTTATGGAGAGAGAGAGAGAGAGAGAGAGAGAGAGTTTTCAAAGATGGTGGTGGTTTTGGTTTTAAGGCAAGTGGTTAATTGGAGGGGCGTGGGAATATTTGAAAGACGGGTTGGTTTGGTTCATGGAGTAAAAGAATGTCCAACGGAAAAGAAAGGGATGATTTGCTGTTTATGTCAATGTTTTTTATTTTCGTCTATTCTATTCTTTGTTTTTTTCATTGGGCATGATTTAATAAGAATTTGAGGTGCGCTCTAGCTGGCCCATTGTCTGCTTAGATCATTTTATCAACATTTGTGGTTTGGTTTATGGGTCATTTGAGTTACAGTGATTTTATTTAGGTAAGATAGAATTGGATCATTATAAATTCTCAATTAGCAAAGCTAATCCATGCTAAGCTAGGGATGGCATGGAACGGCCTGCAAAACGGTTCGGCCACCCATGCCGGCCTGTGAAATGTCATGGATCCTGTCATGCCATGCCCAAGTCGACAGGGTCAGCCCACGAGCCTTTTTTGTAAAATTGTTTTGATAGTTGTCATTAAACTTGTATTAGCCCAAAAATATCACCCATTGTAACTTATTTGAGGCCGTTAATTCCACATTTAAGCTTTTATGAAGCCATAATTATCACTTATTGATATTTGTTTTGGTCAATTTTCAAATCCTCGTACCATAAATAGATCATTTAAATGCATCCATAACTAACAACAAACGCTCAAGTCTCACTCATTTTGGAGCTTGATTTAGATGGATTTGGGCATGTATTATATATTTCTTGCCTTGTTGTGCCACAAGCTTAGGTGCCCTGGCCCAACCCAGCCCAGCCCATTTTAAATCTCTATGCTAAAGCTCACCCAGTGATAAATTATACTTATCAGAATCCTTTAGTTGGTGGGAAAATGGGATAAAATCTATTTAAATTCAATTAAAATCTTCATTTCATTTTTTTAAAATCAAAAGTATCATTATGTAGACCTATCACATTTTTGTATATTAAATATTTTTTATTAATCTAATTTGGTGGGTATAATATTAGTCAAAATTGAAAGGTAGCAGTTAAAACTAGAATGAAAGTCTACTTACAGAATATGCAACAGTAGATTAATGTCAGGTTTGGCGAAAGTCAAACCTGAAAGTTAGCGACCTGGTCTGTTCTGTTGATAGTAAAATTAATTAAGGACGTTTTTCATATAATATAAAATAAGTTAAATTAATTAAACCATTTTTTTACATATTATATAATAATAGGTTGGTTCGGGTTCAATTAGAATCAAAATAAGAAGATAGCGGTTGATACTGAATTAAAAGTCTTCAAATATGATTTATATTAATACCTTCAGTCCCTCATTGATTGGGCCAGCGCCTAGCCCAAGATGCCCAAGATGCCCAAGATAAATATTAACATTTAATGCTATTAATCCAAATTGTAAAACCTATTAAAGATCCAAAAAGAACGATTTATCAACCTTTTAATTTATCAAACTGTTAAAAAAATTTAAGTTAATTGAAGTCTAGTTTCAGTTTAGACTAAAAGCAACCCATACATAGCAGGTTTGGACCTCTTAAACCATGAACGGGATGATCGGACCATTTGGTTGCAAAATGAGGGCCCATCAAGAGATTAATAATAACTCATGTATTAGTTACCTTTTCAATCGGCTTGGTTGCCAACCAGAGTCCAATTTGCTCCCTTATGACCCATTGTGGATGAAATACATTGAAAAAGTTCAAATTGATTGCATGATTCTAACATCTGATTCTAGCAAGGGTGTCTGGCTTGCTCAGTATTCTTCTTCACCATTAGATGGTTCACATCCACTCAAATTACATTTTATGGTGGGTCCCACCTTCATGTCAAGTGAAACTATGACCGCTCTAAGAATGGTCTTGTATAGATTGCATTTGACAAAAGATTGCTACCATTTGATGGTTGTAACCATCTAATGGCTACAACAAACCATCCAAGCCGTTGATTCTGTGTGCCATTGAATCAAAGGTTACGGTCCCCAAATCAAATTGAAGTTTAGGACAGATGTAATAAAGGTTGTTCTTTTTTTTTTTTTTTGGGCCTTGTGGCCAGGAGTGGAAGCCACAAGGCACCCACCGAGATTGTGTTATTGATATCTAACCATCTACGCTGGATATATGTCGTCCAGCCAGTTGGGCTTTCTTTTTTTCTTTTCTTTTGTTAATGCAGCCATTTGGATATACAGGTGGAGAGTCCATCAAGAGGTAGGGGTAGGTCGAAGAAAACATGGATGGAAGTCATTAATTCAGATTTGAAGAAGTTACACTTATCGAAAGATTTAGTTCAAAATAGAACGGAATAGAGAAATAAAATTCATGTAGTTGACCCCAATATCATTGGGATAAGGCTTTGATGATGATAATGATAATAATTTGTTAATGCAGCCGGTCGGACTTGGATAGCTTCGTATTGCTACTTTCAAGTTTGAACCCTTAATCTCCTTTTATTGTACTGACATCAATTACAGTCTGCTGCACAAACATTAACCATCCCTATGGCTCTGGGCTCTGGCCTTTCGTTAAACGGCTTCCTTAAGCCATCGTCAAGTATTCCAATCAGAGCCTCAACCATGAAAGGAAACCCAAACTCAAACCCATCTACCAGTCCTCCTTTTCAAATCCCCCATGTGAAGAGATGCTTGAGGTGTGGGACTTCCTACCAAGATAAGGATAATTCCCCCACAGCATGCTTGTTCCATGGCCATACGACAGGTATTACTCTTTCCAAGTCCCTATCCTTATATGCTCTATTATACTCTCTTCTTTCTCTAATTTACACAGAGAGAAAGAGTGGGGGGCACCTCATCACTAGGTTGAGGGTTGCAGGAAGCATTTGATACTTAAATTGAGTGCTGCAGAGCCCACTACAGCCATGTGATACATGTATACCCCATGTGATGCACGTATAAGGATCCAAACTATCCAAATCTTGTGTCCTGGTCCAAAATGAAACATGGGCCAAAATTCAATCTGAAGTGACAGTTCTAACTGTGAGATTGATGACCATCAGATGGACGGAGAACATGGTCAATGGGACAAAATCAACTGATACATGTCCATTAATAGTAGTGATAGGATCTCTAAATCAATAGGACTTTGGGCATACACCATCTACAGTAAGGCATACAATTGGACACCGATGATCATGGACAAACTGTGGGTCTAATTAATCTTACAGCATTCTAAGAGGTACGAGCGGAGCCCACCTCCCAGATCATTAACCTCACTTCAGTATGGTTTTTTGAGGCCCAGTGCTGTTCTGGGGAACAAACCCCAGTTCTTGATACCAAAACACAGGCTTTGCCACTACAATATCCAATGCTGCTATTGCTGATTCCAAGAACACATGCTTTGCCACTACAGTATCCAGTGTTGCTATGTAGTTGATATCCTATATTTGGATCACCTGTAGGAGAGAGAGGATTGTTTGCATTGGCACCTCCACACCAAGGGATCGATGGGGAGTGGAGCGATGGCAGTGGAGTGATTGTCTACAAATGGAATGAAAAAGGAAACAGGCCAAACACCGGCCGGGCCAACTGGAAGAGGAAGTGGAGCTGTTGTGCTGAATATGATGAGAACGCATTGCCTTGTCGACGAGGATGGCATGTCTCTTATGATGATGGATTCACACTTTTCTAGTTCGCCTTTATTACAAAAGACCACTATTGCTTGTTGCAACTTTGTACGCGGTCATGTAATACTCTGATCCAAATTAAGCTTGATTAGTAGTTAATAAATTTTATTTGTACAGATTAATCTATTATTAATTTAAATAATTATGGTTAGTGTTGTTTGAGTTACGATGTAGGTTCTTTTGTGTTGTTTGAGTCCTCTGGGTCGAGTTCGGATCGCGATTACGTAGTTAGGCCGGGTTTGACGTGGATTAGGCAGTTAAAGCCCTTTTTTCATAATTTTTGATTTTGTGATTTTTTATTATACATGCATCATATTAATACCATTGCGTTCGTCTTGTCGGGCTCGTCAATCTTTGTGTTTGACATAAACTCATTTGACCTCAATTAAATCATTTGGACCACAAATTGACTTCAATTAAAAATACTTTCTTATAAAATTCAAAAAAGTTGCATTATAAAGAACCCCTCCCTGGCATTCGATTCTTTTTCTGAATTGAAACTTGTTGGAGCTCTCTTCTTTTCCTTCTCAACCATTTTCTTCAACAAATCTGAGTAAGGAAGGCTTGAATGTCAAATTGGACATCTCCATCTTCTTCTCCTTCTAACTAGAGGCTTCAATTCACCATCTCATCCTTGCTATCCTTCTCAAACTGCATACAAGGTGAACAATTTCTTCTCATAATAAGAATTTAGAGTTTAGAAGAGTCACGGAGACTCAATTTGTTTCAAACAATCTCAAGCATTCATATTGTTGTCATTCTTGGCATGTTTCATTGTAGGGTTTCTTACAATTCGGGATTTCTTTTCAATTGAAGCCAAGTAAAGAAATTGTAATGTCAACCCATAATCTAAGGCAAGTAAAAGCAACTTTTGTGCTTAATGCTTGTTGGTACAGAATTGATTTCTTAGTCTAATTCAATTGAATTTGCATTTTCCAGCCTTTTCTTTATAGTGCCATGTTATATTGTTTATAGTTATTTGGAATAGAATGAATATGGATTATTATGATTATATTGAAGGAGTGAAAAGAATAGAGACCAAATCCTGATAAATATTAGTGGGGGAACCGGTGGTTCCATTATAGGCTCAAAATGGAAGAAGAAAGAGTGTGCTACAGAATTCTTAGGAAGAACTCCATAGCACGTGCTCAATTGTGGGTACAGAAATCTAATGAAAAACTTGTCAGTCGAAACTTGTTCAAACCAAAAACATGGACGTTTGACCACACCCTGCAACTTTAAAAGGTCAATTCTAAACCTCTTCTAAATAAATTAAAGGGTTCTATACTCACCCTAAATGTTCCCAAACACTTCATAATAAACCCTTAGGCCAATTGTGATATAAAATTTAAAACTATAAGACTTTAGAAAATTAAAAGACCTCATAGGTCCTTAATGAATCTTTCAATTTTGATAATTGGCCACTGATGATTAAATATACATGAAAATCTTGGCTGGAATTTATTCATGTATTGTCACTCATATGTCAAACGCCTAACCATGAATTTTGGTTTAGGGGGCTTTAGTATACATTGTACACAATACAATACTAAGCAAAGATGGCAGTAAATCAAATAACCTAAAACTGCATCAAAATGAATGGTTAGAGGCTAACGGTACTTAGTTTAAGATTGGCTACTAAATCCCTTAATTCCATAAATCGAATTGCATTGCATATTGTTATTCTGATTAATGATCTCTTAAATTGTACTGAATCATTATTCACAATGCTATTGTATTGATTAATTTTGCTATTGTTTAATTATTATTAAATCATTGTTTATAATGATACCAACCCAATTGATTATGTTATTATTTCATTGATACTAATACGTACTTCAAATTGAGTAAGAATGAATGAATTAGACTGGAATGGAAATTGATTGATTGTGACTGAATTCTTACTCGATTTATATTGATTGATTCAACAAAGTATAGCCTATGAATATTACAATTCAACAAAGTATAAGCATATGTCAAGTAATACATGTTGTATTCATTATAATTTGTTGATAATTGATTTAAAAAGGCTCAATCTCAGGTAAACTAGACGCATTATACAATATTTAGTTAGCTACCATTTTGGCTAATCCATGCTCACTGGAGTTAAGACGACATCTAAGTAAAATAATATTATCCGTCCTCACCCGTGCTAACTCAACATCTAAGTGAGAGCAATTAATACACAATTGTGGGGATAACCAGTGCCCCAAGCCTAGGTGCAATCCTAGTTACCCAATTGGAGTTGTGGAAACTCCTATTATCCACTGTAGTGGCCAATCCAAATCTAAATAACAAACTCTGCTCCGCCGAGCATTGTAAGGTCACAGCTATGTAATACTATAATATTGAGAAAATTTAATCAAGGCAAATCAAATCAATTCAATTCAATATCAATGAGTTGGAGACTAATATTGTTGAGTATCTCAATGTACAAATGTAATTGAATTTATAGAAATCAGGGAAATTTATTAGCCCACCCTATTCTAATCATCTGTCGTCTCTAACCGTCCATTTTGATGTAGTTCTAGGTTATTTAGTGTACAGGCTACTTGTTTGGTATTGCATTGTATAAGTGAGGTACACCGAAGTCTTCTAAACCAACACCTATGGTTATGTGCTAGACTAAATGGATGATATGCATAAGATAATCTCAACCTCAAGGATTTCTTATGTGTTATTTTAATTCCTCTAGATTATATTAAGTGGTCTAAGTTGCCATTGTAAAGGCCCTACAAGGTCTTAGGCACCTAATGGTCCTACTTGAATCGGTTTTATACTATAATTAACTTCTAGGTTAATTATGGATAGGTCTTTAATAAAGAAAATAATCAAACAAGCTTCAGAACCCAAAACAGGCCCAACCCAAAGGGTCAGCCCGATTAATCGGACCTAACATGGATTCACTTCAGAATTTCTAAAGTTTTTCCCAGTTCCTCTCCTTTGTACCTACAAGGAACTTTATGTTCCAACCCAAATTCACATTTCTACAGTAATTAAAATCACCTTTCACCATCACCAATCTATTCACATCATTCATCCATCTAAGAGAGGAAATTCCATCCTAATCTAACAAGGGAATTAAACAAAGAGGCTAAATATATACTAAGGTAGAGGCTAATTCACTCAATGATCACAATATTGGCATGCATTCAACAAAATCCTACTTGTACGTGCCTTGTGTTGGTGTTTGCTACGGCTATTATCAAATTCTTAGCTTATGAGCAAGCAAAATCCCAATTCTCAAACCCTTACAGTGGAAGATGCACAAATGGTGATAAGAATAGATGCATGCAAATGAATTTGAGTTCCTTTGACTCATTTTAACTCCAAATCTAGGAAGGAATTGGAGTCGCTCACCTGATCAATTGATAAGGAAGGATATGAAAATTCACATTTCCATGACTAGCATAGAGTGATAGGGAATCCTCTCTCTAACTTGACATGTAGGAGCCTTGCTTGTGAATTCAAGAAGAAGATGATGGTGTTAGGAGAAGGAGAAAGCTTCAACTAGGTTGAAGAAGAGAAAAAGGTCGATTGATGCAATTGGGCTCTTTTTATTACATCAGGTTTTCTAAAATCTCAGGAAGTCCAGTTATGTAATTTCAATTTAAGTCAATGTCATGCCCACTTAATCCAAATGAAGTCTAATGAAGTGGAGCCCAATATGAAAAATGACCTATTCAATAAAATACATGTGATGATGCCAAGATAGTATGCATATGATGTAAATCCTTAAAATGAGAAATTATGAAAAAGGTCTCTCTGCCTATTTGAGGTTTAAACGGCCCGAAATGCCTATTTGAGACCCGAGCCCCACTCAATTAGACACAGTGAAACAAAACAAGCTTGAATTAACACAATTTAACATCAAACATTATTAATTGGATGAAAACTATAATTAATTTGTATTAAAACATGATTAAGTCGTGTCGTGGTGTCACATCTCCAAGGGTACTTCCGTGTCACGAAGTGGCATCATGGCTATAAGAGCAGTTTACCCTGCGACACCTACAAAGAATATCTCCATACATCATGGCCATAGAAGAATAGTTACTGCAATAGCAGTGAATAAAGTTTCCTCATTGAGGTTAAATCATTACTAACGACAACTAGACCACAATATCAGTGGAGAAAATGAAGGGTTACTTTCATCAACATCACCATTGAAGCTTGATCACATCTATTTGGGATTGGCTTGAAAGGTGGCCTAATCTAACATCTTTATAACAATGTTTTGCACAAAGCTAGTGAGGATTTCATTTCATATCTACCATGCATAGCTTCTTTGAGGTCTGAACAAACTCCTTGCTACATATGAGTAACTGAAAGTTGAGGAAAAAGGTTTATTCTATAATTACTTCCCCGCTTCGTTTGACTATGGATGCCGCATAACATTTTGTACACCTTATCACATTCTCTGTTTGATTTATCCCATGTAAGGAATACATGAACCACCCCTTCGACCTCAATCCAACTACAGCTGGGACCTTTGTTGATCCCTTTATCTAACATCAATGTTCTAACCTTCTTCGCCTCCTCCCATCAATTAGCCTCGGCAGATATCTTTTACATAAGCGCATAGACACTATCCGTGTCATACCTACCATCAATCAGCCTCGCCATATGTCTCTTACATAAGCACAGAGACACCATCCGTGTCATATCTCCCATCAATCAGCCTCGGCATATATCTTTTACATAAGCACATATACACCATCCGTGTCATACTTTAACTCAAAGAGCTTCTTTACTGTTTGTTTGACAATTTCAACATGCTTGTAAATCCTACATGCTCCAAGCAAAGCTTCCCGCACAACAACATCAACTTTTATGGGCATCATCTCAATGAATGCTTCTGCCTCTTTCACAAGCCTTGCTCATCCCAAAAGATCAACCATGCAAGTGTATTGTTCACGCAAGTTGTATGCCGTTAACTTTGCTTATCAAATCAGTGATGGCGGCCACAATAAATTAAACCCACATGGCTACATGCAGATAACATACCAGCAAAGGTAATTTCATTGGGTTGAATCCCCTCATTAACCATCGACTCGAAATGATTAAGAGCTTTAGTGACAACTAGATGCCTTGCAACCCCATTTATTATAATATTGTAAGAAGATATGTCTTTATCAGGCATTTCTTCAAAGACTTATAATGCATCTTCAATGCTATCGCATTTAATGTGCATATCAACAATTGCATTGGACAGCATGGTACCCGGTTCCACCTGGTGCTTCTTGATGTAATGAAGAATCGAAGTTCATGTCCTCAAATCCTCTGATTGAGCACATGCTAATAGTACGCTCTTAAGAGTGATCTCATTGGGCCCACAGCCACCTCAAGCATTTTACGGAACATGATCAAAGCCTCCTTGGAACATCCATGCTATGCATATCCAGTTATCATTGATGTCCAAGACACAACATCCTTATGAGTCATTCTATCGTATAACTGGTTTGTAGTCTTAAACTCCCAAAACTTCATATTTGTATCCACGATGGATGAAATCACCTTCACAAACATTCCTATCATACTTTTCTCCAATGAAATATGAACCCCATTTGCTGGCTCAAAATCTGCCAACCCAACACATGCTTTCAATGCGCTAATAAAAATAGGACCTTCTAAATTAACACTCATCCTTCTCATTTTCTCCAAACAACCTCAATCCTTCCGGAAAGCAACCATTAACCACAACCAAAGCATTCCAAGTGATAGAATCCCAAGATGTCATTCTTTTATAGACTTGGACTGCAGTATCCAATTCGCCACATTTGTAGTATGCAATGATCAAATCAGTATCCAAAATAATATTCACTTTAATCCCTAACTTCACCACCAAGTATTGAACTCACTTTGCCATCAACAAATTACCTAGATCCGCGCAAGCAGGTAACACAATATCATCGTAACATCATTAGGCTCCCAATCTTTTTGAAAAATACAAAATAAATGTTGCCATAGCCTCTTGGGACTCTTCACTATGAGCATACCCATTGACCATAGTCCTCCAAGCAACCATATTTCTCTCAAGAAACTTTTCATGCACCTTGTGTGCTTCATTGATGAACCCATGAATGGCATACAGATGCATCAGAAAATTCAATGTCTTGAGATTAGGTTTTGTACTTGCCTTCAACAGTCGCCCGTGAATCTCCTTCCCTTCTTTAATTCCATAAAAAGGAAGCACATGCCTTGAGGAGAAAATGGCATGCGTAATTGTTGGGCAGGATGGCATTTCTACTCATGTAGTAGTAGAGAACTAACGATTTGTTGGGGAATGTAGATGATGCGAGGGCTCGGAGGAAGATGTTGAAGGTAAAGAGGTTAGAATATTGTAAATAAGAGATGAGGAGAAGGGCTTAATGAGTGATTCCAAATGGGGACAAGGCATATAACTTGATGAGGTTTCTGATGAAAAGGGAGTCCTGGGCGAACCCCGTGGTCATGATTTGGGTATGGATTTGGTGGTGGAATGGCATATCGGTGCAGGTTTTGACAAAAGGGAGGAGAGATTTATCCTTTGTTTCAGCCATTCATTGAAAGGTAATGGAGGGCAACTGTTGGGAATGTTAGTTACTGTTGTCATGGCAGGAACTACATTAACGGTTTTTTGAATGGAAGACAAAACTAGAACATGCTTCTTTAAAACTATTGAACTTTGGGTTTTACCTTCATCAGCGCATGAATGAGTCCATTGCAATGTACACGATTTTAAATGGGTCCACGTGTTTTATACACCAGGGCCCAAATGTTTATATACATCCATTGAACATATTAACTGTATTATACAATTATATGCATGTTTGGGCTTGATTTGGGTCAATTACAAGACTTTTATTTAGCCCAGGTTTCGGCCCTTTGTTTCAAATTGAGCTCGAATTTGACTCTAGCAACATAAAATGTGTCAGGCCCAACCCGACCCAACCTTTTTTTATTCCTTCCCTCATGCGGTGTCAATTTTTGTATTTTAACCCTTTTTTTTTTCAATCAAATTGAGCTTGAATTCGACTCTAGCAACATAAAATGTGTCGGGCCCAACACGGCCCAACCCGACCCAACCTTTTTTTGTTCCTTCCCTCATGTGGTGTCAAGTTTTGTATTTTAACCCTTTTTTTTCAGTAAGTCACCATGCAACTCTTATAATTTAGAGATGGCAATTCATGACTTAACCAACTGATCCAACTAGAGCCCAACCTTGAATTATCTTTGATTTGGGTTCAACTCAACCGCTAAGTAGGTTGAAATGTGAGTTGAGTCTATAGTTACTATATAACTAGCATAAAAACTCATGCTGATCACAGGTGTGATTAACATTGCAACTTAAATATTCATTTATTAAAAGATATCCATCCATAAATTTTAGAAAGAAAGTAAAAGAAAAAAAGGTTATGAGATATATATTTATGAAATCTTACTTGTAAGAGCTATTGGCAAAGAAATGAAAGAGGAGAATCAGAGAAGAAAAGGAATGATAGAGTATGGGTGGAAAGCAGAAGTGGAACTTAGAAAGTGGAGAAGTGCATGGTTTGGATAAAGACATAAAAAGGTAGTTTTACATAAGTGGGGAGAAAACTAAAAAAGATTTTTAAAAATAATAACTAACTTTCTAAATCATAACCATCGGTCAAAATTAAATCCAAAACCCCTTGCCTTTAATATATTATAATATGCTGACATACCTAAAGCTAGCTCAACCATCAATCCACTTATTGTACATCAACCTGCCAATCAAACCGAAACAATTATCTTTGCAAATGGGTGGAGGTTGGTTTGAACACTGGGCTAGATAGCTTAAAGAGTCCAAACCCAGACAAGCTTGGCTTAGGCCAATTGCTTAAGATTTCAATCAAATCGGTGTGATCAACTTAAAATCAAGAGTTGTACATCATGCGGCACACCTAGATCAACCCAAGGCTGCTAGTCATCAATGGATCATCATCATCATCATCATCATCATCATTATCATTAAAGCCTTATCTCAACCATGTTGGGGTCGGCTATATGAATTCTGTTAGTCATCAATGGATTAAAAGAGGAAATAAGCTATTAGGTTTTTTAAGTGATTTAAAAAAAGGACATAAGTTTTAAAACTTTTCAAATTAAGACCTAAATTTTTCATGAAGCTTTCAGTTAAGGACAAATAACCATTTAAAGTTATTTTCTACGAACAAAAACTCAAATTGCCCTTTATTTAAAGCCATGATATGTTTTTGGCTGCCATAATGTGTTGCCAAATGTTGTGGGGACATTGTTTGTCGTCGATCACTGTGAGGGTACTGATGAAGGAAAAGAGGACAAAATGATAAAGTAAATATGAGTTTTACTTCAATGAAGGAAAATTTGAATGCTTTAAAACACTTGAGAGAAAAAAGTAGCTAGAAAATAAATTTAAATGGCGGTTTATTGAACAACCTAGGCTGTAGCGTAATTTGAAAATTTCGTTACTTGTGTCCTTTTGTCCTTTTTGAAACAAATAAAAACTTAATGACTCCTATGAATATTGGGGTTTTCCTTGTAACTTACCTTTAGGAATGGATTTCCCCTCCCCCTTAACCAAGTAAGAATATTTTCCTACAACTATAATTACACTATTTTAGGACTAAAATGCTCATAGTGTGGGCTAAAGCATAAGAATAATGCATTCTTTTAATGAATTTGGGATTTTGATCAAAACATTTAAATTTGTATTATTGTATATAGAGGCACATTCTTGTAAATGATTTTGGATGAAAATATATAACATTAATTAAGGAGTGGTTATTTAACTTGCATTTTCTGATAGTCTTTTGGATCGTGGGGAATATTTGGATATGTGTAGACTACAATACTTTTAGATTTAAATACTTGCACAATAAAATATTTTAGTATTACAGTATTTCAATATTGTTATTGTTTGGTAGTTACTAAAACATCAATAGATTTTAAACTAGGCCGTTAGGTAGTTATTCCCATATTATAATATACGCTAATTTTAAAATTCTAAATTTCCAAATCAAATAAATGGTCAATAACTTTATGATTTTATTTCAATGTTTTTTTTTAAATGGCAAGACAACAACAACATTTCATAAAAATTCAATTCCAAGAAAACAAAAAATTGTCAATTATTTTTTTAAGAGAAGGGACTCATGATAAAGGGGGATTCTTTCATTTTCTAAGAATTCTACTTATGCAAAGAAAAATATTATAAATTTTCAAGATAAGGGATTTTATTGTAAAATGAGCTCCTTTGAATTTATACGAATTCAAGTTCATGTGAACAAATGGATCCTATCTTTCATGGCAGAATGGGTTCTTCTGAATTTTTAGAAATTCAGATACATTCTAATTGATGGGTCTAGTAGAGTTCCTCATAGATATTGGTCTTCCTATCAGGACAAAGCCAAGGTCTAAAGCATTGTGGAATTCGGTCGTTGACAAATTTGAGAGTAAACTATCATCTTAGAATAAACATTACTTGTCTTTCGGGTGGAAGGATTGCGTTGATAAAAGCATGCTTGGCTAATCTCCCAGTCAATCATATGTTGCTTTTCAACATGCCAAAAGCCGTGGTGGAAAGGGTGGATAGTATCTGGAGGAATTTTCTATGGGAAGGGCAAGGTGACAATAAGGAATTGCATTTATTGAAATGGTGCGAGGTAATTAAACCAAAATGGAGTGGAGGCTTTGGTCTTAGTAGTTTGGAAAATAAAAATGGACCCTTATTGGCTAAATGGTGGTGGAGGTTTGGGAAGGAGACGGAGACCCTTTGGAGGAGGATCATTAACTTAAAATATAGTGATGATAATTGGAGGTGGTGGCCTAAGCTTGCTCTAAATTATCATAGGTCAGGTTTGTGGGTTGTTATTATGTTTGTTAGAGATTTGTCATCTATAGGGGGAAATGTTTTGTCCAAACGGGTGAGTTTTGTTATCAGAGATGAGAGGAATGTTAAATTCTAGTTAGATGATTGGGTGTAGATGGGTCCTTTGTGTGAGCTGTTTCCTAGAGTATTTAAAGTGGTGTTTGACAAGGAGTCTACTACCAGTGATTGTTATGTTCTGAGGGATGGTAGCTTTGTGTGGGATGTGTCTTCGTCCATTAGAGGAGGCTCAATATAAAGATTTGTTGGGTATTCTTTATAATGTTTTTCTGTGTAGGGACTTTGAGGATTTTTGAATTTGAAAACCATCCATTTCTGGGAAATTCTTGGTGAAAACTTTTTACTTAGCCCTGTAGGAAAACCAGCTTTCAAGAGTTTTTCCTTTGCTTGTTTGGTTAGGCTTAGCTCCTTCTCAGGTAGAGGTTTTTTGTTGGCTAGATGTTGTGGTAAAGATTTTAACGGCAGACAATTAAAGAATATGAGGGTTAGACATGACCAACATTTTTGACGTTTGCATGATATGTTGAAAGGAGGAATTAGTCAACCATCTATTTCTTCATTGTAAGATCACAACAGATGTCTGGAATCATTTCTTTAGTAGGTACAAAGTTGCATGGTGTTGTCCGCTGAAGATACGGGATGCAGTTGAGTCTTGGATGAGTCTTTCTTTTGCTAGGTATGGTTGTACTCTATGGAGTATGATTTATTTGCAATTTTGTGGTCCATTTGGAGTGAGAGGAATGATAGAATTTTTAGAGGTACCTCATCTTTTTTAGAAGAATTGATTACTAAGATCACTTTGAAGATTACAAAGTGGGCTTTAGTTATAAAGGAGTTCTCAAATTTTAGTCTTAATGACATGTTACTAAAGTGGGACGCTTGTATGGGTGCGGGCCAAGTGAGGTGAGGATATATGTTCCTTGGGTTTGTCCTTCACTTGGAGTGCTGAAATTGAACGCTGTTGGCACTATGAGGGTAAGCCAGGCCCACGAGTATTGGAGGTGTACTTCGTAATAACAAGTGTGAGGTCTTATTTATGTTCTCTAAGCCTGTTGGTGTTCGTGATTCTAACGAAGCGAAGGTCTTAGCAAGCTTGGAAGCTCTTTGTTACTTTTTAAGGTTCTTCGTAATAACAAGTGTGAGGTCTTATTTATGTTCTCTAAGCCTGTTGGTGTTCGTGATTCTAACGAAGCGAAGGTCTTAGCAAGCTTGGAAGCTCTTTGTTACTTTTTAAGGTTCTTCCATGGTGAACTTATTGCGGAGAGTGATTACTCTAATAGGCCAAAGATTGGAAGCTTCAAGTTATCTTCAATGAAACTTGGATTTTATCCGCCTCCATTAATGTTGTCTTCCATCATGAGATTAGATCATCCAACTCTATGGATGATTCATTAGCCAAACAAGGGGTTGAGAGGATATCTCCCTGCGAGGGTTTTATTTGATAGTTTGATGTGGGTATGATATAATGCTCTTGTACCTTGTTGTTCTCTTTCTTTTTCTTCTCTTCCTTTAATATAAGTCTTTATTACTGTTCATATATATATTAATGATAATGAATTTATTTCTTTAAATTATTGAGAATTCAATTTCATGCAAACCAACAACCTTGTCATAAGCATAGGATAACTAGATAAGAATTTAGTAGTAGCTCCGTTACTAATAAATTTCTAATATTTATTTTCATGAAATTAAATCGGTCCTAATCAAGACAAAGAACTAAAATTTTATGGGTCTTCCATTCTTACCATTTATCAATCAATGTGATTTCTGGCATTAGGACCTCGAAAATATGCATTTTGGATTACAAAAAAAAGACCAATTTTTATTAAAAAAAGAAATAAAAAATAAGTAATCTATCCTATTTGAGGCCCACCTTTCATTGTTACAATCACTCCCAATATGTTCATTCTATAAAATTTCACTTTAATATGTACAGGTGGATTGTACGAACAAATGTGGGCCACATGATGTGGAATTTATTTTCAAATCTAATGATAACTACAAGTGCACAGTTATCTTCTTGAGACAATGACAAATACAGGTCAAGCCCACAGGGAACGCTTTTGAACTTTTAATTAAAAATTTGAATTTTTTAACAAGAAAATTGATTTGAAATAAAAATAAGAATATCAGAAATTGGATTCAATTAAAAGTATTGAAAACAACGATATAGAAAATAGATCAGAGTAGTCAGAATTACTAAGTTATTCAAAAATCCAATTTATGTAATTAATTTATCCTTTTTGCCTTAATTATTACTCAGATCAGAAATAAATCAATGTTATCTAATCCGGATGATTTGACTATTGCAAAAACTAATTTTTAATTAAGAAAAACAAAATTGATGCCCAAGACCTCCTTAACCTCATAAAAGAATGAACATAAATAATCAAAATTTATTCATTACGAACATAAATTAGAAGTTTACCTATAGAATGAAGACAAATCTATTATTATCTTTTAAATGCATATTAAGTATAAATAATAATAAAATAGCTGAATAACAAACATAAATTAGAACATCAAAATATTTAGCTTCATCTTTTACTCTGAAACTCCAGGAATATTTTCATTAAAATCATTGAGTCTTTACGATGATTCTCTTAGAAATCCGTTCTTCTATGCTTAAGTTTTGGAACAAGGCTCTATAAATACTTTAAAAAATAAAAACAAAACATAATAGGGAAAGAGAGAGACAAAGAAGAAAGAAAGACAGGATTGGTGTGCCAAGGTCTGGGGAAAATTTGCATGGGCCAATCTTTTCTTTAGTGTTCCTTTTATTTCTACAGTTATCTTACAAATTCATTGAATCTGGACACTTTTTTCTGCAGATCTGATTTATTTTCTTCCATGAGGAATATCTCTTATCGTTTTTTAATTTAAATGAGGTTATAGTTTCTGTAAACCTTCGGATGGCTTGGCTTATCTTCAGAAAGGGTCCTACATAGGATGTGGAGCCATGGATTATCAATGGTGTGGATTTAATTATAATTTCGTCCAAAAAATAAACTTAAAACTTTCTAGGCTCATAGTTTTTTCATTTTAGCTCCGATTTATGCGATCTTTAGCTCCATGGATATCTAATCTAAATAAACTTTCCAATGATGGGTCATTTATGTTAATCGGACCTATGGTTTGAGAGTTATAGCTATTTTAAGATAAGCTGTCATGAGAAAAACTTAATTAAATTTTGAATTTTGATTTGTAAAGAACTCTATTTCTACAATAGTTGTAACTTGCTAGGCAAGTAAGAAAAATATTCTTTGGCACAAATAGGATGAGATCATAACTTTTGGAGGCCTTAGCTGATTTTTAAATGGAGTTCACAAGAAGATGAACTCTAAGGGTTTGAATTTTAAAAATTCTTTAAGCAGTGAGACCAAAACTGTACGTAAAGAGAAGTGGAGTCCTACAATTTTTATTTCTTGCATATTCTAAATTAATCAGTAAAATCCTAAAGAGCCTACATTGAGATGGGATCCATCCAACGAAGTACTACAACTCGGATTTTTGAGAGAAAAATTGCAAAAACTTTAAGTTAATTAAAAAAATTTATAAAAAATATAAAAATTAAAAGTTCATAGGTGAAAATGTATGAATAGATAGAATTAGATGAATAATGATGCAATCCAATTAATCAAATTGTTAATTCATTATAAAATGATGCATAAATGTAGCAAAAGATAAATTATATTAGGAAGGATGAAAAATAAAATGTAAGAAATGCAGGTGCATTAAGAAAAGAAGATTTGAATAATTTTTTTATTTCTCGTATGGGGAAAGTCCCAGGAAAATTTAGAGATTTTAGGAAGGTGGTACAGGAAAATCTCTTAGAATTTCCCAAAATAAAGGGACCCCGAGAGCGGCATTTTGGTAAATTAGTGCGGAATCATTGGTGATTTGGTGGGCTTCTCTCTCGACCACCGAACCCTAGAAATTGAGAAATTCATCTCTCCCGATTCCGCCAATCTCTCTCCTTCTCTCACTCTCTCTCTCTCTCTCTCTCTCTTTACGTTCTCTGAAGCTCAAAATCGCTTCCATTTCAAAACCATCTCTCTCTCTCTCTCTCTCTCTTTCTCTCTTTTGTCACACGCACAACATCTTCGTCAGCGATGCCGAAGAGGCAATTCCTTTCATCTCAATTTTAATCTCAGTGTTTGTTTCGCTCAACGTTGCTGAAATTGCAGATTAGGGTTTTTTTCCCCCTTGCTTTTGCATGTGTTTTCATGCTTCAATTATCTGTTTCTAGGGTTTGATGATTCGTGCTCTCTTTCTTTCTTTCCTCAGTTGACTTTTTGGAGATTTGTCTTTTATACTGTTTATCATCATGTGGTGTTTAATGGATATGGCCGTATTGTTCGAGAATTGTTATGATTGGGGCGTCAATTTGAGGATCTAATTTGATGATTAGGATCTTTGTGTTTGATGATTTTGAACTCGCAGGCATTGAATTAAGAAAATGAGATGCATGTGAATGCTTAGTATGGGTGGTTGATTATTTGATAGGTCTTTCCATTGCTTTGTAGTCTTTCTTTTGTTGTTATTGTTGATAATTTGATAGGTCTTGCACAACTATTTCTTATTATTGTTGCTGTTGTTGTTCTTGTCATTGTCATGAAAATACAACATTAAAAATACGTTTTGTTGTTTTTTCCTTTTAAGAATTTGAAAATATCATTGAAGTTGAGGATACTGCAATATAGCTGTGAATTTTCGACTTGGAAGCTGCTTGTTGGCACGGCCACGAGGTTGCAAGTTCTGGGCATGCTACCAAATAAAAAATAGGAAAATCTTTGTATTCTTTCTGAATACTCTAAATCTCTATATTTTATAAAATTATGTGCTTATGTTTTTATATTTATTTATTTTCATTTTCAATGATATTTCCCCTTAATAAACCCAAGAGCGCGATTTTGAATGTCTCGTGGTTTCAACTCCAACATAAGTAACCAATTAACATTGTTTATGAAAATGGTGTTCATTGTCGTCATCATCATCATTGTTTTATTGTTATTATTGTTATTATTATTATTAGTAGTATGATTGATTTTTATTGTTAGTTTGGTTCCACACAATGTCTGCTGCAGGAAATTGGGTTGTCGTTTGCACTTTGCAGTTAGTGCCCCACGGACTGGTGTATAGTGTATATAGATGTCAAGACTAATGATATCACCGAATTTTACCAATAAAAAACAAAAACGAAAATGATGTTGCCAAAATTTCCGAGTCAAGATACTGAACATGATTTTCCATTGCTATGCCCCTTTTATTGATTTCTGAGGGCGTGTCTAGAGATTCTAGACCTCATAAATTCTACTGACTTTTCATATACCAATTTCTATGATTGGGCTGGAAAAATCTGCTTTGATTTTATGAGTTTTACAGGTGGTGTATGGTGTGTAACTGAAGCATCATAAGAGTAAACATTAGTGCATTGAGATGCTTGATTGTTTTCCTAGCTGTAAACTCATTCCATTTTCCATTTTTACAATTGTTTGGGCCGTCGATAGTCTGATTACATTAATTGAGATTCCGCCACCACCTCTTCTCTTTCCACTCCTTTTGTTTCATGTAAAGTTCTTGTATCCTTATTAGATGTATCTTTGGTGGTTTCTATAGGGTTCTTTGCAAGTTCTTTGCCCATGGAGCATGTTTCAAAGGAGAGCACTGTGAATACTCACATGATTGGAATGATCAGGCAAACAATGTATGAATATCATCAAATCTTCTCTATTTCCCAGGCGCCCGGGTTGCTATTGCCTCACTGTTTTCTGCTTGCCAATTTGTGGTTACAGGTTTGCACCTTCTATCAGAAAGGTGCCTGTTCATTTGGTAGTCGTTGCAGGTATGACCATGTTAAAGCTTCCCGGGTACAGGCTCCTCTTTCATCATCATCGGCATCTGCATCTCATGTCCATCAGGCTTCAAATCCCATTCAAATCTCTCATCCTTCCCGAATTGCTTCAAGTGGGAAAACCACCCTAGTCTCAAACATTCCTCTGGAGCTTTCGGCATTAAGCAGGCCATTTTTCCCTCCAGATAAACCATCATGGTTTCAAGATTCTGGAGATTATTCCATTTCAGAAAACAACAGTGGTGTTCATTCTATGTCTGTGGCACCCTCTGATCAACCTATTTGTGCATTTGCTGCTGCTGGCAAGTGTCCTTATGGGGAAAGATGCCCCCATATTCATGGGGACTTGTGCTCTACATGTGGAAAACACTGTCTGCATCCATATAGGCCTGATGAAAGAGAAGAGCATATAAAAATGTGTCAAAAAAATATGGAACGCCTTGAAGCATTGAGACGCAGTCAAGAGATAGAATGCAGTGTATGCCTGGATAGAGTGCTTTCAAAACCTACACCTGCGGAACGTAAGTTTGGATTACTATCAGAATGTGATCATCCCTTTTGTATATCTTGTATCCGGAATTGGCGTAATAATTCTCCAACCTCTGGCATGGATGTCAACTCTGCATTGAGGGCCTGCCCAATATGCCGCAAAGTCTCGTACTATGTCATTCCAAGTGTCATTTGGTATTCTACAAAGGAGGAAAAGCAGGAGATAGTTAATAGTTATAAAGCCAAACTCAGGTATTGTGATTGTGATGTTCTTGCTTGATTTATTTTTTTTCAGGTCAATAGCTTTAATGCGAAAGTCAGGTGTTGTGAGGTTCATGTTTGTATTTTTTTTTCTTTTCCTGCGTTCGCTAAACCAGGTCATGATTTGCGCCCTTTAATTTTGCACCGAGGTGTTTCTTTGATATGCTTATTAGTTATTGACCTGATGAACGTGGGTATCTTTGTACAAAATTCTTTTCTTTAATAATAGTTTATAGGGGAGAACACCGTGTTTAGATTTACCGCCTAAGAAGCACGGACACGGACACGGAACACAGATACGACACGACACGGACACGTCGACATGGCATTTCTCAAAAAAGTAAGACACGGACACGTTGGGGGATACGTTAATAATATATATTAATTTATATATATATAATCATCTACTAAAAAAATAATATCATTTTAATTTTTTAGTCAATTTAGCAATCAAAAAATAAAAATTCAAGTACCAACTAACAAGTATATCAAATTATCAAATATCAATACAATACTAAAACATAATTCATAATCATTAAACATGAAATATCCATATCCATAGTTCCATAAAATCCATATAAAGAAAAGGGTGGATCATCTCTTTCCCCTTCCTAAAATAAAAAACAAAAAGCAAAAAAAAGAGCCAATCTTAAGGCCTGTTCTTTGGCGAAATATTTATTTATTTTTTGCTTGTGATATAATTAATATTTATAATCATACATTTTTCCATGGTGCAAAATTATCATCTATCGAGTTTACAAGTTTTAATAATCACATGTTCACAAAGTGTCCAAGAGATATCAGCCACATGTTTATTTTTTAGTCATAGACACAGGCTATGAATTGTGGGACACGTTGCAAAAAGAGTGTTAAACAAGTGTCCGAAATTAAGATTTTTAGTTCTTAATTATGGACACGGCTAAATAATATCGGACATGTGTCCAAGAGTGTCCGAGAAGTGTCAGTGTCTGACATTTGTCCGACACGGATACGTAACTTTCTTAGAAGTGTCCGTGCTTCTTAGTTTACCGCAATGGAAAAACTCTAGTAATCCCGTGTAGTTCTTCTCGACACTTGGGCTGAGTGCCAAATGTCAAGAGTGTCCTCAAGTGTTCGGCACGACTAACCTCAAGATTCTAAGACAAGTAATATTATGAGAAAAAGCATCCTTCAACAATCTATAATAGCTCAATATTATTTTCTGCCTAAAAAAAGTAAAAGAGCTTTAATAAAAAAGGAAAACAAGATGACCCATATAAGTTATTATTGTTTTTCATTTTTTTCTTGAGGGACTTGGGTGTTGTAACAATAGATGATGAAAAGATAAAAACTACATGTAATGTGAGAGTCAGAACCTTATAATAGTGACCTAGATGTTGAGAGTTGAGACAGTAATGCGAGAGGGTAAGAATTGAGAGGGCCCAAATCAAGTCAAGAGGGGCCCATGATTCAAAATATGAACTTAGTTGGGCTTTTGCTAGGTCTAGTTGTTCTTATTTGATAGGAACACTTTCAATTTGTAGGAATCTACTTATTAGTCAGGTTCTAGTCCACAAATAGCTCAAGTTATTTTAAGTTAAGAATCCTATTAGTTACGGTTTTATGTGGAAAAGTGTGAGAAGAGTCAAATATTAGTGTGTTTTTAGGAGTCTTTTAACCTTTAATTGCTTTCATCTTGAAAAGTTCCCAGAGCAGTTGACTGATTCTGTAAAAGGATTTATTGATCCTTGCTCTAGTCGAAATTGCTTATGTATTGTAATGGATGACCAAAATAATAAGGTAGAAAAAACTTTTGGTTTCTCTTTAGTTATCTGTTGTATGGTATTATGTTACCCCCTTCATGGTGTGAGGTTATGGAGTATGCCCATGTTAGAGAAGAAGAATAATTTTGAGGCTACTGGAGCTCAAATCCTATTAGTGATAAAAGGGGTCTATGAATTATAGATGTGTGAAATTCAACGCTTTGCATAGCTGAAAGAGAATCTTTGAAATTCTCCCTCGAAATTTTTGTGCTTTTGTTGTTTAAAAAAAAATTTTTTTTTTGTGCTCTTCTTCTATCACAACCCAACCTTTTAATTGTTTCCTCCTGTGACAAACACAATTTGGCAGTTGTTATACTCATTTTCTGCTGGCTTTATTTCCCTACATTTAGAAGGTTTTCCATCTTGGCCTTTTGTAACTCAGGTTGATACTGTGAAATTTCCCATACTGTTACCTGCTTATGATTTTGTAATGTTCAAGACCTTTAAAAATCTACATCTACATATGAAAAGCAAAAGGTACAATGATGCGGGGCAATATGGGATCCACCCTAATATGGTGAGATCAGATCTGAATTAACAATTAAAATCAGGTTATAGGCATGCCAATTATATTAGAATATTGAATCTTAGTTAAACAATAGATCTAAGGTCCAAGTTGGTCTCACAGATCCCACAATAAACCCTTTCTTGGTATAGAAAATAGTAGGATCTTAATGGAAGATAGAACTTCCGGGTTGCTTAGGGCTAATAGTGCACATCCAATGATTTGGATAATAGTCTAGAGGGAAGATTTGTGATAACAAAATTTAGATCTAATAGTTTCAGATCTAGCGAAGGCTCATATCCAATAAAAGTTCAGATTTGAAATAAGTTTAAGATCTAAGATGGTTTATGGTTCAGATATGAAGTTTGGTAACTAGGGGATTCTAGATCTGCAGGGTTCAGATCTGGGTAGTTTAGATCTGATGTAAATTTCCAGATGGCTCTAGATCTAAATGGGAATAACCAAAAGTGCTCTTGGAAGGAGAAAAGTAAAGGGGATATAGATACCTTTATTGGGCTCTCACCAAACTCCGATCCGAAGGCGTTAGAAGAGATCTCAAGAGAAAGGTGGACTCTAGAGGCTCAAGGAAGAAGAAGAAGAAGCTTTTCTTTTCATTCAATATCATATCATAGCATAACCAAGAGAATACAAAGGAAGTCTTTTAATAATACCCTAAAGATGACATCATCAAAACAAAACAAAATAAAATAATTAAAAAAACACAAACTTGCGCCCAACTGCCTTGGGAGTCATGCACATAGGATGTGCACACGAATCCCAAGGTAAAACCCCTTTTTTATTTAAGTTGCGGGCCCCCTTATTTATTACTTATGTCTTAATGTAAAACATGGGCCCCTTTGTTCTTATAAAAACTCTTTTAATTACTACTTGGGCCCCTCTAAACTTCAAAATTCTTTTATTTTCCTCCCATGTGGCAGTTCCCATTGTGGGGCCTTCAAGACAATTGCACATATGGGGCCTTCTCAATGAAATTCCGCGAAATCTAGCCATCGGATGTCCTCGCGATGATGGATCAACGGTGGATTTACAATTTCTTCGCAATCAAAGCCTGAGCATTGTTCATCCATCCAAATTAAAGCATGATCTGCTGTTCTGTGCCCTCTTCTTTGATACACCTTGTAAGAACGAGAGGGATCAGATCTGACGTCCCCATCATAAATCTTGCTACTTGTATTTTTATGGTAATGCACATTAGAAAAGCGAAGTATAAGTGTTTGGATGCTACTATTTCCATACAGTACATTTCATGTCCCATACCCATTTCTGTATTTCTATTTTTCAACTCCAAGGGAGATAGCCAAGAAATATCTTCTTCCATTTTGCCATTGTACCTTTTTTTTAATTGGACCCATACCCTATGTGATGAAACACATATGTTTTCATGCAAACCCTTATAACCAAACACAGCCAAAATACTCATTGAGGTGCAGGAGGGGATCGGAAACCTTAGGGCTTGAACAAAAGTTGAGGGTACTGCATTAACTTTTATAAGAACAACCTTCTTTTCCAAGTTTATGGCCTTCATAGACCAAAGGAGAAAGATGTGAAAAATATACTCATTTTGGTATCAGTTATGGGCCTGCACTTCTCTTCAAATTATGCCCTTTGGACCATGTCCCATGTTATAAGTGATTCGTTGACATAACTCTCATGAACAAGATGGACTCTTAGTGGAATGTGGTAAAAAAGTCCAACTCATTTGACTTAATTCCTTGATCAGGTGTTGATATGAGTTTTAGGTGAAGTCCTTCAATGTTCATTCCTGCTTTCTGATTTTAAACTTGGGATTATTATTTCTCTTTTAGAATCCCGTTTTTTTTGTTTTTGGTAGATGTGTTTTCTTTTTCTTTTTATTTGTTTCTATTATTTTTTATACATTTATGTGCAATTTTTTTTCTATTCTGTGAAGTGCTATGAGCAAAATTTTTTATTGAAATATTTGTACTCCTGCAGTATGGGTCTCGGATGCATGAAGTTTTATTTGATTTAAATAATGAATGAACTTCATGAATATATTATTAATTAGAAGTTAGTAGTATTTTTTGGTGAGAACCACATACTTTTCAATCTGAGTTAGTTATTTTGTTGGGGTTGAAGTATCTTCTCTTGTTGGCAGTTCTATTGACTGCAGATATTTTGACTTCGGAAATGGGACATGCCCCTTTGGAACTAGTTGTTTCTACAAGGTTCGTTGTTCCTAACTAATTTCTTAGGGTCTCCTCTCTCTCTCTCTCTCTCTCTTCATTCTTTGCAAGTCTTGAACTCACATGCTTGCACACAGAACATGAGGTCCCTAACCAGCTGAGCAAGAGCTGGGGACAATTTCTTACAGTCCATTTGTTGGGGAATTATAGTAGGAATGAAATGGAATCATCACATGTGGTGAAAGATCAGGAACTTTTTGTGGAACACTTATTTTTTGTTGGAAAAGATGACTATTAAAAACCCAAAGGGCATATACAGTATAAGAGATCTATACTAAGATAAGGAACTCATTTGTGTAACCATTTGATCACTATATTATAAATGATCATTGCATTGATCTGGGAAATGAGGCAAAAGTAAGTAAAAAGAACGCTGTTTGGTATCTACAAAGTTTTGAGAATTGATCTCCAATACCTAACAGAATATCATGAGATGGAGAAATCCACATCAGCACAGTGCCCCAATTTATTGCCATGGACAATTCTAGTTCAGGAATTCATATAATTCTTAACCAGATAGACCTTTAGTATATTTCCTTTGTTTCAATTTTTGACGCTGTTTTATTCTCAATGCCTCTATTATTTAGTCCTACAAGTTTAAGTGCCTCAGTAACATCAATTGTTTTTCCAGTTAATTATTTATTTTCTTTGACAACTGATTGTATGCGCTGAAAGCAATGATGTAAACAAATTATAGACTTGACTGGAGCGTGGTGAGGTTAGAAAGATTATGCCAATAGTGCTTTCCTGTTGGATTTTAACATTCCTTTTTATAATATGTACCATAATCCAAAACTCATTTGTGGACATTTTGTTTCATTCTCTGCATAAAATCAAGAGAAGTTGGATGCTAATGATTGGCTTGGTTTTAGCTAAGTTTTGATTCTTTAGTTTCATTGCGGTGGAATCTTTGTTTTACCTAAATTACCTTCGTTGGAAGATATGAGGCTGTCCCTTGGTGTGTTACCATTTTATTGGGAAAATATCCCTACTATGGATCGTTTGTGAAGCAGAGATCATGTAACATTAGGCAAACTGGGTTAACATTTCTTTGTACATTGCAATGCAAGGCGGTTTGGAGCTAGTCTTCATCGTTTTCAGCACGGCGATGTTCCCCTCGCTCACTTGCTATTGTTGCTTTGTTGTTGCTTTCTGGAGTGCAGATGATATAGGCCAATTGAATTATCCTTTTCTTTTTGGAGTATGGGGCTGGACAGTTTGGCCTGAAATTAGAGAATGTTTAGGCACAACCACTCTTTCTGTTTATTCAAAGCCAAATGAAAAGCTGTTGCTTGGGTGAGACACAGCATTTTGTCAAGAATTATTAGTTTGCTTTGGATAAATTTTATTTTGACAGAAAACACACAGTTTTTTGCAATGGCAGTTTGGTAACCTTCTGTGGGGCTTAACAAACTTAATTTCTATGGTAGTTAGTAACTTAGTGCTGGAGGATATGGTGGTGAGGACTGTTCAATTTACTTAACAAGCAAGTATTATACCTAAAAATAGGAAAATTATGTCTTTTGAATTTGGTCTGCATGAGTTTTAATTATTTAAAGTGAATGTAAGTAATAATAGGTGGTTGCATTTAGTTTTCATTATGAACGTTACCTCTGATCTTTAAATGCTTATATAACTTCTAGAGTACGTTATTTTGATCTTCCATGATCAGTTCTGGGGGCTTGAAAAGCTCCCAGTATTATCTCACAATAAGAAAATAGGAGGAAATACGAGTTTGGCTTTTCCCAATAGGACTCCGTTAGACTTGCTTACCCTCAGGGGGTGACTTGACTCAGTGGGGGCCAACTCCCAAGTTGATTCTAACTTGGCTGGTTTTCCAGTCCATGTGTTGGAGAGCTATTCATCTACAAATTTTGCAATCTTGTCTCAAAGTCCTGCCTTTGCAGATGGCTATTTGGTATACACTGGACTTTTTTTTTTGATGACTTGTTTGTCTTTGGATACCATCATCTGTGTGCGTTAGATCGTGTGCAGTAAGATGTGGACTTTAATTGTGTTTGCATGCTTCCTTTATTTCAGCATGCATACCGTGATGGCCGCCTAGAAGAAGTGGTTCTGCGGCATCTTGGTGCTGAAGATGGAAACACGGTGATAGCTAAAGATATTAGGTCTGCTATTGTTTTCGTACCATTCTATCACTCTTTGTTTTCATTCAGTTATATTATCTGGTTGCAGCTGCATTCTTTCGCCCGTATTTTTAACTTAACAAATTCTTGGTTATTCAGGCTTTCAGATTTTCTTAGTAGGTTGCACCTGTAGGGAAAGTGTGCTTCCTAATCACCTAAATGTAGGTTCAGAATTCCATACCACGTTGTCAACTACTTTTGTGACTCTTTATTCAGAGATAAATTTATCTTTTTGCAGCATCGATGAAAGTATAATGCTTTCTTGCAGGACCTTTATTTCAACCCAGGAGATATATGCCATTTGGAGTGCTGGAAATATGCTCTATTCCCTGCATTACTTGTGTTTAAGGTGGCAAACTTCTTCCTTGGTCAGTCTGTTATGGACATTATAATATTAGTTCCTTCCACTTTGCACACATTTGGTGATCTAGACCATTGATGAAATGGTCCCCACTGAATGCATGATGTTTAAGTTATTGTGGATAGGGGATCCCATCTATCAATATTTTACCTTTTCCCCTAACGAATATGAGTCCTTGCAATATATTTTTCACATTTATTTTTTGGCCACTTACCTATTGATGGTTTATGATCCAACCATTAGGGGGCTTGGTTTCATTCCATTTATGAACTGGCTCATCATATCAACAATGTGGATAATTGAATCATTCTTCCATTTTTCAAACTGTAAAGACTTTTAGGACAAGCATGGTTTATCTTTGTGGAAAAAATGGGATCATTTTGTCTTGCATTTTAACAACTCTCCATGTTTCCATTTTCTCTTTTAGAATGGTATGCACGAGGATCCAAATTTGTTTTATTTATATATTTATTTGAAACGATATCTTATGCTGGCTTCTCTTTCTGAATGAAACCCTAGCTAGATCTGATCTTTCCCTTCCACTGCTCTCACCCTTCAACCTACAAGGGGACATGAGAGGGGAAGATTAGATTGAATGGTGAAACTTCTCAGCAGTCAGCAGTCCCTTATTTATGAACTTGAGGAGAGAAACTGTGAAACTATTAGGCAATCAAACTTAAAGATCCATCATAGGATGAATCTTTGGGAGTAATGGAATGATGTATGCAACAGGAAGCAAATATTTCAGAAATTCATTTGGCTCTTTGTGAGGAAGGCAAATGCTTTTTCCTCTTTTGAGACAACTGAAAGAAAAGTCTGGAGCAAAGCAGCAAATTTGTGTATGGTCTTTATTGGTGTGGAGAAGACTCCTTAGGGCCCGTTTGGCTGCAAGAATGTTGAGAGTTCATGTTTGCTGGAATTTGGAGAATCCAGAATGGTGGGGTTCAGAATGCTATTAATTCATTCTGAACTCCAATTCCTGTTTGATTCATCCTGGAATTTCATGTGTGAGTATTCAATCTAGTTTGAATTCTAGAAATTCCCTGTTTGATAACTGATGAGAATTCCAAACAAACATTTGAATATATAGAAAAGAATTGACAAGGCAATAAACTGAAAATGGGTGATATGTGACTATATAAATATATTCTTGGCCTCTTCTTAATATGCATATATTTTTTTCTTGGTAATCTTTTCTTACATTGAAAATTCTATTGACACAAATCCAACAAAACAAACATCCAAACTAAATTCATTCCATCCTGAAAACCAATAATGATATTGGGATGAGAGCATTAGATTTTGGGATGAGAGCATTAGCATCATTCCAAGTGCCTATTACCCATTCCATACCCAAAAGTAAAAAGAAGAAGAAGAAGAAGAAGAAGAAGAAGAAAGGAGCTGCAGTCACAGATGAATTTCAACATAATAAATTGTAACTCAAACACAAATCCATTATCCTCTTAATATGAATTTTGTTTGCAACGATCCTGTTCACTAAAATGCCCATCCTCAAATTTATCATCATCATGATCCAACCACTTATCATCATTGTCCTTGAAAAAAAAAAGTTACGTTACCTACTTCAAAAATCCCCGATCAATCACCTCCTCATCCACCAATCTGCAACAAATCCCTTACCGCCAAGATCACCAGATTTCCTCAAATCGTGACCAGCACCACCATCACCGAACATCTAATCTGTGCCCACTATCACAACTCAAGCTTCCTCACAGCTACCTTAACTTGGACTTTTGTTTTATTCTAAGAAACCAAGAAGAGAAATCACAGCTATCGAATTTTCACTTTAAGAGCCAAATGGCTTTTTCTGTTGTTTTATACACATGTTAGCATACGAAATTCAAACTAGTAGTGGATTATTGAGTAGTCCAGGAAGAATTGGTCTTGTTGCCTAACATCTGATAGTGCCTTGATGTAGGCCATCAGTGGTATGGATCATTTATTCATTTGATCTCCTTTATCACCTTCACTACTGCAGCACCCCGTTTCTTCCTTCAAAACTAGAAACCATATAAGAAAAGTGTTCGGATAAAGACCAAGACCTATATTGAATGATTAAAAAAGAAGATGAATGAACTGAGAGAGAAAATAGAAAAGGGATAAAAATGATCTCTAACCTTGCCGTCACTTATCCCTTGAACTAGTAGGTGACCATTGGAGTTCCTGTAAGAGAGGATCCTTTGCAGATTGGCAATCCTTGTATGCTCAAACCTCCTCTAGCATTCGGAAATGGTCCTTTTTGTCACTTCCAGAATTCCAGGGATTCAAAAAAATCTCATGAATCCTGCTGTCAAACGAAGAATTCCTGATAGGGTTTCCAAAAATCCTGTCAGAAATTACAGCAAAGAAATAGGCCCTTTGGGAAAGAACATTAAAGAAAGAAAGTTTTCAAACATTAAGGAGAAGGCATCTCAAATGATTATATCAAAGCATTTGAGGTGTTGGACTAGGGCCATAGTTTTTACACTGGGCCTGGAAGAGGGGCGAATAAGTTTCAGTTCAAAATGGAGATATAATTAGTGCTCGATTCTGAGGACGTTGCAGATGAAAAGATGAAAATGGAAGAAGTTGACAAGGACAGCGTGTTGATGAATTCATCTGGTTCTGGGAGGTCAACAAACAGCGACATGAAATGGGAAATAGATTTGGAGGCAAACTAGGGGATATCTGCGGGAATCTTCTCTGAACGGGAAGGTTGTGAAGTGGGTAGTCTTTGTCCCTGTTGGTGGTGACACTTGATCGAATAGGAAAATGGCTCCTTTAATTATGGCAGGCTTCAGGAAAGAAAATGGACCGGGTGAAGTTTTGCTGGGAGAAAGGAATGGAAGAAGGGAAGAAGAGGGATGACTGACAAGGAATCTCAGTAAGAGGGGAGGAAGGAAGGGTGTGTAGAGGTTGGGGACACGAAGTTGAAGGCTAAGGAACTGCACCTTTCAAAATCAATTGTTCTAGGCCAGTCTGTTCTCTCTCCTTCAGAAGTGAAGAGAGGCTCTTTACTGCGACCCCAGATAATGGTATTTGCTTCAATGAGTTTGATGGTGAGGTCCTCCAAGCTGGTTCATCCGTGTAGGGGAAGCAGACAACATCTCAGAAGTTATAGTGAAGGACAGAGGGTTAAAATCTAGCGACTCAGACATGGAATGTCTCTCCGAGAAAGTGGTTTGGTGCGGAGAGGCTATTAGACTTTTGGTGGAAGAAAGAGTGGACTGAGAAAGGGTGGATGGGCTCCAGTGACAGAATTTGCTAAAAATAGGGAGAGTATGGACGAGGGGATTAAAGTCTAAAAGAAAGGGGTGAGAGACTAAATAGCTTATGTTCTATAAATTATGACGAGGCAGAGCAGGAGGAGGAGAGGTTGCAATAGCAGGAGGAGAGGGTGCAATACAGTAAGAGTGTCAGAAAGGGGTAGGGGAATTCTGTGGTTTACTGATGAAGAGTGTCATGGAACGTTAGAGGCATTGGGGGAGCTCTGCGTAGGCAGGCGGTGAGATGACAATAGGTTCAGATGGCTCTGTTGCAGGAAACAAAGCTGAAACAAGTCTCAGAACATTCTGTGAAAGAAATATCGGGAAGAACGAATGTGAAGTGGGTCTCCCATGATTCTGTGGGAGCTATTGGTGGTTAGCTAGTGGTGTGGGATACTCATTATGTGGCTGTTACAAATAGCTGGATTGACGAATTCTCTGTTTCAGTGTTGGTGGAAAGTTCAAAATGGCTTGTTACATCTGTCTACGGCCCAAATGATGGCCAGAGGAGGATCTTTGGAAGAGTTGGGGGAAGGTGGAGTGGACCTTGGTGCTAGGTGGCGACTGGAATGTCATCAGATTTCCAAGTGAGAAGTGGGGTGGATGCAGATCTTTAGGAGACATGTCATCCTTCTCAGATTGGATAAATTCACGTGTTGGTAGATCTTCAACTTACTGGAGCTCCCTTCACATGGTCGAACCATCAGAGCCTACTTATAATGCTTAGGTTGGACAGATTATTGGTTTCCATTGAATGGATGTATGTGTATCCCCAAGCTTATCAATTAGCTTTGCCAAAACCTGCTTCAAACTATTGTCCTATCATTTGCTGGATTCTAAATGTGAAAGATGGGGCCCGACTCCTTTTAGGTTTGAGTTGATGTGGCTTGAGGAAAAGGAATTCCCACAAATGATTGAAGAGTGGTGGAAGGAAATACAAGTGGTGGGATGGACAGGTCACTGACTTGGTTCTAGGCTAAAAATGTTGAAGGTCAGAATAAAGGATTGGGTGAAGGTAAATTTTGGTGATCTAACTGTCCTCAAGGAAGACATATTGAGGAAGTTTAAGGAATTGGATGAAAAAAAAGTAAAAGAGCCAGCTTTCTATAGAAGAGGGGAAAATTAGAGTGAATCTTCAAGAAGAATTTCACAGAAAGGTTAGGGAAGAAGAAATCAAGTGAAGGTAGAGATCTAGATGCAAGTGGCTAAATGAAGGAGAACGAATAGAATTTCAAAAAGGTTGGAGAGGAAGAGATTATCAAGCACATAACAGACTATTTTGCTTCTCTCTACTCCGACAAAAAATGGGACAGGCCAACTCTGGATAATATGATTTTTGAGGTTATTGGGGAGGGAGGCATGTTGGATGGAAAGGAAGTCTGAAAAAGAAGAGATCAAAGATGTGATTTTTGCTTTAGTAGGAGATAAGGCACTGGGGCTGGATGGGTTCTCTATGACTTTTTTTCTATCCCTTTTGGGAGGTTCTTAAGGATGATATATTAGCTTTTATGGAAGACTTTCATCAAGAAGGAATGCTTTTGAGAGGCCTAGGGGCATCCTTCATCACGCTTATCCCCAGAAAGGAGGGGAAAATAAGAGTGAAAGATTTTAGGCCCATCAGTCTTATTGGAAGTATATACAAGAGTCTATCTAGGGTACTTGTAGGAAGGTTAAAGAAGATCTTTCCGGGTATAATATCCACCAAGCAAGGGGCATTCGTGAAAGGGAGACAGATACTAGATGGAGTCTTTGTGCTGAATGACTGTTCATTCAAGAAATAAGGACAATGTCCCAGGGCTTTTTTGCAAGTTGGACTGGGAAAAGGCATCGGATAAAGTGGACTGAAAATTCCTTTTCTCCTTAGAAGAATGGGTTTTGGCATGAAATGGAGGGGGTGGATCTAGGCTTGTGTTTCCTCATGGGTCTCATAAAGTCTTTTTCCTTGCTCAAAGGGGTCTAAGGTAAGGAGACCTTTTATCTCCTTTCCTTTTCAATGTAGTAGTTGAAGTCTAAGTAGAATGGTAAATATGGCCACGTGAAGGTCCCATTCGAGGTTTTAAGGTGGCAGTCTCGTCTCTGGTGATATCCCACTCATGCTGATGGTATCTTGATTTTCTGTGGAGCAACTGAAGACCATATTAAGAATGTGAAAGCCATCTTATTTTTCTTTGAGGTAGTGTCAAGTTTGAAAATCAATTTCTTCAAAGTGAGCTGATAAGGAGCTAAAATGGGGGACGATGTAATGTGCAATCTAGTAGATCTTTGGGGTGTAAGGTGGGACACTTCCTGGCATCCTATTTAGGGTTGCCCTTTTGTCTGGGTATGGCTAAAAAAGGAGGATTAGAATCCGGTGGTGGAGAGGATGGAGAAAAAACTTTCCATTTGGAAAGCCAATTATTTATCCATTGGAGGAAGGGTTACTCTTGGTAAGGCAACATTGGCAAACCTTCCGATTTATTACCTTTCTATTAATCAGATTGAGAAACTTCAAAAAGATTTCTTATGGCATGGTAGAGGTAAAAAAGGGAAGTTTCACCTAGTTGATTGGGCTTCTCATGCAAGCCAAAGAAAGAGGGGGTCTAGTTATAATGCCTCTAAGACAAATGAATCAACCCTTGCTTGGAAAATTATTATGGAGAATAGGTGAAGAATCAGATAGTCTTTGGAAAGAAATTGTGGATAGGAAGTATGGGGTCACAAGAGGAGGGTAGAATGTTCAGGAGGCTAGCGATATAGCTTTGGTTGGAGAGGTATCCTCTCCATTAAAGAGAGCTTTATGGAGAATATTAGATAGTGTATTGGATCGGGAGAGAAAGTTCTTTTTTGGCTTGATAAGTGGATTGGTGATCGTCTGTTGGTGATCCAATTTTCGGATGTTTTCAATTGTGTTGTGAATAAGGCAATGGTACGGTGTTACCTATTGGGATCAGGGGAACAAAGGGCTTGGAGCCCTATTTTGAGGAGAAAGCTAAAGGAGAATGAGGTGGAGCGATATTACTTTCTTCTAAAGATTTTGAGTGGGACTTCTCTGTCGGAAGAAAGGGATGAAAGGAGATGGATTGCTTCTAGTGATGGTTCTTTCTCTGCCTTCTCTTTTGGCGCAGCCCCGGATATCCAATTGGGTGTAGAACAATTTTCTGTAGGATTGTTCGAATCGAAAGATGGATTCAAGCCTTAGGCCTCAATGAAACTCATGATCAACAACATCAAGAGAGAGAAATCTCACTGAAAACTAAATGTAATTGAATAAAGCATGTCCACTATAAGGGGATGCTCCTTATATAGGAAGGGCTAATTCTAAATTAGGAAATACCTATCCTCAACAACTATGATTTAATTTAAATTAAAGAAGTCTTAATCTCAACTTAACATAAAAATCGAAATAACTAATTACTAATTTAACTAAGGATAGGCCTCTTGGAAGAACTGAAGGATCAAGTGAAGCCCATCAATGTCTGCGGGTTTGCGATCTAGGCTAGATCTGGGATCGGCCTACATCAGCTCTTTTCGGTTTGGAAAAACTCGACTCTGGCGAGTTGAATGCTTGATATTTTTCATAAAGATCAGGATTGATGTGTTGGAAGTCGGTAGTTGTAATCCACATAGTGTTGGAGAAAGGGCGATTCCGCCAGCGAACATAAAACTTCTGGTAACCACCTTGACGTGTAGAGACAATTTGATCTCAAGGACATCAACAATTTCATTAGTAGGTGGGAGATTAATTGATAGGGAAGTAAGCCGCACTTTGTTATCTCCCTCATTATCGTAACCTCAATAGAGAGTAAGATCCTTTATATTGAATGAAGAACTGACGCCTAAATTAGGAGAGATGTCAAGAACATAGGCGTTGGAGCTATTCTTCTGCAGAATCTTAAAAGGACTGGAGTTACGAGGGTGTAACTTCTTATTAGCTCCAGGTGGCAACCTCTCAGGTTGAATACATACCATAAGCATATCTCCTTTATTAAATTCAACAAATCGGCAATGTTTGTTAGCTTGCTTTTTATAAACATTGTTGTTGGCAGATATATGGCGGCGTACTTCATTATGCACTTGTTGCATGTGTTGGAAGAAATGGTCAGCATCTGCACTAACTATGGCATCTACTGGCGAAGGCACGAGATCCATAGGGAATCGTGAACGAACTCCTGTAACAGTTACAAACGGAGAAGTGCTAGTGGATTGATTGACGGAGTTATTGTACGCAAATTTTGCCATAGGGAGCACTTGATCCCAATTTGAAACATGGTCATGCATAAGACAGCATAACAACTGTCCAGGACTTCTGTTTACTACTTCTGTTTGTCGATCAGATTGAGGATGATAAGCAAAAGTTAAGCTTGGTATTGGACAACATCCACAAGGTCTTTGAAAAATAGCTCATAAACTTCGTATCTCGATCATAAATAATAGTCTTTGGAAGTCCATGTAGCCGAACAACTTCTTTAAAGAACAACTTAGTCACCTTGTAAGTATTAACAGTTGCAGTACAAGGAATAAAGTGTGCCATTTTTGAAAAACAGTCAACAACGATGAAGATGGAATCAATCTTTTTGGTAGTTGTGGGTAAACCTAGCACAAAGTCCATGCTAATGTCTTCCTAAAGAGTGTAGGGAATAGGCAAAGGCTACTATAATCCAGTGCTTTTCTTGTTTCCTTTAGAGAGCTGATAGGTTCTACATCTCTCGCAAATTTTAATCACATTGATCTTCATACGAGGCCAATAATATCTATCGCCGACAAGGGCAAACGTTTTGTCGCGACCAAAATGTCTGTTACATTCTCCTGCATGCAACTCTCACACAACATAGTCACGAATAGAAGTAGCTGGAAGATAGAGTTGCATACCTTTGAATAAGAAACCATCATGAAGATGATAATGAGGATGTTGAAGACGATCACCATTGAGGAGATCCTCATAAATAGAACCAAAGTCCTTGTTAGCGGCATAATCTTGTTTAATGTGCTTAAAACTTGGCACATTAACAGACATGGCAGTCAAAAGATGCTTCTGCCGGCTTAATGCATCAACAATCATGTTATCCTTTCCTGCTTTATGTCGAATGCTGAATTTGAACTCCTGTATATATGCACTCTACTTAGCATGGTTGGCACTGATGTTCTGTCGGGAGTGTAGATGTTGCAAAGTATCTTTGTCATAATAGAGCACAAATTTATTAGCAGTCAGATAATGCCTCCAATGACAAAGTGTTTGGACAAAAGTATAGAACTCCAAATCATATGCATAATACTTTCGTTTTGCGGCATCACAAGCAATTTCAAAGAGTTTATTAAAATCAGGAACCTGTAGGATGGGCGATGCAGTAATCTTTTGCTTAATCTTTTTGAAAGCCCTGGTAGCTGCGTTGGTCCATTTGAATTCACCTTTCCTCATATAGTTAGTAACAAGAGCTATAATAGTACTGAAGTCTCGGATAAACTTTTTGTAGAAATTGGCAAAACCATGCAAACTGTGAACTTTAGTAAGGGTAGTAGGAATAGGCCAATCGAGAATTGTGTGCACCTTTTCAGGATTCATTTTAATACCTTGTGTAGACACCATATATCCTAAGAAATCAACATAATCGCTCATGAAGGTGCTTTTCGTGAGATTAATGTAAAAACGCTCCCGATGAAGTTGGCAGACCTTATCTAAATGCTAAAGGTAACTTCTTTTGATTTGCTGTAAATGAGAATATCGTCGAAGCAAATGATAACAAAATTTCCAATATAAGGTTGCAACAACTACGTCATAACCCTCATAAAAGTAATAGGAGCATTGGTCAAGCCGAATAGCATAACCATTCATTCATAAAGACTATCCTTGATTTTAAAGGCAGTTTTCCATTCGTCACCTTGTCTTATGCGGATTTGATGATAACCGCTCCGCAGATCAATTTTTGAAAAAATGCATGCACCAATCATCATATCGAGCATATCATCCAACCGAGGTATCGAAAAACGTTATTTTACTGTGATTTTGTTGATTGCACGATTGTTTACACACATTCGCCAGCTTCCATTTTTCTTTGGAGTGAGAAGCGCCGTGACACTACAGGGACCGAGACTCTCCCTAATATAACCTTTCATAAGCAGATCATGAACTTGCCATTTTAACTCAGCATGCTCTAATGGACTCATCCGATATACAGGTAAGTTTGGTAATGAAGCTCTTAGAACGAGATCAATGGCATGTTGAATGTCTCTTAATAGGGGTAGTTCCTTTGGCAATTCATTAGGAACTAAATCAACAAACTTCTTCAATAGTGGCTGTACTTCCTGTGGAAAGGACGTGGCTGGAGAGTCATCTGCCAATTGCTTGGTAACTAAACAAACTTCTTCAATAGTGGCTGTACTTCCTGTGAAAAGGACGTGGCTGGAGAGTCATCTGCCAATTGCTTGGTAACTAAGGCATACATAACACTTTGTTCTTTGCTTTCTTTTTCAAACATTTGCATGGTTAAAAGAGGAGATGCAAGTGGCGAAACATCAGATTTAGGTAAAGAGCGTGGGGTTGATGAAGGAGGTAGCCTAATTTTCTCACCTTTCCACTTGAAAGTATAAGTGTTGTGCTCATGATCTGTGATAACCTTAAGTTTTTGTAGCCAAGGTCGTTCGAACAGAATATGTGTAACGTTCATTGGAATGATGTCAAATTGAATAGTATCCTCATATTTGCCAATTCTAAAAGGAACTAGGCATTGCTGATGAATAGGAATAGAATAATTATCAACCCAGGCAACTTTACAAGGTTAAGGATGCTTCTTCGTGGGTAACATGAGCTTCTCAACCGCTTTTTTGGAGATGACATTCATTGCACTGCCACCATCAATTATCATGTTGCATGATTTGCCCTTGCAATTAACTCGGGACCAAAAAATCAAAGCATGATTTCAGTCTTCCTCTTCCTTTTTTACATTGGCTACCAACAATCAATGCTCAAGAAAAAGCAGTGGAGTACCATCAGTATCAGGGTCGATATCTTTTATTTGCTCTTCAGAATTCTCATAAGCAAGATATGTGTCAACTTTCTCCATTTCTACATACTCTTCATATTGATGATCACTATTAGGGTCATTGGAAGTGTATAAATTCCTATATGGGCACACATTTGAATAATGTCCCTGTTGTTTGCAGGCATGACAAATAATATCCCTTTTATCTATTATTTCACGAGTCTGATTTTGTGGAAACCGCTGATTTTGTTGAGGAATAAGCTATTTTGTATACCTAGCTCAGGATTCTGAGGGGTTTGCTGAGCTGGTCGCTGAGGAGGAGACCTATAAACTTGTGCTTCATTGCGATTATAGGTAGGGTTAGGGCTTCGTCTTGTGGAAGACTCCCCAGCTTGAAAAGTGTTGTGTTTTAGCAACTGAATTTCATGTTGGGCTTTCCGAGCTCTATTGAAGATTTCAGACACTGTGGTACAATCAAACATTGCTACCTCTCATCTGATATCGGTACGCAGGTTATTTCTGTATCTGGTAATAGTCAGGTAGTCATTTGTCTTCAAATTACAGTGAACCATGTATTTGCGAAATTTGTTGGTGTATTCTTTCACTGTCGAGGTGCCTTGCTGGAGACTTAGATACTCTTGGTGGAGTGTATCAATGTAATAAGAAGGTAGAAAACTGCCTTTGAGCCTATCTTTCATGTTATTCCATTAGATAATAGGCTGGCCCACTACAAGATCACTATTTTCAACGCCATACCACCAAATTTGAGCAGGACCTTTGAGTTTAACCTTAGTAAAGGCTATCTTCTGTGCATCATTCATATTATACCAAGCAAAATAGTCTTCCAGAGAATTAAACCAGTCAACAAAAATTTTCGGACTTGCATCACCACTGAAGTCAGTAATATCAAATTTGATTGTCCTTGTGATGTCATCAGGTGGGGGTATAGCAGGGGGACCTTGGAGGTCTCGTTCAGCCAGAAGGCGCTGCATAAAATCATGAATGGATTCTTGATTTTTAGGTCTTTCTGGTCGGACGAGTGTGTATACCAGAGACGCATTGGATGACCCTTCTTGGCTGACAAATTGCTTATTTTGTAATTTAGTAATAGTAGTTTCCACAATTTTCAGGCGTCTCGTGACATCTTCCAATTCTTGACTTATCTTAAGTATGGTTTCAGCTCTTTGTTTGTCTATCATCCACTGTTGGAGGTCATCACCCTTTCTAGGTATGGTGGCTGCCTTTTTTTTTTCTTTTTTTTCTTTTTTTGAGAAAGAGTGAAAAGATTTGGGTTCGGTGGACCCAAACTAAAGGTCAACAGAAGTAGCCCAAAGCAAATCTCTAAAAGAGACTCCTAGAAGGCTCGATATTTGTGCAGAGGGAAACAAAAAGAGGGCTTGCTGTTTAGACCTTACTTGCAGTTTGACTTCGATGAAGGAGGGTAGAGGTTCCTACTGTTTTTGTTGAGAGGAAGGGGAAGGCGATGTGATGCGACGATGGCGGTGCGATGCTGTGATGGCCGCTTTGTTGACGGCGCTGGAGTTGGAGGCCGACGACAACGGAAGGCGCCGGTGCCAGGTACTTCTTCTCCTTTTTGCCTTCTCTTCTCTTTGCTCTCTCTTCATCTGCGCTTGTCGTTTTCTCGTTTGTTTTCAGGGTGAGGGGGTTTGGTTGAAAAGTGGGTTTGAGGAAAAATTTCAAGATGTGGGGGTTTGGCTGGAAATTGGGTTTTCGCAGGGGTTTGGGGTTTCGGTGGTGGTTGGAGGGGGGATGGGATTGGTCAGGGAGGAGGGTTAGGGTTTGGAATGATACAATCTGTGAAAGGGGATGGGTGTAGGGTTGGTGTAGGGGCATGGTTTCTTAGAAAGGGGATGGGTATTGGATTCGAGATGATGGTAGGGGTGTCGTCAGAGGGTGAGGTGGGGTAGGGTTAGGGTTTGACGTCGACGGGTACAGATGGTGGTCGGGAGATAAGAGTTTGAGTGGTTCGGTTTGGTGTTTCGGTGATTTTGATGATTTTGGGTAACGGGATCAAGTTGTGGGAAAGCAATGGGTCTTTGGCACTGTTGTCAAAATCGTACGATATACGATACAAATCATACGATTCGTATCGTATCGTATAAAAAATGATTCATATCGGTATATAAATCGTATTTATTAAAATATCGTACGATATTTTTATGAATTGTACGATATGAATCGAATCGTATAAATCGTATGTATCATACGATTTCATCCGGGCGGGAATTTGAAGGGTCTAGCACCCCCTAACGTCTAAAAAATGGCGTCATGTCAATAGGGCATTTAAGGCCGCCTCTTGTAGAGACGACTATCACTCATCAGAAACAAAAAAAAAAAAAAAAAAGAAGGAAACCATCAATGCACGCTGCAAACAGCCAGAACCAAGAAGAAGAACGCAGAACCTTGGCTTTCGTTGTCTTCGCCTCTGCATGCAGAAAGCCCTCTTCTCAGTGAGGAAGAGTGCTGCCGACGAAGAAGCTTGGACCAGCGACGACAAGCCTGGGTTATTTCTTCGCTCTGCCTGCAAAAAACCCACTTCTCAATGAGGATCAACGACACCGACGAAGGTGTTTAGGCCAACGAGAAGCAGCAATGAGAGATGGAGAACGAAGAAGGTTAGTAGATTTTTTTTTCTTCTTTTGTCGATTGTCTTTCAGAGGCTTTGTCGGTGCTTTTTTTTTTTCTTTTCTGACAATCCCAGAGCTTATCAAAACGCAGAAGCTTGGCTTTCCTCGTCTTTGCCTCTGCATGCAGAATGCCCTCTTCTCAGTGAGGAAGAGTGCCGCCAATGAAGAAGGACCAGCGACAACCAACGACGACAAGCCGGGGTTTTTTCTTCTCTCTGCCTTTAGAAAACCCACTTCTTATTGAGGATCAGCGACGCCGATGAAGGTGCTTAGGCCAGCGACAAGCAGCGACAAGAGGAGGAGAACGAAGAAGGTGAGTATATATTTTTTTTATTCTGCTGCCGATCGTCTTTTAAGGGCTTTGTGGGGTTTTTTTTTTTCCTTTTGTGACGATCCGAGAGCTTAAAATCAAAACGCAAAAGCTCATTTTGTAACGATCTTGGAGCTTATCAAAGGGCATGATCGAATGTTTTTTCTCATCCTTCAGTGGGGCCCATCAATGGGGTTTTATTATTTATTTTTTATCTTCTGTTTATCGCTTTGGCGAGGGCTCTCTCTCTCTCTTTTTTTTTTTTTTCATTTGTGCTGGGGCATATCTAAGCCAAATTGCTGGATGGGGTCTTGATTTTTCTCATCCATCAGTGGGGCCTTGAATGATTTTTTTTTATTTTTGGTTCTGTACAAGCTGAAGATGGCCACGCTCTCTCTCTCTCTCTCTCTCCAGTTTTTATCAATTGATGGGGCTCATTCATAGCATTTTGCTATTAGGGCATATCAAATCGAGCTCATCAAAATAGGGCCGTTTCTTCCCATCCATCAATGGGGCCCACCAATAAATTTTCTTTTTATATGATGGCTAGAATTCTAGAATGCCTTCGCAGTGGGGCCCACCAATGATTTAGGATGGCTGAAATTGTTGAATGATTTTGCTATGGCCCCATCAGTGGGGCTCTCCAATGAATATTTTTTTCTAAAATGGTTGAAACTTGAAATTCTACAATGATTTTGCTGTATTTTTTTTCCTGAAACAGTGGAAATTCAGGAATGATTTTGCTGTCCTTTTTTTTTTTTTGCAAAAGTCATGTTTCTTTTCATTAATATATTGGGCCTCGTGTAGATGACCTTCCAATCCAATTACTTTTATTTTTTATGAATTTGTGAGGCCTATCTAAAAAAAAACCCATGAGGCCCATCAAGAAACTATAGTGATGATTGAATGGATTTTTTTTTTTTTTTTTTACAGTCATGGATAGGCCAAAAAAAGGGAGAGGAAACAACCCAGGAGATGATGACCTTGCATGGAATTATTGCTCCAAGGTTAACCTAAATAGTCACTTGAATGTGAGATGCAATTTTTGTGGAAAAGAGATGTGGGGTGGAGTGTTTCATATGAAACACCATTTGGCTCGAACAAAACAAAATATAAAGCCATGCCTTCAAGTTGATGATGATGTAGCAAATCAGTTTAAGAAATTGTTACATGATAACAAAGATGAAAAGGAAAAAAGAAAAGATGACATGTATGATATTGGGCGTTCATCAGATTATTATTTTCAAGATAATGATGAAGTGATTGAAATACCACAAGATAAAGGAAAAAGAAAAAGCACAATGGATGGCTTTGTGGTTAAAGGAAAAAATCCAAAACAAGCAACAATCAATCACATTTGGAAAAAAGGAGATAGATAAAGTGTTGTATTGGCAATATGTAGATTTTTTTATGCTAATGCATTGCCTTTTAATGTTGTTAAAAGCCCCTTTTTTGCTCCAATGATGGAGGCAGTGGCTTCATTTGGACCGGGGTTGAAACTTCCAAGTTATCATGAAGTGAGGCACACTTTTCTCCAAAAGGAAGTGCAACTTATTGAGAAATCATTGGATCAATATAGAAAAGAATGGAGTCAATATGGTTGCACATTGATGACAGATGGATGGACCGATGGAAAGAATAGAAGCATCACAAATTTTCTGGTTAACAGCCTACATGGTATTGTTTTTATTAAATTTGTGGATACTTCTTCAATTTCTAGAAATGCACAGAATATGTTTGAGTTGATAGATTCAATTGTTGAAGAAATTGGAGAAGAGCATGTTGTGCAAGTGGTGACAGATAGTGCTGCAACTCTAGTGAAAATGGGTGAATTATTAATGGAGAAGAGAAGAACAATATTTTGGTCACCATGTTCGGCACATCTACTTGACTTGATGCTAGCAGATATTGGAAAAGTGCCCACTCATGCCACAATAGTTGCAAAGGCGAGGAAGATTATTGTTTTTATCTATACACATATATGGATGTTAAATTTAATGAGAAAATATACAAAGGGAAGGGAGCTTATAAGAGCTGCTATCACCCGTTTTGCTACAAATTTTTTGACATTGAAAAGCATTCATGAACAAAGAGTTGCATTACGGTCAATGCTTGCTTCAAAGGAATGGGAAGAGAGTGCATACTCCACTCAAGTTGATGGAGTGAGAGTGAGGGATATTATCTTGGCAAATAAAGACTTTTGGCCTTCCATTAAGTATTGCATCAAATGTGTAACTCCCTTAATAAAAGTCCTTCGCTTGGTTGACTCTGATGAAAGACCGCCAATGGAATACATTTACGAAGCAATGGACCGGGCCAAAGAGGCAATTGCCAAAAATTTTGACAATGTGAAGAAGCGGTATGATCCCATATGGATAATCATAGATTCAAGATGGAACCTACAATTGCATCATCCCTTGCATGCCGCCGCATATTTTTTAAATCCTGCATTTCAATATGATGAGAAATTTAATGCTGATTTGGAAGTTAAAAAGGGATTGTATGACACGCTAGAACGATTTGTTCAAGATAGTAGAACTCGGATTCTTGTTGATGAACAAATTGATTATTTCAAGAGAAAGATCGGCATGTTTGTAAGAGAAATGGCCCAATTAACAATCAAGACAAAACAACCCGGTAAAATACATACTTAGTTTTTTTTATGTTTCGTAATTCATATTATTTTTCTTCATTATGTATTTATGTTATCCTTTTTCAATCATTGACTTTATTCTTATAATATAAACTAGCTTTGTGGTGGGAGAGCTATGGTGATCATTGCCCTGAACTACAAAAGCTAGCACTTCGAATATTAAGTATAATGTGTAGTTCATCAGGGCGTGAAAGAAATTGGAGTACGTTTGAACATGTGAGATTTGTTAAATTTATTTTCATTACTTGGTTATATGAATGTATAAATCTTGATGTTTAAATTTAATGATTGAATGAATCTAACTTTTGTGTAGATCCATTCGAAAAGGAGAAATAGACTAGAGCAGCAACGTCTTAATTCTTTAGTCTTCGTTAAATACAATCTCAATGTCTAAGTCCGTCAAAAAAAGAGAGAGAGGGATCAAGATCTTGACCCTATTTGCTTGTTAGATATGGATTCTGATGATGAGTGGATCACTGAAAAAGAAGACCCTACTTTAGATAATGACATGTCATGGATGGACCTAGGAGAATGCTTTACTGAAGGGACAAATAGGAGACAAAACGAATGATGAGGTACTACTAATTTGCTAAATGTCAAAGTCTAAAAATTAATATTTATATTTTATTTTAGCAAACTAAAAGTTCTAATCTTGTTTTATAGGGCGTAGAAAACTTACATTTGGAAGAAAAGATAAAGGAAAGAGGAAAGTTTCTGAGGTTGACGAAGAAGAGGCTTTGGTGTCTTCATCTAATAGTGAAGAGGAGGAACTTCAATGTCTTGACAATGGATCATCTTCATGTGGTGATGATGATATTGGGGATGATGATGTTGATGTGGATATAGTCATTGGCAATGATGGAGATATGAGCATCTTTTGATGTATTTTGCCTTTTTGGGATGAAATATTTTGTATTTAGCTCATAGATTAGTTCATGAGCATCTTTTGTTGATAGAATGTTTTCCTTTTTCAACATATAAATGTTGCTTACTTGCTATGTATGGAAAATGGATGAGTTATGCATATCTATAATTTTTATGATTTTTACATATTTTTTTGAATTTTTTAGAACTATCTTGGAAAAAATAAAATGAATCTTACAATTCACGATTCGATTCGATTCGGAACCTAAAACGATTCACGATACGATTCCGATTCTGACAACCTTGGTCTCTGGGTTTGTCGAATTTTCTAAGAGAGTTGGGTGTTAGCGAGATTGGTTGAAGAAGGGGATTTGGGAATGGAGGTTGGGGCGATGGAGGGTATTGGGGCTACTGGGGTCTTTGGTGTGATGTGGGTGTGGAGATGGAAGATGAAACAAGGATGAGATAGAGGGGAGGACAAAGCCTGAGAAGGATGACGTTCCCAGGCGACTGGATCTGGGCTTTGTTACCAATTTGGCGTAGCCCCAGATATCCAATCATGTGTAGAACAATCTTCCAGAGGATTGTTCGAACTCAAAAATGGATTCAAGCCTTAGGCCACAGTGGAACTCACGATCAACACCATCAAGAGAGAGAAATCTCACTGAAAACTGAATATAATTTTAGAAAGCATGTCTACTACAATGGGATGCTTCTTCTTATTTAGGAAGGGCAACTTTTATATTAGGAAATATCTATCCTAAATAACTATGACTTAATTTAAATTAAAGAAGTCTCAATCTCAACTGAATATAAAAATAGAAATAACTAATTACTAATTTAACTAAGGATAGGGATCTTAGAAGAATTTTAGGATCAAGTGAGGCCCATCAATGTCTGTGGGCCTGTGATCTGGGCCGGATCTGGGATTGGCCTGCATCATCATTCTTCACTACCATCACCAGAAGGTTTTGTAGGCGTGCGATTACAAGAATTTGGAAGCTGAAGGCTCCTCTGAGGGTAGTAATTTTTGTGTAGTTGGTGCTTCGAAAGAGAATTTTGACTATGGACAATTTAAGGTCGAGAGGGAAGATAGCAGTCGACAGTTGCCCCATGTGCTTGAGTGAAGAGTCAGTCGATCACTTTCTGTTGAATTGTAAGATAGCTCAACCTTTATGGAGACCTTTGATGGATTGGTTTGGCTGTAGTTGGGTATTCCCTTATTGCATCCTGGATCTATTTTGGGCTTGTAAGTGCCCTTTAGGATCTCCAAGAGGAAGGGAGATGTGGAGGCTTTCTTTTCTTGTGATAATTTGGATAATATGGAAGGAGAAAATTTCAAGATGCTTTGTGGTGATAGCAGAAGATGGAAATACTTTGAAGGAAAGAGTTGAGTTTCTTGGCGCCTCTTGGGTTCTTGTTAATGCCTCCTTCAAGGATAACTATTGATCAGATTATGAGGAATTGGAGCAAACTTGCTGGCCTTTGTTAAGGATTATATTGTTCTGTTTGTGGCTCTCCTTTTTGTTTCTCTCTTTGGCTTGATGCTGTTGGGTTTTTCCTAAGAAGCACGGACACATCTAAGAAAGTGACGTATTCGTGTCGGACATGTGGCGGACACCGACACTCATCGGACACTCTCGGACACGTGTCCGATATCATTTTAGCCGTGTCCATAATTAAGAGCTAAAAATCTTAATTTTGGACACTTGTCCAACACTCTTTTTGTGACGTATCCTACAATTCCTAGCCCGTGTCTATAACTAAAAAATAAACATGTGACTGATATTTCTTGGACACTTTTTAACATGTGGTTATTAAAACTTGTAAACTTGATATATGATAATTTTATACCATGAAAATATATATGATTGTTAATATTAATCATATCGCAAGCAAAAAACAAATAAATCTTTCACTAAAAAATAGGCCTCGAGATTGGCTTTTTTTTTTTTTTTTGCTTTTTTTGTTTTTGGAGGGGAAAAAGATGATTCTCCCTTTTCTTTGTGTAGATTTTATGGAACTATGGATATTTCATATTTAATGATCATGAATTATGTTTTAATGTTATATTGATATTTGATAATTTGAAATGTTTGTTAGTTGGTACTTGAATTTTTTTTATTGCTAAATTGATTAAAAAGTTAAAATGGTGCTATTTTTTTAGTATATGATTATATATAAAAATTAATATATATTATTAATGTGTCCCCCAACGTGTCCGTGTCCTACTTTTTAAAGAAATGTTGTGTCGGCGTGTCCGTGTCGTGTCGTATCTGTTTTCCGTGTCTGTGTCCATGCTTCTTTGGGTTTTTCTTTTGTTCTTTGGTTTTGACTTCTTAGCTTTTCTATATATTCCTCTTGTACTGCTTCCATCTATGAAATTTAACATTAAAAAAAAGATTATATCAAAGCCATACAATTCATCCATAAAGGGGCAATGACCTGCTCAAGAGCTATACAAAGCTCAAGAACTATATAGTTCAATGCTTTTGAGTTCCATTTGGACTGGGATGCCTCCACTTTGAGCCCTTATGATGTAGGCTGATTTGAGCTCTGGCCCAGATCCAGGCCCATAGACCTTGATGGGCCCCACTTGATCCTTGATCTGTCCACTATCAGATATCCCTAACCCTTGGATAGATAGTTTCTGAATTGATAGATTTGTTTCCTATTTTCTATTTTATGTTGGATTAGGATTAGATAGTTGCTTATTTTATTTTTAGCATGTTTTTATTATTAAGAAACTCTCTACCCTATATATCGAGGAGTCCCCAACAGTGTTTTTCTCTCAATATGGTGTCTACTGTGAGTTGAGTGTTCTTGTGCCCCAGGGCTGGAATCCATCTCTGGATTAGATCAATCCCTCAGGAGATTGATCCACATTTCGATTGGAGATCCAGGGCTGTGCCACCTTATTTATTCGCCTTAATTATAGACAGCACAGTAGTAAACACCTAGGATGAAGTTTGGTGGCACATGTTGTTTGCACAGGACTCATTTTTCAAACGGAAAATCAATTAAACGATGAGCTAGAACTTTGTAGGTTGAGAATGAGTAGACCAAAAACAAAATCCTGTGACTAAGAAGTTTGTGTTTTAAGACTAGAGAAGAGTTGTTGACTTGTTTTAATTTTAGTACTAGTCTGACGCGATAGATTTCTGTATCTACTGTCAAATCATTTAATGTAATGGAGTGCTTGAGTTGGATGTAGCAAATACAGAGTGGAGACAAGCTAGAGCTGTGTCCTATAGGCTATATGATCATAGTGTGTCTCATTGATTGAGGACCTCCTCTGCTGTATAGACCTTAATGAAGGCAACGAAGAAAAAGACAGGAAGCTAAAGTGCATGTGGTGAAGATGCGTTTATTGAGATGGAGTTATGTTGTTACGGAAGAAGGATAGAGTTAAAAATGTAGAAATGGGGACATATGACTTAATTAGTAATTAAATAAAAACATGTAAATTGTCTAAGATGGTTATGACATATGCATAGAAGGGACCACCAGGCTAGCCCCTATATGACTTCTTGAATGGTTAAAGAGTTAAAGAAGCTAGTAGAAAGGGGAAAATATTTAAGACCTTGGATGAAGTTGAGGAATTATATATCTTTGTTTGGGGTTCTGGAGAATATGGCCTTGAATTATAGTGTTTGACAGAAAAACGTTAACTCACCAAGGCTACCCCATAATAGATGGTATTAGGCCATAATAATGGTGAAAATGTCATATGCCTTCTGTACTTTTCTGTTACATTCTTTTTGGACTCAAACACGCACACATATGCACACTTGTGCATAGACTTCCCATATTGATGAAATAGGAAAAATGATGATGATCATTCTTGAAGAAGTCTTGCAAAATTGAAGAATGTTCTTTGTTGTTTCACTTCACAACAATCTTCTTTATCTTCATTAATAGTACAATGTCTTGTGCATTTGTTTCTTTCAATCATCGTTTCTGCTATGTTAATTCTCTTTCACTGGCTTATGCAGAAACTTCAGTCTGGGGGGACAAAACAAGGAATCGAGGGTGGCATATATATACTATTGAATAATGCTCGGCATCAATTAATATGCTTAGAAGAAACGTAAAACTGGGAAAAAAAAAAAAGAAAGAAAAACAGGTATTGAGGTTATGGCGACACATGAACTTTCCTTTTGAGCCCCCTTATCATTTCAAAATGATGGAAGAGAAGTGCATAAGCAATAACTCGTTTGTAGACTGTATATTACATTTGAATTGGTGTTTAGTTCGACAAAGTTTTCCTGAGATGTTGCTAGAGCGAGCGGTCTAAAGATGTGGTTTCTACGTGAATGCTAAAGATATTTTTGAAAGGAAATACTTCATTTTGATAGATGCATGTAAATGCGCTACTTTGTCTTTCTCTTCTGGTCCCTTTTATTATTCCTTTTTAGTGTTTGGGACTTTGGGGGTTCATGTGCAAATAGTTTAGATGAGAATGTGATGCACACGTCGATTTTAATGAAACTGACCGTTGAATTGAAATCAGGAAAAACTATGCATTTAAAAATTTTCCCACTTAGAGAGCCACTTGTCAAAAAAGCGGATGATCTGACAGACCTCAGATTTTGCACACGGGTGGGTCATATCTAGAAAGTTGTTTTCTTTTTTCAAATACTTGCAACAATAGGTGGTAATTTGATCATTTTCAAAACAAAATCTCCGCCAATTAACAGTTGAAAATTGGGGTTGGTTACGGGTGACTGAATTATGATGAAACATTTTGGAACTAATGTCCTCGAATTTCTTTTATTATTAATTTTTTAAAGAGGCCAAGCATTTTCAGTCCAAATAAGTCTCATTTTGGTATTTTTGAATTTGGGTTTTCTAGTCATTATTATCAATAAATACTGTGGAAAATAAATGAATTTTGAAAAAATTGTGGCAAATTTTCCTAGTTCTCTCTTGGTATTAGTATAATAAATTTGTGATCTTTTCAACTTGTGATTTTTTCAACTTCCGTCAAAGTTAAATATTATCATGATGTTGCAACTTGGTGATTAAGATGTGCATGGCGGGGGATGTTGTGGACAATGGTGGGTTTGAAGCAATGGTTTAACTTGCATTAGAAAGGATATGAATATGTTTTGTTCATTATTTCAAAAAAATTAGAAAATAAAAGGTTTTTAGAAAAAAAAAAAGAACATATAACAACCCTCATACGAGAATAGCTCACTCTAATGATGTAAAATCATTATCATCATTATCATCATCATCATCATTGAAGCCTTATCCAACCTTGTTGGGGTCGGTTATATGAATTTTGTTTTTCATTTCGTTCTATTTTGAGCCAAAACCTTAGATAAGTTAAATCTCTTTAAATCTAAATCAATGACCTCCATCAATATTTTCTTTAACCTATCCCTACCTCTTGATGGGCTATCCACCTGTATAGCCAAACTTTTTTTCACCTGTGCGATTACCGACCTATGCTCAACATGCTCAAACCATCTTAAACGGGTTTCTCTAATCTTATCCCCTACTGGTGCTACTCCTAAATGCTCTCGAAAGCGCTCATTTCTAATTTTATCTTTTCGAGTTTTACCACACATCCACCTAAACATTTTCATTTTCGTTACATCCATCTTATGAATATGCATCTTTTTAATTGGCCAACATTCTGCTCCATATGTCATAGCTGGTCTTACACTGTCCAGTAAAATTTGCCCTTCAATTTCGTTGGCATTCGTCTGTCACAAAGTACTCCAGAAGTTAGTCTCCACTTCAGCCATCCAGTTTTTAACCTATGCTCCACATTTTCGTCAATCTCCTTATCCTTACTAATCATCGAGCTTAGGTACTGAAAAGAATCTCTATGTGGTATCTCATGGGTTTCAATACTTTGTGTATGTCCACTGAAGTTGCAATCCATATATTCTGTTTTTGTACGACTTATTTTAAAGACTTTAGATTCTAATGTCCCCCGCCATCTCTCAAGTTTTGCATTTATACCATATTTTGATTCATTCACCAATACTATATCATCTGCAAACAACATACACCATGGTACTTCTTCTTGAATATGCACAGTTAATTAATCCATAATTAATGCAAAGAGATAAGAGCTTAGGTACTGAAAAGAATCTCTATGTGGTATCTCATGGGTTTCAATACTTTGTGTATGTCCACTGAAGTTGCAATCCATATATTCTGTTTTTGTACGACTTATTTTAAAGACTTTAGATTCTAATGCCCCCCGCCATCTCTCAAGTTTTGCATTTATACCATATTTTGATTCATTCACCAATACTATATCATCTGCAAACAACATACACCATGGTACTTCTTCTTGAATATGCACAGTTAATTCATCCATAATTAATGCAAAGAGATAAGAGCTTAAGGTTGATCCCTGATGTAAACCTATAGTCACGCGGAATCTACCTGTTTTTCCACATGTGGTTCTCACATTTGTTACCGCTCCTTCATACATATCCTTAAAATTTTTAATGTAACCTCTGGGGACATTCTTTTTTTTTTTAAAACCCACCAAATTAAATTCTTCGATACCTTATCATAGGCTTTTTCTAAATTGATAAAGACCATGTGTAGATTTTTCCTCTTTGTTTGATATTTTTTCATTAATTGCCTAAGTGAAAAGATAGCTTCCATAGTTGATCTCCCTGATATAAAACCAAATTGATTTTCAGAGATCTTGGTCTTCCGTCACAATCTTTGCTCCATTATTCTCTCCTATAACTTTATAGTATGACTCATAAGTTTAATTCCTCGATGGTTGGTACAATTTTTTATATCTCCCTTATTTTTATATATAAGTATTACAATGCTTCTTCTCCATTCATCCGGCATTTTCATTGTCACAAGTATCTTATTGAATAGTCTACATAACTAACTTACCCCAACCTCTCCTAAGCATTTCCATACCTCTATTGGAATACCATCTGGGCCTATTGCCTTTTCTGTTTTCATTTGCTTCAATGCTTCCTTTACTTCCACCTCTCTAATTCTACGGAGAAAAGTATGCTCTAGTGATGAAGTATCCTCCTTAACTCTTGTATTGCCCAAATGTTTTTCATTTAAAGTTTATTAAAATATTCCTTTCACCTTTCTCTAATATCGTTGTCCTTCACCAGAATATTTTCCTCATTGTCCTTGATACATTTGACATGATTTAAGTCCCTACTTTTCTTTTCTCTTATTTTTGGGAGGTTAAAAATATCCTTTTCTCCTTCTCTTGTTCCCAACCTATTATAGAAGTCATCATATGCTTTGAACTTTGCACTACTTACTATTTTCTTGGCTTCTTTCTTTGCCTTTTTATACAGCTCAAAATTTTTCATACTCTTAATTTCTTACCAAACTTTGTAGCAATATCTTTTCTGTCGAATAACTTCCTGAACCTCCACACTCCATCACCGTGTTTCTTTATTAATATATCTCTTTTCTTTTAATTCTCCAAGATATCCTTTGCAACATTCTTAATGCAATTAGCCATTTGATTCTACATTACTGTATTTTTTCTTTCAATATTCCATTCTACCTTCTTAATCATTTTGTCCTTAAATATATTTGCTTTTTCCCCCTTCAAATCTCTCTACCTTGTTTTAGGGTCTATATTGTTTACTACTGCTCTCTTTCTACTTCTAATGCAAATATCTAAAACTCCGAACTTATGTTGCGTAGTCAAACTCTATCCTGGGATAACCTTGCAATCTTTACAAGCCAATTATCCTATTTTCTAATTAGAAAAAAGTCTATCTGACTCCTATTACTCTCATTTTTTAAGGTAATTAAATGTTCATCTCTCTTTTTAAAGTAAGTATTTGTTACTACAAGATCAAATGCCACTGCAAAGTCCAATATAGTGTTTCCGAATTCATTCTTTTCTCCAAATCCTTGCCTCCTATGCACTCTCTCATATCCTCTATTATCTCTTTCTATATGCCCGTTTAAATCCCCTCTAAGGAAAATCTTATTATTATTTGGGATTTCTCGCATTAAATCATCCATCTCCTTTCAAAATTGTCTTTTCACACTTTTCTCTAATCCTACTTGGGAAGCACATGCAATGATGATATGAATTATGTTTTCCTCTAGCACTAGTTTAATTGCTATAATTGTATTATCAAGCCTCTTTACCCCATCAAAATTTTTTTTCAAATCTTTATCTACAACTATACTTACTCCATTTCTTGTATTACTCTTTCCTGCGTAAAAAAGCTTATACTCATCTGTGAGCTCCTTAACTTTATTCCATTTCCACCTTGTCTCCTGTATACAAGCTACACTAATTCTTCTTCTTTTTATTACCTCAACCAACTCTATGCTCTCGTCTGTCAAGGTTTCTATATTCCAAGTAGCAAGTCTAATTTTTTCATTCCTCCTCTTTTTCTCATGGACTAACTTCTTTAACTGCACTACCCCAGAGTCATGCGATAGGCCCTGTACACTTTTCACTGCAGCCGGGCGACGCTGCAATGCGTCGCTTAAAGCGGAGAACGCCCTAGCCTTATTGCAAAATATCATTATCTCAGAATTCATGTTTGGATTGTGACAAAGTTTTACGCTGGCTGTTAATCTACCTAACACAACCTTCCTTCTTTGCCCGGGCTTAAGATCGACAGCAAAAACTGACAGAGTTAATGATGTGAAAAAAAAAAAAGAGATTGTCAGATAAGAATACGATTTTTGTTTAAGGGAAGGTTAAGTTTTGAAAAACGAAAAGAAAAGAGATAAAACATTTTTTTTTGATCGGTAACAAAAATATTCATAAAATAGAGATATTACAATGAAAGAAGAAGAAAATGTATATGTTGGAAAAAAAGGTACGAGAGTATTATACCTTCACCCACTCAATACATACAAAAAGAAACTACCCAACACTTATATAATCATACCCTTCCAAGGGGAAGACATCTCAACCTCCTGCTTAGCTAAAGAATTAGTTATAGGGTTAGTTAATTTAGAAACATGATGAAAAAGAACGTTAAAGCAAGTAGACAAGGTCAAGATTTCATTGAATAGGGATTGAAATTTCCAAGGGTTGGTTTTCTTTTTAGAAATTCAAGCAATCACATTAAAAGAATTGCTTTCCATAATAAGATCACTAAGAATGTTTCTCAAAAAGCACTGAAGGGCCTCCAAAATAGGTAACACCCTAACTTCGTTGGAATTACAAATACCCACGCACTTTGAAAACATAAAAAGAAAGTCACCTTTGCTATTACGAAGAATACCTCCAATTCCAGCAGGCCCAGGCTTGCCTCTCACAGCACCATCAATATTGAATTTAAACACTCTAATAGGAGGAGAAGACCAACAAACAGATTTCCTTACCTTAATTGGGCCGCACCCTATATAAGCTCTTCAATTATATAAAATATCATTAAAACTGAGATTGGAGAACTCTTTTCTAATCAAAGTCCACTTTGCTATCTTTAGGTTAATTAAAGCAATCAAATCTAATAAGAAAGAAGACGTACCTTTGAAAATTCTATCATTTCTTTCCCTCCAAATGAACAAAAAAATAACGAAAGGGATCAACCTCCAAAGAGTACGGCCATATCCAATAAAAAGAACTCCCATCCAATATTCTACCACCTCCTTAATCTTCTCCGGAAAACACCAATCAACTCTACATCTACTAATAAAATGATCTCAAACATTGGTTGCAAAGTCGCAATGAAGTAAAAGATGATTAACTGTTTCCACCTCCTTTTGATACATAACGCAAATGTCTGAAATGGAAGTTGATGACGCCCTCTTTTTCTCAAATTGTCTATTGTAGAAATCTTTGCCGTAATTGCCAACCAACAGAAAGCCTCCACATGGGGAGGAGTTAGCCCCAACCAAAGAAAGGAAGAGGCACTAGAAATATTCCTTGGACATGGAAGGCTTCCAAATTCGATAATCCTTAGAATCCTTGCATAAAAACACGTTACGAAAAAGACTCAACAAATCCCTAGAGTGAATCTCCTTAGATAGGCGGAGGCACCTTCTAAAAGACACATCCCAGACAATGCAACCATCCTAAACCTCATAGCAACCACTGACCGCGGACTCCTTGATGGACACCACTCTAAAGATTCTAAGAAATAACTCATAGAGAGGGCTCAACCCCACCCAATCATCTATCCAAAATCTGACATCCCGCCTATCTCCCACCACAAAACCACCCTTTTTGACAAGACATTCCCCGTATCAGTTGTAACATCTTCAACCGACACAATAGCACCCCATACACCCGATCTACGGTACTTAGAACTTGGATTAGGCTACCATCCCACTTGTCCTCTCTATACTTGGTAGATGACCCTCCTCCACAAAGCCTCCCTCTCCTCTCCAAACCTCCACCACCACTTAACTAAAAGAGCCACATTCCTACTTTCTAAACTGCTAAGATCCAAACCCCCATTCTTTTTATATTTAATGACCTCACTTCATTCCAATAGGTGCAGCTTCCTTTTATTGCCTGGATCCTCCTATAAAAGATCTCTACAAATACGCCTAGTCTCTCCACAACAACCTTAGGTATCTTGAAAAGAGACATGTAATAAACTGAAAGATTTGACAAACAGCATCTGATAAGAGTAATCCTCCCACCCAATGATAGGTATTGTCTTTTCCAAGAAGACAATTTCTTCTCAAACTTGTCAATGACTGGATTCCATAAAGCCTTAGATCTAGGCTTTGCCCTAATAGGTAGACCAAGATACAAAATAGGAAGCCTTCCAGATTTACAATGAATCATGGTTGCCAAAGATTGAGCAGTCTCATTATAACATCCAACCCCCACCAAAAGACTCTTGGAATGTTAACTTTTAGCCCTGAAACTAATTGAAAACACCGCAAAATTCTTTTAAGAGCCATAATCTCATCCCTCTTTGTCGAACTGAAGAGAATTGTGTCATTTGCAAACTGCAAGTACGAGATTGCCTCCACATTCTGATTGACCTTCAAGCCCTTAATCACTCCCACCTCTCTTGCTGTCATAAGAAGCATACTCAAGGCCTCTACCACTATCGTAAATAAAAAAGGGGAGAACAGATCCCTTTGTCTTATGCCTTTGGGAGTGTTAAATAACTTTAAAGGAGACCCATTTACCAATACTAGAATAGAGAAAGATGTGGAAGAAATACCATTATTGTAGCCACCAGGGCCAAAGCCATGTAACCCATGAAGTTCCAATCCATATGGTCATAAGCTTTTTTTAAATCAATTTTGAAGATAACTCGCTCAACCTTTGACTTTTTCCTAGAATTAATGAGTTCATTAGTAATCAATATGCCATCAAGAATCTATCTGTTTGCCACAAATGCTCCTTGAAAAGGACTGATAATGAGAGGAAGAACACTTTTCAAACGATTGGCCGGAATCTTTGCCAACAACTTATACCAGCATCCCACATAGCTAATAGGACTATAATCGCGTTAAGTTCATCGGATTTGAAATTTTTGGAATAAGAGTTAAAAAGGTTGCATTCAACTCTCTATTTAGTTTTCCCTTTTTATGAAACTCGGAAGCATGTCTTTGAAATCCCCATTAAGAAAATCCCACCCAGCTTTAATGAAAGAGAATTTAAAACCATCTAGACCAAGGGCTTTATCCCCATCGCATTCTTCCAATGCCCTAGACACCTTATCTTCCTCAAACTCCCTCTCCAACCAAATCTGAACATCGTCAAGTATCTTAGGAAAAGAAAACCCATCTAGTTTAGGCCTTTTTACACTTACTTTTGTATAGTTCTTCAAAGAAATGAGCAATCTCATTCTTGACTTCAAGTGGGCATTCTAGAGTTCTACCATCTCTTCTTATTTTCCTCAAAAAATTTACTCTACTTCTCATAGTCGCTATCCGATGGAAGAACTTTGTGTTTTTGTCTCCCTCCTTGATCCAAGTCACTTGAGATTTTTGTCTCGAAGAAACTTCCTCCATACGGTTAAGAGCCCAGATCCCTCCAACTGCTTATTTCCTAACAACCACATCCTCTTAGGTCATCTCTTGAGACTCCCCTTTCTTATTAATATCTTCCACCACTTTCGAAAATGATTCTCTAGACTCATCAATGCGGCCAAACACTTCTTTGTTCCACCTTTTTATATAATATTTAAGAATGCAAAGGTTCTTGTAAATCCTGTAACCTGCAAAACCTCTAATAGCTGTCTCCCTCCACTAAGATCTAGTCAATCCCAAAAGTCTTTATTCTGTAATCAGCAATTCTCGAGCCGGAAAGGCCTAGGACCCCAGTCAAAAAAGTTAGTACAATTTGATAGAGAAATGATTCTTAACTAACCTTGGTAGAGCAACCTAAATAATACCTACAAAATGCTCATCCCACTCCTTTGATAATAAAAACCTGTTAATCCTACTAATGGCAGACTGCTTTCTATTATTGGAACATGTAAACCTCCTACCATGAAGAGGCAAATCAATCAATTCATTAACATTAATGAAGTTGGAAAATAACAACATAGAACGAGAAGTACTAGAAAGCCCTCCTTTTTCTCATGTGGATATCTGACCATATTAAAATCACCACCAAAAATCCAAAGGAGGGGCCAAATAGATTTAATATTAGATAGTAGATCCCAAAAATCATGTCTTTTCGATTGCACATTCAGACCATAAACATTGCCAAAAGCCCATACAAACCCATCATTAACCCCGCGAACTCTAACAACCAATAATCTATTAGCTTGAAAAACATCCTCCATTATCAACACCCCTTCCTTATAGATAGAGACCAATCCCCCTGAAGCCCCTACTGAAGGACTCCAACTCCATGGACACCTATCATTACCCTAAACTTCCCGGACAATCATGTGAATATCTGAAGTCACTTTGGTCTCTTGCAACATCAAACAATCTACTTTGTGTTTTCTAACTAACTTTTTAATAGCTAACCTTCTGTCAAGCCTACCAAGCCCCTTTGCATTTAAATTTACAATAATCATAACAAAATGACAAAACAACCCAAAGCACAAGAGCTTTAGATGGAATAAACTTACCCCTAGCCTCTGAGAGCTCTGCCTTAATAAAGCTTTGAAGAATCTCTGCTTCATCTGGCCCACTAGAGACCCCCAATGTTTTTCCGAAATCGAGAGCTTGAGATGCTTCTTCCCTTGCTGTCTCAAAAGCATCCGCAGCGTTATAGAACTCGATCTCTACACCGTCATCAGCTTTTGGCACTTTGATCCCACCTTGCACATGTTCTGATTTGCCAACGGCCAGCAGGACAGCCCTTGGATCCACGGACAGGGTTTATTAACTCTGCCCCCTCTATTGAAGCCCCTCCATGAGCACAAGGTAATTCACCACTTTTGGTAATCGTCACTCGGTTAATACCTCACTCTAATGATGTTTCCTTTAGTTTTCGACACCGCTGTCACTCAAACCAAACCACGTGAAGTGACTTGAGTCCGGATCGTCTAAGGAAAATCCCCACGGCTTTCCATGTCACCATGGGGCAGCCGGTCATGCATGCGGGGACCTAATTTATCATGCGGGTTTTCCTTATAAAATCTCAATTCTGATGCATATCATTTCACAAATAAGTCAACAAGGCTGTAGACCGGTTGGACTGGATCCAGACTTACTTGGGCATCCGTTCAAGCCAAGCCCATAAAATTTCAGTATGGGTCATTTCGATCTTGGGGCCCAAATGGAGATTAGCAGGACTTTTCAAGAGGAATATCATCCCCACTATGGATATATCATCATATTTCATAAGTTGAAAAGGAGTTGGATCCACCAACCGATTGGGCACCCAGGCGGCGTGACGTGGCACCACTACTGGGCATGGTGTCAATCACATTTCTAGTCATAATTGTCAATGGTATGGTGGGACCTACTCCAGTTGAGCTGAAGTTTTGAAGATAAATTACTACTGAGGATCTTCTACATATTGGGCACTAAGATGGAGTTTCAGCATGTGTTACATGGTTCTCATTGTTGCGACAAAAGATCCTGACTTATAGAAGTTGAAAGGTCAATGGATCGGCGTCCAAAACAGACGCTAGCTAAAACGGAACATTGGTAAGAGGAGCTCACCGGAGAAGAAATGTGGGATGTTCGACCTTGCCCTCAGATAGTTCAAGGTGCAAAGCTCATAGCCCAATTAAGGCTTTAATTTAAATCAGGTCCGAGCCCATTGGAGTTCTGGGCTTGTTTTTGGTCGTCATACCGTTGGGTATCTGATAGCATAATGAGCAAGCAATAGTTACAGGATAATATTTTATATTTATTACTTAAAAAGTAGTTTTTTAATAAGTTCTTCCAATAAGATCAAAAGAAAAACCCTAAATATAATAATATTCCAACATTTTTTCGTGAAATAATTTCTCATAAGATTGTGAGGGCTATTAAATAATAGGGTTCAACATACTAATCCAAACCCGTAAAATCATCCATTCTCATTGTTTGCATAGAGAGTTGTATATTACCCTAATCCAAATAGGCCTATATCTAATTAATCACATGTAAAGTTCAATCCATCCACACTAAGTTAATGAAAAATTATTAATTGGTGGTTAGCTGTAATCATTTGATGGCCAGATGCATGCCACAGGCAGGGATAGTTGAGAGGGCAGCAGTAAAAGCCATTGACAAAGCGGACCATGAAGAAGCAGATAATATGATAATGCAAAGTTCGAGGAGTTTGTATTCTTCTGAGCGTTCACTTAGCACTTTCCATGAGTGAGTAAAGTAAGAATCACAATGGGCCCACATATTAAGAATTTAAATCACTCAAAATGAACAATTTCTCAATGGGCTCTCTATAAGATTGAATATGAGGTTAATTGCATCCGATGAATGAGTGCACACTCAACTATTAAAAATTTTAACCACTCAAACTAAACAACCTTTCCTTTTAGTGACCATCCCCAAAGTTCACTCCAATGGTTGGTCCCATCATTAGATCACTCCGATAGTTGGTTCCATCATTAGATCAAGTAGAAGATAAATCATTATTGAATCTTATGGTGGGATCAATTCCTATTTGATCCGTTCAATTTCCGGATAGCTCACTGAAGGATGTTTATTTTGAACGGTTCGGATCTTCAGTAGGTGTCTCCACTCTAAAGTCCAACTTACTTAAGTGTAGTGGGAGTGAAACAAAGGATCTTATTCAAAGTTAAGCGGGGCTGCCCCATTGTTTTCATAAATTTGAATTCTAGGAAGTAATGGTAAAATGGGTTTTAGCCTCCAACAAAGAATTTCTACTTACCTGAGGGCTGAAGGATATAAGATAAAACCATTCTTGGCTTTTCAAATGGTCCACCAAGTAGCTAGGACCCAAAGTTTAGACTGTTGGTTATGCATTAAGCATAAGAGCGGTTCAAAGAATTAATCTACAATTTGAGCATCCCAATATATTAGGATAACTTGAGAGATAAAACTAAGATAGGATCCAAACCAAATGGGTATAACATGATGGCCAAGGAGCATGGTGAATTCTGCCGACTCGTCCAACCCCTTTAAAAAAAGGCACAGAGCAAGACAATTAATAATTTTAAATTTGAGAGAAGATCTTGACAAAATGGCTCTAGTTCCTAATCCACTCCCATCCAAACATCTAGATGCTTTCAATGCATATACATGCTCCATACTTAATATGAAAATATTTGTGTACATCCATCTCTCACTATAGGATGAGGGGCACATAGTGGGACAACATAGTGGGGCCAACTTTACAATCTATCTGAACTATTCACATACATGAGATTCCTTGAATTAGACTGGATCTATCGAGTTTTTACCGATCCAAATGGATTGAACCCAGGGGCGGACACACATATGTCCACCTGGGGGCTTTAGCCCCAACCCAATGCAAAAAAGCATTTGAGTTATTTAATGTTTATCAAAGGCAGCCCCCACTTAAAAAATCGTCTAGCTCCCATCTATTTTCCCCAACTCTCTCTCTCTCTAAAATCCGTAAATCGGAAGAGACCTATGTACCACACTTTGTATGGTTACCATTCCGTATCCATTTAGATTAGATTAACTTTTTATATATGTGATGGCCCCCCCACTAATAAGACCTAATCCAGATAACCAATGAATGAATATTTTGTTTTCAACATGACTTTTCTTCTCAATTTCTTGATTTTGAATAGAATGTAATTAAGCTCATGGTGTCAAAGTAGCATCATTTTCATGACTGATTTTAATTCAAATCAAAGTGTATTTAGGTTTGAACGTATTTTATTTTTGTTAATTTAATATAATGTAAATTGAATGGATATGAATATTGGACATAAATCTAATTTAATTTATTTTAAGTACTTTGGTACTTGGGCCTATAGTTCAGCCCTACTAATTAACACCTTTCTTTTGGCTATTTTCTTTATTTTTATTTGGTTATATATAATTGCTAAGAAGAATATGCCAATATTGGTGTCTTATGTTCATTCATTTTTAAAAGGATTGAAGAATGAGAATAGAGAACTTGATATTGTGTTCTCTTTTTCTCTCACATGGTGTTATAAAAAATTAGTATGATTTTTTAATAGTTCCTAAAACACAGCCAACATGTACCAGTCTAGTCATCACTATAACTAATCTTTCAAGTTATCATTTTAACAAAAATATATTAATTTTTAATACCCTCTTAGATGAAAATTCTGGGTCCACCACTAACTGAATGGTTGGATCGACCATCAAATTTTTTTTTTAATATGAAGTTATTAAATTTGTGAGCCATGTTTGAAGGAGTTAAGAGGCATATGATTGAGCCAGAACTTGATATCTAAGCTCATTGAAAATGTCTCTTTCCATCTTCCATAATCAGTTGGATCCCAGGTGGGCCCCATCAAGTTGTCACTCATTATAACTTGGTTAGGAATGATACATGGATGCATATGAATTTTTTCCTACTTACTGTACATACAGTTAGGTGAATATATATATTTCATATATATATATTTTTATAGATATATGCTTGTAGCAGTCAGTATTTGGTTCAATGGGTATGCAATATATTCCTAAACCGAATTAAAAATGGGCCAAAAAAGTAAAATTTTGATTCTGCATCTGTTACATTTCCTTACAAATATGATTATGAACCCATTCCTGTTTTTCCAATTCAGGCCTTTTGGGTATTTAGTTCTGGGATCCATTCTCATCTCTCTCTGTACATTGTTACTAACCCTAATTTTAGTCTACCAGAAGTAGAGTTCACCATTGCATTGGTTTAAAGTATTTCAAACGAGGTTAAATTTTTTGACATCATGCATGCAGTCATTTTGCGTTCCTTAAATTTCATATGAAATTAATGACTTGCAAAAAGCCAGCAGTGGGCCCCTCTCCAATCCCGCAGAGACTTAGGCAAAATGCCTATACATAGGTTGCATGTATCTATGAGCATTCTGGATTTGAAGAGGGATGCCTCACCATCAATTAAGAGGGGTGTGGTGTTTAATTTGAGTGGTCATTCTTTTTAGCATTTGTTGGCAACAGCCACCCTCTTCCATATTGACCAATTCAAACAATAGACTGCGAAACAAAAACGTTTTCTACTAGACTTCACGTCCCTATTTCCATGCACATGCAAACACATGGTACCTCACTCTCTCAATATTGAACATGGAAAAACTGAATCCACGGACGAAAAACAAAGATTATAACTGCTCTCTCTCTCTCTCTCTCTCTCTCTCTCTCTCTCTTATAACAAGATTCACAAATCCCACCTGTAAATGCCTCTTCCAATCTCATTTGCTCCTCAGGCCTGTAAGAAGAAAAGGGGGTGATCTCATCTCATTCAAACTTTGTACATACTTCGGATTTTGGTGATCATTCTCCTTTGAGGTCTTCACCATTCTCCACCATGGACATGAGGAAGATCTCCTGTGCAATCCTTGTCGCAGCTGCATCTGCGAGCGCAGTTGTTGGCATTGCTGTTGATGAGAACTCTTCCCCGGCAGCAGCGCCGGCGATGCACAGTGGCACGGCTGCAGTTGCACCTGTTGTAGCTCTGGTAGGGGCCTCACTCCTACCATTTCTTGCCTTCTTGCAGTAACCTCACAAAGAGAATGATGGTCTCAGGAGAAGGATAAAAAGCTGAAGATTTGTAGTAGATTACATGAGAACTATTTCTGCTTTTGTGATTCTTCTTCAGTTATTATTTGTTAGACATTCGATAAGAAAAGGTTGGATCATGGTAGCATTCCTCTTTGTTTCCTGATGATCATTAATGAAATAAGAAGCCTTGTGCCATGAATTATGTCTTCCATCTTTTCTCTTTACCCAAAAAAAAAAAAATGTCTTCATGTTTTCATGAGACCTGTCACGCCCCAAAACTGGGCCGGATCCAAATCCGGTTCCAGGGGTGTGAGAATTGGGGCCAATTAAAATTTTTCTAAACATAAACAGCACAGGCCCCAATTTCGGGTGGATCGAAGTCCTTCGTGAGGCTATGCTTGGTGATCAAGCAACCATAATCACACGCGGAACTAAAATCCATGCTCATTGCGGACGGATATTACATCACAATAAGATAATCAATATCATTAATAATAAAACCAGAGTCAAGTGCCTCGAAGCATCACAATTAGAGTTAAAATTTCAAAACAACCAAACTTAAATTAATAACTAATGGCCCAGACATGGCCTCATTACATAATCCTAAGTTCTTGAACTCAGCACCGCACTAGGACACCTCAGATGATGTCATTGGTGCTCCACTCAACAACTCCATCATTTGGCGGAATTTCCTGCGTTGCCTGACCCTCTGGTTCGGCACCGGCAACGGAACCTAGACACCCAAAAGTAGTGGGTCAGATTGACATAATCTGGCAAGAGGGTAAGCTGCAACAATGGATTAATCAACTGAATTAAATGATATATTCATTATGAACCAAAATAAATCAGATGCAAACCCCAATGGCATGAATGCGCAGAAACGGGTATCCCCGCAGATAAATATGCAGAAACGGGTAATCCCGCATACAGATAATAGAAACGGGTAATCCTGCAGATAATAACAGAAACAGGTAATCTCGCAGATAATAACAGAAGGCACAGCTGTATACTATTATCCACAGTATACGCTGACCCGATGGCATATGTCCACCTCCGAACTGCAGTCGGTTAGATACATATATACAAATATACTTATTTACAAATACATACGTATATCAATGCAGAATGAACCATGATATGAAACCCTCAATCCCAACATTCAATCCAATATCATTTTGAGTATTTAAAGTACTTAAATTTGAAAGTGTATTATGAACGTGTGTCAATTCAAATTTTTGAGGGTAAGCACTAATCCACCAACGGTTAAGTTAGATAAATATGCACATGAGAGCTAAATCTCTATCACAATGGAAACATGAGTCCACGATGCCGATATACTAGTTTTGGTGCCTATCATGTGGTGCATCCCGAACCTCACATTCCCATTCTGCATTTAGTCTAATTCTTATGTGAACATTCAACTAACATTCCTAAAAGACATAATTCATCTAATCCAATTATATATAATTAGTGTGTTTTACAAATTAGGTAAAAGATGTTCAATTTTTGAATCCAAAGTTAAATCAAGTCACGATAAAAAAGGGGAAAGGAAATAATTAATTCCTTAATATCATTGTTGTGTACAAATACACATTATCATTTTATACAAAACAAAAGGTACAAATTTCGGATCCCAATTTGAAATCTAACTCAATTAAGAATCCAATTTAAAATTATATATACATTCTATTTACGGTTTAATCGCTACCAAATACCTTTTTAGTTTATTTCAATCAACCTAAATGAACATTAATCAAAATTTCATAACTCCCAATTAAATTTATAAATAATCCAAGATACATTTCTAATAACATCATATTAAAATTAATTTAATAAAACCTAATCTCCATTAAAATACTAAACCATTAATCAAAACATAACCTTTTAATTCTTTATAAGAATATCCTAACCTAATTATTTATTTAGTAATATTGTGTATAAATATATATATTTAATAATATATATTTTTTGAAAAGAAAATGGGCTGACGGGCCCAGACCCGCACCCGGGCCCAGACCAGCCAGGCCAGGCCCAACCAGCCAGGCCGGGCCCAGACCAGCCAGGTCGGGCCAGACCAGCCAGGCCGGCCCAACCCGCCTGGCCTGCTGCCAGGTGGCAGCTGCTGCCTGGGCAGCGGCTGCTCCAAATTAAAAAAAAAAAAAAAACAAAACACAAACATAAATCATCTTTATAAGTCTGGAAGAAAATCAACCCACAACTATTACCCCCAAAAGCCATCAATCCAAACAAGAAGAAGTCATGCCAAAAAGTGTGTTAATCAACGAGCAACTAAAACATATTGCAAGAACAAAAAATCATTGTTTTAGCTATCTACTTGCCTGGATCTTGAAGCCAAAGTAGATTTGAAGATCAAAGCTTGGAAGAGCCTACCTTGGTTTCCCCTTAGAGAGCCTCTAGGGTTTTGGGTTGAACAAGAAAAGAAGAGGGTTGGAGAAAGGGGGAGAAACCCTAAGAGCAGAATTTATATAAGAGAGGGGGTTTTTCTAAATTACAAGGAAGGGCTCCCTGCTTTCTAGTGGGTTTTAATAAATTTCAAAAAGAGTCCTTTGGCCCAAAAAGAATCCATTAACTCAGGCCCACTTGTGTTAAATCAATTTATCTGACCCTCTTAACCCAACTCAAACCCGACAAATGGTGTGACCCAATATAAAAAAAATTCGGGACATGACAAGAACTGTGTTAAAAACAGCTGGAACTGCTATGGTTATGGTGGCGGGAACTAGAAATTATGGATTCACCGTTCACCTGAAGTGGGTTCCTTTTCTTCATCACCTGGATTGCAAATGAGCTAGGCTAGGGTTATGGTGAAGATCGTGCGACTCCGGCCGGTTAATACATTGGGCATCACTTTTGGGCTAATTCTAACTCATGAGTCTCATAATTGGTCCTCAACCTAGCCCTCTAGTCAACGCTAAAGGGCCAGCAGGCAAGCAATCTAATTGTGCCCTTTGGTTAGGTAAAGTGCCAAAAAATAAGCCCATTTGAAATTGTGCCCCGTCCAACTGCAGCCATACCAATGAGAGAGATTGTCAACACGCAGGGCCTGTTTGTTCATGTCTATTAGCGGTTAAAAACGAAGAACCGGAGAATATCAAAAAATATCATCAAATAATAATATTTTAATGAGAACTGAATCAAGTGTTGATGGGAAATAAATGCAAAGCAATCCTCATATTAATTCAATAGCTTGAAAAGTCAAGATCTCATCTACATTTTTACCTTCCAAACAAGCCTAGAAACCAAACATTCTGCTAATTTCATTGTTGCTGTTTTTACGGTGCCATCAATCTAGTTAGCCGGGGCTTTTATTCCCTCTTGGGGCCCAAGGTGGGTCTTCTTGTTTTTGAAAGCTCAAGATATAATTAATTCATTTTCTACCGGATCCTTCAGATTAAACAAATTTCGGACTCCAACCATAAAGTCACAATTTCACTTTGCAAAATCTTGCATCATGGATCATGTACTACCTATTCCATCATATCCTTCTCACTGCCAAAGAAAAAGATACGCTTCAACAACCTGGAAAACAGATATTTCAGTGAAAAATTAAATGGGACATTTGGGGCCTCTGAGGAGAGAGTATGTGTAGGGCACCTTGTGGACTATGGGTGATGCAGCCCAAGAGGAGGCCAACCATGGAGGCTGAGGCCAAGTCCCAGGTCCATTTCATCAGGCGCACCAGCCCTATCTTATTTTATAAGCAAGATATAATTGTATCATGCTAAAATATAAGGAGGTTAATTTTATCTCTTTTACTTCTTTTAATTCAAGATAAGTTATATAAGAGTTCATTTCCTTTAAGTCATGTGAGGCAGCTAAGTTTTCTACAAAAAGATTCCCATTTTTTATAGAGTCGTGGAAAACTCAAGTTTGACAATTGTAAATCTTTAAGAATTTGGACCTTGAAAAATTCTCATTTTTTTTAGGAATTTCAGGTTTGACCTGCCCTATAGGATTTAAAAATTCCCATTTTAATGGATTTGCACACTTCAACTAGATTTTGTCATCGATATGCATTGATGTGCACCAATATCAATGTGAAACCATCAGCTCTTCAAATCCCTGGCAAAGAATCCCTATTCTGGGGGCAATGAAGAATCCTCACATCCATGAATTCCTCACTTGTGCCCAAAGGTCCTCTTAGGGTGTTTGGTCACAAGAATTTGGAAATTCATATCTGCTGATATTTGAAGAATTTGGAATACTGGAATTTAAGATGTTATCTGAATTCTAATTTTTTGTTTGATTCTTGAGAATTCAATCTATCCTAAATTTCTGAAATTCTTTGTTGATAACTTAGTATATTTTTGAATAAAAAAAAAAACAGCATGACATTAATAGTGGGCTGGGCTTGTTATAAATAGGTCAGGTCTGACTTGACCCGTCCTAGCATGCCTGGCTGGGCTGCTAAAGCAGGTCAGATCAACACTAATTTGACCTACGTTTAAATACCCAGTACTGAACCCTTACCCCTGTTCAGTACTGTGTGGCCTACCAAAAGTGAAACCAATTCGATGTAGACGATCGTGGAAACCTTATCCTCTGAATTCCTCAAATGCTAGCTGAGTACCTAGCATTCCAAATGCTTGCTTTGTGGAATGTCATTTCTACCATTTTCCATTTCCCACAAAGCCGGACACTGTATTTTTTACAAGAATAGCAAGAGTACCCGACTACCTATTCTTGTCAGAAATGCAAGGTTACCAAACAGGCCCTAAAGGATTATCATTCTATACACAAGGGATCGTGTACAAATGGTTCAATCACTGTAACAGAAGAATATATAGCTTCTGATCCGCTGTTTTTGTTAATTTGAGATTATCTTTATGAGTTGATTGTTTTCCTCTCCTCAATAAATTAATTGGCTTGGCTCGACGATTCTCGAGTTATTAATTTGCGTGTTGTATCGATCTACAATCATGGATTGCATAGGCAGTAGCTGCTTGATTTATATGAGGGGGCAGGTCAATTCAAGTATCTGTGTTGTCAAATTTTCAATTAAAACCCAGCACTATCCTGACGTTGATGTATTAGTGGTCGTTAATCAAGATATGAGGCCTTTGGTTGGTGAAGTTTCACCTCTTTCCAATTGATATCAACCATTCGATTTCAGTGGAAGCAAATCACCATTGGAGCATAAGTCGTAATACTGCGTGCCCTCCTTAATTTGAGCCCGTCGAACTAAAAATGCTGAATCTAGAAATCCAACTTGTCTTCTCTTGTGGACCCCCTCAAGTGGTCCAATTATACCAAACCAAGTACTCTCCTATGTTATGGGGAACCTTAGTGTTCTAATTTGGATGCATTGCTCACTTGTATTCCATTACACCTAAGATCAACTTATTCTTCCTTCATGGATTATTGTATATATGTGGCTTGGATTATAACTCCTTCATGGCTTACGGTTGTATAAAGATGGTTGAATGTATCAGAACTTTTTTTTTTTTTTTTTGTTGAATCTAATGATGAGTGAGTGTGTGTGTGTGTGTGTTTTTTGTAATAATTAGCCTTGTGATGATAATTGAAGACACTAGCTGGTTGTCTCCACTCAGAACACATTGTTCTCTTTGTTTGAAAAATCAACATTGCCATTATACCATAGAAATATAGATGAAATAGAATAGAACTCAAAAGAAAAGATCACATAATCATCAAACATTGCCAGGAGGGTGTAACTAGAACCATTGTTGTCACGAACTAAGCCTAAGAATCTTTAGATTAGGGTAATTTTCAAGGTATGACGTGTACTCTCATAAATTTCGCCCCCAGACCGTGGTCAAGGTGGAATTCCACAAGAGATATTCACATTGCTACACGTGTAAGGAACTTTTAACGAACACATGTCCAAGTACCAAATATGTGGAAGCCTGTCAATATCACCCATAAATGGTTTTTCATTTCACATAATAGTTAAATGGTATATAATTCATGAAAACAGTCTACAATTTAACATTTTAATATATAAAAGATGTATAGATTTTTCTCACTGTAATTTATATCCAGAATATGGTTTGAGCACTCTCCAGTAACAGGGGTTAGTTAGAAAGCCTCTGTTGTCCACTCGTCGAGTCTTGAAGGAAATGTTTCGGTCTCTTTATATGCCTCCGTGGTCTTTACAAGACTAGAAGTGGGATTTGAGCTTGTAACACGTACCAATTAATAAGCTGTGAAAAAACTATTCAGTGAAGCATAAGCATGATTAAAATAATACAAGCCATGGCAACGGAATTAATTAACAGATGATTAAAAGAGATCAATGGAGTATACTAGGCATATTAAGTAGTGAGTAAAGCATTTTGTATGAATCAATTAAAATAAATACATAATCATGTGGTTACTACATTTACTAAATCCTTCCTCCAGGGATCGTGTCATTGGGTGCACCAGTGCTCATGTCCGGTTACATTTGGGTCCCTATTTTCTGGAATTCTAAATTCTAGATACCTACTACAATGCTAATAGTCAGTCTACACCAAATTCGACTCCGTTAAGTCTTATAAGACTGAAGATAAGTAGTGCCAGACTAATTTGAATCAATCAATTGCATTGAGTAAGAATTCAGTCTATATCAATTGGTGCCAATTTCAGTCGGTTCAATCATTCTTACTCAATTAAATTCGGATTTAGTAACAACAAACACTAAGGTATATATAATCAAATGCGATGTTATTTATAAGTAGTGATTTAGTTACAGTAAAAGAGGGCAATTAACATATTGTCAATATGCAATGCAATCAATTGTATGAATTAAGGTACATTACTAGCCAATCATAAATTAATCACCCATAGTCTCTAACCGTCCATTTTGATATAATTTTAGGCTATTTGATATAATATTATCTTTGCTTTGTGTTACATTGTATATAAATGTGTATCAAAGTCCCCTAAATCAATACCCATAATTAAGTGCTAAATATACGAATGATTTCATATGAATGAATCCCAGCCCGAGACTCTTTATGTGTATTTAATTACCATTGGACCAATTGGCATGGTTAAAGGTCCTAGAATAAGGCCCTATGAGGTTTTTCAGTGTCTTAATTCCCTATAATTCAATTTTCATATCAAAATTAACATCGGGGTTAATTATGAAGTGCTTGGAATCAATTGGGGTAAGTATAGAACACCAATTTTAACTAGCAGTGGTCCAGAACAAACCTTTCAAACCTATTAGGCCCCACTCATGCGTGGCGCAGGGCGTCCTTGAGCGCCCATGCTTCTTGGTTAAAAAGTTTCGACTAATGAATTTTTCATCAGTCCCCTAAATGAGCACTCAAGCGCATGCTCTTTTGAGCTAGAGTGCGTGCTCTAGAACTCTAATTCGAAATTTTGTAGCACACTCCTCATCCTCTCCAATTTTGAACATGCAAATTGGAACCTTTTGTCCCCATTCAAATTCTTATTTCTCAATCAGTCAACATCAATAACAACACCACCATTTTCAATCCTCTCCCATCATCATTTTAACATTCATATTATAAATTAAACCACAACCATTTCCTATTCATGTATCATTTAAAAAGAATAAGGCTGAAAACAATGTAACACATTAGATTGTTGAATCATAAAAATTACCAACAAGCATTTACATTTAACATGCTTATACTTGCCTTTACAGTGCTTTGGGTTCAACTCTAGCAAAACCAAGCTCAAGACTCCTTAGCAGCCCTAGTTTGGAAGGAAACCTCAAATCTCTAGCTCACCAAAAGGTAGTCCCCAATGCTTGCTATAGCTGAACCAAAAACCCACTTCAAACTCCCATTTTCCTACACCAAAATGTTCCAAAAAATCACAACTCTAATACCACTAAGAAAACCCTTTGCATGCAAGATTAATTCATTTCAGTCATTTACTTGAGTTAAGGGACTCCTAAGATCATCTCTAAAACACTCCAATAGCTGAGATCAACTCCTATACCAAAACCACCAAAATACAATAGAAATTGGAAACTAGCAAAAGATTAGGAATCCCAACTTGCATGTAGTAAAAGGAGAATCCTTAGGGTCTAATGAAGCTCGATTAAAGAGGTGGGATTGGCCCCTTACTTGAAAGTCCTTCAACAAGCAAGGAAGATGAATTTGAAGATGATGCCCAAGCCCAAGGTTGGAGAAAAAGGTATGTATGGAGAGTGGATGAAGGGAAATGAAAGGTGAGCTTCACTCTTGATTTTTGATGGAGGTTAGGGCTGTTTTGAGGAGAGAGAAAGTGAAGAAAAGGAGAAGAATGAGACCAGCTAAAACTTAGAAACATCACTTGTTGGGGCTAAAATGAAACTAGGCAGATTGAAGAAGAAGAGCCCATCTATGTTTAAGTCTAACAAGGCACCCCAACTTAAAAAACTTGCAGGCCAGATTTGACCATCATATGGGCCTCCAATGCAAAAAGTCAAACAATCAAAGTTTCTCAAAATTAAATTTAGTTTCCGATGAACCAAGTTTAACTCAAACGGAATTTTCTACAATAAGTTGACCTTTTCAGATTTGACCAAATTGCCTTTAATTGTATGGAATTCATACAAAGTTGGTTTTCGGGCTCCGAATGGCTGCAGATTGAACATAAAAGTTTTTGAAAATATTATTTTGCATTTAAGGAGATTAAGCTTACAATTTTTCTGATTTTTTTTACATTGACCCCACACTTTCCCGAGATTACAAAAAGATGGGGGGGGGGGGGGGGTGTGTGTCCTAAAGGCATCAAACTAAATCGGCTTACCATCAAAACTTCCCAAAGCTATTCAAAACTCTTAACTAAATTAAGTTCCCACTAAACGCACCTATTAAACTAATCTTCCACTTAATTAGCACTAATCACGAAAATTAGGGGCCAGAGTGTCACAATTGTTATGAAATGGAAGTAAAAGTGATGGAATATATATGATATATCCCTCTCCATCTCAGTCCTCAAAAGTTGAACCGAAATTTCCATCTTAGAAGTTGAACTGCTATGCATGGGAGCCCGTCCATCACCCCATTTCAAAGCAATAGCAAACCATCACTAATTGGCATGGAGAAATCTTCGTCAACAATTTTGCGAATGTCTCTACCATCAATGATCATCATCTTTTTTTTTTAAACAGTAACAATAGAGATATATTAAGATTAGAAAAAATTTACATCAATGAAAAAAAAAGAAAGAAAGAAAAACCATAATTGGAAATAAGATAGATATATCCAAACACTAGATACAACTAAATAAGAGAAGTCTCCAAGTTTGAAATCCCACCAACCCCTTGCTTGGCGATAGCATTTGCCATACAAATTAGCTGATCGACTCACATAAGAAACTATCACCTGAATAATGGAAGAAAGAGATTTTATCTCATTGAAGATGAATTGAAATTTTCATGGACCCTTTTTGAATTAACTCAGGAGATTGTGTTGAGAGAATCACTTTCCACAATTAATTCCTTTAAGAATCTTCAAGGAATATAAGCGAAGAGCTTCTAAAATAGCTATAATCTTTGCTTCATTGGAATCCTTCTCCCTAACATGTTTGGAGAACATGAATAAGACATCTCCTTTGCAATTACGACGAACTCCTCCAATGCCAACTAGACTTGGTTTACCTCTCGCTGCACCATAAACATTGAACTTTAGGGGTCATTGTTTGTGCCCATTTACATATGTAATTAAATCACATGTGTAACCATTACATATAAATCACGTTTCTCTGGTGTGCATCTGATTTGCATGCATAAGACCCATATGAAAATGGTATGAAAATCAAGTGAAAAGGGCCATTCATTTTCACATCTCCACAGGTTGTAAACCATTTCGCACCTTAACTATTATTAGGTGTGCACTACAATGCCGTGGAAATGCTGGCTTTCTCATTTTTTTCCTTCTTGTGAACCCTCAAACCATAATCCAAACCGTTAATTGTCTTAAAAGTATTAACAACAGCTGATAAACCAAATATCAACCGTTGGATCATCCAAGATTATTAGAATCTTGGAAAGAAGTTTGACTATTAGATATGCATTCTAAACTTCTGTATGCCACCTTTTCAAGATCCAAATCTTTCATTAGCTTTAAAATGTCAAGAACATCTGGGACCAAATTTCAGATCATGATTCACTGCAAATCGTGAGAAAATTGTGAAAAACATTATGACCTTTGATTCACACTTCAATACCTAACGTTATGGAATGTGACTTCCACCCGGTTCATTTTTTGATTCTTTTTCATTTCTGTGAGTATCTATTTGAAGATCTGAACCGTCTATCTTATTTATAATATAAAAAGCAGCTAGTGTGTCAATTTTTAGTAGTTGGATCGTCCTAGAATGTAAAAATTTTGTGATAAACTCTAGACAATTAGATACGCAATTTGGATTTTTACGGGGCCCTTTTTCAAGAAACGAACATTCATCAGGTTTAAAAAGTCTAGGACAGAAAGAGGGTGAAATTTGAGGTCATGATCCATTATGGATTGTGAGAAAATCATGAAAAATAGTAATATCGTTGGATGTAATTAAATTCACTTGTGCAAATAAGTTAAATTAACAAATGATGGATTTATTTTCACATATGGGTCTTCTGCACATGCAAATGAATCATTTACACATGTGATTCAATTTCACTGAAAACAAAACCCCTAAGGAACCAATGGGAGGAGGCTTCCAAAAAACTACGACCTTCTCCTTACATGGACCAGACCTCATGCAGGCCTTCCAATCCTGGGCATCATCTATGAGGACGCCTCGTTCTTGATGAATCCAAATACTTTCAATTTTGCTTGTTGGGGATTTCTCTACTATCAAAGTAACATGGTCTGCTGAAGAGCTACCGCTAGGAAGGGGTGATTTAGGTTTGTTGGGTGGGTGTAGGTCACCAGAGAGCTTGTGTTGTGAAAGCAGACACCTGCTCTTATTCCAGTACAAGTGCAAGGATTGATATTATGCGAGGCCTATTAGTTTGGAGTGATTTCAGATTTCCTATCAAAGATATACAAAATTCTCCAAATATTTTCCCCCGCTAGGATTCCCAATGCCCAAAACACAACCCTACATTCAGAATGCTAGGTTCGAAGGATCTCGAAAGTAAAAGTAATATTTGAGAAGGTTGAATTTCTGGAATTCTATTTAGGATATTCTAAATGCTCCATGGATAATTATGGATAATGTTGTCATAAATTTCCTACACATAGATTTATTTTAAAATTCCTCAGAATAAACAAGCCAATATAGAACCAGATCGAAAGTTGGAAAACAAATGGTTGCTTGATATTCTACACGTTTTTTAACTTGATCGTAGGCATAAGCAAGAGATGAACTGGATTGTGTCTTGTTTCTCTCCTTATCTCCACTCTTAGGGACGTGTGACCTAAGGATTCCCCAGCAAAGAGAAAAATTGTCCTCATTGTTTGTGGAGCTCACTCTTAAGGCTTATTTGTGTAACCCAATAAAAGAACATACCCAAGCTTCCTTTTACACAGAAATGCAAATCTCGTGAGGGTTAGTTAGACTTAGGCCTTGTTTGGTTTGCCTACTCTTTTTCTTATAGACCTTTCAAAATATAGCCATTAAAAAAAGAGCCATGAGAAAAAGAGGCTAAAATAAAAATATGTATTTAGTAATGCAATGATCTATTTTAGATAGATATTTGTAAATGAATGGTTGAAAGCTTTTCAAAAATTTTCCAAGGTCTACTAGGTATCAAGCTTTGAAATTTAATCTTATGGCCATGCTCTCATTTTCAAATAGATTTAACGGTTTGGATCTTCTGTTTGGGACCCATAAAATTTAAAAAACAGTATCCAATGATTTACCTTTTTTAACAAATATCTAGAGATCAGTGATGATCCAACGGCTAAAATCTGATCTCATAGTAAATATTGACCTTATAAACAGTGTTAAAGATTTAAATCATGATTTATTGTTGCCCCCCCCCCCCCCCCCCCCCCCCCCCCCCCCCACACAAACAAAAGAAATAATAATGAAAAAAGGTACTACTTATGAACTAAGTTAAAATTGAGCATGTGTACATTAATGGTTGAACGTTTTTCACAAAATTTTTAAGATCCACAAGGCAAAAAAATGAAAAAATTAGTCTGGGTGTAATCACTTCAAATTACTGTAGCTCTGCATCTAATTTTTAGCTTCTATTTTTCACATGCATCCTTAAGGGGGCTGTGGAAAATAGAGGTAAAGCCTCTATTTGTCTAAACTTAGTATAGCATAAAAACACATGTCAAACACTTTTATTTTTAAAAGCTCTACTCAATTTAGATATTTAGACAAATAGAGCCTAAAAATAGTGATGCCAATAAGGGGCTTAGAATTGTGCGCTTAGAAAAATCAATTAAAAAAGTGCGAATTCCTACGGTTATTTGTGTTGCACAAAATACAAAACACTTTTGAACGTCAAGGAAAGGGGCCTTCCACTTCCATGGAAAATCTGTTGCACAAAAGTGTCTTTATTATTTTTTTGTGTGACACATTTTACGGGTAATGGAGGACTAGGATTTTTATTTGAGGGGTGGAAACCCTAATGTTAGTTCAATATTGACGGTAAATTATAATTTTTTATGTGGATTTTGACAATATATCTACAATTTTTATTGAATTTTAAAAAGCGCACCGTGGGTTAACAGGTGCGGGCACACCCACGTGGCCCTACTTGGGTCCGCCCCTGTTTTTCAGGTGAAAAATAAAATAAATGAATAGATATTTTAGAAAGAAGAGGATTTGATAACCCAGGAAAGATGTTGGAATGCAAAATTTCTCTCTAACAAAAAAAAAAAAAAAATCTAGCCGTGTAGAATTCTCTCTTCACACAATCACATTCATGCCTTGCCACTAGGGCTGTCAAAGGGCCGGGCTCGGGCCGGGCTTAGGTAAGCTCTTATCCTACCCTCACATATATGGGCCGGGCCTAACTGAGCAAAGGCCCTCGACTTTTACGGCGAGCCTATAATTTTTAGGCCCTTACCCAACCCTTGAGGGCTAGGGCCGGGCCAAGGCCGAGCCAGGGCCAAAAGAAAGGGGATTTTTTTTAATGGAAATAAATCTTTTATATGCAATAGCCTATACCACTACCACCAACCAACCTTATACAAACCCCTCTCCTTTGTCCGGGCTAGGGACCGTGAATACAATGCAAAAGGCAGCATGGCGGAGTTAAAAACTTTTTTTTAAGGCATTGGTGGTGGCGTTTAGGGCATAGGAGCGTTTAGGGGTTTTTCTTTTTACTTTTGTCAACGAGAGGAAGTTGCTTATATACGATGACATTTAGGGCTTTATCTTTTAAAAGATGAAAATGCCCCTCAAATGTTACTGTTTTATGACTGTTGGCTAGGTATTTTGATAATTTCTTCAAAGTGAAAAGTGGAAAACACTTGGCTGTAACATGGACATGACTTTTGTCAAAAAGTTTAATAGGCCCAAAAGGCTTGTGTATATTATATATTATATATTAAATATTAAAATTTAATAAACAGCGGGTCGGGCCGGGCCCCCTTGGGCCTGATTAGTCAAGCCCAAGCTTAGCCCTCTAGATGTGGGCTTTTAAAAATAGAGTCCTACCCTACCCTCGGGCTTTAGATGAAAAAAATAAGCTCTCGTTTTGAGGGCTTTTGCGGGCCGTGCCGGGCCCCCTCTCTAAAGGGCCGGATTGACAGCCCTACTTGCCACAAAGAAATAAACCTTGACAAAAAAAACTGGAACGGGGTTGGACGTGCAATGGGATTGTTGCCCCTTCTGCCACCTCTCTCTATTTTATCTTGCTTATGGCAGTAGCTTTTCAATGAAAAAGTTAAAATCCACTAAAATAGAAGGTGCAATTCATTTTTTAACTAAAAGATCACTAAACGAAGAAACATACTCCCATTTCCTGTTTTTCTTAGCCCGGGTGGGTTCAGGAGAGAGCATAGCCAAAAAAAAAAAAAAAAAAAAACACTATAACTCCTTACTACTAGTGTAAGGAGCAATTCTTGATAGGCTCTCATTTAAGGGCGTCTTTATTGCCTATTGCTTTTTGGCCAGCTTGGGGCCTACAAAGTTCACCACAGCACTCTTAAGGCTCACTACAACAATTAACGGTTTTAGTTACGAATAATTTCGTCACCAAAAATTATAAAAACGTCGGCCCAAAATTTTTCGGACGAAAAGTAATATGTCGGGAAAAAAACATCAACGAAAATCATCAACGACGAAACAAATTTCGTCGTGGAAAATAATTTTCACCGACGTTACATTCACCGATGCAAAATAACATCGGTGAAAATTATTTCCGACGGAAATAATTTTGTTGTCGAATATTATCACTGACGCTATAATCAACATTGACCGACGTAATTAACGTCGGAAAAAATTATTACCCACAAAAAATGTTTCGTCGTCGAAACTAATGCCTATCAAACCAACATTTATCGACGATATATGACGTTGGTAAAAATTATTTAATGTCATTGTAAACTTAAGTAAATATATTGCAGGCGTTTCCATAACGTCGGCAAAAATCTAAAACGGAAATTACCGACGTTGTATAATGTCGCTAAGTAATAACGATTTTAATTAACTTTTATTTTTTACTTTTCAATATCATTATAATATGAAATTTACATTGCTCGACGATACCATAACGCCGGTAAGGAATTTTAATTGTTTTTGAATTTAATTTACATTTACCGACGTTCTAGAGGCATTGCAGAAAAACATCAAAAGTTTAAAATTGATATTTACCGACGTTACTCGATCGTCAGTAAAGTAATCAGAATTTTTTTATTTTTTGTTTTGCTTTTACCGACGTTTTATAATGTCGGTAATTTCAACTTCGCTTTTAGTTTATCTTTTCTATATTTTTATCGACTACGAAGAAAATGTCGGCAAATTCAACTATTATATTTTTGCCGACGATCATAAACGTCGGTAATTATATGTTTTTAAAAAAATAGAGATTAAAATGGACTTTATTGATATTTACCCACATTAATCGATCGTCGGTAAATTAATTAGAATTTTTTTATTTTTTTTTTCTTTTACCGACGTTTTATAATGTCGGTAAATTCAACTTTGCTTTTAGTTTATCTTTTCTATATTTTTATCGACGATGAGGAAAACGTTGGCAGAGTCAACTATTTTATTGTTGCCGACGATCATATACGTCGGTAATTATATATTTTTAAAAAAATAGAGATTAAAATGGACTTTTACCGACGTTTTAAAATGACGGCAAAAGTCTTTTTTTGTCGGCAATAACTTGAACTATTTTACAATGTACCTACTGTTTTTTCATTATAATCTTCCAATAAACCTGTTTATATCTGCTATTCATGCGCCTTTGTTTAACAAAAATAAATTCATCCATACAAGAATTACCGAATAAACAAACAAACATCACCATTTCTCATCAAATCATTCCTCTCATGAAGCAAATATTACAATAATACAATCCAATATACAAATACAGATAAACTAAATTGAAAAAAAAAAAACTCCTCTATGTCAACAACCGAACCGAACCGAACTCGTCCATCAATCTGTAATGACAAAAATAACATTAGAACCTTTTCAATGACATAAAAAAATTACAAATGTAACATCATTGAATACAATAAAATGAGAGATAAATGATATTAGATAAAGGCATAGATTGTTCTCACCTGAAGTTACTCTAGTGCTACTTTGCCCTTCGGAAATATCTTTGTTAATAGGTTACATGATATGCTAAAAAAATTTAATTTTGGGGGCCACTTCTACTTGCTGAAATACCATGATATATATTCTGATAGGGATTGTAAATTTTTATCTATCTATGTACTGATTTTTAAAATGTCCATACTCAATGTATCACGAGACTTGGGTCATATCGCATACCCTTTTCTCCCAGTGTCTTTAGAAGTGTAGGATTAAAGTTAAGAGAACATCCAATAGAAAGGTCCTTCTACTCCAGAAATCTTGAAATTAGCTATGTTGTTCGTGAGACGTTCTAGGTGTCAAGTGGCAACTGTCCACACTAGGAGTAGTTAAGGAATTGATACCTTAGAGTTATCTCGTGAACCTTCTGTATAATACGGAGGGTACTTAAGGAATCATAGAGCAAACTACACAGTAACACTCTAGCCATGATGTTGCAAGCATTAATATATCTCCATGGTAAAGAATGAGAACAGGGCTTGCCCCAGATCGTTTTGAAGAGATAACAACACTAAGAGGAATCATTTCTAATTCAAAACAAATTCTTCACAGTGGAACACTAACTACTACTTGACATACTTGCCATGATAGTCATTTTAATATTTCAAGAGAATATTATACTAACCAAGGGTTCGCATCACGCCCTGCAGTAACTGTGCCATCACCAGCAGAACTGGACCTTCTAAAGACATTGAGGCAGATTGTTGGATCTATCCTTGCCGCAGCTGCCAGCTGTTGAACGAGGGCCTCGAGTGCAGCTGTCCTCCTGTCCTGCTCAACCTGCCGCTTGTCCTGCTCAGCTTGCCTCGTCACCCGCTCAGCTAGTTGTTCGCGCAGGGCGATCACCTCAAGATGCTGCGCTCGAGACTGTGTGGAAGATGAAGAGGTCCTCGTGTATATACCATACCCATTCAAATAACCTGACCTCTTCCTAAGCACATCAATAGCAATTTGTTCCTCAGTCATCGGAGCTGTGACAGATGGCTGCGACTGCTTCTCGGTCTGCTGCACCAAGGCCTCCTCCCATTCAAATCAATAAGGGATTTAGAATGCTTTTAACATAATTATTGATTAAAGTTGAATCGAAAAGCAAACATACATATCTTTGTTGAGCCACGTCATTTACCCACGAATTATTCTTTTGCCTATAATGGGTGTCGTGGAAGAACTGAGTAAGAGGAGGCGCCTGACCGGCATTCTGTGCCATCTGTCATTTGAAATTAACTTGTATTAGAAATGAACCTACATATTGATAAATTAATCAACTTAATCAAGTTTGCTCATATGAATATAATTAGTACCATCAGAGACATCTTCGATGCAAATGACCTGGAGCCACTAGTATGATTGTATGGCAGTTTGGCTCGACTTTCTTGAGCCTTCTTCGACTTCGCCTACATAGAAGAGTAATAATACAATAGCTCTTTTTCATTGAATCATACTTAATAAAATTACGTTGAAATATAATTAACTATTGTAGACAACATCCAAACGTTACCCTCCACTGTGGTGATTCCCAACATTATTCCCAACATTGCGAGATCATCAACTGCCAGTCGGCTGGATCACAGCCATCCGCCGGGTGGTCTTAGGGTCGAGGAACTCCCTGCTCCAACAGCTCGAGATAATGGCTATGCAGCTCATATTTCCAACTCTTGTACAAAATCCCGCACTGGCGGTCAATGTCCGCCCTGAGTTGCATATCACCTCGTAGTCCCCAATATCAAATATTTACTACAATTAAGAGAGAGCCATATAACGATTAGTAATAATAAAATATAATCCATGCCTTCTAATGACGAGTACAACTATGATCAATTTGGTTGATAATTCTCGTTATAGTTTACCTGAACTAATCTAATGACCACAAGCTTGATCCCACTATCAAGCTTCTTCCAGCCATGAGGTCGACTGGGGCCATCTCTCTAATGGCTAACCCAAGATGGTTAACCAATGATGGTGCATGTTCCCCCTCTGGCCTATGACTCGAGCCGGGGATCGGAACTGGGATGTTATGACCCAACTCTTTCCTCAGCTTTGCCGCATTCTTTCCTCGCGTAACTCCCCTTACACGACTCCGAACCTCCGAGACTGGGGCTGATGCTGTTAAGATGACAGTGCTAAATGAGTTAGTAAATAGAAAACATTAAATTGAAGTGAATCCAAGATTTTAAGATGTCATAATTTTCTCACCAACACTGCTAGCAAGTGTATGAGGACTCGGCGGAGTCAGGGACGGTGGAGATACCCTCGGCAATGGCTGTGTGGTAGGAGGCTAGGCCAATGAGGTAGACGGCTGGGCCAATGAGGTAGACGGCTGCAATGGTACATCCTGTGTAGTTAGTGGCTGTATCGGCAACTGAGGCTGTGTCGCAGCCTCGGGTGTGCTCTCTGCACGAGCTAACCCAAGTGCAGCTGTGATACTCCGAGCACGCCTAGCCCTTTTCTGCCGAGGCATATCTACGACCTAAATTAGAGCCAAGTAACAAGGAAAATAAATATGTATTAGCACAAATCAATAATATTATTTTAGCATGGGTGTCACTATCAAAAACTAATATTTTAAAGCGCATGTCATAGACATTCACATACAGATTACCTCATCCGATTTTGACGAAAATGTATCGTCATCTACGTCATCATCTTGTGGGGGACTACAGTTCTCGTCGTTATTATTCCCACTAACCATTTTATTTCTGTTCCTGTTTGTCCCTTTAGCCGAACCAAATATAGCACGTGCAGTCGACGGGAGCCCTAGAAAAACAAGTTTATCTACATTCTGCTTAATTGTCCTTTTTCTCTTTAATAAGTAATTGAATGCTTGTACGTGACGGGACAGCTCTCCTGGTTTGACCCATTTTTTCCCTCCGTTTGCCATCGTTTGCAACTATAATATATATAAATAAGCATAAAACGTAAAATATAGAAATATTTTATCCATATATGAACAAATCACAAGAGAAAATGAACTTTCAGACAATGTCATTTTGTAAGGTAAGATCTTTATTAATTTACATAATCATTACATGTGCAAAACTTGAATCACACACTACATGTCATATTCCATGTCAGAGTCAGACTCACTAAGTACATCATTGTCTTCTTCATCTTCATACTCCACCAGTGTTTCATCCTTGTCTTAGCCCTCCTCGTCTTTTGACTCATCACTGAGAACAATCTCAGGATCTATATCATCCCTAGAGTATTGGATATTAGTACCATCAACGAGGATTGGGACAATATATGTCGTTTCTCCCTGCTGAAATGCATCATTACACGCATCATCATCATCATCATCATCCCGCTTAGCAGGTACATCCCATACTCCCCGAGGCTTGACCCGTTCTATAACTCTCCAATTTTTTCCTCTAATGGTGTCATTGACGTAGAAGACTTGTGTCACCTGGCTTGGTAGTACAAATGGATCATCCTTACACCAACGACCCGTTATATCAATGCTTGTAACATGTTCTTCAATATTTATCTTGTGCTTGGTGCTAGTGTTGTACCATTCACATTCAAATAAAACCACTTTACCCCCGTGCAAATAGGACAACTCCCAGATTTTGTGGATGTATCCATAATAGTCATGTTTCTCTCCTTCGTATTCCCCATTCACAACCAAGCCACTACTCTGACTTCTACGACAATTCTCACGGTCTTTAGTGTGATATCGGACACCATTGCTATCACATCCTTGATATAGATTCACTAGTGATCTGGGCCCATTTGCTAATGACCAAATCTCCTCAGTAGCTTCAGGTGACCCACTAGTTCGTAATTGGTTCATCTACATAAGTACATTAAGACAAATATACAATACACTCATGTCATTTGAAGTGTAATCCAATAATATATAGCAAGCTAAAATGATAAACTTTTATATGTCTTACATGTTGTTTGAACCATTTGGCAAATTCTTTTCATTGTACACGCCCGATTTCTCCACTGTGCTGATTCTGTACTAAATTCTTATGGACCCTACTCACGGCAGCTTTTAGTGAATAATTAAAAGTAGAGAATAAATCAAACAGTTAACAAGCAATGCATAAATATAATTAGATTGAAGAAAATACTGTATATACGGCTCCACCTCAGGGGTATTATTCAGCACAAACCAATGAGCCATGTCACGCTCTTCCTGCGAAGGATCATGTGCCCTTGCCATCAGTCCCAGTGGACGGACAGTTTGTCTAAATACTGACATCCCCGAGCCACGTTCGCTACCATCATCATAGCGCTCAACTCGATCAGTTTGCCTTAAATACATTGAACAAAAAGTAAGACACTCTTTGACAATGTAAGCCTCGGCGATCGAACCTTTTGGCCGAGCTCGGTTGCGAACATACCCTTTTAAGGTCTTCAGAAACCTTTAAACAACTAATGATATTATTTACGATTTTCAATGCAAGGCAATTGCAATAATAAGTGAACAATTAATCAATGGTCATTAACTATTACCTTTTGATTGGGTACATCCACCAATATTGCACCGGTCCACCAAGTATGGCTTCACGCGGTAAGTGAACTGATAGATGAACCATTACATCAAAGAAAGCAGGAGGAAAAATCCTCTCCAACTTGCACAATATTAAAACTATATGCTCCTCTAATTTTTTCAAATCATCGTGTCTCTGTGTTTTCGAGCAGAGGTCTTGGAAAAAAGAGCCTAACTCAAACAATGTTGTACAAATATCCATATTCAGAAAGCCACGCATACCAATAGGAAGGATGCGTTGGATAAGGATATGGCAATCATGGCTCTTTAAACCAGATAAATTACCATTTTTCGAGGTTACACACCTCGAGAGGTTCGCCCCATAGCCGTCTGGATATTTTATCGACTTCAAGAATTCATAAAAGGCATCTCTCTGTTTTGATTCCAAAGTGCAAGAGGCATGCGGCTTCAAGCTAGATCCATCGGCCCTTTCCACCCAATGCAACTCTGGCCTGATGCCCATATTTTTCAAATCCTTACGCCCTTTCTCTGTATCCTTGGTTTTGCCCTTTATGCCCAAAATTGTTCCAACCAAAGCTACATAAATATTCTTCTCAATGTGCATAGGATCAAGGTTGTGCCGAAGTTTTTTGCACTTCCAGTAGGGCCATTCATATAAGATGCTTTTCTTTCTCCAATTCAGTTCTCCAGAGCACATGGTCTTTTCTTATTCTTGCCAAACTGGACCGGCGCTAGTTCTTCTAGTTGGTCTAATACCTTTTGCACCGGTAAATCTAAAGAATTTTTTTCATATTCAGACTGACCGTTGAAGGCCTTGCTTCTACGCCATTGGTGGTTCAGTTCCAAGTATCTTCGATGGCCTATATACCCAATCTTATCTTTTAACTTCACCCCCAACGAGCTTTCGTTACATGAAGGGCAAGCGTTATATCCTTTTGTGCTCCACCCAGACAAGTTGCCAAATGCAGGAAAGTCATTTATAGTCCACATCACAGCCGCATGCATCTGAAAGGTCTGTTTAGTGGATGCATCAAAAGTGGATACACCATTATCCCACAAGTCCTTCAACTCATCAACCAAGGGCCTCAGATATACATCGATCTCATTTCCCGGTGAACTTGGTCTGGGAATAAGTAATGACATCATAAAAAATGGCTCTTTCATACACATCCATGATGGCAAATTATAAGGCATAAGTATGACAAGCCACATGCTATAAGAGGTGCTCAAGTTACCAAAAGGGTTGAATCCATTGGTAGCTAAGCCTAGCCTCACATTACGTGTCTCTCGAGCAAACTCTGGATATTTTTTATCAAATTCTTTCCATTCCACGGAGTCAGCCGGATGCCTCGATATCCCATCATCAACATGCTTCTCACTATGCCATCTCATATCTGTGGCTGTCTTCCTTGACATATACAATCTGCGCAACCTCGGTGTCAATGGGAAGTAACGGAGCACCGTATGAGGGATCTTCTTTCGCTTGCCATCATTGACCTTGTACCTAGGCTCTTGACATTCTGGACATTTATCCAATTGAGCATTTTCATTCCAATACAACACACAATCATGTTTGCAGGCATTTGTGTTCTTGTACCCCATGCCCAAGTCACTTAATAATTTCTTCGCCTCGTAAATTGAGGCTGGCACCACATGACCTTTGGGTAAGAAGTCCTTAAAAATCTACAGGACCTTGTTGAACGACTTATTGCTACACCCACTTTCGACCTTCACATGCAATATCCTGATAACAAACGCTAACAGAGTATCTGAGCTCTTGCATCCTGGGAACAAGCCACGCTGGGAAGCTTGCAATAATCTTTCAAAATCTTGCACATCATCCCCCTCTTGAGTATCTTCTTGTAAGTAAGTTCCCCTATGATGGTCTTCTATCAACTCATCAAATTCATCCTGATTCTGTTCCGATTCATCCTCGCTCTCATCCGCATCATTGGGTTGAACTATAGGTTCCCCATGAGCTATCCACCGTTGGTATGAGACCATCATTCCATAAATGTGCAAATGACTTCTTACGATTCCATAGTCATGCCTCCGATGGTTACAACAATCATTACATGGGCACCTAATGACCGCTGCCCCATTCGAATTCGCCTTTGCAAAATCAATAAATGAGTTCACCCCGGCAATGTACTCCGTACTAAATCGGTTTTGATAGTGTAATATCCAACTCCTGTCCATATCTGACCTAATCACAAGCAATTAGAAATATTTAGAACAAAACTCTCAGTTTAAGAAATAGAAAGATGCTGTCCCCGAACACTTTATACTTGGACAGGAACAGATCTTGGTACACAGAGAGAGAGAGAGAGAGAGAGAGAGAGAGAGAGAGAGAGAGAGAATAGGACATTTCAAAATAGGAAAAAATTAAAAACACATTTCAAAATAGGACTTAATGAATTACAATTCACAATGGCTACCCATTCGTACTTGAAATTTCTAGTTCATTTGTTTTTAGCTAATTCATGTAATACAACCATAAATATACCATGCTGATCTTCAGAAAATGCTAACTGAAATAGTAACCATGCAAGAATCATTGGGACTAGGAGACGTATTTGACTATTGGAAGGCCACCCATTCCTAACTAGTGCCACCCAATTTAGGATGGTATTCAACAAACATAACAAACTGCCACTCCCTATAAATACATTGTCCTTCTCATTTCCATCTCACCAGCAACAACAGCACCAAGTACTTACCCACAAAACATACCCTCAGAAATATATTGACCCTCACAGGAGGAAGAAGATGGCTTTAACCAGGGCTTTGGGTCTCTTTACATTGTGCATGCTTCTTGCATCTACTTGCAGTAGTGCCACTGAGGTGCCACCAAAATCAGAAGTAAATGAGCTATGTTAAGTGAAATGCTCTAAACATTTTGGAAATGCAGCTTGGTTTTTTATAGGTCCATGCTCTGTCGGATGTGCTATCCGCAGAGATAGCAAACAAGGTAGATCATGTATTAGATTAGAAAAGATAACCATAATTAAACTCACCAAGTTTAGACGAGCCGAGTTGACTCAGGGTGATTTGAGTTGGGCCAACCAAACAGTTCCATCCACCAATCAGAATAAGAACTAGATCACGCGTGCTAACCAAGTTGCTTGATTCAGTGACTCCACCAGTTGAGTCCAAGCTCTGAGCTGTAGACTGCAACAGTGAACCAGCTAGGGTGCACTTGGGTTGTTAGTTATCAACTGGACCAAAATTGAGGCCTGGACCTGGCTTTGATATAACTGGGTCTCAATTAGTGGTCCTTGCATGACCTATAGGCCATTAAAACCGGTTTCACAAAGGCCTAGTTCATTCTCTGATTGGGCAGGATATTTATTGGCTTGTCCCTTTCCAACTGGAAAAGGGTCAGACAGAGGGGCCCTTAGCCCAGTTCATGACTAGCCCTATATGCCTACGCCCAGGGGCAGACGTAGGTACATGAGTCTTGGGCTAAAGCCCCCACCCATTTTCTAAAATTTGTTAAAACCCCCCAGTAATTTTAAAAATTAATATGATTTTTTACAATTTGCCTTTTTAACACTACACACACCACAAACCAACAAATCACCTCCATTCACCAATGTTCACAAATCCAATCAACAAACTCTTTGATTCCCAAGTTACCTTATAGAACAAAGCCCCATACCTGCAACAGGCCCATTTCAAAGACCACCTTCTCCATATCCATCATCATTCCACTCCCTCTGCCTCATCACTGTTTTTGGCAACACCCAAATAAACAAGCCACCCTCTCCTCCCCTTCTCTCTCACATTCCTACCTCCATTCAACCCACACAAACCACCCACTCAAACATTCTCACACAGAGAAACACATCCTTTCTTTCCTCCATCACTTCCATCCCCACAGCACCCATTCACAAATTGCATTTACCTATCTCTCCCTCTCTGCTAGCACTTGCACAATCTAAGCATCCTCCTACTAATCCAATAGAATTTGCTCTGTTTCCACCAACCAACATGCTCACCTAATAACTTCCCAGATCACCCAATCATCAGCACCCCTTACTCACCAGAAGGGCAATATTATATTGGAAACTAAAAAAAAAAGAAATACAAAAACATGCCGGTGGGAAAGATTTGTCACCGGATGTCCTAATTTGCAGTTTGTTACCGGTGAAATGTGTTTTTAATTTACTCCTATTTTGAAATGCCAATCAAACAGAAGAAGAAGCTAAAAAAAAACCCAACAACACCTCTTAGGCAATTCCACAAACATTCACTGGGCAATCAAATTTCCTTTCTTTTTATCTGAATTGATTCGTGTACGAGGAAGCTTGGATAGATACCTGATAGCGTTGGATCGGCCACGGAGCTCGGGAGGAAGCTTGCGATCGTTAATGGTCAGAGATCTTCGTCCCGGGTTTGGATGCTTCAGGAGGAGGAGAACGGTGTCTGGATTCAACGAGATGCCGCGGGGTGGTGCTAGACGGTGAGGGTGATGGCGCAGAAACGGTGCTTGGTGAATGGTGTCTGGATTCAACGAGATGCCTCTTCTATTTTCTGTCGCTTTTTCTCAGTTCTCAGTTCTCTGTTCCCTCTCTCTCTCTCTCTCTCTCTCTCTCTCTCTCGTTTCCCTTTTTTTTTCACTGTTCTGGGTTGGGGACGAATGGGGGTAGAGGCCTCGGCGAAAGCACAGGCGAGGGATTCAGGTTTCTGCTGCTGGTTTCGGGGTAATGTGGATTTGGCGAGAAGGGCTTTGGGTATGGATGCAGGGTTTGAAGTCTTGGTTGATTTGAAGAAGCAGTTGGGATTTTGAAAAGGATTTGGAGTTTTGATTTTGGGTTTTTCAGGGTTGGGCAACGGATTTGGTGTGATGGGGTTTGAAAGGTTTGAGGAGCTTGGTAGCAAGGACTGGGCAACGGATTTGGTGTGATTAGGGCCTTGGAAGATCTGGGTTGACAGTTATGGGAGATCTATGGTGTTGACGGAGTTAGGGTTTGAACATTGGGCTTTCTGTTACAGGGGATTTGCGAAGTGGGCTTCCGCTGGGGTGGCAAGGAAGATGGTGTCTACTGGTTATGGTTTGGAGTAGTTTGAATGAGGTGGGATGGGGTTGGAGGTATTCGGCCATGAGAACAGAGATCAGAGAGAGCGAGCGAGTGAGCGGGCCAGCGAGAGTTCAGAGATCAGAGAGAGCGAGCGAGCGAGTGGGAGAGCGAGTGAGCGAGCGGGCCAGCGAGCCGGAGAGAGCAAGGGAGCAGATCGAAAGAGAGAGAAGGAAAAGGAGAAAGAAGACGGGGCGGGCGAAGGAAAAGGGGAAAAAGAGAGGGGCGCCAAAATCGAAAACTTCTGGATTATTACCGACGATATTTTTTCGTTGTCAAAACAAAATTTCGTCGGTAAAAAAATTACCGACGTTTGTTTTTACCAACGAAAAAATATGTCAGTCAAAATTCGATGGCTAGTAAAAATTCGTTATTTACAGGCGGAAACTCTTTTCGTCGGTAAAAAATGGTGTTTTTACCGACGTTTTATCAGAAAACGTCGATAAAACTAAAATTTACCGACGAATATTTTTTTTGCGTCAGTAAAAAGTACCCTTTAGCGACGAAATTTTGAAAACATTGATAATCAGCGTCACCAAAACTGCAAATTGTTGTAGTGGCTGTCGATGGGTTGGATTTAGGGTGGATTCACATGTGTCCAGGCCAAAGTCCAAAAAATAAACTAAAAAATGCTCTTGATTTGAGTCTGATTTCTTGAGGGACCGTAGAAGTTTTGCCTGTCTCCACCCCAGTAGGCAAATGCTCCAGCCTGAACCCATACGTTTGAAGCCCATTACAGCATACAGACTTTTATCTGGGGTTATAAAAAATACAGGTCAGTTATTATGTACCATTCCAGATCCAATTTCTGACTCGTTCCATGCTAATGTAAGCGTTCTAGTTTCTACAAATGCCCATATATTGTTAAAACCCATTCAAGCAAGCTAAAAGGAAAAATAAAAGGAGAAATTTTCAAATAAAGCTTTAAAGTTTTTTCTTATTTCAAAAAAGGACACAAGTTTCAAAACTTTTCAAATTGGTCTCTAAGGTTTCTAAGGAGTTTTCAATTAAGAACATTCATCTATTTAAAGCTATTTTTAAAATCTTTTCCTTTAATTTCTTAAATAACCCAAATTACCCTTTATTGAAATAAATTCCTCATTTAATTCATTTATATTCTCCTCATATCCTTTTTTTGGCATCCTCACAATTATCAAGGACAACTAGCATTCCTACGGTGATTAGTTGCATCTGTGGCTGCTGAACCAAGTCATTGCTTTAAATGATTAGTAATTTTGGTATTTTAAGAAAATCGCCAAGAAGTACCTTTAAATTGCTAGATGTCCTTAATTGAAATTTTACCAGAAAGCTTAAGGACTAATTTGAAAAGTTTTAAAACTTATGCCTTTTTTTTAAATAAGGCAAAACCTTAAGGCCTTATTTGAAATTTTTTTAAAAAAATAATGAAACCATTCAAAAAACCAAGAAATACACATAGATATTGTAAAGAGTTGTGTTAGTCACATTCACATCTCATAACTATCCTATGCGGACGCTTCTCTCTTTCTTATATTTACAATGTTAAAAATAAAACAAATGAGTTAGGCCTGTCATATAAGACAGTTGTAAAATAAATTGTGAGATGGAGAATGTAGCTATCATTAATCATTATAAAGGCTTAACTTCAATGGCCAAATTCATTGAATCGACTCATGGGGAGGGTTGCTGGGAGTTGTAAAGAGAATCTTGTTATGAAAACAAAAAAAATTAAACTAAAATCCAATAGATTGAGTTTTGAATGTATGGGCTGAATCTTGCTCAAGTCCCGAGTCTTGACGTACAATTTTTTTGATGTTCAAAGTTGATCCCACACGCATCTCCTAATTTAAGTTAGGGACCTAAGAAATGCCCCAACCACCAAAACACCACTTAAAATTTCTAAAATTATCCTATATATGTTCCACAGCAATCCCCTTATAAGAAATTCTTTTTCTTCTATATAGCAGGCCACCCCAATTTTTGGAAAAATTCATATACAATTTTCTTTTCCCTTTTCTTTTTTCTAACATGGAGGCCCCTTTGAAGAAAGTTTCCTCCCTCTACCTTTGGTAATATTTATGGGAGGCCTTAATTTCCCCATTGCTGATCATCCGTCTGAGCACAGTCCAGAGCAAGATCAAAACCGATACAATCCTCACAAACTCAATTCAATGACTCGCACCTTCCTACATGGCTGGCACACCATCCATAGGGCATAGTACTTGTTTGCATTGGAAATGTGGTCCACTTGACCGCATGCCCACACATGGGTCCCACCTTTGGAGTCCAAAGCAATTAAAGACTCATCTTCTATTTGGTATTTGGAAATTCTATTGGACTTGGAAACTAATAATTACTTCCTGCCCAAATTACTAATAAGAGGAATAATCGTAACCAACTTAGGAGCTCCATAATGAAAATGAAATTATCATAGAGATCTAAAAATATATGGGTCCAGGGTAACTTGATTCACTTCAAGAGATTACTGCTTCGCTTTCTCATCACTTGCATGTATCAAGGAGAAGTAGAAATGAGTTGTAAACCTCGCACGCGAATAGCTTGTTATGCTCCACATACTCAATATATGATGGAGCCAGGTATGCGTGTAATTTATGTGTAGTGTTATTCAGATATAATCCGTTAAAGTTGATGTTGTGATTATGGTAAATCTAACAGTTGGTATCAGAGTCCAAGATTAAGGCTCTCAAATTTTGAATAATCAAATAATGGTTTACCGAATTGATGCATAATTTAATTTGTCTTATGCGTATTTAAATTAAATATGAATTGTGGTTGCTACCGGTTAATGTGATTGACCATATAGCAAATCACAGAAAATATGCCAAACAAATAATTGCCCATTGTTTGACTTAGGCATGTTGATCGGCATCATGTGGTGTACACGCTCATAGGTTTGTACCAATTTATTGCATAAAAGTTGCATACAACTTATGTAGTAAGAATACATATGCTTCTTTTGTAATATAACGACATTCATACCGTGTTTTTTGGTCATATGTGATGATGGAATTGAGAAAAGACATGATAGTATAATAATAAAACATGTGTCTGTGTGACGTTGTGTCTTATAACTATGTCAGTAGAGTTTTGCATGTTACATCGCAGTGCATACACTTAGTTTTACTGTATATCTACAATATAATTGTTATTACTATTTTGTAGCCACATAAAAGGAAGTTTCTATTATGAAGGGACATTCTGAACTTATTATAGACCCGATTTTCAGGGGTGAAAGAACTGACATCATGCTGATGTCAACAGTCACACAGATCAATTATTTTGACCATTGAAATAGTAAATCGATGATTGTGGACACATCCGAACTCGGATTGTCAATTCGTTTTCTTTAATGAACTTCTACTAAATTAATAGTATGGATCGACCATCCAGAGATTTTCAGATTTTGTGGCATATTAATTAGTACATGTTTAACTCATTAAAGATTAATTCCGCATTTGATTTATCAAATTTATATTGATAATGAGTTAAGAAAAGTTCATGGGATTTATATTCACATTTATGCCTAATTTAGGGAGAATCTATGGATGGATTAAAGAATACATTAATTGAAAAGTATTAATTAAGGAAAATTAGGCTTATGATTAATTTAAATAAAAGTTATTTGGATAATTAATCATATATGAGAATACCTAAATTAATAGATAAATAATCAGATATTAATACAATTTATCTATTAATTTATCTAATTCAATTTATCTTAGATTTCCTGCCTCCAGCCTTTGGACCATTCAAGGTAACATACAATCAGAACTCACAATTGTAGATAGTTAGTGAATTGATTGCAAATTGTGATTAAGCGGAAAGGAGACTTAAAGCCGAAGGTCAAATTACAGTTAATTATGTCTCCCATGGAAAAGCAAAGGAAAAATATAAGCTAAAATATAAAGATAATGTGCATAAGGTGAAAGCAAAACTAGAAAAGAAAGACAGGAAGAAGACCTCACAAAAATGTTTTTTCTTGGGTAAGAAGGGTCACTTCAAATAGGAATGTCTAAAAAAAAAAAAGAATTGGTTCGAAAAGAAAAGGATTCCTTACAAGCTGAAGTCCAAGTGATGGCCAAAGAACCATCAAGATGGGAAACCAACAGGAATCAAGAGTCGAAGTGATAGGAATTTATAGGATTGTACTGGACACTAGATTCAAACTGGATCTCCATGAGACCTTTTACGTTCTATCCATTTCTAGGAATTTAATTTTTATTTCAAATTTAGATCAGTTTGCTTATGCATTTAATTCTGGTAATGGATTTGTGAATGTTTATAGACATGGTATTTTAATTGGTAGTGAATCTTTATCTAATGATTTATGTAAATTAAAGTTAAATTCAGTTTTTGCACAAACCCTATCTACCCAACACATTAATTATGGCATGAATGTGGGCTCAAAGAGAAGACTGATAAAAGAGAACTCATCTAAGATGTATCATAAACGCTTATGCCACATCTCGAAAGAGAGAATGGTGAGATTGGTAAAAGTTGAGTTATTACCAAACTTAGATTTCATTGTTTTAGGTGTTTGTGTTGATTGTATTAAAAGCAAACAAATAAAGACAATCAAGAAAATTGCCACAAAAAAATTTAGGACTTCTCGAATTAATTGATATGGACATTTGTGGAAAATTGCATATACTATGTTTTACTGGAGAAAAGTATTCCATTACTTTCATCGATGGCTATTTACGGTATGGATATATCTATCTCATTAAACATAAACTGGAGCTTTGAATGTCTTTAAAATATTCAAGGTAGAGATAGACAGACAACTAGACAGAAAAATGAAAGTTGTGAGATCAGATCAAGATAGTGTAAACTATGGCCGATATGTTAAATCAGGCTGTAACCCAGGACTATTCGCTAGATTTCTAAAAGAAGAAGGCATTGTTGCTCAATACACAGTGCCAGGAACCCCTCAACAGAATAGTGTTGCTGAAAGGAGAAATAGAACACTTATGGATATGGTTAAGACCATAGTGAGTAATACTAGTTTACCCGATTCAATGTGGGGAGAAGCATTGAAGATAACTATTTATATTTTGAATAGTGTTCCTACTAAGTCAGTCCCTAAAACCCCATTTAAGTTATGGACCAGTAGAAAACCTAGTTTAAACCATTTTAGAATGTTATCCATTTGATGTAAGAGTCTTCAATCCATATGAAAAGAAATTAGACCCGAGAATTGTTAGCGGATTTTTCATTGGTTATCCGCAAAGGTCTAAAAAGTATAGGTTTCACTGTCCAAACCATATTATCAAGATCGTAGAATCCAATAATGCTAAATTTTTGGAGGATCATGAAAACAATGGGAGTCATCATACTAGAAACTGTACTTTCAATGAAATTAAGGAACAAATTTTATTGCCTAATGAAAATGCTAGTGTTAAATTTTCTCTTGATATTGTTTATAAAGATAACTCAGAGGAGGAACAACCTATTAACATAGAGACACTCTCAGAACAGACTATCTTAAATGATCCAATCATGAATGATGCACAACAGAATGTTGTTGAAATAGATACGGGAGAATTGAGAAGGTCCACTGGAAAAAGAAGGCCTACAATCTTGGACAATTATGTTGTGTATCTTGAGAAAACGGATATTACAATGACGAAAGATCCAAGGACATGCAAGGAAGCCATGAATAATGAAAATCCTGATAAATGGCTAGATGCAATGAATGAGGAGATTAAATCCATAGCCAATAATAACGTTTGGGATCTCGTTGAATTACCTACAGGGTTCAAAGCTATTGGCTGTAAATGAGTCTTTAAGACTAAAAGTGATTTTAAAGGGAATATCGAACAATTTAAAGCCCGACTTGTGGTTAAGGGTTTCACTCAAAGAGAAGGCATTGATTACGATGAAACCTACTCACCACCATTAAAAAAATGATTCATTTAGAATAATTATGGCACTTGTAGCACACTATAATTTATAGCTACATCAAATGGATGTCAAAATTGCATCTTTAAATAGGAATCTAGAAGAAGAAGTTTACATGGTCCAACCTGAAGGGTTCATTGAACAAGGGAAAAAAAGTTTAGTATGCAGATTAAATAGGTCAATATATGAACTTAAACAAGCTTCAGACAACGGTACTTAAAGTTCAATCAAATTATCATATCTTTCAGTTTTACCGAAAATATTGTAGACCATTGTATATATCCTAAAATCAGTAGGAGCAAGTTTATGATATTAGTCATACATGTTGATGACATCTTATTAGCAAGTAACTATCTTGGTATGATCTGTGAAGCCAAGGATTATCTTGAGGCAAACTTTGATATGAAGGATTTGTGCGAAGCATCCTTTGTAATAGGCATTAAGATATATCGGGATCGATCTCGAGGATTACTTAGGTTATTTCAAGAAGCCTATCTCAAAATAATCCTCAAGATGTTTAGTATGGAAGGCTGTAAACCACAAGATGCTCCTATAATCAAAGGAGACAAATTTAGTAAAGACCAATGTCCAAAGAATGAAATAGAAAAGAAACAAATGGAAAAGTGTCCTTTTGAGCAGCTGTCGGCAGTTTGATGTATGCTCACATATGTACAAGACCAGATATAAGTTTTGTAGTAAGAACGCTTAGCAGATACTAAAGTAACCCGAGCATGTTTTATTGGCAAGCGGCAAAGAAAGTATTGCGTTACTTAAGCGGTGCTCGAAAATATATGCTCATATATAAAAGATCCGATCATTTGGAGGTGATTAGATATTCAGATTCAGACTTTGCAAGATGTTCCGATACGAGGAAATCTACTTTAGCATATGTTTTCCTACTAGCAGGCGAAGCAGTTTCGTGGAGGAGTGCAAAGCAAATTTTGACCACTCCATCTACATTTCATGTGGAGTACGTGGCCTGTTTTGAATCCACGGGTCATGGGTTGTGGATGTGTAATTTCGTATCAAGACTTTAGATTATGGATTGTATCTTGAAGCCACTGATGATTTACTGTGACAATTATGCAGCAATGTGTTTTGCCAATAATGACAAGTGTTTCAGCAATTTAAAGTATCTGAAAGTTAAATACTTTGTATTTAAAAAACAAGTATGAAATGGTTTAGTGTCTATTGCTGGAGCTCGAACGAGTCTCATGATAACTGATCCACTAACGAAGACATGAGCACCTAAGGTCTATAAGGAACATGTTGTAAATATAGGCCTGCAGGATTTGTTTGATTAGGATTATTTTATGTTATGTTGACACTATTAAATAAATCATTAAAGTTGCAAAATTTTTCATTTCGTAATTCTTATCTCTTATATTACTTTCACATGTGGTTATTGTAGAAAAGAGTAAGAATGTAAAGTTATGACATTATAATACCCACCAAATTAAAAATGTCATGTTAGGAATCCTAATTTACCCTCATTAAATACTTAGTTAAGCAAAGATATCCTTGTTGTGATCATGGAAGGGAGCGCGTCATTAAAAATGTGTAACCGCTATGCTTCGCATTGACAAATTTATTTAATCACAGTTTAAAGATTCAGATCAAAGTTTAAGTGGGAGGAGTTTTATCGGTGCACCGGTCAAGTCAATTTTTCTTTCAAACTTCTAAGTCCAAATTGTGTCATTTTTCAAAATAAATTATTTTCTATAAAATAATATTAATAATAAATTGAGGATGTGGTTTGTGGTCAATTGGCCAAAGTGGGAGAATGTTAGCATTGGACGTGTGGTCAACTTGACTGCATGCCCATACATGGGTCCCACCTCTGAAATCTAAAGCAATTAAAGACTCCTCTTTTATTTGGTATTTGGAAATCCTATTGGACTTGGAAACTAATAGTTACTTCCTATGCAAATTACTAATAAGAGGGATAATTTTAATCCACTTAGGAGTCATGATGAGAAGGGAACTATTATAGAGATCTATAAATATATGGGTTTTGGGTAACTTGCTTCACTTCAAGAAATTACTGCTTCGATTTCTCATCACTTACATGCATCAAAGAGAAGTAGAAGTGAGTTGTAAACCCTGCATGCAAATAACTTATTCTACTCCACACACTCAACATACGATGGAGGCAGGTATGCCTGTAATTTATGTGTAGTGTTATTCAAATTTGATCGGTCAAAGTTGATCCTGTGATTATAGTAAATCTAACAGTACTAGAAAATGCATCATTCAAATAATTTGAATCATTCATCCGCAAAATGTACCCAGAGAGAAAGATATTTAATTTCAAATTTCTTCATATAGTGATTTGCCACAACTACTCAATATGTTGGCAAAATATTCCAACAAGCTACATGACTCAAAAGTCAAAACGCTTCTTTATTGCATCAACTTTGATCACAAAGCAAATGGATAACAATCAGATGGAAGCCCATCATTAAAAATAACAAAAATAATTAATAAGATAAGAAAGAGAATTGAAAAGGGAAAAGTGCAACCGGTCTAAGAACTGATGATTACAATGAAATCAATCGTTCTCTTTTCTGCTTCTCATTCCTCCCTCCAAAATTTCATTTCATTTTTTCTTTTCATTTTTTTTTTTTTGAATTGTGAGGCTACTGTAGGTAGAAGCCAAAGAACGACAGCACCAAGAACCCAAGCATCCCGAAAACAGGTTCAATTGTGGTTGAGCCGCTGGTTGATGAAGGCGTGGGGGCTGAACCCCCGGCCACCCCTCCGGTGGTGGGCTCAGCCGTAGGTGAGCCACTGTGACCTCCACCTGTAGCAGCAGCAGCAGCAGTGGCAGCGGTGGCCGGGGCAGGCGCCTTGGCGGCCGTCACATCGACCTTTGCAACAACGAGACTTGCAAAGGTGGCAATGACGAGAATGGCGCAGGAGATCTTCCTCATGTCCATGGCGAAAAGCTCAAAGAGAGTAGAAAAAAATGTGGTTGGAGTGGTTTATTTGGATGAGATTATTGTTTTATTAATGAGCTCTCACCCTTATTCGCAGACCTGAGGATCGATTGAAGGTGGAGAAGAGGGGGATTTATAGGTAGAATTTGTGGTGGTTGTTCCATGGATGGAATTTCTTTCTTTCTTTTGAACGTGGAATGAAAACACCCATCTGTATTGTGATGAGCAGAACATGGAGCGTTTTACGTATTTGCATGAGCATGGAAATAGTTGACCAACGACAGGTTCCCATTATTAGACAATTTCAATCTGTTGGATGTTAGATGGTACTGCCAACGAGTTCGGATCCCTGTTGTGTCTGTTACATGTTTCCCATGAGTGGGATGTCCCGTACTCAACGATGGGGGTGGGGCCCACATAATGATATTTCGGACAATCCACGTTGAACACCATCCTGATCTCCAGTAACATATATACCCTCAAACTTCACTTTAATAGGATTTGGTCCCACCGTAGATAATATAAGATTAGCATGATCTTATATATTATTAATCATGATATTCCTTAATCTGGTTAAGAGTGATGTGTGCAATTTAAGAGTGGGACCACCTTCTATTGAAGTAAGATGTGAAAGTATGTCATTGGGCAATGGACCAGATGATAATTATGTGATGGAGTTTCTAACTTCCAATTCATGGGAGGCTTGTAAATTGGGTGTTTTTTTTTTCGTGTCGTGTGTGTGTCTAGAGTTGGAAGCGGGTGGGGTGGGGTGGGTTTACTTCCTTCAATTGCCTTTCACATGATGAGGTGAAATAATAAAAAGGTTTTGTTAAAGGACAAGTAACAGTATAAAGAAGCAAATGTAAAGAAAATTAAATTCAAGAAAATTGTCAGTACTCTAAGGCATGCTTCTTTAGCAGATTTTCTAATCCGAATTTATGATGTTGGGTATTTAAAGACAATAATATGATGGTTGTGCCTTCGAAGTTCTGGGCAATATTTTCTTTCTTTTTTTATTTATTTTTTTTCGTTTTGCCAGAATTTCAAATTTCATCTGTTATTGGAAGGTCTGCCTGCGTCTTTTAAAGAATTCCTAACGAGAATTTGGTTTATTGGCAATTTTTTTATAAAAGTTGAAAAGGTGTCCCCTTGGCAGTTAGAAATGCCTTATTTCTCCTCCAAAATTAAGAATTCCTACCAGCTGAAATCCCTCAATTAACCTTGGGAATTTCTATATTCTAGGTTCTTTAGGATTTGAAGTAACACACTGCTAAGGAGGATTTAGGAATTCCATTGAAGGACAAGATTTGGGCATTCACAAATTCTCCATACAAGAATTTTGTGAGTTATATTATCATTTTACTTACCCTAGTGGTAAAGAGTGTTGGTTCTTACTAGGGGGTATCAGGTTTAATCCTCACCTCCAACTTACATGTGTGAGTTTTGTTGTGTTTTCCTACACATGCGTGTCTCTATTACCACGCATGTGTGAGTTGGGTGTTTTCCTCACATGTGTATGGTCCCATTATCTCGAATGAGTGAGTTGTGTGAGTCTCTCACATGTATAAGTCCCCATTACCTTGTATGAGTGAGTTGGTGTTGGTGCTGTGTTGTTGTTTTGTGTATGGCCCCAACCGCTCAACTAGGTGCACAACAACAAAAGAAAAAAAAAAGAATTCTGTGAATTCTTGTAAAGAAACTGGCCTGAAAAGTCAGAGTACGAATAACCTTCAGAATTCTCAAGATTCCAAATTCATTGGCATTTTTGGATGTTTTAGTGGAGAGGAGGATTCAACAAATTTTAGAGAATTTACAGTTCTCCAGACATGAATTCTTAGGTTTCTACTAATGAAACAGGCCCCAAGGGTGTTCAAACTATAGGTAAGAATTAGGCAATTAGTTACAAATATTGCTAATTGAACCATCCGAACTCTGAGCCTTTGGAAACATTTTGAGATAGCTGGGGTTTGGAGTGAATCTGGTATGTGCCAGGCAAAGACCTGTCCAGACTAGCTCAGTGAGGAATTGGCCTTAAGATTCAGGCATGAATCTAGGCTAGTGGCTTGAAAATTAGGCCTAATTAAAATGCATTAAAGATAAGAATGCTTGGTTATACAATGGGAATTTAAGTATATTTAAGCCCGGTATAACAATCCAGCTCGGTTTTAGCTTCCCATGGGCTCGGTGAGGTGTGGCCCTCCGATTTTCTAAGGATAGGTTAAAAAACAAATCCTTTCATGGAAGGTGGAAGAAGCCACAATTAGGCGCTGCAAAAGAGCCAGGCTTTAATGAGCTAGGGTGTTTTCAACTCCAGCCAATTTATATTCACACATCAAAATTGGGCTGGGCCTGTTTCTACAGGGTCTCATGTAACGCTGGCCTTGAAAACAATGTCAAACCCTAGCTAGGTATCAGGCCAAATGGTTTGGATTTCAAAAGAAAAAAGCAGGTTATCTCTATTTAATTATTTAAATTCAATGTAAATAATAGTTTAGCATCCTCTTAATGCTTTAACCGTAAGTGTAAACAATCCTCTTGGAAGACCTGTTTTAGTTTTGTGTAGAAGCCTTTGAAGGCCTGTTAAAGTCATTAATCTAATCTAGGCCTTTGGGTCAAGTTGGGAACGTGGGTCAGATCAAGAAAGACACCTCTGCAATCAGATGCTCCCTTTGTCTTATCATCAAGTTACACTTCATCAAGACTGGTTTCTTGCCAGGCTTATAAATCCATCATAGGGTACTTAGATCCAAACTGCTCAAAGTAAATATCCATATATCTATATATATATATTTTTTGGCTCTAGGCGGCGGCCAACCCATGTCTATTGGGTAAGCGCTGAAGGCCCCCTCAAAACTGAAAAAAGCTAAAAGCCCTTTTTGCCCAGGCCCCACATAAAAATAACCATAGCCCTAGGACCATCATATCTCTCTTAATTACTCTAGATGTCGTTGATGAAGTTGAAGATGTAATGAACGGCTGTCGTGATATCGTCACCTGAAACAAACTTGCAAAAATGGGTGGATGCTGCTGTGGACGATACAAGAGGAATCGTAGGCGAAACATGAATTGATGGTTAGAGGCCCATCCCAGGTGGTGCGCCCCACAGGACTGTTGTTCTATTTTAGTTTTTTGTAAGAAGAATTTAAAAAAAGTAACAGAGGGGCCCACCTCCTGTTTCAATCCTTGGTAGATAAGAACTTAGTCTCAACTTAATATTCAATTTATTCTAACAAAATATTTGTTCCACAGTAAGCCACTGAAGTTTTGATGCTTTTAAAGTGAACGCTTGTTGCTCTCCATCTTGGGAGACCATTGACCGGCTTCAGCGACCACTGTCCTTCTCTCACGTAGGTACTCATCTTAGACTCTCCCCTCTCTGTTGTGTTGCTCTATGACCAAAGTGAGCAAAAGAGAAATACAACCACTCCCTTTAATGATAAGAAGAAGAAGAAAAAGAAGATTAAGTGAAAGAAAGCCTTTCCTTCTATTCTTTTTGGTTTTTATATGGCTAAGATTCTCCTCTAGTGTTATTCCATCATTCTTCAAGATAGCATGCTATGAATAAGATAGAGCTAGCAGCAGCATATGCAAAACTAAAAAATTAAGTAAAAAGAGAAAAAAAAGGTTGGTATGAGGACATTGGCTTTTCAAATCACCCCAAAATGGCAAAGCCAAAAGGGTTTTCTCTGAAAAGATGTGGTTAATTTCATCTCTTCTTTCAAAGATGTTGAATCAAGCCAAGTTTTTTGGTGCTTAGGATCACACATGGGATATTTTCTAGAAATGGGATCTCAGTGCTTAGACTTGATATATATAATCAGTTAGGCGATTTAATATAACTCAACCAATGAGTGGTATGAGATGAATAGGCACAAATGTTCACAGAAATCTCATGTTTGAATAGAAAAATGTCAATAGCTTGCTTGGATTTGAATCTTTACAAAAGTGGAAGGCCCACTTCTTTAGTGGGTTGATCAGTTTGCATGATGTGGATATCCTAGCGAAATCCAATTTTTATTCATTTTCTTTTTTTATGATTGTAGAGCATATGCTAACAATATCAATACTTTGACATATCTTTCCTTCTTTCGTGACTTTTAGTCAAAGCCAAATCTATAGTTGAATCAAGCGAACAAAATCGATTGCTAAATCAATCACTTCATTTATAAAAGTAATTCATAGAATGAATGATGGTTTTAAACACAGCCAGCCAGATTGAAAAAACTATCAGTTCTTTAAATTTTAGTCTCATTCATATATTCTAGCTAAAAAAATTGCATATCATGATTTAGTTAATGTGAAGAAAGTACATCAAAATTGTAATTAAAATTTTGAGTGACTATCATCGGCCCCCCTGAAATGAAAATCCTGGGTCTGCCATTGGCTCTTGATCAAATTTCACTTCAATCTGAATTTGTTACCTTCAATTTGGTAATGTGTAAAAGTTGTAAATAAAATACAAAACGTAAAGGGGTCAAAATCACAAGTGTTATATGATTGTGGCTAGGCCTAGAAATCCATCAATGAAACCCACTTAAAAAAAATCCAAATTGCTTAAAATTAATATTCAGTGGCACATTTGTTTTGGGCCAAGTCCTACTTTCATGGGAGTTGGACCTTCCTTAATGCTGAATATGTTGAAAACGTATGAAAATGAATAAAATACATTGTAACAAAAGAGATGAACCTGCGAATACACTAATGGTTGAGTAGTGTTGACACTTTAGTTTCACATAGATGCTGAGGGATTGATCGTTGCTCTCCAATTAAAAGTGCCACATCAAAGACCATTGGCCCAACATAGCAAAATAAAAAATAATATTTACTATTATTATGATGATGATGATGATTATTATTATTATTATTATTATTATTATTATTATAATTATTATAATTATTATTATTATTATGAAATGAGACTATGTGTCTTTACACTGCCTCTATAGCGTGGTACCAAAAATGCTACGGGATTGTTTGGCTCTAATTCATGGAATGGGAAAATGAGTGTTGCATATGTAATTAATGTTATGCATGTGAAATACATTTCCATGTCTTAAATCATCATTTTCACATCAATAATTGAGTACTTCCAATGTTTTAGATGCATTTGGTTGTTTTAGATTTTTTTCAACCAATTACAGTTAATTCATGAAGTTTTAAGATAGTGCCTTGATGCTTATCAATAATAATGAGAATATTGAATGATTCGGATCATGACTTGGAAGCTCTCAAAAGTGTAGAAAATTAGATTTATATGTTGGAATATTTTCACAAATTGCTCAAAATCTATGAAGATTTAATACAGTCAACTTCAAGGCCTTGGGCTTATTATTGGTTAAACAAATTTGAGCCAACTCATGATGCACATTGGCTACCAGAGCCCACATAATTGAGGCCCCTCAAATATTAGGATATGGGAGGATGAAAAGATTCACTTACAATGAGCCTAGATTTAAAAAAAAAAAAATGGGGTCAATCCCTTTAACCATGACCCACAAGCTTATTGACTTTAATTAAAGAAAAGAAAATTGAACCTTGATTCAACAGCCCAACCCATTAGATGGATGCAGGCCCTGGCGTCCGATCACTATCATGGGAGTTCATTGTGTGTGAGCGGCTTTGATGAATCATAAGGTGCGCCCGTTGGAAGTTCTCCTTGTAAAGATGTACTGAAATATTTCCCTATTTTATAATTGCTAGATACTCTAGATTTTCTACAACTACAATACATTCTGTCTGATCTATTGAAAATCAAACAGCAACACAGAAAATGGTTACTCAACCCTAACAACACTGATCATGCAGGGTATTTGTACTCAAATTTCATTTGTGTAGGGTTTGGGTTCAATACAGATCATTATCAGGTTAGACAAAAATACCAACTCGACCCATTTGAGCAGCATCTCTTTCTAAATTTTGTGTCTATTTTCTGTGGACGAATTGATTCCATGCAAATGCAAACACGTAAGAACCTCTCTTCCTTTAACATCCACACAAATTGATTCACTTGAGTCGGGAAAAAAACTAGGCCTTTCTCTCCCACGAAGTAACTTCCACAAATTCTATAAAAGCCTCTCCACCCCCAACATTCTCTCGTCAGGCCTGAATAGAAAGAGAGGGTGAGATCTCATCTCATCCAACTTCAATAAACCAGGCCAAATTTCAGTGATTTTCTCCGTCATCAGCATTTGGTCCTTTCCCCCATCACTATGGACATGAGGAAGATCACCTGTGCCATCCTCTTCGCGGCCGCTTCTGCGAGTGCAGTCCTGGCCGCTGATGAGGTCTCTGCCCCGGCACCGGGACCTGCAACGCACAGCAGCTCGACTGCTATCGCTCCCGCAGTCAGACTGCTCGGGGCCTCCTTCCTATCATTCTTCGCATTCTACCTGGAATAGATTCGCAGGCCACTAACAAGAAGAGGAAGACTTCAAAGTGATGATGAACAGTAAAATGGCAATGGGTTTATCATTTTCTTACATTTGTTTTTTCTGTAACTTTTGTTGAGGAGAATTGGATCAGATTGGTATAACTTGTTCTGTAATGAACGCTGATGAAATAAAGAAAAGTTTTTGAGAATAAATCTCACAGACTTATTCTATTATTTGTTTGTTTGTTTATAAGAAACTAAGAAATTGTCACCTACACTTAAATTGCTGGAGTGGTTAGAAAGTCCACTAGACACACCTTTTGGGGCCTCACCCAATACACAGTGTTAATAGGTACGGTTGTATATCTCAGATTTTACCAGCAAGGTTAATTCTTCTTTTGGAAAGTAAAAAATTAAATTGATTCCTCACCATCGGAGATTCTCACATATATATATATATATGTGTATAGGGTAGCTCAGTGCACGAGGCTCCGCATATATATAATAATAAATATTAGTATATATCCATCCCTCCGCTTATGGTAGGAAGATTCCAATTTGAATATATTAATGTGCAAAAGACAAAAAGTTATATAAAAAAGATGAATGCTCAAGTACTATTGAGAAAAGCCAAATAAGCATTCCTTAAGCTCAAGTGTGTGGTTCATATAGGTGGGGCCCATTTGGGGGCTCACATGGGGATGGGGATAGGGGGATTTGAAGGACTCCTTGGAACTTTCCTCTTTGTAAAAAATCAGCTCTAATCATCGTTTTTATCATCTCCATCAAGGCTCTAAAAGTTCAATGGTCAATAGTTCATTCAGATTGGTGGATAGTCGATCGAACGGTCCTATATATTCAGATTTGACAAAAAATTAGTGGATGGGAGAAATCTCATTTGCCCAAGCATGTGAGGTCTACCCATGGTCTATCTAAATGGACCACACGCAAGGGCCCTTTGAATTCCACCAGCCCACTAATTTTTTGCTTGATCCAAATGGACTAGGCCATCAGATCAACTACACACCAATCCGAATGCACTGTGCACCGTTAAAATTGTAAAGCCTTGATGGAGTTATTGATACACTACACCAAAAATGTATTTTAAGAACGAACTCTGGGCTTGGTTTTGGGCCATTCTTAAGATGAAACGGATTTGACCCGTTTTGCACGAGGTACACTTGAGAAGAAAGGGGTTTTACCGAATGTCGTTTTGTTAAAAGGCAAATTTCTTCTCTTGTGCTCTTCTTCTTCCAGATCTCCTAGTTCCAAAACCCTCCTTCCTTCCTCTACTTCTCCTCCTCTTCTAAAACCCTAGATTTGCGGAAGACCCTCTACAGAAACCCTCGCTTCTCCAAATCTCCATCTCATTCGATCTCCTCCAACGGAGCTTCCAAGGTGTTCATCGCCCCCACACCCACCGAGCCTGGGAAGATAGAGATATACTCGCCCACTTTCTACGCCGCCTACACTGCTGGTGGGATCTTCAGCTGCGGCCTCACGCATATGGTCGTCATGCCTCTGGATCTCGTCAAGTGCAACGTGCACGTTTGTTATCTCAGATCTCGTTTTAGATTTGAGATTGCGTTTCTAGATTTATAGTGCTTGCAGTGTTTCTTTGATGTTTTGATGCTAATCTATGGCTGCTTGAGGTTGGATTAGCGTTTCTTAGGGTTTTTTTTTTTGTTGAATTTGTTGTTTTTGATCTATCATGTTCATATGTTGCCAAATGCAACAAGTTTTTTTTGGTTTTTTTGGATCTTTGGCAGGGCGTGTTCTTTGGCTAGGAGTTTTGGCGGCTGGATTTGTGTGTTTTCATTTTGGTTTTCTTTTGTTGTTGACCCATTCGTATAAAATGGAATTGGATGGTTTTGATTGGTTTGGGATTGGATTTGAATCAGTTACATATTCCTCGATTAAGTTGATTTTTAGGAATTTTTGTTCTGCTGCTTGCATGCGATTTATGAGGATATAATCTGAATCAATTGTTTTAATCAAAGCCTTCACCTTGATAATAATGTGATTTCTTTCTTTCCCTATGCTCATTTCCTTTGCTATGTGGTAGTAGAAGAGCAATGCCTGCTGTTTCTAGGGTTTTTCCATTGAACTTTGTATTCCTGATTAGTATCAGAAATGTTCATTTCTTCTAAGACATGCTACAGCTGTTTGCATTTGGAATCCACAAAATGGAAAAATGTGAAGCTAATTAGGATTTGCATTTCTTTGTTTTGACGGTTTGATCTCAATTTTAGAGCTTTTGCGGAGATGCCTCTGTAATTAGGGTGTGTTTGGACTTTGAATCTAGTTCAGTTTTGGATAGGAATATTGCAGCTGAACAATCAGCTAAAACCATGGGAAATCTGAGACCACTCTATTTATGTGGTGATTGGCTTCTTGCAAAAAAAAGAAAGATATTAAAGAAGCATAACCAGCTCAGTTGAGCTTTGATTCCCCATGCTAATCGATATTCAAGTAGCACTAATAAAGACTGAAAAATGGTGATTTATGTAAAAAGAGTTGTTTAGTTATAGCTCTAGCAGCTGCATCAACTTGTGTGTTCCATCTTAGGGTGTAGTCATATTCCTTTGTGTGCCTTTCCTTTCTATGGTCCATAAGTACCTTATGCCTTCTCCTTGTTAAATCAAATCTATGATTCACTGTTTTTGGTTGGTTACTATTTCTTGCCTTACATAAGTAATTACATTACCCAAGGGCTTTCTTGTTTTTTTTTTCTTTTCCTTAACAACAACTCAACTCGCAAGAGCCTGTTTAGATTTGATTCTGAACTATACACATGCCCTTAAGTTTTTATTTTTCAATTTGATTTTGTAGAACAGTATCCAATGCAAAAGCTCATATAAATTGGTTCTATATTAAATGTATTCTTAGTGCAATCTCCTAATGAAAATGATACTTGTGTCTCACTACTATAAGTGTAGGGAAATATACCAAATGTCTCATTGATATAATCACTCTGGAGGTGGATCTGCACATCCAAGTGGCGCAACCTTTTTGCTTCTCTGGCCAAGCAGATTTGAATTGCCACTTCTCTCATTCACTAGTGAGATTGGTCTGGCTCATGGAAAGAACAGTGGACATAGCTGAATTATTACTTACGCATACAGTTTGATTCGGTATGATGCATCTCTTCACAGGGTTTTCGGATATGCTTTAATACTGTAATATCTTAAGGCTATGATTTACTTGCCGTCAATTTAGGAGTAAAGAAATATTACTTCCTTTGAGAACTCCAATGGAGACTGGGAGAAAATTAACTTTTCTCCCAAAACGGTGTGTGGCCACTTCTACAACTGTAGGCTGAGATTTACCCTCAGCATGTAAATCTCTTTTGATATTTAACAAGATTCATTTATGTACTTATCATTGCTTTTTTTTTTTTTTGGCTTAATCACCAAACATTTAGTAGCTTTATCATCTTACTGATTATTATTATTATTGTTGTTTTAAAATATTTTTTAGTGAGATGTTTTCAGAGTTGGTGGTTCATGGTCTGAGTTTGTTGAATATCTGATGGCATCTTTGTCACCAGATAATGTAAAGCTTGTAGTAGGAGGTTTGCTCAATTCAATTGGTAACTATCGTGGATGATTTTTGGATCCTAATTTCTCATATATCACACTGTTTTGAACCATGTTTATTTGAATGGCAATAAACTATTGTAATTTGCATTCTAAATTGAGGTCAAATAACAATTTACTTCAGAAGAAAGTGTGTAAAACTCTGACCCAACTTAATTCCATTTAGCGACTAATTAATGATGAATTAGTTGTTACTTGTGTTTTGGCTTTGTTTTTGTTTTATTCTGGGTCTTGGATAAGTAGTTTGGTTGAGTTTAACTTGGTTTAGGTAGACATAAGCACTTTTTCGTAATTTTGGATTTTGTAAGATGTCATCATTCATGCATCATTTTGGCATTAACACATGTCTTTTGTTGAGCTCGTTAATCCCGTAACTACCCCATTCGCAAAAGACGTCGTTTGTTTCCGTTGGACCCTTATTTGACTTGAACTGTAATTAGTAATATGACTTGGACTTTCTTGCAAATTGATTAATCCTTATCTTCTGTAAGTCAAGCTCTAAGCACCGACCTTCATCCTCTTCTCTTTTTCCCAACGTCCATTTTCTTTTTTCTTTCTCTACATGATCCAAAGCAAAGGAGGAGAATTTATGCACTTCACTCTCGATTCATCTCTTGTTGTGAATTAAGGTGAGCTTTGGGTTTTGATGTCTTCTTCATCTTCCTCTCCACGTCAATTTTGGACTTGTACCCACGTCCCTCTCTTTTGCTTTCTCCTGTTGCATGCATGGGTATTAGAGCAGTGTGTGGTCAGTGAATTTGAGCCTGAGGACAACGATTCTTGTATTAAAGATCATTTGAGGCAAGTATAAGCATGATTTAGATGAACCCATGTTGGTATATGTGTGAATGTGATAGATTTCTTACGTTTGAATATGATTTGATGTCTTACAGCCCATTTTAATTAGAATTGATGTGTGTGTTAGTTTGGTTTCCATTTTGAGCATTTTCAGATGATTTTGTAACAAGTTTAGAAAAACAACCTGTGCAGTCTATAGCTAAGCCGTAACTGTACTACGGCTAAGAGTTCAGAAACTTGCAAAACCTAGATTTCTTTTACGGTCAGGTCATGGTTAAGTCGTATAATATACTACGGCTAAGCCGTAGCACAGCCGTGACCCAGCCGTGGATCAATATAGGGTGGTAGTATTTGGATTAATTGAGAGTTGATATTTTTGCAGACCTTCTATGGTCCAGCCACGGTTAAGCCGTAAGGTGTTCTACAGCTAAGCCGTACCCTCACCGTGGCCGAGCAGTAAAACAAAAACAGGGCTAAGCCGAAAATGGGGATGAACAGTAAGGGAAACCACGGCTGAGCCGCAGTGCATGTTATGGCTAAGCCGTAAGATACCTACGGCTAAGCCGTAAGGTCACCCATAGCTGAGCCGTAAGACCTTCGAAAAGTAAGAAAGGTAGGTATTGAAGAGACTTTATAAGACATCTAAATTAGAACGTAGGTAACCCTGACTTGCCCAATGGATTATGATAAGAATTGAATGAATGATCTCAACGGCTGCAACTCATTCATGTACGTTATCCCATTGTTAAGCACCTCCTCATGGGTGTTGGTTTAAGGGACTTCAATGCACACTTATGATACAATACAACACTAGACAACAGTGCATCGGATAACTTAAAACTACATCATCATGCACGGTTAGAAACACGGGATAACTAGATTAGGGTTGGCTAGTAAATGATCTTGATTTGATTGAATATTGAAATGCATAGCATCTTGTATGACGGGCATTGACCTCCACTCTTCTGTATGAGTTGTTGCATGATTATTGTTATGTCCTATGATATGATAATTTCAATTCATATGATCCGTTCGACATGTATTCCTAACTTGAGTCTTGTATGTATGAATTGAATGTATGAATGTATGAGATAGGTTGGATATGGTATGCACCCGTAACTCAAGTTTTTGTATATGATTGATTCCATATAGTCCAACGCTACTCAGCCTCAGCTTTAGGATACCCGATGGGGTTAAATTTGGGGTAGTATATATATGGCCTCGCTGCAGTGAGTTTATGTCTTGGGGCATCTGGACCTCAGGAACCCGAGACCCATTCGTACCCTGGCCTGGTCGATGGTATTCTTAGTATGTATGTAAAATCCCTTTTTGGGAGCATATGGCAAATGTAGTAGCCACCTAGTTATGTACACATTACTATACATTGATTTTGATAGCATGCTTTATGCAATGCACAACTACTTAGTATACGAAATTGAAATGCTATGATTTATCCGTTGTCACCTATTCGATTAGATACAACATGTGTTAACTTGTTGTTACTTATACTTTGCTGAATCGTTATATTCATGAGTTGTCTTTGGTGTTGCAGGCTCAGATCCCTTGACCGACCCCTCGTCGGTCAATCAGACTCCAGGGGAGACCTCAGATGCCCCCATCAGGGTTAGAGGAGTGGATGTGATCCCTCCCACGGAGCACGACAACGTCAGACATGCATAGGTCTTCCCCACTTTGGGATCTCATTGGATTTTGGGATTTTAGGAGTATGCATGATCTGTCTATCTGTATTTTGATTCATTTTGTATAACTCTGACCTTTGTGTACTCTTTTGTCAATATATTATTTTGTAGTGTGTATTTCCTTATTATGTTTGATACCTACAGCTTCCGCGTACATGTATTGGCACGTGTGAAATTCTCTTGTGCATGTGCATTTAGACCGGGTCTAAGTGTATATGTACGGTAGTACGTGTGTCACTAGTTAGGTCTAAACTAACCTTCGATCTTTTGAGCTCGGGCTGTGACAAAGTGTCTCTAGTTTAGAACTTTAACGGATCATATTACGTGACCAAAGCAACAAGTGTAAGTGAAACAAGATGTATTGTGCTGGTAGTTTGATGCTTAGGATATCTTCTCATCTTGAGACTTTTTTCTTCTTTCATCTGATGGTTTTTGTGATGTTAGTTTTCATCTTAGGAATGGTTTGTACTTGAATATTTTTTCATGTTCTGTTAAAGTTTGCCTCATAGCCCGAATTCTTGTTTTGCCTCAGTATGCTTCTGGTATGTGGATGGCAAACATGTTTAATGTTTAGTGTTCTCACAAACGATTGTAGTGGGAATTCACTTTAACCATTGGCCATTGCATTTTTGCTGGTTATCTATTCAGGTGCTTGGTGGAGCACCGAATTCATTAACAAAAAATTGAACAAATTCACATAGGGGTTTGGTTGAATCCTTCAGTGGATTCGAGCATAGAGGGCACTCATAATCAATAGCACACACAATCAAAAGGGGAATTAGCAATATTATTGAAGATAATGAAAAGGTACTCTCTCCAAAGTAGGGTTACATTGAAGATAGCCAAAAGGTTCAAAACTCCACAGCAACCACATACACAGGTGTGTGGTTTGTCATCTCCTATTATCTGTTACCATGGACAAGAAGGTGATTTTGATATTGGATTTTGTTGGGGTTCCTTTGTTGTGACCTTTATGAATTTTGTTGGGATTTTTATGAAGCTTGAAGCTGTCAAAAGAAGATTTTTTGGGCTTTTTGTGATTTTTGGCAGAGGTGGGGGGGGGGGGGGGGGGGTGTTTTGTGAATATTACTTTGATTTTTCATAAGTTTGGATATTTCAAAATGACATTTTTATGGGCTTTTTTGTTTTTAAAAATTATGCTGTCTGGAAAATTTTGAAAAAAAAAATTCATGATCTAATTCTTTGGGGCTCTTTGGAAATCTTCATGTTTGTATACATATACTAGATTTTATGATTTGTAGGTCTTGTTCTTCTGATTATTTATAAGGTTGTATATATGTTTCATAGGATCAGATGATAACCTGATAGCAGAGAAATAGACTGGGGGACTTATGAGGAACATAACTAGGAAGCCAAGAACATCTTAAATATTCCTAATTTCTTAGGATTGTTGATATGTTGAGTTCCTCTAATGACAACCTATATAGTTTTGGTCATTGAATTCTTTTGCAAGATTACAACTTTATGATGAGTTCCATGTGTTATTTTGTTTCTCAATATATAAAGCTTTTCATGGAATTGCAGGTAGGCCTTACCATTGGGAAATCAATGAAATGGTGGGAGAAGGGGCTTCAACCCAACATGAAAGAGATCCAATCAGCCCAAGATCTCGTTGATTCCTTGTTAAATTCAGATAACAAACTAGTTATTCTAGATTTCTTCCCACCTGGTTGTGGAGGCTGCAGAGCCCTACATCCAAAGGTATGCCTAAAAGATCACTCAAATTTTAAAAAATAGAAGGACTAGTTTTCCTTTCATTTGTAATTTCCTTTTAAAGAAGATGAGAAAGATATAATCCTTATCCATTTAAAGAAAGATCTAATCTTTGTCCATTTTTGCACCCTTTCATTTGCAGATCGGTTAGATTGCTGAGCAGAATCCATATGTTCAGTTCCTCCAAGTGAATTATGAGGAGTATAAATCCATGTGCTATAGCTTAAATGTCCATGTTCTTCCTTTCTTCTGTTTCTATAGAGGAGCCCAAGGTCGCCTATACAACTTCAGCTGCACAAATGCTACAGTAAGTCTCTCCTTTTTCAAAGAAAAATTTTCTTTCCTTTTGTGCAGTGTCTCATGTTTCTTTGTTATTTCACAGAAACCAACTTGGAATATAAGGTTTTCTTAGGTCTTCCATTCAAAATATTCTTGGGTTTCCTGTTGAAATTTTTTGCCAAATCCTTTCATAGGCAGATGGGTTTCCTTCTCTTCTTCACACCTTTTTCAAAACTCACATGGCTTCTTCCTAGTTCTGAAACTTCTGTAGTTCAGTTGGGAATTTTTGTATATTATCCCAGGTTTTAATCTTTTTTGCTTTGTGTAACACTCCGACCCAGCTTGACCTCGTTTAGCACCTAATTACGGTTGTTTTAATTGGTAATTGTGTTTTGCTTCTGTTTTGGATTCGTTGCGGGTCATGGATAGGTAGTTGGGTTGAGTTTGACCTGGATTAGGTAGATCAAGCCCTTTTTTGTAATTTTAGCTTTTCTTCGACATGGTCATTTTTGCATCATCTTGATGTCAATGCGTGTCTTTCGTTGAGCACATTAACTTCTGTAACTACGTCGTTGGTAACTAAGGTCGTCTGACTCCATTGGACCCGGATTTGACTCAAACTGGAAATTGTTTTATGATTTGGACTTCATTGCAATTCTACTTTAATATAAACCATTCCACCGACTTAATTCCCTCATTCTCTTCTCTCCTCTCATGTTGTTCTCTCTCTCTCTCTCTCTCTCTCTCGCTCTCTCGAGTCTTCTCCACCCATCAAGCCGGAGAGGGGATTTTGCTCTTTCGTTCTTGGTGCTTGGATTGACGTGAGTTGAGGCCTCCTCCATCTCCCTCATTTTCTTCTTCTTGTTTCCATGCCTCTATGTCTATGCTCATGATGCTTCCTTCCCCTCCTCATGCATGCATGCTAGCAGTGACTGGTTTTGGATGTGAATTGAGCCCTAAAGACAGCAAGTGGTTCGTTGGAACGCCCTTAAGGCAAGTATAACCATAATCTGTAAGAACCCATGTTGGTATTTGTATGATTTTGTTTACTTCATATGAGTTTGCAAAGAAAACATGTTTACAGCCCAATTTGCTAGTATTCTTCCTATTTGCTAGTATTCTTCCTTTCTCTGTTGGAAATGTGCATATCTGATGTTTTTACAGGTTTTCTGTAGTTGATTCAGAATTCAACCCCGTGCATGTACGACTAAGCCGTAAATCACATACGGCTTAAAATCCAGAGAGGGTAAAATCCCAGTTTTCTTCTACGGCCAGGACACGGCTAAGCCGTATTTTGCCCTACGGCTAAGCCGTATCTCAGCCGTGACCCAGCCGTAGATGAGTACAGGGTGTCTTCTTTGGGATGAACTGAAAGCAAGCAAATGATAGACCTTTTACGGCCCAGCCACGGCTAAGCCGTAGAACAGCACATGGTTAAGCCGTAGAACGAAATACGGGTGAATCGTAATTGCGGGTGAACAGTAATGGAAACCGCGGTGGAGCCGCAGTGCATATTACGGCTACGCCGTAAGATGCCTACGGCTAAGCCGTACGTTCACCTACGGCCAAGCCGTGCCAACCCTAGAAAATGAATAACAAGGATAGGTGTAATGAAAAGACCGCTATGACCTTCATGATAGAATGTAGAGCACCTAGACTTGCCCAATGGTATGAATGTGTGACATGAATGATCTCAAGGGCTGCGAATCATTCATGCACGTTATCCAGTTGTTAAGCACCTCCTCATGGGTGTTGATTTAGGGGACTTCGGTGTACCAGCCAATACAATGCAACACTAGACAACGGTGCATCGAATAACTTAGAACCACATCATCATGCACAGTTAGAAACATTGGGTAATTAGATTAGAATTTGCTAGTAAATGAGGGTGATTCTATCTAGTATGATTTGCTTGCATAACATGTTGTATGTTAGTCATTGATCTCCACTCTTTAGCAGATCATTGCATGACACGTCAAAAGTCATACTATGCGTTCACCTTGAGTATGTATGTATGTTGTTATTGGATATGCACACACGATTTGCTTGTCACAATCTACTCAGGGTTTTCATGATTGACTCTGTATGGTCAGGCACTACTTAGCTTCAGCCTTAGGATCCCGATGGGGTGAATTTGGTGTAGTTTCATGGCCTTGCTGCCGTAAGGAAACATCTTGGGGAACCGGACCCCAGGCAACCCGAGACCCATTTGTACCCTGGCCTGAACAATGGTGTTCTCTGCACGATATAAGATCCCTCTTTTAGGTGCATATGGCAGTGTAGTCACCAACTAGTTATGTACACAGCATGTATACATTGATTCGTATTGCATATTTCTTTCTTGTACAACAGCTTAGTATATGAATGTGACCTACTTTGATTTACATGACTGTCTTTACTCTATTCTATTAGACACAGCATGCGTTAACTGTTATGGTTTATACTTTGCTGAATCGTTGTATTCACGAGTTGTTGTGGTGTTGCAGGCTCAGATACCCCTGCCGACCCCCCGTCGGTCGGCCAGACTCCAGATGAGACCCCCGAGGCCCCATCGGGCCTAGAGGAGTGGATGTGATCACTCCATCGGAGAGCGTCTTGGACCTACATGACATGGCATAAGAGTCTTCTTTTTGAGATCTATCACGCTTGTATATGTCATGATTTGTATATATCATTTTGTTCATTTTGTAAAACATTCAGCTATATATATGTCAGTTCATTTTCGTATTTCTCTTCTTGAATTGTGTAGTTTAATGTTTTGATATCTACAGCTTCCGCGTACATGTTTGGCACGTGTGAACTTCCCTTGTGTGTGTGCATTTAGACCAGGTCTACGTGTACAGGCACGGGAGTACGTGTGTCATCGGTTTGGCTTTTGCTAACCCCTGGACTCCTAGGCTCGGGTTGTGACATACGTATTGTATGGTATCAAAGCATTCCTTGCTCTAGATGATAAGCATGTAGGCATGTAGGATCGTGGTGAAGATACAATTCTTTCGTTGTATTTTTCTAGATTTTGGGAAATAGTTGGGGCGGAATGTTTTGTGGTTGTATTTGACTCCTTCCCATTTTGCAGGAAATGGCATCCGGTTCAGGTTCTCAGCAAAATGCCAGAAATAATGAAAGTGGTTCCGAACCGTCACCACGGGCTGTGAGCACTGATGAGCGCATCCTTACGTTATTTCAGTCTTTACAGGCTCAGTCACAGTCGATGCAGAATTTACAGGCACAGGTCACGACAATGTTAGATAGACAAAGTCAAGCACCTGCTCAATCGCATATGGACCAACAAGTGGTCTTCTAGCCAAGAGAGAACGATCCAAACACCCTCTACGATAAATTCAGGAAGTGAGGAGCTACAGAGTTCTACGGGACAGAAGAGCCACTCAAGGCAGACAGTGGCTAGAGCAGACAGAGGACGTGTTTGAGACTATAGTGTGCACGAACATGCAGAGGATTGGTTTACCAACCTCTATGTTACGAGATGTCACAAAGACTTGGTGGAAGAGCGTGAAGGACTTGTACAGAGACATGCCCAGTGCAATAGTTTGGGGGATATTCAAGCAATAGTTTCAGAGGAAGTTTATCCCGGCTCATGTGTTTAGAGCCAAAGAAGTTAAATTCTTAGCCCTCTGTCAGCAGCAGATGACAGTGGCACAGTATGTGAATAAGTTCACCTAGTTATCTCATTTTCTTCCAGACTTGATCAATACCGAGGAAAGGAAAGTGAACCGGTTTGTTGAAGGTCTTCATCCCCGATACATGCACTGCGTGACTGCTTTTCAACGTCCGGCTACATTTGACGATGCAGTGGACATGGCCTATTCTGCGGAGGCCATCCACCAAGCTGAAAGAGCCGTCGATCCTAAGCGGCAGCCACCATTTAGTGCACGAGGACAGGCACAGAAGAAGATGAGAGGCCAGCAGAGTACTTCTAGTTCTGCCGGTATTACATGCGAGCACTGTGGCAAGGGCCACAAGTCTGAAGCTTGTTGGAGGAAGGCAGGAGCTTGCTTCATCTGCGGTTCTAAGGAGCATATGTTAGCCAGCTGTCCTCGATATAAGGTTTTCCAGCCTCCACCATCTAGTACTACCTCAGGTGCAGCTTGTAACACTCCGATCCAGCTTGACCTCGTTTAGCGTCTAGTTAATCTTGTTTTTGTTGTTAATTGTGTTTTGTTTGTGTTTTGTTTTCGTTACGGGTCATGGATAGGTAGTTGGGTTGAGTTTGACCTGGATTAAGTAGATCAAGCCCTTTTTCGTAATTTTAGCTTTTCTTAGACATGGTCATTTTTGCATCATCTTGAGGTCAACACGTGTCTTTCGTTGAGCCCGTTAACTTTCGTAACTACGTCATTTGCAACCGAGGTCGTGTGATTCGATTGGACCCGCGTTTGACTCAAACTGAAATTAGCACTTTTCACTTGGCTTTCATTGTAAATTTGGACAACCCATTTGATTATATAAGCTTCACCATCGACCCACTCTCATTTCCTTCTCTCGTTTTCTCTCTTTCCCCTCACTGTGCACGTGGAATTCTCTTCTCCTTCACTTGATTTCTCTCCATCGATCTAGCTTGTGGTTCTTGCATGTGCAATTGAGGTGAGTGGAAGTCTTCCATTCTTCTCATCTCCTTTCTCTATCTCTTCTCCTTCTTGCTTCTTTGCATGGTGTGTCTGTGTGTTGTGGATTTCTCTCCATCTCTCATGCATGCATGTGGTTTTGCTTGTGTTAGGTTGTGTTTGGATCCAAGGGCTACCATTGTGCATTTGAATTTCCAATTGAGGCAAGTATAACCATAACATTGAGAACCCATGTTGGTATGCTTTGATTTTGGCTAGCTCACATTGATGTGTGTGGAAAACATGTGTTTACAACCCATTTGATACTTATTGGTTCAGTACTTGTGTATTCCCATTGATAGATTGCATTTCTGATGCATTTCCAGACATTCTGTACATGTTTCAGATTTCTGAATTCGTGCAGGTACGGCTAAGCCGTATAACACCTACGGCTCACAATCCAGAGAGGAGAAAAACCCAGTTTTCCTCTACGGCTAGGGCACGGCTAAGCCGTGGAATGCCCTACGGCTAAGCCGTAGCTCAGCTGTGGCCCAGCCGTAGAACAATACAGGGTGCAATTTCTGGAATAACTGAGAGTCAGCAACTGACAGACCTTCTACGGTCCAGCCACGGCTAAGCCGTAGACCACACACGGCTAAGCCGTAGCACACACACGGCTAAGCCGTAACCACACATGAAGAATAAGGCTAGGTGTAACGATAAGACCTATATGACCTTCATGATAGAATGTAGAGCACCGAGACTTGCCCAACGGATGTGATACTACGCGTGAATGATCTCGAGGGCTGCGAATCATTCATGTTCGTTATCCGGATGTTAAGCACCTCCCCATGGGTGTTGGTTTAAGGGACTTCGTGCATCGCCCGATTCCAGGCAACACTAGACAACGGTGTATCGAATAACTTAAAACTACATCATCATGCACGGTTAGAAACACCGGATAATTAGATTAGAATTGGTTTGTAACTTAAGATGATTCGATTTCGCATGATTTGTTGCATACCATATTGCATTCGATCATTGATCTCACACTCTGACATGATTACTTGTATCCCGTTACTTTACTTTCACATTGCGATTATTTACCCTGAGTATACATGTATGATATGTTCAATTCCAGATATGCACGCATGATATATGATCACGATCTACTCAGGTTTTCATGATTGACTTTGTATGGTCAGGCTCTACTTAGCCTCAGCCTTAGGATCCCGACGGGGTGAATTTGGTATAGTTATAAGGACCTGCTGCAGTATGGATTTTGTCTTGGGGAACCGGACCCCAGGAAACCGAGACCCATTGTACCCTGGCCCGGACAATGGTGTTCTTTGCATGTTACAAGATCCCTCTTTTGGGAGCATATGGTAATGTAGTAGCCACTAGTCATGTACACAGCATGTTATCCTTGATTCACACAACATCTTTCTTTCTTGCATGATAGCCTAGTATACGAAAATGCTTTCTTTAATAACATGATGTTCTTTATTCTATTAGACACAGCGTGTGTTAACTTGCTATGGTTTATACTTTGCTGAATCTTCGTATTCACAGTTGTTTTTGGTGTTGCAGGCCTAGATCCCCCTGCCGAACCCTCGCCGGTCGGCCAAGCTCCAGATGAGACCCCCGGGGCCCCATCAGGCCTAGAGGAGTGGATGTGATCACTCCACGGGAGCGCGTTCATGGCATGCATCATGTTGGAGTCATGTTTTGAGGATTTTCAGACTTGTATATGTCATGACATGTCTCTATTGTATTTATCCTTTTGTTCTTTTGTAAACGTTCATATGTAATTATGTCAGTCCTTTCCTTGTATCCTCTTCTTGTGCTATTAGTTGTTTATGTTTCTGATATTTACAGCTTCCGCATACTTGCTTGGCACGTGTGCTTGTTCCCTTGTGCGTGTGCATTTAGACTCGGTCTACGTGTGCATGCACGGGAGTACGTGTGTCATTAGGTTTGGCTTTTGCTAACCCCCGAACCCTGGGCTCGGGTTGTGACATACGTATTGTATGGTATCAAAGCATTCCTTGCTCATTCCTTGTTCTAGTGTGATAAGCATGTAGGCATGTAGGATCGTGGTGAGGATACGATTATTTCTTTGTGTTCTTTCTAGACTTTGGGGTTTGTTGGGCGCTATTGTTTTGTGTTTGTGTCTGACTCGTTCCATTTTACAGGATGGCATCAGGTTCTGGTTCTCAGCAGAACGCCGGAAATAACGAGAGCGGATCTGCACCATCACCGCAGACACCGAATACAGATGAACGCATCCTCATGTTATTCCAGTCCCTTCAGGCACAATCGCAATCCATGCAGAACTTGCAAGCCCAAGTGACAACCATGTTAGACCGACAAAGCCAAGTCCCAGCTCAGTCACATGTAGACCAGCAGGTGATCTTGCAGCCTCGAGAGAGTGACCCGAATGCCCTCTATGGTAAATTTCGCAAGCGAGGAGCTATTGAGTTCTATGGAACAGAAGAGCCACTGAAGGCAGAACAGTGGTTAGACCAGACAGAGGATGTCTTTGAGACCGTCGTGTGCACGAACCGACAGAAGGTCGGACTAGCAACTTCTATGTTTAGAGATGTCGCAAAGACTTGGTGGAAGAGCGTGAAAGATTCATACAGAGATATCCCTAGTGCTACGGTGTGGGAGATGTTCAAGCAACAGTTCAGGAGGAAGTTCATCCCGGCTCATGTGTTTCGAGCCAAGGAGGTTGAGTTCCTAGCTCTCCGCCAGCAGCAGATGACAGTAGCAGAGTATGTAAACAAGTTTATGCAGTTGTCGCTTTTTGCTCCGGACATGATCAGTACCGAAGAGAGGAAGGTGAACAGGTTTGTGGAAGGTTTGCATCCCCGGTACATGCACCACGTGACAGCGTTTCAGCGTCCCGCTACGTTCGATGATGCAGTGGACAGGGCCTATTCTGCTGAGGCCATCCACCAAGCTGCTAGAGCCGTTGAACCCAAGCGACAGCCGCCTTTCAGTGCACGAGGACAAGTACAGAAGAAGACCAAAGGCCAGCAGAGTACTTCTAGTTCCAGTGGAGTGACTTGTGGATATTGCGGCAAGAGCCACACGACCGAAGCTTGTTGGAGGAAGGCCGGTGCTTGTTTTATTTGCGGTTCGAGGGAGCATATGATCGCCAATTGTCCTCGACAGAGAGCTTCCGGTGCAGTTCCTAGCAGACCCAGTGCACCTACAGCTCCGAGCAAGCCACAGTCAGCTCGTCCAGGCTCGAGACAGCCTCGCCAGACAGCCCGTGCTTACGCTGCTACTCACGAGAGTGCCGAGGATCCACAGGTGGTTGAAGGTACTGTTTTGATTTCGCGCGTCGAGGCTTTAGCTTTATTCGATTCGGGGTCTACACGGTCTTATGTAGCACCTCATTTCGCCAAGCGGTTGCATCAGCCGTCTGAGCCGTTGCCATATGTGTTGGTTGTATCCACCCCAGTTGGCAAGCGAGTGGAGTGTAGTATGTACTACCCCCATTGCGACGTGCAGATTGCAGGTCATCAGTTACCTGTTGATTTGATCCTGTTGTCGATGCTGGACTTCGACGTGATCCTTGGTATGGATTGGCTCGCTCGATATCGTGCCTGTGTTAACTGTTACAACAGGACGATCTTCTTCGATTTAGGCAAAGGCTTCCGTTTCGAGGGCAGTCAGCAGAGATGCCCCAGACGTATGATTTCGGCGTGTAAGGCAGATCGCTTGATCCGCCGAGGGTGCGAAGGCTTCATTGCCTTTATCTCAGCGAAAAAGGAGCCGAAGCAGCTAGGTGAGGTTCAGGTGGTCTGTGACTTTCCAGATGTCTTTCCAGACGATGTGCCAGACTTACCCCCGGTTCGAGATGTGGAGTTCGCCATTGAGCTTGTTCCCGGCACGGCACCGATCAGCAAGGCTCCGTATCGCATGGCCCCAGCAGAGTTGTCAGAATTGAAGAAACAATTGCAGGAGCTTTTGGATAAGGGTTTCGTTCGCCCGAGCGTTTCACCTTGGGGAGCACCAGTCTTGTTTGTCAAAAAGAAGGATGGTACTTTTCGGATGTGCATAGACTACCGCCAGCTGAACAAAGTGACGATCAAGAACAAGTACCCCTTACCCAGGATTGATGAGCTGTTCGATCAACTTCAGGGCGCAGCATATTTTTCGAAGATTGATTTGAGGTCTGGATATCACCAGTTGAGAGTCAAAGAAGATGACATTCCTAAGACTGCCTTCAGGACTCGTTATGGACATTATGAATTCCTCGTGATGCCTTTTGGACTAACCAACGCACCTGCAGCTTTTATGGCATTGATGAATCAGATTTTTGCTCCTTTCTTGGACCAATTCGTAGTTGTGTTTATTGATGATATCTTGATATATTCTAAGTCAGCAGAGGAGCATAGGGAGCATTTGAGAAAAGCCTTGTCGTTGTTGAGAGAACATCGATTGTTTGCTAAGTTGTCGAAGTGTGATTTTTGGCTTGAGCAGGTTGCATTTTTAGGTCATATCATTTCATGAGAGGGATTGGCAGTTGATCCATCTAAAGTAGAGGCAGTGGTGAATTGGTCTAGCCCCAAGACAGTGACAGAGGTTCGCAGTTTCCTTGGTCTAGCAGGTTACTACCGTCGATTTGTCCAGGACTTTGCTAAGATCTCTTCTCCTTTGACGAAGTTGACCAGGAAGAATGTACCATTTGATTGGACTGAGGAGTGTGAAGCCCGTTTCAGGATTTTGAAAGAGAAGTTGACTACGGTCCCAGTGTTAGCCTTGCCAGATGGTAGTGAAGGATTCGTGGTTTATTCAGACGCTTCTCGAGTTGGCCTAGGTTGTGTGTTGATGCAGCATGGGAAGGTGATTGCTTATGGATCGAGACAGTTGCGAGAACATGAGAAGAATTACGCCACCCATGATTTGGAATTGGCAGCCATCGTGTTTGCGTTGAAGCTGTGGAGACATTATCTATATGGTGTGCAGTTTGAGGTTCGTTCTGACCACCACAGTTTGCAGTATTTATTCACACAGCAGGAGCTGAACATGAGACAGCGGAGATGGCTTGAGCTTATTAAGGATTATGACTTCCCGATCAAATATCAGCCAGGCAAGGGGAATGTGGTGGCAGATGCACTCAGTCGGAAAACAGAGTCAGTGCAGCTTTTGAGCAGTTTTCTCCTAGAGTTCCATGGTCTCCCTGTTGAAGTTAAACTAGTGGATGAGTCCGTGACTTTGGCTAGTACGCTAGTGTTTCAGCCTGAGATGATTCAGCAGATTAAGGACAGGCAGTTTGAGGATCTAACTTTGAAGCGCATTCGAGACCACATTGGAGACAGACCCGATTTCAGACTCGAGGATGGTATACTCTACTTTCGGAGTAGGTTGTGCGTGCCAGCAGTTGATGAGTTCAAGGAGAAGCTGATGAACGAAGCGCATTACGCTCGCTACGCGATGCATCCAGGCAGCACGAAGATGTTTCGGAATCTCAAGGATCGCTTCTGGTGGAACAACATGAAGAGAGAAGTAGCAGGCTTTGTTGCTCGCTGTTTGACATGTCAGAAGGTGAAGGCTGATCATCAGAGACCGCCAGGCTCGTTGCATCCTTTGCATATACCGCAGTGGAAGTGGGAAAACATCACCATGGACTTTGTTTCCGGGTTACCGCCGACGAGCAGGAAGAACAACGCCATTTGGGTGATTGTAGATCGATTGACGAAGACAGCCCATTTCATTCCTTTTCGGAAGGGTATGACATTTTCAGAGATGGCTAGGAAGTTCGTGGATGAGATCGTCAGGCTCCATGGTACCCCCGTGTCGATTGTATCCGATCGTGACAGCCGTTTTGTTTCCTCTTTCTGGAGAGCTTTCCAAGAGGCTTTGGGTACGAAGTTGAGTTTCAGCACGGCATACCACCCACAGACGGATGGACAATCAGAGCGGACGATTCAGACTTTGGAGGATATGTTGCGAGCCAGTGTGTTGAGCTACGAGAAAGAATGGGATCTTCATCTATCGTTGTGCGAGTTCGCCTACAACAACAGTTTCCACGAGAGCATTGGGATGGCACCATATGAAGCATTGTACGGGAAGAAGTGTAGAAGTCCGGTTTGTTGGGAAGAAGTTGGAACTCGAAGTTTTCACGGACCGACGATCATTGCCGAGACTACGGAGAAGGTACAGAAAGCAATTGAGAACTTGAAAGTTGCTCGGTCGAGACAGAAGAGTTATGCAGACACCTGCAGACGACCCTTAGAGTTTCAGGTTGGCGAGTGGGTTTTTCTGAAGGTCTCTCCGATGAAGGGTACGATCCGTTTCGGCCAGAAAGGCAAGTTAGCTCCACGCTATGTCGGACCGTTCGAGATCAAGAGTCGGATCGGTGATTTAGCTTATCGATTAGAGCTTCCCGAGATGTTTTCAGGAGTGCACAACGTTTTCCACGTTTCGATGCTTCGGAGATACGTTCACGATCCCTCCCATGTCATTCGTTACGATGAGATTCAGATTCAGCCGAGCGCTGCATACGTTGAGCGACCGCTCCGTATCGTGGGAACCCGAGAGCAGATACTCCGCACCAGGACAATTCGATGGGTCAAAGTGCTTTGGGAGCATCACAGTCCTGATGAGGCTACTTGGGAGCTAGAAGAGCAGATGGCACGTCAGTACCCCGATTTGTTTTCCCAGGTATGAGCGAGTTAGTGTTCATTCCGAGGACGGAATGATTCTCAAGTGGGGGAGGATGTAACACTCCGACCCAGCTTGACCTCGTTTAGCGTCTAGTTAATCTTGTTTTTGTTGTTAATTGTGTTTTGTTTGTGTTTTGTTTTCGTTACGGGTCATGGATAGGTAGTTGGGTTGAGTTTGACCTGGATTAAGTAGATCAAGCCCTTTTTCGTAATTTTAGCTTTTCTTAGACATGGTCATTTTTGCATCATCTTGAGGTCAACACGTGTCTTTCGTTGAGCCCGTTAACTTTCGTAACTACGTCATTTGCAACCGAGGTCGTGTGATTCGATTGGACCCGCGTTTGACTCAAACTGAAATTAGCACTTTTCACTTGGCTTTCATTGTAAATTTGGACAACCCATTTGATTATATAAGCTTCACCATCGACCCACTCTCATTTCCTTCTCTCGTTTTCTCTCTTTCCCCTCACTGTGCACGTGGAATTCTCTTCTCCTTCACTTGATTTCTCTCCATCGATCTAGCTTGTGGTTCTTGCATGTGCAATTGAGGTGAGTGGAAGTCTTCCATTCTTCTCATCTCCTTTCTCTATCTCTTCTCCTTCTTGCTTCTTTGCATGGTGTGTCTGTGTGTTGTGGATTTCTCTCCATCTCTCATGCATGCATGTGGTTTTGCTTGTGTTAGGTTGTGTTTGGATCCAAGGGCTACCATTGTGCATTTGAATTTCCAATTGAGGCAAGTATAACCATAACATTGAGAACCCATGTTGGTATGCTTTGATTTTGGCTAGCTCACATTGATGTGTGTGGAAAACATGTGTTTACAGCCCATTTGATACTTATTGGTTCAGTACTTGTGTATTCCCATTGATAGATTGCATTTCTGATGCATTTCCAGACATTCTGTACATGTTTCAGATTTCTGAATTCGTGCAGGTACGGCTAAGCCGTATAACACCTACGGCTCACAATCCAGAGAGGAGAAAAACCCAGTTTTCCTCTACGGCTAGGGCACGGCTAAGCCGTGGAATGCCCTACGGCTAAGCCGTAGCTCAGCTGTGGCCCAGCCGTAGAACAATACAGGGTGCAATTTCTGGAATAACTGAGAGTCAGCAACTGACAGACCTTCTACGGTCCAGCCACGGCTAAGCCGTAGACCACACACGGCTAAGCCGTAGCACACACACGGCTAAGCCGTAACCACACATGAAGAATAAGGCTAGGTGTAACGATAAGACCTATATGACCTTCATGATAGAATGTAGAGCACCGAGACTTGCCCAACGGATGTGATACTACGCGTGAATGATCTCGAGGGCTGCGAATCATTCATGTTCGTTATCCGGATGTTAAGCACCTCCCCATGGGTGTTGGTTTAAGGGACTTCGTGCATCGCCCGATTCCAGGCAACACTAGACAACGGTGTATCGAATAACTTAAAACTACATCATCATGCACGGTTAGAAACACCGGATAATTAGATTAGAATTGGTTTGTAACTTAAGATGATTCGATTTCGCATGATTTGTTGCATACCATATTGCATTCGATCATTGATCTCACACTCTGACATGATTACTTGTATCCCGTTACTTTACTTTCACATTGCGATTATTTACCCTGAGTATACATGTATGATATGTTCAATTCCAGATATGCACGCATGATATATGATCACGATCTACTCAGGTTTTCATGATTGACTTTGTATGGTCAGGCTCTACTTAGCCTCAGCCTTAGGATCCCGACGGGGTGAATTTGGTATAGTTATAAGGATCTGCTGCAGTATGGATTTTGTCTTGGGGAACCGGACCCCAGGAAACCGAGACCCATTGTACCCTGGCCCGGACAATGGTGTTCTTTGCATGTTACAAGATCCCTCTTTTGGGAGCATATGGTAATGTAGTAGCCACTAGTCATGTACACAGCATGTTATCCTTGATTCACACAACATCTTTCTTTCTTGCATGATAGCCTAGTATACGAAAATGCTTTCTTTAATAACATGATGTTCTTTATTCTATTAGACACAGCGTGTGTTAACTTGCTATGGTTTATACTTTGCTGAATCTTCGTATTCACAGTTGTTTTTGGTGTTGCAGGCCCAGATCCCCCTGCCGAACCCTCGCCGGTCGGCCAGGCTCCAGATGAGACCCCCGGGGCCCCATCAGGCCTAGAGGAGTGGATGTGATCACTCCACGGGAGCGCGTTCATGGCATGCATCATGTTGGAGTCATGTTTTGAGGATTTTCAGACTTGTATATGTCATGACATGTCTCTATTGTATTTATCCTTTTGTTCTTTTGTAAACGTTCATATGTAATTATGTCAGTCCTTTCCTTGTATCCTCTTCTTGTGCTATTAGTTGTTTATGTTTCTGATATTTACAGCTTCCGCATACTTGCTTGGCACGTGTGCTTGTTCCCTTGTGCGTGTGCATTTAGACTCGGTCTACGTGTGCATGCACGGGAGTACGTGTGTCATTAGGTTTGGCTTTTGCTAACCCCCGAACCCTGGGCTCGGGTTGTGACACAGCTTCTGGCCGATCCAATGTGTCTACAGCTCCGAACAAGTCACATCCAACCCGTTCCGGCCCGAGATAGCCACGTCAAATAACTTGTGCATATGCCGCTACCCATGAGAGTGCCGAGGATCCACAGGTGGTCGAAGGTACTATTCTGATTTCGCACGTTGAGGCATTAGCATTGTTCGACTCGGGGTCTACGCGATCCTACGTGGCACCTCGATTTGCCGAGCATTTGCAGCAGCCGCCGAAGCCGTTGCCATATGTGTTGGTTGTATCCACCCCAGTTGGCAAGCAAGTGGAGTGTAGTATATACTACCCCCATTGCAACGTGCAGATTGCAGGTCACCAGTTGCCTGTTGATTTGATCTTGTTGTCGATGTTGGACTTCGACGTGATCCTTGGAATGGATTGGCTCGCTTGATATCGTGCCTGTGTTAACTGTTACAACAGGACGATTTTCTTCGATTTAGACAAGGGCTTCCGTTTCGAGGGCAGTCAAGAGAGATGCCCCAGGCGTGTGATTTCTGGGTGCAAGGCAGATCGTTTGATTCGTAAGGGGTGTGAAGGCTTCATTGCCTTTATCTTGAAGAAGAAAGAGGCGAAGCAGTTAGGTGAGATTCCGGTGGTCTGCGACTTTTCCGATGTTTTTCCGGACGATGTGCCAGACCTACCCCCGGTTCGAGACGTGGAGTTTGCCATTGACCTTGCTCCAGGCACGGCACCAATCAGTAAGGCTCCGTATCGCATGGCACCAGCTGAATTGTCCGAGTTGAAGAAGCAATTGCAGGAGCTTTTGGATAAGGGTTTCATTTGCCCGAGTGTTTCACCTTGGGGAGCGCCAGTCTTGTTTGTCAAGAAGAAGGATGGTACGCTTCGGATGTGTATCGACTACCGACAGCTAAACAGAGCGACGATAAAGAACAAGTATCCCCTACCTCGAATCGATGAGTTGTTCGATCAACTTCAGGGTGCAGCTTACTTCTTTAAGATAGATTTGAGATCTGGATACCACCAGTTGAGGGTGAAGGACGATGACATCCCTAAAACTGGCTTCAGGACCCGGTATGGACATTATGAATTCCTCGTGATGCCTTTTGGACTAACCAATGCACCTGCAGCGTTTATGGCTTTGAAGAATCAGATCTTTGCTCCATTTTTAGACCAGTTCATAGTTGTATTCATTGATGATATTTTGATATACTCGAAGTCAGCATAGGAGCATAAGGAGCACTTAAAGAAAGCCTTGACATTATTGAGAGAGCATCGCTTGTTTGCCAAGTTGTCGAAATGTGCTTTTTGGCTTGAGCAAGTGGCATTTTTGGGTCATATCATTTCACGAGAGGGATTGGCAGTCGATCCATCTAAAGTTGAGGCAGTGGTGAATTGGCCTAGCCCTAAGACAGTAACAGAGGTCCGAAGTTTTCTTGGTCTAGCAGGTTACTATCGTTGATTTGTCCAGGATTTTGCCAAGATCTCTTCTCCTTTAACGAAGCTGACCAGGAAGAATGTGCCATTCGATTAGACTGCGGAATGTGAAGCTAGTTTCCGGATTTTAAAAGAGAAGTTGACTACTGCTCCGGTGTTAATTTTGCCAGATGGTAGCGAAGGTTCATGATATATTCAGATGCTTCTCGAGTTGGTCTAGGCTATGTGTTAATGCAGCACGGGAAGGTAATTGCATATGGATCGAGACAGTTGCGAAAACATGAGAAGCATTATGCCACCCATGATTTAGAACTGGCAGCCATCGTGTTTGCATTGAAACTGTGGAGACATTATCTGTATGGCGTGAAATTTGAAGTTCATTCTGATCACCACAGTTTGCAGTATTTATTCACGCAGCAGGAACTGAACATGAGACAACGCAGATGGCTTGAGCTCATCAAAGACTATAACTTCCCGATCAAATATCAGCCAGGAAAGGGGAACGTGGTGGCAGATGCACTTAGCAGGAAAGCAGAGTCGATACAGATGTTGAGCAGTTTCCTTTTGATGTTCCATGATTTACCTATTGAAGTGAAACTAGTGGATGCGTATGTGACTTTGGCTATTATGCTAGTGTTTCAGCCTGAGATGGTTCAGCAGATGAAAGACAGGCAATTCGAAGATCTCACTTTGAAGCGCATTCATGACCACATTGGAGATAGGCCTGATTTCAGACTGGAGGATGGTGTGCTTTATTTCCGGAACAGGTTGTGTGTGCCAGCAGTTGATGATTTCAAGGAGAAACTGATGAATGAAGCACATTATGCCAGATATGCGATGCACCCAGGCAGCACAAAGATGTATCGAAATCTCAAGGATCATTTCTGGTGGAACAATATGAAGAGAGAAGTAGTAGGGTTTATTGCCCGATGCTTGACATGCCAGAAGGTGAAAGCAGATCATTAGAGACCTCCAGGCTCATTGCATCACTTGCACATACCACAATGGAAGTGGGAACACATCACAATGGATTTCGTTTCAGGGTTACCTCCGACAAGCAGGAAGAACAACGCCATTTGGGTGATTGTAAATCGATTGACGAAGTCAGCCCATTTTATTCCTTTCCGGAAGGGTATGACGTTTTCAGAGATGGCGAGGAAGTTCATAGATGAGATCGTCAGGCTCCATGGTACGCCCGTATCGATTGTATCCGATCGCGACAGTCGTTTTGTTTTGTCGTTCTGGAGGGCATTCCAAGAGGCTATGGGTACAAAATTGAGCTTCAGCACGGCATATCACCCACAGACGGATGGACAATCAAAGCAGACGATTCAGACTCTAGAGGACATGTTGCGAGCCAGCGTGTTGAGCTATAAGAAGGAATGGGATATCCATCTCTCGTTGTGTGAATTTGCCTATAATAATAGCTTCCACGAAAGCATTGGGATGGCGCCATATGAAGCGTTGTATGGACGCAAATGCAGAAGCCCGATATGTTGGGAAGAAGTTGGAACTCGAAGTTTTCATGGACTGACAATCATTGCCGAAACTACGGAGAAGGTATAGAAAGCAATTGAGAACTTGAAAGTGACTCGGTCGAGACAGAAGAGTTATGCAGACACTCGCAGACGACCATTGGAGTTTCAGGTTGGTGAGTGGGTTTTTCTAAAGGTCTCACCGATGAAAGGTACGATCCGTTTCGGCCAAAAAGGCAAGTTAGCTCCACGATATGTCGGACCATTCGAGATCAAGAGTCGAATTGGTAATTTGGCTTACCGATTAGCTCTTCCCGAGATGTTTTCCGAAGTACATGATGTTTTCTACATTTCGATGCTTCGGAGATATGTTCATGATCCTTCCCATGTCATTCGTTATGACAATGTTCAGATCCAGCCGAATGCCGCATACGTTGAGCGACCACTCCGTATCGTGGGGACCCGAGAATAGATACTCCGCACCAGGACGATTCGATGGGTCAAAGTGTTGTGGGAGCATCACAGTCCCGATGAAGCTACATGGGAATTAGAAGAACAGATGGCACGACAGTGTCCCGATTTGTTTACGCAGGTATGTGTGCGTTCATTCCAAGGATGAAATGATTCCTAAGTAGGGGAGGATGTAACACTCCGACCCAGCTTGACCTCGTTTAGCACCTAATTATGGTTGTTTTAACTGGTAATTGTGTTTTGCTTTTGTTTTGGATTCATCGCGGGTCATGGATAAGTAGTTGGGTTGAGTTTGACCTGGATTAGGTAGATTAAGCCCTTTTCCGTAATTTTAGCTTTTCTTCGACATGGTCATTTTTGCATCATCTTGATGTCAACGCGTGTCTTTCGTTGAGCACATTAACTTCTGTAACTACGTCGTTGGTAACTAAGGTCGTCTGACTCCGTTGGACCCGGATTTGACTCAAACTGGAAATTGTTTTATGATTTGGACTTCATTGCAATTCTACCTTAATATAAACCATTCCACCGACTTAATTCCCTCATTCTCTTCTCTCCTCTCACGTTGTTCTCTTGTTGAAGGCTTTCTCTCTCTCTCTTGCTCTCTCGAGTCTTCTCCACCCATCAGGCCGGAGAGGGGATTTTGCTCTTTCGTTCTTGGTGCTTGGATTGAGGTGAGTTGAGGCCTCCTCCATCTCCCTCATTTTCTTCTTCTTGTTTCCATGCCTCTATGTCTATGCTCATGATGCTTCCTTCCCCTTCTCATGCATGCATGCTAGCAGTGACTGGTATTGGATGTGAATTGAGCCCCAAGGACAGCAAGTGGTTTATTGGTATGCCCTTAAGGCAAGTATAACCATAATCTGTAAGAATCCATATTGGTATTTGTATGATTTTGTTTACTTCACGTGAGTTTGCAAAGAAAACATGTTTACAGCCGAATTTGCTAGTATTCTTCCTTTCTCTGTTGGAAATGTGCATATCTGATGTCTTTACAGGTTTTCTGTAGTTGATTCAGAATTCAACCCTGTGCATGTACGGCTAAGCCGTAAATCGCATACGGCTTAAAATCCAGAGAGGGTAAAATCCCAGTTTTCTTCTATAGCCAGGACACGTCTAAGCCGTATTTTGCCCTACGGTTAAGCCGTATCTCAGCCGTGACCCAGCCGTAGATGAGTACAGGGTGTCTTCTTTGGGATGAACTGAAAGCAAGCAAATGACAGACCTTCTACGGCCCAGCCACGGCTAAGCCATAGAATAGCACACAGCTAAGCCGTAGAACGAAATGCGGGTGAACCGTAATTGCGGGTGAACAGTAAAGGAAACCGCGGTGAAGCCGCAGTGCATATTACGGCTACGCCGTAAGATGCCTACGGCTAAGCCGTACGTTCACCTACGGCCAAGCCGTGCCAACCCTAGAAAATGAATAACAAGGATAGGTGTAATGAAAAGACCGCTATGACCTTCATGATAGAATGTAGAGCACCTAGACTTGCCCAATGGTATGAATGTATAATATGAATGATCTCGAGGGCTGCGAATCATTCATGCACGTTATCCAGTTGTTAAGCACCTCCTCATGGGTATTGGTTTAGGGGACTTCGGTGTACCAGCCAATACAATGCAACACTAGACAATGGTGCATCGAATAACTTAAAACTACATCATCATGCACGGTTAGAAACACTAGGTAATTAGATTAGAATTGGCTAATAAATGAAGGTGATTCTATCTAGTGTGATTTGCTTGCATAACATGTTGTATGTTAGTCATTGATCTCCACTCTTTAATAGATCATTGCATGACACGTCAAAAGTCATACTATGCGTTCACCTTGAGTATGTATGTATATTATTATTGGATATGCACGCATGATATGCTTGTCACGATCTACTCAGGGTTTTCTGTTGGAAGCAGGTGGGTCTCGTGGATAGATTTTCAAAACTTTTGACCCACTTTACACAGGGATCAACTATCCATAAGACCAAAAACCCAATCCATGATGCATTACCCCTAATTTCGTGACCATGTACAGTAAATATTCTATTTAAAAGATAGAATCAAATAGCACTAAATATCCACAATAATCTACGACATGAAAGAAGTAGATCATACCTTTGGAGATCCGCAGTGCTCTAATGGAGAAGTTGCGACTCTACTTGATGATGAGAATCTTCAACACCTCTTAGCCTTCCACGCTATGACCCGAATTGGATTTCTTTTCTCAAGAAGAGTGGTGGAATCTTCAGGAGAAATCCCAACTCGAAACTCCACGGAACTAGAAGAAAGAAGGAAAGAGAAACTCGTGCAACTCTTGCACGAATAGGGTTTTGGGCGTGAGAGAGTCTTATTGGACGTCCAAGAGATTTTATAGACTTTCAAATCTCTCCCTTGTCTAATTGAAATAGAAGTCTTACTTCCAAAACAATTAGCAACTTTCTCCTTTCCAAACTCTTCTTTCTAGAGTTCAAGTCGGATTAGTATTTTCTAATATCTTGGGCTAGCGTGGGGACCACTAGGGATTCCTTAGAAAGCTGGCTCCAACTGGAACACCGCGACCCCACATCTCATGTGCAATCCGGGTCCACAGTTAATTGCAAATAACACCACTATATAAATGCAATTGCACTCTAGTCTTAGGAATAAATTATAATGAAGACCATAAACTTCCCAATTACCACAAGTAGGCCCCTCTATTAATATCCGTAGATGAATTGGAATAAATCTATCTCTTCCAATCTAAGTTCCACATCTTATTATCCTTGAGCCCCAATTAATCACAGTAATCATCAGTACTATCCAATTAACTCTTAATTGAGATGGGTGCGCACTTACTAATGACAAATCCATTAATTGGCACAAGGGGATAATAGAGATAGATCCCATCTTGATCATTCAATGTTCCCACAGTTCTACTACCACATACCTAAGACACCGAGGTGTTAACCTATAGTCGGCCTCACTCATTGGTGACTCAAAGCAAATGAATAGATAGAAACTTGAGTTTATCAATGTCTCAGGATTGAGAGCCTATTGCTAAGGAATTATGAGAGCATACCTTATTATTGAGATGGAATTCCATATGGTGTATCTCATGGTCCTTCAATACATCCAATGTACCAGCACCGTGATCCAGAATCTTACATTCTGATGATCGAAATAAATCACACTATCTCATAGTGATCAAAGTACTGCAACCTTATCAAATGAGATGCCCAGTCTCATTACTGTTTGTGAAGCTATTTAAGTATAAGATTTGTGACATATATCTCCCGCGTGTGGATCTCATCCATGTACATATATCACATCTAATATACTAATGGGACCCGGTTCAACTCATGAACCATTATGTCATATGTATTGGTCATGTGCATGAAGTAGTAAAATAATATTCATTTCATGAAAGTAAAGCATGATTTTATTGATAAATAAAGAAATTAATCAATTTATTACATCAACTAATGGATTGAGTCCACAAAATCTAACATTTTCATTATTGACTCTGTATGGTCAGGCACTACTTAGCCTCAGCTTTAGGATCCCGACGGGGTGAATTTGGTGTAGTTTCATGGCCTTGCTGCAGTAAGGAAACGTCTTGGGGAACCGGACCCCAGGAAACCCGATACCCATTTGTACCCTGGCCCAGACAATGGTGTTATCTGCACGATATAAGATCCCTCTTTTAGGAGCATATGGCAATGTAGTCGCTAACTAGTTATGTACACAGCATGTATAAATTGATTCTATTGCATATTTCTTTCTTGCACGACAGCTTAGTATATGAGTGTTACCTACTTTGATTTACATGACTGTCTTTACTTTATTCTATTAGACACAGCATGCGTTAACTATTATGGTTTATACTTTGCTGAATTATTGTATTCACGAGTTGTTTGTGGTGTTGCAGGCTCAGATACCCCTGCCGACCCCCCGTCGGTCGGCCAGACTCTAGATGAGACCCCCGAGGCCCCATCAGGCCTAGAGGAGTGGATGTGATTACTCCATCGGAGAGCGTCTTGGACCTACATGACATGGCATAGGAGTCTTCTTTTTGAGATCTATCATGCTTGTATATGTCATGATTTGTATGTATCATTTTGTTCATTTTGTAAAACATTCAGCTATATATATGTCAGTTCATTTTCGTATTTCTCTTCTTGAATTGTGTAGTTAAATGTTTTGATATCTACAGCTTCCGCGTATATGTTTGGCACTTGTGAACTTCCCTTGTGCATGTGCATTTAGACCAGGTCTACGTGTACAGGTACGGAAGTACGTGTGTCATCGATTTGGCTTTTGCTAACCCCCGGACTCCTGGGCCCGGGTTGTGACACTTTGTCTAGGCCATTGATTTTATGTGTGGATTTTGTTGAGAAATAGTATTTTTAGTAGTTGGTATATACATCTATGTTACTAATTATATATATATATACATATATTCCTTTCATATTGGCAGGTTCTAAGAAAGCTTATGGATGATGCTTCAAAATTTTTAAATGAGGAAGTCATAAAAGCTTATGGATCTATACCATAGTTGTCACATAAGTTAGAGATTGAGTTTAACCACTAACATGCAATAGATTTTATGATGGTGTATGTAAAGGATTTATATCATTAAATATGAGTTTTATGGTACCTTGTCTTCTATAATGCTTATGGCATTTAATGCCTTTGTTATAGAGAAAGAACTGTATGTAATGAAATTTAATTTCTATGAAAGTGTATAGATGAGTCAATGCTATATTTTGGAATGCTACAAAATTATTTCTGTTTCACATTTTAGAAAGGTTCTAATTCCTTTAGAATTGGAAATAATTGTCTATAAACTATGTTTTATTATTTCAAAATAAAAAGATTAGAATGGTTTAAAATTATCATAAAATTAGAATTTTAAAATGGTTTAAAGCATTTCTAAAAAACAACTGGAACGGTTCAAAACCATTCCAAAGGTAAAAATAGGAATCGTTTTCACCAAATCAGAACAATTTAAAACCATTTCAAAAGTAAAAACAGGAACGGTTTTGATCCAACTAGAACGGTTCAGAACAATTACAGAAGTAAAATTAGGAACGATTTCTGACTCAACTGGAACGGTTCAAAACCGTTCCAAAAGAAAAAACAGGAACAGTTTTCTGACCCAACTGGAATGGTTCAAAACCATTTCAAAAGAAAAAAAACAGGAACGGTTTTGAACCGTTCCAGATTTTCTGCGACAGGCCATTCTGGAACGGTTTAGAACCGTTCCAGATACCATTAGGAACAGTTCAAAACCGTTCAAGATGACAATTTTTGGTGTAGTGATATCATGGGTGGAGCTTATTTTTCGTAAAGAGGAGGAAGGCCTCTATGTGCCATTCGAATCCCCCTCATCCCCATTCCCCTGTGGGTCCCTAGATGGGCCCCACACCCTTAAGTGAACTCCCCTTATCTACGGTTAAGTGCAAGTGAGGAGCCCCCATATATATAGGACAAAACTACTACGTATGTATCCCTCACCTCATAGTGAGAGACACTTCCATACATGGAAAGCATTGCTGTGCAAAAAGATAAAACCATCACCCTCATAATACCTTTTAACCTTGTTAGGTTTAAAAAGGGAATTGTCTCTCACCACAAGGTGCGGGATGGATCCATAGTACTCTTTCCCATATATATGTATAGGAGAGCTAGCGCTCCCCTGGTTGAGACCCACTGAGATGCATGATGAAAGTTCATTGGATGTGAAGATCCATATAAAGCCTACCTATATACAAAATCTTGTAAGATAATCCTAACCTTTTGATATATGGACTTAAAATTTAATGATTTAGAAACATCATTTTATCATGATTTCAATCCAATAGCGTAGAATAGTTAGATGAGTATCAAACTTGAACTTATGACCATTCATGCGTGGGCACAAGGGGGTGGGGTTGCGTATGAAAATATTAGATTGAATCAACATGTGCCTCGTAACAAAAAAAGTAGAGAGGAGGGAAATGAGGCGTTTTTAAAGTGGGACGCTCATTAGAATTTCCCATACTAACATTCCTCTATATGAAGAATGTATATATATATATATAAGCTCACGTTATGTGTTTGGTCCATTTGGATGGACCAAGGGTGATATATATAGGAAAAACTCTGCCGAGCACCCGATGCTCATGATAAGGTGAGCACCTTGTGTCAAAACACTAGCAGGGCTTAACTTATAATCCATCCAAATGGACCATAACACAAGTACCCCCAAAGTTAGTCACCAATACCAAGTTTGGCACCCATCTAAATAGATTATACCATTGGATTGGATTGCCCTCATTTTGAATAGTGAAAACTTATTGGGCATTGATCAAGTGCTTACGGTAATGATTTGAACCTCCATCACCATAGAAGGATTCGTGAGGAGATCTTTCGATCTCCTTCAGTCTCATCCCCAAGTGATGCCCTTAGTAGGCCCCACTAGAAAGTGGTGTTCACCTTATAGTGAGCACTGGTGCTCAGCAAAGAAGCTCCCTTATATAAAAATATGTGTGTGTGTGTGCGTGCGTGTGTATATAGGACAAAACTACTATGCATATGTCCCTCACACTATGTAAAGGATACTTTCATTTGCGGAAAGTATTGATGTGCAAAAGGATAAAACCATCACACATCATGACACTTTTTTTTACCTTATGAGGTCTAAAAAAGGAACTGTCCTTTGCCTTGTAGTGAGGAATGGATGCACAGTAATCTTTCCCAAATATGCGTATGTGTGTGTGTGTGTGTGGGGGGGTTGGGGGGGGGGGGTGTTGACCTATAAAAGAAATTGCAAACATTATGTCACACCCCGAACCCGAGAATTGGAGATTTATTGAGGATTCCAAGGTGTAACACACGTACCCGTGACAATTCGTGTTATAACACGACATGTACGAACTGCCATAAGGGTGATTCCAGAGGTATGTATGAGGAAGATCCGTAAAAACGTAGTAACAAATCTAATTCATTAAGCGGAAACCTGAAGAATTCACCTGTATATATCATAAGCATCATAAAACATTCATTTCAATCCATTAATTAACAAGTCTGTTAATTATCCCAACCACATGCATAGATATGAAAATTCCATAATAATAACACAAAATATCAAGATGATGAACCCTAAGCCAAACTAGGCTAAGCTAGGTCAACCCAAGATAACCCCTATTGCCCACTGTTGAGGAGGATAAAAAAAAAAGATATCTTCCTCGTTTCACTCGTTCACATCCCGAGGTAATGCTGGGGTTCCCTCCGGGAGCGTGCTGAGTGCCGAACTGGCAATGGGTTCCGTACGTATAACACCATGGTAACTTGTTAACATAACGGTTAAGCAAAGATAAGGATACAAAATGTTAACATGATATAATAATTGAATTAGACGTAATAATTAAAAGAGATCAATATCGAAATCTAGACACTTATGCATATGAGTTAGCATATATAGGGAATCATGAACAAAGAGTACATCATACTGAATGGCAACCACATCTGCTATCTCCTCTCTAATAAGAGAGTAAACTGATATATGGGAAATCACTAGTGACCGGGCCAGGACCGACTAGCTACCTTAAGAGCGTCGATTCACTCTTCTGATAACTACTGCAGTAGACAACTGATAAAATACTCCCATGTGGTCCCGTCGAACCTCCTATGGGTATAAGCTAAGTGACGCCGACTCTAAGCATGTCGGAATAAATCTGATACCCATGTTCAACGTATACTGATCTGTTTATACTCTTTCAGAAATGTAGGTCAATCTTGATAGAAACATCAATCATAGAATCACAACAAGTAAAGTACTAATCATCAATAATGCATACTGATATAAGCTATCATGTTGAGGTCAAGGTTGCTATCAATATGAATGCAATTAGATTGTGAGGTTATCAAGGATGGTTACTAGCCAACCCTATGCTAGATAATCCGGGTTTCCAAGGTCATTCAATATGGTGTATTTATAAGACACTTGGTGTCATTGTATTACCATTTTCGGTGTTACCTCATGTATATGAAGGACACTTCATCTAATGCCAACACCCATAACGTGACATTGAAAACTAATTGGAAAATTAAGAGGGAAGGAGTGTCAGCTCAACACTCTTGCTTCTCCATGTTTAGTCACTGTTGGGCTAGTTTGGGGTAGCAAAGGATCCAATTCTATGGTCATAAATGGTCTTGGTTTAAACCTACAACCTATAGTAAGGGTAGGTGGATACCTCGGTCTCCTTCTAAGGTTTAAGGGAGTCACCCATCATTAGGATATCCTATAAACTATAGAAAGTCCGTAGTCGAGCATGAAATTCATTTTTAGAACCTATTTCTATAAGCTACAGGTCAGGCTTACTCGACCGATCGGGGGTTGGTCCAACCGATCGGACTGCATCCAGAAGGGAAATTCGATCGGTCAGGCAAGGTGGCCAACCGGTCAGACTACCCGGGAGGCAATTCAACCGATCGAGCTTCAGAAGGCATATCGGCTAACTGGTCGACTACCCAGGGAGGCAATTCGACCGATCGGGCTTCAGGACCGACCGATCGGCCCTAAAGCACTCTGTTACGAGAGTGATCAGTTTCCAACCAATTTTCTCTTCCATTTCACTAATCCACCTATAATCAAACCAACATAAAAACTCCCATTCAACCTCTTGGGTTCCCTAAAGGACCATTATCATTTTATTCATCAAAAATCACCACAAACCACAAATCAATTCCATGCATTATCCATTGAGCTGTAAAAAGGAGTGATTCACAAGAATAAATCAAGAATCAAGGAATAAGCCAACGCATGTAAAGATAATGTATCCTTATACTTGCCTTAGGCTTGGTGCTTCACTCAAATCGATTTGCCCCTTGATATATGAAGAAGAAGGCTTCACTAATGAAGAATCTAACACATGCATGGGGGAAAACGAGAATGAGATGCATGCATGCCAATAGATTGGGTCTCTTGACCCTCATTGAACTTAATGCATCAAATAGAGAGGGGGTTTCCTTACTTCAAGCCTTTTACAAGCAAAAAGGAAGAAGATGATGCCTTGATTCCAAGAAGGAGAGCAAGAAGAATGAAAAGGAAGAAGGATGAACCCAATCTTCTTGCATGCAAGTCTCCAATCACCAAGGATGGAAGCTAGATGATGAAGAAGATGATGGAAGAAGAAAGGAGAAGAAGAGGAACCAGCAGCAACCGAAATAGAGAAGAAGGAGATCGTTGGTGGGTTGGTGTTTTTAAATAAATGGGTTTCTGGAATTTACAAATAGGCCCTACTGTTTTATATGTATTTCCAGTTTAAATCAGTTGGGCTTAGATGGGCTGGAATGAACCCAAATGAAATTAGGCCAAACATGAAAGATGTCCCACAAGATGAAACTCACCCAATGCAACTAACATGATGCATAAATGATGTAAAACCATAAAATGCTAAAGTACAAAAGGTCCTGAACTACCTAATAAGGTTCTAACCCGACCCAACTACCTATCCATGACCCAAACCCAAAGGGATTTGAGTTAAATTAGCCTAATAACATATTAATTAAAGTAAAACCAACTTAATTACCACAAATCATAATTATCTAGGGTTTAGACCTTACACATTAGAAGTGTTGCAGTGAAAACATCAAAAGCAACTCCCAAGCTCAATAGCACATATACCCTAGAATTATGGAATGTCGGCTCAAGTATTGCGGTCTGATGTTTAAAACTAATGTAACTCACTTAGAAGACTTCAGATGAGCTCAGAAGGTTGCAATTCAAATTTCAGAGCAAATGGACTTCATTTGATCACTCAATTCACCTAACACCAAATTTAATGTTCATTGACTCAAAACTTCAAAACCCGAAGGATCATTGAACACACTCAAGCTTCTGGATTACTAAAGTAGCTGAAAATCACATGGCAACTGCAATATATGCTCAAGAATGATGATCCGAAGTTTCAAAGCATTTAGGCTTCATTTTAACTCAAATTCAAGCTTCAGTGGTTATCTGCTAGCTCCTTGGGGTCACTGTGGTAACTGATATTTTTACATGTCAAAACAAGCTGAAACTTAGAAGAATATTTCATATACATTCAACGAATATCCTTCAAAATTTCAGAACATTTGGACATTATCTAGACCTAAACTTAGTCTAGATGATTGTGTACCAAGCTTTTTGGGGTCATAGTGCAAAGTGACACCTCTTGAAGATCAAATTAGCTAAAACTCCTCCAGAAATATCAAATTATATTAGGAGTGGCTCTACAAAATGTCGAGTCAAATGGTTGTCGTTTGACCCAAGTTCAATAAAAATGTTAACTTTTAGTCAATGACCCCAAACGTTGGGGTCACTGACCAAAGTCCTGCCTCCAGGTGACTAAAGTTGATAAAATTCGGATGCAAAGCTAAAGTCAGATAAGAAATAACTTTGTAAATTTTCAAGCAAGGGAACTTCGTCTGACTCTACTTTAGCTACATGTTAGCTTAAGGGTCAGTGACACCCCCCCCCCCCCCCCTAAAAACCTTAGGATCACCGACCAAAGTTCCATTTTCAAAAGGCCATAGTTGATGAGCATTAGATCAAAGATTCAAAATGTGCTGAAAGCCAATTCTTCAAAGTTTCACATCAATTAAACATCATTCGAGTAGAAAACAAGCTGACTGGCTGCAATGTAAGAGCACAGTAACTTAGAACACATAAAAAATGAGCTACTACTCAAAATCCTACTTCTATAAATCCAAATCATATAAAGTTTGAATGGATACTTCAAGATGCTTCTGACATCAATTTCTCCAAGCTTCAAGTCAATCTGAGGTTATTTGAGCCTCAAACAGTTAAAACAACAACCCATTTTCAAGAAAAGTCAAATGGAAGGTTGACCAACTTCAGAAGGTCAACACATGATGAAGTTTTTATGAGATACTCAAAATGGTGTTAGAAAACATCTCTCTAAATTTTGTGAAGATCAGACATCGTTTGGGCCCTAAACTGATGAAAACAGGTCACATGGGCAAAAAACCCCAAATTGGGCCTCGTGGACACCTATAAAGTGGTTCCCAATGGTTTTTAGCGGTTTTCTCCACTTTATTTTATAATTCACTTAACTGCCTCTGAAGTCTACAAAAGGTAAGCTTGAGTACTTGGAAAAGGGTTTGAAGGTTCCAACAAGAAAAACGCAATATACCAACAAGATTCCACAAGATTCTAAGGCTATGCACAAAGGATTCCTCAGTCACTTGGCAAGCAATTCTTTCTATTCTTCTTTCTCTTATACGTTTAGGGTGAGAAATGAGTTTAAGGAAGAAGATATGTATCAATATTATTCATAAATGATGAGTTTCAAGGCTACCAAGGGCCAAAAGTGTTCAATAGGGATGAAACTGTTTTCTTTGGTTCTCCCACTTGAAGGAGTTTTAAGCCATTTTGAAAGTTATGAACCAGCCTCGTTAGGTTTCATTCTACTTCTTGAAAGTCATAGGATCAGAATAACACAACTCTAGCCTCAATTACTTGTACAGAAGCACCCCTTCCAAATTTGCACAATTGCGATCCGTAACGTTGAAGTGGTGACTATTAAAGATTGCAAATGATTCTATGGTTGAATTCAATACTCTTGGTGATCATCCAACTCTCCTAAAGTCAGAAGACATAGGTTTTAACACTCAAAAGGTACTATAAAAGCAAATATAGGTAAAACATGGATAAACAATGCCCAAAACAACCACTGTCTGACACAGTGACTGTGAGCCATGGCCACTGCCCCTATCTTCATTTTTTTCAATAATTTTCAACTTTTTTCATGTAATTTCTTTGATTTTACTAGCTTGGATCACATCTAAGATCAAAGTGAGGGGTTGTGATTTTCTAAAACTTATAAGCAACCTCCATTCCCGTGGTCAAAACATTGAACCCATGTAATTAAAGGAAGTTTAATGATGATCTGTAGTTATTTTCTCATTCTTCTGTATGCTTCAATGTATGAATGTTGGATTGATTCTGTTGCATTCATAATCATTTTTAGCGCGATTTGGGGGCTCCTCACCTGCGCTCAACCATAAATAAGGGGCGTTCGATCAAGGGTGTGGGGCCCACATGGGAGTAGGGATTGGGGGATTCGAAGGATACACAGAGATTATCCTCTCTACAAAAAATCAGCCTCATCCTTGATGTCTATCATCTTCATCTAGGCCCCATAATTTTAATGGTGCATAGTCTATCTAGATTGGTATACAGTAGATTCAATGGTTCAGTTCATTCGAATCGGACCAAAAATTGGTTGGCCGGTGGAATTCATGGGCCCTTTATGTGTGCTCCATTTGGATGGACCATAGGTGGGCCGCACATACTCAGGCGGATGAGATTTCTCTCATCTAGTTGAGTTATATATGGGAAATAATCTTATGAGAACTAGTTTTCACCACTATTTTATGAAAATTCTAGGTGGGGCCATCTATCACTCAATCCAAATCGTGTAATACGCATGGACCCCTTTAATAGTCACATGCCTCAAGTTTCAGTCAAATCCAAATTTATTGGACCATTGGATCGACTGTACACCAATCTGAATAGACTAAATTTGTGGATTACGGATAAGGGGTTAGGGACATGTAATTGAGGCCAAACTTGATATTTATGGTAGTCTCACTTAGATCTTTCCATCCCTCTGGTCCTATTCCCAAATGGGGCCACAAATGAGCTCCAAAAAAAGTTCTCATAGTTGGTGTGTGAGAACATTTCTCATAGGATTATAACACATATATATATGGGCTTTAATCCTATAAGCTTACCGTACACTATGAAACTGACAGAATTACCATGTGTCTTATTTTGAGCTTCAAAAGCCTACTGAAGTTGATGATCATTTTTTTTCATGGTTCACCCATGCATGCATGGCAACACTAGAACTATTGCAGAGTATCAATGGGTAGATGATCCCGATTATAGGCATTTAATCTTTCAATTTAAACTATTGGATATTTTTTATTTAACATCAACTACACATTTAGACAGACCTATAGGCTACAAGTATTCCATTGAGAATAAAATATAAGTTTGGGTCTCAATCCATGAATTTCAACCGGAGTTCCCTATTGACATCGTAAACTTGATCTTCAAACATATACATGAGGTATTTATTTTCAAAACAACAAACATTGATGCTTTCTCTGCTTTCATTCGTGGTCACAGCATTGATCCTCTATAATACATGCACTATAGAACATCTACTACAAACTATTCTAACATTCAATTTCCATTTCCACTACAGATCATTTCTGCCTATAACAACATCCAGCCACAAAATTTGTTTCTCCAAACATGCTAAAGAACGTCACCTGTATATTATAGTTGGGCTCCAAAAGTTAAAATGGGCTTTAGGGAGGATAGACAATGAAATATTTAATCTAACTTTTGCAAAAAATGGATTATCCATATAACAAATTCTATGAATAACTGTAACACGCAGGCATGACCCACCTGAATGTATCTAACATAATATAACAATAAAAATAGCACCCAATGACTTTACATCAACATTGCCCCTATCACATTTATTCAAAATAAAACATTCATTTTTTCAACATCGATTCAATAACCTGTAATAGGTATTTAAAAAAAAAACATCCAACTTCCAAACAACTTCCAACGTCAAATTATGCTAGAAAGAAACATATAATCCAACTTCCAACATCCAACATCAAATTAGGTCAAAGATATGAGTCCAAAAAACCCAAACCCGATCAAAGTCTTATGCATGATTTCCTAAATCACATAAAATCCCAATGTTAATCCCAACTCAGTAACCATAAAAAAAATTTTAAAAGAGATGTTGATTTATACCTTTTCCCTTTTCTTCTCTTCTCCCATTCTACATGCTCGAACAATGTTGCCTTGTCTTATCGCCGTGATGTCACCCTTTCACCAAGAGAGAGAATGCCTTTACCTTGAAAAGAGGAAACCAACGTTGCCCTTGTTGGGTTTATGTCTTGTATTCCGGTTTAGTCGAATGAGTCTACTGGGTTAGCCATGGACTGGTTTAAGTTCAAGGTGTTTTGGTAATTGTACTGGGACTTTCTTGGTGGCCAAGATAGCGGAGATTATATATGTGTATAGTTTGTAACCCTAGATCTTGCATGTTAAAGAGAGGTGAGAGTTCTCTTGCCCGTCGTGTTCCCACACCACGTAGGAGAGACGGTGTGAGAGTGTGAGAGTCTCTATACTTTACTTGTTATAGTGAAGATGATCGTCTCTGTGCCTGTGGATGTAGCCCTGTCTGGGTAAACCACGTAAATCTCGGTGTCTCTTCTTGTGTGTGGTTGTTTCTTTGTTGACCTTGTGATTCATGTATATGCACAACAGGTGATGTCAAAATCACACAAGTGGTATCAAAGCCGAGGTGGTGTTCCTAGGGTTTCTGAGCGAGGTGGAAATCGCTCAGTAGCTTGGAGGTTGTGCGCATGAAAATCGACTAATTGAATCCTTGTCGAAGGGTTCAGATCTCTGCCGCTACCGGTCATCGTGCGCTACCACAGCGCTGTCACTGTCTTCCATCATTCTGCCGTATGCCATCGCCGGTTCCATCATCGTCGCCATCGCCGGACAAAGCCTTCTCCATCATCATTGTTTCCGCCGTCACCGCTACTGCTTCACCTTCGCCGAACATTCTATTGCAGAACAGGGACGAGAGAAGAAGAACAGAAGTTGAAGACGACCCAAGTTCCAGGTTTTGAGTTTTGGGTTTGGTCAGTTTGACCTGACTCGTGGAGAATCAACCCAACAGCGAAGCCCAGGCAGTGCAAGCTGCAAGTTCGGGTCGGGTTAGCCCTGACCCGGTTACAGCAGCAGAGCAGACAGGTCACAGAGCAGTTTTGGTTCGGGTCGGGTGGACCTGAACCTGTTAGTACTACAAGCCCAGTAGCAGCAGTTCCGGGCTAGTTCGGGTCTAGTCCAACCTGACTCGTGTTCGCAGAGGCCAGCCCAGTGCAATGAAGCAAGTCGGTTCCAGTTCGGGGTCGGATCGGGTCGGGTCGTAGTCCAACCGACCTGTTAGTAGCAAAGCCCAGCGAAAAGAGCTTAGTTCAGTTCCGGGTCAAATGAACCCGACCCAGTCCACTTCAGAAGCCCAGCAGATTAATAGCAACGACGTTAGCAGTGACGTCAGCATGGACAACAGGCAGGTTTGACCAAATTCAACTGCTGAAATTGTTTTTGCGATATCTTGATAGTCTAATGTCCGATCGGAGATCCGTTTGCACCTACGGACTAGGTTCGAGCAGATCTACGCAGTGGAAGAGGGTGATTGGCTATTTGATGGTCAACAAGGAGGTTTGACCGATCGGAGTTGAGAAAACTGTTTTTGCGATATCGGAGCCATCTGGAGTCGAATTTCAGATCCATTTTTTCCAGCATGCTTGTGTTGACGAGATATACAATTTGATGCAGAAATCTAGAGGAGATCTAAACAGATGTGGATTCAGGTCAGAATCAGGTCTACTCGACCTGGTTGTTATGGCAAACCCAATAATATGAGTCACTGGCCTAGTTGTAAAAGGTTTGCTAATTCAAACGAAGTTGTTCGTTTGGGGTTCACATGCTTTCCGGGTCGCATGTGATGTTATTCATCTTGCCAGAGTCAAGCCAATGAAGAAGCAGTAAGGAGAAGCCGATGCATTAGCAGTTGTCAAACATTTGTTTGATTGATCGGAGGCCTGGTCAAATGGAGTTTTTAACCATTCAGAGGAGGTTGTTCTGCAATTGTGAAGTCATCTGGACTTGTATTCCCAATCTATTTTGCTTGCAAGCTTGTGGTGATTAGATCTTCATAGTGATGTTAAAGATAAGGCAGGATGGTGAGTGATTCAGATATCAATATCACTCAAATTCGTCAATGGTTTCAAGCTTTAAGTTCGAGGTGGAGTTTGACGAGAAGATAAACTTTGCTCAAAGTTTATGTGCTGGTTCAACATGTCAAAATGTTAAAGGAAGAAGTCTGCATCGTCGGTGCAGTGACGTACCATTCAGCAAGATACATGAAGACATTGCCGGTTTTATCTCCTGGTGGTTCGAGTTGTGCAGAATTCAAGCCAAGGTGGAGATTATTGGGTTTATGTCTTGTGTTCCGGTTTAGTCAGATGAGTCTACTAGGTTAGCCAGCGATCGGTTTAAGGTCAAGGGTGTTTTGGTAATTGTACCGGGGCTTTCTTGGTGGCTAAGAAAGCGGAGATTATATATATGTATAGTCTGTAACCCTAGATCTTTCATGTTGAAGAGAGGTGAGAGCTCTTTTGCCCATGGTGTTCCCGTACCACGTAGGAGAGACGGTGTGAGAGAGTGAGAGTCTCTATACATTACTTGTTATAGTGAAGATAATTGTCTCTGTGCCCGTAGATGTAGCCCTGTTTGGGTGAACCACTTAAATCTTAGTGTCTCTTCTTATGTATGGTTGTTTCTTTGTTGATCTTGTGATTCATGTGTGTGCACAACGGGTGATGTCAAAATCACAACAACCCTTGCACCTTATCCATTTTCCCTAACAAAATGCACGAGAAGCACTAATTGCACAAGAAATAATATACACAGAAAAGCCTAGACAATATCACAAAAGGTAAGAGAAAATAATAAGGGAGGAGAAAAGAAGAGAGGAAGGAGAAAGAAGCCTTAACGATATCGTCATTAGAGCAAGGATTGAAGCTTAGACGAAATCATTATTAGGTAAGGAAAGAAGCAAAAGCTTCGCATGCATTTATGATAGTATAATTGTCTTTTTCATAGTGCGACCCCCTAAATTCATTTTTCTATAATCTTACTTAATAATTTCATCTAATCCATGTTTAGGAATAAGTTTTTCAAAAAATATTCCTAAAAACAATGATATCCCTATTTATTATCAATTTAGGTGCTAATTTGTTTTAATTTTTTAAAACAATATATGTCGAGTTAAAAGTCATTCCATCTTAGTTGCTATAATTTTTCGGATTATTTAATCTTTTATGGAGATGATTAGACACCTTTTATAATTGACTTTCTCTGCTTGAGCCATAAAATTTTAAATTGAGTAAATTAAGCATGTGGCTGAAATCTTTGTCATTTGATTGAAATTATGATACATGTTGTAGGATCTTCTTGTACCTATATTACTGGTTAATAATAATTAGTAAGATAGAAAGATAGTGGAAGATGTCGAATATAGGATAAGAGTGGGATGGATAAAGTTAAGACTTGGATAAAGTTGAGACTTACTTCTAGAGTAATTAGTGATGGGTGTCTACCAACAAGATTGAAGGAAAAATTACTATGATATTGTGATTAGACCATTCATGACCTATAGAGCATAATGTTAGCCACTCAAAATATAGCACATGCACAAAAATGACTGCAATAGAGATGAGGATATTGAGACGATTTTATGATCAAATTAGGAAAGCTGGAATTAGAATGAACGCATTTGGGAGAATTTAGGGCTTAATATCAATAAGTGATAATTTAAGTGATTCTATTAAAACAGTTTGAATATGCCCAATGTACATTAGCAATTAATGTTATTGGTGACAAAAAGTTTTTTATGTAAGTTGATGATCCACCAAGAAAACCAAAGAGGACTTGGATGGGAGTAGTAAGGTTAAATATGAAGAAGTAATCAGGGATTTAACTATGTAATGATATGATGATCATGATTGTTCTTCCTTTAGTTCAATTTATTAATGCATTTGCTATGCGGAAGAGACGTCTTTTTTTTATCATTATTACCTATTGCTTCACTCATAAGGAGTTAGTGGTATCTCAAACTATAGTTAGATTTTCACCTGCAAGAATGTCTACAATCTACATGCCTATCTTTTGATTTTATTGTCAAGGAGAGGCGGGGACCTAGAGACTCTCTTGAATTAAAGGTGCCAACGAAACAATGATAACATTTTCATGTAAGAATGATCGCCAGAGAGATTCCCCTCAAAACTACAGTACAAGTAATTGACTCCATGTCATCTATATAAAAATAAGTTGCCTTGCCACTAAACTATCAATGAGGGTACCAATCTCATTTATGGATCCTATTCTTGATGCCGTCACCATGACCATTGGATAGCACATGGAGAGGTGCTCTATTTCATGTCTAATCCAATTAGCATATTTCTTAATTTCTAATGATTAAGAGAATCTAAGATGATCACCCTATGCACTCTCAATTTCATTCCTTACGAACATGATAATATTGCTTCAAAAGCAATGCAATATTTCTCATTTTTGTGAGCAAAGGCAAAGATGATGTGTTAATTCATACCAGATCATTGTTCTCCTGCACTAACGAGCAATTCAAAATGAGTGAGAAGAAAGGCAAGCGATACTAATGGAGCAATAAGCGTAGCCTACAGGTACATGAAAAATAGTAAAGCAGATTAAGCAACTAATGATATAGTACTACTACCTACTACTGTTTGAGTGATGTATGAGTAGAATGCTTTTTTCTTTTTGAAATAATTAAATGGATAGTATCAAACTTTACCTGCATCAAATCAAATTGATAAGAACCAACACTAAGATTTAAAAAAAAAAATCAATTCTAAGTTGGGTGTTTTTCCACCTGATGTTCTCTTTTAAGTGATCACTCAAACTACATTTTTCAATGACAAAAGAAAGCCATCTTTTCATGACTGGAATGATGGCCGACCAGAGCATCCAGCAGATTTCCCTGCCCTTTACTTTAAAGTACATGTTCTTAGCTTTCACATAGGAAGGGAATATGAACAAGCTGCTTTTTCCCTACTTGGATCTGTGGGTTTTCTCCAACCTAATGATGCCCGACCAGACCACATTTTATGAAACTTAGAACTCTGGTGTTTGTAAAAAATAAAAATGTCTGTGGGGGATATCATGTCCAACCCACAACAGAGAAATCACAAAAAGAAAACAGTGTGGTGGGATCTCTTTGCCACCTAAAGTGGAGGAATAGAACTTTTAAGAGTAAGGTGTTTCTTTTACTTTCAAAGAACCCACGAGGAGGTTAAGATAAAGAAGAGATGAGAAATAATATTCTCTCTCTCTCTCTCTCCATTAAAATTAAGCGCCCAATTTTAGGGTGGGGCACAACACTAACAAAAAAAGCATGTTTTTGTTGAATTTGGGCTCCTAAGGTAATAATCAGATGGATAAAATAATTCAATACCTATGATATTAATGGAACACACAATTTGGATAGTCTGGATAGAGACGTCTCTATGGGTCCATGAATGGTTAAAGTGAAGATTCTTTCCTCTGGATACAACCCTTGAAGAGACATAGGGGTCTTTCTCTCTTTCTGTTCTTAAAATAAAACAATTTGGAGAAATGTCAAGGATGGTAGCTTGTCTCCCACGAGCCGAAGTGACCCATTGAAATGGCCTCCCTGTCATTCTCGGTCAAGTACATTGGCTCCTCTTCTAAACAAAGAAGAAACAGTGCCAAGTTTGATTTAGTTTGATTTTCTTTTCTGTACGCACAATGAGTTAGAGTTTTATTGCTCATTCTGTACAACCACATGGAAATTTCGTTCATAAGAAACTGACAAGTATTGGTTTGGGTCTTATCATGATAAAGTCGTTCTTATCTACGTAGAAATATCTTATATTATAGATAATTGGGCCCATAACCAGGATTTTCCTGTGGTTCGAGCGTCAACGTGATCTGCAATCACTGGTTCACATCAGACAAATATTTATCCCACTGATGGAGATCTTAGACCTATAATTATGTGTTGAACTATTCATAGGCATATTTGGAGTTAACATAATTTCGACACCTTGAGATCTTATATACTAATATATTTTATTTTTGTTTATTCATAATCATGTTGTCTAATGGAATCAGCTACCAACTTGTTCTAACAATATCAAATCTCTCTGCATCACCACATATCCAGGAATTGAGACGATACAGCACTCAATCTAGAGATTTAGCTCCCTTCAAATCTTCAGATTGACATCTGATGGGAGGATTATTCAAATTAATTTCTGGGTAGTTTGATTCATTGAGCTGTTAATATGATTCGATCTAGATTTTTGCAAAATAAATCAACCATCAGTCAATTCATTGGAGAGCTGACATTCAACATCCTCGAAAAGTAATTCCCTGCAATGGATTACTGAAGCATTTGAATATATGAAAGAGAACTGGGTTAATCATCAGTTAGGATCCTAGACGGAAATGGATTCAAGGCCTTGGTAGATGCATTTAGGGCAATGAAGGATCAAAGTCGTGTTTGACGGCCAATTGGTTAAAGAGATAAAGCTAATCTCCTAATAATTACTATGTAAGAAAAAGATAAAGCATCTTTTTCAAATATCACTTGCTATGAAAATGCCAAGTGTCCGTGGAGAATAAAGAGTAATTGGTTTTGGGTGGTCACTTCCCTGTTCAGTGCACATGGGGCCATGATTCAATGGTCAACATTGTTCTTCTCATTGACCCCATCATAGATGGAGAGTGTTAAAAAAAAAAGTTTAGCCAGAAGGTAGTTGATGGTTGACCATCTTTCTACACTCCAAGTGCACGTCTCAAAGTTGCCTTTTCTGGGGGTGGGGGGTTTTCATGACTCCCTCATGGAAGGAAGTGGGTGCGATAAATGGCAAATTAGCCAGAGGAGCAATTTATCTCATGAGTCATGAGTGCCTACAGGGAGAGACGTGTTGTAATGAACTATATGTCGACAATAATGCTCTCAAGTCTCAAAGGAAAATTGATGCCGTAAAATGAACACGTGAAATACTCAAAGTGAATTATATATAAATCATGCCGATACAAGGACGACACTGATGTGTATGCCCCATGCAGCTGGCCGACACTTGAACCCGTTTGTCAGCATAGATTACGTAAGTTTTTAATTTTTTTACCCTAACGAATCTGGCCTAGCATAAAATCCTACATACGTGAAAGAAAAAGCCCAAATAATAGAAAAAAAAATACGCATATGAGAAGAAAAAGCCTAAGCCAGCAAGAGAACTTGTATACATGAAAATAGTGATTTGCCCAAAGATCAAAACAACGAGAGGGCACAAATTAGTCGTATGCCAACTAAGTAACTCCTTACTCTTGACACATGGAAATTAAATATATAGGCAAATGGCTTCCAACTTACAATTTTTAAAAGGAAAGATGGTGAAGAATTAAGGAAAATATGTAGATGGGACCTTAGCTTTTCTGAATTTGAATTATAAGCATGATGGCTAGGTATTAACTTCCTACCTTCCCTTGATTCTATTTTGATTGAAAGGAAAGTTTTTTTTTTATAGTCATTTTTGAATATTCACATTTGATTTTTCGTTTTAAACCAATAACAGAAATTTAAGGTCTTACAATTCTTTAGTAATTCAATTATATGAAATAAACAGGTGTTTTAGGGCTTTTTGTTAGACAATATGGGTCCAATACCATTATTTAAAACCATTCTAACACCGTTGTTAATTGAGTCATGCAGTTGATGTTTAAAGGATGGAGTCTAACCTTTTGTAGGTGATGCAGTCTAGGATGGTTTCGGATCAGGTCCATCTATTGTTGGGCTAATGACTAGATCAACCAAGAATTAAGAGCTAGATTTTGTACTTACTTAAATAGTAAGAGATGGCAATTCTCACATAAGTTTCTCAGAGTTTGATCTCGGGCATTCACCTTTTCCTCACGAGATCGAGGGCCTCATAAGTTGTAATCTTGCCTGAGGTCTATCCACTTCTCTCGCTTAATGACTCCACCACTTCTCCAAAGTCTAATGCCCTCACTATAAAAATATATATAAAAAAATAAATAAATAAATAAGAAGAAGAAAAAGCTTGTATACTATTTAGCTGTGCCCTGTAGTAAACGAGGGAATCAGTCCGATCATAATTCTAGAATATTTCCATGGAAAGAATTTTCTTTGCTTCGTTTGGCATCTACTTTGGGTGAGATCCACAAACCATTCACTAGCTACGAAACATTAAAGTGGGGGTGTTTATGGAGAAAACCAAAGCTTGTCCAAGTCCATCTAATTATATTATGCCTGATTAATTTCAGGCCCTCATTCAGCCCATATGAAAAAGTATATACATCCTTATGTTGAATATGTTGGTCCTGGCTGGACCTTAAGATACTGGCCCAAGCCATGCAATTAGGAATAAATACAAGACATAGGCTTTAAAAATTATAGCAAACTCAGGCCCAATGTGTACTGATTTGGGGGTGCCCTGGTCCATGATCATTCCTAACTAAGAGTGTGAACCCTTGGGAGGATTTATAGGTTGTAGTTCTTTAGGGCCTATTTGCTTGGATATACTGCATGGGAATATATAAATATCAAATTACTTCCCCATCTTTCTTAGATTTAACTCCCATTAAACGAAGGGTTATTTATGGGTTTGCACCTTTTATACTTCATTTTTAAAACCTCATAGAAATACAATCCTAAAAATTTAAGTTCATTAAACCAAGTGACTTGAGTTGGTTTTCCTTCTTAATTACCAGGGTTAGTGAGAAGCGACTTTTCGTTTGCTTAAGAAAAGGCTTAAATTATTATGCAGTTATTCCACAAATGGGTGTGTTGCACCATCATATGCATCCATAGACTGGCATTGAAGCTGTTTTCAATGTAGGAACTATGGATGTGTTAGAATCGAGATAAATTTTTAATAGGATTGGATAGCTAATATCATTCAAGCTCATCCAATGGTATTATTGCATGGAATGAGATTTTATTTATCCCAGAAATGAATCCAATTCCATGTTTAATTTCGTCCAGATAAATAGAAGATAACAGACAGAAAGGCCTAAAAAATATAATTTCACCCCGACTCAAAGCCAAACCAAGTTGTCCTATCTCTCAGGTGGGATTATCGAAGCCTCCATACTAGATATTAATTCATTGTAACATTGGGACTTGGATAACATAATCGCATGCACTAAAAATGCAAACAAACAAAGGATAAGTGGGACATGATGCAAAAGGTTGCTTATCCCCCACTTGTCATCCCCTTATCCTGCTTCGAAACACATCCTATACGTTATCCCACAAAATTCACTGGATAAACCCTTGACAGGAATTATTTGGAGTACTAGAAAACTCAACATGCCCATTTATTAGTTGGAGAAAAAAGATTATCAGCATGGACGGGTGATTTCCAACCCAAGTGTTGAAATAAATGAGGTGATGATCGGATCCAAACATAACAGCCATATGGTCAAACAAGTGATGCAATGATCTAAAAGGTGTAAACAAGCACAATTGAGCTGAACTTGGCTAAGCTCAAGCTTAGCTCAACTGCCTAATTCAAAGCTACAGCTCTTATATATGTAGAGAGAGAGAGAGAGAGAGAGAGAGAGAGAGAAATGATTTTATAAGAACTAGTTTTTCTTATTTTTTTTGTGAGAACTCTAAGTAAGGTCAATCTATCACCCAATCCAAACCTTACAATATACAAGGACCCTCCTATGTCACACGCCCCTAGTTTAGGTCAAATCCAAATTTACTGGATTGCTAGATTGACTGTGCACTAATTTGAATTAATTGAATTGTGGGCCATGGATGAAAAGGTTATGGAGATATGATTGGGGCCAAATTTGATATTTGGGGTAATCCCACATAGATTTTGTCATGCCCCTTAGTTTCATCTCCAAATGGGATCCATAAGTCGGCCTCATAAAAAGTTCTCATAATAGGTGCATAAGAACAATTCTCACAAGATCAGAGCCTATATATATATATATCTCTCATAAAATAAGGCATCATACTTTGGTTAATGAATTCTGCTTTTAGAACAGTTGTAACACCCCGACTCCAAATGAACAGGTTAGAGGTTGTTTACTTGCGTGATTATTGTCTTGTTAGAGGTTACTATTAGGTCATTGTGTTTGACCTTCTCTGGGTTATGTTTGAGGTCTTAGTTAGGTAGTTGAGTTGAATTTAACCTGGATTAGGTAGCTTCAAGCCCTTTCCAGTAATTTTTTTATTTGTCCGAGTTCATCATTTTTATGTCATCTTGATGTCATCGCGTGTCTTTCGTCGTGCTTGTCAATTGTTATAACTGCCCCGAGAGCATCCGGAGTCGTTTGATGTGTTTAAGTGTCCGTTTGATTCGAATTGTAATTTGTATAACTTTTGGACCTTGTTACAAATGGCTAAACTATATATACATATATCTGTTCACCTATTCATCCTTATCCGTTTCGTTTTCTCTCTTCCGCTTTCTCCGTTCTTCCTTCTTCTTCATTCGTTCTTCGTTCTTCGTTATTCGTCGCTTTTTGTTAGCAGTGTCCAGCCATGATGCTCTCCGCCAATTCTGCATGACTCGAGTCTAGAAATATGTGAAAGCTTGGTAATCGCTGTTTAAGGCAAGTATAAGCAACTATTGGATGAATACATTTGGTACACCGTGATGGCTATGATTTACTTCACTTATACTTAGTGCATGCATGGTATAACAGCCCCTTTTGTGTTTGTGCCTTCATTGTGATAGAGAACTCTATTTCAAACTGCTTCTATTCGTATCCCCTTGCTTCATGGCCGACCGATCCGTTCTGAAGCCCCAACCGGTCGAATTTTGGTTTTGGAGGGTGCTCGACCGATCGGACACCTCAGGATCAGTCGAGTAAGCACCTTGCAAGACTATAGGAATTTCATGGAAATGGCTTCCTTGACTGACTATAGACTACTTGGAGCCTAAAAAGGGACCACCCTAATGATTGACTATGGGCCTATCATGAATAGTCTTAAGGGCTGAGATTAATTCATGAGTGTTATCCATTTATTAAGCACCTCTACATGGGTGTTGGTTTAAAAGGCTTTGATTCACTTTTCAGTATCATGAGACACCAAAGGAAGAACATCCATATATCTGACACCTTAAAACTACATCATCATGCACGGTTAGTGATAGTGGATAACTAACTTAAGGTTAGCTAGTAAAATTATCTTGATTCTGTTAAATTGATCTGCATAGCTTATTGAAATTCAATGATTGCCCTCTATTGTCATCTATTGTTGTGCATTGTATTCTCCTTATGGTTATTATATCGTGAATTGATATTGCTATTGAGATTGATTGAATTGCTAAAGATTAGTTGGTTAAACATTCTTTCTGATGCATGCGAAAGGAATCGTTTTCACTGATTGATAAATGACAGATTGGTCAAAATGTTTAGCTCTACTCAACCTCCGCCTTACGATACCCGACGGGGTTGACATTCATCATATTATTGATTGTTGCCGCTGCAGTGTGCTACCGTCTTAAGGATTCCGGTCCCCAGGAAACTAAGACCCATTTGGCCGATGGTGTTCTCACTACCGATTACTCGTCATAAGGAGAATGGGCAAAATGTAGTAGTCATCTAGTACAGTTTTCTGTTATTGATTCGCACTGGCAAATTTTATTCATTTGCACGATTGCTTAGTATACTAACATGATCTCTATTAAATCCTCCTCCTGTAATGAATTCTTGTTAGATACAACGCGCGTTACTTATAAATTGCTTATACTTTGCTGAGTCGTTGTACTCACTTGCTATTCTTGGTGTTTCAGCTCAGATTCTATCTCCGATCCTACGAAGGTCAGTCAAACTTCGGAAGAGATTGTAGGGACCCCTTCTGGGTTAGATGAGTGGGAATAAGTAATCCACTCCGGAGAGAGGCTCGTCAGTGTTCTTGTGTATCTTATTTTCATTTTCTATCATCATGTCTCCTTTTGGTTTTGTCTCTCCTTTTGTTTATAGTGTACCGGTGACTCTATTGTATATGATGTATATATCGTTTTGCTCATAATGATACTTACAGTTTTTGCTTACAATGTGATTGCACGTGTAAATGTTCCCTTGTGTATGTACATCTAGCTCAGGGTTAGGTGCAGGTACATCGGAGTATGTGTGTCTCTAATTGGGTAAATCCTAATCCTCGGTTTCTTGGGCCCGGGTTGTGACAACAATGAAGGGCAGGACTTATGAAGAGATAAGAGTGTACAATAATTAACTAGCTAGTATTATTATTATTATTATTATTATTATTATTATTATTATTATTATTATTATTATTTTGAACAGTGACAACATATTTCATTAAAAGGTAGAAGAGATACAGAGTATACCATCACAAAAGAGAAGAAAGTAAGAGAGTTGCACCATCTCGAAACCATTCACACAATTATATCTACTAATAGAACCAACCTTTCAATCCCTTACTTTGCTAATACATCTACCATTGGCGGATCTAACCTTATGATGGAATGTAACATTAATAGTTGCCACCAATTCCCTAATTTCATTAAAAAATAGTTGAAATTTCAAAAAATAAACTTTTTGGATTAGATACCCAAGCAATCGCATTTAAAGAATTATTTTCTATAACTAGTAATCCGTCATATCTTCCTGAGAACAACATGAGATAGTTCAAAATAATAAGCACATTTGTTTCATTAGAGTCACATACACCAACATGCTTGAAAAATAATAATAATCTAGCTAATATAATAATAATAACAACAACAACAACAAGTGTCTTACAATTTTCTCTCTATATTGAGTATTTGAAAGTCATGCCATAGATATGCAAACTATCTCCCATTAGCAATTCATGAAGTAGGAGTGCCAATGGCAGTCAATGAGACTCTTCAATAAGGGTACCCGCCTTGACCCCCATAAAGACTATACGATGAGTGGGTTTTTTTTTTGTCCTTAAAAAGCCCAAGGATTATGCTTTTTTAAAAAAACCCAGGGTAATTTTTCTTTTATTCATGTAGCTGACCCCAACATGGCTGGGGTAAGGCTTTGATGGTAATAATGATGATGATATATGTGTGTTGTGTGAATTTATTTTAGCATATATATGTGTGTGTGTGTGTGTGTGTGTGTGTGTGTGGTTTTATTTCAATATAATTCTCATGTGATTCTTATGTGGGCTAGCTTACTACTTTTTTATATGATTCTTACATGTTCTTTAATGCAAATAGGCCATGCATCATTCCTATGTGCCTTTTTTTTTCTTTTAAATTCAATGTCTTGTTTACATATAGTTGTCGTATATGTGGATTTATTTATTGTTATATATATTAATTTATCTGAGAATACATATGAGTTTAAGTTATTCTTATTAGATAGGATCACTACTTAGGTATTGGGTCTAATGGTTAGCTTTATATTCAAATTCAACTTCAATGGCCCACCTTTTTAATTGGCCACACCTTGAAAAATAAAGTATTATAAAAAAAATGACACCTTGAATTTTGAAAAATAAAGTATTACAAAAAAAAGTGAGATCCAATTTGTAATTTATTTATATAGAATCTATTTGTTTATTCGATATTTGATTCATGAGAATTCAATTCCATATATTTTGTCAAGAGCTTAAAATTGATGACCTTAAGGATATATTTCATCAATACCATTAAGTAGTTTTCTCTTGGATATGGAGTAAATGATTGCCCGGCTATCACTCCATGGTAGATTATAATAAAGTAAATTTTCATGTAGCAAATGTTGCTTGTTACAGTGTATTGAGAGTCTCAAGCGTAGGGTTAATGCTTGTTACATTGTAGTGATACTCTCAACCCCTAGATACATTCTTAGTACTATGGTTTTATCTCAATAAATATGTGTGATGTGACCATACGACTATCGTAAGATGTAACATTTGCCTGTTAATAATTGAAATTTGAATAATTCCTACAAATTTGTTCATATAAATTTTTAGAACTAATCGCACAATTTCCCCTTCTTTTGTAACTTTAATTTTTAGCTTCCTTCGTTGTACAAACAGATCTACGAATTTGTTAAGCTTCAACCATTAACAAGAAATATCAGCTCCTAAGACAACAATATGATGGATTTTTTATGTATACAATACACAACCATATGGGAGATATGATCCTCTAGTAGTACTTTTCATGGGATTTTGTTATTTTTAACTGAGAAATAAGATTAGTCTAAATTGGCATGTAAAAACCCATGTCAATCGAAAATGGTTTCTTATCTTAGTGGCGATGAGTACTTGTTCTCATTGAGAGGTTCAAGTTAAGAACCTAGCATCCCCCCTCTATACATATGTGACTTCCTTTTACTTTATATGTGCGAGTTATGTTTGTATCTCTCATATATGTAAATTTCTATCACCTCACATGTGGTAGTTCGAGAGTCTTAGCCCTTCAATTGGGTTAAAAAAGAAAAAGAAGAAAAAGACAATCCATTGGGCCAAATGTATTAGCCATACTAGATTTCAAACACATATATATGACCCAAATTGATGATGCAGTTGATAATCAGATATCATGTTAATCGTCTGTACCAATCCTTTAAACATACCTGATGTTTAAAACTATGATTAAAGTTTATTATGATGCTTAGGCTCATGGAATTTTGATAGTGTCCAGTTAAATGAAAAGACCCAAGCCAAGGGCATGAACAATTGAATGCACATGCAGAGAGGAATATGCTTTCAAGTGGTGGATTCGGCCAGTTTTGTTTGCATCTTGTTTAGCATATAGTATAAAAATAAACAATGATCTACTTTTGTGTAAGATGCTATATGTAAGTAGAGCTTTAACAGTCTTTTCTTTTGGATTTTATCTGACAGCTTCAACGAGGCCACGTGCTCAGAATGTTGAAAGGGACGCGTGCATCTATTGTACGTAGGGAGCAGCGGCCATCAATTAGTGCCAGTAACTCAGGAGATATTTACTTTTACATGCGTAACCTTCAGTGGATTTGTTTTACATCTGTCTAAAGATTCGTTGGGGGGACATTATCCGTACTTAATCTAGCTTAATAAAATATAAACACCAAGGGTAGATCATCTAGCTTAGAATTATGGTTTGTTCCCTAAAATTACTAGGCCACTAAGAAAGAAACTTACTAAAATATATCAACATTCAAGATTTTCCATCAAATTTTCCCAGGCCCCTAAACTTCGTGGCAGTCAGCAGTACACTAAGAGACAAGTCACCATCAGTGGGGCGTATGAACATCCCTATGCTTAAATGCTTGCCTGAAAACAAATAGAATATCAAATTTTAGAGATGAAAATAATTTCTGCGGGGAACCGCTAAAAAAAATCCAACAGTGGCAAGAAAAAACCACCCATCCGCTAAAAGTGACTGTTCTTACAGTGTTCACAAAAATCTAAACCCGGCCAGAAAAAACCACCCATCTACTGAGAGTGACTTTTCTTGTAACCAGGTTACATAACCATATTCCAAATTTATATTTTTGTAAAGAGACACTATTAGACACAAAGGAAATAAATCACCCACACAAATCACAGAAAAGCTAGTTTATATTCACTTCTTTTTTTTTTAAAGGCAATAAACATAGATTTCAATATAAAGTGAAAAAGCATTTTCGATTTTTGTACTTTTTTCTATAGAAAAGTGGTATCACAAAGATATTGGATTTTGTCTTATATTTCGATTTAGCTGTATAGATCGTTTGGTTTAGCCAGAACTAAGGTTCAGGATTAAAAGAATTTTTATCATTATGTAGGAGTTTTCTTGTTGGCTAAGAAAGCGAAAACTATATATATTGATGTATTGTAACCTTAGATCATGAGGTAATTAAGATGGGATCATAATAGTTGAGTTCTCTCCTCCTTGAACATAGGCAAGGTTGTCAAACCACGTAAAACTATTATGTTCATGTCTGTAATTGCTTGATGGTGTGATTACTTGTGTTCATCGTAGTTGCTCCATCAATCGCATGTAAGTTCCGTTGCGTCACTTTTCCCAACAAGTGGTATTAGAGTGAGGTGGAGATTGCTGGGGTTTGCGATTGACGGATCGGTTTGATATCTCTGTGTGCTAACGTTGTAGGTGGAGAAAATAAGCAGAAGTCGTAGATGATGTCAAAGAAGAGGATGTAACGTCTCTCACCTGCGCAACCATCTTGAGAGGATAGGTAGAAGTTGCAGTTCTTATCAGAGAAAGATGATCTAATCTCTCTCTCCTGCGCAACCATCTCACCTGAGGAAAGGGTCGGATTAGTTCTTCTTGGAAAAGACAGAGACGATCGGAGACTCTGTTGTGAAATAGAGGAGAGATGAGGAGTTCTCTAGATTGTGTTTTTGGCTGTTGTCTTCACTAGAGAAGATCGGAGCATCCAAGCAGCTGGATCGTTTGCCGTGGTCGAAGGAGGAGAAGGGCAGAGGTGTTCTTAGGTTGCAGTTTTCATCGAGGAAGAAAATCGGGGTCTAATCTTTGTTGGCCTCACCAATAGAAGAGAGAAAAATTTCGAGATCAGAAGGCTGCCAACCGTCGGACACCGTTAGCCACCATCGCCTTTCTGTTATGTCTCGTCGTCCGTCGCTGCCTCAGCGGATTGGAAGAAGAAAAGGCTCAGGCCTACCCGATTTCATCACAGCTGATCATTGCCTGCAGAAGAGAGGGAAGGGGCTGTTGATAGTTGTTTAAGAAGATGTACTAAAACGAGGAAGAGAGGGCCACCGTTGCCAATCTCCACTACTGACGAAAAAGAGAACAGGGAGGATATGGTCTGTCGTTGCTATATCTGTCCCCAACCGTCGCCTGAGAAGGTGCCCACTGTAGCCAGCCCTGCGCCACCAGACTTTTCCTCATTGTCGAAGAGGGGGGGCGCAACCCATCGTCACCAGTGCTTTGATATCGGAGGAAGAAGAGGAGGAGCCTAGGGCCTTCTAGCTCTCGGTTGTAGAAAGAACAAAGAGGAAGAAGAAGACAACGCTTGGGCCTGGTTATCAGGCTAGGTCAGGCTCGTTGTAGGTCGGATCCAGGGCAGGTAGGACATGACCCATTATGCAGAGAAGCCCAGCCCAGCAGAAATTCGATCAAGGCCGATTCAGGTGGTCTCATATAGATTTTTTCATCCTCCCTAATCTCATCCCCAAAATAAAAACCACAAGTAGCCCTATAAAAAATTCTCAAAAAAGATGCGTGAGGACAGTTTTCACATGATTAAAGCCATGTGCATATAAAACTTGTCACATTAAAGAAAATAAGAATGCTTACTCTTATGGGTCCCACGTATTTTGCTATATTATCTTACTTAGAGCCCGTGTGTTGGATTCATACTGTGGTTGAGGTAAATGCATGGCTTAGATATGGAGTTTGCTTATAATTCTTACAGTTAAAGGAAGCAATCGGATCCACTAATATAATATGTTTCAATTGAGTTACATGCACAATAAATGCATGTACCAGCAAGTGACAACTTCTGAAGTTGTAGGAAGACAAACGGGCTTCACAGAGAACCCGATCCTATTTGGCTAGGTCCTTTTGTTTTCTATGGCTAAATTCCGCTTTAATTGGAGGTGGGGCCCACCATCATATGCAATGGAACGTGGCAAGGAGGGCTCGTAAGGAAAGTATACCGAAGCACATCAATTTATGGAGCACTAGAAACATCTTGGCGGAACCCATAAAGTAAGCATTTCCTCATTATTCTTTGATGTGGGATGTTAAATGAAAACCAGGGGTAATTTTGGAAAAACAATTTGTCACGCAAGCCAGTTTCTTTGAAACAAAAGAAGTTACTGAGGTCGTTTTGAATTTGAAACCACAGATGGCACATCATAATTGGAGCAGCCCGGAGTTGCATTGTACTCCAGCTGCACAGGCGCTGGGCCGTATAAGTAGATGTAGATGGTACAAATCACTTCTCTGGGATTAATTTGTTCTACAAGGATAATTGTTGAGTAATAGACATCCATTTTTACATCTTCAACCTTTACTTTGATTTTTGTTGGCTCTTCCATTGGATAAAGGGTCACCCAGAAATCCTCGGAACTCAATCACAGAATCAGGCCCCAGAGACCTAGACTTGAACAAGTTTTTGGAGGCGGCCTTAGACCCACACCTAAATTGGGACTGCTTGTATATAAATAATGAACATATTCAAGTAAAAATTAGTTTTTATCATGCATCCATAAAAATTATTGGTAGGGCTCGCCTAATAACTCATCCAAATTGTATACAAGCAAGGACTTCCCTTGTGGTCACTGATCATGAAGTTTGGCACCCATTCAAATAAATTGGATAGATGGATGAATTTTATTTTATTTTTTAATGAACATGAGGCTGTAAACTTATGGGCAGCATGAATGAAGGGTTGCAGGCATGAGAATTGGTTTTTCTTGATACTTGTGATGGTTTACATAAATCTTTTCATCTTTCTTGGTAATATCTCTAGCTGGAATTCACATTTGAACCCCACAAAATTCTCATGATAACTCCGTGAAAACACTTGCCACCTAAATATATAAGATGTTCAATGCCCACCAACTCAATTTTATTTGTGCACTTTTTCCTACCAAATGTTGTCACTTGCTTGTCAAGTTCTTCCCTGCTTTTGGTCTTGCTTCATAGTAACTCTTCGTTTGTGTAAATAAATCCCATTCTCACTTAAAAACGACTCTAATTCCTAAACCCTCACCCATTTTTCTCATGTCCAATTCTTCAGGTTTCTGATGAATTCTTCCGTTCCCTGGACCTCGGCAGAAGAGACAAATTTTCTCATTGTTAATGGGACTTCCGTAGACTGTTTCCTAAAACTGTTATCAATGACACCAACCCCAGGAGCGCTCCTTGCATCAACTCATACTACTATTGACATTATTTTAGGAAATAGGTCATGCTCCTTAAACAGTTTTAAAAAGGAAGGATGTTGCAGCTAAAAAGTGCTAAACAAAAAAGATGAGACATGTTCATGCACTTCACTCATGTCTCACGCCTTTCCAGGGAAGCATTCTTTGTAGATGGTCCCTGATCTCGCCATATTTTAAGATCCTCAGCATAAAACTTGCACAACTAAAAGGGTTCTGGGGAGAATATGCACACAGACCGATCCAGATTTTTATCTTTTTTAATCCTTGTTACCCTTAAATTTTATCAAGCAAAGTCAAATAAGCACTTGTTGTGCTAGTGCAATAATAAGCGTGCCAGTTGCTAACAGGTCAGGAGGCAAATGGAACTTCACTGATTATATAACATCATCTATAATATTTATTAAAACCACGATAGATTTGATATATATGATAATTCTTGTTCTGTTTCATGTCCTTGATGAACACCACAATTTGTGTCCTTTGATCAGATTACTCTAGATCTGTGCATGTGGCGGCTAAGGCCTAAATTCGAACTGATTTGGCCTGGGCTTGCTGTGCTCCGCACACCCAGCTTAGAAATTATGACTTGATAGTACCTGTGGAATGTGAGTTTGGGGGATCCTTAATTGGACAGTTGCTGAATTATTACTTGACAGTACCTATCTGCACTCTCATCCACTCTGCAGCCTCCTTCTCCATATTCCTTCGATCTGTAAGCAACTAGGTAGGTCCCACAAAATTGGTTGTACTTATAAACAACAAAACTGGGATTCTACAGGCCTAGTCCTGCATTGTGAGCAGCTTGGGCCTTTCACAGAGGACGACTTGCACATAATTTTTCCTGTTTTCTTCAAGTCTGGGTCTCGCCCATTCTGGGGTGGTTTGCTAGGCAATGAAAGAGAAGAAGAAAAATGTTTACCGCCCACTTGGAACTTCTAAAAATTGAGGACATATAACTTGGTTTCCGCATTAGTGTAAACGAAAGTGACGGTTGTTGTTTTCTTTGCAAACCAATTATAGATGAAGAGAATCATGGGTCCTTGGACTTGCCCCTAAATTGAGATTAAGACACCCACGTTCAAATAATCCAAACTAGCCCCTGTGATCTCCTATCAACACCAATATTATATTTGACAACCCCATCCATCCACGATGAGATATGATAACCCAAATCGAAGACGAATCGACTTTGGTGTCTTCAAATCACCGGCCACATTCCACTACATTGTAAGTTAAAATAATAAGAGAGCGCACAGGACGAATAACACCAACAACATTCCATTCCAACAAACACAGCATTTGATTTTTCTCCCCTCACACTGGCATAAGAATCATGACCCACCCACCCACCCGTGTATCATGGGTACCCATGTGGCACCCACTCTCCCTCCTTTTTTTTGGCCATTTTTCTCAATCCCATCGTTTCATTCTTCTCAAAGGCAGAGCCTCCACTCCTACATTCATCGGTCTCTGGCAATCTTCATTATTTACAAAGTTGATATGAATTTTGAAAGGATTAGATTTATTAAGAAGACCCAAAGATAGTGTTGCAGGGCATGTTTTTGTGATAACAGTCATGGACCCAATATCAACGGTTTGGATGGGTTAAGTCAACGAGTCAAGTTTAACCATGTGACCTATCGAACAGTTTCACCACATTTGTGTCCTTGGGCTTGTATTTGGGTGAGTCTGTAAATTTTAATGCTCCTTTGACTCTAACCAACCCCAGCGAAGAATACAAAAATGGGAAATATAAACCCATAAAAAGACAAAACCCCCAAACGAACTCTAAACTAACACCCCCTCCTCCCTCCCTTTTCTTTTCTTTTCTCTGCTCGTCTTTGCTGCTCTCTGAATCTCTAAATCTTTCTCTCTCTCTCTCTCTCTCTAAATCTATCTCTCTCTCTTTTTCTCTCTCTCTCTCTAAATCTATCTCTCTCTCTCTCTCTCTCTCTCTGACATTCCAATCAAAGCGAACACAAACAGTAGCAGATGGAAATGGAAGAAGACGGTCGTGGGGTGGCCATGGATCTCGACTTGGAGAATCTGACCGCGGTCAGGGTCCTGGGCAAGGGGGCAATGGGCACTGTCTTCCTCATCTCCGACCCAGCTGCTGCCCGCTGCCCGTTCGCCCTCAAGGTCGTGGAGAAATCCACCCTCCACACCAAGTTCGACGCTGACCGGCGTGCCCGCTGGGAGATGACCGTGCTGGGCCGCCTCTCCCACCCCTTCCTCCCCACCCTCCTCGCCGCCGCCGAGACCGTCGACTTCCTCGCCTGGGCCGTCCCCTACTGCCCCGGCGGCGACCTCAACGTCCTCCGCTACCGCCAGACCGACCGCATATTCTCCCCCGCCGCCATCCGCTTCTACGTCGCCGAGATCGTCTGCGCCGTCGACTACCTCCACCAGCACGGCATCGTCTACCGCGATCTCAAGCCCGAGAACGTCCTCGTCCAAAGCTCCGGCCACGTCATGCTCACCGACTTCGACCTCTCCCGGACCCTCTCCCGCCGGATCTCCTCCGTCCGGAAGCTCGATCCGCCCGCCGACCCAGTCGAGCCGCGGCGGACGAAGCACCGCCGGAACCTCACTCGCATGGTGATGAACGTGTCGGAGAAGGGCCTGAAAAAGGTGAAATCCGCCAGGGTTTCTCCGGTCAGCCGCCGCAAGCCCAGCTTCTCCGCCGGGGAGCGGTCCAACTCCTTCGTCGGCACGGAGGAGTACGTCTCGCCGGAGGTCGTCCGCGGCGACGGGCACGAGTTCGCCGTCGACTGGTGGGCGCTCGGCATCCTGACGTACGAGATGGCGTACGGACGGACGCCGTTCCGGGGGAAGAACCGGAAGGAAACGTTCATCAACGTGCTGACTAGGGCGCCGGAGTTCGTCGGGAAGCCGTCAGCTCTAACGGACCTCATCTCCCGCCTGCTTGAAAAGGACCCGACGCGCCGTCTGGGATTCGACGGAGGCGCGGCGGAGATCAAACAGCACGAGTTCTTTCGCGGCCTTCGGTGGGATCTGTTAACGGAGGTCTCACGGCCGCCGTTCATTGCGTTTCCGGACGAAGATGCCGTCATGACGGAGACGGTCCGGCAGAAGAAGGGATTCAACATTCGGGACTACTTCCAGAAGCTAAGACGGAAGCCGTCGCCGTCTCCGTCTATGTCGCCGTCATCTTTTCCGTCACCGTGTTGTTCTGACTGCCATACAAACGTTTCGTTGACGGAGTTCTGACAGTACATTTACATTGGCGGAGTTAGTGGCCTTTCCCGTTTGTAGATAAAAACGCGTAGTTAACGGATAGATATATTCTAATTACTGCTGCTGCCGCTGCTGCTGCTTATTAGATTTTTAGATGTTTGGGAGGTGGGGATTGTAATTCCTATCCCACGCAGGGTGCGTAATGCACATTCCTATGTAACTTGTTTAAGGTGGGAAAAAAAAGCTCTCCGTGCTCGTCGCCTTGGTCGCCGGAAAGCCAGGTATGCACATTACGCACCGTGCGTATTGTTGTTTACATACGTAGATTGTAGATACATGAAAAAGAGTGGAAGAATAATAAATAAAAGCGGAGAGTCCTCTTTCAAGTTTACATCTTTTTATATTTTATTTCTCAAAATTTTACTTCAATTAGAATTAATTACATCTAAGTAATTAAGTACGGTCTATAGTACGGATGATATTTTTGTATTTTCAATCGAGACCATGTGCCCCACAAGTATCATCATTCATGGCATCTGGCCAAAGAAATGCCTAAAGAGCTTGAGGGTTTGGGCGCGGTAATGTTGTGTGTAGATTGGAAATGGTTGGACAGTTGGATGACACCCAAACGTGTGTACCATAGTCCTAATCCAATTAAAACCAATGATGCCTCTTAATTTGCTTTTGACGTAAAGAAAAAGGTGTAATTGATGATGTCGCATTTTTATTTTTTATTACAGGTGTAATTTGCTTTTAAGCGGTAGAGTAGAGATTCCTCTGTGGTAGAAGAAAGCGACTCATTATATTTCATTATCACGCGAAATCATGTCCATCTAGATCGTCCATCTAGTGGGTCTGAAGTTTCAGTAAGATCACTGTCATTTTCTTGCACGCCCATGAAATTGAAAATCTTGATCGATATGTGACCATGCCATGCAGCTAAGGGTAACAGTGGTGGGTGGTTCAGGTCCTGTTGTACACCGACACAAATCAGAACCAGATAAATTCATCAGGTTCAAAATGGCAACCCAAGGTCCCCAAACCTTTGGTGGTGTGCTGGGTTGAGTTCTGTTTGGGTCAGGTCAGAAACCTACTATTCATTGATTGAGGTGAGTGTAAAATAAATCTCTTAGAGGGACGAACCAAGGAAGATACAAAATCTTCTTCTTTGGTGGGATTTGGTAAGATGGATGTCACTTACGAGCTGCTGAAAGATAGGTAGTACAGAAAGGGATGGAAAAAATACTAAATCAGTGGGATGGGAAGCAATTCTCCGGGAATCCCGTGGCCCCACATCTACTGGAAACCAAAAGGACTCATTGTCCCATTTCACGTTATTTTGTTGGTTTTCTAAGCATCTGATTCGATGCGGGGAAGAGGCATATTGCTCTTGTTGCAAGGGAGGGATAAAAAGGAATTCGCAGCTCCTGATGTATTCTTTCTTTGGAGCAGCAAAGGGCACAGCAGTGAACTTCATGAATCCTGATTGATGATCTTCCCCACTTCTCACCTTTTTTTTGTCCTTTGTATAATTGTATTCCAGCTTGCACGCCATGTTCACTTGCCGGACACTTCGGCCCCCATTTTATATATCCCAGTGTGAGGTCGCCATCTCTAAACAATTAAGAACTATAAATGCTCAATAGATAGATCATCCATGGGGATCCTACTCTATATAAAATGTGTTGTTTGTCTTGTCCATGTATACATCTATGTACCGGACCCATGGTCCTTTGATCCAGCTGTCACGTGCAACAGCCGATAACTAGTGGGTTTCCCCAAAGATCTCGTATCCACATAGTCGTCAAGTTCAGACCGTAGCTTTTATTCGCTGCCACCTTATTTGAAGGTTATAGGATCGTCCACTCTGAGAAGGGATCCCAATTGATGGTATTCTGCATCAACCGTCTCAAGTCTGAGCCATGGATTGTAGAATCTAGAGGGCAACTAGTCCTCTCATTTGTTACTACATAACTGGGTACTCATCGATCTGCTTGTAAAAATATGAATGTGGGGTTGTTGCAGACCTCCATTTGTCAACCCATCCATCCAATAGACTGTATCTTTGAAATCCAGGTGTAGAGCGTTTGGGCCTATGTTAACTATCCAATCAAGTGCACATTTAGGCCTGCACTTGTTTATAATAACAGGTCATTGTTTGGCCAAGTGTTTTTTTTTTTTTTTTCAATTCCAGATGAGAGGACGAGAAAGGAGAGACTCACACATGCAAGGAATGGAGGGAGATCAGGGTCCATCCCTAATCACTATCTTAAGAGGCCGGTTGCCAACCAAAAGAGCAACCTCTTATTCTCTATGGCCCCGTGTAGTTAATACCCGGTTAGCATTACCCTTTTATGTAACGGTTATTCATACATGTGATATTATTACTGTTATGACAATGTCTTATTTGGAAAGTTTTGGGGGGTCTACAAATTTCTACCCTGGGATTTTAATTTGGAGGGTACATTTCTTTTATGAAGTTCATCATACCATTAATTAGGGGAAAACCTCTTGCCTTGGCTAAGAGTAAACCCTTTTAATTTGGGATTTTTGGATAAATGTAGAATATAATATCACCAGATTTAAATACTATAAGATTTCATTATTGCAAAATATGTATATATCATATTATAATATTGTGGCACTTATAGTATTTGACAATTCTTATATATTTTAATATACCTTTACGATTGTTTTATACGGCATATACTTGAATATTTCATAGTTTTTGCAAAAAAGTAAAATATTGTAGGATATCTTCTAAAAATAGACTAAGATACCCAAACACCTTTTTTAGGTATCTAGATTATATTCTAAACTAGAATATAATACAACAAAATATTTTAAAAGCTAATAATGAACCTATTCAATGTATAGATTTTATTGGTAACCTCCAAAAATCCTTTTTGGTTTCTAAGAAAGAAGTTTTCATTGGCATGACCAAAATGTTGAGTTTGTAAGGCTTGAATGAAGCTGTGGAAGAGAGGATGCTTGATTTTATTTAAAAGAGAAAAAAACAACGGGGTGAGATCATTGGTAAAGCTTTAAGAGGCAGGGCCATTGTAGCTTATTGCAATTGCTACACCTTCGATTAGAAAAAACTCTCTCAATTATGCAAACTAATAATGAACCTATTCAACATACAAGTTATTCAAATTCAAACCGTTCAAAATCTCTAAACAGTTCTCTATCTTATATCTAACAAACTCAACATTAATAAATATTGTTATATATATAGGGTTTTAATTCTATGAGAAGTATTCTCACATGCCTACAGTGAAAACTTTTTATGGGGCCCACTTGTTGATTCCATTTGGGGATGAAATAGGACGAGACTAAGGGAGATGAAAAGATTTATATGAGACCACCCAACATATCAAGTTTGACCCCAATCACATGTCTTTAACACCTTCATTCGTGGCTTACAAATCCAATCCATTCAAATTGGTGTACAGTTGATACAACTGTCCAGTAACTTCGGATTTAACCAAAACTTAGGATGCGTGACAATAAGGAGGTCCCTGTGTATTGTAAGATTTGGATTGGGTGATAGATGGGCTTCACTTTGACTTCTCACAAAAGAATGGTAAGAACTAGTTCTTATAAGATTATTTTCCATATAAATAATTATATATATGGGGCTTGATCCAGTGAGAATTGTTCTCACGCACCTATCGTGAAAACTTTTTATGGGATTGACTTGTAAGTTCCGTTTTGAGATGGAATTAGGGGGATGGAAAGATCTATGTGGGACTATCCCAAGTAATAAGTTTGGCCTCGATCACATGTTCCTAATCCTTTCATTTATGATCTACAAATTCAATCCATTTGGATTAGTGCACAGTCAATTCAATGGCCTAATAAATTTAGATTTGATCGAAACTTAGGGCGTATGACTATTAGGAGGTCCTGATATGTTACCTGGTTTTAATTGGGTGATAGATGGGCTTAACCTATAGTTCTCACAAAAAATTGGTGAGAACTAGTTCTCATAAGATTATTTTTTTATATAAGTAAAAGGCTTTAATCCTATGAGAAGTGTTCTCACACACCTACCGTGAGAACTTTTTATGAGGCCCACTTGTGAGTTCCATTTGGAGATGGGACTAGGGGGATTAAAATATCTATGTGAGACCACCCAAATATTAAGTTTGTCTCTAATCACATGTTTCTAACACCATTATTTGTACCCACGTCTCCAGTTTATTCGAATTAGTGCACAGTCGATCTAATAGTTCAGTAAATTTAGATTTAACCGAACTTGGGACGTGCGACTATCAGAAGATCCCTGTGTATTACAGAATTTGAACTGGGTGATAGATGGGCCCCACCTAGATTACTCACAAATAATTGTGAGAACTGGTTCTCATAGGATTATTTTTCATATATATATATATATATATATGATTTATATAATTGTGGACATTTCCGTCCAACAGTAGCGTTCGCTCCAGCGATGTCAAGTTTGTTTTGCAAGTGGACTAAAAGGTATTGCTGCAATTGGTCGAGATATACTATTTTCTACCTTTATTTTATTAGGCTGAAAAGTTGAAGTTGATAAGTAAATTTATGATACGACATTCCTAACAACAAATTTCACCGTATGCTGCTTTTTTTTTTGGAAACTTCAGAAAAATGTGATATTGTATGGTGTAGTTAAGTGGAGACAAAACAAATGTTACATAATTACACACTCTTTAACCTTTGTTTTACCTTAGATCATTGAAATAAATATTTTATCATACAGCTGCTTTTATTTTATTATATCTTAATATTACCTTTCTATAATGTGACATCCACTTCACTTTTATTATATAAAACATATAAATAAATATGCTAAGTGAGAAGTCAATGGAGCCCACCAGAGAAGAGGAAGAGGAAGATAGGAAGGTATTTATGTGAATAAGGGGCCCACCAGATCTCAGATCGATGCTCTGAGATGTTGGATACATGTCCACCTCAAAATCAATTGTCTACAAAATTCATGAATAAAATCCAACTGAAACAATGATTAAGACGAATGTCAAATTAGGCCCGATAGTAATTCAAATGGTAGAGGGGGGAGTGTAGTCGGTTTGAGTGGTAGATGGAAAAAAGGGCTGTGCTCCACATAGGTTGTAGCCCTTCCAATGTTGCTTGGATGAAAACGGGGTTCACATCTGCATCTGGATTTGGAGTTCTCATGGAGTGGGATTCCACACAACCACAAATAATGCTCAAGTCTAGATTCACTGAAAAGGACCCATCAGGTTTCTAGATCTGGGTGTCCCGTCTCGGGTTTAGATTTTCCCTACATGGGTCCAACCCTCCGCGCAATGTCGCTTGGGTGCAAACGGTTCACATCAGCATCTGGGATTGGATTTCTCATGGAATGGGATTCATTCCACACAATCACAAATAATATTGTTGAGTCCAGATTCACTGAAAGGGACCCACCTCAACGTTCTTGATGTGGGTGTCCAGGCTCAGGTTTAGACTTTTCCATACATGGGTCCAACCCAAACCACACCCTTACACCTCCTATGTTGGGGTTTCATGTTAGGATTTTTATATTGGCTAATTCATGGGTTAGACCAAACTTATGCCCGTTGGAATTGTATTTTATTATTCTTTTAGATGGATTGTGGCTCAAATCGCTAGAAGAGCTGAAGAGAAGTAAAATTAGAAAATCTGGCGAAAGTTGCTCAATCGAACGGATGTCTGCTTGATCTATTGGATCTAAGATAGAATCATAAATCAATCGATCGGACCCTTGCCCGATCGATCGGATGGCGTAAATTATACCACCAACTTCCTACAGAATTATTTTCTATTTATGCTAGAGTTGCCTATTTTGTTTATACTTAGATTCTAGCCCTAAGGCACGATTTGTTGGTTATAAAAGGGGTGTTTCTCTCAACCCTAAGATACACATCTACATGTTTCGAGTTGAGATTTCACATTGGAGATTTCAGCTAGAGCTTTTATGAGAGTTGGGTTGAAAGCTTCAAGCTTTGATTAGAGTTGGTGTTTCTACTTCATCGTAGGAGGTTTGTGGCCTTTACATCTTCAAAGGAGATTGTTTTTTCACTGTAGAGATTTATTTAAGGTGAAGATTAAAGCACTAATAGTAGGGTACTGAGAGACTGCGTGTTAAGGATTCTAAAAATGACAACTACAATGCCTTGTGTCAAGGGACTAATTGTAGGGTTATGAGTATATTTTATAACTGCAGAAATTAGTGTTTAGGTTTACACGTTAAATATTTTGTCGCTTGCTTTGTGTAGTTGATTACTTTTATTTTTAACTGCATAAAAATATTAATAATTGAATTGCAATCTAGAATACATTCGAGGCTTAAAAACCTTTAATTATATCATAGAGGGTTCATATGAAGTTACTATGTGTTGATTAAAAGAATTTTCTAGAATGGAATTCAGTAATGAATAAATCTCTTTTATTATAAAATCTCTTTTGCTGAAAAGTGTTGTTAACTATGCCAAACGGAAACCACATATGATTGCTTTTTTAAGGTCTGTAGATGAAGGGGTATGGTGAATAGTGTTGAATAGATATTCCTCGCCCGCTGTTACTGTTAATGGATAAACAACTGAAAAGCTGATGGGTCAATGGTCTAAAGAGGAAATTTATGCTGCAATTGTAACAATAAGGTAATGAATACAATCTACAATGAAATATCAATAACTGAATTTCATAGAATCTCCACTTATAAGAATGCAAAAGAAGCATGAGACATTCTTCTAAAAGCATATAAGGGAACTAAAAAAATAATAGAACCTAAGATGCAGAATTTGTCATCTACTATTGAATTGTTAAAGATGATTGAAGATGAGAGGTTTGATGACTTCTATGCTAAATTAAGCAACATCATCAATTCAAGTCACAACTTAGTGGAATCAATTCTTGAAGAAAAGATAGCGAAAAAGGTTCTTAGGTTTCTCTTGGCAAGTTTTAATTCCAAGGTTATTGTAATTATTAAGGCCAATAAATTGAAAATATTGGAACCTGATGAGTTGGTCAGAAACTTGCAAACTTTTGAGGATAAATTCATTAATCAGCAATCAAAATTGATATATCCTGGACTTGTCTTGAAAACTTCCGAACTTTCAAATTTTCTAAGGGATCAATGAAGGAAGTGGAAGTTGAATCTAAATTTGATTATGAGGAAGAGCATATGACATTGTTTTCCGAGTTTGTGTAACAATTTAATAAACTTATAAAAGGGAAAAACATTGGATTTAAATTTGTGTCAACCGGAAAGAAAAGTTTCTCAAAAGAAGTTCAGTGTTTTAAATGTCAAGGTTATGGGCATATAGCTAATGATTGTACAAAAAAGAAAAAAAAGCATATATAACGCAGTTAAAAGGTCTTAAATACCACCTGTGATGATGATACTTTTACTAAAGAGGAAGACATACCTGAGCTTGATCTGTCCCACATTGTGAATGGCAAATATATAGCTTTTATAGCTAGAGCTTCCATATTTCAAGATGATTTTGATTAAAACAATGGTGATAAAAAAGTGTTACATGAAAACATAAAATGAAAAGAACAGTATAAATTCTTATATGGACAAAGTAAAAAGCTAGGTAAGCATGCTGCAAAACTTTTGACAAAGGTTGATTTATTTGCTGCTGAAATTCTATCTGTTAAGAAAAATTTAAAAGAGGCACATGCACATATTATTTTTGTTGAGTCAGAAAGGTTCTTTGATTGAAATTTTGGCTTCTGAGAAACAAGAAAATGAATCATTGTTAACAGAAGTATTGAAGAGCCAAGCTAAGAATGATAATCTGAATGGAAAGCTAAAGATGGCTTTGACAGAATTAGATGTCATAAAAGCTACTTTAAAACAGATGTATGCTAGTTTGAATATACTTGACTACATCTGGAGTGTTCAAAAATTACATAATGACAAGATTGGTTTTGACTACATTGATAGTGCTTCAACATCAAAACATAAGGTAAAACTGTTTTGTCAAAAGCTGAATAAAGGTATTCACTACACACCATACTGTATAGAAGAAATATGTTAATTATACATTAAAGAATGAGTCTAGTCCTAAATTTGTACAAGCACTCACATGTCATCACTGTGAAATAAGTTGAGAGCTTTACCAAAAAACACGCAATGGAGAATATAGTTTTCTGCGCCTATAGTCAAATCAAGTTCAATATGGGTTAAGAAAGAAGATTTGCCCTCTACATTGGTATATACTTTGCTAAAGTTCTTCAATTCACAAGTGTGGATATCAAACTCCAAAAGCCCCTGATCAAGATAATCAAGTTCCACCCCTAGTTGCTACGAAGATATCATTAAGGAAGATTCACAATTGAGGGTAAGCTACTCTTGGATCCTGATTGATAGATATGCCACATGTTTACATCTTTAAATTTGTCAATTATGGATAAAAAAGGGTAGAATGAATGATTTGAAATTCTGAAGACAGATGGAGCTAAAGATGGATTCAAATGATACATATTATTTCTATAAATTAATGCAGAGCTAATGGCAAATTTTTTTTTTACATTCCAATTTACTTAAGATAATGTTGGCTTTATTTTTTGATAGATTGACTGTATAAAAAGTTTTGTCTTTGAATTGCCAAGGGGGAAGATTGTTAGGATTTTGGTGTTGGCTAATTTATGTGTTAGATAAAACTTGGGTCCATTGGAGTTGTATTTTCTTATTCTTTTAGATAGACTATGGTTCGAATTGCCAGAAGAGCTAAAGAGAAGAAAAATCAGAAAATCTGATGAAGGCTATTCGATTGGTCAAATGTCTGCTCAATCGATCGGGTCTGAGATAGGACCATAAATTGATTGATTGGACCCTTGCCTAATTAATCGGCTGGTGTAAATTATCCCACCAACTTTCTGCGGAATTATTTCCTATTAATGCCAGAGCTGCTTGTTTTGTTTATATTTGGACTTTAACCCTAAGGCACAAATTGTGGGTTATAAAAGGGGTGCTTCTCTCAACCATTAGATATATATCTCCGTATTCTGAGTTAAGATTTCACACTAGAGATTCCATTTAGAGCTTCTATGAGAGTTGGGTTAAAGGCTCCAAGTTTTAGAGTTAGTGCTTTTATTTCATCGTAAGATATTTGTAGTTTCTATATTTTCGTAAGAGATTATTCTCTCGTTGTAGAAATTCATTTGAGGTGGACATCAAAGCATTAATAGTGGGGCACCAAGGAACTGCTTTTTGAGAATTGCAGTAACAACAATTACAAAGTCTTATATCAAGGGACAAACTGTAAGTTGTGAGTGTATTTTGTAACTGTATAAGTTAGTATATGATTTTGTCTACTTTGGGCTTGTGATTTTTTTTTTCATTTGGATTTTCATGTTAAATATTGTGTCACCTTTTTTATATAATTGATTGCTTTTATTTTTTACTATATAAAAATAATAATAATTAAACTGCGATCTAAAATAAATATGGGGTCATCAAAACCTTCATTCTAACCTTACACTTCCTACGTTGGGGTTCTATCAGATCTTTTCAGCAAGCAGAAGTGCACGGACCTGACCAGAATCTATCCATTTATCCACCCACCTCTTGGTGGGTCTGTCTGCTTTTCTGCTTTTCTTATATGTGTACGTATCTGATGTCTTCTTTCATCCCTGATTTTCAGTTTAGTGTCTCCTGATCAGCAAACACATGTTAATAAGATCACAATCAGCAAGCCATGTGTTGTTACAATGCTATCTACAAAAGTAGTTCATGGATCTTTTCAATTGACACCCAACTTGATCACTATCCCCAACATCTAAGCCAATGGCAATTGACTCTTCTTCCTCACAGTCACTATAATATCAAATCATTGTAGCCCAACTGGACTTCGTACACTTCGCCATCGTTTCATTGTCTTCCAAACCACCCTAGAAACAATTCCGGGGTTTGCATTGCACTAGTGTCTAACTCTACCCGCACGTGTACGCATGGGTTGAAAGGGTCAGTAAAAGATAGTTTGGTAAGAGGTAAGAAATCCACATGGGTTCTCATTTTGGATTTTATATTCCTGGATTTCGCATTGGATATTAATACATGTAGCTGAGAAAAAATTAGTATCGATGCATAAATCTGTACAAATGAGAATTTCTAATTCTAACGAGGGAGGTTGGATTTGAAAATCTTCAAAATGAGGATTTCAAGTGTTCCAAATGCTTGGGCTGTGACGTGATAATTTTTAAATTTTAATGTATTTTCCATGCCTCTCATATATTGTTTGTTGTTTTGTATTTTTTTTTAATAAATTCTTCTCCTTACCCAAAAAAGTGTTCCAAATGCTCGAGGATTTACAACTTTTAAACATGATTTTTCTAAATCTTAAGATAAAGTAAGGAATCTCAAAGGGTTTGGTTCGGAAATGTGATATTTTAGAGAATTCTGAATTCCACATTAGAGCCTACCAATTTATGGACTCAATCGCCCAAAACAAGCTAACTGTGTGTGGGATGTAAAATTTTGCTTGAATAGTAGTTGCCTGACGGAATTCATTTTAAGCAGCTTGAACCTTCAATGGATCTTGCCTAATGAGGAGTTCCATTCCTTCAACATAGGGATTCTCTTAGTCAGCTTAGTCCAATAGTTGGAGGATCTGGACTCTAAAACACACAGAAATGAATTGTAACTCAAATTATTAATATATATATATATATATATTTGTTTTTGCATTGGATTTTTAGGGCACCGGTGTGAAATTTGTCGATCCGACTAAGGACTTTAATTTCATTCATGTGGACTCAAATTGAGACAAATTCAATTTTAAGTTGGATGTTTCGAATAATTGGGTTATATGTGGACCCAACTCTATCCCTACATAGATAGTTAGGTACTTTCTCCAGATTTTAATTTTGGTTAGATCAGCCCCTTGCTTTGACAGGCTTTGTCCTTTGGTATTGTCTAATTGTAGTCCTTCATTTACAACATTAATTAAAGCTAACCACCGTGGACTGTCCATATCATGGTCCAAATGTAAATCATAAGTGCAAATTTAAAAAGAATCCTTTTCTTCTTCTTCTTTTTTTTTTTTTCATTTCAACTCCATCATCACAGATGTAATGTTTATTTTGTAATTTGAATCATAGCAAATTATCAAACTTTAACAAATTATTAAACTGTATCTTAATAATGACTTATGGCCATTGATGAGTGTCATGTTGTAGCAACCTGCACTTGCCCTTTAAAATGTACACCCCACGTAAATGCGTTTTAATCACAGGGGTAGGGAGACGAGTAGGGTGCAATGTAGATCAGTGGCTGGCGGGATATCAGTTTAACATTTAAACGTTTGGTAACATAGACAATAATCTATGCGGAGGATTCCTTTTATATTTTTAAAACCATGTTAGATTTTTGAGGGAGACAATAATTATAAGGAAACAAAAGGATTTGCACATTTACATATACAAGATTCAATGGTCACAAATTTTTTTATAATTTTCTCATAATCCGTGAAGAACCAAGCCCCAATATTTAAACCCATTTTACTTTTTGACCTACTACAAATGATGGATGGTTCGGATTTTCATTGTGGGTCCCACAAAATTAAAAAAATTATTTTTACAATGTGGTCCTTTTTATAAATATTTTAAAATACATGATGAATTAACGGCTTAAAAGTCACATAATAACCTTTTTGGACCTTCTAAACAAGATTAACGGTTTAGATTGTGATTATAGGACCCATAACTGGATTTCAAAAAAAAAAAAAGAAAGTAACATCTAAAGTGATGCCTTTGACACTTGTAAAGAGAGAGAGAGAATCCGATGGGAGGAGGTGGAAACCGAGGAATTATCCCTAACAACGATTTTGAGGGTTTGAGAGGATTACGACAATCCTATCTGCATTTTCCTCTCTTTATCCAAACCTGGCTTCTTTTTTTTTTTTCCTGATGAAAAGATTTTCAAAATATATTATTAAAATGCCAACTCTGAATCAACAAGTACATGTTGTTTAATCATGTCTGTTATAGAATGCCACTAAACTACCATATCATCTATATACTATATACTTAAAGGATGTTACCCAAACATGCCCTCGAACGTGTTTTTTTTTTTTTAATTCTATTATAATTCAATCCAATGATTAATGATGGTGGTATCAATGTCAATCTGAGATGGTTGCCAATTCATGGGACAAAGTAATGTTATGTTGAGGGGCTCTCCATTAATGGAATCTGGGCGTGCTATTTAAAGATAAAACCAAGATTTAACAAAAGTGCAGTGCTTATGATAAAGGTGAGTACTATTTCTTGTGGGACCCACTTGGGGATGAGACCAGGAGATCTTTCAATTTGCTCCCCACCAAATTGCATATAATCACAGAGGCTCCAATCAACAATTTGATCAAAGGCCAAGAAGCTCCAATGATCCAAAATATGCATAAAGTTAATCTAATGATCTAGTGCATGCAGATGGATTTCAAATCAGGATTGGTACTATTAGGGGGTCCATGTCTTATGGTTCACTTAGATAGATAACAAGGTGGGTCCGACAAGTATTTAGGCACCCATGCTCACCTTATCATTAGCATGGTGCTCAACCAAGCTTTTTTCTTTTAACAATATTTACAATGGTCATCTATAAGTCTTAGGCAAGGCTACAAATGGTCCAGGGCACGATCTTTAATGCATGGCGGGGCCCACCTTTTCAAAACCCAAGCTTATCATTATCCCAGGACCCTTTGGAGTATCAACTTATAACTTATTATTCAATTATGTAACATGACCACCATTGGATTACACTCCATTTAAATCACGTGATAATTAAACTTGCCTATTATTGTTTTTCTGGGATAGAAATGGAGGGAGGCACTCATTTCTAATCAATCTAAATGGCTGGCTGACTGAAGATTTTTTTGAAAGCTTAAAATAATGAATATTATGGGGTCCTAGGGCTCATTAATGGCTTGGATTTTGAAAAGTCGAAACCCACTATACATTAAAGATGGGGCGTTGCACCATACTATAATGCAACACCCCTCCAATGTAGGGCTGCTGCATTTTAGCCCTGCCCTAAATCTTAAACGGATTATCTTTAGCAGACTTCGGGTAAACTTGATTTGATCATAGTGTCCATTTAGTAGTGAACTTAGGAGAGAAGGGAGAAAATTATTCACTACCTCATAAAAAATTGAGGAAATTACATTTTGATATAAAACAAGCAAGCTAAAGCTTATGCTTCTTAAATCATAAACCTTTTAAAATGAGTGAAATAGCTTAAAAAATTAAAAGCATAAAAGGTTATAATCATGATAATGACAACTAAAAAGATATGTGACTGCCAGACTATAAGAAATAGATGCAGTTCATCCTGCTTCTACATGAAGATTGTTTATATAGCTAGGACAAGCTTGTTCACATGGAATTCTTCTACATGAAGATTGTTTATAGCTAGGACTGTTAGGTTTATGTCTTGTATTCCGGTTTAGCCGAATGAGTCCACTGGGTTAGCCAGGGACTGGTTTAAGGTTAAGGGTATTTTGGTAATTGTACCGGGGCTTTCTTGGTGGCCAAGAAAGCGGAGATTATATATATGTATAGTCTGTAACCCTACATCTTGCGGCGGCGGCGGCAGTAGTTGCCCGTGGTGCTCCCACACCACATAGGAGAGATGAGGTGAGAGTGTGGGAATCTCTTGTATGCTTTACTTGTCATAGTGAAGATGTTCGTCCTCCTGTGACCGTGGATGTAGCCCTGTTTGGGTGAACCACGTAAATCTTGTGTCTCTTCTTGTGTGTGGCTTGTTCGTGTTTGATCTTGTAATTCCGTGGATGCGCACAACGGGTGATTGTTCAGAAAATCACAACAAGGACAAGCTTGTTCACATGGAATTGAATTATGATGAATTCATGATAAAATGAGTTTTGAAAAGAAAATCCTTACAAAGTTAAAGGCGAAGGAAATGACATAAAGATGTAGATTAGACTCTAGATTTCCTAGGATTTGATTTACCATGTAAAGGTTCGGTACTCAATTCCCATCCTTCCTTGATTATTTTATGGAAAATATATAGGGAGATTATTTGATGGTCATTTGTAGATCATCTAATCTTTATTCTTCAATTTTACCTACTTACAGAAATACATTTATTAGAGTTCCAAGGTATTCAGTTCTGTGTAATCATAATAATATTTTCAACCCGGCAATTTGACTAGGAATGATATTGATTCAAATCAATAAATAAATTAAAAAAATCAATCGAAGTTACTTGCATGCAAAGCGACCATGTTTCTCTGGGCCTGTTTAAATCATACCCATTAGAAAATGCAATGGAATCACTCCAGTAATTGGTTGGAAATTTCATGAAATGGATGCCACCATATCCACCAAAAGAACAATGAAAATGATTATTAAAACCGTACGTCAGAAAGAAATAAAGATCATAATAACCTTGTTAGCAGTGTCATAACTATGATGATGATGATGGTTAAAGTGATGATAGTATTATATTATCAGCTCACTCCATAATCTTTCGACAGACATACGAAGCTATTATTCATACTCTCCCTAAGTGACAAACTTACTTCTCTCTCCAGTAATTCTAAGACATGTATTTCTATGTGGTTTAAAACAAAGAATGAAATGGAATACCAACAAATTACATCAAATTACTTCTCCTTTGAAAAGTGACTCAATGGAAGATGTAAAATGCAATATTATAATGTATGGGGTATAATGCTCTTGTATCTCTTGTTCCTTTCTTTCGTTCTTTTTTTTTTTCTTCTCCTTGTTTTCTTTTGTCCCTTTTAATAGAAGGTTTTGTTACCGATAAAAAAAAGATAAAAAAAAAAAAGGGAAAGCTATAAAATGAATACTAAGTCATCAACCTAGTTATTCAAATTCTAGAAAAGTATAATCCCAGACATCACTATCTACTATCATTCGCCATTGCCTCTTTAAATATTCTTGGGAGGAGCTCATTTGATCAATATGAAGTCCTATGTGTTAGAGAATTTGAATAAGTGGCTAGAATGAACTTGTTAAGATTGTTAGGAGAATACCCTTATCCTCTTGATAAGATTAGTTTGAGCTTGCCTTATAAATGTAATGCTTTGATTTAATAAAATCTATGGCGAAATTTATGGGCATGACTTGAGTTCTGAAATTCTTCACTATGTACTCAATTCCTTTGCATTTTAGGCAAACACACAGCCCCCAAGATTCGGTCTTCTTGGCTTCACGACAGAGGATGTAGGCTACAGTGAGAAGGCAAGAAAAAACATCCAAAGGAAAGGATTGTGTATTAGCTTTCAAGAGTCTCAAGCTTTCGGGAAAGGGATTGTATATTAGCTTTCAAGAGTCTCAAGCTTTCCTTGTCACTCAAATAAGAAAACACACCACCCAGAGTGTCACTAGAGCCCAGAGGTACGAAGAACTGGAAAGGGTCCAACTTCCCTGCATTGTCCACTAAGTTTCTGTTTCTACAACAGTTGCCTTCGGTTCTCTTCTTTTTGTTTTTGATCTTGGCGTCTTGCTATTTCCTACTTCGATTTGGGCCCTGTTGCAGTCTTCTTGTATCAGTGGCCTGAACCCACAAGCTAAAAGTTGCCATGGTGAGCACCTTCCACAGTGCCTGTTTGGATTATTAGTGCTTAAAGAGCAGGTCACTCGGTTTATATGGCTCAATGTATCTTGGATAGGAGAATCTAAGGTCTACCTTGGGCCTGTTTGGATCATCACAGAGAGCACCTCGCTCAGTTTGTAGTGTTCAATGTGCCTTGGATAGGAGTGTCCATGGTTATTGGACCGGGCAAAGCTTGTGCAAGCTTGGGCCTTAGTAATCTGATTCCAGGCTCTAACACTGACTTCCGGCTCACCCCATTTGCAAAATATATACCCTGCGTTGTGTGGCAAGTATTGGGAGGGCTGGGCCTTTAAGTTTTCATAGGCCCAGAAACAATCTACTTACCTACGTAACCAGGAATTTGGTCTGGGCCAGTCCGGCCCATGTGACTAAGAACGAAAACAATCCATTGTTAACTCAATTGTGAGGCTTTTTACCAAAAGAAAACTATGTAAGTTTAAAAAGCCCATTGTCACTTCTCCAATATGGCAACTAGGGTTTGATCCCCGGTTAGCATTGATGGTTAGAGACTTGGGTAGAGTGTGTGGGGGTGTGTGAGTTGAAAACATAAATAATAATAATAAAAAGAAAAAAAATAAGAAAAAAATAAGAAAAGAGTTGAACTGGGCTTGGTTCAGACTCAGGCAATCATTGAGTGAGACAGTGAGACCACACAGGATATTGGGTAACCTGAGTTATCCATAGTAAGTGGCACTTATATTGTCCAAGACATAATCAATTAAGAATAAAAGAGTTTCTGATAATTAAATTCACTGGTACACTGGTTGCTGTAACTGAGAGTTCCATCTTCCAAGTATATGAAAGGGTCAGGTTTGAACAGTAGACTTTATAAAATGATAAAGAGTCCGAATCCTTTTGTGGCTTAGAACTTGGGTAAATCTTTAGTTAAAGGAAAGAATCCCCCTAGTGGGGCTCATGTAATGAAAATCCAAGCCCCTCAAAGTAACGCCTTCCTAGTTTGCTCGACTATCTGTTGGATCTTTAGGTTCCTGGATAATTGCAAATAGCCCGTATAAAAAAATAACTTAGGAAATGTTAGAATTAATTGAATAATTGGTAGCCGAATTACATGTTTAAAGACGCTTTCTTTAGGCAGATTTTGCTCCCACACAAGTGGAAAATAGATTCACAGACATCTGCCTCAGGATAAGACGACTTCTCAATAGGACTATTTTCAGCAATCGTGCACTCAAAAGACTAGAGAATTCTTGAATCCCCAAGGGACCACTTCACAGACTTGCAGAAACATAAACTAGAAAGAAAATGAGAGACCAGAGGAGAAGAGGAGCTCTTTGTAGAAGTGGGAGCAAAGGCTTAACCTGAACCCCTTTATATAGGGTTCCTGAGTAAGGATTTATTGGGAGACATTATGCTATCGGTTGCACGTAAAAGATAGATGAGTGGGCTACTGGCTAGTAGATTTGGATACAGATCCACCTATGGTCCAAAAATATACGTGCAAGACAAGGTCCAAGCCTCAAGGAAGACCTGGCTTAGTCTACCTCCACTAGTGAGCTGACCTGCAAGGCACTACCCACACGAATGGCCTGGCCCAACCCAAATGGGTGGGCCCCACTCGGCCCGCTTGCCTGCCACACACGCATGCAATGGCAGGCCGGTGCACGCGCACGTGTGGCTACCCCTAGTTAAGCGACTATGATACAAACACTATAAGCATGAGAGGAATTAATGTAAATCCCTCTTAAAAAGTTCTTCATTTTTGATGTGGGACTTTAAGAAATAAAAAGAAGTGAATGAAGGGGAAAACTAGTGCTTAAATGCACACTTTACCAATAGTCCCTCACACATTAAGGTATGAAAAGAAATTTAGCTGCTGCAAGTCATGCTTATGAGACCACGCATAAATATAAGTAAGACCACACATAAATGTAAGTAAACTAAGTCTTGAACCTTCACCTAGTGTAGTATATTTAAAATGTCAAAACTCTATAGTGAACTAAGATCTTAAACCAAGAGTTTATCCAATAAATTGTACCTATAACACATGATCTCAGGGTCATAGAGATTCCTATTAAACCATATATATTAACAACCTTGTGCTGCCTTGGTATTCATGAGCGCTCTAGAGAGGAGACTAATTTCTCATAAGAAGTGACCTGACTTCCACACTTATATAGGCATACTCTATCAATGATGCTCCTATCCAACACCCTACTTATAAAAGACATAGAGTATTACAAACTATTATACAAGATATGAACACTTAACATCATAAGAATGGATATAAACACATGTGAGGGTTTTGAAGTGTTTCCACTATGCAACCTAAAATAGTTGTTTTTTCCATTAAACTCGTCCCATGGGATCTCCAATCAAATGAGTTGAGTATCCGTTATTGGTGATTTGTCCTTTTTAGGCTCAAGTCTAATTCTCTACGATGTTGAAAATACTCAATATCTAACGAGTCCTTTTGTCAGTGGATCAGCTAAATTAACCATCAATCTTGCAAAGTCTACAGTAATTACCCCTTGCTTGAGTAATTATCTTAATAAATTATGCTTTAGATGTATATGTTTGGGTTTCCCATGTAGAGTTATGGCTAGAACAGTTTGTTCCACAAAGGAATGTCTGTCAATAGGTTTTTCAATCATTCAACTTCCTCACCAGCCAATGCTATACCTATCATCTCTTAATCCATTGTGGATCGAGATATACATGATTGTTTCTTTGATTTCCAAGAGAAATTGCAGTTTCGATAGTAAATACATAACTACTCATAGACTTGTATTATTCAGGATCTGATATCTAGTTAGTATTACTATACCCTTTAAGTATAGCAGGATATCTTTCATAATGCAAACCATAATCAATGGTTCTCATCTGGTAGTTGAATACTCGGATAACAACCATCCGATGTTTATTACTGGGGTTACTTGTGTACATGCTCTATTTGCTTACTGTATATGCTATATCAATTCTAGTGCAATTCATTATATACATTAGATATCTAATAGCCTTAAAATAGTCTAATTGAGATACACGCTATCCTTTGTTCTTAGATAATTTGACCCTATGATAAAAAGGAGTGGAAACACTATTTCCTCCAAATATATTAAACCTTTAAAGGACTTTCTTAATATAGTAAGATTATAATAAAACAATCCATTATTATAATAAAACAATCCATTCAGAGTGTTTATGTATTTTAATTCCCAATATCACATCAACCTCATCCACATCGTTCACGTTGAATTTAGAGCAAAGGAACTTTTTAGTGTTTTATACTGAGGTAATATCAGTCCAAAAATAACCATATCATCTACATACAAGCAAATAATGCTGTAGGACCTACCAATATTTGTATAGTAAACACATTTATCAAACTCATTAATTTTAAAACCTTCAAAAATCATCACTTGGTGAAACTTCTCATGCTTACTTATGAACTTGTTTTAGGCCATACAAAGATTTAATTAACCTACAAACTTTCTTTTCTTTCTAAGGTACTGGAAATCCTTCAGGTTGCTCCATATAAATTTTTCTTCCAAATTACCATCTAAAAATGCAATTTTTACATCCATTTGATGGATGATCATATTGTGAATCAAAACTATTGCTATTAAGACTCTGATGGTCGTGATCCTAGTTATAGGAGCATCTGTGTCAAATAAATAACTCTTTCATTTTGTTTAAAACCTTTTACAACCAGTCTAATTTTAAAATTTTCTATCGATCCATTAGTTCTTAATTTCTTTTTGCATATTCATTTACAACACAATGGTTTGGTTTTTAGAAAAAGATCTACTAATTCCAAGTATGATTGGCCAATATATACTCAATTTCATTATTCAAAGCCTCTTTCCAAAAAACAATGTCAAGAGAAAGCATGGCTTCCTGACAAATATGTGGGGTCATTTTCCAAAATATAAGTGGTAAAATCAGGGTCAAAGTTATATTTTTTTTCTAGGTCTTTTACTTCTACGAGGTTCTAGGTCTTCAAATTCAGACTCACTAGATGGGGCCGGTCTAACTGCATTAGAGTTGCTACTATAATCAGAAAGTACTCATTTAAAAGGAAAATCAACAATTGAAACTTTATTTGAACCTAAAGCTATTTGGAATCTAAAGGCCCTGCTATGTAGGGCAAATCCTATAAACACAATCTCTTGTGTTTTAGGTCTAAGTTTAGTCCTCATAAGATTTGGTACAGCAACATGGGCTAAACACCACGACACTTTGAAGTATTCCAAGTTAAAAGTCCTGCCTTTCTATAATTCATATTGAATTTTATTAATCTTTTTGAAACGAATTCTATTAAGTATATGACAAGCTGTAAGAAGAGCTTCCTCCCACAAGTTCTTAGGTAGTTCAGAACTATTTACTATAGAATTCACCATTTCAACTAAAGTTTCATTTTTCTTTTCGACTACACCACTTTGTTGTGGAGAGTAGCGGTCGTCACTTCATAAATTATTCCTAAAGTATTATAACTCTCAATGAAATCATTGGATAAGTATTTACCTTTTCCATCGGACCTCAAAGTCTTAATCTTTTTGTCTAATTGATTCTTAACTTCAAGTCTAAAGAGGTTAAACTTTCAAGGGCCTAAGATTTATTTTTAAGTAAATATACATAAAAATCTGAAAAAATCATCTATGAAAGCAATAAAATAATTCTTACCACCTCTAGTGATGATACTATTTAATTCACAAATGTAACTATGAATCAAACCTAATAGTTCAAAACATCTTTCAACACTTTCAATAGGTTTTCTAGAAAATTTGGATTGAAAACAAATTTCACAAGAGTTGGGTTGAAAATCAGTTTTAGAAATTAAACCTAAATCCATCATGTTTTCTATAGAAGAATAATTCACAGGTCCTAATCTAGCATGCCATAGAATAGAAGATACAATAATATAAGAAGAAATAGAAGCATTCTTATTACAAAGGGGGATTTAATTCAATTTGAAAAGCCCTTCAGCAACATAGTTTTTTCCTACAAAAACTCTATTTTTAGTAATATTGTACACATACAGAAGCACGTAACCTGCGATTGACAAATAAGCAACACAACAATATAAGAAGAAATAGAAGCATTTCTATTACCAATGGGAAAGTTATATTCAATTTGAAAAGCCCTTCAGCAACATAGCCTTTTCCTACAAAAACTCTATTTTTTGTAATGTTGTGCATGTGCGGAAGCACATAATCTGCTATCGACAAACAAGCCATACACAAGAAAAGAACACATAAAGATTTACGTGGTTCACTCAAATAAGGCTATGTTCCATGGACAGAGACAATACCATCTTCACTATAACAAACAAAGGCATACAAAGATACTTATGCTCTCATCATCTCTTCTATGTTGTATTGGAACACCACGAGCAAGAAAAGCTACTCTCTTCAGCGTTATATCTAGAGTTACATATTACATTAATATATCATCTACGCTTTCTTAGCCTCTAAGCAAGGTCCAATATGATTACCAAAATACCCATTACCTTAACCCGGTTCTTAGCTAACCCAATGGGTCCATCTGGTTAAACCGGAATACAAGATATAAACCGAATAATAATCTCTACCTTGGCTTTAATTCCGTAACACAAACCACCAAGAGATAAAAACCGGTAATTTCTTCATGTAACCTCTTGAATGGTACGTCACTGCACCAACAATGTAATCTTCTTTCTTCGATACTCTGACATATTGAACCATCATATAAACTTTAAGTAAAGTTCATCTTCTCTTTAAATTCTACCCAAACTTGAAGTTCAAATCTATTGACGAATCCAAATGATTTTTAGATCACTCACAAACCAGCCTTCAAACTAATTTAATTTTAATACTACTGCAAAGATCTTGCTATCAAGAGCATGCTGGAAGAAACGGATTCGAAATTTGAGTCCGGATAAATCCGATATTGCAGAAATAGTTTTCCATGCTCCCATCGGTTAAACTCCGCCATTGATTGTCAAATAACCAATCTCCCTCTTCTACTGTGTAAATCTGCTTCAAACGAGTCCATAGGCGCAAATGAATCTCCAATTGGTTATTGGGCAATCAAGATATCGATGAAACAAGCTGAGTCGTTGATCCAGTCAAATCTACTTTTGACTATACTGCTGCTGACATGGCACTGATGTCGGCGGATGACGTCAGCTGCACTTGGTGTTGCACACGGGTCAGGCAAACCCGACCCAAACTTGACTTGGCCTGAGAAGACCAGGCCACTTCTCCTTCGTCCTCTCCGTTCTGGTTTCTGGTTACAGAAAACCCTGCAACCAGACTCTGCAACCGCAAGTCCCCCTTCCCTTCTGTTCTTCCTCAAGCGGGGTGGCAGGCAACGACGATCGATAGTCTGCGACGCGGCAGTCGTCTTGCAATCTGGCAACGATGAAGGCTTTGGTAGCAAGTCTACGATCAACATAGAGAACCCCCTTCTCTTCGATCGGTGTGGCCCAAGAGAGATCAAAACCTATGATCTCCTTTCTGCAAGAAGAAACAGAGGTCAGAACCCATCTCTTCTTCTCCGGCGACGTTTAGAGCAGCATCGACCTATGCTGTTTTTCTTCAAGCTCAGCGAAACCAAACCAGATCGGGTCTCCTTCTTTGTGCAACAGCAAGAGGCCGGAAACCCCAGCCCCCTCTGATCTTGCTCTTCGACAAGATCCCGAGAACGCTTCTGCCCTTTTTCTCCTTTGACCACGGCGTCGGCAAGAAGCGACAGCAAACTGGGAGTCCAGATGCTTCTGTTCTTCTCCGATGAAATCTAGCAACCAAGAACCCACTTGGATCCTTTGTAAACCCAATCCGAGAACCCAAAACCTCGTCTTCTTTTTCTTCCTCCTCAGATAAGATGGCTGCGCTGGGGGGAGAGAGTAGGTCCTCTTCTCCGACGACGAACTGCGACTGCCGCAGATCTTCTCCACCTATTGTGTGGCCCATCCAGAGATCAAACCAATCCCCACCTTAAATCCGAATTTCCATGGAAAATCCAAATCTCTAAGGAGAATCCAATTCGTCAATCACACAACACAATACAAGCTCTAATACCACTTATTGTGCACATACGGAAATACATAACCAGCTATCGACAATCAAAGCCACAAAAATAAAAAGAGAACACATAAAGAATTTACGTGTTTAATTACTTTAAATACTAACTTAAAACTATGAAGGTAAGGCTGCGTATATCTTGCCCTCCCCAGACCCCACTAGGTGTGATCTTTGTGCATTGGGCGGCCCTTTTTTTTCTAACTTAAAACTAGTTTTGCTCAGAGGCCAATTTCTTTCACACTTTGGGCACATCCAGCACTTCAATCAGAATAAGAGACTTGTCAGATAAAAGGTGGAAGACTAATTTCCCTTAGCCAATTACTTCGGTTGTAGAGGAGTTTTCTATGTAGAGTTTTTGTCCATCTCTGACCTAGTCGTAAGAGACAAACGTACTTCTATCACTGCAGATGTGTTGGGTAGCACCAGTGTTAACCAACCAATCTCTACAATCGCTAATAAGGTTCACCGCTGTTATCACTACCAAAAAATTCTTTTCTGTAAGATTGGCTAATTTTTACCTCTGGTAAATTTTTTGTGGCGGCATTCCTTGCATAGTGGCTATTTTTCCCGCATACAAAGCATTCAACCTCCTTCTTTTTGTTTATATCTTTGCGGGACTTAAGAGCTTGGTTTTGGTCCTTTTCTTGATTTTTCTTGGGAAGGGTCATGTTGGGTTTGGGGTTTTTCTGATAAATTTTTGTTTCAATAAGAATGGCTTTACCCACATGTTCAGAATCCTTGCTCTTCGTGTCACATTCTTTGTGATATTCTTGGATTCTGAGTTGGACTATGAAATCTTTCAATTTCATTTCCTTCTTCTTTTGTTTCAAAGTGATCCCAAAGTCCTTCCACGATGGTAGGAATTTATGTTTCGTACTGCTTACTACAAATTGTTCGAATAGATTCATTTCCTCAGGTTGCACTTCATGGATTAACTTTTGAAAGTCTCTTGTGCTATCACTAATTTTTCTTCTTCCATTTGAAAATCAAGAAATCATTCAATTGCACACTTTTGGTACCCACATCTTTATTGGCATATTCTTTTATTAAAGCATCCTATAATTCCTGGACGGTTTTGCATTTTTAAATACACCATACAAGGAATTATCCAAATAAATTAAAATCTCATCTCTACATTCAAAATTATCATATTTCCACTAATCATCTTCATAAGTATCAGAGGGCACATAGCCATATGATTTGGGGTATTCAGTTGTTAGCATATAGAGGATTTTCATCACCTTGAGGAGATATTCCATTTTTATTCACCACATTTTAAAATGTTGGCTCTCAAAGTTGAAAACCTTAAGGTAGTAATAATCCCTAGCCATTATATTTCAATAATCAGCAAAATATCGCTAAAATTTTGGCTGCATTTCGCCTTAGAAATGGATGGGTACAAAGCCTAGGAAAAGGAAATATACTCACCCATGAATCCTGACAATGCAATTAAATGCGTGCTAAACAAATTTATAGATAAGGCTTCCAGTCAAAGTAGAGAAATCAATTAAATGCGTGCTAAACAAATTTATAGATAAGGCTTCCAGTCAAAATAGAGCAATCAAATTCTCGCCAACACTTATGTAAAAGCAAAAGGAAGAGGGTCGGTTAAAAAAAAATACCCAAAGGAAATCTGTCTATACTATCGAATTTCTGGGTTCACGGATAACTACAAATAGCCTATACAAATAAAATAACTGAGAAAATGTCAGAATTAACTGAACAATTGGTAGTCGAATCACATCTTTAGAGATGCTTTCTTTAAGAAAATTTTGCCTCCACACAAGTGAAAAATGGACTCATGGACGTCTGCCCTAAGAAAAGATTGCTTCCCAATAAGACTGTTTTTAGCAATCATGCATTCAAAAGACTGGAGAATTTTTGAATCCCTAAGGGACCACTTCACAAACTCGCAGCAACAAAACCTAGAAGGAAAACAAGAGAGCATAGGAGCTATTGGCAAGAGTAGGAGCAAAGGTTTACCCGAGACCCCTTTATATAGGGTGTCACAACCCGAGCCCAGGGTTCGGGGGTTAGCAAAAGCCAACCTAATGACACACGTACTCCCGTGCCTGCACACGTAGACCGAGTCTAAATGCACACGCACAAGGGAACAAGCACACGTGCCAAGCAAGTATGCGGAAGCTGTAAATATCAGAAACATAAAACTAATAATGCAAGAAGAGGATACAAGAAAGGACTGACATAATTACATATGAACGTTTACAAAAGAACAAAAGGATAAATACAATAGTGACATGTCATGACATATACAAGTCTGAAAATCCCCAAAACATGACTCCAACATGATGCATGCCATGAACGCGCTCCCGTGGAGTGATCACAACCACTCCTCTAGGCCTGATGGGGCCCCGGGGGTCTCATCTGGAGCCTGGCCGACCTGCGGGGGTTCGGCAGGGGGATCTGGGCCTGCAACACCAAAACAACTGTGAATACGAAGATTCAGCAAAGTATAAACCATAGCAAGTTAACACACGCTGTGTCTAATAGAATAAAGAACATCATGTTATTAAAGAAGGCATTTTCGTATACTAGGCTATCATGCAAGAAAGAAATATGCTGCGTGAATCAAGGATAACATGCTGTGTACATGACTAGTGGCTACTACATTACCATATGCTCCCAAAAGAGGGATCTTGTAACATGCAAAGAACACCATTGTCCGGGCCAGGGTACAATGGGTCTCGGTTTCCTGGGGTCCGGTTCCCCAAGACAAAATCCATACTGCAGCAGGCCATATAAACTATACCGAATTCACCCCGTCGGGATCCTAAGGCTGAGGCTAAGTAGTGCCTGACCATACGGAGTCAATCAAGAAAATCCTGAGTAGATCGTGATCATATATCATGCGTGCATATCTGGAAGTGAACATATCATACATGCGTACTCAGGGTAAATAAACCAAAATGTGAAAGTAACGAAACATACATAATCATGTTAGAGAGTTGAGATCAATGATCGAATGCAATATGTTATGCATCAATTCATGTGAAATCGAATCATCTTGCTTTACAAACCAATTCTAATCTAGTTATCCGGTGTTTCTAACCGTGCATGATGATGTAGTTTTAAGTTATTCGGTGCTCCGTTGTCTAGTGTTGCCTTGAATCGGGCGGTGCACGAAGTCCCTTAAACCAACACCCATGGGGAGGTGCTTAACATCCGGATAACGAACATGAATGATTCGCAGCCCTCGAGATCATTCACGCGGAGTATCACATTCCGTTGGGCAAGTCTAGGTGCTCTACATTCTATCATGAAGGTCATATAGGTCTTATCTTTACACCTAGCCTTATTCTTCATGTGTGGTTACGGCTTAGCCGTGTGTGTGCTACGGCTTAGCCGTTTGTGGTCTACGGCTTAGCCGTGGCTGAACCGTAGAAGGTCTGTCATTTGCTGACTCTCAGTTATTCCAGAAATTGCACCCTGTATTGTTCTACGGCTGGGCCACGGCTGAGCTACGGCTTAGCCGTAGGGCATTCCACGGCTTAGCCGTGCCCTAGCCGTAGAGGAAAACTGGGTTTTTCTCCTCTCTGGATTGTGAGCCGTAAGAGGTATACGGCTTAGCCGTACCTGCACGAATTCAATTTCCTGAAACCTGTATAGAATGTCTGAAACTCATCCAATTTACAATTATCAAAGGGGAGTAGACAAGTAGTGAATTAATGAGTAGCAAATGGGCTGTAAATACATATTTCCACATCAATGCATGTAAAAACTATCCAATTCAAATGCATATCAACATGGGTTCTCACAAGCTAGGTTTATACTTGCCTCAAATTTGGAATTCAAATGCACAATGGTAGCCCTTGGATCCAAACACAACCTATCACACAAACAAAACCACATGCATGCATGAGAGATGGAGTCACAGACACACTATACAACAATGGAAACAAGAGGGAGAAGAACTAGAGAAGAGAGATGAGAAGGATGAAGGGATTTCCACCAACTCACCTCACATGCAAGCAATCGACCTCCACTTGATCGATGGAGAAGAGGAATTCAAGTGCAAGAGAAAGAGATTCCACGTGCACAGTGAATTTGAGAGAAAACGAGAGAGAGAACATGAGTGTCGATGGTTGTGAGCTTATATAAGTCAAATGGGTTGTCCAAATTTACAATGAAAGCCAAGTGAAAAGTGTATTTTCAGTTTGAGTCAAATCAAGGTCCAATCGAAACACACGACGTCGGTTGCAAATGACGTAGTTACGAAAGTTAACGAGCTCAACGAAAGACACGTGTTGACATCAAGATGATGCAAAAATGACCATGTCTAAGAAAAGCTAAAATTACGAAAAAGGGCTTGGTCTACTTAATCCAGGTCAAACTCAACCCAACTACCTATCCATGACCCGTAACGAAAATCAAAACCCAAACAAAACACGATTAACAACGAAAACAAGATTAACTAACCCCTAAACGAGGTCAAGCTGGGTCGGAGTGTTACATCCTCCCCTACTTGAGAATCATTCCGTCCTCGGAATGAACACTAAATCACTCATACCTGAGAAAACAAATCGGGGTACTGACGTGCCATCTGCTCTTCTAACTCCCACGTAGCCTCATCGGGACTGTGATGCTCCCAAAGCACTTTGACCCATCGAATCGTCCTGGTGCGGAGTATCTGCTCTCGGGTTCCCACGATACGGAGCGGTCGCTCAACGTATGCAGCACTCGGCTGAATCTGAACCTCGTCGTAGCGAATGACATGGGAGGGATCATGAACATATTTCCGAAGCATCGAAACGTGGAAAACGTTGTGCACTCCTGAAAACATCTCGGGAAGCTCTAATCGATAAGCCAAATCACCAATCCGACTCTTGATCTCGAACGGTCCAACATAGCGCGGAGCTAGCTTGCCCTTCTGGCCGAAACGGATCGTACCCTTCATCGGAGAGACCTTCAGAAAAACCCACTCGCCAACCTGAAACTCTAAGGGTCGTCTGCGGGTGTCTGCATAACTCTTCTGTCTCGACCGAGCAACTTTCAAGTTCTCAATGGCTTTCTGTACCTTCTCCGTAGTCTCGGCAATGATCGTCGGTCCGTGAAAACTGCGGGTTCCAACTTCTTCCCAACAAACCGGACTTCTACACTTCTTCCCGTACAATGCTTCATATGGTGCCATCCCAATGCTCTCGTGGAAACTGTTGTTGTAGGCGAACTCGCACAACGATAGATGAAGATCCCATTCTTTCTCGTAGTTCAACACACTGGCTCGCAACATATCCTCCAAAGTCTGAATCGTCCGCTCTGATTGTCCATCTGTCTGTGGGTGGTATGCCGTGCTGAAACTCAACTTCGTACCCAAAGCCTCTTGGAATGCTCTCCAGAAAGAGGAAACGAAACGGCTGTCACGATCGGATACAATCGACACGGGGGTACCATGGAGCCTGACGATCTCATCCACGAACTTCCTAGCCATCTCTGAAAATGTCATACCCTTCCGAAAAGGAATGAAATGGGCTGACTTCGTCAATCGATCTACGATCACCCAAATGGCATTGTTCTTCCTGCTCGTCGGCGGTAACCCGGAAACGAAGTCCATGGTGATGTGTTCCCACTTCCACTGCGGTATATGCAAAGGATGCAACGAGCCTGGCGGTCTCTGATGATCGGCCTTTACCTTCTGACATGTCAAACAGCGAGCAACAAACCCTGCTACTTCTCTCTTCATGTTGTTCCACCAGAAGCGATCCTTGAGGTCCCGAAACATCTTCGTGCTGCCCGGATGCATCGCGTAGCGAGCGTAATGCGCTTCGTTCATCAGCTTCTCCTTGAACTCATCAACTGCTGGTACGCACAACCTACTCCGAAAATAGAGTATACCATCCTCGAGTCTGAAATCGGGTCTGTCTCCAATGTGGTCTCGAATGCGCTTCAAGGTTAGATCCTCAAACTGCCTGTCCTTAATCTGCTGAATCATCTCAGGCTGAAACACTAGCGTACTAGCCAACGTCACGCACTCATCCACTAGTTTAACCTCAACAGGGAGACCACGAAACTCTAAGAGGAAACTGCTCAAGAGCTGCACTGACTCTGCTTTCCTGCTGAGCGCATCTGCCACCACATTCCCCTTGCCTGGCTGATATTTGATCGGGAAGTCATAATCCTTAAGAAGCTCAAGCCATCTCCGCTGTCTCATGTTCAGCTCCTGCTGTGTGAATAAATACTGTAAACTGTGGTGGTCAGAACGAACCTCAAACTGTACACCATAGAGATAATGTCTCCACAGCTTCAACGCAAATACGATGGCTGCCAATTCCAAATCATGGGTGGCGTAATTCTTCTCATGTTCTCGCAACTGTCTCGATCCATACGCAATAACCTTCCCATGCTGCATCAACACACAACCTAGGCCAACTCGAGAAGCGTCTGAATAAACCACGAATCCTTCACAACCATCTGGCAAGGCTAACACTGGGACTGTAGTCAACTTCTCTTTCAAAGTCTGAAAACTGGCTTCACACTCCTCAGTCCAATCAAATGGTACGTTCTTCCTGGTCAACTTCGTCAATGGAGAAGAGATCTTAGCAAAGTCCTGGACAAATCGACGGTAGTAACCTGCTAGACCAAGGAAACTGCGAATCTCTGTCACTGTCTTGGGGCTAGGCCAATTCACCACTGCCTCTACTTTAGATGGATCAACTGCCAATCCCTCTCGTGAAATGAGATGACCTAAAAATGCAACCTGCTCAAGCCAAAAATCACACTTCGACAACTTAGCAAACAATCGATGTTCTCTCAACAACGACAAGGCTTTTCTCAAGTGCTCCCTATGCTCCTCTGCTGACTTAGAATATATCAGTATATCATCAATAAACACAACTACGAATTGGTCCAAGAAAGGAGCAAAGATCTGATTCATCAGTGCCATAAAAGCTGCAGGTGCGTTGGTTAGTCCAAAAGGCATCACGAGGAATTCATAATGTCCATAACGAGTCCTGAAGGCAGTCTTAGGAATGTCATCTTCTTTGACCCTCAACTGGTGATAACCAGACCTCAAATCAATCTTCGAAAAATATGCTGCGCCCTGAAGTTGATCGAACAGCTCATCAATCCTGGGTAGGGGGTACTTGTTCTTGATAGTCACTTTGTTCAGCTGTCGGTAATCTATGCACATCCGAAAAGTACCATCCTTCTTCGTGACAAACAAGACTGGTGCTCCCCAAGGTGAAACGCTCGGGCGAACGAAACCCTTATCCAAAAGCTCCTGCAATTGTTTCTTCAATTCTGACAACTCTGCTGGGGCCATGCGATACGGAGCCTTGCTGATCGGTGCCGTGCCGGGAACAAGCTCAATGGCGAACTCCACATCTCGAACCGGGGGTAAGTCTGGCACATCGTCTGGAAAGACATCTGGAAAGTCACAGACCACCTGAATCTCACCTAGCTGCTTCGGCTCCTTCTTCGCTGAGATAAAGGCAATGAAGCCTTCACACCCTCGGCGGATCAAGCGATCTGCCTTACACGCCGAGATCACACGTCTGGGGCATCTCTGCTGACTGCCCTCGAAACGGAAGCCCTTGCCTAAATCGAAGAAGATCGTCCTGTTGTAACAGTTAACACAGGCACGATATCGAGCGAGCCAATCCATACCAAGGATCACGTCGAAGTCCAACATCGACAACAGGATCAAATCAACAGGTAACTGATGACCTGCAATCTGCACGTCGCAATGGGGGTAGTACATACTACACTCCACTCGCTTGCCAACTGGGGTGGATACAACCAACACATATGGCAACGGCTTAGACGGCTGAGGTAACCGCTCGGCAAAATGAGGTGCTACATAAGATCGTGTAGACCCCGAATCGAACAAAGCTAATGCCCCGACGCGCGAAATCAAAACAGTACCTTCAACCACCTGTGGATCCTCGGCACTCTCGTGGGTAGCAGCGTAAGCACGGGCTGACTGGCGAGGCTGTCTCGAGCCTGGACGAGCTGACTGCGGCTTGCTCGGGGCTGTAGGTGCACTAGGCCTGCTAGGAATTGCGCCGGAAGTAGGGCCAGATGGAGCTGCACCGGAGGCTCGATGTCGAGGACAATTGGCGATCATGTGCTCCCTTGAACCACAAATGAAACAAGCACCGGCCTTCCTCCAACAAGCTTCAGTCGTGTGGTTCCTACCACAATATCCACAAGTCACTCCCGTAGAACTAGAAGCACTCTGCTGGCCTTTGGTCTTCTTCTGTACTTGTCCTCGTGCACTGAAAGGCGGCTGTCTCTTAGGCTCAACGGCTCTAGCAGCGTGGTGGATGGCCTCGGCAGAATAGGCCCTGTCCACTGCATCGTCAAACGTAGCCGGACGCTGAAACGCAGTCACGTGATGCATGTACCGGGGATGCAAACCTTCGACAAACCTGTTCACCTTCCTTTCCTCGGTGCTGATCATGTCCGGAGCAAAAAGCGACAACTGCATAAACTTGTTCACATACTCTGCTACTGTCATCTGCTGCTGGCGGAGAGCTAGGAACTCAACCTCCTTGGCTCGAAACACATGAGCCGGGATGAACTTCCTCCTGAACTGTTGCTTGAACATCTCCCACACTGTCGCGCTAGGAATGTCTCTGTACGAATCTTTCACGCTCTTCCACCAAGTCTTTGCGACATCTCTGAACATAGAAGTTGCTAATCCGACTTTCTGCCGGTTCGTGCACACGACGGTCTCAAAGACATCCTCTGTCTGGTCTAACCACTGTTCTGCCTTCAGTGGCTCTTCTGTTCCATAGAACTCAATAGCTCCTCGCTTGCGAAATTTCCCATAGAGGGCATTCGGGTCACTCTCTCGAGGCTGCAAGATCACCTGCTGGTCCACATGCGACTGAACTGGGGCTTGGCTTTGTCGGTCTAGCATGGTTGTCACTTGGGCTTGCAAGTTCTGCATCGATTGCGATTGTGCCTGAAGGGACTGGAATAACATGAGGATGCGTTCATCTGTATTCGGTGTCTGCGGTGATGGTGCAGATCCGCTCTCGTTATTTCCGGCGTTCTGCTGAGAACCAGAACCTGATGCCATCCTGTAAAAATGGAAAGAGTCAGACACAAACACAACACAAGAGCGCCCAACAAACCCCAAAGTCTAGAAAGAGCACAAAGGAATAATCGTATCCTCACCACGATCCTATACATGCCTACATGCTTATCATCTAGAACAAGGAATGAGCAAGGAATGCTTTGATACCATACAATACGTATGTCACAACCCGAGCCCAGGGTTCGGGGGTTAGCAAAAGCCAACCTAATGACACACGTACTCCCGTGCCTGCACACGTAGACCGAGTCTAAATGCACACGCACAAGGGAACAAGCACACGTGCCAAGCAAGTATGCGGAAGCTGTAAATATCAGAAACATAAAACTAATAATGCAAGAAGAGGATACAAGAAAGGACTGACATAATTACATATGAACGTTTACAAAAGAACAAAAGGATAAATACAATAGTGACATGTCATGACATATACAAGTCTGAAAATCCCCAAAACATGACTCCAACATGATGCATGCCATGAACGCGCTCCCGTGGAGTGATCACAACCACTCCTCTAGGCCTGATGGGGCCCCGGGGGTCTCATCTGGAGCCTGGCCGACCTGCGGGGGTTCGGCAGGGGGATCTGGGCCTGCAACACCAAAACAACTGTGAATACGAAGATTCAGCAAAGTATAAACCATAGCAAGTTAACACACGCTGTGTCTAATAGAATAAAGAACATCATGTTATTAAAGAAGGCATTTTCGTATACTAGGCTATCATGCAAGAAAGAAATATGCTGCGTGAATCAAGGATAACATGCTGTGTACATGACTAGTGGCTACTACATTACCATATGCTCCCAAAAGAGGGATCTTGTAACATGCAAAGAACACCATTGTCCGGGCCAGGGTACAATGGGTCTCGGTTTCCTGGGGTCCGGTTCCCCAAGACAAAATCCATACTGCAGCAGGCCATATAAACTATACCGAATTCACCCCGTCGGGATCCTAAGGCTGAGGCTAAGTAGTGCCTGACCATACGGAGTCAATCAAGAAAATCCTGAGTAGATCGTGATCATATATCATGCGTGCATATCTGGAAGTGAACATATCATACATGCGTACTCAGGGTAAATAAACCAAAATGTGAAAGTAACGAAACATACATAATCATGTTAGAGAGTTGAGATCAATGATCGAATGCAATATGTTATGCATCAATTCATGTGAAATCGAATCATCTTGCTTTACAAACCAATTCTAATCTAGTTATCCGGTGTTTCTAACCGTGCATGATGATGTAGTTTTAAGTTATTCGGTGCTCCGTTGTCTAGTGTTGCCTTGAATCGGGCGGTGCACGAAGTCCCTTAAACCAACACCCATGGGGAGGTGCTTAACATCCGGATAACGAACATGAATGATTCGCAGCCCTCGAGATCATTCACGCGGAGTATCACATTCCGTTGGGCAAGTCTAGGTGCTCTACATTCTATCATGAAGGTCATATAGGTCTTATCTTTACACCTAGCCTTATTCTTCATGTGTGGTTACGGCTTAGCCGTGTGTGTGCTACGGCTTAGCCGTTTGTGGTCTACGGCTTAGCCGTGGCTGAACCGTAGAAGGTCTGTCATTTGCTGACTCTCAGTTATTCCAGAAATTGCACCCTGTATTGTTCTACGGCTGGGCCACGGCTGAGCTACGGCTTAGCCGTAGGGCATTCCACGGCTTAGCCGTGCCCTAGCCGTAGAGGAAAACTGGGTTTTTCTCCTCTCTGGATTGTGAGCCGTAAGAGGTATACGGCTTAGCCGTACCTGCACGAATTCAATTTCCTGAAACCTGTATAGAATGTCTGAAACTCATCCAATTTACAATTATCAAAGGGGAGTAGACAAGTAGTGAATTAATGAGTAGCAAATGGGCTGTAAATACATATTTCCACATCAATGCATGTAAAAACTATCCAATTCAAATGCATATCAACATGGGTTCTCACAAGCTAGGTTTATACTTGCCTCAAATTTGGAATTCAAATGCACAATGGTAGCCCTTGGATCCAAACACAACCTATCACACAAACAAAACCACATGCATGCATGAGAGATGGAGTCACAGACACACTATACAACAATGGAAACAAGAGGGAGAAGAACTAGAGAAGAGAGATGAGAAGGATGAAGGGATTTCCACCAACTCACCTCACATGCAAGCAATCGACCTCCACTTGATCGATGGAGAAGAGGAATTCAAGTGCAAGAGAAAGAGATTCCACGTGCACAGTGAATTTGAGAGAAAACGAGAGAGAGAACATGAGTGTCGATGGTTGTGAGCTTATATAAGTCAAATGGGTTGTCCAAATTTACAATGAAAGCCAAGTGAAAAGTGTATTTTCAGTTTGAGTCAAATCAAGGTCCAATCGAAACACACGACGTCGGTTGCAAATGACGTAGTTACGAAAGTTAACGAGCTCAACGAAAGACACGTGTTGACATCAAGATGATGCAAAAATGACCATGTCTAAGAAAAGCTAAAATTACGAAAAAGGGCTTGGTCTACTTAATCCAGGTCAAACTCAACCCAACTACCTATCCATGACCCGTAACGAAAATCAAAACCCAAACAAAACACGATTAACAACGAAAACAAGATTAACTAACCCCTAAACGAGGTCAAGCTGGGTCGGAGTGTTACATAGGGTTCCCAAGTAAGGATCCATTGGAGCGTTACACTTTATACAAGCGCGTCGACAGTTACAGTCTCGTATTTGATTGCGAGACATAATCTTCCATGCAATAGCCGGGTAACGCTCTCCGTATATTAGATTGAGGAGTGAGTTGCCAACTAGTAGATCTGGATCCACTATCAATCCAAAAGTGAATGTGCGAGTTAAGGCCCAATTGGCGAGGTAGACCTGGCCCAGTCCACCTCCATGGGCGAGCCGACCTGCAAGGCACGACCCACATGGTCCCAGACTAACTCAACCTACCTACCACGCATGGCCAGCCCCACTCATCTCGCATTGCCCGTTTGCATGGCACTAGTGTGGTTAACACCACTAAACCCCACTAGCAGACAAACACTAAATGCAAGAAAGGAATTTAATATAAATGCCTCTTAAAGAGTTCTTTGCTTCAAATGTGGGAGTCTAAGAAATAAAGGGAAGTAAATGAAGGGGGAAACTAGTGCTTTAATGCACACTTTTACCAATAGTGTCCCCATAAAGGGAACCCAAGTCCTTTGGTTCCATTGTAAGAGTATTCCCAAATTTACCTCAGTAAGAGTTAGCTTCACTGTAAGATTGACCATCTTTCACATTTTTTATAAAACACACATTTTACGATAAGTCCAACTCCTATTGGAGTAAAATTTGATGATATCTCCACTTAGGTGGGTTTCACTATAATGTTCCATTCTTTCAACGTGAGATTTCTCTATAGTTAAAACCTGAGAGGATCCTGACTCAATGATAAATTTGTGACCTTTAGGAAAATAATTCTCCAACAGACAAAAATGCTACACGATGGGAATCCAAGGCTCAAACGTCCATTCTTTTAAAGAAACAAAAGCAAGGAAAATTGAGAATCATTAAGACACCCGAGTGGAAAGGGGTGTCTCATCTCACACAGTTATCCAGAGATCAATCATTGGGTAGGTAGGTTGCCTCATATATACAGTACTACTGTCCCTATTTCATTGGCCCCAAAAAAATTTAAATAAATAAAAGAAGGAAGGAAAATTCCCTCTACACTAGAGAAGCCACAGAAGTGAGACTATTCTATTGGATATTTGATTGATCTTCTAAAGCATGCATATTTTTATCTTATGCCATGCTGCTAGTTTTTATTTGATTAATTAAATGAGTTCTGATGATTGATGCATTAAATTTTGTACATGAGGATTATCTACTTTTTTAGTTGTGATTATTATTAGTAGTGGGGGCTGCAACCCTTGGCTAGTTGACCACCCTAAATTGAAAAAAATCATTGATTTTTTTCTTTTTTTGTTAAAATAGGTTTTGACAACCCTAAAAAATATGGTGACCACCCTTATTTTATAACCACCCTAGCCCACTAGCCCAGGCCCCATTTCAAAAATCTCAAAGAGCCCACGAAAAGTTTCCCAAACCAAAAACCTAACCCTCTTTCTTTTTCCCTCCCTCTCTCAAAATCCTGATCCCTCTCCTTCTCTCTCCTTTCCTCCCTCCATCAAACCTCTTTCTCCATTTCTCTCCTTCCTTCTCTCAAAAATTCCAATCCTAATGCTCCTTCTCTCTTCCTCTCTCTAAAAAAAATTCCCTAATCATAGAAAGTGAAACCCTCATCAGTCATCACTCTCTATCTCTGGTGACTAGTGTCATAACCCGAGCCAAAGAAATCAGGTATTAAGTTTAAACCTAATCAGTGATACACGTAGTCCCATACATACACACTTAGACCCCGTCTAAATGCACACGCACAAGGGAATTTCACACATACTAATACATGTACGCGGAAACTGTAAGTATCATTGCATAAAAAGAGGCATAAAAAGAGAACACTAACATAACAAGATTAACAAAAGATGTCAATCACTCCACAAGATACAAACAGAGAAAGCCCTGTCGTTACAAGATTGAGGAACAGTTTCAAATAAGCCAAGACACCAAAATGCAAGGAGTTGAACAACTCTAAGACAAACACATGATGCATCCCATAAAAAATCCCAAAAGGACCTATCATGCCATGCCGCTCTCCGGTGGAGTGATCACATCCATTCCTCTAGCCCCTGATGGGGCTTCTATGGTCTTTTCTGGAGTCTTGCTGACCAACGAGGGGTCGGCAGCGTAATCTGAGTCTGCAACACCAAGGACAACTAATGAATATAACGATTCAGCAAAGCATAAGCAACAGAAAGGTAACACCCGTTGTGTCTAAAAGAATCATTAATAGGTAATATTATAGAGAGTTTAATTTAGTGTACTAAGTAAGTTGTGCATTAGAATAAAGCATGCTATAAAAATGAATACATGGATATAGTATACTATGTGGCTACTACATTTGCCATATCCTCCCTTTAGGATTTTATACATAAAGAGAACACCATCGATCGAGCCAGGGTACGAATGGGTCTCAGGTTTCCTGGGGTCCGGAAGCCTTAAGACATAATCACACTGCAGCGGCAACATACATACTACGCCAAAGTCAACCCCGCCGATTATCATAAGGCTGAGGCTAAGTAGTGCCTGACCATATCGAGTCAATCATATACTTAGACTTGAGTAAAGCATGCAAGTCAGTAAGGGGGAATAGGAACAATATTGAATTACATTCAAGTCATTTCATACTCAAGTCAATACCAATACAATATCAAGCAGTTTTAATTAATACAATATCAAAAGACATACGTTGAACATTCAAACCATATGTAACACTCCGACCCAGCTTAACCCCAATTAGCGATTAATTAATGATGCCTTAGCTGTTAATTGTGTTTTGCTTTTGTTTTGATTTTGTTACAGGTCGGGGACAGGTAGTTGGGTTGAGTTTGACCTGGATTAGGTAAACCAAACCCTTTTTCGTAATTTTAGCTTTGATAAAACATCGTCATTCGCGCATCATTTTGGTGTCAACATATGTCTTTCGTTGAGCTCGTTGACTTTCATAACTACTTCATTTGTAAAAGATGTCGTATGTTTCCGTTAGACCTGGATTTGACTCGAACTGTAAATTGTTTTATGCATTGGACTTTCTTGTAATTTTCTTTTTAAGTTTGTCCTTATATAAGAGAAGCCACCGACTTACCTCTATCACTCTCTTTTCTTTTCTCACGTTGAAGGATCTCTCTCCCTCTCTCTCTCGATTTTTCCTCTTTTTCTTCTCCTTGACTAAGCCAAGCTAGAAGGAGGAATTTGTGCACTCTACCCTTCACTTCTTCTTCTGGGTGGAGAGAAGGTAAGCTTTGAGTTGGGTATTCATCTTTATCTTCTTTTTCTCGTCACTTACTGTGTACATGCTCTCATGTTTCTTTCTTTCTCCCTTTCTCTACATGCATGGGGGATTAGGTGTGTGTTTGGATGTGAATTGAGCCCAGGGACAACAGGTTGTGTGACAGAACTTAAGTGAGGCAAGTATGAGCATAATTTGTATGAACCCAAGTTGATATATGCTTGAGTTTGAATGGTTCTCATGATTTTGCATGCACAGTATGGTTACAGCCCAATTTGAGCTCATTTTCCCTTTCTCTGCTGTGATTTTGCTTTTTTCATGTCTTTACAGCTTTTCTGTACTTGATTCAAAAATCGACCCAGCGCATGCACAGCTAAGCCGTGAAATGTGCTACGGCTGAGCCGTACATTACACTACGGCTAAGCCGTAAGCCCCACCGTGATCCAACCGTAGATTAATACAGGGTGTGTCATGAAAAATAACTGAGAATATGCAAATCAGCAACTCTACTACGGCCCAGCCACGGCTAAGCCGTGTTCAGCCTTCTATGGTTAAGCCGTAAGGTCACCCATGGCTGAGCTGGAAGACCTGAACAGTAAGAAAGCTAGGAAAGAAATAAGACTGATAGGGCCTCTGAAGTAGAAGGTAGGCAACCTCGACTTGCCCAACGGAACATGATAATATGCGTTAATGATCTCGAGGGCTGCGAATCATTTATGTTTGTTGTCCAGTTGTAGCACCTCCCCATGAGTGTTGGTTTAAGGGACTTCGGTGCACCTTATGATGCAATGCAACACTAGACAACGATGCATCCAAGGACTTAAAACTACACCCTCATGCACGGTTAGAAACATTGGATAATTAGATTAGGGTTGGCTAGTAAGAAATTTGATTCGATACGATAAGAATTGCTTGCATGGTATCTCGCATTATGATAATTGATCTCTACTGTATAGCATGATTGAGTTGTTTCATTTAACATCGAATTGTTGACTTCTTTACTATGTTTCCAGCACCTTGAGTATGCACGTTTGTTTTTATGCTTGCACGTATAAGATATGTTCTTGAATATGCACGTAAGATATGCCTATCACGATGTGCACGATCTACTCAAGGGTTTAGTACATGATTGACTTTGTATGGTTAAGCACTACTTAGCCTCAGCCTTAGGATTCCGACGGGGTGAATTTGGTGTAGTTATATGGCCTTGCTACAGTAAGGACACGTCTTGGGGAATTCAGACCCTAGGAACCCGAGACCCATTTGTACCCTGGCCCGGTCAATGGTGTTCTCAGCATGGATATAAGATCCCTATTTTAGGAGCATATAGCAAATGTAGTAGCCAACTAATTATGTACACAGGACGTATACTTTCATTCAAATGGCATGCTGTATTTACTGCATGACTGTTTAGTATATGTACTTGACCTGCTATGATTTACAGCATGTTCTTTATTCTATTAGAGACAACATGTGTTAACTTGTTATTGCTTATACTTTGTTGAATCGTTGTATTCACGAGTTGTCTTTGGTGTTGCAGGCTCAAATACCCAGACCAACCCCTCATCGATCGACCAGACTCCTAAAGAGGCCCCCGATGTCCCATCCGGACTAGAGGAGTGGATGTAGTCACTTCATCGGAGAGCATCATGGACATATTGGCATATGAGTCTTCTTTATTTTGAGATTTGTCACGATTGGATCCAGTCATGAATTGTAATTTTATATGTATTTTGGCTTCATTTTGTAAAACCTTTATCTCTATCTGTCATCTTTTGTCTAGATACTTGGTTTTCGTATTTCTTATGTTGTGTTTGATGCCGACAGCTTCTGCTTACATGTTTGGCACATGTGAATCTTCCCTTGTGCGTGTGCATTTAGACCGGGTTTAAGTGTATAAGCACTAGAGTATGTGTGTCATTGGTTAGGCTTTTACAAACCCCCGATCTCCTGGGCTCACTCTTATCATGTCTTGACTGCAAACCAAAAAAATAAGACCACCAGTCCATACGCAGTACTCTTTTAGACAGTATATATAATATTTACATGCACTACTTTCACTCTCTACATAATTAGAATCTAGTTTTCACATAAAAAAATCATTATAAATCAACTGGGGTTGGGTGTGGATATTGATTGAAGGTGGAGAATGGTGGTTTCTGGTTTTGGGAAATTTGGGGTTCGGATTTGGGTTGTGCATATTGGGGGTTAGGTTTTGGTGGGGTAATTTGGAAATTGGGAATTTTGGAGATGTGATGATGGAATGGAATTGGGTTTAGGTGGACTGTTGGTTGAAAATAAAGATGCATCCCATTCATTATTTGATAGACATTTTTTATTAAAAAAATCTTTTTGTTCCTTTATATTTTTCTCACTTTTATTTGTTGTTCAAACACTTTTTAGCCTTCCTCGGTTCCTCTTATAGGACCCTATTGTTGCTTTTGTGAATTGGTGACATATTTCGGTAATTATTTGGATGATTGTTTCTATTTTGAATTATTTAGATTATTAGGGATCTACTTAAGTTGAAATTTGGATTGAAATTAAAAAATATTTTTTTATTCTTTCGATTAGGGTTGCTATTATGGACAAGTTTCTGATAAGCCACTACAATATTCATCTTCCACCCAAGAGAGTGTCACAACCCGAGCCCAGGGTTCGGGGGTTAGCAAAAGCCAAACCTAATGACACACGTACTCCCGTGCCTATACACGTAGGCCGAGTCTAAATGCACACGCACAAGGGAACATTCACACGTGCCAAACATGTACGCGGAAGCTGTAAATATCAGAAACATTAAACTAACAGTGCAAGAAGAGCATACTAAGAAAGAACTGACATAATTACATACAAAGGTCTTACAAAATGTGAACAAAATAATATATACAATCCTGACATGTACACAAGTATGAAAAATCCTCAAAACAAGAAACAAGACTCCAATGCTATGCATGCCAAGAACGTTCTCTCGTGGAGTGATCACATCCACTCCTCTAGGCCTGATGGGGCCTTGGGGGTCTCATTTGGAGTCTGGCCGACCGGCGAGGGTTCGGCAGGGGGATCTGGGCCTGCAATATCAAAAACAACTGTAAATACGACGATTCAGCAAAGTATAAACCATAGCAAGTTAACGCATGCTGTGTATAATAGAATAAAGAACGTCATGTAAATTAAATAAGGCATTTTCGTATACTAGGCTGTCATGCAAGAAAGAATTATGCTAAGCGAATCAATGGATACATGCAGTTTACAGAACTAGTGGCTACTACGTTGCCATATGCTCCCAAAAGAGGGATCTTGTATCGTGCAAAGAACACCATTGTCCGGGCCAAGGTACAATGGGTCTCGGTTTCCTGGGGTCCGGTTTCCCAAAACGTTTCCTTACTGCAGCAAGGCCATATAAACTATACCAAATTCACCCCGTCGGGATCCTAAGGCTGAGGCTAAGTAGTGCCTGACCAGACAGAGTCAATTATGAAAACCCTGAGTAGATCGTGATAACATATCATATGTGCATATCTGTGAACATATTATACATGCATACTCAAGGTAAGGAACCACGATGTGAAAGTAACGGAACACAAGTAACATAACAGAGAGTAGAGGTCAATAATCGAATGCAATATGTTATGCAACAAATCATGCGAAATCGGATCATCTTTATTTACAAACCAATTCTAATCTAATTATCCGGTGTTTCTAACCGTGCGTGATGATGTAGTTTTAAGTTATTCGATGCACCGTTGTCTAGTGTTGCATTGAATCGGGCGGTGCACGAAGTCCCTTAAACCAACACCCATGGGAAGGTGTTTAACATCCGGATAACGAACATGAATGATTCGCAGCCCTCGAGATCATTCACGCGTTGTATCGCATTCCGTTGGGCAGGTCTAGGTGCTCTACATTCTATTATGAAGGCCATATCGGTCTTTCCCTTACACCTATCCTTGTTCCTCATTATTCTAGTGTGGATACGGCTTAGCCGTAGATGAGCGTACGGCTTAGCCGTGTGTGTTCTACGGCTTAGCCGTGGCTGGGCCGTAGAAGGTCTGTCAATTTGAGTGCTCTCAGTTAAATCCAGAAAAAGCACCCTGTACTGATCTACGGCTGGGCCACGGCTGAGCTTCGGCTTAGCCGTAGGGCAATACACGGCTTAGCCGTGCCCTAGCCATAGAGGAAAACTGGATTTTTACCCTCTCTGGAATTTAAGCCGTAAGTGACATACGGCTTAGCCGTACATGCACGAAGTCAATGTTCTGAAGCACGTACAGAATTCCTGTAAAACCATCAGAATTGCAACTATCCAATGGAGATAGACAAGTACTAATCAAATGAGTAACCAAATGGGCTGTAAACACATTTTTCCATACAAATTCATGTGAATTAACCAAAATCAAATGCATACCAACATGGGTTCTTACAAGTTATGGTTATACTTGCCTCAATTGAATTCAATTACACAACTTATTGTCCTTCGGCCCAAACACAACCTAACACCAATCAAACAACATGCATGCATGAGAAATGGAAAGAATTTCAAAGCACAGACACACCATGCAATATGGAAACAAGAAGGAGAAGAAATAGATGAAGGAGATGAGAGAGATGGAAGGATTTCCAACTCACCTCACATGCAAGGAACCAAACTGCCTCAATTGAGCTTGATCGATGGAGGTGGTCGATGGAGGAGAGAATTCAAGAGAGAGAGAGAAACTCCACGTGCACAGTGAGGAAAATGAGAGAGAACGAGCTTGTAGTCGATGGATGAAGTTATATTAGCTAATGGGGAGGTCCAATTTGCAATGAAGTCCAAGTTAGACTTCTATTTTCAGTTTGAGTCAAATCCGGGCCCAATGGAAGCACACAACATCGGTTGCAAACGACGTAGTTACGAAAATTGACGAGCTCAACAAAAAACACGTGTTGACATCAAGATGATGCAAAAATGAATATGTCTTAGAAAAGCTAAAATTACGAAAAAGGGCTTGGTCTACTTAATCCAGGTCAAACTCAACCCAACTACCTATCCATGACCCGCAACGAAAATAAAAACACAAACAAAACACGATTAGCAACGAAAACAAGATTAATTAGCTACTAAACGAGGTCAAGCTGGGGCGGAGTGTTACAGAGAGAGAACATTAATGACATTAACTACCGACCAATAGAATCTTCTAAGAGAATTCATGTTGATGTGAACAATCTTCCTTCAGATCCTATGCTACAAGAAAAAATTTCATCTTATCATCCTAATGATCAAGATAAAAGAAGAAGAGCATATATTCAAAAGGGTCCTTGTCAACTTAATCAACACGATTTTCCTCAAACATAAATTAGTAGAGTGTTGCATCGATTTAATCCTACGTGGTTTAAAGAATTCCTGTATTGGTTGGAATATAGCATAGAAAAAGATGCAATATTTTATCTATGTTGTTACCTATTTAGGGTTGATGTCTGCAAGCAATGTGGAGGTAACACTTTTGTGACAGGCGGATTTAAAACCACGAATAGGAAAAACAAGCTAGATATTCATGTTAGAGGTGCTAATAGCGCTCATAACTAAGCTGTGAAGAAGTGTGAAGATCTTATAAAGCAAAAGCAACACATTTGAAGTGTTTTTGTTAAGTAATCAAATCAAGAAAAACCTGAATATCGAACCCACTTAAATGCAATTGTTGATTGCATAAGATTCCTTCTGTGTCGAGGATTGGCTTTTCATGGTCATGATGAGTTTGAGGATTCAAGTGACAAAGGAAACTTCCTAGAGCTTTTACAATTTTTAGTGGATCACAATGATTTTATCAACAAAGTTGTGTTAGGAAATACTCCAAAGAATAACAAGCTAACCCACCATGATATTCAGAAAAACATTGTGAATGGTGCTGCATGTGAAACCACAGATGCTATCATCAAGGATTTGGATAGTGTGTTTTTCTCCATTTTAGTTGATGAGTCTCATGATGTATCGGTTAAAGAACAAATGACCGTTGCTTTGCGTTATGTGAACAAAAAGGGCATTGTTATAGAGGTTTCTTGGCATTGTGCTTGTATCAAATACAACCGCTTCATCACTCAAAGGGGCAATTGAATCTTTATTTCGTCGTCACGGATTGAGTTTATCTAGACTACATGGACAAGGCTTTGATGGAGCTAGTAACATGCAAGGTGAATTTAATGGCCTTAATGCTCTAATTTTGAGGGAGAATAAATCTCCATTTTATGTCCATTGCTTTGCCCATCAACTTTAATTGACTCTTGTAGCTATTTTTAAAAAACACGTTGAAGTCGCTGAACTTTTTTGCTTAATCGCTAAAATATTGAATGTTGTTGGAGGCTCTTGCAAGAAACGAGATGCTCTGAGGAATGCACAATTTGCTAAAATTACAGAAGCACTACATAATAGTGAACTTAAAAGTTGGTGAGGTCTAAATCAAAAGAATAGTCTTAAACATGCTGGTGATACACAGTGGGGATTATATTATGAGACAATTCACAACTTAATTTTGATGTTCTCTTCTTTAATTACTGTACTTGAATTATTCAAGAGGATGGCTTATCCGAGCAAAATGATGAAGCTTGTTCTCTTTTGAAGTTAATTTTATCTTTTGAAGTTGCATTCACTTTACACTTAATGAAAAATATATTGGGGATCACCAATGAATTGTCACAAGCTTTGCAAACGAAAAATCAAGACATTGTCAATGCTATGACACTTGTTAAAATGTCTAAGCAACGAATGCAAATGAGGAGGGATGATGAATGGGAATCCCTTTTGACCGAAGTGTCTTTATTTTACAATAAACATGGCATTCCTCTTCAGAACATGGATGAAGCATTCTTAAGTGTTGGGAAGTCACATCGCAAAGCTCCACAAATTATAAATTTGCATCACTATTATGTCGTGCTATTCTTTACAATCATAGATATGCAACTTCAAGGGCTTAACACTCGTTTTTTTGAAGCAAATGCGGAGTTACTTCTTTGTATGGCTTGCTTAAATCCTAGCGAATTATTTTATGCTTTTGATAAGCAAAAGTTGGTTCGTCTTACAAAGTTTTATTTGTCTAATTTTGTTGGGATAGATTTGATGGCACTTGATATTTAACTTCAAAATTACATTGTTGATATGCTCTATAGTGAAGAAGTTTTAGAACTTAAAGGAATTGGTGATCTTGCTATAAAGTTGGTGGAGCCGGAGATAAAGAAGCATTTGATTTATCTGTTAGTCTATTTACTTGTGAAATTAGTATTGACTCTACCTGTCACAACGGCTACAGTGAAATAAGCTTTTCGACAATGAAGTATATAAAGAGTAGTTTGCGCAACTGAATAGGAGATCAATGGATAAATGATTGCTTGGTTACATACATCGAAATAGATGTAGTTAATAGCATTGATAATGAAGCTATTATCTAACGATTTCAAAACTTGAAAATTCGTCGAGGGGCAGTTATAATTTTTTATCTATATATTTAAATGCTTTTGTTAAGACATTTACATGAATATACTAGATTTCCTTTTGTATTTTTTTTAAATAGAGCTTATAGAATTTTTGTTTCTTTTTTACTACCCTAATAAAAATTCTAGAAGTGGCCACTGATTAATTATTAGAAGGCAAAATCTTGAAAATGTGGATGTATTGTATTATCTCTGTGGTTAATTAGTGTAGTTGATCAATCTCTATGGAAGTTTAAGTTTTTATATATAGGTAGAATGGTTGAAATATATGATGGTGTAATTTTCAAATTATTGGAGTGATGGTGTGATTTTTCAATTTGTTGGAGTGATGGTGTGTGTAGTGGTGCTTAATAGTGTGTAATGATGGAATGATGGAGAAGTCCTATGATGGTGTGGAATGTTGTAATTTTTAAATTGTTTACAAGTTACAGACTATACTTTGTGCTTATCAATTATGGACTATACTTTTATCTAAATGTTTGTATTTTCCAAATGACAGGTTATTATTATAATAGAATGGTATGTGTGTATATAATGGATGTGTTCTTGAATGAGTTTTTGTTGAATGTGTTTTTAAATGATATATGAAGGTGAAAACATGTGTATGAGTTTGTTTGTTTGTTTTTTTTTTAAACATAAACTATCATTCTAACTAATAAGCAAACTTCTCTAAAAAGAGGCAAATGAAGGGCATACCAAACCGTCTAATTAAAATAAACCCATGCATCACCAAAAAGCATTTTTTGATTTTAACCACTTTTTTATAACCCTTTTTTAATGGCTCTATATTGGATGGGTCTGTGGGAAAATGAGTAGAGATACCTAACAAGGCCTTACTCATATTTCTAGATGTCTATGTCGCGCAACCCATGGTTTATCTAAGCAAATTGTTTTTGGGTTATTCCTGCTGTAGGTGGGTTGTTTTGATTTTGGCCGGGCATTTTGGGTGTTGTCTAATGTAGAGCTAATATTAAAGGGGCTGGCGGGCTCAATGTGTCACAGCCCGGGTGCACAATCAAGGTGCCTAGGCTGGTGGCATAGTAAGGCCCAACCCAACCCTATTTGTAAAGATGGAGGTTTTTTATAACTGCTGTTTGCATTATGTGCGAGCTAAAATATATATATATATATATATTAAAGCAAATCAAAGGGGCTTCCAGAGGGTTTCACGTTAGCAACATGAGAGTTCTTCTTTCAAAAACTATGCAAGAAAATATATATACATTGCTTTGACATGCCATAGTACTTTAAATTTCTTAAATCCCTCTAAAATCTCTAACCATCTCACTAGCACAAGGTTGCCTCCCTCACATGGCTCCTTCATTAGTGTAAATAGAACATCACATCTTATTATATCCAAGGTAAGAACACTCATGACCCGAACTTGATTCATCCAATGCAAAAAAAATTGAGTTCGATAAAGTCAACATGGAGACTCAAAAGAAGCATGTTTTTTCCTTAAATAATTTAAAACTATTTAAAAATAATCAAATACTTACAAAATATAAACATGCATTCATGATAATCAATTCATATATATATGTCGAAGGAAATAAAATAAAAAGGGAAATAATCCTATGAGAATTAGTTCTCACCGCTTTTTTGTGAAAAGTCTAGGTGGAGCCCATTTATCACCCAACATAAATCTTACAACATACAGGGATCCTCCTGATAATTACAGGGCCCAAGTTTGGTCAAATCCGAATTTATTGGACTGTTGGATTAACTGCGCACCAATCTAAAAGGACTAAATTTATAAGCTACTAATGAAGGGGTTAGAAATATGTGATTGAGTTCAAATTTGATATTTAGGGTGGTCCCACATAGATCTTTCCATACCCTTGTTCCCATCACCAAATGGGACTCACAAGTGGGTCCCCTAAAAGTTTTCATGGTAGGTGTGTAGAACACTTCTTAACGGAGTAACGCCCAAATAAAAATATTGCAAATTACATATTTTGTTAGTCCAAATATCAAATGTCAAAGGTCAAATATATGTTTCAAATTACATTCTAGACATTATTTTTAAATTACTGACTCCACCCCAATGCATAGCTCATTAGAACTATACCTTAATTTTTTTTAACTCAGCTCTACCATCAAATGGTTCAAAATAAAAAAGAACTTATTAAAATAAGGTGACTCAGATGAGTCTTCTCGGTATTTGACTAAGTCTTTCATTGAAACAAGATGACTCAAGAGAGTCAAAAGCCAACTCAGGGAGTTCTCCAACCCTAATTCCATCTCATTCCATACGCCCTTAAATCAATCATGCTTTCTCACTTAGGAAATAATCACGCCCTCTCATCCCATATTTCCTTCAATCTATCATTAACATCTTTTTAAATATTGAGAAACAACTTTATGATTGATCCTACTATTGGTCTCATTTAATTAAATTTTTGTCTATTGTGATAGGGTGCCTAACATTTAATTTTATTTCTATTTTTAAGTGTACTCTTGAAGTATCTCAAACCTGCTTCATTGAGTTAGTATTTTCAATTGCATTTTAAACGTACTTTGTCTATTTTTCCCTTCTTTCTGTTTCATTGTTTCTATTTCTTTATGTTATAAGCAGTCCTCAAGTTTTAGTGAAAATTTTAAGACTCATTTAAAGGGAGGCGACAACATTTTAGCGAGTTTTCTCTATTGTTATAATAATTTTTAGTTCAGATGAGAACTATTCTCACGAAGTCACCATAAAAAGTTTCCGTATGGCCTAACTATGGGTCCCATTTGAGGATGGGACTAGTGGGATGAAAAGATCATGTCGGACTACTCCACGAATCAAATTTGACCTCAGTTTCATACCCCTAACCCCTTCTTTTGCACCCCACGTACAAGTTAATTGGCTTTATATTAAAAATAAAAAAAATCAACCCTCTATCTAACAGTCTAGTCTATTTGGATGGGTGCCAAACCTCAGAATCAATGACTATCGGAAGGGGTCTCCATTTGTATACAGTTTGGATGATTTGCTAGGTGGGCCCCACCAATAGTTTTTACGAAAGCTCAATGAGAATTAGTTTTCACCTAAATATTTTCCTATTTTATTTAATATATTTTTATCACATATGCTTTTTGGTTTGTAGGTGTTGTGTGATGCACACATCTGTTAAACATAATTAGTAGGTTTTGTTTATATATATATTTGTTTCATAAAGATTTTATTTTATTTATTTATTTTTAACTAAGCCTCAGAACTATCCTTTGTTGCTAGTATCCTCATTAAATCTAAGCAAGATGCCCTTCCTTTTTCAAAATCTTTTCATAAACCCATGAAAAATACTCTCTTTGATAAGAGCCACCCAACCGTTGCATATCATCACAACATTGCCCCCGGGCCGTGCATGAGGGTTACGTTGGGCCAAGGTCCATTAGCCAGGGCACAATGCAATCACAACCAGGCCCAGGTAGCACGACAAAGCCCATTTATAAATTTCCATTTTCTACCAAAAAAAGAATTTTTTATAACATATAGTCCCTAGTTTGGTGTTTGTTTCTGTCTCTCTTTTTTTTAAAATAAATTTTCCTTTTCCACAAAAAAGATATTTCTTAGCCTAAATTGGGCCTATGACTCTCATAGAGCATATGGGCCCTACTTAAGCCCATCAGAACAATTGTGGGCCCACAAACTCAGCCTTACTCCCCCATTTCTCCATCAGTGTTGCCTGTTCCAACTTTGATCCATTCAAGATAAAAATCCCTCCTTTGATCGCATTCCCATCTATCCAATTCCAATCCCTGCATCAGCAAAAGTCTACTTCTCTTCTACTTGCCAGTTGCCGCTGAACGAGATTATTGGAAAAAGATGGAGCTTTTGAAGATCACCATCTTCATCATCTCTGCAATCTCCGCCACTGTCTTCGCAAAGGAATGCACGAACACACCCCCACACCTCTCATCCCACACCCTCCGATTCGAGCTTCAATCATCCAACAACCACCTATGGCAACAGCACCAACCCCACGACCATTTGATCCCAACAGACGACGCTGCGTGGTCTCAGCTCCTCCCCCGGCGGAAGATTCTCAGAGACAAGGCACAGGAGGAGGAACTCAGCTGGGCGATGCTGTACCGGAAAATCAAGAATTCCGGCTCAGGCGGGTCTACGGCGAGTTGGGTCGCTGGGGATTTCCTCAAGGAAGTACCCCTTCACGACGTTCGGCTGGAACCGGATTCCGTGCACGGGAGGGCTCAGCAGACGAATTTGGAGTATTTGCTGATGTTGGATGTGGATAGTTTGGTCTGGAGCTTTAGAAAGACTGCGGGTTTGGAGGCACTGGGCACGCCGTATGGAGGTTGGGAGGAGCCCACATGCGAGCTCAGAGGTCATTTTGTAGGTTTGTTTCTGCTTCAGACTTCTCTTCTACTCTTTGTCCAGTTACAAATTGGGTGTTGGCGTTTTGGGTTATGTTTAGTTTTCCGTTTATGGCATTTTATTACAGTTTTTTATTATTATTATGGGGATGGATATGGATTGCTGTTTTGTTACTTTTGTTTAGACTATAGAATTTTGGTTAGAATTTGTTGGTGGGCGCTGAGGTTTAGTTCTTAACAATTTCAGTAGTGTTTGTTGAGTTGATTCTCTTCTGTTTTTGCAAATTTCTTCCATACAAGAGTGGTTTGGTTGTGTTTGCCTGCACCTGATTGGGTAAGCCAAAAAAATAAAAAAAAAAGAACTGTTTCCTATCTGATGTGGTATCGAATTCCCACCACTAATTGGTGAATGCATAGCCATCCGTTGTGCCACAATTTCAGCCATTCGTGATTTTGGGCTACATCCAAGGCCCTATTAATGGCCTGTTTGTTTGCATAGGGATACAAAGGAATTCATGGTCAAATGAGCTCCACCAAGAGATTATTACATAGGTGTGGGGTGAAAGTTATAAGGTGGAGATGTAGATGGGACCTTGACTTTCCTAGAACTTGAATTACGAGGATGATGGGTATTCGTTTCTCATCTTCCCTTGATTAAATATTAATTACTGTGAGGTTATTTTATGTTATATTTGGATATTCATTCTTTATTTTTCATAACCACTTATGAAAATACATAGAATTCCTAGGAATTTAGTTATATAAAACAAACAGGCTGTCAGGCTCTAGGTGTTAGACATTCTTTTGAACTAAGGCTTTAATTGTCTAGTGTTGGACTGTCTCCTACTTCTGTATTTTTCTTTATGGTTTTCTATGGATTTTGTATGTTTCATATATTCATTTCTTATATGTCCTTGATTCAATTTTCATCTGTGGGTGGTTTTTTTATGGTTGCATTTGAATATTCATATCCGATTCTTCATTTTTAACCACTACAGAAATACAAAGTCTTAGAATTCCTAGGAATTCAATTACATGAAATGAACATGCCCAATTGTTGTCCATTCTTTTTTAACTAAAACTTTAATAGTCTATTGTTGAACAGTCCCCTACTTCTCTATTTTTGTTTATGGATTTTGTATGTGCTATAATTATGATTAGTAGTCTTCTTGCAGGACATTACATGAGTGCCTCAGCTCAAATGTGGGCGAGCACTCACAATCGTACTCTTTATAAGAAGATGTCAGCAGTGGTTTCCGCACTTGATGATTGTCAGAAGAAAATGGGCATGGGATATCTTTCAGCATTTCCATCTGAGCAATTCGACCGCTTTGAAGCTATAGAACCTGTTTGGGCACCATATTACACTATACACAAGGTAAATCTTTGTATTTGTAGTAGGCAGAATCTATTTAATCAACTGAAGCATGTATGACTAATGTAAGATTCATGCCCTGTGGAGACTAACCACATTAAATTACAGATTATGGCTGGTCTTTTGGATCAATATTTATTAGCTGGGAGCACTCAAGCTTTAAAAATGGTGGTTTGGATGGCTGATTACTTCAACAACCGAGTGCAGAATGTCATATCAAAGTACAGTATAGAAAGGCATTGGATGTCACTTAATGAAGAAACAGGTGGCATGAATGATGTTCTTTATAAGCTCTACAGCGTAACGGTAAAATTAACAATATGTTCCTTCAGTTCTAGCTTTTTTTTTTTTTTTTTTACTGTTCTTCTTCTCTGCAATATTTCCTTGTTCCAATTTAGTTTAAATTCATTATTGATAGGAAACAATTCAAGTTATAACTCAGTTGATATGCTGGTGATGAAGTAATGAGCTGAAATTGGGAGTGAACTGTGTGCTAGCAGTGATTTTCCATCAGTTACTTTTCCAAAATAACATGCTTCAGTTTTAGTGCTGTTGAGGGAAGAGTAATTGTAGGGTGCTGAGCCTTGACAAATTTACCATTTGCATGATGCAAATTGTGCCTATTTTTACTGTCATTGCTTACAATGTTAATGTATAAAAGTGAGGAAACTTAAAGAACTTTATGAAACAATGGACTAAATACAGTGTGATAAACTAAAACTATACCTTACAAGTAGCTCTACAGTATCCTATTCCAATAAATAAGTTTTTACAGGTTGCAAGCTTGTAATCTGTCCAATGTGACTGTAACTTTTTGGCTTTATAGTTTTAACCAATAAACTGATGGTTTATTGTTATTAGACTAATTTTTACTGTTTTCATTTTTTTACCTAACCTTATTAAGAAGCAAAACTCAGATAACTTGATTGACAGGAATGAATTTTATTGATTTGATGATTTATATATATTTCTATTTTTTTCTGTTTAATTTTTTATAAACTCAGGTTAGGAATTATGTTTTTTTTTCTAATTGCAATGACATGCAGGGCGAAGAGAAGCATTTAGTCCTAGCCCACCTTTTTGACAAACCATGCTTTTTAGGTTTGCTTGCAGTACAGGTGATTGTTAGTCTCTCTCAAATCAGTAAATAATACCCTTTTAACCTTTCAGTAATTGCTTGTCTGTATTTGTTTTTCAAAAGATTGAACACAATTTCTCTGTAGCTTTCATGTCTTTCAATTCCTTGCTTGTAGGCTGATAGCATTTCTGGTTTTCATGCCAACACACATATCCCTGTTGTTGTTGGATCCCAAACGCGATATGAGATTACTGGTGAACCGCTCTATAAGGTACACTTTATGGAATCTCAAGCCCATCGTATTCTGAATGCATGCATTTCCACCTGGTGAAAGATATTTTGAATTGCATGTGGTCAGGAAACTAGGAAAGCAGTTTCATTGGCTGTATTTCTGCCACAGATATTGACATTGCATTCAAAACTATTTACATGAGTGTACTGGTAATCAACAGTTAGTTGGACATGTACAGAAGATACTTGGACATATCTGATTGCCTCTGTTTTTGATGGAAAATGTCTGTAGTTGTTTCTATTTTTTAACCTCTATGTTGTGCTGCTGCTTTGGTACAAATGGGTCCTTTGGGGGGCAGATGATCTCTTTTGTAATCATTTTGATAATCAGAAAAAAGGCCAAGTTTTGTTTTAAAAATTGGAATTCATTTAAAGTACTTTGTTTTTTTTAATCACGGTTCTAACTTTTCCTGGTTGATTTTCTAGTACTCTTGCTCAACCAATATGTGCAATTCAAAGTTTTTTTTTGAAGTTTCATATTCCACAACAGAATTTCTCAATCTTCTTTTTCAAGTAAATGACGAAAGTTTTGAGTGTAAAGAAACAGAATTTTAAAAGAATGTGATTTACGTGTTCTCTCCATTGTGTGGTATGTGTTTGAAGTAGCAAACTATCGTATTAAACATCAGGAGTTCAGGTGGAGGCATTTGCAGTGATGGGAACTGAGGAGTATCCATACTCAATGTGCTTCTTTTGTCTAGCAGGTGCATGAAACAATTAGAGATCTCCCTTGTCCCAAAAGCTTTAACACCCCATCCTGAAGAAAGAGGAACTCTACCTTTGCATATTATCTCCCATATGCATCTTTAACAGCAGGGTCCCAGCAGGGTTAGTTCTCTCTTTGATACAGGGAGAGGAAGGAATTAGATTCCTAGCAATAAAATGGGATCAGTTTCTTTCTGATGCTTATAGTCTTTTTTTTATTGGTAAAAAAAAAAAAAAAACCTTAACAGTACCGCAGAATTTTACCGAAAAGCATGGGCCAAGACCCCCAAAAACAAGAACCACTTAACAAGGAATAGCCAAGAAGGAAAGACTACAAAGCAACATATCAAAACAACAACTAAACTAAGAGTAGAAACCAGTAATCTGAAAAGGGAGAAAATAACAAATCCCACCTGTTAGACACCATCATTAGTTAGCATATCTGCCGCACCATTCACTTGTCTCTTTACATGAAAAAAGGAAGCAAAGGTAATATTGGCTAGATCCCAAATCTCCTCTGCAATGTCTGTAACCCTCTAGGGTGGGCTATAGCTCCTTGAATCTCACCTGATAACATAGGAGGAATCACCTTCCACCTGAAGATTATCTATGTGCAAACGTTGCGCTTCCCGAAGGTCCATCCTTAAGGCTTAAAGCTCAGCTTTATTAACTGAGCACTTGCTGGCAAGACCTGAATAAGAAGAGATGATCTTTGCTTCACTATTACGGATGACCCCATCAATGCCTGCTCTTCCTGGATTTCCAATGATGCTGCATCAAAATTTAGCTTAAACATTCCATCTGGGGATGGGGGACCACCTAATGGATAAAATAGATCTACTGATGAAGGAAAAAGCAATCTCTTTCCAATTTCTCAATCACTGAGATGTATTAGTCACTGAAGAGGGGAAGGACTGAAACCCATGAAGCCACAAGGAATTTTGTTTTCCATTATCTAATTTTGTTCCAATCAAGCATAATCCCCATCCTAAGAACCTTTTAAACAATATTAAAGAAGCAAACCAAAAGTGAGCAGTTGACATTGTTTATTCAGACCCTGTAAATTATCCCAGATGTTATCTTATTTATGCATTGGTGCACCTATCAGAGATTTGTGAAGCAGGGGAGTTGCCTGAATGGTGTACCATTCAAGTTTACTGTTCCAAATAGAGCTGTTTATTCCATTGAAACTGTTGTTCTGAAATAAGTGGCTGTCTGTTGATTCGCAACAGCTAATATTAACGGATTGGTGCAAAAAAAAAAAAAAGGAAAACAGCTTCTTCTCATCCATCATATTGGATACTGGAAGCACAAATCCACCTTAGGCCAGTCATCATTAATGAAAAAATTGTGGTTTTGAAGCACCTGCCAAAGGCATAATTTTTAGTGGTCAATATCCATTCTTCTACATTTAACACATGGTTGCATCTGTTTCTCTGCGGCAGGAAATATCAACATTCTTTATGAATATTGTCAATTCATCCCACAGCTATGCAACGGGGGGTACATCTGTCAGTGAGTTCTGGTAACAGTGTTAAGAAGCTTTTAGTGCTTAAGTATGAATTCCTTTTCACTAGTTGTTAGTATTGTGTTTGGCTCCTACGAGCAGAGATTTTTGACCGAATTTTGGAAATTCTACAGTAGGGGAAACCTCAAAAAACCAGATAAATTTTTATTGGTTTCCAGAACAGGAGTTACCCATTTAACTAGAAGGAAGCCCAAAACTATGCTTTTCTAACTCCTGCATTGAGCAGGTAATGAGATGGGGATGTGGCTGACCTTAGTTGTACTCTTTGTTATATCGTCCATTTTAATTGGCATATCATTTTAAGATGCTTTCATTAAGTTCACATTGCTAATGAGCAGTACGACCACAATCCATGTGCAGGTCTGACCCAAAGCGTTTGGCAGATAAAATACAGACAGAAAATCAAGAATCCTGCACTACCTACAACATGCTAAAGGTGTGGCATCTTTATCCACCTAAGACCTACTATATCTGTAAAGACAACTAAACATATTTGTTATCTACTGTTAAGAATGTATTGATTTCAGTTTATCCGCTGCATCTATTCTATTGTCCATTTTCTGTCTTTTATAGCTTATTAATTCCATTAAGTTCTTACAGTACTTAGGAAATACACAAACACCTTTATGTAGGTTGCACGCCATTTATTCAGATGGACCAAGGAAATGGCATATGCAGATTATTATGAGCGTGCCCTGACAAATGGAGTGCTCGGTATTCAGAGAGGAACAGAGCCTGGAGTTATGATTTATATGCTTCCACAAGGACGTGGGAAGTCCAAGGGCCAAAGCTATCATAGTTGGGGAACAAAGTTCAATTCATTTTGGTGTTGTTATGGGACAGGTTGTTCTCAGTGCCCACATTTTGCAAGAGTTTTTCCCATTTAAAATTCTCTTGAAGTCTTTGGTACATTTTGCTCTCTCTCTCTCTCTCTCTCTCTCTCTCTCTCTCTCTCTCTCTCTGTATATATATATTCCAGTAATAGTAAAACTGCTCGTGTACTTGATCTGAGAACCTCTCCCATAAAGGGAATATGCCTTATCATTGCACCAAGTGCTTATAGGGCTGTTATTTTACTTTTTTTAAAAATGTTCAAAACTTGATTCATGTGTGATTCCTATCTTTTTATTTTATGCATTTTTTATTTATTAGCATTTTTTTATTAAAGACAATGAATATTTTTATTCAAAGCAAAGGGAAAAAGTGCAAGAGCTAAGAAAAATACATACTATATGGATGTTCACAATGGTTGTCAACATAATTCCTCACCCCTCCCTTCATAAGGTGAGGGACTAGGAATACCAGCTACCAACTCCAACCATAGAAGTTCTCTTGGGGTATGTTCAAGCACACTTCCAGTTAGAAACCATAGAAGCTACTCTTCGAGGTGCTATTGTGCTTTCCTTTGTCCACTATGCAACATTATGCAAGTCACTAGGATCTTTTTGAATGAGAGCAGTCCCTCTTTTATGGCTAAGATCTGTACTCTATTTGAGTTCAATGTCTCCATTAGGCCTGAGAAGCAATGGTTTGCCTTCAACCATTTTTTCTTATTGAGACAACCACCCTGAAGGCAGCAGGGCTTGGGTTCCAAGCCACTCTTCCATCAATGATTAATGATAACTATCCTTGTCTTTAACATTTCTTCAATCCTTGTTAAATACCTTCATTACTTGCCTTGGGTTTATCCAACCATTCCCTTGCCAAATCTAAGTAATACAATCATGAAACTTCTTTTCTGTATCTCCCTAAGTGAGATTTTATTCTCATCAACAGAAATCCCAGCTTCAGGTATGGTCCTTAAACAGAAAAAAAAAGGAATCTACTGGTGCTTTCATTCTAAGTCCCCGAGCTATTGCAAGGGCCACATTCATTTTCCAAAGTATTTCTGCCCTCCTTGAAATCATTTGGAATCCCTTCCTTCAGTGAGGATTGGAAAGACTATTAGAAAGAAAAGGACATGCTAGAGGAATGAGTTCCAAATAGCATAAGCATCATCACAGTGGATGAATAAATGATCAACAAATTCTTCCATTGACCAACACATAAAAAAAAAATTATTATGGACAATACTGGTGGCTTCTTAAGGTGACCCAAGGTGAGCATTTGGTTAGCTGTGGTTACCAAACAGAAAACCTTAATCTTTGTGGGGGCTAGAGAGTAAAGAGTCCTTAAACGGAAAATGGGGAGCAGGCTGATCAATGAAAGGAATTGAGACTTTGCTCAAATTACTAGTTTGTTGTTGGTTTCATTTCAAAAGAAAAAAGAAAAGCTCTAGTTTTTTGGTTATATCTGTGTTTGAAATGTTAAATCACTTCCAAGTATCATAATAAAATTTCATTGGTGGTTCAGTGATTTGAACTGGGATCACAACAAGGTTCAAAAATGTATCCAACATTCGGTTCATAGATGTGGGTATGCTAACCTTCCACATTGAGCTTTGTAATAAGTAAACTACTTTATTATTCCTTTCTCTAGTTCACAGTTTGCATTTTTACATAAATGGACTTTGACCATTTCTCAACAAGAATGTGTATATATACATACATACATAATATATTATTGCCATATACTAGATAAAAATACGATAAATCTCTGCATACTGCTAACAGTGTAACTAAAGCATTTGCAACGGAAAAATGTTGCTGCATCAGTTACCTTTAACATTTCCAAGTGATTTTTGTTTCTATTTTTTGGTATGCTGGGCACACTGCCTGCAATATGTTGCAATATCATCAAGCGAGCACTAATCTGTGCTTGAATTCAGTGCCTTCTCTAAGGAGGTGGGGCCATGGGGGTGCTTAAGCTATGCACCTCTGTTGTTGTTGGCGTTTCAGTGAAGTTTTTATGTATATGTTTTCATAGTGGATTTTCTAGTAGTTGTCTTGCTTTCCAAAGACATTCTACCATAAATTTGGTGCTTCTTTTTATTGTTATCTTAAATTTTTTTCAGCATAATCTGATAAGTACTTCTGACTGATTTTATTATTATTATCATCTTTTTGTAGGAGTTGAGTCATTTTCGAAGTTAGGAGATTCCATATATTTTGAGAAGGGTGGCAATGTTCCAGGCCTTTATATCATTCAGTTTATATCAAGTTCTTTAAATTGGAGATCCGGACGTATTGTGCTAAATCAGAAAGTAGAGCCTGTTGTTTCTTGGGATCCTTACCTTAGAGTATCAATGTCATTTTCTGCCGAAGAGGTACTAATTTGTAAAGAAATGTTTCAAAGAAAGAGTTTTTCTTTTTGCCTTTGCACTTTTATCATCCATCTCATCATCATTATCAAAGCCTGATCCCACACCCAGTGTCAACTTTGGTTTCTACTTTTCCACTCATCAACCCATGTTCTTTGTTACTCCAAAAGCTGGCTCGTTTTGTCTCACTACTTTCTTGCAGTTGTTCTTGTATAATTCTGAATCCTGTAAGTCACTTAAGTGACATTTCTTTCTAGATTGTAATCATCATAACTTGATGTATATAATGTCTTTTTTTTTATAGCATTAGTATGATTTCAAATTTTCATGACCTTTCTTGTTTGCTATGTATCTGCTGCATGCAGGGAGTGGGCCAACTGTCAGCATTACACTTGCGGATTCCATTTTGGACATTATCTAAGGGTGCAAAGGCAACATTAAATGGTCAAAAGTTGCCTCTCACATCCCCAGGTAAATCCCCCATCATTTATGTGTTCTTTTTTTAGTCTTTCTTTTTTGGCTTGATTCTTATAATGAAAACCATTTTATCTTTATAGAGCTCCTGATTTGTAGGCCCTGCACAAATACATCAAGAACGTGTTTATTTCGTTCTGTATTTGGGTTTCTTTGTCCACAGATTTCATTTCTCACTTTGCAGAAATAAACCTACAAAACTAAAAGCAAGTTGTTGTGGTGTTGGAACAGGATTTTCGAAGGTGTTCTATACATGTTGATGCAGATCAATTCACATCCATTGATGTGGACCCAGAAAATTAGTTATTGAAATTTTTGGATGTTTGTGATTGAGCATGTGGGAGCCGGACACACTTCTTGGTGCACCAGCAGATTGATTGGGCCCCAAGAAGTTCCAAATATTTAAAAAGTTAAATGTCGGGGGCTGGTTTCAGAAAAAGGAAGACTGAAGGCGTTTTCTGCAAATTGCAGAAAAAGCTTCAGAACAAACAGAAAGTGTGTACTTTTTGTGCAGTTTTAACTGGACCAAAATAGCCTGAAATCAATAAAAGGCGTATTCCCCCTTGGCCATCTATGAGAGTAGAAGTTATTGGTGATGTCTGAGGATCAACATATTGGTTATGGCAGGCATAGTAGCTAATGGCCAAAACGCTACGTAGCTGGGTGATGTGTAGCGGCATAGCAGTGTGAATTTTTTGGGTGGTAAAAAAATTTGAACCTTGTGCAACGGCCAATCTTGTGTCTTTTTAGTGATTTGGAACCTATTTAAGAGTAGAGATAACTTTAGAAAAGGTAATTGAGGAGAAATAGGAAAATCAATGTTTTAGATTAAAGCTATATTGGCTCTATAGGTTTTGTATTGTAGCGCCAGTATTTTCAACATAGTGTATCGGCCTCAACTGCTATGGCCAATAATGTGGCCGCTACGCTACATAGCCGCTGCTATTTTGAACCATGGTGATGTCCACTCTATCTGATAGTGGTCCATTTGGGCCCCACAACAAGAAATTAGCAAATTATTCCAGATGCTCAGATGAACCAGAATCTTGAAGATTCTTACCTTAATTACTTTAAAAATTACTTTTCATATTAGGATACCTAGATCTTAGGAAGATGATTGTAACACACTTTGGACTGGTTAGGGGGGTATCAAAGGGTTTTAGATTGTTTTATTAGAAACAGTTGTGCCTATCAATTATCTCACAAACACAGAACTTTCTGAAAATTCGGAGTGTGACTTTGATAGGACTCAGAAGTATCAGGTGAGTAATTAAGGTTTTGATTTGAGTTGTTTTTGGACTGATTCTGCTTTTGAAAATATTTTAATATGGATGTACTGGGTTGTCTGAAAAACAATAGTAAAAATCATTATTTTCAGCTGCAATTTAGCATATCATCTATTGTTCTCTCCATTGGATCGATCAATTGTCTCCTTGGATTGAGATTACTTGCACTAATCTAGACTACAGGTTAGTGCACTTCTAATTTTGAGTTCCTTATTTTTCTATAATTTTATGAATTTTCTGTAGTTGTGGGTTCTGGTCAACGTGGCAATTCAATTTTTTTTCGGGACTATGTCAGTTGATATCAAAACAAATCAACTCCCTTCTCCCAAAATCATGCCTCCCCAATGTTGATGTGGTCATACGTCATAGGCAATTGGTTGAAAGCGATGTGGGCAATGAACCAGATCCTAGGATTATTGAAATTTAGAATTTAAGAATGCAAGTTCAATAGTTGACACAATGCTTAGAGTGCATACCATGTTCACATCATCATGATGATTTTAACGATGAAATGGAGAAAGCAGCATAGGACAGTGATAAAATGTTTCAATTTATGATGACAATTCAGACGATGATGGTCTATCTGTGACCACTCTATTTGTAATAAAGATGCAAAGGTTCCTGATATAAGTGAAAAATCAGTGATAGAGTTTGTTTTGGACCCAATTAAATTTGTTGATGGTCCGATCTTTGATGTATGTCAGGATGTGAATATTGATGATACTCCCAAGTCTCCAACCTCCAACTTGTATGCAGATGGGGGGAGCTTTAGTGCGTGCTATGATTCCATGTGCTGCTGCAATGATTTTGAATCAAATACTCAAGTTATCATTGAGCACCTTGTTCTTTCATTAGAAAAAAATGGATACATTGAGATGCACCATTTAGAGGATCCATTTATGAAGTCGATTCATACCGATGTCACTAATCACCATCCATTCATCCAAGATTTGATCGTGCACCGCTGAATCAAGAAACACTTGGCTGATTGGATGGGTGTGACACATGGATTATGCAAGTATACACTCTAACAGCAGCTTTTGAAAGCAATTATCTCAAGCAAGATTTGTAGAAATGGAGTCCTTTGTGGTCAATATGGAATCCTAATTCGACGAATAATTCTTTTCAAGTGGGGAAGGATGATGTGGATCAGTTTGCATTCACTCATGTCAACCAAGAAAATTGATTATTTAATTTTTTTTAACACACTTCTAGGTGGACCAGTGGATTGACTGGGCCCCAACACAGTCCTAAATATTTAATAAATTTAATGTCGGGTTGGTTTCAGTAACGGGAAAACTGTAGGGGTTTCTCCAAATTTCAGAAAAATGTGATGCAAAACAAACAAAAAGTGGGTACTTTTGGGGGGCTCCTTTAAATGTGCCAAAATAAGCCCAAATTAATCAAAGGCATATCCCCTCTTGGCCTGTCCATGAGTGTAGAAGTTATTGGTGAGGTCCACTCCATCCAACGGTCAATCGTATGGGCCCTACGGTAGGAAACTAATAGGTCATTCCAGATGCCTAACTAAACCAGAACTTTGAAGATTCGTCTTACCTGATTTACTTTAATAAGTACTTTCTATTTTAGAATAAATAGATCTTAGGAAGATGATTGGGATGTAATCTGGATTGGTTTGGAGTTTTCAAGAATAGGTTTCGTCTGACTGCTTTTGTAACAAAGACAGCTTTTTTGGAAATTCAGCATTTTTAACTTTGATAGGAGTCCTAGATATTAGGCAAGAAATTTTGGGTCTTGATTTGAGTTGTTTTTGGACTTTGGGAATCATTATATGTGGAGGTAATGAGTCATTTGAAAAGGACAGCTATAGTAAATTTCAGTTTTGTTTTCAGTTGCAATTTAGCATATTCTCTATTGTTCTCTCCATTGGCTCAATCAATTATCTTCTTGCATTGAGATTAATTGCATCTAATCTGGAATACAAGTCAGCAGTTTTAACTCTGAGTTACTTTTTTCTTTTTTTGTAATTTTCTGGAATTTCTGTTTTGTGGGTTTTGGCCCCACAGCAATCCAATTCGTAACTCAGCACTGCATCACATATACGCCTTTTTTTGTCATTTTTTATTATTCAATCATCAATTGAGTGTTGTTTTCTCTTTATTTATTTATTTATTTTTTTGATGTTGTCTATTTGTTTAATGGTATCAAAACTTCAGATCAAATCTTCTTAATGTATTATTATTTGCAAATCGTACTCATGGCTTGCTATTGAGTGGTGATAGATTCTCGGATTTTGGGGTGGTTTTCTCATGTCGATGATTCTTGTGAGCATACACTTGGAACATGCAGTGAAATCACTGTGTAAAGTTTCTGGCACTTTATGGAAAAAAAGTCTTAACTTTTTTAGTTTTAGTTAGAGCATAAAGGGGAACTCATTCATTTTATAGGAAGTTAATGTCTTCTCAGGTCATATTTTAACTTTTAGATTATTTTGAAACGTGTGTTTTTAGTTGTGTATGAATACACCTCCTTCACTTGGGTATCACTTCATGGATAAATTGAATATTGCAGCTGCTTGACAATGAAAAGTGAACTGGAGTTATTTAAGAGGTTTTAGGGTCCCATAGACAACACTGGCATTGGCATTTGCTCCTCAGAAAGTTCTATATGATATCTTTTACTATAGTCTTGTAACTTCAGCGGAACATTATGTGCCTGCTAATGTTTGGACTTGGGACACCGTCAAAGTGAATATCTGGTTGATTCTAAAGTCTTTACGCCTCATTTGCATATTAAAGTGACTGGTCTGCTTTGGGGCTAACCTCATTTGCATATTAAAGTGACTGGTCTGCTTTGTAGCTATCTGTAGCGATCTAAATCTAATGCTTACTTCATTCAGATATCCAACCAATTTGCGAATGAGTTTATTAATCTGGTTGGACCTCTTTCATCTCATGCAATAATTTGGCAGCCTTGAATTTGCACTGCACAAACACTGACCAAGAGGTCATATTTGACATTTTGTTGGTTTAAGAACTACTTGGAGATGATAGAACATATTGGTGTTCTGATGATTCTTTGTTCCCATGAGCAGGTAATTTCCTGTCAGTCATGAAGAAATGGAATTCCAGTGACAAATTTGCTTTTCAGTTGCCTATCGGTCTTAGGACAGAGATAATTCAAGGTAAACTTCTAGAACTATGATCATATCAATTTTTGGCTGATTTGGGGCCATTGAGTTATGGTAATATATTTCCCTTTGGCTGCTATGATGCTCAAATGTGGATACAAGTTTCATTCTCCAAAACAGCTGTAGATAAGCTTGGTGCTATTTTGTTTGTCATAGATATTTACTAGTGCAGAAGTTTGGTAAGGGGTTATGTCACACCCCGAGCCTGAGATTAGGTTAGAAACTCCAGGTTCCGTGGCATGGCATGCGTATCCCGTAGTAATTCACGCTACACTAAGGCAAACATGGACTACTACAAAGGAAATTTTCTTACATTCCTATGTGCGGAAGATCCTTATGCATGGGTAATCATTCATCAATTTGAAATATGTGGAAACCACATGCTTAACAGGCACTATTATGATCCTTAATAGTGGAAAACACTAACAATACATGTTTAACATTCATGTGTAGAAATCCTACTTAATCAAGGTTTAAAAATTACCCATGCATTCTAGATGTCCAACATGCATAATCATAAGTTTGCCACAAGGGCTCAAGTGTGGAAATAAAATAACGGTTTTTTGACCAAGTACATGCCATAACAAAATGTATTTAAAATCCATAAAACTAAGATAATAATGGAAAGGACCATCAGGGCCCAAATTCTAACCATCCGATCTTGACGCTCTCATGATAATGCCCATCGGTAGACAATCATGGGTACCCACTCAAGATCTACTGGAGATACCGCAGTGGTATCCTCCACTCCTTGACTAGTGCCCTAACCTATATCTGGGATAGGTCCTGCAACACCAAGAGTGGAACCTCAAACACCATGTTTGGCATTCTAAACAAATGTTAGCGCTTAGTACATAGTTACCAATATAATTAAGACATGATCATTAAAGAGGTTAAAAATGTATTCTAAGCATGTTATCATAATCAAATATGAAATAAGAGTCAAGACAATGGAAAACTTGCTAATTAGCATACCACGTCGCTCATTTCTCCAAGAAGCATGCATACTCCGAAGAGTATATATCATATAGTGACATGAAAGGAATCGGGTGGCGAACCCAATCTGCAAAGGAGTGTCGACTTACTCATATAACTACCGCAATAGAGTAATCGTAAATCGTATAAACAACTCATACCTAGCTCAAGAGCCTAGTAAAAGTTGCCGCTAGTGGTGCTAACTCAATGAATCAAGAATAATAGAGTTACTTGCATACTTATACTTACACTTGCTTACTTGAATTGCTTACTTGCATAACTTACATACATTTGCATTGGATATCATGTTAGAAACAATAGGCGAGTAATAGTGACAATATCAATAATTAAAATGATAATCAATACATTTGATAAGACAAGATAATATCATAAAAGTAAATGAACAAGATGAGTGAATATCCATTTAATATAATTCAATGATACATTACTAGCCAATCCTATACTAAGATGCCCCATGTCCCAAGCCTTCCAACTCAAATGACCATAAGATCCCCAATGTCAAGTACTACCATTCCTTGGCACTGCATTGTATATGAAAACGAACACTGGATCCTTATGCCCAATCACAAATGGCATGACTTTAGAACTACTAAGTACATCTAACAAGGAACGACGATAGCTCTTCGCTTCCCTTGTTATATTAATTTTTCCATTGGTCAAGTGTTAGTAATAAGGGTAACCTTAGGTAAGACTTTACAAGGTCATATGGGTAATCTAGAGTCTAAGGTTTTGCTTAACCCCTTGGTAAGCTTACTTATCACTTACAAGCATTTGGTTAGAATGGTCTAATCGACATTAGACTCCACAAGGATTAATTTACATTTAGAAAAAGTTAATCAGGCTTCTCAGCCAGGCACGCTCGAGCGCAGATGAGGGTGCACTCAAGCGGGCATTCCTGAAGCGTACGCGCTTGAGCATGCTTAAGGTACGCTCGAGCCTGAGATTTTTCCCAGGTGGTGGTCAAGTAGGTGCTCGAGCGCTTTCCCTTTTATGCAATTCGGGATTTCCCGATTTCTGCTCATTTTCCTTATTTCACCCTTACATTCACCTACAATAAATTACCATATATCCCTTCCTTCAACACATGGCATTTATTTCTCCTTCATTCATCCCACCATCACTTCTAATCATTGGATTTTCCCAAATCCACCATTCATCCATAACTCATTCCTTAGCATTAATTTTAAAACCATTCCATCCAACATAAGCATTAAATGAGCTGTAAAAGCATTAATAAGCATAAGAATAACCTGTAGATTCTAGATCTAAACATGCATACACTCTAAGATTCGTTTACGCTTGCCTTAACGGAGTGCTTAGCCCAAAACCAAGCTCCAAGAGGTGAAATCCTCAAATCTCTACTCAAATCTCACTCCTAACATAGATGCATGAGAAAAGAAAAGCATAATGAGATGCATGTCAGGAATAGAGCTTTCTTTAGGCAATCATTGAAGCAAACTTTAAGAAGGATTGAGTCTATACCTTGAGAAATGTGTAGAATAGGCTCCTCTCTACCAAATCACCCAAATGGGGTCTTTTCTGTCCAAACAAACACTAGATAGGTAAGAGGAGTTAGAGAAGATGCTAGTGAAGCTTCCTAATGGAGTGGATTAGCTCACTGTCTCATACTCTCTCTATGATGGATGAGGAGGGGAGACAAGCTAGGGAGATGGGGGCTAGGGTTTTACACAAGAAGCACTAGGGTTCCTTGCTTAGGGAAGTGGGCCTTTTTATAGCATGGTGACTTTCAAAATTACGAGCAAACCCATTCTTTTAAGATATTTACAACAAGGGGCCCAAGGGTTCTCCTGAGATACATAACTTAGTCTTGTGGGGCCTTAGGGGGATTCATGTTAGTGACATGATGAGATGATGTAACATCATGACTCACATGCTTGGTCCCACTAATCTACTTAATCAACCTAATTGATCTTAATAAAATAGTAATTAGGGATAAATATGATTAATTAAGAATTTAGCCCTAAATTCGGGGTTGGGATCTTACAGGTTACTTGTTCATGATCCTGTTGGATATCCTTAAGATTGGGAATGGGATGATGCCTTCTTCACCTTTCAGCCGAATTCTCATTCTGAGCACTTTATGCTGATTGTACCATTTATTGCTTAGATCCATCAGCATTTTCCAGGATGTAAAAAGAAAAGAAAAAAAAGTTCAGCTTTTCCATAATGCATATGACGATAATTGAATTTTGTGGCATTCCCTAATGGTCCCTAACAATTGGCCCTATCCTTCTGAAACATATACCATGGTTTGATTACCCTGCTGCAATTCGTATCTATATGATTTATGAGGTTTAATTGCTCAATTAGAGTTTTTGAATCTCTCAAACATTAGAATACTGACACAATCTCATTGAGTTCCACAGATGACCGACCAGAGTTCTCATCTTTGCAAGCAATTCTCTTTGGTCCATATGTTCTTGCTGGTTTGACTGATGGTGACTGGGATATAAAACCCAGCGCATCTGAATCACTCTCTGGTTGGATCACAGCAATCCCAGCCACCTATAACTCTCAGCTGGTCTCTCTTACACAAGATTCCAACAACACAACTCTTGTCTTAACAAACAGTAAGAATTTAATTACAATGGAGAGAGTGCCTGAGTCAGGCACAGATGCTGCTGTCCACGCCACATTCAGGCTAGTACTCAAAGACACCAACTTCTCTCATTTCTCATCAAGGAGCGATATTCTTGGAAAGTCTGTCATGCTAGAGCCATTTGATCTCCCACAAGCGGTGGTGCAAAAACATCCAAATGACAGCCTTGTGGTTACCACTACCAGAGGGGGAGTGGACCCAAATGATGGCGAAAGTTCATCTGTGTTTCGGGTGATTGCTGGATTGAACTGTGAGGCTGATACGGTTTCTTTGGAATTAGAGAGCCAGCCGGGATGCTTTGTGCATACTGGAGTTGGCTACAATTCCAGAGAGAGTGTTCGGCTACGTTGCCAGAAAGAAGTGGCTCCTAAGGATGCTGAATTTCGCCAGGCTGCAAGCTTTAAGTTTGACAGGGCGTTGAGTGAGTATCATCCTATCAGTTTCATGGCAAAGGGAGAGAAGAGGAATTTCTTGCTGATGCCATTACTAAGCTTTAGAGATGAGTCTTACACTGTGTATTTTAATGTTGAAGCTTCAATTTTGGTTGGGGGCAGTGTATCCCATGCCAGGCAAGTTGTTTAGTACAATAATAATGGCCTGTTTGGCATTGAAATTCATGTGGCAGGATTGAAGAAGATAACTTATGCATTGTCAATTAGTTAAACTACGATACTAAAGATAGCTTTGAATGCTTGTGTATAAAAAAAATATTGTAAAGAAACCTTTTATTTTTGTTTCTATTTACTTATCATTATGTTGGTAATGATAGCTTTATCCCATCTATATAGTGTTAATCTTATCATTATTATCATCATCAAAGCCTTGTTTCAACTATAATGGATCTAGCTACATGAATTCTGATTTTCCATCCCTATTTATTCTGGGGCAAATCCTTAAATAAGTCGTATGTCTTCATAACTATTTTACCACCTCCATCTACATTTTATTTAGCCCTTGGCGGGCTATCAATTAGAGTCAATTGGACCAAATGTCCAAAAATTATGAGAAAAAAAATTATCAAAGTCGTGTTACAATGCACAGTAAAGTTAGGCATATATTAGGTGATGCACAGCACAGCCTTTGACCTAATTTTGGACTTGTGTTTTGATGTTGTAGCCGATTACGCTATTAAAGCAGTGGCTTAATTGGTTTGAACCTTGGGTTTTACTCTTATCCTGTGCGTTATTTGAATATTATATGTACGGACATATATTTACTTTCACAGAATAATCTTTTTCTTGTTAGAACCGAGTATCCCTAAGTCGGAGACCAATGATTCGAAAGTTGGGCTGGTAAAATAATAATAATAATAATAATAATAATAATGTTGTCCATTATGGACATACGCGGCCCACTTTTTTTTATTATTTTTTTTTACAAGAGCCATTTATATTGCAGCTCTCCCAGGAAAAATAAACTGGCCCCACATTTCAATTTAATTAAAAATGGTATAAGGCTGATGGGATCATCAATTCATGGGAAGCAAGAATTTTATTGCTCTTCCAAATTGATGTGAGCCTTTGCGCGACTACCTTAATATGCGAACGCATGTGATATAAATGGGTTACGAAGGAGGAAATTTAGGCCCACTGGCTGTCTACATGGGATCATTTCTCCGATTTTAATGCCTGATTAAAAGCACTAAAAGGCAGTCTTGTGTAAGCATCCAAAGAAAACCCGGTTCAATAGACTAATCCTTCAGTGGAAAAAATGTTAAAAATATTTGTGCAGCCCCATTGTTTATTTTTAATTTTTTTAAATGAAATTATAAAAATAAGTTTTATTTTTAATATTTATAATACAGTGTTCGTAATAGATGATAAAAATATTATTATTATTATTATTATTATTATTATTATTTGAAGTAAGGTGCCCTACCAACCCGTTGGTAGGGCCAATCAAAACTATCACAATCTTTAATTTTTAGTCCTCAAATCTTGAATGCTGTATACATTGTGTAATTGTCAATTTAGAAGTGGTTGTTGTGTGTAAAAGAATCAGATTGATGAAATGTAATTTGTCCGCCCTTAGTATGAAAACAAGGGGGCACCACTAAAGAAAGGCATTCAGAAAAACATGTCCCATATCAATGGATCTTCACCTACATCATTGGATAGTGGGCCACACAGTGTTCCATAATTTCATCAAAGCCTCAGTTACATGGCCTCCTCCGTCTGGATCCAGATGCCAGATTCGAAGCCCTGGTATTCCATCGAAACCCAGGGGGCAATTCCGGAACACTATAATTTCTCCAGTTGCATATTTAGGGTTTCTGATTCAGCAGCCGCAGTGCCGTAATTCCCTCAAACTAGGGTTGTCCGGCCAAAGAGAAAGAAGAAGAAGAGGAAGAAGATGGTGGAGAAAGCGGGCAAGGGAAGAAAGGAAGAGGTGGTGACAAGGGAATACACCATCAATCTCCACAAACGCTTGCATGGATGGTATTCTTTTTTAGCCCTTGCTTTCAAATGAGTACTACATACTAATCATGTAATCACAGATCTGATCAAATCAAATCAGACCCTTCATGGATGTCATTGAGGTGGGAACTGTTTGTTATGAAGAGTACTTCTACTGTAATCTCTCTCTCTCTCTCTCTTCTCTCTCTCTCTCTCTCTCTCTCTCTCTCTCTGTGTGTTTTTAAGTATCCCTGCTATTCCAATATCCTCTGCCAAGCTTGAGTTTGGCTAGACCATGCATGATAATCTTCATTTTTGCTCAAGTTCATATATTTTATGTTATCTACTTATCATATATTTGTTTATGATATTCTTTTCCACATATATAATCATCATTAGTGCACCATTCTGTGTGGATGCTTTGAATCACCACAAATCAAGGAAACACCTAAAAGTGAATTTCTACACAATGAACATGTGATCTATGATGCACGGATGCCTCAAAATGGACATTGCGTCGGATTGTACCCGGCACTTCACTTTTTCATATGTAAAATCTGTGTCCTTTCTGCGTCCATGGTTGAAATTGAGCCAAGCAGGGCCTAGTTTCAGCTTGGCACATGATGAAACAATTAACCAAGCTTGAAATTGAGCCATGAGGAATCATAGCTTTATGAAAAGCCAATTCATGTCTTGACAAAAAGGACATCCATGTTTCCTTTGATTGGTTCCTCTAAATTCCCTTCCTGCTGGTTTGTCATGTTTTGTCATTATGTGAATGAACACTAAAATTGGATGTCCTTGTGAAGACGAATCATGGGTCAATCCATGAGAGAACTTGTCACAACTCCGTGCATTTCATGTATAACTGAAAGGCCATATTTTCCAGGTAGGGCAGATATCATTGATGAGACTGTTTCCAACTGATTGTGCTTTGTGTTTGGACTCAGGAAGCCAATAGAATATCATTCAGACTTCAATCTATTTTGCTAGAATCTATGAGCGGTTATTGTGTTGTATTCTGATATTTTTCAAGCTCCGTATGTCACTTCGTCCCTGGATTCTTATCCTTCACTCCAGATGCTAAATCATGTCTGTTGTGGACACTTGTGCAGCACATTTAAGAAGATGGCTCCTAAAGCCATAAAAGAGATCAGGAAATTCACGCAGAAGGCTATGGGGACAACTGATGTCAGAGTGGATGTGAAACTTAATAAGCACATATGGAGCAGGGGCATCAGGAGCGTACCAAGGCGGGTTCGAGTTCGCATTGCTCGGAAAAGGAATGAAGAAGAAGATGCAAAAGAAGAGCTCTACTCACTTGTCACGGTCGCAGAGATCCCACCTGAGGGGCTTAAGGGACTTGGAACCAAGGTCATTGAAGAGGGAGATTAAATGCTTCCAGATTTTGTTCTTCTAAGGTAACTTTTACGTTTGTCTTTTGTGTTTTTAGTTTCAATATATGTAGGAAGAGTCTAAAGCAGTTGGATGTAATTTGAAGTTTTGGGATATTCTTGTGTGGATCATCCATTTACTCTTAATTACAGTTTCGCAGCATGATTAGCCTACATTTAATGATGCGGCACGGATTTAACAGCATTCTAGGCATACATTTAATAATGCATCATTCTTAAGAGAATGGAGGAGTAAAACAATGTATGCCAGAATTCAGTTTCTGCAAGTTGAATCAAGCTATAGCTATAATTTTGTAGCAGCAGGCTCTATTCTATGAAAATCAAATGCTTGCCTTCAACACGAGCTGACCAAGCACAACCCAACCTATATCATAAGGCCTTGTTAGTGTTGAATCCCACTGTGGGAGTACCTTTCTTTGCACATTTATCCTGCTTGTGTGGATGCTTAACTGGGATTTATAGTCATTTTGCGGAACTGGGGGAAAAATTGTTTCCCCCCACCCCCGGCCCCGGCGCGCAAAACTCTTTTATGCTTGTGTGCTCACGGCCAAACTGGGCCATGCGATTATCCCTGATTATTTCCTCTGTTTTTTGTTTTTAATTTCAAGCTGAGTCAACTAAGCTGCCTGACCGAGTTGAAATTGAACTCACGTCCCATGTTTAATGATATTGTTTTATGTTGCAAATCTTTTAAAAGAATCTGTGAGACGGGGCATGAGGAGTTGCTAATCTGACGCCGACCCAGCGGTATCTTAACCTGGTAAGGCAAGGTTCAAGTTGAGACTTTATTTTTGGGTTGGGTTCAGTTAGCATTTCTGCCCCTCATAATAGATGTTTTTAGTTTTACTCGAACTTAACCTGGTAAGGCAGTTTTGGGTTGGGCTCAGTTGCCATCTCTGCTCTCGATGATAAAGGTTTGAGTTGTGGGTGTACCTATATTCTGTTTGACCTGCCAACCCAACCCTACCCCACCCCACCCCACCCCACCATGACTAGACGTTTCAACTTCTGGGGTTCAATGGAGCCAGTGCTTTAAACCCATTCTACGGCAGGGATCAGAAGCCCATCTGTACTTGGAATTTGGATGGAAAGAAAAAACGTACTTAGAATATGACAAAACCTACTTAGAATATGGCCCTAAGATTTTCAAAGCCATGTATGTATATGGACCGACGTCTGTTTTAATCAATTTGCACTTTGGTAAGAGGACCAAGACGTCACAACCCATTGATCGTTTCCCTGATGTTGTTGATAAATCATCTGGTTGGGCCCATGTGCCTGCGGGACTTTTTTAGATGGCCGGGTGAACGCAACATATGCTCAGATATCAGGGTTTCGATCATCTGTCAGGCCCGTGTATGACTACCAACTAGATCAACCAGCGGAAACGATCCATATCCACAACGTTTAGACTCATGATGTGGAATGGCTTTCGCAATGCATCCGCAGCAGAGTATGAGAAGAAAGAGCATAAAATGTGCTTTTCCTTTTCTCACATTGCCGAGTCAGTGTCAAGGTTAAGACACCGAATAAGAGTTTGATAGCCATTGAGGTACCTTTTATATGACTCAGTTGAGAGAACATTTTTACCAGAGCCCCATAATTAATTCAACCCCTTCACGTACACCTTAATCCCGGTGAATTAACACTCACCCTAATTTTATACTGATATGAATTGTACTCACTGGTGTTTATATTTCATCAAAAAAATATAACTTAAATTAATTGGCTGTAATGATCTTATTGAGTGATTTTTGCACAAGATCATATCTACAATCATCACACTATCCTCCTACGAGTGACATGGATCCAACCAATAGCTCAGTGCACTTGGATTTGTTTTCACCTCCCACACAAGCAGTAAGAGGTACGTAGCTCAAAGGTTAATGTAACCCCATGATGTGGAATGCTGGTTTTCAACTTAAACAGCAGAAGACAAGAAGAGCTAATACAATTTTTAGCTTTTGTATCGCAGTGTTCGCCTCAAGGTTTTGAACTTGAGCTACTGGCAAATTGAATAGAGGATGTGTGCCGGGCCAATCCCTTCTTTAACTGTGTGCGGTTCTCAAATGAATCTTCACCTGCTATTCATTAATCCTATTTACCATCCATATGTTCACAATTTGTAAACTCAAACACATTCATCTGCACTCATTACACATGTCCCTAACCAATTGACCAGCAGCCACGGCAACTTATTACATAGCTTACGACTGCTGAATGTGAATTGTTCTCAGCTATTATTTGTTCTGCTTCAGCGATCACGGATTAAGATTAAGAAATTCCCCATCCATGATAGGGCCAGAAAAACCTCGTCATCAATGAATCATGAACCTCCTGTTTTAATGGATATGGGCACCTCATCGAGCTAAGGGAAGATAACCTATATCTTGTTTTGTCTATAGAAATAGTAAGGCTCTAGGAAAAGTATGTAAAGCATTTGACATTTATTACTATCAAATATAACAGGAACAGTTTAGAAACATGAAAATCATTTATTATCACTTTCTTTTTCAACTTCCTATACCTTTTCTCTTTCTCTTTTACAAATCAATGGATATGCATACAAAAATCTAAAACTGCATTCACAGAGACCAAACCTGGCGAAGTAGTTCATATCTTGCACTCAGGCCGCTGTCACACGCTAGTTCCATGCGTCTTCCATTTTCAGTTGTTGGAGTTGGTGGCATTCTGTCAATGACGGAAATCAGAGGAGACTCCAAGTCATCTAATTCCTCGTCGCTTTTGTAACCCTTCCTCTGTACAATTGACACATTTCTCCCTAGCTGAGCTTGCCCTCCTATATCTGCCACCTTGTCCACCACATCAGCCAGTGAAGGTGGACAGTAAACGATAGGAGCAGCACACACTGGGAAGCTGTTGATCAGGTCTCCATCTGATTGTTGGCGTTCCAAAAGGCTCTGCATAAATCATCCATAAGATCGATGGTTTCAGAGGAGATTCTAGGATCGAGGCAAAATGCAAGGGAAAGTTCACTGGCAGATACATAGAGCTAATCCAGAACTCACTAGGATAATATTTTATGTAAAGTAAAGGTGACATTATCTTTCAATGACCCCCAAGTTCCACACCCTTAGAATAATTTGGTAGATAATGTGTATCTGCCTTCTTCCTTATTAGAAAAGATAATTGATAGTGATTGGCAGTAGACACAGAAAGATAGCACCCCCACTATCAATTTGAGAGTTACAGACAGGAGGGCAGAAAATAATATCTCAATAGGCGCAATCTGTTATCTACCAAATGCTGAAGAATGGATAAGCAATGCTCTATCAAATTTATTCAAACATATGGCAGCTAAATGCGACCAACAGTCAAGTTGATAGGGTAAGTCGATTTCTTTAGAACCAAGGAAGAACTTCGATCAATAATTACTTGAGATGATTAGACTACAAGAAGCAACTAGATTGAGTATTGAGGCCAACTCAGATTTGTGTTATCATTGTGCCGGATAATTTTTCTCCGCCTTGAATATGACATCAATGGCTAGGTGAATAAATAAGCCGTACATTTTAGGGTAGAGAATATTAAAATAGTCAAGATTGATGTTAGTTTTGTAGTGTAAATAATAAAAAGCTAAAAACCATCTTTCCAGTTTGAGCACTGCACTTATATAGGATTAATGTGCCAATGTGCCATACGAGATCTCACCTCAGAATTTAGCACTTCCAGAAGAGATCCTGGGACAGGATCTGGGCAGAATTCATCAGGTGTAAAATTGCAGAGTATCCGCTTTATCAATGACAAACCAAGTGCGGGGCAGACCTATAGAAGATGCCAACAGGAATAAATCATGTGTGATGTGATAAGAAAGAATAGAACTATTGAATTAGTTATTTGAGGTCATAAAACTAACTTCTTTCCTGATGGATTTGTCTATGAGCATATCTTTTGGGAGCATCAAAAGATCACTCAAAGCATTAAGCAGAGGGAAGGATTTGGATTCAGCATCCAGATGCTTTCTGTCATCCTTGCTGTTGATTTCTTCTTTCACGGAATCATCAGCATCCATGCCGAACTTATCAGTCAACCATCTAGACCAATTTCCTATCTGCAACAGGAATCATATTCTCATTGTAGCATTATTTTTCAAGCTCAAACAAATCCAGGACTGCTCAAATGCCTAATATGAAGATATGGTACTCACAGAATTTTTGAGTTGTGCACCAGATCCAAAGCTCAGGTTCCCAGCTGGAATAGGTAATACCTTAGAATCAACAATCGGATCTGATACAGGATCAGTAGGAATTTCATTGGCTGATTCGCGAAGAATCGCATTGAACATGGCAACATCCAGTCTGGCCACACACTGCTCCATTACCTGGTTACAGAAGCAAATATGTTTCAGGAAAAATAGTGTAACCCTCAAAATTGTAATATCAAGCTTAAATAAGATTTTCAAGTCCATTTACATAATAAGTAAGAATATGAATGGTCTTAATGTCAAAAAGAGACAGTTAAAATTCAACATTGAATGGGCACATATCATACCATTCTAGCTAACACAGGTAAACAACCACACTCATGCCCTCCTGCTCGAACAGGACAGAGTCTTTGGAAGGCATCCATGAAGGCATTTTTCCAGAGGTTAATGGAGAAGCTTCCTTGCTGTTGATCTCCCAACGCTGGTCCCATCAGCCTTCCAGAGTTTTTAACTTTGTACAAATCTTCAACAGGAGACTGCATGTGAGGAGTTAAGGTCTGGAAAAAAAAAAAGCATGTCAGTTCTCCAAATGGAAAAATCTGTATCAAATCTTAATTTCAATAGCTAAAGTTCATGTCGACAGGGCAATCAGATAATAATAAATGTCATACAAAAATTGTATATGCAAAACTAGTGCCGTTAACCTTTTGCTCCATCAAAATGGTCAAGCCACCATGCTCTGTTTGAGAAGCACAGTTTGAACTCAGAGCAACTTACACCCATTGTGTCATGTGAATGGTTAAAAATGTATACCTTTCATAATAGATTTACGTTTGACATTGACATTTCAAGATCCTAATACTACACACTCATAAGAATGTGAATTATACAATTATAAAGTTACCTATTTTAACCGTAAAAAAAAATCCCCTATCTGCAAATGTACTTTATGGTACCAACTATAAAAATCTTTTACTTGTTTTCAACTTTTCTACCGTAGAGTTATGTTATCCACTTCTCCCTTGTGCTTCTCCTTATCCTGGTAATGTTAAAAGAACAAATATAAGTACTCATTACAATGAAAAATGCACTTCATTACATTACAACTCTAGAGGCCTTATAATGCACATGGGTGCTTAAACTGTCATCTTCTCAATCATATATTTGTGTCCTAAAATTTCTAGTATATGTAAACACACTGAAAGTGGCAGCCAAACACATCCCCTACTAGCTAATATAAAACTAATAGAAATATGACAGAAACAAATTGAAATCTACCTGCCACCACACTGACTCGATAATCCGAGAGAAGATCCAAGACTCAATCTTCTCTAATGCAGCTGTAAATGTGCTTGTCTCCTGCCAATCATCTACAAATTGCATGAAACCAAGCTTCTTAACCTGTTTGTAGCTAGCACTACCATTCCATTTCTGCAGCGAAGGCGTCCCCTCATTTCTCTTCCCATTGCCATTAGATTCTGCAACTCTTCCAATCATACTTGAGGGATGTGAATTACCAAAAGCTTGTGAGATAATCTCTCTCAAGACAACTGTATTTGACCACCAAAAAGTCAACCTTAAATGGAAAATAAAGAAAAGGAATTAGTTTGCAAGAGGGAAAAACAAAACCCAAGACAATATAAACTGTGAGGTGCACAAGTTCCCTTACCTTGGAACGTCATTGCCACAGGATTTGGCAATTAGTACGAGCCCTGATACAGCATTTCTAGCAATGCTGGCTCTTTTATTCTGAGCCCAATGCTTGCATGCATGAATATATAGCCTAGAAAGTCGCCGGGCAGGAGTATGGACTTTATGTGCTGAACTTCCATGCTCTGGTACAACAGAATAGAGTGATATCTCGAGAGCAGCCATTTCCCTCAGCTCCTCTTCTAGTTTCTCAATTCTCGATTCCATTTCCTCGATCTTTTGATCCACATTATCTCTGCCCAGAACATTCCCCTCTATATCGGCCATTTCATCATCTGTTCCAATGCTGAGAGAACCATTTGGTGCCTCATCCAAGACATCACCTCCTTCAGATGACTCCGACGAAGCGTTGGAAGGGACTGTCATATTAGTATGTTTATTATCATCAGATGATTCTGACGAAGGCTTAGAAGGAACTTCCTTCACTTTATCAGGTTTGATCTCATGACCTTTGGCAGTTACTTCAGAAGCTCCCTTGTTGGGCATCTGGGATTTCTTCTGAGTATTCTTTGGCGTCTTGGACTGCAAATTTTTCACTTGTTTACGATCAGAACTTGTTCTTGCTGGGCGGGGATGGCTTTCTGGTGACTGTTTCTTGGGTACCTTTTTGGGACCTCTAGAAGTTCGCTGTACCTTATCATCTTTGACGGTCAGTGCTTCTCCTTTAGATGATACGGCGTCTATCAAGGCCTCACAGTCAGATTCTTCTTCCTTTCCCAGTGTGACTTCTCCTTCCTGATCACTTAGGCAGCTTTCTTTGACAACCATTTTATGTGCTTTTACATCTGTTACTGCATCCTCAGATCTGTATACATCATCCATATAATGTATAACCATGTCTTCATAAACTTGAGAGGGATCAATTCCTGCATTCAAGATTTCAAATCACTTGCCATGACACCAGACTTTACAAGTAATCGTTCATCTTTAATGAATTTCAAGGCTAATAGCTAAGCTAATCACATTTGATATGATCGGTAAGCCAATTACAACAGAAATTAGATCTGCTAAAAGCTCACACAAAAAACAACTTATCTAGCAGCAGCACAACAGGAAACACGCAAATTAAGCATCGGATTGCAAAATCGAGGATCTAAAGCATCCAGAAACACGGAATGCTTCAATCTCGCGACGATCAGCTAGTCAGAAGTCTTAGATCGGAAGATCACAGAAACAGAGCAGAAAAACAGAAGAATCGTATACGCTCAACGAATCAACCGAATTACAGCTAAGAAAGCAGATAGAGAGGGATAAGATGAAGATCACACAGAAATGGCAAGATTCCACAGAGTCTCCATGATCGAGCACCACCGAAGCGCTGGAGATCAGAAGATCACATGCAGAAAGAACTAAATCTTACTGAAAGCATTCAAGAAATCTATAGAGAGGAATCTACGATAGATATGTTGATAAAGGCGCCTGAAATCGAACAATCTACCTTTCTTGAAGCCCTCGAGCTTCGATTTATGGAGAGCTGAGACGAGATTTCGGGAATGCAGGTGTGGCAATGGAGAGGATTGAGAAGCGTGGTATGAAATCCGAGCAGTCGAAGCGAAGGGATTATTATCTCATTATCTGCTTCTCCTCGCTCTCGCTCGAATCAGTTCGCTTGGAGCTGATGCTCTGAAGCGAAGAAGGTGAAGGTGGAGAGTGAGAGGAGGGTGGTTTTAAAGAGTTGGAAGGGGTGCCTACTGCCGGTTGCAGGTGGGCGTCGGTGAGTGGATGTGACCGGGAGTACCGGTCACGGATGGGGAAAAAGACAGGAGATGGAGCCTGTTTCCGTGATTGTCCTTTGGTTGTGACCCGAATCACGAAAAAGCGTCGACGGTGGAGACTCGCCACGTGGCTATAGTGCCTGCCAGGTGGTTATTCTTGGGGAAGTTTCAAAATTCATGGTTTTAGAACTCAGCAGGTTTAACTCAGACTCGGTCTCGACTCTCGACTCAGTCGTCAGTGTCATTGGACTCAATAAGTCTCATTGTGACTCTACTGAGTTTGGTGGGAGTCCCCTTTTGACTCAGTTGGAGAGGGTCAAGTTGCCTCCGAAGTTCTAGTTTGGAGTTTCTAAGCATTAAAGGAAAAGTTTGGTGTAGGCCTAATTGTTTGGAAGCCAGATCTTCTGTTACGACTCTTACACACGAACCATGTAATAAATTTCCACTAACTTGATGTGGAGCTTATACAGAGATAATTGAGACCATTTAAGATGAGTCTTATTCAGGGTATTTCGAGATTTTCTAGTTTTCATTCAAAAGGAGAAGGCCCCACATTGTATCACAAGATGGAAAGTATTATTAACACCACATGAGTCTTAACTCTTAATCCCTCTTGTTTCCTAATACAAATAGCCTAGAGATAGCATGATACTCCTATGGGCCAACTCTGCCCTTTTTTTCTAAGTATTTTTACAATTCTACAACATTCGCCTTGTGTTTAACGCTTAAGGTTTGTTTTTTTTTGGTAACTTGGCTGAGTGGCTAAGAAAAGAAAAGTTAAAGGGCATCCACCGGTGATCAATTCCTAGTAGGTGATATAGGAGTGGAAGCCTTCGTCACCAAAACATCTCTAAATTTTCAACAGTTAAGGTATGTTTATGTGGAATCTTTAGCATTGAAAGTAGAAACTCTTTTTTAAAGTGCCAAAAATTTCAGGATTGGTCTAGAAAGGAAGGTGCAGCTAGAAAAATGAACTAACTTTTTTGCATACGTGGACTAACATGCCCTAAGGCATTTTTCTTTTTAGTGTTTTCGTCATCATTTATATCCATAAAACTAAGGTTCACCACACCTAAGATCGCCTAATCTTTGTTACAACAAAAATTAATACAAAAATGATAGGAAAACTCTATAAGAATTTTAAATATGAATGAATAATAATGGATTAGAGACATGCAACTATCAAGTTCAACTACCGTGACAGAGTCAAACTAAGAATGTGATTGCAACTAGGGTTAGGCCAATTAGGTGGGAAATCGGATCCTCTAAAGCTTTAAACTAAAGAAATCATAAGTTAAAAAAGTGGAACATCACAATAGGGTCTATCTGTTGAAATATTAATCGTTAAAAACAGATGGTGATTATTGTATGTTGGCTAATTCATTGGTGGAACAAAATTCTAGGGCCATTGTGTTGTATTTTATATTTTTTTTAAATAGATTGTGGATTGCATTACCAAAAGAGTTGAAGTGAAAAAATCCGGAAAAAAAAGGGTTGCTAATCGATTCAATCATTTGCCCGATTGATTGAATTGGAGACAGAAGCAGTGCCCAATCAATCGAACAACTATTTGATCAATCATATGGTGGAAAAAATTTCACTGACCTGATGTGAAATTATTTTCTATTTGTGCTCAAATTAGTAAGTTGAGTTCTACAAAAAATGCCCTTATGAGGCACAAGTTATGAGTTATTTAAAGGGTTTCTCTCCATCCCTAAGAGATAAATCTCATTATTTTAAATGGAGATTACACATTGGATATCACCATTCTTTTCTAAAGCATTCATTGGAGAGAAAAGTGTTGAAGCATTTATTTTAAAGATTGTAGTCTTCTATATCTTTTGTGGAAGATTGTCTGCGGAGTCAAGTAAAGCTTGGAACTGGTGCATTCAATGGTATGAAGTCATTACAGAGTGATTCTGTATAGAGATTTACAGTCCTTAGGTTGTTAAAACTTGATAAGGTTGTAAGTATCTTTCAATTGTAAGATTCATGGTGCTTGATTATCAGTCTCATTTGGATTCTTGGTATTTTTTTTTTTTTTTCGAGTTGGGTTTTCACGTAAAAAACGTATCTTTTTGTGGTAATTGTTTGTTTGTTTTATTTTATTTTTCGTTGCATATTGTATCTTTATTTGCAATCTAGAAGATCGTACAGTTGAAAATACCCCCAAACTTTGGGATGACCTCCCAATATATAAGGTTCCCACCAACAATAATTCAATCAGGTTTTTATCACTGTCTATTTGATATAAAATAGATCAATTCGATCTCATGCCTATTCATTATCATATTTTTATTAATCAAACATTGAATCCAAGGTGAAACAAACTCGAATTGTTTTGAAATTTATATTGAAGTTTAACCCAGGATTTACCTAGGTTAAACCACCAAAGGATCTAGGCTCATTTTTTGTATGGATGTCCCTTCTGATGCATTTTAGGCTTAAACTAGAGTCGATAGCGGGACAATTGAAGTGGTTTATTACTTTAGCAGTTGTACCGCATAAGTATAGGGGATATGCGCCACTCTAGGCAGATCCTGTTGTCAATAAAGGCTCGTTCAATATTTCAAGTACCTCCCACGCAAATGAACTTGGCAGATCTCTTCCTGTAGCCTTACTTGGGCATACTCCTCAGGCGGTCAGTGTCTATATAACAAGCACTGAAAAGGGTATGATGAATTTAACATCCAATCCAATAAATTATGTATGCGCTTTGATACATACTCCTCACCTCCCTCCACTTCTGCTATTAAATCAACTCTGTAATGGATCATTTCTAGTACATTCACTATACTGGTTGACAGTTGCATGCTACCACCTCCTTCAAATTTTCAAGTACTTTTTACAAATAGGACAATCTTGGTCAAAGACAGATTTGTTATCCTAGAAGAATAAAACTGCCCTTACATTGAAACCTGATTTTGATCAATTTAGAACATTGAATGTGAAAAGATTATTAATTTTGAGTTAATTTAACAAAAAGTTAATGCCTCATATTAAATTCAAATAAATGAAGCGTATTCCTTTTCAAGATAAAATAAAGAGTTTTTTTTATATAGCCTACAATGGTTTCTAAGATTTGCAAATAGGTCCCTGTGGTTTTAGGATTTGTAAATAGGCACCTGTCTATGCATTTTAATACATTTCATATCTTTAAATAAGTAAAATTCATGGTAAAGAAAAAAGGTCATTAGGTTTTTCTTTTCTTTCCTTTTTTTTTTATTTTGACCATTTTGCCTATCTCTTTATATGTCACTAAAAAAATTCTTCTCTTTTCTGAAATCCTTTTTTACTTTAACTTTCTTTTTATTAATTCAACCTTCCACTTGATCGTTCTCCTTAAATAATCTAGAGAGCACATGTACAACAATGATGTTCTTCACCGTCAATAGCCGACGACACCCTCTTTATTAACAACAAGGTATTTTTCTCAGTTTTTTCTTAATTAATGAGTTTTTTATATTTTTTATCATTTAACCGGTCTTGCTCCAACGTCCAAATTTGAGGCGAGTGTGGCATTGGGTTGGTCGACTCATGTGGGGCTTATTCATGTGGTTGATCCATTTAATAATTTCAATTTTAGCCAAATATCAGTCCACTAGAAAGAAAACCATGCCAATTAAAATAGAACTCTAGTAATGTGCCAACCATTTAAATAAATATGATTTTTTTAGTGAAAATAATAAGAACAACAATTAATGGTGAATATCAAATAGATTAAATGAAATTTTACTCAACCACTTGCTCTACTAGAATGATCCTTAAATGCAATTAATTTTAAACATGATTTGCTCCCGCGCCACATATTGGGACGCACATGGAAAATAAAGTAAAGTCATCAACCACATATGAGACAAGCGAGAGGAGTTACATGTTTATAGGGTTGAGGAAATTTAACCCACCGTAATAGTCGAAAAGGGTCTATTATTATTTAGCCCACCACAGGGGCTTTTTTATAAATATTTAAAACCTTAGGGGTTATATATAAATAATGGTTGTAAGGGCAAAAATATCATTTTTTTAAAAAAATTATGTAAAAACGTAATGACATGCTCTCTTTACTGTCAAATTGAGTGATTTTGGGATATGAAAGGTGTTAAAAATGCATTAGCAGGAGTTTATTTACAAATTCTGAAACCATACAAATCTCAAAAATTATAGGGACGTATATGCAAAAAAAACTCTAAAATCAACTCATTTCTCAATCAGTCAAAAAACAGCTTATGAATCCCGTTCAAAATGGTTGACTGAAAATTTTAAACTAAAGTATGCAAGGGATTGTCTGTAATTAAAAAAAATTAAAGATGGTTTCGGTAAAATTACCATATTTCAAATAATAAAAATATTTGTTGTGAGATGTTATGTCACCATCGTAATGCTAGGTTTGGATATAAAATACAGAGCGTAGGTAGTGCTAGCAATCACACGTACAAAAGGAGTTTGTTTTTTTTTTTTTTTTGGTAAATGTACAAAAGGAGTTTTTTTTTTTTTTTGGTAAATGTACAAAAGGAGTTTGTTAAATATTGATAGTTATGTAATTAAATGGAATAGAATATAGACCAAAAATACATAAATAGTGAATGGTTGACCACAGACACTTGTGCTTAAGATGTTGGCCACCATAGCATAACTATTAGACCCACTAAAGTGTAGTTCCAACGTGGCCACCTATATGCCCATGCTGGTGGGGTTGGCTCGAATGCAGCAAGGGCGGCACTAAAATGAGGGCCATCCAAATCTAAAGTGGATTTCATCTATTAAAGAAATTCAAAGAAAAAATAAATAAATAAATCAATGGGATGACCTAAAAACATGTTTTATAGTAAGAGGACCTAGTCCAAATCATAATATTGAATATAACCATTTTTAATCGTATCATTTTTTTCAGTAAAACCAACTCGGGTCTAGAACCCTGGCACTCCGATGAATATGCCCAAGAGAGAGAGAGAGAGAGGAGGTATCTCAGGTGAGATTAGGATCTCTTAAGGAGAAAAAACTTAGGTATTGTATTAATTTCTCCAATGAAATACAAGTGTCCGATCAAATTCATACTTTGATCAACCAAGGATGTGAGATTTTTCTTGTATTTAGAATATATATTATTGCGAAAGAAGACGGAGTGAGGCGAAACAACCATTAAAAGAGTAAGAATGGGGTCCACTTGAAGTGATCTTTAATGGCGCCTCCTTCCTTTCATCATCGTTCTTGACGTGATGGTGACATGACCGACACTCCAGTTGTTTCGACAAGAATCACAATTTCTAATTTGAATGACCTCAGTGTCCTTCTCACACGTTATTTCAGCCTGCCATTTGCACTTTCTAAAAAAAAATTGGGTGAGTTTTCATAAGACTGAAGGGTAATTTCGTAATCTTATGAGATCATCAGCATCAGCACCGTCTCTTTCTTTGTGGGCCACCCGGCCAACAAACGGCTGATGGATATTGTGTCCTTGAGATTGCCATCACTTTCCGTCAAATTTTTACCGTCCGCTTCAAACAAGGGCGAAAGTCGTGACACTAGCCGCGCACCAAATTTGTCTGTATTTACCAAACTGACCTCAGCTAGAAGAAAGGGACATGAGAAAGAATAGAAGAAGAAAAAGAATAGGGGGCAAATGACCAGCACAACTCCACTAACCCCAATGATGATCATCGGCCAGCTGGGTCCAGCCCAAGCGACCGTATGGTGTGGTTGTTGGATGATGTTATCACTTATCAGACTGTCTGAATTATTAATCAATAATTATTTTAGTATACTTCTAAATTGGCAATTGCAGACCCGACCCAAACCGACTTGGTAACTCCTGTCTACTTCATTAAAAAAAAAAAAAAAAAAGGAGGGTGTGGGTGGGGCCGAGCCTTGGGCCGTATTTGGTATCTCTATTCCTATTGTAATATAGCTATTTAAAATAAAGCCATAAAAACAAGCTATAAAAAACTAAATAGCTTACTTTACATAAGTTCAAAACAATGGAGCCTTTCATCACAAGAGAATTTGCGTCTGCTTCTCTTATGTGGGTAGAGAGTATAACCGCATGTCAAGCAATTAGAAATAGAGGCCAAATAGATGACAAACATGAGCTTACTTAGACATGATTTTGATCTACCAAGCCTGGAGAGCACAACCGCAAATTTCACTTTTCAGCATAGGGTAGGGCCAGAAAATTTCAACCCTTTATTCAATAAACAGGTCAGGTGTTACCTCTAAAGGTTAACTGACCAAACCTAATTCTTTCTTCCTTACCTTCCTTCTGTTCTTCTTGGCCTAGACCACTTCACTTTGCTCAGGGCCTCGGCAGCCAGTGAAATGACTGGCGCAGCAGTGCATTGGCCGTGCTGAGTCGTGCCCAGGGAAGGGCCTCGGCCCAGCATGGCTGAGCTAGTGTCGTGCTAGGTCCCGCCAGCCCACGTGTCATGTTGGGCCGAATCATTTTTGAAATTTTATAAAACAAATAAATTAAGTTTCTTAAAAATGAAAAATAAAAAAATAATAATAAATGCTACATTGAAGTTTGTATAAGAGGCATAAATATTACTCATTCACACTTACTTATGGCCGTAAATACCACATTGAGCTTGTATGAGAACATAAATACCACTCACTGAGATTTTAATTGCTAAATTTTCAAATCTTCATACCATAAATCAATGATTTAAACACAACCATTATTCTATCCACTCACCAATAAAAACGTAAGTCTCATACATTTCCAAGCATTGGCTGTAAAGGTATAGGTCGTGCCTTCTTGGACCATAGGTTGTGCCATGCCACGTGCGTAGACACCTTGGCCAACATGGCCCATGGCTGAGATGAGCTCGTCCATGACTAGCCAATTTGTGAGATCCCAATCCTAGCCCCATTTGATTTAAATTTAATTGTGCTTGGTTTGATTATAAATTGGGTTTTTAGAGGGTTAATTTAGAATTTGGATTAAGTTTAGGGGTTTAGATGCAATGGGGCTTGAGTATAGAGAGGCCCTTGGAACGAGACTTCACCATTGTTAGGGTCATTGGAGGAATTTCCTTAAACTCTAAGTGGATTACCTTGTCTACCCTTAAGTGCCCATTATGCCCAATTTTAGTAAGTGGGGTAGTTTAGAACTTTTTCTTTCGAACCATGACAACCTATAGAACTACCCCTTCCCCAAGCCATCCACATTCCAAATGATCCCGCTTCTCTACTCTCATTTTCCCTCCTTCTCCTATTTCCTTCCAAATTTTCCCTAATTTCCTCCTGGTTCTAGTGTTCCAAGGAAAATGCATGGCTGCAATCCCTTCTCCAAGAGGATCCTAGAAGCTACAGCTCTTCTTTTCTTCTCTACATCTCTACAAGGTAGATCTCTTCCTCTTCTTCCCAGCAAGGTCAATTTTCTACATCATTTCCAATTCTATCTTCTCCTTAGTTTTTCTTGTTGAATTCCAGCCCTAATCCCTTTTTCTCTATGGATTGGTCTAGGATGGCTTAGATGTACCATTTGTAGTGTGTTTGGGTGTGAGAGAGCTTAGGAAGAGTTTGAATTAATGATTTTGGGCACGAGGAGTTGGTTTTGAAGATCGAGGCAAGTGCTTGGTTTTGAAGATAAGGCAAGTGCAACATGTCACCCATGCATCGTACATGTGTTTTGCCTTTGATTCTTTCTATTACTAATTAGCGGTCGGTTACCAACCAAATGACTGTATGTTAACTGGCTCTGCTCAGTTCACCTTGTTTGGAATATGTCCCCTTTGACCATGGCAACCAACTGGGATATCTTTACCGTTTTTAACGCACCTTAAGGCATCCCTTATCATAAGAAGGGGTTTGCGCTTAGCCTTTACTTATGTAGTTGCTTAAAATATGGTGTGGAGGTCGGAACCTGATCTAATAGATGGATATTTTGAACCTGTGGATGCCATGACCATCAGGGTACCAAAGGCAATCTAATCTTGCATCCTAGACTTGGTGTAACACTCCAACCCAATTTAATTTGGATTAGCAATTCCTTAATGACGAATTAGTTGTCAATTGTGCTTTGGTTTTGTTTTTGTTTTGTTTCGGGGCATGGATAGGTAGTTGGGTTGAGTTTGACCTGGTTTAGGTAGACTTGAGCCCTTTTTCATAATTTTTGATTTTGTCGAACGTTGTCAGTCATGCAGCATCTTGGTGTCAACACATGTATTTCGTCAAGCTCATTAACTTCCGCAACTGACTTGCACACAAACGACTTTGTTTACTTCCGTTAGACAATCATTTGACTCGAATTGTCAATCGTTTTAACTTGTGGACTTTCTTATGAATTGTTTAATCCTTATCTTCTTTATATATATATGTGATGCATGCACTGCACTGCCTCATTCCTCAATGTTTCTTTTCTGTTCATCATTTCTTCCTTCCCTCTTTCTTCTTCAACAAGTTAAGGCAAGAAGGGAATTCCTCTTAAGTCAGTTTGGAGTCTGAAGATAAAGGTTGAGCCATGACCCTCTCCATCTATGTCCTTTATCGTTTTCTCCGTTTGCATGACATGCACTTAACGTCTCTCTCTTTCTCCTTTTATTTCCCTTCTTGCATGCATGATAGGTGAATCACAGTAGACAGTGGATTTGAGCCAAAAAACAACTGTGCATATGTTAGATCCCAGTTGAGGCAAGTATAAGCACAATTTGATTGAATACTTGTTGATATTAATTTGATTGCTTTTATTCTTGTTAATCTTGCATGATTTGACGATGTACAGCCCTCTTGGATTAGACTTGATGTGGTTGTTTTCCTTGGTTTCAAATTTGTCCAGCCTCAGTTATTCTGTAACAGGTAGTAGAAACTGGACTCCTGAAGCTTACGGCTAAGCCGCAGTAGTCTACGGCTCAGGTTCCACAGAGCCGAAAAACAAGCCTTTACACTACGGTAAGGCTACAACTAAGCTGTATATTGTACTACGGCTAAGCCGTACGTCAGCCGTGACCCAACCGTAGGTCAGTTTACGACTGGAATTCCAGAGAGATGACTTTCTACGACCCAACCATGTTAAAACCGTGTAATATGCTACAGCTAAGCCGTGTCCTAGCCGTAGAACAAAACAAGGTTGAGTCGTAGAACAAAATACGGTTAAACCGTAAACCCGGATGAACAGTAAGAGGAACCGCGACTGAGTTGCAGTGCATATTACGACTAAGCCGTAAGATGCCTATGGCTAAGCCATACGTTCACCTACGGCTGAGCCATAAAACCCTTGAGAAATAAATAAAAAGGGATAGGGTTAAGAAAGAGACCCGATAGGGCCTTTTAGCTAGAATGTAGGTAACCTGAACTGGCCCAATGGAATGTAAAAATCACATGAATGGTTCCTAGGGTTGTGACTCATTCATGTGCGTTGTCCCATTGTTAGGCACCTCCTCATGGGTGTTGGTTTAAGGGACTTTGATATACGTCTCTCGATACAATGCAACAGACTTCATACGAACAACTGTGTATCGAATAACTTAAAACTACATCATCATACATTGTTAGAAACATTGGACAACTAACTTAGGGTTGGCTAGTAAAATGATCATGATTCCTGCAAAATAATCAGATTTGCATTGCATATTGACTTCGGTTTTGCCCTCCTATTCATATGGTACACATTTTGCTCTGGGGCAACGATTGGATATTCCCTGAGGGCTTTGTCAATGGTAAATCCGGGGCAGAAACAACTGACTTCTATGCTCTTTGTCTTGTTCCTTATTTGACTTGTAATTGTTTATTTGTCACAGTATTGATCTAGCGTCATGTACGTACTGTATTGTCTGATTGTGACATGACATGTACTGTACTAAACTATATTGCTTGATCGACTAATTGACATTGATTGACGTGCATCTGTTTGATATGACTGATCTTGTCTGTCTGGCTCTACTCAGCCTCAGCCTCAGGATACCCGACGGGTTTGACTTTGGCGTAGACTATTTGTTGCCTCTGTAGAGTGCTCATGTCCTGGGATTCTGGACCCCGGGAACGAGAGACCCATTCGTACCTTGGCCCAGTCGATGGTGTTCTCGTCCTAGCTGCTCTCAATAGGGAGAATATGGCAAATGTAGTAGCCACCTAGTCAGTTTATCTGTTTTATGATTCTAAAAGCATGTTTATTGTTATGCACGACCTGCCTAGTATACAAACATGAGCTTTATGCATGATTTATAATTAACTGTTAACTATTCTGCTAGACACAACGCGTGTTAACTTATTGCTGCTTATACTTTGCTGAGTCGTTGTACTCATCGGTTGTTCCTGATGTTACAGGCTCAGATCCCCCTCCCGACCCCTCGTCAGTCGGCTAGACTCCAGGAGAGACATGAGACGACCAGTCTGGGCTAGAGGAGTGGATTTGATCCATTCCTTAAAGAGCAGTTTGCATCATATCAGTTCCTTGTTGAGTATGTGGGGTCTGAATTGATTTTTGTACTCAGGGTTTTTGGCATATACTTGTATTTTGATTTTATGTGACTGTTTCTCCCATTTTGTGTACATTCTGTAATTAATATAATCTTCTGCAGTTATTACTCCTTTTTGTATATCTTTCGGTTGTGCAATAATAGTCCTAGATTCCGCATACACCTTACTTGCACGTGTGAATATCCCTTGTGTGTGTATACTTGGACCAAGTCTAAGTGTGCATGCACGAGAGTACGTGTGTCACTGGTTAAGTTTTTTTTTACTAACCCCCGATTTCTGGGCTCGTGTTGTCACACTTGGATTGTTCATTATGTCAAAAGACCTAGGGACCACACCTGAACATGCAACATTAGACCTAGGGTTGGCTACTGATGTGAATTTAATTAATCTACTTAAAACTGCAAGTGCATAGTTATCTTGTTGAGACAATGTCAAATACAGGTTGATCTTGCAAAGAGCACTTTTGAACTTTCTAATTAAAATTTTGAATTTTTTTAAAAAGAAAACAATAATAAAAGAAAAGTGTGGTATGCAAATTAGAAACTAAATAAATTAATAACAATGATAAGAAACAGATCAGAACAGCCAAAATTCACTAAGTTATTTAAAAATCCAATTTATGCAATTCATTTAGCCTTTTTATCTTAATTACTAATCAGATTAGAAATAAATCAATGTTTCTGATCCGGATGATTTGACTATTGCAAAAACCAATTTTAATTAAGAAAGACGAAATCAATACTCAAGACCTCCTTCACCTCATAAAAGAATGAACACCGCAAGTATCACCTATCAAACTAAGCATAAACTATCAAAGATAACTAAATATCTAAGCATAATCTATTAAAGTAAGTATAAATGATCAAAATTTATTCATTGAGAACGTAAATCAAAGGTTTGCCTTTGGCATGAAAATGGATTTATTATCATCTTTTAAAAGCGCATTAATAAGAGACAATCAGAAAAGAGTAAAATAATAAATATAAACTAGAACATTGAAATATTTAGCTTCATCTTTCGCTTCAATCAGAAATTCAGCCCACCATTGCAAAGAATCTAAAAAATAACTTCATTGATTTCTTCTTTTTATACTATGGTCTCTCAGGATTCTCTCTTCTAGATCCTAATTTCTGGAACAAGGCTCCAGAATACCCTTAAAATAAAAACAGAAATTAATGGAGGGGAGAAGTGGAGAAGAGAGGGAGAGAGAGATCTGGGACTTCCAGATTTGGCTAGGAATGAGGAGAAACCTCTTGTGGTGGCCTCCTTTTATCATTTTCTAACTCCTTAGGTTCATTGAATCTAGACCTCTTTTTGGTGGATTGAGAGATAAGATCTGCTGCATTTTGATTGGGTTCCTTAGATGAGAGAGATTTTAGAGATAAGATGAGGTCAAAACTTTTAGCATTTTTATCTAATCTTCATATGTAGTCTATAAAGGAATGTGTAACAATTATACTTCAATGGTGTAGATGCAATTGCAATCCCTCCTAAAAATATACATGAAATTTCCTAAGCCCACAACTTTCTCATTTTAACTCCGATTTATGCAATGTTGAGTTCCACGGACATCTATTTTGAAAGAGCTTTCCAACGGTTGGTAATTTTTGCCGATCCGACTTCCAGATTGAGAATTATGGTCATTTTAATATAGGCTATTATGAGAAAAACAGGATTGAATTTTGAATTCTAATTTGTGATGGACTCTATCTTTAAAGTAGTTGTGATTTGTTAGCCAAGTCAAAAGAATATTTCTTAACATAATAGGATGAGATAAGATCTTATTGAAGCCTTAACTAATCTTCAAGTAGGATCTACGGGCAAATGAGCTCTAAGTGTATGGATTTTCAAGCAGTGGGACCCAAATCATCCTAGAGTTATGTGAGTCTTACAAATTTCATTTTTTGTATATTCCAATTAAACTCATTAAATACTGAAGAGCCCACATTGAAGCGGGACTTGTCCGAATAGAATTCTACTCCAACTGGGGTTCTTTGGAGAAAAATTGCAAACATTCTTAATTAATATATAAAATGTGCAAAAATTGTACAAATTCAAATTTCTTCGTGAAAATGCATAAAATGATGAAATTGAATGAATAATAATGCATTTAACCTAATTAGGTCCCTAATCCAATATAAAATGATGCCTAAATCACATAAATTCATAGACGCAACAGCTACTTTCTTTTATACGTTCTTAATTACTTTACATTCTTGATTACTTGTGATGGCTATAATTATATATATTGTTCTTGTATTCATTGCTCTCTATTCTTGTGATTATTTAATTATGTTGTTACTCATTGATTAATGTAAATAATGGAGACCATTGACCAGGGGTTCACCTAGAGATGACCTAAAATTTCTATCGGAGATGAATTACCATGTCTGTGATGAATTACCTTGTCTGTGTCTAGATAGGTTAATTTGAATAGAAATGATACTTTGATGGTATGGTTTTGATGGCTTTACACTTTGAAAGGTTTTGATGGATAGAAGCCATAATTTGGATTAGCTTTCTTGGATGGACTGGTTAGATGACCAGATCTTTATTGGATTAGACATACTCTTGCTCACGCAAAGAGCCTAGTCAGACACAAACCTTGTTGTATTAATTCTTTGAGTCGGACACTAAGATCTACTCGATTGAAGAGTTTAGCCTTGAGATGATTCTCCTTGGTAGGACCTAATATTGCTTTGCCATCATGATTGGGTTTTTGAGGTGGATGTATACCACTGGATACCCCACTCTTGACATGTACATGCATGGTATCAAATTTGGCCAGGCACTCTGGTAACTTTGTTTTGGACTACGCTATTATCCCATGCATTGTCCACCGCAACCCATGGGTAATGCCGGAGGGCAACGACATAATTTATCGCGATATTAACTTATGTAGATGTGCCTCATTGGTAGATGGCTAGATGGATTAAGTTATTATGCATTTTGTTGATTCGTGTCAAGCTCTTATACTGCTTTGATTACATTTCCATATTATGTTATTGATTATATCCAGTTCCCTTTTTTCTATTTGATCTATGTATGGAGTGTCTCATATTTGTTACTATTGCAATGTACTGTTGGGTTTGACCCATTATATTTTGATGTTGTAGGCTGTGAGCCAACTGCCGCCCTCCAAGAGAAAGAGGTGTTTTGAGGAGACTGAGGAGATACTAGCAATAGCGGATTTTAGTTGGGTAACTTGTGGGGAGGCTTAGGGCCTGTTTCTTTAATGGAATTCAGAGAATTCCTGTTTGGAGAATTCCTGAATTCTAAGACATAAGAGAATTCCTGAATCCTCTTTTTACTTGAGGATTCAGAAATTTCACAAAAAACTAAAGAAGTTGACATTCCAAAATTCTTCTAGGGTAAAAAAGGCATTTTAGATGGCTAGAATTTTAAAACTCTTATAAAAAAACATGGTATTTTCAAATGCCAAGGAATATGCTGTCACATCATGTCCTCAAAAACCCTAGCAATCCAAATTCTTGGCAGAAATTCGGCCAAAAGAACAGGCGCTTAGACTCGGTCCCAAAGTGTGATTCCTTAAAACCGGCTGGGTAGTGACCTTTGGGTCAGTTTTGAAAAAAGTGAGGTAATAATAGGTGGCAACATTTGTGAATCTTCAAAATTATAGTTATGACTTTGCTTCCTCACTAAATTTACCTTACGACACTCTGATAACTTTTAAACCAGATCAATGTTTATGCTTTTGTAGATTTTGTTATATTACTTCCACTTAAATATTATTTGTTAATATTTTAAAAATATTAAATTGAACTTCACTGCAGACTAAAATCCTCAATGACCGTTACGACAAAGTGGGTCTTAATCTGGGACTTGGGTTTTGGAGCGTGGCACAATCAACGGTCGGCCCATTTATATCCCATTTTGCCGAGACTTCTTAGATTATTATTAGTTCAATAGCTTAACAACACTTGTCATTGGCTTAAATCTTGCTTTATATGACACGACACACGAGCCAAGGAAAGATGATCTCAAGCCCTTGTCTCCCGAATAAAATGACACGATCCCAGTTTATTTGTTTTCTATTTTACTAGTAAAGTGGGGCTATTTATACCCACGAATCTGAACCACCAGTATGCTACACCTTTTTTAGTGACATGGCCATCTAGCCGTTCATTTGGTAGAACCCCATGTTGGATTGATCCACATGCATGACCTCTCGGTGAATGCATTTGCATCATTTTCCAATCTGTTGGATGGCCACCTGGAGCAGGTGGCGTCCAGCAAGACCTGGCAATTTAATCGGGTAGGATTCATGCCCATATATAATTTGGCCGGGTGTGGGTCGAGCCAATGTGATGTAATGTAACCTAAATTTCATAGAACTGCTACAAAGAATATGCCATACTGTTTTGTTTTCATTGGGGTGAGAGAAAGGGCCACATCATAGTGTTTGGGTCATCATGATTAGGGCTCTAACATTGATCTAAACCAATGTTTTCTCGGTTAGATTTTTTTTAAATTTTTTTATGATCTAAGCTATTCCTCGTCAGGCACGCAGTTTTGACAAACAAAGACTATTCCTTGAGACACTGCATTTTTATTTTCTAAATTAGATATAATCAAAGTCGAGTCCAGCAAAGGAAAAAAAAACAAAAATGAATTATTTAGCTGTAGATACCGACAAGTATCCAAAGATCCAAATTATTCTCTTAGGTCACTATCATGGGTAGGAATGAATAGGCGGGTGGAGCCGCATGTTCTTACTTGTAATTTGAAATGGTCCCACCAGTTCGTAGAAAATCTTGGACACCTGATATTCTGTCAAAAATGGTCACAAGCACTGACGTCGGAGTTGGGGAAGACAAATCGAGTCTATCCACATAATGTTTATGCTGAAAACTATGTTTCATGGTCTGGGATTTCAGCGCTCATATCTTCCAAGCAGCTTGTTAGACTAAATATTTTGTTTTGTAAATTCAAGGAGCTTTCACTTTCAAGTGTTTTATGGAAAAGAAAACATATACCATCATCAGTAAGAAGCTCTTGGGATCGAGTGATCCTCACTTTAACTCAAATTTCAAATTTCTTGTTGTATTCCTAATTTCAAATTTCTTGTTCTATTCCTAATCTATGTCGTTTCGAGTAGCTCTTGCACTCTTTCTTGTTCTATTTCCTCACATTTCTGTTCTTACAATTTCTTGTTTGAACTTTGTAAAATTGTCCCATCGATCTTAGTCATCAACCAAATTCCTAAGTCTGTCCCTAGTCACATGTACGACTCTCCAGTCCTCATGTGCAAGAAGTCTTCTTTCCCTATGTGTGGAGGTATTTTCTTAGCTTCCTCGCATGTGCGAGTGCTCTCTGTCCCAACTTGTGCCTGTGTTTTCTACTCACATGTGTAAAGTAGAGAGTGCACTTACGGTCTTAGTCCCCTTCACTATGATAAAATAAAAAAAAAGTTCTCAACCAAACCACATCTATTTTTTTTTTTTTTTTTTTTTGGTAAAACACAATATCTATCCGGAAAAAAATAAAGAACAAAAGATTTGTGGGTCAAAGATAGCAAAACACAATCCTGTTGAATCCCATGAGAGAACTTGAAAAGTTGCTGCATCCTCGATCTAAAGCGAACCCAAATGACAAGATCACTAGAATATTTAATGTGGTCAAAAGTTGATTGAGAAGGTTTTCACCAAAGAGAGGATTGTCGTCCGTTTGAAGTTGGACCTTAGAGTTCAGATGTGCATTTTACCCCGAGAAGGTATCAAACAACTGCATGATTTATGCGCACAAGATGACCAAAGTAAAAAAGAACATTCAACAATGCCAACGTCTAAAAAGACGGGAAGACAGTGTCATAAAGTAGATCTTGTGGTGTGAAGTTCACAAATAGAAGGAACAAAAACAATCACAGGTAAAATAAAACGTTATTAAAATTTACATTATTTACAACCAAAGATATATATATATATATATGATGCATATCAATCTTTTTCATATATACATATATATTTGTAAGAGAGGGTATCATAACCTTGGAGCCGGACTAATTCTTTCGGGCTTTGGAAAAGCTAGATAAATTCCCTACAACCCTAGTATAGTAGTATAACTTGAATCCATAACTTTTGTAAGCAAACCGTAGTCCTAAACCAGCAGAACTACCCCATCGAGATTATAATTAGAGATAGCCAAGGTGTAAATAAAATGCCAATTATTGAAAATTTCAGAAGTAGGGTTCACCTAAGGCCATGTTTGTGTACACGTTGCAAAAATAAGTTCCATAGAAGATTTCCTCTTCCACAGTAAAACTTTTCATCACCAAACCCTCCTCCCAACTCACCAAATAGTAATTTATTTTCCAAAAAATCACAAAAAACTTAGTCCACTGTAGCACTTTTCCAAACATAGATTTTATTGTATCACGGAATTTAATTTCCGTAATCCTCACTTTTTCAGCATACACGGGATGAAAAGTTTCATAATCTGTGGGGAAAACAAATTGCCGATCACCCTTGATCGTGGCAAGCCTAGTCCACCCTACACAAATTTAATTTCAACAATCCTCACTTTTTACGTGGAAAATCGGCTACACAAATTTGCCCTGTATGTTTTCGTACACCCTATATGCAGTGATGTCATTGACATGTATAGAGATACAAGGCATAAATAAGATGTCAATTGCTTAGAATTAATTTGAAAGGCTTGCATCAATGATGGAGCATATAAATTAGATAAGATAGACTGGTACAACAGAGTTAGTGATTAGATACATAATAAGAATACAGAATCTATTGTCGTTCCCTTCAACTTAAAGTAAAGCTAGGGTTTTCCTTGATTCTGCTAATTACTGCAGGGCCAATGGCAACCCTAAAGAATGTTGAGATCACTTCCCAACTAAGCTGCTGACAAATTCTAGGATATGTATGTACAGTACGCTCTAATAACAAATAAGCCCAGGCTAATCCAACACCTTCAGAGTTCCATTTTCAACTGGCCCGACTGCTATGCAACTGTGCCAAGTCATTAAAAAAAATCATTAGAAAAACTGAATGAATGTTAAAGCAACAAGGTCCATATGGCTGATGGTAGATCTATATATGAATACAGTTTCTTGGATATTAAGTTCCTGTTATCATCTCAAACCTACCCTCTATCGCCTTGATAAGATAACCCTAGCAGTCCATCAAAATCCTGCAAAATATTTGTTTCTAGTGAATTGTCTAAAATCACATTGCAGGGTCTTATTAGAAAGCTCAGAGCATCTGACAAAGATGATAAGAAGGATCCCGCCCATCATCCAAGGGATTATCAGTGGCCCACCACACAATGCAAATGCCTTTTAAAACTTTTAGTGTGGTATCAAGCTCCTCATGTAGGACTAAATAAGCCCAAACCGCTAGTGGATCAGGGGATAGCCCAAAATTATACAGATAAGACAATTTTCAAGCATATGGTTGATAGAAGAAACTTATTACCGGTTCAAACACAATTCTCAAACAAAACAGTAGTTCCAATTGGATTATTTCACTGTTGGGCTATACTCCATCCCTAAGGGCGCAGTACCCTGAACCAGTGGTGGATGAGATGCCAATAAAATATTGTTGACAAGTCCTAGAAGAAAACTAAATATGTTTGAGTGGAAGATCAGGGGGACAGGTCACAGTAGTGACACATCTGTTCATAAATAAAAATTTTGGATTCCAATATTGGGGCAAAGTTCAACAAACAAACAACAAAACAAGAGTTTCTGACAATTGACATGTCAGTTGAATTTGAGAAACAGGGATATGTGTAGATAAAGCATATGTTCAAAATCAGTCTCCGCTGGTAATTATTCTGAATCCAAACCCAGAGATATCAACGATGAAAAGGATGGCTGCATAACAGGTTTTCAATCAGCATTGCAAGAACCATCAGATTGAAGCAACTTTCTTTTGGTATGATGCAAAACACAATCTTTCATCTGATGTGGGCAGTGGCCCTCCCAACTGTGCCATGGTTGGGTCCCACTGTGACAATGTTGACAAATTGCTATCATGAGCAAGAGATCTTTGCTTTATCCATTTCAAAAGGAAAATTAATGGTCAGGATCAACAATATTCAGGCCCCAAAAGACCTCTGTTGTCAAGGATCATATAGTAAGTAAAGACTTGCGAATAAATAAATGAGGACGAGATTAATATGCATAACTTATGAATTATAATAAATGTGCAGAAGAAATCCATAAGTATCCTTGCCTGAGTTTGTGGTATTGAAATCTAGAAGGGTGCACTCAGGAGTGATAAAAGTATGGCTATCATCCCTTTGCCATGACCGGCGGAGATCAGAGTGCCAAAGCTTCTGCTGATGCCGACTGGATCCATTAACTAGCAGTTGAGACCATAGCAAAGGATCCATTGCAACCATACTAGCAACATTACTAGTAGCTAAATCGCCATTCTGCAATTATATCATAGTAATAGTTTATGAAGTAGATAATAGAAAGAACAATAACAGTGTAAAATTACTAGCATTTTAAATGCTTGGTGGCCCATCCCAACATTAGAGACGTTGGCTCAACTGCTTTCCATAAGTCGGAATAATGGCACCGCTGTTCCCCTGATTACTAACCTATTATTCCTCAGTCCACTTCAAAAAGATGACGCTGGATCCATTGCTAGAGAAAGGAATTTACTAAAAAGAAATGAATTTTACAGATAACTGCCTATTATTTTTATTCACAGCTGCAAAAAACCACCTACATTGCTCTGACATTCTTTTATCACCTACTGTGAACAGAACTCACTCGACCTGTTGATGAGTTCCAACATATTATTTCATAGAGGGATCGAAAACCTCATAGATATAACCTAGTTCAAATAAAACCTGGGGCTTTAGCAAGAAAAGACCATTGAATCCAAATCTACTTAACCAGTATTAACGAACCCCCCAGATTTCATCCAACCAGGTCAAATGTAAGGGATTTCTTTTATCCTTTCACAGCAAAATATGGAGGGAAACAAGCATCTGACAGCAGGTCAAGGTGGCTGATGGGGAATGCCAAAATAACAGAGGTGGTCATTGGTAAACACTAAAAAGACAAATGGTTATATGTGACCATAAAAAAATACAGGTAGTTACTTGTAAAGTTCTCTAAGTATCAACCAGACATAAAATTTCTAAATGTCTCTTAATTAGTTTATATATAAATTATAAAGCGCAAGGCCAATGAACACTAGAACCAAAAGTCGTTTTTTTTTTCCTTATCATTATGGCATTCATGGTCAAGGATCAAAATAGCGGTATCGGTTGGCGTAGTGGTACAATTTGAAGAAATTGTCAAAAAGTCCAAAAAATTTCAGAAAATCCAGAATATTGTAGGAAGCTCGAATATGAGTATAACCCAGCCACTACTTAGCAGCACTAACACTCAAAAAGTGTAGCAGCCCTTGCCGCTATGGCTGATATAGCAGCCGCTGAGCTATTTAGAGGCTGCAATTTTGATCCATGTTCATGGTTTATAAGGTTAGTACAGTTTGTTATTTGTTTGTGGGATAGCAGTAGATACTACAACCACACATCAATCAGCAAGCAAAAGTGGACTCCAACAACAAGGTGTGCATACATCTGTAGTGAATAAAGAATTGAGGCTGCTGAAGTCGATTCTTGGATTAACCGCAGCAAGTCTCATCGACAGGAACTGAAACAATGGTCGAGAAACCACATTAGAAAATAGCACAAGAGAAAATAAAATGATGCAACTGCAAAGCTCTTACTGTTCTTATAGATGGAGTTCGAATACATTTGAATGGACAGTTTTCTCCGGCACACTTAAGAATATGAACATGCAAAGGTATAATTGACCTAAATGCATGATGTGTGGCATGCAGGCTACATGAAATATAAGGGGGTTTGTGTATTGGCATCTTCCAAAAATCCACAAGGACAGCTAGCAACATTTACAGTTCTATAATTTGATGATGACCATATAAGTTAAAACCATGGCTCGGATAGCTAAAAATGTTCATTGGAGCTGATCTTTGATAGATGGCTGCTATTCAAACTCCTTCGGTAGTTCATCAGGCCAATAAACCCATGCCACATGTCATGTGCTTATTATATCAAGTAAGTCGTAGTATTTTACTTTCCAATATACACTAGACTACTAGAGCACTCATTTAAGAAATAGTGCGGCATACATGTTGGACTCACCTCATAGTAAAATGAGGGTTAGTCAATTGCTAGTCTACATAAACCTAGACTCCTCAAATGCAGTTAGCCTTCTAAAGTGAAGCCATACAATGGAATGTATTTATATAAACCTTCTCCTTTGAATATCCACTTGATGGGCTCAGTCAGATGGCTATCAACATCCACTCAATCTAATTTTTGTAGATAACTAATCCACAAACCCTAATATGTTATGAGGCCACTGGGTCCCAAAAAAAGCCATGTGTTTTACTTCTCAATAAACAAATAGAAGTCTTTCAAGAGTCATTTGGTCTCTTAATTGATGTAGTCATTTTTAGGCGTCATGTTAATAATTTCAGTACAAATAATCAAGTGTTTCTGACCTCCACTTGTCGTTGAAGGGACTGTACATGGTTAATGATCTCATCCAACACCAAAGCTGTGCCAGAAATCTGCAAATTAATAGAAAGTAATCAAAATGTCATGGGTCAGCATGTATTCAGCCAAAAAAGAAAAAAACGCACCATAACAGAAGTACAGAAACTAAAACCATTTTAATCTCGAGAACCCCTAAGGCAATAGTCAATTTATCTTAGTACTTCAGTTAAGAAACTGAATTAGCATTAACTTTCATACATCACCCACAAAGGGAGAATGGTTTTTATCAAGTAGTAGTACCTTGCTATCATCAACCTTTTTAGATATTACAAAATATTTTATTATACTAGTTTTTCATTCAGCAGAACATATCCATGAATGTGCCTTAAATCTTGTCATTTGGAAAATCCTAACTATTTCATTGGCGCACTTTTGAGGAGTGATTCAGAGAGAGAAAAAAAAGGATGACCGAAATGATTGACACAGATTTTATCATACAATGCGCCTCATGTAAACATCTCCGAGTTGCACTGTAAAGCCTTAAGTACCCTTTTAAAATCTGAGTTGGGCAATCATGAAGGACCTTCAAATGCCATTATTAAAATCTTGAGTTGTGCTGTCAAGCCTTAAGGATCTTTTACAAGCTGAACAGTTCAAACGTCATCAAAATATAATGAGTTGGATGTAATTTAGTAGAATTTCATCTCATGCACGAATGCATTTCTTCAAAGAGGGCATTAATTTATTCTGACGGCATTTTAAATCATTCTGAGAGGGTGAAAAAACAACAACTATGCAATGAAGTTCAATTTAAAATGAAATGAGGAAGAATCTTGTTGTGGTTCCCATTCAGTGAAATCAGCAGCCAACCTTGGTGGAATGGCCCTTTTTTTTTCACCTAGGAGATGAACACGCTGCACCATTGGGCTTGCACAGTTGCACTAGACAGTACCTGCATTACACTGTACCTATGGTGCAAAAGACAATATCATAATCATCATTTCTGACCACCAATTCCCGACAATGTGTGGTAGATAGAAATACTACCTCTATATCTATGCAGACCAAGTTTTGTTTGATATTGTTTTCAAACAGCCTGCCAACCTGACACCTACCATCCCCATACAAAAAGATAAAGGGAATCACATCACCGGACAATGGAATAAGCTAACATAAGAGGCGCAAACACGATATGAACATTCTAATACAATACAATGTAAAATATGATATGAACCTACTACAAAATACGGTAAGTACTGTAGCCTTTCGATAAAGATCATTGAGTATATCTTAAAAACTTAGTTTGCCAATTCAGAAAGTTAACTCGGTGAGTTTTCTGAGTTGACTCAGCTCAGGAGCAATGCCATCTGAGCATCATGTCTATCTCATATAGACATAAACCCAGCCTGAGTTTTGTTGCCACTTCATCAAACCAATGCCCCTCAGACAATTCATTTATCAAGTCATCTTCTGAGTTTAATACAGTACTTTGAAGGCCAAAAAGTGAGGGTCATCTAGTCCAGATACCCAACCACCTGAACAGGAACTGAAGACAGATGGTACTTTGCCATTAAGTTTTATGTAATAGTTCAAAATGGAATCATAATATGTATCCCAAAGAGAACCTTAAGAATTTCATCTTGTTTCTCTAAGAAATACATGTACTGTCATCATTCATCAGTAACATGCTGACGGAAGCTTCGCACCTGGTTAACCTGTGCATGGTCTAACACACAAATCACCTGCCTCCCTTTGTAGATGCTAAGTCACTAACCCAATCTTCATTTTGATTTGATCTACACCTTCAGATTTACATGTCTAAAATATACAATCAGTTTCCTACACATGATCAGTCTAATGGTTCACATCACCTTGGGTGGGGTAAAACTTTGACCATCTGTAATATTGGATAGTTGGACTGAGCAAAGGTAGGCCTCACATTCTAGATAAGGACTTTAGTTGTTAAACTTCTACACTAAAGGCAGTATAAGATCACTTCTAGCAACATTAAAAAAAATTTTAAAAATCATCTCTATCCTATTAATAAAGATGGATTGGACTCATATCTTATGGGTCTACTTTTCATCATCTGCCTCACTACTTCACATAATTAAAATTCCCTACACCTTTCTCTCATCAGTTCGAACCCACTAAACAAGTTAAGCTGCAATTTAAGTATCACATATATATCTATATGGCAAATATTCAAGTGAGAACTAGTATTCACCACTCTTCTGTGAGAACTATTGGTTGGGCCCACCTAGCAACCAATCCAAACCATGCACAAACAGGGACTCCTCTAATAGTCATTAATCCCAAGGTTTGGCATCCATTCGAATGGACTAGGCCGTTGGATGGAGGGTTGATTTTTTTTTTTTTTTAATATGAAGCCATTAAACTGGTGGGACGCGGATGAAGGGGTTAAGCGCAAGGGAATTGGGATTGGAGTCGAACTTGATATTTGGGGGTGATCCAACATAGATCTTTCCATCCCCCCGTTTCTATCCCCACCCACAAATGGGCCCTATAGAAAGTTCTCACGGAGAACAGTTCTCACAAGAACCAGGCCTTAAATATATTATACCTTTTTTGTGTGCACTTGTGCGCACCTCATAGTAGGGCCCATGTGATGGTCCAACTAAATAGACCACACAAAGGGACCCCTTTATAGTCACCAAATCCCTAAGTTTTCACCCATCTAAATGGACTAGATTGGTGGATCAATAGTGCAACCGTTTTGGATAGTTGAAACTTGTGGGCATTTGATCAAGGGGTAAGGATGATAAAGGTAGGGTTGATTTCTTTCTACATGGGTAGGCCCCAACAGATCTTTCAATCCCCCCATACCAAGGTGGGCCCCATAGCAAGGTGCACATATGAATATACATGGAGAGGGGATGCAAAGATCCATTCATGAGGGACCCAGATAAAAGAAAGGAGGTCAATCTCATGCCTTTAACCTCTTTATCTATGCCCCACAAGTTTAACAATTTATATTAAAGAAAAAAATAGACCCTCAATCCAATGTCTAGTCCATTCCGGGGGTGCAAACCTCAAGGTCCAATTACTATCAAGGAGGTTCTCATGTGTGTGAATGGTTCAGATGGATCATAAGGTGGGCATGTTGGAAGCCTCACCATAAGTATGTATAGGAACATTTATATATGAATGTATGTATGTATGTATATGTTATAGGAATATTAGTATGCATCCATCCCTCACCATAGGGTGAGGGCTGCTTAAATGGCTTTCCTTAATTGTATATGAGCATTCCTCTTTTTCATATACCTTTTTGTCTTTTACACATGAATATTTCCAATTGTGCAAACGTCCCTCACCCTATGGTGGGGATGGGTGCATACTAACATTCTCCACACACACACACACATATATATCCATATATCAATGATTGCCTAGTGGGATATAGTAATATTTCTCATGTCCAAGCTATAAGAACAAATGTCGGTTTGGTCGAGGTGAAAATGCCAATCCAAGAAAGAATTTAGATATCTTGTGTTATGAACAGTCATGCTCAATTTCTCATTTTAATTATGAATTTAGAAATGTCTAATAGTTTCTGACTTACATAGCTAACCAACATGAATAAATATGAAAAGTAGACAAATATTGTTATTTTATAATCATTTAACAATAGAAAATCTCTATGCACTGAAGGGACCGTACACCCCCTTATCTTAGTTACTATAGAAAAAAAATCAAATTCTAACATTTTCCAATATTCTAGAATTTTTAATATTATTTCAAGAAATTGACTAATTTTACGATTCACACCATTACGCCACTACCACTACCCAGTAGCGGACCCAATACTCATACATGGGTGAGGTCAAACTCGTGAAATTGCAGTGCACTTTCAACACCTATATGAATATTTTGGGTCCCCTTACAAAATTCCAATAAAAATCATCGGTTCACCATCAAAACCCACATAAAAGTCCTTGGTTTTCCCCCAAAACTAAACAACCTATTAGGGTCTGCAACTCTGAAATAAAAATCCCAGGTCTGCCACTGTCATTACCTGTTACCCACTATATATCATTTTGGCCACCAGCTACCACACCCACCACTACTGTTATTTTGATCATTTCCATTGACCACATGTCAACCATGCCACTAGCGCTGAACAAGGAGTGCATTTTAAAAATACTTGTCAGTGTCTGAATGTAGATCATTGATACTTTGGATAGATAGAAGTCCAACAAATCACATGGATTAGAGAATCCTAGCCCATGAAATATGGCATGTTGAATCCTAATTGAGATGAGTTGCTAATTTATTTTCTCTGAACCTTATATCAGATCAGCAGCAACACTTATTTTATTATCAAATTGATTTCAAGCTCCACCACCCACAGGTAGGGTGGGGTGTCGGGGTCCACAACAAAATGACTTGGACACCAACCCGACCACAGGTGGGGTCAAACAATTTTGATGCTCTGAGTTAGGTACCTGCCTGGGCTCTTGGGCTTTAGTCTTTATTATGTGAAATAGATACTTTTCTTCTTTTTAACTATTGGAAGCAGGACAGTGGTACCGACCGATAGAAAAACAGTTGCCTTCACTGAAAAAAGTTTAACCCCTCTACTACTACCAATACCACAATGCTCCACTTTTCGTTCTGTGAGTTTTTGAGTTATGCGGAAAGGGAAAATGACAACAGGACATTGGTAATTAGTAAGCGTGAAGTGCATACGGTGAAAAAAAGGGGAAAAAAAAAAAAAAGGTAAGTAGTCAAAACAGGAATAGTATCAAACTGTAATGAAAACTGCAGACTGCAAATACTTTTTACACCATATTTTTCCGAAAACAATGGCCAACGTTTCTTAAAGTGAAAAAACAAAAGGCATTTACTTCTTGCAGAATTTGCAACAATGCCACAACCTTTCGCGGCAAAAGCCAAGTGGCATCACCCTTTCTGAAGGCCAACCAAACAGTTGTAAATTTTGAAAAGATGAAAGGGACAACACCAGCATGATAATCACACATCGGCCGCTGAAAAAACAAGACACCAGCTTTTGAAAAAAAAAATTTTTTCAACCCGATTACTTTACCCGAAAGACTTAAAAAACTAGTCACATGTGAATTGATGTGACGACGAATTTAAAACAAGATGTTGAATCTACATGTTAATAATAATCACCCGATATGAGAATACTGCGAACCCCTTATTAAATTGGTAATAATCACCCAATGAAGTGGATGAAGATGGATGGTACATATGAAAACAGCGGGAGCATTAAATTAATTGTCCTTGAATGGACATGCAGACTTTTCAGAAAGAGCAAATCACCGATTACTCTTTCTATTTCAGTTAGTGGGCCCCACCATAGGCCATCCTCCCTCCTACCCTCAACAATTTTCCAACCCAACCGTACTAAGTCTCAGAAAATCTGAAGATGACAGCTCCATCATAATCCCCACTCACAGACTGCTTTAGAAAATAGAAACCCAATTAGCAAATAGACATTTGGATTAACCCACCCTCTGACAAACGCTAAATCAAATAAATTAAAACAAACACTGCAATGAGAGGACATAGTGTTTAAAAAGAAAGATGGGCCCACCCACCTTGCTGCAGCCGGGGACCAGCTCTTGAAGCAGCTTCATCCGGGCATTTATCTTCTCTCTCCTAGCCTACACGACAAAGCCAAGAAAGCTATATATTATTAAAAACAAACCGGTGAGTGATTATGTTAATCCATTGTAATTAGCGTGGATCTAATCAGAGATGATTACTCTTTCGGCTAGGCTGTGACTGTCAGTCGCTTGCCCTCGACGTGCTCGAACGTGAACGTAGGGAAGCTTTTCGCTCGCTTTGCTTTCCTCACCGGTTTTCGAGCTCCCATCCTCCGCGTTTCTGCTCCTTTTTGCAGTCGCTTTAACCTTCTGTACCAAAAAGGGAAAGTTTCATCTCTTCTCCTACCGAAACCCAAACATACATACCATAAATGGAAATGAAATGCGCTCCTTTTCCTTTCTTCCGTTCCGTTCCACACCTTGTCGTTCCCGGCACCTTTTCTCTTTCCCGATCTCTGCATCGCCGGCGAGGAAGAGAAGTTCGGCGAAGGATCGGAATCCGCCGGCTCGATCTTCAGCTTCACCGACGAGATCTCGCTGGCATTCGACGGATCCGCGCTGGTATGCGCCTGCGCCGCCGCCGCCGCCGCCGCCGCCGAGGATTCCTCGGCGAAGATGGAAAACCTCGCCGCTCGGTCCACCAGAGCCGCGTTGGAAGGGAAAGCCGGAGAGCAATTGAAGGAAGAGAACGGCACCTGATTCGGCGGATCTCGCCAGGATCCGATCGGCGGGCAGGGGAGGGATTCCGGCTCGTGCAGCAGCTCTAGGGCCTGATTCGTCGGGAGCTCGAGCAGAGCGGTGAAGGAGCTGCCGTTCTCCGGCGGCGAGTCGAAGGCCTGGCGGTGGAGGTCGGCTTCCGCCATCAAGCTCCGGATTTCCTCTCTGAATTGGAGCGTCTCCGCCATCTCCGGAGCGCAGTCGCCGGAGCCCGAGTCTGAACTTGTCGGCAACTCCATCAATCAAATCAAATCTCAGAGAGATGAGATCCGCTTTCGCTGAAACTCGTTCTTTTCAGAGAGGGAAGGAGGAGGCATTTGAGGTGGAGAATGGTGGGAGGAGGAGAGTTGTATATGACGTTTCTACGGCATCGCAGTCGCTTTCTCAGCTCGTTCGTTTTTACTGTTGCTTCTTTTTTTTTTTTACCAGATTCGACGGCGGTGAAAGGGTGAAAACTGAAAAGAGAGATGGATTAGGGAGGGCGCGTGGAACGGGGAGGAGGAGATTGGAAAGATCTGAGAGCGTCTCTGGTGGGGCATTAAATGCGTGTTTTCAAGGGCCCGGACAAAGCGTTCCGTATGCCTCTGCCCTTACATACCTCTCTCTATAATAGTATTACGGCTTCAAGGACCGCGCCTAACGTCGACATGGAAAAATAAATAAATTTTATAATAAAAAGTTAATTTTTTAATATTTTAATAAAATATAAATGGGTATTGTCATATAAATTATTACATAAATATAGTTAAAATTAAATTTAGAAATCAAATATTTTAAAAAGAAAACTTATACACAATATTACCATATACTCATACTTTTGATGTGAATTGTTAAGTGTGGATACAAGGGAGGTGGCTAAACTGCACTTACATCAGTTTGTAGGTGCTCCTGTTACATTTTAAATTATAATTTTTATCCGTAAAGATTTTAATGAATACATGAGGTGTCACTTTAGTCCGAGTGGTGTTGTGTTCTATCATACCTTTTTCTTTTTAATTCAAATATTGCACTAAATCAAGTGGGGCCCACATGAGACCACTTTTTGGTAAATGTAAATAGGAGAATCATCTTTAGAAATTTCAAAGTCATACATAGCTTTGCAGATTATAATATGGGGCCCAAATTCATAATGTTTACAATGTAGGCCCACACTTTTGTAGCTGTGACCATATGACCCACATTAAGAAATTATGAAGTAGAGCCGCATTTTTTGTAATTGTGGACACGAAATTATAATATGGTGCCTACTTTTAAAAATAAGAACATGGTGCACATTCAAAAGAATTACAATTTGGGCTCACTTTATAGGAATTATAATATGGGACCATCTTTTTTATTAATTGTGAACGCAAGACCCACTTTTAAAATTTTCAACGTGGTACCTACTTTGAAAATTAGAACATGGGATTACATTCATACGATTCACAATGTGAGTCTACATTCATTAAGCAACACTTCTCACCTTTTTGCGGCAATATGATATGGCCCTTTTTCCTACATGTGCGGGCTTTCTTTTCATATAAGTGTTGGCCGTCTTCCCTCATATAATGAGAGTCCTACGTAGAATGGTGGATGGGTTGGGCAAAACATTTTGTTTGAAGGCCTCTCATAGAAATTGGGATTTTCTTTTGATTCTAATATTAAGTGGGGCTCATTCGATTCAATGGTGTGAATCTTAAAGAAATGGGCCTCTCATTGATAAATTGAATATAATATTTGATGATGGAGGTTGCTTAGGCTACATGGGCTATGGGTCCGCTCATGGTTACTTAATTTTAAAATGAGGAACCCATCTTGAAAATTTTTCTCAATAGGAGTGGGTCCCACAGTCCTATCCATAGACTGACCTACCTTGAAATTTTTGATCGATAGGAGTAACTTCCACGAATTGGTGCTACTTTCTCAACCCTATCTATCCTAACAACTCTTATTTGGCTAGATGGAGGGTATTGGATGAGTTAAAGTAATATAATTAGTTCAAAGTTGGCATAGAGAGATTTTAGAGCTTTCTATGGAAAGTTCTTATAGGAAGACAATGATATGGAGAAATTTTAGGAAAGAATAGATATTTTAGATTTATTTTAAGTGCATCACATGTCGCTCTCCTATGCTCTCTCACAAAATGGATGAATTCTCTTAATATATATAACTAGCGCTGGAGGCCCATGCCCAACACGAGTGAAAAAGGAAAAAATATATGTTTCAATATAAAAGCAAATATATATGCATATCAAAGAAAATATAAAAACAAAAATCTTAAAATATTAACAAAACGCTTTATAGAAGAAGTAGAATGAGGGGAGGAGTACGGGAAAGATAAACAGTTGGATTGAATAAGTGGGCCAACAAGAATTAACTCCACATGTACTAAGTGGGGCTGTCATGTCACGAAATCTAAGTCTTAAGGGGTTCAGATCATTTCTCCAGGGTGGAGAGTATATGTCAACTATGTGAGCAGAATTTGAAAGACTAAAAAACCTACGGGGGGAGGATGTAAGAATCTAATCTATAAATTTTGGCAAATTTTAATCTTAATCATGGTTTTAAACTTTTGTGGGCTCCACTTATTTATTATTTATTCTGTCATGCTATTACTACTTTTATTTAATCAATTATATATTTATTCATGAATTTACACATGTGATCCCCCATCGCACATCGAAATTTGAGGGTCACAAGGGCCTCAAATCTCTGGGCGTTATGGATCCTATGATAAATATGATCGAAACCATGAAATGTAAATATTGGCCTTGTAGATTAATAGAGCCTTCAATCTCCCTTCCTTTTGAGTCGCTTCTTTTGGTAATTTTTGAGTAGTTTCAAGCATTTTTTTTCCAAGTGAATCTAATCTTCATAATATGATTATAGTCATTCCATCATAATATGGCATGGCATAGATATGTATATTTAAAAAAAAAAACTCTTATAATAGAAAGGTGTAGAAGAGGGATTTTAATGAGAGAAAGAATTAGACAGAGAGATTAGATAAAGAAGGGATTTGCATGAAGAGATTTTAGGAAAGTTCAAAATTAAGATAGGATAAAGGTAGGAGGCTTCTTTAAATATGAACATGCCACTTGTTGCTCTCTCACGAAGCCACTTGTTGCTCTCCCAAGAGGAGCTATCAACGCAAGCCTTATTTAATAATTATATCAATTGTAAATCAAAATATTTATAAATATTTAAATAGATTGTAAATTAATATTAACATAAAATTCATTATACAATCATAATTTCAAATATTTTAGCGCACTCTTAAAAAAACTAAATGTCATATTAGTAAAACTAAATAAAAAAGAAAATTAATGTAACCATAGAGTTTCATTGGAATATTAATAAAAAAAAGTTAGATCATTTTTTTCCTATAATTCTGTCATGCCCCGAACTCGAGAATTGGGGATTTATTGTGGATTCCGATGCGCAACACACGTAACCGTGACAATTCGTGCCATAACAAGACACGTACGAACTGTCACAAGGGTGATCCCACAGGTACGTGTGAGGAAGATCCGTAAACACATATTAACAAGTATAATTTAATTAAGCGGAAACCTGAAGAATTCACCTGTACAAATCATAGGCATCAATAAAACATTAACTTCAGTCCATTAATAAAACAAAGTCTATTAGTTATCCTAACTATAAGCATAAGGTATGAAAATCCATAAATAATACAAAATATATCAAGTGCCAAGATGAACCCTAAGTCAATCCATGGCTAAGCTAAGTTAACCCAAAATAACCCTGTTTCGCGCTGTTGAGGAGGATTAAGAAAAGACATCTTCCTCGTTCCACTCGTTCACATCCCGAGGTAACGTTGGGGTTCCCTCCGGGAGCGCGCTGAGTGCCGGACTAGCAACAGGTTCTGTACCTGTAACACCATAGTAACTTTGTTAACACAACGGTTAAGCAAAGATAAGGATACACAAGCTTAACATGATATAATAACTGAATTAAAATAACGCAATGATTAAAAGAGAGCAATATCAAAATCTAAGCACTTATGCATATGAGTAAACATGAATAGAGAATCATGAATAAGAAAACATCATACCAAATGGCAGCCACAGTGCTATCTCCTTTCTAATAAGAGAGTAACTGATCCGTGGGAAATCACTAACGATCGGGCCAAGACCAACTGGCTACCCTAAGTGCATCGACTCGCTCTTCTGATAACTACTGCAGTAGACACCTAATAAAATACTCACATTCGGTCCCGTCGAACCTCCTATGGGGTATAAGCTAATTGGTGCCGACTCCAAGTATATCGAAATCAAATCTAAAAGTCATACTCATCGTATACTGATCTGTTTATACTCATTCAGAAATGTATTTCAGTCTTGATGAAAATACCAATCATAGAATCGCAATTGAGTAGAATACTGATCATCAATAATGCATACTGATATGAACTATCATGTTGAGGTCAAGGTTGCTATCAATATGAATGCAATTAGATTGAGAGGTTATCAAGGAGAGTTACTAGCCAACCCTATGCTAGATAATCTGAATTTCCAAAGTCATTCAATACGGTGTATTCATAAGACGTTCGATGTTATCGTGTTACCATTCTCGGTGTTACGTTATATACGTAAATGACACTTCCTCTTATGCCAACACCAGTGACGTGACATTGAAAACTAACCAGAGAATCAAGAGGGAATAAGTGACAGCTCAACACTCTTTATTCTCCATGCTTAGTTATCGTTGGGCTAGTTTGGTGTAGCAAAGGATCCCACTTCTATGATCATAATTGGTCTTGGTTAAACCTACCACCTATAGTAAGGGTGGGTAGATACCTCAGTCTCTTTCTAAGGTTTAAGGAAGTAACCCTTCATTAGGCTATTCCGTAGAGTATAAAAAGTCCATAGTCAAGCATGAAATTCATTTTCGGAACACATTTCTATAGGCTACAGGTTAGGGTTACCCGACCGATCGAATACTGGTCTGACCAATCGGACCATATCCAGAAACAGAATTCGACCGGTCGGGTAGAGTGGCCCACCGGTTGGACTACCCACAAGGCAATTGACCGATCTGGCTTCAAGACCAATCGGTCGGCCCTAAAGCACTCTGCTACGGGCATGTTCAGTTTCCATATGGTTTTCTCTTCCAATCTACTATTCCACCTCCAATCAAACCAACATAAAGGCTTTCATTCCACATTCTTAGGTTCCCTAAATGACCACTATCATTTATTCATCCCAAAATCATTAAAAATCATGAATCAATTCCATGCATTATCCATTGAGCTGTAAAAAGGGTAAATGACAAGAATACATCAAGAATCAAGGAATAAGCCATGCATGTGAAGATAATGTATCTTTATACTTGCGTTAGGCTTGGTGCTTCACTCCAATCAACATATTCCTTGGTGTAGAGGTACAAAAGCTCTCCTAAGAAGAAATCTAGGACCTGCATGAAAATACAAAATATGAGATGCATGCATGCCAAATCCTTGGGTTTCCTAGCCCCCAATGAACCTAATAACTCAAATGGAGATGGGGTTTCCATATCTCAAGGTCTATGTAAGCTAAACATGAAGAAGATGGGGCTACAATTCGCTGGAAGGAGAACAAAGAGGAGAAAGAGGTTGAAGAAGACACTCTAATCCTTTTGCATGCACGACCCTAGCTTCCAATCACAGCAAGATAAGGGAGAAAGAGAGAGCTTGGAAGAAGAAGAGGAGAAAGCTACAGCAACCAAGAGGAAGAAGAAGAAAGGGACGGTGGGTGTTGTTCTTTTTAAATGAATGAGTTTCTGGAAATTCCAGATAAGCCCTCTTGCTTTTTTGGATCTTCAGGTTAGGTTAGTTGGGCTTAAATGGGCTGAAATGAGTCCAAATGAAATTGGGCCAAACATAAAAGATGTCCCACAAGATGAAATGCACTCAATGCAATTAATATGATGCATTAATGATACAAAACCATGAAAATGCTAGAATACAAAAGGTCTTGGACTACCTAATAAGGTTCAAGCCCGACCCGCCTACCTATCCATGACCCAACCTCTGGAAATTTGGGCTCAATTAGTCTAATAACATAAAGTAAAACCAACTTAATTACTATATATCATAATTATCTAGGGTTTGGACCCTTACAAATTCGTAGACTCAACTCAAGAGAAAAAAAATATTATATAGTAAAAAAAATTAGATGAAATAGTCCAATGTACAAAGAATCATCAAATCAACCAACCCTCTCACAATGAAAAATATTGATTAGTTAGAATTGAATAGAAAAGAAAAGGACCAACGCCCAACACGATCCATTAAGAAATATAGATACCATGTGAGTAAAATATGTCAATGTTAGGCTTTAAAGAATGTAGGGTGTCTCAGACTCGGCCTATTTAATTATCAAGCGTGATAATAGGATTCAGGTGCAGCCTGCAATCCCAAAAACATAACCTAAACTAGCATAGTGAGGGCTTCGATGCTGGGTCAGGCTAAGCCTAGCATTAAGAATATAAACCATTATATTTTGAATATATAAACCATTAAGAAATGGTGTAAACATCATCTATAAAAAATGAAAAATTTTCTTTTAAACATTTAAACTTATGAGATTTTAGGGGTTCTATGATTGGATTAGATTGGTTGGGATATAATTGAGTTTTGATTTGTATAAAATTTTATGATTGCTAAAAGATTATTATGGAGTATGGAGAGAAATTAGGACATGCTGGTTCAGGCTAAGCCTAGCATAAAAAAAATATAAATTTTTATTTTTTGAAAATATAAACCATTATGAAATGGTGTAAGCATCATCTACAAAAAAAAGAAAATTTTCTTTTGAACATTTAAACTTTTGAGATTTGGGTTCTACGATGGGATTAGATTTGATGAGATAGAATTGAATTTTGATTTGCACAAAAGTTTACTATTGCTCAAAAAATTATTATGGTGGATGGAGAGAAATTAGGAGATGATGGAGAAAGATTAGGAGGTAAGAAAGAAAGATGAGATGCGTTGGAAGAGAGAGAGAGAAAGAATTGGGAAGAAATTAGGTAAAAGAAAAGTCCTGATCACAAGGGCATGGCAGATGTGTCCTATCCGGATGATGGGTCCACCAATGATGAGTGATCCACAACATTGTTTTGATAGGCCCCCTGATGTCAACTGGCGATGAGAAAATGCCAACATTAAATGGTTACAATCCTCTTATGACTATTTATTCAACTAGGTTTTTTTTATTTTTTATTTTTTATGATGATCCTTTGCTACTAATATTGATTAATTTTGAAGAATCCTGTATCCGTGGTGGCCAAATCATAGTGATCACCAGATCATGGGACCCACTAATTCATTGCTATATGATTTTATCCTTCAGCATCGAGTTTGTTTATATCATAAGGTTGATCTTGTGTACTGTATAGGACAAATCCAATGCCGGTTGGGACCTGTCAATCAAAAAATCAAAATTTTAATTTAGACCATTGCTTTGTAAGTTGATGGTGGGACACCTGTGCAAACTTGAACTTTGATGGTAAGAACAACAATCAAATTCAGGTTGCTAGGGGACCCACAAATATGCTAGTATCCTATCGTATGTGCACAAGATTATTGCGTAGAGCGTGGAGAGAAAAGGGTGAAGTTAATATTAGGTGAAGGAGATATATAGTGAGAGAAAAATATAGGAGATATGAGATTTTATGTATTTAGGCATTGAAAGATTTTAGGATAAGGGATAAATAAAGGATAAGGAATAAATAAGGAAAAATTTAAAATTGAATAAGAATTTTTGCTAGAGAAGATTTGTACAAAAGGACTCTAATCACAATGAGCCACTTGTGCGCCACATGTCACACTCTCACAAAAAGACTGCGCCACATGTCACTCTTCTGCAAAAAATCTTATTATATATATAATAACTAGCGTTGGAGGGCCATGCCCAACAGCGGCCAAAAAAGACAAGAACATATATATTCCAATACAAAAGCAATATCTATGCATATTAAAAAAATCTAAACAAAAAATACTAAAATATTAACAATAGCAACAATTAAGGACATAAGCAAGAACATAAGCAAATTTATAATATTCACATCAGTGTGAGGTTTGAATATTCTACTTAGCCTAGGCAAAAAATAAAATAAAAATATATTTAATTTTTTTATTTCTTTAAGATTTTATTAATAAAAATAAGATAAGATAAATAAACATAATATTTAGTAAAAAGACTAAACTAATTAATTTATGGTATTTAGATTTAATTATTATTGTCACCTAACTTTGAGATTGCTATAAATAAAATAATTATATAAAATGAAGAATACTGTCGACAATTGAGATTTTTTTCTAGTCTTAAAGCCCAAAAATAAAAAAAATAAGGTAATGTGTTGATGCTAGTTGAAGTCATTCAGTGGGGCCCAATTGAGACAGGTAAGCCTTTTTTACATATTTTTCTAATATTTTATTTTGAGGAAAAGGTAAGTGTGTTGATTGTCAGTGGACCCCTTATAATTAAATATGAAACCAGTGAATACGAGGTCCCTACATTTTGAACGGATCATTGTTTTTCCCACTCTAATCTAATCTAATGTAATTTGGGCTCAGCCTCAAGGGATCAAAGAAGAAGCCATAAAGAAGTTGAGTGCATGATACGTCCATGCACTTAACCATGTATTTGTGTTTGATTAGAACTCTACATTTAGTGAAGAAATCTATGTGAAGAAATGTCAATTGAGAAAAATACCTTATCGTGGGCTCACTATTTATTAAAATCCCAAATCAATGAGAGATATCTATGGATAGAGAGATTTTAGAGGAGGTTCAATGGGAGAAACTTTTAGGATTTTAATCAGAGCATGCCACGTGTTGCTCTTTGCTGAAAAGATTTAGCCACGTGTTGCTCTCCCGTAAAAATTCTATCCTTATTATATATACTATCGCTTTAGAGCCCGTGCCCAACGCGGGCCATGAAAAAATAATAATTAAGTCTTATTAAAATTTTTTAATAATTTATATAAAATATTAATGAATATTATGACATAAATCATAGCAAATATATAGTTAATGTATTGCATCTTTATTTTTTTTGAAAGAAGAAAATATTTTCTTTGAATCATAAATGCATAAAAGTGAGACTGAAAAAAAAAAACCGTTGATATTAAGTCATCTTTGAATGATTAGAGGAATTACATGTGAGCTAAGAAAAAAAAATGTTGATATTTGTTTATTAGCATGCACTTATTTCAGTAGTTGCACTTGATTTATCTTTTCCACTTATCTCGATAGCTGCACTTATTTCATCTTGTACAGATCTTTTAACTCCTGCACTTGTTTCAATTTGTATATTTGTCTCAATAAAGTTACTTGTTTTCAGTATTGCAATAGAAGTAATTGGTCCAACATCTTGAAATTTCACATTTTTTTTATAATTTGATCCTGCATAGTAAACATTCAAATGAATTATTAAAAGAAACTGATATGAAAGAAATTGTGTTGATGGCATTAAAATAAAACTTGTACTTTTCAATTTCTGACAATAGAATGTTTGATTCTTGAGTGTAACTAATTTCTTCAATTTTCTTAACTAAGATACTGTTTCTGATGTTAGTTTGTTCATCGTTGAGTCTAGTTTTACATGAAATAAATATTACTTCCACAATGCTTTTTTTATTTCATTTTCCAATAGTTCATACCAATGAACATGCAAAATAATTAAAGTTTTAATATATATATACGTGATGATAGTTAAAATAAAGAAGTAATTTTATGTAAATAAAAATTAATGTAAAATACCTTATTTGCACATTCTTGAAATTCTTCTTCTGTCGCATTTATGAAAATTTTAGGTATTTCATCGTACAATAAAAATTATGTTTGCTTGGTGTGATCCATAACTGTTATAGTTGCAATGTATCTAACAATAAGAAAAAATTAAAAGCAATTGTTTTATAATATGTGCAATAGGTAAATATGTAAACTTGGTTAACATAATAGCTAGATGATATGCAAAGTTGGTTAGATTATGGTTAATATGATTCTTAGAACTCCTATTTTTCAATAATCTTAAGAATTTTAAGAACGCCACCATTGACTACAATAACTCATAATTAAATAATCAAGATTTCTAGGCTATAGATTACCATGAACAGTATAGGATTTAGGGATCTAATTTTTTATCTAAATAGTATCAGTCAAAGGACTATAGATTAGTATAAGCAGTTTAAGAATATAACAATTACCTCTGTAATTAGCAAATATAAATAGTGTCAATCAAAGGGTTACAGATTACCATGAAATAGTTTAAGAATATAATAATTAGCTATATAGGTGTCAAAATCAAATACATGGAATTCAAAATAAGATGCAGTTGGGACCATGACGTACATTTCTTGTCAAATTTAGTGGATTCACATGGATCAATTGGGGCACTGAGATGGGATTTGAAAGAGTAGTGTTTAGACATAGGCCGCGAAAAAATAAATTAAGTCTTATCAACAATATAAGGAACATAAGAATTTTGTGTTGTATAGAATATAATGCATACTTAGAAGTAAAAGCGAAATACCTTAACCTATGTATCTTTCTAATGGAATAATGAGAAAATATGCAGCCGTTTTACATCTTCTATCGTTATGATTTATGAATGGAATAGAGAAATCGGAAGAAAGAGAGAGTATAAATTGATGTAACTTATATTTTGGGTTTCTTTTTTTAAAGAGTTTTCATGTTGTGATATTCGCTTAAAGTCCAAAGTTTATGATGAAACTTATATAAATTGACACAACTTATATCTTGAGTTTCTTTTTTTAAAAAGTCTTTCTTATCACAAACAAATATATAACATATATCTTAAGTTTTTTTTAAAGAGTTTTCTTATTAAAAATTATTTACTATTCTAAATACAATAATTGAAATAAAATAGAAAAAATTAAAAACAAACAAAAGTAAATATTTTCAAATAATTCATAAAACCCACAAAAGTTTTGGTGGTTTGGGGGGGGGGGGGGGAGTGGAAATATAAAGATAGCCGAAAAAAGAAATATTAATATATGTCTTGTAAAATTTTTTTTTTACCCATATGTATTCATTATGTATACATCCCCATCCCTTAAACCCAAAAGGTAAAAGATAAACCAAAAACAAAAAGACTAATAGAAAAAAGGTAATGTACAAATATTTCTTAATAATGTTTCAATAAATCTTATATTTAAATATATTCTCATTTTTTGGGCCTGCGTTTAACATAGGCTTTTGTATAAACCTGTGGATTCAATTATGTGCAGACCTATGGCCTTAGATCAAAACATTAAATATATACATTATGCTTAGTTTAGTTGTGGTTCAAACAAATTTAGAGGTGTGGTCCACACCATTAGGCCATAGTTTATCCGACTCATGATTCAGTCTATATCTTTTCATTCACTATAACCACCTATCTACATTTTATTTCACCAACTCATATCTTATTTAAAACTCAAATTTTTGACTTACTCACATCATATATTTGCATATGAACCTGATATATATTTGAAAAACTCAATCTTGTGTTGGTAGGCCACAGGGTAGTAGCTTTATCATAGTATAGATAACAACACCTTTTGTTTAATTAGTTGAAGAAAATAAGAATATTTTTTTTAGAAATAAGGTTAATAAGAAACTAAAGAAAACTTTGATTATATGGGATCCTTTTGATTTTGGTCTAGATACACAGAGGGCTCAGAACTAAAATTATGAAAAAGAAACCAATCTAAATAGTTATTTTCATTAAAAAGATTAAAATGGTGATGACATAGTGCTCCAAAAAAGGCTTAAAGGAAAATATCTCATTATATGTAGCTTAGAATGAGGGCTAGAGCTAGCAAATCCAATCAATATGAATAAAAAATAAGAACTGAGAGAGTAACTATATAATACGTACATACTTGGTGATCTAAGCTCGTCTCTCTATCTCTCTCAAATATCTTTCTAAAGCACAAGAGAATAGAAGAAAGATGTAAATATTTCATATGTTTTTGTGAGTAGATAAAAGAATGATGAGTGTAGAGTTGCTCAAGAAAAGGAGAATGAGACTCATTGAAACTATTTTTCATTAGAAAGTCTCATGAAAATTAAGTTTCGTCAGAACCAAGAGTCCAATTAAAGAGTTTCATGCAAACCAAGAGTCCATTTAAAGAGTCCAGGGATGGCCAATAGCCATCTTTGTGATTTATTTGAACTATGGGCCCACTCGCCTATTCTATGGATTACTATAGAGTATTATGTTGTCCAGCGTAAGACGTATGACTTGATGTCATATTTGTGTCCCGATGATGAACAGCTAGGATTAGTCTAAGACTTTGAATTAATGTGGTCCGAAACTTTGATCATATGGGATCCTTTTGATTTCAGTCTGGGTACACAAAGGACCCGGAACCAGAATCATGAAAAGAAGCTAATCTAAATAGTTATTTTCATTAAAAAATATTAAAAGGTTGATGACATAGTGTTCCAAAAAAGGCTCAAAAAAATTGAGAGATTTTAGAAATGTGGTATAGATATATAAGATAAGAGTCCTTTAGAGAATAGATAGGGATGAAGTTGTTGAGGGATGAGAGAAAGAAATTATGGAGGGAGAGATTTTATAGAAAATCAAGGAGAGCTTTTAGGAAAATTGAGAGATTTTAAAGATTTGGTATAGATAGAGTTTAGCTAATATGAATGTAATTCTTAAATTGCGCCACATATCACTCACTCATAAAGAGAATTGCGCTACATGTTGCCCTCCTGTGAAAGAGTATTGTTATAATATATATAATAATAATAGTTACAGTAAATGTATGTATTTCGGGTATTCTACATGTCGTTCCATGTTTAGTGACTAGTGAGTGGGTTTTATAGGGCAGCGAGTGACCCACTTCCTAAGCTCGTCCCAGTCGTCAACAATGTGGATTCTTAATAGATTATGAACCGCATTTCATTCTTATTCCTTGAGCCTAATCAAGCTACAGAACTTACAAATCATTGGTACCCACTGATTTTTCGCATAGTTAATTCATTAAAGGGATAAAGCAGGGTATATGCACTGAAATCCAAAATGATATGGAATCAACCTTCACCTTATCAAAAGCCTTATGCCCCATCAGTTGCTTGAGTCCCAAAATCACTCTTTCAAATAGCCATGTCCCTTTTTTTCAGATTCTATCAATTGCGTCTTGCAAACTAAATCAAAAGATACATGGGCCATTTGCTAGCCAGTTAATATTGTTTATGTGCGTCTGGAATCCCAAAAGTTGCTATCCAAAAATAAGCCACACAAAAGAGATGGAGAGAATTTTATGTGGTTCTCCGATGCGTCTACATCAACAGCTAGAGAGTACCTTATCACATCTTGACTACTTATATATAATCACCATATGTACATAATCTCTTCTATCTGATGCCCTAAAGAAGTCTTGTTGTATTTACCAAACTACCCTTGACCCTAAATTGTGTCATTGGCTAACCTAATGGATGATTCTGATTAGCCCAAAATACAAGACATAGACCCAATAGTTAGAACAAGTAAAGCAAAGTTACCCCAACTGCTATTAACGGTTCTTTGGATTCCTTGAATATCGACTCTCTTTGAATTCGATGATCAACTACAATAAAAACCTCCTCTTTAGAATTAACTTCGGAAAATCTGAATCTCATTATCAAGGAGGGCCTTGGATGGGCATGTTAATTTGGCCCTAAGATAAGGGAGCCCAACCCTGCCCTTAAAAAGCCCTTGAAATGAGGGATTTTGTTTCTAAGGAAAAGCCCTAGGGCTAGGCATGGAAATTTTTTTGCAGGCCCTGAAATTTGAGGGCTGGGTTAGGATAGCATTGGCTTGGCCGAGCACTAACCCTACCACTTTTATTTATTTTATATAATGTATTTTTATAAGGGGACATTCACGTGCATTCAACAAACTTAATAGGGCTGACTCAGAGCCCCAGTGATTATGGGACTTGGGGCAGATGGAAAGAGTCATCTTGGATCGTCCATATATTAATATTGGGGTCAATCCCAACCCTCTAACGCCTTTCATCTATGGCTCATAAATTAAATGGATTTATATTAGAGTCAGAAATTTGATCCTCGTTCCAACTGTCCAATCCATTCGGATTAGTTAAAACTCAATTGAGTTGTTGTAATTTAAGGGGTCCAATGTGTGTGGATGGTTCAAATGGAATATGAAGCAAACCCCATGATGTTGGCCCTCACCATAACTTGGTGAGGAATGAATGCGGATGAACATTTTTCATTTTTATTATGTAAAAATATATACTAAAATGTCGTTATCAAAGCCACCTAAAAGTAATAAAATGGGGATATGAAGGCAATTTCATACCCACCTATACCCATTATAAAATATCATGGACTTACTTGGTTCATTTCACCTATATTTAATTGTTTAAGTTATGTATTTTATTTAATGCATAAGCAATAAATATTGCACAGTTGCTTTTAATCCCTTTCTTCTAGTTTTATTACTTTAATTTAGCTTTTGTATATTATTTCATACATTCTTGTTAGTGCAAAAGATGTATGCTTTCCTGTTAATAATGGTATACTTTTTGCTTTAGAGAGCTACTTGGGGTACACTAACCAATTCGTGGAGGTAGTTTGTATATGCATGGAACATAGACATTAATCTATATATCCTTTTAGTTGGATAATTATAACTCTCAATTTTTAAAAGTCTAAACTAATACTTGTGATTCAAATCTAACAATGCTTAATGGTCAAATTAATGTTAAATTGAAAATAATGTCAATTGATAAAAGGCATTTTTTTATTGGCAACAAAAATTCATTAAAAGAGGAAGAGAACAACAAGAAAGAAAAAAGTACAAAAGCATTGTACTCCATCAAAAGAAACAAACAAAAACCCTCTCAAAGTAACACTCTCTCAACACCCTGTTTAGCTAATGCATTTGCCATGAAATTTGCCAATCAAAACAAATGTTGAATTGCAGCATTGATATAAGAAGATAACACTTGAATTTCATTAAAGTGAAACTAGAATCTCCAAGGAAATGCCTTTTGGTTAGTCACCTATGCAACAACGTTTGAAGAATCACTCTCCACAATTAGAGTACCAACAAAGTTTCTCAAAAAACAAGGGAGTCCTTCTAAAATAGCTAACACCTCTACTTCATTAGAAGCACACTAACCAATATACTTTGAAAATTGGCAAAAAAATCTCACCTTTGTAGTTGCGAAGCACTGCACCAATACCCGTTGGCCCTGGCTGTCCTCTAGCTACATCATCAACATTGAATTTAAGCATACGAAAGGGGGGAGGAGACCTAAAAAATGAACCTCCTCAACTTAATAGGGACATAATTCATATAAGCTTCCCAGTTAAAAATGATATCACTAAAACTAAAAAATTAAAGAACTCTTTCTTAAGCAAAGCGCACTCTATAATTCTTTGGCCGATAGTAGTAATCAAATATAGAAAAGCAAGATCATTTGAAGATTCTGTCATTTCTTTGTTTTCACATAGATTATAAAACTGCAAAAGGAACCAACTTCCATAAAATGTGCCCACAACCAAGTAGATGCCCTCCTGACTAAGACTCTATCACTTCCTTTATAGTCTTTGGAAAACACCAAGCAAGCTCGCATCTTCCTAGAAATGACTCCCAGCTGTAGCCACTACCTTACAGTGAAGGAATAGATAGTTGATTGTCTCCTTTTTCTTGTGACACATCACACAAATATCTAAGATATTAGTTGATATAGACCTCTTCTTCTAAGGTTGTCAGCTATGGAAACCTTTGACGCATCTTCTAGCCAACAAAAGTGAATAAATAAATTAGACTACAGTAACCTATGAACGTAAATAGTTTAAAATTTTCAAAAATGAAACACTACTGGAATGATTTCATACATGAAAATTCTTGTGATTGGTGTGAAATAGATTAGACTCTTTAACCATTTTCTTTTTATGAAAAAATAAATAAAGCCATATGTTTGGAACCCAAGTCACTAAAGCATGTATGACTTTGTCTAATAAATGAAAATTTTTAAAGACAATTTATATTCTCCAAATATTTTTTTAATGGCTTTTGCAATTGAAGCTAGATAAAATAATGTTCAGTCGACACTCAATTTTTGGTAGCAATGTAAAAAAAAAATAATTTTCTTATTTTGAAGCCCTGAGCCCATCACTAGCTTGGCCTTAACCCTCAAGGGTAGGGTAAAGGCCTAGGTAATATATAGGCCCTCCAAGGGCTTTAGCCCACCCAGATTGGCCTCATATTTATCGAGGGTAGCATAAAGACAACTCCTAGCCTAGCCCGTCCGGCCCTTTAATTGCCTTAGCCTTGGAGTTTACCTCATTTTTACATCCATATGACTTTTTTTTTTCGCGCACAATAAGAACTACAATATATATATATATATATATATATATAAATCCCGGACAATAAGCTTGAGACGGCCGTTTGGACCCTCGAGCTTCATGTCACCACTGTGTACCAGGCATCCAAATTTGACCCTTTGTCCTTATCTACACAAATGAGAAGGAGAAAAAAAAAATCAATAGAAACAAGCAACTAGCTAAAACCCAATTGAAAAAGAAGCCTGCTAACTACTTGAACTGACGAACCACAACAAAATCTAACAACCTGCAGATCTAACACATTATACAAAATGAGGAACGAGAGCAACTCATTTAGGTTGGGGTGGCTCGACCATTGGGCCAGAAAAGTCTTTGCTTTAGGCCTCTTAAAAAATAAAGCCCCCAAAAAAGTAAATTTCATCTTTTTTTTTTCAATCCAAAAAAATAAGGCCTCAAAAAAGTAATTGTAGCAACTTAAGGCTCATAAAAATAATTAAAGCAACTACCATATTTTTACATTTAAGAAAAAATAACATTTAAGAAAAAATAAGTGTTATCTTTTTATATTTCAAAAAAAGAATTAAAGACCATTTTCACATTGAGAAAATGTTGACATTAAAACAAAAACCCTAAAGTCACAATAAGCAAAAAATCATTTTTTATTTTGAAAATCCTTCAGTTTGCAAAGTTTTCCCTCTATATCATGCTGCTTGAAATTTTTATAAGACAACTTCAAATATAATCATTTTTTTTCATATTGAAGAAGATGCATTATATTCAAAAGTAATCCATATCTATAATCTTAGTGGCCAACACCAATAAATCACTAAATTAACTTTTATGGTTCAATGCTTTTAAAAAAAATTAATTACAAACTCATATTATATGTTTATATCATTAGTGTTCATTTTATTTGTAAATATTATTAGTTATAATTATTAAATATTAAATATGTCTACTAGAAAAATATTGACAATATATGTAACTGTTGCTGTTATAAAAAGAAGCTTTTCATAATTAAAATTAATAAAATCCTAATTTAAATCAACAATGTCACAAAAAAGATTAAGTAGATTCGACACACTATTAATTGAAAAATATATATTAGCAAAATTTGAATATAAAAACTTAAATAGTAATATAACATTACAAAAAATGAAAAAAAAAAATAAAATATAAATAAAATATTATAGTAATATTAAAAATAAAAAAATATACTCCATTTAGGATTGTTGCTTTAGGCCTCAAATTTTTCTGAACTGATCCTGCATCCAGGAGTGGAGAGAGAGTCCTTGGTATAACTAGGGGGAAAGAGATAGATGATGAAGAGCATTTCCTAATTTCATCACATATATTTGTAAACAAAAAACTTTGGTAACAATTTTATTTCAATTATAATTGCAAATTCAAGAAAACACAAGAACATGCCATAAAGGTCCCAATGATTCTGTGGCTTGACAATGTGCCTATTTTTATGTCGGAAAGAGAGACCTCTCAAATTATTTGCTCAATGAATTTTTTCACACAATAAGCACCCATCATACTAACTGTCTCAGAAAATGGCACTTTATTTCTTAAGATATCAAGAATTTTATATATTACAATCCCTTTTCTTGGGTCTTGCTCCATGTCCAAGGGTAATAGAAAGCTGAGATAGAATTAGAATCACATAGTCTGGCTATGTACCTTGCCCCATGCTCTGTCGCTCAAAATGGCATCTAGAGCCAAAAAGATCCCCAAAACTGAATAGAAATGGGATATTTATAGGCACTTGGATGAGAAATAGAAGAAGAGATCCAAGAGGCACGGCAAAGGTCGTTCTCCTATTCTTCTCTCAAAAGGATGTTTTTGCCAAAATTCTGAACTTTACTAGTGGAAATGGTCATTCTGGATGGAACTGAACATTGTTGATGCAATTATGGACGTCTGTGGTGGAAATGGACGATCCATTTATGAATATTGCTTTTAAAGCTTTTAGTGGCAAATCGGGTTTTGAAATTACTATAGTGAATAATGTCACTTTTCTTTTGAAACGCTACTGAAGTTTGCAGAAGTGAGAGCAATGTCGCTCGCATGAGAAACCTGAATGCAAAGACAGCAAAATTCATGTCATGTCATATGCAAGCCAAGTGATTAACAACTGGAGTCAAGCCTGATCCAGCTCCAGCTGAATGTAGATATGCAAGCTCGAGCTTGACAAGCCAAGCTCAAAGTGTGATTCATATCATCATATAAGCAAGATCCAGAATAGAACATTTGAATACTCCTTTTTCTAGATGGGTGCAGGGTACATTATTTTTTCATAGACCTGCTTGCCCAATGACAGTTTTCCGCATAGTTGTGTGAGATGGGACAACCTTAACCATAGGGTATTGTTGGAATTATTAATTTTAATATTTTAATATAAAAATCAAGAAAATCTCTTAGAAAATTCAAAATTCATTTTGGAAAGTCTAAATGTCATCTAGAAAAGTTAAATATTATGGGATTTTATTATTGTCTTGGAATATAAAAATTCATTTGATGTGAAAGTATTGTAGTCATTTTATAGAGTGTGACGAAAGTGTGTGAAAGAGTGTTGTAGTCTTTTTGTTATTTAATTTAATTTAATTTTTTTTATGAGATAAGGTATCTTTCGCCAGCCTGGCCTTCGGACCTTTGGCCTTCGGCTCAAGAGTTGCCTGATTCTGACAAACAAGGATTATTCCCTAAGGGATACATACCTGGCCACACATATATTATTCATATAATGCAAGGGGCGAGAGTCAAACTTGAAACCTTTATGAGCAAACCGAATACTCAAACCAACTGAGCCACCACCTTGACGGCATCTTTTTGTTATTGTGAGTTGAATGCGAATATATGTCATTTTTTTTTTTGTTATTGTGAGTTATATGCAAATATATGTCAATTTTTTGAGAATATATGTCAATTTCTTAAGTGTTTTGATAATTTTATTTTGAATAGGGGCTATGTATGACCCTTTAACCATATAACCACACACCATACACAAGTACACAATGACACCTCATATTTCTACAATATGATGTCAGAGTTTTGCTTCAAAGTTTCATTAGATCATGTTTTCTTCAAATATCCCATATTCCTAAGAACTTTTGAGCTTGAGTTGGAGTAGTGAAGATGGATGGGATGACTGGCATCTATCACTAATAATATTATTAGTCAAATGAGATCCATCAACCCCCATTATTCAAGTTGAACGGCTCCTTTTCCAAGTGGAAAGGAGAACCCTAGATGGCCAAGGTTCTAAGCAACTATCATTTAATACACCACAAGTTAAAAAAAAAAAAAAAGATAGTAATATACTACAAGTGCTAAAAAAATTTAAAAAGAAAGAAAGAAAGAAAAAAAATAAAATGAGTGAAAAAACAAAAGAAGAAAGAAAGAAAGAAAGTCGGACAAAACAGTGTCGTCTTTATTTGTTTTTGTAGTTTCTTCCATGTATTTCACTCGGCGCATCTCAAGTCAATGTAGTGTAGTACAGTTGCACGGAAGGCTCTACTTAATGCAGCAAAGGTACTTGGCGGATGGCCATTTCCGGGAATGGCATGTGAGTCAACGATCATATTAATTTCAAGAGCACAGAGATCTCAACAAAGGCTTCCAATGTTTAAAATGTATTATACAACCTTTCACATGCCTTTGATTTACTTTCTATTTTTAGGGGTGGCAACTCTTTTGGAAAGTTCTTTCTACATTGCCCATTTTTGAAGTAAATTTCAAATGAAGAAAGGCTTCCCTTCATTTTCACCGCCAAAGCTTTTCTCCTTTTTGACCTTTTCTTCTCAGCGCAACAGTGATTCTTTAATTTCCTTTTGACTAAATACAGATGCAACCTGAAAGTTTCTAGGAAAAGAAATTAATAAGAGGAAAAAAAATGAGAGCTGCACGCATTTCGAACCTTATCCAGTGGCTGCAATCGCACATGATGGCACATGTGGCAACATGAATTGTGATAAAAAAAACCACAATATTTTGCTGATAGGGCTACCTTCACATTGCGTGATATTGAATTCATAGGTATTTATTGTAAAATGGGTGGTGTGGGAGGTAATTCCTCCGAGCACTTGAGGGTAAGAAGGTTCAAGCTTAGTTGAACCCCGACCAATTGGCAAGTGCATTAAAGTTTATATGAGTTGTAGAGAATAAGATCCGAGCTGCCAAGGCCAAGGTCGACCACCATGGCTCTCAGACGTAAAAAGTCAGACCAAGATGAGTTCAACTCGGAGTGTTTGCTTGGAATTATCCGAGCAATGAGTTCAACGGGGGGTGCTTGCTTGGAACTGTTCGAGCAATAAGTTCAGCTCGGGATATTTGTTAAGAGCTGTTCGAGCAATGAGCTCAGCTCAGGGTGCTTGCTTGGAATTATCCAAACAATGAGTTCAGCTTGGGATGCTTGCTCGGAGCTATCTAAGCAATGAGTTTAGCTCGGGAAACTTGCCTAGAACTTTCCAAGCAATGAGTTCAGCTTGGTGTGCTTGCTTGAAGCTGTCCAGCAATGAATTCAGTTCGGATCAATGAACATGCTAGGAGCTATCCAAGCAATTAAAGAAACATGTTCGAGCTCAGATGATAATGAGCCGTAAAACCTGACCAACCCATGCCACATGCTAAGACATTAAGTCCCCACGTCATGCTGAGCGCGGATTAAGAGGTAATTGGAACATTAGGAGACCAGTAGTTAAGAAGGAATAGTAACTGCCCATTACTCCAATAGTTATAGCTCAAACAGTTACGAAGCAACAATTAAGGGAGAGTAGGGGGATAGGTGTCATCATTTTAGCTTTCCTTGGTAACTGCTAGGGTTGTAAATGAGTTGGTTCCGGTCCGGGTCCATGGTGGAACTGGAACCAAAACTGTTATGTTGAGATTAGAGCTAGAACCGGATCCAGAACCATTTTGGTTCCAATTTATTGGATTCGAAACCGGTTCCACATCTATTAGTAGAATCTGGAACCAAAACCGAAATCTGAACTGAATGGTTCCCGTTCTAGTTCCAGTTCCGATTCTGATTCTGGAACTACTAAAACTATAGTGAATCTCAAATAGAGAGTTCTTATAGAGGATTACATGATCCTCAACCCACGTGATTGTGGCAACCACAAGTCCATAGGTTCATGTTGCCATTAAAAATGAAAAGGGATAGCCAATCTCAGAGGGGATCACATGATCCTCAACCCATGATCATCGTCACAACCACAAGGTTATAGGTTTATGTTGCCATTAAAAATGAAAAAGTATAGTCAATCCCCTAAATGCTACATAATATGAGACTAAATCCAGTGAAGCTTGCCTTTGAACAATACCAAACAATCAATAAACAGTAACAAAATAAACATGGCCACACAAGGACTTTTGGCCAAATCTAAGAAAGAAAAGGACCAAAGAAAATGACCTGCAATATGGTTATGTGTTTTGTGAACAAAGGCTGCCTAATCTGAATCATGTTTTCCAATGCTAGCTCAAGAATATTCAGGCAGATGTGAAAAGGCTTAGCTAGATGAAAGCATGTTTTCTTGGAGGACGGTGTTGAGGGACAGTGTTGCACATTGATGAAAAGCTTTACAAAAACAGAGAGTTGAGGGATCCTAAATGTATAGTGCCAGAATCTTTTTTGTTGGAGGTCGATGGGGTTCACTAGCTTTAGTTCCCTATTGACATTAGCATAGAAGAAGAGGGGAGATCATCAGAGGTAAAGTCGTTGGTTACTTGTCGACGGGAGTTGCCCAAGCAGGATAAACTACTAGCGTCAAATGTGGAGAGAAAAGGTGGTCAAGTGTGGAGAATAATCTGGGTTTCAAATCTCAGCCCCCAAATCTCTCACGATTTGGGGTGTTATAAATCAAACTGGATTAATTAGATTCATGGAAGGGAGAAAGAAGAGCAATTATTCAGATTTACAAATGTAGAAATGAAGAAATTAGGAAGAAGAAGAATACCTATTTCGATCAACCATGGAAGAAAAACCCCAGCCGGCCCTAAGAAATCCAATCTTCTGTTATGCAAATGAGAATGGAAAGAATGAGTTGGGTAATTGGGTTAGAGCATCCATCGTTTTTTTTTTTTAATGTAAGTGACTTTATGGGTCGGGTCTTGGGTCCACAGGTTTGAGACCTGCTGGAACCGGAACTAGACTTGTTTAGAAAATGGTTCCAAAAGAAGGACCCAGAACTGGAGCTGTTTAGGAATCGGTTCCAAAAGCAAGACCCAAACCCAGTTTTTAGCGAGCCGAAACCTTCGGGTAATCAGAGAATTGGGGCCCCATTTACAACCCTAGTAACTACCCACTACCTTGGCAGCTATAAGAACAGGAATTAAGGAGGACAGGTGTTTCTCATCCAATTTCCTCGAACAGGTATCACACTTTCAGCTTTCCTTGGTAACTACCTACTACCTTGGCAGTTACAAAAACAATAATTAAGGAGGACAGATGTTGCCCAACCATCCTTCCTTGGACAGATGTCTTCCATCCGGCCTTCCTTGAAAACAACTTTTTACACCTATAAAAGCACAACGATGTTGAAGCAAAGGACGACTTCAAACGAATCAAAAAACTCTTTTCCTTCTAGCTATTCACTCCTATTACCTCTCTAACTTAGGCATCGGAGGGCCGTTGGTTAGAGTACCTCTAGCCGGTGGCTTCTCACTGTTTGTCTCCATGCAGGACCTAAGATTACAACATCCCTAGCTCAGCCCGCATCTCTAGGTCGACCCTTGTATCCAAGCTCGGTCTACGTATTCAGCTCGGCTTGCATATTCATCTCGCCCAAGCTCAGCTTGGATATACAGCTCGGAGCATCCGCAACAAATAGCCGACCAACCCACCCAGCTTGGGTTGTCACAAAAATCATCAACCTAACTTCCAAATTCATCAAAGTTTACCAAAGCCGAATCTAACTACAAAATTTGACCTTATAGGTGGCATATAAATAAATATCAAAAGAGGAAAATGTTAAACAATATGCTAAAACTTAAGTAGTTTCTTGAAAACTTGTGTCGGATATGAAACTTTGAGTGTTTAGATATGCCCTCATTATTCTCAATAAGATACCTCAGTAATAGATTGCTTCTTCCAGAGCACACTCTGTTCGTTGCGCTCGTAACAATCCGATTAGTTCTCTAAGTGCATTCCTTAAGCCCCATAGGTTTAATTCTGTAGAATTTGACCCATTTTCTCGTCGAACAAGGCTATGAAATAACATCGATTGATTTTTCGATCAAAAGTACTATGTGAAACCTTCGGTTTTTTCCTCTTCCTCTATCCCATAGGTATAACGTTTCTTTTGAGTTGCAAACACTAAAGCTAAACAAGTTTTCTCTCAAGGTAATGGTGAATGCTTAATTTCATATCAAACTAAGGTTTGACTGAGGTAGTATGTTGCCTTATATTAGTGACCATCCAGCCTAAAACACATTGATCCTATGTAAAAGTCAGTGCATAAGACGTACAACAAAAGAGGTCTCCCAAGCACTTTCGAAGGGCTCATTCAAGACTTAAACTAGTGCTCAACAGAAAATGAGAGCTTTGGTTTCCATTCATCAGGACAAAGGCAGACGAAAAAGAAGTTGTCATTGTTTGTGGATCACTCGGATATATGCAATAACTCGTGAGAATAGTGGACCCCATAGTTAGAAAACCCTAAAATTTCTAATCGTCAATATACTTCAATAGTGGCTTGAGTCATTTTCTACTAGTGGGAAACAATTTCATTGCTATTTGCAAATTTTGTGTTTCTCGAAAAAATTAGTTAACGGTCTCTCCTATAACATAAATTAAAGGAGCAGTCCACAGAAATTCCCTCTGAAACCTGTAGTTCCGCTGCCTAGACTTATTGTAGGTGGAGGTCCCTAATTAGCCACTCATCTTTTTTTATGACTGATTTGCCATTCGGCAACTACTTTTGTATTTTGCATTCTAAAACTTTGAAAATCCATAACTTTTATTCACAATAGCAGTTAAAAAATAATCTATTTGGAACTTATTTATCGAGAACTTTCAAACAATATCCATGTTGGACATGAAATTTTTTTAAAAAATTGTCAAAATTAATCTGAATTTTAGGCAAAACTAAATAGTTTTTGGCAAAAAGTTAAAAATGGGTAGACTAGTCTAATCATCTTATTTTCAGTAAAAAATTGAGGAATTTAAAGTTTAGCATGTAATCTTTCATATTCCAAAATTTTAGGTCAAAACAATTTTGGAAAGGGGGTAAATTAGAGGTTTAAACATGAGCCATTAGTCAAATTGTGTGGAGAAATTATACACAGAAACTCATATAAAATCTATTTAAACTCAGATAAATTTAATTGATATTGATCAAAATTTATCTGACCTAAGGGCTTTACTTCTTCTTTTTCTTCTTCTTCTTCTTCTTCTTTCTTTCTTTCTTCCCTCCGATCTCTCATTCTCACCTCATTTGAATTTCGAGAAATCCAACCAACCAATGCAGACACTCAAAACAAGAAAACTTGAACACCCAAACGCTCCAAAATGAAAACTCAAGTGCACATACTCCCAAATAATGAAAACCCAGATGCCCAAATACTCCTTACATGAAACCAAAATATCCAAACACTCGAAAACTTAAAATGCAAATAAAACACAAACACTCAAATGCTCCATCCATGAAAACCCAAATACCCAAACACCACATACATGAAGGTATCGGTGTCTTCATCATCAGCTGTAGCAGATCTTTTGGCTTTGTCTTAGGTTGCTTAGATCCATCAGAGTCGCCTTCGTTACTTCTCACCTAAAACCAAAGATTCACGATCATCCCAAATAGAATCCTCTACAATTTTTTTTTCTTATTTCATCTTCAAAGTCTGTCCTTTTCTATTCTCTTATTATTTCTCAGGGCAAGGTCGAGGTTGGCTACATTATAGTATGAGTCTAGGATTTTGATGCTATTGTGTCACTGGTGCTGCCGTTGGAGTACAACTTGTTACCGGTCGCCGGCTGCCTCACCATCACTCGCTGCAAAAACATCTATCCAAGGAAACCCTTGTGCTATATATTCATGAAGGGCATTTTGAACTTTTCAAGTGATTAAATTTGAAAAAAATGATGTATGCCTTTGTGATAAAACATCGTAAATCTCACGCTATAAAATAAAATGTCGAGAAACCTATTGCCGAATGCCCCTTGTTTGTTTCATGCAACTTACTGGAGACTTCAATTCCACACAACAAAACTGGCCCTAATTAAGGACCATCAATAATGTAGCACCACCATAGAGAAAAGGTGGATAAAATGAAAATTAAAGAATTTTTTAATGAAAGATTAAAGAAGAAATAAAAATAGTTAAAATTTTTTTTTCTATTAGTGGTATCATTGATGACGATGTACTTGTAGCAGCACGAGATAAATTTCCAATAAATTATGATAAAACGGGTTTTAACGGATTATAAAGTAAAATATGAACGATATAATATGCGCGCACCGTCTGAGCTCTCGCCCGGACCACCCCCAAGTTAACTGTCGATATCCTTTGGATTTATTATGGAACAAGTATTTTGTACTTACAATTGTCTTTGAATTAGTGAAATTGCAAAAATTTAGCCAGCTTTTGGCTTTCGATTTCCCAAAAGCCTGAACTTTCTACAATATGGTTTGTTCCTTGGCATTTGGGAATATGTAAGATTATATAATTCAACCCAATTAGGCTACTCTCAGTTTTGGCAAAAAAGGTTTTGCAGTGGACGGTGGATAATCTTTCTCAAAAAGAATAAATATTACTATGCATTCATTTCTCATCTTAAGGTGAGAGATAATTTCTTTTTTAAACTTAATAGGATAAAATACGTATCATAAGGGCGATACTTTTTTCTTCTTTCACATAAATACTTTTCATATATGAAAGTTTTCTTACCGCAAGATAAAAAATAGTTGTATAGTAATTTTATCCATACATATGTATATTTATTTATATGTTGTATAGTAAGTAGGCAGAGCAGAGGTCATATGGGCCACGTCTCTGAACCGACCCCTGCCGCGCCCGACATATGGTCGGCAGGCGGAGAAGAGTTACCTTAATTATACGCGTGGAAAACAAGTCGCCCACGGTCAAAAATCGTATTCGGGCAGCATTTATGGTCTGACCGGCAGGCCCTGTAACTGCCCCATATCCCCCTTTGGTGGGTCCCAGTCAATAGACGGTACCTATTTCGTGCCCGTGCAATTAAACGGCTGATGTTCGCGACGTTACGTTCCAGCTGTCAGACAGACGCGGGATCACCGCCACTTATGTCGATATAAAAATTGCACGCCCAGATCAGATGCCACGTAGGCTCATCCTCCATTTAGCTTTTACGTCAATGTTACGACTTAAAAATCACTGCGGCTTTGACTCACGCAAATCCTGAGTTGAATTGAATGAGTGGAACTTTAACAAGTTTGGATTAAAATAAGGGCAAGTCGTACGAGCTCCACGAAGGGATAAAATTAGGAGATGGAAAATTTTACACAAAAATATTTTAGATATCAAATGTGGACCCAATCATATGTTTTTAAATCTTTCATCCATAACCTACAATCCAGCCCACTTGGATGGGAGTTCAGTCAATTCAATGACCTAATTAAATATATGTCAAACTTAGTTGCCGTGACTATCAAGGGATTCTTATCTATTATAAGGTTTAAGTTAGATAATAAATGAGCCTTACTTATGGTTCTCACCTAAAAAGTGGTGAAGTTAGTTTTCACCAAAATACATTCTTAAAATAAATGTTACCTACTTTGCATGACTATCTCGTTTGTTTTTTTTTTTTCACCTTAAGATTGACTGTTTATTTAAAACATGAAAGTAATTAATGAATGCCAAAAAAACTGTATTAATATGTTTTTCGTCAAATAAAAGATATTTTTTAATAGGACCAACTTATATTGATATAAAATTTGGGAGTTGGGAGCTTCTATCGCAGTTGACCCATAATCATAGTGAATGGATCAATTACTGTATGTTATATCCCCACAAATGCATTCCATTATTACGTGCAGCTGCTTAACATCAGACTCATTCAAACGTCTGCAGGATCCCCGATTAGTATACTTACAATCGCATTATGTCATCCAAATTTGGACTTATCACATAGACTGCGAGGGCATATATTTCGTGCCTGGATTTTTTTTGGTGATCCCTAGCCTTCAGGAGTCCGGATTCGTCAATTTATTTGTTTGCAAGTTGTATTAGCGGCGAATTTTAAATGTGTTTAGTTTGTTATAGATGGCTCATATGTGATTAATAATGCGACACGCACTCATCCCCAACCACTACCAGCATCGTCCCAACATCTGATCTTGTTGTTCTCCTAAAGGGCCCATTTCACATCACACGCACCTAACCAACTTGATTTGCACTTGCCCCAGTCCAAAGCTGATCTTGACATTATCAGCAGTTGGATTTACTAATATGATCAAAGCTTCAAACTTAAATAACTCTTTAAATTGGTGGGTTTTAAGTGCTAGGATTATTTGATCTCACAGTGATGCAAACGCTTAATTTACATCCTAACCTATCCATCCCTTTGTCTTTCGTGCTAATTATTTATCCGATCAGTCTTATATTGTAAGATGCTTATGGGAAAAATATGTTGAGGACTGGCTCCACTAGAGGGGTATTGAAAAGTAATTCATGCTGCCTAAATTAATACATTGAGGTTTTTGTAAGAATGGTTAGATAGAAAAAAACTTTAAAGTCAATCAGCCGTGATTTCAAAGTTAAAAAAAAAAAAAAAAAACTCCACGTTAAGACAAAGCGTGCCACAAAAAGTGCGCCCATCAGATTTCACCAAAAATAAAAAAGTGTCAAGGAGTGGACTCCACTCGAGGAGAATATTGAAAAGTAAGGATTGAGGAGTGGGCTCTACTAGAGGGGAATATTGAAAGGTACGTATGCTGCCTTTACTAAATCCTCAAGATAATGGCCCATTTCGTCAAAGGATTTTAGAATTCTTATCTCGAGATGTCTAGAGTTATGAATTTCCTAATTATTATTTCTCAAATTGATTTTCAAAATACTCCATTACAGTTTAACATTCAACAAGTTTGAATTATTAACATGTCAAAAGACAAATGGTTTTTCAAGAGATTGGTATTCAGAATTTTAGCACTTAAATAAAAATTTCGAAATGCTCGGAAGGCTCAACACTATATCTGACGCCAATGTCAAGATTCCAAGTACTTGTAATTCTCGTAAAACAATAGCTCCAAACAGAAAGGACCAGATCAAAATGATGCTCATTCACTCTTAGATGGTGGGATTTACCCAAAAAAAAAAAAAACCTCTTAATGGGTGGGATGATTTATCCACCCATAGATAGGTGTAACTCTTGTGCGTTTGGTTATTACTCATCTAAAGACATAATCAACCTATAAAGATTTTTGTATGTTGGCTAATTCTTGGATTGAACAAAATTCTGGGTCCATTAAGTTATAAGTTGATATCTCATTTAGATAGACTGTGGTTCGTATCACCGAAAGAGCAGAAAGATAAGAAAGTGCAGAAAATAGAAGAAATTTGGAACATGTATCCACATCGGAATAGGCACCTGGTCGAGCACAGATGAGTAGCTGCTTGAGTGCATGGTGAACGGAAACCCACCTTCATGTTTGGAATTATTTCCTTTTGAGTTAGAATTAGTAAGTTGAGTTCTACAAGAAATATCCTTAGGAGGCCCAAATTGTGAGCTATAAATATGAGTTTTTTCTCAACTATAAGACAAAGATTTCATTATTTTTAGTAGAGAATACACATTGAAGATCACATCTTTTCTATAGAGCAGCTATTAGAGAGTTGTGTTAAAGCTTTGTGTTTTAGAGTTTTTTGCTTCTACATCCTTGTAGAAGGTACGTTTATCTTAAGTGGTTTTAAGGAGTGTTGAATTAAATGTAAAGAAGGTGAACAGTATGTTCGTCAACAAGAAGAACTGCAATCCTTTACGTTGTGTGCAATTGGACAAAGGTAGTAAGTAGATATTGTAACTTTTTATCCATAGTGCTTGATCTGAGTGTGGACCAGTTTTAAATCCCGTGATTTTTTTTTCGTTTGGGCTTTCCACATAAAAATACTGCGTCCATCACTTGTAGTTGATTGTTGTTTACTTAAGTTAATTGCTTACATATATAAATATGTGTTGGGACCTTAACTTCCATAAGGGTTGAAATCCTTCACAACCTAAAGCCAACACTAGCATATCCCGAGTCACAGATTCCTTACACTAGTACTATATTCCCAGTGGGCTCCATCTGTTTACTAATCCAAATTTATGAGTTCGTTTCTTTTCAAAGAGCACAAATTTGCATATAATTAGAGCAAAAGGTAACATAGGTTAACTTCATCAGTAGGGTCAAATGAACTTAAATTATATAATATATATGCACAAGCAGTTCCAATACCTTCTCTAAGATTTCCCACCCTCAAAAGATGCATCCATTCGTTTTACCTGTATGTGCCTAGATTGAGAGGTTTCTATCTTTTGCACAATGCCGAACAATCTTGTGCACATCCAGACCGTCCATTTAAACTTTCATCCTCAATTTGACAGAAGCCCAACATTGTTTTTAAGAGAGATATTAACCACTTCAGCAAAAGACTTACGAAAAAAAAAAAAAGCAACCAGACGGCGATTGTCCAATCCAATGACGAATACGCTCAAATCGTACCAAAACTTCATTGTGATGAATGAGCTAGTTGTACATCAAATGAAGGGTTTGGATTACTAAAATGGAAAGTCATAGTTTATTAAAACAATCATTTATTATCAACTTTATCCCATTTTAGCTATGAATATTGCTATGATGAAATGAGATCTCGAGGCCATTAGAGAAGAAATGGGTTTGTTTCTTCCTCATTGTAAGTGGGGTCCACTTTCTATGATTTTGATTTTTTCTCTTGGTTCTCAGTATTTTGGTTAAGGCCTTAATTTAAAGATAGCCTCATATGCATACATGTTGTTTGAGTGGGTCGTTGTTATCGATTAGGTTAAACTTATGCTCTACCACCTCTTTCACTCTTGAGCATTTTGTAAAAAGCTAAAAATGTGGTCAGGAGGTACCTTGTGCCCTTTTAAATAACTGACCTATCCAATACAACATTCAGTACTTATGTACATTTATTTATTGAAAACTTTCAAAACTAATTAAATGGAACATGGATCCTAAGCAAGTGGGTCATGCCCGTGCTTAACATGAGTTATTGTGTATTATATATTATCTAATATGGTATATAGATTCAGGTTTGTAAAAAAAATGTATTAACTTGAATTTGAGTATTCTAGTTGGTACTTATCCCAGCTTTAATCCAACCTTGAACAACCTCTTCAAAATTTCACATTGGCTGTGCATCCAAAACAAAAACCCATAAAAAAAAAAAGGAGTTTCACATATAGTTGTGTAAAGTCTTGCGGGTCAAGTTTGGTAAGATCCAAGTTGCACCCTTATGCCATATCCTTTGTGATTGCCACACAACCTCAACTCGTACACAAGGGAATCAATAAAACCTAGGACCAAACACGTTTTATTTATTTATTTTTGGGTGCCCTAGCATGGGTGGTGAGACACAACACAAATGGAAAGAAGAAACCCATATAAGTGGGAAGAGGAAGCCATAAGAGGAGACATGATTTTCTGTCGGTAGGGATAAACAATGCTTAACTAACAATCACAGCACTAAATTTATTCTTTTAGAGGGGATTGATAATATTTTTATATTTATAATTTTTTTACAATTACTTAATACATATATTTCATAGTTTTTCAAAAATATCCAAAGAAATGAGATCCTATTTGAAGATACCTAAATGCTTTTAAATATATAATTTCTCAAAAATTTTAAGGACAATTAATGCAAAAGTAATTTGACTCATCATAATCAATCCAACTGCTCAAAACAATTATTTATTTATTTATTTAGGACTAAGAATTTTATCTCACTTGAATTAAAGTAGGGCTTTGCAAGATTGATCACTTGTAAACACATCCATCCATAATTTATTAATAAATTAATTTGTTAGTCTTAATCATTTAATGTGCCACAATGCCTGTTATATAGACGTGATTGATTCGAAATCCACGAATTGATTACTTTTAATTTTTTGATGGGCCACAATGCTTGCAATAGTATAGATAATCAAGAGCACACCAATACTGATAGTCATTTACTAATCCTATAAAAAGAAGAAGAATAATCAAGGTATAATATCCATGCTACTCAAAATAAACACCATTGCTTGAAGTGGCTTTCCCAAATTTTCTTCTAATAAGAGTTAGCCTCGGCCCACCATAAGATTACGTACATAATAGTTTTAATCATATGCTCAATAAGGTGAGACCAACTCCTATTTGAGTAACATTTGGGGTCAACCAAAGTAAGAAAAGTGACTAAATTTTTAATGTCATGGATTTTTATTGAGATTCTCTCGCTAACCATTGATATAATAACTACGCGATTTAGTTGTCCTTTAATGATGGACTTTTTTGTTATTTAATTGTGGATAAAGGTTTGAAATTTAATCCAAATAAGAAGCCACAATAGCGAAATCTATTTACAATAAAAGATTTCTTCAAAATTGCCATGAAGGAAAATTGTTTGAGAGAGAAAGAGGGAGAATAACATTTCAATGATTGATTACAAGTTAAAACCGCTCCTTAAAATTTTAAGAATAATTTACTTACCCTTTTTGTAACTAAGTAAAAGACAAAAGTATCTTTAAACCTTTTTTAAGTTCTCTCATTATATAGAAGAAAATATAGATAAGCAAGGGCAAAATCATAAGTGACTATAAAATATTTTAAACTACTCCCTTGACGTCAAATGAGCATCCCAAAGTTGAGTAACCCTACCTCCTTTCGCCCCTAGAGGAAGCTCATACAAGTGAAATAACGTGTATCTAGGGATCAATCAATGGGAAGCCGAGTGACATATGGGGTTAGTTATTAACCAAATGAGCAACCCCTTATTATTAAGACTAGACAAGGGTTTTTTTTTTTTTGGTAAACAACTTAAAAGGTTATTATTCTACAACAATGAGGTAAACTAAAAATAAATAAAGGAAGGAAGGTTAAAAAAAATTATGGAAATGTTTGTATAATGTTGTGGTGAAGTAGTTTTATGAACTTTTGTTTTATTTTTTCAGTCCAACAACAACTCTCTCTCTCTCTCTCTCTCTCTCTCTCTCTCTCTCATATATTCATAGGGGTTGCCCAATATAGGTTATAGTCCTGCAGCCCCTGCCTCTCACCCAGAGGATCAGGGATCAGTCCCTGGGTCTCTCGCTCCTCGCATGTCCAATTTTTCTCTCATCCCATGTTCAGGCCTTTTTTTCCGCGTGTGTGCTTGTATCTCTCCTCACATGTGTAAGTGGTCATTCTCCTTGTGTACGGGTGTCTTTGCCCTTGCTTGTCCAAGTGCTATGTTCCTGTGTGTGTGGGTGTTTTCATGGGTCCCACCACAATGATTCCGACAAGAGACAAAAAAAATTATTTTATTCATTTATTTCATAAATGTGTGCCCTAAAATGCAAGAGATGAGGACTGAAAAAAATTTCTTCTATCACTTTTTTCTGCCAACAATGTTACTTGTGACATTGCACTAAAGCTTAACAAGAGCCTAGGCTTTGCAAAAACAAGAGGTTGCTTGGTGGTTGGCAATCCACCCCTCATCTAGTTGCCATGGATCAATTCTTAGGTATATTGCCCACATGTACAAATTCTCTTTCACACTTGTATGGCTTCTTGTTGGTCTTAACCCCTCGGCTGGGCAGCAAAAGGATAAAAAAAAGTTTGCCTTTACTTTACTACTGGGACCAAAAAAATAAAAAAAAATAGGCCTCAGCTTTGCTTGCTAAAATCATAGCTTTATACATAAAATGATTCGGTTACATCATAGTCTAAAATTAATGACTCGGCTGGGTTGCATCATAAAGCCAAATAGATTTTGATGTGACTTGGGTTCGGATATTTTTAAAACGTTGTTTAAGATTATAATCAACTTCCCCTCAAACTATTTGGAATTTGGAACTTGGTGGGGTAATGAAACGGTTAGAATATCAGTCACCATTAGTGGGACACTCTTTTTTTTTTTTTTTTTTTGGCCTTTTTCTTTTGAGCTCGAAATGAGAATTGCATCCAAACAAATACACTCATGACGTTTGAAGACCCAAACAGACAAGGATTGCCAGCTGCCTTACAACTTAAACCCTCCATTTTATAGAAACCACACTGTTTAGATAGTTAATATGATTCCATCAATGCAATCATCTGTTTATGCATAAAAACATCGTGCCCCAGATGATTTAACTGATCAGAAGCGACCTGCATGTATATCCACATCGACTTGTCACTTTTTGTTCATGTTATAAAAGATGGAAAATGAAAGTGATGCCTACCCCACTTGTTCGTCTATTAATGTAACCCTTTCTAAAAGCTCTTAGTTTGGCGATTACTCTAGGAGAAAGAAACAAGGAAATTGGCCATTTCACGTCAAGATGCTGTGCATTGCAGGTGGTTATAATTTTCCTTTTGTTACTAATGTGAAAGTGGCATTTTGAATACTGCCGAGTCCACTTAATTGTTGTTACTGAGTAAAATGAGTCAGACCGAGTGTCAAAAACTCAGTCAATCTTGTCCAACTTACTGGACTCGATCAATGCCTACTGGACCATTCCAGCCCGTCGAGTTTCAAAACTATGGTATATCAAGTATGAGATCGAACTACTAAGACTGGCTGATTTGGTCCAACCAAGTGCGTTTGAATAACTACCGGACTGGCCCGTTTGGCCGGAGTTGGTTCGAATGCCAGTTTCACTGGGTGATGACCTACTGCCAAAATGGTTAACCAATTCAGCATCAGCCATGAGATCAGGTGCTGGGGTGGCCATTGACCACCAGAAATTTCAGATACTCCCTTGATGTTAATGAAAATTATGTGCTTTTTAACAACATTGGCCCCCCGCCGGAAAAATTTGTGTTTTCACAGAATGGCCCCTCTAAGGTAATTTTTCTGCTTCTGCCCCTACATAAGATCATTCTTGTACAGTGACCATGTCGTAATTTCAATGGTTCATTCGGACCAGACTGGCTCAAGTCAGTTTGGGTCCAGCGGACCGAATAGTCTGGTATTCAGGGGTTCCCCAGTCTTTTCCCAGAATAACAAGATCCAGAAGGCCCACAATCAGGTGGGGAGGACTAACGGGCCACATAAATAACAATGAGATATATATCACTCCTAGTTGGAGACTGGAACACGACTGCACCAAATCAGCCTTTAGTCCTTTTCAAACAACTGACTTTCTATTCCTCTTGCCTTGAATATATATAGATAGAAAATTTTTCATTCTAACTTCTGCACTTATAGCCTATAAACAGTATAAATGCACATAACCATATCCGCAACTTGTGCCCTTGGACCCACCAATGTGGACTATGCAATAAATCTCCATATCATGGGTGGATGGTTGGTAAAATTCTCCATTGATCATTTATCAAAAGGAGATCAAGTGGTTACAATGCCATCCCATGTTGAAACCGTAGACCTCTTACATATATCCATTTTACAGGCTCACAAAAAAATTTCTTGCAAGAGGGACAGATAACCAAAATTCTCTCTAATGGAGATCTTCTTGGAAATAACATGGAACCAATTTAAGAGAAAGCTCTATTGTATGAAGTGCTTCCTATTGACAAAAAATAAAAAAACCTCCTTACATGAACTAGTAAAAGCTTGGTTTTAATAACTCTGGAACTGGTAACATCACACACTGGGTAGAGGTTTTGGCTATGATGTATATATGTTCAATCTATAACTTAGAGCATGTTTGTGTAGCCAACTTTTCATATTTGGTGCAGTTACTTTTTTCATTATGATAAAGTGTAGAAAAAGCTAAATTTTCTGTGATTCCTCATAAGATACATACCTATAGGGCATGTGTTGGAATTTATGCTGAGCCAATTTTCTACAACATGTATACAAATGTGCCTTTAGGTTGCATTTTTTGCATCGAGAGCATTCTACTCTACATGGATTTATATTTCCGTGAGAGAGAGAGGAGCGTTACATTCATGTACCTCACAGTGAAATTAAGATCCTCTTCATCAAGGAAAATCAACTCATTTTTTATTCTCCACAGGATAAAAACGTCACACCAAAGTCCAAATGACTGCAAAGACAATTATAATAATTTTCCGCTCAAACACGGGTTCCTCTTATCTCACAAACACCCTTATGTCATGTTTGACAACCAAATTTTTGAAAAAAATATTTCTATTTGCCAAAAAGAACATGTAAAAATCGTGTTTGCCGATCATAAATTCCTAAGGATTAACCCTTATGTCATGTTTGACAACCAAATTTTTGAAAAAAATATTTCTATTTGCCAAAAACAACATGTAAAAATCGTGTTTGCCGATCATAAATTCCTAAGGATTTGGATTCAGGCCCAACCTCTGCTTATATATAGGATTAGAAAATTCTCACTTTAAACCATCTTTTTTTTTTTTTTTTTTTTGTTATCTGCATTGATATGCACTACTAATATCTCTATGAACTACCAGGTATACAAAACCTTGCTGAAGAATCCCTGTTCCAAGGAAAGTAAGAAATCCTTATTGTATATGCGGATTTTCACTTGTTACCAAACGCTTTAATTGACGTAAACCAAATTTTATTTAAGCTTTATCTTGGCTTAATGTGAAGTGGCATCATAAGTGCAAACCTACTCAGACTACTGGAAAGTAACTAATCATAATGTCAACACGATTACAGAACTCTGCATATCTATCCCCAAAGAGAACTTATCTCTTCTAAAAGAAATGCAAAATCCTTTCCTACTGCTGCCTATTAGTACTAATGGTTAAGCAAAAAAAAAAAACATGAGGGGAGTGATGGAGTGTTGTGCATCTGTCACTCTACATCATCATGGTTTGTGACACGTCGTGTACGTTTAGCACCACCAACGTACAGCCACTATTGGAGATGGTACATTAACATCACCTGCTGGTCCAATTGCCAACTTGCAGATAAAGCTTGCAGGAAGAAAACAGAAAAATGAAAAAGGTCCCAGTCATCCATGCGGAAGCTGGAAGCCATAGAGCAAATTGCTCGATTGAAATTGAAATGATGGTCCCCACATGAGTTTGTACGCTCACTAAACTACTACAGTCACATTACATTCACTGCAACAGGAAAATAGTTATATTCATGTTTATTTATAGGTGTAGTGAACTGAAAATTTAAACCTTAAAGTTTTAATTTTAAATTAATTATATGCGGCGGAAGAATAAAAGAACTCATAAATCAATCAATCACCACATAGAGACAAGAGATACATTATTTTTACATAAAAATCCAAATCGAAAAAAAAAACTACGACTCCTTTGTAGACCAGTAAAACTTAAGCAATAATAACGAATAGTTATAAGGTATACTCAAAACCCTTATCCTACTTCCTAACTTAAAGACCGTAGTTCCTCGTGCACAACTTCATGTTGCAACAGCTTTCCATCATCGTTTACTGCTTTTCGCGCTTGATTCTATCACCTTAAATCCATAATTCACACAATCTTTTATAAAAGAATATGATCTTCTATAAAGGATGTAAAAGCAGTATTCTTTAAGACAAAGCTTTAGATTAGTCTCTCTAATAGAAGCTCTAAAAAAGTGGTAGTCTCTCAATTATATTTTTTGTCATCAAAACAATGGTAGAGATACACTAGGGTTGAGAGAAAATTCCTTTAAATAACTCCAATTTTATGCCTTAAAGTTAGGGTTTTTGTAGAATACAAAATAATAGTTTTGGCACAAAATGAAAATAGTTCTAAATCAGTTTTGGCACAAAATGAAACTAGTTCTGAATCAGATCCTTTGGGTTATTTTTGCCATGCACTCGAGCGCGTGTGTGAATCCGCTCGAATGCATGAAATAAACATTAAGTTATTTTTATTCGGCGCAATTCATGTCAGGCTTGCTTGAGCTCATATAACCTTTGATTGAGTGTGTAAGCTTCTGTCTGCCACCCGCTTGAACCCATATGTGTGTCCACTCGAGCGCCCAGCCAAACTTAGAATTTCTTCACATCAGTTTTTTTTAGCAACACAAACCACAATCCATTATAAAAGAAATATAAAATACAACTCAATGAATCCAGAATTTTATCCAACCCTTGAATTAGGCAACACACAAAAATTCTTATAGGAAGTGTGATGAGGTAAAATTTCAAATCAAGAAATAATAAAATGTAATGGGGTCTAATCATAACACGATGACTTTTTATTTTTAGTGGCTTGAGAAGTAATCTTGTCGACTTTCTATATAAAAGTAGATGATTTTTTGTCATTTAGTTGCTTGAAAATGTTGTTGTCTCACTTTAAAATAAAGGGAGGGGGGAGGGGGTGGATTTGAAAATTTTGTGCTTTTGAAATGACCCACAAATCTTTTCTTATCTTTTAAATAGATACTCCACTTCACTCTACTTTACTCTAAAGAATTGCCAAACACACCCAAAACATTCTCGTGCCCCAAATGTTGTACTTCTCGAGGATGATTGAGAATTTGATTTTGAAAGTCGAATATGTAAGAATTTGGAAAACCTTGTTATAATGGTTAAGTTTGTAAATTTGGAACTTCAGAAACTCACAAGCTGAAGTAGAAATTACAAATTTTGAAAGAGAGTCACTAGTATGTTATCCGAGATTATCATTAGCGTAAAATCCTACTAAGAATTTTTACAAACCAAATTTTTTCAATTTTACAATTTGGTTCATGTCACGACCCGAGCCTAGGCGTTCGGGGGTTAGTAAAAATATAACCAGTGACACACATACTTCCGTGCATATGCACTTAGACCCAACCTGAGTACACACGCACAAGGGAAAATCACATGTACCATACGAGGACGCGGAAGCTGTAGGTACCAAAACATAATACTAGGAATGACAAGCAAGCAAGATGAAATAGAGATAAAAGGTTACACAAAGGTCAGGATTATACAACAAAAGTAACTCATGAGTATACACATCAAGAATAACACTAGGAAGCAGACAATATGTATGTATCAATCTAGCACACTCCAATAGAGTGACTACATACACTCCACAAACCCTGAAGAGACCGCTGAAGTCTCCCTAGCAAACTGAATGACCAACAAGAACTCGGTCGGGGTACCTGGGCCTGCAACACCAAGGACAATCTATGAATACAATGATTCAGTGAAGTATAAGCAGTAACAAGTTAACACGTATGGTCTCTGATAGAATAAAAGTCATGAATAATCATAACATTTCAATTTAGTCTTCTAGGTAGTCGTGTATTCAAATTAACATATGCTTTTTGAATCAATGTGTACATAGCAGATACATACTATGTAGCTACTACGTATGCCATATGCTCCCAAATTAGGGATCTTATAAAAATGTTGAGAACACCATGGGCCAGATGGGTCCCGAGTTCCTGGGGTCTGGAATCCCCAAGACATGAGCTCACTGCAGTGGCGACATATAACTATGCCAAATTCACCCCGTCGGGATCCTAAGGCTGAGGCTCAGTAGTGCCGGATTATGTGAAATCAAACAATATAAGAACATGCATATCTTACCATACCGTGCATATCGTATCGGGTGCATAACATAACTTGTACATCTGATCAGAACGTGACGTGCATATCTTGTCAGACAGATAGTACAGATAGTAAATAAAACAAGAGATCATACGAGCGATGCTGATCATACAATTCGAATAAAACAGCAACTCAAACTTACTCGAGTAAATGATCTTATGGAGGCCAACTGAGTAATAAGACATAAACAAGCTAACAAAGGATGGGAGGCATCTCCACTTATGTGCAACAAACGGATAGTATCAAACATGCAAGACCGCAGTTCCACCCCGGGATTAACCATGGACAGAGCTAGGAATATCCAATCGCTGCCCTAGTGTAGAATGCGTATAAGAGGGCAAAAACCGAAGTCAATATGCAATTAGATTTCCTTGCAGGGATCACAATCTTTTACTAGCCAATCCTTTCTAGTTATCTAGTGTTTTTAACCGTGCATGATGATGTAGTTTAAGTTGTCCGATGCGCCGTTGTCTAGTGTTGCATTGTGTCTAGATGTGCACCGAAGTCCCTTAAACCAACACCCATGGAGAGGTGCTTAACAACTGGATAACGTACATGAATGAATCGCAGCCCTCAAGATCATTCATGTCATACATTCATACCGTTGGGCAAGTCTAGATAATCTACATTCTATCATAAAGGTCATATCAGTCTTTTCCTTAGTCCTATCCAGTTTTAGACATTGTTCAAGGGTAGTACGGCTTAACTGCAGGAGAGCATACGGCTTAGCTGTAGGCATCTTACAGCTTAGTCGTAATACGCCGGATAGCTCAGCCAAAGTTCCCTTTACTGTTCATCCATAGTGACGGTTCACCCGTATTTTATTCTACAGCTTAGCCATGTTCTGTTCTACGGCTTAGATATGGTTGAGCCGTAGAAGGTTTGGGGAAAAGCTAACTCTCAGTTAATCCAGAAAAGTTTACCCTATACTGTTCTACGGCTGAGCTACGGCTCAGCCGTAGGACAATATACGGCTTAGCCGTGTCCTGGCTATAGAAGAAAGCTAGGTTTTTTCCTTTCTGGACTTTAAGCTGTAGGTGGATTACGACTTAGCCGTGGAACACACGGGAATATTTTCTGAACTGGTTACAGAAACAATGAACTATATATAAGATTACTAATTCATATGTAATAGAGGGAAACGAACACAAGATGGGCTGCAAACCTTATTCATAAGCAAGAATACTTAATTTAATCACAATCAAACATATACCCATATGGTTTAGGCAAGTTATGCTTATATTTGCCTTAAATGGGGTCTAACATACTCTCTATTGTCCTTGGGCTCACTTCACACTACCAACGTGCTTCTAATCGCCATGCATGCAAAGAAAGAAGAAAAGAGAACCATGAGTACATGTAACAGTCAATAACGAGAACGAGAAGAAGAAGAAGGAGAAAAAGCACTTCAAGAAACTCCAGCTCATCTCAAATCACACGAGTGATGCTCAAACGTGGACATGCATAACTACCTTCCCTAGCTAGATCAACAAAGAGGAAGGAGAAACGAGAAGAAGAAGACTTGAGAAAGAGAGAGACAGAACAGTGAGAGAAGGAGAAGGTCGGTGACATATATATAGATAAGAATAAAACAAATTACCAGAGAGTCCAATCGTTCAGGTTAATGCCAGTTCGAGTCAATTGCAGGTCTAACGGAAGCAAACGTCATATTTGGCAAATGACGTAGTTACGAGAATCAACAAGCGTAACAAAAGACATGCGTCGAAGCCAAGATAATGCATGAATGACGACATCTAACAAAATATTATAAAACAAAAAAGGGCTTATACCTATCTAAACCAGGTCAAACTCAACCCAACTACCTATCCATAACCCGAAACCAAACAAAAACAAGAGCAAAACATAATTAGCAACCAATTCATCAGGAATTAGCCGCCAAGCTAGATCAAATTGGGTCAGAGTGTTACGGTGCAGTTTATATTTTATCTAGTTACAAGAAACAATCAAAGTAGTTTTCATTGCCTCCAAGGAAAACCAGTTCCTACTACTGCTATTTTTTTCCTTGCAGTGTCGAAGAAAAAAAAATCCATGGCTCTTCTCAAGGCATGTTTGGGTCACAAGAGAATTCTAAATTACTGTAAGAAAAATTGCTAACTTTTTGTGGAACTCACTTCTATGTAACAACTTTTCTATGTTAGAAAGGAAAAAGGTAAAAAAAAAAAAGATTTTCCTCAATAAAAAGGATTTCAATTTTCTACAACAGTGGTAGCTAGGAATGCCAAAATCCTCAATCTCCATCGAATGAGCGATCTTATCATTACACAAATACATTCTCATGATAGTCACACCTTTTATTTTACAAACAAATAAATAGAAACAAGAAATCTTTTACTCATTTATTTATTGCAATAATATCAAAGTCACCATCTCTCTCTCTCTCTCTCTCTCTCTCTCTCACACACACACACACACACACACACACACACACACACACACACGTCTCTAAGCAACTGAGTTGGGGACCTTCTATTTTATTTCTCACTTTCTTTCTTTTTTATTTATTTATATTTTGAAAAGAAAGATTTTGTTAAAAAAATAAGAAAGAACAACAAAACAAAAATAAAACAAACCTTACAACTGTTGGCATCTGTGATGGGGCCCACTTATCGATAGCCCCAATACAGAGAGACACCTCTCACAAGGAGTCTGTTTGTACAGAGAGATGATGTGTTAATTCTTCTAAGACTTAAATTAGAATTGAGAGAGTTTGATCCCTCTCCATCCTAATCCTATTTAAATTTGAATTGAAGTTTATTACCCATTAAGCCGTGTGCTATAAATACAATAGACCTGGCAAACGAGTCGAGTTGACTAAATTCGGGTTGGGTCAACTTAAACCTGAACTTATTAGTTCTAACCGTAACTTGACTTGTTTTTAAAGTGGGCTGGGAACTTTCAACCCGTGCCCGTAGTAGGTCAATCCGACCCGACCCGCTTAACCATTATTTGAAGCGAGTTGGGCCTGGTTGACCTAACTTAACTTATTTAATTCCCATTTTATATATGATCGAACTCATTTTATGTAGCCCAATTTCATTTATAAAGCTCTCTTTACATCTAAATTCATTTAAAATATTGCATTGAGTCTGAATTTATAATTTATCAATTTTTAAGGTGCAAAAAGGGGACAAAATCCATTAATATTTTCTCACTCATTTATTGAGAATATCCTTTGGATGGTGAAGAGTGAAACCCATGTGGTTGATCTCTTATAAGCAGTCATGGATCTTTGCATTAGTTGCTTTGATACCAAAGCTAGCTTTAAGTGTTGCAGAAGCGCAAATCAAGATCACATGGCTGCTAGAAACATGATCAACACAGCATCATCATGGTCCAATGAGAAACAAGAGTGTACCGTCATGTCGACCATCGAGGCTGAATATGTTACTTATGCATTGGTGGCCATGAAGCCTATATGGATTTGTCATTTTTTATTAGATTTGGAACTCGTACCTATTGCTTGCAATCTCATTCCGTTAAGAATGGACTGTACAACTGCTATACTCTTAGCAAAGGATTATCAACTTCGTCAAAGGGCGAAACATATTAAAAGAAAGTGACATTTCATCAGTGAACAAATAGAAGCAAAAAAGATAGCAGTATCTCATGTGCCATCTTTAGAAATGATTGTTGATCCGGTGACCAAACCCTTAGCGCAAGAGTCATCGCAATTCATGTAAAGCGCATGAGAATGTAATATATCTAATTCTTTATTTCATTGGGAGTGTATTAGACTTATCTTAATAAATTAAATTCTCACTGTTTTATGGATATTATGTGTTTCCTTTTTTCATGCATATCATGTCATCTATATTATATTGGCAGCAAACACAGAATAGCACATATTAAGATACATGCATGGTACCAAATAGGCTTAGTTATCCACTTGTACGGATAAAACCCGCCCTTAATGTCTTAGTGAATGATAGGATGAGGTGCATTCATTTGTCTAATATGTCAATTAGGCCAATATGAATCTTATTGGTGCATGCAAATGTATAGAATGCTGATTTAGTCTCTTGTGCATTGGGGTGATGTGGATCACAAAACTGAATGAGAATTATCATTAGTTGTCGAACTAAGTACACTCTAGTAAGTTTGTTAGCCTGTTTTGAAATTGAGCATGGTTATATTTGTGATGACCTGCTTGTGCAGTAGTAAATTGGTACAATTGTTAGCATAGGCTCATTTGTGGAGCTAATGCAATTTTATATTGCGACACATGTTTACAGACATGCGTGTTTAAGGACCTACCTACAAGTAACAAGATGATACCTTAGTATCTTAGTTGCTGTGCAAGAGCTAGTCCCGTAGGTGACTCTTGAGCGCAGAGTTGGTTTTTCTGTAAACTAATTCCTGAGGATCTTCCCTTACATCAACCTCTACGTTGGAAAGATGAGATTAGGTGATGCTACTTTAGCTGCAAATGAGCCACAATGACATAGGAGCCTATGAGCCATTGTGCGCTATTTGGTTGATTCTGACCCTTAGAAGTCAATGGGAAGATCCCTTAACTTCACACTCATGTGTATATGTGCTTAAGACACTTATATGCCCAGGCCGTAACAAGTATTTTAAAATTTTATTTAAGCAAACAATTTTTAAGATTATCTATATATATAAGGTATAAATATATTATTTTAAGAAACTATTTGAAAAAAGATTTTTTTTGATAAATTGAATAAGCGCATATGTGGGTTGAACACGACTCAAGGATATGAGTTCATCTCCAATCCGGTGTGGTCATGCTAGTGTAAACGATAGATCGATAAGTTGGTGTATTCTAATTAAATAGCGACTTAATTAATTTACATTCTCTCTTTGGATAGGCGTCTTGGAGGTCCCGCTCTTCAGATTTTTTTTTTTTTTTGAGGGAGTTGGTGTTTGTTGGGGGGGGGGGGGGCCGGCCGGTGTGGAATTTGATTATGGATGATTGAGATCTAATAAGGTTAATCTTGTTTGGTGCGGTGAGAGACTGTTGGCATCTGTGATGGAGCCTACTTATGGATAACCCCAACATAGGGAAACACCCCTCATAAGGAGTCTGTTTGCTTGGAAAGAGGATGTGTTAATTCTCCAAATCCCTAAATTGGAATTAAGAGTGTTTGATCCAACTCTCCATCCTCATACTATTATAACTTGAACTGGAGCTAATCACTCATTAAACCAAAGGTTATAAATATATATAGCAGGGTGGTAGTGGACCACCTTGTTGTGCGCGTGTGTGCAAACGCAAGCAAGATCAACCAATATCGCCACACAAGAAGACAAGAAGATTTACGTGGTTCGGCAAGGATGCCTACGTCCACGGGAAACCAATTTCCACTGGGTTCTCCTCCAATCTGTGAAACCACAGCCTTGGAATCTCAGCCTCTCTGACTAACTGCCCTAGGGTTACAGATTACATCTCATATATATAACCAGTACATCCTTATCCCCCAAGAACTCTATCTCAAGAAAAAGGAAAGTCCTAATACATTAGGAAACTACCCCAGATATAGAACCCAATCATGGTCTGGACCCACATGGCCAACAATCTCCCCCTCCAGACCATGGGGAAGATGCCCTGAACCCCTTACTGGGAGTTCAGTCCAGCCAACTCTGAACACAGCTCCAGCTTTCCCTTAGACACAACCTTGGTCATCATGTCCGAGGGATTCTTGTCCGAATGAATCTTTTCCAGCTTCATGAAGTTCTTCTCGATCACCTCACGAATCCAATGGTACTTGATATCAACGTGCTTCATGCGACCATGATATGTAGCATTCTCACTGAAATCCATAGCACTCTGACTATCACAGTAAACTACATATTCTTCTTGCTTCAAACCTAGTTCTTGAAGGAATCTCTTCAACCAAAGCATCTCTCTCCCTGCTTCATTAGCAGCTATGTATTCTGCTTCAGTTGTAGACTGTGCTGTACACTTCTGTAACTTTGATTGCCAGGAAATAGCTCCCCCTACAAAAGTAAACAAATAACCAGAAGTCGACAACCGACGATCAAGATCGCCTACAAAATCAGCATCAGTATAACCTTCCATGGCTGGTTTTGAGCCTCCGAAACATAAGCACACCTTGGAAGTACCTCTCAAATACCTAAAGATCCACTTCACTGCTTCCCAATGCTCTTTTCCAGGGTTTGCGAGAAATCGACTCACTAAACTCACAGCATGAGCAATGTCTGGCCGTGTACAAACCATGGCATACATGAGACTCCATACAGCAGAGGAGTAAGGAACACATGCCATCCGTTCCTTTTCATCATCTGTAGAAGGACACAAGCGCTTGCTTAGTTTGAAGTGACTGGCTAGAGGTATGCTAACTGGCTTAGCATTCTTCATGTTGAACCGTTCGAGAACTCGTTCAACATATTTCTCCTGTGACAACCACAGCTGCTTGGAACTCCTATCACGACGTATTTGCATGCCTAATATCGTTCGTGCGGGACCCAAGTCTTTCATGTCAAACGACTTTGACATCTCCTCTTTTAACTTGCCAATCAACTTGCTATCCTGTCCAACTATCAGCATATCATCTACATATAAAAGAAGGATGATCAACCGACCATCGATAAATCGACGAACATAGACACAATGATCTGCAGCTGTCCTCCGGTACCCATGACTCAACATGAATGAATCAAACTTCTTGTACCACTGTCTCGGTGCTTGCTTCAGCCCTAGAGACTCTTCTTCAACTTGCAAACCATCTGTTCTTTTCCTTCTACCTCAAACCCCTCTGGCTGAGTCATGTAGATCTCTTCTTTCAAGTCACCGTGAAGAAACGCGGTCTTCACGTCCATCTGTTCAAGCTCAAGGTCCATGCTGGCGACTAGACCCAAAACGATTCTGATAGAAGTCATTTTCACAACAGGAGAGAAAACATCACTGAAGTCGATACCCTTCGTCTGTGCGAAGCCTTTTACCACTAACCGTGCTTTATGCTTCACCAGTTTTCCATTCTCATCCTTTTTCAGCTTGAACACCCATTTGTTTTTCAGAACATTCCTATCTTTAGGAAGTTGCACCAGCTCATAAGTCTTGTTCTTCTTCAAAGAACTCATCTCATCCTGCATAGCCTTCATCCACTCATCTTTATCAGCATGAGTCATTGCTTCTCGGAAGCTAGCTGGCTCTCCCTCATCAGTGAGCAACACATATTCGGATGCAGGATACCTAGTTGATGGTTGACGCTCTCGGGTAGACCTCCTAGCTGGAGGTTCCGTGGTTTCAATCCGAGGAGACTGCTGCTCCCCCTGCTCAACACCCTCATCATCTGGCAACCCCTGTGCCTCATCACGATCCGGATCGTTTTGTCCACCTTCTCCACCTGTAGTCTGCACCGGAGAAGGAGTCGGTGTGAGATCAACCACTTCATCAACTTTCTCAGAAAACTTATCAATCTTTTCAACATCTCCAAAGAACTGATCTTCATGGAAAACCACATCCCTACTTCTGATAAGTTTCCTCTTCTCTGGATCCCATAATCTGTAGCCAAACTCATCTCCACCATAACCAAGAAAGATGCAACTCACTGCCTTATCGTCCAACTTGGAACGCTGCTCCTTTGGTACATGCACAAATGCTTTACACCCAAACACCTTCAAATGTGAATAGGAAACATTTTTACCTGTCCATCTTCTCTCTGGAAGATCATAATTCAAAGGAACTGAGAAGGATCTGTTAATCAGATAAACGGCAGTCAGAACGGCTTCACCCCAGAATGACTTAGGCAACCGTGCTAATTTTATCATGCATCTCATCTTCTCAAGAATAGTGCGGTTCATTCTCTCTGCCACACCATTGTGCTGTGGAGTACCAGGAACTGTCTTTTCATGTCGAATGCCATGCTTCAAGCAGTAGCTTTTGAACTGGTTGGATGTGTATTCACCCCCATTATCTGAACGGAGACACTTCAAGAGTTTACCTGTTTCTCTTTCAACCTGGACATGAAACTGTTGAAACATCTGGAATACTTGATTCTTTGATTTCAACGGATAAACCCAGACTTTCCTGGATGCATCATCGATGAACGTGACAAAGTACTTATTGCCACCCAATGATTCTACCTCTATGGGACCACAAACATCAGAATATACCAAATCCAACACATGTGATTTCAATTTTGATGTCGAAGAGAAAGCAACCCTATGCTGTTTACCATATAAACAATAATCACAAGGGTCAAGGGACATACCTTTGGAGCAAGGAATTAAATCCTTCTTTGCCAACATCTGCAAGCCTTTCTCACTCATATGACCAAGCCTCTTATGCCACAGATTCAGAGAGGAATTGTCTTGAACTGCATTCAACGCATCTTTGCACAGCTTGACTTGTGTTTTGTAAAGAGTATTACCTGCTGTTCCTCTCGCAATAACAAGAGACCCTTTAGTGAGCTTCCATCTGCAATTTCCGAAGTAATTCTCATAACCAGCACGGTCCAATGCAGTCCCGGAAATCAGATTCAACCGCAGATCAGGAACATGTCGCACATCTTTCAGCGTCATTGTGCAACCAATATCGGTTTTAATGCAGACATCACCGATACCAACAATATCTGAATGACTCGTGTTGCCCATCCGCACAGTACCAAAGTCACCTGCTTTGTACGTCGTGAACATCTCCCTGCAGGGAGTAGCATGGTAGGATGCTGCTGTGTCAACAACCCACTCAATCTGACCATCTGCAACACTCAAACACTTATCATCATCGCCGGCGAGCACCACTACTTCCTGTTCCAAAGTAGCTGTAGTGTTATCATTGTCATTCTTCTTCTCATTGTTGGATCCTTTCTGTTCCTTCATGGCAAAACAATTTTTCCTGATGTGGCCCATCTTGCCACAGAAAAAGCACTTTACAGACTTTTTCTTGCTCTGTGATTCACCGCTAGACTTAGACTGTGATTCACCTCTAGACTTGCCACGACCCCCCTTTGGACCTCTACTCTTACTCCTCCCCCTGTTCTCAGTAACAAAGGCCTGTGCATTATCTGTCCCTTCAGATTTCCGTCTTGTTTCTTCATTCTGTAGACTACTGGTAACCTGACTCATAGATAACACACCATCTGGAGTAGAATTGCTCAAGGAAACAACCAATGTCTCCCATGAATCTGGCAAAGAACTCAGAAGCAACAAAGCTTGCATCTCATCATCAAGGATCATCTTCATAGTGGCTAACTGATTTACCACACTTTGGAACTCATTGATGTGATCTTCGATCTGACCACCATCCTTGAATTTCATGTTCACAAGCTTTCTGATCAAGAAGGTTTTGTTTACCGAGGTCTTTTTATCATACATTGCTTCTAACTTTTTCCAAAGGGTATTCGCATTGGTTTCATTAGACACGTGGTGAAATATACTGTTATCAACCCACTGTCTGATGTGACCAATCGCTTTTCTATGCAATTTGATCCAATCAGCATCTTGCATATCTTTCGGTCGGGCACTATCCCCCTCAATGGGATCATGGAGGTCTTTACAATAGAGAATATCCTCCATCTTCGGTTTCCAGATCAACCAATTGGAATGGTTGAGCTTAACCATGGTAGTGTTGATCGTATTGTTCTCCATCTTAATCAAATTAAGTAACAGGAAAAACAAATAATTAACACTGACCTCAACTCCTGCACCAAGCTGTAGATCTCGTCAACACGAGCACGCTGGAAGAAACGGATCTGAAATCCGACCCCGGATGGCTCCGATATTGCAAAAACGGTTTTTTGCGCTTCTGATTTGGTCAAACTCCTTGTTGACCGTCAAACAGCCAATCTTCTTCCACTAACACGTAGATCTGCTCGAAACGAGTCCGTAGGCGCAAACGGATCTCCGATCGGACTTCGGATGATCAAGATATCGCAGAAACAAGTTTCTGCCGTCAATCTGGTCAACTCTGGCCGTTGACCGCGTGTCCGATGACGTGGGCTGACGTCAGCCTGATGACGTCATGCTGCTGACGTCTGCGCTGTGCTGACGGGCTGGACCGTCTGCTTACGGGTTCAGGTCGACCCGACCCGAAACCAGCCTGTACTGCTGACGGACGTGGGCTTGCACAGCGGGTTGGTTTGGACCCAACCCGGAACTTGACCCAACCTGTAAAACAGGCCCTGGGCTTCTCCTAACCGCGGGTCAGGCAACCTGACCCGAATCCGACCCAACACCCAGACGCAGACCCAGTTAACTGGGTTGTCGTCTACAAGTTGTCCCTGCGCCTGGGTCTGCAACCCAGTTGCAGACGGGCTGCAGCACTCCCGGCGACCAGCAGCCCCGGCTTCCCTGGTCCGGCGACGGCAGCGCGGGACCGGCGACGGCGCGGCGACGGGCGGCCTGCCGGCGACCTCTGGCAGCGGCGACCGGTAAGTCCGATTTTTTTTTTTTCTTTCTGTTCTCTCCGCAGCGAGGATTTGCTGCGCCGGTCTTCTTTCTCAGAACCGAGAAATCCTTCTTCTCCGATGAAGATCTGGAGCAACCAAAACCACCCGTCAACTGCGTCTCTGTTTCTGGGAAAAACAGAGTAACGAGAACCAATCTTCTTCTTCCGCGATCACGTGTGGCCCAGTAGAGATCAACCTTGATCTCTGCTCTTCCCGTTGATCTTCCACGCACAAGCAAACGCTCTGATACCACTTGTTGTGCGCGTGTGTGCAAACGCAAGCAAGATCAACCAATATCGCCACACAAGAAGACAAGAAGATTTACGTGGTTCGGCAAGGATGCCTACGTCCACGGGAAACCAATTTCCACTGGGTTCTCCTCCAATCTGTGAAACCACAGCCTTGGAATCTCAGCCTCTCTGACTAACTGCCCTAGGGTTACAGATTACATCTCATATATATAACCAGTACATCCTTATCCCCCAAGAACTCTATCTCAAGAAAAAGGAAAGTCCTAATACATTAGGAAACTACCCCAGATATAGAACCCAATCATGGTCTGGACCCACATGGCCAACAATCCTCAATACTCATAACTAAAAAGGCTAGAGTTAAGTCATTTATCATTTTCTTCTACTTCAACGGTGTACATCTTTGTCCTTGATCATGAAAAGTGAAACCCATGTGACTAATCTCTTGTAGATAGTCATGAATCTCTATATCAGTTACTTGATCTAAGCCAACGATGTCTTGAGCTCGTTTGTAGCGGCTTTGAGATAGTGATTTATTTCTTCCGCAATACTTAAAAGCTAGCAAGATTTAGGCCATCAAGGTTTTGCCCAGCGGTAACTTGCAGCGGTAAAGAGAGGAGACAAGGCGCCAGACATCCCCTACCTGTTAGGTGCAGTAACGATTCACCCGCTTCTTATAACTGGCCCACCACCACATGAGATTGTGTTACTCCATTCTTTCCGTGTGAATATCTGGGAGGCTTATTCATAAGAAATTTGTGCGCAGCAGGACGCTACATGCCCAGGATGATGAGTAGAGGCATCAAGTTTGGTAAAAATGACAAAAGCTCTCAAAATAAATCCCAGCAGAAGCATCTCGATTCTTGAGGCAGAAGGAAGTGATCATTTGAGAAAAGCGATGGCGAGCTTTCACACAATTAAAACTGTATACTTGGTTAGACCGCTAGAAAGAGAAAGAGAAGAATTCTCATGTCAATGGGCCCAAATCATATGTGGAAGGTGCTCATGGTCTCAACCATGAAATTACAGCATTGTTTCAGTCCGTTGGAAAGTACGACTTAATAAACAGAGATATACATTTTGTTAAGACTGTTGATGCAATGCAAATTGGACTTTTTGCCTGGCCCAAGTCATGCTGGTCTTGGAAGAGTCCTTTAAGCCCATAAGTAAAGAGTAGAGTAGTCCTAAAACCTAGCCAACGTACAAAAACGGCTACCTAAAATCATCATAGACTTATTTAGAAAAAATTTCAAAATAGGACTCAAGTTTTCTTTAAATTTCAAATCAAGACAAAAAAATCTTACATTTCAAAATAAGACTTAAAATTTTCATATTTCTTTCAAATCAAGATATCCGGCGAAATTTGAGATTTTTTGGCGAGTTTTTTATCTGTTTTCTTATGAATACCCAAAATGTCCCTTTCTTCTACAACCATCTTCCCATTTCGTCTCTTCTAACCATCACCCACCTCTCCTCTTCCAACAATAATCTGCTGCATCAACACGAGCCTAAGCAAAGTGTCATGTGGATTTTATCTCATCATCCTGAAGTGGGTGATGTGCGGAGTGTTCCGGGAGAGAGTTTTGCATCTCTCTTTCCATGGTGGTGACATTATGCATTTCATGAATTGATTGTTCTACTTTGATGGCTGCATCAAATGCTGGGAAATGTCCTATTAATAACCCTTATGTTCATGATACGTCAGTTGATAAATAATGGCCCACTTTTGCCACATGCCCGTGACTACAATGAATCTACTCGACACATTTGACTACTGCTGCTGTTGATTTGCTTCTCACATCTCTCTTCCCATGATTAAAAAAAAAATGAAGTGCCAGAACTCTCTCTCTCTCTCTCTCTCTCTGCTGTTGATTTGCTTCTCACATCTCTCTTCCCATGATTAAAAAAAAAATGAAGTGCCAGAACTCTCTCTCTCTCTCTCTCTCAAAGGCTGACTAGATATCATCGCAAAGACCGAAAGAGGAATACAACAAAGCAAAAACTCTAATTTCCATAACATAACGTGGTTCAAGAAGATAAAGAAGAATCCTATCTAGGCATGACACTTCGCTTGGGTTTGCTATAGCGCAACTAGTGATCGTTGGAGGAAGAGAGGTGGTGACGGTTGGCAAAGAAGAAATACTGGAAGAGGGTTGGGGAAGAAAGGGGAGGAAGGGCATTTTGGGTATTTTGAGAAAAAAAGAGAATAAACTCCTGGAACACCCCAAATCTAGCCGGATGTTCTGATATGAAAGAATATGGAAAACTTAAGGTCCTACTTTGAAATGTGAGTTTTTTTTGTCCTGATTCGAAATCTGTGCAAAACTTGAGCCCTATTTTAAAATTTTCCCACTTATTTATGATTCTTCACACTCAGTATTACTTACAGAAAAATGTTTGAAACAAAACCATGTGTTATCTTTAGTAATGAACATTCAGAACTTCACAAAAAGTTATTGGGCCTGGACCGTGGCCTGGATTGTTGCTTTATTCCTGAAATTAGGCATCAAATAGGAAAAACTACTCTTAAAAACCCCCCCACACATGATTTTATAGGCTTTTTTCTCATGTGGCCTGTGGGTCTGCTTGACAATAGAGGAAACATAAGGTTTTGAGCCTCTAGAAATGTACAGAATTCTCAGCCCCCAGTTTCCATACATGTGAAGGCCATCTCCAGTTTCATTGGTCCACAAGGATTGAAATGATGGCCAAACACTAAAAAATGTAGCCTTATTCATGGAATTTACATGGGCCTATGTTCATACCAAGCAACCAAAGCTAATATTCCTAATTATTTTGTTCTTTTACTTATAAATAAAAGTAAAGAATAATTCCAACGGTAGCTTTGAATAAGATTATTTTCTTCTCTTTGAGATTGTTGCAGTAATTTTGGAGTTTTGTTTGCTCCATGTCCTGCATCAGATCACAGTTACCCAGATTGCAGGTTAAGTAATTCCCATTCACGTTGGCAATATTTAATTCGAAACTTAGCCTAATTCTAAAATTTGATAGAGAATGTTCGCTTCTCAATTTCTATTTACGGCTTGCATTCCTATATTTGGCAGTTCAAGTTCAACAAGCCGACCCATCTGAGAGTTGGTAGAGTGGCAGAGGACATAGGTTTACTACCTACGTCTTGTGTTTGAAACTCACGCCAAATTTGTTTGGCGTGCTTTAAGCTCAAACTTGCACTAAGTTGCTAGTTTGAAAATTGTAGTTTAGTTCTTGAAGCAACTAACATAGTAGGTAAGTTTTGATTTGATATTTAACTAAGACTTACAAAAAATCTTGGTTTTTTTTTATAAATAAAAAGTTTTGGTGTCAGAGCTTAATTCTGCTTACATCAAATTTAGTAAGTGAGCTTTATACATGTCCTGGATCAGATCATAGTTTCCCAGTTTGCAGGTCGAGTAATTCCCATTCATGTTGGCAGTACCTAATTCGAGAATTAGCCTAACCATAAAATTCGATAGAGAATGTTCGCTTCTCAATTCCTATATTTGGCTTGAATTCCTATATTTGGCAGGTCAAGTTCAACAAGTCCACCCATCTAAGAGTTGGTATAGTGGCATAGGGTGTGTGTTTGCTACCTACGTCAATCGTTTGAAACCCACACCAAATTTGTCTGGCATGCATTTACGTAGGTTTAGCGAGCGCTATCCGGGGAATTAATCAGTTTAGGTGAAAGACCTTAAGGATACCTATGTTATAAAAAAAAGTTTTAACAATTTTAATAAACTAATTCATCTATGCTCATAGTCCAAGTCCATCACTGGGGCCCACATCCAAAATCAATACCACTCTTTTTTCATGGCATTTACTCTTAGGTGAGATTTTACTTCAACCAAAGTTGGGCTCGCATCAGATTAATTAGGTGTAAATGTATAACTAAAAAAACAAAAGTAAAATACTATGTCTACACATTAGGCAAATTCTAATTGGAGATTTTTTTTTATTTTTTGGTACCCAACTTATGGGTCCGTAGTCCTCTGGTGAGGGAAGAAGACCTCAAATAAGGTAAGGAAGCCCTCTAGTAAGGTAGAGTAGCTTTGAGGTGAGGAAAAGGTAACTCTCCAGGTTTAAACCCATATTAGCCTACTTGAAGTTTGATATGAACTAAAAGTGACATACTGAGCGGTTCTTTCACTACCTTGGACTTAAGGGATTTATAGGATTAAAATTAGAGAACTACGTGAGATTAGTTCGCTAATGATTCACAAATTGAGCTGCCAATTGTTGGAAATAAACCATTCTTAATTCAAGAGCCTTGTAAGCAAACTAGGTAAGTATGCGTCCCATTAGTATCAGAGCCTAGTTGTACCTACATTACTAAACTAATAATATAAATTCTTTTTGGCTTGCCATCTTAAATGAGTCTCTGTTTGTGTCTCAATCTTCCAAATCCTCTGTGTTCCTCCATTTTGATCTCTCAATCAATGCTTGTTCGATATGATTGGTAAAAGGGTAAATTATTATAGGTCAGAACCAAATCCTAGTGATCCACACCTGGACCCAATGTAGTCATTGGGTATGAATTCAGGTTCATGCCCAAGTGATAATTGATGGGTAAATGCTGAATTCGTATTATTCGGTGGATTGAGTTTATCTTAAATGTTGATTTCAACTAATCCCTTACATCCAGCCACATCTGATCATTTGCCAAATACACTGGACTGATGGCTATTTCTGGTCATATCTTATGAATTGACATCTTTTATTACATTACTTGATGCACCCGCGCCCCCCTTTATAAGTGGGTGTTGGTGTCTTTAAGAGCTGACTGGGTTAGATTTAGTGAAGCCTCAGTTGATTTTAATTTGTTAACGGAGAGATGATAGATTAAATACTGATTGGGACAAATCCCAAAATAAGGATGAATCGGCTAGTGTACTGAACGCTTTGTTGATTGCAACTGTTGATGGATAATGGATTGAATTGCAGTGATAAACAAGAACGAACGAAATGGGGATGTCAATGGTATTTGATTAGAAAACTATGAACGAAATGGGGATGTCAATGGTATTTGATTAGAAAACTATGTATGAAGAACATTTTTAGGTCGGGTAGGTACTTCATCTAGAACCAAATCTATGTGTAATACAGAGGTTTATTCAGGACTTCGTTTTTCCCAACACACAGGATGAAGATCCTACCATCCTAATTCAAAAGAGTCCGGATCGTCCCACCCCACGGTCAACGTGAGTGGACCTATATATTAGGGTCCACCCATGGTCACTGTAGGGCAAACACTCATAGAGTCTCGATTTAATTCAAAGCACTAAGTGCAATGTGTTGAGAATGGCTCCTTACCCAACCTATAAGTGGCAGTGATTGTAACTGTTCAGGTTTAAACCTTAAATATGCCATATTTTCCACGTGTGTGGACTTTTGTTTCCGTTTGTGCGGGCTCTCTTCTGGACTAGGGTACCAAATGAAAAGAAAATTTGGCCATTTATATTAATAAATATGAAGTATTAAACAGTTCTATTAGATAACCCGCTGATGTTGAGAAAACCCAGCAACCCATTCCTCCTGGATTCAAGATTGTAACTTGGTGATGGTGTGTTGGATAGTCATCCATAACATAAGGGTGCTTATGGGCTGGGGGCATCAAGGGCCTGATCTGGGAGCATACTTTGGGCGTGACATCGAAATATAATATGGGCCATTTGGTCTAGGCTTGGATTAAGTCATAGTAAGTCCAAAACCAGGCCCGAATGGGGAGTGTTTGTAATTTAGTGATAATTCGTCCAAACAATTGATAGAGAAGCCCACACAATTTGATGAGAGTTTTGCCCATCCCGGCACAATTGACTAAATAGACAAGCTTGGACTTGACATATACGGCCTGTCTTGTACTTGGGCAGGATACAGACCTATGTTTCTAAAGTTCGCCCAGGCCTGGATAGGAATCAACCTACCCATCTCTCTCTCTCTCTCACGGACACCTATTGCACAATGAGTTACAAGTCCTTATCATGTAAGCAAGAATCTGCATGCGATAAACAACTATAGGAAGGAAGAAAGTTCACCATACGTGCCAGTTGGTTTGTTGCATCATGCACATGCAAACAACCATCACAAGCCAGTGTGCATGGAAATTAATCACTGCACCCAGTGCTGAAAGGATCACCCCTCACTAAAGCTTTTTTTTGTGTGTGTGTGTGTGTGTGTCGGAACTAGACCTGATGCCTTGATTTTTATTTATTTGCAAGAACTTGGATGGATCATGGATGGTATGAGCGGTCAAGTTAGTCCCATCCCAATCAACAAATAAATGTCCTCTGCTTACAAGTGGAAACCATGGTTGAAAGACTAGGACTATGCCACGTCGCCTCCTTTTGATGGAATATCAAGTTAAGTATAGGGGGAGATACGGTAGAGTCACCTTGTTTTGATAAATTGCATGCATTTTGAACCATTTATATATAAGTAAGATTTGATTTTAAACAATTCATGCTTGTTTTTTAGTAATTCACACTTTGGTTTTTAGAATTAGCATTTTAAAAATAATTTATTGAAGTGTATTTGAGACTTATATTTGATCTTCTAGATTTTAGTGTTTGGGCTTAAAAATATTTAATGTGCAAGCCTTTTCCATTTTTTTTCTTATTACAATATTTTCTTACATTTACAAATTTAATAATTTTATTATTATTATTATTATTATTATTATTATTATTATTACTAATAGATGCAAATGCATGTGAAACCAAAATTTAAAAGTATTTGATCTATCTTTAAAAAATGACTCTATTGAGTCATTGCATTGACTCTCTATGACTCAATTTTTAAGAACTAAACAAGTTGAGTATGAGTCACAAGTTTTCCAATCTTGATTAAAACAACAATTAATTCTACTCAAGGGTAGACCTACAAAATTTTACTTGGGGAGGCCACTATGTAAGAAAGAACTTGGCATAGGGTGAGAGTTGTAAATGGTCTTCAATTCTCCAATTATTCGGAAGTTTCAACCGGTTAATAATTGGATTTGATTCCTTATTTAGGTCTGAATAAGTAAACAGGTCTGAGTCTATATCTTAATTTAAGACTAGTGACCTAAACAATTTTGGATTTGGTTTCACCTTGGTTTTGGCATGTAAACCTCAGATCCAACATATTATCTCAGTTTTTAAGAATTTTTTTTAAAAGTTATTTTGTTTTCTTCAAAGCATTTTCTACATCAACCTGGACTTGTACATGTACCCACCTTATATACGACACGAATTTTGGTTCTAATTCCATATTTCATTAACTATTTTTGAAATTAGATAGTTGATTCCCAACTAATTTTGGGTCCATCTTCTCATTAATGTTTTTAGTTCTAGGTCTTACATGAACCTAGATTAGAACCAACTCGTTAAAAACCCTACGCAAGGGGCATATGAAAGAATTTCATAGAGTCTTCTAAAACCCTATAAAGGGGTTTTGTGAAAAAGATGTGGGGGCGTGAAATTTTTGGGGGACCACGGCAACCCCCTGCCCCCTATTTGCGCCCGTAATTCTGCTCCATCTGAAGTAATGCCCATCATTTGGTCGATTTAGAGAGGTGTTGGTAATGTAACAATAACGTGGAAGAGAAAAAAAAACATGGATGATGGCTCTTTATACCAAAGTCTTCGCCCTTACTTATTTGGAATGTTTTAAGTTACCTTTAAGCAGACTGCGATTGATGGATGGTGCTGGTGATGATTCTACTCGGGCTAAACACCTGACAAAAGTAATAAAAACTCATGGATTTTAAATTCTTTTATGAATATAGTTGATTGGTCCCTTCTAGCATCATCAAGCTACAAACAGAAAACATCCAACCGATATTAGGGGGGTGCTCAAGAGAAAATCAAACCATCATCCTAGAGATCATTTCCTCTCAAGTTCTAAGCGCTTCTCTAATTTGATGATTGGTTTTTGATTAAAAACCACAAGATCCAAACATATTGCAAATAAGACTAAAGATCAAAGAGTATGGGCTTCATAATCGCTCATATGTTTTTAACCAGGGCCCAATAAAGGAGGAAGGAGAAGGGAAGGAAACATTTCTACTCCCATATTATTAAAATTTTCTTAAAACGCAATTTAAAGGACACATGAAACAAAAATAGAACACAAAACCTAGAGAGAGAGAGAGAGAGAGAGAGAGAGAGAGAGAAAGAGAGAGAGAGAGAATCTTAAAATCTAAGAAAGGGAAAAATACATCTTCACACTTTTATTAAGCTGGGTAGCATTAGGATGGATAAATGAGTGCGTACATGAGCGTGAAAATTGAATCCACATGCCTATGAATTATTGCATAAATAGTGGTCTTAGGATTCTGTTTGCCGACAGAAAATGCACTAACTGCGCTTTAATGTAGCCTTCCCACTTATAACCTAACAAGTTAGATCACAAGAACAGCCTCTTGCATTCACATGATTGTTTGCATGAAGGGTCCGGTGAATTAAAATTGAGGGCAAATAAAAAGAAACAGAGAGGATGTTAACCTCAAAGAGAATAAGAGCAGTAAATGAGAGAAAGTTACTCCTCACCGCTTTGTCATTTATTAGTTCTTTTTAAGAGTAGAGTTTTGTCATATTGTGTGTATATATATATATATTTATAGAAGTCATTTTATATCTCTTACTTTTAATTACCCTATCTTTTTTTTATCTTGATTTGAGCTCAGTATATTTTACTTCACCCCTCATGCAACAAACATGTTTGAGCAATGAAGTTTCGTGCTCGGCTGCTCCATGAATTTCAGTATTAATCGAAAAGAAATTCTACATTCCTATCCATTCACATGGAAATCCAAAATCCATTTTGTTAAGCAATATTAGTTTATAAGAAAATGTGTCATGCACCAATGCCAGGTGACACAAAAAAATAGAACAATTCTCTTTATCACATATTTCTCTTGTCGCACAAATGTACCCTAAGTCATACTATCAATGCCCCATTAAGTGCACCTCCTCAAACAAAGTGCAACCTCAGATCCATTGATTAAAAAAAAAAGGCAGTTTTGCTCTACTAGACAGCTTGTTGAGTTGTGACTTGTGACTCAATAAATGTTTTAGCTTTTATTCAAAGCTCACAGCTAGAAATTACTTCTAAGTTTGGAACAGTTTTGAAACTCATTTTGATTTAACCTTAAATGCCCTTTCAAAGGTAGTAAATTTTTTAAAATTCTGACCACTCAGGTAGGACAGCTCAAGGAGAGGACGAGTCCGGGTCGAGCCCCCTGGACCTCCCAGTACTAAACTGCCCGTCCAGACGCCATTCTACACCTGTACTTATACCTGTATGTTAAAAGACACATAACTGCTACTAAATCTTTCCGGCCCAAATGTTACACATTCAAAGAATTAAAAGTGCCAGTGACCATGTGAATTAAAGCAAAGATGAGTAAAGGAGAGAACCCATCTTTTCATCCAATGTTCCTCTACATCAAAATAAATGTTCTTTGCCTCTGCCCTAAACACATATGCCCCAAACCAATGTCACAAGGATCAGCTTCTTTTAATCCTACTTTTCAACAAATAAAAGCATGCCCAGATCTTTAAATCAACTGCAACTGTTAATGCAACAACATTCCTTTTTCAAACCTTCCAATCACAAAGAGTTAATCAGTAACCACTATTAGAAACCATTCTTAACTTACTAATCAAAAATGAAAATGAAAACAATAAAACATGCATGTTTGTCAATGTCATCTTACCATTTCGGTCCACCTTCTTCGGGCAGAGACAGAGTCACGTGCATTCATTCCACTAAATACACCACAAGTAAAATAAGAACACCATATACTTTACTTTACTTTACTATACCACGCAGCACAGTACAGCAGAGCCCTCGAGCGTATCGGCTCGCCTTATCGGACACCGAAACCGAGACGTGTGTTTGACATCAGCAGGTTCGTAGCGGCACTCCGCAGAGGCAGGCGTTACTGACGAACGACGAAGCTTCGAGATGATCGAACGGCTCTCCGGTCGGGATCTCGCCGCAGAGATGGTTGTGGCTCAGATCCAAGTGCCCGATATATGCAGCTGACGTCAGCGATTTCGGTACCCGGCCGCTCAGCCTGTTATACGCCAGGTCCACCTCCATGAAGTACGATCGCGGCCCGAACACGTCCGGGATCAGGCCGTCGATCGCGTTCCGGCTCAGATTCAGTATGTTCAGCCCCTTGCTCTGCAGCAAGCTCGCCGGGATCCCGCCGGAGATCTGGTTCCCGTCCAGGTACAGCGACGACAGCACCGCCATGCCGCCGATCGCCGCCGGGATCGAGCCGGAGATCCTGTTCCCCGACAGGTCGAGATCGGCGAGCCGGTAGATCGTCGAGATCGAGCTCGGGATCTGGCCGGAGAGCTGGTTCCGAGCGAGGAGCGCTCGGCTGAGCATCTGTAGCTTGCCGAAGTTGCTCGGGATCGGGCCGGAGAGCCGGTTGCCGCTGAGGTCGAGGTGCATGAGCGAGGAGAGATCGGGGAGGGAGGCGGGGATCTCGCCGGAGATCAGGTTGTCGGCGACGTTGAGGACGGTGAGGCGGGAGAGCTTGCCGATGTTGGCGGGGATGGGGCCGGAGAGGCGGTTTCCGACGAGGTCGAGGATGCGGAGGGCGGAGAGGGAGGTGATGCAGGCGGGGATGGGGCCGGAGATGCTCTTCCAGTCGGCGACGACGAGGGTGGTGAGGCGGTCGAGCTTGCAGATCTCCGGCGAGATCTGACCGGACATGAGGCCGGAGCGGTGGGCCCGCTCGAGGATGGGGTCCTCGGACTCGCCGCGGAGGTTGATGTCGGCGACACGGGAATTGGTGGGGTCGCAGCTGACGCCGTACCAGTTGTGGCAGCAGTCGGTGCCTGACCAGGTGTTGAAGATGCCCAGGTAGGGCTCGGAGAGGGAGGATTTGAAGGCGAGGAGGGCTGCCCGGTCTGACGGCGGGCAGGAGTTGACGGAGGGTGTGAGGACGAAGATGGTCACGAGGAGTACTGGAAGCAGAGGTAGAGCACCGAATTCCATGGCTCGAGCGCGCTTTTTGGCTGCTCAGTTTTGAGGTCTGCTTACGCGCTGGACGTTGGAGTTTGAGAATGGAAGAGTTTTAGGACAGCGGCGTCGGTTTTATACGTCATTTGAGACGCAATTGCCACTGTCGAGATGCGAAAGTCCCAAAAGAACCTGAAATGGCTTTGTCTTTTGATTTCATGTTTCTAACACTAGTCAAATGGCACGCTACACCATTGACAGCCTTAGTGGGGTGCCCAGTTAGGGTCCCTCGGGAGAGGAAAAACACCTCCAGTGGAATTGGGTAACCTTTTGGAGGCCAGGAAAGAAGGCTTTGGGTGAAACAAAATGCCCTCGGGGAAAGGAAAGGTAATTTAGCTCCTGCCTGAATTAATAAGAACCAACACTTTCTATAATTAGCGACGAGAATTTGCATAGGTTAGGGTTTTACATTTATATTGATGCATATCAATATATATACTTAAGGAAAATTGATTTTAGTGTCTTTAATAATGAAAAGTTTCAAATTCTACAAGGCTACTAGTGGGATTTGTTGAAAATCCTCAATTATGAAGATTTCAATTGGTCAAAATCTGAACGGCCAGTTGGGCAATCCACTTCTAAAGTGAAGTTTTAAATCAAAAGAAAAAATATATATGAAGGGTCTAATTATAATAGGATGAGTTTTATCTTTTTTGACTTGGTAAGGAATTTTTTTTATTTTTTTAAAATAAATTACTTTTTTGTCATTTAGTTGATTGAAATTATTGTTTTTTTTTACATTTTTTAAAAAAAGAAAAGGAAAAATTTTTAAATTTTTTATTTTTGATGTGTCTTCCTCATCTTTATGTGTCTCTTAAATAGAAGCTACATTTCACATCACTTGTATAAGTAAATTATCCATATGGGCTGGATTTAAAATGGGCAAATATATAAATTTTTCACGACTTTGTAAAAAGTGAAAAAAAATTTTCTTCAAGGATTGGGTTGACAAGCGTGACTTACTATGGTTTTGTGGGGGTTTCGAGATTTAATTAGTAATATGTAAATCATGTGAATGACGTTTGCTGTGTTATTTCATCAAATGAGCTGCAATAATAGGACCCGTCTAACCTTCTGTCCTACAAAACTACTGTTTTTTATTGGCTAAAATCACAAACCCACTTTTAGATTTGATAGGTTAATGGTCTTTCTTTTGGTAGAAAGGTTAATGGTCTTTGTTAGCTAGCTGTGTATCTCTCTCTAATTTTTTTAAATACTATTAAATAATGAGTCAATAATGACTCCAAAAATACAAAATCACAAATGACAATAATTTGTCCAAAATGGGGCAAAAGCTTTCTATCCGGAAGGATTTTTTTTTTTTTTTTTTTTTTTGGGTTCCCTATCCGAAATTGTTCTGAACCCCAAATCCCAATCATCTCCTACGGTCAATTTTGTAATTTTCTTTGGGGAAACTGGTCCTGGGAGAAGTCCGTATTGGTTCAGACAACTTGAAAATGCCAACTACTAGTGGCGACCACATGGTGGGCCATGGAACAGGCTAGCCATGTGGACTCAGCTTATCTTGTCTCTATCACCGTGAATGGGTGAGGTAGCGAGATTGTGTTGATTATACTGCTGCTAGCTCTCATGCTTTTTCCTAGACAGCACAGATATGCCATCATAAGGATCACCATAATCATCTTCTTCATCATCACTTTTTGATTTGAGCATGGACCACCTTTTTTGTAATGTATATACTCAACCAACCCTATGGCTTGAACTTGGATCCGACGCGCTGGCTCTATCATTGGATCCGATCCATTATTTGACCGTGCCATCTTGGACCCAAGTCTGCCTTCCAAATAGATTCTCTAGATTGTTGGATTTCTGTCCGTGTCCGGATATGGTTTTAATAGTTCTCTGCCGTCCATCTGAGAGCGTAATTTATTAAAAAGATTCCACGTCCATGGCCCTAAGACCCAAGTTCCAAACGTCACCACATGAGTCAACTGAAAAGTATCTGGATGTCAGCATATTAAAATGCACGGATCATGGTAATATGGGCCCCACTTTTTGTGACAAAAGGCCCATGGATATTTTAGATTTACTCCTTGGTATCAAACAATGGAGGAAAACAGGGGTCTAATAATCTTTTTCTTTGTCACACATGTTCACTGACATCTACTCTTTAGAACCAGCTTTCTCATTGTTAATGTCAGCCATGAATAGACTAATTCATGTATCTTGTGAAAGCACCACTTAAATAAAATTGGGATCTTTGCATATCGGCTTTGTCTTTCTCAAACCTCTATACAGTGTATGGCCACTTTCCAGTTTTGTTCCCTAGTTAGGTGATCTCTAAAAGAAACTATTAATGATGGAATTTTTGAGTAGAATATAATCTTCCGTGAACCTTAGCTTTACATCTTCCTAGTAGTACATGTAAGGATTTTTGTGTTTATGAGTTAAGACAAAATTTGAGTTCATTAGTGTTGTATTTTATAAATTTTTAAGTAAGGACAGTGGTTTAGGTCGCCGGATACACTCAAGTGAAGAAATCGAAGAACAAACGATAAATTAAAATAATTTTTTATTAATAATATAGTTTAAAAAGGTCATATCTCACAAATCAAGTATTGAATATAGGCAAGTGACCTACCGTTAGAAAACTTGTTTCGAGTTGATATCTGTAGAGCTTAAGATTGTATTAATTGAAACTAAACCAAGAAAGTTATGGCTTCAAGAAGTTTGCAGAAAAATATACTAAAATTAATCCAACTGGTTGGATAGTAATCGGGCAAGGCAGAGACTTAATTTGACTGATCAAACCTCTATCTGACCAATCAGACGGATATAGAAAACTCTACCAACTTGTGATTTTTCTGTTTGATTTGAAGAGAAACTTACATGTTTTATGCCAACTCATTTTCTAATTGAAATATACTTATAAGGCACAAAATTGTGGCTATAAAAAGGAGTGCTCTCTCAACCCCAAGATAGAGATCTCATTGTTCTAAGTGGGGAATATATTTTAGAGATTATCTCCTCTGGAGCATTCATTGGATAGTTGAAGGGTTAAAGTTCTACTTTAGAGATTCTTGTCTTCTACATTTTTTTTTTTTTTGTAGAAGATCATATTCTAAGCGTAGAAGATTATTGTGAGGAGCCAAGTGTAACATCTAGAAGGTGTCTAGGTGCTTAAATCTGTAACATAGAACGGCAAGGGATCGTTGCAGCATGGTGTTATGCAAGGAAATAACAAAGTCTTTAGGTTGCGTAATAACTGAATAGGGGTTGTAAGTATTCTCTTGTAATTTTAGTATAATTCATAATGCTTGATTTTTTGTGATGGTTTTTTTTTCAGTTTGGGTTTTCACGAAAAAATTATCTTCTTGTGGTGTTTACTTTTATTTGATTTATTTCCGCTACCTAATTGATTGTTTGCACAAATGGTATTGAGATTGTTTGCATTAATCTATTCTAGAGGATCTCTTCAAAAACCTTCAATATGAAAAATGAGTTCCACTTTCACCCATGGTTAGCCTACTCCTTAATTTTTATACCATTCTTATGCCATTTAAGTTGAACTTCTTGGGGCACTTTTCTCCTAAAGCCACATCAATGTAGAGTTATTTTCCACAGTCTAAACTTTAGTGTCTAGGACCTACAGAATGAATATCTTGCCAAACTTATCTTAACCTACACTTAAATAAATATGGTTTAGAAAGGAAACTTATATAACATTTAAGTCAGAAAAATTACAGATTAATTTGCAGATATTTACTCACATATTTTTAACTATTATAAATGATTTTTTAATTAATTATGTTATTATATATTATATGATTTTATATTTGATTAAGAAATGAATCAAATTAATTTGTTATTCAATCAGTTCATGCAATTTTTCTTAATCAATGTTTAATTTTTTATTCAAAGCTCATAAGATTTAACCCATGCATCACACAAGCTTTATGCAAGTTTTATCATGAATTTACATTTATCCAAATTTAATAATTTTCCAATCCATATCCATCACTGGATTTAACAACAAAAATACCACTCTCTTAAAGATATCAAACTCTGAGGCATTAAGTTCAAAGGTTTATTTCTAAAATATTAATATAGTATTTTGATAATATACTTTATATTCACATCAATCTCTTTCCACGCTTCCCCACCAAGCAATGTGATTGCTCAAGCCTTCGGGGGAGTCTCACCATAGTTTAGCAATCCAGGCAAAGCCAGGCCAGGCTACAACACGTTGACTGGCGTGCTGGGCCTCATCTCTCACAATCATTTGAAGATTACTTATAAAAAATTAAAAACATTTAAAATAAATGGCTCAATATTTTATTGGTCTTTGCACTTTTTTTTTACTAGCATATAAGGTAACCCCAAACTTACAAAGTGTAAATAAAAATTGAAACTTCTTCTAAAAAATTAAATCAATTTGACAAATGAACTTATGAAGTAAAATTATCCAAAAATACATAAAGGAACTCCATAAAACCATGTACTGTTTAGCTTTTACTATTCACATTTCCATAAGTAGGCCTCACCGAAGTTCCTCACCAATTTCTCGTGAGTGGCGGCGAGCTGCACCGATCGGAAATTCTGCATGGATGTGCCCAGCACATGGTTAGTACTTCCACGTGGCTATTACGTAGCGGTCATGGAGTCCACCATCCGACACCTTTCACTCTTAGAACATGGCTTCTTTCATTGGGAAGAAACATCCGTCTACCTTCCACGTGAAACTCATAAAACTTCGTAGAATGTGCAGCTTCCTACTCTCTTTCTATTTGCTTGGAATTATATTTCCACAAACAGTTTACAAAACTATGGTGAATTTTAAAAAACATTTTATCTCATCTTCCTGTTTTTTCTCGTGGTTCGAGGATTACCCGAATGTATTTCATTTAATCATCTACTGTGGGTGAGCTAGGATTTTCTTTCGGTATATGGGTAAATAATAATTGATTGATAATTGCAGAGTTAAATTTATTTTTTAGGGGGGATCGATAATATGTTTATATTTATAAGTTTTTGATAACATTTTTATATTTATAATTTTTTACTTATTATTTTAATATACATATCATAGTTTTCCCATAATATGCAAAGAAATAATATCCTAATTGAAAATAGCTAAATGCTTTTAAAAATATAATTTATCAAAAACTTTAAGAATAGTTAAAATACAAAAGTAATGTGACTAATCACAAATAATACAAATTGCTCAAGATAATCATTTATTTATTTAGGACTAAGAATTGTATCTCACTTGAATTAAAGTAGAGCCCATGCAAGATTAATCACTTGTGAAGAAATTCATCAATGATTTATTAATATATTGATTGGTTAGTATTGATCATTTAATGTGTCACAATGCCTGCTATAGATGTGATTGATTGAAAACCCACTAAATGATTATTTGTAATTTTTTGATGGACCACGATGCTTATAATAGTATAGTTGATTGAGAGCATACCATTGATAGTCATTTACTAATGTTATAGAAAAAAATGAATAATCAAAGTATAATATCCATGCTACTCAGAATAAACATCATTCGCTTAAGTAGCTTCCCTAAACTTTCCTCCAATAAGATTTCATTAGCACACCATAAGATTGAGCACATAATAATTTTAATCATATGTTTACTAAGGTAGGACTAATTCCTATTTGAGTAACATTTGAGGAAAACAAAACTAAAGAAAGTAACTAAATTTTTTAACGGCTTTGATTTCTATTGAGATTCTCTTGCTAACCATTGATTTAATAGCCACACAATTTAGTAGTCCTTTAATGATAGACTTCTATGTAATTTAGTTATAGATAAGGGTTTGAAATTCAATCCAAAGAAGTAGCGACAATAGTCAAACAAGATTTCTCCAAAACTGTAGTGAAGGAAAATTGTTTGGGAGACGAAAAGGGAAGAAAATTTTTAGTTGATTGATTCCAAATTGTAACCCTCCTTCAAATTTGAAAAATAATTTACTTATCCTTTTTGCAACCAAGTGAAAGGCATAAGTATCCTCAAACCTTTTTTAAGTTCTCATATTATATAGAAGAAAAAGTAGATGAGTGGAGGTAAAATTGTAAGAAACTATAAAAATTTTAAAACAACTCCCATGACGTCAAAAGAACATCCCAAAGTTGAGTGGGGGCAGTTGCCCCCACTTGACCCTACCTCCCTCCGCCCCTGTTTATCCATGATCGTCATACCAAGAATTGTAGCAATATTGTTACATCTTTTTTAACAAGTCCCCTTGTTGAAGTAAACCGTAGATTTGTGGAAATTAATAAGTTGGCTTGAGATATTACTATAATCTTCCAACAAACTACTATTTTAATTAACACTAATCATTAGCATCATCACAACTAGAATGGCAAATGAGTCATGTGGGATGCAATTAAGTTGCGTGAGTTGAACTTGAGGGTGAGTTTAGATTTTAATAAAAATGCTATAAGGCCTTTTTTAATGGAAAAAGGATAGAATTAATTACTATTTTTTATAGTGGCCCCAGTGTAGTAGCAGCTTCAAAAGCAAACCGTAGTTCTAAGCTAGCTGAACTACGCCTTGAAATTAAGGGAACTAATTACTCTTATTATGGATCAAAGAGAGATTGCAAGCTAGGTAGCATAGATACGTGCATAGGGATTCAAATCCCTAGGTAGGTAGAAGATCTCACATAGTTTGCACCACTCACAAAAAAAGAGAATCGCATCATGCCTACGGGGCTATTTTAAGAATGGTCACAAAGAGCGGCATTGTGGCACCTGTAGACTTTTGCTCAACAATTCCCCCCACCCCCTCACGATGGCACTCCTGCAACTTAAATCCATTACCTAAAGCTCTAATACTATTTATAGGATCTTACGCACACACTGAGCTACCATTCTTTCCAAAATCAATTGATGATGAAAGAGGTACAACTTAATATTTTAAGGTATACGGCATTTGACATTGTGCCCGTGAACTTATTTTTAAAGCAATTGCAGAGAGTGGCATTGTAGCACCCGCAAGCCTCGGCGCATTGGAAAGGTATACAACCCCCTCATTGTTTTCCACGTTGTTTTCATTATGAAATATTGAATTTAGCTTTTCTCCTAAGGAGATGAGATTTGGCGGTTCAAAGAAGAAAGTTTAGATACCGAATGTGACAAAAGTAGTGGGTGGTGGGGCAAGGACACCATAATTACAGGACTCAAATGGCCACTCATGGCAAACAAATACAAGTAGGCCGGTGAAAAGGTTCTATAATTGAAAGTTTGAAATGCCCAATAAGATTGAAATGATTTTTTTAGATACCAATCATTTGAACAGATCTGAGTTTGTTAGCTGTACACTAGAAGTCATTGAAGGGCTTGGCGATCAGATGATGATCCCATTTGTTATAAAAAACAAAAAAAAAAAGGAAAGAAATTAGAAAAAAAAAAACAGCAGTCAGCACATGAATGAATGCACAACAGTTTCGGAATGCAACCACTGCAACCGGTAATTGTAGAAGGCTAAATTCTGTGAGTAGGTCTGGTTTTAAATAGTTTTTTCATAATATTTCTGCCTCACAGATTTCTGCACTGCAACTTTTCTTGTCAAATGCCCCAATTGTTGGAGGAAAATCCTTGATGCTATCTATACTCCATAGCTTTGATTCTCATGTGGACTAACCAGGAGAATTGGCACATGGTTGATTACAAAATGCCCAGCGATTTACATTACATGCTCAAGGCTCTGGTTGTACTAAAATGTGAATTGAATAAGTTTCTAGTTCTTCTTTGCTCAGTTGATTAGAGACATTTGATCTAATCTTTTCATGGGAGTGAGTTCGCTTTACTCTTTTATAAAGCAAGACACAACTCATTTGATATTATTAGAAACAAAAATAAAAAAAAGGGTGGACTCAAAATTTTCTAGACGGGATTAAGCTTATCGAAATGGAAATTATCTACAAGGAAAGCCAACGAATCAAACGGTAGCATATATAGGAAGTTGTCTTCAGTTTTCTACAGGGACAGGAGCTGGGGCTAGATTGGTGGAAGGGCCATGGCCACGGCCCGAAGTGCAAAGGGTGTGTGGCCTGTCAGTCTAGTCCAGTGGCCGACAGAAACAGCCTAGCATTGAGTATGTCAGAGCGTTGGCTACATGGAGCCCAATCACAACCGTCCTGGCATTTACTGAAGGCTGCATTGATTGATACAAACTTTTATAATTAGGTCGTGGCTTAAACGTTAAAGAATAACAACGTCACTAATGGTTTTTGTGATTGCATTCCAATTTTACTTGCAACTTATTTCAACTGCCACCACAGTACCACTATTGCTTTAATAATAATAATAATAATAATAATAATAATAATAATAATATGCTACCATTATTGGTTTGTAACAGGTTTTACTTAAATATCATCTAAACTGAGATGTGTAAAATGAATAACATATTTGTGTCGACAGTGTTGTTGGATAACAACAATGTAATAGTTTTATTTTGACAAGAGGATTTTATGATATAGAGGAAAATCATCCTGATTTTTCAAGTCATACACTGTTTTATTGTTTGGTGTGATAAACTCTCCTTGAGTATATTTAGTCATTCAGATAATAATATGCACATTTAAGCCTAAAATGGCATTGTTTTTCTCTGACCAATGTCTAGTGCCCTCGATAAATACTTGATGCAAATAATGTTGGTTAATGGGATGTGGCCCTTCTTTTCTAGATAATTAAGACTAATCCTTGTCTCTTCTAATCTCATCTTTTTACATATTGAATGACAGCATGAGATCGAGAGCGCTTGCCAAAACATCGAGGTGTTACGTACTACAGGCGGTATAAATACTTCTCAATAACCTCCCTCGGGTAAAGCCCACTTCTCAACACTCCTCTCAAGTGGGGCAGGGTCAGCGCACTTTTGAAGACATTAATTTTTTTTATGCCGGGTCGTTTCTCTTGTGATTCAAATTCACGACAAGTTAACTCCGATACGTAGAGGCTGTGAAAATATTTTTTAATATTTCCCTTCGGATGAAGCTCACTCTTTAACACTCCTCTCAAGTGGGACATGGTTAGTGCACTTCTGAAGACATGAATTTTTTTTTAATGCTAGGTTATTTTTCATGTGATTCGAACTCGTGATAGGTTAACTCCAATATGTAGAGGCTGTGAAAATATTTTTTAATATTTTCCCTCGTATGAAGCTAACTCCTCAACACTCTCTCTCAAGTGAAACCTAGTCGACACATTTTCAGTGATATGCTTGTTTTAAGCGCCTAATTATCCTTTTTGAAATTCGTACTCGCAACTAGTTGACTCCGATTTCATATTAAATTTTATTAGCCAACCATTCCTACCAAACCCCAATACATTAGTAAAGACAATATAAATACCTTTCAATAGTTATTGAGGCATTAGGGTGGAGCTCACTCCCCAACGCATCAAACTAGAATCTAGAGTGCCCCACAGCAATCCATGATCAAGGACTGCCACTATATGTCGAACAAATAGCGCTCGTAACATGGCATTGTTGTATCTATGTATATGTTAAACTTAAGGGTCGTTTGTTTGCATGCGTAAATATATCACATGTGTAACATTTATGCATCATTATGTTTGTTTTCATTAATTTACATATGTGATGTGAAAATCTAGTGTAAAAATGGTGTGAAAATAAGCCCATTTTCGCACAAAATTTTTCACACCTGGCACCCTAGTAAAACGAGTCACATGGGATCCATTTGCAAATGGATTCACATCCGTTGAGGCAGACAGTGTATTCCGCCAACAATGGGGTGCGTGTTTGAAACTCCTCATCCCGATTTTGTCTCCAAATCCTGGAGTCTTTTGTATCCGTTACTTTTTAAAAGAGAGTATACAAGTCAAAGGACCTGATCTTGGGTTGCTCTCACCATCTTGTCTTAACATGTGTTGGGTTGCTCTCTTCCTCTCCAAACCAGGTATGCCCTCTAACTCTCTACTCTCTTTTCTCTCTCTTTCAATCTCTCATTATCTCTATCTTTCTCATTCAGTCTATCTATCAATCTACAAGAATCCGTATGCATCGACAACCCTCTCTTTTCCCCTTTTTTGATTTGTGGATGTGAATTCTCTCAATAGATTAGCATATTTTGGTGATGGATTTACACCCTCTATAATAAGCAGGAAGAGAACTACAACCAAAGCTACAGAGGAATCTACTGAATCAAAGCCATCTTAGCCAAACAAATGTACTTTTTAATTTAAAAAAAAACCTCAACATTGAAAACCCCATTTCCCTTGTTTAATATGATATTGGTTAAATATCAATATTTTAGGTTAAATATAAGTATAAATATTAAATTTTATGCATTTACGCATGTAGTCAAACAAACATTATAAATTGAATTACATATGTAAAAGGTGTGAAAATGAAGTTTTTAAACAAATATGGTAAAATGAATAAGATGTATTATGGTTACATATATAATATTTATATATGTAGTATTTACATATGAAAATAACAATTTTCTATCCCATGCATAAAAGACAAACGACCCCTTAGAATTTCATAAAATTGTTAGAAAGCAATGCCTTGAATCAGGCATGAAACTGTCCCTATCATCAACAACTAGCGACAAAAGAAATTAGGTGAATGCATTCATGAGGTGGGTTACATATACAAACTCAATGGAAGGATAAAAAAACGATCTTCACCATGTATCTGCACTAACAAACCTCACGCCAGTGGAGTTTATGGAGAACTATTTAACTTAGAAAACCTATGTATCAAAACCATAATATTTGTGTTTAAGGTTAGCAAGTCTTCAAATTATTAAGAAACGATGCTTTAATACTTGTCACACCCCAAAAATTGAGCGGGATCCAATCCTGGTCTCAAGGGTGTTAGAATTAGGATCAATTAAAAATTTTCTTGAATATACAACACAGGCCTCTATTTCAGATGGATCGAAGTCCAATATGAGGCTATGCTTGTTGGTCAAACAACCATAATCACACGCGGAAATTAAAAATCCATATTCTGCGCAGCTGGTCATCATAATCAAACCAGATAAATCATTAACATTAATAATTAATCAATGGTCAAGTGCTCTAAAGCATAAATAACAATTAAGATTCTAATTCCAAACAAAGATGAATTTAATTCCTACAAATTGTGGCCTCCAATCATGGCCTTATTAAATGAAACTACTTATCTAATCTATGCATTAATACTAAGACATTTCAGATGATGTCATCAGCGCTCCACTTAGTAACTTTGCCATCTGGCAAAATCTCTTGCGTCTTCTGACCCTTATGTTCGGCATCGGCATCGGCACCTAGACATTATAAGTAGTGAAGTTAGATTGAAGTAATATGGTAAAAGGGTAAACTACGTTAGGCAACATGTGATAAACCACATTTATTACTTGAGCAAAATAAACTGAATGCTAAATAAATGTGATGAATGAGTAGACACAAATTACCCCACTAACTTGATGAACAAAAACAGATATACCCACTAGATACAATATACGAACATTGGCATTCCCGCCATGTACAATATACAACACAGTTGTACACTATATTATACAATATACGTTGCCCAATGGTATATGTCCGCCTCCAACTGCAGTTAGATGGACATTTATAAATGAATACATAGGTATACATGAATACTCAATGAAGCCATGCCATGAAATCACCAAACTCACAACACCAAGATCCTTAACAATTAAAGTAATAAGGTTGAATAGTTAGAGGCATATTATGCATATGTGGTATTTTCCATTCAACAAGGTAAGTATTGAACCACCTAATAGTCATAGTTAGTTAATCATACACATATGATCAAACCTTCCTTTAAAATGGTAATAAGGGCTTACGATGCTATTATTCTACTTTTGGTGTTAATCATGAGTTGCATTCTGAACTCGCATTCCCAATCCGAGTCTAGCCTAATCCCCATGTGTACATTTAGCTAACTCCCATTGAAGACGGAGCTCATCTATATATTTGGACCCATTTTCCATATTAATTTATTTGTTAATTAACCATTGGGCATGATCTAAAGTTAAGTGATTTTAGCCCCTAGAGGTCACTTACCTATGGTTCATTCGTTGCGGTTATTTCTCTTAACTACAGTCATCAACTCTAACCTATCATGCTACCAAATTAATTAAGGTCTATAGGCACTTACGGCTTAGCCATGACCATTCTACGGCTAAGCCCTAGTAACACTTATGACTCAGCTAGCTGGTCTTACGGTTAGCTGTAAGGTTCGTCATAAAATACACTCGCAAAATCAGCTCACTTGAAAGTAAGCTGTAGCCTAGCATAGGCGCGCACAATTTCACCCATTTGGGCATTTTCTTCCAAACCTTGAATAAGCAAAAACCTAGCCTTCAAGTCTATGAACTTTTTATCATATTAAACCCTCCAAATCAATTTTAGCCCATATTAGACAAAAAAGATTAAATATTAAGCATTAGTTGCAGTTATTCACTTGCCTTAGAATGCCTATACCCAAAAATCAAATCTGTAGATGAAAGAGTTGAGTAGCATACGAATCCTCCCTTCAGATCTAAATTGACGATCGAATATCTCCTACAATCTCACATAGAAAACAATACATCCTTAATCTATTGATGTATGCCCTATTGAGATGAAAGGATCTATATGATGGTTTAGAGATTGATGCTTATCAGAGTTGCAAATGCTATCAACCAAGACAAGAAGTGAGGAAGAAGATGAAGAGTTGATGATGGTGTTATCCACTGATCTTCAAAAAAGCCTTGGGTTCCTTTGAGAACTACTAGGATTGTGGTTGCAGAAGAAAGATAAGGAAAAAAGAAAAGAGAATAAAAATAATTGGGAGATATTGGGACTTAGGTTTAAGGCTTGTAGGGGAAGTTTTCTCTATTTACAAAAGGGGCTTTTTGCCTTTTTAGAGAGTTTTAGATAATATGGAAAAAAGGCTTTTGACTCAACAAATGTCCAGTGACTTGGGTCCAAGGCTTAATAAGGGTTGGCCACCCCATCTCTAATGGGCTCCACAACAAAGTGCCATGTATGTAATAATCTAAACTTCTATTGGAAACCTAAAAAAAAAGATCAAAGTTTTCAATTCCTAGTGTCCTATCCACTGGCCCAAATCATTACTACATAAAGATGAGTGATTTTCTTTTCTTCTGTTTTTTTGGTTTCTTTGGTAAAGTGCTATAGATGATTCAGACAATTCCTAACCCACCAACTCTACTTGACCCAACCTGGTACGCTCAGCTTTGGGTAGGATTTTTCCACCCAGTCATAAATTGGTTGGGTTGTGTTCTACTCAACCGCCTACACAGACCCAACTTACCATATGTCACCCCGTGAATCGCTAAACTGACCCATGAATTTAGATCTTGTGTTGATATCTCCCATCCAAATAAAAGACGGGCCTGGCGCGCCCGCTTTTTTGACAATATAGGGTCAAGCCCAGTTTTGACAATCACAAATTAGCTGGCCTCATGCTAGCTTGAGAATTTTTGTCATAGTCAAAGCTAGGGCCAAGACAAAGCCCGACCCGTTTCCTAATAAGAGCTGAAATTAGAAGAGTAGGTGCACAGTTAAAACAACAGAACCACCCTTTGATATCTAAAAAAATATAATCTGGAAAAACATGTCTCAAGATGAGCTCATTGGGAAAATTTATCCACAGATACGGTCTAATGTCAATCATCTTGACATTATCAAAAATTTTGAGTTAAAAGTAAATCAAATTCAGCAGTTAGACAACATCAGACCCAAAATCTGCATGCTCACAACACTCTGTAATTCATAAAACTTCCAATATTCTACACATATGTTGAATGGACTGCATGAGAAAAAGAGTTCATAGAAGTATAGTCTAAGCATCCAATGAACATCTGATATATACTTTCCCATTTTTGAAGTCAGAAATTGTAGAGCAATTTGCCTCTTCGGAGTTTCTATGTTCAAGTAACAACAAGCAACTTTCATCAACATAGATGGAAATTACAATAAGTTCTATTGAAGAACAGTATCTCACCCCAATGGAAAGAGGTATGTGTTCTTATCTAAATTTGAACTTTGCATATACCATCTCTTCTCATGTTTGCGGCCTCCTTTCCCACATGAGAGAGTTTTATTGCCGTGTTAAGTGGCTGGGTTAAAAAAATAAAACAAAATGCTCCATCGGTCGCAAGTCAGCGAACCTTTTTTATAAAATGAATGCAGTTTCTACAGTAGAACCTGGTGGCTTGGGTTTCATACCAGAAGGATGGCTGAATTCGTTTTGAGTTAAAGTTTCCCCTGTAAAGGTGCATTGCTTTTAAATGGAGAACCAAATCGGGACCCCTTGTATACCATATTGTTTATAACTTAACGGCAGATTAGGCTCGACTCCTACCACACCTGCGTAGTATACTAGATGCCTAGTTTGCACTGGTACTACATACTATGCGGAACAAGTTTAACGTATTCCAATCACCAAGTAAATTGTTTAATATTACGTGAAATGGGTTAGAAAGGAATGTGAATCATGATAATTCATTGATTCAAAAATATTTTAAAGAAAAAAAATTAGGACAGTTGTATCAATATCTGCATCCTAATTTTTTCTTTTAATGTAGTCATATCCTTAGTTCTTTTTTCCCTATCCACATCCATATTTATGTTAGGAAAGATTTTCACTTACAAGCAAACTACAAACTAGATCTTGTATATCCGGTCCAGCTTATAAGACCCACTTGAATGCATTTTTGGGATGGATAGAAAAATCACTTCATGGATGACAGTCATGATGATAGATGATTGAGATCTATGAGATTAATCTTGTTTAGTTGGGGTGTGAGATTGTTGGCATTTGTATGGGGCCTACTTATGGGTAGCCCGAGCAGTGAGAGATACCCCTCACAAGAAGTCTGTTTGTATAGAGAGAATGTGTTAATCCTCTCGAGACTCAAATTGGCATTGAGAGAGTTTGATCCAACTGTCTATACTTATCTTATTCTAATTTGAATTGGAGTTTGTCACTCATTAAGCCAGATGCTATAAATATATATATATATATAGTAGGGTGGTAGTAAAATAGCTTAAATCTTATAACCAAAAGGCTAGAGCTAAGTTATCTATTACCATCTTCTATATCAAGGGTATCCATCCTTGCCTTGAGATTGTGAAGAGTGAATCTCACGTGACTAATCTCTTGTAAGCAACCATGGATCTTTACATCAGTTGCTTGATCTAAGCCGACGTTATCTTAATTGTGTTTATAGCAGTCCCATGATCTTGATCTACATTTCCGTAATACTTAAAGGCTTTTTTTAGATTCAATCCAAATTATTAGTAAAGGTTTGATGAACGTAAAATTGAAAAGATCAAGTACCACACCATGCACTTGATTAAAAATTACCGAAAAAAATGAATGAAACATTGGCATGACTGAAGATCTTGAAAGGATAGAAGTGTAAAAAAAATTGCACTGATCAAAGATAGGCACAGGTAGCACTCGATAAAGTCTGTGCATATGAACAACATAGCTTGACAAGTGATACTGATTTGCAGCACACTCAATTTTTTGAAGAAATAATTGAAGATTTTTTTTTTTAAAATAAACCTCGTTCCAGATTCTTAAAATTCAGGCATCGTCCACAGTCCCAGCCTGCTATTTCAGCACCTCCCAGACAAGAATTTTGTGAGCTCTATTAATAGGGTGAGAGATACCTGAGTTCCTTTGAGTTGAATCAACTCGACCTGCGTCGATTCAACAAGCTACAGAATCAAACAAGTGGGGACAGTTGACTTAGTTTGACTAACTTCTCAATCAAATTCAGCCAGGTCTGATTGACAGGCTTTTCCTTCTTGAGATATTAATTGGAAAGTCTATTTGATTCTTTTAACATATTACCTTTGTGGGAAAACTCTGCACAACCGTCCATTTAATTCTTAGTCCGTAATTTTGGTAAATCACGTATTAAAGAGGTTGTAGGTGATAATTTTCTGGAGTGGATGCTCAATCCCCTCCCTCCTTTAATGTTTTATTCTGTTTGATCTTCTTCTGTTCAATGAAGCCGTCCCTTTCTTCAACATAAAAAAAAAATGGTCTTATACATCGTGGGTCCCCTGTTTGATAATCATGGCAATTGTATGCACGTGATCATCAACATGGTGGGTCCATCATTGCCTCATTTTCTTGAATGTTTCTCAAATGTGAGACCCGCTATTAGTAATGATTTTTATCACCTATTTTTCTTGGGTGACTGTCTAAAAATTTTGTCAACTTTATTTTACATGAGTTAAGATTAATAAAGGTGAGATAATGTATGTTTGGTTTGAGGCACTTTATGACCCATTTGGCATCTTCCCATAATGATCTTAATCCTTTGCTGAGAAATTTGTACCGAGGATGATTGTGCTAATATCAGTTTGAGCAAAGCATGCATGACAACTTTCTATTAAGTATTAATGCAATGTGCAAAAGCAATTTTAAAAAAATGATACCAAACGTGCTTTGTGTATGTAGTTAAGAGAACAATGGTAAATACATTGGAATTTTGGGGTTTTTCATGCAAAGTTGAAAAATTCATGACCTGGATTCAGCTTGAAAAAAAAAAATCTGATAGAGTCAATGCCAAGACTTGGAACAGTCATGTTTTATTAAAAAGTTTAAACAATATTTAAAAAAGTTAAATACTTATAAAATATAAATATACATTTATGTACATAAACTCATTGTAATCATTTCAAATTAATTAATTTATATATGTAAGTAAAATATTATGATAAAGAAAGTAAAAGAAAAAAATACTACATATTACATTATTTGTTAGTCCAAATATTTAATGTAAAAGATCAAATATAAGTTTCAAATTATATTCCGACTATTATTCTTAAATTGTTGACTCTAAACTTCATTCTTAATGACTTAAGCATATAATTCAAACTACAAATTATAATATATTAAAGTAGAAGGTTTCGGATTCAATCTTGATAGTATTTTTTTCAATTTTGACTATTTTTAACTGAACCTTGGTAAAAGCTAAAGAAACTAAAAGTATATAGGTTGTGAAATTTAAACATAAAAAAAAATTGTGTCCAATCCCAGCCCTTGCCTTATGAAACACGTGTACGGTGGATGAGCACCGAGCGGCCACCAGATTCTTCCATCTCGTGGAGGTATCCGTTTAGACTACATTTTCTCTCCGCCACCGCCAACAAAACCACCACTTCCACCGCCACTGCCTCAGTCTCTCTCCATCAATTTCATCATCAAACAAAACAAAACAAAGCAAAGCAGACAAGGGTCGAAACAAGATTGCTTTCTCCCGTTGATTTCAAGATCTCTCTCTTTCCCCTCTCTCGCTTCCTTTTTTGAGATTCCAGTTTCAACGGAACAAATCGTGCAGTTACAGCTACAGATATCCTTTCCTCCTGCGGAAGCTTTCGGTGGTGGTGAGCATTCTTTTCTACAGCTCTTGGGATTGCATTTTTTTCCTTTGGATTGATTGGGTATTCTGCTGCATCTGTTCTTTAATTTCTTCCAATCCTTTTCTTCCTTTCTCCACTAAATCTAGGGAGATCTTAGAAGGTTTGCTCTTTTTTTTTTTCCTTCTTCCCTCTTCCCCCTTAATCAAATATTTTGACCAAAGAGATGGGCATAAAGCTAAGTTGATGATGGTAATGACATTTTGATCCATATAAGAGCATCCATTATATATATATATATGCTTAGAGAGTACATAGAGTATCTCAATATGGTATATAATAGCTCAATGTGGAAGCTTTTACCTTCCATTCAGTCCCTGGTTCAATCTTCACAAATTCTTACCTATTAATTGTGTGATATGGGCCTTCTAGAGCCCTGCTTCTGTAATTTTTAACTCCAAGGGGTAGCCCAGCTGGCCGAGGATCATGGTTTGCTCCGGAGGTTTATGAATGTCACTATGAGAGAACCATCTTGCTTGAATGCTCGCTACCAGCTGTGATGTTAACTAACATTGAGCTCTGACTTTACACCAATCTATAATTTCCTTAACATTTTCTCATTGGTAATGAACCATCGTGGTGCTGAATTGCCGATGATATGGTGATTTTGGCTGGGGAGAACCGGGAACAAACTGAGAAGCCAACCTAAACATTCAACCTGCAATTAACTCTTATGTAAACCACCCTTCTGTGCACAAGACAAAGTTATCACTTATCAGCCTTGAACCATGCAGAGCTCTAGTTTTAGTGGATCACACAACTCACAGTTACAGGCATCTTTTGCCAAACTAGACTCAAGCTGAATTGTGATTTGCGTTTGAGTTTATACCGCCTTATTTATTTATTTTTTATCTGCCTCAATGTAAGTGGTGTATCTTGATCAGTTCACATGTTACTGTGTGTGAAACTAAGGGTAATTATCAATCATGGGCTTGTGAGAGTTCTTGGTTTGTTTCTAACTTGATGTGCGCAGGTGCTGAGAGCTACGCATGTTCATGAGGTTCTGTTAAGATGACCATTTCTGCCATCAGTACGTGCTCAAAATGTGCAGTTTATGTGGGTGCAAATATTGGGAACAAAATGTTAGGCGGCATCTGTACAGTGTCACAATCACCGTCGAATTTATGCTCCTCTTTTTTCCATTATGGCCAGCCTCGGCAGAGAACTGTTACCATCTGTTCGTCTATTGGGTCACAATCTGAAGGAAGATATCTTGCGTCTGGTTTTTCCAAACCGAGGAGAAAGTGGCCTCCATCAATGATGAGGAATTCTGTAAGCTCTACAGGAAACCAGACAGCACATCTTGGACTCTCATCAAGGAGTCGAAACATGAGTTTGAGGCTTTCAGTGCCAAGCCATGAAAGGGTTTCTCATCTCAGTTGGGGTATGAAACCTGCAAACTGTCGAAAAGGAAGTGCTTCAACGGGTCTGATTGTTGGGTTGTTTGTTTGCTTTGCATATTCTGAACCAGTGAAAGCTGAAATAGCCAAGAGGCCTAAGACGATGGATGATGATGAAGATGAGGATGATGATGATTCAGCATCTGCCAGCACTTCGCATGGAAAGAAAGTTTACACTGATTATTCTGTAACTGGTGAGAAATGCCATCTAAGCAATATCTTGTTTGTAGTGATTGTCGTCTTATACTCTTCACCCTTCATGCTTTTGTCTTCTGTGTTTCTTTTCTGGCTTGTGAAGAACAGTTTGCTTTTACATGTCCCTTATTTGAAGCCATTAAAGCTTATATATATTATATACATATTTATAAATGTGATTCAATTTTCTCGCGTACTGCCTTTACTATAGACAGGTGCACTTTATCTCGCAGGCATACCAGGAGATGGGAGGTGTTTGTTTCGCTCTGTGATTCATGGGGCTTGCTTACGATCTGGGAAACCATCACCAGATGAGAGCCTCCAGAAAGAATTAGCAGATGTACTGCGGTCCAGAGTACTCTCCTCCACTTTTCTTAATTGCAATGAATGTTCCTTTTTTTTCTCTGTTTTTCAGTTCAACATTAAATTTCATAGTTGTTGAGTGCCAATGTGTGATTATGGCCTTCTGGTTAGGCCCATTTACCTTTTTTTTCTTATTGTTAATGTATATGGATCATGCATTTTCTATGACATTATTCTTTTGACTTGTTGCTTGCACCTGCTGAACTAACAGGTTGCTGATGAATTTGTTAAGAGGCGTGAAGAAACAGAATGGTGAGTGTATCCTTTGCAGACTTTGTTCCTTCTGAGAAGCAAGTATCATGTTCCTTGAAGTCAGGCCATGCATAGATACTGAACTGGGTGACTTGTAAATTAACCTATCATGTTTTCTTTTAAACTTGTGTATAGCTTTCTGCCGATTGAGCTAGGCTTTTGTACAGGTTTGTGGAAGGTGATTTCGATACTCACATCTCACAAATTAGGCAGCCTCATGTATGGGGAGGCGAACCAGAGTTGCTCATGGCATCACATGTTCTACAGTAAGCATCATTTCACTCTCTATCTTCTTCAACTACAACAACTCTATAGCTTTTACTGGTTCAATGCTACGTTTATTTGTTGTGCGATGTATGCCATGAAATGTAGGCCCAAAAGAATGTAAGGGAATGTTTGGATGTATCTTGCAAAGCATGGTGGGCAGGATGCCCTTCTGCCCCTCTACAATTCAGCTTGTAACCTGAGATGCTGAAAAACAATTTCATGCTTAAATGTGGATATAATTGCACTTCCCAGTTCCCATGTATAATTCTTTGGATAAAAAAAACTTCAGTCAAAGCATTGACATGGATGTTGATTCATGGTGCATCCGATGTACCTTAGTGCCCGTTTGTTTGCACCAAAGTAAAATGAAAGAGGAGTAACAAGCTTCCAATGGTAGGTTTTCTTTTTCCCACTTCATGATGTGTTTTGATGAGTGTCGACAGACTAGTGAAGTAAATTTGTTTGCTGATGTGTCACTTCTCTTACTCCACTTCATTCCTTTTTCTTTAACTTGATGAAACTGCAATAAAGTGCAGAGAAACTGGACTCAGTCTTCTCTTCTTCCTTCTCAAGTCAGAACCTAATAACAAAAGAGATCCCAGATCCTTGCCTATGGCACCAGCAGCACCTCCTCACCTATGGTACCAGCCTCCTCACCCACAGTGCTTCTAAGGTCGCCACCTACTTTGCCCCTGCCTCTCCTTCAACCTGCTTTGGCCCATGGCCTTTTTGTGTTGGTTGGATATGTTGCAGGTGGCTAGGTTGGTTGTCTTTGGTTTGGATATGCGGGCGGGTGGATGCTGGTGAAGGCTATGATGGTGATGTGTGAGGTCAAGAGAGATAATGTGCTGGTTCGGCTGGTGGAGATGGGGCTTGGTATGGCTGGCAGACTGTTGTTTGGTTTGAGGGATAAGAGTTTGAGTGAAATAGAGGGACTACTTGTTGAAGTAGTTTCTTTTGCATAACTAAAACCCGTCTTGCTCTTCTCGATTGTTGCTTCAAGTGCAACATCTGATTGAAGAAGAAATAAAGTTTGAAGAAAAACAAACCCAGTTGGGGAAACAAACAAGAGAGGGATTGAAGAAGACCCATCTAAGAAAACAAACAGAGAGGGGAATTGAAGAAGACTTAGTTAAGGAAATGAGGATTGAAGGAGGTTCTAATTGGCAGAGGAAACGGGAGGGTGAAGAAAACAGAAAAATGAATAGAAGGTAGGCGGTAAAGAGGTGTTGTGATTGGGCGAGTGGAGGTATGCTAAATCAGGTACATAAGAAATCATGAAATTTGTTTGGATGTGAGGAAATGCTCCTAAAAGAGAGAATATCGGCCATCTTTTAGCTGTTGTGATGAAGATGGTGGTGGGGATGGTGAATGGGTCATTTGGCTCAGACAGGTGGGCTCAAGATGGCTGTGGAGGTGCTAGCCTAAAGGGAGAGATGGGTGAGAGTGAAGATACCTCGTGATGGGGATATGTGTTGGTGTGAAACAGATGAGCCCAAGTTTGGGACCACCTAATATAGTTTTGGAATTATTTTTATTTTCTTAATTACTTTGTTATTAGTTTCTAATTTTTTATTAAGAATTTGTAATTAAGATAGTTTCTAAAATTTCCTAGTTTCGTAGTACAATTAGGTTTCATAGTCGCTAAATTTGCTTTTCTTATTTATATTGCATTATAGAATATATGGATTGCAACTTCAATGGGCATATACAAAACTACCGTGAGAATTGAAGTCCAGGAGCTACCACAGAGAGATTATTTCCATTACATTGGTTTGATCATCAGCAAAGATGGGACGATTGATGAAAATATTGAACATAGTATAAAAGTGGGATGGTTGAAGTGAAGACTTGCTTCTAGACGGCGTTGTGACTGACGAATACCAATAAGATTGAAGGTTAAATTTTATAGGACACTGATTAAACCAGTTATGATTTATGGGGCAAAATGCTGGCCAATGAAGAAGTAGCATATGCATAAAATGGATGTAGTAGAGATGAGAATGTTGAGTGGATTTGTAATAAAACTAGGAAAGATAAAATTAGCGAAGCGTGTCTTCGAGAACATTTAGTGGTAGCACCAATAGGGGATAAGATTAGAGAAATCCGTTTAAGATGATTTGGGCATGTTGAACGTAAGCTTGCCACGGCACCAGTAAAGAAAAGTTTGGCTATACAAGCTGATGACCCACTAAGGAGAAGGGGTAGGTCGAAGAAGATGTGGATGGAGCTTATAAAATCGGATCTAAAGAAGTTTAACTTATGTAAGGATTTGGCTCAAGATAGAACGGAATGGAAAAACAAAATTTATGTGGTCGACTCCAACATAGTTGGGACAAAGCTTTGATGATAATGATGGTGATTGTATTGTAGAGAAGGAATTCTCATACTTTGATAATTAATTGAATTGAGTTGGTTTTATCCATTGGAGGTGCATCCTTGTGTTATTGACTCTGCGGACTTTGTATGTGTTTACATGCACATGCTTTGGCACTTACCACCCAAGCCCTAACCATAGGGCTTGCATCAGTTAGTATTAGAGCGAATGTTCCTCTTTGGATCAGCTTCGTTGGGTACTCTACCCTTTCCATCCCCTCCCTTTCCTATCCACCAAACCCAACCAAACACCCTTGTCCACTGTCACCAACTATCAGCCACCTAAAACCCTACATCATACAAACAACCCCATCGACTTTTAACCTTGGTCAAACCCACACCATTTGAAAACCCAACACCAGCCAAGCCCCACCTGTCACATCCCCAAATTGTCATTGCCACATCTTAAACCCATCACTTTTGACAATCCGGAGTTCCTAATCCCCTAGATTCCAAACCCTTGATCCACCAATTCCCACTGGCCAAACCCATCCAATCTGAAGAGGATTGTTCTACTTCTATTTGATAACAATTGATGCAGGCCCTAGGGTGAGGACTTGCGTGTTAAGTGCTAAAGCACGTGTTTGCAAACACTGTGAAGTCTCTGCAGAGGCGATAACACCTAGATGCACTTCCGAGGGATAAAACCAACTCAATTCAATTAACCATCAAAGTCTAAGAATTCCTTATCTATAATACAATATAAATAGGAAAGGCGAAGGAACTTAGAAGCCTAATCATTCTAAGAAACTAACCCTAGGGCCTCCATGATGGGATGAGCGTGAGAATGGGTGTTTGGTTAAGGGTATTAGGATGGTGTTTATGCAGTGAAGGGTGATGGTTGGATTTGGGTATGAGATGAGGAAGAAGATGAGATGGAAGAGGTTGGTGCAGGCTGTAGAGATGGGTTGTGGAATGATGGCAGGTTACAGAGATGCGGTTTTCTTGCGGATGGTTAATCAGATGGTCCAATGAAAGATGGGTTCTCACTCATGATTGGTAGGGGGTTGGGAGGATTTGTGATGGAACGGGTGTGGCCCAATTGGTTAGAGATCGGACTGATCAAATTTGGTGTCAAATTGATAAAAATTGGCCATCATTTGGATATCCCAACCTCTCTTTTTTTTTCTTAACATGTATCAAATAACAGATTTGGTAGAATTTCACAAAAACTTTGACTTTGTCTTATAGGATTTTGAAATCAAAGAGAGGATGGTTTTACTTTATACAAACCATCCAAAGGCATGTAAAGTAGCTCATTTATTTTAACCCATGCCTCTTTTAACTTTATTCTAATGTAACATTTTATTCCTCTTCTACAGTTTGACTCCTCCCCTTGTGCAAACAAACAGGCCTTAATTTATTCCTGTTTTAAAGGAAATATGTTGTACACGGAAAACTTAGATACTACCATTTGATTGAATTAGACCAGTGCATGTTGCTTCAGAAGTCATAACAATGCTTTTGCTACCTTGATTGGTGATCCAATTTACTTCTTGTTCTGAACAATATTCTCCCCTTCTACTTTCAGGGCATTTCTCTGAATTTACTATTGGATCAAGGAACTTCTCTTTTTCTATTTTGATATTTTTGCACCATATATATTAGGAAATTTATAGAAAGTAATGAAGTTCTATGGACTTTGATATTTGCAGAATGCCGATAGCAGTTTATATGCATGATGACGATTCTGGTGGGCTAATCGCTATTGCTGAGTATGGTCAAGAATATGGAAAGGAAAACCCAATCAGAGTTCTTTATCATGGCTATGGCCATTATGAAGCACTGCATATTCCGGGAAAGAAGAGTGCTAAATCAAGACTCTAGCATACAAGACAAGTGAAATAGACAACCATGAGCAAATATTTTTGATTTGGTATTAACCATCTTTTGTCTCTTATTCCACATGCATGACTGTTGGTTATAGATCTTAGCTCTATCTAATCAATTTGTGATCATCCTCTCTTACTATCGTTATTCAACTATTTTTGTTGTTGTAATGACTAGCCCTTAATGATTACTCATGCTTGCATTTCCAGTCACTTCCAAGCTTGCCAAAATTTTACAGCATCAAATATTCAAGAGGAAACCATTTGGCCCTTAAGCTTTGCATATGTATATTTATCCCTGAAATAAATTGGTCTTTTAGGAATCATTGTTGCACTAAATGGCACAATTATTTTTGAAAAAAAAAAGAGAGGAAATTTTCGGAAAGGAAGAACGATGAATTCATTCAATGGAAAAAGAGACAAGAAACTGAAAAAAAAATGTTTTTAGTGTTTCACCTTTATTTTTCAATTTATTAATGAATCATGAATTTTTTAGGTATTATTAAACTTAAATAATAATTTTATTGAAAAAAGGAAGAAACTTTCTTTTCTTTTCCTTTCTGGAAAAACAAATTGTGAATGTGAAATCAGCCAAAAGACTTGTGTTGATGCAGTCTAGAGCTAGGGAGATCACCTATAAAAGAACTCGTCAAATCCTGAAATTCCTAAAATGAGATTTTGATTGATCATATTTCAAAAGGAAGCAATAGAAGATTCATCTTCTGTCGACAACCATGAAATTGTTTTGTGACTTTTGATGATTTCTTTCAATCGAGGTGAATAAACATACAGTCTCAGTTTTCTATCATAACTGGTAGAGGAAAGCTAATTTGTGAAAACCACATCTTCAATGCAATGACAAAAAGTGGCTCTGATTTTTGTTGTAATTGCAAATAGGCGTAGAAGTCCTGGAATCTTAATAAGAATTTTAGAAGGGAAGATGCAGGTTTAAGTATATATTGTGAGGAAATAATGGTTAAAAACATTTGTTTCATCATATGATCATAATGCATGACATAGTTCATGAAATATTCCTTCCAAGGTTTTTCAAAGTACTTACAATGCTCTTTAAAGGAATATTGCCCTTCAACATAAATGTATGGAAATGACCTTCATTTGCACATTATAATTAGCAAAAAGCTTGACAGTGTCACTAACAGGAGGCACGACTAAATTCATGAAAGAATGGAAGAACAGAACCACATTGAATATTAGAAAGGAAGTTGGTTGCTATTTATGCTGAAATTTGGGTTGCTTGAACAGAACCATATTAATTTATCAATGTTTAAAAAACTGGACTGAAGGCCAAATCCGTGTACCATCTGGTCCAACCCGATTTGACCTTCTGGTTCTGCCTCAAGAAATTATATTTAGAATAATTATTGATCCAACAGCTTCAACCTCCGGTTTTTACCTGTTTTGGACCGGTACCCAGCTTTTATGGTTGAAGTACAATAAAATTGGGGAACATTGGAAAGATCTATGAGCATAATTTTTAACAATATTTTATATTTATCTTACTATTTGCTTCATTTTCCCAACATTATCATGAGAGAAACTTCATATTTGAAAATATTCTGAAAATAATTTCCTCTGAACAATATTATGCCAATGTGTGCAAGGACATTCATCAACAAAAAAGATACAAGGGAATTCATGTGATCGTCTAATGGTTTAATCAGAGACTGACTACCATTGAGAGGGGAAAAACTCACCAATAACAGTTACCTAACCTCTATGGTTAGAGATCTCAAGATTTTTGGTCCATGGAAAGTCAAGTCGAGACACAGTATTTTCACAAATATTGTCATCACGAATATTGTCAAAAAATTGATACTTGCTTGTGAGCATCTCAAAATTTCGTCATAGTTTTATTATCTGGAATTTTTTTTTTTGGTGATATTTGCCTGGAATCTTTGTTATGTTACTTGTAAAGAGATTTCCCTGATTATCTTGAGAAAGCCCCAGTATTTTGAAAGCTAAAGTAGATTTTCTTGAAATGAGAAAGTGAGAAGAGTGAAATGCATGGCTAATGTTGTAAAGTTTGTTGATATGGATGTGAGTGTCTTGTAACCTCCCCGTTTGTATTCAGAACAATTTATGGCATAAACTACACCACTATCTGATAGATGGTCAAGCATCCATGTCCTCTGAATCCTCGAGATATCTTGCTAACATCTATGGAAGCTTACTCCTTTTTAGATCATTTTGTATGGTATGGTGAACAATACACTGAATACTATTTTAGCTGCTCATACTTCAATTATTCCTCATCTGGATGGCATATATTATGTGATCAGTGATTCGCTGACTCACCAATCTGTGGATAGAAATCCACTGTTTAGTAATGCTCCTTTTTCATATCTTCTTTGGCGACAGGCAATGCCGAGCTAGACTTCATGCAAGGCTATAAAAAGCAAAAATACAAGAGTTGCATCATGTCAGAATTCAGAGGTGGATCATTCTATTGTAGCAGCAGCACGGTAGGAAAATCATGTGGTCTCTTTTAAGGGTGTAAACCGACATACATTGAACTTGATAAGAGGAAGTACTACTCTGCGAAAAGTGAAAGCCAGATTGGGCATATAATTGAATTGTAAGCTACACACTAATCTGAAAGTATAAAACTGTATTTTATTCTTTTTATTGACCGTTATATTGGTGAGTTAGATTGGATCCAACTTAAGTCTCCTCGCAGCACAGTTCTATGTTTTAATTGACTGGAGCACTGAACTGAATGTGAAACATACTTTTCTTTCAGACTAGTTTTGATCTTTAAAATCATTCTTATCAAGGATAGGGCATTGTCTTGGAGTAGTGAAAATTTGGATGATCCTGGCTGTCTGAGCAGTATCCTTGAAAACTCGCCTAGAGTTTAATTCGAGATGATGGGACCATATGTTTGCCAAAGTTACAAGGTTCCATTCAGGCCCTAAAAGGGTGGGGCCTGTTTGCAACTTTTTTTTTTTTTTTCAGTGCAATTTTTTGTGACTATGTGCATTGACTGTTGGTAACTAAGACTACCATGAGCCACAGTTTCAGGCAATTCTTAAGGTCACTTGGCATCATGATGATGTGACGGCGCTTGAGTGCAGTTGTATGCCAGGTCTGTGGTGGATCATGGATGCCCGGATATGTAGGCCTACCTTAATTGGCCAGGGCATCGTCCATATGCGAGCAAAAAATATCCAAGGCAGTAATCAAATTAACGTGAAACAGAACCTTGAACTGAAATTCATCCGAAAACAGAAGACAAAGTCTCTCCTGACCGTCTGAATGAATCGAGGCATCTTAATTTTGTGATGTCTTGGATATGACATGAATCAATCCACATCTCAGTTTTTGGTATCCAATTTAACACCATTTATCAAATCGATACTCTGATGTGTGAAAGGCTCAAAGAAGCATGTCACACTTGAGTTCTCTCTCTTTAAATTTATTTTGTAAAGCCTTTTTTTGGATCTGTCTGCACTAGTTTCAAACTAAGAACTTGCTTATGCAATGAGAGAATTTCATCGTAGGAATCTTAGTTCTTTCTTGGAGGAAATTGAAATCCTCTCTTTTGAAGAACAACGGGTTACATTTTTCCTATGCGAAAATGTGTCACACCAAGCAATGTAATAGTGGGCTGGACCTAACAGTTCACAATTTTTTTCTAGGGGGAAATGTGTTGCACCGAGCAATGGAAAAGTGGGCTGGACCAAAAATCAAAATAATTCTCAATAGAAAAAAATTAAACGATGGTGGATTTCTATATCTACTAGAGAGGAATTCTAGATTCCGACTCCTCTTGTAGGAATTTAGAATCCTTTCTATCGAAAAAAATAAATTCTTTTTTTTTTCTTGAAAGGAAAATATCACCAAATAATGAAACAGTCGCCTGTTCGGAAAATTTGTATCTTTTTGTTGCAGGGTTGCACCCGGCAGAGGCTGATGGGCTTGCTTAGTTTGCATTCCTAAACAGGCCTTGATATACCACTTCCAGTTTCACATGATAGGCACAAGGCATGGAAATAAAGGGAATAAATATTACTAGGAAATACCTACACAGAGAGGCCAATACACCGTGGTTGAGTGGCGCTGGTGTAATTTGTTATCACACATGTTATACATGTGCCAGAAGTACAAAAATTATACTCGATAATCAAGTCACACACAAGAAAAGAGAATCCACACTGGTATACGAGAGATTTATATGGTGTTGGCAATATGCCTATATCCACGGCCAAAGAGAACTCCTCAGCATCTCTTTACTGCATTCTTCATTCTTCTTCAGGTCTAAGATTACAGGTAGAGGTGGAGGGAGGGGAGGGGAGATTCAAAATTTTGAAAGCATGAGGATTTTGTAGGCATTTTCGATTTTATTCACTTTTGCTTCTCCTCAACTTTTAAGACTAACTATAAAAATCTAGGGATAATGAATTGATGTCTTTTCATCCCATAGAAAAAGAAGCAATCTAAAGTGGACAACTCATAGCACCTTTTTCACACAGAAAGCCATATGCAACTTTGTTACTTCTCATCTCAAAGGGGATATGAGAGTGTGATGGTATTTCATTCCGGAATCATTCTGGCAAAACATTTTAGTAGATGCTATGTATTGCTCTTGATATTTCTACAAATGAAAATTTTTGTATAAAAAAAAACTTTTTTACTTCTCATCTCAAAGGTTTTTTACCAAAAGCAATTGTCAAAAGCAATTGTTTTCTTTCTCCACTATAAATAATCTTTTTCTTTTTTGACTCTTGTCATGTCAAAGGCTTTTCCATCTTTAATGAGGAAGAACAAATCTCTCTAACCCATTTGCATTAGGTACCTCCTCCTTTAAAAATGTTATTTCTTTCTTTTTTTCACATTTTATAGAAATAGTATCTCACATTTTGATGTTTGATGTTTTCTAAGAAGTAGGCCTCATAAATTGATAATCACAATCATTAATATCATATTTTACATTTTCCAAAACAGTATCTATTGCTTGTTTGTTACACTAGAGCCTAATTTTTTGAATGATTGGTGGATAAACCAACTGTGATTATGGCCCTTTTCTTCATTGTGGCACAACTAAATTGAAGACCCAACACTTTTAACACAAATGGGTCTACTTTGAGTGAGTCGCACTTCGGGCATATATAGACATAGGAACTGTTTCATTCCATGGTCATACATATTATTCCAAAACTTGCCCAATTCCCATATGACCAAATTAGTTTTTAAAATATGTCATTATTCGATCCTAGATCTTGTTGGCCCTTTGCTAATTAAATATGAGAATCATAATTTAGTTGTCATTATTGGATCTCTTATCATTTTTTGAAGAAAATTTACATATCAGCAGCTATGATAAGACATTAGTCCCAATCTTATTTCAGTCTGATTTTCAAAAATAATAAAAAAAAGACATATTTAAAATCAAGAAAAATGAAAACCCTAAAAAATTATGATTTTTTCCGATATTATTAGTATCCTTTTTTGTGCATATCAGGACATTCTATGTCCATCCCTACACTTTTTTCATCACTTCCAGACAGTTTCTTCAATAATCCATAAGTAGAATTAACTACAAGATAGGCTGAGTTCAACTCGAGGTCATGCTCTTTGGGCCTATATTCACATGCCAACCAAAGTCCACCTCAAAAATAAATAAATAAAACAAACACTCAGCCCTTAGATTTAGCTTAAGGAAAACAAATTTAGAGAAGTTTACTAGTGTTTGTTTACCTTGTCTCACTAAAGTTGACAGCTAGTATCATCAAATGAAGTAGTATTATAAAGATTCCTCTTTGATTTCTCCTTGCACCCATTGAGAGGGATTTCTGGCTCCGCCATTGATTACAGGTTACATGGTATATATACCATTTCTTTTCTAGTCCCTAGAAAAGCCACTTAACCCAAAGCCAACTCCATAAATGCCCCCCAAAAAAAGAAAAGAAAAGAAAAGAACAACAACACAATTGTCCAGAGATTGATTCGTGGCTTCAAGTCTTATGGCTCTTGAGGTTTTAGGATCACTGGGTAAGAGTAATCCAGCAGTCCAGTGCAGAGAATAAAAATGCGGCAAAGAAATCATACTTTATTGAAAGATCAGATGTATGTTTTAACCACTAGAATTACCAGTCAGCAACCGGTGACCCAAACCTAGGTATAATCTTTTGGTGGGGCCCACCTGCGATCGATCGACTCCCTGACACTAAACCCCATGTAGTCGCACTGACCCACCCTACAGTAGTTGATTGGAACCCGACTGAGTGAACATCGTCCTACCCATGCCGCTAATGGACATTTTCATTTTTTTCTTATTGGATTTGGACTTTTGGAAACAACTATGATTTTAGTTTACCCGCTCATCCAATGACTACAATTAGAATTCAGAACTCAGAAGGTTAGATGATCTGATCAATTGAATTGTTGAGTTAACCCATTTCAGTCTAGACTCCAGTCATGTCTTGTGTACATCTTTAAAAGGAAAGGGCCACAGAAGGAAGCATTTTTATTTTCTTCTAACCACCATCATCATCATCATCATCAAAGCATTATCTTAATCATGTTGGGGTCGGCTGAATTATGTTTTTTCATTCCGTTCTATTTTGAGCCATATCATTCTTTAACCGCACTAGTCAAAAGTCATGCAGTTGCCTTTGTACAATTTTTACTGTAACTGGGTGCCGCTGCAATGCGCCGCTTAAAGCAGGAAAGGCCCTAACCTTATCATGAAATATTGTTATCTCAAAATTCATGGTTGAGTTTTACGCTGGCTGTCAACCTGCCTAATGCAACCCTCCTTTTTTACCTGGACTTATTAGGACCCACAGCAAAAATTAGCGGAGCTTTTTTATTTTTCTTCTCACCATGGTTCTCAGACTGGTCAAGCCCAAAATTGATGAGCCTTTTTGTTTTTCGCTACATTAGAGATTTAAACACACACCTTTTGCTCCAAAAAGTACTAGGCTGTGATTCTTCCAACTTAAGCTACTTGCACGTTTAGTTAAATATTTATTAGTTTGAACCTTTTTAAGTATATTTTAAGTTCTAATCTATTGGTATGAGAAAATGAAAACGCCAAAATGTCCTTTGACAGAAAATCAAGTAAAATCTTAAGGTGGACCACTAAGATTTTATTTTCTTTTGACACTGGTTGAAAATCTTTATTATTAAATGGTGTTCTAGACGTAACTGCAATCTCATAAATATACTACAGCAGTGGAAAAGGATAACTTTTTATTTAACAACTTGTATGTTCCCACGATTACAAAAACCACTTATAACCACTTGTGCTGACCCAAAAATCTCAATCAACCACGTGGATCATTAACCAGTATGGCTCACTTTTTTGTCAGTTGATGAACTCTGATGTATTCTATCATAAGAGGATATGAAAAAATTTCTTAGATTTAATTTTATTCAGATTAAAGTGAGGGTTAATTTGATTGATTTGGCTTTAATGCAAGGTCTGTTAGTCTTATCATCCTGAATTTAATGTAAATGAGGCTTGGGTCTAAAGTGTTTTTATCCTTTTAAGGTTAATTGTTTAAATCAATTGAAACTGGCCATTTACTAACATTCAAGGTTGTTGATCAAGCTTGTCTGATTAACAGAGATTGTTGTTCATAGGAAAAATACAAACTACAAGTTATTAAACGTAAATTGCCCATGATATGATGCGTACAGGTGATGGTCAAAACTGTTTGATATGGGCTGATAAAAAAATCCTTCTCTGAAAGTAAATTCTCTAGACATGACTGAATGGCAACACTGTCAGTACTTTAGAAACATTTAAAAAGCACTAACTGCAACAAACAATAACAAAATAATCTTATAGAATCTTTCCAAAATTAAAGTAAAAAGAATATATACATAAAGCAACAGCCGTCAGAAGCAACATTTAAGAGGAATAATTTTGTATCTAACAAGTGATGGTCACAGAAGTTGAAGAGGAAGACAAAACTCCTGCCAATAATTATAATTACATTAAGAGGTTCTTTTCTGTGACTTATCTTTCAATGCAAGATGGATTTTCATTTTATTTTCTAAAAACTCTAATGTTTCTCACACCTTCTTCATACTAGGGAAAGTGAATTTGCATGGAATTGAATTCTTAAGGACTTAAGGAGATTCATCTTAATATGAGTTTATTATCGATAGATTAAAATATTATTGAGCAAGTCTATTAGTATTCTAAAAATTTAAAGGAAATCATTATGCAATGAAATCTAGAATCTATTTATTCGCATAAAATTGAATTCCTTCAAATTCAAAAGAACTCATTTTAGTGTGAGTTATCTTATCTTGTAAATTCATAACATGTTTATTTATGAATAGAATTCTTATAAAATCACACGAACCCACTGTACCATGAATTATTAATCTTGAAAATATAATTAGATAATTTTTTATTTTCATTTAATTGAATTTCTAGAAAACAGTGAAGTCATCTTGCCATTAAAGAAATTGAAAAAAAAATTAAAAATTTATTGACAATTTATTTGGTTTAAAAATTGAGGCTAATCTTGAATTAGCATATATTATAATATGGGATACTAACAGCAATAATACTGTAATATTATAATATTTTATTCTACAAGAAATTAAATCTAAAAATATTTTGTTCTATATACATCCAAATCGGCCTAACATCCAAAATAATATAAGAAAATCCACGTTAGATTATCACCCCTTAATTTCATAATAATGTTATCCATTTTTATCCAAACCCATTTATATCGGTGCATTTTCAGCCCACAAATGCAATAATGCATGTTTGAATATTTTCATTGACCAAAATTCCAAACTCATTCACAATAATGCATTTTTCTTCCGACATAGCCCACACAATGAGCACATTAGTCCTAAAATGTTTTAATTGAAGCTATGGAAAAATATTGAGAAGGAGGAGGGGAAAACCATCTCTAGAGGTGAGATATAGGAAAAAACTATTATAACAAATCAAGGGCTAGTTCCAAAGTTTTTAATCATCTGCAGTGCTTGTCTGCCTGACATAATTCACACAATTATGATCGACAATCCAAGTTCATCAATAAAACCAGATTATTAGCATTTGTATGGCAATATTTATATATCAACCAACATAAGAAAACAGAGCCAAATCATGGTGACGATTTATCTATAACTGATACATGAAAACATGAAAAAACTTGAAAGAACAGAGCCAAATCACCTGATACATGGCTTTTTCTATAACTAATTTCAATTTTCTTTGTATGTAGTTCAACAAATATGCTAAGAATGAAAAAGACACCCGACAAACAGATATCAAGTCTATAGTACTGATGCCAATGTGTTTTGGTCCCTTACCTTTAGTGCCCCAACTCCAAGCTATGGTCCAGCCTTCCAGTGTCAATGGCCACAATAAATTTCATGCGTTGGGGCAGTTTCCCTCTATTATTTTAATTAACATGCCTTCTGGAATTTGGTATAGTCGGATTTTATTTCAAGAATATCCAACAATGCTTTTATTAGAGTGTCCCATCAAACCCCATCTGGCATGGGTTGGTATCAACATGAAGAATTTCTTCAATACAATCAGATCCAGCCGATGACGACTGAGACTGCAAAAAAGGAGTGGGTAGAAATGAAAAGAAAGCCGAGGAACAGGGGCCTGAGCCTGAGGCCTTGAAGTACCACACTCATCCAGAGATGTAAAAAACATTCAGAGGGAGCCCACGGCATGAATGTTACAAATTTCAGTGGAATTGGGAAACGTGTACGGAATTCAATTTGCTTGATAAGTTCCTAAGTTCTTTCTCCTATGAATAATGGTAAAATGACAAGATATGGTAACAAACATGTCTTGTTCATTAGTGAACATATATGACCCTATTGACTTTTTGTAGTTTTAAAAATTACTGGGGTTGGGATTTTGATTCCTCGTTGGAATCATCATCACCATTTCAAATGGGAGAGAAAAGCTGTGTCCAATTGACAGACAAATTATGAATGCCTCGCAGGCCCAGTGCTTTCTGTGCATGCACAGCAAACCACTGAAAAGCTTATCAAAGTTACTTCAGATGCCTCTCTCTCTCTCTCTCTCTCTCTCAATGGTCAACTAGCTACAGCTTAATATCTACATTTGAATTACCAAAATATCCCTATATCTTAAATGGATTGACTAAATGATGAACTAAAATATTGATGGTCGGCGCAAGATTTTATATGCCACGAGAGGCCCATCACTCATTGTCTCACACCCTCACGGTAGTTTGATTGTGTAAAATTAAACAAATTTCAATTCATTGGTAAGGAGGATATGAGGCGGAAATGGAGATTGTCGTTCAACTTTTATAGAATTTGAATTCTATGTGATGAGTGTGTATTTGCTTTCCATTAAAAGAGAGATTATTTAATTTTTCAATTCTAACCCATTAAAAAAATAGAGGTCTTTAAATACCTAGGAATTCAATTGCAAGAAACAAGCGTGCCGTCAAATATTATTGAAGGTTTTTGGGAGATCTTCTAAAATAAATTAATACAGTTAATTTTAATAATATGTGTACATATAATCAATTACGTAGGGGAAATAAATCAAACCACAAGCACACACCACAGAAGACACAGTTTTTTACGTGGAAACTCAAACCGAGAAAAAATTACAAGTCCAACGTGGACAATAATAAAGTAATATCGATTATCTTGCAATTACAAGCCCCTTATAGACATTTGCATGACTCTATAACGTCAACCTCTTGTAAAGAATCATTCTACAATGACCGTCTGTCGTTGCCTGCTACAAATCCAATTAACTAGATGCCTTCTAGTAGTTAGCTTGACTCCTCAGATCTTCTACGCTTAGAAGACGATTTTCTACTAGAGATGTAGAAGATAAAAATCTCTAGAACGGAACTTTAGCCTTTCAACTCTCCAATGAAAAAGCTCTAGAGGAGATGATCTCCAAAATATATTTTCCACTTAGAACAATGAGATCTCTATCTCAGGGTTAAGAGAGAGCCCCTTTATATAGCCCGTAATTCATGCCTCATAAGTATATTTCAATTAGAAAATGAGTTGGCATGAAACAGGAAAGTTTCTCTTCAAATCAGACTAAAAAATTGTAAGTCGGCAAACTTTCTGCACATGTCCAATCGGTCGGATTAATGGTCCAATCGGTTAGATTAAACCTCTACCAGGGTGCAATTTCAGCACTTTTTCTACAAACTTCCAGAAGTCATAACTTTCTCATTTTAGCTCCGATTGAAGCAATCTTGGGCTCTACGAATATTTACTCAAAACGAGCTTTCCAATGGTTAGTCCCTTACCCATATCTGACATTCAGTTTGTGAGATATGATCTTTTTTAACCCATGTTGTCTTTAGAAAATCACTTCAGTTTATCGCTCTTTCTTTGATTTCTTCACTTCAGCGCATCCGGTGACTTAAACCATTATCCATACTTAAGGCTATATAAAATACAACACTAATGGACTTAAGTTTTATCCAACCCATTAATTAGCTAACATAAAAATCCTTATAATCTCTCCTTTTTACAATTCATGGACAAAACTTCATATACAATCAATCTACTAAAAAATAAAATAAAAAATACATTGAGTAAATTAAAATAGCAAAAAATTTCACCCGTCAGCTCTTCACCAATTACAAAAGATATCATCTTCAGCTCCAACTATCTTCTGACTAGCAAGAATTTTCAATCTCCCCTTGAATGCAATATCTCCCCCCTTTTGTCTATAATTGACAATGCTAATGAACATCATGTAGCAAATATGGTAACTTGGATCTAGCAGTAATTTCCACTCAATTACAGCTTTCCCTTAATTGTATCTTTGTAGCAGCACTAGGGGTGGGAGCTTAATCATCTTTATCAGGGTTTTTTGCAAGTAACCACCCACACTTGTGTAATTTGATCTTGCAGCACAATGTGAGCAACTTCTTTGGACAGATCAGACTCAGATTTGAGCATCTTTTTGTCAGATTTCTTATCCTTCAGCATAGATGACTTTATTATATATGTGTCTCATTGATTGAACACTAGTCTAGATATTTTTTAGGTCAAACACAACAAATTAGTGCAACCCACTTTGATACCACGTGCAGGTTTTTGGGGTGATCCTCTACAATGAATTAATGTAATCAATCTCAATAATATGAGTGCATACAATTAATTATGCAGTAAAAGTAAATCAAACCACAAGCACACACCACAAGAAGACATAGTTTTTATGTAGAAACTCAAACCAAGAAAAAACCACGAGTCTAACCTAGACTAATAATCAAGCACTATGGATTATTACGTAGTTACAAGACACTTAGAGACATCCACATAACTCTGTAACGTCAACCTCTTGTAAAGAATCACTCTATAACGACCGCCTATTGTTGCCTGCTACAAATTCAGTTAACTAGACGCCTTCTAGTTGTTAGCTTGACTCCTCAAATCTTCTATGATTAGAAAACGATTTTCTATGCTTAGAAGACGATCTTTCTACTAGAAATGTAGAAGACAATAATCTCTAAAATAGAACTTCGGCCATTTAACTCTCCAACGAAAATACTTTAGAGGAGATGATCTCTAAAATATATTTCTCACTTAAAACAATAAGATCTCTATCTTAGGATCGATCTTAGGATTTAAAGAGAACCCCTTTAGATGCCTCAAATTCATGCTTCATAAGTATTTTAATCAGGAAAAGAGTTGGCATGAAACAAACAAATTCCTCTTCAAATTGGACTGAAAAATCGTAAGTTGGTGAACTTTCTCCACCTGTCCAATCAGTCGGATTAATGGTCTGATCGGTCAGATTAAGCCTCTACCTAGGTGAAATTTCAGCACTTTTTCTGCAAACTTCCGATAGTCATAACGTTCTCGTTTGAACTCCCGTTGAGGCAATCTTAAGTTCTATAGATATCTAATCGAAACGAGTTTTCTAATAGTAAGTTGTTTGTCTATATTTGACGCTTAGTTTGTGAGATATGACTTTTTAAATCCATTTTTCATAGAAAATTACTTCAATTTGTTGCTGTTTCTTTGATTTCTTCACTTTAGTGCATCCGGCGATTCAAACTATTGTCCATACTTAAGGATATATAAAAAACAACACTAATGGACTCAAGTTTTGTCCAACCCATGAATTAGCCAATACAAAAATCCTTACAATTACTAATTTGGTAGGGGTGTATAGGCCTTTCATTAAAATTACTGAGAGTTTTTTAAAACCTTCAACGATGAAGGTTTTAAGGTCTCAATCTGATTTTTAGAGTGCAGTTCAATTAAAAATGGTGAAAATATAAAAGAAACTGTAAATCAATTAACCACATAAGGAAAGACACGATTTTTACATGAAAACACAACATGGAAAAAAATTACGAGTCCTATCACCCAGACCAACGAAAACCAAATACTATGAACCGAACAATTACAAGATACTCACAGATCTTCTCCAGTTCGCCATAACCAAATGATTATAGTGTTATCACTTGTTGACGACCATGCTGTCCACCGTACCTCCACATTCCTCGTGCTTAAATCAATACCATTTTGAATCCATAAGATGAACAAATCTCCTATGAGAGTAAAAGCAATATCTTTTAAAAGCTTAGATTTTCAATACAACTCTAATGGCTATTTTAGAGAAGAGGGATCTTCGAAAGGCATTCTATACTTAGAAAAAGGAGATGTGTTTTTAGGGTTGAGAGAGGAACTCTTATTATAACCCCAACTACATGCTCTAAAAATAGGATTCATGTAGAACTAAAACAGGCACTCCCAGTAGAAAAAGAAATTGAAATGCTCAAGTCAGCTAGAAAAGTCTCATGTTTCATTTGAACGAACTTTTCTTAGTTCAAAAAAATTTACTTTCAGTTCCTGGAACCTCTCAATTCATGTCATGTTCATTCGAATAAACAAATCTTCGTTTGAACGAATTGAGTTTCTGCCTCAGTTCTATTTCTTCACGAATTTTTTTATGTTTTCTTTTTTGTGTTCAGTTCAGCTCTTTCAGCGACATACACCACAGTCCATTCTAAAATAAATATTAAATTATAATTCAATGGACTTAGAGTTTTGTCTAACCCATGAATGAGCCACCACTCATAATTCTAACAAATATCAAAGAAAGAAAAAACTACCCATTTGAACGATGGTGAAAGGGACAAACATGGACAAACCACATTTCATGTAAGAGGAGGTGAAATTTGGATGTTTATGCTTCTTCAAATGTGGATTATTTTGCACTTGTTGACTATGGTATTGTTTAATGAAGGGTACCAATAGTCTAGTGGTTTGAGAGTTCCCAGAACTCAAATTTTCTGAGCATAATTACATCAAGCAAGTTCACATTTAATATTTAAACCACTCAAAATCTCTATGGCACCTAACTCTCCATAATTAGAATTATACTGTCACTTACATCTTTTAGATATCATTAATCTTACAATAAGTCAAAAAGCTTTTTTTTTTTTTCGTTGATGATATAACAAGGTGGAACTATGATTTTGAGACACTTGGAATTTGAAGGTAGCCAATTGATGAGTACATAATAATGACCTCCCAAATTCCTATCTAAAAAAAATTTTGAACATTTCCTTATTTATCTTGTGAATTTAGGACCACTTACATTTGCTTTAGTTGTATATACAAAAAAAAAAAAAAAAAACCAACAATGTTCTTTAGCTTACTCAATGGATAAGATCCGTGGAAGCTAGAGAAACATGGAGTATGAGTAGACAACATTAAGGCAGGGTGACCCCTTTTACTCATAGTTGTTTCTATTGTATGCAGAAGGTCTTACATCTCTCTTGCGAAGAGCAAAACAAGAGAAGAAGATAACGAAACTCAGTATTTACAGAGGAGCGCCACGAATTAGCCACTTATTTTTTGCAGATGATAGTCTCCTATTTTGTCAAGGAAATAGGGAATCAAACCTGCCTATTCAGCACAATCTCAAGATTTATAAGGAAGCGTCAGGGCAGAAGATAAATTGAAAGAAGACTTTCCTTTTCTTTCATAGGAATATTAAGCCTAAGGATCAGAAATTAATAAAGAATATTTGGAGGTGGTAGTAATAAAGCAACTTGAAAAATACCTTGGTTTATTGTCTCCTAATGAAAGATCGAAAAAACAAACCTTCTCGGAGATTAAGGAGAGGGTGTGGCAATAACTTCAAGGGTGGAAGGAGAAGCTATTCTTAAAGGCGGAAAGAGAATTTTTGGTGAAGGCTATTGCACAAGCAATCCCAACCTATGCAATATCCTGTTTTAAATTGCTTATGTCTCTGTATAGAGAGCTAGAAGGGATGATGGCTAGGTTTTGGTGGGGGCAATACAAGAATAAAAAGAACATTCATTGGGTTAGTTGGGAAAAACTGTGTGAATCAAAGCATACCGGAGGAATGGGGTTCCATAACATGAAGGCTTTTAATTTAGCCCTTTTAGCTAAACAATGATGGAGGCTTATAAATAATCAACACTTTCTTTTCTATAAGGTGTTTAAGGCAAGGTATCTCCCAGTGGTTCCTTTTCTTTACACAATTATGGGTAGTTGATCTTCATATGCTTGGAAAGAAATCATGGAAGCCAATAAAATTATTGGAGGAAGGGTGTAGATGGCGGGTAAGAAATAGATAGATTACAAAAATCTGGCATGATAAGTAGCTAAATACACCAACAACTTATCGTGTTACTATTCTAAGAAAAGTTCTACATGAGGATGCATAGTGGATAATCTCATAGACAAAGATACAAAGAGGTACGATTTGAACAAAATATAGGCAGTCTTTTTTCCATTGGAAGCTGAAATTATCTTAAAAATCATTGAGCTTTCTTTTGCCAAATAACAAACTGGTATGGGCAGAGCATAAAATGGGGGAAGTTTCAGTCAAGAGTGCATATGCAGTGGCACTAAAGCTTCAAAAATATCAAAACAAGGGGGAATGCTCGGATATAGGGGTGAATAGAAATTTTTTGTTGAAACTTTGAAATATAAAAATTCCAAAAAAAGGTCACAACCTTTGCATGGCAAGTGTGTAAGAAAATTTTACCAATTCAGAAAAACCTTGCCAAAAGAAAGATTGTGGAAACTGATATTTGTGAGATATGCAAGGAGTCATATGAAGATGTTATGCATGCTTTGTGTTTTTGCCCACAAGCACAATGGGTATGGAGAAAATGTTTGGATAGATTTTATCTTACATCAAACTTGCAAACCAACTTTGGAGTGCTTGCTTGGGAACTTTCAAATAAAACCGCGGCAATGAACATAGAGTTATTTTCATAATGGCATTAGTGATATGGAATAGAAGAAATTTTTTCATCCATAATGGGAAGCTCACGGATCCAAGAATAGTGGCTGAAGGGACTGTAGTTTTGTTACAAGACTATGGTTGAATTTGGGCAAGCAAGAAGAATAATAAGCAAAGGAAAGAATTATGATGGCCACCTCTTCCTTTGGATACTCTAAAACATAATGTAGATGGTGCCTTATTTAATGATGTCAGAAAGCGGGTGTGGAGGGCTGTCCTTTGAGATAATATGGGAAATGTCATTATGGCTATGAACAAAGTGGAGACATGGATAGATGAACCAGATGATATTGAGGCTGTAACAGCATTAAGAGCTACACAAATGACTTGTAATGTTGGTGTGAGGGATATTATTCTTGAAGGCAATTCTTTATAGATAATGGATGCACTAAATTCTTCAACGCCCAATCGTTTAAAACAATACCCCTTGGTTGATGAAACAAAAAAGCTATTAAAGACTTTAAATAGTTATGAAGTGGTTCAAGTAGGTAGAGAAGTAACTACAGTAGCTCAAAAGCTAGCTCGGTATGCACAATTTATTAATGATATAAAGGTTTCGTGGCACTATACTTTTGATTTCATTATGCAAAATGTAATAGTTGACGTTTTGTTTTCTCTTTAATAATAGTCTAAGAAGCTTTTCTATAAAAAAAAAGAATAAATGGCATTAGTTTTTAAAAAATCAATCCAAATTGGATAGTTAAACCTCATGATTTGATTGATCAAAATTGATATTTTCTCTAGTTTATTTAGATCAAAACTAGGTACCGGTGATAATCAGCTACCTAGCTAGTTGAATCCATCATTAATTATATTACAATATATTTATTTTTATCAATATTAAATTTGATGGTCGAGCTGTACCCACTCCATCAACTTGCCTCTTGTGCAATTTTTGAAATATTTGGTCCAAAAGCTATGCTCAAATAGTCTTTAACATTCTTAGTAATAAGTATTCAAATCTTAGAATTTTAGGCCGCATAAGTTTGATGGATATATCTTACATATTTTTTGGTGAAACTCAAAGTAGATAGTTAAAAAGTGTAAAGCTAAATTGAGACCATAGGTGAGTGCCAATATAAGTACACAGTTAAACACGTGTTTTTTGAGAACTTCTATATAATAGAATAGTAGAACGTTTCAAATTTCTCCCCTTTTGCCTTGAAAAAGAATTGGAGTTGGAATTCCAAACTTAACCCACCAACCTGACCTAGTCTTTAACTCAATTAATACATAGGCTTATTTCATCAAGTCCATTGTTGCTATTCAACTTATCAACTTCACTCTTACTTGGTTGTCTAAACCAGGGTAGTCATCTCCGTCACTTGAGAACTATTCTAACTCATCCAAGGAAGAATGTCTTATCCTAGTGGTAAGAGGTGCTGGTTCTTACTTATCTAATCAGGATTCAGGGACCTTTCCTCACCCGAAGACTTTGTTAAAATCACGAACACCAATAGGCTTGGAGAACATAAATAACACCTTACCGTTGCTATTACGAAGCACACCTCCAGTACTAGCCAACCCCGACTTATCTCTCACAGCACCATCAACATTAAACTTTAACACTCCAAGTGAAGAAGGAACCCACATAATAGATTTCCTCACTTTACTTGGCCCACACCCTATACAAGCTTCCGAATTAAAAAAAATGTCATTAAGACTAAAATTGGAAAATTCATTTCTAATTAAATCCCTCTTTAATAATCTTCAAAGTGATATTAGTAATCAATTCTACTGAGGATGATGAGATACTTTTGAAATTTCTATCATTCCTCCCACCAAATGGACTACAAAATTGTAAACGGAATCATCCTCCAAAAAATACGACCACACCCAAGAATAGAAATGCCCATGGAAAACTTAGTTGCGTTCCCTAGCGTCTCCGAATAGCACCACATTGCACCTACCAAAGAAATGATTCCAAACACCCGTTCAGAACTCACAATGGAGAAATAGATGGTTAATTGATTCCTTCTCCTTTCGTCACATCATGCAAACATCAGAAATGTTGGTCATGTTCAACCATTTTCTTAAATTGCGTAGAAATCTTACTGCAATAGCTGGCCAACAAAAAGCTTCTACTTGGGGAGGAGCCAGGCCTAACAAAACAAGTGAATAAGAAGCTATCAAAAGTTGGTTTCCCTCTAAGCCCAAGTAAAAAGGTTTTGCTTAAAATTCCCTAGAAATGGATAGCTTCTAAATTTGAGAATCCTTAGAGTCCCTGCATAGGTATAAGTTAGAAAGAATACCCAACAATTCCCCATATTAAGCCTCCTCCAATAGACAAAGACTTCTCCTAAAAGATACATCCCACACAATGCTACCATCTCTTACAATAAAACAATAATTGATTGCAGGCTCCTTATTGGACACCACTCTAAATATTCGAGAAAACAACTCATACATAAGACCCACCGCCACCCAATTATCCAACCGGAACCTAACATTCCTCCCATCTTTCATAACAAAATCCACCCCTTTGGATAAAACTTTCCCCCTTACAGATGACACATCTTCAATAGACATAATAAACCCCCTGTAACACTCCGACCCGAGTTGATCCGGATTAGTGAGTAATTGCGTGAGATTTTAGCGTTAAGTGTGTTTTGATTTTGTTTTCCTTTGGTTTTGAGTTTTAGAGAGATTGTTTGGGTTGAGTTTGACTTGGTCCAGATAGTTTGAGCCCTTTTTCGTAATTTTGGCTTTTGGTTGACCTTGTCAGTTTTGCGTCATTCTGACGTCATCGCGTGTATTTCGTTGAGCTTGTCGATTTCCGTAACTGTCTTGGACCCGACCGATTTCGTTTGCTCTTGTTGGACCGTCATTTGACTCAAACTGACATTTGTGCAAGTGACTTGGACTTATATGTAATTTTGGCCCCTTTTTCCTTTAAATATCCCACCAACTCTCCCATTTCTCTCGATCGTCTCTCAGCTCACTCTCTGTCTCGTCTCTCTCTCGTCAGCTCTCTTTCTCTCCTCTCCATCTCTGTTTCGATTGCTTGAGGGAGGAAGAAAGGAGCTCATTCGTGTGTGTTTCCGGAGGACTGAGCCAAGCAACGAAGTGGTTTCCATTCGTAAGGCAAGTATAAGCTCAAGTTGTATAAACACCAATTGATATGGATTTGATTGTTGTGTTTTGATTCTTCATTGTGTTTCTCAGTGTTAGACAGCCCTATTGAACTCATTTCACTGTTATCTTGCTGTTTCCAGCCGTTTTGCACACTTTCTGTATGACTGTAACGATTTCAGGAAAATGACTCCGTGCACTCACGGCTAAGCCGGGAAATGTGCTACGGCTAAGCCGTAAAATGGCTTACGGCTAAGCCGAGACCCAACCGTAACCCTAACCGTAGAACAGTACAGACTGTTATCTGAAAATAACTGAGAGTGGGCAAATTGCCATCCTTCTACGGCCCAGCCTGATCTAAGCCGTACATTGGCTTACGGCTAAGTCGTGGACCAGGATACGGCTGAGCCGTAGAGGAAAATTCGGTTGAGCCGTAAATCCGGGTGGATATTTGGGGAACCTCAGCTCAGCCGCAGTGTATATTACGGCTAAGCCGTAAGATGCCACGGCTAAGCCGTAAGGTCACCTATGGCTACACCGTGAACCCCTGAGATTTGAATGAAAAGGATTAGGTTTAAGCAAAAGACCGTATATGACTTTCACATTAGAATGTAACGAACCTGAATATGCCCAATGGAATGTCTGAATGACATGAATGATCTCAAGGGCTGTGAATCATTCATGCGGTTATCCAGTTGTTTAGCACCTTCCCATGGGTGTTGGTTTAAGGGACTTCGGTGCACACCCGAGACACTGCAACACTAGACAATGGTGTATCGGATAACTTAAAACTACATCAACATGCACGGTTAGAAACACTGGATAATTAGTATAGGATTGGCTTGTAATTGATCCTTGATTCGTATAAGTACTTGATTTGTTTGATTTGTACAGCATATTGATTACGGTTTATGCCCTCTTATGTGTTCTGCGCTGGACCTCTCGATTCTGTGGGAAATGCAGCAACCCCAGAGCGAAGCCCGGGCAGGACCATTCTCTTATTGTATTTTACTGTTGCTCCATTGGAGTATTTGCATCAGTGTTTATTGTTATTGGTACTCGAGTTATCAGTGCCTCTTTTCCAGCTTGTTTGCATTCAGTACCTTCAGTGCCTTCAGTATCAGCTTATTGTATTCAGTATTCAGTATCAGTATGTGTGATGCACTTCCTATTGTGTGTTCAGCGTGATATGTGAGATCTGTATGTGGTATGTGATATGACATGATTGATTGATTGAGGTGCATCATCTGATTTGATTGTGATTGTTATATGGCACTACTGAGCCTCAGCCTTAGGATACCCGACGGGGTTAACTTTGGTTTAGTTTATGTGTTTGCCTCTGCAGAGTGTTCTGTCCTGGGACTCCGGACCCCGGGAACTAGAGACCCACGCGTACCCTGGCCCGGTCGCTGGTGTTCTCATTCTGACTGCTCTCGTAAGGGAGAAAATGGCCAATGTAGTAGCCACTTTGAATGTTATCTGTTTATGATTCTTACAGCATGCTTATTCATTGCATATTTGCTTCGTATACGAACATGATTTCTATAGATCTTGCACTGTGACTATTACTCATGATTAGACACAATTCGTGTTATCTTCTTGTTGCTTATACTTTGCTAAGTCGTTGTACTTATTAGTTGTCTTTGTGTGTTGCAGGCTCAGATCCCTCTCTCGATCCTGCGTCGGTCGACCCGACTCCAGGAGAGGCTCGCGAGGCCCCCTCCGGCCTAGAGGAGTGGACTTGATCCATCCTCCAGAGTACGGTTTGCATCATTTTGTTCTCCCCACTCATTTGAGTCCGATTTCATTGAGGGGATTTTCTGTAATTGCAATGTGGGCTTGAGTGATATCTGTATTTGGTGTATTTGATTGTTGTATGCCCACTCTACTGTCATACGTTATTGTAATTGTTCTTGTCATCAGTTAATGTTGTTTTGTAATCTCCTATGTCTCTTGGTGTGTTGCTATATGCCTTGATACGTACAGCTTCCGCGTACAGTTGTTTGCACGTGTGAATGATCCCTTGTGTGTGTATGCTTGGACGGGGTCTAGGTGTGCATGCACGGGAGTACGTGTGTCATTGGTTAGGATCCCTCTGACCCCTGGTCCCTGGGCTCGGGTTGTGACACCCCCTACAGACCTGACCTACGATAACTTGGATTAGGCATAGGCACCACTCTATTTATCCTCACCATATTTTGTGGCAATGAGCCTCCTCCAAAGGGCCTCCCTCTCCTCCCCAAATCTTCACAACTATTTATCCAATAAGGCCCTATTTTTATTTTCCAGACTACTGAAACTCATGCCTTCACTCCATTTTGCTTTAATCACCTTACTCCACTTCAATAAATGCAATTTTTTTCTTGTCACCTTGCCCTTCTTATATAAAGTTCTTACAAATGCGATCTACCCTTTCCAACACTGCTTATGGCATCTTGAAAAAGCAATATATAATAGACAGAGAGATTAGCCAAGCCTGCTTTTATCAACATAATTCTTCCGCCCAAAGACAAGTAATGTTTCTTCCAAAATGATAGTTTCTTCTCAAATTTAGTTAGATCCCACAATGCCTTAGACCTTGGCTTTGCTCCAATATGAAGACCAAGATATACAAAGGGAAGGCTCCCATATTTACAATGTAACAAGGTTGCCAAAGGCCAATTAATGTTCTCAAAACAGCCACTTCCCACCAATAAACTCTTTGAAATGTTAATCTTAATTAGGTTAAAAACCAATTGAAAACATCTCATAATAGTTTTTAGAGCCAAAATCTCTTCCCTTGCCGTTGAGTTGAAAAAGGATGTATCATTTGCGAATTGCAAGTGAGAGATGGCCTCCCCATTTTGGTTGAACATGAAACCATTAATTAATCCTAACTCTCTAACTCTTGTAAGGAGTATGCTCAATGCCTCCACCATGATAGTGAATAAGAAAGGTGAGAGGGGATTTGCTTGACGAATCCCTCTAGATTTTTTAAATAATTTTGTGGGGTACCCATTAACCAGAACAGAGAAAGAGTTGGTAAAGATGCAGTCCCACATCCACCCCCAACAAGTTACCCCAAAGCCAAATCTAGAAATCATGTACTCGACAAAATTCAAATCCACATAATCATAGGCTTTCTCCAAATTAGTACACAGGTAAGGTAGTGTTTTTTGAGAATTTCCATATAATAAAAAAGTAGTGATTCAAATTTCTCTCCTTCTGCTTTGAAAAAGAATTGGAGTTATAATTCCAACCTGGCCCACCAACCTAAACCTAGTCTTTAACTCAATTAATACATAGGCTAAGCCTTGTGTTTGGTAAATTCACTTTACTAATAGAATGAAGTAAAATGTCATTTCAAAACATAATAGACTAAAAGAAGTCACATCATAAGTACCACATTTCAAAAGAATTTATCTACCTTTTACACTAAAAAGTTAAAAAGCTATTTTTTCAAGCTACTAAGTGACAAAAAAGTTTACTTTTAACAAAAAAAGTTCAACAAGTTATATTTTCTTTTCACTAAATGACAAAATGCCATCATTTTTTCATTTAATCCCTCTTTATTTTTTATCTTTTAATTTGACTATTCACCTTATTTTATTCTACAAGTAACCAAACAAGCTTAGCTTAGTTGTCTAAAGACCATGGTTTGCTCTTAAAGGTTATAGATTCGAGTTGAGCTACCACACTATGGCAATAGGAGATTTACCTTGCTCCCCCGGGCCTAAACAAATTTCTCATGGCCAAAGGGTTGAGACAACTTCCATTATAAAAATAAACATGATCACGCAATTGCTGATTTCATCAAGTTCATTGTTGCTATTCAACGTGTCAACTCAACTTTAGCTTGATTTAAGAATAGCCTCTTACTCTAGTGGTAAGAGTCATCAATCTTACCTGGTTGTCCTAGGTTTGAAACCGGGAAATTACATTCCTTCACTTAAGGGCCGTTTTACCTCATTTGAGGTCTCTTCTCTCATATGAGGGCTCCTCACCTCACGTGAGGTCTTTCCCCTCGCTAGAGCACTAGGGGACCCAACCCCCAAGCTGGGATTAAAAAAACAAAAATACCTTGATTTACCAAAAAACAATCAACTTTAAATTTTGAATTTGGTTGAGTAAATACTTTCAACCCAATTAACAAATGAATAAGGTCTCCATTGAACCTATATGATTATTAAGTTAAACATCATCATTATCATCATCACCATCATCAAAATCTTATTCCAACCACATTAGGGTTGGCTACATGAACTCAAGCTTATTAAGCTAAACAATTTGACCAACATTCATGCTTTACCATTTGTCATCACCAAACTATTTTGAGATGGTAACTGCTATCCACAACTGTTGTTGCTGTCTATCCACCATAAAATTTTTTTTTTGAAATCAAGATCAAGTTTTTAAAATCTGAGTTTGTATTCTATATTTGAATAATGTGAAATTATATCTAGATTATCCTTGATATCTTCATAAGAACATATTAGTTCAACTCTACTTTTGGGGGGAAAAGGATGGTTTTCCTCGATTGTCTACTGTAGGCATTTTGATGCAAAGAGCTTTCATTGCTACAAAGGAAAAAAAGATTCTTGCAACCAACAATTTAAAATTCTGACCTAACATAGACTCCTGCCCAATCAAATCCTGATTAAAATAGTTCAATCCTCAAACCCTAGCCACACTTTGTTCTTATAAAAACAATTAAAATGCAGAGACTAGAGAGAGGAGGCCATTAAGGTCAATTCTTTGTCAACTGGCATTCTAAGTACTGTTTTTTGAAATCCCTCAGTCTCTTCAAAAACCCGCTCAAAATCTCACTTCCTCTCTCCTCTCTCCACACTCCAGACTCCAAAGCTACAGCCTTTGTTTTTTTTTTTTTTTACTCTCTCTCTCTCTCTCTCTCTCTTTCTATCTCTTCTGCAACTGCTCTCTCCAGAAATGCCAGCCAAATAGTCAGAAATCAAATACCAAAAAAACACAAGAACACAATCCAAAACAGCCAAACAAACAGAACCAAAGATGAGAACTCCTCCTCCTCCTCTTCTTCTTCTACTTGTATTCTCCGCCACCATCTTTCTCCTTCTCCTCCCCATCGCCACCTCCTTAACCCCCGACGGCCTCTCTCTCCTCGCCCTCAAATCCGCCATCTCCTCCGACCCAACCCTCGTCCTCTCCGCCTGGAAAGACTCCGACCCAACTCCCTGCAACTGGGTCGGAGTCACCTGCGTCTCCGATCGCGTCTCCTCCATCTCTCTCCCCAACAGGAGTCTCTCCGGCTACATCCCCTCCGAAATCGGCTTCCTTCGCCACCTCACCCACCTCTCTCTCCCCCACAACAACTTCTCCAGCCCACTTCCCTCCCACCTCTTCGGCGCCTCCTCTCTCGTCTCCCTCGACCTCTCCCACAACTCCCTCATCGGACCCATCCCACCCCAGATCGAATCCTTAAAAAATCTCACCCATCTCGATCTCTCCTCCAATCTCCTCAATGGGTCTATCCCCTCTTCTCTCTCCAACCTCTCCAATCTCTCCGGCACGCTCAATCTCTCCTACAATCTCTTCTCCGGCTCTGTCCCGGATTCCTTCGGCAGATTCCCCGCATATTTATGCCTGGATCTCGGCCACAACAATCTGAGCGGCCCCATTCCGCAGAAAGGCTCGCTCTTGAGTCAAGGCCCGACGGCGTTCGCCGGAAACCCCAGTCTCTGCGGATTTCCGCTACGGAGCCCCTGCCCAGATGCAGAAAGGCCCGGAATAGCTGAAATCCCGCAGAACCCCAAGTCGAGCCCGAGCCCCAGCATCTCGATTTCGGCGCCCCGGACGAGGAAGGCGTCCGGGACTGGGATTTCGGTTCTGCTGCTTTCTGGGTTGGTTTTTAGCGTCGGTGTCGTAACGGTTTCGGTGTGGATCGTGAAGAGGAGGAGATGTGTGGCGGAGAAGGGCCAAATGGGGAAAGGGAATGTGGAAGGTGATGATGTGGAGGGGCAAAAGGGGGAATTTTACGTGGTGGATGAGGAGGGGGGTTTTGGGTTGGAGCTGGAGGAGCTGCTGCGGGCGTCAGCTTATGTGGTGGGGAAAAGCCGTAACGGTATCGTTTACAAGGTGGTGGCTGGGCGGGGCGTTTCGGTGGCCGTGAGGCGGTTGGGGGAGGGGGGTCTGTGGAAGTTTAAGGAGTTCGAGGCGGAGGTGGAGGCCATTGCCCGGGTCCGCCACCGAAATATCGTACGGCTGAGGGCTTATTACTATGCTACCGATGAGAAGCTTCTCGTGTCGGATTTCATCTCCAATGGCAGCTTGCATGCCGCCCTGCATGGTACGTTACGTTACGCTACGTTCTATTTACTCTTCTCTCCTTCCATCGTAACGTTTCGGCTTTCTCCCTAATGGAGGAAATTATAGCACTATCAGTAATTACCCAAGGTGGGGCCTATCAAATGAAAGGCTTGGATCATTGAATGGTGGGCCAGAACCAATTAATTGGTTCTTGTTTTCTGTGCATCAGAAGGCTAATCAGGTCAAAGGAAATGAGAGTGGTAAAGGTTGAGATCACTTGCTTTTACAATTAGGAAATAAAGTTGTTTGGGACATTGTTAGTGGCCGGCCTGATCAAGGCCTTAGTTGTGCACTTTCATTGCCTTTGATTGACTTGGTAACTATGATGGCACGCCACTAATCATAGCAAGATAACCAATCATATATGCAAACTCTGTCCAATAGAGTAAAGTAATACGGAGAAGGAAGCTGTACATTTTACATGGATATGTAGGGAAAGAGAGGATTCTGTGCCCAACGAAAAAACAAAGGCAATGGTTTCCATTTCAGTGATTTGGTTCAGAGAGTGTTTGTCGTTATTTGAGCCCACTCGTGATCTCTGCATCTCTGCCAATTTTCCTTTTACCTGTACGAATATCTGGAGTCGATGAGCATTTTCATATTTCTGTTGAAAATTTGGACGGTAGTTTTGTATTTGAGTGGGTTGGTCTCCATCACAAACGAGTCCACGAGCCAAGTTCGGACAGTAGTTGGTCTTGGGGTTCACCTGAGAAGCGGTGGTGGGGCAATGAGACGAGCTCTCTCCCTCTATCTCTTTGTGTGTGGACCCCTGCTTCATGGGAATGATCTAATCCACTTGATTTCATGCTCCAGGTCTGCCTCCAAAACTCTCATAAAAAATCCTGCCAAAATCCACATAAAAATTTTAGGTTTGCCCCAAGAACACAACTAGCTGGTCTTGGTCTTGTCTGCCCAACAGAATTCTCAGGTCCACCTCTGCATATGTATTATGGACATTTAATGATTGGGTCTTAGCCTCAGAGGGGTAGAAGTCTCTGACCTTTATGTTAGATATTTGGTCTTTTAACTTATTTATGTACTTTTTACCAGTTCCTTTACTTGGATGGAATGCGTTGGATTAACACAAAGGGCTGTTTGGATTATTCATGCCTTGAGTAGTTAAAAAAAGAGAAGATCAAAAGTAATTTTTAAAAAATGAGCATCAAATAACCTTTCTTTTATAGGAATAAAATAAAAAATATATGGGAAATGAACAAGCCAGCCATCACTTAGTAGTTCATTTCCCATCTTCTTTTATTTTATTTTTCTAAAAAAAGTTTTTTAATTCTCATTTTTTTAAATTTTACTATTGATCCTTTTTTTAAGTACTAATGGTATGGATTTTTGGTATTTAATGCCTATGTATTTTAATGAAAACAGGCTCTAACAGATTGGAGAATGCTCTTGTTCTAATTATTATGTTGATGATGATATTGAATTAGTTCTTTATTGTGTTTGAGGATTGCAGGTGGGCCATTGAATTCATCGTCCCCTTTGTCATGGGCAGCAAGGTTGAAGATTGCACAAGGCGCAGCAAGAGGTCTAGCCCACATTCACGAATGCAGCCCTCGGAAATATGTCCATGGCAACGTAAAATCCTCCAAAATCCTTCTTGACGATGATTTCAATCCATACATTTCTGGTTTTGGCCTCAACCGCCTGGCCTCTGCAACCTACAACAGCAAATCCTCCACTGCAGCAGCTGCTCACCAATTGACCGCTTCTGGCTCTGGCCTGGGTTCGAATCTCCACACAAAGCCTTGTCCCGGCTACCTGGCTCCAGAGGCCAGGGCCTCCTCAGGCGGTAAACTGACTCAGAGATGTGACGTCTACTCCTTTGGGATTGTGCTTTTGGAGATCCTGACCGGTCGATTGCCAGAGCCCAAGCTAGAGGGCTTTGTGAGGGACGCCTTTCGCAAGGAGCGGCCGCTAGCAGAGGTGGTAGACCCATTGCTGCTGCATGAGGTTTATGCCAAGAAACAAGTTCTCGCAGTGTTCCATGTTGCACTGGGGTGCACTGAAGTGGATCCAGAAATGAGACCTCGGATGAGAGCTGTTTCGGACAATCTGGATCGAATTGGATAGATTGACTGCTTAGTGTAGTCTTTTTTTTTGTGAGAGTCAGCTGCATTGGTTGGGTTGGTTGAACTGAAGAACCAAGATGGAGGGAATTTGGTTGGACTTGGATGGATGTAAAGTTTATGGTTTTGGAGTGTCATTTTGTGCGAGGAAAATGGCATTAGAAAGAATGCAGTTTCAACGTGCCATTTTGTAATTTTGTAACATAAACGGTTCAACCATTGTTCTTCAATATTCACACCATGGTCCCTTTTTAGATTGTCATCAATCTAGAGTTCATTCGCAGTTTTTTAACCCTATTGTTTGATCAAATGTTGTGTAGATGGATATAGCAAAATATATTTAAACGTGAAATGGAAATAAGGATACAAGGTAGGCATAATATCAGTACTTTTAATGCGGAATACAAATGGACTGACCCTAATCACACAAGATTTGAGTCTTATTGAAAAGGAAAAGCCCAACCTTCTAATCTATGCAAGATTGTTCATGTTTGAGATTAACGGAATCACGAACACCTTTTCTTTCTAGATTAGGGACCCTTTCACAGAAAATCACTTGTCATATACTCTTTTCATCAAAGAAAGTTATCATCGTAATACAGAGAATGGACAGGTATTCCCAACATAACTATATTTGTTAAGTGGGATAAATGGGCCAGTGGCAATATTGGGTCACCTAACTGTGTCCAATGTCTCCAAATGGGACATGTCTTACGTATAGTTCACGTCATATGAAATTATCTATATAAAGTTTTCATGGAACATAAATGTTTTTAATTGTTAAAAATGTAAATTTATAATGAAATCTAAAAATTAATGTACAAACCCAGACGGAGATTTGCCAAACTTTTGATTTGACTGAACTAGGTAGCAATCTTAGATGCATTTACCTTCTCATTTCAGAAATACAAAATTACAATAGATAGGAAAGTAGCTTACAAAATACGTTGGATTAACCTCCGCCGATGCCCGTATAAGCTTGTAGCCTCTCTCTATCGGTTTATGTTGCAGCCAATTTCTCCGGTGGGGAACCAGCCCTCGCGTGTCCATATTCCGTTGGGTTCATTAGCCAATCTTTTTTTTTTTTTCTCCTAACCCGAGTGGTATGAGGAGTACAGTTCTCACCGGGCTGCTCATGCTTCAACACTGTGTGCGCCACTTCGTCCTGTGTCTATGTAAGATCCGGTTCCCTGGTTGAGGGTTGATTTGCTAATTTTTCATGATTTATGCTAATTGATTGTATTTTAGTATTAATTATGTCTAGTAAGTAGAATTGGTGGGACCCTAACTTAGACTAGGTAGTTCATGGACTAATGATGATTTTAATTAAATTAATCATGCAATATCACACACTCATTCATTACATTATCTACATTTTATCATAAATATCCAAGTCATGAAGTGGACCCTACCCATTGGACTTAAGTTAGCTAAATAGGACTCTCATATGACCTTTTGTAAATACCCTAAACCTAAGGACTTGCTAGTAAATACCAAAAATATCTAGGCACCTAGTTCTATATAAAGCCACGCATTCCATAGCTATGAGCTCTTGTGTCTCTTAGACAAAAACCCTAACCCCCAAGCTCATCTTTACTCTCTTTCCTTCCTTTACCAAGCTTTTACCAAGCTAAGAGTATGTGATACGGAGATTCCTTAACCCCTATTGAAGCTTGCAACCACCTTCTTTTCCACATCACGTTTACCTCTTCTGATGTTTGGTTGGAAGCAAAAGCTCCATTTCACGTTTTGCCCAAAATCCTAGGTGAGAAACTCAACCGTTTTTGTAGTTGTTTCCATGTGTAGGGTTTTAGTTGAACATCTAGATTTGGGAATTTTCACTATTTTGGCTTTAGTATTGATTTTTGGAGAAGCAAGTGGTAACATGCATGTATGTTATTTGTGGTTGATTCTTTAATTATTCAATATCCTATTGCCTTGTACAACCCATCCTCTTCATGTTTCATTCACAGGGGATGACTTGATGAGTAGCATTTCTTAATCTACATGTGTATATTTTCAGATTTAAAGTCTTGACTTGGATTCCTTGTTTCATGATGAAATTATGGACAATAGCTGATTTTATTGATTTTACTAAGTTTATAAAAGGCTACATAATCTCAGTTTTATAAACGGCCACAAAATCTCATGACCCTTGTATAGAGCATGTGGGCCCGAAATCCTTTTCTACACTTCGTAATCCTTGACGGTCGATTGTTATATTATTGGTAGCATGTTTGGAGGTCATACCCAACACTAATTGATTAGGGATGGTGGAGAAGAAAAACGAGTAGAAAACAGAACTCAACATTATGCAGATTTTTGTGATTGAATGTGGAAACCACTTGGGCCATTCAATGATAGATCTGATCCATTAATCTGAACCCCGCACCATGGGCGATCTTGAAGTTGTACGACCCATGTGGATGTTGCCTAGTTTTTCATGTCAATCCAATTGGCTCAAAATACCACCACGTGAGGCGAACGTGCAATTTTTGTACCCTATTGCCAATTTGTCCTGTCATCCATTTGACCCAAAACACCACCTCGTGAGGGTATATGTAAATGCTATAACTCGTTTGTCAGTTGTGGCGATTTAAGAGGAATTGCTTTATGAGCCCAGTTTTCTTTCTTGCCATTATTTTCAGACTATATTTGATTCAAAATTCTAAAATTTACAGATTGAACATTGAAACTTCCTATTTTTACAGCCACATCTAACTAGCTGTCCCCTTAGTATAAGTACTGGAGAATTTCAATAAAAACCCTGTTCTGCTTTTTATTTTTAAAAACTATTTTTTGAGTTGTCCTTTTGTTCATAGACTTTTGAAGGCTGCAATTTAAACCCTTGGTTTGAATAGTTTTTCAACTAAACCCCCAAGGATTGTTTTCTTCTAACTCTTTAAGTTCTGGAATTATAAATAAACCTCGTTAAGGGCTATATTTATAGGCTCATACTAACCCAGACCCAATCGATGAGGTGGGGTCTGACCAATTTAGATATTCATTTTAGTTTCCCTTAGTCTTGCTTGTAACCCCCTCCAATCCAATTCAATGTGACTTGATTAAGTCAAACATACTTTAGGGAGCCTTAAGCTTGATTATAGGATCAAGTGATACCTTGGAACACTAGGTAACACTATGACAATGTAGGACTTTGACTTTTGAAACCAATATACTTAATACTGGCCAAACGAAATTAAATTGGGTACATAAGAAAATGTTGGCTATCATTCATCCTTGTTAGATGTTCTGATTAGTTATGTGTGGGTATAAGAGTCCAATGTCTGTATTCAAATATAATGCGACACCAAGAAATTCTGTAACACATAATATTGAATGACCTATGGTCACACTGAAGTAAAAAGTTAAGGACACGGGCATCTTATAATAGTTTAGCTTATAAATAATCCTTGTCTCTTAATAAATTGAAAGCTTATACGTATTACTATAATTTCTTTATTTCTTCAGTTACTCTTATGTCAATAGTTCGGTTATGATCTTTCTATCTCCTTTGCATTTTCAGTTGTTACTATTATCTTTAATTAATATCATGGTACCATAAGTTATTCTAAATGGTACATATGCAAGTTTTGATAAGCAAGTAATTGAGAACACACGGTTGTGTTATTTATGTTGTCCTTATTGATTACAGAGTCGGCACCACTAAGCTTGACTCATAAGGCCTAGCAAGATTAAATATGAGTTTGAAATATGTACTGCTGTAGTTGGTTTTTCCCATTGAGTGAGTCGATGCATCTTTGGGGTAACCAAATTAGGTATTTGATTCCCTACTCGTCCTGATAAACGCTCTCCTTTGGGGAGAATACTAGTAATGTGGTCACTAAATTTGCAAGTATATTTCTGTTATATTGATTCTCTCAAACACATGTTCATTATGAAGGCTAACATGCTTAGCAAACTATTATTAACCTCTTATATATTAATTATATCCTAATTTCCTTATTGGAAGCCATGCGTTTAGAGTATTATTTGCCTATTCTTGTTAAGTTATCATGCTTAGGGTACTACCCTTGGTGTTATAGGAGTAGACCTCAATCCCGACAATTATCCAAGTGATTTCGGAGGATTCCACTCAGGTTCTTTCTGGACTAGTTAAGTGGAGACTAGATGACGTCTTCTATTAGGCATATCGATTAGAGTGATTCAAGGGATCTTGACACTCTAGGATCAGCTCTTTCTTTCATCATGCCATCATATTTCATTTGAAATACTCGTGATTATTGCAAATTTGATGGACATGTATCTTATCACCAGTCTTTGACCGTTATCACTTCACAGACTTATGTTTATTTAGCATCTATGCAAACATATAGTATGTTTATCTTGTGATTCATGTCATTTTGGTAACTCATTTAAATAGGTTATGATAGGATTGTTTAAACAAGTGTTCATATGTGCTCTCTAGTATCACAATTGGTGTGATTGGGTGCATAATGCACTAATGTTTATAAATATTTATGTGCACATGGATTTTCCTTGCACATTAAAGTGTTTGATTTAAAAACATTCTCTTGTGAAAATCCGTATTTGCTTAAGTGCGGTATGGGTTATTATGGGATTACGCGGGCCACGTTATAAGTCTAATAGAATTTCCCTAATTTTGGGCCCAGGGCGTTACAATGTGTGGGATTTTTTTTCCAAGTATGTGGAGTCCTTTCCCGCGTGGATGGGTTGTCCTCTTGCATGTGTTGGCTCTCTCTTATGTCCTAGCTCCTTAGGTTAGGGTATTATTAATTGATGGTCAATTCCTTCTAGCATGGAAATCAAATGTGAAAAAGGCATTTTCCTCGTCCACAGCACTGCAAGTTTGCTCTCACCAGGTCAAACTTTCAAATATGCACTAGCACAAAAATCAAATGTGAAAAGGTTGGATTTCTTCCATTTATGTCTCTGCACCAAATGATACCGAGGAAGGTGCTGGATTGTCTCCTCCTCCTCTTTATGAAGCGAGTCCAGCTGCAAAAATGCAAAAAGTGCTTCAATGAGGTGAGAAAACATGAGTTTTGAGGCACATCGCTAGATTATTTTCCATTCTTTCAGAAGCTTTGAACTATACTGAACTACAATCTTGGTTGATGTGAGAAAACATGAGTTTGTTTCCGTGGAAAATTCCTTGCACCAACTTATCCTACAAGGGAACACTGTCGGCAAAAGATCCTCTAGAAAAATTTACTTTTAGTTCTTGGTGGACTCACTGATTCTTATAGAACGCAATTAAAATACGAAAGGGAGAAAATAACAAAAATTAAAATAATAATAAATAATGAAAATAGAATATACAAATAAAAATTCAACCGCGCCGACTTAAAAACTGCTTTCAGAATAAAATCAAACCGTATATCTTGATCAAAATGCATGAATATTGTAGACAAATATACTTAGAAGATCTATTCAAATAAGGTCAATTCTATATGGGTCACGATATCTAATGATCTACACGAGTTTGTTTAGGATTTTACTAGTCAGTTTGTGACTAGAACTTTCCAAGTTGATTTTGATCCGAAACAGATCAAAGATTGAAACATGGCCCATCTTATATTGAACCCAAATAAATCAAGATGGAAAAATGACATACCAATTCTTCTCTCTCTACTAAATAGAAATTTGTATTCTTTACCAGAAAAAAAAATTGTTCCAATATAGCCGGCAGAATTGAAACTGGAATTCATTGATTGATTGATTTAGTACCAGATGAAAAACCTTTGTCGAAACAATCTTTAATTAAAATCACAAAGGAATACCTAAAACAGTAAATGCCCATTGGCCGTTGGATGGTACAAATGAGAAAAAATGAAGAAAAAAACCTATGATTAATGATGCATATTCTAACCCTTCCAGATCTATAAACATTCTTTATGTGGGTAATGCTTCAATCATACAATCAACTGCACTTCATTTCGAAACATACTATTTTTGTAGAAACGACAACAAATACCATTATAATAGTATCTTATTTGTATGTTTACGAAAACATATTTTTTTTAAACAAATCTTATTCAATGAGATATACAGCATATCTTACCAAATGAGCTATTTCAAATACATAAGACTTGCCAAATAGGCCTTGAAGTCAATTTCACTTCACAAATCTAAAAAGTTTTAGGTATTCACAATCCAATATTTATGTCCTCTAAATGTACCTTTATTTCACAATAAATAGGCTTATAAGGTGCGTCCCACCCTCTTATAATCTTTAATCAAACTAGCACTCACCCATGGCCTAATATATACCAAACTCAAGCATAGCAAAAATCTTTTGCTAGCATTCAAATTGTTTTCTCCCAAGTCAATCCACAAATTGTCATTTAATTTATCATCATGAAAGTCTTGTCGTAACTATATTGAGATTGGCTGCATAAAATTTAATTTTTCATTCTGATCTATAATTATCAAATTCATACCTAAAAATAAAAAAAAATTGTTTGCTTTCTACCCTTTCGTCATTCATAAAAGAAAAATAGAAGGAAGAGGATGAGAAATAGGGGTTGCCATATCCTACCGTTGGATGTTTATGTTACCAACAATAAGATGATGAAACTTTTTTATACACGTCAGAAAGTTTAAATGATTTAGAGTTTGTTTGTGTAGAGGAGTGGAAGAGGAAACCATGGTGGGAAAACTCGATCCTCTTCTATGATTTCCATTTCCTACCATTTTGGTGGGAAAATTAGACCCTCGCATAGAGATGATTTGGCCCGCATTTCAAGCATCGTTGGGAATCCAATAGGTGATTCTATGGCACCGAAGGGATGAGGAAGGTGTTGGGAATCCAGACGCCTTGTCCTCCAGCCATTTCACGGCAGCTGCTGCTGCACAATCAAACCCTTTAAGGTTAATCGAAGCTTGAGTGCCCAACTAGAAAATATGGAAGTAGTTAGACAAAATAGATAGGTACTGATTACAAAGAAACAACATAAACTTGTTTTTGTAATGGAGTAACTGAACATTGACGAGCCATTTAGAAGAAGAAAACTTTTTCCTAACCACAACCTACATAAAATGTTGAAATGCAGTTCAATTTATTGGCCCCACTTTCAACATTACTATGAGTGGAGGAGAAGATCCAAATAATCAGCCCTAAGGAATTATTGCAACCATTGGTAGATAGATTTTTTTGAGATTCAATGCCATGGTGAATGACAGTTCTCCATGTGGGCCACTAGAGCCAAGCAATCTTAAAAATGTAAGAATCTTTTCACTTTTTTTTGGAAACCCATTTTTGACATTCGGCCAATATTTAAGGTTCAGATTAAAATTTCCTTTGCAAAGGAAAATAAACATAGAAAAGAAAGCTAGAAAACACAAACATAAAACCCAGCAAAAGCCCTATTGTTCTTCCCTCTTCCACCTCTCCAGAGAACCAATACTCCCTTGAATCATCTTCTTCTCCGACGGTCTTCCGGCCTCAATCAGGCCAGAACATAGGTATGATTAACACATTTGCCTCCCATGACCACAGAATCTGGAGTTTCCCTCTGAAACTCACTCTCCATCTTCCTTTCTTCCATGGATTATCTTTTGTCATGATAGTATATGAGATTGAATGATGGGTAGTTTTAGTTTCTTTAAACTTACCTCATGTATTGATTTGGGGTTTTTCCTGTCTGGGTTTTGGGGCTTTCAATTTGGTTGCTATGAATACTAGTCAGCTGTTCAGTTGATTTCCAGTTTTAGATAACTATGGTGTTAGGATCATACATCCACCATCGTTTTCTGTTGCATTTTATCTTTCTCTAAGGAATCTCGAGCAAGAATAATAACCAAAAAAAGGCGTGTCTGTTTATTTGGTTTCTGGGTCAGAAATGTGAATAAATAGTGGATTTGATGTCGTAAACTTATCGGTGGGGCTTATAAGTAGGGTAATGAATACTGGGGGCATGTTGGGACGAAAAGTAAAGGTGGAGAAACTTGTTCCCAATTCCATTTCTCTCAATAGACAATTTATAGACCTTTATGATTACCCATTTGGCCATTTCTCTTACTTTTTTTTTATTTGATGACATGGGTATTAATCGAAAACAATTCAAAATATTTAAAATGGCGCATTTGTGCAAAAAACGGCCAATATTGTAAAAAATAAATATAGTTTAAGCAAAAACATTTAATAAATATTGTAAAGAATAAAAAAGAAAAAGCTAGATTCGCACAAGTCGTGTTGTGTTCTTTTGCCAAAAAGATTTGAAAATTGTCGAATACGCGGGGCAAATATGGCGAGTGTTTCTTTTACTTGGCTTTGTTCGGGTTCTACTTCAAATGTTTTCTTAGAATCTTTTATTTCGCTTCCACCCTTCAATGAAATGGCTTTCCATTAGCTTTTGACTCCAAAATGCCTCTATACATTATGTAGTGCTTTGCTTTCTTGTCGAACCCATGAAAGAGAAGAAGGTTTATAGGAATGTTATCCAGCTGTCATTAGAAATCAAGGTTTATTAGAACTTTCTGCATTGGTTTGTAGGAATTACTGGCAATTTATTTATGCACCTTTTTGGGGCATATGGGCGTGTCAATTAATGGGATATGACATTTAATGAGTTCCGCTTGGTTTGTAGAATAATACCTCTTTTTTGAACTCAGCAGTGGATTTCTTGGCAAAGAACAGTGCTAGGAGCAATAATTCTCTTACCATATCTTGTAATGGCTCCTTGTCTTAGTGATTTTTTGCTTTTGTCTTTTCTTTGAGCAGGTGCCTTTATTTATTTATTTTAATTTTTCTTGTGGTCCATACTCCATAGTGCTTTAGTATATGTCTCTTATGTTGATTTTCTATATTCAATAAAGTTAACATTTCAAAAGAAATAGTGTAAGCTTATTCATAGTATCTAAATATTGTGTTTGGAAAAAGCCCTACTTTTCTCCTTTTCTGTCAAGGTGCAACTATTTATTTCAACTATTTTTCAGTTGGTGAGTCATTGAGAATTTTGAGAAATTTAAATGGAAAGTAATGGATATTGATTTGGATTCCTACAGTGTAAAGCGAAAATCTGCATAAAAAGGTGTGCTGATGGAAATGGATCTAGAGAAACCTCAGGGAAATGGAGTATGCACATTTCTTCTTTTTTTAATAGATGTTTGCATTACTGATCAACAAAAAAAAAAAAAAAAAAAAAGAAAGAAAACATAGTATGCACATTGTCATTTATATTTTCAGTCTTATTCTTTTCTATTTTTTCTTCTTTTATTAGCTTGCATGTTAATTACTGTCTGCTTTCTTTGTATGGTCCAAGAATGATGAAAAGGAGGAGCTTTCTAAGTCGATGGGGAAACTGCATGTAGAGGAATCATCATCTGCTGGAGTGGGGTCTTCATCTATTAACTTTAAGAGAAAACCTGTTATTGTTATTGTTGTAGGAATGGCAGGCATGTAATCTAGAGATAAACTTCTTTTGTACCTTACTCCTTTCTCTCTGGATATATGATAGTCATCACTTTCTTTTTTTATTTTATATTTTAGGGAGTGGAAAAACAACATTTCTTCACCGTTTGGTGTGTCATACACAAGCATCGAATATTCGGGGATATGTGCTGAACCTGGACCCAGCAGTCATGACCCTTCCATTTGGTGCAAATATTGATATAAGAGACACAGTTAGGTACAAGGAAGTCATGAAAGAGTTCAATCTTGGTCCAAATGGAGGGATTCTCACCTCACTTAACCTCTTTTCAACTAAGTTCGATGAGGTAGACTGTTAAGATGAGTTATTTTTCTGGTTGAGATATTTACGAAAGTGTTAGTTGTACCTTTAAAAAAATGTTGTTTGGTTGCAAGAGGTAACTGTTGGTGGTGTCTGATTTCAGGTAGTTTCAGTTATTGAGAAGCGAGCAGATCAGCTTGATTATGTTCTTGTGGATACCCCGGGTCAGATTGAAATTTTCACTTGGTCAGCTTCCGGAGCAATAATTACAGAAGCTTTTGCTTCAACTTTTCCCACTGTGATTGCATATGTAGTTGATACACCTCGTTCAACAAATCCAGCAACTTTCATGAGTAATATGCTCTATGCATGCAGTATTCTCTACAAGACACGTTTGCCCTTGGTTTTGGTATTTAACAAGACAGATGTGGCACAGCATCAGTTTGCTTTAGAGGTACAAATAGCCATAAAACTGGCATTATTATTATTATGTTTAATTGTTGTAATCTTTTGTACTTGTTTTGGATGGGTTGCTCTTGATTTTTCCTTCTGCTTAAGCTTTAATTTTAGCAATAAAAGAGCAAATATGCATTCATAAACTTCTATTACCCTTTTTTTTTCTCTTACACATATTTTTAATTCTTTAGGTTGTGGTTATATTTTAGAACACATGACCTGCACTGAAACTGTATAATAAAGATGTACGTACGAACAGATGAAACTGATCCATCAAGGGGCTGGGAAGAGCAAAGATCCTTTTGAATGCTTACTTGGCTAGAACATATGGACGTAATATCAATGACTACAACCTCTGCCTTAACTGTTAGACTCCTTCATACCAGATTGCCAATTGATGCAGAAAGAACCAACAAGAGCTTCCCTTCAGAGTTGTATAAGACCCTACCAAGCCCTGGCTTCCCTCTCATGGCTCCATCTTCATTGAACTTGAACCACCCTGGTGGAGGATCCCATGAGAGACAAGTTTTTCTTCTGAGTCTTCCTTTCCCACTAAGCATACAAGCTTGCCAACTGGAGAGTTAATTTGAGATCTTGGAATAAAAAAACTCCTTCTGGCCATTGTTGCCATCTTAAGCTTGGTAGAGTAAATTACGGTATTGATTAAGCTCTTTAGAGAATTAAAAATGCATAGATTTCTTTATATGTATATATATATATATATATATGGACCAAAGGATGACGAAGAGAGTAAGTCTCCTCAATGTTCGGCCACACTTCTTCCCATATTCATACTTTTCAAGAGATAAATAGTAAAACAAATGATTTAAGGAATATATTTATTAGGAAAAAGGAAAAAAAAGAGAAAGGAAGAAGCATTGCCCAAAGAAAGAAGAGGATGTGAATCCATGATTGGAAGGGGACTGTTTTAAGTCTGGAAGAGAGCCTGCTACATTAATACCATGAGAAGATGTTACCTTTTGTTTGTATATCAATGAAGTGTACAAAGTAATAAAACATCACTTATGGTAAGATAAGAAATACAAGAAAAAAAAATCTATGATGAAGGGTAAGATAAGAAATACAAGAAAAAAAATCTATGACGAAGGGTCTATTGTGACATAGCTATTAGTCTTCTTCATGTGACATCTTAAATTCTAGTCCTGCAGTATGTAGATTTCTTGTATTGTACACTTTTATGAATGAAAAACGAAAGTAAAACATGCTTTGATAAGCTCAACTTTTTCTTTTTTTTTCGGGTGGGGGCAATTCCATGAGCAGCTTGCTGGTGAGGCACATTGATCTCACTCTTGGGTTCAAGTCTTGGAGGGTTGTACTTGCATTGGATTGAGCATAGTGAGAAGATCTGAAACCAGTCTGCTGCTTTTTTTTAGAACTTTGATTCCATTCCTTTTCTTTTTCATTTGGAACTACAATAAATTCTTTTGGAAGTTGATTTATTATGGATTTTCCTTTTTCTATTCCTTGCTTTTCGTTCTCACTATTTTGTAACTCTGGGACAGTCTATACTTCTGAATTTTTAAAGGGAAACCTTTCTCTTCAGAATGGCCATTTGTTTCTGTTATTGTTAAGATGGCCTTGGTGTCTATAAGCATGGCAGACTGACTAGTCTTCTCTGAAACTCCTCTGCCACAATCCGTCTCATTATGACCCTCCTTCCTTTCTCCATTAGTCTAGTTTCTTCTATTTTAACTATTTTTCATTGACCAGTTCCCTTGTATTTGTAATATTTAAAATTGAGAATCTGCGTAATGTTAAAAATCCAACTCTTTATGAGATTATGAAGGAAAAAAAAAATCATTTTTACATGCTCTAGGGTGCTTCTGGGGTACTTTGAAATCAGTTGCTTCAGTCCCTTGCAGTTGCACTTCTCTTTGTTAAGCCCATGCTTTGTGCAGCTGAGCTATTCAGCAAACTTTTCCATCTCTGTTTACATAATCATGGATTTGGCCAGATTTCTTACAGGGAGACAAATGAATCAGATGGAGTTAGTAATAAGGCTCACCTTTTTATTTAAACTATTTTCTTTTGAAAGGAAAAAGAAAAAAAATCTGAAGAGGTTTGCATTACTGTGAAATTTTAGTTGCACAAAGTGCGTGTATGACAATTTGGGTAAAAGGTCTTGGCAAGCATTAGACCAACCTTAAAAAAAGGGATGTATTTGTTAATCATTGGATTATTTATCCAATGCTCCACTATGGAGAATTGTGCAGAATTGGACAAGTGAAACTTTCTATTTTGATGCAATAAGGTGGACTGATAAAACCTTTCTCATAAAAATGGACTGCACGACCCAATCCCTGTTGAAGTCTAGAATTTTTCACAGAAGCAGTTTGGCCTAATACAGAACTTTGAAGCACAAATTGCCTGTTTCTGTTCCACTGTATTAAACATATCTACCCTTTCTTTCATGTTGCCAAATTCCCATGTTCTGAAAAGTGACGCTATTTTTTTCATCCTAAGAAATTTTTATGATATGGTGAAAGGCCACATGCAATAGAATGTTATAACTTGTAGTTTGAAACTATGGATTATGGTTATGCATATTGTTCTTTTCCACATTTGTAGTTTTTCCCTTTTCCTTCTATATCTACCCTTTTTTTCATGTTGCCAAGTTCCCATGTTCTGAAAATTGATGCTATTTTTTCATCCTAAGAAGGGATTTTTATGATATGGTGCCACATGCAATAGAAAGTTATAACTTGTAGCTTGAAACTATGGATTATGGTTATGCGTATTGTTCTTTCCACATTTGTGTTTTTTCCTTTCCCTTTCTTTTCTTTTCTCTTTTAGTATTTTTGCTTTACAAGAGACTCGAACTTACACATCCATGCATGCTGCACTGTCCCTAACCTCCTGAGCACCAGCCAGGGATGATTTGTGGTTTTGTTTCTCCCAATATTCTTATGCATTTTTAAAAAAAAAAAAATTCTTATGCATTAATTTTGATTATCAAGTATCTGCACTTTGTTCATCCTTGTAATGCGCTGTTATTCATGCAAACAGTGGATGGAAGATTTTGAGGTATTTCATGCAGCTCTTGAGTCTGACTCATCATACACCTCAACCCTAACAAGAAGCCTTTCACTTGTTCTTGATGAGTTCTATAAGAATCTCCACTCTGTCGGAGTCTCTGCTGTTTCTGGTGCTGGAATGGAAGCCTTCTTTAGTGCTATAGAAGCAAGCGCTAATGAGTACATGGACAACTACAAGTATTACCATCAATGTTGTCATTCATTCTTTTTGTCATACGGATTTGGGAGTTTGTACTTCTATTATAATCTTATTAATGTTTGATTGCAGGGCTGATCTTGACAAGAGACGGGCAGAGAAAGAACGCTTAGAAGAGGAGCGGAGACGGGAGAATATGGATAAACTTAGGAAGGACGTGGAGATATCTGGCCAAGAAACTGTGGTGTTGAGCAAAGGTTTGAAGGGCAAAGGAACTGGTAAAAGCATTATGGATGAGGAAGTGGATGATGCAGAAGAAGAAGAAGAAGATGATGATGATATTAAGCTGTTTTCAGAGGACGAGGAGGAGGAGGAAGATGAAGGTGGAGATGATGAAGACGAAGAAGTTGGTAGGTTTGCCTTCTAAGATAAAACTTGCAGCTCTTGATATGTTCTGCGAACCTGTTCTTGTATAAAAGATGGTCAGTGCTTAAGATTTTGTAGACTTCTGCACCCTTTAGATTTTCCTCTGGGTGTTTCTTGGGTTCCTTTTATACCGAATTAATATTGAAACTCTAAAAGTTGAAATTTAGAGGAGTTAACTGTTTTGAGGTTATACTCTGCCAATTTACTGAGTTTTTTGCACATAAGACCTCATTGGCAATGGATGAAATTGTTGTAGAATGTTTCCAGTGCTCCACAATTTTCTTTACTGTTAGTCTCTCCATATTTGTTTGTGATGTTTGCTTTTTCCCCATTTACAACAACTAGTGGTTAAGTTTAATGTGCCTAGTCTGTTTACCGTTTATCTGGCACTCTTTATAGAAAAGGTTGTAATTAATACCCAGGGTTACCCAAGTAATGTGCTTTTATGTAAGCAATGTAGTAGGTAAAAAAAAATAATAATAAAAATAAATGAAGGGGTCAAGAGTAGCTGACTAGAGAGAAGCGTGGAGTTCCTATTTATAAGTTTCTAAGGTTGAATGGTGGCCGATCACATCTCATCATTATGGATATATTTTAGTGGTCCATTTTACATTTCCACCATTGTAGGTTTCCATTATTATAAACTGGTCAAACAAGCCCTAAAGCTTTGGTGGCATTGCTACTGATGGATTGCTTACTCTGAGTGTCTTTTATTAGGATGTGTTGCACTTGCCCAGCCATCCACTATATAAAAAAGGTACTTTCTATAGAAGGATCAGCCTGCTTCAGTGTTACTAGCTGCGAAAGATGTGAAAGGCAAAGAATGGTCAGACATCAATGCTTTTGATGATGATGGTTATTTGATAATGAGAGTGATAGTTTAATTTAATCCGCCGAGCGATTGTTTTAGTGGCACCAATGGGACCCATGTAAGTTCCATACATTTGAACATGGTTTTCAACCTAGAATTTCTCCCAAGAGTGAACCTTGTGGTGTTCATATGCAGGCTGCCATACAGGGACAGTTTGGACAGACCTTTGATCAGTCCATCCCCTTCAACACACCATGAATTGGCACTGTACTTCACTGTTGGATCTTTTTTATAATTTGAAGAGAATGCATACCCAAAAGGACTGTAAAACTTTGAGACTAAAATCATGTGATAGGTCTGATTTTTCCGTCCCAGCCCTTATTTTTAATGAGTCCTTTGCATTTTCTCCTCCTTACTCTGATAGGCACACATCTGGATGGGCCACACAAGCTGGGTTGACGAACATCAAGTGGCCTTTTGCTGGAGAGAAATCATCATGCACGTGTGCAACATTTGGGTGGCACTTTATACACGCTGGAAAGGGAGAAGGTGCAGTGACAGCAGTTTAAACCTGATTCAGCCTATATGGGTCCTCCGTGCTGTTTTTCAACTCTTTCATATTACATACCTCCCTATGATTAGTTAATTTATTCTAATATACTATATAAATGTGATTTGCCTTCAATCAACACAACCCTCCTTACCCCCATCCCTCTATTGTCCTCCACCGTTGTTGTTTCTCTCTCTTATGTGGTATCCTCAATAAACAGAATATGTCTCCACTTTCACAAAGCACTCCCTCTCTTTTTTCCCTAACTGGTTCAGCAATTAACAAAGGCGGAGGGCCAGGTGGGGTTTGTATATCCTGTGCAGAGCACGGCTATAGTCATTGGGTTGATCATCAATCATGTTTGAAATAACCGACTGTATCTTGAGATCAATCCAACAGTGGATATGACTGACTTCAAGCAAAACTCATTCCAAATATCCATGGAATGGTGTTCATGTGATATGAGCAAATTTGATCAATGAAAGGTTAGCCACACAGGGTAAATAGTGATATGCTGCTGTCAGGCAGCTACGTTCATTTCACCGTTTTTAAAAAGCTTATTTTCCACTATACAAATGGGTGTTCTCTTTACTACTTCGAGGAGAAAACAATCTTCTAATATTGTCCTTGTTTTTGCAGAAAGCTGCTATTGCAGAAAGGTAGATAACAGAACTCCTCTCAGGTCCGTCTGGGTGAGGATAGAAAATAGCCGTTGAGAACTGTCTTCTCCAATTGTCTTTTTCACTTGGTTTATCCACATTCAAAAGAGCCCTTAAAAGAATTCAAGGGGAATTAAAAAAAAAAAAACCGGGAACCCTCAAAGAAACCCAAGCAGGACAAGACGTCTCAAGAAAAGTTCTCCCACTTTTCTCATCCAAAAGGCATTACCCATTCCCTCACCCGAGGCCTACTTCCCTCACCTAAGGGCTCCATGGGTAGGCTCCCAGCCCCATAGCTGGGGAAACAAAAAACAACAGCCCATATTTTTTCTGAAAAGTTATTCACAATATGCCGCAAACTATTACATATCCTGGTTAAACAAGTCACTCTCACTAGAGATCTCATTATAGTGCAAAATTTCAACAAAATACGAGCTGCGCACATCAATTGGACAAAAATAGGGAACCAAGAAAAAACAATCAGAAAATGCCCCTGTAAGCAAAACTGCAAAGAGGCAAGATTTATGAATTAGGCAAATATATCTTCAGAAACAAACGAATTTGGGTTATCCGCACAAGACTCAGGCAGGTATTGAAGCTGTTCATAGTTTAGCTGCCTGGAGGCTTCATAGACAGCTATTCCAACACTCACGGAGAGGTTTAGGCATCGAACATAAGTTTCAACCATTGGAATTCGGATGGTTCCACCACCTAAGCTCTCACTGCTGCAGTCAAGAAGAGCTTCAGGAGGCAGCCCACAAGTTTCAGAACCAAAAATGAGCCAATCACCTCGTTTGTATGAGAAATCCTGCACTAACAGAAATATGACATCAGTTTCCACTACTGGAATATAATCTGTAATCTTGACGATACAGTACAAAGATTGTGTCATGCAGAGATATGGGAGTGAATCCATGTTGTACAATTTCAGTGACTTTGATTATAGTGATACTTACGATGTTGTTTGCTAATTGGAAGTTACTACCTATTTGAGTGGTTGGGCTTCTTTCCACCTAAATTGATGCTTGGAAAGTTTCCTATTTGACCAAATGTATCATGGGAATAGGCCTATGTTATGCAGTTGCCAATTCTCCGAAGCTAGGTGCCATTCGGCAACCCTAATCTAATTAAATTAAGGTCTTAAATAAAAGCTTGAAGTTTTAAGTTCTAATTTACAATTAGTATGTTTCATAAAAATGTTAAAAAGGCTCTTATCTCATGAGGTAATTGGGGCCCATCTACATGAATTGTGTTAATTGGGGCCCACCTTTTAAAAATTATATTGTGGAATCTGCCATTTGCATCATTTTGAAATTTTTATGAGGTTGTTTTCATCCAACACACATAAATTTTGCACTGTTCACCTTCATTGGCTTTAGCCAAAAAAACTCTTAGTTTTTTTTAAGAGGCAAAAGCTCTAATTTGTAAATAAGCTCTAAAATTAGAAAATACAATTAGAGGTTTATCAGATGCTCTAATAAGTGAATAACCTTGAAATTACAAAATAAGAGCTCATTTTTAGAGTTACCAAAAGCCCCTTGGTGTTTCTAGCTTGTACTCACAAGCCTCCTGAAAAAAGTAGTTTAAACCCCAGTTACCAGTCTAGCAACTACAACTCAGGTTGCTTAGCAAGATATTCATTTAGTAGGCATTCAAGCATGTCTAAGTAGCAACCATAAGCTTGTAATCGCAACTGATCATAATCAAATAGCCCACCTATAAGAGAGACCTGCAACTGCGGAGAAATTTGGGGAAGCTATTATGATAGACACTGACAATAGTACTATTTTGCCTTCATATAATTTCCAGCACCATGTTGTATGATATAAAATCTAATCATATCTCAAATACAATGTTCCAATACATTTAGCAAAGGCCAATCTTCTTTCTGAAATGAAGATTTTTTTTTAATGTATTTGAATTCTATTTATGCAACAATCATAAGATCTTTTTTTCTTTCTTCAATTAAATCCATATGCATGTAAGTATCCAGCTGGTGGCTAGTGTGGGTTGCTTGCATCTCACATTCTCAAGAATATTCGCCTCAAACCTCCCACTTTCACCATCTTTGAGTAAGACTGTTTTCATTTTTCCTTTTTTCCTTTAATTTCATTCCCTTTATCTTGATGGCCCTTATAAAAGGTTCTAGCAACCTGTGCCTAAATGGTCTTCTTTCTGTGATGTCTCTTGCTTCCTACCCCGGACCAGATATAGCCGTATCAATTTCCATTTTCTTCCCTTCACCTGCCTATTGCCATCTGATGATGCTCCCCAAGTTCTTGCAAAAGCCTTCATGATCACACTTCTTTACCGTGTGCACACCTCAGTAAAGATGCCACAATAGAACACAAAAGCCTCCCACGGATTCACAGTTGCTGGGACTGATGCAAATTTGTAATACATATGATGCCCAGACATGGGAAGTACACGTCATGGACACAATTGGTTTGGATATGACATGATGGGGGAAGGACCATTGTTTTAAGGCATTTGGTATCATAGCCTGCTGGCACAAGGCAGCACAACAGGTTTCACATGGTTGCCAAGCAGTTGCATTTCTTTGACTTATTTCATTCTCAACTACTAGGTCAAGTTTTCCTACATTGCTTTCCATGAAGACCACGTCTCTTCAACACTTAATGTTCAGCTCCAAACTATAGTCGCATTATAAAGGATTGACAAGGCGTAGGTTATTCTAGTTTGCCTTTGACGCAAGGGAGATTTAAGATACAAAACTAAACCTCTCAATGCTTATCATTAATATGAGATAACGAATTGGAAGCCCACAAAAGAGCAGAAAATTAAATCTATAGGTTGGAATTTTTTGGACGCTTTTCATAAATTTCTCAAAATCTATGAAGATTTAAGATAGAAATTCAATGTCTAAGGTTTATTAGATCAATAAAGAAGATGGAAGGCTCACATCACGAATTTGGGGCCCACAAAAGTACACAAATAAAAGATTAAAAAGGTCATAGAAGGAGTTCAAACCAGCAACGTGTCCAGGCGTTAAAACCTGTACCACCACTTAGCTACAGTTACATATGTAACCATTTACCACCTCCTCAGACATGTAAATGGTCTCATTTACACACTATTTTCATACCTAGATTATGCAAAAAATGTGTAAATGAGTACAAAACAAACGTGATGATGCGTAACCATTACACATGTGCATTAGTAAAAGAGTGCAAACAAACAACCCTTTATTGTTTCGTGAATTAACATAAAACAAAGGAAAAAAGAAAAAAAAAAGAAGAGGTCAGCTGAATAGCATATTCTATCATTGTTCAACATTTGTTTTTGATATTAGAATATGGTTTAAACTCGAATAGCAGGAGAACAAAAAAAAAAGGATGAGGACTCACTGAATGAATTGCTGTTCCTCTCTTGGTAAATGCCAGCAACCTTTTTTCACCAGCCTGCAGTAAAAAGATATAAGGTCAAGAGTCGCAAAAGGAAGTGGGAATTACATCTAGCATTGCAGAGCAAAAGCTGTAAAGTTAGGATACCTGTTGTCTGAAATAGTCTCTGAATTCTGCCCAAGAGCCATGAACCTTAACAACTACATATCTAATTTAATTGTTTAATACCACAAAACAAATTCCAATACTGTGATTCCTTATGGACATGAATTGAATATAATAGCTTAAACAGAATCCCAACCACAAGGAAAAACAGTATGGCACAAATGACCTATTAATTAAACAAAATGAATCATACAGAAGAATAAATAAATTAATAATCCATAATATTTGCGTAGAGATAATCACCACCAAATTTCTTTAACTATTCAAACCTAACACTAAGCATAATGTCACGTGTCAAGCGTTTACTAACCCAAAAAATACAGCGAAAAGCATGAAGCAGGTTTCTTTGTTAATGGCTAAATAAATGAAAAAGAAATCCGTGTATTGGTAATTGGGCATGCAACAAATGGACAATAGACATTTAACCAGACTAGATGTAAGCAATGCCAGGTTGATGCTGCATGGAACTGGTTCTAATCCAAACTGAAACTGTGAAGTAGGTTTTTAATCTACAAGACATTCAACCAGGTCAGATGACGTAAAAGCACCAAGCAACCATGCAAGTTGAAAGCTTAGTTTGTTGATTCAAAATAGCGACAAAGAGAGCTCAGAAATAAGGCACTGCCAGAACAGGAATGGTGTTCTCATGACAGGAAATATAGATTAAAAACAGAAAATATAATACGTAGCAGAGAATGGAAATATGACCCAAGCCAGAAGTTCTTGTGAACAATTCCTATGTTGGAAGATAACAATACCCGCTTGCTTTGAAACAGGCAGGTATCTGACACGCTTATTTTGTATGTAAAATTCATCCCCTTGGCATTTCCATGTTGCAAATGGGCATCATAGTTTGGCAGTGCTCTTAAAACCCAGTAATGAATTAATATAACCCATACATACCAAGATATAAATGAACAAAAATGAAGCACAGAGATGACAGAATACAAGAAGGATACGGCCAATAATCCAGTCCAGCACGCTTGAGCTTATTATCATCAATTTGAAATCCTAATGGCTGAGTAATGAGACATGAACATTAGCAAAGCGAAGTGACTAAATCTATTTGTAGAGACAAAATAAGTCCAATTGGAAAAGACAAGGACATCAGTCTTTGGCCTGAAGTTCAAAAATAATAAGCCCATGTAACTAGGACTTTCCATACCTCAATAAGATGTAGGCCAACAGCTGATGCTGCACATGTTCGTGCAATACATCCTGTATTTCCAGGAATCTGCCAAGGACAACAGAAATCTCAGTGCCGGCCCACCATTTATTCAGGTTGCCTGAAATCCAACAACAGAAATTTTAAACCATGTGACTTGCATATAAGTAAAAGACCTACTGCAGCACAAGTGCACAACCCTACCAAGAATTTTGAGAGACTACTCTATTGGACTATTAATCTACATTTCGTTTCTTTCTTGGGATAGGTAAATTGACTTGAATTTGCAACCTTATGATAGTGACAATGAGCACCTCCAACTGACCAATGGGCTCTTTTCAACTATTTCAGGTACAACACATACACTGGAAGACCCAACCCACAGTTTGTTACAACAGTAAAGACTGGCTACAACTTACAACAGTATTACTTGAAGTCTCAATTTCAACGAACACAAGTGCAAGTCCTTTTTTATGACATGATAGGATTACTTGAAACCCTGGACATTAGGTTTCAGCTCAAAGGGGACAGATTTAACTGGTTACAGCAGTTGTAATTGATCAAAAGAAGCCTCAATTGATGCCTACACTTACCTTCTGTTTCCTTATTCTTTTTACCTATTCCACAGAGAGGAGATAATTGACAAATTCACGATCACAAAAAGAGTTTGAATATACTCTTGAGAATGCAATAATTTTTGTGTGTTTTTCTATGGAGATTGTACATCATTAAATAGGTATTTACATGCCTATAATTTAGGCTCTAAGAAAGGAAAACCATCTAATTGTATCAATCACTAATCTAAGTTAAGAAAGCAACTAATTACAACAATTGTTATTCTAAGAAAGGAAAGGTAAAGCTGTCTCAATATTGACCAAATCAATTACAGCTGTCTCAATATTGACCAAATCAATTCCACTTGACCAAATCAATTCCAGCTGTCTCAATATTGACCAAATCAATTCCACGTGAGATATAATATTGATGGGCTTTGGGCTTTGGGCCTTGGGCCTGTTTAACACCCCCCCTCAAATTGATGCAGGAGAATCAACAAGCATCAATTTGTCAACCAAGAACTGATGGCGTGGTCGCGGAAGGCCTTTGGTGAGAATATCAGCAAGTTGAAGGTCAGTGGAGACATGTGGCAGGCTGATGACATCACGTTTAAGCTCATCACGGATGAAGTGACAATCAACCTCGATGTGTTTAGTATGTTCATGAAAAATCCGATTTTCAGTAATCCGAATAGCATTAGTATTATCCGCATAGAGGGGGGTAGCTCCTGCTGCTGGAAAACCAATGTCAGAAAGCAAACCACGGAGCCAAAGAATTTCGGAGCATGCAGCAGACATGGCGCGGTACTTTGCCTCGGTAGAGGATTTAGAAACTTTGTCATGTTTCTTGCATTTCCAAGAAATGAGACTATCACCCAAAAACATGCACCATCCAGTCGTCGATCTGCGAGTATCCAGACAACCAGCCCAATTAGCATCTGAATAAGCTTTGAGAGTCAGAGGATTGTTGGATGGAAAAAACAACCTACGAGTCGGTGTGCGAATAAGGTACCGAATTATGCGGCGAACAGCAGCCAGATGAAGGTAACTAGGAGCAGTCATGAACTGACTCATCAGGTTGACCGCATAAGAGATATCAGGGCGAGTGATCGTGAGGTAGATCAAGCTGCCAACCAACTGGCGATAGGCAGTAGGATTGGAAAGAAGATCACCTTCTTCGCGACTGAGTTTGACATTCAGTTCGACTGGCGTATCAACAGGAGCAGAAGCAGTAAGACCAGCCAAGGCGATGAGATCAATAGTGTATTTGTTCTGATTGAGAACTATACCTGTAGGCGATTGATGAACTTCAAGATCGAGGAAATAGTGGAGAGGGCCAAGATCCTTCATTTGAAATGACTCACGAAGAGACGCTTAGAGCTTCTGAATCATTCCGGCATTAGGACCGGTAATGATGATGTCATCAACATAGACAAGGAGTATAGTGATCCCGGATGGAGCATAATGTAAAAACATAGAAGGATCATAAGCGCTTGGATGAAAATCCAAGCGGAGAAGAGCAACTTGAAATTTCTCAAACCATGCGCGAGGAGCTTGTTTCAGACCATAGAGGGAGCGACGAAGTTTAGCAACCATACCGGTGCCGGATGAGCATCCCTGAGGCAAACGCATATAAACATCTTCTTTGAGATCACCATGGAGAAACGCATTTTTTACATCCATTTGATAGAGAGGCCAAGATTGAGATGCAGCAACAGCAAGAATAGTGAGGACGGTGGTCATCTTGGCAACCGGAGCAAAAGTCTCATCATAATCAATGCCATATTCCTGCCGATTTCCAAGAGCAACAAGACGCGCCTTATATCGATCTAAAGAGCCATCAGATTTCAACTTGAGAGAAAAAACCCACTTACAGCCAATAGGTTTGACACCTATAGGAGATGGTACAATATCCCACGTATGATTGTGCGCTAACGCATCCAATTCATCTTGCATAGCCTTGTTCCAACACGGATCCTGCATAGCCTGAGAATATGATTGTGGAATGGAAGAAGAAGACAAAGTGGCCATTAAGGAAGTATGTGAGAACCCATAACGGTCTGGCGGTACCGAAATCCGAGTGGAGCGACGCAGTGAAGTATGGCCGGAACCGGATGCCGGAGGAAGATCAAGAGGGGGATCACTAGTAGGCGTTGTGCTGTGCTGCCTGTGATACACAAAGGTAGATTAAAACGAACAACTGACGAGTCTTTAGAAAAACCAGGTAATGACACAAAAGAGGAGTCAAGAGGATCAATGTATGTTTGAAAAAAATACTGATGTTCAAAGAAGACGACATTCCTAGAGGTACGGAAACAACGAATGTGAGGATCATAGCAAAGGAACCCTTTCTGGAAGGGTGCATAACCAAAAAATACACACTGAGCTAATTGTGCCGTGAGTTTTGTCCTCTCAGAAGGAGGCAAGTGCACAAAACAAATGGAGCCAAAAACATGAAGATCATCATAAGATGGAGCGGTTTTGTACAAACGGTAATATGGGCTTTGATTTTCAATGGAGGTGGATGGCATACGATTGATAAGATGAGCAGCCGTAGCCAGTGCCTCAACCCAAAAACGAGTAGGAACCGATGATTCTAGAAGAAGGGAACGAGTGACATCAAGGAGATGTCTATTTTTTCTTTCAGCGATTCCATTCTGCTGGGGAGTATAAGGACAAGATCTTTGAGAAATAATGCCTTTGTTTTGCAAAAACTGCTGAAACTCAGAGGACATATATTCCCCGCCTAAATCAGATCTCAAGATTTTAATGCAGGTAGAAAATTGATTTTCAACATAAGCCAGAAATATTTTAAAAACATTAAAAACATCAGATTTTGAATGCAAAAAGTAGACCCATGTGAACTGACTGAAATCATCAATAAAGGTCACAAAATATTTATAGTGAGCGTGAGAAAGAGTTGGGGCAATTCCCCATACATCACTATGAACTAACTCAAAACACTGAGAAGTGTGTGAAGTGGAATAAGGAAACGGAAGAGTTTTGCTCTTTCCCATTTTACAAGTAGCAGAATAAAAAAGCACACAAGAACATAAACCAAGAGATTTATTTAATAAACCAGAATTTAACATAAGGGACAAGGCCTTGGAATTAGGATGTCCGAGTCTATTATGCCACAACCGGCAGTTATCTCTAAGAGAAAAACAAAACACATTATTGTCAAATTGATTCCTAGAAATTTGAGAAAGATCCAGCGGAAACAAGTGTCTACACTTAGGCCCCCTCGTGATCTCCTTCCTGGACATCTGGTCCTGCACAATACAACCAGAAGAAGAAAAAGAAATGTTACAATTATTTTCAACAAGTTGTCCAACTGACAATAGATTGGAAGTTAAATTAGGATAGAGGTAAACATTTCTCAATGGGATGGGACCAGGGATATCTCCGATAGCAGTAATGGGAACATGGCCGCCATCAGCAGTTTGTATTTGAAGATGGCCATTGTAACTTGTCAGATTGGAGAAAGGGGTGTGGGAATACGTCATATGATTAGACGCCCTGGAATCAAGGAACCAAGTAGAAGATGAAGGTGACTTACAGGAGAGACCAAAGGCAGAGAGGGCATTGATAATCATTTGTTGAACCAATTCAGGAATGAGAGATGATGAGGGGCCAGGCTGTGTGGGTGCAGATGTAGGACTAAGCAAAACCGAGGAAGCCACATATGCGTGTGGAATTTGAGACTGTGAATTCTGATACTGCGGAGCCGGATATTGTGGAGTCTGATACTGTGTTGACGGACGTGGTGGACGGCAGCGACGTTCAGAGATGATATGTCCTGACTTTTTGCAGTAACTACAGACTTTCTGTTTGCATTGAGATGCAAGATGCCCAAATTTCTAACAATTGTAGCATTGGTTTTGCTTAAGTCTCGAGGGGGAGGCTGAGAAGTTTTATTGGCCGAGAACGCGACTGAATAGGTTTCAGTCTTTTGTTGAGCAATATGAGCCGAGGTCGTAAGGCGTTGTTCCTCTCGTAAGAGTTCATTCAAGCAGGCATCCAATGAAGGTAAGGGCATCCGATTCATTAGGGCAGAGCGGACACTTTCATATTCATTACGTAGTTTTATCAAAAATTGATCTCGCTGATTAGAAGCCTGAAGGTCTTGGATTACTGTCAACACATTGTCATCCACATTCGCATACTTAATACTATCGTATTCCGACCACAATGTACGGAATTCAGAATAATAATCTTGTACTGACAAAGTCCCTTGTGTATATTCAGCAATTGCACATTCAAGATGGAATTGACGTGCAGAGTTATCTTGATGATATACTTTCTTCAAATAACCCCACATGGCTTTAGAAGTAGAGTAAGGCTTGAGATTCATTATCAGATGGGGCTTAACGGATCCCAGAATCCATGATTTGATTTTGGCATCTTTAGTATGCCAAGAAGAGATCTTTTTCTCATCCTCAATGGGTTTAGATTCCGTGCCAGAAACAAATCCCCACAATTCCTTGGCTTCGAGGTATGTTTGAAATTGGAAAGACCAGGCAGGGTAATTCTTTCCCGTAAATTTAATCAACGTGACCTCAGATTTTTCCATTGCAACGGTCCGATGAAAACAATATAAATTTCTGGTAAATCTTGAGAATGAGTAAAATACCAACCTTGAGTCTCTGAAAAATTCTTGAAAAATCACTAATATCCTTAGAAATATGAGGCGACCATGAGTGGGTGATTTCTGAAATTGATCTGATCGATCAACAGTGGGCCACTAACAGAATATCTTTGACGCAGGAAGAAGGTATCGCTAGCACTGTGTTGCTGGAAACTTTTTGAAAATAGATCCTGAATCTATTTGTTGCACGAGAGAGACTTATTTTCTCTATCCCTATTCCCTCAAGGCTTTGGAAGATGTCTAAGATCAAGACTGCCTTGATCCTTGCTTTGATACCATGACAAATTCACAATCACAAAAAGAGTTTGAATATACTCTTGAGAATGCAATAATTTTTGTGTGTTTTTCTATGGAGATTGTACATCATTATATAGGTATTTACATGCCTATAATCTAGGCTCTAAGAAAGGAAAACCATCTAATTGTATCAATCACTAATCTAAGTTAAAAAAGCAACTAATTACAACAATTGTTATTCTAAGAAAGGAAAGTTAAAGCTGTCTCAATATTGACCAAATCAATTACAGCTGTCTCAATATTGACCAAATCAATTCCACTTGACTAAATCAATTCCAGCTGTCTCAATATTGACCAAATCAATTCCACGTGAGATATAACATTGATGGGCTTTGGACCTTGGGCCTTGGGCCTGTTTAACAATAATTCTATTCATTCAGCTTCATTAGCCTAAGCAATCAGCCCAAGGAGAATAAGGACCCCAATGATATCACTTCTCATGCCACCCCAAACTTTTAGCATGAGGTCCACTGTTTTTTAACAGATCTCGCTTCCTTTAAACTCTTATCAATTGTCAGTGCCAAATGTCACTTTATCAGAGTGAGTCCCAAAAAATGGATAGGCGCATGTAAAATACCTCATTAACTCTATTTGTTGCTCTACAACACTACCCGTGACCAGTCTCTTGGTGGACAGTGGTGCCTCCACTCCAATAGGAGAGAGATTTTGTCTGGATGAATATGAGGTTCGATTCGTGAATGGTGGGCCCATTGTATGATTTAAGAAATGAGGGCATGCTAGTCAGATTCTATATACTCTACACAAGGTGGGACTCATGCATTCATGATCCAGACCATGGATCTGGTGGTATCCACCCATAAGTTATTATACTCTGAAATTCTCTCCTTAAAGTTAAATTCCTTCCCTTTTTTCTTACTTTTGGCTTATTTTTTACTAAATGTTTAGAATGCCACATAGACTGATTACTCAACCTCTCTTCACACAAAAGCTGTCTTTGCTCATCACATATCCTCCACAAATTCAGAGTAACCTTACAGCATTCTTCATAGAATATTCTAAGCCCATCGATATATAACCACCAACAGGGCTCACCTATGAATCCCAAACAGTTAAAAAATTCTCAACTTCTATTGGAACACTTCTATCAGGGTTATGCTTACCATCAGACACTAATCAAGCGTGTGATGATGCTAATGGTGGAATAAATCCGATTGGAGTAAAATTTGGCCCACATCTAACAGAAAGTGGCAGTGGGACAGTAATTTTGAGCACCTTGGTTTTCAATGGGCAGGCTGCACTGATGGATATATAGAGAAATCTACTTTATTGTTATCATCAATAAACATGAATCCATACATGCTAAGTTTTTTTTTTTTTTTTAAGTCATCCACATAGTTTTTTTCGCTAGTTAATGCTTATGCTCAATTGTTATCAAATTTCTTTTCCAGGATTTAATGTTTTATTACATTGAAAAGACCAGCAATGTGATTGGGGATGCAACTGGGGATAAGGATTTCTTTGTTTCTTCTTTAATGGTATATTCATTCAGGAACTTTATTTAAAATCCTGTCAGAAATTTAAATTCCTCACTCAAATTTACTTCAAACCCGTGCATCCCAGCGGCTTTATGCCAGTGCCACAATTAAAATTCCTTGGCATCTGGTTTGATCTCCTTCCCCTTGGAATGCAAATCAATGACATTATTTCTTAAACATATATACTGAAGCTGCTAAAGCAGAGATTAAGAACATGTTCCATTGGAGCAGTAGGGCCCATCAGACCAACGGTCTAGAATCTCTAGATCATTACCCTTGTGCCCCACTTGTACTAAATTGGTCCAGAGGAGATTGATTGTAAATACAAGATAAACATAAATCCCACAATTCTCTCCTCTAGTAACTTACTAACACAAGTTACGATACATACATTAAAAAAAAAATGGTCTAGCATTATTCAAGGACATGTATACCTGAGGAGAAACCAAAACTACTTGTAGGATTTGACCATGAGGAGCTTGACTGGGGGAATCATTGGACCATGAACTTGCACCATCACCCATTTCATCTGCCCAATGGCATAGGATTAGGAACTTTATTATGAGTAAGATAACAACATAAGCCATTTCTTTTCTTACCAAGTGAACTAATAGTATATTAGATTCCTATAAAGAACTTGGATTTGTAATGAAATCATAAAGAAATATTACCTGAAGAGGAATGATGAGCTGATGTAGTAATTGTTGGTGGTGTCTTGAAGTTGAAGTTGGATAAAGAGGAGGGCCTGGGCCTGATGAGACTCAGTCTGAGACTGAGAGATGATTTCCTGAGGAAATGTGGGGAGAAGAGATTGGAATTGGATTGGATTCGAGAGCCATAACAACAGAATCGGATGCGGATGGGCCACGCCAGATTTAGGGCTCGCAATCCGTAGGTGGTTGGCTCCATCTTCTCTCTTCTCTTCCCTCTGCCCTAAACCACGCTACAAGACCAAGCCTAACCTGGTTTGTCACTGGATAAGGAAATGTGTCGGGATGGATGTTAGTACGCTGGGCTGCATCCAGGGTGCGGTTTAACAGGGACCCGGCCCAATTCATCTCTACAATGCACACGTAGCGTTATAAACTACGAGGTGGTTCCAGTTTGGGCCTATAGTGGACTCAGACTCAGACTCAGAACTGTTAGTAAAGGATGGGCCCAGAACGAGAACTGTTTTGGAACAAGTTTCCTAGGATTGGAACTGTTAAGGAATAAATGGACTTGGAATCGAGACTAAAATCGTGTATGGGATGGGTTTGTGGCCCGGTTCGAATTTGTGTAAAGAATACTTGAGAGAAAAATAAATTTTTAGAAAAAAAATTTAAAAATTAAAATAATATATCAAGTTTGGGGTTCACAGCCCGAAACTAAGGTAGAACCAGATCCAAAACTATTTAGAACACGGGCCTAAAAATAAGATTTAGACTTAGACCCATTACTTATTGGTTCTTAAATAAAAACACAAACCCAGTTATTACCTGGTCAAAACATTCAGGTAATTGAAAAACCAGAGATCCACTTCCAACCCTAGATGCAGTACATCTATATAAAACCCCATGTTAAGATTAAGTAGAAAAAACTCAAAAGTTATGAGCCATTGCAGGGGACATTTCTTATGGCCCACTTTGCCCAATGATTGTGAGCCCTTGATAGTGTTTTCCTCTTTCATTTCCCCACCAACCACCTTTAAAACCATAAATCTATTCTTCTTTCTTTACAACAAACTGGGCACCATAGCATCAGCGGATCGAAAATCTTCATTTGACGGATGTGGACTTTATTAGATAATTTGATTTTAGAGATAAGTTCAAAATTTTTACGTGAATTCCGAAGGTGGGGTCATGATTTTGTTAAATCTTTTTTTTTTTGAAGTAGGCATAGAATTTTTAAATAAATTTTGAAAGTGCACCGCAGTTTAGTTTGACAGATTGACCGAAGGAGGACTGGGTCCCCCTTGGCCCAAAATAAGCTTTGAACATCTGTGGCTACGGTAGGGTGCTCACAATCCGTCTCCGATGGTACTCTATAAATAGGCACGTTTCTGGGAGGTGAGACCCTAACCTTGTCCGTTTAATTGGAGCGAAATCGCCTGCAATTGTTCCAGATCAGATCAGGTACGCATGTGAAGAGCTCTCTTTCGTTTTTTCCCCAATTTCTCTTCTCATCTTCCCCCGTCTCTTTGATTCCACGTTGCATTAGGTTACAGAAGCTAGGGTTTCTGTGCAGATCTCATCGATCACCTAGGGTTTCACACACACACACACACTCACACACACAATTTATCGATTCACGTTGCAAGATTCCCTGTAAGAGATGATCGATCTTTGATTCCTCCAGATTCCTCCAGATTCTCCCTCACACGCACACACACACACACACACACACACAACAAGGAAACTATGCCTTTGGTTTCCTTGTGATTAGTTCTTTTTAGATGTAGTTACTGATCAATCACCTTTGCCTGTGTATGTCAGCGAAGCTTCCTAATTGATTTTCTATCCATGGAGAAAGGAGCGGGTTCCGGCCTCTTTGTTAACGATGGTTCGTTCATGGAGAAGTTTAAGCAGCTTCAGAAAGAGAGGGAAACAACACAATCAGGAGCAGCGGAGGAATCTAAATCTGGCAATTCATCACTGGTTTTAAGGCCCAATGCTGCAATTAGTAAGATAGTGCCTGATTCTAAAGCAAGCGACGCCCGGAGGTCCAGCCCTTCGGCTTCAAATGGCAAACTTGCATTCAGCTTGAAGCAGAAGTCGAAGCTTGCGGTGGCGCCTGTTAAGTTTGATGCAGATGAGGATGAGGATGAAGTTGATGCGGAGAAAGGTCTCGGTGATGGACCAGCGAAACGGCAGAAGCTTGGTCACCCTGATGCCTCTGAGCCATTAGCAGAAGAGGGGGATGTTGGTAATTCCTGCTTGTATAAATCTCTTTTTACTGGCGCTCTGTTTGAGCCGTCTTTCTCGAATTCTCGTTCTATTGTCCTTTCTTATAATTCAAGATGTGTTATGGATTGGTTTGCGATGGCTCTGGTTTTCTTCTTATTAGTGAAGTGTGTGTTTAGACTCTTTCCTCTATGTTTCTTTGCATATCTATACAGTGAGAAATTATTAGGGATGGCCGGGTGTCCACAAGCAAGGAATGACCCCTACCCGTCGGCCCATCTGGCCCTGTCTGAATTGCCGCAAGCCCAAATTTTACTCTCACACGCACACCCCCACCGATCCACACCCATCGACTTTATTTAAATGTTAGAATTTGGTAAACTTTGAGGCCTGAAAAATAGTAGCTTCCCATGATTTGATGGCTTGGTATTTGCACTTAGGGATGCCTTTCCGGAGAATGGCTCTCTTTTGGTTGGTCAATATAATTGAAGCATCCGCAATGGGGACAGTTTGGTCAAACACAACAATTCTTGGACTCTCATTGTGTTGTGGTTTGTGATTTGTGACTTGTGACCGTTTTTTATTGATATCTTTGGTGCTGATTGTTCTGTTATGATTTATGAATTGCGACTGTTTTTATTGAATGTGTTATCCATTATTGGGATAGTGAGGTGATAAGTAGTCCGGAATCTCAATTATGTCTGACAGATTGATCCAAGAGATAAATTGAAAACTGCAGTAGAATAACAAAAATGAAGTGCTGAAATCAAGTAGTATGATAGAAATGATCAGCCATAAACTCTTACATCTGTGAGCTTCATGTGGAGCTCACATTTCTGCAAGCTATATTGCTTGATCAATGCTTTTTTTTTTTTAATTTTTATGAATTGGCATTTGTTTGAATGAATTGTGGTGGGCCCCTCCAGGTGGTTTAGGTTTCAGCAGCTTGTAGTTGAACATGCCTCGCTCTTCCATTCTGGCTTTCCATCTTTAATTTTCTCGTTTAATAACGAGTTAACTTTTGTGCTGTTGAATTTCTGTGTAGTTTTTAGTAAATATAAAAGTCTTGTTCATAACTTCTGTTTTCTACACTAATAATATAATCTTGTGATTGTACTGTTTAGGCAAAAATCTTGATTTTTTGATATTTATGTATTCTTTCTTGTACTGTTCAAACAAAAATCTTGAGTTTTTGATATTTATATATTCTTTATTGTACCATTCAACCAAAAATCTTCAGTTGTATATAGTCTTTTAGACTGCAAAGTTGAGTTTAGATTTCTCAAGACAGCAAATGAATGCTAATCAGAGGTTTAAAGTTCTTCCATAAAGTATCTGATTTGAGAGTCACATCCTAGTAGATCCTTTTTTCCCATACAAATGAACAACATGAGTTCAAGCTTCATGTTTGTTGCCACTGCTCTACATATCCCGTTAATCTTGGTCTGTTTGTCTTGAACTTAATTATGGAATTCGTTACATTAAAAGTAGAAGAGTGGCGAGAGGTGAATTCCATCACTTTTCTTATTTGAACAACTTTAGTACTTATTATGATGCTGCAACTTGCAGAATTGCTTTAGAAGCTGAAATTTTCCATAGTTGCGATAGTTAGGGATTTATTTTATTGGGATTTTCCTCTTTTGATTCTCAGCATGGGAATGATCTGAACAAACCATTCTTGAAAGTTTCTTGTCTCATCAATGCAGCTTATGTGTTAAGTCTCTACCGACCTTGGTGGAAAGAGATGTTGATTGAAAGAATTCAAAAAATGTGGCACGCCTGCTACAACAGTAATTTCATTCACTTGTTCATGCTCTCGATATTAATCAGTTCTTTAAGTGACATGCAGCACTGTCTCCCCCAACCGATCCTACAGTAAAGAGAGTTGCTGACAAATTAGCAAGTTTTGTGGCAAAAAATGGAAGACAGTTTGAGCACATTACACGCCAAAGAAATCCTGGAGATACACCTTTTAAGTATGTATTTATTTTATGCAATAATTTCCATACGAAAAGTTTGATGCTTCTTTGCAAATCACAACCAACCTCGTAGAGGTCACCCACATGAGGTTTTGGAAGGACACAGCCTCCTTAGGAATGCATGAACAAGACTGCTCTGTAACCTCCTGAGAACATGACCTGTATTGTGACCTGGTCCTATAATATGAGATACTTCAAATTAAACAAAAGTAGTGATAGCTCATTGATGCAACATGGGAAAAAAGAATAGCCATCTGGCTAATCTTCAAGCCAAAAGGTTTAAGATTAGGATGTCGAGGTCTCTTACCAAAGACAAACAATCAACTCTCAATCCAGAAGAAAACTCAAATTCTTAATCAATATCAATGTTTTGTCCCATGAAAAGGGATTACATCTTTAGTTATAGTTAAGCTACTCTCTAACTAAGGAACCAATTTAATTCAATCCAAATAAAGAATCTCAATTCAAATATGATATCAACTTCTAAAAATAAAAGAATCCTAGAAACTTAAGAAAGCAAGTACTAATAGAAAACTAAGCTTCACTACCGAGCCTTGTTGGATTTGGGCCTAATGGGCTGGCCAATCATGGATCTGGCCTACATCACTCATTGTATCTTCTACGTCAATTTTTATGAGCAAAATCTGTTTCCCTGCCCTATCAATGGCGTTTGTGCATTGTATCCTGGTGTCATAGTTCTTTGGTTTGATAGGATCTGCCTTCAAATATTTATTATTTAGTTTTTGTTCATGGATAGTACTGGAAAAAAGCAATGATTTCCACTTTTAATGCTTACTATTTCTCATTTTATGTAGCTGCTGACTCTGAAGTGAGAATTTAGCAATTCAGCTTCTGATTTTTTGCTGCCCTTCCAAAAAAAAATTATACTCCTGCAGTACTACTATCCTGAAACTACAGCTCCTATAGGTTTTGATGTCTGGATGGCTTGTGAAAACCGTACTCCAGTATGGGAAACTGCTTACATTTACTTCAAAACTAATTTGAATGATTGGAATGGTTTTGGTTCTGGGTTCTTAGATTGCAAGTAACATGTTTACCCCCATCAAAGATGGCCTTAACTCTTCACTCTTATTCTTCACCTTGATTTGCAGCTATTGATTTACTCTTAATCATTCACAAACTTTTGCTGTTGTAAATTTATTGTTTCCTTCTCAGCAGACCAGATTTTTTGGGGCTAGTCATGAATTTTCTTGTGCTTGCTTAGCCATTGGATCATATTTTTTTGCAGGTTTCTGTTTGATTCAGGTTGTGCAGATTATAAATACTATGAGCATCGGCTTACTGAAGAAGAAAAGTTGCTTGCACATGTGAAGGAGCCTCAAGCATCTCGTACTGGTTTGTCGTCTATCTCCTATCCCACACCTGTTGGTTCCTTAAATATGATATGATCCTGTAACTGCCTTTCTTTCCAGAGTACAAATCATGCTCATCCATTATGGTACATACCAACCATGTGTGATGGACCTGATGGTGCTTTTTGATGCAGTCTTAGGCATGTTTCTTCTGCCAAGTTGCTGATATATCTGTGATGATGTTGCCAACTGCATCTATTTGGGTTTCATCTTTTGGTGACTTGCAATGTTTGAGCAGTTAAACTACTTTATTTTCTATATCTTTCTTGATAAACAATAGTCAGTTTTCTGATCATCTTTTCGGTTATTGATTATTATTATTGTTATTTTTTAGTTTTAGTCATGGAATATGGTGACAATTTAACAGGAGTTCATAGCTTCTGGATTTCTTGTTTAGCCAACATTTTCTTTTTATTGCTAATCATTGTTTATTAGGAAAAAAATCCTGCATGTTGCTTTTCTTACTTGACTTACTAGTGTTAACTCTTAGTCCTTTTTTCTAATCATTTAGCAAGCAATAATACTCTGCCTTCAAGAACTTCAAGCAGCTCACAAAGGAGGGAAGCTCAGCAGCATCCAAATTATCAAATTCCAGCTTCAGCGTTATATGAGGCTAATGAGGACTTGAAGTCTTCCATAAATTCAACTCAAGCTGCATCTCTGGCAAATTGTGGTATAATCTCAGTGCTCCTTTTCTTTTATTATCTGATACAAATTTCCGTGGACTTGTATTAGAATAATTTAGACCCCTCTGGGGCATTGAGTGGTTGCAAAAGTAGTTTTGTTATAGAATCTATTTAAGTGGGGAGGGCATGCTGCTGTTCTGCTTCCTCTTTTTAAAATTTTATACATTTTGTTAAGGATTGATGAAAGGAAGCCTTCAGTGCCTCCTGTCTTCCAGCCACCCCCACCCAGCAAACCACCATCGCTAAAAAAAAGAGAGAAAATACTTGACTTGTCCTCACTCTGTAGTGGGGAAGCTGTTCTTTCTGTGAAGACCAGAAGGTTTTTGGTCTGATATTAAACATTCAGGAATGAAGTGAATTTTGAGCTGTAAATAAAGGATTATAAACTTGATGTAAGCATAGCTGATAAAGATTTGCTGTAATATGGTTTTTTTCTTTTTTTTTTTCCCCCAAGGTGAGACGAGTGGGGCTACAGCTTCAGATCCTATAGCAATGATGGAGTTCTACATGAAAAAGGCTGCACAAGAAGAGCGAATGAGAGGACCTAAACAGTCTAAAGATGAAATGCCGCCACCAGCTTCACTTCAAGGTATGTGATCTATTTTTATTGTTATCTGTATTGTGATTAATGTAACAGCTAGGCAGGCAGACAGAAATAAGTTGTCTGCACGCTGGGATTAGAAAAAGGGAGATCCATGGGCAATCATTTCTCATGACAAGCTGTTGTCAATATTTCTTATTCTCATATCTGTTTATTCTCCAACACCAATTGTATCATCTCGTCTATTAAAGCCTCACGTTGGCTCATGTATTTTGTATTGTCCTTTCAGCTTCAGTAAAGAAGGGGCATCACATGGGTGATTATATTCCTCAGGAGGAGCTTGAGAAATTCATGGCTAGCTGTAATGATGCTGCTGCACAGAGAGCTGCTAGAGAGGCTGCGGAAAAGGCTAAAATTCAAGCTGACAATGTTGGGCATAAACTTCTGTCCAAAATGGGTTGGAAGGAAGGTAATTTCTGTCATGCCCACACCATCACCGCCTTCTTTTCTCACACAAACACTAGAAGCCCTAATTTTTCTGTGTTCCTATATCTTTCTAAAATTGCTGGAAGCATAGTGTTAGAATAGGTTAAAATTGTAATTTTCTTAACTGGAAGTCTGTTTATTCAGCTTTGAATGAATACATATTCATCAATGTGGTCAAGGTCTAAGGCACCTAGCTCCTCTTGGGGCCTAATGTGCAAGGTGCATGCCTATTGTCTAGGTGTGAATTCCAGTATGCTGATGCAACTTCAAAAGAAAAATAAGAGAACACACACACACAGAAACATATACAATGTTCTTTTTTAACTAATGTCATTATGCCTCTTCATTGTTATTTAAATAAAAGTTGTTTGGCCTATTTTGTATTTTGTATCGTTCTGATCCAAAATACAAATATGTATAATAAAATGAGGAAGAGAAATAACCACAATATCAGACACTACCTTACTGTAATTTATATAGATTAAACCAATGCACTAAGTAAACAAACAAAAGTAATATTTAAAGAGTTCTAATAAGTATCCGTTAAAAAAAAAGAAAACAAAAAAAAAAGAGAGTTCTAAAAAGTAATAAAAAGTTCAAATTCCATTAGAAACCAACGAGAGTGGAGTCCAAAGAGTTACAATGAAAAGTTGAGTTGGTCATTAATGAGAGTGAAAGGTGCATAATTTAGCATTAAGAAAATCATACAATGATAATATCAAAGAAAGATAAATGGGAGAAGAATAGGAACCACCCCACCTCACCACCACACTCCCCACCACACCAAAAAAAAGAATGAAAGAATGAAATGAAAAAATGGCCAACAGTCGGAAATGCCAGCTCTTTGTTCTTTTGGTTAATTTTCACTTTTGTTTTCCTTCCACTGCTGAACCCAAATATGGACTTGACAGTTGACCATAACAGTCCGTGTTTGGACTATTACAATCGGCTGTATAGAGGTCTATAACAGTCTGTGTTCGAACTATTATAATCGGCTGTGTAGACGGCCTTTTTTTTCTCTGATCTGATTGACATGGAGCTGATTCTATTTGATCGGATTGAAATAGAGCTGATTCAATTAGATCTGTTTGGATTAGAGCTTTTAAATTGACCCTTTGGTATGTCTCATTCAACTAGAAAAAGGCCAACTTGCCAGACCATAGAAGTTATGGATCATATAGTAAAAGCTGCATGGACAGCCTTGTCGAAGTAATAGTACAGGCAAACTTGTTATATTATAAAAGTTTTATGGGCAAACTTGTCAGAAACATGGGAAAAAAAATGTAAAAAGCAAAAAGTGTCTAATTGCTTTAGATATTCATGTCTATTTGAAGAAGTCACTTGATTATTACTTTTTGAAAAGAGGCAAAAGGTCTTAAAGCTGATTGAATCAGACATTCATATGAACTTTGCCAGATGGTAAAACACTCAAATATCTATTTAAATCAGTTTATAAAACAGAGCAAAAAAGTAGATTCCAAATGGGTCCTTAATTGGTCCTCCCATTTCCTCTCCTTTTCTTTCCCCTTCTCCTTCTTCACTACTACAGCCAAGTGTAGCAGTTGACTAGAATGCTATCAGTCAGCCAAACTGCTACAACTGGGTTGTAGCAACGCCTGGAAAGAGAAGATTGGAGGAAGAACAAGGTTGTTGTCTGTCAAGTCTACTTCGGTGTATGTTTGACTTAAAATTGATTCAAATAGACATTCAAGTGCTTTTGACTGTTTGGCAAAGTATATATGGATGTCTGATTCAATCAGCATTAAGACATTTTCCTCTTTTTTAAAAAGTAATCGAAAGATAACTTTTTCAAATAGATATAAATGTCTAAAGCAATCTGGCTCTTTTTGTTTTTTTATTTTTATTTTTTTGATAAGTTTTGCCCATATAACTTTTATAATATGACAAGTGTTCCTCTTACTACTTCCGACAAATTTGCTTGTATTGAACTTTTACAGTTTTACCATATGACAGCTTCAAAAGAACTCTCCTTTCTCAGATTTTCTCCTTTGTGTTCTTTCTCAAAACTCTCTCTAAATCCCTTAGCTACAAAATAGAGAGAAATTACCTATACTTCTTTCTCAGATTTTCTCCTTTGTGTTCTTTCTCAAAACTCTCTCCAAATCCCTTAGCTACAAAATAGAGAGAAATTACCTATACTTAACAGTCAGAGGCTGAAACATGCAAAAGAAGGTGGCTGAAAACTTTAAGGTGTCAGGCACCTGTAACTGGGTGCACCAGGTGTGCATCTAAAAATGGAGCGTTGTCTAGGGACCAGGAAAAGGCGCAGGACCCCTATTGTAAGCAGAGTTGCAAGATACTGCACCGGTGTTTGTGGTACTCTCAAACTGTGTTACTATGATTGAGTGTGACTGTGAACCAGTACTCTCTTGACGGTTAAGTGGGTACACATGCAGTGGATGATAGGATGGATAGGGATAAGCATGTACACCGAAAAAGTTTTAATCTGCAGCCTTTGTATATATATATATATATTTTTGTCATGCTATTTGGAAAAAAATTGTTTTGACCTTCCCCTCTTTGGAGTGAAAATATAGTAGTTTCTCTCATAACATACCCACAGGAGGAGAAACCATACAGTTATATGCCATTAACCATATGACTCAATACAGGTGAAGGTCTTGGTAGTTCGAGAAGTGGTCGTGCAGATCCGGTGATGGCAGGAAATGTAAAGTTAAACAATTTAGGGATTGGAGCAGAGCACCCTGGTGAAGTTACACCTGAAGATGACATCTACGAGCAGTACAAGAAACGGATGATGCTTGGTTACCGATACAGACCAAACCCTCTGGTATGTTATCATTCCTTAGTGTCTTCATTCTGATAGGTTGAGGGACTAGGGCTAGGGTATCAGACTAAATTTTCATCATTCTGTTTGTGTTAGTCATCTAGCTTGTGATATGATAAGGTGGTGTCACACATGCAGGCTATGAGCCTTTTTTTTTTTTTTTTTGAATGGTAACTTTCATTGAAAAATGCAACCAGTCTAAAAGATTTAACAAACCCAAAGCTGGAATACACCAACCTCCTCTACCAAACAACAAAACTGAAAACTAGACTTACAACCTGCTTAAGAGAGAGCTATTTCTCTCCAATTAACCATAATTTGATCGACAGAGTTGTCTTTAAATGAAGGGTTCGTCTTCACCCATTAAGCAACTAAAAACTTTACCACACATCACCTCTTCATTTGTTGATATTCCATCAGAGCTTCGGTTATACGTTTCCTTCCAAATATGCCAAATCACAGCTAGAAAGGACACCTTCCACATTTCCTTTCCTTTTGTAGGCCCACTATAGGATTTCCATTCCCCAAAATGGTTATAGAGGGCCTTTGGTAAAACCCAGTTTCGTCCAAACCAGCATATGACTGAATTCCAGACATCTTTGTTTTTGTTACCATTTGATTGATGAAAAATGCAATATATGTTTTATTCAGGGTCCTTGGTTTTCTTTATAAAGCTTCTGTGCTTATTTCCTTGAGCGACTGGTTTATTCATCTGATTGTTTCCTTTTTTTTTTTTTTGGCAGAACAATCCAAGAAAAGCATATTACTGAACCCCTCCACAAGAAAAGCACATGTCGAGGAACTGGTGCATGTAATGCATCTTCCCTAGTTAGTGATGCTAACTTTCCAGGAAAAGATTCTGTTGAAGGTTGCTATCCAAAGTTTCATGTGAAGAAATGGATGTCACTTGAGAGCATGCTCTTCCGATGGTTATGCAATTTGATATTACTACAGTTTGATTAGTTCATTCTTTGTGTGCTCGACTCTTTCTGCGGACAGTGTAATGGACACTAGGATTTGTAGTGAAGTTGTTTCTGTGATACCTTTGGGTGGGAATTGGGAATGCTTCTTATATGGTTTTGTGTCCTTGGCTGCATGCGACAGCCTGCTGTTTTCTGTAATTGGATGGCTGATGTGGAGCAGGGTACCAAATGTTAGATTGAAGAGTGATGATCAAAGTCATAGTTCTCGAGGTTATAATGCATATGTAAATTGAAGAGTGAGAACTATGATTTTGATTGCTTCCCCCATCCCCTCGTCACAGCCATCACCACCACAGTGGGTTACCCAACGTTGGGCAGGTGGAGGTGGAGAGATCAGAGAAATCTTTGAAGATTTTAGCCTCCTGCCAAACTCTTCATCGCAGACGAGGAAGAAGCCCAAAAGCACTTATGAGAAATTTTTTTTTTTCATTAGTCAATAGTTGAGTGGCTAAGGAGGCATTACAATATTTAAATAAAGAAAGCAAATTATCCTAGTTTGATCTTAACCGTGAAAATAATCAAATGGTTGAGATTAAAATATTCACTTTAGCACTACTTGAAATATAAATAAATAAATAAATAAATAAATAAAATCCTTAATTAAATAAGATAGGTGGGTTGGGCTTAAAGGCAGGTCAACCCCTGGGGGGACTATGGGTCTCTTATGCATGAATGACCATTATACTTGGAAGCTTTAAGAGGACTTTTCCAAAAGTTACACCGTCTCCTTTGAGAGACTTCTACAGTTAAATGTATGAAGGTGCTTTGTTAGCTTTGCTTTGTGGAAATTGGCTAAAACTAACTTTTAAATTGCCAAGTTCTGTAGACCTTACATTTGATTTGTGCAGAATTTGGGCTTAGCTGTGATAAATTTTGCTTCTTACTCAGCCCACCTCCAATTGGAAGCAAACAGCATCAAGCTGAATTCGGAAAAATGTTGCACTTCATCAGAACCATTCAAGGGCTTATTCTTATTTTTGGTGGGATAATCGTATGATGCCAGATTCACAAATTCACAACACAACATTTCCATTGTCCTCTGTACCCCATGATGCTGCGCAAGGTCAACAAAGCCAACATTTCCATAATCTGTCAGTCAAACTCACGGAGTCAAAGGAGACGAAGGAGCAAGTAACCATAATTTTACTGACTACACCATCCTAAACTCAGTGAGATTTTTTTCTTTCAAATTGTTTCTTCTCTTAATTGATGCATATTAGGTAGGTGTCCACACATCAGGATAATAAAATTGGTGGAGAATATTCTCTTACAAGGAAATTGTACATGCACTCCAGCTGTATGGGATCTATTTTAGCCCACCTTTAATCACTGCAGTCCCTTTTGATACATTGGCCATCCAATGTGATTTGGCATCATGCACAATTCTTCAACTATTGCTACTTTTGCTCACCCTTTAATCTAATATAAAAAAGGATCTAGAGTTAAGATGTCATTAAACTTTTAAGATTGTTAAATTGAAATGCTAGGACAATCTGGTTGATTGACAAGCATCTATGTGCGCCCCACAAGTTAGACTGCGTATGATTGATATGTAGTTTGCTTGTAGAACACTCGACCACATTCCAATGTATAGTTGGATCTAGGGTTTTCACAACACTGGCAGAACAGGGCTTGTGTGTGTGTCTGTTTATAAATATATATATATATATATATATATAAAGATGGGGCTTTTTTCTGTGCATACGTCCCTCATGGACTTTTCGTGCACACTCTTTGGTGGGGCCCACTATGGACCCCACCAAGGGATGAGACTAGGGGGGTTGGAAAGATCTATGTGAAAGCACCTTACATATTAAATTTGGTTTCAATCACATATTCCTAACCCCTTCATCCATGACTCACAAATTCATTCCATTCGGATTGGTGTATAGTCAATCTAACTGTCCAATAAACTCGGATTTGACCGAAAGTTGGGGCGAGTTGCTATCATGGGTTCTCATGTGTATTGCAAGGTTTGAATTGAATAATAGATGGACCCCACCTAGAGTTCTCACGAAAAAAAATGATGAGCGACGGATGCGTATGAAGATTCTCTCATAAGGATAATACCCACTTATAAAAAAATTTAGAGTTGGAGTGAAATGCTGGCCACCTATTGAAAGTCCAAACTGCTCAAAAGGAATGCCTTCTGCTCTAGATTCCTTGACAATACCCTCTTATAGAAAAATTTTAGAGTTAGGAGTGAAACTCCGGCCGCCTATTGAAAGTCCAAGCTGCTCAAAAGGAATGGCCTTAGGCTCTTAACCTCTTCGATGTAAAGATTGCTTGCATCTTTTACTAGCCAAGAGGTTGAGACTAATGGTGGACCAAGGATATTTATTTAGGATTTGAAGATTAAATGTTCATATTTAGGTATAAAGTGATTAGGATTTTACCACATTTGAGAAGAGAGGGAGATTGCTTTATTTAGGGTTATTTGGAGAGAAAGAAAGGAAGAGAGACTAACCATGAGAGGACCAATGACGAGAAGCATAGTCGGCACAAAGAGGATCTCGGACTCTCATTAGAAAGAAGATGTCAAGGAGAACGATGCAAAAAGGATCCAGTACTCTTGGTGGGAAGATGTCAAAAGAGAAGAGGAGCATTTGACCACTGTTTTGTGATGTGGGGCCGTCATAGGGATTAGACATGGGGCGACTTTTGATTATGTATACATGGGATGAACCATTCAAAAATTTGACAAATTTGACTTAGGCTATTGGTCCAAGTCATCCATATGTAACGGCAGACTCAGGATTTTTACTTGGGTGGTGTGGACAATGGTAGGGTAAACAAGTAAAAACTAAAATAAATTTATTAAGGTCTAATTTCCAAAATTTCTTGAATCGCGGGGGTACGGTTGCACCAACGAGCAAACACTTGCATCCACCCGTCTATATGTAAGTCCGCCCTTGGTTGGGACCCATGAGAGCACCTTCATGGGTAGGGAGAGAAAACTTTCACAATCAAGGAGAAGATATTTGCATATGTTGGGAGGGAGCACTTGCACATGTGAGGAAACCTGCACATGTAAGGAGAGAAAAGGTTCACATGTGAGGAGAGAAGACTCGCACATGCGAGGAGGGAGGTACCTAAGTATCGATTCTTGGTCATCCAAGTGAGTGGTGGGATTTCTAACGTACTAGGCAAACCTTTGTTCTATATGATCTTGACCATTGATTTGAAGGCAAGCAAATTCAGATTAGAGTCATTTGTGCTAAATTCTAGAATAATTCGACAAACTACAATGAGCGGCCATTTCTTTGCTGTAATTGAATTCATTAGTATTTTAAAAAAATCATGACTAAAAGCTACAAAAATTAAAGAGGATCTTACCAGAAAAAAAATCTTTTATTAGAGTCACTGTAGACCAAAAATGACCCAAAAGATATAGTTCCACCGTAGTGGTCTCAAGATTCCTTTTTTATTTTTTATTTTTTTCAAAATCTTAGTTGGGCGGGGATATCCCTACTTGGCCATATACATGAGTGGGGATATTCACGCTCATTTTTTCTTCTTCTTCTTCTTTTTCTTCCTCCCTTTCCTTCTTTCTCCCTCCCCTTCAACTCCTTCCAACCATCTCTCCCATCACCATTATCCCTCTTTCTATTCTCCCACCCTTTTTTAGTCATCATATGCGAACCCAATCATCAAAGGAATGCCACTTGCCTTTAACCCAAAACACATCATAGCCCCATCATCAAGAAACCCTAGCTTGTAGGATTTTTTAGGTATAAGTTTAAAATGAATTTAATATTGACATGAGTTTGAAATGGTAATTGGATTTTAGTATCATGTGGTTAGATTTGAGATAGAATGAAAGAATCATCATGAACAAATAGAAAAAGACAACAACGAAGATGACACAAGCGGGAATATCGTTGTGCATTTGCCCATGAGCAGGGATGTCCTAGTCTAAAAGAGTGTTTCAACTATGTTCGCCGGGGATATCTTCGTTCATAATGGGTTTAATCCTTTCCAACACAAACCCGTGATGAGTGGAGATATGCTCTCCCAACGTTGTTAAAGCACTCCATAAGTTGGTACAAGTTTAAACTAAAAAGGTGTTGTTTTGTTGTTTTTTGTATTTTATTATTAGGAATTGGGATTTCTAGTACACAATTTGAGATATTGTTGGGAAAGGGAAGATGATGGTGAAAGGAAGTAAAAAATAGGTCCCACTTATAGGCATGAGGCTGGTTGGAAGGAGGGAAAAAATAAAAAGAAAACTAAAGAAAGAAGAGCGGAAAAAATGGGTTAGAGAGAGAGAGAGAGAGAGAGAGAGAGAGAGAGAGAGAGAGAGAGAGAGAAGGTGAGTTTTATGAGATAGCTTAGATGAGTTTGTTTATATTGTGGAGGTGAGTTTTGTGAGATGGACTTAGATGATTTTGTTTACATTGTGGAAAAAGAGGGATGATGGGGATTTGATTTGATAAAGACCAAAGATGATGGGAAGTGGTTTGGGTGTGTGTATAGTTCAGTTCGGCTATGATGTACTGAAAAATGATGGAAGAATAGGGAGGGATGATGATGATGAGAGAGATGGTTGGAAAAAATTAAAGGATGGTGAGGAGGAAGGAAGACGATGAAGAAGAAGAAAAAAAAAAGAGCAAGGGTTTTCCTACTCATGTATATATGTGAGCGAGGATATCTCAGGCCAGCTTAGATCCCAAAAAATAAAACCAAAAGGTACCCTTGAGAGCGTTAAGATGGAAAAATATATTTTACATCTTTTTTGGTGTACAATGACTCTAAGAGAATCTTTTCACTAAATCCTCAATCTAAAGAAACAAAGGTGAATTTTCATAAATGGATTTGGAGAAAAGAATGAATTTGGAAATACTATATTGGACTTTCCAGTGGCATTTGATCTTGTAGTAGCAAATACTTACTTAAAAAAAAGAGATGAGCATTTAATTACATATAAAAGTGGGAGTAATAGGAGTCAAATAGACTTTTTTCTAGTTAGAAAACATGACCGATTGGCTTGTAAAAATTGTAAAGTTATCGCAGGAGAGAGTTTGACTACGCAATATAAGCTTAGAGTTTTAGATGTTTGCATTAGAAGTAAAAAAGGAGCGGTAGTAAATAAAATAGACCCTAAAATAAGGTGAAGAGATTTGAAGAGGGAAAAAGCAAATATATTTAAGTATAAAATGATTAAGAAGGGAGAATGAAATATTAAAGGAGAAATTACAATAATGTGGAATCATATGGCTAATTGCATTCAGAAGTTGCAAAGGAAGTACTTAGAGAATCAAAAGGGAAGAGACATTAATAAAGAAACATGATGGTGGAGTATGGAGGTTCAGGAAGCTATTGACAAAAAAGAATTGCTACAAAGTTTGGCAGGGGACTAAGAGTATGAAAAATTTTGAGCTGTATAAGAAGGTAAAGAAATAAACAAAGAAAGTAGAAAGTAGTATAAAGTTTAAAGCATACGATGACCTCTATAATAGGTTGGAAATAAGAGAAGGAGAAAAGGATATTTTTAAGCTTGCAAAAATAAAAAAAAAAGAAAAGTAGGGACTTAGATCATGTCAAATGTATCAAGGACAATGAGGAAAATATTTTGGTGATGGACAACGATATTAACGAAATGTGGAAGGAATATTTTAGCAAACTTCTAAATGAAGAACATTTAGGCGATACAAGAGTTAAGGAGGATACTTATCACTAGAGCATACTTTTCTTTGTAGAATTAAACATGTGGAAGTGAAGGAAGCATTGAAGCGAATGAAGACAGGAAATGCAACAGGCCCATATGGTATTCTGATAGAGGTACGGAAATACTTAGGAGAGGTTGGGGTAAGTTGGTTATGTAGATTATTTAATAAGATACTTGTGACAAAGAAAATGCTAGATGAATGGAGAAGAAGCATTATAGTACCTATATATAATTATAAAGGAGATATACAAAATTGTATCAACTATCGAGGGATTAAACTTATAAGTCATATTATGAAGTTATGGGAGAGGATAATGGAGCAAATACTGAGAAAGAAGACCAAGATCTCTGAAAATGAATTGGTTTTATGTCAGGGAGATCAACTATGAAAACTATTTTTTCACTTAGGCAATTAATGGAAAAATAACGAGCAAAGAGAAAAAATCTATATGTAGTTTTTATCGATTTGGAAAAAGCTTATGATAGGGTACTGAGGAATTTAATTTGTTGGGTTTTAAAGAAAATGAATGTCCCCAGAAGTTACATTGAAAATTTTAAGGATATGTACGAAGGAGCAGTAACAAATGTCAGAACTACAAGTGGAGAAATAGGTGAATTTCTCGTAACTATAGGTTTACATCAGGAATCAACCTTAAACCCTTATCTCTTTGCATTAATTATGGATGAGTTAACTGTGCATATTCAAGAAGAAGTACCATGGTGTATGTTGTTTGCAGATGATATAGTATTAATGGATGAATCAAGAGATGGTGTAAATGCAAAGCTTAAGAGATGGTGGGGGACATTAGAATTTAAAGGTTTTAAAATAAGTAGTGCAAAGACATAATATAAAGATTGCAACTTCAGTGGACATATATAAAGTGTTGAAACCACTGTCAAAATTGAAACCCATGAGATACCACGTAAAGATTCTTTTCGGTACCTAAGCTCAATGATTAGTAAGGATGAGGAGATTGATGAAGACATGGAGTATAGGATAAAAGCTGGATAGCTGCAGTGGAGATTTGCTTCGGTAGTGCTTTGTGACAGACGAATGCCAATGAAATTGAAGGGCAAATTTTAGAGGACAGTGGTTAGACCAGCTAAGACATATAGAGTAGAATGTTGGCCAATTAAGAAGATGCATATTCATAAGATGGATGTAGCAAAAATGAGAATGCTTAGGTGGATGTGTGGTAAAATTAGGAAAGATAAATTAGAAATGAGCGCTTTCGAGAGCATTTTGGGGTAGCACCAATAGAGGATAAGATTAGATAAACCCGTTTAAGATAGTTTGGGCATGGTGAGAGTTGGCCAGCAATGGCACCGATGAGAAAAAGTATGAATATATAGGTGGATGGCCCATTAAGAGGTAGGGGCAGGCTGAAGAAAACATGGATAGAAGTCATTAATTCAGATTTGAAGAAATTTAACTTATCGAAAGATTTGGCTCAAAATATAACGGAATGGAGAAATAAAATTTATATAACCGACCCCAACATGGTTGGGACACGGGTTTGATGATGATGATGATTTCTCCTTTAGTTGAAAATGAATACACATCCATCATCCTAATAATTCAAATTCTAGAAAAGTCAAAGTCCCATTTTTATCTCCACTTTATATCCCCCATCTACAGTCTCTTTAATGATCTTTTTAGAGCTTGTTTTATCATGAATTTTGGAAAATTCAATTCTATGCAAACAAACTGGCCCACTAGTCCACAGGGAGCTTTTGCATTTCAATTGGCCTACATGTATAAGTGTCTCCACAATCTACTTTTACATCTTCTCTGAATTAGTTATCTATCAAAAAATTGAATTTGCTATTCTCCTTTTTGTGCTGGACCCCAATTTCATGATGATATTTTAAACGGTTAGCACCTTAAAGTGCTTGCCAAATTTTATTTTTGGTATATGATCAATCATAAAGCGCAATCCTCTTATTTCTGATGACGTTAAAGGGCCCCACAAACATTTGAAAACTCTCTTGTAAATTGTAAATACTAGAGGATGCAAATGCCTTTGTTTTTTTGTATATATATATATATATTTATATTTATATATGTAGAAGCCCACTAGGAATCTCCTCTTCGTGAAACGTTTGACATTAAATTAATTAAAGCTCAATGTGAAGACACGCTTCAGGTTGCACTGTTAGAACCCTTCAGATACTATTTAGTTAAAAATATTTTATCTCTCATAGATGACTACATTTGTTGACAATTGACATATAATCACACTTTTTGGACAGTGACAACTACCCACCTTTCTTATCACAAATGACATGTAAACACAAGTGCGCGATGTCGTGCCTATTCAAGCAAGATCCGAGCAATTGATAAGGGAGCCTCATCTTAGCCAATGAAATGTAGGTAAGGGCCCCATGAAAATGGGCTAAGATGTCTCTCACATGAGCTAAGCCAAAGTAGATAAAGTTAACCCCAAAATCATGTCTAAGAGTATTCCAACTCACAAGTTGAAAATCGAAAAGCATCATATCTCCTCTTCATTTCTCATCTTTGAACCCTAACTTTCCACAAATAACTGCAACATCAACAAAATTTTCAGTTGACTTTCCTATCGACAAATCACAAACTAAAAGATTGAAATATTTGATTACCCTAAGATTTAAAGAACGTTAGTAGCTTCGGCTCGAGCAATGCTAAACTTTCACCCCACTTACTTGCCTAATTACTCTCTACTGATTTTTGTAGTTTACATCTATCTAAGATGTAATACGAGACACATCTAGAACAATTGTGAAGAATCATAAAAAGCACTAGAAAGTAACCGGGAAAGTAAATGGGGGTGTAAGCGTAGCATTGCTCTAAGCTCAAAGGCTATTTGTTATTAAACCTGTTATTAGTGTGCTTAACTTCAGGGGAAGCTATCCAACTTGAGTATGCAAGGAAAAAAAAGAAGGAGAGATAATATAATGTATTTAACAATCCTAATATGTATATACATAAAAAGAGACAAAGATAGCTTTTTAGCACCCAGCTACTAGAGTAGCGACATAGTATGGTTGTGACTAACAAAAGAAAAAAAATTTTTTTTTAATAGCCCAGGGATAGCTCTGCACAACCAGGAAGGAAGCCTACCTAAGTAATAAAGTAGCCCATACAAGGGGAAGAAGGGGGCTAGGCTAGCCAAGGTTTGAACCTTGAATAGCACAGTAAGAAAAATCACTCTTTACCACTATGGTAAGGAGGCATTCTTGGTTTTGACTAACTTAATAACATGTTAGAATAGTTGTAAAAACTTTATGCTAAAGGTTATAGAAAAAGTTTTTTTTATATGACAGGGGTATCTCCTCTTAGTATTTATTTTATAGAGCTATTCTCTCAGGCATAGACATTATCGTGCAACAAATGCACACTAGGTAAATATACTTCATTTAGTTAATCCTAACATAATTCGAATGAATCTTTGCTAACGACAACTAAATAATGTGCCTAACTTTCCTTTGCAATACACCATTTTTGTTGACATGTCCAAGCACAAGAAACTCTCTTTTTTTATTTTTTTAATTAAGGACACCTTCAACTGTCATTTTAAATTCTTTAAATTTTGAATATACATTTGACTTCTCTGTTATAAAATAAGCTCACGTATAACGTGTGAAGTCATCAACATACAACATGTGATAGAGACCCGAATATAAAGGTGGTTCACAAGGTCCAAGCAAATCACTATGAATAAGCTCCAATGGGTCCTTGCATCGAACATAAGACTTGTCAAATGGAAGATAATGTGCTTTACCATGTTAACACACTTCGCCATTACCAAAAGTATTTAACATAGGCAACCTATTCACCAAATTGTTCAACACCATAGCCTTCAATTTGTCCATGCTAAGATGCCCAATCTAGCATGCCGAATTGGTGCTTCATCATTTTTACCCATTTAATTAACATATCTTGTAGTAGATGATAAAACAATAAACCTTTAAATTTCTTACCAGTATGAATGATGTTTGCCTTCAAGTTTGAAATGTTTTGAAGAAACTTTACATCTTTGCACTCAAACAAGACATAATCTCCTGCTTCCACTGTATTAGCAATGGACAAGAGATTCTTCTTCATGCTCAACTGTAACACTCTATCCCACATGCATACATGATATTGTCTGCTTTGACCTATGGTCCTAACGGTTTTGCTTTTGGTGGGCCTCAACCCACCAAAAGGCCTCATGCAAAGATATGGGTGCAAGCTCTACCTATAAGCCTGGTCACTTTCCTTTCTGTAATCGATATGAGACTCCAAGATGTCACATTGACACTTTAAAAACACTATCTAATGTAATAGGATAATCTTCATTGCCTTTAATGGTAACAATTCCTTCCTTCTCTATGGGATGAGTGGAGTTGTCCGTTGTAATAAGAGCATCATTTCTGTTGTAGTCTCAGAAGCTTAAAAATTTAGAATCATCATCGATGAGATGGTGCCCACAACTGGAACCAATGATCTAATCATTGTCAAAATTGATTGATGTCAAAGCATCAACCGTAGTGATACCTGCCATAAAGCACTTTCCAACTCTTTTTCACCTCTAGATTTACCTTTTTTTCTTCATTTCTTTTCTTCTTTTTTTCTGTCTTTTTTTTTTTTGCGACATTTTCACTCTTCAGTTTCACAGGGTAAATCCAAATATTGGGAATTTCACTTCTCAATTAGTATAAAAAAAAGCCCACTAGCATAAGACTCAATACCAAGATGACAGAAGAAGAACAATCAAAAGATAAGGGAAAAGAAAACAACTTCATTAGAAGATAAATATGAAAAGTATAGCTTGAGGCCATCACTTGCACAAAATATGAACATATTATTGTGACTTTACTTCTCTCTTTTTACTCTAAGATGGGTTTCATGGACATGGTTTTGAAGAGGTCTCTCACATGCATATATATGTGTGTGTGTGCGCGCGCGCGCGAGGGCAAGTGTGTGTGTAATTTAGGAAATTGCTAGCATAATGAGGTGGTTGTATGGGAAATGAAGATAATTTTTGGAGCACCATGGGAAAGACGAGAAATGGTTGCCTTTCAAAAAAAAAGTTAACTTTTAAAAAAAAATAATAATGAGATATACGAGAAAAGTAGTTCGGTGTATAGAGAAGTGGATGAGAGTAATGAAGCATATAAAAATGTGGCATTGCATATGGTGAAGTGGATGAACGTAATGAGGTGTGTGTGAAAATGTATGTATTAAGTCCATAAAACTACATCATTAAAGCATTATTTTAGGTGGAATGATGGACTTAATTAAGCAAAATACATTAATTGTTTTATTAAATTTCATCATTTCATGCATTTTCACCTTGAAATTGGACTTTGAGCATTTTCTACATTATTTATTATTTTATGCAATTTGCCAATTTTTTCAAGAATCCTAGTTGAAGTAAAAGACCTCTCGCAGAGCCCATCATTCAAGCAGAAAAGATGTCCCACATAGCAGGGTTCACATTAGTTGTAGATTTGAATTAGTTTGAATTATCTCTTAATTAATTCAAAAAAGATAATTTTGGTGGGAGATAAAAGCTGAGGAGTTTGAATCAGCCACAATTAATCTCCTTTTAAATCCAGAATTTGTGCAGAGATAACGTCTATTGCAAGTCAAAATTCAAAAGCCAATCCCATTTTTCTTAGGAAAACTTATCTTAAATGAGCCATAACTCTCAATTCAGAAGTTAGATCGGAATAGTCTACCTAGAGTTCGAAAACTCTTTCAGAGTAGATATCCATGAAGCCCAAGATTTCTCAATTCGGAATTAACAAATTTATGACCTTAGAAAGTCATATCTACATTTTTAGAAGGGATTGCAAATAAAATCCACACCATTGAATGTCATTTGCTGCACATCTCAAGTGGGACTAAAAAAGAGGAGAAGCCCTTTTCATAGATAACCCTATCTCCACTTAACTTGGCTATCAAGTCTCCCAGTTGTTGCAAACTCTATCAATAGAAGGGATCAGCATTCAACTTGAAATTATTACGAAAACCAACAAAGAAGTGGACGTCCTTCACCTCTCTCCACCCTTCTATGGCCAACCCTCTTTTTCCCTCTCTCCCCTCAATCTCTCATCTTCCATTAATTTTTCACTTTTTATTTTCTAGAGCCTTATTCCAGAAACTAGGATTTTTAGATGAGAGATTTTAAGAGAGTCATTATTGTACAAGTATGTTTTTAATGAAAATCATGTTGAAGTTCTTGATAATGTCTGGGCTACTCTTCTTGATTAGAGTGAAGGATGGAGCTCAGTGCTCTAATTGCTTACTTTTTGCAATTTATCTTTTTATGATTGTCTTTGCATAATGTGTTTTAAAAATAATAATAGATTTATCATTATGCCAAAAGAGGGCAACCTTTGTGTTATGTTCTTAATGAATTGATTTCAATTATCTGTGCTTACTTTAATAGATTATGTATAGAGTTATGTTTCCTTTATAGTTTATACTTAGCTTGATAGGTGATGCTTGTGATATTTATGTTTGCATGTGGTGAAGGAGATCTTGAGTTTTCTGATTTATTTTTATATGAAAAGGGATTTTGCAATAGACAAATATTTAGGATAAGAAACTTTAAGTTGTTTCTGATCCGACCTATATCTGAGATAGGAATTGAATTGATTATGTAATTTAAATGATTTAGTGTACATAGTGGATTCTAGATGCTTTGATCTATTTTCTCTTATTAATTTTTATGCATTCTTAATAGTTCAAGTTTTTGGTTTACCTCTCTTCACTCTTAAATTTTTGTTTGGTTTAGAAAGTTCAAAATTTTAACTCTTAACTTAGTTAGGTTTTAGGCGCGATTGACCTGTCTCTTATAGACAACTGTGCACTCATAGTTTTTAATACTTAGAAAATTGGGGTAATGGCTTGGTGAGGATAATGATGTACTAACGTGGGAAGAAAGAAAAATGGTTAGATGGAGAGAAGTTAAGATAGAGTGAGACAATGATATGTGTCATCCATGCATGTGTAAGTGGGACCCATTTAAAGCAAATAAAACAAGAAATTAGCTTAAAGATTGTCTAGAAAATGCACTTCAAAATTTACCAATAAATGGTCTAAATTATTTGAACCAATAGCAAAAGGTTGGTAAATGGGTATGAAATGGCGCTTTTCCATTTTAACTGATTCTCAAATTTTTATTATTTTTATTTACGACTGATAAGTCCTTAAAAATGCATTATTTTATGTTCATTTTAGGAGATTTTAAGGGCTTATTCATTATAAATTCTTCATTTAAATGAAAAATGTATGTTTTTATAGTTTTGAGCATCATTATTGTGTTTTCTTGCAGAAATTTTTGAAAATCATCATTTTTTCATAAAAATCATAAAAATTTCCATTTTTAAATTTCCATTTTTAGAAGGTTTTTTAAATCCAAACTTTCACATAAAAAATGACAAAAGTTTTTATCATCATTAGTTTATTTAAGTTAAATCATGATCAATGATGAAAATTTATTGTATCATTTTAGATGAATTGGGCCTGCATTAGTGCATTAGAGATTTTTTGATCAAATTTGTTAAATTATTATTATTATTATTATTTTTGTGTAGGAAAACTCAAGAAAAGGGACCCACAAGCTTTTGCACGGCCATGGTGTAGCTCATTTTTTTTTAAGATTCAAAACTTATTTCTTAGAAGAAATTCCAAGTAGAGGTAGGGTCAAGGTGGAAGTTTTCAAAGCAAAGCAAGGTGTGATTTCTACTTATCCAAGATTCAAGATATCATAAAGAATATTTGAAAGAGAAAAACAATGGAAGAAATCGTGTGTTTCTTACCTAGTCCTCCAAGGCATATCACGGCCAGCATGATTTGTGAAGTTCCACTTCATAAAAATGCTACTTGAAGTTGATGTCAGTAGGGCCCACACATGGAATTGTATATGAGATATACTTTGAACATTTAAAAGACTGATGGGAGACGATAAAAGTGGATGGATAGATGTTTCTTAGTCTTTTTTTTTTTTTTTTTTTTGTGATTGGTTTAGAAATAGTTGGGGCCAAACAAGGAAACTCTATATACAAGACACGTTGGAGGAGTTCTTAAAATTGGAAACTTGACTCACGTGCAACATTCTAGCAAAGAAAACTTTATATTGGAAAGAATTCCAATATTATTCCACTTGTCCATGGCACATAAGTCACATTCTCTTATAAAATCAAGAGAAACCCACGTCAATAGATAATTCAAGACCTCCACTCTCCATACATCTCACTCCCACTTACCATAACATCAGAACCCATTCACGCCAATAACTCTCTCTCTCTCTCTCTCTCTCATGCCTCCATACATCCAAACCCAAAGTGGGGCTAGGCCAGGCACCTTTGGATCCATACTCTCTCTCTCTCTCTCATCCATCCACTCTCCTCCTTGGTGTGAAGCATGAAGACTGGATCCGGGATTATGTGCGAAGTCCCATCTTTTTTTTGATGTCTTGATCTAGGGTAAGGATAGTTTTATTTTTAGTTTTACACATTTTGGGGGGATTATTGGTTGTATTGGTCCATATTAATTTAAAAGACGCAATTACTGAGGTCAAGGTGTCCCGCCTTGGATCGGCACCATGCGTTTGTGTGTAGTGACAGGATGCACGTGGTATGGTGTTTATGTGATCTTTTATTAATTCTACCAATATGATTTCTAATTTCTCATAATAAAAGAAACTAAAATTTTTTTATTTTATTCTTTATCCTTTATATTTGAGTGATTTTATTTCTGATTTTTAATTTAATGCACGGTTTATTTATTTTTGTACAATTGGTGGTTTGATGAATTTATGGTTCCACAATTGTGAAGTTTATGTTACTTTTTAGTTGAGGAATTTTAGATTAAATTTTATTTCTGATTCGTTATTTAATTTTCAGATTTGTGATAAATTTAAATTTCAGATTTGGTAGTTGTGTATTTTTATGGATTTTATTAGCTAGCATTAGTTTTTCAATTAGGACAGGTTTTCTGTAAAAACTAGTTCACTGTGGATTCGATCCTGGACTCACCGAGTAAAACTACAATCGTCGACCTTGCACTTACGGTCCATGTCGATCAAGTTTTTGGTGCCGTTGCCGGAAAGCACCATCACAAGAGGTATTTTTCTAACTTTCCCTTTTTTTATCGTTTTTTGGGGGTGGAATAATATTGTTGGCATCATTTTAGAGTTAGGTGGTGCATGCATGGAATGTTTAGACCAGCCCTAAACCATTAAAAAGAAAATATCATCTCTGATTTTTGCTAAAATTTGGATTAATTCAGACTTGAAAAATTAATTTTTTTGATTTTTGCAAGAATCTCATATATTTGTGGAAATTGCTTTGTTAACAAGCCTAATTGTGAGATAGTTTAGGTTGTTTCTTTCTAATTCTTTTTGCTACATATAAGGACTTGTTTAATTTAGTTTATTTGTTGTAATTTGATGATTTTTGGGTTTTAGAAGTTTCCAAAAAATTCCTAAAGCTTTCCTTAAAAAGGCGAGTTAAATACCCATTCTGATTCGACTTTTTAGCCAAGATACGTGCCTAGGTCTAAAAGTTTCGGAACTTTCATTGGAACCTTATTTTTTCCATTTGTTTTAGATTTAGAAATTTGTTTCCTTAGGACTTTAGCTTAGAAACAAATTAAAACAAAAAAAAATGGAAACCCTTACCCGCCCTCTTGATTTAATCCTTGTATGCGTAAGAAATCCAAATTCAAGAGGTTAAATGAAATCTATGATCAATTTAGATCTTTTAGTCCACCAAATGGTTTGGAAACAATTGTAGATGCACACAGTGGTCATGGCAATAATGACCAATTGATAAATCTCAATGGCAATGGAGATAGACCCAAGAATGGAAATGAAAATGGGCCCAATCCCAATAATAATGAGGTGAACCTACTACTTAGGAGTTTACTTGATTACCTCCAACCAACACGTCAAGCTACGCTTTCATACATAGTCATACCCGTAGGTGTGGGTCAATTTGATATTAAACCGAAGGTCATCCAACTTCTTCCTAAATTCTATGGACTCAAAACGGAAAGTGTATACTTGCACATAAAGGAATTTGAAGAAGTGTGTGCAACACTTCACTTTAACAATGTGAGGGAGGATATCATAAAATTTTAATTATTCTCATTCTCCCTCAACGTTAAGGCAAAAGCATGGCTTCACTCTTTATAGCCTAATTCAATTGCTTTATGAGCCGACATGGTCTGCGAGTCTTTGAAGAAATTCTTCCATCCTCATAAGTCCAACACCTTACGAAGGCTCATGATGAATTTCAAACAAAAGAAAAGAGAGTCCTACTATAGGTTTTGGGAACGTTTTAATGAACTTCTCCTTGCATATCTACATCATGGATTTGAACAACATCACATAATTGGCCACTTTTATAACAGCCTAAGTTTAGAGACACACCAATTTGTTGAGATAGTCTACAATGGGGAGTTCATAGCTAAAAATCCAAATGAGGCATGGACATACCTTTAATTTTTGGTGGATAGTGCTCAAAATTAGGACACATCTGAAAGTATTGAACCTATAAAGCAATCAAATCAGAATAAAGGAGGAAGATTATATTTACTCAAAGAGGATAATGACATTCAAACTAAAATTGCCTATCTGACAATGACATTCAAACTAAAATTGCCTATCTGGCAAGAGAAGTTGAGTCCTTGAAATTTGTGAAGAACAAGGAGCCTGCAATTGTTTGTGGCATTTATGCCTGGGATACCCATACATCTGCAGAGTGCCCTACACTCCCTGCATTTTAAGAGGCATTTCAAGAGCAAGCAAATGTCATAAACACATATAACCGCTCGTTTAACAACTCTTTGGGTAACACGGACAACCTTAAGTAGCGGAATCACCCCAACTTCAGTTAGAATGGACCAAATGTTACTCAGCCAAATTTCTCCCAAAGGTTGAACCACTATGGTGGTACTTCGAAAAAATTTAATCAAAATACACAACAAATGCCACCACCTGTTATTCAGAATCAGACTCATCCTCTGGAAGAAATGCTGGTTAAATTTCTTTTGGCTTAAAAACAGGAGATGCAAGAATTCAAGAATGAAATTAGAAATTTTGTTCAATTTCAAAACAAGGGGGATTTTCCGGCCCAACCTCAACCAAATCCAAAAAGACAATATGAAGTTGATCATGCTAGACCTTCGAATTCCCAAGAATAAGTTCAAGCTATACAACTCTAAGAAGTGGTAAAGATATTAATAAATCTGATTTGGAAAACGATAAACAACATGTTTCCTCAAATTAGACAGTAAAGCCGGAAAAAGAAAAAGGAAATGTGGCAATTTCTGTAAAGAGAAAACCCCAGTTCCTTCAGGGTTCAAACCATTGCCACCCTTTCCAAATCATTTAGCTCCGCCAAAGTTATCCACACAGAATCAGCAGATCTTAGATGTCCTTAAAGAAGTCAAAATTAAAATCCTGTTGTTGGACGCAATGAAGCAAGTCCCATCTTATATAAAATTTCTCAAACAGTTGGGCAGTATGAAGTATAAGATGCATGTCCAAAAGAAAGTGTTTCTCACTAAGGAGGCAAGTGTTATCTTGAAGCACGATACTCCCCCCAAATATAATGATCCAGGATGCCCCATAATTTCATGCATTATTGGAAACTACCAAATCAAACAAGCATTGCTTGATCTTGGGGGTGAGTATAAACTTATTATCCTACTATTCTATGAAAAACTAGGGCTAAGTGAGCTGAAACCTACTCATGTTACCCTTTAGCTGGCCGATCGATCAAGTTGGCAGTCAAAGTAGTAGTGGTACAATCCAATCATGCAATTCTACCATCATTTCATTTTGTAAGTTTACTTTAAACCAATTAATTAAACTAGAGGTAGTTAAAAAGGTTCATTTGATCATGAGAATGAACTCTACCATGAAATTTTAAACTGTATTCCCTGCTCTCATTCAAGTAAGGATCTTGTGAATTCGAGTAGGGATCTTGTAAAGCTCTAATACGAGAAGCTTGAGAGTCTAAGCCTACTTATAACTTAACAAAATGACTCAGAAAATGCCTTTATTATAAATAGCTGTCACCAAATTTCATTTCATAGGAGTTCGGCCTCCTATGTTATAAAATATTACAAGAAGCACAAGTTTATAAGTAATAAATGATAGTAAGACCAACTACTATTAAAATAAAATTTGGAAAATACACACAATAAAAGAGCCAATAATTTCGAGTGGTTTAGTTTGTGTCACAACCGGAGCCCAGGAAATCAGGGGTTAAGACCAAATCTAACCAGTGACACACGTACTCTTGTGCATATACACTTATACACTGTCTAAATGCGCACGCACAAGGAAAATTCACACGTGCCAATACATATAGCGGAAGCTATACGTATCAAACTATAACAAAGGAAACATACCAAATCATAAGAACATATATAAAAGATTACATAAGGTGTCAGAGTTATACAAAATAGACCAAGTACAATGTATACAAATCATGAATAAACACAAAATCCACTGAGATCCCAAAACAAGAAAGACCTATATGCATGTATGACATTGTCGCGCTTCGATGGAGTGATCACATCCACTCCTCTAACCCTGATGAGGCATCTGGGGTCTCCCTTGGAGTTTGGTTGACCGATGAAGAGTCGGTTGAGGGATCTTTGCCTGCAACACCAAGGACAATATGTGAATACCACGATTCAGCAAAGTATAAGCAACTACAAGTTAACACATGTTGTATCTAACAGAATAAGTACTAACAGATAAATCATAAAGTTCCAAATTCGTATATTAGGCAGTTTTTCAATAAATAAAATATGCTGTCAGAATCAAGGCTTACATAAGATGAACATAACTAGGTGGCTACTACATTTGCAATATGCTCCCAAAAGGGATCTTATATACATACTGAGAACACCATCGCCCGGGCCAAGGTACGAATGGGTCTCGAGTTCTTGGGGTCCGGAAGCCCCAAGACATAAACTCATTACAGTGGTGCCATATCAACTATGCCAAATTCAACCCCGTCGGGTATTCTAAGGCTGAGGCTGAGTAGTGCCTGATCATGTGGAGTCAATCATATACTAGAACTTGAGTAAATCATGCATATCATATCGAGCATATGTCATACGTGCATATGGTCAATTCATACATACATACCTCAAGTTAACGGAAACATAATGAATATATGGAACATATCAAGCAAACGAATTAACTTTCAGATCGAAATGGGCATAACGAAAACTATACAAACCAGACACAAGAGTGGAGATCAATTGCTCGTCATACAACATGCTGTGCAAATCAATTTACTTGAATCAAGATCATTTACTAGCCAACCATAATCTAGTCATCCATTGTTTCTAACCGTGCATGACGATGTAGTTTTAAGTTATCCGATATACAGTTGTCTAGTATTGCATTGTATCGTAAAGGTATACCAGAGTCCCTTAAATCAACACCCATGGGGAGGTGCTTAACAGCTAGATAACATACATGAATGAGTCGCAGCCTTCGAGATCATTCATGCCATTTCTGTCATGTTCCATTGGGCAAAGTCCAAGTCACTTACCTTCTACTCAAAGGCCCTACAAGATCTCTTTAATTCCTAACTTTCTTAATTTTCAAAGGCCTTACGGCTTAGCCGTGGGTGACCTACGGCTTAGCCGTAGATATCTTACGACTTAGCCGTATTATATACTACGGCTCAGCTGTGGCTTCCCAGACTGTTCCTCCGCATTTACGGTAAACCATGGTTAAACCGTGTATTCTTCTACGGCGTCATTGTAATTATTCTACGGCTCAGCCTCGGCTGGTCACGGCTTCGCCGTAACACACCACACGGCTTAGCCGTGGCTGGACCGTAGAAGGTTCGCTCAATTTTTCAGCTCTCTGGAAATCAAGCTATAGTTTGACCTACGGTTGGGTCACGGCTAGCCTACGGCTTAGCTGTAGCAAATTCTATGGGTTAGTCTAGCCTTGCAGTAAAAGAGACCTAGGTTTTTCAGCTCTCTGGATTCCGACCTGTAGGCAGTTACGGCTTAGCCGTACATTGCACAGGGTTTTTCCTGAACCTACTACAAAACCAACTAAATATGCACAAAACTAAAGTAGCAAACTCAATTAGATCTAAATGGACACAATTGGGATGTAAAACATCATTCACATCCAAGATCAATGAATTAATCACAATCAATTATATACCAACATGTGTTTCACCAAATCATGCTTATACTTGCCTCAAATGGGTTCAAACACGCAAATGGTTGTCCTTAGGCTCAAATTCGCCGCCTAAACACTGTTTCAACACTCATGCACGTGAAAGAAGGAAGAAAGAGAGAAATGTGAGTGCATGTAGCAGTACTGACGTGAAGAAGAAGGATAAGAAGAGTATTAAGAACCCAAGACTTACCTTAACCCACTCATAAAATAGAGTTGTAACTAAGTACACAAATCTCTCTTGCTTGGCTTGATCGAGAAGAAGAGAAGAAAGAAAGAAGAAACCAAGAGAAGAAGGAGAAACTGGCGTTGAAGAGAGGAGGAAGGTCGGTGCTTGATGCCTTATATAAGATAAGTATGAAACAAATTGCAAGAAAGTCCAAAAGATCACACTAATTACCGTTCGAATCAAATGACGGTCCAACGGAAACAAAAAACATCTTTAGCCTATGAGTCAGCTACGAAAGTTAAAAAGCGCGACGAGAGACACGTGTTGACACCAAGATGATCATGAATGACAACATCTAACAAAATCAAAAATTACGAAAAAGGGCTCATGTCTACCTAACTAGGTTAAACTCAACCCAACTACCTATCCATGACCCAGAACGAAACCAAAACAAAGTCAAAACACAATTTACCACTAATTCGTCATTAATTAGTAGCTATATTGGATTAAGTTGGGTCTGAGCGTTACAGCTTTTTTTTCACAAATGAACCTTGAAAAAGTTAATAAGTCCGAGCAATGTTTTTTGCCAAAATTGACTAAAAGTCAAATTGAAAAGTTACAACATGCATTTTGTTTCTGTTCATGACCAAAACAAAAAATTTCATAAATTTCAACCGAAACAAAATGAAATTGATAACTATGTGTCAAACTCATAGGCATGGGCAGTAAGTACAATTAGACAAGTGCAAGCCTAGCCTTCCCAACATTGGGCCAAATGTTAACCATGGATCTAATCTATATGGGCCTAAACATGACCCACATCCAACCTAAAATGAGTTGGATTCGGCTTGGCCTAATGCCATATATATGTCTTTCATGTGAAAATCTAACATCAGTGAAGTGGGATCCTTGGGAGGTATCTTGACTATTCTTGATAATTTAGAGAGTGGAAAGGAGTCTGCATGGATTGTGGCACATGAAAATTCACCTCCTTAGGGCATGTTGGTGCAGTGTTGTGGAAAATTAGTTTCACGGAAAAAATCTTCATTTTGTAAAAAACAAAACCCTTTTCCACCTCCATTGCCCGGAAATGGTTTTCTACATGATTGCATTAAAGTTAGGTCATTTTTTTCCCAGAAAAGAGCAGTTACTCCAATGTGAGATGTTGAAAAAAGTGGAAAAAGCTTTTTCACTTTTCATACTTTCTCTATAAAAAAAGCAATAATTATACGTACACAACCATAAATGCACACAATTTGCACATAAGCTTATGTGAAAAGACAACTAAGCAAGAGGACCCAGAGATCTTAAACTCAGCAAAACTTAACCACTAATAATATCTCTCCACATTAGCTCATGTGCAAATTGTGTGCATTTATGCGTGTAATACATATAATTATTGATAAAAAAGTGGTTGTACAAACATACCCTAAAATTTGCATAGATTGTGGACATCTTTAAATGTTTAAAAATGTAGAGATATATGCGAATGAATTTATTGCCCCTCAATTGGGCTTACTATTTTTAGTGCTATGGGCAAAAATAGGCATCTTGGCCCAAAAGTTAACTATGGTGAACTAATATTTGGCTACTATTTGTTTATGATGAATTATAAAAAATTCTTGTATGGAATAAATTATGAATTCTTCGAATGATATCCTCTAAAATGCTTCAACCCAACACTTAAAATGCTGAAATTCAAATTTCATTTCAAAATCTAGCATTGAATCAACGAAATCCAAATTCTCCAAAAGACAATATGATGCTATTCATTTTCAAGGTCTCTCTTTGGACCTGTTAAGTTGGCTTCCACTATGTCGCTTGCCCAACTTGGGGTGCAGCAAATGTGTGGTAGTCTTCCCTCATTCAGTGATTCTTTTATATAGTCTTTCCATTTTGGAATACCGACTGTCACTGTACATATTCAACATATCTAGAAGTACCCATGTCAGGTTGGATCGATCTTGCCCTTGAAGAAGTCATTCATATCAAGATAGGCCATGAATCCGAATCAAACCTAATCCACTGAGATCCTACACCGTTGGTTGGGAGCCACTAATGGATTAACTAGGCTCCTTACGATCAAACATTGAATAATGGATGAATGTCCAAACTCACTCATACTGTAACACTCCGACTGGAGTTAATCGTGTTTTGGTACTAATTATGCTATTTTTATTTTAATTAATTATATTTAGTGTATAATTATGCTAGATTAAATATATTTTTAGCTAATTTGAGTCTAGTGGGTCAAGTTGGAGTCATGTATAGGTAGTTTAGGCCAAGTTTGACCTTGATTAGATAGATTAAGCCATTTTTCGTAATTTTAAATCTTATGATTTTGCCTCATACATGCATTATATTGGTATCATTGTGCTTATCTCGTCGAGCTCGTCAACTTTTTTATAAGCTTACTTCATTAAATGTCATTTAAATCAAATGTGCCCTTAGATGACTCAAATTGTAAATAGACAAGCCAAATTGGACTGTCTTATAAATTTCAAAATTCAAAAAATTTTTTATTTAAAACAGCCCAAACCCCCATTTCATTCAATCATTTCTTCTTTTCCAAGATACAACAAGTCATCTTCTCCCCTATTTTCTTCTCTTCATCGATATGAGTAAGAAGGATCTTGCATGTATGAATTAGAACATTCATCTTCTCTCTCATCTCTTCTCTACCTCCCTTTGCTCTTGGAGTGGAAGAATCTGGTTTTGCCTTCTCCTACAACTCTTAAATTACTTCCTTGGACAAAAGATCATAATTTATCTCGGCTTCTTGGGATCCAAATGAGTCTTTTATACTCCATTTTACTGCATGCACACATACTTATCATGTCCTTACATAAATTCATTGTTAGCGTTTAGCAATTGTGGTTTTCTTTTAATTTGAGCCAAAGCAAAGGAAATTCTGTACCAAGCTGTAAATTAAGGCAAGTGTAAGCATGATATTGTCAATGCATGTTGGTAATGTTTTAATTGATCTATTATTGATATGTATATTGATTTCAACTTTCAGCCATTTTTCATTATTTTCTATTGAAAATGGAAAGTGAATGAGAATGAAGTTGGAATCGAATGATGGAAGGAGTTTTGTTAATCTTACATAATGTAGAATGATGACGTATAAGTGGGGGAATAGGAGGTTCCATGCATGTTTCAAAGGTGGAGAAAACTGAAGTGCGTTACAGAATTTTGAATTGGAATTCTAGAGCACGAGCTCGAGCATAGATGAGCATGTGCTCAAGCACGATATGGAAGCCTGACGAGAAATTCGTCAGTCGAAACTTGTTGGAGCCAAAAGCATGGGCGCTAGAGTGCGCCCTGAGCCAAACTGAAGCGGGCCTTGCCAACTTAGAATGGTTTGTTCTAGACCACTTCTAGTTTAACTAGGGGTTCTGAAATTAACCCAAATTGTTTTCAAAATCTTCATTCTTAACTCTAAGGTTAATTATGATACAAAATTGAACTAGGATTGTGAGACAATAATAGACCTATTAGGGCCTTAGTTTTGAAACATTTAACCATGCCACTTGGCCCAATGGTAATCAAATACACATGAGATGTCTTGAGTTGGCACTCACTCATGTGATATCATTTGTTTGTCTAGTACTTAACCTTGAATGTTGATTTAGGGGACTTTGATACACATTATATACACAGTGTAATGCCAAGCAAAGATAGTCATGTATCAAATAGCCTAAAACTATATTGAAATGGACGATTAGAGAGTACGGGTGATTAGACTATGATTGGCTAGTCAAAAATCCTTGACTCCTTTAATTAAATTGCATTGAATATTGATAGCCTGATAATTGCCCTTTATTATTAAAACTGAATTTTTATTTATGAATGATACTGTGTTCAATTAATCCTTGCTATTCTATTGTTACTAATCAAAATTTGATTGAGTAATAGTGATTGAAATAGATTGTAATTCATATTGACTACTATAGATTGAATCCTTACTCAATTTCTATTAACTAACTCAAATTAGTCTGACATTACTTACCTTCAACCTTATAAGACCTAGAGGGGTCGATTTGGTATTACCACTGCAGTAGGTATTTGAAATTCCAAACTCCAGAAAATAGGGACTTACCTGTACCTGGGCACGGGGCACTAGTGTTCCTAGCTACAGGATTCCTGTCAACAAGATTTAGTAAATGTAGTAGCCAACTTGACTGTATATTCCTTTTAATTGATTCATATATCACGCTTCATTCATTGTATATGCCTAGTAAACCTTCTTGGCCTCTTACAACCAAATGTTATTTAATTCTATTAGATACAGCTTGTATTATTTTAATCATGTTTATGTTTTGCTTAATAGTCTTATTCACAGCTATCTCATTGGTATTATAGGCTCAAATCCCGATACCAATCTTGCAGAGACCGAGGAGTTTGAGGAGGCAACCGTAGCATTTCATTCAATTTTTGTTGAGTAGACAGCAGAGGCCCTCTTACTGATTGTGGTATTGGAGTGCGTCATGATTTCAATTTCGGGTTTTGGATATTGGGTGTTTTGGGGATTATGAGTATTGGTTTTTCATGACATAATTGCATTTTTTTTATAGTACTTGTATTCGTGGTAGCATCCTTTATATATTCTTCGTGCAGAAATCTACATCCTCATAGACCTATTTATCGTTGTTCATACTCTTTCGTATAGACATGCATCCATGATCATGTCATATAGAACTTATGGGTGTCATATTCTATATATTACTGAAAATGGAATATGTGTATCTTTTGTATTTTTGAAATGTTTATAAAAGCATCCACAATAGACTAAGTAAAAGTTCCCATTAGTTAAAATAGCTAGCTTGAAACCACAAAAAAAAAAAAAAAAAAAAGGCTCGAACTAACTAGCTATCACACTAACTATTTTACATTGTCCTATTTTAGTGTCCCATTTTAGCTAGCTAAATTTGGTTAGCCACTATACACTAGCTAGACATTAAAAAAACTCTTTATTGAGTTGACTTTGTCTAGTAGTATGCATATTAAAATATAATGTTTGGAGAATGTGTTTAAACATGAATAAAAAATTAATATTCAAGTAAGATAGACAAAGGATAAATAGTATTGTTGGAGTGTGTAGTTAAAAAGGTAACTAGCAAAAATAAAATTGCAGCTTTTTAGCTAAAATTTGGCTAAAGAATATATAACCTTATTGTGAATACTCTAATTAAACTACTTTCATGATATAGATACCATTGAAAGGTTTGGCTTATTGAAAAGAATAATTTATAGGTAATATTAATAGCCATGTTGTTTACATAGACTTGTGTATATGTATAGCCCTTAAACTTGTTAGATGTGAATATTTTTTGTGAAATTTTTTTCTAAAATTTGATTTAGGTATGAATTTTATAGGAGTACACATGTAAAGCCTTGAGATTTACCCTAACCTAAGAATTCTGGAGCTCGGCTTCTGACACATGCCATTCCATTTTTAAAGATTCTGCGCTCAGCATACACTACTTGGCCCAAAAAACTGAAGTAAAATTTATGTAATTGCCTACAAAATCCAACTGCCTGTTTGGGTCTACCGCGGCAAAGGATGATCTAATCATGATGATAAGTGGCCACATGCAATCTACGGCTGTCCTTTATCCGACAATTCTTCGCATCATGTTCGGGGCCAACACTCCACAAAGACCGTTAAGGGTCCGCACAAGCCGTCGGTCTTCTGCCGACGTGGCTTCCTCCCGGTTCCTGGAGACTACCCTTCCAAAGAATCCATGTCAAAATTCAAAACTCTCTCTCTCTCTCTCTCTCTCTCTCTCTCTCTCTCTGACCTTTGATTCCTTCATTCTCCAAAAGAAAAAACTGTTCCAAAGAAGAAGATGAAAAAACCAAACTTGATTGAAATTCTCCACATCTCTCAGTCTCCTTTCACCCCATTCTATAAGAAAAATATGAGCTTTTAGCTCATGTTCAATTTCACTTGATCCGAGTTTTTTGTCCCAATTGTTGTCTGATCTTGATTGGGTTCTTCTCTTTCTCTGTAATTTGATTCTGGGGTTCAAGAGGGAGGCAGAGTAGAGGAGGAGGAATAGGCAATTGGGTTGACGTTTTATCTTAGAAATGTCGAAACCATATGGAGAATTCAATCAGAAGATTGACTATGTATTCAAGGTTGTCTTGATTGGGGACTCAGCGGTCGGAAAGTCCCAGCTTCTGGCCAGGTTCTCCAGGAACGAGTTTTGCTTGGATTCGAAAGCCACCATTGGAGTTGAGTTCCAGACGAGAACGCTTACTATCGACAGCAAGACCGTCAAGGCGCAGATATGGGACACTGCTGGACAGGAAAGGTATGATTCCAATTCTCTCTGTTTCTCTTCCTTAATCTTTTAATGGCATATGCAAATCATTGATGTTGTTATGATATTTTAGTCAGTTGTTTTTAATGTTCAAAGCTGGCTGTTTTTTTTTTAATTGAACGTAGAAATTACGCGTCATTGATTTAAAATTCTTGCCATGATTTGCTTCAAAAACATTACTTATGGATGGGATTGAGTCTCTATGATTAAAAGGAGATCAAAGATGTAAAGCCGAAATCACATTTTGCAATATAATTCCATGAAATTTAATTTTGTTGCTCCTTACTCATATGATCATGCTAGCAAGCTTGCTCTGTTGTGTGTAGATTAAAGTTTGGGGATTTGGTGTGGAGATTAATTGAGAAAATGAGTCAAAACAATTTTCTTGAATTGAGGCCAAGGGTGCATAATGAGTGCACTAGGACACGCCTAGTAAAACTCACAAACATTTTGCAAAGTTTCAGTATTACAATCTTTTAATATTATCGTGTTAGTCACATCCAAGGACCAAATGACCAGAGCTATAGCAATGTTTGAAGTTGAAATTGAAATAAGCGTCTTGTCTTTGCCCAAAAAAAAAAAAAAAACTTGTGCATTTTTTTTCTTTGTTTGCATGAGTTCTCAAGTGGGGCTGTGTCTGCTGCCATTTTTCTGTAGTATGATTTCTGCAAAACTCTCACTTCTTGGTGTTGCTTATGCCAAATTGGATGTTTAATTTCTCAACATTAGATCCAAATTTGTGTTGAATGCCTTTTTAGATGTAGAGTTTTTCCAAGATATTTGTTTGTCTGAACTTCTAGAGCATGGAGTTTGCGACTTTCATATGAGAGATGGTCAACCATAGCTATCGACTACACCAGAGAGACTTGCCTCCAGCAAGAATCCTTTTTGTGTCTTCAGAGTTTTTCCATTGCTTGATAAGATAGTAAACCCCTTTGTAGTGCCTGTTGAACTCTCTTAAAGATGAGCGTCTTTGTAATAATGCTACTAGCAATACTGTCGAAGCTTGTTCACAGTGGCATGTGATCAAAATGATATCCTGCAGATTTATTTGTTTCAGCAAGAAGACCACTCTACCAATACTGGTCTCATATTATTTATGCACTTGGGACCACATATTTGAAAAGAAGGCCCTTTTTCCATAGACTAGGTTACTGAACCTTTTGTATACTACAAATAATAAGAGTTAACTGATTTCACTCGAGTTAAAAAATCTCCTTTCATATCACCAAGTTTATTCAATTGCAAAAATTTTAGACCAGCTTTAAACAATTTAAGCTTCACTGCAATCTCAAATATGATCTCTCTCTCTCTCTCTCTCTCTCTCTCTCTCTCTCTCTCTCTCTCTCTCTCTCTCTCTCTCTCTCTCTCTCTCTCTCTCTCTCCCCTGTGCCAGCGAAAACTTCCTTTTTGGTGGCCAAATTGCCTTCAGTTTCAGGTACATGGTGGAAATTCTCATTCTTAACGTGAAATGTAAGGCAATTGGCCGCTTAGACCATTAGCTTTAAGCCAAGTTTGCTTTCTTCATTGTCGTACTTCCATGCATTCATGAGATCATCGTAGCACTAATGCATATTTAGATGAAGGAGAAGAATGGAAAAAAAAAAGGTTGTTGATATTACCATTTGAAAGCTCTCCTAACCCTGAATGAGTCAAAATTCAAAAGTGGCTCGATTGTTGAAAGTGGAAGATTGTCTTGAAGCCTCTGCATTCCTGTTGGATTTGAAGGAGCCTTCAATCTTTGGACACCAACATTCATGTTCCATATTTTGAATATAAAAGTTCATTCAAAATATCTCTACAAACATGTGTCGTTAGCCACTATAAATATCTGAAAGTTATACAGAAATTCTCCTAAATTACATTCAATCATAAACAAATAGATGAAATATCTTATTATCCATCCCGTTGAACCCTAGCCTTCTGTAAGACTCTAACTGCAGGGTGCCTACTAAGTATGGCAGTGTGGAGAGAACAAACTTGTTTTTAAATAAATTTGGGTTCTACAGGTGAGATGGCAGATGGTATATGGACTTTGGTGGACTCTATTTTAGCAGGGCTTGGCTCAGGATATTAGAAGCATTCTAAGCTCATTCTGACATATAACAATTCTATTTGCTCCAGAATATATTGTTGTTCATGACATCCTGTTACTAATTTTACTGTGACCTTTACATTAGTCAGAGCTAGGATTTTTAAGCTTTTGATTTGTAGTCTTCATCACTAATTTGCCACCTGCCTTCCCTGAGAGTGGCGACAGGTACAGGGCAGTGACCAGTGCTTATTATAGAGGAGCAGTTGGGGCTATGCTGGTGTACGACATGACCAAACGGCCTTCTTTTGACCATGTGGCAAGGTGGCTTGAGGAACTCCGCGGGCATGCTGACAAGAACATTGTCATCATGCTTGTTGGCAATAAATCTGACTTGGGGACGTTAAGAGCAGTTCCCATGGAAGATGCCAAGGAGTTTGCACAAAGGGAGAGTCTTTTCTTCATGGAGACATCTGCCCTTGAGGCCACGAATGTTGAGACTGCCTTTCTCACTGTCTTGACAGATATCTACCGAGTTGTAAGTAAGAAGGCCTTGACTGCAAGTGAACAGCAAGGTGCAGGAAAATCGGCAGTTCTAAAGGGGACCAAGATCAATGTCCCTGGGCAAGACCAAAATTCAGTTGGGAATAGCGCCACCTGCTGCTCATCCTGATAGGCATGCATGAAAACCATTTTCCTTCTCACATCACCTTCATGCAGTCATTTGGACACTCTTGGGTTTGATGTTTGTTAATGAAAGCCTATGGTGTAACATAATGACTCCACACAGAACCTTTGTTAAGAAAAACTTGTGGTGAGTATCACAAAAAATTGTGAAAAAGAGGATTATTTTGTTTGTTTAAAAGTTGCCATTAAGTAGCACCATGTTACTTTGTACCCTTTTATTGCAAGCTATTTGACTAGGTCAGTTCCTGAACTGAATGTCCCACTTCTCCTTTCTTACAAGTACTGAAATAGGCATTGCAATAAGAATGGTTCATAGAGGGCACCGCTCTTTACCCTTAAACAGTAGGACAGACATAACTTCCTGATTCCACACAAACCCATCGGCCTAAGTTCATAGAGGGCACTGCTTTTCACCTTAGATTCTGCAATTGTAATGTTATCCACCTTTTTTCATTTTTCCAACTCCAAATAAGAATGCAGCAAGCCTTGAATGCAATGGCCTTTGAGCCTGCTGGTATAGGACGATAATGCTATTACACTGAGTTTCCAGGACAGTTGGTGGATCACTTCTTCACTTCTCTCTCTCTCTCTCTCTCTCTCTCTCTCTCTCTCTCTCTCTCTCTCTCTGTGGAATGGTTTATTGTGCATTTCTTAGCATGGTATCAAAACAGTCTTAATAAATGTATTAGCTAAAGCCAGATCTGTAACATATCAGCTGATAAATTGGTCCTGGACTCTCAATACCATTTGGCCCGTTTTTCCCTAAAAAGAACACTTTCAAAAGAATGATTGGGAAATGAAAGTGTCAAAAAAAAAACAAGGTTTCAATACTGAAAAGAAAGACATTTTATACAACAGAAAAGCACATATACAGCAAATATGAGTGAGAAATGGGACGACTGACTATTTGTCTAGGTTTCATATTCTGGCCTTATGGGCAGCTATAGCAAAGCCATCTTATGAAGAATTTTTTTTTTCATTTAGCATTCTAAGTGTTTAATAAAATGTAGAAAAAGGTAGTGAGCATGGAGATGGGTTTTGGACTGAGTTCATAACCAACTGGTGTCAGCCATGAGCCTCATTGCTAAGATCTGTTTGAATTGGGGCAATCAAACTCATGTTTTTGCTAGTTTAATTCAGTCGCCACCTATCACTGATAGTGATTTGAGATGTGAAGCTCAGTGAAAAAGAAAAAAATTAACCCCGTGATCTGGCAAAACATACAAACAGACAGTGATTTATGGGCGCTCACTGAAATACATCAACTGCAATTATTTTTGAAAGTTAAAATGGAGTGATGAGTTGAACAGTATGTATCCCTTAGCACACAGTGGAGCTCAGTATGGAAGACTAGAGTAGACTAGGCTTCAAACTACTGCAACATGCCAGTGGTTAAAGAGATTGCTAAACACAAGAGGGAAAGCACCTTGCAGAACCAAAGAAGTGTAATCAACAATTCTATAAGGTCCTAAAACTTAAGACATTGACTGATGGGTCCAATCTATAATTAAAAAAATTACGTTGAAATTATGTGGATATAGAAAGTTCAAACTATTCAAATCTCCTGTTGAGAGAACCTTTCACATCCATTATGATCATACAGTGTTAAAATATCATTCAGCAATGCATCAAAACTGAGGCAATATATATGATCAGGAACCCATGTCAAAATTCTTCACTGGCATAATACTTAAATACTGATAAAAGCATGAAACATATGTACTGGATGCACTCAAGAAAACATAGAAAAGGATACAAAACAAACAAAACTCATTTGACATACCAAACTCAGATGCTTGCTACTGAATATAGAGAGATGAAAATCGCTGCTTTATTGCATTATGACAGAAAGGTGTACAAGAGGAGGTCCTCAAGCAAAACACAAGGAATTATCCATGTGTACAGGCTAACAACACAGTCTACAAACCTAAGCCTACCTCAAGATGATATTAACAAGGAAACTACAAAAGAAAACTACAGTACGGCATCTGACAAATGATTTTGCTTGAGGGGAAATAGCGTAGAAAATTCTATCCTCTATTACCAACTTCAGTTAGAAAATGGATCATCAGAAGATGAACCTCAGCCATCATCAGCCTTTCTCCTTCAATTTCATTGACACCAAAAACTCTCAGCAGTCAGTCTTTCTCCTTCAATTTGATTGATACGTGAAATTCAATTTCAATGATGCCAGAAACGAATTGTTTCAGTCATCGCATCGACATCAAAGTGCTCCTCTCTGACTTCTTTGGGGTCTTCTTTGCAATCCTCTGAATGTTTTCCTTCACAATCCTCTCGATTTTATCAACTGAATCACAGAAAACCTTGTCAGCAGCAACACAGCTTCGACCAATTGAATCAGAGTTCTTGTCAGCAGCAACACAGATTCCACCAATAGAATCACAGTTCTTGTCAGCAGCAACACAGATATCATCAATTAGATCAGAGAATTTACTGTCAGCAGCAACCATTTTCTTGTCGACAGGCTGCAGAGAAGTTGTAATGGCCAATATATCAGGGGACAAATCAGAGACAATGGCCGGAATCTCCTGATCTTGAATGGGAGGTGGTGAATCTTCAGAATCACTCAGCTCATGTGCCAAAGGGGTTGTGGGTGATGGGGAGGCAGAGGAATTTGCAACTTCTTGGTTTCTCCTTCGGAGTTCAGCAGCTTCTCTTAGTCGATCTCGCCTCCTTTGCATTGCCTGAAAGTTTAAAATGTTCAAAACATATTCTTCCAAACCTAAAGAACAAAATACAGAAATCAACCTCTTCACAACTGCCAACATGCAGGAACATTTGTCAAATTCCTAGCATTCTTTCTACCACAAATTGTTTCTAGTCTGTCCTGAAAATTATTCTAAAATATAATTGATGCAGGATAAGGAATGACGACAATCATGGATAAAAATAGCAGTTCCAGTGAGCATAGCAACCAGTGGCCAAAACACTATGTAGCGGATGTAACAGCGTAATAGTGTGAACTTTTAAAGGTGTAAAAAAAAATTAAAATCTTGCATAGCAGCAAATCTTGTGTTTTTTTCAAGTGATTTGGACCAATATAAGAGTAAATACAGCTATAAGAAAGGCTACTGAGGAGAAGAAATAGGAAAAATAGTGTTATAAATTAAAATTGCTTGGCTTTACTAGGTCTTAGACCATAGCGGTACTATTTTCAAAATAGCTAAGTGGCCTCAGGCCCTCAACCGCTATGATCAGTAATGCAGCAGCTACAGTACATAGTGGCCGCTATTTTGAACCATGACAACAATAGATGCTTCTATCAAGCAGTTTGTGGTTTCTCATGCTGCTGCAAAATCCGTAGGAAACACAGAAACAGTAGTCCCTCTTGAATCACTAAATCAGTATTGATGTGGGGCTGTAGCCGAACAGAAACACATCTAAACATTCCCTCCGTTTTAGATGTGAAGCACACAGATGAAACACAAACTCCAATATGAATGCAGAAATGCAACAAGGTAATAATACATTCATAATGGTGTTGAGAAATATAGATCCTAAAAGCTTGTTTAAAGTTTGCCCTGTTTTAGAAGAAATTTAGGTCAAGACATTAACAAGGGGGAGGCGACTTCGATGAGAGTGGAGAAATACAGAGAATCAACATCACTATTGATATGGGGTAAAAAAAGACAGAAAAAAAAAACTCCAAAAAGAATGCAATCAATATCAATCTTGAAGCAGAAAATTATTCTGCATGACAGATTGATATGCAGTTCTAATTTTCTAAGCCACCTTCAACACTAAGCGCACCGAAAGACAAACATGATTTGGGCTATATCCACACAATGAAAAATTAGAAATGGAATCAAAGATGCCTAAATTAGAGGATGCTAAGATGATGAAGATGAGTCAAAGACAGACAACCAATTGAGAACCCATCAGCTTCAACACAAAGTGGATCTCGGAATGGATAAACAAAGCAAGAAAGCAATAAACAAGAGAGGCTGCTGATTAAAGATCCAAGAAAACCCTATTATTCGTTTTTCTTGCAGAATTGCCAAAACATCCATGCCATCTTCAATACAATAGAAATGAAACCCAAAAAACCCAAACTAGAAACCATCAGTTCCGACACAAATATGGATCTGGGAAAGATGAACAGCACAAGAAAACTAATAAACAAAGCATAGATACACATGAAGAAGTTGAAAGGAGGCCACCAATTAAAGATCCAAGAAGGACCTATCATTCCATTTCTTGGAGAATTGCCAAAAACATCAACTGAAGTTGAAAAGAGACTGAAAGAGAAGGATCTAAGGGGATTTACATTGACAACAGCGGTGATTTCTCGAAGCGGCGTGCGCGGGTACCATGACGGCAACGGGCTCTTTCTCCGGGGGTTCCTCCTCCGCCTCGGAGTCGAAGACTCCGGCGGTATATTCTCCTTGTTGTCAAACGGATACAGAACTCTCGGGCGTGAGCCAATGAAGAACCCCAGCGCCAGATCTGAATCACCCACTACCCGCAATCGATCTCTTGCCTCCGGCATGATTTCCCCTGAAAAAACACCAAAGGGTTTGTTTGAAACTGGTTGGAGATGTAACCCATTTCATGGAATTAGGAAGAAATTCGTCAGAAGATCAGAGAAAAGGGGAAGAAGAGAAGAGAAGGGAAGAAGAAGACGGTTTCTTGAAATTTGGGTTTTTCTTTGCACCTTTGGATTTCTGAGATTTGGGTCTCTCAGATCTTCTTCTTTCTTCTTCTTCTTTCTTATTTCTTCTTTCTTCTTTCTTCTTCTTCTTCTTCTTCAGTTGTGGTGAGACGAAAGAGAAGAGAAGGAGGCTAAGAATGCATGTTCGAAATTTCAAATTTAAGGATGGGCGGGATTACCGTTGGAATGTGGGGGTCTCTCTTTTGTTAGTCTTGGACGCAAGAGACTAGAATGGAATTTTTGTGGCATTCATCCACGATCCACCACACGGTACACAGCCTATAAGGTTGCAAATGGGTCCTGATTCTTTATTTACCCGAAAGTTTCGACTTGCTAAAAACCAGGCTTGGGTCCTAATTTTGGAATCAGGACCTAAATGGATCCAGTTCTGGTCCCATTTTTAGAATCGGGATCTTAACAGTTCTGATTCCGGATCCACTAAGTCTCAGACCGTGGACCCAAGACCCGACCTGATTAACATGTATAAAACACTAAAAAATCAACTTGTCCTTTCTATATTTGTCATTTGCATTGCAACCCTAGGCCTTCTTATGAAACCCATCTTTGTGCAGCGCAATGTCTCTGCCCAACCCCTATTTCCCTTACAGTCTCTAGCGTCTCTACCTTATTTCTCTATGTCTTTTGTAACACTTCGACCCTAATTAAACTAGCTTAGTGACTAATTAATTCCATTAGCAGAAATTTTCCAGAGAATTAGTTTGGTGAATGTCATTTTGTCCTTTTGAGTTATGTTTCGGGTCATGGATGAGTAATTGGGTTGAGTGTAATTTAGATTAGATCCCTTTTTCATAATTTTAGACTTTAAATGAAGTCGCCATATATGCATCATCGTGGTGTCATCACGTGCATCTCCTCAAGCTTGTTGACTTCTGTAAATGACCCATCTACAAAAGACTTTGTTTATATTCGTTGGAAGCGTAATTGACTCAAATTGAAATTTCCTATAAACCTTTGGACCCTCTTATAAATTCTAACTCATTCTTATCTTATTTACCAACTACATCACCGACTCATCTCACTCTCTCTTCTTATTCTTTTTTTTTTCTTCTCTACTTCTCTTCTTCTGCTATCCAAGTGGAAGCCGTAAGATCCTTCTTGTCCTACCAGTTCATCTCCTTGTGTGAGTTGCAATAAAAGTGGTTTTCATGACGATTCTTGTGTTTAGAGTGTAGCAGACTCTTATTTCTTTACTGCATGCATTCATGTCTATTTTTCATACGTTGGTTTACCTAGTTTTAGGTCTATTTATACCCAAACTAAGCCAAAGGACGAATTTAAGCTTGAAAAGCTTCCTTGAAGGTAAGTATAAGCGAATTTTGGTTGAACACATATTGGTATGCTATGATTGTTACTATTCTTCTCAATCTTTCAGGTTTCATATATTTTACGACTCTTTTTATAATGTCATATTCTCTTGTTTCCTGAAGTATGAAATTTTTCAAGTTCTGAAACTGAACACGGAATTCTGAAGTTTTAGAGTTTCTGGAACCCACGGCTAAGCCATAAGATCCCACGGCTTCAAGTCCAAAAAGCAGTAAAACTTGACTTTGTACTGCGGCCAAGCTACGGCTAAGCCGTAACCTAGCCGCGGTCTAATCGTAAGTCATTTCACGGCTTGAAAACCTAAGAGTAAGAAAACTTGAGATTCTTCTATGACTAAGCGATGGTCAAGCCGTAAATGTGACACGGCTACACTATAGGCAAACCGTGGCTCATCCGTAGAGCAAATACGGCTAAGCTGTAAGACGAATTATGGTTCAACCGTGGCTCAACCGTAATTGCAGAGGAAATTTGGGTAGCTACGGCTAAGCTGTAGTACATAATACGACTAAGTCATAAGATCTCTATGGCTAAGCCATAAGTCACCCACGGTTAAGCCGTGAGGCCATTGAAAACTGAGAAAAAAGGTATGTATTATTAAGAGACCTTGTAGGGCCTTAGTCTTAAATCCATTTACCCCTTAACTTGTCCAATGGAATGATTGAATATCATGAACGGTCTTGAGGGCTGTGACTTATGTCACGACCCGAGCCCAGAATTCGGGGGTTAGCGAAAAGCTAAACCGGTGACACACGTACTCCCGTGCACGTGCACCCAAACCCAGTCCAGATGCACGCACACAAGGGATCTAACACGTGCGAACTAAGCGTACGCGGAAGCTGTACATATCATAGCAAGCAACAAAGGAAAATAAAATAGCGGAAGCCAAAGCAAATACGAAACGGAAAAGACAAAGACAATTACACTGAGATAAAACCGAATACACACCAAAATCAATATATACAAAATATACAGAATACAAGTCCAAAGTCCAAAGTCCAAATACAAGCTCTCAAAAACCAAAACGCAAAATAAAAGCCACTGGTATGCATGCACGCACTTGGCAGAAGTGATCAGGCCCACTCTGCCAGACCGGAGGGTGCCTCTACACTCGCCCCTGCAGCCTCCTCGACCGCCGGGGAGCTGGGCAAGGTATCTGTGCCTGCAACACCACAGACAACACAAATGAATACAACGATCCAGCAAATATAAGTAACAGGAAAGAAACACGCATAGTATCAAAGCGAATGAAATAGGAACAGAAGATTAAATACAGAGTCCATCTTAGTATGCTAAGCAAATCGTGCATAGGAGTAAAACATGATAATGGAATCAAAACATAGAATACTGAACTAGTTGGCTACTACGTTAACCATGTTCTCTCCAAAAGAGAGCAGAGCAGAGCAGAGCAGAGGAGAACACCGCTGTCCAGGCCAAAGGTACAAGCGGGTCTCGGTTCCTGGGTTCCGGGGTCCCAAGACAAAGCAACACTGCAGTTAAAACAGAGATACAGAGATCTACGCCAGAGGTAACCCCGTCGGGTATCCTAGGGCTGAGGCTGAGTAGAGCCAGACTAATACCAATCAAATCAAAGCTAAAGAAAGGAGATTATCCGCTTTGGACTCACCGATGACAAGGACCGGATCTTATCCTCACGTATTAACCTCTGGGCAGAGCCACCAGGGAATACCCAAAAATCAGAGATATACAAAGCCAGAGAATATACAAAGCATAGCATAGATCAAAACAGAGTACAGAGCGAAGAATAATACAGATATACAGAACGAAAGCAAAATGACTGAGGAAATGCATACATAGATTAACAGAGCAGAGGGCAAAACTATAAACAATATGAAATGCATCTCAGATTAATACGGAATCAAGGTTAATTACAAGCCAAGCCTAATCTAGTTGCACCACTATCACTAACCGTGCATGATGATGTAGTTTTAAGTTATTCGATGCACCGTTGTCATCCTAGTGTTGCAATATAATCCTCAAGTGCATCGAAGTCCCTTAACCCAACACCCATGGGGAGGTGCTTAACAGTGATCAACGCTCACATGAACAAGTCACAGCCTAACAGATTATTCATGCGATCCAAAGAGTTCATCGGGCCGGTGTACGGGTATGGTTAACCTGTATTTGAGCCCTACAAGGTCACACCATTAGCCTAAGTTTAACTGATATTTAACAGGTCTTACGGTTTAGCCATGGGTGACCTACGGCTTAGCCGTGGCATCCTACGGCGTAGCCGCAATATGCACTACGGCTTAGCCGTGGTTCCCTTCAGAACACGGCTAAACTGTCAGCTTTTCCACCTCTGATCTGATATATCTCACGGCTGAGCTACAGTCAGTATACGGCTTAGCCGTAGACCAATCCACGGCTTAGCCGTAGCCTCACCGTAGGAGTACTGATATCAGAAAAGTTTCGACTGATCAGAGAATTAATTCACGGCTGGGGTACGGTTGGGTCACGGCTAGCTTACGGCTCAGCCGTAGAACAAATTACGGCTTAGCCGTAGCCTAGCCGTAGAACAAATTCAGATTTTCGAGTCTCTGGAAACCAAGCCGTAGAAGTTCACGGCTTAGCCGTACAATACAGAGATGAATTCGGGCTGAGTACAGAAACTGAAATTTGATACAGAAACTGAATAAAATGAGTTACAGAGGTTCCAAATTCACAAATTGTGGCTGTAAAACATGCTAGACAAAGAATAAGAGTGAATCAAAGCCATCAAACAAACACCCATATGTGTTATCAAAGCCTGTACTTATACTTGCCTCAAATCTGACAAATCCTCTGAAATCAAGCTCCAAGCAACTAAAATCAAAACAAATCAAAGCAATCACACATGCATGAGATGAAGACAAAGCAACAGAGAATGGGAGATGTAATTTGGAGAAGAAATACAAAGAGTTGGGAAAGAACCCACTTACCACCAAAGCCACAGAGAGAATGGAGAAACCCAAATCAAAGAAGGGAATAGCAACCCAATCGAGAGACCCAATCGAAAGAGAGAGAGAGAGAAGAAGAGAAAACAGAATTGAAGAGGAAGAAGAACGTGGCTACCAAATTCTCCTTGCATGCAGCCGATCGAGACAAATGGTTAAGGAGAATGACACCTGGAGCTGAATTACTTATATAGGTTTTGTAGTTTTAAAACAAGGTCCAATGGGTTTAAGCAATTTACAGATTAAGTCACACGAAGGTCCAACTTCTCCAATTGACTCCAAACGGATCTGACACAGTTACGGAAATTGTCGAGCTCAACGAAATACACGTGCTGACACCAAGATGATGCAAAGATGACATGATCAAAGCAAAAGCAAAATTACGAAAAAGGGCTTAGAACTACCTATTCCAGGTCAAAGGTCACTCAACTACCTATCCATGACCCAAAACAAGTTCAAAAGAAATAAACAAAACAAAACACACACTAATGAGCCACTAATCCGGCTCAAAGGGGATCGGAGTGTTACATCCTCCCCCACTAGGAATCATTCCGTCCTCGGAATGACTACCTACCTGCGCAAAGAGATGGGGGTACTGGCGCGCTAGCTGCTCCTCTAGCTCCCAAGTAGCCTCATCCGGACCGTGATGCTCCCACAACACTTTAACCCATCTGATAGTCCTGGTACGGAGAATCTGCTCTCGTGTCCCAACGATGCGAAGCGGACGCTCAACGTAAGTCGCATTAGGCTGAATCTGAATATCATCATAGCGAATCACATGGCTCGGATCTGGCACATACTTACGGAGCATCGACACATGGAACACATCGTGAACACCGGAGAACTCAACTGGAAGTGTCAACCGATAGGCTAAATCTCCAACTCGGCTCTTGACTTCGAACGGTCCTACATATCTCGGAGCTAACTTGCCCTTCTGACCAAATCGAACTGTGCCCTTCATCGGAGAAACTTTAAGGAACACCCAATCTCCGACTTGGAATGCCAAAGGTCTCCTCCGAGTATCCGCATAGCTCTTCTGCCTGGACCGAGCAATCTTCAGATTCTCTATCACTTTCTGCACTTTCTCTGTCGTCTCAGCAATGATCGTCGGACCATGGAAACTTCTAGTTCCAACTTCTTCCCAGCACACTGGGGTCCTGCACTTGCGTCCGTATAGAGCCTCATAAGGTGCCATACCAATACTCTCATGGAAGCTGTTGTTGTAAGCAAACTCACACAATGCTAGATGCGTATCCCATTCCTTCTCAAAGTTCAGCACGCTAGCTCGGAGCATATCCTCCAACGTCTGAATGGTACGCTCCGACTGTCCATCGGTCTGGGGGTGGTATGCCGTACTAAAACTCAGCTTCGTACCCATAGCTTCCTGAAATGCTCTCCAGAATGAAGATACAAAACGACTGTCTCGATCTGACACAATCGATACTGGGGTGCCATGCAATCTGACTATCTCGTCAACAAACTTCCTGGCCATCTCCGTGAATGTCATCCCTTTCTTGAACGGAAGGAAATGTGCTGACTTAGTCAATCTGTCCACTATGACCCAGATCGCATTGTTCTTTCTACTGGTCGGCGGAAAACCGGAGACGAAATCCATCGTAATGTGCTCCCACTTCCACTGCGGAGTGTGCAATGGATGCAATGATCCTGGAGGTCGCTGATGATCAGCTTTTACCCTCTGACAGGTCAAACATCGAGCTACGAACCCTGCGATCTCCCGCTTCATATTGTTCCACCAAAATCTATCCTTCAAGTTCCGGTACATCTTCGTACTCCCGGGATGCATCGCATATCGGGCATCGTGCGCATCTGTCATCAATTTCTCTCTCAACTCATCCACAGCGGGAACACACAATCTGTTCCTGAAGTACAAAACTCCATCCACCAAGCTGAAATCCGGTCGATCTGAAATCCGATCTCTGAACTTCACCAGGAGGGGGTCCTCAAACTGGTGATCCTTGATCTGCTGAATCACCTCAGGCTGAAACACGACAGTAGTAGCTAATGTCACCGAGTCTCCTACCATCTGAACCTCTACAGGCTGATCATGCACAAGCATATAGAATCCTGCTAACACCTGAAGACTGTCTGTCCTCCTGCTGAGTGCATCTGCAACTACATTGCCCTTGCCTGGGTGGTACTTGATCGGAAAGTCGTAGTCTTTGATGAACTCCAACCATCTTCGCTGCCTCATATTCAAGTCATGCTGATCAAACAGGTACTGCAAACTGTGATGATCGGAATGGACCTCAAACTTCACACCGTACAGGTAATGTCGCCACAACTTCAGTGCAAATACAATGGCTGCTAACTCCAGATCATGTGTGGCATAGTTCTTCTCATGTTCTTTCAACTGTCTGGATCCATAGGCAATCACCTTCTGATTCTGCATCAGTACACAGCCTAGTCCCACTCTAGAGGCATCTGAGTAAATCATGAATCCCTCACTACCATTCGGGAGAGTCAACACTGGCGCCGTAGTGAGCTTTTCCTTCAGCAACTGAAAACTACGCTCACATTTCTCTGTCCACTCATACGGGACCTTCTTCCGAGTCAACTGAGTCAGCGGGGCTGAAATCTTCGAGAAATCCTGCACAAACCTGCGGTAATATCCCGCCAAACCCAGAAAACTCCGAATCTCTGTCACTGATCTAGGACGGGGCCAATGGACTACTGCCTCAATCTTCGCCGGATCCACTATCAATCCATCTCTAGAAATCTTATGACCCAGAAATGTAACTTGCTCGAGCCAAAACTCACACTTGGACAACTTTGCATACAACTTGTGATCTTGAAGCAGCTGCAATGCCTTCCTCAGATGGTCTGTATGTTCCTCAGCAGTCTTCGAATAGACCAATATGTCATCTATAAAAACCACAACGAACTGGTCCAAGAAGGAAGTAAACACCCTGTTCATCAATGCCATGAAAGCTGCGGGTGCGTTCGTCAAACCAAACGGCATGACAAGGAACTCGTAGTGTCCATACCGAGTCCTGAAAGCTGTCTTAGGAACATCCTCATCCTTCACCCTGAGCTGGTGATATCCTGACCTCAAGTCAATCTTAGAGAAGTAAGCTGCACCCTGAAGTTGATCGAACAACTCATCAATCCTAGGCAATGGGTATTTGTTCTTGATAGTCACTTTGTTCAACTGCCTGTAGTCAATGCACATCCGGAAACTGCCATCCTTCTTCTTGACAAACAATACAGGAGCTCCCCAAGGTGAAACACTTGGGCGTATGAACCCTTTATCCAACAAATCCTGCAATTGTTTCTTCAATTCCAACAACTCTGCAGGTGCCATACGATATGGAGCTCTACTGATGGGTGCTGTACCTGGCATCAAATCAATCGCAAACTCTATCTCTCGAGCTGGTGGTAACCCTGGCACATCCTCCGGAAAGACATCCGGGAACTCGCTGACTACTGGAATCTCACTGAGCTGTCGCTGATCTTTCTTCTCTGAAATGAATGCAAGAAATCCTTCACATCCCCTACGAAGCATCCTGTCTGCCTTACAAGCAGATATCACACGCCTGGGGCACTTCGTCTGGCTGCCCTCAAATCGGAATCCACTGCCTAAATCAAAATAAATAGCCTTGCTGTAGCAATTGATACACGCATGATATCTCGCAAGCCAGTCCATACCAAGAATCACATCAAAATCCAGTGTCGTGAGCAACACGAGGTCTACTGGGAGCTGATGACCAGCTATCCGCACATCACACTGAGGGTAAAACACACTGCACTCCACCCGCTTACCAACCGGAGTGGATACTAGCAACAAGTATGGAAGTGGTGTGGGTCGCTGTCGAAGCTGCACAGCAAAATGGGGTGCTACGTACGAACGCGTAGACCCGGAGTCAAATAAAGCTAAAGCTTCTGCATCGGAAATTAAAATTTTACCTTCCACTACCGTGGCCTCCTCCGCGCCCTCATGCGTAGCAGCATAGGCTCGGGCTGTCTGGCGATTCGGCTTCTGACCTGGGCGAGCTGGCTGAGATCTGCCCTGTGCTGTAGGTCCTGTCTGTCTCGTCTGTGGAGAGGACTGAAACTTCGGGCATTGGGCCCGCCTGTGGTCCGTAGAGCCACACCCGAAACAAGCCCCACTCTTCCTCCAACATCTATCGGTGGGGTGATCCTTCCCACAGTGACTGCAAACCACCTGAGGACTGCTCGAACTGCCCTGCTTACCCTTGAACTTCTTCTGGAACTGACTTCTACCACTGAAACCTGCTGCCCTCTTAGCCTCTGTTCGCTCCTCCTCAAAGATGGCCTCTGCATCATAAGCCCTGTCAATAGCGTCATCCAATGTAGCCGGCCACATACAAGCAACCACGTGGCGTTTGTGTCTCGGATTCAGGCCGTTGACGAAGCGAGTCACTTTCTTATGCTCTGTGTTCACCATGTCCTCTGCGAAATGAGACAACTCTGTAAACCTGTGTACATAATCTGCAACTGACATCTGTCTCTGCTGAAGGTTGAAGAATTCCACTTCCTTGGCTCGCTGAATATGGAGAGGCATGAACTTACGACGGAATTGCTGCTTGAAGGTCTCCCAAACTGTGGCACTGGGCATAGTCTGAAATGAGGTCTTAACACTCCTCCACCAAGTCTTGGCTACACTCCGAAGCATAGAGGCTGTGAGAACTACCTTCTGCTTGTTACTGCACACGATCGTATCAAAAAGCTCTTCAGTCTGCTCCAACCATTGCTCAGCCTGCAATGCATCTTCTATCCCATGAAACTCGGTCGCCCCTCGCTTACGGAACTTGTCGAAAAGAGCATTAGGAGCTGATTCCTTGGGCTGGAAAATCACTTGCTGATCTATACGAGGTGATGCTACTGCGGCAGCCTGACTCTGTCTATCTACCATGGATGCCATCTGCGCCTGTAATGACTGCATAGACTGCATCATCATCATCATCCGCTCCTCACTACTGATATGTGGGGGTACCGATCCACTATCACCGTTATGGCCCTGTTGATTCTCATCTCGAGATCCTGATCCTGAAGCCATCCTGCAAAAAGGAAAAGAAACACAACACACAATATAAAAGGCCCTGAGTTAGTCAAACCCCAAATCAACATATGAGACCTCGAGTCAAATAGTTGATATCGTCATCTCACCACGATCTTAGATGCCTACATGCTTATAACTAGCATGCTCTGATACCATACAATACGTATGTCACGACCCGAGCCCAGAATTCGGGGGTTAGCGAAAAGCTAAACCGGTGACACACGTACTCCCGTGCACGTGCACCCAAACCCAGTCCAGATGCACGCACACAAGGGATCTAACACGTGCGAACTAAGCGTACGCGGAAGCTGTACATATCATAGCAAGCAACAAAGGAAAATAAAATAGCGGAAGCCAAAGCAAATACGAAACGGAAAAGACAAAGACAATTACACTGAGATAAAACCGAATACACACCAAAATCAATATATACAAAATATACAGAATACAAGTCCAAAGTCCAAAGTCCAAATACAAGCTCTCAAAAACCAAAACGCAAAATAAAAGCCACTGGTATGCATGCACGCACTTGGCAGAAGTGATCAGGCCCACTCTGCCAGACCGGAGGGTGCCTCTACACTCGCCCCTGCAGCCTCCTCGACCGCCGGGGAGCTGGGCAAGGTATCTGTGCCTGCAACACCACAGACAACACAAATGAATACAACGATCCAGCAAATATAAGTAACAGGAAAGAAACACGCATAGTATCAAAGTGAATGAAATAGGAACAGAAGATTAAATACAGAGTCCATCTTAGTATGCTAAGCAAATCGTGCATAGGAGTAAAACATGATAATGGAATCAAAACATAGAATACTGAACTAGTTGGCTACTACGTTAACCATGTTCTCTCCAAAAGAGAGCAGAGCAGAGCAGAGCAGAGGAGAACACCGCTGTCCAGGCCAAAGGTACAAGCGGGTCTCGGTTCCTGGGTTCCGGGGTCCCAAGACAAAGCAACACTGCAGTTAAAACAGAGATACAGAGATCTACGCCAGAGGTAACCCCGTCGGGTATCCTAGGGCTGAGGCTGAGTAGAGCCAGACTAATACCAATCAAATCAAAGCTAAAGAAAGGAGATTATCCGCTTTGGACTCACCGATGACAAGGACCGGATCTTATCCTCACGTATTAACCTCTGGGCAGAGCCACCAGGGAATACCCAAAAATCAAAGATATACAAAGCCAGAGAATATACAAAGCATAGCATAGATCAAAACAGAGTACAGAGCGAAGAATAATACAGATATACAGAACGAAAGCAAAATGACTGAGGAAATGCATACATAGATTAACAGAGCAGAGGGCAAAACTATAAACAATATGAAATGCATCTCAGATTAATACGGAATCAAGGTTAATTACAAGCCAAGCCTAATCTAGTTGCACCACTATCACTAACCGTGCATGATGATGTAGTTTTAAGTTATTCGATGCACCGTTGTCATCCTAGTGTTGCAATATAATCCTCAAGTGCATCGAAGTCCCTTAACCCAACACCCATGGGGAGGTGCTTAACAGTGATCAACGCTCACATGAACAAGTCACAGCCTAACAGATTATTCATGCGATCCAAAGAGTTCATCGGGCCGGTGTACGGGTATGGTTAACCTGTATTTGAGCCCTACAAGGTCACACCATTAGCCTAAGTTTAACTGATATTTAACAGGTCTTACGGTTTAGCCATGGGTGACCTACGGCTTAGCCGTGGCATCCTACGGCGTAGCCGCAATATGCACTACGGCTTAGCCGTGGTTCCCTTCAGAACACGGCTAAACTGTCAGCTTTTCCACCTCTGATCTGATATATCTCACGGCTGAGCTACAGTCAGTATACGGCTTAGCCGTAGACCAATCCACGGCTTAGCCGTAGCCTCACCGTAGGAGTACTGATATCAGAAAAGTTTCGACTGATCAGAGAATTAATTCACGGCTGGGGTACGGTTGGGTCACGGCTAGCTTACGGCTCAGCCGTAGAACAAATTACGGCTTAGCCGTAGCCTAGCCGTAGAACAAATTCAGATTTTCGAGTCTCTGGAAACCAAGCCGTAGAAGTTCACGGCTTAGCCGTACAATACAGAGATGAATTCGGGCTGAGTACAGAAACTGAAATTTGATACAGAAACTGAATAAAATGAGTTACAGAGGTTCCAAATTCACAAATTGTGGCTGTAAAACATGCTAGACAAAGAATAAGAGTGAATCAAAGCCATCAAACAAACACCCATATGTGTTATCAAAGCCTGTACTTATACTTGCCTCAAATCTGACAAATCCTCTGAAATCAAGCTCCAAGCAACTAAAATCAAAACAAATCAAAGCAATCACACATGCATGAGATGAAGACAAAGCAACAGAGAATGGGAGATGTAATTTGGAGAAGAAATACAAAGAGTTGGGAAAGAACCCACTTACCACCAAAGCCACAGAGAGAATGGAGAAACCCAAATCAAAGAAGGGAATAGCAACCCAATCGAGAGACCCAATCGAAAGAGAGAGAGAGAGAAGAAGAGAAAACAGAATTGAAGAGGAAGAAGAACGTGGCTACCAAATTCTCCTTGCATGCAGCCGATCGAGACAAATGGTTAAGGAGAATGACACCTGGAGCTGAATTACTTATATAGGTTTTGTAGTTTTAAAACAAGGTCCAATGGGTTTAAGCAATTTACAGATTAAGTCACACGAAGGTCCAACTTCTCCAATTGACTCCAAACGGATCTGACACAGTTACGGAAATTGTCGAGCTCAACGAAATACACGTGCTGACACCAAGATGATGCAAAGATGACATGATCAAAGCAAAAGCAAAATTACGAAAAAGGGCTTAGAACTACCTATTCCAGGTCAAAGGTCACTCAACTACCTATCCATGACCCAAAACAAGTTCAAAAGAAATAAACAAAACAAAACACACACTAATGAGCCACTAATCCGGCTCAAAGGGGATCGGAGTGTTACAACTTATTCATGTATGTTGTCCATTTGTTAAGCACATTCCCATGGGTGTTGGTTTAAGGGACTTCGATACACATTTCCAATACAATGTAACACCCAAAAGGAAGATAACTGTGTATTGGATACATTAAAACTACATCATCATGCACGGTTATAAACAATAGATGACTAGATTAGGGTTGGCTAGTAAAACTACATTGATTTTACTGAATTGAATTGCATAGCATGTTGAAGTACAGTTATTGCCTTCTAGTCCTCAATACTGATTTGAATGGAATGACCATTTAGTAATTGGTTCTAATTGTGTTGTTCGTGATATGCATTGTCTATTGACCTTGGCGACATTGAACTAAATGCAACTAAATTGACTATGTTACTGTCCTTCCTCAACGAATTAATGATTATATGAAATGATCGGAATTGTCTGGCTCTACTTAGCCTCAGCCTTATAATATCCGGCGGGGTTGACTTTAGCATAGCATGCTTGTTGCCGCTGCAGTGTGCTCTTCTCTTGGAGCTTTCTGACTCTAGGAACTAGAGACCCATTCATACCCTGGCCCTGTCAATGGTATTCTCAACGCATAAATCCCTAGAGGGAGTATATGTCAAATGTAATAGCCGCCTCGTAAAGTTTCTGTTCAATGAATCTCAGACCATGCTCTATTCAAATGCACGATTTGCTTAGTATACTAAATTGAAACTTTATGTATAATTACCTGTTAATGATTCTTGTAGACACAACGCGTGTCACCTTAATGTTGCTTATGCTTTGCTGAATAGTCTTATTTACTGATTGTCCTTTGGTGTTACAGGTTTAGATCCCACTTTCGATCCCTCGATGGTCAGCAAGACTTCAGAGGTGATCGTAGAGGCCCCATCAGGACTTGATGAGTGGACATGATTAATCCACCTTGGAGAGCAGCATAGATTAGACTAGGCCTCATTTTGATATATTGGATATAGTCTGGATTTTGTGTATTATAGAACTTTCTCCTCTCTCTTGTAAAGACATGACTTTCTTATACCTATTCATAGTGTTCTTAATTTTGATGTATTCTTTTGTTAATGTGATGATACTTACAACTTCCGCGTACATATTGCATGTGTGATTTCCCTTGTGCGTGTACACTTGACCGGAGTCAGGTGTGTATACACGGGAATATGTGTGTCACTGATTGAGTTTAACCTTAATTCCCGATTTTTTGGGCTCGGGTCGTAACATCTTCTACCCTTGCTCCCTGCTCAGATGCTCTCTCTCTCTCTCTCTCTCTCTCTCTCCCCCTATGATTTTATGGTTTTAGGAGACCGGTGGAAACCAACATCCCCCATCACCACTTAGACTTCTGGGCTCTCACTAGTTTCTTTTCTCTGCCTGTGTTTTAGTGCTACGAGGAAGGTGCAGAAAGGAGAGAGCGGTGATGCTGATGATATGAGGAAAGTTGGTTATTTTTTCCCCCTGTAGCCAAAGCATATGATTTCCATATTCTGTTTTATGCAAAATGTGCCTCATATGTCACACCTCCTCTTCTTCTTGAGTTTATGTTAGAACCGATTCAAAATTTCAAATTTCAAAACCTGCTCACGGCTTAGGGTTTCCTGGGTCCATTACATGAACTAGGGCTTGGTATTTCCCTGTTTTGTGGTTCACTCCTCTTAGTGCTAAATTACTAGTTGGATTTCATTCATAGTCTTTGGCACAATATGATGCTGGAATCTATGATGGTTTTCTCCAAATTTAGGCTCATGTCAATCTCCACATGCCCATTTGTCACGATTGGTAGAATCTAGGACCAAGTCTTTAATATAAGAGTTTGGTCGCATTTGACTTCATTTATTCTTTCCAATCCATTTTGTTTTCTTCTTAACTTATCTAATTGCCATGCATGGGCAACACCTTTGCTTTGTTCTCGAATAGCTGCATAGTGAGAATGTTGGCATCTTTTGAATCTAGAGTGACATTGATCAGTAACATAAACATATATTTTTTTGCGGCCCCAGATTGGCACCAACCTTGCTTTTTGTGTTTTTTTTTAAGCAATTGTATTCCAACACAAGATTATTCTTCTTGTGGGATTTACAACTCTATGTTCCTTTAGGTCTTTAAATTCAAGGAGCAGTGAACTACAGATCTCACAGATCTTCTTTTCTTGAAAATTTGAAAAATGAAGGATAAAGAAAAAGGCATCTTTGGGGGAGCTTAACATGGCAACATGTAATTGGGTCTCTATTTTTCTTTATTTTTTTAGTTTGTGAATTTAATGATAGTGCTATTGTTAAAGTTTGTGAATTCTTTGTTTTTCTCACATGATCTTCATATAGGCTCATGCCTATAATGATTATTAATATTAGATTTATAATTATTTATATGCAGATAACATGTTAGAAACCATTGATGAAGATGCAGAAACAATGTCTCCGTTGAAGTTTCTATGGTATCTCCAAAACAAAGGAAGCTAACATCTATAGTTTAGAATGATTTTGAGAGAATTGCACAAAATGGAGTTGTAAAGGCATTGTGTAATCATTGTGAAAAAAAAAAAAAACTGAATGGGAAGAACAAAGATGAAACTTCACATTTGAAAAAACATCTAAGTCATTGTGTTGTTTACAAATATAACAAACGGGGGAAAGGAGATATAAAACAACATATTTTACAAATCGGTGAAGTAAAAGAAGGAGGAGTTAGTGCTATTCAAAGTTTTAAATTTGATAAAAAAAAAGTAGATATGATCTTGCATGCATGGTCATATTGCATGAATTGCCATTTCACTTTGTAGAATATGAGGGGTTTCAAAATTTCATAAAAAGGCTTCAACCGATGTTTAAAATGGTGTCAAGGAGTATTTTGAAGTCCAAAATTATAAAATTTACAATATGGAGAAACAAATGCTTTATGATTTCTTGGACAATCTAAAATGTCAAGTAAGTTTGCCAATTGACATGTGGAGTTTTAATAGAATCTTGGGTACATGTATTTAACACGTCATTTTATTGATAATGACTGGAATTTACAAAAGAAGATCATTGCATTTAACTCTATTGAAACTCCCTACACCAACAAAGTACCTTGTAATTGTATAAAGGATAGGTTATATAGCTAGAATATCGATAAACAATTGTATGCCATTGTTTTAGATAATTGTTCTACTAATGATATTGTGGTTCGACAGCTCAAGTCAAAGCCTATGACTAAGGGTGTAATTTTATCCAACGGAGATATATTTTACGTGCATTGTTGTACACACATTTTGAATTTGATAGTTCAAGATGGCATAAATTCCATATGGGATGTAATTTATAAAGTTCGTGAAAGTGTGAAATATATTAGAGCTTCATAATCAAGAGAACAAAAGTTTAATGAAACTGCACGGCAAGTACGAGCTCCAAGAAAGAAAATCCAACCTGATAGTTTAAATAGGTGGAACTCTACTTTTACGATGCTAGAAATAGCGATTCAATTTGAGGAAGCTTTCGAATGTTTAAATGATCATGATAGTGGATACAAATTTGGCCCCAATTATGAGGAATGGGAAAAATGTGAAGAGTGTATGTAAATGTTTGAAAGTGTTTTACGAGATGACACAAAAATTTTTAGGCACTAAGTACTCGATAGCGAATTTGAATTTTCCTGATATTAGTATGCTACACTTGCATTTGATTGAATAGTGCAATAGCTCAGAATCTTTTATCAAAGATATGGCCAAGAAAATGATTGTGAAATTTAGAAAATATTGGGCAAATTTTTATCCTCGACTCAAATTTAAAGTAATTGAATACTACTTTCCATTTGTTTATGGTGCCGAGTCTAATAGAGGATTATGGATGTTAAGTTTGCATTGAAAAGCCTTTACAATGAATATTCTCTTGATGGAAGACTTTCATCCAATGCTGAGAGTGCTAGGAGTGCTTGTGGTGGTGCTAGTAGTAGTTGTGGAATAAGTTCATTAAGTGTTGCTTCTCCAGTTGTTTCCAGTACTATTAAAAAAGGTTGGGAAGTTGGCCTCAACATGTTTCTCATAGAAAATTCACCCATTGAAAGAAAGTAAGATTTGGAGACATATTTGGATGAAGCACTGTAGCCTCCCACAGATGATGAAGGCTTTGATATACTAGGTTGGTGGAAAAACAATTCGGCCAAATATTATAACATTGCTCAAATGACCCATGATATTTTAGCTGTTCCTATATCCACCGTTGCATCAGAATTAGTTTTGAGTATTGAAGGCAAAGCAATTGATGATTACAGGAGTAATTTACTCCCAATTACAGTAGAGAGTTTAATATCTTGTCAAGATTTGTTGAGAAGTTCAATAAAAGGTAACTTTTTTGTACCTATATATGATTTTTTTTTTTTGCATTCAAATTCATAAAAATTTCTCATAGTTAAGTTTATTTTTCAAATATTCAACCTTACCATTACACAATCACAAAGGTATTCAACATTAATGAAGATGAGACTTCAAATCTAATCTCAATTGATGGTGACTTGGAATGATTAGTGAGTCACAAATTTATTTAATTTTCGATTTGATTTGACTGACTACTTTGTATAGGAATATTATTAACTCTTTTTTTATTTAGGTGAAGTGTACCATGGATTGATGCAATTTGTATTTGTGAGGGATTGATTATTGGTTGATAGTTTATAGTTGTAGTTTGAATGTGTTTTGTAAACTTTTGCTTGCTGATAGTTGGACTTAAAATGTGATGTTTGGACTTTTGATAGTTTAGTTTGAATGTTTTTTGTAAACTTTTGATTGCTGATATTTTGTAAACTTTTGATTCTGTTAAGGGTGTTAGTTATTGATGGATGGACTTTTTGAATGTGATTCTTGAATTCTAAGTTTTTATGAACTTCCACTTTCTCTCCAATCTCTGTTTATATCTCGCCTCATTTTTATATTTTAATTTTCTAATAAGGCTTTCTAAGTTCAGTAACAATGATAAGACATTAGTTTTTAAATTTTATGTTAAGCATGTTTAAAGCTTAACCGTGGTGGTGGATATATATAAAGTTGCAAAAGCTTCCCATTTGTTCAACCTACCTTGATAATTAATTTTATCTTTGTATGCTTAAGGTTTTGATGACATGGGTTAGCATTCAGAAGAATAGTGAAAGGACCAGATCACTTTTTAAGACTATTGGATGATATGTTTTGTGATGGTTGGCACTTGGCTGGAGAAAAAGGAAACATTTAAAAAAAAAGGGTTCTAGAACTGATTCTAGTTCCTACTTGCCTTGCCGGCACCGGTTCAAAATCTAGTAAATTGGAACCGAAATAGTTCCGATTCCAACCTCTATATAACGGTTATGCTGGAATTGGACCGGAACCAACCCATCTGCAATCCTAACAACCTACCTACCTTTTAACCTACCCCGCAAATGATATTTGGCATTTAAAGAAGTTAATCCAAACCATCCAAACTCTGGGCCTCACTTTGGATGTGAATTTTTTTTTAAAGGAGAAAGGAGAGAAAAGGAGATAAATAAATTGATGATGGTGTGTTTATTAAATGGATGGTTAAGATAATAAGCTTAGCTAGATTTGAAATTATTTGAGAATAAAAAGGGTCAGTTTTGAGTGAAGTCCATGGTGTAATGGACCCCGATTGGGGTAAATAATTGTGGAGCTGAAACTTAATCCATTTTGTGGTATAAGACTTACTTCTATTCGAATGTAGTCTGTATTGTCAAATTATGAAACCGATACAATTTAGACCAGATTTTGTGCTAGGATATGTTTTTTTTTTTTTTTGGGTAAATGTGCTACATTATGTTCAGTGTTTGTTAAATAATTTGGATATTAAAAATTGAGAAATTTGGCTTTGAATGAAGAGTCCAACTTTTACTTGAAATTCTGATTTATCAAAATAAATGGGGAGTGGAATGGGATGCACATGTTGAAAAGCTGATCTATCAATACAAATGCCCCTCATTTACCAAAAGATGAAAAAATGCCCTTCTAGTGTACGGCCATATGGGGTATTCTTATATTTTACTCCAATAGGATTTAGGTCCACCATAAGATTGATTGTTTAATTAAAGCTATGATTGATCTGAACTTATAAATGTCCATTATGAGCTTTCTTTAATCAAATAATCAATGTTAGGGTGACCAACTCCTAAGATTTAGAGATGACCAACTATTAGGAGGCATTTATTGTTTGCCACTCATTTTCAATAGGAGGGTGGGCTTCTATATGGAGTTTTAACTTCTTCAATATACGATTTCTCTAAACTAAGCCCTAAGAGAGACACGTTTTTGTCCACATCCAAATTCGTCCTCGAAAGATTTTGCTATAACCAAATTCCATCTTTAAGTTCCATAAGAATTGAGTATACATTAATGTATTGTCTCAGAAAAAGAGCATTTCACAAAATAAAATAAAATTGTGTGTATGACATACCGCCGTGGTTGGAGGCATGGTTTACTCTGGAGTGCTTAATATCCTCTTTGATCTTTGTCTAAGATGTAACAACTAGGCGGCTTTTGCATTTTGCGTGTTTTGGTTTTTGCTATTCTTCTTCTTCTTCTCCTTCTTCTTCTTTCAATTTTTATAGGGGAACAACAAAAGTGGACAGGGACCAAACATGGAATTTAAAAATCATGAGCCATATATTCGTGCTTACCAGTCAAACCAATTGTCAATAGGACACGTAGCATTTGGTCAGGTTTACTTACATTCATTATAGGCCTATTTCTTTCAAAGTATTCATGTCTATAGAATTTGTGAAGTCTCAAAAGCTATGTGGAGTTTCTAAATCCTCCTCTTGAATGGGGAATCTAAAAATGCTTAAGAGTGCTAGAATTTAAGAATTGAAGAGATAAATTAAAAATTAAAGTAACTTTTCAAATGATTGGAATTAAGAATTCTAATAAAGATAATGGAATTTAAAAATGCAAGGGACACCCATCACATCATTGTCTAAAAATCCCCACCCCAAGACAAATTCCTATCAGAAATTCTCCTAAAGAAGTAGACCCTAAACAAATAGATATACTGCAAATTAGGAGGGCGCCAAAAATCACCTACATTGAAAATCCTTTTGCAATTGCTTAGAACTTGAAGGCCGAGGTAATCATGTTGTAAGGATTTTTGTATTGGCTAATTCGTGGGTTGGATAAAACTTGAGTTCATTGGTGTTGTATTTTATATATCTTTTAGTATAGATTGTGGTATGAATCGCAAGGATAACATGGTTTGAAAAATGTCATATCTTACAAACCAAGTGGTGAATATGGGCAAGCTACCTACCGTTGGAAAGCTCATTTCAACTAGATATCCGTGGAGTTCAAAATTGCATCATCGGAGCCAAAATGACAAAGTTATAGCTTAGAGAAGTTAGTAGAAATTTGTGTTGAATTTCAACTGCTTAATTGGGCAGACATCCAATCGATCCGACTTGAAACAGTAATTTAATTCGATCAATCCGACCTTTAACCGTTCAATAGAGCACTGTGCAGAAACCCACCGATTTACATGAAAACTTTTCCTATTTGTGCCAGAGTTGCTTGTTTTGTTCCTACTTGACTTTAAGCTTAAGGCACAAATTGTTAGTTATACAGAGGGGTTTTCTTTCAACCTTAAACACAAATCTCATTAATCTAATTTGAAAATACTCTTTAAAGAAAACCCTTCTTCTCTAGGACTTCCATTAGAGAGTTTACTGAAGGCTTCTAGTTCTAAAGTTTTACTGCTTTTACTTCCTAATAGAAAAGTATTCATATTGTGAAAACAAGGTGGTATGGATCCAGCGCGGAGAGTAAGGCACACGGAGTCAAGTTGTGTTGTGGATTTTTGCAAGAAGAACTACATCCTGTAGCCAAAGGACTAACTGTGTAAAGTTGTGAATATATCTTGTAACTGCTAAAAATTAGTGCTTGGCTTAGCCTATGTGGCTAGTTGTTTTTTCAAATAGGGGTTTCTATGTAAAAATTTGCGTGTCTTCTTCTTGTGTGGTTAATTGCTTTTTGCTTGTAAATTTACATTATTTATTCCACTGCATATTATTTGGTTTGCAATCTAAAAATCTAAGACCTTATAAAACTTTCACATGTCAACCTTGTCCAGAGAGAGGATTTCACTTCATTTAGATTTCTAGTTCCATGAGAGATTGGTTGAAATTCTCTTTATCGAAGAAAATCTATTCAACTTTTTTCTATTTTTTGTTAGAAAAATTTGTTGCAAACAATAGAAAAGTGACCTGCACAGAAAATAAATACAATTTCCCTCTTAAACCGTAGTTTTCTTATCGCACAAACGCACATACAATTGTCTTTGGTGTGATGACCATTTCTAATGAAAATGATTTTTAGAAGAATTCTGAAAATCTTTTGCTAGATTCTACCTCGGCGCACTAAGTAGAATTCAATTATAATTTGGAGCTCTTATTTTTGTCATTATTTATTGATAATCTATCATTCAAGCCGGTAGTAGTCTTCTTAAAATTCTTGAGGATCCTAGTCAATCAGTTTGGATCAATTTCATGCTAGGAAAATGATTGATTTGGAGCTTTAGAGATTCAAGAGTGTAACTTCTGCTTTCTCCTTGAGGTCACTGTGATTTAGTAAGAACATTAAGAACTCCGATAGGCCCCGGCTCTTTATCTTCAGTTGAAATTCAATCAACTCTTTGATTATGTGCTTTTGTTATTGTCTAATGATTGATTTGCTTGACCGGGGCTGTGGGTATTTATATTTTGGGATTTCATTATATAAATAATGGGTAAATCATCCCATTGGAGGATAACTCTTAAATGCTTGTGTTGAATATATGGACGGTCATTTCTCATTTATGTATCATATGATTTTTATGTGAAAAATGAAAGACTTGCTTATCTTAAAAAAAAAAAACAGTTGATCATAAGAGTCACAGAAAATATGCCAAACATCTTGTATAATTTTTTCAAACAATACTTTCTATTGTTCGGATCGTGTCCCTGTGAATGTAGTACATTCCAAGCATCTTTTGTAATTCTCTCCTGTCTATTGATTAGAGCTCGAAATGTTCTTCCATTTTTCTCAAAAATTTTCTATGATGACAAAAGTCTATGTATCAGGATGGCCTGAATTTGGCTACTTGTATTTTTATCCATGTATCAGAATGGCCTTCATTTGGCTACTTGTATTTTTATTGAAGGTTAGGCTAGTTAGCTGCTATGAAAATAAAGCACATTGATGAAATAGAGGTATATTTGCAGAATAAGCTCTCTTTGTTAGTATATTAAACCAAACCCTCAACATAATACAAACTGATTTCCTCCTCTCAACTCCGAACTCCCAGTTTTACACGCCTCCCCCACATCTACACCACCCCCCCCCCCCCCCCCCCCCCCCCCCCCCAACAAACCCACCAAACACCCACACCACAAAAAAAAAAAGAAAAAAGCACTCCCAACTCCCCATAAATGGCATATTTTGTTAGGATTCTGAGCCCGTCTAGGCAGGGCCCATGACTCATGGACACAATGTGTTGATCAGGTGAGTTCATCATTTTAATAAAAAAGGAGTGTTCCATCATTGACAGATCATAATGAAAAGAACTAAAGACTGAAAGATGCTTGTCATGCACACAGTGAACAACTTTTTATTAAACATTAGATTCGCCATTTACTAATTACTGGACCCAGATTTAAAAGCTAAATCATTGAATTGAGAAAAATTTAGAGAATCACAAGTCGTACTAAACTCCAAACGATCCTACATCCATATTAACAGAAAGAAGAGACTCAACATAAGTAGTTGCGTACATGTGGATCGAAGCGCAAAACTTGATCGACGATCAAGCCACCCAAGAAGAGATAAAACAACAGAAGAGCACATACAAGAGAGACTTGAGTGGTTCAGCAGTGTGACTACATTTCTGGTCAAAAGCAAACTCCACTCTTTTACCATGCACTCTTCTTAGGTGTAGGATTATAAGTTATAAGATATATATAACTCCATCTTACTTAGCTCCTAAGAGCCCAATATAAAGACCAAAATACCCTTGACCCAAAGTGCGGTCCCTAACTAACCCAATGAACCAATTCGGTGAATCCAAAATACAAAACATAAACCTAACATAAGTCATACAGAGATTAACATTGATCAGTATTATCTGGATGACAGATAACTAGATAGAGAAAAAAAAGTTGAGACCCACAGGTATTAATTAGCACTAAAAACTTCATCCATGGCTATTTGCAATGAGGGAAGAAGATGGTTGTCATTGTAATTCACATTATCAAATCATATTTCTCATACATGGACACATTGCATCAAAAGGTCAACTGAATCCAAGTCTTTAGGAAACTTTATTCCGGCTTACTCCAAGCTCACTGCTCATATTCCACCATCACCTGCATGATTGGAAAGGTAAACACCAAAAAAAAAAAAAAAAAAAAAAAAAAAAAAAAGGAAAGAAAAAAGAAACAAAAAGAAGTCTGTCAATTTCTATTTAGATTTTCAACTTTGATTAGCTACTCAAGTATTGAGCACCCCCTGATGTGATGCAACCAGAAAAAGTATAAGATCCAGGCCGTCCTATACTCGACCCAATTGCTTGGGTGAGCCCAAAGCCCCATATCTGACAGATCTAAATACTTTGATTTTGGACCCAACTCAGACTCAAATATTATAATAGTAATGCATAGGCTTTTTTTTTATAAAAATATTAGACGTTTTAAAAGCTTAGCCCATAGATCCATACATTGGAAGTTATTATAGATTCTTTAATGACATTTAAATATTATGGAAATTATGGCCAATGATCCAGCCATGGGCCTCAATCAGATCCAATTTTGGTACCCAGCTGAAGGGGCTGGGACCCTAGAAGACCCCTCTTGAGGTAGAACTAAAAAAAAAGGTGGCTATCCAAGTTTGAACAGGGAGCAATCAGATAATTGACTCCTCTAATTACTACTGGGTGAGTCCGTTCTTCTCAATCAGACCCAATTGAGTCAAGCATATATGCAAAAACCGACCAGAGATGAGAGAGATTACAAGGTGCATAATTGATGGCACATTTTGCGGGGAGCTGCAAGGTCAACGTGTGGTCCACCCCGGTTAAGGGTGGGCCGTTCAAGAGCACACACAGGCAAGGCTGCCCAAGATCTCTGAGAGCACTGCAGCAAGCTTCATTGGGTGGTATTGGGCTGAATGGTGCCACTGCTGGCCTACATGGCATCAGCTCAAGAAGGACACTGAAGAAGGTCCTGGTGCACCCCTGTCCCACTCCATGCTCCACCATGCTGGCCATAAAGACCAGCAACACCAGCCACATTCCCACTTTCGTAGCCTCACCAGCCTTCATCACTCAAGTCTGATCAGAGCAAGCTATCTATCACTTCCTATGGTGCAGTCAGCTTGGCAGTTCTCTATTGAGATGTTTATTTATTATATAAGAGAAAGCTCATGCCAATATGTACCTCTTTCCTAACCATGCTCATGCAAGTCATACTGGTCAGCTGATTTTGTGTATAGAGAAGATGCATGGAACACATTGCACAAGAAACCGTTTTCCAATTCAAATCTTATGAGGTCTTTTTGACCAGTGCTTAGGCACACTAGAAACTGGCACAACTTGAACTGTCACCGAGTGGAGCAACTCAATGAGTTTGACCCTCCACTGAGTTGCCGGGGTAGAAAGAGACTTTAGGATTTTCCCTTTTTGACAGTCATTAAGCAGTCAATATCATTCATATTAAAAATCAGGCTCATTTTGTATCTCTGTAGGGCTAGCTAGTTTTCATTGGAACTAGAGTTGGGCGAACCATCAGATTAAATGCATAAAATGAGTGATCAAAATGAAGAAAAAAGGAAAATTTTAAATGCTACAAGTGGTGCAATTGAACAATTACACCACTTGTCCTTGTGTTTTAAAACAATTAACCACCTTTATTAATCTAAATCACTTAGTTAACCACCTCGATCGTTATTCAATGGTCAATTATCACTTAACTGATGAAATTTACTTATTTTGTCCTAAAATAATAAAATTCTCATTTTTTCTGGCATCATTCAAATTAAATTTGGGGCGATAACAAGGAATGATTGTTAACCAAAAGGGCTCATGTCTTAGGTTTTTATTTTTTATTTTTTATTTTCATATAGAAACACAGGACTCAAATACAGAGAGATTTATGGTCAAATGAGATAAGGATTATCAAAGATGTAAAAAGTGAAGGCTAGGAGGATAGTAGCTATCTAGATGAGGCCTTGAATTAATTTCTTAGGATTTGAAATTGTTAGGTATTCCTTTCCAATTTTTCCTCAATTCAATTTCTAAAGAAAATATTATTTGATGGTCATTTTGGATATTCACCTTTGATTTTTCGTTTTCTAACAATTGATAGAACTACAAAATCTTAGAATTCAAAAGAATTAAATTAAATGAACCAAATAAGCCTAGAGTCACTGTATTTAGGATTAATACTTTTAGTTGAATCTAAACTTTCTTGAGCACCCCACAAGCATGCCTCATGCCACTTGAATAGGGCATGCTAGGCTTATTGTCTGGGTTGTTATCTAGGGCCTTATATCTTATTTTATCCTTACCCATCGCTCGGCACTTGCTTTCTTAGTAGGCCTACCAGCTAGGGATGAAAAGAGGTAAGGTCGTAGAGTAGTTTCTAATCTACCCAGCTCTGAATCTGACTTGGGTCCAAGTTACAATACCCATAACCTAACCCAAATTTAGAAGAATGAACCGAACTCAGGCCCAGGCTCAAATAAAAAGCCTTCCTGGAATTGAGACATCAATGCTTAAATATTATACAGGGTCATGTTATGTTAAAAGGCACTTCTCAAGCAATCATGAGAGAAGCAATCACCCCTATAACAAATTCAAACTCCTTGCACTAAAAGGACCCTAAGTTACCACTCACCTTATTTTGACACTTAATATTTAATTAATAATATTAAATATTTTCTAGATTTTTCTACCAAATAACATTGAATATTTAGGTCTTTCTGTATGAAAACCATGGAAGGAAACCTAAACTAGAAGTGAAAATAGACTCAAATATTGTTTGTCCTACAAGTAAATTATTTCCTGCACTTATCCCTATGACCGACTCACTAGCCAATCGTTCCATATGTGAGTTGTTGTTATCTTATATATGTAAGTTGTGTCTCATTAAATATATAAACTCCCATCACCTTACATGTGTGAGTTGTGTTTTCTCCTATGTGAGAGTTCCCATTACCTTGCATGTGCAAGTCTTATAAGTCCCATCCCCTTATCTTAAAAATAAAAAAAAATAAAAATAAAACCCCATATGCAGGGGTTTCTCACTTGCCTGGGAACCCCACACGTCACCTTGTCCTTGGGCATGCTACTCTTTTCACGTGTGTAGACTTCTCTTACCACATGTGTGAGTTATTCTTCCTACTTTGTGGGATTCTTCTTCCCTCACTTGTGTGGACTTTCTTAATTTTCAACTCTTAGGCTGAGAGAGAGAGAGAGAATTTGATCATAGAGATATAAAAGACCATGATTTCCTCAAACTGGTGTTGACCACAATTATTTCCCAAATATGGGTATTGTACATGTGGCCCCAGTTTTTTTTTTTTTTTTTGCCTACCCTTTGTGTAATATCATACAATTTGTGCGATATCGCACAAACTAAACGTCAACTTACGTACATATCATTTTCCCTCTCATGTTTCTTTTTGTTTCCACCTTTGAAGTCTTAAGCCTTCTTTTTTTTTTTCATGTGACCTCCGTTCATGTAATTTTTTCCATAGTTGAGAGAAGGTTTTCAAGAAAGTTTCTCTACACTTTTATTTCTCCAAAAGAATATGAAAGTTTTTCTACTACTCTTCTTCAAATTTTTTCCCTTCGATGCCCTGTTGTAATAATTTTACCTCGATGCCAAGGGATAGTTTCACAACATCAATACCTTATGCAATTTTGTGGTCCATGTGCCTTTTGTATCCAATAATTACATTGCTAGTTCACCAAAAAATGAAATTTCAGAGAGCTTCATTGCATTCTTGGGCACAATAGTTGGGACTTTGATCAATTCTTTTCACAGTCAAGACTTTCTCTTATTGATAAGAAAAACATAGAATAAGAAATCAAAATAAATAACTTAGAATTACATCAAATCCAGGAGTCTAAATAAGTGCTTTTTTGTGCAATATCGCACAATCACTTTGCTAATTCACCAAAAAACGAAATTTAAAAAAGCTTCACTGCCATTCTTGAGCACAGCTGTTGGTGATTAATTTCTTTCACAACCAAGACTTTCTTTTATCGAGAAGAAAAACATAGAATAAGACCACAAAAAAAAAAAAAAAAACTCAGAACCACACCAAGTTTGAAAGTCAAACTCAATGCTTTTTCTGTGTTAGCGCATAGTGATTTTGCCAATTCACTAGAAAATGAAATTCTAGAGAGTCATTGCATTCTTGGGCGCAACAACTAGGACTTTGGTCAATATTTTTCACAGCAAAGACTTTCTCTTATTGAGAAGCAATTCACAAGAAGGGTGCATAGACCGTAAAACTCCACTATGTATTAACATGGTGGAACTATCCTTTGTTCTCAAGGTAAAGTTATCACAAAAGGGAAATGACCAAATGGAAAAGAAAGAAGAGTAGTGGAGAAGCCTTCGGATTCTTTTAGATAAATGGAAGAGCAGTGGAGAAACCTTCTTTAATGATGGAGAAAATTGCAAGAATAGAAAAATGGAGGTTTAGTATTTTAAGAGAAGGAAATGGAGGAAAATATGAGATGAAAAAATGATGTGTGATGCTCAATTCATACCGCACAGAAGGGTAGAATTGAAAAAAAAAATCATGGAGCCAAATGTACAATACCCACATTGGGAATATAGTTTTGGTCAGCTCCATTTTACAGAAATCATGTCTTCTATATCTTTTACAGTCAAAGTCCTAAAAAAAATTCAACAGATAAGAGGGGTTGTGTGGTTATCCATCTATGTAAAAAGGAAAAATATAAACAAAAATAAATAATTCAACTTGTTGGGCATTTGATCTGGCCAGCTGATTTGAGGTTTTAAAATGAATCTTCAGAAGAAGTAAATGGCTGACAATCATCACAGTGAATGGAATGGGCTAGCATGGTATGATCAAGCAGATTTTTTTATTTTTGGTATTTAGTGGGGTTCTTCTTAAAAAAATTTTACAAGCAAAGAAGAGAAGTGAAGAGTCATCATGCAAGCTAGACAAAGGCTGCTTTATGTTTTTCATTTTTTTTCTGACCAACTTTTATACTAGTCTATTGGCTCATTTTAAATGGATATATGATTTCTGACATTTTGAGCAATATTATCTAAGTTAATCAGGAAAAAATTCCCAATTTACTGAACATTAATTTCATCACTCTAAAAATCCAAGAAGGTTAATTGATTTTTTGGCAATAGCCTCAGCTACAGCTCACCTCTGAACCACTTAACAACCAAGATGCCATTTGTCTCACCTGCAGCAGATTCCTTTTGCTATGTACCAATGGAGCTTTGCCATGCCATCCCTTTCTGCTCTCAAGATCTTTTCTATGGGGCTCTTGTCGTTTTCGACTGGGATAAGATACAGGCCACCTCTTCTGTTTTCTTCAGAGACGAGCCATGAAATGAAAGGGACTGTACCTTCGGAAGCCACGTCTGACATTTGATGCCCTATGTTATATATGCAGAACCGTAGTAACCTTTATGTGACCTCTGCATAAAGCTAAATGCAAATTGATTATTCTTTTAAACTGCCCCACTAGTGGGTCAGTCCATGTGTGGATATAGTACCCTATATCACCACCAGGCTCAAGTTGGCGCAGTTAGAAGAGGACCTACAAATTCTGGGTCATTTCTGCCGAGAGACACTTAAAACCGTCTGTTCTGGGTCATTTGTGTTATAACGTAGTGCTCCTATTTTATTTGTTTCTGGATTTATACAATGTGAGAAAGAGATACAGGGTCATGGGAAGGGAATGAAGATAAGAGATATATTAATTTCCCAATTTATCCCATTTATCACCATCTTAGCATGTTTTGTTTAGGTATTCCTTAAAAACCTAAAATAAAATTATCAAATTTGTCAGCACCTTAATTTCATTTGGACAAGGAGAAAATAACAAATGAAAAGCCCTCTTAAGCGAGGAGACAATGAGAAACATAGAAGTGGAGAATAGATGCTCTTTGGTAATTCTCCATTTATTTAATTACTTTTCTCAAGTAGTAATTCTCCATTTAGCTTGCTTTAAATAGAAACTTTTAACATAAGATGGTTTTCAAATATTTATTTAAATAAAAAATTACTAAATAGATAGTTCAATATCATTGTTAATAGCAATAAAAACTTCAGGTTCATTAGAGAAAATGACTTTTCTCCTACTTTATGCAGAAAGCACTTTTTTTTCAAAAAGAGAATTGCTTTTACATTCTGAAAAGTTAAAGCGAGAGGAAAGAAAGAGGTTCCATTGGAAAACACATACAAAAAAAAATCTCCTTGCTTTTCTTTTCTCACATTCAAAACAGGCTCTCAGAGAACCATTCCCAGTTAATCTTTTCACTCCCTAGATGTTAGGCTAAAAGCAACAAAATATGTAGATTATCAACAACCACTCTAGAAAAAGGTTGGGTCATTTCAGCATGTGAAGGTTGACAAACTTCACCTCGTTTAGGAGTGGTTGGTTTATTAACTCCATTCAATTGAAAAACCAAAAAGTTAGTCAGTAGGTAATACAAAATTTTGAGAATGGAATTCCATTCCCACATTGCCATGATTGCAGACATCCCTTCCAGAACACACAATACATTTACCAAGACTGCCCCCATTACTCAAATCTCTTCCAGAACACAGAATAAATTTACCAAGAATGCCCACATTGCTCAAATCATTTTGAAAAAAATACTTAAATCATTTTCCTTATGTAGTATTTGTCAGATTCTCCATCTAGATGTGGGCCTTCATAGATCACATTTTATCAAAACCATATCTGGACCCTGGATTTGTGATGAGCGAACCGGCATGCCCATTAAGAAAAAATACAGTAAGAAAAAATAATAATGAAACTCGATATGCTTACTGTATCATCACTTAAGTACATATCATAGTCTCGGGAGCCTTCACCGTACTATTTCTCTCGACCCTGGAGCCTCTGTTTTGCTTTTGGTCCCCACATGGTTCTCGGTTCAGAAGCTGTTGGATTCTTCTGTGTCACTTCGTGCCTTTCACCAATATCTAAACAGGAGCTCCATGACTTAAATACCCTAGATTCTTCTACAAATGCCGGTGGTGGGTTCGGCAGGATACGGATGGTTTGTGCTTAGGAAACGTCAATCAAAAGCAACAATTATGAGTAGACCTATCAAAGTACCTAATATTACCGCGGGTAGTTTGGAATGCACATCTAAAAGCAGGTTCTACCTATAGTAATGTGGCTGTGGATTTTCCCCCTCATAGGATCCACATTCTAAAATCTTAACTAAAAGGCCAGTTAAATGGACTTGGCCAAACTCATGCAATGGATACGGTACATCTTCTCCTTTATTGGAGGGGCTTGATTTAGTTAAGGCCCCCGTATAAATCAGGCTTTGGAAGAGATGTTGTAGTCCAGTTTGACAGTCTGGATTGGAAGTTCTTTACTGACAGGCACTTACCTAATCCGGGGCATGAATCCCTCATCAGTGTAGGGCCAACACAAAATAACGCGCCCCTCCGATTTGTTTGGATGAGAAAAAGCACCTATATTTCCCCAATCAGGATTCTCTTTGGTTTTTAACCCACGTGGACTATGAGTAGATCAATCGGGATCTGCCATGTTACTGTGGAAGAAAGCTGCTTTGGATGAAACACCAATACCCATGTAATTGGTCCAATCACAGTCACCGTAAAAAAAAGCTTTAGGTGATCAAGATTATATTCCCCCAACCCCTGCCCCCACTCTCACCCCCACCCTAACCCCCAAGTTGATATTTCTCTCTGCATCCATTTTCTTCATCTTTTAACCACATCCAAACAACTGTTAGAACATCCACAACAGGCTCTTTAAATCTCCCCTTAGGTAAAATACATAACTTGATGGAAAAAAAAAAAAAAAGACCTCCAACATATTTGGTAAACCTCATGCTATTTTACATATGGTACCTTTGGCTCACTAAAATTAGCGAGCATGTTCACTTGGTAAAATGCTTCTCTCTCTCTATCTCTCTCTCGTTCGTTGCCCCATTCATCTTTTAAAGAAAAAAATATTTAAATAGAATAGAGAAAGAATACATAGCATTGTAGGAGTGTGTAGTAGAAAATGTGGCTAGATAAAATAGATATGTAGCTTATTAGCTAAACTTTGCTAAAGAATATATAGCCTTGTTGTAGATACTCTTACTAACAACTTTTCATACTCTACCTATTGAGTAGGATGGAACCTAATGTCCTCTCTCTCTTTCTCTCTCTCTTTCTTTATGACGTCTCTACATCGACTATAGAAAGGAAAGTAACTGGAGTTATATATAGAGTTTGCACCTTTACCTTACATACGGCCTTATGCCTGAGGACTTGTCTTGCTAATGTGTTTACTTGCTTGCCCAATAATAAACAAAACATCCACTGTGCACTCTGTGATAGTTGGGTATAACAATATTATGCTTGGAGCTTTTCTAAGATGAGGCCTTTTTAGTGGGTTAAAGCTCACTAAAAGTAAACCCTGAGGTTTATGAACCAAGGTAGACAATATCATGTGTATGCACGTGGGCGGGGGTAGAGCTTTACACACTCTCTCTCATGCATTTCACTGTACTAAGAAAAAGGACAAGTAAAATGAAAAAAGTTCACGAGACACTTACTGCCACGTTAGAATTTTAAAATCCACATTTTCTGGTTCCTCTCTCTCTCTCTCTCTGTCTCTCTCTCTTTTTTTTTTTTTTTTTTTTGCTTAGACCTATATTCTCATTCGGATATGGTTCCAATCTCTGCAAATCAAATTCTAGCCTTGAATACTCACACTCACCTTCTATTCCTCTCTTCTTCCCCTAAATTTCTTGAAATTCAGCTTTTTCTCCTTTTGGATTCTCACCATTTCTTCAATGGCAGCTCATATCTTTCAGAACAACCATGAAATCAGCAAGCAAGAAATCCAGACCGCCCTTGCCAAAGCTGTGGAGCTGAGAACACTTCATGCTGCTTTGTTGAATGGGAACAGCCCTGCGAGTATGAGGTTTCCAACCTCTGCTTCCCCATCCATTGCTTGCTCATCAAATCTGTGCTCTGCTCAAGATTACCCTGTTTTTACGCCGGTAAACACGACACTCTTTTCTGGGAACTTTTGTTTCTGTCACATTTTACATGGATTGCATGTAGTGGGTTTTCTTTTTCTTCTCTCCTCATTAACCACAGCTGCTTTCCAGAGATGTTCTTCATGGGTTGGTTCTAATGAGACACCTGAATCCTTTTCTAGTTGTGGTTTTGAATTCTGTGATAATGTGCTATCTGAGAAATGACCTTATCCGAGAATATCTGCTGATTCTTCATAAGAGAAACAAAAACGATAAAAACCATGTTGAAGTCTTGAAAAAAATGTCTTTTAATATTCCTCTGCAATGTATAATCCCATCCTTCTGATAAACAGTCCTTTTCAGCACACTTTGTGAAGTGTATAGCTTTAACTGAAAATGTCATCAGTTCATTCTCATTTATAGAATCATGGGATCTGTTGAATAATTGTGCAAATAAATGCTGTTTGACAGAGTTATGAAGACGAATCACTATCTGGGTGTCATCAAATTCAATCTGAAAGCCAAAGAAAATCGGAAACTTGGGGTGGAATTGGGCTAGAAACTGGAGGAGAAGATGATGAAGCAGATCTCTCTGATCATACAAAATTGAGTTTAGCTTGGAGAAAGGGCTCGTCTTTTGGTTTGACTTGTAGAGAGCAGAACATGTGGATAGAGGAAGATCACAAGCTAAACACTACTTCATGTGCTAACCACATTACCGTTCTGCAAACATCCCCTGGCACGGAGGTTTCAAAGTCGAGCAGGAGATTTGGATTGGGAGAATTCAAGACCGTCACGACCTGTAATACCTGCAAACCGGCGTTTATCAGTAGCGAAAGTGACTTTGATAATAAGAACGGCAAGAATTCTAACCGTAGAGCGCCAGTAACTGATTCTCATGCATTGCCTCATTCGCACCCAAAGAAAAAAGGACCGACTTTCTCATGGTTCTTTCCTCGATTAAAGAAGAAGCCGCCCAAGGCAGAAATGTCACCAAACAAAGCAGAGTCTGAAAATGCTTCTAACTTTCTTAGAGAATGGTTTTCAATTGAATCATTGAAAAGACAACTGCTTGAAGCCAATGAGAACAGAGACGCAGCAGTTACGGAGGCTGCTGAAATGAAGTCTTCCATGGCTGAGCTGAAACAGAAGCTACTTCATTTGGAGAAGTACTGTGATAAGCTGAAGAAGGCTCTAAAGCAAGCAGTACAAGGAAGAGATATCCAAGTTGTTGAAAGGCCTAATCTACTAAGGAGAGGAAAATCATTAGACATAGCAAGAGACAGTTCCATGCCTGTCAACCATGAGGCCATGGTAGAGGGCTTCTTGCAGATAGTATCTGAAGCACGGCTATCAGTTAAACAATTCTGCAAGACTCTCATTGCCCAGATGGAAGAAACTGATGACAGCTTGATGGAGAAATTGAATTTTATTCTCCATCCTCACAACCTTAATATGTGCACCAAAAACTCCAAGGGGTCCTTGTATCATTTGGAGTCTCTCATTAACCAGTCCCTCCACCAGGACTTTGAGAACTGCATCTTCCAGAAGAACGGTCCACAAAAGGTCTTAGATCCTGAAGAAGGCAGACGGGAAATGTTCTCGGCGTTTGTTGCTCTGAGAAATCTAAGCTGGAATGAGGTCTTGAGAAAGGGGACAAAGTACTACAGTGAAGAGTTCAGCAGGTTTTGTGACCAGAAAATGGGTTGCATTGTGTCTATATTGAATTGGTCACGACCATGGCCTGAACAACTCTTACAATCCTTCTTTGTTGCTGCAAAATGCATTTGGCTACTCCATCTATTGGCTTTCTCATTTCACCCACCATTGGTGATCTTACGGGTCGATGAGAACCGAAGCTTCGATCCACTGTACATGGAAGATATTCTATCAGAAAGAGCAAGGTCGCGGGCTGCAGCAAGGGTTAAGATCATGGTCATGCCGGGTTTCTACATCTATGATAAGGTGCTGAGATGCAAAGTTCTATGCAGGTAGCCTAACAAATCATCTCCATCGCTCCATGCCATTGCCTAGTTGCCTTATTATACTGACCAACCCAACTATCATCTTCTTACTGAGCAGTCTCAATTAGAATCTCAAATGTGTTTTGTCTTTGTTGTGAGACTAATGTTGGGAAGTGGAGATTATGGGGCCCTTGATGGATCTTTGTAAACTTAGTTCAAGTAATTTAGTTTTTACGCAAATGAGGATTCATGCATTTGAATAAGCTGTATTATATGGAATTGTGAATTTTTTTCGTCCTTTTCTCATAAAACCAATTACGGTGAATAGTCACAGGTAGCTAGATTTTGCGGATAAATTTAGAGAAAGGGAACCAAATTCTCACAATCCAAACAGGGCATGGTAGTTCTTATTGAATTGGGTTGAGGAAGGTTGGCTGATTTGTTTATTGAGGATTAGCTATTGGCATTTGGTGACCTTCACCATGACCAATACTATTGCTGCTGCCTTTTGTGATTCTTTGCGCATTCAACGCAAATGTTGTAGTATGCGTGAGGGACTTAGCAACTATTCCAAAATGCAGAAAATAATCACAGTAGTACAAGAAGAAAATAATAACTTAGAACTTACAGAATAGGATTAAGGCTAGTGTTCAACACTATGTCCTTAAGAAAAAATTTATCTCCATTGTGGTGTTCACGGTGTACAGATATTTGTCTCCCAAGATACAATCATCGACGTAACACAAAAGCAGCACTTCAATCTATCTTGCCTAGCGAAAAGAATTGCGTTGTTTCTCTCTCAAACAGATAGTGAATGCTAAAGAAATTCAATGCACAAATGCAAAGAGGAAATGGCTTTAAATGGATAAACTGGTGATTGTTCTGAATAGTCAACAGTTACCAAAGAACAGATCCTTCTGTTCGGTTTTGTGAAAACAAAAATAATACAACACCAATTTGAAGAACAAAAATAATACAGCACCATTTTGGAGAAGACACAATTGCTGGACTTGAGAAAATGCAACAGTTCACTATGTCTGTTAACAGATGAGACACTATCGTTGGAAATTAGACACAGCTGTTGGTAAAAGTATTTTCTCCAAAAAGATATAATTGGGAAGCCATCTACATGAAGACCCACCCGCCGGTCTGACAACGGCAGCTTATGTCGTGTTGGTTATGGTGCCATGTAGGTCCTCCATCTAGGATAAAATATAGGTGCCCCTTGGGGCTCAAATCTCATAAGCAAACACAAGGTATATAAACACATACGCACGTTTAGTAAACTAACAATGTGGGACTTCCTCTTTTCATTACTAACAAAGCGACTTCAACTAGTTATTTTTAGAGATAATTTCACATTCACTTCTTAAATGTTTTTTAACTAAACAATGGTTTGGTGTTATTCTTCTCATGTAGGAGAGCACATTAATACTTGAACCCGCCTCAAAAGATGTGTGGGACCTATACCTATTATGGTCCAAAGTTGCCCAAAAACCAAAGTTAAAACCCATTTTTCCAACAGTCTATGAGCTTGCTAGTTTGGTAGACTTTCTTTCTTTACTTTTCAAGTATGATTTGAATGCTCAAGGACCAATAATTAATTATGGGCGTTTGGATCCATGGAATTCTCAACTGAATTCTATGGAGTCAGGTGTTTGTTTACCTTTGGTTTCCTAAAATTTCTCTCAACTTCCTTGCATGAAGTTGTTACTAGACATTTCAACAAGTGATGGCAATCAGATAAATTCTCCACTTACCATGTTTGACTAAGAAGAGTCCCATCTTGTTTGGGATCCAAACAACAGAAGTCTACTAGTTTAGGATTTCTGAAGTAGTGAAACCATATCAGTAACAGCCTCTACAAATGACATGTGAAGGAATTTGGCTAATCAGCAATCCAAACGTATGCCCAAAATGGCATTTTTAGAGACCCAGTAATGACACATGTAGTTTCCAATCCTACATGTTAAAGGTCTTTGTTAATGACGGATTGATGATAACTCCATGTATGATAGATTGCCACAAGTATCAATCTGGACTCAAGCCCTGATATTACCCATGTGGCCCAGTGACTCGCTCTGACTGCTCCAACAATGGGTTAGAGATGAGTAGTCTTCTCTCTTATGAATGATTCCATTGTTTTTGTGAACACAATGATTCATATTATGTGAGGGAGGAACAAAAATATCTTACTAATAGTCTAATACCACAGTCTTGTGTACAATCAAGAGGAATGACAGAGTGCTCATGTAAGGCCATTAAAATGGCTAGGCACGGTTGGAACCACCTAGACGATAGAGATGGACCGAACATTGTAATGGCCTAATCAATCTGAGGCCAACTTAAAGAACTCTCTCTTATTCCTCACTTCCACTTGATTGGTGGTGGGCCAAAGTGGATAATATATGTGATGCTATGATGGTGTTTATATTGAGCTAATGAAAATTATCTAATTTTAAATGTCGACAGCAGATTATAACATATGTTATCGACCTTGAGTTGGTCTCCAGCTTGTCATACATTGTTAAACCAGGCCCCAGAATGCCCTTAGCTTGGCCTGATTTGTGTCATACCCCGGGCTCGAGATTAGGGTAGTCTAGCTGGGCCCATGACGTGGCACACGTAATCCCGTGGTAATTCGTACCGCACTTAGGTAAATACAAATTTTCATAAGAAAATTTTTCTCAAATCATAAGCCTTAGTGTGCAAGGAAGATCCATGAGCACATAAGTATAAATCAATCTGCAGAAATAGTAGTGCATTATGCACCTAATTACACCACTAATAATAGTAGAGTGCATACATGAATACCTGTTTAAGCTATTCAATAATAAAGTGCATAGATAATTGATGGATTCAACATGATCCTGGTAACGCTTAAAATGACGTAGAAATGTGTAATGGATTCAATGTCCAACATTCACGCACTTCAAGCATTAAGAAGAATGGGAATTAACTACAGTCCATCATTAATTTCCCTTTGTTTACATGGGTTCTGATGCCTGACCGCGGGGATGCAGGTTGTTTACATGAGTTTGCAAAGTTTACAACCCTTCTCTTAAGTCCTAGATGTGATATCAATTTGGAAGATACAAGAAAATGTAAACAAAGTGGAAAAAAATGCAAAAAAGAACGAAAAAATGGGGGTGACCGTGACCCACGTAGGTGATGACTTTAAGCATTAAACAGTCATTGAATGTGACTTGCCAAGTGTCACCAACTTATGATCTATGAACCGGACCTGCCTTGCCCTCGGACGAGGCTTGGTGTTATGAAGCTTGCTGCCTTCTGACTTCAGCTTGTGATTTGGTTCCTCCTGAACCTTGTTGAAAACTCCAAACGGATTCTGAGTATATTTAGAAATCCAAGATTTGGAAGTCTTAGTTTTCTTGATGGATTTAGGGGCCACTAATGACCCATTTGGATCAGCCAAAGTCATGGAGCCTGTTGGAGTAGAGAGTCTTTGGAAGACTAAGACTCTTGACGTAGGGGCAGTAGAGTCCATTCGAGCTTTTTTTTGTGCTCTTGCAATTGATTTGTTTTGGGGTCATGGAGATTTTAAAGAGCCTCTCCTTGGCCTCATTAAAAGTGATGATTAGGGAACTCATGATGTCTCTTCAAAAAGAAGCACAGTGGACTATATTAGTGGTATAACCAACATGGTTGCCTCTTGGGCTAGCCAGAATAGTTTATAGATGCCATCTGAATCAACATAGTTTTGAACCGGAATGGTTAGATAGAGGCATAAATCCCATCTCATTGTGCTGTGCTAATTGTCTTAGCTGTCAGAATTTCTGCAGCATTTCGGAACTATATAGTCAGACTTCAAAGCATGCTAAGCTGACCAGACCTAGCTATCATAATTTTGGCAGCATTTCAGGGCCATCTATGTCAGACATATAAGCAAGAGAGGGTTGGATCTAATCAAAGGGATAGGGCCCACAGGATCGAGCCTGCACCACTATCACAATGATCAAACAGGATCCATCAGTGCATGACGCCGGATAGTGTACAACTGCAATGTCGTTGGTCTTATCACTGATTTAATAAAACATTTATTTGGGTCAAAGCCCCTTGGACAGAATCACCACTCTTCTAAAGCATAAAAGGGTGTGATTTGGTCCATGCACATCAAGGTGCAAGTTCTCTTAACTAAATCTTCCAATTAAATGGTAAAAGTATGCACTTCGAGGTGCCTAATGCCTTCATTTGAATGATAAAATAATGCACTTCAAGGTGCCAAATTTCTTCATTAATATTTCCAAACTTATCGTAGACATCAAAGTCTTGCATGGGTGTCTTCAAAGGTCAAACAAGCCATTTTTAGCAATAAAACAGGTTAGTGACCGTGACCCACGGTCACTGCCCATTTTCTATTGATTCCCGCGGTCACAACACTTTTTACATAGTTCTCAGCGATCACAGGATTTTAGCAGCACTTTTCAGCACAACAGCAGCACTTTTCAGCATAACAGCAGCACTTTTTAGTAATTTTCAGTACTTTTCATGCATTTTTAACCAAATTTGATCACAAATTAGGGCAAGAACATTCCCACAGACGGCGCCAATCTTCTGATCGAGCTCAAAATAGCGTGGAAATATGTAATGGATTCAATGTCCAACATTCACGTACTTCAAGCATTAAGAAGAATGGGAATTAACTACAATCCATCATTAATTTCCCTTTGTTTACATGGGTTCTGATACCCTGACCGCGGAGATGCAGGTTGTTTATAGGAGTTTGCAAAGTTTACAACCCCTCCCTCAAGTCCTAGATGTGACATCAATTTGAAAAATACAAAAAAATGTACACAAAGTGGAAGAAAATGCAAAAAAGAAGGAAAAAATGAGGGTGACCGTAACCCACGGTCACTGGCATCTGTCAATGGCCGTGAGTGACGGTCACTGACAGATTGTAACAGTACAGTCACTGTTTGCCTCTGTTTCTCGTGCTATTCGTGCTGGTTCTTCTTCCAACTCTTGGGTAACCATTGAGAAGATCGAATTCAACCATGGAATCGATTGAAAACTTTGTAATTCATCATTCATGCTTACGGATTGTCTTTTGTTCAAATCCGAAGAGGGTATCATAGAAAGCCAAAGTTGTGTCATTCTGAATCTATAGTTTTCAAGGAACAAAATGAGGCCCAAAGCGGCTTGTTCACAACCTTTGTAATGGCCAAGAAACCCCCCGAATGAAAAAAACAAAGATGACAACGTCATCCTTCGAATAGTCGTTAATGCATGAACATGGTTTGTTTTTTAGTCACCCTCTCCATTCCTCCTCCTCTGAACCTTCTTGCTCACCTTTGTAATTGAGAAAAGGAGAGGAAAAGGTTGTGGAATGCTGCTGTCCTTGCTTGAATGCTCTTGTGTTCTTCGAATTCTCTGTCTGTCTACTGTCTCTCCACTCTCTTCAAACACTACCCCTTTTATAAAGCCTTCAGGTGTTTTTTGGCGGTTCCAAGGAATTGAGGGGAGTTGTGGGAAGTTACACTTCGAAAGGAAGTGGGGAAAAACCATTAAAAACCGTAGGAAGTGTCTTTTGGGGGTCCATGATTGCAGCCGCGGTCACGGACAAGGCCCAATTTCGGGTTTTTGCACTTGTGACCCGTTTTCGCCTGTTTGGGGTCCAAACAAAGTCCAATCGCCACGAAACTTGGAAGGATACTTTTTTATACTATTTTGAGTGTGCCACAGAAGTTTCAGCTCATTTTGACCATCTTAAGTTGGTCAACTCCCTTAATGAATAGGCCGTGGTTACTCCCAAGGCCCATTTTTGGACTTTTGCATTTGTGACCCGTTTTCACTTGTTTGGGGTCTGAACGAAGTCCAATCTTCATGAAACTTGGAGAGATGCTTCTTGACACTATTTTGAGTGTTGCATAGAACTTTCAACTCATTTTGACCATCTGAAGTTGGTCAACTCCCTTGATGAACAGGCCGCCGTCACTCCCAAGGCCCATTTTTGGACTTTTGCATTTGTGACCCGTTTTCACTTGTTTGGGGTCCGAACGAAGTCCAATCTTCACAAAACTTGGAGGGGTGCTTCTTGACACCATTTTGAGTGTGTCATAGGAGTTTTAATCTAAGTTGACCTTCTGAAATTGGTCAACTCTCTAGTTTACTTTTCATGAAAGTGAGCCCTTGTTTCAGCTGTTTGAGGCCCAAATGACCTCGGTTTGGTTTGAAACTTGGAGGGACTGATGTCAAGAACATCTTGGAGTATTCCTCTAAATTTCATCAATTTTGGACATCGAAAAGTAGGACTTTAGTCAGTGACCCCATGGCTTGGGGGAGACTGACCCAAAGTTAACGTGCTTGTAGTTTTTGGGTCAAATGATGTCTATTTATCTTGAAACTTTGTAGGGCCTCTCTTGGGCATAATTTGAGCTTCCTTTGAGAGTTTCAGTTGGTTTGATATTTGCGAGTTGTCGCTTTGTAATGAGACCCACAGAGCACAGTATATAACCATCTAGATCGAGTTTGGATTCGAATGATGTCCAAATACTCTGAATCCTTGAAGGATAGTTTTCAAATGTACTTTAAAGTATTTCGTTGAATAGGAGATTGCTTTAACATGTGGAAGTGTCAGGCCCCACAATGATTCCCAAGAAGCTAACAAATAGCCTTCGAAGCCTGACTTAAACTAAGATGAGGTCCAAATGCTTTGAAAACTTTGGAATTTTATAATCCAAAGCTTGTAGTGTTTTTGCTGCATTATTTGTAATTTTTTATCGGTCAACAGATCCCAAGAGAGTCTACATGTCCAATGTATACTAAAGTAACAATGCATAGGAGGGTCAAAGACCAATGAATATATATGTCCACCAATATGAAAATAAATACAAGTCCATCGAGTAAAACATGATGGCATGATCAATGGAGAAGTCCATATCTCCAAGATCCTAAATGTTGTAACCGTGAGATGTTTTATCGAGTATGTCTAATAAAAGATGTTACTAGGTGTCCACTCAACTAATCCTTAAGGAACTTGCGCGGGATCCTTCGAATTTGCATTGATAACCGGATCTAAGCCGGGATTCGCTCTCGCAGCACCAAGGTTAGCACCCTAAGCATGACAGCTCAACAAGAATAGACAAGTAGTACTTTAAATACATGGTTTTCGAAAGAAATAAAGATATGATCAACTTATAAAAGGTCAATAACAGTCCACTAAGAATGTTAACATTCATAATGAACATATGTATCAAGAATCAATGTAACAGAAATATACTTGCAAATTTGGCAACCACATTATTAGTATCTTCCCCAAAGGTGAGCGTATATCAGAACGTGTAGGGAGCCAAGTAGCTAATCCGGTTACCCTAAAGGAGCATTTACTCGCTCCACAGGAAAAATGAACTGCAGCGGTACATATCTCAAATCATACTTAGCCTTGCCGGGCCTCATAAAGTCAAGCTCAGTGGTGCCGACTCTATAAATCAATAAGAACAACAAAATTGCACAATCATGTGCTTCTTACTTGCTTGCTTATCAGAACTTGCATACATATCTTTTGAAATAACTTAGGATACCATGATATCAATGAAGGATAATGGTAACAATTAGTAAATACAAAGGAGAAAGAAAGCATAATCAAGCTAATGACATAAGAGTAAGCGAAAAATAAAGAAATCATGGTAATATGCATAATCTTTCAATTTTTTAAGAGACAAGAATGATTTACAAACCATACAATTCTAAGATGCTTGTGTCCTTAATTTCCCACTTCGGTGTGACCATAGGTCATCCAATGTCATGTGTTACCAAATTTCCTGGTGTCGCATTGTGTATAAAAACAGACATTAGACTTCTATACCCACACGTGAAGGGTATAACATTAAAACTAACTGGAACATCTAACAAGGATGAATGACAGCCAACGTTTTCCTTGTGTACCCAATTTGATTTTGTTGGATTGATATTAAGTATAGTAGTTCCAAGAGTCAAAGTCCTACACGATCATAAGGTTCACTTAGTGTTTTAAAATATCACTTGACCCCATGATCAAACTCAAGGTTCCTTAAGGTATGGTTGACTTAATAAAGTCATATTAAATTGGATTGGAGGAAATTACAAGCAAGAATAAGATAAACTAAAATGAATAATTAAATTAGTCAAACCCCACCTGATCGATCGGGTCTAAGTAAGTATGTGCCTATGGATGCAAAACAGCCGTTAACAAGATTTATTCATAATTCCAAAACCTAAAGCATTAGAAGAAAACAATTCTCAGGGGTTTAGTAAAAAAAAAAAACCACTCATACCAAGGGTTTAAATTGTAGCCTGCAAAAGTTCATGATTAAAAGGGCAGCTCAAAACTATGGTTTTATTTGAATTTCCCAGTACTTATATTAAGAAAACAACTAATTAGATGTGGCTAAAGAAAAAAAAATAAGTTTTAAGGCTCAATTTATAAATTTAAAAAGTTTAAATCAAATATAGTTTGATAATAATAACATGAAAGAAAAGTGGGCTCATATTAACTTTTTGAATCAAATATAATTTAATAATAATAGCATGAAAGAAAAGTGGGCTCATATGCTATATATAAAGGTCTTGAGATTCTGTACCTTTTTATGGAACTAAGATTCTATAACCTTTTTATAAACTTGGTAAAATTAATAAAATCAGCTATTATCCATAATTTCATCATGAACCAAGGAATCCAAAGAAAAATTCTGAATATGGAAAATATACACATGTAGATTAAGAAATTCTACTCATTAAGTCATCCCTCATGAATGAGACATGAAGAGGATGGGCTATACAAGGCAAGTATAGAATAATCAAGGAATCAACTACAAATAATACACATGTATGTTACCACTTGCTTATACTTGCCTTAAGGTGCTCTAAAAGTCACTATTAAAGCCAAAATAGTAAAAATCTCCAAATCTAAATGCTCAACAAAAACCTTACACATGAAAATGACATGAAGGAAATAAAATGATGAGATGAATGCAATAAGGAGATCATTGATCGGTGCTTAACACAAAAAAAAAAAGAAAAGAAAATCTATAATATTCAAATGGGCACTAGTAACAAGATGGGTTGAGGTTTCTTACCTTAAAAGTGATGCAAAAGAGTGAAGATGCCATTTTCTCTCCAAACAAACACCAAAGGGGATAAAAGGAATGTGGAGAAGAAGATTGAGCTAACTCTTAATGGGTGGAATCTCTCCCTCTCACACACTCTAGGCTTATAGGAAGGAGGAAAATGAAGTGGAGATGAGCTTAAGGGCTAGTTTTTTATTTTTTGAGGCACAAGGAGCTCTCTCTTTGGAGAAAGTATCTTTATATAGGACTAGGGTTGCATGGTTATTTTAGGTATTTACTAGCAAGTCCTTTAATTGGATATATGTACATAGAGAGTCATAAATAGGGTCCCACATAGTAGCTTCTCTTAAATGGGTAGGGTCCACTCTAGATTTAAGATGCTTATGATAAATGCACATGATGTTATGAAATGTTGCACGATTAAATTAAATAAAATCGCAAGTGGGTCCATGAACTACCTAAACAAAGTTAGGGTCCCCCCCATTCTACTCACCAAAGATCCAATTAACACCAAACAAAATCAATTAACATAAATAACAAAAAATTAGGAAATAATCCCTAATTTGGGACCTGACATTACAATTTGTAAACAAACTTGAGCTCAAGCTAAACTTGCTCAAGTTCTATATGGAGCTATCAAGTTTGGCTTGAACATTTAGCTTTACCCTCTCATAACTTAGACTCCCCTGTGGCATGACCGTGTGAAGTCCTGTCATGATTGATTAGAGTACTGAGTCAACCTATATAGAAGTGTCCAAGTGCCAGCACCAAACTAACTTCACTGGTTTAAGGTACAAAGGACCACAATGCAAGCAATCTTCAATCTGCAATCATTAGTGCAAATGAAGCCTCTCATCAGTTCCCAAGGCATTTGTGATAACTGAGTTGTAGTCAATGAAAGCTAACCCCACTTTATAGGATGGAATACGTAAAGAATATCATCGGAACTTTAAAACGAAAATATGCATACTCTATATATTCTCTCTTCAATGTCACCAAAAATCCAAAATCCAACTTTCTTCTGCAGGTGTTGCACTCTTCCTTTCTCGGCCTAGGTTGATGGATCTCAGCAAGTAAAAAGTACAAACCCTAGTGGGAAGAAGATCCATAAACCCCAATATGCATTTAAACCGGACAAGGTTTTGGGCATACGTTTCGGAAACTTTGCGGATTAGGCTAAGACGGATTCATAAAGGCCCAAATCGTTTTCAATTATAACTTTGTCCTAGTGAATATTTTTTTACTTAAGATTAACCATTTGATTAAAAAAATTTCTAATTATGTAGTTAGAAAATATTTTAAATCATGTAGTCAATCTTACAGTACGACTAATTATTAATGGAGCCAAATTTGTGCATATCCTAGAAGGGTGTTCTTGTTGAATGACTTAGATTTTCAATAGACGAACTCCACTATAAAATTTTATTATCATTTTAATATTACTCTAAGTTAACACCCGACACAAACACAATCCTAACTTGTAATTGATTAAGCTTAGTGTGAGTAGATTCAAATCTAAAATGGTGATCGAGCCTCAATCAAGAGTATAGGTGGGTAGATCAAAAGCGACACTTTGCTTCAATTTTTTATTCTTTCAGCTCACTTTTGATCATATGATATTTTCAACCAAATTAATTAATGATTAGGTATGTTTTTACTTGGGTCATTTGTTGTCCACGTAATAGATTGATAATAAGATTTACATATGTAAAATTTATGCATAAAAACATGAAAAATATTGTCCTATGAGATGTTCCACAAGAAAAAAATTCTAGCCATCTAAAAAGAAAATCTTAAATGCATTCATTATTATACGAAATTCTCATAGGAGAATATTGTCCCCTGAAAAAGGATACTAGGTTTGTTTAGAAGCTCTGTTTCCACAAGAGTAAAGGATCTAAAATTTACTTGTTTTCATTAATTGTTTTCATTCTCTCAAAATCCATTAGGATTCGAAACTTCACATCTTGGGATTTATTATCATTATGAGAAAAGTAAATGGCGGGAAACTCTACTCTGCAAATGTGTTAGCACAACTCTTGTGAGTCGACCTGCTATCATTAATTGGAATGAGATACACGTAAGCACCTCTTGAATGTTTTTACACAAGGTGCATTCTAGGACCATTAAACTCAATGGCTAAAAATCAAGTGTTTAGGATGACCTGATGGACTTGAAATTTTATGCACAAGTTGGTGACATCCAGATGTTTCAATTCCCCCACGTTTCCATGCATGAATTGACGTAGCCCCACAAGGTTGTGTGCTAATTGCTTCGATAAGCATGTGCACACTTGAGATACTTTATAATGAGTGGTTTGGCTCAGAAATTAGGAGCCCATAAAAGTGAAAATCTATGGGTTGGGTGTAAGACCCCACCCCTTATATTTTCTATAATTATACTTTATTTTCTTAGTTAAGTGGTGTTTAGACTTAAATTAAAGGATTAGAGGGGTTAGATGTAATTAGCATAATAGTAGAAGAGGACTTGAATAAGGTTGCAGAAAAGTACTTGAGTGAGTTTTGGGAAGTCCTTAGGAGAAATTTTTAACCGCTAACTTTACTGAATCCCATGTTGCCCTTAAAATATCTTCTCTCTTCAATTCATTACTCATGGGTGTTTTGATCATTCTACCCTAATCTATTTAAAAAGATTAAAAGCCCATTCATGCTTAATTATAATAACCTTCCACTTGAGGGCAATCTAGACCTTCCACATGACCTTATTTTATATAAGCCTAAATCCCAACAAATCTTCATTTTAAACCCTCCTCTCTCAAAGCTGTCTCTCTCCCTCTCCCTAATCTCTCTTCATCTCCTGATCTCCATAAGCTAGAGCTAATCACCTATGTTTCTTCCATGGCTACCTATCTCAACAAAGCTACGTCTTGAAGGAGAAAGCCTCTAATCTTCCAATTAAGTCCCATAGATTGATAAACTTCTCTCTTTACATCAAATCAAGGTAAGAATTCCTACAATCATACCAATTCCCTTTCTCCTTTGATATCTTACTTCAGTTGTAGTCTAATCTCCATTTTCTCCTTTGGATTCTTTGGTGTTATGGTTGTAAAGTTAGATTTCTTCTTGAGTTGGAGTGCTTAGAGTTGGATTAGAAGTTGGTTTTGGCTTTTGGAAGAGGATTACCCTTAATTGAGATAAATATAGCATGCTTTTAACTCTATTACATGTGGATTTCCTTGATTGTTCATAACAAGTTTGATGAAATACTTCTTCGGATTCCTATTTTACTAAGCTTTCTAAGTGGAAACCCTCTCTAGACTCTAATGGCCCTAATTGATATGGAATGATGGGTAATTGAAAAGAGATAGCTAAATTTATGAATGAAGATGCTTATCCTTATAATTGATCTATTGATGATGCAATAGAAGGAATGAAAGGCAGGGATTTTGTTGTCTTGATGGAAGATGTTTGTGTTTGATGATATATGATTGATGGGGCCCACAGGAGGTGGAGACATGATCTATCATGCTCAAATGAATATATGTAGGTTGATGAAGAGTAAAAATTGAAGGAAATGAGAGAACATAGATTCTCAATTCGGATAGAAACTTTTAAAACACGCTCGAGCGGGCTTTAAAAAATCTCATTTTTTCAGACAAAAGTCAAAACTTGTTGTTAGGCATAAGCTAATGCGCTCAAGCGTGGACTCATTTGTGCTCGAGTGGACTAGCTACACTCGAGTAGCTGCTCACCCGTGCTCGAGTGCACCTTACAACATAATTAAATAATTAAAAAATGGATGATTATATTCTAAACCCCAGACCTTGGACACCACTCGGATCATATTTAATCTCTTTACTAAACTTTAAATATTTCTATGTGGATTAAAGGCGTGAGCTTTGCCTCTATCCACAAATTGTATCAAAATAGAGCATGTGAGAAGGAGATTTGTTCTAATAGATGAATGTCTGGATCTTGGATGGGGCCTAACCATTGCAGCACTAACACGAATACAATACCCCACAAGTTTGAAAGGTCCATCATATTGTGGATTGAAGTCCACTATGCTTGAAATGTATAATTTAGCCTAGATTTGGCCACTTTCTAATACATTTATTGATGAATGATTTACATGGATCATACTTAATGATTGTCATTATTGCTCCCTATTCCATGGATAGTTATATTGTGAAATTGTTCTTTAAAAACACAATGCATAAATGGTAACTTGACTAAGTGTTTTAAAAGTAACCCAGGAATATGCAATGGAGATGGAATGATGTCTGTGGCTGGGCCAACTATTTAATAGCTATGTGTATGAGATAGATGAACCATGAAGTATATGGCTGAACTTGAAATAAGTACTGATATGGAGAAGATACCGAATGGTATTAGATACTGTTGTATCATTGATAGATGTACCTTATAAATGAACTTTAATGCATGAATTTCATGGACTACATGCATAGATAAATGGATCTTATAAGATTGACCTTATGCATGGATACTTTTGCCCACGCAAGGGGGCCAAGAAGACATGGACCTTACATTATTGACTCGGTATTATTGGCACTTAGATCCATTCGGTTAATTAGTTTAGCCTTAGGTAGGCCAACCCTTGGTAAGTGCTCATTTTATAGGCCTCCATGGTTTGGCTGAGGTTCGATGAGGCTATTTACAAGAGTTGGATTTGCACGATTCAATTGATACCATAGTATTAAATCAAATAAGCTGAGTATTTGAAACTAGTTTACAAAAAGTCCTACGGTGCTGATAATGGGCTAATCCATTATACCACATAATCCCCACCGTAATTAAGGGAGGGCTGTGACATAGTGTTTCGCGATACCAATCTATATGGATGTGCCTCTTATTTAGGTGATGGTTAGCATAGATATTTATTTACTTCAGTTGATTCTTACTTATCAATTCATGATAGTATAGCTTTCGATATTGTTATCATTGATTCATTGATTATATCAATTTTCTTATTCTACCTTGATCTATGTATGGTGTTATTCACATATCGTGTTTCCTAAATCCTTTGGGGTTTGACCCTTGTTATTTGGGTATTGTAGATTGTGAGCGCACTTCAACTATCTTGAAGGGAGAGGTGACAAAGAAGACCATAGAGGTACTTAGAGTAGACCAGTTGACTTGGGCAATTGGAATTGAGGAGGTCTAGTTTTGTATCTGGAGATTTGTATCATCATAATAGAGGTTGTCTATTTGAGGACAGTTATCCAATTTTGTTTAGTTTGAGCAATTTTGAGAAAGTTGTAATAAATCGTATTAACTTTAGACTACTTGGATATTACCATTTCAAACATATGATTTTTGCATCTTATAAGGATTTGACTTATGTAGTTATTACCAAAGACCTTATGGATCACGGTTAAATTGCTTCTACAGTTTTTTATAAATATTTCAACTATTTGTTGAGTATGGACTGAATGTTGGAAAAGTTTTAAATTGATCCTCACCGCAAACTAAAGACCTTGTATGTTACTTGCTCTTAGTTCAAATTTCTACCTTATTCAGATAACCCAGGTTTAGGGGCGTTACATTGACGATTTTCTTTGACATTTCATGTATTTCTCAAAATCTATGATGGTTTAAGATATGAAATTGGATGCCATGGGTTCTATTAGGGCAATAAAAATTTCGAATAGTGTGAATTGCAATTTTGGTGCCCAAAAGACTTCAAAAAATGGAAGGTGGGTGATGGGTTCTGATCCTACAACCCATTCCAGGTAGTAACTGAAATGTCGCCTCTTTTCCGTTGTGCGTATGGTTTCATGCAAAAAGAGGTGTAAAAAATATAATATGAAAACACTATCTTTATACCAAAACTTACATTTGTAATACATATATAAGAGAGTTCAAACAAATGTCTTTTAAATGAACCTTGTGCATATGTAACATATGTGTAGGTACCGCTACTTGATCTATGCCCGCCACCTTTATTCATCAATCTAACTCAAACCCAACCCATTCCCAGCTGCAGTACAGTCCCCAATTGATCATTCTATCATTTCTATACAATGTACATGATTATGATTGAGTAGACTTATGGTTAAGCCCTGTTTACATTAAAAATGAAACAAGGTTGTTGATCACTACAACCTTGCAATAGTTCTATCCATTACTTGACTTTTGGAAGCACCATGGAGAAAATACGTGTTTGGAATCCAAGAATACGATACTTTTGACAAAGAAACCTTTCCCAACCCAAATTTTCAAGCTTGAGTTTTGTTTGAGCGGACAACATTTTAGGCATTAATGCTTTACTAGAATCCATGGAATTTATGTTTGGAAAATTTTAAAATTCTCTATGAATTCCTTACCTCCCATGAGGTAGAGCATCCAGAAATTCTGAGAAATGCAAAGGAGGTTGAAATTAAAGAACAATGCATTCCGAAATACTAAGGGGATAGTAATCATGTTGTGGTCAGAAATGTAAAATGATTCTGGAAGGGTTGCTGGGAGCTCTGGATTTTGAAAAAGAGCTTGATAAGCAATGCCACATGAAAGCCATTTGTCAAAAAATCAATCTTTTGCAGATTGAGTAGTTTCATGGGCCCACAAGATCATCGGTCTAGATCATCGAGTTTATATTCAGAGATGAGCAATCGTGAAAATAAATTTAATGCTAGGATAATCTGGTAAGGCTGATTTTTCTGATCACTCAACAATAGAAATTCCCATCAGGAATTTTAGTAAAACAACATACTGAGGGTGATTTTTTTTATCACCCAACATCAGAAATTCCTCAGGAATTTTAGTAAAAGAGCACACCCTTCGTTTAAGAGAGAGAGAGAGAGAGAGAGAGAGAGAGAGAGAGAGAGTGTGTGTCCCATGGGAGATTTAAATATGGAGAGAGAGAGAGAGAGAGAGAGGGGACGGAAATTGCAATTAGTGAGAACTGTTTAATTTTCTTTTGAGAGCATTTGGAACATTTTTCATTTTAATGCGAGAATCTTTAAAAATCAACCTCATGGAAAAGTTAATTTTGACCTTTGAAGTTCTCGAAACTCCACCTTCTTCAATGTTGAAACGTACTTGAGCATTTTGAAAACCAATCAGTACCTTTTTTTTTAGCACAATTTCTAACAAGAATTTATGATATTGGAAATTTCTAACATTGATAATAAGGTTGTCCCCTCATATTTAGAGATGCTATATGTGCGTTTGGCATCGTGCCATTAGTATGTTCTTATGTTTATACAAGATAAACTTACACAAAACATATTTGGTATGTGTAAATCATTGTTTGGAATTTTGGTCTCATAAGAAAGAATCTCAAAAACAACGTCAGTTTTTGTTGCTGGTCCCAAGCTGGGGTAAAAGAGGAGAGCTGCGTTAAGTAAGTTGACAGCCAGCGTAAAACTTTATTACAACCCAAACATAAATTCTGAAATAATGATATTTCGCGATAAGGTTAGGGCGTTCCCCATTTTAAGCGACGCATTACGGCATCACACGGCTGCAGTGAAAAATGTGCAAGGGCTACCACATGACTCTGGGCTAGTGCAGTTAAAGAAGTTAATCCATAAAATGAAGAGAATGAATAAGAAAATTAGACTTGTTACTTGGAATATAGGAACCTTGACAAGCAAGAGTATGGAGTTGGTTGAGATAATAAAAAGAAGAAGAATTAGTGTGGCTTGTATACAGGAGACAAGGTGGAAAAGGAATAAAGCTAAGGAGCTCACGGATGGATATAAACTTTTCTATGCAGGAAAGAGTAATACAAGAAATGAAGTGGGTCTAGCTGTAGATAACGATTTGAAAGAGAAAATTATATGGATAAAGAGATTTAGTGATAGAATTAGAGCAACTAAACTAGTATTAGAGGAAGACATAGTTCATATCATCAGTACAAATGCTCCCCAAGTAGGACTAGAGAAAAGTGTGAAAAGATAATTTTGAGAGGAGATGGATGATTTAATGTGAGAAATCCCAAATAATGATAAGATTTTCCTTAGAGGGGATTTAAACGGGCATAAGAAGAGATAATAGAAGATATGAGAGAGTGCATGGAGGGCAAGGATTTGGAGAAAAGAATGAATTCAGAAATACTACATTGGAGTAGCAAATACTTACTTTAAAAAGAGAGATGAGCATTTAATTACCTATAAAAGTAGGAGCAATAAGAGTCAGACAAACTTTTTTCTAGTTAGCAAACAAAACCGATTGGCTTGTAAAGATTGTAAGGTTATCCCAAGAGAAACTTTGACTACCCAACATAGGCTCGGAGTTTTAGATATTTGCACTAGAAATAGAAAGAGGACAGTAGTAAACAAAATGGACCCTAAAACGAGGTGGAGAGATTTAAAGGAGGAAAGAGTAAATATATTTAAGGACAAATGGTTGAGAAGGGAGAATGGAATATTGAAGGAGAAATTACAGTAATATGGAATCAAATGGCTAATTACATTAGGAATGTTGCAAAGGAGGTACTTGGAGAATAAAAAAAAAGACATATTAATAAAGAAACATAGTGGTGGAGTGTGAGGGTTCAAAAAGTTATTCGACAGAAAAGATATTGCTACAAAGTCTGGCAGGGGACTAAAAGTATGAAAAATTTTGAGCTGTATAAGAAGGCAAAGAAAGAAGCTAAAAAAGTAATAAGTAATACAAAGTTCAAAACATACGATGACCTGTATAATAGGTTGGGAACAAGAGAAGGAGAAAAGGATATTTTTAAGCTTGCAAAAATAAGAAAAAAGAAAAATAGGGACTTAGATCATATCAAATGTATCAAGAACAATAAGCAAAATATTCTGGTGAAGGACAACAATATTAAAAAAAGGTGAAAAAAATATTTTAGCAAACTTCTAAATGAAGAACATTTGAGCGATACAAGAGTTAAAAAGGGTACTTTATCACTAGAGCATACTTTTCTCCGTATAATTAGAAGGGTGGAAGTAAAGGAAGTATTGAAGCGAATAAAGACAGGAAAAGCAACAAGCTTAGATGGTATTCCAATAGAGGTATAGAAATGCTTACGAGAGGTTGGGGTAAGTTGGTTATGTAGACTATTCAATAAAATACTTGTAACAAAGAAAATGCTAAGTGAATGGAGAAGAATCATTGTAGTACCTATATATAAAAATAAAGGAGATATACAAAATTATATCAACTATCGAGGGATTAAACTTATGAGTCATACTATGAAGTTATGAGAGAGAATAATTACGTAAAGACTGAGACTGAAGACCAAGATCTCTGAAAATCACTTCGGTTTTATGCCAGGGAGATTAACTATGGAAGCTATCTTTTCACTTAGGCAATTAATGGAAAAATATCTAGCAAAGAGAAAAAATTTACACATGGTCTCTATCGATTTGGAAAAAACTTATGATAGGGTGCCGAGGAATTTAATTTGGTGGGTTTTAAAGAAAAGGAATGTCCCCAGATGTTACATTAAAATTTTTAAAAATATGTGTGAAGGAGCAATAACAAATGTGAGAACTATATGTGGAGAAATAGGTAGATTCCACGTGACTATAAGCTTACATCAGGGATCAACCTTAAGCCCTTATCTTTTTGCATTAATTATAGATAAGTTAACTGTGCATATTCAAGAAGAAGTACCATGATGTATGTTGTTTGCAAATAATATAGTATTGGTAGATGAATCAAAAGATGGTGTAAATGCAAAACTTAAGAGATGGTGAGAGGCATTAGAAGCTAGACGCTTTAAAATTAGTCGTACAAAGATAGAATATATGGACTGCAACTTCAGTGGATATATACAAAGTGTCGAAACCATGTTAAAATTGAAACCCATGAGATACCACGTAGAAATTATTTTTGGTACCTAGGCTCGATGATTAGTAAGGATGGGGAGATTGACGAAGATGTGGAGCATAGGATAAAAGCTGGATAGCTGAAGTGGAGACTAGCTTTTAAAGTGCTTTGTGACAGATGAACACCAATGAAATTAAAGGGCAAATTTTTACGAGACAGTGGTTAAACCAGCTATGACATATGGTGCAGAATGTTGGCCAGTTAAGAATACGCATATTCATAAGATTGATGTAGCAAAAATAAGAATGCTTAAGTGGATGTGTGATAAAACTAAAAAAGATAAAATTAAAAATGAGCGCTTTCGAGAGCATTTAAGAGTAGCACCAATAAGGGATAAGATTAAATAAACCCATTTAAGATGGTTTGGGCATGTTGAGCGTAGGCCGATAATGGCTCCGGTGAGAAAAAGTTTAGCTATACAGGTGGATGGTCCATCAAGAGATAAGGGTAGGCCGAAGAAAACATTGATGGAGGTCACTGATTTAGATTTGAAAAAGTTTGATTTATCAAAGGATTTGGCTCAAAATTAAACAGAATGAAGAAACAAAATTCATGTAGCCAACCCTAACATAGTTGGAATAAGGCTTTGATGATGATGATGATGATGATGAGGAAGGAATCTCAAAATCTTTACCCTCTGGCAAAAAAAACTCGGAACAAACAAACTTTTTTTTTTAAGAATAACTTGCTGGTACATTGATTCCTACTTATCTCAAATTGATTCTATTACTTAATTCCTAAAGTAGGTCATATGTTAACAATCATAAAAGATGGGCTGATATTATGATTTCTAGCTGACCACATTATAAATCCTTTGATTGTTAGCCCCATAGTCTAATTTCTAAATGTGAGTTATATGGTCAAAAAGATTATCTCTCAAAACAATAAATTTTAATCTTTTAAGAAAAAATACTTAAAAAAGAAGTAATGTTTAAAAAAATATTTTATCTCACCAAAAAAATTTTAATCTTTCTAGAAAATTTTAATCCTTGAAAAAAAATAAATTTAATCTTTTAAATAAATATTTACTATTTTAAAAAATATTTAATCTTTGAAAAAATATTTACTCTTTTAAAAAATATTTAACCTTTCAAAAAATATTTAATATTTCAAAAAATTATTTAATTTAAAAAAAATATTTATTATTTTAAAAAAATATTTAATTTTTCAAAAAAATATTTAAGATTTTAAAAAATAATTATTCTTTCAAAAAAATATTTAATCTTTTAAAAAATATTAATCCTTGAAAAAAATATTTAATCTATCAAAGAATATTTATATTTCAAAAAATATTTAATTTTTCTAAAAACATATTTAATATTTCAAAAATATATTTAATTTTTCAAAAAAATAATCTTTCAAAAAAATTTTAAGCTTTTAAAAAAATAAAAAAATGGTTTAGCTACATTGTAATTCCTTTGAATGCCGGTCCACATTGTGAATCCTATAAATGTAATCCCATGTTCTAATTTCTAAAGATAAATACCACATAATTTTTAAAATAGAACTCATGTTTACAATCAACGAACAGGATGGTCTCACATTATACTCTCTTATAATTCCAAAGGTGGCACTACATTGTAACTTCTAAATGTAGGTCTTATGTATAAAATTACAAAAATATGACTCAACTTTGTAATTTCTAAATGTAGGTCACGTAATCAAGATCACATATGGTGGTCCTATATTATAAGTGTACTATGTTGTAATTTATAAAAATAGGTTCCACATTTACAATGAAAAAGGCCAACCCCACATTATAATCTCTTATAATTTCCAATGGTACGTACTTATTTTAATTCTTATAAAGGTAAGCCCACCTTATAATCCCATGAATATGAGCCCCAAGTTCTAATTTTTAAAGATAAATACTACGTTATAACCTCTAAAGGTGATCCCAAGTATGCCACTAATAAAGTACTGCAAACATTAAAAGATGGGTCCACATTTTAAATCTTATGATTCTCTTACTTTTATTTGTTAGAGAAAATTTTTTACATAATTAATATACAAGTTTTGTATGGCATATTCTTAGCAAAGTTTTTTAATACAATATTGCTAAACAAGTTTTGTAAAGTTTCAACCTGATCTCAGCACAACTAGATCTAAGTACAAAATTGGAAACAACATGGGAGACCCCAATTTGGGTTTGTACTTTGAAGTGGGACTACTAAAATTCTACTTGACATGGCCTTTCATTGGTGAGCCTACAACTACATGGTTAATGAGAACTCAACCCCAATTATAAAAAAAAAACATTTAACTGAATAAGACCATTTAACTATGTATTATTTTATTTAAAACTTACAGATATAGACCCCCTGAATTTTATTGTGTTAATCAGGGATCGGCCGTTATTTTTCTGGGAGTTGCTGGTTAGCAGCATGACAGTCCCAACCTAACGCGCGGAGCTGCCAGGGTCATCGAATCTCAGTTAAACTCATTCCATTACACACGGAATTTGTCCAGTCCTCGTCACCAGGATGCTTATAATAACATTTAGGTCTTATGAGACAACAAATGGAGCCTAAGCCAGGTCTTTCATTTACTTAGTACCAAAATGCATTGAAAATGACTCAGATCATGGCTGCAATTTGCAACACATTTGGCTGGACTAGGTTATATTGACGTAGTTTGAGCCTGTATCGAATTGGATATAGACGGGCCTGAATCCAAACCCCAGCGCAAATGACCCTTTTGACTAGGCATGTCCAAGTTGACGCTTCAAAATATGACCCAAGATCTTGTTACATATATAAAGCATAAGTTAAAAACATATATACTTACATTATTTGTATATGATATGTATCTAGGCCAAAGAGAAACTGACCTGAGGCCAAAGTCTGAGCCCAGCTAAAATTTAACTGGGGCTTCGGAATTAGGTCTGAGCCTTAATGCGACCAAGCCCAACCCATATAGCATTGCCAAGGCATGACTTAACGCGACCAAGCCCAGCCCAAATAGCTTTCTCATCCAGGAAACGGCTCAGTGTTGGGCCCGCCCAAGTTGCAGCCCTGCCCAAAATCTGCCCCATTGAAAGATTTCATCCTTCCCGCTTTAGCTTTGGATGTGGACCATGCTTGCATACAATTTCCTTAACCCTCCATCAGTCGCCACAAGCCCAAGAGGTTTGTTGTTCCACGGACAAGATTATGAGCGCATAACCATCGACGTTGGGGTCCTTCAAATCAATGGTCTCTAACCTACATCACCAGGGCCTGATCAGGAGACCCTCTTGTACAAATAGATCCCTTTTTTGTTGTAACGAGCACGCTATTGATTATACATGTTATGTGTGGGACTAATGGATGGCAAGCAGTCCCATGCAGGAAGTTAAGTCTGTATACAACCAAGAGTATGGTATGGGAAAAGATTCCAAACTGCTGTCAACTCTGTAGTAGGTGAAGAAGTTTAGTCGGAATAGACAAAGAGAGGTGAAGAGTTCCCATGACCATAACATTGCAACCACCACATCTAAGTCTTCTTCAACTAAGATACCAGACTGCTGATTCCCTTCCCATTACTAATTTTTTCAAGTTCGCTCCTTTCTCTTCATGTCTCAAATCAGTGGCCCCATGATCCAACCTCCATCAGATGTGCATTTCAGCATCTGTCGCGGCAAAGGCAAAGAAGGACCCAGAAGAAGAGATGTAGAGGGATCCACGGACATTAATGCAGTGATGAATGATGGACAAGCATGAAGAACCAGGAATGAAAGTGTGGAATGCAGGAGCCACAACAAGGTCAAATGGAAGCCTCTCTTTTGCAGGTGTGTTTGACTTTGGATTGTGATGGAAGCCTCTTTTTATGCTCAACATTTTTTCTTGTAGCGGATAATGCCATGGAAGCGACACATTCATCCAACCCTAATTTCTCAGTCATAGTGCTGAACCAATGAAAAGTTTGATGACCTAAGCAACCATAATCATGGATTGATTGTATCATCAATTTGATCATAAGGACTTCTGTAATCAACACCTGGAGTCGACTAATAAAAAAAGGCATGGGAATTTTAGAAAGTATAGAATATGCTGGCAATAAGCAATAAATCGATAATAAATTGCAGAATTTGGGAAATGCCATGTTCATTTTCAGAATTGTAGCTGCAAGCAAAAAAATCAATAATAAAAAGTTTGTTTGAGAAATTTCACCTGCTATTAGTAGGTCTTGACAGATACAATAACTTTTCATGCCTCTCCTTACATTCCAGAAACACTAAATTACTGTCCTTCTTTTTCTACTTCTAAACCATATGTCTATGACTCTTATATAATATTGCATGGTTCAACTCTCTTTAGGAATAACTTCATTCTTTTTATAAGCTAGTGAACCATCTTCTTAAAATAAGGGAAGTTCTATCTAACGCCTATTACTTGTACTCTCATAGGCAATTAAATATTCTTCTCTCTTTGTAAAGCAAGAACTTGCTATTTTGAAGTCAAATATTGATGTGAATTTTTAGATACGGTTTTTTTTTTTTGAAAGGTAAATCTCGAGATAGTGTCTTCTAAACTCATTCATTTCTTCAAATATTTGTTCTCCATGCATTTTCCCACGCCCACTACTATCTTTTACTTGCCCGATTAAGTTTTCTTCTCGAGAAAAATTTTCATTAATTGAAATTTATCATATTAAATCATCCATTTCCTCCCGAATTATCTCCGAACATCTCATCCATCCCTTCTTGAGGTGGTACTAATGATATTTATTATTTTTTCCTCTAGCACCAGTTTAATTACTATAAGTTTATTAACTAATTTCTATATCAAGCAATTGTTTCTTTCAAATTCTTATTTACTACTATATCTAGTCATTTCCAATATTGTTCTTTACAAGGTTGTAAATTTTAATATCCATTTATGAACTCCTTAATTAGCTTTATCCTATTTTCTCTTTATTTCTTTCAATCATTGTAGTAATAAATTTATGCTTGTGCATGTCAAAATTTTTATATTCCGAGTAGTAAGTTGAATCCTGCTCTTTTTCTATATTAACTTCTTTACATGCACTCGTTTAAATTGATGAGAACTCTGGCCCAATTTCCACATCAACTAGACACTAATAAAATATAATTGATAATTAAATTTGGAGAATGCAATATATTGGAAGCCATGACATTCCGTGCGATTTCAAACAACATCAATTGCATTCAACGTAAATGATCAAAGAGCTCATTGATTATTCTTCTTGTCATCCCCATTATTTTCTCCTTGCCAATTTCTCCATTCCCATTATTTTACTCCTGTCCACACTTTGAAATAAAAGACACCCATGTTTAGCAAATTCAATCCTTTTGAATTACTTAACAAAAGAATAGGTTACCAACAGACCCTTGACAAATGTATCCAATGCAACTTTCAAAAGTCCTAAATCCTGTAAGTTGCCCCCCCTCTGTCATAAAGAAACTGTTCTACTCTATATAGCATTAGGGTCTCCACCGTGACTGATCTGTTTAATCAATTGATTGACTTGTTAATACATTAATTAAAAAAATAATGACCTAATGTGAATCCCATCTTATCGAATTTCGATGTGAATCAACACCACAATGATCGGAAGTGGGGCCCAACAACGGCTCCAACCTAATCAGGTCTAGGAGCCTATCCAGAGAGTTGGTGGGTCCCCATCAGTTTAAAATCTAATTAGAAATACTGTAAAGTGGCCATTTTGATGTATAAAGAATTTGGGTGCAGTCAATTCTTATTGGTTGATTCCTCCTGTCCAAATGAAAAGGATCTTGAGAAAAATTTTCTAATCTGGACATAAAAAACAACATCACCACCAACCCTCAAAATAACAACCACTGTTACAAGAAAGGGTGACTATTGATAATTTTGCAATCAAACTACTAGAAACAACATATACCCATTTCAGATTTCTCAACAAAAACATCATATGCTTCTTTCCAACACCTTCATTTAACATTAACCAAACCCTCAAAAAATATGAAATGGGTTAAAATAGAAAAAAAAAAAAGAAGCAAAAACCAAAACTGAAACTTCATTGTCTTAATATAAAGGCCTATCTGTCAGATAATCAAAAGGCATGCAATGTCTCAGCAGCCACATGGGCAATTGACTGTATATCTCACCCATCCTCGGTATTCACCTACCACAGCTAAATGAATTTTAAGAACCACTTCCTCTGAACAAACAAAGCAATTCCAAGAAGAGAAGAAGATGCAGACCTATGAGGCCAGTTTTGGTGATTCAATGTGTTTTTCTTATCTACTTATATTATACAACCCTCTATAAAAGAGGCAAGGGATCTCTAAGGAGCCTTTAATATACGAACAAATGAAGGAAGAGATGGAAGTGTTAAAGTCGTGGTTTTTTCATCTTTCCTTTTTTTTTTTTTTTTTTGTGAAGAATATGGGTCTTTTTTCTCTTTTTTTCCCCCCTCAGGGTTCTTGACTTGGATTATTCTTGTCTTGGGCGGGACAGCCAGAGAGAACTGAGTGCTCGGAGCCTGTGGAAGTACTCAGCTATGGCCAAACAGCAGCGAGCAGCCTGGCGCGTGGTGAGAATCTGATGAAGCCGATGAAGGGTTTGTTGCCTCAGATTATCTGCCTGTAAGACAACTTTCACCTTAAAACCATACTGTTACATGCATGCAAGCCATATGTTACATAAAGATCGAAACCCTTGCCTATGAAGAGAATGAATATGATGCCGAAACTTATGGGTTTTCAAGGATTTGGGAAACCCAATACCCCAAGAGAAGAAAATCCTGACATGATTTTGTGTATAGTGAGAAGAAGAAAAAATGCAGGTGGAAGGTGACTATGGGTATGTTTTGTAATTTTCAGAAGATGGCCAGTCAAAAATGATGGGCCACACCGTGGGTCTTGGGAAAGTGTGGCAAGGCTGTCTTGACTTGGGATGGGGTGCTGGCTGTGATTTCGGGGATGGGGTGCTGGCTGTGATTTCGGGGGAACGGTCAAAAGAGTCCCTACATGGTTGAAAAGTTGCTGTAAATTTTCTGAAAAAACGCCCACTGTTGTAAGTGAAAAGACCATGGGCACTTTTGCATTTTACCACCCACAGTAGAATGAGGAATTGGTGGGGGGGGGGGGGGGGGGGGGGGGGGGGGGGTGTGGGGGTGGGGGTGGTGTTAAAGAATTATATCCAAACTTTGTTCTTAAAATTTGAAACATATAACTCGCGACCAGAAATGAGAAAGAAATTATTTATAATTGAAAAAACAAAATCAATTAACGACTATAAAAAAATTAACATGCTGGATTATAGTCTTTTAATTAGATTGATTTCAAAAATAAACCACAACATGGATGCCCTAATTGGCCATGAGACAAAGTTCAATGTATTGGGTGTGTACATATTCATCATCGTCCTCAACATCAACTATTTGACAATGCCTAGAAGATTTTTACTTTCCCATCAAACAGTCAAATAAATAAAGTCAAAAGAGTTGAAGGTGAAGACTTACAAGGTACCGTCATATTACTGTTTATAAGGTGAAGTGTACTTACGTAACCAATTTATGGAGCTGAAGGAAAAAGGGGTTTCTATTTTTTGTATATTTTTATTTTTATTTTTATTTTTATTTTTTTTTTGGGAGAGGGCTTACAACTGATCTCCACCTTTGATCATCTACTTTTTGATGGCAACCACTTTCCTAGGCATTTTAGGAATTTAAAAGGGATTCATGTCTTAGATTTTCTACTATGTCCATATCTATAGAAGTCCCTAACAACAGAGCGATAAATGAGAATTAAACCCTGGGTGGAAAGAGAGATGCCCCTAGTGATCCATCAGTGGATTGGCAATTGCAAAAAACTTAAGATAAAAGTATAATTACCTAGAAAAGCACAATAGCTACTAGAAAAATAATAATAATAATAAACATACTAATACAATGAAGCCATTAAGGAGGTGATAATCATCACAACAACAATAATGACAATGGTGATAATGATGATCATGCAACTAATCATCATCACAAATTTTGTTGGTAGTTTAAAATGTTGTGATGGTACAATAATGTTTTAAAATAAAAATGACAAAATAACATGTTATATTCATTGTACTGCTAGCTTCGCTAACATACTATAATTGATGTGACATTTTGGTCAATGTTACAATAAAAGGGCGGATTTTCTTTCCAATTCAACATATTGTTTATTTTTAAATAATAAATCCAAAACTCACGATTTCTATCATAATTTAGAGATAAAAGATATTAATTTTGTATCAGTATTGGAGTAAAGTATTACTTCTCTGATTTTATCATTCTTCCTTCCTAATAGAGGTTTAAACCAAACTCTTCCTACAAAACTATTACATGCAGCATTTTATGTATAAGGATAGGGTAGAATTGCCTCCCTTTGAATGATACCCACATTTCAATTTTCATAACCAAAACAAAAAAGAAAAAAAAAAAAAGCAATCACTTTCTAAAACAGATAAAATCGCCCTTTAATTTAATGATTGTTAGTGCCCTAGGGTTCACCTAAAAATGAATTCATCTATTTAGTGTAAGGCTTTTGGTGGGTGAACTTAGTACCTCATCCAACGAGTACCGACTTAGAGATTTTCTGCAGAAAGTATATCGACATTTGTGTATTTCGGTTGTATGAGGTGAAATTTCACCATCCTGAACCATAAATCCATTAATTGAACCACCCTTCCACTGCAGCTGTGGACCATCCGGTGGCCCACTTTATGGTACAGAACCTCAAGAAGTGTTCAAACTTTTGATTCAAAAATATCAAAGTTCTGGGCCCATGTAGACTGATCAATAGTAGTTTGGAGAACACAAAACTAAAGGATATTGCAAGATCTAGCCATTCATTGTTTCACAGTGATTTTTTAATAGTATTTTTAAACTTCCAATTAGAGTGTTGCAAACGTCCCATTCGGATCAATCCGTAAATGGGTCAGGTTGACGCCTATCCACACAAACATAGAGATCAGCTTGAATGTTAAGTTTTCTTAGCCAATTATTATTACAAAAAATTTGGAGGCATTAGAAATTTTTTCAGTACTCCCTCTCGAGTGGAACTCGAGTTTTTCATCAAGCCCCCTTGGGTGGAATGGGTTGGCATATTTTTGGTGACAAATACACCTATTTGTATTTTTAAGAGTGAGTCATTTCTCTTAGGACTCAAATTGGTAACCACATGACTCTTCTACAATTTCTTTTGCTAAACATTTTTACCAAAATCTTGAGATAGCAAAAATACGTTTCAGTAGATGTAACTAGTCTGGCCAAGATCATTATGGCTTAGATCTGATCCTGGTTCTGTTGGACCATGAGCAATATAACCCACCTAACAATTGAATGTTGTAACTACTACAATAAAGTAACTACTACATTAATTGATTTTAAAATATTAATTAGATAGGTAAGCAAGATTTAAGCTGCGGACAATGACCTGAAAACCAGTTGGGTCGAGACTAGTCGCTTGGCTCATTAATTGTTCGGTCTGAGTTCAATCCAATAAACATGAAAGAAGTTAAAGAAGTGTAAATCACAGTGATAAAGCACATAATACCTGTCTGACAAAACCTTCAAGTGTGGAGATCTTGTTCATGGCTAAGGCCATCTGACCCATGTAGTTGGCCATGTTAGAGGGGCAACTCAACGCATCTGAAGTGATGGTGTCCGAGAGAGACTGGTGAAGAGCTTCTAACCCTTGAGAGAGAGCTTCCTCCGCCTCTTGCGTAGATTGCTGAAGGCTACATATGCCCAACAGCTGCTGTTCTGTCAATGGCTCTATGTGGTTCAAAATTATCTACACACATGCAACCAAATCATGAAATTTGACTTTTTTCCCATATCTGAAATGAGATTTCAAACGCAAGAACTGTGCAAGATCATGTACAATAAAGCTCGTGAAAATGTATTTACTTTCTACGTTGTTTTCATGCATAGGAAGGAAAATGTAAGAAAAATCTTTCCTTTTCTTCTTATCTTCGTCTTCTTTGTTTTTGGCCTTCCCTAACTTTTATTTACTGAAGAAGTAGAATATAAGTCTAGAGTTAGAAGTAAAATGCAAAGGGTCCCTTTTATTTTGAAATATTGTTCTTGCATGTGTTTCTCCTACTACTTTTTGCTAGAAACAGGAGGAGGAGGAGGAGGAGGAGAAAGAGAACGAGGTGATGAAGAAGATGATTGTCATAAATGAAACTAAATGAGAAGTTTTAGAGAGACAGGTTTTGCACCTTGATAAGATCCGATGGTCGAAAACCTCCTATCCACATGAAGCATCTCTCAGCTGGTGTCTTCCACATGCCGGAGATGATGTGGAAGACGTCCGATTTCACGATCATGCTCTTCACGTTCATTAACTCGTCAAAATGCGCCAAACAGTTGTCCACGAACAGTCTCAGCTCATTTTCTGGCAAGTGTTCTTGCACAGCTGCTCGGAGCTCGCACATGAGCCGGTGGTGCTCCTCTAGCCACCTCGCATACTCCATGTCGAACACCGCAGCATCTATATCGAACACGAAGATGAAGATGAAGAAGAGGAAGAATCAAATGCAACAATAAAAAAAATTGCAGAAGATTAATTTACAAAGAAAAACACGTGAGTTTGAGTATTAGAGATTGCCTGAGCTCAAACCGCCAATGCCAGTAGGGAGACCTTGCTCTCCAAGAAGGCCACCTCCAAAGAACATACCCTAAATTCAATAACTCAAACATCTTCAACACCCATAAAAGAATATCAAATTTGTGATTCAATGATAAAATGATATCAGTTATCTGGTGTCGGAACTGCACACCATGATTTGCTGTATGGCACATCACTTGGACAGGATAATATTGATAAAAATAATCGACTGTACACAGAATAATGTTGTGTAGCATAGAAGATTATAAAACCTGATCAATGCTCTTATCATTTCCTTACCTCAAAAGAAAGAACATAAGGAACAAAAGGAATCTTACCTGAGATCTTGCCCTCTGAAGTTCCTGCTCCAACTGTGTCAGCTTAATCCTACTAGACTCCAGCTGCTGAACGTAAGCCTGTTATAATAATAATAAAATGGGGTTAACAACTACAAAGCGTTTGAACACGACCCAGTTGAGGAAATGATGCATTTTGACTACTTTTAAGATGAAGAATATGAAACACCATGAATAAGAAGACTGACCTTTTTCCTTAGCCTGCTTTTCCTTGCTGCCTCTCTATTCTGAGCAAGCCTTCTCAACGTCTGCACAGGCAATATTGATAATGGAACTCCTTCCAAATTGATATCTTTGTATAGAAAGAACATATAGAATCATTTACCTTAGCATCTGGTGTTTTGGGTCCTTCATGCTCTGAACTGGACGTGGTCGGGCCCTTCCGGTTTCCTGGGCGCTACCAATTAAAGGAAAAATAGGTTCATTTCTTTCAAAGAAACCAAAATCTGGTCTTGTAATTTGTAAAGATCGAAGACTCAAGCTTATAGAGAAAGATTCGGAGACAAGGAAAAGAAACATCTTCTCGAACTTTTTAAGAGAGATAATACCATCATGATTCTTTTTTCTTTTTTATTCTTTCAACTACTATCTTGATATCTACCAAAAAAAAAAAAACTACTACCTTAATATCTTTCCCTGGTTGAGGCCCAGATGCCTGTTCATTTCTAGGATGGGCTGCTTCCATTGATCCTTCTGAGGGTCTCCTGCTACCACTGCTTGTTGGAGAAATTAAATCAAAAGCTCCCTGAGCAGAAAACACCGGTTTAAGAACCTCTCCTCTATCCATGTTCTATTTTAGAACTCAAAGATAGGAGGGGTTCATCTGTGTGCAGTACCCATACCTTTGTTGATGGCTCCACATGCATGGGTTGAGAAGGAAAAATATTCAAAGTAGGTCTGATTTCTCCAGTGCTTTCTGCAGTCAAGAATTCAAGCAGGCATTAAATATCCAAGAAGTGTAACTCAAACGTCTGCAGAAGAAACATGATAACCAAACAGACCCATGAACAAGAAAAGGCATATATTATTTCTCCACAGGCACAATCATGACACAGGAACCCAAGAGAGAAAGAGACACAAAGCATGAGATGTATGAGCTATGATCGAAGGATCTTCCCAAGCGTCATCCACTTCTATCATCTCTCTTTGCCATCAAAAACCAACAGAAAGAAGGGAGGGAAAAGCAAAGAAACCGAAACCACCGTACCGTTTTGCAGTACTGAATTTGCAGGAAATTCATGAGCAGTTTGTTACAAGTCACGGTCTAAGAACTCACCCAAATATGTTCATATATCTGTGAACTTTTTTTGAAAAATACCGAGTCAAATACAGTGCAAAACACTTGTTGAGCACCCTTTTGTCATGACCCAAAGAGCCCTTTGGAAGGAAACCTTCAACTGCCCTTTCAAATTCCCTTCTAGCCATTTCCCATTATATCTCTCTTTCTAAAGAATACCAAACAAAAAGGAAAAAAAAAATTTAAAACAAAGAGAAGAGAAGGAAACTTATTACGTCGTTGATCCTGTGCAGACTTATGATCTTGCCCTTCTAGATATAAAAATAGGGCCTGATCTAATTCACCCAAGTCATAAGCTCCACTCTCCTTGCTCCTGCTAAAAAAAGAAGAAAGACAGCAAGAAAAGAAATTAAAGGAAGGAAACAAGGGTCTTTTGTGAAAAGAGGTTTTAAACTGTGTAATCACCACAAAGTTTGGTCTTTCTCTCTCTCTATGAAATAAAACTGGAATTTAAGACATGGGTTTATTACATGTAGTTTCCGGGCATCGAAGAAGAAGTAGACTGCATCATCCCATATGAAATCTGATGCTGGTGCTCTTGTTGTTGTTGGGTCTGTTGTTGGCTTCCTTTACATGCCATGAAAGCACTTTAAAGCGCTCCCTCTTTTCTTCTCTTCTTCTGCTTTATATAACTCCATTAATGGAGAAGCTACCTTCTGTTATGTAACACGACGATCAGGTGGAGATGGCCCTTGGCGGAAAGAGGGTCGGTTTTACCCACGGCGGCAAGAGAAGAAAAGGCAACAGAAACAATTGAATCCGATGCTAGAAAACAAAACAAAAAGACTATTCCTTTTGCCTCTTTCTCCTCTCTTCTGTCTCCCTGTGTGTGCGTGTGTGTGTGTGTGAAGTCTCTAAAAGCAGATGACTTCATAAAACCAATGATATTAAGATAAGCAGCGTCTGAGCGGAGCTGATAAATCTAACCAATCCACACGACAGAAACCGCTATGGTAAAGGTTGTAGAAACCAGCAGTGGTTTTCAGTAGCTCTGTATTTGGAATTATGATAATGTCCCGGTATATTTCAACAAAGACGGTCAAAACCCTTTGGCATTCGTATCTCTCTGTCAACCACCTACCACACGTGCCTTAATTACCATGAATGCCGGAGCACGCATGACACAGCATCATGTCATGCATTCTCATCAGGCACTCCACAATCCACGTGTGGGTCATGTATTTCAACGACCCTTGTTTAAACCCAACCAGGGAGGGAGGCAGCTCATAAAATGGATTGAAGTGAAATAAAATAAAATAGCGTGTAAAAAGAAAGAAAGGTGAAGGAAGTTGGTTGCAAAAGAACAAAATAATAAAGAAAAAAGTAATTTTTGTTGCACAAAATAATAAAAAAATATACTTTTAAAATGCATAAAATAATAACTAAATATGTTTTCACTCTCAACTCTCTCTACTGTATTTTCTTTTTGATTTGACACTAAACTTTACTTTATTGGCTCTTGCGATAAAAAACTTCGCACCGAAAATAAAATACGCTTCCCATGGTGTACCTAAAGTTAAATTGAATCTTAAATTCTCTAATGAGAAGTGAGGTGCCCGAAAAACCGAACAACGCCTTATGTCACATGTCAAATACCTTGAGGGCACCCAGTTTTTCCATTTTGAGTTTTCATAAAAGAACCAAGAGATTGCAAGAGGTGTTAAAGAGATCAGATTTTTTAGAAATGTATTTGTTAAATACAGTTATATTAGAAATATTAAATTTATTAGAGATGTCGGGTCTAAATTTAAGGGCTCGTTTCACTTTTTCACTCTTCGGGCTTTTGCTTTTATGGGAGAACGAATTTATGAATACATTACCGTGAAAAATCATGTATGCAAACATGCCCTGATGTCTGTCCAAGTTTTGCATGCGGAAGTTCTGCATTTTGATGATTTTGCTAACGTGGAAATTGTAGGGTGGGAATGGAGGTGAATGATTAAGACTTTTTGATGACGGTTAACAGCTGAAATTTGTGACCCGTTTCGATCTGGTGAAAAGTGCATAGTATAAACGCATTAAGTGGGGTAAAATCGGATCACCTGGTGCAGTTGTGTTCTTATGAAAATTTAAAACCCCAGGAAGTAAACAACAAAAAAAGGGGCTGCTTTTGGGAGTTTTACGCAAAAATTACCTCAAGTACCCTTAAAACGAAAAAAGCCACCCAGCTCATCTTATAGTCACCGAACAGAAGTAGTTCCACTATGATTTTTATAAACTAATGGAAACGAGTGTCGAATTCAATACTCATCTTAATAGGGGAGCGTCGAATTCGGCCCTAGTTTTGTTCTATTGTATTTATTCCTTTCTTTTTCTTCCTCTTTACTATGTAGATGTAGGCAATCCCCACGTATCTCACTCATCCTCCTCCTCTTTCCCACCCCAACATCTGTGCCCACTTCACAAATTGGACCCAACTACATACACCATGGAAGAGTCCCACCTGGACCATCTGTGTTCTCCTTCCCCTGCAACCAAATCCAATCTTTTCTCTTTTTTGCAACCGAACCCACCTTCATACCCAGCAATTGCTACAATATGCAGCAGTTTCTTCCCCCTCTACCCAATCGAATACCCACACTCTACCATTCATTGTTCTTCTTCTCCCTATCATAGACTCTATGCAACTGAACTCTTCTTCTTGCAGCAGTTTTCCTTCTTCCGTATTCTCTTTCTTCATTCCTCCTCCTTGCAACTCTTCAAGTTGACCCCCTCGATTCATCTTTTCCTCCTCTCTATCTTTGAACCATGCCACTGTAAAACCCTTCTTTCCTTCTCCTTAGAATATGGGAAACGAGCACCTTCTGTTAACTAACTAAAATAGAACCCAGATCCATAATTCTTTTCAGTTTAGAGATTAAACCACTGTGGACCAAGCAGTTTTGATTTGGAAGAATAAGATAGTGAATTTGACCACCCACCCCAATTAAAATGAGCATCAAATTTGATGTTTGTTCCCTCTAATTTAAAAAAAAAAAAAAAAAAAAAACCTTCAAGTGGTCACTTTGGTGCCTATAAAATAAGAGGGCCTTTTTAGTGTCCTAGTTACCTAAGGTGTATTTTTTTTTGAAATTCTCAAAAAATATATTAAAAAAAAAAAAAGGAACTATACCATTCACTCTCTACCATTGTTGCAAGGAAATCCATTACTTTTTAAAAAGAAGATAATTTTCCAAGAAAAACCCCAATAAATGGGACCTACATTGAAAATGATCTTATAGTTCTTACCTCGCAAGAAAGGTCCTATGGTTCCTTTTTTGTGCAAAAACATTTTTTTTTCCTAGGTAACTAGAGAACGTCATGTTACTATATATATATAATCTCCGCTTTCTAAGCCCCGGTACAATTACCAAAATACTCTTGACCTTAAACCAGTCACTGGCTAACCCAGTGACTCATCCGGCTAAACCGGAATACAAGACATAAACCCAGCACGTCATTGATCCTTTTTTTTAATAGTGTTGCTTCCTAGTAACTTTTAAGGTGTTTAGATGACTAAATACCAAAATAACCACGAAAACTCCGCTCTACAAATTAAAGAAAAACTGAAAATTCAAATCCCAAGCCTTTTTTTTCCTGTAAGAAAAGGACCATGAGAACTCCACTATGCAGATCAACTCAAGAGCGACCAACGCTAGCATCGTTGGCCCTCTTTTTTTAATGCAGTCACTTTTAGGGTACATGGATGATCAAATACTAATAAAATCATGTGAACCCCACTATACAAATTAGAGAAAAACCTAAAACCTCATTCTTCTCCAATAAGAAAAGAACAATAAGAACTCCACTATTCAAATTAGAGAAAAATAAAGAATCGAAATCTCAACCATTTCTTCTCTAATAAGAAAAGAATAATGAGAACTCCACTCAGCAACTCAGAAAAAAATTGAGAACCCAAATCTTAAGCCTTTCTTCCTTGATAAGAAAAGAACCACGAGATATCTACTCTGACCTTTTTATTATTGGAAGCGACACTAGCATCTCTAACCTTTTATTACGAAAACAACGCTACATTTTTTAATGGGAACGTCGTTGGACTTATGATTGAATGCCAAAAGAACCACGAGAACTTTGCTCTCAGAAAAAAAAAAAGAAAATCCAAATCCGAAGCCTTTCTTCTCTATTATGAAAAGAAATACGAGAACTCTACTCTACAAATTTATTGGCAAGCGACACTCCTTTTATTATTGAGGAGTAATGTTAGTAACTTTTAAGGTTTTTGGATGACCAAATACTATGAGAACCACAAAAATTCTACTCTTAGAATTGATAAATAGCTTTGAGAAAACATGAATGGCTTTGTGCACAATTTCTACAAGAAAAGAGATCCAGGATCTAGTCCATTAAGAAAAAATTGTGCTCCTCAAAATCATTTATTAGCATAGTAAGCAAAGCTAGCCTTGCTTATAAGCGACACCCGCTGCTAAAAACCCATGAAAACCCAAAAAGGGTAAGTTGGCCGGAGGTGGTTTCTTATGTGGTAGAAAGTGTTTTCAGTGTACTTCCCATCTCCTACGTTAGACCTGTAGATGGTTCTAATAGGTTAGTGGGCCACCATAAGTGCCACGTGGCACTCTGTCCACCTGCAACGCACGACCGTTGAAGAAATCGAGGCTAGCTTGGGTTTCTTTGTATGTAGCATGCGTGTAGCGTATATGAGCCAAAGCTGTTACGTTGACTCGAAGAGCATTCTGCCATAACACAGGGGTATTTGTGTCTTTTGATATTTGGTCTGACTAAATAAACACCAGCTCCTAACATAGACATGTCGTGTACGCCACCGAAGGGCAAGTGACACGTGTCTCGGCCTTGGCCAATCCGAATCCTAAAAAATTAGCGTCCAATGGGGCCCTCTTAGTGATGGGCGGAACCGTTGAAATTGACTGAAATCTCATTTTACTTCCGTAAAAATTAGTATGATCGTAGGTCTAGCACAAGATTGATAATATATTTAATTCACAGGACTAATAATAAATAAGTTTAAACTAATTATGTTACCAATCATGTACTCAGTTTTACAGTGGGATCAAATTTTACTAACATTAAATTTGAGATAATGTGATTAGAAGAGATCTCTTTTTTTATTTTAATGGTTTAAATCATCAGTACGTGGGCCCCCACAATGAGTTACACACATCCCAAAAACAGGAAGCATCTAACATACCACTATTGGGATCTGATTGCAAAATGAACAACCCCTTCGGTTGACCACCGGTTCTTATGGGGCTCACCCGTGGATGGTACCAAGGCCCAACCAGGTCCAACTTACCTGTGTACAATGGAGGCTCTAATTATTATCCCAACAACTTGATCAATGATTTATAAGTTTTTACTGTCAAAACAAGTGTACAATTAATCCAAAAGTCTATTCAAATGAGAAATAAACATAGGATACATGACTATTATTGAGGGACTCCTTGTTTTATATTCTTCTCAGATGAATCATAAGGTGAGCCCACTAGGAAACATGCTCATGATAACATGAGGACAGTGGTTGGTGAAGATTTTTTCCTAATTAAAAATATAAGCTCGATTGATGGCCCTCTATGTTATAGCTTCTCGCCAAATTTTTCTTAGATGAGTATTTGACCTAGCCAACAGATTAATGACAAATAGAAGTATGAATAGAATATTGTTAAAATATGTGGTTTTAAATGTGATTAGTCGAGGATATTGTTTTTGTGAGTGCCTTTAATTTATGAGAGGTCCTACTTTGTTTATGGAGGGGATAAAAAATAATATACCACCACTCTTTAAGTGAACTCTCATGGGTAAAACTTTAGCCATTATTAATTTTGCAGTGAACTCTAATACACTTAAAGGGAAATTAAGGGCCTGTTTATTTGCTAAACTGAAATTCAGGCATTTCCCAAAAGAGAGTTCTTTGTTAAAGAATCTTCAAATTTCCAAACAAAGTGAAATCCTTATATGCTCATTTATACTTGAGCATAAAAAAATTCAATCACAAAGCAAAGTGTTTGGAATTTTAAATTTTTAATAGGGCATTAAAGACCTTTTAAGTAGTTGAAATTTAAAAATTATCAAAAACATAACATTTACAAATGCTCGAGGACAACCAATACTCATCATATCAAAAAAAAGAAAAAAATTCAAAACACCAAATTCTTATTGGAAATTTCAGAGAAAAAAAAAACAGAGGCTATTAGATGTGATCTACAAAGGGGAATATATTTTGGAGGACTTTGAGCTCACTTGGCAAACTCATAAAACCTTTTTGTGACTTTCAACTTTCAAGAATTAAAAAGAGGATCTCAAGTCTCAACTTACCGCGGCTCCAAGAGCAAATCGGGCGGACAAGAAAGTGGGCCCATGACCTAACTGACGGCCTCGAGAATGTCACAATCATAAAGGGCCCCAGTTAATAGAACCCAACATGCCGGCTCGTCAAATTCTTTACCCTCTTCCTCTCTCTTACCTTTTTTCTAAGCCTCTTTCTCTCTGACTTTTTTATTAAACATTACCTTGGCCAAGCGTGCACAAGGAAAACGGGCTTCCTCTGTCAATTCTCCACTTGTGGGGTCCACCTTTGATGATCAAGGGTTAAGAAAACAATAAGGAAAGCAGCCACTCACTGCACGGTATACAAGAAAGAGGAAGAAGACAGAGAGGGAGGGAGGGAGGGAGGGAGGGAGGGAGAGGGGAAGAATTGATTTTGTATACGTTTTAACTTTTAAGAGTGAAATGTGGAATCGAATAGTGGGATGGAGTTTTCTTTGAAGTTGTAGGGCCACATAAGTTTCGGTCAAGGATTGCCGTATGAGAAAATTTTCTTCGGGTCCCACTGAATATTACCGGGTCCCATTTTCTTGAGGCCACATAAGTTTGCATTCGTTAACTCTTTTTAACTGGAAACAATCCTAATTTAACATTGATCGAAGACAATAACTGCACCTTGACATTTTTACCATTATAAGTTCACATGGTTTTCAGTTGCTAAGCTTTTGAGGAACTACAACCAACAGTCAAAAATTATTGATTTGGACTAATTATATGCTGCACACACCTAATTTAAATTCATATCACATTCCACACTTTTCTCATCTGGACGCCTGGCCCAAAATTTCACTCCCTTGGAATGATATGATCAAAGCCCAGAAAGTATTGGGCTGGATTTGGGTTTTGTATAAGCCTTCTGATCAGGGCTTAAACATCTTTACTGGACTTATTAGTGATAATATGCCTTGGCCAGTCTATAATTTTCAGCATGCCTTCAAGAAGAACTCAAAAAATAAGTAAAAATATTTATGCTTTTTTACATATGAATCCTTTACATAATGGCCGCTCCAAGAAGATTTATTACATATGAATCCTTTGGCAATCCAAGGAAAATTTCCTGGTCCGCCACTGTACCCCCTTAAATACCATCATCAACCTTGATGCAAACTGCTTCGAAAGTAATCAACTACATTCTGGAAATAATTTTTCTTAGAACTTTCACCTCAAAATTTAGTCCATAAAAGTGAAACTAACGTCACAGAGAGGCATGCCATTGCGTTGCTGCCAATTGCTTCTAATGGTTGTTGTTATTTTTTAATGTTTATGTTTTCTGAGTGATTTATTTATTAAAACAAGTTTTTAATATCTTCTTTATTCTGTTTATTTTATATTATTTCAACATCATGATGATGTCATGGTTGGACTGGCCAAGGGTTGGATCATGCTGGAGAACATTTGCTTCTGCATGTGCAATGGCTGGTTGCGTTTTAATTTAAAATGTTGTTCTTATATAATGGTTTTCACAAATAGGATCATATATATAGGGCCTAATCCTGTAAGAATTATTATCACACACCTATCGTGAGAATTTTTATTGCACCCACTTGTGAGTCCCATTTGGAGATGGGACAAAAGGGATGAAAAAATCTGTGTAGGGCTACCCCAAATATCAAGTTTGACATCAATGACATGTCCTCAACCCCTTCATTGGTGGCTCACAAATTTAGTCCATTTGAATTGGTGTACAATCGATCCAGCGGTTCCGTAAATTCTAACTTGACTGAAACTTAAAGTATGTGACTATCAGGGTGGTCCCTGTATATTGCAAAATTTGGTTTGAGTGATAGATAGGCCTCACCGAGACCTCTTATAAAAAAGTGATGAGAACTAGTTTTTATAGGACTATATATATGAAACACATTCTAAAAATATTTGAAAAATTGTGTAAACTGTTTTACATAAACCTTAGGGCATGTTTGATATTTTTACCTCAAAGTTAAAAAAGTCATCTTTTATTTCAAAACACAACAAACTAACAGAGTCAAATCAAAATACCACATTACAAAAAAATTTGTATACCTTTTGACACTAAAAAATGAAAAAGTTACTTTCTCATCCTACTACCTCATAAGAAATATCTATTTTTAACACAAAAATCAATAAAGTTACATTCTCTCTTCATTAAAAGACAAATCTCATCATTGGATTGATTTAACCCCTCTTTTTTTTTTTTTTTTTGTTCTTTAAAATGACCATTCACCTCACTTCATTCACCTAGGTAAATTAACAAATAACCTCTAAAGTGGGGCATTGTTGCTTGTAATTGTCGCGAAGCGTAAGAGTCTATATATTTATAAAAATCATTCTTTAACCATTCAAGTATGAAAAAAATCCTTCCTTAACCATGCAACCCATATTTAACTTTAGACGGCCAAAATAAATAACAAACATTAAATCACAAATAGGCCCACAAATTAAAAGGACATGATCATTCTGTTGAAGTTTAGAGTGCTTCCTATTCATAGGGTCGCCCAGTAATGGGCATGTGGCGAGAAGAGATAATGGCTTATGCGCAAGAAGTACTTTACACCGTCATTTAGTTAACAAATCATAGACAATATCATTCCTTCTAAATCATTGAAGCAATAAACGGTTTTATCACACGTTACACAGTTGTTTGAAACAATAAGAATCAAATTGCATTTTGCTTGTTGCCATGGCCATGCTTAATTTCTCTTTGACCAAAATCTCATTCAGTATAATTTTAGTTACTGCTAACAAAAGAAACAAACAGGAAAGAAGCGAAGAGACCAATCTCAATTGATACCATGAAAGGCCTCTAGCATGGTATAAAACCATTATATATGTGGTCTACCTGGTAGTTTAATCATTGACCAAATGATTTTTGCAATATCAAACATGAAAAATAAAGAACATCTCCAATAAGAGAATTTTAAATGCATCACAAACCTATCCATTTCCTTTTTATAAATTCTAGTGTCGACATCATAGATGTCTATTGTCTGTTTCATTGAAAGAGAAGAAAATCTATCCTTGTTACTTGAGTCACAAACAATCACTATGTTGAGAGGTTGCATTCATTTTCATTATATAGTTATTATTTGCACTATCCCAACTTCCCTTTGTCCAATACATCTCCATATCCATATAAGATATTGTGTCATCATAAAGAAGAGGATTAATTAACATAAGAAATCGACAGGATTAGGTATATCTGAACACCTCTAAAATTTATAACAACTCTAGAAACTATGAACTGGAGACCCCTTTAATTCATCTGACCCTAGAGCAAAGCTTCCCACCCACTCCTCTTAATCATGGAAATCACCTTTTCCTAACTGAAAGTGACATGAAATGTGTAAAATAAACAACCGCCCCACAGCCCCACACAACACAACACCACCCCAAACCCCACCCGACCCCAACACCACCCCACCCACACCCCCCACACACCACAATTCGAATCCATGTCACTAATTTCTTCTTCGGTTATTATACATAAATTCTCATATGCATTAAAAAACTTTAGCTCAAAATTTGGGCTTATAAACCAATACAAGCACACATGTACCTTTGGCAAATAAAAATGGCGCCAATGTTGTATTGTAGCATGCAGCTCGGTTCTCATATGAACATTTTGACACTCCCTGAACAAGTAATCTTTAGATTCATATGTAAGCATTGCATCAATTTAATTGTATCATATTTCATCGATGAAAATTAGTCTAGTAGATTGTAAGTCATGTATCATCCACAAATATTTTAGGGAATTCATAACAAAGGTTTAATGTCACCATATGCTTTGTGTATTTCTTCGATTTTTCATCGTGATAATCTTGTACAAATTCAGACTTTCTTTCTTTAATTTCCATTAAATTAGAGGTATTGTATCTACATATCTAACAAAGCATTGATCCAAGAGTAATAAATTGTAAAAAGTAAAGAAAGGTGATATAAAATAGTACCTCCTTTATATTAAATATTAGTTACCCTTTTCTTTAAACAGTATTGACTAATATCAACATCAAATTTCAAAATCTTAATCTATTTTCCATTTTAAATTTTCAAGATTCTTATGTAACCATTTCCGGAATTAGGCCACCAAATCTCTTCACCACTCTATTAAAAATACTAAAAGTCCTGCACATATAATGTTATTAACTCACTCTGTGTACATGTGGCACTTGTTTGTGATCCATCTATTGGACAGGTGGGCCCCCTCATGGATTTCGACTGGTTGACACAATGTGCTCAGTAGAACGACCCTGACATATGACTTGAGAAATTAAAAATGCATCTTGATCAATAAAAAGAAAATGATTGACCCATTGTTTGTGATCAAATCAAGCCCTTAGGATTGTTGGGCCAGCCTGAATTTCTGGGGCTATAGAAATCCATGGTGGGTTCAGCTTGCTGGCAGAAAGATCTCACACTGTGCTATATGTACCAGAAATAGATAACGGGGATTATGTCATCCCAACTATGAGGGGAAGTTCTAATTGTTCTTTACATTAAAGGGATTGAAAGAGAGGACAGAAAAGACTAAATACAGGGAAAAAATTGATATAATTCAATTTTCCGAAGAGACATAACCGTATATGTCAATTGGTTTGTAAGGACCTCAATGGCTACTATACGGCACAAATGAAACTATCATTTTCTGGTGTAAACCTAACATGTGGTTGATCAGTTGTGGCACACCACTCCTGTAGGTGTTGACTCCCACACGTTACACCCTAATTCGATGTTTGTGACTTTCATTGGATGATCCCTCAACAACTACTGTCCGATTTCTTAAATTGGTGCTGCATCGGATAAATGGGCCGAGTCTTTTTAGATCTGTATTTTATATATAGTTGCTAGGTCTTGCTCATCTAAGCCTTATCTCATTCATTTAGTATTGGTTTAGCGAATTTTAATTGTGTAAGCTAATTACTGTTTACAACAAAATTGCTTATTTCTCCATAATTCACCAAGTTCACAATTTTAACTAATAATTTTTTATTTCATTACCTTCTACTAATCTTGCTTTAGCATATTATATATATATATATACACACACTCGCGTGCACACACAGACACACACATCAATTTCTCTAAGGGCCTTTTTGTTTCATGTAATTCAATTTCTAAGAATTATAAGACCTTTTTTTCATGTAAGTGGTTAAAAAAAAAGATGAATATCCAAAAATACCCACCAAATAACCTCCCCTTCAGCATTGATTGAATCAATGGAACATGGAAATGAATACCAAGACAATACTCTATAATTTAAATTCTAGAAGAGTCTAGTGACTTTTATCTGCACTTCCTCATATATCCTTCACTTGTCACCTCACATCCTTCATCCTAATATGTTTGTTTATCTAATCATTTCTACGAAAACCTCAATACATTAGTAGAGATAGTGAAAATGTTTTTCAATACCAATCCCTTCTCAGGTGAAACTTGTTTAGTGCACTTTTGCATAGAGTCATTTCTTTTAGGGTCTATTTGTTGAAGGGATAGAGTAACGTAAAGTAGAGTAAATCTAAAATCCAAAAAATATATATATATGATTGGGTTATGAAGACTTTTATTTTTAGTAGCTTAATATAAAATCATTTTGACTTTTTAACCTTTTGAAAAGAGAAGGTGAAAATTTTGAATTTTTAAGAAAAAGAATGGGTAAAATTCAAATTTCAAATATTTTATTATATTCTACCTCACAAACAAACAGGCCCTTAGGAATGAAACTCATGATAGATTGAACTTTTAAGAAAATGATTTCATTGATATAAAATCATGATGACTTGCATTTGAACATAGGATCTAGATTTATACAAAGTAATAATAAACAATCAACACTATCCAAACTCAAATGTAAACTAAAACATGAAACTTCTAACTACTCTCTTTTATCTCTAGCTAATAACCAAAATTAACCTAATCATATCTTATCTTCTAACATATTAATATCTAACACACTCCTTATCTCTTCAATAATCCTTTAATGAAGCTCATTTGACCATAAATATTATATAGTTAATTCACAACTGCAATCCATGCAAAGAAACACGCCCTAAACATCACCCTCTATACAACATTGAGTAGGGTTACAATGAAGTCTTACTTTAATCCACTATTAACAAACCATTCCTCAATTGTAGGTGTGATAGAAATTGTGTTTGTTTTATAACCATCAATGAGTGGAAGGTGCAGTGGTGTGCCTAACCTTACCTCACCCACAAAAACCGTTGCAGACACTTATTTTCAATTTCCCTGACCACGTCACACATAAGAGACAAGTTGCCAAATCGGGGACGTGTGACATCATGGGTCATCATCAAATCAAAATGTTAAGACAATTTTTGCTGTTTTTTCAGTCAAAGAAAAATTTCCTCATCTTCTGGCACTTAAAAAAAGAAGGGAACAAGTTGGAGGGAGGGTTGGAGGTGTATCATTAAATGGATAAATCCAACTTCATTTAAAGTCAAGGGATCCAAGTTTTGTAACAAAGGGGAAATTGGGCATGAATCACATGTGTAGTTGGATTATTTTGAGTTCATGGAAGATGGGTTGGGGAGGATTTGCTATTCATGGGAATTGCTTACTTTGTAGTTGAAGATATTCTTAACATGGCGTTGATGGTTTAGGGAGGGGGCAACATGGGTCTCCAGTACCTCCTGATCCAATCAAAGATGGGACCGTGGACCCTTTTCTATTTCCAAAGAATAGTAAATGTCTCTTTCTTTTTTACGTGTTTTTAGGGTATCTGTTGCCGCCTTTCTCGACCACCAGTGATGGGATCTGTTCCTTGCAGGTTGACTATCATCTTTCCATTCATTCATTGCAACGAGAGGCTTGGGCATGGGCTGGGCCAGCCCAGGCTCGAATTGGTTGGCAGGGTTTGGACCTTAGGTTTTACCATTCGGGTGCTAGACTGGATCTAATTAAAATTTCATCAAAAAAGTACACTTGTTTTTATAATAAATTCAAGTACTTATCATTAATTGTTGATTAGCGGGTTCTTTATTTATTTATTTTTTTTTTTTTGCAAAAAAAAATCCATTTCAACTATCTCTAGCAAAATAGAGTCATAATTTATGCGAATTCACCCTCCTATATCTTACATTAAATTGATTTTCATTATTTATGCAACGAAAGGATTTCATAATCCACTCTTGTTATTTCACATGAGGGAAAAACACCCTATTATACTCGTCCCATCGGAAATTAAAATCGTCTTATTCAATTCCTTTTCTTTTTCTTTTGCATTTCCTTTTCCAAAAGAAAAATGTGTCGTGCCAGGCAATAAAACTTTTGAACCGAGTGATTGGGTAGAGTTTAGAATATGAAAATAGAAGAAATGAACCAGTAATGATCATGGCAGAAACCGTATGTGAAACGACTCCCTGTATATGTACTGAGTCCATTCCCTCCCAACCATTTGGATATCTACTCCCTACCATATATACTTCCGGTCTTTGTAAGTTATCTTATTTCTTAATTGCCCAATTCGAAAGGTAATCAACTAATCAACAGCATATATATTGAACACCATTAAAACAACCTTTCTTTTGCTTCTCCCAAATCATGTTTTTCCACTGAAAACACTGTTAATGGTCAATGGCCCTATCCCATATTGAACAGATACATTGACTTCAATTACTTATTTGTATTTTCAAATGAGTAGTTCAATAACTTTATGCCCTTTATTTTCTAACTTTACTTTCATTACCTCCCCTCCATCTCTCTTTTGGCTTGACCCCACAATGTGACTTTGTGAATTTAGAGTTGGCCAAAGATTATGCTGGTCTCAGTGAAAATTTGGAAGGAGAATGAAGTGATGTCCAGAGACACTTTCGCCGTCCATATTTTCCAATGCAGATTGATTGGAATAAAATAGAGTTGGAGAACTCGGTTGAAAGAACATTTTATCATGTAAACAGCTTTGAATTTGTAATAAATAATAATGAAATCTCATTTTATTTATCTGTGATGTGATTGAGACATTGAAAAATGACCACAAGAATGCAACTAAAAGTCTGCTTCCTCTATTTTTATCCCTCACATTACTTGTTCCATTTTGAGTTGAAATTAGAATTGAAAAAGCTAAAATTGATTAAAACTTCATAAGAAAGCCCACGCATGTAAGGGTTTGAACCCTAAATAGTCATATGAGAACCGCTGACCGTTAACAATTGAGTAAGGAGTCATTCTCCCCATACATGTTAATGTGGAGTATACACGAAAAATGTCTGGATAGAGAAGATTGTTCCAACAAAGGAAGAAGTCTACAAGAACGGCAGAGGAAAGTTGTAAAAATGAAGGCAACGACGGGGAGTGGTAGCTAGTGAGAAGAAAGGGAACCAAAATTTCCCTATGGCGTTTTAAAAAATGAAAAGCAGGTAGCTTTTCAGTTGTATGGCCACATGTTTAGGATTTTTCACAGGTGCGGACTTTGGGAAATAAAAAATGGCCACTATGGCATGAACACCTCTTTTGTAAAAAGTTTCGAGTCAACACTCTAACGGGAATTTTAGAGTCTCGAGTCACCCTCATGGCTTCAATCAATGTGAGGTGGAAAGTACAGTGTAGTCTATGTAGAACTCATGACAAAATAAAAAATAAAATTTGAATTTGAATTTTAATTTTAATTTTAAAAAAATTGTGTTAGTGAGCTACGTTGCTCGGTTTTGTGTTTGTTGAGTCGCTGGTATCATCATGTCGGGCAGGTCGTAGCTTTGTTCAAGGTCTGACCAAATCAATAATTGTGTGCAATACCTTCCGGTCCGAGGCCTATTCATAGTACCGGCCTAGTTATCCATTCAAGTACTATGTCATGTGGAGGTTGGAGGTAGGAGTCTTAGGTAGTGTTTGATTCATAAATAACTTTAGGCTGAAATGGAAAGAACGTTGAAATGAGTTCTGAATATAATGAGATAGAAATAGCCATTTCATTTCAATGTTTAGATTTATCTTTAGAATGAGAGGCAGAATGAAATTCATATTTCTATACCTATGTTTGATATACATGAATCAAAACATGAATGAAATAAAATGTCTAATATTTTTACCAAAATATTTTTATTTTCCTCTTCATTTGTTAGATATATGACAATCGTGATAGTAATGGTAGCGTTCGGTGGTGGTGGTGGCGGCAGGTGGGTGGCAATAGTGGTGGTGGTGGCGGGTAAGTGGCAATAGTGGTGGCGGCAATAGCGGCGGGTGGCAAAGGTGGCATTGGTGGTGGGTGGCAGCGGTGGCAGTTGGTGGTGACAGCGGTGGGTAGGTGGCAGTGGTAGTGGTTGGATGCATTTTTTTCTCAATAAAAAAGGGAGTTCAAAATGGAATAACCATTCCCCACCCCCCCCCCCCCCCCCACCAACCCAACAATGGAATATGTAAAGGAAATAGTGATTCCTTTTGGAATGAGTATTCCGTCCATTTTGGATGAACTAAACACAGGAATGGGCATTCCAATGGAATGGTCATTCAATTCTAACCCCCTTTCAAGCAAACCAAACATTACCTTAATGAGTGGCCTAAGATTTTTATTTGAGGGAGGTAGACCCCAAAAGGTATTTTCATGTTGGTTTCGGGGTTGGATCCAAAATTTTTATGTGGATCTTGAAAGGGAACCAATTTTCAATATGGGCTTTGGACAGGGACCTAGGTAGGATGAGGGAGACTGCCCCCAATATCATATATTTAGGTCCGCTCGTTAACCTAAAGGATCCACAACTAGGTATGGTCATGGCCTGGGCTCAGCCAAATTGGGGACCGTAGATTTTATTAATCAGTTCTGGCCTGGCTCTTTTAATATTTGACCTGGCTTGGATTAAGTGGAAAGCCCAAAGTTTGGCCCTTCATGAAGAAGTAGTACTTGTAGTTTAGCATCTTATTTGCCTTATAAGTAGGACTGTCAAAGGGCTAAGCTGGGGTAAGCCCTTACCCTACCCCCATATATGCGGGATGGACTTATGCTAACCAAAGCCCTTAGATTCTTTAGCGGGCCTATAATATCGAGACACTTATCCTACCCTCAAGGGGCAAGGCCAAAAAAATTATTTTTCTTAATATTATTATATATCACAATGTTCTTATACCATGATACTAACTCACTCCTTTATTCGAGGTACAGATGAGTACAATGCAAAAGTACATATTTTTGTGCAACTTCTAAAAGAATACATGAATTAAGTTCCTTTTTTCTTATATAAAAATATTATTTAGAATTACATAATATAAGCTAATTTGATAATATTGTGACATGAAACTAGGCAATGGGAGCACACCAACGATAGTTAAAGAATGAATTGGTTTTATTTGTCATTAGGCTACTAGCAAGGTTGTCGCAAGTTATAGTTCTACTAGTTGTATCACTTTTTACTAGTTTCTATATTACATTTTTTTTATATCAAGCAATAAGATGGACCATTAGATCTTATTTGACAATTCTCATATGATTCAATTAGATTTATTTCAACTATGAATCAGACCTTTTCCAAATAAATTAGTTACTATGTATGGTTCAAATCAACATTAGACCACTTTTGAACATTATCCCTAACTTGTAACTCTTTGAAACATCAACGTTGGATTTTATAATAAAGCAATTAAATTTTGACTACCGAAGATGAATAACTAAGATGTTTGATGGATGAGTCACAAGCTTTAACTCCATATATGGGGTCCATTTAAATGAAACAACAGTCATGAAAGTAAAGGGATATAAAAAAATTGGCATCAATCAATGACTAGATAGTGGATAAAGCTCGACTCCACTGAATGATAATGTTAGGGCTATCCATCTAAACTCTCAAATTTCAATATATAGTTTACATTGGTAAAAATCAATCTAATAACAACGAATTCTCTTTTCATTGAAGAATATGTCCATGTTAGACATAAAATCAAGCATACCATTTTAAAAAATTATAATTAAATATAGGTACAATATTATGATCTTTGAGAATATCCATCAAATGATACTATTTGACAAAATATTAAGTCCCTATTATTAATTGCTAGTTAGGGGAGTTTTTAAAATTTTTTGGAAAATTCCTATATATAATTTATAATATTTATTTTATTTTTACATAGACAAAGGGCTAGGCCCGGCCCTCTTGGGCAAGTTAAGTCAAGCCCTAGCACGGCCCTCAAGATTGTGGGCTTTTCAAGATTGGGCCCTACCCTACTCTCGGGCTTTAGGACAAAAAGAAAAGCCCTCACTTTGAGGGCTTTTGTGGGCCGAGCCAGGCCGGGCCCCCCTCATCAAATGGCCGGATTGACTGCCCTACTTGTAAGTGATAGGAAGCCTGGCCTCGTCGATTACTGAGCCAGCTTGGGCTTAACATGTGTGGCTGGGCTTGGGCCAACACTTAACACCGATGTTGGGCTTTGTCTGGAATTGGCCTGTACATGTTTCTATAGTTGAGCTCGTTTCATATCCCTCAGTCTCACCTGACCCTGGCCTGAACAGCCCAGCCCAGAACCACTATCAACATTCCTCAATTGAAAAGTAAAAATGCAAAAGAAACACCTTAAATAAAGAACGATTATTTTAAAACAAGAGCCCCAAAAAACTGAAACATAAATTTAAATTCTAATTCTTCACTTTAGGGACCACAAACAGTAAATCAAGAACCACATTCAAAATTATGGAAACACAAAAAAACTTAAAACTTCAAATAAAGGCACGACTTGGTCATCGACCAGGACATTTGACCCAAGCAGCTTTCAGGATCAATTCAGTCCATACTCCATTCATCACATTGATTGGGCTTGAATGTAAAGCCAGATCCAGTAAAGGAAACAGGTCTGGCACCTCATTAGACCCAGACCGATTTACCTCATTTTAATCATGGGGATACATTACTCCTTACTAATTAATTGAAATGATTCAATTCCAATTAAGATTGTGAATGATCCTTAATTCCAATTAAGATTGTGAATGATCCTTTCGGTTACTAGTGACTACTCGTCCAAGAAAGATAGAAATATACTTTAGTTGGGTTGGGCTTGGAACCACTAACCGATAAGTCCTTAAATCAAATAGTTTATTTTCTATTCCTGGATCAGACTTGGGCCAACACTACAGATGAATTGATGAGTGACAACGCCGAAGACTGACTATCCAGCTAGTCCATGCATTCAGTTGGCACTCTGTGGAATTATAAACCATTCATCATTTGGGCCTTACTATAATGCCCACATGCCCGGTAATATGATTCGCTAATCATTCCTAATCTAGGAGAATGCCACCTTGCGTGTAAAATTATATTTCATACGCTATTCAACTCCATCGGATTGTCTTCAGAAGTATAATGAGACAGGGCTAGTACCAATTTAGTCTAGTTCTACCTGGAGCAAGGCTTCTATTGCGTCTAATACTCTGTCCTGGATGCAACCCGCTTCAAAGAAACCGGGCCCAGATTTTCCACATGTCCCATTCACAGGCAAAAATGTTTTGAGCCAGGATGAAATCTGAAATAGGTCGTGGGCGATGTTGGCCAAGGCTTACGAGGTCCATCTGATTATTGGGCTAGAATTCATACTGGGTCTGGCTCATGATTATGGAAGCTTAACCTGGACAATGGTGCATCCAAAACAGACCCTAAAATTATTTACTAACTTCCTAGTGCATGCAAGAGCTGCAATTTTGATATGACCTGACCTGAAAATTCAAGGTTGGGGTTGACCCTTCTATTTTTGTGTTGCATTTGGGATGTCACATGTAACCCAATTAATGAATGCTCCGACATGAAACGCGAACTTGCCAAGCAAAATTGAACCAATCCCAACCTGACGTTGTGGAAGCTAGATTTGAAATGGGCAACTCCTGGATTTCGAAAGTTTTTGTAGAGGTGGTGTATTCCATAAATGAAACTATATATTGGATCAATGGAAATGGGGAAAGAATATTTGTCTGGAACAGCAGTCAGGTCTCTCATGCTAAGGGGCTTAGAAAACCCATGTCTACCATTGTTGACCCCAAGTATCTGTTTTAAGGATCTGCGGTACCCTAGTAAGAAAGGGGAATGAATCCACTGTCAGAAATCATTTTAATAACCTCAAAGATGTAGAAGAGTCCTTGAAATTTATACTCCCTCCCAAGGGAATGAAGACACAAGAGTTTGGCCTATCTATTAAAAGTGGTCACCTAGATGCCTACAAGGCCATCATCTCCAATAATATAATGCCGAGGCGAAAGAGTTTTAGGGACTCCCTCTTCTTCTAAGAATCTTGTTAAGTTTAGTTGGAAGTCTGTAGGGACGGCTATTTTGATAAGATGATCATTCCTCAGCTCCAAATTAAGTAATTGTTGTGCCCATTTTGGTACTTCAATAGTTTAGAAGATTCGGTTGAGCATGCCCTTTTCCATTGTGTCTGTGGTAAGAGCTGGTTTGTCGCATTTTGTATTGTCTCCTAACATTCCTAACCATAAAATCATGGAATGGTACAAAGCTCTATGCCCATATATGGCATGAATATGGCAAGGTCACGCTGTGGACACGATAAAGACATAAATTTTTATAAATAAAAAGTTTAGTATCAAATACAACACCATACGTTGCCCACTTCAACTAAACACTTCCGACTAACGATTTCATCTGTAAAGCCTAGAATTTTTCCTGGTGGTAGGTGATTCGGGATGCCAGGGACAATCTTCACAATCTTCTATATGTATGTTCTCATTTGAACCCAATTTTCATTCATTTGAATCCCGTTTTCAGTGAAAATAATAATAATTTGCCTGTCTTCTCTTGAGGTGATTGACGTGAAGAAAAAGATAATTGATGGTTTTTCGTAAGACTGGAATTACGAGTAGATTCCAGGCATTCCCTACAAAAAAAGGGCGGAAGCGAGAGCGATTCATGTGATGTGGCTTTGAACAAAGCCAAAGAAAAAGGCATTTCAAGAGTCCAAGTTCTATCCAATGAAGAAGAGGTAATTCAGGCTATCAGAAGAAAAGGCGACTGGGCGTCATCTCTATTCAGACTAATAGAAAAAAGCATTTATCTAATAGTCTTGACAAAGTCTCTTTTGATCATATTCCCGGGGAGCTAAATGAGGCAGTGCATCTTTTGGCAAAGCACTGTTATTCTTCTGACTTTCCGAATCGGCTGGAGTAGTTGTTTTGTGGTTTGTTCTTTTGGGTTGATCTGTTGCCATCCCCTTGGTGGTTTCTCATTATCTCTCTTGCCTTGAAAAAAAATTATACATATGGACCCTTTCAACTTTCCAATTTGGGTTTAAGATGACGTTTTCATGCCAATTAACAAATGGGAATTAGAGCTCGGTTTAGGCCTCTAAAGAAGTCACCCTTGGTGTTCAACTTGACCTAACCAGACTCATTGCAACCCCTAAGCCCATACACTGGACTCTTCATACTATTGTCCTCTCTTGATTAGGCTCCCATGGTTGTGGGCCACACACTCTTCTGGATCAAATCAGTTTGAAGTTGTCCTCACACAACCCTTTCTGGTGGTGGGTCATGTCATAAGCTGCTGCGACAACTTACTAATAGCACATACACCTGAATGTTTCAGTGTATATACTACACAGCTGATCGAACCCCACGGCGCACGTTAGCGTGGATTGCATCACCGAACCACCTTTCAAGCATATGTAGAAATACTCTGCTCCAAAAAGGCAGCATTCTACAAACCTCAGCATCTTTCACATAATTAAAATGGTGATGTATATCTTAACACATCAATATACATATAATTTCTTCAGATATAAGTAAATAAATAAATAAATAAATAAGACCCACACTTCCTCATCAACCATTTGAAAAAAAATAAATAAATAAAAGAGTAGTAAAACTAATAATCAAGGCCATCTCTATGAAAGAAGATCTGTATCTGTGATGAACATGTTGAGAAAAAACATATAAATAATTTGTAGATCCTTCTATGCTAGCAAACATTTTTTTTTTTTTAACACTAACTTCATATAGCTAGAAGAGTAAAGAAACTCAAAAAAAAAAAAAAAGACTATAAACATCCTCTATTAGTCCATATTAAGCAAAAGGGAAAGACCCCACTTATGACTATATCAATATTGAGGGTTTTGGGTGTGTTAGAAAATGTACGCATGTATCAAGGAAAGGGTTGAAGAGGAGAGTGGTTGTGATGGTGAAGAGGGTCAGGGCCTGTTGGAACTGTCCTTGCTGAGGTGAATGGAACATGTAAGCTCTTACTCTTAAGCCTTGGAAACATTTGGTGAAAACCATTTACCTACAAAAATCACATGAAAGGAAAGAAAACCCGTTGCATCACTTGGAGAAATGAGAAACAAAGCAACCCAAAGAAATAAAATAAAATAACATACATATATATTACACATGCAGAGAGGATTTATACCTGTAAATTCGTTTCATGGGACACCATGTTTTCCCCTCGTGGACCCACTACAAAAGAGGAACATGAAAACAAAAGAAAGCAAACAAAAAAACAAAGCAATGCATTGGTTAGAACAGAGGCTTGCACATTAGAAAACATACATGTACAGGGGAGAGTCATGTAGTGGATATTTACTGGGTCGAGAAGCTTGAGTACAAGGAGCAATAAACGCCTGTGAGATGAGAATGAAAGTGATCAAAACCCAGAAGATGGAGAATGCTCTAATCGCCATTTTTGAGATTGAGAGAGAGATTGTGTTTTGGACTTGGGTTTATAGAGATTTTTTCCTTGGAGAAGAGAGGTTCAAACGGCATTTTTAGGCCATGAGAGGCTCGCATGTGCGACAGAGCTGGCGTATGCCTGCACTGGACGCTGCAGCCAGCAATATGTCCCAAGGGGACACGCTAAATTATGCACACCCGATTCAACCCCCTTCAGTTCAAAAACTGGACTGGAGGACATGTGGTCATGCACCCAAAATCTTGGGTCTACCTCCCATATCCATATGAAGGCTTTGGGCCCACCCCCCTTAAACAAAAATCTTGAATATGTCACAACATGTAGGGTTGGTAAATTGTGAGTTTTTATCAACCTGCGAACCTGATCATAACAGGATTGGTAATTTCACATTAACTTGTTTTATATATTGTCTGGATCAACCTGCCAACCTGATTATAATGAATGGGTTGAGCTTAGGTTGAGTTAATTCTTGCTACTCAAATTATCAGCCTAGAACTCAATCCAACCAGAATAATTGCAATGGGAACAGTTGACTCAACTCAAATATGACCTATTAATTAAGGTTACCTTGAGTCGTGAAAAAAAAAATCTGAACTCAAATATGACCTAGTAATTAAGAATTTGTTTTTACTATTCTAAGTTTTGGGTAAACTTCAATGACATTTTAAACTTAATTAACAAAAGGATTCAAAGCATGTTAGCTAGTCCAACCTAACAGATTGCCACCCCTGCATCTTGGCTAGTCCTTTTGGATGGGTCCCAGATATGAAAAAAGGAAATAGTATATATTAATGAGTTGGATGAACCCAAGACATGACTAGACCTGACCCAAAAAGCGCCATTAATTGATCCAACTTTCAATCCAACAGGTCAGATCCAAGTCTAGGAGCAGGACCCAAAGGACAATAATCATAAAGTTGGTGCAGATTAAAACAACGTTACCAATGGCAATAGCAACAAGGACTTTAATATAATAATAACTTGCGCTGCATTTTAGCATTATGCATTTTTTTTTACTACCTAAGATGACCCTCATCAACACAGTATTTGGACCTTTTGGCCTATGGCTTGAGGGTTATTAGATTTTGATGAACAAAAACTATTCAATATGGTATAAATATAGCCACATACATAATACTCCGATAAAGCAAGAGATAGGAGTCAAATTTGAAACCTTATAAAGCAAATTTAAAATTCAAACCAACTGAGCCACCACCTTAATCACTTTAGCATTATACATTTTTTAACCAATTTTTATGTCAAGAGCGAAAACGACCTCTCAACCTTAGTAACAAGGTCCTTAAACCTTAATAGTCAACTTTCCTCATCATCAGAGAACATCTTATCTTATCCAAGGTTTATCACATGATTCAACTCACCAGAGGAAAGGGCCAGGGGACCGAGCTGCCCTAGGCTTGGATATAAAAAAAGTAAACAAAAACTCTGTCTAAACCAGTTGCGACACATAGGGCCGTCTGTTGGGAGTGAGGGCTCTATTGATGAACGTGGAGCACTATTTTACCGTGACTCGGCGGACACCATAACGTACTGGCGGCAGCGGCGTGGAATGCTACGCACACCAAAATGAGGCGGCAAAGAGGTGGAGGATCCAATCATTTGATTGGGCCCCACCAACATAACAAATTATCCTTCTTTTGTCTTTTACCCATGTCCAGGGACACAAATTCTCAACAATGCCCTCCCTGTGGAAAGGTTCTCTTGCCCTTCTCAAGGTGTGGGCCACATTAGAAACTCTCTAAATGATTCGGACCGACCCCTTTGCTTGGACCATCCATTTGCAGGTTGATTACCGAATTGTCTACAATTGCATATTCCAGTGGCCCATATTGTCGTGTATCCACGGTAGGCCCCATAAAAAAAAGAAAAGTGTAATCACTAACACACGCGATCGGTGGCGGATGCAGTGTTATCATTTAATGGTTGCGGACCTAAACATGTAATTAGATTTTAAAAACAAACCGATATATTTTTATGTGGGTTTAGATGTGGATCCAAAATTTTTATTTAAATTATCAAAATAGTGCTAGAATTCTCATTATAATTTTGGCTGTAAACTGAAGCTCAATTGATGCAACCGCCCCATATGGATGTACTTGGGTCAGCCCGGCATGTGATGGATTCGCTTATAGCAATGCAGTTGGAAGCAGTTTGTTTATGGTCCACATGTGACCGTGTGGTTCATCTAAGAAGTGGCACAAGGATCCCATCTCTTGAAATGATCCTCATCAGCTTGACCCTTGAAGGGCATTTTTGTTATTTTTGTAAGCACTCTGGTCTTAATTCTCAAAGGCAGATTCATTCTAAAAGGCCCCGTGTTTTCCTTCTCAGAAGGATGCGGCCCTGTCGTCCAAAACTGTCTCTTTTGTTTTGCCTGCCACTCCCCTTTCATGCATACTACTCGCCCCCTATTTCTCATTCTAGGAATAGGATGACGATTCATCTGTCCGTGAAGATATGACCACCAGTTTCAAATTAAAAAACCTAACAAGGTGGTGGCATGGCCGACTAAGGGGTGGAAATCCATACTGACTTTGGTATTTTTAAAATAAATACAAAATTTTTACGTGGATTTAGGAGGCGGATGTAAAATTTTTAAGTAACTTTTTTAAGTAAAATTAAAATTTTTACTATGATTTTAAACGTGGACCGAAGTTTGACGAGTGTTTCCGCTACCACATAGATGTATGTAAATCCGCCCTATGGTGGCCCATCTATGAAGCATTGGATTTATTTTTAGTTAGTCATCCTATCTAAGCCAATAAATAAACCATTTGAGACAGAAACTTGTTTAGTCATGCATTGGATGGAATGATTAACCTAAGTTCTGATGGATCCGAATGTAACTCAAGACCTCTTCCCAACTTACTGTAATGTTTTTATAGTTGATATATATTGATATAGATTGCCTACTGTTAGGTTTATGTCTTGTATTCCGGTTTAGCCGGATGAGTCACTGGGTTAGCCAGGGACTGGTTTAAGGTCAAGGGTATTTTGGTAATTGTACCGGGGCTTTCTTGGTGGCCAAGAAAGCGGAGATTATATATTGTATAGTCTGTAACCCTAGACCTTGCGGCGGCGGCGGCATTAGTTGCCCGTGGTGCTCCCACACCACGTAGGAGAGATGAGGTGAGAGTGTGGGAATCTCTTGTATGCTTTACTTGTCATAGTGAAGATGTTCGTCCTCCTGTGCCCGTGGATGTAGCCCGGTTTGGGTGAACCACGTAAATCTCGGTGTCTCTTCTTGTGTGGCTTGTTCGTGTTGATCTTGTGATTCCGTGAATGCGCACAACGGGTGGTTGTCAGATAACCACAACAATTGGTATCAAAGCTGAGGTTGGTGTTCCTCGGGTTTTCTGAGCGAGGTGGAGATCGCTCAGTGGTTTGGAGGTTGTGCGCATCCTGGTTAGGCCACCATCGGAGAAGAAGAAGACGAGATTGGGTTCTCCGGTCTCGCTGAGATCGGAGGAAAAGGAATTCACATGTTTCGTTCAGATCTTGGAGTTACCGCTGTGGTTGTGATCGAATATTGTTGGGTTCGGATCTGTTTTCGTCGTGGAAACAGGAGATCTGGTTTTCCAGATCTGAGAAGGAGAAGACCGGCGCATGTTGATCTGTGATGAGCCATTGGAAAAACAAGCTTTTCTTTGTTACAGTAACAGAGAAACCGATTAGGGAAGAAGAAACGGGCATTGTACTGTTTACAGAAACAGAGAAGAAGACAGGGATTTGTCTTCTGAAACAGGGGAGTGATCAGATCGGTGGGCCACAAAGGTTACAAAAAAAATAAAAAAAAAACTGCCGTTCAAAAACGGAAGAAAATCGCTGTGCAGTGCGAAGAAGAAAAAAAACCGGGAAGAAAAAAAAACTCACCGAGATTTTCGCCGGGAAGCTCGCCCTCTCCGTCGTCTTCGCCGGATCGCTGCCCCGCTCGGATCTCCGGAGAAGATGCACGCAAAAACCGTCGCCGCCCACCTGCACCGCCGCTGCCAAGAACCGCCACACCGTTCGCCTGCCGCTCTCCGCGATCGTCGTGCCGTCGCCGTCGCCGCCGCTGTTCGCCATCGCCGTACGCTGCCGCCCCGCCGTCGCCGCGCCCTGCCGCTGGTCACCGGAGGCGTTTGCCATCGCCGCGGAAGAGGGGATCGTTTTCCCCGTTGCAGAGTTGCAGAGGACGTTGAAGAGCCGACGTTTGTTGAGGACGACCCAGGCTCCGGGTCAGTTGGGTCGTGTTCAGGGTCAGTCCGGGTCGGGTTGCACCTGATCCGGCTGTGCAGAAAGCCCAGCGCTTCTTGTTAGGTTCAGTTCAGGTCAGGTCAGGTCTGACCTGACCCGTTAGCAGACGGTCCAGCCCAGCTCAAAAAGGCAGTTCAGTTCCGGGTCAGGTGAACCCGACCCGGGTCCGCTCCAGAAGCCCAGCAGACAGCGCAGAGTGACGTCAGCAGTGACGTCAGCAACGGTCAACAGGCAGGTTTGACCAGATTAACGGCTGAAATTGTTTCTGCGATATCTTGATCGTCCGATGTCCGATCGGAGATCCGTTTGAGCCTACGGACTCGTTTCGAGCAGATCTACGCAGTGGAAGAGGTTGATTGGCTGTTTGACAGTCAAGGAGGAGGTTTGATCGATTGGAGCGTAGAAACTTGTTTCTACGTTATCGGAGCCATCCTGAGTCGGATTTCAGATCCGTTTCTTCCAGCGTGCTCGTGGTGACGAGATCTATAACTTGATGCAGAAATTTGGAGGAGATCTAAACAGATGTGGATTCAGGCTTGAATCGGGTCTACTCGACCTGGTTGTTGTTGCAAACCCAATAATAGGAGTTGCCGGCCTAGTTGCAAAGGGTTTGCTGATCACATGATCGCATGTGATGTTATCCATCTTGCCAGAGCCAAACCGGAAAAGCAGCAAGGAGGAGCTGATGTATCAGCATTTGATCGGAGGCCCGGTCAAATGGAGTTTTTTGACCGCTCGGAGGCAGAGGTTTTCTGCAATTATGAAGTCATCTGGACTTGTATTCCCGATCTGTTTTGCTTGCATGCTTGTGGTGATTGGATCTTCACGGTGATGTTGAAGATGGGGCAGGATGGTGAGTGATTCAGATATCACTCAGATTCGTCAATGGTTTCGAGCTTTTAGTTCGAGGTGGAGTTTGACGAGGGTATGAACTTTACTCAAAGTTCATGTGCTGGTTCAATATGTCAAAGTGTTGAAGAAGACTGCATCCCTGGTGCAGTGACGTGCCATTCAGCAGGGTACGTGAAGACATTGCCGGTTTTATCTCCTAGTAGCTCGAGTTGTACGGAGTTGTACGGAATTCAAGCCAAGGTGGAGATTGTTAGGTTTATGTCTTGTATTCCGGTTTAGCCGGATGAGTCACTGGGTTAGCCAGGGACTGGTTTAAGGTCAAGGGTATTTTGGTAATTGTACCGGGGCTTTCTTGGTGGCCAAGAAAGCGGAGATTATATATTGTATAGTCTGTAACCCTAGACCTTGCGGCGGCGGCGGCATTAGTTGCCCGTGGTGCTCCCACACCACGTAGGAGAGATGAGGTGAGAGTGTGGAAATCTCTTGTATGCTTTACTTGTCATAGTGAAGGTGTTCGTCCTCCTGTGCCCGTGGATGTAGCCCGGTTTGGGTGAACCACGTAAATCTCGGTGTCTCTTCTTGTGTGGTTTGTTCGTGTTGATCTTGTGATTCCGTGAATGCGCACAACGGGTGGTTGTCAGATAACCACAACACCTACTAAGCTTGAAGCCCAAATCAAGCTTAATCCATCAGATGAATTAAAACCCCCCTTGGTAGAGACAAACCTCTCGAGGATCGGTTTAGAGCCTAGATGAAGTCCGGCTTAATCCATCAGAAAAGAACGCATTTGCCAGCTGAACTAACAAATACAAAGGCTAAAGCTCACTACACTGGTCACCAAATGCTTCTCTAGGACATCAGCAATATGAAATAGAGAAACTAATGTTGATTCCCCATGGTCTCACTCAGTAAAATCCATAGAATGAACCAGGTTAAGACATTAAATCTGCTCGTATTAAATGCCCCAATACATCCCCTCGAACTCACATCCACATAAATGCACAAACCGAAACTCATCCAAATATACTACAAGCGGACTTTAATCATGTATTTTAGATATAATCAAGTCAACAACTTTCACTCCAATTGAAGTGAATCCTTTATATGATGTCAATGCATTCATGGTTGATCGATGCAAGTAGCTTAAATTCATGAAGAGTTAGCCCCTTACACAAGCCTTCAAACAAGTGGAGCATGCTCCCAGTTTCAGACTTAAAGCAAGTTATATATGAACTAGAGCTAGCAAAACCTGCACGACCTACCAACCCGACTCAACTTATTTTTAATCCGCCTAATCCGACCCAATTTTAAATACGGGTCAATCACAAATTCGGGTTTTCCAACCCATAAAAAACGAGCCGGAATAGGGTTGACCCTCCTAATTATCCAATTGACCCATTTAGGTTTTACTAATTTATCATTACTTTTTTTTAATTTTCATATAAATTCTTATTTTTCTAGGCCATGAACCATACAACTCTTAATTTTATGTGAAGGAGTTATACAATAATTTGACTCTTATTTTTTTATGTTGTATGGTTAAATATTTTGACACTTAATATATGAAACATATTTGTTTATTTGATAATATGATATTTTTATACTTAAAATATTGATTTGTGTCTTTTATTTTAATGTTGGGTAGTTAAGCACAAAAATTTACTATAAAAATATAAATATCAATGGAATACAATAGCGTTGATGAGTCTTATACTCATATTCAAATAAGACATTATAAAATTTAAAAAAAAAAATGGGAAGGATTTGTCTCAATAGGTTGGAAATTGCTAATGGATTTTGACCCCATTTTTTACACCTCAAAATTTAGAAAATTATAAATTCAAACTCAATGCAATACTTGAAATGAATTTAGACCTAAGAAAAGCTTTACAAATGATATTTGACCACACAAATGAGTTGGATCACACACGAACAAAAAAAAAAAAAGGAATTAAATAGGTTAGGTTGGGTCAACCCAACCCAACCCACAATAAATTCAGATTAGTGTTGGGCTAACAAATTAGGGTTCCGGTTGACCCAACCCTACCCATTTGCCAGGTTAGGAAGCATACGGCATACTGCAGGGCACCAAGTATGAGAAGTATACATACTCATTAGCATAATTGCCATTCGGCTGCAGGTCTCACAAACTCTAGCTCTGTTATTTCAAGTCAACACAAGCTCTAATTCCTCTATTGTTACTAGCATAATTTGGATTGGATTCTTAGTGGGCCTGGCCAACTGGACCTAGTCCAGAGGACTGTCGGCAAAATTTGGCTGGCCCTGGTTTTAGGAAAGCCGGGTTTTGGTCTCATACGGGCATCCTGCTGTAAACCTTAATGAGTCGTCTTGTATCAATCTATCACAATATAAGTAGAAGATGAGGAAACATTGGTGGCAAAGTAAGCAAGCACGAGAACGAAAACCATCGAAGTTGGTATATTTATTTAATTGCATCAAGGAAAAGAATGCAAGATTGTGACTGATAACAGAATTAATAATCGAATTGCCACAATGAACAAGAACGTCAAGGAAATACAGCTAGCAATTCAACATTTTCAGCCTCAACAACAGCCAGAACTGAAAACGGAAAACAGGCTCAAGTACTAGAGAACCCTGCACGGCCATTGAATCAAAGAATCTTCCGTCCTATTCAAGTACCCATATTTGTACAAGTAAATATCTAAAGCTCTATATCATTATTAAATAGTTCTATAAAGAAAATTTTGATTGACTACAAACAAAACAAAACCACATGATATCTCCTAAAAAACCAAAAAAGAATTACTTACTCTACTCTCTGAAGCGAAAGATGTACTCGCTCTATGCTTCAATGCATTGATTTAGTTCTTTACCCAGACAAAGTCTAAATCAGCATCAACTAAAGAATAAGCAGTATCCAATCCAATTAAATTAGTCTATGACTGACAGGCCACCAACTGGAGAGGCACACGGACCGTCAATGAGTTTATCTTGCTCAGCTTGGACTATGCCTCTTACTGGGCACATTTCCACTAATCTTGTTTGAATTTCCATCCATGGTCAATCCATTTGCAAAGAAATGAATTTCTTCTGTAGACTCGTGATTCATCATGCCCAATTTCTTGATCTGGCCATTTGAACACTTTAAAATGAACGAGCTCATATCCCCTTAGACAATATGTAGAAACAAAAGGCAGTCGCCAGATTCATATCAACATCAAATACAGCCTTAGTAAAGCTGCTCAGCAACATGCAATCTCTATGAGGCAACACTAGCACAAGGAAAGCTAGAAAGCTTTGAACCCCAATCATTAACAGATGATTCATCCTTGCATCCTTCCTGTGAGGCTCATGGTTCATGGATAGATTTAAGGAGTTTTGAGGTTAAATAGCATGCATTATTCTTTCTGATTTGTATCAAGAGAACTGTCCCATACATGTTCATAGCAAAACAGCCTGCCTGCTTATCAGTGAGCAGTAAACATTCATGTGTCTTTCTCCTCCATTGTTCTTCAACCCACTCTTCTTTCTCATCAAGTTGGTCAGTATTTCCCCATGGATCACCTTTTTTTGTGAAGAAATCAATGTTTTCTCCCGAAGGATTTAAACCCAAGTGTAGATTTCAACAGAATTTTCTTCCATTTAAATAGAACATTGATAGTCTTCAAAAATGTTGACATCATTATCACTACTGCCATTAGTCATGACTATAGCTTCCGCTCTTTCCCTGTGATCACAAGGTCTCGTTGCAGTTTTAAACTATTATGAAACCATTTTTGCCAGAGACTTACTAGCCTGCTGCATCTTTATTGAGAACACCTAACCAAATCAAGTACTCCTTGGCAGTCATCTTATCATGCAGACACCTGGAATAGAGAGCAAGCTTTCTGATCTTCTGAATGTCAGGTGACATGATGGCTAATAGAAATTATGTAGACTTGTGGATTGTTTAATCATAAAGGTAGAACCACATGGATTGGAGATAGGAATATGATCCTGAAGATTAGGGTTGGGAATTGGAGGTGAAGGTAACAGGCAACTGTCACAGCTGTTTGCAGTACAGGGGTAACGGGAGACTTTCATGGACTGGTAAAGTGCAATGAAGAGCATTCAAATATAAGGAGATACACAGTGCAAAGAAGGTTAAGCATGTTTTAGATGAAACATCAACAGGTGATTCAACAGACAATCAAGAAAGGATTGGGATCACTAAGGAATTGTCCGTGCACAAGCTCATGGCATCTCAAAGGACACTGAAATCCTCCGCACATGCAGAAAACGCGCCATTACAACAGTTTTCAGCGAAGAATGTAGTCCACACCAAACAGCTGTTCCAGGGCCATGAAAGGAAAACCACGGGTTTTTCCACTAGTTTTCCACTGTATCACACCTACACAAAGATGTCCCAAGAGAACCATGTGTCTGAACTCCCAGTACTCCACAAATGCATTTTCCAAACTAGAACTACATTTAAGAGCATGACCAAGCCAGTTCTCATAGGCTCAGTAGGACCATCAATATTGTAAAACCATCCTCATGTTCTAAGAACTCAATTTGTCTCAAGAAGAAGAGGTCCTTTATCTCTAGTGAACTGGATTGAGCTATAACCGGGCTCCTTTCTTGTACATTTCTCTTCCATCAACTTCCTTGTCTCCCACGCATATTCCCACAAACCAGCATCAGCATAAATGTTTGCCAAAACAACATAATTTACTGGGTTTTTGGGATCCAAGTCAAAAAGATGCTGTGCTACAATTTTTCCAAGGGATGTATTACCATAAAGTCTACAGGCCCCAAGCATGGCACCCCAAACAGAGGTACTGGGTTTCACACTCATCTTACATGCCAAATCATATGCTTCTTTTAACTGCCCACCACGTGCAAGAAGATCAATTACACAAGCATAATGTTCTTCTCTAGGATGGATGTTATATTTGCTTACCATGGAATTAAAGAAGTGCCATCCGCTGTTAGTGTTGCCAGTATGGCTACAGGCGAAGAGAATAGACAAAAATGTAACATCATTTGGCATAAATCCATCATCTTCCATCTTCTCAAATAGTGCAATAGCCTCTTCAAAATAACCATGATTCCCATATCCTGTAATCAATGAAGTCCATGAAATCTCATTTTTCTCTTGCATCTCATCAAAAGCACGACGAGAATCTTCTATTTCTCCTGACTTAGAATACATATCAATAAGAGCATTGCCCATGGCTACATCATAATTGGGTTGATTCTTGAATGCACATGCATGTATTTGTCTTCCCACACTTAAAGATGCAGCATTGGCACAAATGTTGAGCATAGAGCACATGATAACATCATCCATTCCCATATTCATCTGATATATTGTACTGAAAACCTCCAAAGCATCACCGCAATAGCTTCCTTCTTTTGCATACCCAGTGATTAATGCAGTACAAGAAACAAGGTCTTTTTTGAGCGTAGAATCATATAAAAGCCTTGCACTGGTCAGGATCCTACATTTTGAATAAGCATCAATCAGGGCTCCAGTTACAATGCTATCAGCATCAAATCCTAACTGGACAATGAATCCATGAATCTGCTTCACCTTTGGACATGATCTAATTCCTCCACATGCCCTCAAGACGCTTCCAAATGTGAAATGATCAGGAATCATACCTGTAAACTGTTGTCAATTTAGAACCTAAAAGATAAAAAGAAACCAATAGTTCATGCAACATAAGGGAAAAAAATTCATAATAAAAAAGCCTGGTTTTGACATTCAATGTTGATGTGGATACTGAAGTATTAACAGGAAGTACAATTTCAATCGATATCTGCTTAACATATTCAAAAGAGCATATCTTGTATGAATTATGTAGAGCAGCATAGATGTGTCACAATGTTACCGCTTTAAGATTGTAGTATTACTACATGCAAGTATCAAACATCTTTCTATTGATAAGTAAAAGTAATCTAGTTTAAAAATAATAATAACAACAAAACAACAACAAGAACAAAAATTGCAAGCCAACAAGAAAAGTAGGGGAAAAGTGGGGCTGCCAACACTAGCCAAGCTGCGGTACAACCAGTACCAAACACAACAAGCCAACTTAGCTAAAGAATTGGCTAAGACTTGGCCTCTTCAAAAACATCAGTAAAAGAGATGTCTCTGATCGAGAAAGGCCTACGCACACATAATGCAAACCAGAATGAAAAACAATTGCAATTCAGATTTCAGATGGATTGTGTCTAAAAATCCTTTTACATATAGACACAAGTTTACCTCAGTTTTTCTTTTTCTTTCTTCATTTATTTATTTATTTGTTTATTATTTTGGCTACTTTGAGGCACTGACAAGTGATGGGGATATGAGACTACAAGTGTAAAAACTAGCAACCTAGGGATTGACCATGGCAAATTGACGGGGATGCCTTCAATGCAAGTGATGAGGATGCCGATTGTGATGAGTTCGAAGTGTGGAGGTGGTGGCGCTGGGGGAGGGGCAGTGGTTGCATTGGTGGTGTGAAAGACTAATGCAAGGTGGAGATTGGGCTAGATGGATTGTACTAATATAAGGTTTTTACCTTGGAGTTGAAGGGTTAAGAAATAAGGAAGAGGAAGAGGAAGAGGAAGGAGGAAGAACGAAGAAGAAAAAAGCAGGCAAAGTAGAGGAGGAAGAACAAGATGAAAACAAGTTGGGATATCCCTGCTCATGTACATGAGTGAGTCGGGATACCCCCACCTAATTCAGATTCCAAAAATTTAAACTAAAAAGGACTCCTGGGACTATTATGGTGGAATTATGCCTTTGGAGTCCTTTTTAGTATAGAGTGCCTGTAAAAGGATTTTTCTAGTAAAATTCTCCAAGTTTACCTCAGTTTTTCTTTTTTTTTCATTTATTTATTTATTTGTTTATTATTTTGGCTACTTTGAGGCACCAACAAGTGATGGGGATGTGAGACTACAAGTCTACAAACTAGCAACCTAGTGATTGATCCCCTGTGGCTCCCTATGAAAGGGAGATGCCACTCCACATAACCATCATTGTGTTAGACACAAGTTTACTGCTCCAGAGTTTACACGATAACAATGACCAGACTACGCATTTTGTGAGTTGGGCTCTCAAAGGGCATGGGTAAGTTCCTTCAAGCTCGGAATTTGAACTGGTTAGGACGGGCCTATTCAAACAGTTGGTTCTTGGTTCTCCTAAGCCTGGTCCTGGCCCCATCAAAAGCCCTAAATGGAACTCTATTCTTCTGTATAGGACAGTTTTGAAGTTTATATAGGCTATTGAAGTGAAAACAAAAATTACCCTACAAGTTTCAAATTAATTTGCAAACATTCAGGCTAGATAACTATGTCTATACCATCTCTCAGCATCAACCGGAACATCTCAAACGCATCAGCTCCTAGGCCTTGAACTGCATACCCCCCAATCACCACATTCCAACAAACCACATCCCTCTTCGACATTCTCTCAAACACGGCCCGAGCATCCTCAATACTCCCGCACTTGGAATGGAAATCAACAAGAGCGCTCTGCACAAACAAATCCTCACAAAATCTAGACTTCTCTACACACCCTTGAATCTGCTTTCCCCCTCCAAGGCACATCACACTCGTACACACCCGCAACACGCTCCCAAAAGTAAACTGATTAGCCCGAAAACCCGACCTCCGCATCTCCAAGAACACTTGCAACGCTTCTTTCGGATACCCATTTCGAGAAAAACCTGAAATCAGAGCAGTCCAAGACACGACACTTCGTTGGGTCATTTCATCGAACAGGTAGCGGGCAGCGGCAAGATCGCCGATTCTCGAATAGAAATTGATGAGTTTGTTGTTCAAACACAAATCTGGGACAAGCCCATTGCTGAGGAGATGGTCGTGAACGAATCTGCCCTCTTTCTCGGCGTTTGAATCGATGCAGAGCTGGAGAAGCGATGAATAGAGAGAGGGGTGAAGGGATGAGATGGAGGTGAGGGTCTGAAGGGCTTCCTTCAATCGGCCGAGACTGCACAGGGTGAGAAGAAGATTGGGTGATTGATTTGGGGTTCTTTCTGCAAGATTTCTGAAGCCTCCGGCGATTTTCCATCTTGCTGCGTTCATCTTCTTCGCCAGTTCTTCATGATTTTTGGAGGGTCTTGTGAGGGTGTGTAGATGGAACGGCGGGAAAGCAAAGGATTCAAATCCAACGGTGGGCTGAGAGGGAGAGAATAATATATGAAAGATACAAGTCATATGGGCCCATGGGGTGGTCATGGGCTGGGCCGACCAGATCCGGACACGAGCTTCGGTTGCAAATGTTGTTTCCGGTCCCATGGGCTGGGGCCCAGGTCTCATTTTTTAATGGGATGGGCATGGACCTACACATATATGCTTAAAGGCCTGGCCTAGCCCAACAAATCTAAGACAACTGCTATAGGCTTTTGTGAGATGGGCTTGGTTTGGACTAACTTAAGGCCATTGGCTCGATCCGGACCTGTATATTATGTTGGGAAACCATATGGGCTGGAAGCTAGAGCCGCTGGATTCTACTGTTAGTTTTACTTAACTGAAGCGCAACAAGGGATTTTGGAGAACTTTCTGGGGCATACGGTGAAATAAAATTGAGCATCAAATGAAGATAAAAAGAAAGTGGGGGAGTTAGTTGTAAAGTACAAAGTACAAAATGATTAAAAAATATACTTTTAATTACACAAAATAATATATATATACTATTAAATGGCACAAAATGAAAAGGAAAGTATACTCTTGTAAAGCATAAAATGATACAAAAAAATGCTTTTACTCCTGACTCGTAACTCTATCCACCTTCTTTCCTCTTGATTACACTTAATTTTATTTAATTTTACTATACCTTACAAACAAATACTCTCCATAAGGCTAACCAATCTAAATACAAGCAAGCCTATAATGCAACCATCTGTTTTTCATTTCCCTACTATTTAGAGGAAAACATCTTCCCATGACATTTTTTGTAACCCCATTTAGGGGAAAGAACTCATATACAAACACCAATTCACACATGCACAATAATGGGGAAATACCAATTCACACATGCAAGGTAATGGGGACTCATGCATATAAGGGACACACATAACTCACACATGCAGGATAATGAGACACACACATGTGAGACACACACACACAAAACTCACAAATGTATGTTAATAGGACCATACACATGTGAATGATACACACAACTCACATATGCAAGGTAATGGAGACTCACATGTATGAAAAAACACAACAAAACCTGCACATATGAAGTGATAAAACTTACATATATAATACGAGGGGAGGTGAGGATTGAACCTAAGACCTCTTAGTAAGAACCAACACTCTTTATCACTAGTGTAAGAAATTATTCTTTTTCCCATGTTGTTAAGGGGCAAATATCTTCCCCATAAAATTTACATTAACAATGTTTGCTTTATGTCATTGAATTTTTAGATTTCTGCTAGCTTGTAATTCGGACAAAGAGTTGTTGCTCACTTGATTGGCAGCCCCACACGTCTCTTTAGTGCTCAAGGATCCATCACTAGGCATTCCACCCTTCCCACTATCCCCCCCACTTGTGTGGGCTCTCTTGTTAAAAATGAAGAATCAAAGGTGAAAACCTGAAAAGATCATCAAATAACCTCTTCATTAATAAAATTTTAATAAAAGATAGATAGAAAATCATATTAGGTCATCACCCTAGTAATTGACTTCATAATTCCTTCACCCATCTCCTCTTAGACAATCCATTTGCTCATTTGACTATAGTTTCTATGTACACTATCCAAACAAACAACCTTTATTAGTTTTTACTTTTGGTGAATGCATTGAAAAACCCACAATCATGTTGATTAAATCATCATCATCATCATCAAAGCCTTATCCCAACTATGTTGGGGTCGATTACATGAATTCTATTTCTCCATTCCGTTCTATTTTGAGCTAAATCTTTCGATAAGTACAACTTCTTCAAATCTGAATTAATGACTTCCATCCATGTTTTCTTCGGCCTACCCCTACATCTTGATGGACGCTCCACCTGTATATCCAAACTTTTTCTCACCGGTGCCATTACTGGCCTACGCTCAACATGCCCAAACCATCTTAAACGAGTTTCTCTAATCTTATCTCCTATTGGTGCTACTCCTAAATGTTCTCGAAAGCGCTCATTTCTAATTTTATCTTTCCTAGTTTTACCACACATCCACCTAAGCATTCTCATTTCCGCTACGTCCATCTTATGAATATGTGTCTTCTTAATTAGCCAACATTCTGCTCCATATGTCATAGCTGGTCTAACCGCTGTCTTGTAAAATTTTCCCTTCAATTTTGTTGACATTTGTCTATCACAAAATACTCCCGAAGCTAGTCTCCACTTCAGCCATCCAGCTCTTATCCTATGCTCCACATCTTCGTCAATCTCCCCATCCTTACTAATCATCAAGCCTAGGTACCGAAAAGAATCTTTACGTGGTATCTCATGGGTTTCAATTTTGACAGTGGTTTCAATACTTTGTATATGTCCACTGAAATTGCAATCCATATATTCTGTCTTTGTACGACTTATTTTAAAGCCTCTAGATTCTAATGCCCTCCGCCATCTCTCAAGCTTTGTATTTACACCCTCTCTTGATTCATCCACCAATACTATATCATCTGCGAACAACATACACCATGGTACTTCTTCTTGAATATGCACAGTTAACTCATCCATAATTAATGCAAAGAGATAAGGGCTTAAGGATGATCCCTAATGTAAGCCTACAGTCACAGGAAATCCGCCCGTTTCTCCACATGTGGTTTTCACATTTGTTATTACACCTTCGTACATATCCTTTAAAATTTCAATATAACCTCTTTGGACATTCCTTTTCTTTAAGACCCACCAAATTAAATTCCTCGGTACCCTATCATAGGCTTTTTCCAAATCGATAAAGACCATATGTAGATTTTTCCTCTTTGCTCGGTATTTTTCCATTAATTGTCTAAGTGAAAAGATAGCTTCCATAGTTGATCTCCCTAGCATAAAACCAAATTGATTTTCCAAAATCTTAGTCTTTTTTCTCTGTCTTTGCTCTATTATTCTCTCCCATAACTTCATAGTGTGACTCATAAGTTTAATCTCTCGATAGTTGGTACAATTTTGTATATCTCCTTTATTCTTATATATAGGTACTACAATGCTTTTTCTCCATTCATCCGGCATTTTCTTTGTCACAAGTATCTTATTGAATAGTCTACATAACCAACTTACTCCAACCTCTCCTAAGCATTTCTAGACCTCTATCGGAATACCATATGGGCCTGTTGCCTTTCCTGTCTTCATTCGCTTCAATGCTTCCTTCACTTCCACCCCTCTAATTCTACGGAGAAAAGTATACTCTTGTAATGAAATATCCTCCTCCACTCTTGTATCGCCCAAATATTCTTCATTTAAAAGTTTACTAAAATATTCTTTCCACCTTTCTATAATATCGTTGTCCTTCACCAAAATATTTTCCTCATTGTCCTTGATACATTTGACATGATCTAAGTCCCTACTTTTCTTTTCTCTTATTTTTGCAAGCTTAAAAATATCCTTTTCTCCTTCTCTTTTTCCCAACCTATTATAGAGGTCATCATATGCTTTAAACTTTACACTACTTACTACTTTCTTAACTTCTTTCTTTGCTTTCTTATACAACTCAAAATTTTCTATACTCTTAGTCCCCTGCCAAACTTTGTAGCAATGTTTTTTTTGTTGAATAACTTCCTGAACCTCCATACTCCACCACCATGTTTTTTTATTAATATGTCTCTTCCCTTTTGATTCTCCAAGTACCTTCTTTGCAACATTCCTAATGCAATTAGCTATTTGATTCCACATTACTGTAGTTTCTCCTTCAATATTCCATTCTCCTTTCTCAATCATTTTGTCCTTAAATATATTTGCTCTTTCCCCCTTCAAATCTCCCCACCTTGTTTTAGGGTCCATTTTGTTTACTACTGCTCTCTTTTTACTTCTAATGCAAATATCTAAAACCCCAAGCCTATGTTGCATAGTCAAACTCTCTCCTGGGATAATCTTACAATCTTTACAAGCCAATCGATCCTGTTTTCTAACTAGAAAAAAGTCTATCTTACTCCTATTACTCCCACTCTTATATGTAATTAAATGCTCATATCTCTTTTTAAAGTAAGTATTTGCTACTATAAGATCAAATGCCACCGCAAAGTCCAATATAGTGTTTCCGAATTCATTCTTTTCTCCAAATCCATGCCCTCCATGCACTCTCTCATATCCTCTATTATCTTTTCCTATATGCCCGTTTAAATCCCCTCCAAGGAAAATTTTATCACTATTTGGGATTTCTCGCATTAAATCATCCATCTCCTCCCAAAATTGTCTTTTCACACTTTTTTCTGGTTCTACTTGGGGAGCATATGCACTAATGATATGAATTATGTCTTCCTCTAGTACTAGTTTAATTGCTATAATTCTATCACCAAACATCTTTACCCCCACAATTTTCTCTTTTAAATCCTTATCTATAATTATACCCACTCCATTTCTTGTATTACTCTTTCCTTCATAGAAAAGCATATACCCATCCATGAGCTCCTTAACTTTATTCCATTTCCACCTTGTCTCCTGTATACAAGCCACACTAATTCTTCTTCTTTTCATTACCTCAAACAACTCCATGCTCTTGCCTGTCAAGGTTCCTATATTTCAAGTAGCAAGTCTAATTTTCCTATTCCTCCTCTTCTTCTCATGGACTAACTTCTTTAACCGCATTAGCCCAAAGTCATGCGGTAGCCCTTGCACACTTTTCACTGCAGCCGGGCAATGCTGCAATGCGTCGCTTAAAGCGGGGAACGCCCTAGCCTTATCGTGAAATATCATTTGTTCAGAATTCATGTTTGGGTTGTGACAAAGTTTTACGCTGGCTGTCACCTACCTAACGCAACCCTCCTCCTTTACCCGGGCTTGGGACCGGAAGCAAAACTGGCGGAGTTAATCACGTTGATTAAATAGTCAGTAAAATTTAAACGATGGGATTGTTAGCTGTTTCGCTGTTACTCCATGGTCAACCATGGCCCTGTTTGCTATTGAGAATATTTTTTTTAGAGGATTTTATCCAAAAAAAAATCATCTACAAAGACCACCAAATCATAAAATTCATTTTGAGTGTGGGTGCACTAGAGTGGTCACATGTAACCACTACAATTCATTTTTTTAATCTAATTGATGAATAGTAATATCGTCGAAGGTTTTTTACACTAAGAACGAAATTGATACTCTCCCGTTTCCATTTAAACAAAATAAACCCCTATTTCTTCTTCTTCCTTCCTTCCATGGAGTAGTGGTTCTAAGGCTTTTCATCTTCTAAAAAACCCATATACCATCATGGCCCACTCATTGAGAGATTTGCAATATGAAGAAATCTAAAATCCAACTGTAGGATGAGGATCTCATGATATGATCAAATACGTGCAACTCCCCTTAAAAAACTCAAACCTTATACTCATCATCAAATATTTCAAATGTATATATCATGATATGATAAGTATGTGTATGTCCTCTTAAAAAAATCCATACACTATCATAGCAGTCTTTCAACCTTCCTCTCTCCTTTACTTTTACTTCTTTTCAATTTCATCATCATCCCAAGCCATTGAACGAGCCTATGTTTCTTTGTCTTTCCATCGCCATTACTCTCTTCTTTATCCTTTCTCATTAACTTTCCTTCTCTTAGCCTTTATAGAAGACTCAATCTCGCCGTCTTCTTTTCTACACTATAACCTAAGCCACCTTAACTAACCACCATTTCCATCTAACCTCTTAACCAAACACACACTAATTTATTAAACTCTCAACCAGAATAACTACTCCCTTCTTTATCCTTTTTCATTAACTTTCCTTCTTTCAGCCTTTATAGAAGACTCAATTTCACCGTTTTCTTTTCTACACTATAACCTAAGCCACCTTCACTAACCACCTTTTCCATCTAACATCTTAACCAAACATACACTAATTTATTAAACTCTCAACCAAAATGACTTCACTAACTTACTCACTTCACAGCACGAAAACAAGAAAAAAAAAAGTCTAACTTCAAGGGAAAATAGGCAGAAACTAGGGATCCAGAGCAAAGGATTTAAATGCTTTACGATGATAATTAAGTGTACTAAATCTAATTATTGTCTTTTCGCTTAAATATCCGTGTACCACTCTTTGATTGAAGGAAAAAGAAGAAGAAATAAGAATTCTGTTGGTGATTTTGATTTATGACCGAGTGGGGGAGGAAGCTTAGGAGCTTGAGAAGCGGAACCCAAAGATCAGAGCCAACCCAAGGAAGGACAGAAAGAGTCTCCGGTGGCGGGACTAGTGGTTTTAAAGACTGCAAAAGATTGACGAAACGCGCACCACCCAACAACCGTCTTCCTCCGCCACACCACCACACAACCACCATCTCAGGTCCTCTCTCTCTCTCTCTCTCTCTCTCTCTCTCTACTGCTCAGACCCTCGCGGTGCTGAAACACACGCACCAGCACCCAACCACCATCTCAAGTATCTTTACTATGACCTAAATGCCAATCAGAAATGTATGGTTTCTTTACTATGACTTTTTTGGCAACATACGTTCATTAATTTTGCATGTAATGTTTTCCATTTTTTTTAATCTTTTACTTTCCTTTCAGTGCGAAATTTCTCTAATTTCTTTTTGACGTGTCCGATTGGGCTGGTTTAATAATACATTATTGTAACATTTGTAGTGATCAGAATAAAAGTAAATAAAATGAAATTTTTGGGCTTGTTTGTCTGATTAATTATTCTCAAATTGTGGGGGAAAGTAGGTTGTTCTTGAGTTCTAGGTTTGCTTGAATAATATTTGAAGAGATGAAATTAAGAGTTTTCTAATTTTGAAGTCTTAGTCGTATTAGAATCAGAAAACCAGTAGCCTTAGAACCACTTTTTCATGAAAGGAAGAAATAGGGATTTCTTACTGACAATTACACCATGATGTATATGCATTGTGTATATGAGACCTTTCTTTACAAGAATGGAAAATTCTCTCCCACACCTCCAAAGGCAAGACTCCCCCAATTTCACTCATCCCTCTAAATGAGTGCATAAGAGGCGTGGGGGGAATTTTTTTCTTAGAAGAATTACCACATGGACCTATTTTTAGAAATTATGAAAATAAGATCAATTTAGAAATTACTAATTCTTTTTTTTATAATCTAGGGTATTCCTCGCCAACCCAACGTTCTGACCTTTAACTTTTGACCTGAGGATTACCCAATTTGAACAGGTAAGAATTATTCCCTAAATGATACATATATGGTCACACATATAGTAACTGAATAATGCAAGGGGTGAACCTCACATTTAGTGATTAGGACATGGACCTACCTCGAAAAATTATTGTACACAAAGCCTACCTTTAGAAATTACAAAATGGGCTCACCTCTAAGAATTAGAACATAAGGGCCACACACGGCTGCACCCATTGTGATTGTGAGCTTGGTACGTACCCAACATTAAGAATTACAACATAGAGCTAAGAAATTAGAATGTGAACCCACCTTTAGAAATTGTTAAACATGGAGATCACCTTTAGAAATTGTTACACATGGAGGTCACCTTTAGCAATTACATGGAACCACCAATGTTAGGTTTAGAATATGCGCATATTTATTTGTAGGGTAGAGTAAAGCAGAACCCGCCTTTAAGAACTGCAACATGGGCCGAATGTTAGAACTTGCAGTTGTTCTACGTGGAGCCTACCTCTAGAAATTACAACACAGAAGTCACCTTTGTATGAATTAAAACATGAGCTCACCTTGTCAGGACTGCGAGCAAGAAAGACACCACTGGGAATTACAATGCAGGCCGATTTTTATGAACTACAATCAGCACACTTAAAAATTGTTACACGCGGGGCCTACCCTTAGAGTCGATCCGCTCGAACTCGTGGGCTTCAATGGGTGGTGTTAAGTCATATGTTTCAAGCAGGGCCCACCTTTAGAGTCGATCCGCTCGAACTCGTGGCTTCAATGAGTGGTGTTGAATCATACATATCGCACATGATCGATGTGGAAGTGTGTGTATGTGTGGGGAGGGTGAGAAAGCGAGAGAGAGAGAGAGAGAGAGAGAGAGAGAGAGAGAGAGAGAGAGACCACTTCCATCACCGATAAATACTACTTTAGAATTACTTCATTTCAATGATAAAATTTAATACATTATATATTTGTGCTATAAAAGGAGAGGGATGGTATAAATTTATTGCATATTAACATCCAACCTTTTTACATTGACTTGATAACCTCTTCCTTCATGGCCAGTGTAAGAGCACTCAAGCAACCCCCACTCTCCACTCTCACCCCAGGCATTACCACTGCCCTGCTCCCCACAAACCCACCTTCACCCACCCTAATCTTCCCATACTTCACCTTCCCACCTTCCCCTTCATAGATATGCCCAAACAGCAGAGCCTCCCTCCCCACACATCCTCCCTCCTCAATCTCCACCATCTCAGGGTTCAAGGCTGCCCCCATGCTGTCCACATAAACCCCTTGGTCCCACCTTAAGTCTGAGCCCATGAGCCTCAGCCAAAGCCCAAACAATACAGAGCCACATGTCATTTCCATGAAGAAGTCACCCACCAAAGTCATAGCAGCCTGCCATATTGTGTCCATGAAGACCTCTGTGCTCCAAATCTGCACCGTATCTCCTTCCCTCTTCTTCCTAACCAAAACCCACTTGGCCACAACACAAACCAATGCAGCCAAGATCCCTGAGGAGACCCAGAGGAAAGGTAACAAGTAATGCAATGAAAGCTTCTGCATTTCCTTCATGTATAGAGCCCAACTCAAAGGTGCAAAAACTGCCAACCCCAACAAAAAGTAAGGCAGGAACGTTTGCAGCAAAGGTTGTGCGAGTGTAACCCATAATGTTTGATACCAACTCCTTGCCAATGTCAAGTTTCTGGCATCTTTCTTTGTCACAGCCACTGCCATGGGACAGCCAGAGAGATCAACTTTCACATCAGACTGGTCCAGGAAAGTCCGCCATGCATCCGGCAGCGGTGTCCCACCACGCAGATGTTGGCATATCTCGTAAACTAATGAACGGCCATGATCAATTGATGCACTCTGAGAGCATGAGGTTGCCCGGATGATGTCCACCTCATGGCAACGACGGAATGGGTTGAACTCTAGCCCTTCCGAATCTTCTGCAGTTAGGCTCTGGTTGATTATGATCTCACCCACATCGACGAATGGGAACTTAGTCTCATCCCATGGTCGGGTGCAATCAAGAGCAGTCTCACGCTCAGCTTCGTCGCATGGAACTGGTTGAAATTGCAGCTGGAAGATATAGTGAACTCCATTCTTAGAATTGACCTGGCGTTGAAAGTCATCAGCAAGGAAGAGGAGGGGACGAGTATCTTTCTCATCCCTCGGGATTGCACCAGTTTCTGGCGGGAGTATTCCAGTTGGTTGCACTAAGCCAGAATCCTCATCAATCTTGTTGTCAAGTGGCCGCAACTTGAATTTGACATACATTTCGCGCCCATCCACAAAGCGGAAGAGCCGGCACGCATTTGAATAGTAATGTAGCTTAGTGTATGAGTTGGCCTGTCTGAGAGAACCCCACACAGCATCACGGATGTGGGGAGCGCGTCCCACCTGTGCTTCCCTCGCGGCAAGCCCACATACGAGCCATGTAGCAAAGTCGGCTATTGTCCGCGCATAAAATGCCTTACCTGTCTTCAATGTCAGGTCAAGAAGCGGCAACTCACTATCACCATCTGAAAGTATCCGCACTGCTGCACCACGTGCATCCAGTCTTGCATCGTCATCAGCACTCAGGCTATTACTATGCCGGATTATGACAGGGAAGCAGTTTCTGGCGCAAAAAATCTTGTGTTCTGGCAACCCAGACAGGTCATCAAACATTTTCAAAGTGCCCCTACCACCAACACCAATCCGGTGGAAATATCTTGATTTCACCTTCATCGTTGTGACAGCCAAGCTCCCAGCAAGATTTCCAACAATTTTTTTGTATTTTGCATCCATCTCTTCAATCCTCTCATCCAAAGCATGCAACATGTTCTTCACCATAACCGGCGTCTGAGACCCAACATAGACACCACCCATCTGGAGAACCGAATTTGTAGGAGCAACTGAAAGTGCTCCAAGAACGACATCCTTTTGAATAGTAGAACCAGGAAGAATGAGGCTCTGACTCCCAATAACTGAGTTGTCTTGAACCTCTATTTCCTGGCAATGGAAGCCACCAGCAGAATAAAACCCAGCAACTATTCGGCAGAAATCACCCAGATGAACTCCATCACCAATTGATATCAGTGAGGGGTCCACGACTGGATTGATGGCTCTAATGGAACAATGCCGGCCAATCTTCGCTCCCAAAAGACGTAGATATACACAGAATGCTTCTGTCCCGGAGAGAAGCTTGGCAAATCTTAGGTGGCAGGTGGTGGTTATTCGGTGGCGTAGCCATGCTGTCAGGTGACTCTGTTGTGACATTTGTCTACTACCAAGATACCGGGTTGAGGCACAGGTGGTGAGGCTGAGGACAAAGCCATGGGTTACATATGCTATGGCTACATACATGGAAAAAGCTGCTGGATTAGAAGGAGCTGCAGTGAATATAGTGGCATATGCAATAAGAGTAGCTGGAAACCAGTGGAAAGCTCCAGAAATGCAGAGGAATGCAAAGTGTTCAAGGGAGGGGGAGTCCCGGGATAACTGAATGTAGAGGAAGTAAATGATAGCTGCAGAGAATGAGCTGAGGAAGCCGACTGCATAGATGCCCAGGAAGTGGTAAATGGCAGTGAACTTCTCTGGCAGCTTTTCTGCAAATTCAGCCGGCATGCCACCCTGCAATTTGTTTCAAAAGGTTATTATTTCCCATTGTAGATGATGGGCTTCTTTTTAATGTTGTAGGTAATGGAGATTTAACTTATAAGGCCTATTTGCCACAACTTCAAATCTGACCAAGGATGAGGATCTTCCATAGTAGTCAGTCGACTCCAGAGAATTGGGGTAAAAAAACTAGTGAGTGAATCCTCAGCAGGCCATGCAGGTCTTTATCTGAGGGTTATGCTTACGCGCAAAATTGTTGCGAGGGTGATGGGTGGACCTTAGCCCCGTCCTAGTTAAAAGAGGAAATTCTCTCTTTATTTTCTTTTGGTGCGAGTTTTGGAATCCAAACTGAGTCAAGCAAGATGCTAATCAAGCAGCATTTTATTATGTGGACGTGAATACGCTGGAGTTAGTGGGGCTTCTACTATCTGAAGGGTCAGTTATCCTATCATACATTATTTCTTATTCGTAGGGGTAACTTTTTATTAAAGGAGAAAGGGTTACAAAGAAAAGAACAATAAAATAAAATAAAGAAGCGTGAAGGAAACACAAAGGCACAATAGTATGATACCCTACTCTTACAATAAAATAAAATAAAGAAGCGTGAGGGAAACACAAAGGCACAATAGTATGATACCCTACTCTTACAACAACTACATGATAAAACCCTCCCAAGAGAAAACCCTCTCAACACCTAAAGCAATCTCCTGTGTTTTAGCCAAAATAGAAAGAAAACAGCAACGCCCTCTGCAAACACAATTTCTGTTTGTGAGACGTTTTGAGAGAAGCTTTCGGAGTTCAATCAGGGATCAACTTTTCTTTTACCCTTTTGAAATGGTATTGAAAGGATCAGAATATATGGGAAATGGCTCTTCCACTGGTCCTAATCCAGGATCAAAGGTAAACCACGGGCAAAAATGCCTCTAGGTATAGCCACAGGGCTGTCAATAGCTGAGCTTCATGCTCAGCACATGCTCAAAATGTCAAGCTCAAGCTAGTTTCAAGGTTTACAAATTGAGCTCAAGATAGGCTTAGAAGCATTCATTGAGCTGACCCAAGCTCAAGTCAAATAGAATATGAGCCCAGATGAGATTATCTTGAGCTCATCTCATTTCGAAAAATAAATTCCTACTTGGAACATAGGTGAGCTTAAACTCTAGCCCAAACTTGAGCATGACTTAACACCAGAGCTCAACATAGTTTTTCTTTCCTGTGGTGTCATATAAATTAGCATACAAAGGATTCTATTCAAGCGACAACAATTACAATTCATGTACAATCTCTCAAAAACAAATGAAAAGAGGAAAATCTTCAACCTCACTCCTAACCTACAAATCACAAGTTACTAAAAGCAAGAAGCTTCATGGAGAACACAATTACTAATGTTAATAGCCCTCGAGCTAAGCTGAGCATGACCTCAAGCTATGCTAAGCGACAAAAGCACACGAGCTAGCTCGGCCCATTAACAGCCCTTCTTATGTATCATGTCCAGTAGAAAAAGTTTGACCTTCAGTTTTTTAGTTAAAAAATGCTCAAGAAAAAGTAACAGAACTAAATGGGAATAAAATTTTAACAAGTTCATCCGCGCATACCTTTTGAGCTTTGTGGGCTTCCTTGAGCACATTTTTTCCTCCTTCAGTCTTCTGCAATGGCCCAACATCAGCTTCAGCTCCCAAGACACTTCCTTTCTGTATCACGGCATATGGTCCTACCAAGGACTTCTGACCAATCCTCACTGGCAAGAAGCTTAAGAACCCATCCTTCACTTCATGGCCCTGGATCATTGCCCCTTCTGCAATCACAGCACCATCACCAATTGAAACCAGAGGCGGGTCCGTAATATTGATGGTGTCAAGCAAAACTGATGACCCAATCCTAGCACCAAGCATCTCGAACCAGTAATTCAAGAAGACTGTTCCCCTAAGGTGGACTGCCAGAACTTTTCCCGCGACTTCATGGGCCTTGTATAGAGCCCACCATCTCACAAAGTTTACAGACCATATGGGAATCTCCGGTTTCAGTGCATAATTTGGTTGTAGGAATGAGCTCCCAAAAAAGAGGATAGAAATGCAGGTGAGGACCATGGAAAGAATCCAGATTATAGGAGCGATCAGAGGAGGAAACAGATAGTTTATGAATGGGGTTCTGGAATGGCTAGTATGGAGCACACTCAGAAAAACAGAGCTTGAGATATAAACAGGAAGAATAAGCATAGCAGCAACATAAACAAGTGCAAGGAGTTGGAGGAACCCAATGCAGAAAATTCGGAATCCTGAGATTTCAGTGATTGATCTTACAACTTCCTCCTTGGATTCTGAAAGATGAGTTTGAGTTGTCGTAGGTTGAGACTTCATCAGCAGATTCTCTGAGAAGCTTGCCAGGTCCGAAATGCAGGTTGCTGTGAAAATATCCACTGCTCCAACAGGTACCCCTAGGAAATCTGAGAGCTTCTGAGCAGCTCTTACAACACCAATTGAATCAATACCATAGGATACCAGGCTCTCAGTGGAAGATATTTTTGCTAGTGGAATCCCAGTTTGCTCTGAAACAAGTCCTTTCAAGAACTCTACAATTTCTTCCTTGCTCCTATTAGAATTCAAGGGAAAAGGAGGAGCCTTTACTAAGTGAGATTGAGGTGTTTTTCCCTCCTTACAAGTACCTGCAGTAAAGGATCGGAGGAGGGACCTCTTTACAGGACCATGCTCCATAGCTATACTCAGTGTCCCATCTTGAAATTGTTTTAGGCACTCAAATCTCCTTATCTTCCCAGATGTCGTTTTACAGATAGTTTTGGGCTTAATCAGCCTCACAGCAGCTACAGAGACTCCATGCTCTTCAGCAACACGGGTTTGAATTTGATTGACAATCTCTTTATCAACAGGCTTGCCTTCTCTAACTTCTGCAATGACAACAAGACCAACCTGATCAGAACTATCCGGGACTAAAATCCCTTTTGATGCCAGAATCTCCTCTGGGACACCTATCACAGCACAGCAACCTGGGCGTAGTAGTTCACATGAGTTTTCAACTGTCTTTTCTACATCGGCAGAGTATATGTTCCTTCCAGCAACAATGATAAGATCCTTTATTCTTCCAGTTATAAATAGCTTACCATCAAGAATCCTCCCAAGATCACCCGTCCTAGTGAATTTCTTGCATGGATGGTTTGAAAGAACGTTGCCAAATGTTTTCTGGCTGAGTTCATGTTGGCCCCAATACCCAACTCCAGCACTTGGACTGCTGATCCAGACCTCCCCTTCTTTTCCATATTCTTCATGTTCTCTCCCAGTTTCTGGGTCTACAATTCTGATATCAACATCTGAATCATTTGAGTTCACATAACCACAGCAGACTCTGCCTTGCCAATCTATCAAAATTGGTTTACCTTCTCCAAAAGCACAGCTTACAAATACACAATTTTCAGCCAAACCATAACCTGGAGCCATCACCTCCTGGGACAAGCCAAGAGGATGGGAGAGCTCAATAAACCTTTTCAATGTCTTCTGCCTCACCGGCTCAGCTGCAACCATTAGAAAAACCAATGAAGAAAGGTCATAGTTACGAGCCTTATCCTTGTCAGACTCTAATCTTCTGACTACAAGCTCAAAAGCAAAGTTGGGTCCTGCACTGTGAGTGGCCCGGTAGTCTGTCATGGTTCGAAGCCATAAGAGTGGATTCTTGATAAATGACAATGGAGAGAAGAGAACTGCAGAACCACCACTAACCATAGCCGTAAAAAGGCCTCCAATTAGCCCCATGTCGTGGTACTGAGGCAGCCAACTAACCAATATAGTCCTTGAGCTGCTCTTGTACCGATTTCGCATCAATTTTACATTATGAATGAGTGCCCCGTGTGTGATCATCACCCCTTTTGCATCACCTGTCGATCCTGAAGTGAATTGAAGAAAACACAGGTCATCTGACGAAGACTCTAAGTTATCTGCAAAATTTTCTGCATGAGCATTTGCCCTGGAGTTCTTGATCCATGAGTCTGTGTGTAGCCACGGAAGGTCAGGCCAGTGACCTGCACATTTTCCATTTTTCTTTGTCAATGATATCAAATTCTTCACATTGCCTGCCCTAACAGCAGCATGGTAAGACAAAGTTGACAGAATTGCTACTGCACTGCATGATTTGGAGACGTTCTCAATCTTGAGAAGTGCTTGTCCACCTTTCTGCAATGGATCAGGAGGCAAGACAGGAACCGGCAAAACTTTAGCTCTTACACACCCAAAGAAGGCATCGATAAATTCCAAACCAGGAACATAAACTAGAAGGACTCTGTCACCAGGCTTGATAATAGGTTTGCTGTTTGTTAAGAGCATACAAGCAATCTGAGATGCATTCACATGAAGCTCGGAATAAGTCCTCTTGCTAACAGCTTTACCTTCATCATTGATCCAAGTGTAGAGGACCTTGTTTTCTGTGATTTTATTAGTCCCCCAAAACTTCAAATATCCATCTAGGGTAGAGAGATCTGGAAACTCGAATCCAGGTAAATCATCTAGTTTTCTGGGAGTGTGGGCACCACAATCATTGTGCAAAGGAAACAACCTCTGTGGAAACAATTGAGCACAATAAGTACAATGATAGATCTATAGGATCTGAATTCATAGCATTCAAAGTATAACAGCTCACCCTATACTTGTTTACAATCAGAATCTACCGATGCTTAACGTTATAGAAGAACTAAACTTACCTTAACATATGGAAACATTGGCAGGGGATTATCATTTGCAAAGTGTCTGCAAACCATAGCCATGGCATAAGATGAGTTTCTCTCTGTGAGCTCAAATGCCATAAGCCCACCCACATAATAAGTATTCTGCAAACCCTGAAGTTCAGTCTCCAACTTATCATAGAACCCATTCCTCATATCTGTATTGAAAATGTAGAAAGTCAGTGACTCAACACTGCAAGGACTAAGGGAACAAAGAGAAAAAATATAGCAGACCTTCGCTATTAACATGCGGAAAGTACTTAAATCGACGTTGTAAAACCACTTTGTCAACTTCTCCTCCCATATTGTTCACCACGTCTGTGACAAGCTTGGTCACTGCTGGTCCCATAATATCTTTGGAGTCACCATAAGACCAGAAAAGAAAAATATCTGTGTCTTCATAGAACCTCTGCATTGCCACTGGATGCCCAATGGTAGCGGGATCCTCCATGAATTCCCCAAAGTAGAAAAATCCCATCGGAATATGTTCAAGCCCTTTAATCTTCAGAACAGTAGTATAATAATCAATTGTCTGCACTCTACAGAATAATTCCTTCTCAAGCCCACTTATATCCATCAACTCGCTTTCTACATAAAAAAAGTATCCACTTAGAATGCTAGAAAACAGAATAAAACATTATAGTACTTCAAAACAGAGAAACCTCACTTTGATGCACCTAAGTACAAAGAAATTTGGACATGTCTTACTTTCAAGTTAAAAAGCAGAACTCATAAGAACGACCCAGATTGATGGGGTAAGGTCAAGATGATGATGATAGTGATGATGATGACAACAACTCTAAACATTGAACTCACCAGCTAGAGACAAAGAAGATCTGTAGGTTCTTCCATTCCTGAAGGGAAGAGCTCCTGAGATGATGATCTTGTCAAACTCCAGAACCTCCGTATCTCGATTGGAGTTCTTGATGTTCATCCTAATGCCACCAGAGTTGCGTTGGATTGCTAGAACTTCCATGTTGCAAAGGACCTTTATTGGCAGGAATTGGCTAAGCTTCTCCCAGACATTCATGTAACCCCCTTTAAAACGCCGAATCTTACCAGCCATGGACGTGCGGGTGAATTCATGAATATAAGCATAGGGCATGTCTTGGACAAACCCATAACCTGAAGCAGTGTATCCATAAGCCACTGACTTTGGTACAGATTTAAAACCATGAAGCTTAAGAAAATCGGGAGTTAGATCTGATGCAACTGCACTCGAGGCATGGACTCCAATTCGACCAGACCCCTTTGTTTCATCCTATGAAGAAATAGACATCTAGATTAAGTCATAGACTCTCAAATTAACAGCCACCATGGACAGATACTAATTTTTGTTACTTGAAACTGACCTGGAGCTTTAAGGTTAGTGAAACGACAGATAAGTAATCATCTGCCACTTCCATGTCCTGATATTTTCCAGTAGAAGCATCAATAAGTGCAAATTTGTGGGAGTCCATTTCTTCAAGTTCACATCCTAATTCCCTGGCCAAGTGAAAGATAACAGGGGCACTGTTTGCAGCAAGAACTTGACCTCCCAAATCATAAATTTTGCCTGTAAGAACATGAACATCAAAGAAATTAGAAAATTTACAGAAGAACCAATACAATAACAGATAAGAACATTGGGTAATGTGCATTGCCTACCTTCAATTTCAACTGATTCACACATTCCACCTACTGTTTGACACTTATCCAGGACAGTTATATTGCTATAGCCAAGTCGAGCAAGTGCATAGGCAGCGGACAAGCCACTTGGACCGGCACCTACTATTCCTATTCTTGTATTGACAGGGAAGCATGGATGCAAATTGGAGAACTGGTCCTCCAGGGATTTTCCAGCATCCATCTCTTGCAGATCAAGTCTCTCAACGGTAAAACCTATTGAAATCAAACAATAGAAATCAGTGCCCAACTGCATACCGAAATTTTCAGACTTCTCTCATTAACCCATACAAGCATTTGAGTCTCATTGAATCCCATAAAGAGAGGGAAACAATCCATGAGATACATATTGACTCACATTCATGACAAAGTTTTCAGCCTTCATATTACAAAGGCTAGAAACTGAGATTTCAATTTTCTACAAATTCAAAACTTCACTCAAAAATAAAATGATATGGAAGGTTAAAATTTGCATGAATACATTGCAAGGCAATAATTTAAAAGAATGCATACATATTAATATATAATTCAAACCAAATCTCCTCCACAAGAGAATCCTCCCAAGTTAAAATAGTACAAAGTAAATAAGTTTTCCAAGTTACAACAGAAGAAACAACACCAACGAAATTAAAAAAAAAAAAAAAACCCTTTAATTCCAGAAAAGTGACAGCGGAAAAAGGCTCCACCCAAATGATCAAATCTTTGAAAAAACCAGTTATAACAAATGTTTTCTTATTTGTTATCTAAAACACAAGAGCTTTGCAAATCCAAACTTCACAACAACACAAAATTCAGATATAGAAAGCCTCAAAAATAAAAAAAGAAATCTAAAAATTAAAAAAAAATTTGTTATAATCCAACTTCTAAATCCAGAAGATTTCAGAAGAACAAGAACTTGTCTTTTTTGGCCAAAACTCAACTACCAATCAAGAAGTCATCACATTAAAAGAAAAAAAAAACCAAACAAACAAAATCTCCCAAACTTCCATTGCCACAAAACCAATCCAAAAATCAGAAATTCAAAATAAATTCAAACCCCAGACTAGTTTGACCAGAGTCATGCATAAGCAGAAGAACAATTTATTACCCAAACAAATACCTGGAAAGAACTTGACCCAGAAAACTGAGAACCTCAACCGACTCCCTGCCTCTGCGAAACACCCAAACAGACCAATGCATTATCAATCTTCTCTTCACATTGTTCTTACTTCTTGAAAGAAGAAGAAGAAAAAAAAAAAAAAAAGAAAAAAAACGTATAAGGGTCTCCAAGAACAGACCTTATTTGTTGTTTGTTCAATTGCTATCGACGCCAAATGGCGAAAAACAGAAGGCTCTTTTGTCACAGCCGCTTTTCCATGCATGCTGATGCTGATCTCAGGGTCGAATTTAAAGAGAACAGATCCTCTTTGGGTACAACAAAAAACAGGACAAAATTCAACTGTTGATTGTTTTATGAGTTCTAGGCGAATCAAAGAATTTAACGCTCTGGGGCTCCAGATATTCGCCATTTGGGATTGAAAAGTCCGCCTTTTCATCAGTTTTGTAAGCAAAGATGTGATCAGCAGGTAATAAATTATCCACAAAGGGGGATTACGTAAGACAACACGACAAAACCCAAGATATGCTTTTTCTCGGCAAGGATCTTTTGATCCCCAATGCCGGGAAAATCGAAGCAGTCAGGATTGGTGGATATTCTATCTGCTGATCGATCGTGGAAAATCGCTAAGATTACGATGGATCGACCGATCGAGGAAATTGAGAAGAGATTCTCAATCTGAATTCCTTGAAATCTGTTTTCCTTCGGATTTGAATCGATTCGATGAATAGAGAGCTCTCTCAAGTTTCAGCTCGAATGCAGAGTTTCAAATCACCAGACGCTGTGTGAGATTTCCCGGGAAAATGCCGAGGGAAGTGCACTTGAATTTTCACTCTTGTGTAAATTTTTGTTGTGTGGGGCCATTTGCAAGCCCTTGCATGTTGGGCCCCAGACAGTCCAGTTTTGAAATCGTAGCCGTCCAATAGCTGGATATTGTTACATTTGTTAGCCATTTGATTTAATGGAATTCAATACTGATCCACAAATTGTGTGGATTGGATGGCTGATTATGGGACTAGAGTGGGCTCCACTGCCTATTGATGGAATTGCTGTGGCTTAAAAAAATGATAAGATTGTGATGGGGCTGGGGGCTCAAATTTTTTAAAATAGTGAAAATTCTGCTATATCATGGTGAAATTATGATGGGTTGCCTTGAACAGTGATGAAATGATGGTGTACAATTGACCTATCAAGGATGACCCACGAATTCAAAGATGAGAGTGAGGTCGTCCTCACCCTGAAAATGATGTAACCACGTAGGCCTCACCGTCCAAATTGATTGCATTACATAGATGTGGAACGGGTGCACCTTGATTAAATGATATAGATGAAGGATGATTACACAATTGTTTAGAACAGGGATCACCCGTATACGGAAGTCACATTTGCAGTGACCTTTTCCTATGTTTTTATCTTTTCATGCATGGAGGTTTTTCCTATGTTTTTATCTTTTCACGCATGGAGCTTTTCCCTATGTTTTTATCTTTGCAGAGTCCGTAGAAGTTACATACTCAATATATTCATATATAATTCAGAACAGGTCACGGTTATACGAGGTCTCGCGTCTGCAACTTCTTCGGGTTATTGTTTGATGATGATAAATTTATGCAATTCGTTCCCTACCTCTCCCATGATTGGCATGACCCCATTGAACATCCCACGAGGGAGCCTATATGAAAGGTCTGCAGGCGGGCAAAATTATTTAACAGGCACTCTTGTGAGGCCCACCTTGGCCACAACAATAATGAGGGAAGTGAGAGATCGAAAGACTCATATAAAACCTAGTTCTATTAGATCATCCTAACATCTTGATTTATGAAACTAAATTTAACAATTTTAGGAGGTATTTTTTTTAATGTCCTCACCCCCACGATGAGTTACATTTTGATAAGTATCAAACTTGGGGCCTGTGACATTTATTGGAGGATAGAGTGTGAGTAAGTTAGATTGATCATGGAAGGTCCCACATCTCTACAATGCATGGGTCTATAGATTTGTTCTATGAGGGTCTACAAATTTGTTCTATGTTAGTACTTCTTACCTAAGCACCATTCACGAACAATTACCACAAAACCCACCTTGTAGGGCCCACCTAAAGCCATGTCAATCATAGAGGAAGTGGGAATATCAAAAGATTTTAATAAAATCAAGGGGTCTTAAAAATATCAACCCCATCAGAATCACCTTATCCCTTTAATCTATTGTCCTCAAGTTTAAAGGGTTTTAGAATGTATCATTTTAATATAATAGTAAATAGTAATTTGATGAATGCCAAAGGTAAGCTTGTTCCATGGGGGTTAGTTAAGTATAAAGGGGCGCGGTTGGATTCGACATAGGATTAGGATGCCCCACGTGGCAAAAAAAGCAAAAAAAAAAAAAAAAACAAAACAAAACAAAAGAGGGTGCTTACATGTAGTGTTCATATAATGGTATCTAGTTGATCAGTACTTCATGTGTACATATAGGCTCATGATATTTAATAATAAAAGGAAGGGTCATAGATCAAGGGGTTAAAATGTACTTTAGGGCTATAGATCAAAGGGTTATGATGGTCTAATAGGGTTCATATTTTATACGCTGATGGTCTCCCCACCCACCCCATACCACAACTATCATTGCATTACACCATCAAATGCATTACTCCATATTTTTTTCTTTTGTGTGTGTGTGTGTGTGTGTGTGTGAATTTTCACATAAGCTAAATATGGACTCCCTAATAGTCACTAATCTCGGGATTTTACACTCATGGAATGGACTGGACCATTGAATCAATTGGTCACTCATGTTAGGTGGTGGAATTTGTGGACAATTAATCAAGTGGTTAGACTAATCATCTGAGCCTCCATCATCCTCCAATTGTGCCCCACAACTATTTAAAGTTGTAAGCGGATGGTCGCAGGGCTTATATATTTATGGTGTTTGTGGAGATTTTCAAGCCAGCACCACATGAGCACCTATTATGAGCACCAAACTATGGGTTTGTTATATACTTTCTTCCAACCCTAAGCCATGGTGCTCAGGAGCTTAAGCACTGCTCAAAAAGGTAAAAAGAAATGAGAGATAGATGATCTCAAAAAGAGAGATCCCACCTGATAAAGGAAAGAGTTTTGTTTTGATGATTCTGATCAATATTTTATTTAAAATAAATCCCAAATAAATACAAGATACCACAGCACTTGACTAAAAGACCTGTTCCACACACCTTACAGTTTCAACCAACACCCTATGTTAGAATAGACTTGACTGATTCAAACTGACAGAGGAAACAAAAACCATAAGTAATAAAATAAATAACACTGGTGAACCACTGAGCCCTGATCATACAAAAGCCAAGTACGGGGCCGTACTTGAATTATAGAATAATATTAAAGGGCTCACTGGGGCCATGCCAAGTTACGGGGTGGGGCGTGGGGGCGGGGGTGGAGGAGTGGATTTTAAAGTTAATATGATTATTAATGATGCATGATTATGTCTGCCGTAGAATGACTTCTTGCTCTGAGAAGCATGAGCTGCCTTGATGGTAAAGGGGTTTTGCTTCTCATCACAATGAACTGGATCGACACTGCCCGAGGACTGACCCGAATGCATTAACAAAGATGTACTTCCGGACGGCATGCAAGACACTGGAAATGGAATATTTAGGTGCGGATCAAGGAACAGGCACATTGTCAGTGCATGGTAGATGCCCCATTGTCGGTGCATGGAAGATGCCCCTTTCGTTGTAGATTAGGCTACGTTGTAGATTAGGCTAATTTAGGATTAAAATTTTCGATTACAGTTGGCTCCCATGTAAGCCAACAAGAAGAACAAAGGGGCTTTATGCTCGCCCATGTTGTTGTACACATATGTGCATAAGCAATCAAGATCAACAATCAATTATATAAGAAGACAAGAGATTAACGTAGTTCTGCAAACATGCTTATCTCCACAGGAAATCAATTTTTATTAGGTTTTTTTCCAATCTGTGAAACCACGACCTTAGAATCTCAGCCTCTATTCAGAGTTATAGATTACATCATATATATAATCATCACTTCCTTATTCTCCAATAATTCTACCTTAGAAAAAAAGGAAAGTCTTAATCTTATCAAGAAACTACTGACAACAAACAGGAAATTCTTAATATAATTCGGGAAACCACCAAAGATACTGAACCCAATTAATCTGAACCCACTTAGCCAACACATGTGTGCCCACGTAATGCAAATCATTTATATCATAATTTTATCCTATTTGTTTTTGTTTTCTTGGTAAATAATTCCTATTGATTGTCACAGAACTCATTCTCATCAAAAGATCAAATTCAAATAGTGATTAATTTTCAATGAATTCTCTTTCATCATAGTGGTGGTTTGTACAGTTGCAAAAAGAAAACGAAGCATAGAGGAGGAAAGTCAAGTTACAAAGTGCAAACCCAAAACATTATATATGTTAATAAAGCTTCATGATGGTCACTCTGGTAAGAAAGCCTGTAGGCTTTGAGCTTGCTTTTAGTGAAAGCTAGAGAATATGGATTGATTAATGAGTAGCTTTAAGGTTAACCAAGGAGGCTATTTCTCATTTGCAATTTACTGATGATGCTATTCTATTTTGTTCGGCTAAACTGAAGAAAGTTCTAACTTCTATAAAAGGGTTTTAAGATGCTTTCAACTTGTTTCATGCCTTAAAGTTAACATTTTCAAGAGTCTAATGGTTGGGGTTGGATGCTTCAAGGAAACAATTAAATCTTTGGCATCCTTGGTCCATTGTAATTTAGGAAGGCTCCCCACTACATATCTTGGTCTACGCATTGGGGCTAAACCGAGATATAAAGCTATATAGGACTCAATCATTACCAAAATTAAGAAGAAACTCTCTTCTTGGAAAAAACAATACATATCTTTGGGCAGAAGGATTACTTTGATAAGCGTGCATGACCAATCTTCCTGTTTATTATATGTCACTCTTTAAAATGACAAAATCAGTCGTGGAAAGGGCGGACCGTATTTGAAGGAATTCATTATGGGATGGTTAAGGAAAACAGAAAAAATTGCATCTAATGAAGTAGAGGGAGGTAATTAAACCAAAACATTGTAGGGGTTTGGGATTGACTTGTTTGGAATTTAAGAATGTGGCTTTATTAGCCAAGTGATGGTGGAGATTTGGGAAGGAGAGGGAGGCCCATTGGAGGAACGTCATTGCTACTAAATATGGTGTTGATAATTGGGGGTGGTGGCCTAATATTCGTCTCAAGTATCGCATGTCAGGTTTATGGCATGCTATCGCATCGGTGGGGGATGCATCATCTGTGAGTGGAAAAGTTTGTCAAAAGGTGCGGGTTTTATGGTGGGGGATGGGAAGGGAGTGAGATTTTGGTTAGATGATTAGGTAGGAGTGAGCCCTTTTGTGAGAGTTGTTTTCAAGGGTCTTTAAAGTGGTTTCAAACAAAAAATATACTATTAGTAACTATTATGAAGTGAGAGATAGACGTACCTCTTAGAATGTGCCTTTTAGAAGAGGTCTTTGTGTGTCGAAGGAAAGTCAATATGGGGAATTATTGGATATTATTTCTAACATCTTTTTATGCAAGAACTCTAAAGATTCTAGGATTTGAAAGCCATCCATATCTGGGGAATTTTCGATGAAAACTTTTTACATGGCCCTAGAGGAGATCACTCTTTCTCGAGCTTCCCCGCCTCTGGTTGGTTGGGGTTGGTTCCTTCATGGGTTAAAGCCTTTTGTTAGCTAGCAATTGCTGCAATGGTTTCTACGAATAACAATTTGAAAAAAAGAGGTTTTGTGGATTCTAATATTTTAAATATATGTGTGATGTGTCAAAAGGAAGCAAAAACTTTTAATCATCTTTTTCTTCATTGTGAGTATGAGACTGGTCTTTGGGGTTACTTTATTAGCAGATGTGGAGTTGCGTGGTGCTGCCCCACAGAAAATTATGAGGATGGCAGAGTCGTGGTTAGGAGGTCATTTTTTGGTGTATGGGTAATTTCTTTGGAAATTGATTCCATTTGCTATCTTGTAGTGCATCTAGAAAAGAAAAGAATGGCATGATTTTCAGGGGTCACTCCTCCTGTATGGCAAGGTTGATTAATTTTATCACGCTGATCATTGCAAAATGGGCTTTGGTTTTGAAGGAGTTTTTATGTTTTAGCTTCAATAATATCTTTTTTAATTGAGAAGCTTATATAGGATGTGGCCCAATTAAGATAAGAAAAATTGTCCATTGGTCTCCTCTCCCTCTTAAAGTATTCAAATTCAATGTTGACGGTGTTGCAAGAGTTAAGCCAAGGCTAACAGGTATCGGTGGTGTTTGTCATAATAGTAAGGGTGAGGGTCTCTTTATATTCTCAAAGCCAGTGGGTATCCATGATTCTAATGAAGCAAAGGTGTTAACTATTTTTGAAGCTATTCATTATTTCTCAAGCAGTTTTCAAGGTGACCTCATTGTGGAGAGTGACTCTTCAAATGTCATTGCTTGGGTTACCAATCAAAAGCCCTTCCATGGAAATTACAATTCACCTTTAATGAAATTCGAGTTCTTTCTTCCACCATCAATGTCATTTTCCATCACGAGCTTAGATCGGCTAACTCCATGGCCGAGCTTTAGTTAAACAAAGGGTTATGAGGGTTTTTCCTTAGAAGAAAGTTATTTTGTAATTCTACTTAGGAGGATGGGTTCAATGCTCTTGTACCTCCCTCCTCCTTCGCTCTTTGTATTTCTTCATCTTCTCTTCCAATTATAGTTTCAGGTACTGATCAAGAAAGAGAGAGAGAGAGAAAGCCTGGATCCTCTGTCTCGCAGCTATTACATGGAACTATGTAATTATTTTCGAGAACTCCATTGTAGGACCTACAAAGAGATCATCTAGCTCATTCAACTAGATGAACCTCATCCCCTTCAACCATATATATCCTCTAAGTTTCATGTTAAAAGGAGAGGCCTTAACTATCTTATTGAGCATGTGCTGAAAACATGGCTAGGAGCCGGTGTGGCTTAAGTGCTTATGTGGTTTACATTATATTTTCATTGTGGTGCTCAATCAAGGAGTGGGACCACCCCTTTTGAGCTAAAACTAGCGTGTTTTTGGTAAATTCACTTCATTAGTAAGTTGAAGTGAGGTGTCATTTCAAGACACAATAAGCTAAAAAGAAGTCAAATTAATTAAAATACCAAATTTCAAAAAAAAAATCTACCTTCATACACTAAAAAGTAAAAAAGCTTTTTTGTTGTCCCACTAATTGACAAAAAATTTCTACTTTTAACATAAAAGGTCAAAAAGATTCATTCTCAAACTGCTAAAAAAAAAAACGCATCATATTGACCCTATTATATTTTATTCTCTTTTGATTTGAGGCTTTGCCTCACCATACTTCATGACATCATATATCCAAATAGGCTAGAGTAGTTGGTTGGAGGGGAGAAGATTTGTCTTGAATGGTCTAGATGATCTCTCTGTAGGACCCACAATAAACGTTTCGAAAAGCATTGCACGGTTACCATGCCATAGCTGCTACAAAGTATCCGGACTCCTACTCAAGAGGACCTTTTTAGCCAAACCAAAAAAAGAAACAGAAGAAAACTCACAGTTGTTGGAGATATTACTTGCGAAGAATGCCCAATTAGAAAAATAGTGGGGGATTGTTGGGTATTTTTTAAGAACCAACAATTAAAAAAATATCAATAGGCACTTACAGTTGAATGTGTCTTTTCAAAATTATTTTAAAATTTGTGTCTTTTCATTTCATGTTTTGGCCGTTAGATGAGGTGTGTCTCTTGGGCCCATTTGAGTGGATGTGACTTAATTCCTAGGCATACTTTCCAACTTTATAAATTAAGGTCATTTTCATTGTTAGCGTTCAAATTTAAGAGATTATAGAGCTTTATCTTTTACATTTTATTTTTTGACTTTTAAAGGCAATTCCATATTTTTTTATTGTAGTGTGCAAACTTTGAATCAGACATAGGCATTGAATACTGAGGATAGAATTTCATCAAATCTACCTGTATATGAAAAATTGTTGTTTTTAATAAAGCATCTTAATTGGTGCGCCGTTCCTGTATTTTTATTGGTTTCTTATTCAATTTTTCATATTCACATTATGCCAAATATTACTGTTCACATTCATTTTTATTTACTGATTATTTATTTATTTTTCTGAATGAACGTTTTTCATAAGTAATATTCCCATCAGTTTAAAGGCTGTAGTGGGTGGAAGTGAACACAAACTCTTTTGGGTCATGCCCAGACGCCTCTAACAGTTGGGTTAGGGCAACCACTCAACAAAAGAAGAGGGTCTTGTCTTCTACCAAGAAGCTGGAGCATTCTCCGTGGCTGATGCTGATCCAACTGGGTCGATGAGCGGGCTATTGTAGCTTGGTTTAAAAGTACCCTTCAGGCAGCTCCAATTGGCGTGGCCCAAAAGATTTTACATTCACATCCATCCACTGCTGTTTTTAAAATATTAGGGATATTGCTTACGAAGAATGTCCAATTGGAAAAATAAATAAATAATTAGAATAAATAATTAGTAAATAAAAGTAAATGTGAATAATAATATTTGGTATAAAAAAACAATAAAAATAAAGTGCAAGGCAAGCAAATTAAAATATTTTCTTAAAAACATGCCAATGGATTTAATGAAATCTTGTCCCCTATATACAAAGCCCAACTCTGATTCAAAGTCTGCAGGATAGAATTAAAAATATGGAATTACCCTTAGAAATCAAAAAATAAAATGTAAAAGATAAAACTCTATAATTTAGATAATTTGAATGATATATAGGAATAATGAAAATGACCTTAATTTATAGAGTTGGAAACCATCTCTAAGAATAAGATCACATCCACTCAAATGGCCCAAAGAGACACAAATTATCCAAGGGGCACAACGTGAAATGAAAAGACACAAAATTTGAAATAATTTTGAAAAGACACATTCAACTCTAAGTGACTATTGAGATTTCCCTTTCTGTTTATTAAGTTGTTAGTTTTTAGAAAATACCCAACAACAATGACATGTGATCTGAATGCCATAGACAAAGTCCTCTTTATGTGAGGCAAAAGATGCATTTTATTAGCCTTTTTTTGACCTGGTTGAGTGGAAAGCCTACCTTTCTTTATATTTAGAATTAGACATAACTAACGGCTGAGAAACAGTCCAAAAAAGCTTTCAATCAGTTTCAGCACCCATAAAACAAAAGAGAAAAAGGTGCCTTTGTATTGAAAATGAGATTGTGTGTGAGCCAGTGAGAGAGATAGAGAGAGGAGTAGGTATGTCATATGTGACAAGTCTACCAAGTACCAGATGATAGAAGTGGTGAGGTAGAGGATCCCAACACCCGGGCAGTGGCCCCACACCGATTACCATCGTGTGGAATTCCATAATGTCTCATATGAGCTTCCATATGGTCCCATCTTTGCTGCTATCAATATCTACATGACCGCAACTATCACGCACACATTATTCTCTACTAGGAACTATTTCCCTGAGAACATGTCTAGAAGATATTTCAAAGGAGCTTTATCATCCCAATGTGATGATTACCTAGATGTGACCAGCCCGTTTCTTTAGAAGAATTTTCGTTGGATTTTTTTGCTTATTGTGGCTTTTTAGGGATATGATGTGATGATTTATCTGCCTCGAATGTCATGTTCACTTCCAGAAATTTCTAAGTTCTAATTAGTTGAAAGTATGCAAATAGCCTTGAAAATTTTAAAATTCACCTGTTTTTGCTTTTTGGTGAAATTTTTGAATGCTTAAGGACAAAACATCATCCAAACATTTCACTATATATGAGACTTTAGAAATTCTTTAGACATAAATTATATGAATTCTTGTAAAGAAATAGAACCTTATAAGGGCACATTTGTACATGCTTATTTTAAGGAAACAAAGGTTTATTGGACATGTTCTCCTTTTTGTTGTTAAAACCATGTCAAACCTCCCCCAATCGGACCTCCAGTTTTACTGACCACTCCAGCGGTCTTACACAAATAAGCCCTACTTTTTGTTTTACTGGGTGTTTTGTATGTAGCAAACTCTGTTTACACAAACAAGTCCTCTGTATCGGTTGTTGTAGTCTCTCCTTTAACATATCCTCCATTTCAGAATATTATTGTTCTATTCTGAGCCTACAGACCCGACATTGTAATAGGACTTTAGGCCCTCTCATTGGTCGTGGACAAAGTCTTCATGGTATTAAATTTTGATCAGACTTAACACAACGATTAAGAAAAATTATTCTGAATGATATTGTTTCATCTTTCAGCCTTGTGCACCAATGAAAAAAATAAAGAGCATTTGAAATGCACATTGTACTGTAAAGATTCCTTTCAACTCCAATGCATCTGCTGAGGTTGAGGTTCTCATCGCTCTGACATAGATCTCACAACTTAAGAACGTATTTGTGGACCCTTATCACTTCATTTGTTTGATATGAGATACAGTTTTCTTGCCAAAAGAAAAAAATAGTGACTAATTTTCTTCTATACAAAGGATTTCAGTTTTAATAGGAGAAGCAGGAACCTAAGACACCTCTCCCACAAAAAAATAAATCCAAAGATTGCAGAACCCTCTAGTTGCACAAACTAGTTAGTTTTTTCATTAGATGAATGATAAATACCAGCCTTTTATTTTTTAAAATATCTTTTTTTTTTTGCTAAAATGCAGCCTTAATACCACCAAAACTCTCTTTCGCCATTTTTCACGAAAACTTCACTAGATTTTATATGTCCATTTTAAAAAGCTTTCTTCAGCATCTCTGACAATCAATTATATATGTAACCAATTTTTACCCAAAAAACATATATATATATATATATCGAGTACAATTCCATACAGCAGAAATCTAACAATCAATGCATTAATAGTTATACGTCAGGAATTTTAGAAACAGAAGATAGAAGATTATCTTAAAGAGCCTGAAAAAGAGTATAAAATAATACTATTATGAGTACATTAGAACTTTAAATTTAGACGAATATCATTTTCGGGATTTTGTTTTGGTTAAAAGGCTACCAATTAATCATTTTAATACTCGAATTTCAAATCATTAATTTGCACTTGAAAACCAATTATTAATGCTGACTCTTAAATAGAATGATAATTATAGATACAAAATTGATCAAGTAGCGTACAAGTTAGGAGGCACATTGATATCCACTGATAACTCAGTTGAACAGATCCCTCGTGGCTGTGTCATACCTCGTGTTGGGTTGAGCCTGATCGTTGCAGACACATGTATGGCTCATTGATTGATGTTAGCTTGGACCACGACTTGGTCCCACTCATTTGAGTGGGTGAGTCAAAACAATTACTCAGCTGACTCAAGAGTCATCATCATCATTATCATCATTAAAGCCTTATCCCAACCATGTTGCGGTCGGCTACATGAATTCTATTTCTCCATTCCGTTCTATTTTGAGCTAAATCTTTCGATAAGTACAACTTCTTCAAATCTGAATTAATGACTTCCATCCATGTTTTCTTCGGCCTACCCCTACCTCTTGATGAACCCTCCACCTGTATATCCAAACTTTTTCTCACCGGTGCCATTACTGGCCTACGCTCAACATGCCCAAACCATCTTAAACGAGTTTCTCTAATCTTATCTCCTATTGGTGCTACCCCTAAATGTTCTCGAAAGCGCTCATTTCTAATTTTATTTTTCCTAGTTTTACCACACATCCACCTAAGCATTCTCATTTCCGCTACATCCATCTTATGAATATGTGTCTTCTTAATTGGCCAACATTCTGCTCCATATGTCATAGCTGGTCTAACCACTGTCCTGTAAAATTTTCCCTTCAATTTTGTTGGCATTTGTCTATCACAAAGTACTCCCGAAGCTAGTCTCCACTTCAGCCATCCAGCTCTTATCCTATGCTCCACATCTTCGTCAATCTCCCCATCCTTACTAATCATTGAGCCTAGGTACCGAAAAGAATCTTTACGCGGTATCTCATGGGTTTCAATTTTGACAATGGTTTTAACACTTTGTATATGTCTACTGAAATTGCAATCCATATATTCTGTCTTTATACGACTTATTTTAAAGCCTCTAGATTCTAATGCCCTCCGTCATCTCTTAAGCTTTGCATTTACACCCTCTCTTGATTCATCCACCAATACTATATCATCTGTGAACAACATACACCATGGTACTTCTTCTTGAATATACACAGTTAACTCATCCATAATTAATGTAAAAAGATAAGGGCTTAAGGATGATCCCTGATGTAAGCCTATAGTCACGGAAAATCTGCCCGTTTCTCCACATGTGGTTTTTACATTTGTTATTGCACCTTCGTACATATCCTTTAAAATTTCAATGTAACCTCTTGGGACATTCTTTTTCCTTAAGACCCACCAAATTAAATTCCTCGGTACCCTATCATAGGCTTTTTCTAAATCGATAAAGACCATATGTAAATTTTTCCTCTTTGCTCGGTATTTTTCCATTAATTGCCTAAGTGAAAAGATAGCTTCCATAGTTGATCTCCCTGGCATAAAACCAAATTGATTTTTCGAAATCTTAGTCTTTTTTCTCAGTCTTTGCTCTATTATTCTCTCCCATAACTTCATAGTGTGACTCATAAGTTTAATCCCTCGATAGTTGGTACAATTTTGTATATCTCCTTTATTCTTATATATAGGTACTACAATGTTTCTTCTCCATTCATTCGGCATTTTCTTTGTCACAAGTATCTTATTGAATAGTCTACATAACCAACTTACTCCAACCTCTCCTAAGCATTTCCATACCTCCATGGAATACCATCTGGGCCTGTTGCTTTTTCTGTCTTCATTCGCTTCAATGCTTCCTTCACTTCCACCCATCTAATTCTACGGAGAAAAGTATACTCTTGTAATGAAGTATCCTCCTCCATTCTTGTATCGCCCAAATATTTTTCATTTAAAAGTTTACTAAAATATTCTTTCCACCTTTCTATAATATCATTGTCCTTCACTAAAATATTTTCCTCATTGTCCTTGATACATTTGACATGATCTAAGTCCCTACTTTTCTTTTCTCTTATTTTTGCAAGCTTAAAAATATCATTTTCTCTTTCTCTTGTTCCCAACCTATTATAGAGGTCATCGTATGTTTTGAACTTTGCACTACTTACTACTTTCTTAGCTTCTTTCTTTGCCTTCTTATACAACTCAAAATTTTCTATACTCTTAGTTCCCTGCCAAACTTTGTAGCAATGTTTTTTTTGTCGAATAACTTCCTGAACCTCCATACTCCACCACCATGTTTCTTTATTAATATGTCTCTTCCCTTTTGATTCTCCAAGTACCTCCTTTGCAACATTCCTAATGCAATTAGCCATTTGATTCCATATTACTGTAATTTCTCCTTCAATATTCCATTCTCCTTTCTCAATCATTTTGTCCTTAAATATATTTGCTCTTTCCCCCTTCAAATCTTTCCCCCTAAACTCCGCCAGTTTTGCTGCCGGTCCCAAGCCCAGGTAAAGGAGGAGGGTTGCGTTAGGTAGGTGACAGCCAGTGTAAAACTTTGTCACAACCCAAACATGAACTCAGCTGACTCAAGAGTAAGGAGTGTAAATAATGGTTTGTGGACTGAAATAATCACAATGAGAGTTACCAAAGAAGATTTTGCAATTAACATCTACCAGTGTCCCCAGTAATGGCACTGGGAAATTTTTTGGAGGCCAGTCATCAGTCAAGCCACAACGTCACTACTAATATTTGTAGACTACCCATATTTTCAAGGAAAAATACTTATGCATCGATGATGATTCTTACCAATTCAAGAATTCCCTAGGAAAGTGAAAACCACCACATCCACAGCATGATCTAAACGTTCTATACAGTCACCCATCTGCAGCATGGCCAATGGTTCAATGGTCTGAACCACCAAACCATAGGTCCCTAACTTGCAATGTCACAAGGGTAGGGTACCTAACATTCTTAGTCCCAAGGATCATATTACAAAATATCTAATTGTAGCAGAATGGAGCTAAGATGACCAGATGCATATATATATATAGCAGCGACAAATGTATAACGCAAGCAGCAAAAAACAAAAAGTTTGAAGTCATTAAAGACAGATTGCGAAGTTACCCAATTGTCTTTACAGCTCTATTTACATAGAATCTGATCATTTCATAACTTCATCCACCTGTCGTAAGTATATAAAGAAAGGTGTAAAATCATCTCAAACAATCTTCCCCTTCTTGGTCTGTTCCAGTAATATGAATCTGCAACAAAGTTTACTATAGCTGGAAAGGAAAACAATCTTTCCCTTCTTGGTCTGTTCCAATGATATGAATCTGCAACAAAGTTTACTATTGCTGGAAAGAGATTGAATAGGATCCTGTGTTTGGATCCTTGACAGCTTTAAAGTTGTCGACGCTCATCCCAAAGCGCCCTAACAAAGAATTTCCCATCTCCTTCAGCTTCCCTGCAATTAGACGGTGAAAAAGACTTGACACATTCACCTTGAAATGGCTAGATACAAGCAGATAAGAATACATGGCAGCTGTTTTTCCAAAGCTTGTTAAACACGGAATTTGCAATTGAAGTAGAACAGGACTAAGGTGTGATCAACAAAATATCTAGAAAATTAGTAAAGAAAACCTTTGTTATAATGAAGAAGAATGGTGAATTCGCAACAAATGGTATACCATCATATAGAAACAGAGGTTTTGATTGGTGAACTTGGGTTAACTGGATTAATCAACAAAACTTTCAGTAAAATAAGAATTCCGTTTATAAGCAACATAGTTGAAACAAGGCTTTAATGATGATGATGAGGATGAATGTCAATTAAAGGAAAATAAGCACATATCTCTTTTTCGTTTCTACCAATTCTAAAAATATATATATTATTCAAAATTATGCAAACTATCAAGCTATCAAACTCATACACTACGAATTAAATCTTTGAAAGGCATCATCATCATCATCATCAAAACCTTATCTCAACCATATTGGGGTCGACTACATAAAGTCTGTTTATGAGAGTATATGACAAAAATCAAATATTTCAAAGAGAAGAAGAAATATATATGTACGTATGCATGTATGCATGACGAATGTTTATATAAACCAGGGCCCGCCAAACCAACCCATAGCGCAGGGTAGTAAGGCACGCTGTCAATATGGGAGAAGGTCTAGGGATCAATGTACATGAATGCCAATTATTCCCAACCAAAAAAAAAAGGGTTAAGTCCAAACGTACACCAAGTTACAATCATGAGGAAATAGGATGGGGAAGGGCATGTGCCTATGTGGCAAAATTCACTTTGATTAGATTATATTTATTTTCTATTCTAGACATTATTCTAATCCTTGTTTTTACAGACATTAGATTATTTTTGTTTTCAACTAAGAAGAAGAAAAAGTTGGAGATGCAGGAGAAAATGCACATAATCATCAATAGCATAAAGAATAAGTTAAGAGGAATGTAATGCTCACAGCATACCAATCATCTCTTCCTTCATCTTTTCTCGCTTTTCGGCTGCCAGGGGTTCCAAGCGTTGTATGCCTCCTCTGGCTTTAACATTCATAGAATCCAACTCTAAGATCTTTTTCATGTCTAGAAAGAAGAAATCATTCCTTATTGGTAAGAGTAAATTCAATCATGCGAATTGAAAAAAAAAGCTATATCATGATTTCGAATGATATATCACATAATAAAGAAAACAAAAGGAGCACAGTCACTTTTTACATACACATCCTTTGGCCACACGTAGTTAAGGATGAATAAGGTTGGATTCATGTCGGGTCCATACTATTGCAAGATCCAAACCCAAATTATAACAACGACCTGAGTTTAGGTCACAAGATCCATACCCTAATTCAAATTAAAGAACTGATCCCGTCCTAAATTCAGATAAAGGGCTTGGATCTAGGCCCTGTCATTTTTTTGAGGGAGACAGAAAATTATCACATAATGATCCACTCTATTAGAACTTGTAGAAAAATATTACATAATGATCCACTCTGCTAGAATTTGAACTAGAGATCTCAATTTTGAGGTATAAAGTAGCTAACCAGCATGCAGTGAAAATTATGTATATTTTAATATTGGGGTAGATCGGAATGGAGAAACAGAATTCACTGAACCCAACATAGGTGGGACAAGGCTCTGATGATGATGAAGCCATCAAATATTTGTGTCTTCTAGGGATAATTTTCATTGACCCAAACCCAGATCCAATGGTCTATGCAGTGGACCTGAACCTGGACTAGAATTTAAAGTGTGTCCAGATATTGGGACCATACCCAGTTTTTTCCAATCTGGCCCTTCGAAAATGCGCATGTTCGCCCTTCGGAATAAGGAAACGATTGTCATCAACAGATGCCTTATGCTTTACCCAAAAACAAAAACAGATGCCTTATTCATTTGGACTTTGGAGGATGCAGGGTCCATGAACCATTGATTGCTTAACAGTGGAAAATTGCCACGTGTGGTTTGCGATCCGCTCTTAGTTTGGGTTTGATGGGTATTCCCCAATGATCTGAATGCTCATTTTCAAACTCGAAAAATAGGAGTCAGATCTGTGGGATGTAATGTTCTATTGCTAATGGCATTCGCGGTGGTTGTTTTATATTCATGGAAGGAAAGGAATGACAAGCATTTTTAATTATAAAAAGGCAGAGGTCTCACCCCTTTATCTCTCTAGGGCACCCTCGGATGATCTCATTGTCGGTCTGGACTTACCATTTTAAAGGCAGGTCTATTGCTTTGGTCTATCAATGTTGGAATGAGGTGATGCATGATTATAGCCATGTTCCAACAGTTTATCCTAGTCCCTAGATGGAACCCTCCCCTAACAGGCTCACACAAGCGTAATTTGAATATAGTGCTGAAGGTAATTCTTGGCTAACTTGAGTTAGTGGAGTTGCTGCAACTACAATGCAGTTGTGCCTTTTTACTTCTCCCATCAGCTGGGTTTCCAAGTATCATGCTGAATTGATGGTGATGGTCATTGGCATTTGTCAAGATATCCTTCGCCAGGTGCATCCTTTCGTATTTAAGTATGACCCTCATGCAGCCATTGGATGGGCTCCGAGGAAAGAGGCGCACTGCAATGGAGGGGACTGAGCCTGTTGGAAGAACTTAGGGACCTAAACTCGAGATCTCAAGGTGTCATTTGTCCATGATCTAATAGGAGCTGATAAGATGGCAGACCATCTTGAGAAATAGGGGGTAATCAATCAATAATTTTGTTTCTTTACTATGATGTTATGGTTGGTTCCTTTCTGCTTATTGAGGTGTGTGGGTTCTGTTGTTCTTGTTTCAATGTTTGTGTGGGGATTGCCACCTTGTCCCCTCCTCTAGTCCTCATCTCTTGGTGGCTTGTTATGTGTAACTCTTAAATCTTTAATAAAATTTTAACTTTACCGTTAAAAAAAGGGTGTGAATTCCTATGGACAGAGGTTCCTTGTGGCAAGATTTTGTCGAGAATCATTCCCTTTTCCATTCTCTAATCAATTTGGAAAGAGAGGAATGAGAGATTTTTAGAAGAAAGGAATCATCATGGGAAGGTCTTGTTTCAGTTTTATCTTTAAGGATTGCAAAGTGGGTGTATGCTAGAAAGGAACTCTAAAATATAAAGGTAAATAACATACTACAGAATTAGGGAGACTTGTTTGATGATGACAGCCTCAACAAAAAACAAAAAACAAAAACAAAAAAAAAAAAGGAGAAGGAAAGTTGCTTGGTGCCCCCCATTGCTTGTAATTTTAAAGTTCAATGAGGATGGACCTGCATGAGGCAAATTGGAGTTTGCTGGCATCCATGGTATACTAAGAAACCACAAAGGAGGAATATTGTACATGTTTTCTTAGCATGTCAAGATTAAAGATTCTAATGAAGCGAAAGTTTTGGCCATTTTGGAGGCTCTTCATATCTACTGCATCTCATATCATCATAAACTTATTGTTGAGAGTGATTCATCCAATGCAATTTTGTGGTTGAGTTCTTTTAGGAGCCTTAGGAAGATGCAATTCTACTTTAGCAAGATTCGTCCTCTAGCATCTTTGGCTTGGATTTCTTTTCAGCATTTTAGTAGATTGGCAAGTGGAATGGAGGATTTACTAGCTAAGCAAGGAGTTGATCATTTATGTAATGTGGTGTACACCCAAGTAGAGTTTTTTTATGATTGAGGTTGGTAGTAATTTCCTTTCAGATTAATATATTTTCCTTATTACTGACCAAATAAAAAGTGTGAATTAAATCTAGATGATATAATATGTACACCAACATACCTGCTATAGCCTCTTCAAAGTGCTCAAGTTTTTCATGTGCCTCTGCTCTTCTAACCAGTGCTTTCATATAGGTAGGATTCAACTCCAATGCTTTTGTGCATTCCTTAATAGCATCATCATATCTTCCCTATCAAATATTTAGTGTGGGTCAAGTGTACAATATTCATTTGATAATTGTAATTTCTCTAATAACACAAGCATATAATAAACAAAATAAAGAAAATGAGAATTCTCTAGTATAAGAACAAACATTAAAGCATTATGAAATTTATGATTGCCCAAGAGTACCAAGCGTGTTGATCGGAAAACCCAAGTTAACAGCCTCTTTGGCACGTACATGCCATATGAAATATTAAATTGAAAAAATACACAAGAAGAAAATCTACAAAAACTGGATATTGGAGAGAGCTCCTGTGGAAGATTTGTTAAAATTAGGACCCTAGTTTAGGTGAGAACATCATGCAAAAATGATGGCTTCACCACAATGATCCAAATGCAAAAGTTTCACAAATGATGTGTAATTTATATTATATGAAAAAAAAAAGAGCTGAAGTTATGCTTTCAAAAAATCTAAAATAAATATGGTGGCACATGTGGTGTCATTAGAAATAACAGCAACGAGCCTAAACAGGCCTATCCAGGCCTATCTGATGTTGAAGAACCAGGATTAAGAGGAAATAAGTGCTTCAAGGCCATAAGGCTTTTTTTTTTTACCTTTTTTTTATAAGTAATGTCATAAGTGTTCCATTTATCGGAAACTTATCTCTCTAAGCCTGTCTGCCCTCTTATTGCATTGGAGAATTGCTCAATGTAATGTCATACATTTCAACCAAAACTGGTCTTCGTAGATTGTCTCTCTATCTCCGTGAGTTTTTATATTTGATACAACATTCAATATTTCTTTTCAACAGTCTGAGAGAAGCTAATGAGTTGACCAACAAATTTGGTAGGTCTGTGTACCTCCTTTTATCATTGATTTCAATTCATTCAAGGATTTCTACTTTGCTGTCAATGTAAAGATTCATTAAAATGCAATGCAGCATCACGTGATCATGTCATATCAAATAAGAATCTTTAAAAATACAGGATTCCAGTCTGTTCGGCACATAAAACATGGTTAGAATGGCCTACCAATTTTGAGTAGCATGCTGCACTATTTGCATGACACATGGAACGGAATTCTGAGCATGTTGGCCTTTCGGGAGCAATTTGTAAAGCAAGTGCATACTGTGACAGCGCATCCTCATATTGTCCATCCACAAACAATTTATTGCCCTCTGTTTTTAAATCATTCGCTTTATCTATAGCCTTCTGCTCCTTCAAACGCCAGGGAAAAGAAATAAGACATAAGACCATATAATGAATTTTTGGAATGAAAGTTCAATCGTGAACATAATTGTAGCAAAATAACAAATGAAACTAAACTGTAGTTTCAGCAGAATTAATCATACCACCAGTGACATGGTTACAATCTTCTCCATTCTTTTTTTTTTTTTTTTTGGTCAGAATTTTTGGTTCCTGATCCAAATACCACCTCAACAACCCAAATTGGGAAAAAAAAGACAAAAAAGAGGTATTGCTCCAATATTTGGAACCATTTTTAGTTCAGGTCCACATTTGGGAACATACATTCACCTTGATGAGTTTTGGTTCAGTTTTGGATCATCAATTTCATAACCGAAAACATAAATACAGCTGCCATAGTGCCATATGTCATATTAAGCATAGATGTAAACTAGGCATGTATAAGTATAATAGTATGCACACAAGTGTACCTTGACTTAGTCCTGGAACCAGAACCTTTACTTTCAAGTCCAGGTCCAGATTCAGGTCGTTAATTTAAATTTGGGTAAAGGTGAGGGTCATGTAAGCTGGACCTGTTAGGTATCCAGGTTTGAATACTGGACCTCCTTAGTAATTCAGTCTTGGACTCTTGGGAACAGCATGAACTGTGGACCCAACATGAACCTGGGGCCCATTTTAGTCCCTTCAAGATTTGTGAATTAGTCATAGATGTTGGAGAAGTTTCCTCTAGAAGTTAGGGAACTATTTGATAACTCATGAATTGCTCGTGATATAGACAACCCACGCACGCCACAGAACTCAAGGATCATATCCTGAATAACTCAGTAATCCTAAAACAGAAAGACAACACCCAGAAAGATAAAATTTCCCAAATTAGTCATGTAGATAAGCAGTTCACTTTCATATGTCCTAGTAACAGCTAGGTACTATTTCCCCAAAGAGTGCTGCTATTGGCACACAAAAATTTTCTCTCCCCACGCATCATTAAAAAAAAAACCATGAAATTACTCAAATGCCCCCACCCTCTTTCCACCTCCCCCTCCTCTCTGCTCCCCTTCCCCACCTCCACCTCCACCCCCGCTGTTCCGGCCCTCCCTCTCCACCCAGCTGCATCCGTCAGGCAGAGAGTGGGGGAGAGAGAGGGAGGGAGAGAAGGGAGAGGGTCGAAGGAGGAAGGGCGTGGGGGAGGGAGAGAGGGAGAGCAGAGGGGTAGGTAGGGGTGGGGGGAGGGAGAGAAGAGAGAGGACGCCAGCGGTGGGGTGGGGTGGGGAGGGGGCTGAGGAGGGAGATAACAGAGAGGGGAAGGGAGAGGGAGAGGGAGAGGGAGAGAAAGAAGAACGTGGGCACCGCCAGTGGGGTGGGGAGGGGGCGGAGGGGAGAGAAAGAGAGAGAGGGAGTAGTCCCCCTCTGCGACTTTCACCTATCATTGCCGGAGCCGGGGGGGGGGAGGTGGGAAAGGGGAGGAGGGAGGAGGGGGTGAGGAAGGAGAGGAGGGGGTATTTTGGTCATTTTTAAAAAAATTAAAGGGTTTTGTGTGAAGAGAAACAATTGGTGTGCCACTCGCAGCTGTCTTCCCCAAAAGGAAAGGTCATTTGATCCTCATTTTTGGAAATTTACATTTGATCTTCATTTTTAATCACTTATGGTAAGAATCCTATGTGTTCCAATGCATACTAATGCAAACAAACAGGCCCTCAAGGATGTCCTGCACAATTCGCGTATAAGATTAAGAAAAATAAATAAATAAATAAAAGCAATCCTCGCAGATGTGATTCCACCAAAGCATCTGATCCATCAGCAATTAATGTCCACATCCAAAAGCACCTCAATTCAACAAATAAAGGTCTTTACAATTTAAGATATCAAAATTCATAAATACACCAAAAAGGATATGTATTTGATCAGACTAACCTGCTGCAACTGTTCCCCACTAGTCCTGTCTTCTTCACAAGATTCACTTTTGGAAGCATCAGCCTCTTGTTCCTCGCCATCAGAGTCACCTCCGCCTTCGCTGGCAGTCTCAAAGCCTTCCTCCTCTTCCCTGGCCAATTCCTCTGTTTGAGCATCCAAAGGTTCGATGTTTGTGTGAATTCTCATGGTTTGATCATCCCCAGCACCGGAACATTGTTCAATCTCTACCATTTTCTTCAAAGAGAACACAACCCGAATGACCCAAGGAAAATCGCAGACGATAAGCAAAAAAACACAGAGAAAGAGAGTGTTTCAGATGATTGTTGGGAGGAAGATAAAGAGGGTTTGTTCAAGACTAGTCCGACACAAGGAAGAGTGGGGAAATGGAGAAGAATCATCAATCCATTGTAGCAAAAGCCACCTCTTCTGTATCATGTGGGGCCACCCTATGCTGATCCAGTTCCAGACCACTGATTTATTGGGCCCCACTTCGTGATACAGATGGGAACTTTGAATTCAGAATTTCTCCCAATCCCTCAGCGGAAAAACCCTAAAATTTTTCACAGATTTGAATTCCTTTCGAGCTCTTCCAATCCATCCACCGCTTAACAATCGAAACGATGCAATCTAAAAAGAAAAGCAAGAAGAAGAAAACCCTAACACAGTGAAACTCCAACAACTACAAACTCCTGTAGAAGTCTAAATTCGAAAGCAGCACAAGAAGAAGGCAGTAATCATCTCTCTGTCTCTCGTGCAGTTATAAGAATTGGAGGCAAGCAATCAAGTGTAGACCCAAAGAGAAAAAATGCCCATAGGGTTTCCATATGAATCGATAGAGGAGAACAGGGTTGAAAGAGTACGGATATAATACCTTGGATTGGAGGAGAAGATGAGCCGGTAGAATAACAGAGAGGAGGCTAGCAGCTTTGAACCAGAGAAGAAGATGATGAAACAACAGCTTTGAACATCCTTAACTTTAGCTAATCCTCCCTAACCTATAATAAAAGGTGGGGTTATAAACAGGGGATAGAGAGGAGTACTACTTTCTTTTTTTTTTCTTTTTTTTTCTAAAAAAATAGTTATTAATTTTTTAGCCGAATTTACGAAGAGAAGGATCGCGGTGAATACATTCACTGTTATTGAAGAAACTCACAATGGAATGGTTTATAACTCATATATTCATGAAAATCATTGCTCCAACTTGAGGGTTGTTAGTCAAACCTAATATACATGTATGTATCATATTTGCAAAAGCTTATGCAAATTTTTTTTTTTTTGGGCATCAGGAGTTGGTTATTGATATTGTGATTTAATTATACTAATATTCAATTCATACTTAAAAATGAGGAAAGTAGTCTAGAGCATTATAGGCTTTGGAACAAATTCTCGTTAGATCATAATAAAGGTTATGGTCAAAACGAGTACATTAACGATAAAAACAAAGTGACATTAGAATTATTCATCCCTGACTTCACAAATTCTTAAATTCAAGATGGCAGTCATGTCACTTGACAAGTCTAAAGTGAGATTCATATAGGTTTGAGTTAATTTTCTACTGATTACACCAATAATACATTTATAATGAGGATATTAATTTAGTTTAAAGAAAATATAAAGAGAAAACCTGTGCAGGAGACGTGATTGAATATATATAATTGAAAATCCAAACTCGCGATTAATGTTGGGCATTTAATCCTTCACTCACGAGTGTCATGACTCGAACTCACGAGTCATGTATCAAACACAAGACTATTATGTCTCGAACTCACGAGAAATAAAGTACATGGCAAATTGATCTAGAAAAAAAATGAAGTTTACGGCAAAAGATGATTTTGGACAATATATATATATTTGAGGAAGCTTTGGAGGTGTGTGGATATTTAAAACTTCTTTTCATAAAAGCCCATTGTTTAAATATAATTGAATTCTAATTGATTTTAATAATATGTTTCTAAAATTAGCTAAAGTTGAATAAATCTTGGTGAAGATCCATTACTGATTGACTGGCACCAGATAATATGGGGATTAAAGCAAAAGGCTTGGCACAGGGTAAACGGCTTAGTAAAGAAAAACTATAAAATATCACATGGTGTATTGGGGTTGATTTAGTGAAATAAAGCTTTAGGCCCGGCATGGCCTGAATAATTAACATTAATTAGTGACAGATTTACACTAATAAGTAATTAAAAAAACTAATTAAAAGTGGTAGAAAGTTTGCCTCTGCCTGATTGAGCAAGTGGGTGGGTGGGCTTATGCCAGGCACTCAAGGCGCGTGCCAAGCTTGGACCCAGATGTAGGCCTATGTGTTTAAAAGGGGGAAAAGCCGGACATGCCTTGGCCTTGCTTGGTACATGAACACCCTTGATAATTGTGTTCCTTTTGTTGTGCGCGTCTGTGCGAAAGCAACCGAATCAACAATCAACCACACAAAAAGACAAGCGATTTACGTGGTTCGGCAAAGATACCTACATCTACGGGAAACTAATTTCCACTAGGTTCTCCTCCAATCTATGAAATCACAGCCTTGGAATCTCAGCGTCTTTCAGCCTCTCTCTCTATCCAGGGTTCCAGATTACACCATATATATAATCATTATATCCTTATTCCCTAAGAACTCTATCTCAAGAAAAAAAGAAAGTCCTAACCTATTAGAAAACTACTGTTTGACAAAACAGGAAATTCCTAATATAATTAGAGAAATCATCCCAGATAATAAACCCAATTATGGTTTGGACCCACTTGGCCAACACCTTTCTCCTCTGTCACTTTTCTTTCCCGCTACTCATTTCTTTTGGTCATTTGTACACCGCAGAATGTAGTCACAAAAACTCAAGGGGTTTTAACGAAAAAAAGGCCTCAAATATTTTCATACCTCCAAAAGCATCCTCAAATAAATAGAGATATTTATATGTATGTAATGCTCAAAAGTGTCTTATAATGTAGGCTTCATTCTTTATAAACCAAATTGCCATTCACTTTGTCTCTTGCGAGTTTGATATTTGACACTCAGGAGCTCAAGACATGACTCACGAATTCAAGACCTAACAATTGCGAGTTTAGGATATAATGTCTATATATGTGCTAAACATTATTCACGAGCTCATAATTTAATGTTTATAAATGTGACAAACATTATTTGTGAGCTTCACTTTAAATTTTTTTTTATTCAATTTCATTCACAAATATCCTGCTAACATTCATTAACATTCTCTATTACATTAGATTGATTTCTATTTTCTATCAACTTCAATAATGTCCTCATTCTAAATTTACCATTACTATAATTGGTAGAAATCAGCTCAAACAAATGGGAATCCAACATAGCCCTACTTGAAACTTTTAAAGGAATGACTGTCATTTTAAGTCAAGAATATGTAAAGTAAAGGTTATATAATTTCAATGTCATTTTGTTTAACTGTTAATGTACTTGTTTGGACCCTAGTTTTAATATAATTTGTGGAGAATTTGCCCCAAAGTCTAAAATGCTACCATCCACTACCATCTCCTCAGAGGATGAATTGAATATTAGCATAATTAAGTCAAATGTCAAAAAGAAGCTCTCTAGTTCAATAGTTAAAGCTTTTCCAGATAAGATATATACATGTGTATTGGATTTTACTAACAATTCTAAAGCTAATGCAATGATTTTTGTGAATATATGGGTTGAACCATTTCATTGTAAGGTAAAGTGAAGAGTAATTTGGTCTAAAAATAAATAAAGTCTATTGTATAAAAAAGTAATTCTACGGTGACATGAAATGCAGAAGTATTATATATGTATAAAATGCTTTGGAGCATTATAAGTATGTGCGGATACTTTTGAAAGTATAAAGGACATTACTGTCATTTTAAGTTCAAGAATATGTAAAGTAAAGGTTATATAATTCTAATGTCACTTTGTTTAACTGTTAATGTACTTGTTTTGGCCCTAGTTTTAATATAATATGTGAAGAATTTGCTCCGACGACTATAATGTTATCCCCCACTTCCTTATCCTTTGAATATGAATTGAATCTCAGCATAATTAAGTCACCATGTAAAAAAGAGCCTTTTTAGTTCAATAGTTAAAACTTTCCCAAATAAGATATATACAAGTGTATTGAATTTGTCTAACAATTCTAAAGCTAACGCAATGGTTTTTGTGGATATATGAGTTGAACCATTTCATTATGAGCCGCAAAATTCTTAGATGTGTAAATTTGGTTCAAAGATAAAGTGAGGGGTAATTTAGTCTAAAAACAAATAAAGTTTATTATATAAAGAAGTAATGTTACGGCGACATGAAATGATTTGTCAACATCACCAATGATTGCTATTTTACTTTGGTATTATATCCATATAAAATGCTTTTGAGAATTATATGTATTTAAAGATGCTTTAAAAAATATGTAGATATCTGAGGCTCCTTTTGGTAAAAACCCTTTTTTCTTTCTATTATTGCGACCAAAGCAATCATGATGGACCCAATTTATATTTTGTACAATCTTCTCACAATCCCACCACCGGATCTCTCTTCTGCTCAAATAACCCATTGTAGAGTGATGACGATGAAAACAACATAATAGGTCACCCTAATCTTTTCATACACCTGCATTGTGCTAATAATAGAATATCGATTCAGATTCACATATCCCAGTATCTGATCTCATCGAGATCAAAATAGAAAGTCCAATTCGTCCATCTCATCACACCCGTTCTGATGGTGGGCCTCTTCAATCCTGCCAAAAAAATCAAAGCCGTTAACACCACATTTGCCCCACTGACTATTAATACACCGGTTCCCCCTGCCCATCCTCTCTCTCTTTTCATCCTGTCTCCCTTGCTCTGATCCGCATCCATTTCCCGTCTCCACTTTCCATCCGCATTCCCTGGTGGGATTTCAAATCCTTGGATTTTGGAAGAATCGAAGACAATGGGCGACGAAAACGAAGCAGCAGCGATAACGACGCCATCGAAAGAAGCCCTTCTCCTTCATCCAAGGAGAGAGCTCTTCGAGTACGGCCTCCTCCCGATCTCGAAGCTTATCTTCCCCGACGGAGCCCAAACCCTAGTTCCTCTCAAGCAGAAGCTCGTTCAAAGATCGTCGCTTTCCTCTCGAATCGACGCCGAATCCGTCTCCGAAACCCTGCAGATCTCGATCGACCATGCCCGCCTCGTGCTCGACACGCTCGCCTCCGTCCTCCCCTCGGCCGACGGGAATGACACCGGCGCCGACGTCGGCGATCTCGTCGTCTTCCTCTATATCCAGTCCTACAAGCGGCTGGTTCCGCGGTCGCACAAGGATGCCGTGTCGGTCGCTGATGTCTGGCCTTCGAATTCTGCGTTCGATGGATGCCTCTCCGCGCTCTCGCCGCTCCATGTAAATCGATTTCTGTGTTTTTGTTTGGTTGAATCTCTGTGGAAAGATCGTTCTTTTATTCGTGTTGCATTGCCTTTGTTCATGTGGAATTTTGATGATGTGGGTGGAGAGTGCGGTGATTTGGGAATTTGAATGGGAGGAGGTAGGGTGAGAGTGGGGTGCTTGGATTTTACCATTTGGTTGTTCTTTGCACTGGAAACTGTACATGAGGGACCCACATTTTAGTGATTCGGCGCGATTTTTTATCTGAGCGCTGTAAATCATCTGATGCTGTACAGATTTCCTGATTAGCCCAATTTGATTTAGGAGCTAGCTGTTGGATCCTGAGTGTCACTTGATGCAGGAGAATGGAGATGTGGGCCAGCTGAAGTGCGACCTGCCGGATGAATGGCTTACATTGCCTGAATGGGAGAACATTGCTCTCAATCATGCACCCTATGATTTCTCTTGGGTTGGAAAGTCTGAAATAGTTGTTGTTGGGAAGGGAATCTGGAGTTAATTGAAATGGTTTAATGAGTATCATTGGTTAATGAAAGTTCTAAATGGGTTTGTTCAGAAACCAAATGGGGTTTTTAGCAATGGTCTGCTTGGTTTTCTTTTCTTGCACAGCAATTTAGGCAATGTATTCTGTTTGTTATTTTTAACTTTTTATTAAGTTGAGCACTGCAACCAGTGTGAGCGAAAATTTTCTTTTAGGGGGACCGAGGGTCAACCGATGATAACTTTGTTTTTATTATTAATTATTTAATATCTGATTTATTTTTATACATTTCTTAGATATATAAACACTAAATTTGAAAATGTCTTAATGTTTTTCGGTAATGTCCCAAAATTTCCTGAAGGTAGTTAGAATATGAAAGATAATAGGACTTATGATGAAGAGTTCAAACCAGTGCAAATAATCATTTTCTCGTTTTTTGATTGAGTGTTGTATTTCATTCCATTACAACAGGACACATGTCAGATTGACCATATGTAAACCAATCAACCTTTTTATTAAAAAAAAAATTGTGCAATTTCTTCTCTTCTGTAACAACCTAAATTTTCACTTAGTAGCTTTTAATTGACTTCTGTTTAAATTAGCAAAATTCAATACTTAAATTCAAACATCAATCCACGTCATCCTCTTCTATTTTGTGGATCTGGTGGGCTTTCTCATAATGTAAACTTTTTTTTGTGGCAAACTACTTCTCGTGTGTACAATTTCAAAGGGTCTGAATTGGGCTGGGCTCACTTCTATCTTGGTGTGAGGCATTTTACAATTACAATTAACAAGGAAGGACTAGTCCTAGTCCACGTTTGGATCTAACGTGGATCCTAGAGATTGAAACCGAGCTTGCATGTTTAAAAATGGGTAGTTCTTGTAACACCCCATCCCACAGAGCTTATGACCATCGTATAGCGCTTATGAATGAAATACGAGTCTAGTATATAATGAACTATGTATGTTACTACTAATAACTTGGGCTTAAGCATTTTGGGCCATGTGATAGGCTTACCAAGTTATTGGGCTAGTGGGCTGCTTGGGTCGTTACAAATGTTATCAGAGCTTATCACTAGCCGAAAATGTGGGATCCCCAATACTGCTGAGAAAGCCCTTAAGGCAAGATTAGTATAGAACTAGGGTGCGCAAGCCTGTGAGTCAAGATAGGGGAATCCGCGGGGGACACGGGTGTAGAATACTTCGGTTCCACATTACCTGGTGAAGTTAGATAGATCTACACGGGAATATGTGGCCTTAAGAGGATAGATTGTAACACCCTATCCCACATCGCTTATGAATGAAATATAAGTATGGCATATAATGAACTATATAGGTTACTACTAATAACTTGGGTTTAAGCATTTTTGGTCCTGTGATAGGTTTATTAAGTTATTGGGCTAATGGGCAACTCGGGTCGTTACAAATGATATCAGAGCTTATCACTGGCCGAAAATGTGGGATCCTCAATACTATTGGGAAAGCCCTTGAGGCAAGATCAAGACAGAATAAGGGTGTGCAAGCCTGTGAGTCAAGATAGGGAAATCCACAGTGGACATGGGTGTGGAATGCTTTTGTCCCAAATCACCTGGTGAAGTTAGATAAATCCACACGGGGACGTGTGGCCTTAAGGGGGTAGATTGTAACACCCCATCCTATATCGCTTATGAATGAAATATGAGTCTGGTATATAATGAACTATGTAGGTTACTACCAATAACTTGGGCTTAAGCATTTTGGGCCACATGATAGGCTTACCAAGTTGTTAAGACCAGTGGGTTACTCGGGTTGTCACAGTTCTTAGTCTACTTGTTTAGGTCCATAGTTAGTACATTCAAACCCATTGAGTCATTTATTATCATCCAATGCTCAACAGAGAAGCATACCTAGCTGCCCTCCATCTTTTCCATTAACCTCTCTCCCTCCCCCTAGTCCCTTCATACTGCTACATGTCAGATGCCCGTCAAAAATGCAATGTTGAGGACGGGCATTTTTTGTCTCAAACCTTCACTCTCTCTAGCCATATGCCATATGCATAATGGAAGTGCATTGTTGAGGAGGGGCAATTGCCCCCCCTCGACCCACCCTACCTCCCCCACTGACTTCAACATTTGTCTTTGGTTTTGAAGATGGGATTTATGTCCCTTTTTGCATGGGATGTTAGATGTTAATTTGAATTTATCTTTTATTTCTTTTATTTGCAGTTTGTTCGTGGCAATAGTCGCCGGTTTATGCCATCACAGGCTGATGAAGAGGCTCACCAGTTATCCTATTTACAGAAACATATAGCTAATATACTTGCTCTTTTGGCGGAGCCCATGGAAGGCGAGGATGAGGAATCTCTGGTTGGTATTTTGAAGGGTTCCTGTTTTACTGCTAATCATTTTTAACTCAACATGCAGCAGTGGCTGCATATGCGTAGTTTAGTACATTGTTTGTTGGGTTGGTAACTTTTTTGCCTTGTTTGTAGGTTTTGACTCTTGAAAGGTTTGAGCGCCTTGGATTCCTCATACAGTTCAGTGGCAAGGGCTCTGAAGTAATTCCATTGAGCCAGGCTGCCCCTTTTTTTGCAAACTCCGATCCAGACATGCCTGCAGTTCCCGTTTCTGCTGCACAAGTTCATGACTGGCTTCTACAGCACATTACTTCTGCTCTGGAACATACTGCTGAGAAGGCTTCAGTAAAAGAAAGTGGTCCAACCAATGCCATTGATTTGGATGTTGCTATGACTGATGCTTGCGCAAGCCAGGGTGCAGCTTCCATGCAAAGCTGTGCTTCATATTCTAGAAGTCCGGCTTTTGTGGAAGGATTCTCTAAAACTTTTGTTGTCAAGCAACCATCTGATATTAAAGGATGCTCTGTAAAGGTGAAGATTATTGTATTGAACTCTATTTTATCAATGGTACATTTTGAACCTTTACATTGATTGATTATACCCTGCCATAGATTTTAGGTAGGTTGAAGGGCATTCTACAAGTCACTTGATCTATTTGGTCCTACTGGGATCTTATGCACATCGAAGAACTTATATAGCAGCTACAAATTAAATTTCATTACCTTACATGGTACTTTTTTCTTTTTTTCATTGTCACCTATATCTATCCACAATTTACTCATTTTGCTATTGTGTTTATCATTGGTATACTTAATCTGTGTTGTTAGTCGTTAGCACTATTATTTCTTCTAATATTTTCATTTTTTATCACAAAATTGTCTTGTGCATATCCATTCGAGAACCCATTACCCATCTATGTTTAGACAAAACTCTTCCTGATAGATTTTAAATTTTTATATTTGAGAGATTGGAGTTGGACCACTGTTTTCGATAAGGGATCACCGAAAATTGAGTTTTGCATCTTTTACTAGGAGTGTAAGACTTTAGCGAAGGGTGGTGGATCGACGACCAGACTTCATACATATCGGGAAGCCCAATGCAATGGATTCTTCACTCATTGGAGTTGCCCAGGATAGGAATCTTTACACAATGTTAGGAGAGTTTGTTTCACTCAATATGGAAAGAGAGGAAAATATTGTTAATCTCTTTGAACTTTAAGGTTCAAATAGTTGTTGATCTCTTTGAACTTTGAAGAGTGAACCTCAATATAGACTAGAAGGCGGCGATCTTCACTTTCAATTAGAGACTACCCTTCTAATTGGAGTGGTCAATAATCTTTGATTCTCAATTAGAGATGGCAATTTCTAATAGGATTCTAAGGATTTGACTTACTCATCTTTATAACTTAAGCAAGTTACAATTAACTTTATTCTCTCTTGAAAGTTTCCTCAAATACAAGATTGGGCATATCACACGACCATAATGCCTTTATTAAACATGTGACTAAATGAAACTTAAGTATGGGCCAATGGATGGCCAAATACGGGGTGGTGGTAGGGGCACACTATGGATACGGCAAGAACTCAAGATTTATGCATAAAAAAATGAAATATCTAATACGACTCAGCACAATATGCTGCCAACTTTGAAGTATTTGGGTATCATAGACGGCTACTCTATAACCAATGGCAACTCTCTAATCTAAAGCTTAAAGGGAATAAGCAACTCATACATCTAGGCTTCATGCTTGAGACCAAATTCAATCACCAACTAGAAGATCAATTCAAGTAAGTCTATTCCAATGTGAGTGAGAGAGAGCACATATCATCATCAAAGCCTTGTCCCTTCTACATGAATGTTGTTTCTCCATTTTGATCTATCTTGGGCCAAATCCTCATGCATATATCTTCAAAGGTGCGTTTTTGCCCATATCTAATGGCCAGTGAAAGTAAGCAACCACATTAGAAATTGTTCCAATGTGCACTCACTGTTTTAGGAGAATGTGTAGGAGACTCACCCTTGTAGGAGAATGTGTAGGAGAGAAAATAGGATAAATAAGGCATGTACATTATATAAAGCCATGAAATAGGAGATTTGAATTTGAAAAACAAAACAAGATTCTTTTGGACTTGTATATGATTCCTTATGCCTTTTTTGCTCTTCTTTATTTTGAATAGTGGGGCACACATTTTGATGAATCCAACCTTTTCACCTTCATTGGTATTATGTGCTGTTTGACAGCAACTTTTGGATAAATTTAAGTTTTTTCACATTAATTACCCCCCTTGAATTTGCATTATTTTCAATTTGGTACCAATCCGACCATTAGATGTCAATATGTCATTGGATTCAATCATAACAAACTAAGAAGGCCCCACTTAACCACGCCAACCAGTAACTGCTGTTGGATTATATCACATAGTAAAAGGGCCTATTTAGAAGGAGAAAAATAGCAAAGTGGTGAGTGTTATTAGGGTTTTCATGGGCCAGGCTGGGCAATATCCAGGCTTGGCCCAGATTTTAAACAATGGACCCAAGCCCGACTTGGGCCATAAGTACCTGGCCCGAGCCCAAAGCACCTAGAATAGGTTAAAGCCCAAGTGAGGGTGTATTATAGTTTACAAAAAAATGGGAGATGTTTACTGCCATACTTGTAGCTCACTTGGTTAGGATGTTTGTTTGTTTGTGTGTGACAGAATGTGTGTTCAACACCTTCCTTCCAAATATGCGTGCGTGCGTGCGTTCGTGCGTATGTGTGTCTGTGTGTGTGTTTGTGTGTGTGTGTGTGTGTGTGTGTGTGTGTGTTTTCATAAAAAATGCCTTTCACTTGGGCCATACCGGGCCGTGCTTCTGGCTTTCTACCACTTAATCCGAGCCTAGCCCATATATTAAATGGGCCCGGAGTTTATATCCAGTCTCCCAGGCCCAGCCAGAGTACTAAAAGCTAAGGTCAAGCCTGCCCTAGGGCCCGGGTTGGGCTCGAGCTGGCCTCGTCCATGAGCACCCCCAAGTGCCAGTGAAGTCTTAGTGTTAAAGGATAAAAAATATGGAAAACATACGTTGTTTTCTTAAGAGAGGAAGTAGGCATTTAAATGTTTTAACTTCTCTTCCTAAAAGTTAGCACAGGAGACAAACATGGCACTAAATCAGGGGAATAACTCATTCATAGAAAGATTGATGATCTAATGCACATGGTGTGCACAGTTCTGATGGTCCACTCCACCTAGTGGGCCTACCTAATCATCCATTTGAGTGGACCACAAAACTGTGTCAACCCCAGGATCCCGGAATTTGGACCCATCCAAATGAACGGGACTGTTTGGTTGACCCAAGTATTCCCTTGACCCCTTTCTATGCAGGTGGGTCCCCCACTGGGCCCCACAGCAAGCTGTGCACCATAAGACTGTCTATACCATGTGCACTGGATCAGTGGTTTGCACAGTATACCACATAAGAGCCTTTCTAATCCTAGAACATAGCTAAATGAGGAATCCTATAAGTGCTACTAGAACTTTTAAGGAAGTAGAATACTAACTAGATTGGACAGCAAGATATTCACTTTCTAATTACATAAGATCTGTAAGCCTGTATTTTGGTGTGTGAAGGGCCAACTAGTTATGAAAGTGACCTCTTCTCATCATGTGAAAGGGTTCCCACATGAATTAGATGGGTGTTATGTCACTTAATTAACACATTTTGACATGTGATGAACTGCATATTGATTAATTAACACATTTTGACATGTGATGAACTGCATATTGAGTGTGCCCTCATTCCTATTAGTCGTATGAAGGGGCTTTGGGCCGCCTCTTGTACATGTGGACTTCAGGTTGATGGCCTACATCATCATCCCCTCAATGTAGATTTAATATCTTATATCCTATTTGGAATGCGAATCTACAAGCAATACTGTTATTTTGATTGCTATTCAATATGACTCTAAATTTCTAAATCAGATCTATACATGCCCTTTTTCCTACTGCCAATGTGTCTTAACAAATTTTTTTTAGAAAATAGTGGATACGACGATTGCAATGCCTTTTTATGTCTGATTATAAAAACTTTAATTTTTCCTTGAAAATACTTTAATGAGAACGTAGCTGCTACACATCTGATCTTTATATAATGGATGCGCTGCTGAATAGATATGGACACGGTTTATGTGTCCAAATGTGTGCAAGCTTGTCAATAGTACTCATTTCAAGCTTGTCAATATAAGACTTATGCTATACATGAAACAGACTTGAAGATGCTGTATCCTTGTTTCATATTTGAAATCAAACATCCACTTCTTCTGTTTTCTGTAAGTTCCCTTGTGTATCAAATAAATGAAGCATGTACTGTACCTTTGTGTAAAGGTCTGAAGTAAATTTATTGATGTGAGGAGCCATTTGGGAACCTTAGTGGTGTAGTATAGACCCATGGTCCCAATGGGTCAACCAACTTGACCAGCCTTTTGGCCTAGTCCAGTTGTTTCTTTTATTAATTGAGTTGTTATTAGGGTTTACAAGTCGTTATTTCATCAATTGAGTTATGCAAGTCGGGTCAATAGGTTCTATTTATGTGTTTAATCTTGGCCATCAATATGTTTAGATGGTCCAAATTAGTTTTAGGATTAGTCATGTTTTTTCCTATATAAAGACATAAAGCCTTTCGGCTTAGACGTAAGTTTTGAGTGCTTTTGGGATCTTCCCGAAGTTCTCTTTGAGTTCTCTCCAGGATCGCTTTGCCTCCTAGATTGGAGTTTTGCGTGGGGCCAGTTTTTCCTCTATCTTCCACCTCTTCCCATTACCTGCTCCTCATCTCCCCTCCTTTCTTTATTACTTAGACTCCATGAAATTGTTCTCTCTCGGTAAGCTTTCAAAATATTGTAAAAAGTTATTACCCTAAGTTTGTGTGAAAAAGTCTCATGGTTGTTACTTCATCTGATTGGTATATATTTGGACCAATTGAAAAAGTTTCTATTACTTCACTAAAGTTTCTTTCTTTTATGATTTGAAGAAAGTTTAGTTCCTTTTTTCTACTGGTTTTTAAGAAATTATATTTAGGACAGAAAGTTCACAAATTTCTTCTTGTACCCTTGAGAATTGCATGGAAGAGGATATCACATTGAAAATTGTGATCTCCATGCCTAAAATAGATACATTGCAACTTCTTATTTATATGATCTAGTTGGTCAATTAATATGGTCATGTCTAACATGTCTCATTAGACATTATTTTCCCTTTTTTTTTTAAATTTCTATTACCAGTGCCAGCTTAACCATCTTGATTTTCTATAGCATGAAGTTTCATCCTTTAGAATTTGAACTAACACTTCCTTTCATTTACTGTCTACAATATTTGGTTTTGCTGCAGGTTTTAAACTGTCATGATTCAGCGATTTACATATTAGCACCTCTAAAATATGCAACCATTTATGGGTGTTCTGATGCTACCATTGTTATTGGTGCCATTGGTAAGGTACGTATGTATCTGTACTTCTTATTTCAAATTCCAAATATTTTGACAGTCTTTTTGGTTTGTTCTGAAGTCTCATTAAAATTTTCCTGGTTGATGGACACTATAATACTGATTTTTTTTTAACTGGTAGCATGACTCGAACCTATGCTGTGAAGGTTGCAATAGTGAGCAACTTCCACTGTGCCACGCATTTGTTAGCTTTGATATAGAATTAGATAAGAATGAAGTCAAATGGTTGATGGGCCTGATCTAACACAATCTTTGCTGATCTGCCCACCTGCCTTGCATCGTTGAGGCAGATAAGTGTTGACTTAATTTCAATTATTTGTGAAATCTTCCTTTCCCTGGCTGGCAAGAAGTTTATCATAAGTTTTCTTCCCCCTTTAAACAGATTGATTGATGGATTAATGTTTTTTTTCACTTGCACTAGATGTCCATTAAGCATAATGATGCATAAAAGCTCACAGTAAGATTTGACTCAGGCAGTGTTTACTTTATTCTCAACTTTATTGAGCATGTAATTTTATTTGATTATTTTTACTTAACTTTTTATTTAATTTATGCACATTGACCTTTCTCAATTTTTTGTTGGACCTGAAGCATCATTGAATTCCATGTCTTTGCAGTCTGTAAGAGTGGAGCACTGTGAAAGAGTACAAGTGATTACAGCAGCAAAACGCATATGTATTGCTAATTGCCGTGAATGCGTGTTTTTCCTGGGAGTTAATCAACGACCACTTATTCTTGGGGATAACCATAAGCTACAGGTAAGATTGTTTTATTTACCAACCACTGTGGACCTTGTCCTCCGTATTAAAACTTTATATGAGATCAGCTTTTGCGACCATTCCAAAAAGGGCCCACTTGTAGAAAACAAAGAGGAAATGAATCTTTCTACTCCTTTTCTAAATGTTAATTTTTTTAATGGAAAAGTTGGACAAAAAAAAAAAAAAGGTGGGGTGGGGGGAGTCCACAAATACATAGATCCCCCTACAGGGACAAACAATTTACAAACAGGAGATAGACAAGCCTGCTATGGTGTATTCAAGATACAAACGCCAAAAAACCATGTGCTGATGCATGCTTACTCATTTGGTCAATCTATTTCTCTCCTCATTGGCGCTCCGCTTGACATGGGCAAATGAAGCCTGGAGAGTTAGGGCCAAATCTGTCACCTTTTCTTCTATATGACTATATCTGCTAACCTCCGGAAAGGGGTCTTGACCACTCTGTGTGGAACTGCACCAGAGAAGTCACCTTCAATCATATGATGAAGATTATGGTGAACAACTTCATTCAGACCAATCTGTAGAGCTATCTATTCCACCTCATTCACTGTCTGGGTGCCAGAAGGATCTGAGTAGGAGGTTACGAGTGCAGCTAAACTAACCTGGATAATTCCTCAAACTCTGGCAACGCATGGTTGCCTAAAGCACTGCCATCACCAGCTGGAGTAGGGATCCATCTTGAAGCTGTGACTGTTGCATGTGGGTAGGAGAAGGCGACCTAATGTCCATATCTGAGTAGAGTGTCAATAGGAATATGATGGAATAAATGTAAGCAAGAAACCTAATTTGTGACGTAGAGCCTGACCTTTGCCACTGGGTTGCCTAAATCTTTTAGACTTTTGCAGAATTGACTGTTGCTTCCCTTCCAAAGAACCCAGATTACGGCAAAACAATGCAATTTCCTATGAAAGCCTCCCTTCAGGAGATTCCACATGAAATCTCCTTGCTACGAAAAGGCAGGCATAGAGTGTTCTAGAGAATCCATATGCATTGGAAGTTGGAACCACGATAATGCTGAACTCAAAAGAAACTATGCAGCTTTACATATTAAAAATAGGTTATCTACTGTTTCTGCATCTACTAGGTACATTAGGCAGCTACTGACAATTATTCTTTGTTTTTGCCATTGATTATCCATGGTCATGATGCCATCATTGTGAACTGGCAGCCCAATGCAACCACGCTAGTAGGACCTCTAATCTTCCATAACTTAGCAATAGGCCCAGTGGGTCCATCACCCCTTCGCCTTTTAGTACCAAGAAGAAAGAGATACCGAGATACTCCCATCCGTGGTGGCTAGTCACATTCTATCAATAGCCACCTCCGAGACGTAGACCTCATCAATAAGTTGCAACATTGAGTGGAATTTGATTTCCTACCTCCAACAATTGTCATTGGAACACTGGTCCCAACATCATCTGATCACCATGCCTGTCCCAAGTAGTTAGTGCTCTTTGGTTAGATGCACATTAGAAGATGTTTGTAAACTAAACTGCCAGAGGTTTATCACCTACCCAAGAGTCTAACCAAAAAAGGATTTGTGGATGTCAGGCCATATGACACCATAAATCTGATACTTTCTTGTAAATGCTTTCTTAATAGCTTAGATGCCACATTGTACCCACGAGTGATGATTAGGATTCCTCTTGGATCTCCCAACCATTTCTAGCCACATTACATTGGGAAATGAGGGCTTACTTCCACAGGCCTAAATCATCACTTGGCCTCCAAAGCCATTTTTCTAGGAAAGCTTGGTTCATTTGACACAATAATATCATCATCATCATCATCATCATAGCCTTATCCCAACCATGTTGGGGTCGGCTACATGAATTCTGTTTCTCTATTCCATTTTATTTTGAGCCAAATCCTTCGATAACTTAAACTTCTTCAAATTTGAGTCAATGTCCTCCATCAATGTTTTCTTCGGCCTACTCCTACTTCTTGATGGGCCATCCACCTGTATAGCCAAACTTTTTCTCACCGGTGCCATTACCGGCCTACGTTCAACATGTCCAAACCATCTTAAATAGGTTTTTCTAATCTTATCCCCTATTGGTGCTACCCCTAAATGCTCTCGAAAGCACTCATTTTTTATTTTATCTTTTCCAGTTTTACCACACATCCACCTAAGTATTTTCATTTCCGCTACATCCATCTTATGAATATGCGTTTTCTTAATTGGCCAACATTCTGCTCCATATGTCATAGCTGGTCTAACCACTGTCCTGTAAAATTTGCCCTTTAATTTCATTAGCATTCGTCTGTCACAAAGCACTCCATAAGCTAGTCTCCACTTCAGCCATCCAGTTTTTATTCTATGCTCCACGTCTTTGTTAATCTCTACATCCTTACTAATCATCGAGCCTAGGCACCGAAAAGAATCTCTACATGGTATCTCATGGGTTTCAATTTTGATAGTGGTTTCAACACTTTGTATATGTAAGTTGCAATCCATATATTCTGTCTTTGTACGATTTATTTTAAAGCCTCTAGATTCTAATGCCCCCGCTATCTCTCAAGTTTTGCATTTACACCATCTCTTGATTCATCCACCGATACTATATCATCTGCAAACAACATACACCATGGTACTTCCTCTTGAATATGCACAGTTAACTCATCCATAATTAATGCAAAGAGATAAGGGCTTAAGGTTAATCTCTGATGTAAACCTATAGTCACGAGGAATCTGCCTGTTTTTCATATGTGGTTCTCACATTTGTTACTTCTCCTTCATACATATCCTTAAACCCACCAAATTAAATTCCTCCGGGAACATTCTTTTTCTTTAAAATCCACCAAATTAAATTCCTCGGCACCCTATCATAGACTTTTTCCAAATGATAAAGACCATGTGTAAATTTTTCCTCTTTGCTCGATATTTTTTCATTAATTGCCTAAGTGAAAAGATAGCTTCCATAGTTGATCTCCCTAGCATAAAACCAAATTGATTTTCAGAGATCTTGGTCTTCCGTCTCAGTCTTTGCTCCATTATTCTCTCTCATAACTTGATAGTATGACTTATAAATTTAATCCCTCGATAGTCTCCTGCCAAACTTTGTAGCAATGTCTTTTCTGTCAAATAACTTCTTGAACCTCTACACTCCACCATCATGTTTCTTTATTAATGTCTCTTTCCTTTTGATTCTCCAAGTACCTCATTTGCAACATTTCTATTGCAATTAGCCATTTGATTCCACATTATTGTAGTTTCTCCTTCAATATTTAATTCTCCGTTCTCAATCGTTTTGTTTTTAAATATATTTGCTCTTTCCCCTTCAAATCTCTCCATCTTGTTTTAGGGTCCATATTGTTTACTATCGCTCTCTTTCTACTTCGAATGTAAATATCTAAAACTCCGAGCCTATGTTGCGTGGTCAAACTCTCTCCTGAGATAACCTTGCAATCTTTACAAGCCAATCGGTCCTATTTTCTAACTAGAAAAAAGTCTATCTGACTCCTATTACTCCCACTTTTATAGGTAATTAAATGCTCATTTTTCTTTTTAAAGTAAGCATTTGCTACTACAAGATCAAATGCTACTGCAAAGTCCAATATAGTTTCCGAATTTATTCTTTTCTCGAAGTCTTTGCCCTCCATGCTTTCTCTCATATCCTCTATTATCTCTTTTTATATGCCTGTTTAAATCCCCTCCAAGGAAAATCTTATTAATATTTGGAATTTCTCGTATTAAATCATCCATCTCCTCCCAAAATTGTCTTTTCACACTTTCCTCTGATCCTACTTGACGAGCATATGCACTGATAATATGGATTATGTCTTCCTTTAGTACTAGTTTAATTTCTATAATTCTATCACCAAATCTCTTTACTCCCACAATTTTCTCTTTGAAATCCTTATCTACAACTATACCCACTCTATTTCTTGTATTACTCTTTCCTGCATAAAAAAGCTTATCCCCATCCTTGAGCTCCTTAGCTTTATTTCCTTTCCACCTTGTCTCATGTATACAAGCTACACTAATTTCTCTTCTTTTCATTACCTCAACCAACTCTATACTCTTGACCGTCAAGGTTCCCATATTCCAAGTAGCAAGTCTAATTTTCCTATTCCTCTTTTTCTTCTCATGGACTAACTTCTTTAACCGCACTAACCCAGAGTCATGTGGTAGCTCTTACATACTTTTCACTGTAGCCAGGCGACGGTGCAATGCGTCGCTTAAAACGGGGAATACCTTAGTCTTATCGCGAAATATCATTATTTCAGAATTCATGTTTGAATTGTGACAAAGTTTTATGTTGGCTATGAACCTACCTAACACAACCCTCCTCCTTTACCTGGGCTTGAAACCGGCAGCAAAAATTGGCAGAGTTTTTAACACATGGTGGCTCCTTCCACTAGGTGTTGTTTCTTATTGGCTTCCATCTTCACTATAGAAGTAAAAAATGAAGCTTCTTTAGATGCTTAATGACGTCCACTGGGCATTTAAAAATTCACATGTAATATACTAGAAGGTTTGGTAGGACTGCCCTCATCAAAGTAATTCTTCCCCTTCCCTCAAGGGAGAGGTTTTTGACTTGAGCGTTCACAAAAAGTTCCCATTTGTGGCCCATTATGTTTCCAAAATGTCCAGGTACAATTCATTCAATTGCACCCCTAGGATCTCACTCTTGAAGAAATTAACTGTTAAACCTTTATATTGTTTAACTTCATCATTCTCTAATTGTATACAAACTAGAGATGAGTAACTTCTAGGCCATTTGTAGCTCACTTGAAGTCTATTTGAGTTTGCTCCTTAGGCCGCCTCTAATATCTGACCAAGGGCTTTCACCCTTAAGGACAAAAAGGAATGGAGAAAGTGGTATCACCTTGTCAACCAACCCTAGATGTAAGAAAATAACCTATTTTCACTTTGTGGATCAAGAAAAAGAAAGATGCCCAGTATTGCAACCTCAGGTTCTGAGCTCAAGTCATGTTACCAAATACCTATTGAAAATAGGAGAGAGGTGGGGTTGGGAAGAGAAAGCCTGAAAGCTGTTGAATTGACACACACCTTTATCTACTGACGCCACCTCAATTCAAAATATCCTTTGCGGGGTTGGGAAGAGAAACCCGGAGAGCTGTTGAATAGACACACACCTTTCTCTACTGACACCACCTCAATTCAAAATATCCTTTGCTGCAGGACGAACTTTGAGTTCACTCTAACATATGCCTTTTCAAGTTTGAGCTCATGTACCTGCCCTTACCTTCTCTCTCTGTGCATTGAGTCCAAACATTCATTTTCTGAGCACCTCATCCAGAATTTGAGCACCTCATCCAGAATTTGCCTGCAGTGAACAGAGGCTCCTTGAGTGATGGGTTATAATCTTCAGTTTTACTTTCTGAATGTGCATTATTAGAACTTTTGAGAGAATCTTATACGTATTTCCAATTTTCTATGAACCTTTGAGAGAATGTTATACTAATTGAACAGAATTGCCTGATTCCTGTCACTTCCTCTTTCTTCGGGATAAGAGCAAAAGGAAGCTCCAGTGTTCTTTGATGATCTCCATTTGTAATGAAATTCCCTGATGAAAGCCGTGGTCTAATTTTCTCACTTCATTTTAGAAAGAAGAAAAAATTAGCAAAAAAACCATCAAGCCCACTGAAGCTGTGTCACCACACAAGTCAAAGATAGCCCTCTTTACCACTTCTCATTGAGTTCCTGTTCTAGCCAATCTGCTTCATCTGCCTGAATCATAGTAATCTCAAGATCATTCAGCTTCAGATGGCCCTTCTCCTCTCTAAAGGCCCTTACGGAAATGTTGTATGTTCTCAATGGTTCGGTCAGCCCTCATACTGGGTTCCTTGGTCTTCTAGAGTCATAATTCTATTTATTTGTTTCCTTGTTGATGCAACCCCACGCAAGGCTTGAGGAGTTGTGGGGGCGGGGGCGGGGGGGCGGGGTGTGTTGTGGTTTGGTCACTCTCCAATCCTAGAGGTAGAGAACTTGGGGAAAATCCTAAAGCACTTGATTTTTTTCATTAATCATCAACCATTTTCTAAGCCTAGAGGTTTTACATCATTATATAAGAAACAAAACACTCTGGAACTGATCTAGACCATCTAAACACATTGATGGTCAGTATTAAAACATAAAATAACATAAAAAGAAAACTCCAAATAAAATAAAATAGGAAAATAGATTGTTTGGGCCCAAAGAGCTTGGTCGAGATAGATGGACTGGGCCCATATGCTGGTGAACCCATGGGGACTGTGGTCTGTCTTGCATTTTTTGCCCTGCGAAACCTCCCACCCTCATTTCCCTCCACCACTCTAATGAGTTTCGTAAACTCATTAACCTCCATCCACTTCAACTTGAAGTAGAAAGGGAGATAAACAGGCCCATGAGTTTCTTTGTTGCCATTCATACCGTTCTTCTATATTTTATATTTTAGGATCCTTCACTTTGATACAAATTGATGGAATGGATGGAAACAGTCAAGTGGATTATGGTATCAATTCTGTTTAGGATCTTTCGATCTGATACTATTTGATGTAGCCCTGGATCGACTAAGAGAAAATGGACCTCGATGGGATGTGGTCAAATCCATGAACGACTCGGTGAGATAGATCAAGCTCCAAATAGGGCTTGGTCAAACCCCAAAGGGATTCAACACATGAGCACTCTTAAACTGAGAAAAATAACCATTCGCAATTAGTCTGGATTCTTTATTTAGTATTCATAGGTGTCTCTCCCAATAGAGAAGTTACATATTTATGGGAAAAGGATGAGAGGTCTTAAAGGAAACTAAAATCTTCTCTAATAAAAGAAATTAAATCCCTAAAATCTTGCAAGATAATCCATATCAAACTAATTCTTAACTTAAATACCACTAATTAAGGCAAACTTCTAATTAAGTGGCACTGGCAGGTCCTATTGGGCCTGTGGACTGGGCCGAGTGGGCTGTCGACCCATGTGTTTTGTCTGCATTATACTTATATCCAGTATGGGTTCAAGCATCCTAGGAAAGGGATACTGTATAGGCAAACAATTCTTGCAAATTTGTCGGGGCTGACGTGATACCAAGAGTAACATGTCCGCCTCAAAAGTAAAAAATAACAAGTTCAGCTGATTTTGTTGACCAATATAACTGATACAGCCAATAATGTAATGTAGGACGAGCCAGCCCCATGTCCATTAGATCAGGCCCATGAGTTGTCTCATTCATCAAGCCCAAGCCCATTGGATTAGCCCACAATTCTAATGGGATTAGATAGTTGCTTTATTTGTATTAGCTTCCTATTATAACTAGATTCCTATATTGCTTTAGTTTCTTGTTTGAGTTCTAGTAAGAATTTGTTGCTTTCTTTTCTATAAATATGCAAGTCCCCCTTTTGGGTTTTGGCAGAGACACTTTTTGATGATTAATGAATTGAGACTTGTTTTAGAGATTTGAGTATTTTCTTGTGATTGTGATTGCTCTTGAATCCTTTTGGATTAGGCCAAATCCCTACTGTGGGTTTGGTCCTCTTTCATTGTGATCCTAGGCTGCATCATAGTGTGAACCACCATCCCCTATTTGACCATAACAATAAGTGTCAAGGATGGGAACTGGATGCCAAATGGGACCAATATGACCAGTGCAATTGATACAGACCCAAAACTGGGATTGGATGCATGCTCATCCTGGGCAGTGGACATGACAGTTGACATCCTTTTCATGTAGAATTCATCCGAACAGACAATGGTCAGAGCAGAAATTACTCTTTAATTCATTGTGCATTTGATAAAAGAAAAAGAAATATGCTTATCTCCACCATTTTGTTAGAAAAGAAACTGAGAGTTTGTTGATGTTTTCCCATCAGGTGGCTCCATATAATACATTCTATTCACAATTAGAGCAGCATATGACTCAAGTTGGTGTCGATGCAACTGTCAATAGATGGGACGAGCCTTTGGTTCTGGGAATGGTTGATCCTCATGATTCATTATCACATCCAGCTGGCGTCTCTGATGTTCAATCTGAGTCTGCAACAAGCCTTGATCCTGATCAATTCACGAATTTTTTGGTATGCTCACTTTGGATGGGAAATAATTAAGACATACTATCTGCATTGCTGTTGCATATCAGTTCATTTTTTTTATCTTGCATGTATGTCTTTGGAAAAATGATTTGATGCACAACCTTATCATAAGGCTGGGTTAATTCCATGTATATGGAGCCTTTTAATCATGGCAAATTCTTGGATTTCAACCTACTAACGTGTTATGTAATGGCTTAAAAATCACCCATAGAGGAGTGTTATTCAGTATTGAATTGAACAGCACCATAAATCAATGGGGTTGATCCCAGACCCAAGCAAACTTCTGACAGTGAATATCTCTCCTATATGCTTTACATTTAGGGTCATTATTTGTCATGAAATTAGGTTAATCCAATTTCTTTTTCACCTTAATTGGTACTCATTGCTTGGATTTGCCTACAATCAGTCATATCTATTTTTTTCAACAAATTTCTCATTGGGGATAATGTAAAGTATCTCTTGTTACTTGTACCGTGTAATGTGCTCGAGAACTGAGTATGTTTTGTCCCTCAGTATTCAAAGAGACAGTCTCTCTCTCTCTCTCTCTCTCTCTCTCTCTCTCTCTCTCTCAATTGATATCTACTACTTCTATCTGCAGATTCCTGATTGGTTTGCCGGTGATATACCTGGCTCCACAAAAGATAACCCATTTCCATTGCCTGAGGCATATATGGCGTCCCAGAGGAAAAAAGTATGTGGACTAAATCATGCCATTTTGGATGTCTTTTTGGTGTTCTTTTCTGCTTGATTATTGTTGTTTGTTTTTCATTTGTTATTAAAGTTTAAGTTGAAAAAGTCATCTGTTGCTTTTGTTATATGTTCTTTATCAGTATGCTTGTGTAATATGTAGTGGTTTTTTTGGCTGTTGTATTGCACTTAATTGCATTTCATTACTTTGTTTGTCCTTAATTTATTCCATCATTTTTCTTTCAGCATCAGGTTATAAATGATGTCAAACAAGAGTTGAGGGAAGTGCAACTTGAGGAGACTCGGAAGAAGGAATTAGCATCTGCCCTTCACATGCACTTCAAAGACTGGTTATATTGTAAGAAAACCCTTCTCCCAATTTTAATTAACTTTTCAATCTACAGTTCTCCATAAATATCCAAGCATTTCATGCATCTGTGTGAAACTTTATATATAAATATATAATTGCTATATATAAGGTGCACATTTATTTTAATGACTAATGACATGCTAGTAATCTACAAGCTCTCCTCATTTGTCTCATGTTGGTGACTTAAGCAGCAAAAAATATTTTCTGAGTCATTTCACAACTTGTGTTTTACTCTCGCTCTCTTGTAAAGATCTATATGGGACCCACTCAAATATTAAATTTGGCCCAATCACATGTCCCTAACCCCTTCATTTGTGGCCCACAAATCCTTTCTATTCGGATTGGTGCACAGTCAATCCAACTCTCCAGTAAATTTGGATTTGACCAAAACTTAGGGCATGTGACTATCGGGGGGGGGGGGGGGGGGGTCCCTGTGTATTGTAAGATTTGGACTAGATGATAGATGTGCCCCACCTAGACTTCTAAAAAAGTGGTGAGAATTAGTTCTCATAAGATTATTTCCCAATATAAGGCCTTGATCCAATGCACGTGGCACTCATGGAGCTTTCCATGTGCGCCTCTTTATGGGGCCCACATGTTGGCCCACTTCTGGATGGGGCTAGTGGGATTTGAAGAGCAGGGTGCGGGGGCCCTCATGTTATTAAAAAAAAAAAGATAAGTCCCATCCGATCTTCCCAAAAGGGGTGGGTACATGTTTGCTGCAGAAACGTTGTGGAAGCATTTTAATAGAACATGCATCACTTTTATGTGTTTTGTTGATTTGAATGCTAATAAAATACATCAACTGAAATTGTTTTCTTTTCATGTGACAGCTTCAGGGAATATCCGCCAGCTTTATTGTCTACAAGGCGACTGATTGCTCTTCTAAACCACTCCCTGTTGGGGTTGTAAATTGAGCTTTTTTGTAATTTGATTTTTCATCACCTCTTTTTGCTGTCTCTGCTTCCTGTACTGAGTCTGCAAGGGGCAGGTGGTAAAATGTACTGTAGGAGGTGTATCAAGGCAGATTGATACACATAATATTCACCATTGTTGCAGGGAAAGCAATGTGAATATGTTAGCAAATCCTCTTGTACTTGTTCACCTTTTGTTGTGAAAGTAGACCGAGAGAGGTTATTGATTTTTTTTCTGTTTTCTTAATATTTGGAGGGCACTAGTCTCAAAACATGTGGAGAATTTCCAATTCATAATGTTTTGAACTGTAATCTTTTTTTGGAAGATAACAGCTAACTTGCAAAGCCAGCAGAAACGTGGCTTGCATGGACTTAGTTTCCTTCGGCCTACATAGCAGTAGAGCATTTCTATTCCTTCTCAAACTGGTGAGGCTTGTCTCTTATTTGGAGACATCTGCTAAAATTTGTTAACTGGTGAGGGTTTTTTTTTTCTTTTTACTGGTGTCAGCAAGATTTTGTGGTTGAATTGCTGAAGTCTGGAACCCTGTTCTCTGTTGTGAGATCACAACCAATCCTAGTGTGACGTGCTCAATCCTATGTTAGCCTCATCTCCCATTTTGATTAGACTTATTTGGTGTGAATTGGGCTTTAAAACTGAATTGGCTGGGCTGTTGATGCAAAAGGCCGAGTACACAGGCTATCAAGGCAATATATATATGTACATATATATATATATATAATTTTTGGGATTTGATAAATGAACACAAAAGGGGTCTACGTTAACTCATTTTCTCTTTTCACTCATCATAGTAATTTAAAGCATTTCTTTTTTACTGTTTTGACACACCTATTACACCCGTCTTACCCATTTCCCCTATCTCTCTACACTTATCTCCATTTCCATCCATTTTTCATTCTCCTCTTCTGTTCCTCATTCTCAAGGCATCTCTTCTCTCTTTTAAGGCTTCTCTTCTCGTCTATTAGTCATTATAGGTAACATTCATTTTCATTTCTTCACTTCACCATTTGCAAGGAAGGGCTTCTTTTTTTAACTATTTTCATTTCTTCACTCTATTTACATTGACATGGGTCATTGAATGCATGGGTTTGCATCAAACATCGTTAAAAAGGATTCATGTTGTTCATAATGAATTTTTTTTCCCATGTCTATTTTTACTGTTTTCTTTTTTTTCTTTTTTCTTTTTTTTGCAGAATTGTGCGTGGCTGAACACTGTGTAGGAGGCCCAACACTGCACAATTCTGCACCAAAAAAAAAGTTGAAAAAAGAAAAACAAAAATGGAGAATACAGTTTTCATCTTCTTCTCCATTACTCTATTTGATTAGAGAGCACTAAAAAGTAAGGTGTTTGAGAAAGCAGGTGAAAGAAAATGGAGAAGAGAAGATACCAAAGAAGAAAACTAGAATGAGTATAAAAAAAGAGATTAGTTGCACAATGCAAAAGATAAAAGAAGAAGATGAGATGATCCTTTGTAGAAGGGAAAATGAGATGATGGTAAGGAAGAAGAGAAGAAGATGCGTTAGTGTATGTAGAAAGAAAAGTGAGTTTTGAGTTTAGGTGTGAGAATGTGCTTTTTGGTCATTTCATCCATAGTTAAAATTGTAATAAAAAGATTTAAACCCATGAGTGTACCAAGTTCCTTTTTGTGTTCATTTAGTAAATCCCTACTTTTTTATGGTCACTTGCTTCAACTGTTTGTGGTGTATACATATTTTATTGACTCGTCCTTTTTCTTCACAAATAGAATTGACACACCTAATTGTGAGACACTGGGTCTCGTAAAACCCTATCCAACAATTCCTACAACTAGACTTTTAATTCCTTCAAAAGTCTCAAGTTCAACTTTCGACCCTTGCATTATCCGGATGCTATGTATGTAGCCATGTTTATACCACCTAGGGAATAATAGTCCTTGCTTGTTAAAATCGAATAACCCCAAAGTCCAAAGGTTGGGCTAACGAGGAATATTCTATGTCATAAAAAATAATAATAACAATTCCCCCAACTTTGCTAGAGCTATTTCGGCATGGGGCCCTCGAAATTGGTATCATCCTTGGCACAAGCTCACCCGGTATCTCCTCTAAGAAAAATGTAATGCTCCCTAGCTTTCCCATACAGCCTTATTTGTACAAGCCACATTTAGGTGGAGATGAAAGGAATATTAAGAACCTTCAATTCAGTTTGAAGTTTGTCAATAATTTAGTGCCATTATTTCTTTTTTTTGGCTTTTTTTTTTACTTTTGGCTAAGATTTAGTGCCTTTATTCACTTGACATCATTTTTCTTAAGTTTCTTATTGTCCCTCTCTGCATTTATTTGTGCATTGCATGTATTGATGGAAAAAAAATAGCAGAATCCAAATTGATGCATGCCGATGGGTCGGACCAATTAAACTTCTCTACCATGAGCTAGGTGAAAAGGGTGATCTTCGGCGGGTCAGGCAGAGACATGGGACTCGGTTAACGAAACTCCTAAGCTTATGACAACTTGACAAGACACTAAGAAACTTGACTAAGATGGATGATGATGAAGAAGTATACAGTTCATATACTCGTACACGACGAAATACATTGATGCCAATGGATGTTTAAAATGCATGTGCAGATGCAGCTTGACTCGAACCAAACTGCAATCAGACGTGGCTCTGGCTGGGTAATTCTGGTGTTGTCCAAGCCCACACTCAGCCTTAGCCACATGAAATTAGAACTAAGCTTGGTTTACATCAACACGACCTGTTCAAACTGAGCTGCACCCATGGAAGGGTTAGATCCTCTTCCTTGAAAAGCAGGAGCATTTTGCTCTAATTATCACTCTCCCAAGGCGGCCAAAAGCCCACCATTGTAAAATTCTCTCTTACATTAGCATTAAAAGTGTTCCTTTAAGAGGTATAATAACTACTATAATAACTTGATTAAAAGAAACTAATGATGATCAAATTCTTTTCCCCACGAATTGACATGCATCCCCAAAATTTCACTTTCGTCTCTCCACCTGGGGGTAATGTCTCACTTGACTTTTCTCATTGAAACAACTCCCTAGAATATGATTGTTTTTCTTTACACAGAAAGGGGATGCATTACATGTGAACAGGTTAGTAAAGATGCTATGTTGATTACTGAATGATTACAACGCTTACCAATTTTCTAGAGAGAGAGATTTCTGCTCTCAAACATAGCAACGTAAGCCTCCTGCCCCCACCCTTGGCCCCTCAGCCTTCCCTTTCTGTGTACAGGAATGACACATGCTCCTCAGGCCATTTGGAAAGAAATGGAAAAATCAATTCACTTCTTTACCCATTTGCCTCTTACCCTAAATCAATAGTCTCATCATCTCTTGAGACTTCACTTCTGACAGGAAAGCATATTCTTTGCCCAAAAATTGAGACACAGAAACAACCCCCAACTTTCGGATTGAGGAGTACTTCAATCACCACGAAGACAATATGCTTTGGACAAGACAAATTCAATGTTATAATCAGAGTGTTGTTCAAAAATTAGTCTACTCTCATAACCATCATTCAATTACATATCTTGGTACAATGAAGGCATACAATATTGTCATGAGCTCTACAGTTCCAGACTCACAGCACTAGGCTTTGTTAACACGTAACCGTTGCCTATCCAGAAACTGAAACAACAGAAACCTGAATCAGATTATGCAGCAAATGATCGACAGTCACATTTCAAATGAATGGTACAGAGAGCTTTTTAATAACATGCATAATGGCAACCAAATTCAAACAAAACACCGAACCCTGGTGTGAACTTTAACTGTAAAAAGATTGCTACTGAGGTAAGTCGCACAGCTAGCAACATCTTAAAGATAAGTGCAAGTAACTACATACATGACTTCTGTAACAATCATAAGCAAAGGTTATGCAAGAATGCAAGTGTGTATATGCACGTTGTGGCACACACATGTGAACCACTTTCTGGGTCCACATAGATGCATGCCGGGAAGGTCTGTGTACAGATTTAACAATGGCCCAGTGCCAGCCTTGGATAAATATAGGTGCAGAAATGGAATTGATGAAAACAGTTAAAATGTCAAATTGTTGCGGGTATGCATGCATGTGTCCGTGCCAGAATTTCTCCATTCAATACTTCTCTTCATGTTTGGTTTCTCTCTGCAACTTGCACATATTGTGGTGCCCACCTGCATGCATGCAGGTCAGAAAAGGCAGGGAGGTCTTGGATGTGGATCAAAGAATCCTCCCAATAAAAGTATGATAACCTTAGATTTAAAAGGGCCCAAATATAAACAGTTTCTTTTTAGTGAGTCCAACAATGAGAAACAGTGAATCGGTGTCCAATTGGAATGTATGCCAATTCACGTAGGAAGGTGAGGTTTGGATTCATCATAGGTGGACCCTACTGTGGGAAAAAGCAATGGGGTGTACATCGAAGCCAAGCCTTTCCTTTTTCTTGTCTTTCCATAGATACAGTGATACCTTCAATTTATCCAACTTACAGAGCAGTGGAGTGAGAAACTTACAGCACCATTGCATGCTAAAATAGCAGCTTCTACATCCTCTTCTGAAGAAAATGAAACGAAACCAAACCCTTTGGATTTTGAGGTCCCGGGCACCCTTGATACTTTTGCACTTAGAACCTTTCCCCTCCCAGAGAAGAATTTGGTAAGCGACTCGGTGGTTACTGTCTTGGCAAGGTTCCCAACATAAACCTTGTGTGGGCTGTCTATGAATTTCGATTCCTCAGACTGGAAGAGGCGCATATCCAAAGGCTGCAATGGTTTTTCTGTTACATTTACTTTAATTTCGCGTCCTCCTATTTCCTGTAATTCAAAATACAAAATTTAGATGTGAATATTCAAGCTTAACTGAAGAGAATATGAGCACCCACACAATTTCTAAAAAAACACTATGTGCATCATGATTCATGAATCATGACCCCAAATCCAATAAACAATAACAATAATAAGGCAAGGGCCAAACAGCATTACCAATTACATCTTACCGTGCCATTCAGTTTCTCGATAGCAGCATTTGCATCCTCAACTGTTCTCATAGTAACAAATGCAAAACGGCGGCTCCGTCCCGAGTATTTATCATACATTACCTATCAGCAAGGTATAGAACAAAACATCTCAATTAAAATAATAAGATCGCTCTGCAAGCTCTTATCAGCTCCATCTTAGTCACTGACAGCATAGATCATTACTCAAAAAGAAGGGCAGGGCATATTTAGCAATAGAGCATAGGCTTCTATCCGGTTATGTACTCAATGAATGAAAAAATGATAGTACAAATTTGTGACAGCCAAATCATTATCCAAATTTGTTACTGTCCCTAGAAACACCACATGCAGCAAACAGGACCCAGTAAAATGTAGAATGTGAGACGCATACAGAGCAATCCTACAAGAAGTCTTGATGAAATGAACCCATCATCATCATTGCTGCCACCAGTATTGTAGTAGTGTTGGCCTTATCATAATCTATTTCAGCTTGGCTACAGAGTTTTACTTATCCACTCAACTCTATAAGGCCATATTCTCCGTTACTTGGAAATATATAATGTTTTTCCTCATTACTTTATTCAAGGTCTTTAATGATATCCATCATCATCATCATTGTAATCATCAAAGCCTTATCCCAACCATGTTGGAGTCGGCTACATAAATTTTATTTCTCCATTCCGTTCTATTTTGAGCCAAATCCTTAAATAAATTAAACTTTTTCAAATTCGATTCAATGCCCTCTATCAATATTTTCTTCGGCCTACCTCTACCTCTTGATAGGCCATCCACCTATTTAACCAAACTTTTTCTCACCGGTGTCATTATCGGCCTACGCTCAACATGCCCAAATCATCTTAAATGGGTTTCTCTAATCTTATCCCCTATTGGTGCTATCCCTAAATGCTCTCGAAAGCGCTCATTTCTATTTTTATGTTTCCTAGTTTTACCACACATCCACCTAAGCATTCTCATCTCCACCACATCCATCTTATGTATATATGTCTTCTTAATTAGCCAACATTCTGCTCCATATATCATAACTGGTCTAACCACTGCCCTGTAAAATTTGTCCTTAAATTTTATTAGCATTCGTCTATCACAAAGCACTCCAACAGTGCATCTTCACTTTAGCCATCCAGCTTTTATCTTATGCTACACATCTTCATCAATCTTCTCATCCTTACTCATCATCTAACCTAAGAACTAAAAATAATCTCTACGTGGTTTCAACACTCTGTATATGTCCAGTAAAGTTGCAATCCTTATATTCTATCTTTGTACTTAAAGTCTCTAAATTCTAATGCCCCCTACCAGCTCTCAAGCTTTACATTTACACCATCTCTTGATTCATAGACCAATACTATATCATCTGCAAACAACATACACCAAGGTACTTCTTCTTGAATATACATAATTAACTCATCTATAATTAATGCAAAGAGAAAAGGGTTTAAGGCCGATCGCTGATGTAAACCTATAGTCACGGAGAATCCACCCGTTTCTCCACATGTGGTTCTCACATTTGTTACTGCTCCTTCATACATATCCTTAAAATTTTCAATGTAACCTCTGGGGACATTCCTTTTCTTTAAAACCCACCAAATTAAATCCCTCGGTACCTTATCATAGGTTTTTTCTAAATTGATAAAGATCATGTGTAGATTTTTCCTCTTTACTCGATATTTTCCATGAATTGCCTAAGTGAAAAGATAGCTTCCATAGTTGACCTTCCTGGCATAAAACCAAATTAATTTTCAGCGATCTTAGTCTCCGTCTCAGTCTTTGCTCCATTATTCTCTCCCATAACTTCATAGTATGACTCATAAGTTTAATCCCTCAATAGTTAGTACAATTTTGTATATCTCTCTTATTCTTATATATAGGTACTATAATGTTTCTATCCATTCATCCGGCATTTTTTTTGTCACAAGTATCTTATTGAATAGTCTACATAGCCAACTCACCGCTAACCTCTTCTAAGCATTTCCGTACCTCTATCAGAATATCATCTGGGCTTATAGCATTTCCTGTCTTCATTCGCTTCAATGCTTCCTTTACTTCCACTTTTCTAATTCTACGAAGAAAAATATGCTCTGATAATGAAGTATCCTCCTTAGCTCTTGTGTCCCCCATATGTTCTTCATTTAAAAGTTCGCTAAAATATTCTTTTCACCTTTCTTTAATATTGTTGTCCTTCACCAGAACATTTTCTTCATTGTCCTTGATACATTTGACATGATCTACGTCCCTACTTTTCTATTCTCTTATTTTTGCGAAGTTAAAAATATCCTTCTCTCCTTCTCTTGTTTCCAACCTATTATAGAGGTCATCATATGCTTTAAACTTTACACTGCTTATTACTTTCTTTGCCTTCTTATACAACTCAAAAATTTTCATACTCTTAGTCCCCTGCCAAACTTTGTAACGATATCTTTTCTCTCAAATAACTTCCTGAACCATCACACTTTAGTACCACCATGTTTCTTTATTAATATGTCTCTTTCTTTTTTATTCTCCAAATACCTTCTTTACAACCTTCATAATGCAATTAGCCATTTGATTCCACATTATTATAGTTTCTCCTTCAAGATTCCATTCTCCCTTCTCAATTATTTTGTCTTTAAATATATTTGCTCTTTCCCCCTTCAAATCTCTCTACCTTGTTTTAGGGTCCATTTGATTTGCTGCCGCTCTCTTTCTACTTCTGATGCAAATATCTAAAACTACGAGCCTATGTTGCATGGTCAAACTCTCTTTTGCGATAATCTTGCAATCTTTACAAACCAATCATTCCTATTTTCTAACTAGAAAAAAGTCTATATGACTCCTATTACTCTCACTTTTATAGATAATTAAATGCTCATCTCTCTTTTTAAAGTAAGCATTTGCTACTACAAGATCAAATGCCACTGCAAAGTCCAATATAGTTTTCCGAATTTATTCTTTTTTCCAAATCCTTGCCCTCCATGCACTCTCTCATATCCTCTATTATCTCTTCTTATATGTCCGTTTAAATCCCTTTCAAGGAAAATCTTATCACTATTTGAGATTTCTCATATTAAATCATCCATCTCCTCCCATAATTGTCTTTTCACACTTTTCTCTAGTCCTACTTATGGAGCATATGTACTGATGATATGAATTATGTCTTCCTCTAACACTAGTTTAATTTTTAAAATTCTATTACCAAAACCTCTTTACCCCATAATTTTCTCTTTCAAATCCTTATTTACAACTATACCCACTCCATTTCTTGTATTACTCTTTTCCGTATAGAAAAGCTTATCCCCATCCGTGAGCTCCTTAGCTTTATTCCCTTTCCACCTTGTCTCTTGTATACAAGCTACACTAATTCTTCTTCTTTACATTACCTCAATCAACCCCATGCTCTTGCCTGTCAAGGTTCCTATATTCCAAGTAGCAAGTCTAATTTTCCTATTCTTCATATTCTTCTCATAGACTAACTTCTTCAACCGCACTAACCCAAAGCCATACGGTAGCCCTTGCACACTTTTCACTGCAGCCAGATGACGCTGCAATGCGTCGCTTAAAGTGAGGAACGCCCTAACCTTATCGCGAAATATTATTATCTCAGAATTTATATTTGAGTTGTGACAAAGTTTTACGCTGACTGTCAACCTACCTAATGCAACCCTCCTCCTTTACCCGGGCTTGGGACCAGCAGCAAAAACTGGTGGAGTTCTTTAATGATATCCCTCCCCTAATAATTTATATGTGCTTGCGAGTACGTTTGTGTTTGACGTATTTATGCACATATTGATCCACTTTCCCTCGTTTGTTGAAATTTAACACTTTGTGCGGGGGCTGTTCCTAATCTTCTATTATGTGCACAGATCATCTCAAACGGCATTCTTTTATTTCTCTTCTTTTGGAGAAGCCCATTGGTTAACTCCAATAAAACTCAATCCTATAAATTTCTGCAAGACTGCAACTCCACATATCCATCTTAGCCACATCCACTTTAGCTTCTATTGTTTTTATTTTCCCCAACATTCAACTCTATCAGGCCTAACTACCATCTAATAAAAATGAAATGCCCCTTTAACTTAAGTGTCAACCCTCACAGAATACTCTACTAGCTTCCTTTGCTTTGCGTGCCTTGCGATGAAGAAATATCTAAATCAAGTCTTGGTCTACAGGAGCTCATGGGTACCAAAATTATCATATTTTAGCATTAAGTTAATGTTAGTTCTAACCAGTTCAGCTTCACGACTACGACACACAAAACCAGCACTCTAGCTCTGCCTTGGACTTGCTAATTTTCAACTCATTTGACTGATCTTTTCTCAAAAGTTTTAGGTTATCACGCTCTTGCCTTTTTGTGTGGCTTATCATCTGTGAAAAACATACGCCAAGGAATTTCACCTATCAATAGCCAGAGTGAATAAACAGGTGCCCAAAGCAGGTTCTTGGTGCAGTCCAACAACAACTAGGCACTCAATTGCCTCCCCACGTACACTGCACATACTCTGTCCCTATCCCTTATATATGTGTCCTACAATTCTGATGTAACAACAACGGATGCATCTTTTTTTTTTTCTTTTTCTCTTCATTCTCTGCAAAATTAATTGCCTCAACAGTTTGTTCTAGGCTTTCTCAACCGATAAAAATTACATGTAAGTTTTTCCTAATTGTTTCCACTAGACAAAAACCTGAATCAGTTCTCTGATGTGACCCTTGTTGCTGTTGCTCCATTCTCTCACCAACAGCATCTCTGTAGGACTCGTGTAATTGCTTTATAGTATTCGCAACTCTACTCATCTCCCTTATGCTTGTATAAAAATGGACCAAGGTGCTCTTTCTCCATTCTTCAAGCTTTTTTTGGTAGTTGAAATTTTATTCAACAGTATTCTTAATCAACTCAATTCTCACCCATAAAAACCAAAATTCTATAGGTATAACCATCAAGTTCTAATTGCTGTTGCTCCATTCTCTCACCAACAGCATCTCTGTAGGACTCATGTGTAATTGCTTTATAGTATTCACGACTCTATGCATCTCCCTTATTCTTGTATAAAAATGGACCAAGGTGCTCTTTCTCCATTCTTCAGGCATTTTTTGGTAGTTGAAATTTTATTCAACAGTATTCTTAATCAACTCAATTCTCACCCATAAAAACCAAAATCCTATAGGTATAACCATCAAGTTCTAATGCTCCATGTTTCCTCATATAATCTAAAGTCATTTTTAGCTCTGTTCAGATATTTTATTGATCACTTTTTTTTTTATTCTACATCATGACACTTCACTCTCATATTTCACATTCAATTATAATCAAAGCCTTGTCCAACTATGTTGGGGTTAGCTACATGGATTATGTTTCTCCATTCCAACCTAAAAAAAAAAAAAGGCCGGCCCAATACATGAAGCTCTCACATAGCGGGGTCTGGGGAGGGCATGATGTACATAGCCTTACCTTTATTTTGAAGAAAATGTTTCCATAACTTGAACCCGCATCCTCTAGGATGCTACCGGTAAGCCTTTACCATTGGGCCAAACCGCCCTTCTTCTCCATTCCAATCTAATTTGCCCTTCTTCTCCATTCCAATCTATCCTAGGCTAAATTCTCAAATAAGTTACTCATCTTCAGATCTTTTTTGATTACTTCCATTCATGTCCTCTATAGCCTACCTATTCCCCTTGGCCAGCCTATTTCAAATTCAATAGGTCTTTAAAATTTAAAATACATTCACTTGCCAAGACTGATTCTTTTCCATCTTCAATGCAATTTACATGATCGAGTTTGATCTTTGAACGCTTAGAGACAACCTTTTTCATCTTTTTATTCTCAACTAATCAAGCAACTTGTCATAGTCTTCAAATTATGCCTTACGGCGTTTTTTAGGGTCACTTTCTGCCAAATGCCAACTTATACTTTTTAAAGTCTCATGTACTTATTGTTCTCTACCATCATTTAATATTCTAGCATAGAAATCTTATTTCACCTATGATATACGGACGCGGCAAAAATGAGGACATAACTTGCGCGTACGGGTGCGGCATACATATCTGATACGGCAAAAAAAAAAAAAAAAAAGGGGATTCGGCAATCATTCCTTTTTTTTTTCTTAGCTGAATTTGTAGAAAGAAATAAGAAGAAAACACAAATTCAAGTTTTAAAGGATAAATTTTGCCGTATCCCCGTATCCCTATCCAATTTTTTGATACTTTTCTACCATGTCCATGTATCCTTCATTTTTAGGTTTAATGCATCCAACTCTAACATACACACCCGCACCCGATACATGTATGCGAGTCCATGTAACATAGTTTTTCACCACTGAGTTTCTTTACGCATATAAGTCTTTTTCCTTTTGCACTCCCCAAATTCATCTTTGATCCCAAACTAACTAAAAATCATTGTCTAATTCCAATGGATTAATCTCAGCAGTCTTTCTTTAAACGTTAATTTATCCCCTCTTAAGTTCACCATCATTAACGATATTTTATTTCGCTGATAGCCTTTGGAAATATTATTCCACCACTGAGTTTCTTTTTGCATATAACTCTACTTCCTTTGTACTCGAAGGATTGGTCTCTGAAAACCTATTTGATATAACCAGCCATTTGATCCCACAATTGACTAAAACAAAACTCAGGCCAATTCCAATGGCTTAATATCAGCCATTTGATCCCACAACAATGTTAAGAATAGCTTCCCCATTCTCATTCTTTTGCACAAAGAAATGCCTTTCATGTAACCTGTCATGACCACTACTTCACTGCATGACCATGTCTTTCCTAGTTCCCCAATGGACATCATATAAGACTAGGTTATCACCCAGGTTCTAGTTATTTTCATCAAAGCAAAACTTTCCAGACCGCCGCCTTTTAAAGCAAAGAAGAAAAAAAACACATGATAAGTTGATTTCTGAAGTGGTTAAACAATCAATGACAGGATTGTGGTCATGTGCATTTATATTCTTCTTCGGCGAAGGAGTCCTGCCCAACACATTCCTGAAGAATCCAAATCTTGTAGCCATATGGTATTGTACATGATAACAGTTTCTTCCCAGATCACAAAAAGCACTTTCCCAAATACTCTTCACAAATCACATTTTGAAAATTCAGGCTTTACGACCAATTTCAAAAACTCTTTAAACTAGGAGCTCAAGGAGCCACAGCCTTGCTACACAGGTTCATAAAACTCAAAATCTATAAACAAAATCGATGAATTAGTGGTTGATTTAGATGGATATGACTAAAGAGTTTAAATTCAGACTTTGTACTGTGGTCGCTGGCCGAATCCTCAATTTGACCAATATTCAAAAATTGGCACCAGCACAACCAGTGGGCTTTGAACCAGTGGATTTAGGTGATAATTGTTCTGGATTCATAACTGAAACCAGTATAATAGACGGGCTTCGAACCTCTCCACTCTGCAGGAGGAGAACCACCAACACATTGCTCCTTTCTTTTCTTTTCTTTAGTTGGGGGTTTGGTGGGGGGGCCGCCGCGGGCAAAGAAGGGCTTTTGCGCAAATCGGAACTTTAACATATTTCAATAGGCAACAAAACAGCTAACCAGGAAACAACAAAGAAACGCCCATCAAACAAACCCCTACATACAAAAACAACCAAAACCCACAATACAATACCCCAAACACCATCCCCATCTTATGCAATACAAATGAAGAAATCCAGCACTAAACAATCACTTGCTAACGCTACTCGCATTCCAACAAGCATCTTCCATTCACTATTCTCAAAGTTTCATTTTCATAATCAAACAAGTTCCACAACAACGCCAATCCAATCTTAACAGTCAGTCAATGATACCTCGGCTTTTTCTACAGCACCATGTTCTTCGAAAACACGCGTGAGCTCCGCATTGTCCACATTTCGAGGAATGTTCCCCACGTACAATCTCCTCGACGCCTCAGAGGACGGGTCTGCAGTCGCTGTAGCTTCCTGTGCCAAAGCAGAGATTCTTAGGGTTTTTCTAGGGTTTTGGAGAGAGAGCGAGAGGTGCAGAAGATTGGAGCTTTGGAAAGAAGCTGGCTTGAGATGCAGGAATGGTGGATTGGGTGCTTTTGTGTGGGTTTTTGAAGGCTGTTTGAGGGGTGTGGGAGGCAGCAGAGAAGAGATTGTTGCCATTTCTGGTGAGAGTGAGAGATGGATGGATTGAGAAAAGTGATTTAGAGCAGATTAAGGGTTTTGCATGTTGGAGAAGACTCTGGGTTTTAGGTGTGGAGAGAGCGTTGGGGGGGGGGGGGGGGGGGGGGGGAAGATAAAGTGGATATTTTTAACGAGAGCTGCTATTTGAAAAAAAAAAAAAACACTCAACACACCGGAGAAAAAAATGTAAATTAAACTAAGGTAGCGTTTGGTTCGCTGGAATGATTGCTGGGAGGAATGGAATGGAGGCTGGAATGGAATGAGGCAGTAATGGTAATTCTTATTCCAACGTTTGGTTAGACAGAGGAATCATTGCAGTAATAGGACTCTCATTTCGATTCCTGTGTTTGATATGATGGAATGATACCAGGAATGGAATAAAATTTATATTAAACTGACCAAATATAAAATTTATATAAAATTTATATTTTATTAAAATATTAAAAAATTAATAAATTTAGCTTTTTAAAATAAAATTTAATTTTTTTATGTGACCAAACATTGTATATAATTTTATTCTTAAAATTTTGATATTTTAAATTTAATTTCAACTATGTTTATTTTATGATTTATATAATAATATTTATTTATATTTTATTAAAATATTAAAAAATTAATAAATTTAGCTTTTTCAAATAAAACTTATTTTTTTATGTGACCAAACATTGTATATAATTTTATTCTTAAAATTTTGATATTTTAAATTTAATTTCAACTATGTTTATTTTATGATTTATATAATAATATTTATTTATATTTTATTAAAATATTAAAAAATTAATAAATTTAGCTTTTTAAAATAAAATTCGTCAAAAATAAAATTGGGAAAGGAATGGAATGGCCATTCCTCCGCCCCCCTGGTGGAATGGTGATTCCCTTGTATAAAGGAATAGTGATTCCTGAAGTAATGGTCATTCCGCCGTTTTTTCACGAACCAAACGTGGGAATGATCATTCCAATGGAATGGTCATTCCATTCCAGCCTTCATTACAGCGAACCAAACGCTACCTAAAATTTCCATTTTACCCTCCATCTCCCTCTCCCCCTCACTCCTCCCCTCTTCCTCTAGCCAGCGAGAGGAGGGCTCTCCCTCTCCCTCTTCCTCTCCTCAAGGAGGACTTGTAAGAGGAGGATGAATAGGGATTGGAAGAGGGAGGGAGGGCCCTCTCTCGCTGGCGGAACTTCGTTACCAGCCAGAGGAAAATGGGAGGAGAGAGGAAGGAGGGAGAGAGATGGGGGTAAATTAGAAATTTTAATTTTTAAATTTTTTTTCTCCTATGTGTGAAAAGATGGAATTGCTGTCAACAATTCCCTTCTTTAATAGTTATTATTATTATATTATTATATATTATTTGGGTTTGTATTGAACAATGGATCCACTAGTGCAGAGTGAAGTGAGAAGATAAGAGACTGGATCCACGAGTGTAGAGTGAAGTGAGAAGAGAAGAGACTTTCGGAAAGGAAAGATAGTTGTGGTTGATGAAGCACGTAGGGACCCACAACCAAATTTTATCCCACATCCAATATGGGGTCCACTCCACTTGGTCTAAGAATTTGAATCCAATGAGAGTATTCACCCCATAATTTCCATGGATAGGTCCCCCACATCTCTGAGGGGTAGCCTAGCATGCATTTGAGGAACTGCCCCATCCAAGAAAAGGCTGGCTTCGTGATGACATGAGATACTATGCCATGTCCACCAACATTTACCATGGGGCAACCCTCGTCAAATCTTAATTATTTGATCTAAATGTTACACAATTTCTCTATCAATGGAATGTAATTACATCAGCATTTAAGAATACATGAATTTACAATTTTGTTGTATGATGTGGAATCCGACTCCACTTCCTTAAGACACGGATCTTAAATCTTTGTGTGCCAAATCTCATGATTAGTGATTATAAAGGGTCTTTGTCTGTGCGCAGTTTGAGATGAGTTGGTAAGTGTGCTTCACCAATAATTTTTACTGAAATATAGTGAAAGCTAGGAGTATTTTCTAATATATATTGTTGAGGTTTGACTGGGAGTGATACTTTTAAACTAGATTTATTCCAATGCTTGTGTGATAATATATGGGACCTTCTAAATGTAAACTACTTTGGACTCATTGTACACAGCCAAAAAAAGAAAAAAAAAAGAATCTCCAAAACACCCCTACACCCTTTTCTCGTTACACACACACACTCTCTCTCTCTCTCTCTCCCTCCCTCCTCCCATTCTCCACTTCCCCTCCCATTGACGACGAGCTCCAACGGCTCTCCTCTCCCTCTTCCTCTTCCTCTTCTCTCCCTCCTTTCTCTCCCCATGCTACTCTCCTCTCTGCCTATTCTACCTTATGAGGTTGAACATCACATTGATGCTCAGCCTTTTAGGGCCGAACAACAAGGTGAGGCCAAACAAGGCAGAGAGGAAAGGAGGAGAGGGAGGGGAATAGGAGAGGATGGGGAAGAGGAAGAGGGAGAGGGAGAGGGAGAGATAGGGGAGGGAGAGTGGAATCCCCCTTTCGACCGTAAGGAAATTGGGGAAGGAGAGGGGGGAGGGAGAAAGTGTGGAGAAAAGAAGGTGGAGGTGTTTTAGGGATATTATTATTATTATAACTACTACTTTGCTATATCTAGTGAGTCCAAAGTAATGTATATTTAGAAACTTCCTATTATACATTTATAGTGACAACACCATTCAATATATTTGATTGAAACAAAAACCACTGGGATGGATTTAGTTATGGTTTATAAGATTCAATTAGATAAAATAACCAGTTTTAACACTTTCTCAATCTAATGATGAATATTATTTTGATTAGGCTAGAGTGAGAGTAATTTGTAAGCATCCAACCATTTGGAATGAGAAAAGCAGGTAAAAAGTGAGATCTATCATGTTAACTTTCAATGAGACCTTCCATTAAAAGGCTCTGCCTGTTTTATAAAATGAAACATAACATACCTAAGAAGATTATCGGTTTGAGTTGTGCTGCCATACTGTAGTTACAAGGAATTTATCCAGCTCCCCCGAATGGATTAGCTGGGCCGAAAGAATTATTCTACATCTAATAACTTCCTTTGAAATGTGAAAACTCAATTCACAACCCCGGATAGGTGGTTTGAATATTTTGGGGCTACTTGTCCAGTAAAAAGCCTGATTTATCCGGTCTTTGAGGGGAGAGGGACCCATAAGATGATACATGTATCGTGGACTGCGCTCCTCGTTTGGTATTTTAAAATGGAGACCGATCATCTGTTGGGCCACGGTTGGATAAATGATCCCAAAATTTAGTTTGATCAATCTAAGTCCAATCCATCAGAGGATAAATGGCCGACCAACTGGACGGTTCGGATCTATCCTCACTTTCACCAAAATTCTCTGATGCAGACGATATATTTTCACACCTTTCTCTCTCAAGCCTCAACCTTTCCATAGATCTGGGGAAGAACTGAAGTACTTCTCTCTCTCGGTATGACTCTGGAACCCTTATTACTACAACAAGTTTACGGCTGTGATTCTTCTGCTCTTTGATTCGTGTTCTTGTATTTATAAGAAATGCCTAGGGTTCTGATCTATTGTCGGAAATCTTTCTCTGTTTCCATGAATCTCCAAGTATAAGCTTGGTTTCAAATATGAGTTTTGAATGATCAGCTGATAGTTATCTTGTTATTGGATTACTTACAGGAAGAGCTAGCCTTTGCTGCCCTCTTACTGTTGGATTGTAATAATTTGACTCTATTTACCCCTCTAATGATATTCCTATATGCATCTGGTTCTTAAACATGGCAGCAGCTCCAGAGATGACCCGCCCACAGATTGCAATACTCGGTGGGGGTATCTTTGTCCGCACACAATACATTCCTAGGCTAAGGGAGATAGCTGATATTGTTGTTGTTAAGACAATTTGGAGTCGCAGCGAGGTACGCGGTGTAGAATTCTGTTCATCTAGGTTGGATTAAAACTTTAAGCTAATGATGTGTTTATCCATGTGTTGCATTTGTTGTAAAATTTTTTTTTTTTGAATGGCAATGATTGCCCTTGGTGTTGTGGAAATAAGTTGTTTCTGCTAATGTTGCACTAGACATAATCGAATGGCACCTTTCAAATTGGGCCTCCATAACTGGTGAACTGTGATGTGTTAAAAACGCTATTCTGTTGTAAAAATGGAACTAGCTTTCTCTTGCTAAAAAGAAAATGAAATTGTAAACCTGGGAAGCATTTATTTTAGTTGTAATTGATGTATCTTGATCGATCAACTGATCATCCTTCTGGGTGAGCGCGTGCAACGTCCTTGTTTTTCTCCTATGGTTGCGACTTGCAAGTGTGCTTTAAGTTGGGCTAGGATATGAGGCCTGTGAGCTGAGTCTATTTGGCGCGAGAACTAAACATGCCGAGATATGATACCCGAATACTTGTACTGTTGTATAGGCTCAGTGTATCCGTATTGGACCGATACAACACTTGTATTGGTACTCGATATTGCACTGATACTTCTAGCCCTAGGGAACAAGTTTAACACATCCTACACACCAAGTCCTTTATTTCATGTAGTTCTTTTAATTTTCTCACTTCTCACGAATCTCACCAATAAAAAAAAAAGGCTAGAAAGGGATGAAAACAATGATAATTTTATCGATTCAAAAGTGATATAAAGAAAAAAAAATTATAACACCTGTATCCATATCCATGTCATAAATTTTCAAAAGTGAAGAGTCGTACCTGTATTCCCGATCCTCTTGTAAGTGTCTATAACTGTATCCGTATATGGGCATCATAGATGCCGGGCAGATGCCAATGTCACTGAATTGCCCATCTTTATGGCTTTGTGCAGCCCAACTTGTCTAACAATAATGGACCTTATTAGATTATTGACAGGATGGGCTTCGACACAAGACTTAGTCTTGTCGTCCAAATCTGAGCCTATTTGGCCAGATTACTAAATGGGTTGGACTTGGACTTGCACTTGGACATCAAAACCCCTTTCAAGGGTGAGAGCGCATATGCTTGAGCCCTCTCAAGCCCAAAAAAAAAGAGGTTGGCCAAGATGCATGTGCAGCCATTGCTTTTCTCATCTCTTTCTCTTTCACATTTTTCGATCTCTGAATTATTCTAGAAGCTTAGTATTCCTTATTCGATAAAAAAGGAAGAGAAAAGTGGCAGTCTTAGAAATGATGGTTTTCATGATTTTCCATTTCTATTGTGCAACCCTTATTCAATTATTTCATTTGTGTCATCATTATCATCATTTCTTGTCAACCATGTGGCTTGCTTTCCTTGATTTCTCTTCTGTTGAAGCCCCCTTTTGGATTTCCTATTCCATAAACATTCCTACCTGCATATACTCTCGTAACTTTTGGATTCATCTTAAGATGGACACCTCAGCCAATTTTTATCTTATTTATTTATTTTTTGAATGGTAACTAAATTTTATTAAAACTGACGAGCACAAGAGACATATGCTGAAAAGGAAGAAAAGGAAAACTATTTAAAAACAGAAGATATAGATGACTCCCAGAAACAAAAACAGCAGCAACTAAGAAGCAAAGATCTCGATGGCCATGTTTGGCCTTCCAACCCCCTCTTTTGCTAGCTGATCTCTTGATATGCACAAGGGATGTGTTAAGCTTAATTGCCAACTTCATCTCCTCCGAAATGTCTGCCAGATGCCAAGGAGGCAATGAAGAACCATTCTCAAACAATAAAGCAAAAGGAATCTCCCTCAACAATGATGTTAGAAAGACCCGATTGGGCAGCTTCCTGGAGGCCAATCTCGACACAAGCAACTCTGCCTTGTTCAATGAACAGAAACCTGATGGCCTAGAGAATGAAAGAATAGAGGCAACTGGGCACTATCTCTTATGGTATCCTCAATTCCAGATAGCACTCCCATCAAAATCTAGCTTAAACAAAGCCGGTGGAGGAGATCACAAGGAAAGAACACAACATCTACAAGGACTCAATTAACCAACCTCTCACCAACTACACAACATAGTGTCAAAAGAGATTCCTTTTAACTCAGGGAGGATGGATACACAGGAAGCAGCCTGGAATCTGACATCTTGCGGGAAGGAACCCTCTAAGAAGATGGACCTTCAAAACATCTCTTAATTCTCTCTTTCCAAATGGCCCAGATTGCAGCCAAGAAAGTGGTTCTCTACATACAGCTTACCCTGACCGGAACCCTGAACAATATTCCAAGCCTGGTACAAGGACCCAAAAGAATTAGGCAAACCTGGTATAGGAACCTTAACATTTATCTTATTGTTGTCCCTTTGTTGCCCTGCATTCAACTTTATGCACGTAAGCAGCTTGCCATGTTAAAAAAAATTTGTTTATAGATGAAGAAAATTTTGTTTAATAGATGATACTATTCTTCAACAAAGAAATAAAAAAGAGAGTAAAGGATAAGATTGTTATAAGGCAGGACTGTACTTCAAACAATTTGGTTGTCAAACATTTTCATCAAACAGTAGGAGCAAAATACTTGTCTTATAAGGCTTGATTGTGCTTCAAACAAATTGGTTGTCAAATGTTTTCATCAAACAGTAGGAGCAAGATGCTTGTCTTAGACAGTGTTAATTCAAGGATCTACAGACTCCTGCTGTTCCTCGCCTACTTTCCCACTTTATGCAGCACATGTACGGATGCGCAATTCAGTCCTTTGAAAGGGCATTGATGGTTACATGCTACTGTTAGTGTCAAAGTTCTCAAATTCTTCTAAGTAAATAAAATTTACCTGTAAACTGTGTGTTAATAATTATCTGTTTGCATCGTATGAGTCTGTTGCTGCCTTTCTCATTCATGTTTATATTGCAAACTCCTCAAATTCCTTTTTGGTGTGCCACTGTATCAAGGCATCTGCAAAAGCCGCTGTTGGACTTGCACGTGATTTTGCCCCTGAAATAGAATGTAAGTGGGGTGATGCAGGTCTTGATGACATTATTCAAGATGATTCGATACATGGAGTTGCAGTTGTGTTAGCAGGACAAGCTCAGGTTTGAACATCTTCACTTTGAAACATTTACATTGTCAATGGTAATTGCGATGCTGCAAAATCTCATAAATATTTTCCTCTTCTTCATCTTAGTTATATCATACTCAAGCTCTGTTCCCTCGGTTTACACTCAAATTCTTAATGATGCACTTCAATTGTAACGAAACTATCCCTTTTCATACCTTTCTTCGTTAGTGAAAGATTTTCAATTTTTTTTTTTAATGTCAAATCTCATTTAGAACTTGAACACTGCATACAATTGATGACCCATGTGACTTATGCCTCAATATTCCTCCTCAAATATAGCATGGAGTGGAAGGCTGCCTGTCCTTCTTGGTGACTATTTTGCTAGGAAAGCTGTGGGATTAACTGACCTGAAATGCCCAGTGAATTTGCATAATGCGGATAGAATGTTCAATTTGGTACTCATCATATTTGCCCTATAGGAGTAGAGAATGGCTAAAGTTATTGTAAATTCGGGTAGAGAACTATCATCAATGTAGCTAATAAAGTAGTAAATGATTTATTTTAATGAACCATGTCTAATTCATCCAAATGATTACCAGCAATATCAGCTAAAAAGATCTCAACATCCTCTTTTGAAGATGTTCGAGAGATCTTGTTGACTGATATCCCACTCTATCTTCTCCAGAACACAATTTTTATTCTATGCGCTGCCCTGTTAATTTTACCTTATATATATATTTATTTATCTATGCGGCCCTCACCATGCGGCCCTCACCTTTTTGGTGAGGGACACTTCTTTTTTAGACCTAACAAAGTCAAAAAGTGTCATGAAGTGTGATGTTTTGTTCTTTTGCACATTAATACTTTTCAAAAAAGGAGTGTCCCTCACCAAAATGGTGAGGGATGTATGCACATGAATATTGTCCTTTATATATACACATTAAGTTTCATGTTTGGGTTGTGACAAAGTTTTACGCTGGCTGTCACCTACCTAATGCAACCCTCCTCCTTTACCCGGGCTTGGGACTGGCAGCAAAACTGGGGGAGTTAATAGGAAAATTAGACTTGCTACTTGGAATATAGGAACCTTGACAGGCAAGAGCATGGAGTTGGTTGAGGTAATGAAAAGAAGAAGAATTAGTGTGGCTTGTATACAGGAGACAAGGTGGAAAGGGAATAAAGCTAAGGAGCTCATGGATGGGTATAAGCTTTTCTATGCAGGAAAGAGTAATACAAGAAATGGAGTGGGTATAATTATAGATAAGGATTTAAAAGAAAAAATTGTGGGGGTAAAGAGGTTTGGTGATAGAATTATAGCAATTAAACTAGTACTAGAGGAAGACATAATTTATATCATTAGTGCATATGCTCCCCAAGTAGGACTAGAAAAAAGTGTGAAAAGACAATTTTGGGAGGAGATGGATGATTTAATGCGAGAAATCCCAAATAGTGATAAAATTTTCCTTAGAGGGGATTTAAACGGGCATATAGGAAGAGATAATAGAGGATATAAGAGAGTGCATGGAGGGCATGGATTTGGAGAAAAGAATGAATTCGGAAACACTATATTGGACTTTGCAGTGGCATTTGATCTTATAGTAGCAAATACTTACTTTAAAAAGAGAGATGAGCATTTAATTACATATAAAAGTGGGAGTAATAGGAGTCGGATAGACTTTTTTCTAGTTAGAAAACAGGACCGATTGACTTGTAAAGATTGTAAGATTATCCCAGGAGAGAGTTTGAATAAGCAACATAGGCTTGGAGTTTTAGATATTTGCATTAGAAGTAAAAAGAGAGCAGTAGTAAACAAAATGGACCCTAAAACAAGGTGGAGAGATTTGAAGAGGGAAAGAGCAAATATATTTAAGGACAAAATGATTGAGAAAGGAGAATGGAATATTGAAGGAGAAACTACAGTAATGTGGAATCAAATGGCTAATTGCATTAGGAATGTTGCAAAGGAGGTACTTGGAGAATCAAAAGGGAAGAGACATATTAATAAAGAAACATGGTGGTGGAGTATGGAGGTTCAGGAAGTTATTCGACAAAAAAAAACATTGCTACAAAGTTTGGCAGGGGACTAAGAGTATAGAAAATTTTGAGTTGTATAAGAAGGCAAAGAAAGAAGCTAAGAAAGTAGTAAGTAGCGCAAAGTTCAAAGCATACGATGACCTCTATAATAGGTTGGGAACAAGAGAAGGAGAAAAGGATATTTTTAAGCTTGCAAAAATAAGAGAAAAGAAAAGTAGGGACTTAGATCATGTCAAATGTGTTAAGGACAATGAGGAAAATATTTTGGTGAAGGACAACGATATTATAGAAAGGTGGAAAGAATATTTTAGTAAACTTTTAAATGAAGAATATTTGGGCGATACAAGAGTGGAGGAGGATACTTCATTACAAGAGTATACTTTTCTCCGTAGAATTAGAGGGGTGGAAGTGAAGGAAGCATTGAAGCGAATGAAGACAGGAAAGGCAACAGGCCCAGATGGTATTCCGATAGAGGTATGGAAATGCTTAGGAGAGGTTGGAGTAAGTTTGTTATGTAGACTATTCAATAAGATACTTGTGACAAAGAAAATGCCGGATGAATGGAGAAGAAGCATTGTAGTACCTATATATAAAAGAATAAAGGAGATATACAAAATTATACCAACTATCGAGGGATTAAACTTATGAGTCATACTATGAAGTTATGGGAGAGAATAATAGAGCAAAGACTAAGAAAAAATACTAAGATTTCGGAAAATCAATTTGGTTTTATGCCAGGGAGATCAACTATGGAAGCTATCTTTTCACTTAGGCAATTAATGGAAAAATACCGAGCAAAGAGGAAAAATCTACATATGATTTTTATCGATTTGGAAAAAGCCTATGATAGGGTACCGAGGAATTTAATTTGGTGGGTCTTAAAGAAAAGGAATGTCCCAAGAGGTTACATTGAAATTTTAAAGGATATGTACGAAGGTGCAATAACAAATGTGAAAACCACATGTGGAGAAACGGACGGATTTCCCATGACTATAGGCTTACATCAGGGATCATCCTTAAGCCCTTATCTCTTTGCATTAATTATGGATGAGTTAACTGTGCATATTCAAGAAGAAGTACCATGGTGTATGTTGTTCGCAGATGATATAGTATTGGTGGATGAATCAAGAGAGGGTGTAAATGTAAAGCTTGAGAGATGGCGGAGGGCATTAAAATCTAGAGGCTTTAAAATAAGTCGTGCAAAGACAGAATATATGGATTGCAATTTCAGTGGACATATACAAAGTGTTGAAACCACTGTCAAAATTGAAACTCATGAGATACCACGTAAAGATTCTTTTCGGTACCTAGGCTCGATGATTAGTAAGGATGGGGAGATTGACGAAGATGTGGAGCATAGGATAAGAACTGGATGGCTGAAGTGGAGACTAGCTTCGGGAGTACTTTGTGATAGGCAAATGCCAACAAAATTGAAGGGAAAATTTTACAGAATAGTGGTTAGACCAGCTATGACATATGGAGCAGAATGTTGGCCAATTAAGAAGACACATATTCATAAGATGGATGTAGCGGAAATGAGAATGCTTAGGTGGATGTGTGGTAAAACTAGGAAAGATAAAATTAGAAATGAGCGCTTTCGAGAACATTTAGGGGTAGCACCAATAAGAGATAAGATTAGAGAAACTCGTTTAAAATGGTTTGGGCATGTTGAGCGTAGGCCAGTAATGACACCAGTGAGAAAATGTTTAGATATACAGGTGGAGGGTCCATCAAGAGGTAGGGGTAGGTCGAAGAAAACATGGATGGAAGTCATTAATTCAGATTTGAAGAAGTTGCACTTATCGAAAGATTTAGCTCAAAATAGAACGGAATGGAGAAATAGAATTCATGTAGCCGACCCCAACATGGTTGGGATAAGGCTTTGATGATGATGATGATGATGATGATGATGATATATACACATTAAGTTTGATTGTTTTCTCATCAATGGAACATCTCCAAGTTTCCACTGTTGTGTCAACTTAACTATGCAGGTTGATATCTCGCTGAAGATGCTAAAAGCTGGGAAGCATGTCCTTCAAGGTAACAATTCGAAAAGACTCATTTTCTTTTCTTTTTCTCGACGTTTCATACCAGTTCATTCCATAGACTTCAGCAGTAGATAGTTGTGGTTGGAATTTTCTGGACTCACAAGGAAAAAAATGCTACAACATTCTTGATGACACTTCTGGGAGTTTGGCTATTAAATCACCAGGCATTAGGTGATGATTGCAGTTTTCAGTGCTGTTTGGCAACTAAGGAAACTTGCCTCTCAAATAACATTCTTATGAAAATGAGGCACTGTATTATGAATACTATCCTTGAGTTTGAGTTTGTACGTGAGGCCCATGTTTTGCTGATGATGGCCACTGATTAATGGACCAACCTTGTGCAGACCAAGTTTCAAAAACTGCCAAAATTCAGTGATCCAATGTATCACATTTCGCATGTAAAGCACGGGCTGTTGCTGTATTCTTTATTAAGCAGATGTTTTCCTTCCATCAACAGAAATGGTAGGAATATGCCTACTGGTATATTTAGAACTCGGTCTAACAACTATCACTATGTCAACAGGAGTGATAAGGACGGCCCTAGACTGTCATTAAATTCCAACCACAACTATTAATATTAAAATTCCTCCTTAATTAATTAAGTTTTCAAGATCATGATCATATCTTTGTAAAAGCTGTTCCGTTGCTACTTTTTTTTTAAAAAAATCTTTCTGTTGCTGAAATTAAAAAGAAAAAAATTTCTATGACTACCAACTAATAAATCTGCCTTTGTAATTTTGTGTCTTTTTCTGCATTGCCTGATTGATTCGATGGATTTGAAGAGAAACCGGCTGCAAGCAGTAAGTGACATTGAGTTTATTCTGTTTGGTCTTTTTGCATTTTGGTTTCTTTACTATTTATATTTTCGCATGAATAGTATGCATTGTTTGCTCCACTCTCAGGGCTTTTAAAGACTACCAACTTGTGTGTTCAAAGTTCCAACCCAATGGGTTGACCAGATTCAGCCACTTACTAGGTCTTGTTTACCAGGAGACTCTACAAAATCATATTTTATTGATAAAATCATTGGTTAATTGCAAATTTCAAAAATATTTACTACATTCTTCTTGATGCTTGAACATAACTGACAACAATGGAGTACAAATGCAAAAGAAAAAGAAAAAAGAAAAGCATCATAAGATTGCAATTTGTAAGTGCCTTAGAATATTGTAAAGTACAAAAATTAATTTAGTGATTGCTCTCTTCTAAGAAAAAAAAAGAAGAAAATGAGAATGCATCTTCTTAAGTGCATTAATTTGAAAAGGGAAAAATTAAACAAAAATAAAAAAGCAAGGGAGAGTTCTGGTTTTCTATAGCTTGCAAAAGGTGGAGCGAGAGAGGTGGAGTGGGATGGTTTTGGAGAGCTAAGTTAGTGCAGGATGAGCCAAGCTCAGGTCGCATGGGCCAAACCCATGAGCTATGGTCAATTGAGCCCATTGGGTCAGCCCATAGCCCAAATGGGATCATTTGACTGCTGTGGAATTTTGATTTGATTAGGACTCTTAATTGGTTAATGTAATTTGTTTTGATTTGTTCCTTTAATATTTAGGAGTTTTTTGATAAGTAGCACGTAGAGTCCTAGTGGGAAAGGGGACGTCCAACCCTTTCCTATAAATATGTAACCCTCTTTTGGGGACGGACACTGCTGATTATTCTCAATAAAATTGTATGGAGTTTTCCTTTTGATCGTGGTTTTTCCTTGTCTTTGGTCATTTTGTATGTTCAAATCTATTGAAGAATTCAACCGCATCCCTCCCTCTTTGTATTTGACCTACTTTGATCCTGAAACTTGTGCTGCATCATAAGTAAAGGTAGGGTTTCATTGAGTTGGGTTCCTTATAGGTCGAATTTTTTTTTTTTTAAACTTGCTTTAATCTTACCAGAATTTGACTCGGCTACTCATCCAAACAGGCTGAGCCAAATGAGTTCTTAATTGACCCGGCACCTCTACTAGGTTAGAAAAATATGGACTTGCAGTTGACCAGGCCTACTTGACTCACCTGGGTCCTAGTTGACGATTTGCAGGATCGGAGAACTAATCTGCAACAACTTAACCTGCCTTTAGGGCTCTTGCTGCTTTGAGAGTGGAGGAATTTCCTTACTGGCTTGTGAAATCTTATTAATTTTACCATTTTTTTGTTGCTAAAGAAAGAATTATAGCAATTTTAGTATTACTAAGAGTATAATTACCCAAATTTGGAAAGAAGTATCATATATTTTAAAATTGCAAGGAAATTTTGGCCTTTCTTTGTAAACATTTCTATTGTGATCATGGTTGTCGAATACATTTTGGAGGCCCATTTGGCTTTGCTTCTAGAATAAAATATTTTTTCCTTTATGCCCTTTTTGGAAAAAGATGAGATGGAAAAGCAAAAAATTTAAGATTTTTAAAATTGGTATAAAGCTAAGCTAGCCTTAAAAACACATTTTCATGATTTTTCGAATTCAAAACCATTTTTTTTTTCTGCAGCCTAGTAATTATCTGTCATGCAACTCAGTCTTTAACTCACAAGTATTAAACTCAAATATTCAAATAGTCATATTTCAATGTCTCTCCCAAAGCATAATATGTTTTAAGGCCTTTTGATTGCCTGAGTTGAAAATGGTAAAAAGGGAAAAAAAGAAGAAACTTTTCCTACAGGAAACATAGTTTCAGCTGTAACAGTCTGAAATGTGCAAACAAACAGAAAACTATAACAAGGATTGGTTAGGGTGTCAGTTTGCTTCTGTCTAAAACAAAATGTCTAGCCAAAATTGGCCTAATGGATGACATTGATGACTACGATTGCATTTTTTTATAGTATGGTTTTTCTTTTTTTGATAAAGAAAGGAAAAGTATAGAAGATAGACCATCATGTACAGTATGGTGCATGCATTGGAAGCTTAAGTTCAAAAAACTTCTCTTTACCAATATTGACAATTCCAAACTCTAAAGCATGCTTCTAACCTAGAACTCCAAGATAAATGCTATTTAGTTGATTAAGTAGCCAAACATTCTGTTCAGAAAAAAAAAATGTCTTAACTGTTATGATTTGATCATACAGCTGTTAGTGAAGCAGAAGCAGCACTGTCATGCTACAACTCTCTTTGTACAAATGTCCCTTGTCAACCAATTTGGGCAGTTGCGGAAAACTATCGTTTTGAGCCTGCTTTTGTGGAGGTATATGTTCGCAAAATGTTCCTAATTGATTCATGGTATTTCCTCATGTTGGTCACCTCAGTTTCCTTGCTTTGATGGATATTACTAAGCACTTGTACCTGCAGTCCCGAAAATTGATAAATGGCATTGGTGATATGATGAGCGTCCAAGTCATTGTTGAGGGATCAATGAACAGTTCAAATCCTTTCTTCTCAAGTTCATGGAGGCGGAGTTTCACTGTAAGTGAGATTTTGATGGCACTAATGCCTCGCTCTCTCTCTCTCTCTCTCTCTCTCTCTCTCCAAACTCTTTCTGTGGGCCTTGTTGATGCCACTCTCTCTCCCTCTCCAAACTCTTCCTGTGGGCCTTGTTGATGCCAGGGTTCTTATTATCTTATAAAAGAACTAACTGAACAGGAGTTTGACAACAAACACTTCCATGGACTTTTTATCCAATGACCAAAACTACTGCATCATGAAATACACTGCATAGACCTTGCCGAAAACAGCCATTGGCTTTTCTCCTCACTATTTTCTTTCCTTTTTTTTTTCGTAAGATGGTGATCCACTGTGCTGTGGGACAATATTCTCCTACGAGCATATGCACTTTATCCCATGCGTCCCACTTAGAAACATGTCCATCAATGGAAGGAGGATAGCTGGAAAGGTCTCTTTATGGATTTTTTTTTCTTTTGAGAAAAATATGAGCCCTGCCAAATTATCCTAGCCCCTCATTTAACAACCTTAATGTTTGATGGTATCTTAATCATAGATTTTTTTAGACACAATCCACTAGTGAGTGAAGGTTCAATGAGTGTAGAATTGGTCCTGATGCCATATCATGGGATGATAATTTGATAAGAGCATCGAAGGGGCTGCCCTGTTTAGAGGTGGGCCCCATTGAGCTGCACTGCACATGCAGCCCGCTCTAGGATTCTCCCCATATTATGCCAATGCAAAGTTCTTCTAGCATTTTTTTAATATCATCTTTGTTAAAAATCAATGTGATGCATCTGGTACAAGTGGAATGAGAGAAAGGTGTGGTATGATATTCTTCGTTTATTTAATTGCTGCATTCTTTGCATATAGAAGTGTGATTTTACAGAACACACAATCTTATTTTATATAATATTAATCATCTTTCTATTAGAACTTCTTATCTCACATGATTTGTATTTGTGAGTGTGTGTCAGAGAAGTGAGAACCCTTTCATAAGTCACAACTTCCTTCTCCCCCAAAAGCCCTAATGATGTAGGCCCAAGGGTTATGGCTCGCGGGGAAGTGCTGAAGCATGTGTCCCCAGACACTACACATCTCCACAGTGACCATAAATGAGGATGCACCTTAAAGGGAAAACCCAATTCTATTAATCAACTATCTAAGAATTAAATCTCTTACAATGCATATAAATAAGAAAAAGAAAACTTGGTGAGTAAAAAACCCTAATCGAACTAGGAAAGTAAATAAATAACCTACTTACGAAATAAAGTAAGAAATCTAATCCTAATTACAACTGAATAATAAAATACAAATTTAAATTGGATTTGCATCACCTAAACTGTTGAATCGCAACTAGCTTGAATACACTTGACATACGAACTAAAGTCATCTGCTTCACCCAAAGTACGAACATTCAATTCCATTTAAATATGTAGAGAGAAGATCTAGTGTTATTGGTTACAAATTTTGGAGCAAGTAGGATCAAGTAGCTAGATGTCCCATATTGTTTCTATTCGATGCTTTTTATACCTTTCCAATGTGCTGTTTTAAATTAGCATAAATATTGAAACATCAATATGGATAGGTTTGTACAGACAAGAAGGACAATTTTTCCTTATGTGTACTTTAGGATCATCATACATCTTGAAACATCACCACTTTATATCTATACTAAGACTCAGCAGTCAGCATCCACTACAATCTTTACGTACATACTGCATACTGACTTATAGACAAATAAAGACTATGTAAGATGATATGTGACTGCATTGACCTACATCCCAAAATTCTGTAGTCCTTTTCGTTTCGGAGACAATGCTTGTGATTATGTGTTTATTAATAAATCCTCTGAGTTTAACTAATCACTCTATTTTTAGTATGTATTATGTCATTATATCCATCCTAAAGCACCAGCTTTTAAATTTTAATTTTAATTTTAGCTTCCATGAAACAAAGGAGGCATTTCTAATTTCTTTTTTCCATATCAACATATTTGGGTAGTTGATGAAAATGTGTTCCACCATTTTCTTCATTGTAAATGTGCTTCTTATCCATAACATTTCTTAGTAGGACCTTTTTCTTCTTGGATCTGGTGGCACCATATTCTTCTCGGGCTCTTATGAACAGTTTCTCTGTGAGTCCTTTAAATGCTTGATTTGAAGTCAACCTTGCTGAAAAATACTCCAGTCCTGTAGATGTTGACTGGGGGATATAGAAAGGGATGGTTAAAAGAATTTCCAAAGGGCTTTAATAATGAAGTTAGTTCCTCTAAGTTTGTATAACATAAAGAGTTTATTGGAGCAATTGTTGTTGATATTTGTGGGAATATAAATATAGATTGTATGGGCACAACTTGATTATAGTTGGGTCCAGTCCATTGCCAGACTGACCCAAATAGCAGTATTTAGGTTGGTTCTATCATCATCTTATTTAGGCCCATTGGCTTTTAAGTCGGTTGTTGTCGGTGTCGTCATCGTCATTTGAATTACAGGCCTCTTGTTGGATGGAATAAAGACTAATTATATTGGTCAGGTGACCTGGCATTAGTGAATACGTTATTTTCTTGAGTTATTTGGATATCAGTTTAGGAGCATCTTCTAGTTGGGGCCTAGAAGCAACCTTTTTGGATAATATCTTCACATTTGATATTGTTACATGTTGCAGAATAGCACCATAAAGATACTTGTATCAATGACCTTGTTGCATAGGAGAATGTCTTTATGGTTTGGTTGCATAAATAATGATATTTGCAAATTTGACTCATGGCATGCTCAAGTTTACAAGCTGCTGGCATTGTTATTTAGCACATATCGTATCAGAATTCTTAGTTCTTACATTAATAAATTCGTAGACATGTGTAATATAAATCCTTCCTTACTGAGTTATTACTTGCTAATGCCCCTATTGTGCTTGTCAAGTCTGTATACATTGTTAATGTGAACCAGAGGCAAGCTAAAAGATGGCATATACTCTGCAGGGAGGTTTCATACTAGATATGGGGGTACACTACATTGCAGGATTGAGAATGGTGCGCTCTCCTGTGCCTTTTATCTTTTCCCTTTCATATGCTTTTAGGCAATTTAAATACTATCTTGGTGTCACAGATATCAATGAATGTATAAAACAAAATAAATCCGAGAATAATTGGATTTTGATTCCCAAAGTATGGTGAATATTTAAGAATATCAAGATATTTTTGCAGCATTATACCAGAATCTTTTAGAGCTTAAACTCTGCTTTTAAATTATTGCATTGAAAAAAAATCTAAAAATCCTGACATCTATTTTAAGAAAATTCAGTATTTTATTAGTTTCTTAATATTTTTAGTATTTGTTTAAATATTATGCTTGTCATATTTCCCCACTTACATCCCTAGAGAAAAACCAAAGGTTGACTGTTCCCTTCGGATTTCTCATGATGAGAAATTGTTGAAGAGAAGAATTGCAAAATGCTTTGAAGTGTGTTTTTTGCCCCCACATTACAAGATTCACACTCACACATCCATTGCACACTGCATGATGTCCCCAACCAGCTGTGCAACAGCCGGGACCTTTGAAGTGCATATTCAGCCATGTAAATTTGAGAATGTTGTGCTAGATTCATCAGACTTTCCCAACACCATTTTATGTCTAACCTACGCAATGACTGCAGTATTTTTTTTTTCCTTTTTCCTTTAATTGAGTCAACATCAGCAGCATGTTCTTATTATTATGATTATTGTTATTATTTGATGAACAGGTTTTGAGAAAATTTTCATCCCTCTTTTCCTAAAATAGGTGCTGAAAACAAAACTTTCTATTGCAATAAAAATATGCCAAGGTAACTAAAATGCATAATATGGATATAATTGCAAAAAATTATTCAAAACAAAAACTTATTAAGCATATGTTGAAAATTGTCAGGCTGGGCAGACCTGGTTTCTGGCCTTTTGGTTGACAGAGGATTATCAAAGATTGTGCCTAGCTCACAGACTAATGGGCATTCCCTGAATCCAGCTCAAAGCCGGTTGCACTCTCCTTGCCCAGTCCAATTTAGTGCTTCTCAAATATTTACTCCTAAATGCATGCCTCCAAAGTTGATTCTACATTGAGTCATCATAGTTTCACATATGATGCCTAGATATGGTAGGGACACGCCATGGACAGTTAGACACGGTAGGGTAGGGACATGGATTTTACACATAAAAAGTGAAGTATTGGATACAATACGACACAATATGTTACCCATTTTGAAGTATCCGTGCATCATAGAGTTTCACACAATGTAACTTGATCATTGTGAACATAGGCAGCCTTTTCTGTTCATGTTGTTGTTTCATTGACATTCTTTAAAACTATTCTCTTAAGATCCATACTAAATTTTATACCCTTTACTGCTGGATAGGTGGTTGGGAGTGAGGTAACTTCAGTATCTGCTATTTGCTCTCACGTGGATAAAACTCTCCCACCACCGGACACTATATCTGCTCTTTTGTAAGTTTTTAAGCATGTATTGTGTCTCCGTAGTAAAATATTTTCAGAACATTAGAGATGTGATGATCCTGGATGTGTTTCATCTTTCAAGTCAACTGGAGAACGGTTGTCATGGAGTGCTTGCAATGATAGTGTCCTCAATATCACCCAAGGTGTGTAAAATTGTTAGAGTTTTTGTACCTCGATAACGCATGATCTCTTCTTACCTCCTATATGCTTGCAAAATTGCACTTATGGATGTCCCAAGGTTTAAGTTTCTAGATATATTGGCGAGTTGTGGGCTCTAAGGGTACGGTGCAAGTTGAACGTGGGAATATTGATGGAAGGCACGGTTACTTGGTAAAGTAGAAATTCCCTCTCCAAGAGATGAATTTTCTTGAAGAAACAAAAATTCCTTAAGTAATTAATTGCTAGTGCTGTTATTGCAGGTTTCATTTTATTCAATTGATGGGCAATGCCAAACTAACTTCTACCCTTATTCTGGAGTGAATGAGGAATTAAAAGCTTTTGTTCATGACATGTCGCAGGTTGAGGTAACATGATTTTGCAAATGCTAGTTGTTATAAATTTTGGTATGCGATCACTAATCAACTTCTCCTTTCCTGTTTTTGCTATCCATGATGTTCTGTTTTTGCATTCTGTATGGGTTTTTGGCTTGATTTTTCACTTGAAAAGATAAAAGGCGGTTCAAAAGGTGCTGGTACACCACTCCAAAAATGGATGCAAGGAAAAGAGATTCCAACTACTGAAGAGAATATGGGTCGCACTTAGATATGCAATTCTAGATTGCTTCAATAGATTGCCTTTGACTATAATCTTTTAGACAAGTGACAGCTAATGTTAATCTTTCAGGGTTACAATTTCTCAAAAAAGCAAAGTTTATTTGGAAATTTCAGAATTTATCTTTGAAGTCCTATTGGCAATGAAATAGGGAAATGCAGTTGTTAAGACTTTTATGCTGGGGGTGTTAATAGATACGTAAATACCATCCATAAATAGACACTGTAGGCTGTTTTATGGGCAATTGACTTTTTCCATAAAAGATTGAAGTATTTAGTGATTCTTTGGCCTGGAGTATTAAGTTGAATATTGGTGTCTCCAATTGTCGATAATCTGCATTTGTTTCATTTGTGATTCCCTTGTTTCTCATTTTTAGTTTTCTTTGCTTTGTGCTGAACATTGTTAATTGGAGCATTTTCTTTGATTGTGCTTCCCTAGCAGGCCGGAGCTCTCTTTGAAGCTGAGCCTCGCAGTTCTTTCATTGAAGGTGCTCGAGATGTCGCTGTTCTAGAAGCCATGCTTGAATCTGGCGTTAAGCATGGAGCACAGGTGCATGTGAAGAAGCTCTAATTGAATTGGATGGGCATAATGATGATGACTTATCTGATGCAAGACGAGTACACTCTTATTCAACAACTGGATCAGATAGGCATGTTTTATGTCTCGGAACTGTCAATTCATTCCATCATTGGTTTCTTAGGATCAGGATATGACAGTACTCATATTGTTTACCTGTAGAAGAAACAGCTCCTTCAGACAATCCTTCGTGAAAAGAACCGAGTTATGAGTGTTAATTCTTTGTATAGGAGTTTCACAGCTCCTCCGATGAAGTTTTACCTCTCTACTTTTGCTGAAATGCGAAACATATTCAGTGTAACTAATTAATCGTATTTACAGTTAAGGGGAAGTGAGACGCTGATAATCTCCTCGGCAAATGAGTGAATAAATTGTCTTGAAATCCCTCACTAATCTTTCATCCCAGATTTCCTTTTTCATTCAGGGCTGTTTGTGAGTATTCCACCTTCTTGAATTCTATTTCCATAGGAGACAGTAATCATGCATTCCTATCACTGTCGTTTGCAATTGACTTCTCTCTATTAATGAAAATCTGTTTAGCTTTTCCCTATTCCGCAAGGGTGGTGATGCAACAAACAATGGAGCAGTAGGTTGCAAGGAAAACTAGTATAATTTCCCTATATTTCTAAGGGTATTTTTTTGCTTGGAACAACAGCTTATCAGGTTCTTCATCATCATTATCATCAAAGTCATGCCCCAGCTGTATTGATGTAGGCTATATGAATTTTATTTTTCCTCATTGGCACGTTAGATGGTTAGTACTAATTATTGCGCGCCCCCCCCCCCCCCCCCCCCCCTCCCAAAAAAAAACAAAACAACCTTCTTTTTTTTTTTTTAACAGTACTACTGCAGTTGAGAAAACTCTTTTTTGAAAAAAATAGAAAAACAAAATGCTACATGGAGATTTTCCATTTGAAGCTAATTTCATAAGTCAAATCTGAATCTACTCGTCAACCTTATTCTCTGTTTTTAAATGGTCTACAGGATAGAATTTTAACCATCTGATTTGAGCCATGGCTACTTTGTTATCTACCATGTTCATAGGCCACTAGGTTGATGTTAGAATTATCTACTTGATGCAAAAGTAGCACCATGGCCTGGGTATTGCTAGACCAATGAGCGATCAGCTCTGAACCAAGGAAGTTGCTACTATCCCTTTGATGTAAGGCGATGAATATCAGCCATCCACTTTATAGAGTTGCATAGTAACATTGTACAGATGGAAATTCCAATGCCTAATCTAAAGTTGTCCTTTTGTTCATAAAGCTTTGATAAGCCTCACAAACGAGCCATGTTTCATCTTCCATTTATAATCTACTGCAGTTCGAAAAAAAGAATGATTTCAATTACAATAAAACAGAAATAGTCCATCCATTCCCATAGCACCCATTAGGTATCGATTCTTGGTGAGTGCTCTGATATTCTTACTCCTGGACACTAGGCCAACTCAGTGAACAAAAAAAAAAAAAAACTCAGAAATGGGTGACATTTTTACCTTTCAAAGGAAAAGGAATTAAAGTTTGCATACTTGTGAATGTTTAACATATTATGTTGCCACTTCATTTGTATCAGTGGAAGACTAGCAACAAACGCCCATGTTAAGCCTGGCCTAATAATACAAATAATATTTTACTTTAAATTTCAATCCCATTTGATTGGTTAGGGAAAAATACTTAAATTATTTAAACATCGTAGCAAAGTTAAGTTTAAAATATAATAAAATTTACTAAATAAAAATTAATGTAATAAAAATAAACTTGATAAGAACACATTGAGGCTTCTAACGCTTGCACCTCTGGTCGTTTCTAAATTAAGAAGTCACTAATAGGTTGTATTAAGGAAACGTATGTGTGGTTAACACATATATAATTGAACATGAATTTGTAAAAAATATGCATTTGGTTCATTCTTTGAATAGATAGGTCCCAAATTGGAGAAATCACATGATTTTATTCAAGTGTATTTTTTATATAGATAGGTCCCATAATGGATAAAACATGTTAGTTTTTTTATTTTTTTCATTTTATTCATATTAGTTTTTTTTTAGTTTTTTTATTTTTTTCATTTTATTCATATTAGTTTTTTTTTTCATTTTGTTCATCTTTTAAATAGGCTGGTTCTACATTGGGAAAAGCATGTGATTTCTCCAGAATTATTGCTGAAATTATTGAGTTTTGATTTAGAGGAGCATGAGGATTGGTGTGATTTGAAGATATAGAGATATTATGTTAATGAGGATGATTTTAAATGAGAGGTGACACTTTCAATGAGAGTGATTTGAGGAGAGAAATATTAGATATATGGCTAAAAGTGACATGACACCTTAAATTACCCTTTTGTTTTTACATAATGAGAACTCTTGCACCGCTAGGGCGGCATCCTTCCGGTTTACTTTAATATCCACTAGCAACGAAGGCCGGGGCAAATTATACATTATTGAATTGAAATAATTAAGAAAAGACACATTGTTTCTTGATAAAAATCAAAGAGTCTTTTTCTGGCAGAAAAAAATCACAAAAACACAAAAAGAAAGATTTTACTTTGGTGGATAAAAGAGTAAAAAAGCCCAACAAAATTGATATAAATGAGATATAAGTCTCTCCTAACAATGAATCATTGATTGAATAAAAAAATGCAATAAGATTTTTAAAGGAGATCTTAATCCTTTTTTTTTTAGGTGTAGGCATCCCATGATATTTTTACCCAATAGGATTATTTCCTACCAAAAAGATTCAATAATTAAAAAATAAAAAAGTGAAAGGTAAAAGAAGATGTTAGTGATTATTTAGCTTAGAAAAAAGAAAAAAAAGAACCCAACAAAACAACAGAAAAATAAAGAAAGATAGAAAAAAAATTATAATAAATTTTGGGGGGGGGGGGGGGGTGTTTACAAAAGACACTATAAATATGTGATCCTACGAAAAAATTCACAAAGTTGGCGTTGACATCCCGGGCCCAAGAATCATTTAGTTTCAATGTTTAAAAATATCATTGATAAAAAATAAACTAAGAGCCCATAAAAATGAAAACTTTATCATCGACGAATTTTTCTCTAAAATAAAAATAAATTAAAATTCATATCAACTGCAAAATAAAAAGTGATAACAAATGTCTTCAAGTCAGATTAAAATTCAATAGTCACAATGGAAAAGAAAAATTATTCTCGAAAGGTTAAATAATTTATAATGTCTTAGCATCTATCATCTCTACGACCCGAGAGGCTAAAAAGTTATTACTTTGGATAAATTATTATTGATAAATTGTATGATATTAAGGACGAGAGAGAAATTGCAGGTGGATTGGAGTAGATATTAAGTACAGGAGAGAGATCGGAAGGTGGATTTAAGTAAATAAGTGTGGATCGATCCCCTGAGGATTTTCCTTAGGATGACTATGGGGAGACCATCATGAGGAAAATCCTCAATTAATCTCAATTTGGGGTAACCGCCAATATGGTGCCCCATGGCGCTTAGATAGCTCTTATGCGGCACCGTTAAATTTGGTTGAGAGTAATGACGTGGCACAATATGAGAAGGACCTCCCTATATAAAATTAGCACTTCAGGATCCACACAAAACGCTTGCGTTGTTTAATAATTATATTATTTATAAATAAAAAAATTATAAATATTTAAATGAGTTTTAATTAAATATTAATATAAAATTTATTACACAACCATAATTTTACATACTTTAGTGCACTGGTGAAAACTAAATATCATATATGTAAAACTAAAAGAGAAAATGTACATATAGAGTTTCATTATAATATTCATAAAAATGTTAAATCATTTTCCCTTTAATTCGTAAACTCACTTTTATAGAAAAAATATATTATATGGTAAAAAAATTAAATGGAATAGTCCAATGCATAAAAAATATCAAGTCAACCAACTCCAACTATGAACAAAATTTGATTAGTTGGAATCGACTAAAGAATAAAATGACCCATGCCAAATGCAGTCCATTTGAAATATATATATACCATATATATAAATATGTTAGCTGTAGGCTTTAAAGAATATAGAGTGTCTAAGACTCAGCCGATTTAATAATCAAGCTTGAGAATAGAGTTTAAGTATAGCCTACAATCCAAAAAACATAGCCAAAACTAGCGCGGTGAGGATTTCGATGCTAGGCTCAAGCTCAACCAACAATCTAAAAAATATAGTCCCACATAAATACTCCTAAATAAGGTCGCAATATAGGTGGGGCATGATTTTGCTACCATTTGAACTATTTGAATGATCGATGGTTGTACATCTTCTATTTTTTTTCAAGGTTCAGGGTGTTCATCTTTTATTTTCCCTTGATTCATTTTTTATTAAAAAATAACTTATTTAATAATCATTTTTGTATATAATAACCTTCGTTCATTTTTAACCACTACAAAAATTTTGTTAATGCTCCTCTATGGGTCCATTAGTCAAATAGTCAATCCATCGTGGCCTTCGAATTTTTTTAAGAGTGACATTTGGATAGAGCCCATAGAAAAGGACGATATTCACGCTTTTAGTAAAGTGGGGCCCATTGAAGAGAATTACTAAATTTCATGTCATTTACACAAAGTAAAAGGATGTGGATTCTTTTCATATTACATATTACACATGGAAGCAAAAAAAAAAAAAAAAAAATCCCCTCCAAGGAAGCGGGATTTTCGAAATTTTCAGCGTATCCCGTTCATTTCATTTGCCGCCAAATTCTGTTTCGCGCGCGCCATCCCTCCCATTTTCCTCCTTCTCCGGAACCCAAAAGCCCTACTTCCCTCGCTCTTCCCCTTCTCAAAAACCCTACCTCCCTCTCTCTATCTGCAACTCTGCTCTTCCTTTTTTCTCAAAAACCCTAGAAGAAAGAGAGCGAGAGAGAGAAGAAGATGTTCTACTCTCGCACGTTCCTCGCCAGGAAAAGCCCTCTCGGCACCATCTGGATGGCTGCTCATCTCCACCACAAGCTTCGCAAATCTCAAGTTGTTGTCACCAACATTCCTTCCACCGTCGGTAATTCACATTATTTCTCTCTTTGGGGACTCCTCCCATTCTATCCTCCTCTTCTTTCCATCTCTCTGACTGATTGTTTTCATTTTTTTTTGAACTACTATGATTACTCTGGATGATCGGATTGTTGAAATGTTTGTCAGTTGGCATTATCCCAAATAGCCACTAAAATTGGTCACAAAGCGTTTAGTGCTATACTAGTAATGGATATCTGCGTATCTCTTTCATGTGTCCCAGATTGCATTATGTTTCCTCAAGTCCCAATTGCCTTGAGATTATCCGGGCATCTGCTACTGGGGGTTGTCCGAATATACTCGAAGAAAGTCGACTATCTTCATCACGACTGCAATGAATTCTTGACTCGCATTAGAACCGTGATTGCCACGATACGAGTCAATTTGCCGGAAGATGCAACCCATGCGCCATTTCACTCCGTCACGCTCCCGGCGACATTTGAACTCGACGCCTTGAATTTGGACGATGATGCAATTTATCAGGCTGAGTAAGAGTTTCTGAAATTCGGTCAATGAATTGATATGCAGAGTTTATGCCAGGTCTTAACTCTGTATGCTATATATGCTTGTTTGTTCTCAGGACACCGGACAATCATCTAAAAAATGGCGATGAAATCACTATGATAGGTGCTGCTCAGTAGTCTTTTTTTTCTTTTTGTGCGTTGTCATTCTATGTACTTAATTGGAGAGCCTTGCAGATCAGATCCCTGGTGAAGGAGATCCATATGTTGCTTTCTTTATCGACGAGGTAAGACTCCATTTGCTGTTTCTCCTCGAGTACTAGAGAGTGCATAGACTCAAAGACATTTTTGTTTAGCAGGATATTAGGATGGATGCATCTTCCGAGGGAGAGCTGCCAAATGTCGGTCCGGCGCCAATGGAAGAAGAGTATCGTCACCATCTTTGAATGTTTTCTTTCTTTCCATATTTGATTCTTCGAACTTGGATTAACACTAGGGCTTCTTCCAGTGTCATTCCTCCACCCGGGAACAATGACGCGGGTGTCGGAGATCTTGGGCCAAGCAATCATGCAAGTGAATCCAATCAGAATCTTTATGAAGATCATGTTACCCAAGATCTTCCTGAGACCGAGGTTCTGCGTGACGCTGTAGAATCCCTTGGGGGGGATCATGTATGGCCAGACCTTGTCGACAACGTTGCTGAGCAGCATGAACTTTCTAACCCAACGCCGAGTCGGGATAATCTTACTCCAATCATGGAGGGTTTTCCAGCGTCTGGAGAAGAATCTTTGCCATCCCAGTTGCATCCGATGCCGCCAACCAATATATCTCCAGAGGAGCCTGAGCTTTTTAATTCAAGAGCTTCTTTTGGTGGGTTGCTGGCATCTTATCAATGATTTCATTTGTACCTAACTCCTTATGCCCTCAATTTCTTGTAACTTGCTGTTAAGTTAACCATTGCGGCTGCCAATTGGAGCCTATGTGATGACTTCAGTTTTCACATTGCAGGACCTGCTTTATCTGAAATGGCATTACAACCGACACCACCAATTGAGAAGAATAAAGCAAAGACGAGGAAGAGAAAAATGCTATATGATGATGGCATAGTATTAAAGAATCAGTAAGCATTTCTTTGGTTCTTAGAATTATATTTTTATTCATTACACAAGTACTTTTGACAGAACTGCATCACAGTTATTAAACCTATGGTTTTGGTCATGTGTTGGCATAGAAGAGATTATTTTATTTACACTTAATTGTAAAAACCTGTGAAGTTGCCTTTGTGACTTTGAAATCTATTGTGTAGAGGTGTGTTTGCAACGTCGAGATTCAGAACAACCACTCGGAGGGGGAAAAAAAAATTTTGAGAACACTTACAATGCTGAAAGTAATATCTATTTGGCAATTTTGTATAATGAATGAATATGCAGTTGAAAAGATTGTATAAAGCTCTTGTCAGTACATGCTCTACTGGCTGGGTGGTGGAGATTGTTTGAGTGGCTCTGATAACAAACTGGATCCCTTTGCTATCACAATGCAACGTTGTAGATGCACTCCATGGAAAACACATATGGAGAAGTTCAAACCATGAAATGGAGGCCAACAGTGCAAGTCGTGTGCTCGTTAGGTACCTCCTACAAATAAACTGGTTAGGGGGTGTTGTTGGACATATATGTCTATGCATGGATAAAGGATATGCCAGAATCAACCTGATTGGATAGTATGTGCATCGTTGGGTTTCTAGGCAATCAGTATAGTATATGATTATGCATTGGTGGAGAGAAAAAATTACAATATTCAGCCAAATGACGGATTTATCTCTGTTATCAATACACCTGATATAAGATCTTTGTTGGTGATGGTAGGTGTAGGTTTTAAGGCATCAATTATCAACGAGGAGAAAGTGTTAATGCAAGTTTGAATCCAGTGGAGGGTGTAATTGTGGTTGGTTCAGATTTTCGATGCATTCAATTTACTCATGCTGGGTGGGTTTAGTGTGTTGTCAAAGCCCTGGGGAGTGATGGGGAAGAGGGATGAAAGGTGGGCCCTACACATTGAGCTTAAATGAGCACCACTGCTGAGTTGAAAATTTTCTATCTGCATGTTGAGGGATAGGGAGAGGGAGAACCTTAAAAAGTTAAAATGTTGATGGCAGCTTATTTTATGGTCAATTAGGAGAGACTTAGGCATTCAAATTAAATGGCCACAACAACCTGGTTCAGTCATTTATTTTGCAAGCTCGTGTTTGTGATATGAACATCTGATGCTGCCATCTTTTGATCTTTCTGATACAATCATCTGCTGTGCATTCAAATGGGTTCAAGTAGGATCCAGTAGTCCAATTGATCTATTTTTAATGCAGTATTGCGGTGGATATTGAACTTGCTCAACCTTTTTTCTCAAGGTAAACATTCGTTTTATATTACTTTTGTTTTACCTTTTTATGTTTACATATGTGAAGATATTTAGGCCAAGATTTGTCCTGGTTGAGAGATCAATAACCTCAATCAGTGTTTTTGGAAGCATTTTGGGCATAACACCTCAGGGCTTGCCTTGGTGCGGGGCTTCCTGAAAGGTAAAAGTGGCATGAGTTGAGTCCTATGCTCTACGCCTCAAGTCTAAGGCGTGCCTTTCATTTCGGCTGTGAGTAACATGTGCTTCAATCACGTTCCACACTGGGGGGCATAGTCCCAATTAACACATCTTGTTTTTAACAAAAAGGGAGGCGGTTTGTAATTTCAATTGCTTAAAAATCTTTCTTAAATCTAAGACTGATATAACGTAATTCAACCTGCTTAACTCATTAAAAACTTTTAAAACGACCAAACTACTACACTTTTCTATTTTTACAATATTTTTAATTTCAAATGTTTATTTCTTAAAAAGGCGTGTTCATGAGGCTTCATGCCCCATATGTCAAAGCTTATGCCCCACTCTCTGGCAATTGGAATGCTCTGCCTCTTGCCTCAACATTTTAAAACATTGATTTCAGCCAGAAGCATTCAAAAATGGGCAGTGAAGAATGGTTGTTTTGACAATCCATTTTGTGGGCCGTAATAATGCTGGGTGTCTTTACACAAATTGACACAAAATCCCTTTAGGCTATGGTGCAAATAAATATAGTGTAAGTCTACCTCTGTCAACCATTAATTCATACTGCCTACTTGGTTGCTTGTTATGTATTCTTGGCTAAATTGATAAATTTTCTGCTCTTGTAGCACTGATAAATTTTCTGCTCTTGTAGCATATGGTTCCCTGAAACACCTTATGATACTTGAACTTTTTAGGCTTATTAAAGAACAACTTGAAGATACTAGTAAGTTGGTTCGAAAACGAAGTAAACTTCCTTTGTCAGCTTTGGATGTTTGGAGGTCCCACAAAAGATTGAAACATGATAATATCTTTCTTGAGCCTTCAATTTCTGGTGAGTTTCATTCTTTTGCAGCACAATTCTTGATATTCAGTACATTCTTATTTGGTTCTAATTGGTGTTCTCTACAGGAATGTGTTCTGATCTGCAAGAAGTTTTCAAGAAAAACTTTATTGCTTCTGAAGTTAATCCAGATCCTTTGGTCGCTCTTCCAGAGAAAAGAACTGCACATGATCCTGCTAGTACACCTGCCTTTGATATGGAAATTGAACAACCTCGGTTTGAACGTCATGTTGATGTTCCTTTACCTGACTTTGAGCAGTCACCATCTGGAAGAGAAGAGCACACTCCAATTCTCGCCAGCAATTTGGGGTCAGAGTCGCAAACAGGAAATCCTTTAGAGCCTGAAGTAGTCTTGACACCAGAATTGCCAACATTTGCTGAAGCTAGTGGTCTTGAGCCTGAAACACCAACAGCACGTTTAGAGGAGGAATTTCCTGAAGGAGATATTAATCTCCAGCAGATTCCAGAGATGCTGATATCTGCAGACTCACCTGTAACTTCTCTTAGGGAACAACAAAGCATAGGAGGCACCTCTAATTATCCAGAGTCAAAAGTGAGTTATCTCCTTAGATGTTGTTGTTGCCCGGATTAGATGAATCATAAAGACATCCTCATGAATCAACTTGTGCATACTGTGTTGATGGTTGATGCACTGATTCTGGCTTACCTTTTTCTTGTGAAACTATGACAATGTTTGCTTTATTTGCAACACTGCATTTGTTAGTGTGATAACTGTGCGTGATTTTCATGACAAAAAAACTGTATGGGCTTTGACTCAAATCTCTTTTGCCTGTGTAGGAACTAAGTTTTTTGGATACAGAGGTTACACCAACTGGTACTGTGTTTCTATATCTGATATGTTTTGGATGTTTCTACATGTTGCTGAAATGTGGTTTCTTGTCGCATGAACTTTTAATTTATAATGTGGAGGATGATTGAATGAATATGACTTGGCATAAAATATTAGCCAGCGTTTATTTTGCATCTTAATAATGGATGGAATTGCATTTTCTGTTCATGTTACAGGGCGTGGAGGAAAAGAGTATGATTCATTGACTGTGAGGACTAGGTGATACAATTTCTTCTAAAAGCTTTATTTGTAATGTTTTAACTTTAATAATTCTCTTCATTTGTGAGAAACACTTTTGATGAAGGAATATGTTTGGTGTAGGCGTATGGCTCAATTTCTAAAAGAGCAATCTCCTTCGACTGAAATTTCGCAAGGCCTATCAGGACATCTAAGCTTGAACAAGATCCTAGAAGGAGAAACCAGAAAACGATGTGCAAGGATGTTTTATGAAGCACTGGTAATTTTATAAGATTATAAAGCTCTTGCATACCATCATTTAGATGGTATTGCCTAGACAGCGTGATCATTGTCATCACCTTAGTGTTATCCTTACGAAGAGCAAGAGTTTTTTCTAGACAATTGTACATTCTTTTGGTCTTTGGTGTGTGCACAGCCTTGGGGGATATTTGATGAGGTTGCCTAGACATCATTATCATAATCATCATCAACATCTTGTTATTTTCTATATGAATAGCTTTTTCTGAGAAAATTTCCCTTTTTTTGGGTCTTCGCTCTCTGCACAGCCTTGGGGACACTAAGACACCTTGACAAGGCATGACAGTCCAAATATTTTATTGGTTACTATGATGTTGTCATCCAAAAGTGCTATGTCCTAGATATCTTGATGAAAACTCAAAAAAAGATCAGCACAATTAAAAAATTTCATGGACTAAAAGTTTAGTTTGGTCAAGACCTAATTGGCTCAGTTAAGACTTGATCAACACAATTTGTCAATGCCCAACTGACTTAGCTCTATTTGCAAATACTTGATTTTTAAATATAACTACTCAATATATAGTTTTCCCTTCAATTTGCAAGAACTCTGATTTGGTTGAGTCTCAATTTTCTTCACTTATTGTTGGGTTGGTTTTGGGAGTTTTACAAGATAGTCAACATAGCTCATTTGCAGTGTTTTGCATCTCTTTATCCTAGTGATATGTAAGCTATTCATTTTGTTCATGCAAAAAATTTTGACTTATGATGTGGATTCTTGGTTCTGCCCTCTTAGCAAGCTGATAACCACTTAAACTATGTCATCTTGGCAAGTGATCATAACATAATTTGGAAGGTACCCATTGTAGCATGGGTTTGAGTAAAGCTACTAAACTTACCTTATGAGTAAGCCTACTTTAAAAAAAAAAAAAATTGAACTGACTATTCATAACTTCTCATTCTCACGCTTCAGGTTTCAGTTTTGTTTTCTATTACATGATCCCCAACCCTGTAACATTGAACTACAAGTCCGGTTAACCTATGTTTGTGTTTCCTCTTTTGGTAGAGCTCTCTATTTTCTCAAATGAAGCAATAAGTATTCATCATGAAATTGAACCTGATGAATGTGGAACCCACTGCCATGTGTGTGTGTTTCTATATATATATTCATACTTGGGGCCCACCTTTAATCAATCCAGTCCGTCCACATGCTAAAGGTCCCCCTTGAATTGGCACCAAGCAAAATTCTACACTGTTCAACATGTAATTCACCATTGAATTTTAAAACGAACAAATTGCACTGTATATATATTATATAAAAAAGAGAGCAGAGAGAGAGAAAGCCGCTGTTTGTAGCCAACTTAGTAGATACATTGTTTATTATCCTTGATTGATTGTAGGTTTTAAAGACTTATGGATTTATTGATGCACATCAAGATGAACCTTATGGTGATATTACTTTGTCATTGACTCCTTCACTCTGGAATGCCAATTTCTGATGCTACATAAGCTGGGCATGTATTCATGTAAAGGTAAAGCTGATGACTAATTATCTTTAGTGTTTTTAGCAATATAATCTTGTCTTTTTGAACTCACACACACACACACACACACACACACACACACACAAAAACAAAGAAAAGAAAAAAGACTTGTTCTATTGAAGGGTTTTCCGCCAAAAGAACCTTTGCCTTATAGCCAAAGAGGCCCTTGAGTTATAAAAACAGCTATTTCTTAAGTTGTGCTTGTGCGATTACCTTCTTCTAGGGGTTGCCCATCATCACTGCCCACTAGAACCCAGCCTGGCGACTGTACCAATTCGTCCTAATCTCATGTCCACCTAACAACCAACCCATACTTAAGGCTTTACTCACTTCAACTCTTTCTTTGATATTTATCTTGATTTGTTATAATCTTGAAACCTGTAGATTCTGATGTTTACATGATTTAGAGGAAGAAAAGGGCTCTTGCATCCAGGACAAGGAAAGTGTTTGGAGGTGCAAGCAAATGCCTTGTATTTTCTGAAGAGATCCTGGCTTTTTGAAGTAACTAGAGGCAGAAAACACACCCCAAGGTCAGCCCTTCTTTTCTTAAAAGGAAAACCCCCAATCAAAATCAGCTTATACTTGAAAGGGGGTATTTGGCAAATTAATGAAGCGTCTGGGAAGATCTTAGAACACTCACTTGCAAGAGCCCTTTTTTGGAAATTAGTCAAGAAGTTAAAAGGTTTTTATGGGCTAAAGCCTATATTAAATTATAACTCTGTTTCCCTATAGCTTTGGAAACTAATTTGTCTTCTCGGTTGGCTAAAATTGCAGAGTTGAACCAGTATACTTAAGTGAACTTGTGAGCTCTGCTCCTCGATGACAGCAACAAGTGTTCTTTTTAGTAACATTAAAGGAGGTGGTGCTAATTATTGCAATTGACTGACCTATTTATTAAATTACCAAATCCTTTGGATCTTTTTGTTTGACAAGTTAGCTATTGCCTACCTGAGATTGATGTGATGATGCTAAGATGATGACCACTTAGCTTTTGGATTTCTAGTTTAATCATATGGGTGCTGAAGAGCTGACAACACTGGATTTTCTGGCAAACAAGGGGTGGTGGAAATCTTTCTATTGACACTTTCTGTACTGTAATTATTCCTACTTATTTTAACTCTTGTACCTATTAAAGGAATGAAAAAGGGCAATATCCTCTTGTAAAACTGCTCACTGCTGCCATTAATTATTCAATTGTCAGTAATATATGAAGTTTGTTCTTAATGGAAAACATTTGCATGTCTGTCATGGATTCATGAGTCCTACATGTCTGATTGGTAATTTTCTTTTGTTCTAATCACTGACATCAAATGTGGCATTCTATTGAATATTTTTATCCAGGTCCAACTCTAAAAGATCACTTCAGAAAAACAAAGAAAATTCATTTTTTGAACGAGTTATCTCCGACTCCATACCATTGAGTTCAGAACTAGTCTATACATGCGCTAAACAAGACATTCTAAATTTTGATGACCTATGATGTTTTTTTGGAAGCAAAATGGCATTTGAAAGGTGTGCATTGGAGCCGCTTGATTTTTTTTTGAAGCGGTAACAAAGATTTTAGTAAAAGAGGAGACATACAAAAAAGGAAACAATAATAGGGCACAAGAGAGGTGTATCCACTGACGCTGCAATTATATAACAAACTCCTTTCATCGAGTAATCCTCTTAACCCCTTATTTGGCAAGAGAATTTGCCATAAAGGTGGCTAACATACATATACTCATGATGGAAGGCGACATTAATTTAAGAAGTTAGATTTTGGATTTCATTCATTAAAGATGAATCGGAATTTCCAAGGACACACTTGAGAGAGTTGTGGGTTAACCTTCCCATCAAACATGCATATGAATTGTTCAAATGAATTTGAAAAGAAGTTAATTCCACATTTACCAAAATTTTTGGTCCATGAAAAATTTTAATTGTGAATTCCACCTTTTCAACAATTCTCCATTGAACCATAGTTATCAATTTTGTTTCGTTTTGGCTTCATGCCGAAACAAAATGTCTATTGTAACTTTTTGGTTTGATTTTCGATGCATCTTGGCGACGTTGGTCAATTTCGGTTGAAATTTTAAATTTAGGCTAATTTTGGGATTTTGGCTAAAATGATTTTTGACGTAAATTTTTTTTATTTGTTTTGCTTTTTCTATATTTTCTGAAAATGTAATTGTAAAAGGTTTTACTAGAATGGGCTAAATCAATAATTATTTTTTTTATTTTCCTAATATATAAAATTTTTTATATATTTTCCCGAAATGTAGTTCTGCAAAGTCTTGCCGAAATTTTGAATTAGCCAAAAAATTTCATTTTAGAGGCTAGACTGAAATGGAATCCAAAACGATATTACCAACTACGATTGGAACCCATTTTTATCATGAATTGCTATTAATAGGAACATATGTAACCATGCCGAGATAAAAAACAATGTATTATAGAACATGGGTATCTGACCAAGATAAAGGCCTTATTGAACTAGTCCTCGAGTGGAATAAACCTGTAGGGATATTGGAGCATGATCTATCAATGATGGGGCTCACTAGATCAATACTGGATGAGGGCTCACTGACTCATGTATCTATTTTCTCTTCAGACAATATTATCATCAAAGTTTTATCCCAACTATATTGGGGTTAGCTAGATGAATTTTATTTCGCCATCTAGTCCATCCTAAGCCAAATCCTCATATAAAATGCCTTAGTCACAATCATGGAACAAGGTCTCAGGATTCATGTTTGAGACCAAAATTTTATGCTGGCTGGAAACCTCACTCAACCATCCTTTATCTGGGTTTGGGACTGGCAGCTAAAATAATTCTTGTTAGGCACTAATGCTCCTAAAATACTAGGTTGGAGATAACTGCAGATTTGATTTCTCCAAATGACTTTTAGCCGCAAGACAGCATATTTGGCTTGCTGATACAGGAAAATCTTTGGGCCTGTTTGGCATGAAACCATGGATTCACTCTGGCTTCTAGGAACCCAACAAAATATGCATGATGTACATGAACCTGCCAAACTTCATAAGCAAAGAAACTTAGACTGCATCTTACTTATGCAGAGAAATTTTAGCAGAATCATCTAACAATTCATTAACAGTTTGAAGCCTTCATCCCAGCTTTAGAAATAAAAAATAAACAAGAATCCTAATCAAGTAATTTTAGAAATGCCACATCAAATGCATACATGGACAGTTACAGTTTTACTAAGAATCCAAAAAGTCACTTTGAATTTTGAAATAAACCTAGGCCCCTACATAAATCAATCGAAATATGGACATGCATTGATGTGGATTTCCTCTGCACGATCAATCACAGGCCTAGCTTCGAATTGTCAGCACTGCACATTGATACATCCTTTAAAGAAATTCTTTGCCTATGACTCAATTTCTTAGCTCCTGTAACAAGCATTTGAAACAAGGAAAGATAAAGCCAACAGTTCAATAATGGCAGGATATAACCATGATGCATGCCATTCATGGGTCGGAAGGTTATGTATGCATTATAGATTGCTAATAAATCAGTCCAATCCAATCATTCGAGGTATAGATTTTGAGGTCACAAAGGAAGTGATGAGAACATAGGAAAAGGCGGGTGCCCTACTCCCACAGTAAAGTGATATTCAAGTGCTGGGTACAGTGTAAGAGGGTTGGGGGACGGGGGGCTGCAAATTTGGAGAAATGTGTGATGGGTGGGATGAAACACAGCCAGGTCATCGGATGGCGCCTTTTGGTCCCACCATCTATGTTCATGGTTGATATTATTAATATTCTTATATTGTACTGGATATTACATACCACCATCATATCTACTGTGGAAACAGATGCTCTGCCTTCTGCTTGCCATATAATTCTTGTTTGTGGGAAGCTAACCACCACATTGCTGAGAATGCACTGCAAAACAGTGGTTAAAATTTGGCTTATGTCCCATGAGCTAGCCGGCAGGGCTCATTTGAAGTAGTTTTTCTGCTTGTTCTGGAAAGAAAGTAATAAAAAGATAGGCACCTGCATCAGGAATCAAAGGCATGAATGTTTTGGCGAAAAAACAAAAAAGAAACAATTAAAGCCTATGAGCAACATTCTACTAGAAAAAAAATTGAATCTTTAGAATCATCAGGCGAGATTTTATAGGGTATCTCCTATCACTACCATAGAGTCTATAATAGTGAACGTTTAAGAATGGTTTGATTGCACATTGCATATCTCCTCACACAAAAGCCACTTGCATCCTGATTTTCGATGCTAATTGTATGTCAACTTAAAATGGCAATAAAAAAAAGTACGACTTACAGATAAGTACGGTCCCAAGCACAGCAGAGATCTTGCCTTGAACAGTCACAAGCCCGGCTTTGCCTGCATTTTGTAGCTCTGAAGAACCTTCAGAATTGAATGTTCCTGCAAGTTGGGTTGTCACAAACACTTTTTGCATTGCAAATGAAACTTCTATTTCGACAAGCCAGGGAAAAAAGGGAAACAAAAACAAAGAGAGAAAGGAAAGTGTTTGATCTAGAGGCTAAAACCTGGTTTTACTGATTGAAGGCCTGACGTAATGCATGATAAATTTTGGAAACCCTCTTCCTCAAGCTTATTAGCAGCTGCTGTTGACCTAAGCATTGAAGTAAAATAAAGAATCATATCAATAGTATTGAGAAAATCTAAATCTATCAAGTGATAAGATGAGTGCTGCAAGGTATCTTTCAAGATACAATTGTAGCAAAACTATAATAGGAATTGTCCTAGCCATAGCTTAGCTAGTAAGGGACATGGGTTGTGTGCGAGTTAGAGTCCCCGAAATAGGATAAATAACTATAACAGGAATTCAACTTCGAACTCATATGACATAGAAATTGTTGAAAACCTGCCATGTGCTAGTACTTAATCATGTGATGGTCTCAGCATGGGTAAAACGTTGGAAAATCAATGAAGGATGGAAAGTAGGCTGTGAGAATCTTGCCAGTTGTCATAATGCGTCATACTCAAATCAACATTTAAGAACAACATTTCGCTTTCCACAGTCAGCAGCCTTAATAAGATATTTTAACACCATGAATGTTACACCGCATCCAATAACCTTGGTAAATGGGGAATAGTGATAAGTATTATTTTTCTTGCCTATCCATTCGCAAGGCACCAGTGGGTCAGGATGTATAATCTGGGAATCTTTTGGAGCATGGTCTCATGCTGGGTGGGGCTGAATGGATCAGGTATTGGCACTCCTTGTAGATACTCAGGAGCTGTAGATTATATTTTCCTCATGTATCAGGTTCATCATCGGAATAAACAAAGAAAGCAACACCTGCACAGCATATACTAACCTCAAACCTTCCTGACAGACAAGCAACAATTTGCTATCAGTTGAGAACTGCTCTTTCACCAATTTAAAAAAATCTGGATTCAGTTTCGTGAATGACAACCCAAAGAACAATCCTGAGAAATTGTTGTGCACAGTCCGCTTGATTATCGTGCCTGTAAATGTTTTAAGTTAGTATAAGTGTATAACAGAGTTTCAAAGCATAAATAGAGTAATTTGAATAGAAAGTTCTCACACAAAGATCGAACTAGAAGGAATAAAGCATAATCAGCAAAAAAGGAAAAAAAATGATAATGGTTATATCTGTAAGATTAAACCTGAAAGAACAATATATACATACCAAGGTCATTGTCCTTGTTTTCGATAAAGAGGGGCACGTGGTAACATGATTTTATATGTGCTCGGTCATACTGAGTCTTATCCCGAACATCCAATACAACATAACCCTCTTCCTCTACAAGTTTTTTCGCCTCATCACCATCTATGAAATTCACTTCTGCTCTGATATTTGTGCACCTTCTTTGAACTGTTTTGTAGGGTGTGATCCTTGCATGATTAGTCTTAAATATCACCGATGGTGTTCTGAAATTCACCAAATGCATTTCAAATCTCTTACTCTAAAGGAAGAAATAACTATGTAATTCAAGAACTGAAATGCTAAATGTTTGTGTGCTTCACAACTAACAAGAAACAGTCTTCTAGATATTGCTTTTGCAAAATAGTAGGAACTTTAGGTAGTCTTCCCATAGAATGTATTATATAGGCTTGGCCTAGGGATGTGTACATTTTGCTTAGTTAATAAATCTGGTGCCCACAACTAAATGATCCAGATCATGAATATATGCACTCAAATGTGGATGATCAATAAAGAGAAAACCTCCTAGAGTGAGACATCTTAGCAATCCAAGCTTTCGACTTTTGGTCTATTAATTGCTTAAAATTGACATTGCTTAAAATCGATCTTTAGCAAATATGTTTCAAGCTTGGAGGTATTCTTCTTCTTTTGGATATGGTTCAATTCTTTGGAGACTTATTCCTTTTGCTATTTTATGGTTGGTGTGGAAGGAGAGGAATGATAAGAGTGTTTAGAGGTGTTTCGTCTTCTGTGGAGGATTTGTCTTAATTGGTAGTGGTTCGAATTGCTAATTGGACATCCTTCAAGAGTGAGTTTGATAGTCTCAGGGTTGATGGTGTGTTACATAATTGGGAAGCCTCCTTACATTGTGTGATGAAGAAAAAGGTGAAAAAGGCGGTGCATTGGGTTCCACCCTCAGAGGCTATGTTAAAGTTTAATGTGGATGGCGTAGCTAAGGGTAAGCCTAGGTTGGCAGGTATCGGTAGGGTGTTGCGTAATAGTGAAAGAATTGTGGTGGCGGTGATGTTCTCTAAGCATGTGGGGTGTATGAGTCCAATGAGGTAGATGTTCTAGCTATCTTACACGCAATACGGATTTATGTCTCTTTCTCCTTCCAATCCAAGTTAGCGGTGGAAAGTGACTCCATTAATGCCATTTTGTGGGTCTCATCTTCAGCTGTGTTCCCTAGGAGATTTCAGTTTTACTTGAATGAGATTAAATCTTTATCATTTTTAATTCAAGTGTTGTTTCATCACGTTGGGACAGCAGCTAATGGATTTGCGGACTCACTTGCAAAGCAAGGGGTGGATAGGTCAAATGATTTGGTAGATTTCACCTTGTAATTAGTTTTTGTGTTTTCTCTTGGTATAATGCTTTTATACCTTGAGCCTTTTCTCTGTAGGGCTGCTTGTATCTTATTTTTTCTTTAATATAATTCATCGTTACCAATAAAAAAAAAAGATGTATCTTACTCCTTAACAGTCCATTTCCAGCCATAATTTGAAGGTTTAGGATTCCACATACTTTCAGATAACTGGCATATGTAGGGGCAGACCTAAGTGTTAGCACGCGGGTGTGATTGCACCCACATGATTCATGAAATTCTTTAAATTAGACCTTAAAAAGTTCTATTTTAGTATTTGACTTCTTCAACCGGCCATTGCCCGCACCACCCAAAATGAAAATCCTATTTCCGCCATTGGGTACACGGGATGTCTATTGTATGTCCCTGATGTTAATGGTCAGGGTAACTGAACCACACAAAGCCCAATAGTACAAAAATCAAATTTCAAACAAAATGTAAATGCCCTTGGACCAAGCATTGCATGATTCCTCTTTCCTTGATAAGAAGCAAAGCACGTCTTCTTGACCAGTTATGATCATCTATAAAAATATTTCGTACAATTTACATGAGAATTGAAATCCAGATGAAAATTCAAGTAGTTCAAAAACTTAGAAAAAATTACCTCAACGCAGCTCACCCGAGTCAGTAAAATTGATGGGTCACCTTGAAAACTCAAGTGGGTCAAGTAAATTCTTTTTTTTTTTTTTACTAAAAAAATCTTATGTGTAAATGTTATTTGGCACATAAGTGCAATTATATCTTGAAAACTCATGTAAGTCATGGAAGTCTTCAAAATTAGCAAACAAGTATTGTATAATTCCTCCTTGTCCGAGATCATTTACCTTTGATGATCATGCCAAAAGATTTTTTACTACAACATTACTCAAAATCAACAACAAAAATAAAATTTAAGCACTTCCAGCCTTAGGCTTGAATATCTGAAAACCCAACTTGACTTGCCCTCCAAATGAGGGACTGTAAATGGACTGGCAGGTCAATTGAGTCAACTGATCAAACGAGTCTCCAAGTCTAGCAGAGCGGGGTGGTCCGGGTGGATATGATTATGGTGTCTAAAAGTAAAAAACTGGAAAAGAAATCATCTACCTCAAAGAAGGCAGCAGAGTGCAGGAGACGACTGCAGACATTGTCTCTCTCTCTCTCTCTCTCTCTCTCTTCGGACACTTGTGATTTATCTTTAGACTTTAGCCTATCTGCTTCCCAATCTTTCTTAACAGTTTCTCTTTTCTAGGATATCTGTTCTCGAAAGTGCCTGACCAGGAAATTAAAGGAATCCAATTGCACGTCGCCACGTGTCAGCGCATAAAATGCCATGGATATTTTGCGATCTGTCACTGTGGGACAGGAGACTCACTGGATGCTAATGACATGGCTAAAATCTATCTACATCAGACAATTCATCATGATCATGGTCATCATCAGAACACCTTATTTTTTCTTCATCATCATCATCATCATCATCATCATCATTTGTGATATGAAATTAAATGTTTTGATGCTTTTTTAATATGAGAATACTGTATTATTTGGATGATGCCAGTCAAAGTTTAGAAAATCAAATCTATGGATTGGAATTTTTGGACAAAATCTAGAAAGATTCAAGAAATGAAAAATTAAAATTATTGTGCTAAGGTTTTTGCCCCTTTAAAGAAGATTAAAAGATTTGTACTACCAATTTGGAACACAACCTATTTTAGGTGGAAGCCCTATTGCAACTTTTGCCATCATCTCTTTTCGCTTACTTATATAACCATTTATCACCAAATAATGCTACACTTACACCTTATTTGCTCTCCAAATTACAACTTAATGTTTTTTGTGGTTATCACCTCATTGGATATATTAACGATAGGCTAAAGAGCATAATTAACCCACCATTTTCATACATATGTAATTGAGATAAACAAATGTGCAACCATCATGCATGTGCATCATTTATCATCTATTAATGTTAATTAGTGTAACCAAATGACCCCCAACATTCACATCACTTTAAAATGGACACAATGCTCTCTAATCGTGGTCAGAAAAGTAGGAGGGTATGTATTAATCATAAATAGGCTTCATTGGAGAGATGGCAATGGATAGGGCTTGAACAGGGACCCTCATGATCTGATTGCATTAGGGATGGATTTGGTCCTAAGTTGGTTGGATTCAATGTGTGTATGCATTTTTGAACTTTCACTCGAGTTAGATGCGGAGTATGTTTTGGTTTTGGTGTGCATGACCCACTCCACCAATTAATTTTAACTTATGTATTGCTTCGTATGTCTTTTAATACAATATTATAGTAGCACATGTGGTAGTCGATCGGTTATACTATTCTTTAGATCATGATTTTGATTCCCATCTATCATACACACACTATTAAATTTGGCATCACAAATCATAAAACCATTACGGTCATTTGGGCTTGGGCTTGGGCTTGGGTTTGGGTTTGGGTTGGCCTAAACTTGAAATGGCCTGACCGGAGATGTGGCCATCCGTACTTCATTGTTTAGAATGGAAACGGGTTGCACCAAAGTTGGAGTTGTCCCTAGTGTTACTGTTAGGCCAGTGACACTGCCGATCCTTACAAGAGGGGCTACCAAAATGTTTGATGGTCAGAACTCTTTACTAATGGCCCCACAAAAAGATTCATATCCTGAAAGGTTTTAGATAAGAAGATGTGTGTGGGGATGTGAGTGTCTCATTCAACAACAGATTATGTCCAATCTGAATTAATCTCAAATGATCCCGCGTTACTGCCCATAGGAGAAGTAATAGGTAGGGATGATATGATTTGAACATGTGACATTTTGTACCCAAAACAAAGGGTCTACCATGCTGCGCTACATCCGTTTTTTGATTGTTGTACAATGTCCTTGTCGAGATTCCCCACTTGTTATCCACATTGTTATTTCCTCCATCGTTGTACAATTGATTTATTTTGCCATTTCTTCTTTTCGGTCTCATAAATATATATAATAATAATAATAATATATATTTACTATGGACAATACTCATGTGCATGTCCTTAACGAGGGACACACTTTTTTTAGAAAGTATTAATATGCAAGACGATAAAACTTTACACTTCATCACACTTTTTTATCTTTGATAGATCTAAAAAAGAAGGTATCTCTTACCAAAATGGCGAGAGACATATGCACATGAAAACTTTTTATTTGTTATTATATATATATTTATATATCATCGTCATCATCCTGCTGCTCCTACCAATGACAATAGAAGTTTTGAGGATTTCCCTATAAAAATATTTGCATGCGAGAGAGCACCCACAAAAAAAAGGAAAAAAAGAAAAAAAAAACAGAAACTAGATTAGAAGAAATGATGAACCCTTCGCATTAATGGAATTATGGGCCCAGACAAGATTCCATCAGCCCAGCTGCGCTGTTGATCTTGTATGTGAGTGCTAAACAAGGTTTCAAAAAATTACATCGGTCAGGGATTCTCAGGGCATGCTTGTCCTTTCAACCTGCTTTCTAAATGAAAAAGTGGAGCACTATGACAAAGGGTGAAGCCCCATTGTTACTATCCTCTCCTGACCTCCCAGACTACATCTAGTAACAATATGAGACGGAGCTAACCCATGCCTCGATCCACGTTCGTTCGTTCTTCGCTGACTCAGGACAGGCTTCAACATCTGCTTCTTCGACTTTGGGAGTTGACGCTGTCAGTAGTGGAGGGCTCCGGTGGCTCCATGAGGGGTTAAATATACTGTTGTGGGGGCCTCAAGCAGAGGCCATGAAGGAAGCGAAGAGGTTGCTGGCGCTAGTCCTTTTTTCAGATGTCTTTTGTATCAGCTTTGGCTATATCTCCATGTGGTCCGAGAAGCAGTGGTTTTTGCTTCCCTTGCAGCAAGGTCTCTCGACAGCTGCCTTTTAAGTCATTTGGGTATCGTTTTGTGCTTCTTGGGGCCCTTTTGACATGTTTTTATCCCTATTTATGTAGCTCTATCGACTTTTATTCAATGATCTATCCTTTTACACACACCTCCCTCAAAAAAAAAAAAAGGGGGTCGGGGGTGTCGGGGGGCTGCGGGTGTGGCGTGGGGGAAGCCCACTTCATTGAAACAGCATCAAGACTTTGACAAATGGGACAAAAGGTCAAGGATATGAGAATTATATTAATCTGTGTCTGATTTCACTTTGAAGGAGAGGGTAGAAATCGTCATCATTATTATTAAATAAAAAAAAACCAAGGCCATCGAAAAAACAAAGCCGTCCTTAGTCTGATATCATTTGTAGTGACCCAAATCTCTTACCCACAAGAAATCGTATGTTTGTGAAGATTTTAAAAGGCCACATGGGAGGTTAAGACCAAGTCACACACATACACTCATAATCACGACTTGGGATGTTTCTCCACCCTCTCGCTCGGTAGATGGTTGCTGGATACAACTACCTTGGGGCTAAAGTTGTGACAAACTTGGGGTTGGAAGAGGAACTTTATAAAGAGTTATTGAATCTTCTTACTAACTTATTTTTTTGCAGGGACTCTAAGGACTTCTGAGTTTGGAAACCTTTCATATTTGGGGAGTTTTCAGTTAAAACTTTATACTTGGCCCTAGAGGGAAATCAGCCTCACAGGGCTCCTTCTTCGTATGTGTGGTTGGGTTTAGCTCCTCCTCGGGTAGAGGCTCTTTGTTAGTTAGTAGCTGCAGCGAAAGTCCCAACAATTGAAATTCTTTGGAGGAGAGAAATGATATCTTCTAGTATTTCGGATATTTGCGTGATGTGAGATAAAAAGGAAGAGTCAGTGAACTATCCTTTTCTTTATTGTGACGTGCCGATTACTTTTTGGGGGGATTGTAATGGGAGATGTCGTGTTTCTTGGTGTTGGCTGAAGACTATTGCGGAGGCTTTGGATTTTTGGCGCTTCTATGGTTGTAGACGCGTCTTATGGAGGATAATTCCATTTGCTATCCTTTGGTCTATTTGGAAGGAAAGAAATAATAGGATTTTTAGAGGCTCTTCATCTTTGACAAAAGTTTTGATTTCTAAGGTAACATTAAGAATTGCGAAGTGGGCTACGGTAAGAAAGAAGTTCTCAAATTTCAACTTTAATGATATTATCTTTAATTTGGAAACTTGTATGGGGTGTGGACCTTTTGAAAAGAGGAGATTCGTCCATTGGTCGCCCCCTTCTTTTGGGGTTTTTAAATTCAATGTGGATGGAGCTTTGGGGGGCAAGTTGGGACTAGCAGGAATTGGGGGTGTGCTTTGACATTGCAAGGGTCAAGTCTTACTTATGTTCTCCAAGAATGTGGGAGTTGCGATTCGAGTGAAGTAGAGGTGTTAGCAATCTTAGAAGGTTTAAGGTTGTTTTTAAGTAAAGTTTCTTTGCTCTCTTGTAATAGAAAGCGATTCTTCTAATGTTATCGCTTGGGTGACTAACCAGAAGGCGAATCCTTGAAAATTTCAATTTCTTTTTAAAGCAATTAAGGAGCTGGTAGCTAGCATCAATGTTTGCTTCCATCACGAGGTTAGATCTGCTAATTCAATGGTTGATGCTTTAGCTAAGCAAGAGGTTAAGAGTAGGAGTGGACCCAAGTCGTTGCAATATGGGGCGGTCGCCCCGGGTCGAAACCAAAAGTCTCTAACGAACTAGAGGGGCCCTTAGCTCATCGCCCCATTTAAGGCAAAATCGTTGCCCCATCCTAAAATGAGACCCCCTCTGCTTTTAACCTTTGCAACAGAGGAGGGAGGTGATTCGGGTTTTTGCAACCATAGGAAAGGAGATGGAGAAAATAAGAAGAAGAAGAGGGGGACCGTTGCAATGAAATCATCGTTGCTAATGTCGCTATCGTGTCTTCATCACATCTTCCTCTCCTCCTCCTCTTCTTCTTCTTTTTAATCAAAGAGAAATGCTGGTGAAAGGGCTTTTCTCACTTTCATCTTGTGACTTGTGTCCGGGGCTAGAGTCTCTCAACTCTTGATAGGGCTTTAACTTCTATGGGTCGTTTGGCCCTTCTAATTTTTCTATAAGAAATTTGGTTCACTAGATGATTCTACTCGCCCAAGTGCCCTACCAATCTGGCCCTTTTACAAGCACCGGTACTTGGTATCCTATTTTACTACTTATTAAGATTAAAATATTACCACTCTTTTTTGATGCATACTATAATGCCAGTATATTATGAATTTAGTCTTAAGGTGGAACCGAAACATGTGGAAGTAGATGAAAATAACTTCTAAGTATTTTGTTGAAATGTAAAAATGTCTAAAATATTTTGATTTGGAGGCTAGACCAAAAAAGTTCTGAAACAATACTATGGGATACTTGCATGAGATTCTCTTAAAATGATCTCTCTGACTACACAAGAATTTTGTCCTCGGCCCTATGGCTACATGTGGTCTAATCTGATCTACTTCAGAACTTATCGTATTTGATATGATCTCCTTTTTAAAAAGTTAAAATGATTCCATTTAATCTTTTCGAAAGAGTTTAGTGTCTTTCGTGGTTTACTTATTTTTTTTATTTTATAATTTTGGGTGTTAGTGCTTGGCTTTTGATGATATTGTCATTTTAAAGGAAGAGAATGGTCAATGGCTTTCTTATCTGTCGGATCTTTGCTGGAATTATTTATTTGTGTTTATAGACTATATAGGAGGTATACATTTTTGTTTTGTTTTTTCTTCCTCTGATTCGTTGTTTAATCATCCATTTCCATCTTTGAAAAATCACATTGAATTGATGATCCAACATTAGAAACCTTAAATTATAAATGGGTTTCATTTGGAGCTTTAGATGGAATGTAAGTATTGGGTAGTTGGTAGGTATTAAGGAATGGCTCCATTTGATGGGAAATGTTGAAAAGTATTTCCGCTGCCTCTACTAACACCTTGCGGTTTTGGTAGTAATGGTCAGTTGAGAAAATTTAATATGGTATTAAAGTCAACTGTCCTGAGTTTGAATTCCAGGAAGAACAATTCGGCACTAAAAAAATATGAGTGTCGCTTAAAAAGCGCTAACCGGGTTCCACCTAAGGGGAGTATTGAGGAGTGGGGCCCGATGTAAAATGTTAACAAGTATTTCCGCTGCCTCTAAATTTAATAGTAGGGACCATTTTTCTACGGAGTTTGTGTAATTTAGTCTGTGTATTTGACTTGATGATAGCATATTGGAATGTAGTTTGGTAGCGGGCTTTGATTGGATACCAACATCGCGACTATAAGGAAGAACCCAAAAATGATGTGATTTTGGGTGAAGGGGACCTGTTATATATGTTTTTCCATAGCTATGTGCATGTTATCTGGTTTTTTGTACTTTGATATGATTTTGATTTGTTGTCTGCTTTTTAGTAATTTTTTCTTTCCTTTCTTTTTTTTCTTATGCATATGTCCTGCCTAATCGGCCCCACTTAAATAAAAGTTTTGGGTCCGTCATTGGTTAAGAGGGTCTCTCCTTGGACAGGTGTGGTTATGTATTGATTAAGTTGTGGTATAATACTCTTGTACAATATCTCCCCCTTTGTTTTTCTTTTCTTTCTTGAGCTTGTATTTGGTGTTGGTGTTTCTTTTAATAAAGTGGTGCTATGGTAAAAAAAAAAAAAAAAATCTAGTTCAACGTCTATGGGTCTGAACTCCCATCTTTGTTTGATCCAAAACCAAAAGGCACCTTTCCATGTAGTCTCCATCCCAAAGTTCACACCAAGTCACCGACGGAAGTTCTAGACAGGAGACAATGTTGGATAGAAATGTGTAAAATTCCTAGTTACCTCTTTCTACAAATTATAAATTCAGCATCCCATCAATCACTGTGGATAGCTTTTTTATGTGGAAGGCTGAATTTTCGTGAATCCTCTGTAACATTCGAGCTGCAAAGGTTACAACAGATGGCTGCTAGTGTCTGGAATACCATTTTTCAAATGTACTGTATTGCTTGGTGCTGCCCCGATGATATAGCAGATGCGGCGGAGTGTTCAATGGGTGCCTCCTTTGTTGGATGTAGGAAGATTTTATGGAGGGATGTTTGCAGCTTTGTGATCTATTTAGAAGGAAAAGAATGATAGAATCTTCAAGGGATCTTCATCGTCATCGGTAGATTTGGTTTCGAGGGTCACTTTGAAGATTGTTAAATGGGCTTCAGTTAGAAAGGAATTCTCTAATTTCACCCTTAATGATATTCTTAATAATTGAAAAGCTTGAATGGGGTGTGGACTCGAAGAAGCTTGTATGGGGTGTGGTCCTTTTAAGAGGAGATGGAGCATCGATAAGCAAGTGTGGCCCAGCAAATATTGGCAGAGCGCTCCACAATTGTAAGTGCAAGGTCTTAATGATGTTCTCTATGCATATTGGAGTTAGGAACTCTAATGAAGGGGAAGTGTTGGCTATTTTGGAAAATCTCCTTTTGTTTCCAAGGAATTATTTTGAGGCTCTCATTGCAAAAAAGATTTTTCTAATGCAGTTGGTTGAGTTTCAAATATGAAAGCCTCCCCATGGAAGCATCAATTCACTTTTAATGGAATTAAGGAGCTTTGTTCTTCTATTAATGTTGTATTCCATCATGAGGTTAGATCTGCCAATTCTATTACTAATGTTCTAGCTAAGCCGGGGGTAGAGAGGTGGTCTCCTTTGGTGGGTATAGTTCTCTAAAGGTTAGGGGGTGGGTCCATTGCTCTTGCACCCTCCCTTTTCCTATGCTTTCCCTTGTGCAATATTCTCTTTTTAATGTGTTCTTCGTTACAGTATATATATATATATAAAACATTCGAGCTGCAAAACTTCTCCGAACCACAACGCAATCAGATGGAGTAAAGATGGAGTAATGTGCTCCCATAAGCTCCACAATATAATAGTATAAAATCGCGTCTTGCTCAAAGTTTAGCAACAACCACACCTAAACACAATATAGAGGCTGAAAGAAAGAATGAGAATAAAAGAGGAAGACTCCAATGGGACATTGTAAGTATTCTCATTATTTACATGTGTATCATACTTACATAAGTACATGATAAGAAAGAGCAAAAATAATAAAAAAAAGAAAAAGAAGACATCAATAAATAGACGAAAAAGAAGATATCCCATTGATATAATTTCACCTAAATGAATAAAAAGAATCAGTTAAATAAGCATGAACACCACCTGCCGTAACTCCCCAGCTATCGCTCTACATATCCGTCTGCAGTACATGCATACATGTATATGTATGTATGCATATGTGAATCTTCAAATGTATTTACATGCGGCATCTGGAAAATTGTGAAGTAATCAAATAATGGAACTAGAGACTCCCAAAGGCAGCTGATATAACGATCATTTCATCAACTTCTCATGGGCTAAGAGGAATTCTGCTGCAGATATCAGTGGTCACTCAAACACGCCATACCCCATCATTTTATCAGGGAAATGATCCTTGATTAGAATTACAGAACATGACTCATCCCTTCTTTTTTACACATGCATTCTGGAACAGGATATGCTATGACATCCCTACCAGCCTTGCTCTCCCTGATGTCAGGCTGTCCCAATGAATCCTGGTGCAGTTCTTTTACAATCCTTTTGAACTCACGTTCTGAAAGAGTTGAGTTCAGGAAATAATGAAGCATCTGTCTTTTGTTAGGGGTTATGTACTTCTTATGCCCTGCATAAGCCCGGTGCCCCTGTATCAGAAACAGTTTCCAGTAGTTAGAATACATGGAAGCATTTTCATCCATTTAAACAACAAAGGACGTGTTTGTGTCAATACTGGACATTAAGAATGAAGTAATGACTTGCAAATTGAGAGGCAAAAAATCCCAAATCCCAGTCACCGTTCTGTTTCCTTTTATTAATTGCTCATAGCCCAAAACTTTCAAGAGCTCAACTGAAATTTCTCTAGAACTTGATTAATGTTTCTGTTAGCTTATTCCTACTTTGGGAGGTGATTAGAAGTTCTCTCGATATTCAGGACATTTGGTCACACTGTCTACAGTCAATATTATCATCACAAAAGCACTAGCCCATCTTTCTGAAATAAGCTTATTCTGCTAAATGATTCCAAAAATCATGAAAAGTCTCTCTCTCTCTCTCTCTCTCTCTCTCTCTCTCTCTCTCTCTCTCTCTCTCTCTCTCTGTGTATTAAGAAAAATAGATTATAGGAAAGCTCAAGTCCTCCAAATTCACATGAGACAGAATGTCCCTTAACATGATCCAGACCTTTGACCCGAGACTGAAGAACTTGACAAGTTTTTAATACTCAATGGAATATTCAGATAAAAGACCATGATCTTATTAATGTTTCTACCGTATCAATTTCAACGGTAGCAACACCGAGGATGAGTAGTGAAGAATTGGAGATGATAATGATAATGCCATTTTTTTTCTAACAGCAGTGATAATGCCGATGAAAATGATGATAAAGACAATACCTTGATGGCACGGCCCATATTGCCCCCATGAGATGGCATGAAAACGTCACTGTTCTCTGAGACTATATAATCAATGGCTGCAAGGAGGGAAGCTTTCTTGGCAAATGGCTCCAATTCTCCAGGTAATGATAGGTCCTCTTTGCTGTAAAAATAAGGAAATTCTCTCGCCAAAGGTAACAAGGCCTTTGGCCCACCAAAAGGGCTTCCACCTGCCCAGTATATCCTTGCATTTCTTGGAGCTCCAAGTGCCTTAAGGAGCCTAAAACATTAGTGAATGATCAATGAATCACTTCTAACCATCTAACTAATTTAAATAAGTTTATTGGGAAACTTTCAATGCCAACCTTGTAACCTCCAGTGCATTTAAGGGGCAGAGGCCAGCAAGCTTGCGATCATGGAAACTCATATTAGATCTCCCAGTGAGAAGCTCTGGCCGTAACTTCCTCTCATTGCTGATGATCTCGTTATATTCGTGGCTTAACCCAGGAAGACACCCAGTCCTCACCCAGACGTCTTTTTCCAAGCGCAAATGAAGAGCAATGTATGGCCCCTTCCTCCGCATCCTTTCTGCAAACTTGTTGCCGATTTCCATTATAGGGGCAGAGAATCTCAAAGCATTGAAGGCCACCTACAGCATAATTAAAAATGTAAAGCATGCTCATTAGTCATGCGCCAAAAAAAGGAATTTGCCAATAAATCATTACAAACTGATAATATGCATTAAAACGTTTTATCAAAAATAGGAGAATTCATAATAATTTGGCTGTTGATAAAATAATAATAATAAATGGTTATTCCAATCCTCTCGGCAGAATCTGCTCCCAATAGACTATTTTGTGTAAATTTTTCTTCATATGTTAAGCCAAAATAGTGGCATTAAATGGCCACGTGCTGTAGGAAATAGTTGTCAGTACTCGCACCTCTGTTTTCTAATTATCCTAAAGATCCTAGAGATTGGAAAATTCTAACACTTCAATGGGCTATAGATAGACATTTAAGATTAAAAAAGTGACACCTGCAACAGTTGAAAAAACAAATAAGAAAACAACAATCAAAACCAGAGCTTGTCCTTGAAAGTCAGTTGGAGCTAATCCCAAGAATGGGCTCACTGTCACCCTACAATACCTTGCATCGAAGCTTCTGAAGATCAGAGGGGAGATCCTTGGATAGCCTGGAATCCAATCCGCGCAAAAGCAATACACCTTCCTTGTTAAGCTGCAACAGAATAAATGCCTCAAATGACAAAATCAAGGGTATTTAGCATACAAAGGACGGGTATTTTTTTTTATTTCCCACAAAAAACTTTATCACAAATAGGAAAAAGTAATAGAGTTTTGAACTAAAAACAGGGAAGATGACATATATCCTACAAGAATCTAGAGAAAATATGTAACAGTGTCATCATTGGAATTAGATGCGAGTGACTGTCCAAAACTAGGATGTCAATTGGAAGGCATGTAGATGCTCCAGCCACAAGCAGTTCATAATGTTGAACTGTTCCAACTTCCAACCACTGATACAAACATACCTTGATTAATCAATTTCTTTAACTTTTTTTTGGAATATATAATTGGGTTTGTTTTAGAACTTCTTGACTCTTGTCCTCTCAGACACTAGTAAAATTCTCTGATTTAACTGAGAACATTCCACATTTAGTTGAATACTCTGACAAGCCAAACTTATAAGTGGACAGCTAATTGCTTGAGGATTTCAAGAATCTAACCCGCTTTAGGTATCTGGAGCGTATCCATTCTGGGGACACATGAAGAGGTGTTCGCTTCTCTTCAACAGGCCTCGACCTTAGATGTGTTGAAGGAAGAGAAGAAACTATCCGTACATCATTTGCAAGAGTTCTCTTGAAGTGCTCCAAGTCGAAAATATCAGAGAATTCACTGTTGAGAATGGAAGAAATATTTAAAAAAATCAGTCTGAAATATCACTTGGATTAAGAAAGCTGAATTCGGAACAGTAGCAGTGTGAAAGGCGCTCCATGTATAAACCACACACACAAACTATGTATATATGTATGCATGCATTGATAGATAGATAGATAGATAGATAGATACAGATTTCAACCATCAACTGGCACTCATACAGACATCTATTGTACTAATGGTGCAACATGGGCCAGGCAAAGCCTAAGCCCACATAGTCGAATCTATGATAAAACCGAATTCGTGCTGGGCTTGTAAGAGCTTGAGCTTGGGCCAAGGTCCGACCTCTGAAACAAGATTTGAATTATCCTTGGGCCTCAAGAACCTGAGTTGAGCCCAAGTACCCAAGTTCCACATGTATGTATTTTACACCTCATCAATTACCATATTGGGATCAGATCGTAAATATTTCAAAAATATACCATAAGGTAGGGTCGTATGGGTAGTCAAGTCATGTGCTGGTTGTACCTACTAGTATTTCGGCCGTTCCAAGTTGAGTTGAAGTAAAGTTTGGATTACTCAGGCCATTCTAGGATTTGAATTGGGTTCAGTTTAACCCAAAACCCAACCAGCACCCTTAAGCACGCTAGCAGCCATTCTTGAATCCCTTGGTCAATGCAATGGTCTAATGGTTGGATTTCTGCTAATGTTTTGTAAAAATTTACTTGGATTTTTATCCTTAACCATACTAGTTGCTTCACATTTTATATATCAAGCCATTCTATAGTCCCAAAACTATTGTTCTTACTTCCTCTCTTTCTAGATTTAGACTTGATCGTTAATAGTCTCTTGATACCAATCAATCTAGCACAGAGCATATCAATCAGCTATTATTGGCAACTCTCAACACTCCAACCAGCTAAACTATCAATCATTCCTAAATGCAATTCAAGAAAGAATTGACAACTAACAGAAAATCAGGCATCATGCAATGTTACAATTCCAGCGCATTCAATCACAGCAAGGTGGGAAATTTTATTGAAGGCAAGGGATCAAAAAGAATCAAATCAAAACCAAACAAAAGCCAATACATAGATTCCTCAAAAGAAGAGCAAGTCCCAAAGCCAAATCAAAACCTAATGAAAAGCAAAGCAAGCTCCAAATTTGAAAAATAAGAAGAACAAGAACAACAACAGATCAAAAATTTATAATGTTACCTTTCATCCCCCCAGATCACATTCACTTGCAAGATCGGGACCACGAGAGCAGCGCCGAGAATCCTCGCAATGACGACGGCGTCGACAATCTGATGCCTTTGCTGATTCAACCCTCCCGAGACCACGACCATCAGATACCTCGCCTTCTCCCTCGACGCCGCCGCGCTCGCTCTCCTGTACTCCCCGCTGAAATCCAAACACGGCCGGAATCCGAGCCCGTCCGGCTGCTTCCAGAACTCCTCCAGCTCCTCGTCATCGCCGGCACTCCCAGCTGCGGGAGCGGCCGAGAGAGAATCACGCCGCCGGCCGGAGATATCGCAGGGGGCGGAGGAGAAAGGGAGGAGAGGATGGAGGCGGAGGCCGAGCCCGGCCATTCCGAGGAAGGCGAAGAGGAAGAGGAGAGAGAGGAAGGTGGCGGGCCTTCTGAAGATCCTGTTAGGGTTCTTGGAGGGCTTTTTGGGAGAGAGGAGGAGGTTCTGCAGAGAGGCGGAGGGGAGCGGCGCGATTATCTGAGAAGGAACCGAAATGTATGAGTGCCTGCTCTTCGATTTCGATTTCGCCATTGGAGACGAGATTCAAGCTTTCTTCTTCTTCTGCAAGAGAGAGAGAGATTTGTTTGTTTTGATGCGGAGGAGAAGAGACGAAGGAGCGGCGGGAAGGAGGAGAAGAGAGGTTTTGGTTTTTGAGTTTGGGTTTGGGTTTGGGTTTAATAACACTGACAAGCGACTGGCCTTGGTAAATTCGTAACTCCACTTTAAAAACCGAACGGATAGTGGCGTCTGTTTTACGAAATTACCCTTGTAATTAGAATGTTGTTATTATTATTATTGTTCGTTTTTGATAATTTGGAACTTTGCCAGATGGACAGATTAGATCATCCAGATACACTTGCTTGGATTAGATGATTAGCTGGATTCATGCCATCTTTAGTTAGGATGTGAATTGCAAGTAAATCATATGGTTAGATTAATTGATGCTACTCAATTATTTGGCTTCCATTCCGGTGGGAGCAAAATTATGGAAAGTGTGTCTCAAGTTCTAATATTAATAGTTACTAATTCTGAAATTAAAGTTCTGATATTAATATCTATTGTTTGGAGAGATATCTGTAAAGAGTTTCATGTGTTGAAAATGCTTTATTATACGCTTAGAACTTGCTTGTTTCATTTAATTGAATCCCTCGTTATAAATAAAGAGCGTTGGTTGAATTAATTGATAGATAAAAAAAAGGTAAATATTCAAAAATTAAGATCAAGACATCCCTCATTTAATGGAAAATATGCAGATGCCATCACCATTAGGAAATCAAATTGACTATTTTCTCCTGTGCACTCTGAATCCTTTAATAAAGTGCCTTTTGTCATCCGGCACTGGGTGAAGCCAGGTGGAGAAAATCTCCACCTTATGTACATTCCCTTTAATAATGTTTTATAGCTGTCGATATGGCTATAAGTGAACATGCATGCAACTTCCCTTGTGGCCAACTTGTATAATTCTTCAAGTTGATTAGGTGGTCCACTTTCAATCCTTCGGCCTCACTTATATAATTCAAGTTGATTTGGTAGCCCATTTTCAATTATAGTGATCAAAGTATGCGGCATCTAAATAATCTTGCCAGAAATAAACTAGTTGATTAGAACTGATCAGGGAATCATTATTTCTTTTCTCTATGTCTACTTCACTGTACCCGAAGAGGATTTGTTTTGTATGATAAAAAAAAAATGGAGGGTGGAGGATTTGAAATTGAGAAAGAAGAGGAGAGCAGAAGAAGGAGAGCAGAAGAAGGAGAGCAGCAGAGAATGTACGTAGGAGAGAGAAAGAGAAAGGGAAAGACGAAGAGAGAGAGTGGTAGTGGTGGTGTCGCATAGCGATGGTGCCAGCTGTGGAAATGGAAAAAGAGAGGGAGAAGGGGCCTATTCATTGTCCATCACATGTGAGCTGCCGCCATCTTCCGACACAACTGCCTGGCTCAGCTCAGACAGTCCCTCTTCCCCATATCCAATCACCTTTCACTCCTTACGACTCTGTACACGTTGGCAGCCTTTCTTTTTTATGGACTCTCTCTCTCTCTCTCTCTCTCTCTCTCTCTATCTCTCTTTGAAGCCAACGTGGCACATGGAAAGAGAGGAATTTATTTATTTATTCTTTATTTTTTATGAAACGAATCTATATTTAACATCCGTAGAACCTAGAAAGCCTGAAAGGGGTCCAACAAGATGAGTGTGTTTTTTCAATTATTATTATTATTATTATTTTATATTTATGATTTTATTTTTGTTAAAATAATTCACTCACAGTTGAGTGGTGAATATTGTTTGCAATGACAATAAAAAAGAAAATAATGCCACCTCAAATTTGACATATATTAGTCGTCTATGATCTAAATTTTAGGAGAAAGGTGCCGAAATATTGAGCACCTTAGCTTCACTTGTTTTTACAGAAATTTGTGTTATACAAATGGGTTTTTAGTTTTACATTAAACCCTTATTGACGAAATGGTTTAAGCATTACTCGATCGTCCAATATACCTATATAGTTAGAAAAATAAAAAAGAAAAAAAAGTTTTCCATGAAGATGAATGCTCTTCCTTAACTCTTTTATTTATTACAAGACAATGCATAATTTCTAGATTCTAAATTAGACCATTCATTAGTAGTAATATTTTAAACTCGAAGACTCGTAAGTAATTCTGAATATCAATCTATAAGCATGTATATAATACTAACGTAATGACACCGCTTAAGATGAATAAGTTGGCCGATATTTGTATAATATTTTAAATTGCATATACTATATAATATTATATTTGTGGGGCCTACTTTATTCATTGTACCCTTCTTATCAAATGATGGGATTTTATTAGGGACAAACTCCTACTAAAGTAGAATGTTAAAATGCTAGGAGAATTTATTTTGAGTCGCATTTTCAATAAACTTTTGGACTATAGTTATAAGTTCACTTCCAACTATCAAAGCGCTCTGTGCCCTTCAGCCACACGTTTTACAAACTGAGATTATGTGAGAAAATCTCTCTTGGTGGCCTGGCTTATCTGGCTTTTTTCATCCTCACGTTGGAAGCTTTTTTATGCCTCAGCTGGCTAATGTGGCAGATGAGCACTCGATAGGCGAGCCAATGTGGGCTCTCTTGAATTTTAGATTCTGCAAGGAAAATTCCTTTGACGATCCGGACTCGAGCCCTCTCATGTCTGTCGGAGAATGTGTGGCTCTTTATTTTATAACCTCGGTAGAAGGGTCCAGCAAGGTTAACGGCTAACCACATGATAAAGCCAGATAATAAGAAGCCACTGATTTTCATAGATCACGTGGTGAAACAAGTGGGGGCCACTAAAGTGGTTGAAGGAAAATTGATACATCTGATTTTCTGTCTCTCTCACAAGGAGTCCTCACTTCAGTGATACTCACTTATTTTGGGCATCTTAAATTTTAATTAAAAAATTAAGTCAATTCCACTATAAGATTAATTATATGATTAGAAGCATAATTAATAAAATCATTTTTCATATTAATCATATGCAATAGCCATTAGATGCTTGCTTGAGTTGGAGGCATTTTAATTAAGAAACTTGAGGGTTCATGTATGCATGAATGATTACTATAAGCGACGGCTATATGTATCGGGATCCTTCATATATATTGTTATGTCGTTTACTAACAATTTAAATCTTTGGTGATTTTAATTATCAACAAAGCCTCATAGATTAAGACATGTATTTGAATTCATCAGAACATGTTTCTAGTCACATGACTCATTGACAGCATGGACGCACACATTGATTTCATTGGAGATTCTATCCTTGTGAGAAACATCCGAACCATTTATTCTATTAATCAAGGCGAGATGGTCCGATTTGATCACGATCAAAGTAGTGTGCAATTCACATCCTCACGGCTTGTCTAAGACGTCAAATATCCTTGAGTCTAGATTGCATGGGGGGACCGTACTTCATGGCACTGTTTCCATAAATAAAACACTCGTGCAGGCTCCCTACATGATCTAATATTCAGGCTTTTCTCTCTCTCCCTCGGGACTCGGGTGGTGGTCGTATTTTTCAAGACAAATGAATCATTAGAAAACACCAAGTGGTACCGTATCAAATGAAACTTTAGAACATAAGCTAATGCCAACATAATTGGATTACATCGTTTGTGAATACTCAAGGAATTATTCATTCATCATTTGATTAAAATTGAGCATGGCTTATGCTGGTTTTAGTTTGGTGGTCAATGTAGTTGTTAATTGTCATTATTACTATTATTACTGTGGGTTTACTCAATCTATATGAAATCGATTTTTAAGTTTTATTTTTCTACTGAGTCATAATGAAAGTAATGGTACCAATAAATAATAATAATAATGCAAGAAATGGTAAGTATGACTTTACGTCTTTGAAACGATGCATTTGATTCAACATTTGACTCCAAAAAATAAAGTGCCCTGTTGCTTAAATTTGGTTGGTATCTTTCTCAATGATTGTATATATCCTTTCCTCAAAACCTTGTTGGTTTCTCCACCAAGGCTAAAGTCCCAACTTAAAACTTAAGTTTGAAAAAGTCTAATGAATAATAAATACTCTATGCCATTGTCTGAATAAGTCACCTCCTTCCTTCCATCGCCAAACTGTCCTCATGCGCATGATGGGCTGGTATACTTACGGATGCAATTTGTCTGCTCCATAAAGACCAAGAGCAAAGAGGACGTAACGTATAAATAATAGGCACACATGCAATCCTAATTAATAATTGAAATAATAAAATATCTTTTTTCAAACTGATAAATTAAAGCGGATTCTTCCCACTATTAAATCACAAGAAAGAAATGACCTATTATATTCAACTTTAGAGAAATATTCACTAAAAATCACTAAATATCACTCTTCCCATATTTGTGGGCTCCTCCCACCAAGAATAACTTAGTAAAATATCTTGAGTTAGTACTTAAAAGAAAGAAAACATAGCTTACAACTTTTAATCCGTCTGAACATGTAATATCTTCTAGACAAGAAGTTGTTGCAGATGAAGTATCAAGTGCAACAACCAATTCCATACTGATGTAACTATTACCAACTCTTTATAATAGTTAAACCAATTGTAAGTACTGTATCAACTACCTTGATCACTAGGTCAAGTTAAACAGGTCAGATTATGAAGAAGAACTAGTAAAAGCTTTCTAAACTTGCCCGTGATAAACAAAAATCTTGTTAATGAGGTTGCCATCGTCATCATTGTAGAACCCCACAATTCAGATTAGATGAATATTGAACAGCATATGATCTCCCAAAGATTTTTGAAAATTCTCTTATAACTTTTACTCTTATCAATAATTGAATTCACATTTATTCATTTGATTTTTGGTGGGTGAATAATCTAAAAACCAATATCTTTTCACACTTGAATGAACTGCGGACCTAGATGGAATTACACAAGTGAGGTTGCACCAGTGTGATTCGAAAATTTCTTTAAATTGAACTTTAAAATGTTTGATTTTAGTATGACTTTTCACCCCACTGGTTTCCACACTACTCAAATGAAAATTTTGAATCTACCATTATTTCACACAGTAGCGATCCGGACCTTTGGAAGTCATAATCAACTTAAGATCGATTAAATCGCCCATTTAGGTGGAGAGTGACGTACTGGTGGCCGTCTGAGCATCTTCTTGATCACGCCATTCACCCATTCGTCTACGTAGTGCATATTCAAATTGCAGTTGGCAATTGAGCTGGCCTACTTTTGGCCCCAGAAGAAAAGAAAAGGTCTTGAGTCAACCACCCTGTAGAGGGGCCCTCTGGTTATGAAGTGATGATAGAGATGGATGGTGCCAGTGCAACCAATGCATTGTTATTGTTATTGTTTGTTGACTCCTAATAAATGAGTAATAATAATGTCCCCCCCACAAACTCACTCCCTCTTTTAAATTGTTTGCATGCGTTTATTGTTTTGTGAAAGCCAACCCATAAAAGAATAAAATGTGCCGTTCGGGTTACCCAAACCAGACACCACAACAAAAACACATTGACATTCCTTCACCCACTTGGCCTACTTGTGTTGGTGAATGGAGATGCCCCCAAACTCGGTTTTCCATAGACGATCAATCATAAAAAGGATTAAAAAAAAATTATTTTCAGGATTTCTGATAGAAATTAATCCTTTTGGAATTTCAAAAAGTAATGAGAACTCAACATCAATTCCAAGTTTTTTTGAGGGCACGCTTGTGCACTAGCTTTTCTATGAAAAAATGAATAAAAAGTAAAAAAATATTTTTCACGACATTTAAAAATTTCACATTTGGTGTGGCCACTTTTTTTTTTTTTTGAAGGAAAAATTAAAAAATAAACTAACTTTGAAAAATGATCTTACTTTTCAATGATTACATGGAAAACCATTTGGGTGGGGGTGGGGTGTTAGAAAAAAGTTAACTATTAAAAGTGGGCTGTACATGTGTCTTTGAAAAGTGCTGTAGTTTTTTAAAAAGTTAACTATTGAAAATGAAAATAAAATCTCTGTGGAAATAGTCTTGCACTGCACAAATGTGCCTTTGAAAGTGTTGGAGGAAAATCGAAAATCATGTTCAATGGAAAGAATTTACGAATCAAAGTGATCTACTATTGGAAAATAACTTTTTAGACCTTTTAAATGTTCTAAATTCTTAAATTTATCAATTAGATCATGGTCAAAGGTTAGTTCTGAAAATTTCAAGTTCACATTTGGTAAGTATAAATTCTTGAAAATTCAGGCTAATGAAAATTCACATTTTTTAGGCTTTTCAAGTCCGACATACCCAATAGAATTCTAAAATTGTCACTTTTGTGGAATTATACACTAATACAAAATTTTCTTAGCTATATACACACTGATACACACTAATATTGATGTGAAACCCCCCATTATTCAAACTAAACTTTAGGGCATATTTGTGCAACTTATTTTCTATGTTCCATGGCTTTCATTTTTAGATGTTCTTTGTAGTGATAGTTTTCGCATAAAATCCCTTCTTTTATGGATTTTTTTTTCTTGTGCCAAAGAGAGGAAACTCACATTCAACCCTCTCCTATTAGACTTTTTTTTGTGGAAGGAATTACACAATGACGCTCTCAGTGAGGAATCTCTATTTCAACGGCAATAAGAAATTCTCTAATCTGTGGATTTCTAATTTATTGACAAATGCGCCTAAAAGATAAAGGCATACAAAAAGCTCGTCTATATATCGAAAAATAAGAAGAAAGAATGGATGGCTATGATCTTTTAGCCTTAAGATTATTTCAGAGCATCTTATCTACAGTGCAGCCCCTAGCGTCAACTATCAATAATTCAATATCACTTGATTCCTTTCCAACCATGTTCCATGCTCATCACCTCTCATCTACTGATACATTTGGAGACAACCTCAAAAGAGCTGGCCATCAATGTCACGATTAACATAAGCACTAATATTAATAAAATGCCATTGTCTTAACAAGGTTTGTTATTTTGTTAACCAAAATAATGCGATAAGTGGTAGTTGCATGGCTTGGAAGAGGTTGAGATGTATGAGTCACAGTGTCTAGGTTGTTGGGCTAACCCACCACGAAAGGACTAATACCAATTATAAAACCAATAATCATGCAACGCTTGTTTAATATTTAAACAAGGAGTGCCTGTATTGCTAGTTTATTTTTTTTCCTTTCCTTTCATCCATTGAAAACTGAAAATTAGCTTTTGGTGCTAGAAGTTTCGTGATAGAATCCTATTACGCGGGATTTGGATTATCCTATCGACCCGTCGGGCTAGATGGGATAATCGGGCTAGACCATAACCCTAAGTTGAACCTTGTAGGACAGGGCCTTTATCTGACTCGGACCTTTATTGGGCTTTTTTCTTCATTGGTCACACTTTGGCCTTCGGACCTTGATTGGGCTTTATTGTACGTTGGTCAGACTCGGGCCTTCCACAACCTTTTATCGGATGGATGCGTGTCCATGCCCCAGGGATCATGTGGGAGTTGGACTCAACCTGGGGGCATGTACGGCAGGTTGACATCCCTGCACAGGGTCCGTGCAAGCTGGTTGCGGATTGATGCACTTTTTATGTGTAGGTGCTTGATTTAAGATCCAACAATTCATCAGATGGAATCCATCCTCATTTGATTTTTTAACCCACTGGTTAGATTAGTGGACCACAAACCGATGAATTTGTAAGAAGAGCTAACCCTATAGCACTGTTGTATGATGATCATTTTATCTCAACCATCTTCAAGGATGATATTAATCCGTCAAAGATGGAAACAGTGCACCAACTACTCATCAGATGGGCCATGATGTACAAGAGAGATGGACTGTTGATAGCAAATGTTGTGAAATGTGTGACTTGACTGGGAAGAAACCTTAATCAAAGTGATGTTAGGATAAGTAACAACTCAATATGAGGCTAATCATGGCGATAGTGCCAGCTTTGATGATGAAGCATTGATAGAGAATACTTTATAGGAAAGGAAGAAATATGAATAATTAAATAGACTGGATTGGAATGACTTTGAGGCTGGAGTTGGTTGCTTTTCAGTGCCATTTTATTTGCTAACCACAACTGACAATGATGCTTTGTGGGATTTTAACACTCATGTCCACTAAGGTCCTTTCGAGGGGGATAGAGCAACCGAATCAGCCGACATTAGGCGGGCCGTTGGACGAGAATGGCCCGCCTTTGATGTCAATTCATCATGTCTTTGGATAAGCCCATTCGCTAGTCAAAGTCTTGCAAAATGGGCAACTACCAAGTTGGGCCCAAGTATTCATTTTTTGCGATTTAATTAGGTGGGTGGGTTCTCTAAACCACTTCTCTAAATATTTGATGCTGATTTTTACATTTTTTTTCTCTGGGTATTTTTTTTAAACAATTTCCCCCCAAAATGGTAGCAAAAGAATTGGGTCTCCTAGGCTTGATTTTTTGCAAAAAAAAAAAAATTTTTTTTTTTTGGTATGTTGGGCTGAGTCATGCTACATAAAAGAAAAAAAAAAAGAGTTTTTGTAGAGAAGAGAGGAGAATGAAGAAAATAAGAGGAGAAGGGAAGAAGAAGAGAGAGAGGAAGAAAGGAAGAGGAAGAGAGGAAAAAGGAAGGAAGAAGAAGAGAGGAGAAATGAAGAATAATACCGAGGAAGAAGATGAGAGAGAAAAAGGAAGAAGACAAGAAAGATGAAAAAAAGGACGAAGAGATGAGAGAGGAAGAAGAAAAACTCAAAAAAATTTTTTTTTTTTGTGTATGTGTGGCATGCGTCACTAAGCCGTACATACAATTTTTTTTTTTAAATTTCTTCTCTTTGTTTTCATTTCTTCCTTTCTTCTACATCCTCTCTCACTTCTTCTTCCTTTCTCCTCTCTTCTTCTCTTATTTTTCCATTCTTCTCTCTTCTTCTTCCTTTTTTTTTTTTGGTATGTGGGCATCACTTTGCCCAACTTACAATTTTTTTTAACAAAATGAGGCGTAGGGGATCTGATTAGTGCAAGTACTCAATAAAAGTCTAATAATGTGTAATGAACATTTACGGATTTTTTGGTAAATTCCTCTTTTATTTTTATTGTAATCTTGTGATAAAAAGTATGATCGATATGCAAGTTAGAGACACTCAACTTTGCTTCGAGTGGGCCTGCCATCCCACTTTATGTATTATACGACTTGTGCCACATATACAATATAATCTCTTCAATTTAAACATAATGGAAGAAAAACCCTATGAAGAGTAAGTAAGAGTAAAAATAGATATTGACTACTTTCATTTTTTTATTTAAATATTATATTAAAAAAGGACAATCAGTCTCTTTGTTGGGGATTCTACAGCTGAAATCTCCATTTATACAGTCAGTTTGCTCTACGTCCAGGTTCAAATTCAACACTAATTGTAGATCTTAAGTTTGACCCTTCCCAATAAAAAAATATAATAGATCTAAGCCCTCAAGTAGATACTAGAATTTGAATAAAATCACAACTTCATGCCATATTTTTTTATTATTTAATCACTTAATTATTCATTTAAAATGTACGGCATATTCTTAATTTATCACTTAATTGCTTATCACCAATGAACATATTTTAAAATATGTAACTGATTAATTATTCATTTAAAATATATTCTTTTTTATTAATTGATTAATTATATGCTTAATACATCAATATGATGATGGGCCAAATTTCAAGTGGAGTGAAACCCGATTAATGATAATGAATATAATGGTGATTTTAAATAGTTAGACCGAGATGTGGTCCTAGTGATTTTAAGTGGTTTAGATCTAGATGTGAGCCCACTAATGGACTTCATTAGGCTAGTTGGTAGAATTTCTTACAGATTTAAAGAAAGACTAGAGAGATAAGATGCTAAAATTTGAAAAGAGAGTGTGAGGAGTATTATTGGAAGTAAATATAGTTTATTAAATAAGATTGCTTTTGTGGAGAGATTTTAGGGAGCCGTTTCAAATTCCTTCACATAGGGTGATGTGGCATCCAGCCATTTGACGAAGCAAGTTGCTACACTATATTATAGTGATCAATGCTGCACTGAAGTCTCCCCCTCTTAGATTGCCCAACTACTCAGGAATTTATAATTGTAACAAGTGAAATTTTCATGACTTTGTGGAAAGAGAATCTTTCTCACTCAAAATAATTCAGATCTTGATCTGAGTCTAAGACCATCTAATGTGGTCTGAATACGTGAACGGATCCCTTCACATTTTGCTAGTTCCCTCATCGCTTGATGCGGGTGGAATGTTTTTACACCAAATATAAATGAAACAAACATTAGTGGTCTTAGCCGACGTGGGGCGTAGCAGCTAGGTGTTTAGGTGCTTAACTCAAAAGGACTTGTCATGAATGGCAGCTTATCTCTGTGGTAAGAAGCATCAATTCTTACCTAATTGCCCTAATTTTAAACTTGGATAGTCACCTTAGGTAATCGGAGGGCACACTTGTGGTCCTTTTCCTTACGTTAGGGCACCCCATATCTCCAGAAAATGTTGATTTTTATGCAAAAATGGACAACTCAAGGCAAAAATGGCGCTTCTCTCCTTAAGCTAAGAAAGTGGAAGTCTACCAAAAGGCAGAATATTGTTTTCTCCTTTCTCCACCCATGGTCACTGTGAAACACCAACAACGTCCAGGGCCTCTTTCTTTAAAAGAATTCAAATAGTTCATGTTTGAGAAGTTTGTAATTAAGTTCTCCAAACTCTGTCCCGTAAGTGCAATTTCTAAATCCTCCTTCTTAGTGGAGGATCTGTAAATGTTAAAGAAATAGAATTCCAATGATTAAATGAAACTTTTTCAAATGACTCGAATTTGGGATTCTAGCAAAGAAACATGATATCCTCAATACTAAAGGAACATCCATCACATCATGTCACTAAACTCCCAACATCACAAATTCTAGTAAGGTTCAACCCATTTTTCTCTTGTGAGATTTTTATCATCATTTATTTGTTCTTATATAACTAATGAGTGCTTTGCCATGTGCAAGAAAAAAGAAAAGAAAAGAAAAGAAAACAATAAACTAATTCTTTGATCTCTCTGTAATCAATGTTTCTACAGCTAGAGCAACTAAATGGGAGGTTCAACATGGACCTTGGCTCTATAATAATAATTATAATTATATTTATATTTATAATTATAATAATAAAAACATGGACCTTGGTGTATTCCAACTATAGGTAGAAACTCAAGAAGGGCTCCGTACCTTAGTAGTAAGGAGTATTTATTTTTATTGGGAGGTTCAAAGTTCAAACTTGACCTTGCTCCTCTCTGCATGTATGAGTTTTTATCATCTTACATATGTGAGTTATGTTTTGTATACAAATTTTAGCTCCTCAGCTAACACTATAGCTTGAAACTCAAGCATCTCTTCTGCACAATTCTTTTTTTTTTTTTTCCGACCGTATCACACATGTCTTGTACACAATCACTACTGTGGACACATTTTTTAAATCAATATCTGCTAGATTATTGTCTAGATATTCTATCACATGTCTTAGACAAATTAATACAAATTGCATTTAAACTCTGTTAAAGTCATGCTGAATTGGGCACATCGCTAGAGGGGTTGGGCCGGTCACAGTTACCCAAGTGGGTTATAATATTTTTAAAATGTATTACTTAGTTTAAATTTGATTTGATTAGATTTGAATTGGATTGGGATTCGGCATCTTTAGTAAACAGGATTGCTTATTCTTATCTAAGTAGAACTACTAATGTATAAAGAGGAAGCTCCTCTTGTGTAAAAATGAACACAATGAGGTTCATCAAAACACACAGTCAGTATAAAAAGAGTTTCTCCCCTATCTATTCACTTGTTTTTCTTTACTAGATTCCTGTTCTTCTTTTTAAATATTTCCTTGGATTGTCTTAAACTTGTTTGTATAATGAGAGGATTTTATCTTAAGATATTTTCAATTCCACTGGAAAGAGAAATCCAGCCTCACCCATATGATATTGAAATCCTCTATATCAATGAGAATCAAATCACGTTCTCATTTTTCCACGAGAAAATTGTGCTGCACAATAGGCTGCATGGAAAACCAAAATAATTTTCATCTTCACCGTGGAATCCTTTTGTCACAAAAACAAACCCTAATAAAAAAAATGGGGTCTATGATGGATCTACCTAGCTCAAATCCAAACTACATTTTTTTTAATAGATGTGTATAAGCGTTACTCCATTGCTTTATTATACTTTCTCAAAGTTCATTTGGGCCTATTAGGCCTAAAACTAAGTAAGTGGACTACACTTGGTTCGATTTTGTGTTGATCCATTCACATGTCTAGCTCGGATCTATAACAAGCAGGTCAAAACAACTAGCAGCCCGAAAATAGTGAAAGATAAATTGAGAAGGCAACGCAGAATGTGTGCACTAAACTTGTGTGCAGGAGTGTTTTTTTTATCCCAGCCTTACGGGGCTTGGGGCCTATGAGGGGGATACCTCGGGTGACCTTAGGGGAGCTCTCTTGTGAAGGGAAGAAGACCATCCTTAGGTGAGGAAAGGTGCATGCCCAGTTTTGAACCCTATTCAGTCATGTAAGAGCTGACCTTACTTGTGTGTGGGAGTTAGATTAGTGTTTGGCCCCATTATCATGGGCTAAAACTGGGTGGCCAGCTTTCTTTCAGCTGGATTCAAGCTTGACTTTGTTGACCACGAGAGGGCTTGTATTAAATTAAAAGCCCAAGATGACATGGCCTAAAGCTACTAGGTGGACACAGTTATGTAGGATAGGGTCTCAAGTCCAAACCCATTGCTAGGACTTGGCCCTAAATATCAGGCCTGTTTCATGAAATATAAGGGGCTCGTATTTGTGTGAAAAAGAAGAAGTACCAGGGACATGCAGGTCATGGATCCTGCCTGAGCCCTCAAAGAGAAGCCAGGGCTAGGCCTATGCTTAAAGTATCATATCACTTGTTTTTGAAAAATCAGGTGATGCGTAGAAGGATATATTAGTCTGTTAAGCTTCGGCCCAAAATGAGAACTAGGCCAGTCTCAATAACCTAAAAGCAGTGGTCAAGTCCAACAATGAAAGATGGGTCTTGGTCCAATTACTCCAACCTGAATACATTTTATTTCTTGTCGAGGCCCATGTCTTCATGTCCACAGATGCAAATAATTGAAATAGTACATCAATTTCATAGCAGGAAAAAAAAAACATATCTATGTTTAATTCTATATATTTGCTTATATCAAGGATTAGTCTTTTTAACCAAGATGGTATGTGATTTGCAGGTTTGAGGTCTTTAAGGTCATGTACCTTGGACCTGTATTGGGCCTAGTCGCTTGCATTTGACCATGGTCCCCATCACAAACTTAATCCAGTTCCAACGCTAGTCCTAGCTGTGCTTAATTCCCGGGCAAACCATTTGGATACATCTAGAATCCAGTAAACCTGAAACCCTTTCCAACTGCATGGCTACTATCGGCCTATATCCTCTGTTGAACCCACTGGGTCAGTCCATATCTATCAGTGGGGCCACTTGATGAGCATGCTCTAAAGTTATGATCAGGATCCCTGCAAACTGCGAGATTAGCCCACCTTTATAAGTCTCTAAGTGCTCAATGTGGTCGAATCATGTGTGTTGGGCGTCATCTAATTTGAAGCGGATTGGGCTTGACTTTCAGAAACGGTAAGGTTGCCAGCGGTATACTTCCTAGTAAAGAAAAGCACGTTTGACATCAAGTTGCTTTATCGTCCACTAAGAATGGTGCAGAGAGTGAAAGACTTGAAAAGCAAACTTGGAACTTCTCGCCAAAGTTAAATTCCACATTTTTACATAAAGCTTCTTGCAACCAAGCACTTCAGATATCATTTAGTCAGATCCTGATGCACGATGGAAACCACGGGGACAAAGGTTCTACAAACAAAAATGAAATATCAGATGGTGTCCATCCAGTAGAGTACTGAGTATCCAACACAGGTCATTTTTCTATGAAGTTTGATGGCCCCTCATGTGAAAAGGAACGGGCCTAAAGAGGATATGGATAGAAGTGAAGATGTGCATCTTGGCGCAGACTAGAATGGTGAGCCAGAATTCATGTAATTGTCCCAACACAATTGGGATGAGGCTTTCATGATAACAAAATGACTATATGGATGCTTTAAAGTATCCTAGTGCTATTAGATGAAACCAGTACAATTGGGATAAGGCTTTAATGATGATGAAATGACTATATGGATACTTATTTTAAAGTATCCCATAGATGATCAACATTGGCTGACATATCAGTAGCAGCAGGTGTGGGATCAATGTCAGACATGCTCCTCAAGTGTACCAAATATTGAATAAAACTAATAATGTTTATAATGAAAACATAAAAATTTAATTAAAAGAACCGCTATAAAATTAGACATATATGTGTACCCTACTAAAAATCCATGCCCTAGTAACATCACATATGTTTCATCATGCAGATAAAGCTCAGCAAGCCAAATAATCAATTCAAAATATGATTTGTGTTACCTATCCCAAAAAAGAAAAAAAAAAGAAGAAAAATATTATTGTGTTTATAGGAGAATATAGTAATGCAAAGGGAATGGAAAGCAAACTGTATTGATGAAATGATAGGCAACATGAAAACTCACTGTATCTGACCGTGTGGGTTGATGTCAAAGAATGAGTAAATAAATGCTTGAAAGATACTCCCAATTTGAACAGGCCTAAGAGCAATTATAATCAAATCATGTTGCTTCTTTTCCGTCACATATGATATCCACTGCATATGCAAGTGCACCCATCATGGCATTCAAGTTCTTCAGATTTGAGACTGGCTTTTTACCCGAGCGGTAAGGAGCTTACACCACCTCTTTTTGTATGTTTGGGCTTTCTTTTTTCGTGTGTTGGCTCTTGGCCCAACCCCTTGGTTGGAGTAAGCAAAAGAATAAAAAAAGTTACCCATATTCAAGTTCTTCAGAAGCCTTTTGTACCTTGAAATTAAATTAGAACTAAATTTCTCATCGAGTTCATGAATTAGATGTCCTCCAGCTGTCATCTTTTTCTTCCTTCACTTTTACCCAGGAACAATAGTTTTCTTACTTCATGAATTTTTCTCTGAAGTTGACGTTCCAGTGCTTTCCTCCACAACTGTCTTCTTCCAAATGAGATGACGAACAATCCTGGTATCCTTTTCTACCAAAACAATCTTGGTATCCTTTAGACCTGTTTGCTTTTCTTATCCAGGTATTAAAAGGTGCTCGCTTGGTTTTTGTTCTTCATGCACTGGGATTATCTTTTCTTATAATCAACATCACTAATACCACAAGAAATAAAACAAACAAAAAACAAAAGACAGAACTGTATAATGTTAATTTTGATCAGGTACATTCCTGTAGCGTTGAGTCTTCCAAAATAAGGAGAGGAAACAAGTAGAATTTAGAGCCTAAAAAGTTCTCTCAGGAAGCGTATTTTGTAATGGGCGATTTCTAACATCTTTAGACTTTAGCATCTAAACATCCTTGTTAGGTTCCTAGTACAACCCTTTGGCATCCATGTGGAGTGATGCTCAAATGCCTCCTAATACAACTAAGAAGGCCATAAAACTATTGATTCTACCCTTCCTATCACCTTAAGGTTTTGGGATAAGTGGTAGCTCAATGGGATCTGAGATCCTATAAGTGGTATTAGAGCTTGATTAGGTTGGGGTGATTAGGTTGGGGGTTCGAATCTCCTTTCGGGTGGTACCAGTGACGGGGTGAATGTTAGGTCCCTAGTACAACCCTTGAGTACCCTTGTGGAGTAATGCTCGAATGCTTCCTAACATAACTAAGAAGACTAAAAAACTATTGATTCTACCATTCTTATCACCTTAAGGTTTTGGGATAAGTGGTAGCTCGATGAGGTCTGAAGTCCTACAATCCTCTCCATAGAAACAATAAGGGATTGATTCCTGGATGTAGCGTTACGAGGGACTTGAGTGTGTGAGTATTTACTATATCCAAAACAAGAAAAAAAAAAGTCTTCAGCATCTACATTGGAAATGAAATGCAACCAACTGGCTGAAAATTATTAAGAAACTAGCTGCAGGACAAACAAGAAAACTAGAACTAACAAGTTCTCATACATTTTGCAAACAATGCTTAAGGACATAATTAGACCCACAACATAAGCAGAGTAAATTAGAATAATGTGGCCTGGTATAGAGGTTATACATCTAGAACACAGTGCAAGAGGGGGGGCCACTACAAGATGGTATAAAGCTAAGTCAAGCGTGCAAGTGCCAATAGCAATTCCTATTAAGGAATAAAGCATCACCATCAATACTTCAGCATAAGCAGTCTTAAATGTTGTAGCCACAAGTGGTCCAATAGTCCACGTTCAAGTGGATGGTGGAATCATTAAAACTTGCTTTGTACTTTGTTATAATATTGGTCATATTTCATGTGTCAAATCATGTCCATATAGCAAGCAATTGGATCCACTGGATGGGATGTTCCAACGCATACAATTTCATGCCAGTACATAATTTGACATAGGAATTTTGGCCGTCAATAGAAAAAACATGAAAGAAGTTGCAGTGGTGCCACCATCATGGAACACCATGGCTGCATCAGAAATATAGTGAATCACATTCAGAGGCTCAATTAACAAAGATTTCGGGGAAAATGGCTTCATTTTCTGTTCTCACAGGGATAATATGGATGCCATAAAAAGGTGTCTGAAGCATAAAGCTGATTGAATATTTGTCATTGTATTGCAAGAAACAAAAGCAGCAGCGCTAGGAAAATGAAAGATGCTTTCCTTTCAAAGTCAAAACTGAACTTCACAAACTATGGAAATCTAGAGAGTTTATTCAAATTCTAATGTCCGGTAGGGATCTCAGATGTCTGTCTTCAAGTAAATTCAGAAGAGACATGTCTTCATATGGGACACTAATGAGAACAAGTTTGGAATATTTTGAAAAGGAGAGGACGGACAGGACATCTGCAACTTGCACAAAGCCTCGAGATCAAGTTTAAAGTTGTTTCAAGCATACTCATTCTACCGATTTGTTATGGCATTCAGCTATAATATTGTATTAAATGGGGTTGAGAGGAGAAGTAGAACCCACAAAGCCCAATCCTAGATAGATGGTTGTGTATCCATCTTCCTAGTTTTTGCTAAAATTATTTTCACGTCGCATCTATATGAGGGCATCTTAGCAATCATTTCCAAAATGGTTTTGACTCAAACTAGCAGTCTACAGATAGAGAAACATGACCATTCCACCAAGTACAACCAACGTGAATGAGGAAGAGGAGAAAGGTCTTGCTGTCGCAAATTTTTAAATCAACTGGGCAATAGAGAACTGGTGAAAACACCCCATGCTTTATGGGTTTAAGGAAGATAACAAAACAGCAAAACCTTCCATAGCTAGCATAATTCAAGATCAGGGAACAACCCCTCTTTGATCAATGAATAACCACAAAATAACTACATAAAACCTCACTTGCATTCGACACCAGCTTCAGCAGCTCGTCGAGGCTTGCTCTTGCGTCTGCTGCCATTTTGTCGAAATCCATTTGACTTGACCAATTCACTGTTGTTGGATCTTACTCCAACAACATTTTCCTTCTGGACTGAGTCAGCTTTCTCTTTTGCCTTTGGGTATCTCTTCCGCTTCTTTCCTCTCTCGACCATCACGGGACCCTTCGCCTCTTTGCTCAAAATAACATCCTTTGAGTGATCACCATCATTCTCTTCAACATTATCCGCTTCTTCTTCATCAACCTCTTCCTTCAAGGTTTTCTGCTGCCGACCCCTTTTCTTATTTGCAGGAAGCAATTCTTCTCCATCATTTCCTGGATCCTCATGACTGGGTACAACGGTCAATTTTTTCCCCTTTCCCCTACCTCTGCCCATAACCGCAAAAGCTCTCAGCGGGAATATTCAAACACCAGCAGAAAAAACCTGCACCCCAAGATAAAAGATAGTTCCCAAACAGACAGTATCAGGCAATTAGTTTATTGAAGAATTATGAGTGATAACTAAGGTTTCATGCTAAAATTCAAAATAAGGAAGCCAAATACTCACAATTAAAGATTGCATGAATTCCTGAAGGAGGCATTTGTTTACATGATGTCCTGGTGAGAATTCTTGTTGTTGGGGATTTCTGACTGTATGTTAATTGGCTGTTCCCCAGCATTTGGAATTCCCTATTTGGTTAGTTAACTTTCCAAAAATCCATCCTAAAAAAGTCAACCTTGTGGATGGTTTTATGGTTTATAGAAATTTCCAAATTTAAGCATTCAAAAGCTCAGAGGTCCTTATTGCATTATTTAATCCAGATAGGGGACAGCTTATGGGTTATTTAGAATTCAGATATCTGCCAGACAGGAATTCTCAGAAATAAAAGTGTCCTTGATCGGAGTAAGACAAAGCTAAATAAAAAATCAGATAAAATACATTATTACCATTGAATGAATAAGCTTTGACTTCTGAATTTATGCACACCCAATGCTCTTGGTTTGGATATCTTGGGACAAATGATAGTAATATGTTCCACCATGAGAAATTGTTGCTCTACCATATAAATGTCTGATAAACATCTAAGTTGCCCAAGACCCTACTTCCTTTTCTTTTATCAATCATCTATTTTATTGTGATTGCTGAATCCTTGACTGTCCCAAACACAGAGCAGAATGGACAACAAAACAAAGATCCGCAAAAGATTTTCAGAAGCCCCATTTCTTCTAGTGAAATCCAGAAATGAAAAAGAAAGACCCCATGACTCTTAGGCCTAAAAATTCTAGCACCAAAAAGAAAGAAACATGCAAACTTCACTCTCATCACACAAAAAGAGACTATGGTAACAATGGAGAATTAGGAAACCATGCCCTCTTCTACAACATTAAAAAAAAAAAACCATATCTCAATCACTCAAACTTCAAAAATGAATTGCATTTTTTAAGAAACAGAGAAAAGATCAATGATCTTTACTTGCAACAGCTAACAAGCAAACAATCTGATCCTACTCTATGAGCATGGAGAAACCCAACAATCTCCTCCAATATACCAGCATGGAAACAGAGAAAAACATTTCCATTGCCACCGTGTAAAGCGCTCATCAAAAGTCCTGGTTGAAAGAGAGAGAGAGAAAGAGGAATGAAACTGACCCCATTAGAGAAAACCTTTCTTTGCATCTGCTCCTGAAAACCCATTTCTCAGAATCTGATAACAAGAAAGAAACAAGAAAACTCACCAAGAAAAGAACTTTCTTGTCTCACAAAAGAAGAAGATAAAGAAGAAACACAGATTTCAATCTAATAAAGAAGCAGAAATCTCAACAATAAGATTGAGAATCTAAAAGAGGTGAGTGAACTCCATCATCTGAACTCAGAGAGAGAGAGAGAGAGAGAGAGAGAGAGAGGATGACTGGGAATGAGATATTTGTTGAATGTTTTGTGGGGGTAAAAGTAGGCATAAATAATCATCAGGATTACCCATAGACATGAGCATTACCCATAGACATGAGCATAGTCTTGTGTAAATCAATATCTGTTCCCTAAGGTGGCCCATCTAGTAAATGGCCTGGATCTACAAGAAAATGCACCTAGAAGTGTAGAATTGTTAGGACTTATTGTCGGTGACCAACGTGTTTTTCCATGGTTGGTAGAATATTGTGAGTAAATTCCTTATTTTGGTAAGAGATGACAGGTTGCCGGGGGAATGTGTTCCCACTGGACCATACCGAAGTACACCGAATTGCAGTGTACTGCTGTCTGCCGAACCTTAGGTAAAATCCCATGAATAAGCCTCTCAGTCTCCACCTCTCCGAGAAGACAAAGATTCATGGAAGAGTTTAAAATGGAAAGTCAAGTATTCAAAGAATCCTAATGATTAGGGTTGCAAATGGGGATACGATTCTCCGATTAGTTGAAGATTTTGACTTACTAATAATCGGATTTGGGTTGATATTTAGAGCTCAATAAGTAAATGAATTTGGATCTTAATCTTATTTTTAAACCTTTGACTTAAATGACTTTGGGTTTTGATTTCACTTTGGTTTCAACTTTCAACTCGTAGATCCAAAGCCCAACATATTACCTATGTTTTCAAACATTTCTTTTTAAAAAATAATTTTCTCCAAAGAATTCTTTATAGAGACTCAAACCTGAACCCGCTCTATACATAAAACTGGTCCTTGTTTCGGATCTATATTTTTATTAACAGTTTCGGTTTCGAATCCTATAAATTGGTTCTTAACCAGTTTCGGATCCATCTTCTCATTTCCGGTTTTGGGTTATGGTCCACTATGGATTTGGCCCCGAATTGACTCATTTGCAACCCTACTAATAAGGATTATAAAATATGGACATAATTACTTTAGAAGAACGAGATTTAAAAGTGTTCAGAAAATCCATAACAGAGAAGTTCAAGGCTTGGTTGGGTTTGATTGGTTGACTCATTGTTGAGATTGTGGATGCACCCTAAGTTAAGTGCAAGAGCCACGCTCAATCATAGTTAGTGTGGAGACATACCTTTTCAGCGAGATATGTGAGGAAATGAAGGCATTTTGCATACCTTTAAGGGCATGTTTGTGTAACAGTTTTTTACGGAAAAATTGATATTTTCTGTTGAAAACTTATTTTTTGGGTGTTTCGTGCAGCATATTTCCATGGAATCACTATTTTACCATGCCAGCATTTTCTTTAGTAAGACTAGAAATAGAGTTCCCACGGGGGACCATGAGATTTCTATTTCTGCAGAAAACTTGCCCCCTCTGGAAATGTGCTTTCCCATCTGCCTTTCCATCCCAGCCACTCATTATCTAGTTTTCAATAAAGAATCATGGTTGCACCAAACAACATTTGCACCATTTTATCAAGCAAAAATAATTCAGACCAAACATGAATTTTGAAATTCTATGAAACTCTTTTTCTGAAGTATCCATTTACTATGAAAATTATTGATGTGATAATTTTCTCTTTTTATAAAAATGGTCTGTACACAAACTGTTAGTGTCACTGTAAGAACATGTTGTCAATTACGTGACCAAAGTGTAGTTCAGTTCTAGAAAGACCTAGTTCATCTGTGAAGTTTATTGAAGATCAAGCTAAGTTCAAAGAAGTTCAAGCAAGTTCAAGGAAGTTCAAGACCATTCAAGAAAAACCTATCAATGAAGACTAAGCAAGTTCAAAGAAGTTCAAGATCATTCAAGAAGATCCTCTGTGAGTGCCAAGGGATAAGGTAATTGTGACCCCTAGTGTCCGCAGAAATAAAATAGGAAATTAGGGTTTTCAAACACCCAGTTTTTGTTCTACGGCTTGGACCACAGCTAAGCCGTAGATCCTACGGCTCACTCTCCAGAGAGTATATTTTGAATCTTTTTGTTCTACGGCTGACCCTACGGCTGCACCGAAAAATGTTACGGCTAAGCCGTAGTGTGTTTCACGGCTAAGCCGTAAAATCTACGGGCCACAATCCAGAGAGTGCACTTGGCCATATAATACCCACGGTTGACCTTGCGGCCAAGCCGAAAGGCCTTCACGGCTAAGCCGTAATGTGATTCACGGCTAAGCCGTAAAGATTACGGGCCACTCTCCAGAGAGCAGTTTTTGGGAGATTTCAGCCTACGGCTGACCCACGGCTAGGCCGAAAGGTGCTCACGGCTAAGTGGTATAAGGATTTACGGCTAAGCCGTAAGCTTAACCGTAAGAAGGAATTTTTGTTGAATCTGGTCAAACTAGCCGTTGGATGTTGTTAGAGCTTACGGCTAAGCCGTAGACCATTCTGTTCTTAGCCGTAGATCTATCCGTTGGAGCTTATCTGTATTTAAAGAGGACCTCTCCCTTGCTCCAACTACTGAATTTATTACTGTGAAAATCACTAGTATAGCTGAGCCTTTGCACCTCCATTAAAATCATCTTCAAAGCTCCCACAACCACCTACTCTCCAACACCTCAAAGTGCCATTATTGTTTCAAGAAGAGTAGTTGGTGATTTAGGAAAGGCTCCATTAAATCTGAGAGAATACCTTAGCCTTCCAAACCCTCTTAAAACCTCTTCCCTTGGCTGAGCACTCATCTGAAGATCTTCATCACCAAGGAGCAAGAGCAAGAGGCCAAAGCTTGGAGGTAGTCTTTCAAGCATCAAAAGCACCACTCAAAACCAAGGTATACAATTCCTTGTTTAGGTGTTCTTTAATATTTCAATTCACATTGCTGTATTTGGTGGAAGACAAACCATCGCATCAAAAATTGTTGTAGTTGGTGAACTAGATCAAGGATCAACCACCTGATCAAAAACCCCAGTTGGTGGAAGACAAACCACCGAATCAAAAACTGTTGCAAGAGGTGTATGTTATGTAAGTACCTCTTATTTAGTGGAACCAAGAGAGATTGCTCTTGAGAGTGGATGTAGGTCTAGGACCGAACCACTATAAATCACTGTGTTTATTGCTTGTTGTGTGTGGATATTGCCTTACATTCTTGTCACTTGAGTTGATCATCATTTCTAAGCTACATCTTTGTTACTCAAGTTGCATTTCTACATACTGTAAGCACTCACAACTCTGAATATCTCTCTTAATCTTCTTGGGGACTCTCAATTTTAATTAATCTTTCAGATTGCCCACAAATAAAACCTAATTCTTGAAAAGAAATTTTTAATAGTCCTATTCACCCCTCCTCTAGGACTTGGTGAGATCTAGTTATTGCACTTTCACAAACATGTCCTAAGGAAGCTTGAGACTTGATGGAATTTAAGCTAAGGTCAAGATTATTATGTTTATGTATTGTATTCCTAATTAGCAGAATTAGTCATGGTGTGGTCACATTGCGCCTAACTAAGCTCAAAGAGCATTGGTAAATGTACCGATATTTTCTTAGGGGATAAGAACGACTTTCTTAGGTCAATAAAGCACATTATGTGTATTAACTAAGCACAAAGGAAAATCATTAAGAGGGTGGAGAGAATGAATATGCAATATTCTTGTTTTCCGTGTACATAAACAAGTTTGTCAAATCATATGAATGTTATTGTGTGTGAAGTATAGTGTAATTGTTTGTGCATTCTGTGGTAGTTTTTGCTCTGCCATCTATATATATACCAGAGCAAGTGTAATAGACTCTCTGTTTAAATTATTTTTCATAAGGAAAAAAATCTTCAAAATCAAATTTTTATAACATCAATTGAGGATGTTGATGTACGAGGCCCTTTGCCAGCTAATTTGTCATAATCGGGCAATATGATCGGGACCATGTCACGCATCGTGACATGTCTGTTTATTTTTCTTTCCTACTACTCAAAGGCTTGGGATTCGAAAACCTTCTTTTTCCTCTCTTGGGTTTCTCTTCTATTTCTTTTTTTTTTTTTAATTTACCAAGCTTTTCTCAAGTTATAAAATTTATTGTTTTTCTTAATTCCATTTTCTTCTTATTTTTCATTGTTTAGGATTCATTAAACAATGACATTTGAAGTTTGAATTTCTTATTCTTTATGCTGCATGTTATTCTTTTTTGTTCGAGGTTTTTTTCAGGCTTAAATTTAATACACCAAAAATGGAAAAATATTAGAATGTGCTTTGTTGTAGATGCAAGTGGGACAGCAATTTTCCTAGATTTCTAATCAACCGGGTGATTTTCTTTTATTAAAAAGAAGAATAAATTGAAAACCGATGAGCATTACGAAAAATAGGCTCATCCATGATAAAATTGAGCCAGGGCGGAAAAAGCCGACCCCAAGACCAATCTCTACTAGATGACAAGCTAAAATGAGTAAGAGTATGAGCAACCCTATTAAATTTTCTAAAGATAAAAGAGAACTTATCAGGTTCAAAATAAGAAGGGATGACTTAAATGTCATTTATAAGAGCAAAAATAGAAGAGGGCTATGCATGCCCTCTTCTTACATGACTATGTTAGGGCTGTTTGGTTTGGATCCAATATTGGTATCATCCCCATGCGTTATAATAATCTTCAAATGTCTGATTGGTAGAACAATGTTGTTGATTCTAGTGATCCCATTGCTTTCTCTCCTTTTAACCATGTTATTTCTATTATTTTGTTCTTTGGTGGGCCATTTCGATTCAAGGAGTAACTTTATTTTCAAGGGTACTCCTCTGAATCTTATTCAAATATTAGGGAAAGTTAATATCGCTTGTTAAAGGAATGCCTCTTGTTGTAGTAAGATGTTATTTGCACTATTAATCCTAATGGTATAGCCCCTACGTGTTTTCCTACTAAGAATTGTATTTCTATCTTTATTAATGTGGTGTTTTCAAAGTATAATGGTAAAGTTGTCATATAAAAAAAAGTATAATGGTAAAGCTGGGTTTGGTTTTATTGTGTGGTTTGACAGTTTATTTTTTGTACATGGGCTGCGAAGAGTTTTGTATCATTGTCTTCAAAGGAAGCTGAAATGTTTTTGATCTTCTGTACTAAGAAGTGTTTAGTGGCTAAAGGCAATTAAAAAATCCACTGCTTTTTTGGACAAGCTAAAAGTGGTTCAATGTATCAATGCGGTGAATCAAAAGGGGTGTTGATATCTGACAATGTGTAAATATGTTTAACAGTATTTATTGAAGTAAATGTGCCAAACAATGTTTGGTGTAATAGTTCATCGTACATTGCATTTGCTACTTCTTCATTCACTAGCAATGAATTCCCAAAAAAAAAGTTTTTACCCTTGTCTCATTTGCAGGATGTCGGACAATGCTTTATTAACCATATATCATTTTGAAGGATGTTTTGTGTGGGACATGGTAAATCGAGCATACAATAGTGGTGAGCAGAAGATGGGAGTATTTAAGTTGTTAAAACTTTTGTCCTTTTTTAAAATAAGGCAAGAATTTAAGATCTTATTTAAAAATTTCTCTACTTTATATGCCCAATCATGCCATGTGCCAGATTCCTGCATGTCATTTATATGGGTAAAACGAGTATCATATCTGAGACTAAGGGCTTGTTTTTTTGGCAAAATTTCTGCCAAGAATTTGGATTGCTGGGGTTTTTGGGGACATGATGTGACAGCATGTTCCCTGACATTTGAAAATGCCATGTTTCTTTATAAAAATTTCAGAATTTTAGTCATCTAAAATACTTTTTTTACTCTAGAAGAATTTTGGAATGCCAACCTCTTTGGTTTTTTGTGGAATTTCTGGATCCTCAAGTAAAAAGAGGATTCAGGAATTCTCTTATGTCTGAGAATTCAAAAATTCCCCAGACAAAAATTCTCTAAATTCCATTAAAGAAACAGGCCCTATAGGGCAAAAAGTCAATTTTATCTCATGACATATGAGATCTCCCAGAAAGATCATTTCAAGTTATTAGAAGATAAGGGCAATTTTGTGGAAAAAAAGCCTTGTACAATGAGGCCCTGTGGTGAGATTTTCAAACACTTATTGGCCTGGAAAACATATTTAAGTTTTTTTCTTTGGTTAAAAACCTCTAAAATTATTTTATCTTTTAAATGTGATCTTATTTAATAGAACTCGTTAATTTAAAAAAAGATTTAGAAGGCGAAAGAAGAGTAGAGATGAAATAAAAAGACGTAAAAAAAAAACTGGATAGTAGGAGGGGATGTTAAAAACTAACCAAAAGATAAAATAAAATTAAGAATTTTAAAATTATATAAAGAATAGCAAACAATATAACAAAAAAAAGAGAAAAATAATGATATAAACAATTAGGAAAGTAAGATTTTTAAATCTAAATCTTTTCAGATCCGCGAGGCATGGTAGATACCAATTAAGGTTAGATGTTTTTTAATATCTAATTAAGACTTAAGAGGGACAAAAAATTAAAAGATGTGAAATAAAAGCACTATTTGTATTGTTATTATTAAAAAATCAATAGTATGATTTGATGGCATCAATCAAACGTGGGGTCGTATATTAAATGTTGGGTTGATCTAGATAAAATGGGTATACATAAGTGCTGCAAAATCAATCGAAGCGTCCACTGAATTTTTTTTTTTTTGCTTTTTGGTGGAAGCGCCCACTGAAATTTGGTACGTACACATGTCAAAGCTTGTAATACAAGTAGGTTGTGTCACATATGTCAAATTAGATGGTATTCCACGTTTTCGTTAATGATAACGATTGGAACGAGATGTAGTGTATTTTCTTTGGTAAGAGGAACGTGATTTATAGGGTCATGACAAGTGGCACTGCTAAAAAGGGAGTGTATCCTGGTGCGTTGTAATATGGTGCATTGCTTGCTGTTGATATACATATGGTGGGGCCCACCTTTCGAAAACCTAAACATAATTCAACCCTGAGACCCATTGTATTTTCTCTATCTAAATATTTAAAGGTAATTTTAGTGGACCAATTATTGGATTGATCACTATACTTTATAGATGAGAGATTGGTTTCGCTTTTGCAAAAAAATAAAAAAAGGTCAAAATAGGAAAAGCTAATCACAGGGTTCAAATTTATTGGACTCAACAATGGGCCATCTCACTAATTTGAACAATAATTTATAATTTGATCATTGAAATGGGTGCTAAGGCTGATAAGACAATTAAGTTTTTCAGGTCCCATCCATCTGTTTCACATGGTGCACCATACTACAGTGCAGAAACGGAAAATGGTAGCGCTCACCTTATCTGGTTTTACCACCTAACACACTTGGAAGGAGGTGGCGTATCATGCACTCACTGAGGAGTTGGGTACCACCTCATCAGGTGTGGATCTCCTAGTGGGTGGTATTAGTGCTAGCAGGTAACAAGAAAATTTCCTAGTGATTACCCAAAACGAAGAAATGGAATTTTCTTAGTGGTGGTTTTCATTCAAATACATTGAGGCTTTGCAATTTTAGGGTACATCTTTAGAGTGTGAACTTGTAATAGGCCCACTTTATGATTCATCCAAACTATTCATAAAGAAGGGATTTTTTTAGGGTTTTAACCCACTAAATAGACCGGATGCTAGATTGAGGGCCACTTTTTTTGTAATATAAAGTCATTAAGTTTGTAGACCACTGATCAAATGATTAGAGTCATGAGATTGACCCAATTATTTTTTATATGGGCCATCATGAGTGAATCTTTTCACACCCCCATGTCCCATGATTTGTTGGGGCTAGTAGCCAATGTGCATTGACAAGGCTATGTACAATGGATGTGTGGATTGTTGGCTAAGTGGATCTAGACCAATTGGGTTTAGTGTCTTAGGTAGTTTTCCTAATTGTCATAGGAATTTCCTGTTTATTGAATAGTAGTTTTTTAATAGGATTAAGACTTTTCTTTTTCTAAAGAATAGAGTTCTTGAGGGACAAGGAAGTGGTGATTATATATACTGATGTAATTTGTAACTTTAGACATATGCTGAGATTCCAAGGTTGTGGATTCACAGATTGGAGGAAAATCTATTGAAAATTGGTTTCAGGTGGACGTAGGTATTTTTGCCGAACCACATAAATCTCTTGACTTCTTGTGTGGTTGATTAATGATCTTGATTGCTCACGTACACAGACGCACAACGGTGGTGTCATATCCACAACAAGTGGTATTAGATCCGAGCTAGGGTCTCACTTGGGTTTGTTCTGTGGAAGATCAACGGATTGAATCCTTGATGGTTTAGATTTGTTTTCGTCTTGAAAATAGAGGAGGTGGAGATCAGCAAGTTGATCTTTGTTGGGCCGCGGTTGGAAAAAGAGAGTTGGGTTCTTGTTGCTAGAGATGTTCGTCGGAGAAAAAGAAAGAGGACTTGTGGTTCTCATGTTTAGCTGGGAGCGGAGAAAAGGGCTTCCGCATGTTGTTGCTCCAGATCAGACATCATAAAAGAAGTAGAGGGCTACCGGTTTCCTTTGTAACTATCGCCGGAAACTGAGATGACAATCACTCCGCCGTCCTCGCTAGCCGTCGTTGCGATCACCACCCTCCCGTTGTAGCCTGTCGTCGTCACTGAAATCATCCCCAGTTGCCACTTGCTGCCGATGCTGGAAGAGAGGCACGGAGCTCAGACTCCCTGTTGCTGTTACAGCATTTTAGTCCCTGTTGACCGAAGAGGAAGAAGACGCTGGGACTTTCATCCCAGGTCGATTTCATTGCGTGTTCAGGTCAGGTCGACCTAACCTGTTTGTAGCAGCCAGACTAGACATACCGATAGGTTGGGGCGTCCAGATTGGGTCAATTTGACTCGTGTTCAAACCTAGAACAGTAGCAGTCAGCCGCTGACATCAGTAGACGTTAGCAGAGTGACGTCACCAGGCTGACGCCAGCATACGTCAGCAGGATCGTACTGTCAAAGGAAGACTAGGATCGATGGCAAAATTTTGTTTCTATAATATCTTGACCAACTGACGTTTCATCGGAGATCTGTTTGCGCCTACAGACTTGTTTCCAGCAGATCTACTCATTTGTGGAAGAAGATTGGTTGTTTGACAGTCAACAGGAGAGGTTGATCAATTAGGATCGTAGAAGACTGTTACTGCAATATCTGAGCCATCCGGGGTCTGATTTCAAATCCGTTTTTTTCAGCGAATTCATGGTGACGAGATCTATAGCTTGGTGCAAGAGTTAAGGTCAGCGTTAATTGTTTGTTTTTTCTGTGTTTTTAATTAAGATGAAGAAAAACACTATGAACACTACCATGGTTTTGCTTAACCATTCTAATTGGTTGATTTGGAAACCAAAGATGGATGACATCCTCTATTGCAAAGACTTTAATGATCCCATTGAGGGAGATGGCGCCTGACCAACAGATATGAAAGATGCAGAATGGAACCATATGCATAGAAAGGTGATTGGTCACATTAGACAGTAGGTTGATAACAGCATGTTTTACCATGTGTCTAATGAAACCAATGCACATACAATTTGGAAAAAGTTAGAAGCAAAGTATGATAAAAAGACCACAGTGAACAAAACCTTCTTGATCAGAAAGCCTGTAAACATGAAATTCAAGGACGATGGTCAGATCGAAGATGACATCAATGAGTTCCAAAGTATGGTAAATCAGTTCACTACAATGAAGATGTTCCTTGATGATGAGATACAAGCTTTGTTGCTTTTGATTTTTTTGTCGGATACATGGAAAACATTGGTTGTTTCCGTGAGTAACTCTATTCCAGATAGTATATTATCCACGAGTTAGGTTACCATTAGTTTACAGAATGAAGGACCTATAAGGAAATCTGCAGAGACAGATAATACACAAGCCTTTGTTATTGAGAATAAGGGGAGGAGTAAGAGTAAAGGGCTAAAGAGGGGTCGTGGCAAGTCTAGAGGTAGATCACAGGCTGAAAAAAAGTCTTTGAAATGCTTTTTCTGTAGCCAGATGGGCCACATCAGGAAAAATTATTTTGTCTTGAAGGAAGAAAAAGGATCTAACAATGAGAAGAAGAATGACGGTGATGACATTACAGCTACTTTAGAACAGGAAGTAATGGTGCTCTCCGATGATGATGACGAGTGTTTGAGTGTTGCAGATAATCAGGTTGAGTGGGTTGTTGATACAGCAGTAATCTACCGTGCTACTCCTTATAGGGAGATGTTCACGACGTACAAAGCCGGTGATTTTGGTACTGTGAAGATGGGTAACACGAGTCATTCAGAGATTGTTGGTATTGCTAATGTCTGCATTAAAATCGATATTGGTTGCACAATGACGCTGAAAGATGTGCAAAAAGTTCCTGATCTGCGGTTAAATCTGATTTTCGGAATTGCATTGATGGTGTAGGTTATGAGAATTACTTCGGAAATGATAGATGAAAGCTCACTAGAGGGTCTTTTGTTATTGTGAGAGGGAAAGCGTGTAATACGCCGTACAAAACACATGTGAAGCTATTTAAAGGTATGTTGAATGCTGTTCAACATAGTTTCTCTCCGAATCTATTGCATAAGAAACTTGGTCATATAAGTGAGAAATGCCTGCAGATGTTGGCAAAGAAGGATTTAATTTCTTGCTCTAAAGGTCTATCTTTTGACCCTTGTGATTATTATTTGTTTGGTAGACAGCATAGGGTTACTTTTTCTTCGATATCAAAATTGAAATCTAATGTGTTGGATTTAGTATATTCTACTGTTTGTGGTCCCATGGAGGTATAATCATTGGGTGGTTATAAGTTCTTTGTCACATTTATCGATAACGCATCTAGAAAAGTCTGGGTTTATATGTTGAAATCAAAGGATCAAGTGTTCCAAGTTTTTAACAGTTTCATGTCATGGTTGAAAAAAAAACAGGTAAACTCTTAAAGTGTCTTCGTACAGATAACATGGGTGAGTACATGTCCAGCCAGTTCAGAAGCTATTACTTGAAGCATGGTATTCGGCATTAAAAAACAGTTCCTGGTACTTCACAGCACAATGGTGTGGCAGAGAGAATGAACCGCACTATTCTTAAGAAGATGAGATGCATGATGAGATTAGCACAGTTGCGTAAGTAATTTTGTGGTGAAGCCGTTTTAACTGCCGGTTATTTGATTAATGGGTCTCTCTCAGTTCTTTTGAATTTTGATTTTCCAGAGAGAAGATGGATAAGTAAAAACGCTTCTTATTCACACTTGAAGGTGATTGGGTGTAGGGCGTTTGCACATGTACCAAAGAAGCAGCACTCAAAGTTGGACGATAAGGCAATGAATTGCATCTTTTTTGGCTATAATGAAGATGTGTTTGGTTACAGGTTATGAGATCCAGAGAAGAGAAGAATTATCAGAAGTATGGATGTTGTTTTCCATGAAGACTAGTTTTTTAGAGATGTTGAGAAAATTGATAAGTCTTTTGAAACAATTGATGGAGTGGTTGATCTCACATCAACTCCTTCTCCGATGAAGACTATAAGTGGAGAAGGTGAACAAAACGATCCAGATCGTGATGAGACACAGGGGTTGCGAGATGCTAAGGGTATTAAGCAAAGGGAGCTGCAGTCTCCTCGGTTAGAAACCACGGAACCTCAAGCTAGGAGGTCTACTAGAGAGCGTTAATCATCAACTAAGTATCCTGCATCCGAATATATTTTGCTTACTGCTAAGGGGGAGCCAGAGAGTTTCCAAGAAGCAATGGCTCATGATGATAAAGTTGAGTGGATAAAGGCTATGTAAGATGAGATGAATTCTTTGAAGAAGAACAAGACTTACGAGCTGATGCAACTTCCTAGTGATAGGAATGTTCTGAAAAATAAATAGGTGTTTAAGCTAAAAAAGGATGAGAATAGAAAACTGGTGAAGCAAAAAGCACAGTCAATGGTAAAAGGCTTCGTGTAGACGAAGGGTATCTACTTCAGTGATATTTTCTCTCCTATTGTGAAGATGACTTCTGTCAGAGTTGTCTTCGGTCTAGCCGCCAGCATGGACCTTGAGCTTGAACAGATTAATGTAAAGACTACATTTCTTCATGGTGACTTGAAAGAAGAGATCTACATGACTCAACCAAAGGGGTTTGAGGTAGAAGGAAAAGAACAAATGGTTTGCAAGTTGAAAAAGAGCCTCTACGGGTTGAAGCAAACACCAAGATAGTGGTACAAGAAGTTTGATTCATTCATGTTGAGTCATGAGTACTAGAGGACAGCTGCAGATCATTGCATTTATGTTTGTCGATTTATTGATAGCAAGTTCATCATCCTTGTTTTCATATGTAGATGATATGCTAATAGTTGGACAAGATAGTAAGTTGATTGGCAAGTTGAAAGAGGAGATGTTAAAGTCATTTGACATGAAAGACTTGGGTTTTACACATATGATATTGGGCATGTAAATACGTCGTGACAGGAGTTCCAAGCAGCTATGGTTGTCATAGGAGAAATATGTTGAACGAGTACTCGAATGGTTCAATATGAAGAATGCTAAGCCAGTTAGCATGCTTCTAGCCAGTCACTTCAAGCTCAGTAAGCGGTCGTGTCCTACTACAGATAATGAAAAGAAATGGATGACATCTATTCCTTACTCCATTGCTGTGGGGAGTCTTATGTATGTCATGGCTAGCACACAGCTAGACATTGCTCATACTGTGTGTTTAGTGAGTAAATTTCTATCTAACCCTAAAAAAGAGTATTGGGAAGCAGTGAAGTGGATTTTCAAGTAATTGAGAGGTACTTCCAAGTTGTGCTTGTATTTCAGAGGCTTAAAACTAGTGGTGGAAAGTTATTCTGATGGTGATTTTGTAGGCAATTTTGTTCGTCGATTGTCGGTTTCTGGTTATTTGTTTACTTTCGTAGGGGGAGCTATCTCTTGGCAATCAAAGTTACAGAAGTGTACAGCATAGTCTATAACTGAAGCGGAATATATAGCTGTTAATGAAACATGGAGAGAGATGCTTTGGTTGAAGAGATTCCTTTAAGAACTAGGTTTGAAGCAAGAAGAGTATGTAGTTTACTGTAATAGTCAGAGTACTATGAATTTCAGTGAGAATGCTATATATCATGGTCGCATAAAGCACGTTGATGTCAAGTACTATTGGATTCGTGAGGTGATCGAGAAGAACTTCATGAAGCAGGAAAAGGTTTACACTGACAATAATCCCTCAGACATGATGACAAAAGTTGTGTCTAAAGGAAAGCTGTAGCTGCATTCAGAGTTGGTAGGGTTGAACTCCCATTGAGGGGTTCATGGCGTCTTTTCCATGGTCTGGAGGGGGAGATTATTGGCCAAGTGGGTCCAGACCAATCGGGTTTGGTGTCTTGGGTAGTTTCCTTAATTGTATTAGGAATTTTCTATTTGTTAAACAGTAGTTTCTTAATAGGATTATGACTTTCCTTTTTCTAAAGAATAGAGTTCTTGGGGGACAAGAAAGTGGTGATTATATATACTGATGTAATTTGTAACCCTAGACATATATTGAAATTCCAAGGTTATGGATTTACAGATTGGAGGAGAACTTAGTGGAAATTGGTTTTACATGGACGTATGCATCTTTGACGAACCACGTAAATCTCTTGATTTCTTGTGTGGTTGATTGTTGATCTTGGTTGTTCACACACACACACGCGCGCATACAACAGTGGTGTAATATCCATAACATATATTTATTATTATTAATTTTTTGTAATCTAGGGGGCTCGTTCATGTGAGGACATAGACACTAATTAAAAAATTGAAGGTAATTTGGAGTCCATAGATCAAAGTATTAGCTGATATCGGTATGTATCGGCCAATATGTATTGATATCAGTCGGTACCATACCAATAAATGACAAAGAATTAGTATCGGTATCACACAGTCAAAATATCAAGAAAATATCACGATATATCGGCTGATATTTCAAAATATCAGCCGAAACGATATATCGGCCAAAATTTTGAAAATATCGGCAATATATGTAAAATAAAATAAAAAACTGTAATCCTAATTTTTTCCCCCTTTCTCATCCTTACTCATCTTCTACTTTCCAAACAAGTTCCAATTACTGTAACTCTTCCTTTCACTTGCAAATAAATCAAAAAATCTTTATTTTAGTTGATTTGGTCTAAAAAATCACCAAAATAACTCTACAAGGGTAGGTATATTCTACTTCATATATATCTTTTGTAAATATTTGTTTGGTAAAGGGTAAAAATGAACCATGAATATAATAATTCCATTCCACTCTTTTTCTTGTATGAATCTATTATTTGGTATTTTAAAAATAGAGGATTTTAACTTTTAAGTCTTAACTAGTTTTCACTTTTGTTGAGATTTAGATATTTTTTAATGTTAAGATTACTAATTATTATTTTTATTTTATTAGTATAAAATACATGATTTAATGAATCAAACTTGATAAATCTAGTAGCAGAATACATAGATCTTCAAGATGTGGAGGATCTTGGTATATACCATACAAGATACCAATTACCAACACCATATACAAATTACAAATAAATTGTAGTTTATAAAATTTTACACTAATAGATAATTCATAAATCAAAATTATGATTCTTACAAACAAAAATTACAATTTTAGACAAGATAGCGATACAGGATGTCATGACTTATGGGGACTGATAATTTGATTCATAGTTGTTACTAATGAAAAAAAAATATATTGCTTGCTAGTCTTTTCTAATATTTTGAATTTTTTGGATATTCTTTTAAATTTTCTTAGAGTAAAAAGAAAAAAAATTCACTTCGTGATGACTGCGACGGGCCATGAATCGCGATCGATACTGATACCATATCGGTTTTTGGAACAGGCCGATACTGCGATTTTCATCTATGATTGGGACTCGCACATATGAGGACAGGGACGCTTACACATGAGAGGTAATGGGGTTTGAATATGAGACCTCCCAGTAAGAACAAACATTCTTTAGGAAAGGAGCCGTTTTTCTGGATGTGCGAGAACACTGGATCCATAGAGATATTATATGTATATATATATATATATGAGGAGCGCTAGGATGTTTTTAAAAGTGAAAATGCCTTTTTTTTGCTACGAATAGAAGATAAGGAATGTGGAGAAGCAACAAATGCTACTTTTAAAAATGAGAAAAAGTTACAATAGGACTTGTCCCTCATTAGAGGATAGAAAGAGGGTAGAAACGCTCTTTTTTAAATGGAACATTCCTGAGAATTTCTATATATATATCAATGAAAAAAGTTGTAAAATTCTCTCTCTCATCTCTTTGTGGACCCAACCTATATGAAAAGTTAAGGGGAAGCAGTTGCCCCTTAAGCCCCCCTGGGATCTGGCACTGAAACCTCTTTCCACTTAAACGAATGGAAACTGGCTGCGATAGATTAAACTAGTAAGTAACAACATCTTGTTATAAAATATTGTTATTAGTGGATGCCCACCATGGAACCCACATTAGATATGGAAAGTTAGAGTCTTGCTATATTGGTTTGCTTGGGGAGGAAGCAATCTTCTTCTATAAATAAGATCCTCCTCCCCCCCTTTTATGTACACATCTCATTCAATAAGAAAAGCTCTCCTTTTCTCCCTCTACTCTCTTTCTCTCCCCTCTTCTTAATACGTTATCAGCACGACATAACCCTCATCTTCTTCAGCACGACATAACCCTCATCTTCTTCAGCCGTCCTCTCAACGTGCAACAGGAAGTTTTTCTTTTGTCTTCTAATTTTTTTTTTAATGCACAACGTGCAACATGTTAGTACACAACACGTAACACATGTTAACTTTCCTTGACGTTAACGTGCAACAGTTGTTAGTTCTCCCTTTTTCTGTTATCCATCTTCAACGTGCAACAGGTCCTCTTTGATCACGGTAGTTTTTGAAAACGTAACATGTGTTACGTTACAAAGCAAAGAGTTGTCAGGCAGCGAGAATAATTCAAAAGAAATCCAACTTCAAACCACAGTTTCTTGGACGTTCGACATCCAATCAACAATCCAGTAACAGCTGCGAAAAGCTCAGAAGCAGATCTACACGATACATGTAAAAGAAGGCAGATCTAACGGTAACATAATTTTCATTATTTATATTTCTTTATTTGTTTAATAAATTGTTTATGTTATGATTATTTATATATTCATTATTATTATTATCTTTAACAAAGGGAGATCAAGAATAGTTCATAAATAAGAACCTGAAGTTCTATATTAATACGGGCCTGCAGTTCCGTAAGAACCAAAAGTTCTTTTCTAAATCCGGACCAGAAGTTCCATGGATTATTCAAATCTGAAACCAGAAGTTCTCAGATCCTGAAGTTCTATATTAGTACGGGCCTGCAGTTCCGTAAGAACCAGAAGTTCTTTTTCTAGATCCGAACCAGAAGTTCCATGGATTGTTCAAATCTGAAACCAGAAGTTCTCAGATCCTGAAGTTCTATATTAGTACGGGCCTGCAGTTCCGTAAGAACCAGAAGTTCTTTTTCTAAATCCGGACCAGAAGTTCCATGGATTATTCAAATCTGAAACCAGAAGATCTCAGATCCTGAAGTTCTATATTAGTACGGGCCTGCAGTTCCGTAGGAACCAGAAGTTCTTTTCTAAATCCGGACCAGAAGTTCCGTGGATTATTCAAATCTGAAACCAGAAGTTCTCAGATCCACAATATGGACTTGCAGATTCATTACTAATCAAACCTGAAGTTTGATATTTCGATCCAGAAATAAAAGTAATATGCCATAACATCAAGCCCGAAGCCTTGATAGAACCTGAAGTTCAACAAAAAAAAAAAAAAATTAAAGAACCTGAAGTTCTAATCAGGAACCTGCAGTTCCAAATCAAGCCAGAAGCCTTGTTTAAACTGTTTGTTTTTGGATTATTAAAAATTGATAACATGATGTTATTCAATTTTGAATTGGCAAACTTGATCTGACATGGCTCACCCCTTAATTTATTCTGAATGCCTTACAATTCTTTTATTTGTATTTTATCTTTTGCATATCAATGATCATATATATGTATTTTTTTTTCCAGCTCTTGCATAATGTCGAACTTAACCAAACTTGATTTCAAAGCCCTTAACATTACCGGGGACAACTACTTATCCTGGCACTTGGATGCAAAATTACATTTACAATCCAAGAAGCTTGGAGAGACGATAATAGAAGGCAATAAAGAGTCCCCGGAGAATAGGGCATTGGCACTTATCTTCTTACGTCATCATATACATGATGACCTTAAGAATGAATACCTCACAGAGGAGGACCCAGCAGGTCTTTGGAAATCCCTGAAGGATAGATATGATCACCAGAAGATGGTCTTATTACCAACAGCTCAGAATGAATGGCTAAACCTGCGATTTCAGGACTACAAATCGGTATCTGAGTATAACTCTGCTCTTTTCAACATTGTTTCCCGGTTAAGATTGTGTGGGGAAACGATTACAGAAGAGCAGATGTTAGAGAAAACGCTGTCCACTTTCCATGCAACAAATGTAATCCTGCAACAGCAGTACCGTGAACGGCGTTTCTCCAAATACTCAGAACTGATCTCTTGTCTCCTTGTTGCTGAGCAGAACAGTAAAGTCTTGTTGAAAAATCATAACTCCAGACCAACTGGATCTATGGCACTGCCTGAAGCAAATGCCAATTTCAATTCCAACAGAGGCAGAGGAAGGGGGCGTGGGAGAAATAATCCCTCCAGAAGAGGTGAAAAAAGAAACTCCTCCCGACGAGGAGGATTTCGAGGTCCTCCCAATAAAAAATTCAAAAACCACCAGAAGTGGTCTGATTCTTAGAAGCAACAAAATCCAGATCAACCTCAAAATCCACCAAATACTTCTCCCCACCGTTCTGATAACCCTTGCTACAGATGTGGAAGGATTGGGCATTGGTCACGCTCTTGTCGTGCACCAAAAGACGTGGTGGAACGATACAAAGCATACAAAGCCTCTATTCATTCTACAGAATCAAATGATCTGGAAGATTGGGATACTGACCTACAAAATGACAATTACCAGTTGGACATTACAAATTTGGAAACTAAAGATTTTTTTGAAGACGAAAATGGCCAACCTCTGAGCAATGAGGCATTTAGTGCTAAAATCGGAACTCCTCCTGGAATGTTCTAGAAGACCAAACAAACATTTTTCAGAGTTTACATTTAGAATATTTTTTCAGCTATTTACCATTTTATGGATATTTTATGATTGGATGATTTAGTTTTCAGTTTCTAAATTTTGATAAACATTTTATGGATGTTTTGTGATGAGTGTTTTTTTTTTTTATCATTTTGATGAAATTTCTTTTATGAAGTTTTCTTAATCATGTGATTGTTTAGTTACATTTTTTTTTATCTTTTGTTTAAAGGTATGGATCACAACAATGGAGATACTCACTGTCTTGTAGATAGTGCTACAACACATACCATTCTGAAAAACCAGAAGTTTTTCTCAGAATTGGTATTGAATTCACGAAAGGTATCCACCATAGCTGGACCTGTGCAAATAATTGAAGGCTCCGGAAGAGCCCACATAACGTTACCTAATGGTACTCATTTATTCATTAAAGATGCATTGTTCTCCAGCAGTTCCCGAAGAAACTTGCTCAGTTTTAAAGACATCAGAATAAATGGATACCATGTTGAGACTGCTAATGAAGGTAACAAGGAAATGTTACTTATCGTTACTAGTATTGGAGGCCGAAAGCAAATACTAGAAACATTAAGTGCACTTTCGTCTGGGTTATATTATACGACGATATCCATCGTCGAATCACATTCGGTTCTGAGTAAAACGAGACAGTTGAGCCCGAAGCTTAAACCAACCCCAAAGTTTAGCAACCCTCAAGCCTTATTGCTTTGGCATGATAGATTAGGGCACCCCGGAGTTACCATGTTGAAGAAAATTATTGATAACTCTGTTGGACACCCTTTAGACAACCATAGTTTGACCATACCAAATGGGTATCTATGTGTCCCATGCTCACAGGGAAAGTTAATCACTCGACCTTCCTTCGTTAAGATTGCATTAGAATCCCCATCCTTTCTGCAAAGGATACAAGGCGACATCTGTGGACCGATCAATCCACCTAGTGGACCATTTAGGTATTTCATGGTTTTAATTGACGCTTCCACCCGTTGGTCTGATGTTTGCCTACTTTCAACTAGGAATATAGCCTTTGCCCGTCTATTAGCACAAATCATTAAACTTAGAGCCCATTTCCCTGATAATCCTATTAAGTCTATACGACTTGATAATGCGGGTGAGTTTACATCACAAGCCTTTGATGACTACTGTTCATCTCTAGGCATTGTTGTCGAACATCCTGTCCCTCATGTCCATACCCAGAATGGCTTAGCTGAATCCCTGATTAAGCGCATTCAACTTATTTCTAGGACCCTGTTGATGCAGTCTAAATTACCAGTTAGTGCTTGGGGACATGCTGTATTACATGCATCAATGCTCATTCGACTTCGACCCACAGCCTACCATCAATACTCTCCCGCACAGCTTATAACGGGACATCAACCTAATATCTCCCATTTGCGCAAGTTTGGTTGTGCTGTTTTAGTCCCTATACCACCCCCTCAACGTACTAAAATGGGACCACAACGTAGGTTGGGCATCTATATCGGCTATGACTCTCCTTCTATTATTCGCTTTTTGGAACCAATGACAGGAGATGTTTTTACTGCTCGTTTTGCTGATTGTCAATTCGATGAGACAAAATTCCCACCGTTATGGGGAGATAAAGAACGTATTGTTCCTGCAGAACAACCCGTTCCTGAAGAACGGCGTGAACTAACGTGGAATGCTTCCACTTTGTCTCATTTAGACCCACGTACTTCACAATGTGAATATGAAGTCCATAGAATTGTGCACTTACAAGAAATTGCAAATAAATTACCTGATGCATTTAACGATGCAGCAAAGGTAACTAAGTCACATATTCCAGCTATGAATGCACCTGCTAGACTTAATGTCCCTGTAGGACAAAGTCAAAAAGTGGCAACAAAAGAGTCTGTAATACGCCAGAAGCGTGGCAGACCTGTAGGTTCAAAAGATATAGCTCCGCGGAAAAGGAGAAATATACAATCATCATATCCTCCCAAAGATACACTTAACACTCCTGAAGAGTTTCCTCCTGAAGAGGGTCATAACGCTCCCGAAGAAGCTATGAAAAAATCCACTCTCTCTAGAATGACGAAAGTCCTTGATGAGACTATAAAAGCCCCTGAAGTGGCACCGGTACCGGATAATGAAGAGATCTCTATATTTTACAATTATTCAAGAGAGAGATGGGATCGAAAAAGAATTGTCATCGATGACGCATTTGCATATGTGGTAGCTACACATATATCAATGGAACATGAGGATGATGATACAGAACCACGTACTATAAATGAATGTCGACAAAGAAAAGATTGGCCAAAATGGGAAACTGCTATTACAGCAGAGTTAGAGTCTCTCAATAGACGTGGTGTATTTGGACCTATAGTACAAACCCCAAAAGGTATTAACCCTGTAGGTTATAAGTGGGTGTTTGTAAGGAAAAGGAATGAAATGAATGAAATCATTAGATACAAGGCAAGACTTGTGGCACAAGGTTTCCTGCAGAAACCTGGGATTGATTATGAGGAAACATACTCCCCTGTTATGGATATAACAACATTCAGATATCTGATAAGTTTAGCGGTTTCTGAAAACTTGGATATGAGACTCATGGATGTTGTGGCCGCTTATCTGTACGGGGACTTAGACACAGAAATTCATATGAAAATCCCAGAAGGATTTACTTTGCCTGAAGCAAAGCCCAAGAGTACGTACTCAATACAATTGAGACGATCATTGTATGGATTGAAGCAATCCGGAAGAATGTAGTACAATCGTCTCCGTGAATATTTGTCTAAGGAAGGATATGAAAACAATCCCATTTGCCCATGTATCTTCATAAAGAAATCCTCAAAAGGTTTTGCAATAGTGGCAGTTTATGTCGATGACATAAATTTAATCGGGACTCCAGAAGAGCTCGAAATAATTGCTGATTATTTGAAAAGGGAATTTGAGATGAAAGACCTTGGGAAAACAAAATTTTGTCTCGGCCTGCAGATCGAGAGAAGTTCTAGTGGAGTATTAGTCCATCAATCTAATTATACCAAGAATATACTGAAACGCTTTGGTATGGATAAAGCACATCCACTAAGCACTCCCATAGTTGTTCGGTCTTTAGACATAAACAAGGATCCATATCGTCCAATTGAAGAAAACGAAAAGGTATTGGGTCCAGAAGTACCATACCTGAGTGCTATTGGTGCTTTAATGTATTTAGCACAATGTACTAGACCGGATATTTCCTTTTCAGTGAATTTACTTGCTAGATATAGTTCTGCGCCAACGCAAAGGCATTGGACTGGTATCAAACATATCCTACGCTATTTGCGTGGTACAATTGATTTAGGACTCTTTTATTGTAAAGATTCCAAGTTTGTAGGATATGCAGATTCAGGATATCTATCTGATCCTCATAAGGGTTGATCACAGACAGGTTATGTATTTCTCAATGGTAATGCTGCTATTTCTTGGCGCTCTAGTAAACAAACTTTGGTAGCTACTTCTTCTAACCATGCTGAAATTTTAGCCCTCTATGAAGCTAGTAGGGAATGTGTATGGCTAAAATCTTTAATTCAGCATATTCGTAGTTCTTGTCAATTGCCTCTCAGTACAGGTACCCCGAGTATTATCTATGAAGACAATGAGGCATGTATTCAACAAATTAAAGAAGGGTACATTAAAGGTGACAAGACAAAGCACATTGCACCAAAGTTTTTCTTCACACATGAGCTTCAGAAGAACAATGAGATCGAAGTCAAGCAAGTTCGTTCAAACAACAACTTGGCTGATTTGTTCACAAAGTCATTACCAAAGTCAACATTTCAAAGGCTTGTATATGAGATCGGCATGCGGAAAGTGTATCATCAAACAATGTAAAGGGTATTATCGTCAAGGGGAGTAACAGATTCTGGATAGATACCTTGAAGCCTATCAATTAGGACATATGTGCGCTGTACTCTTTTTCCTTCTCTAGGTTTTATCCCACTGGGTTTTCCTAGTTAAGGTTTTAACGAGGCAGCATTATGCACGTCCAACACCATTTCAATAACTTTGTAAAAATGTTGTACTCTTTTTCCTTCGCTTAGGTTTTTATCCCATTGGGTTTTTCCTTTGCAAGGTTTTAATGAGGCAACTATTATTGAATGGTGGTCATCCAAGGGGGAGTGTTATAAAATATTGTTATTAGTAGATGCCCACCATAGAACCCACATTAGATATGGAAAGTTAGAGTCTTGCTATATTGGTTTGCTTGGGGAGGAAGCAATCTTCTTCTATAAATAAGATCCTCCTCCCCCCCCTTTTATGTACACATCTCATTCAATAAGAAAAGCTCTCCTTTTCTCCCTCTACTCTCTTTCTCTCCCCTCTTCTTAATACATCTTATTTAATGTTTCACTTGAATAACTAACAAGAGAGTTAAAGAGAGTTCCACTCCTCGGATATATGAAGTTCCACTCCTCGGACATATGAATTGAGAAAAGATCTCCATAAGCAATATATTTCAATACAAAAAGAGCTCTTGCGTACAACGAACACTCCAGTGGACCATCCATCATGAAAGGTCTAGAGGTTGGCATTTTGTTATATTATAAGCATATGTATAATCAATTTATTCAAAATCAGGACTTGAAAGATTTCTAAATCCAATCATGGTGGTGGGAATGGTTTGAATTATTTGGTCCAGTCACTTATTCTAATAAGAGGGGATGGTCATTCTCTTCACTGGCAGAGACTTGGTATTTCTCTCTAATTTTTAAATGTTTCTGAGGCAGATAGCCTTTTTGACATTGATAGGCTGCGTTGAGAAATTTTACCCTGATGGGACCAACATGGGTTTTGAGACATGGTTTTGGACATACTTAGCCCATGTTTTGCGCTGCACTAACATAGACTCTCTCTGTTTTTTTTTTTAAAGAACTCTTGTTAACTTTTTTTAAACAAAAAAGTACTAAAGGATTATTTCTTCATCTTATAACTGCTTTTAGTATAATTCAGATTAAAGTAAAAAATACAATATAACATAATATTGAAAATAAGTATTTTCTTAATTTAATTTTTATTATAAATTATAAATTATTACAACAGTATTTGTAAAATAGTTAGTATCTATTTTCTACCTATTTTCTACAATAACTACATTCATTTTTATCTTAGCAATTCTTGGATAAATGAGTAAATGCATTTTTATTGAAGCTGCATGCAAGTTTTTTTTTCTCGGATGAGTCTTGGGTTAGTTTAAACTAAACCTCAGGTACCTGAGAAGTGAATTTTCAGGTAATTGAGATTAGTTGTTCTCTTTAACTAAAGCTGATAAGAATGGAGATCAAATATTTAATAATGGAGATCAAATATTTTTAAGTAATGGAGTAAACAGTAAACGCATAGAAAACCAATATTAGTTATTATTAAGTGGATTTTACCCGAAAAAATCCTATTGATGGATCCCACACTGGAGAAGACCTTTAAGTTTTGGCAGCACCAAATTGACTTTGTGGTAGTGATTTGGTTAAAATTTCGAAGAAAGCGGAAAAGTGACGTTAACGTCCCCCATAGACGTTAATGTCGCTCTTTTATTTGTAACTAAAGACCGACAATATATATATTATTAAAGAGTGACGTTAATGTTCCTTAAAAGTAACTTTTCATATTCAAAAGAAACTTGAGGGAATGAGAAGTTTCTATCTGCAAACCCTTATTTTCATGTCACTTTTCAGCTGCAGTTGATGTCTTCTTCTCCATTGTGGTTCCTGAGCTCCTCGTCTTTTTCAAATTTTCACCTCTCCAACCTCTTCGATATTTTATAATCCAACTCATCTCTGTTTTTCTTGTATATAGCTACACATGGAGGTATTTACTTCTTCTTGTTTAACCTTTGCATGTATGTACGTACTTGCTTGTTTAGTGTTTTTATGTACTTGGTTGTTTATGCTTCTCATGTACTTCTTCTTTCAACCTTCTCATCCAACTCAACTTGTATGTTCCTTGTTGTTTAGATATCTCATGTACATGTATTTTGATGTGCAATGAACCTGTTGAATGTTTGGTAATGTACATATAGATTATCTTGTAGAACAATTTCATTTCGATATTGCATACTTTTGCAAATAGTGAAGTTTGATGAAGCAATCAATAGTATGTTATTTTGGATGCTTAAGCATAGCCATGTTATTCATATACCAAATCTTTACATTGCCGTACTTATCCACAGTAAGCAAGTTGAAATGAATTTAATTACATGTTATTTAGGGTTTAGGATTTAAGGTTTATGTTTGAATTACATTTATTGTAATATATGAAGTTGACTTGTAACATGAATTACATGTAATGTTGCCTTATGTATTATTTGAATTTATCAAAGTTTACTGATGGCTTAAAACACCTCCAAGATTGTTGAATCTTCACGGAATTCATTGCCTTTGCTGAATGAACAAGACACTTGTATTAGTAGAGCAATTGGTAATTGAATTGAGCATGGAACTTGCATAATCTTAAATACCAATTTGGATAGAGAAATAAGGGCCCTTTCAGATTGACATAAAGCATGGCTAGCTCAATGCGGACTAGCACATCTTTCTAAGATGGATTACATGAGAATTGATCATTTTCTTGTCACGGGTTTAGTGGAAAAAGGGCGGTCAGAGATGAACACATTTCATCTCCCTTCTGGCGAGGCAACGATTACATGATGATTAACCATTCTCTCGCCACGAGTTTAGTGGAGAGATGGCGGCCGGAGACGAACACATTTTATCTCCCTTCTGGCTAGGCAACGATTTTGTTAGAAGATGTTGCATACTTATTTGGGTTGCCTATAGATGATCCAATTGTAATGGGCACGGCTTTCTCTAAGCATAGGGTTGGACAGACATGTGAAGAGTTATTGGGTATGGCTCCAAGGCTCAACTGAGATACAATTAGAGTAACCATAAAATTTAAATGGTTAGAGGACAACTTCAGAACTGAGATTGAAAAGAATGAGATATTGAACACAAGGGCTTGCTTGTTCTTTATAATAAATGCCCAAATAGTAATGAATGTGTCACAACTCGAGCCCAAGAGTTCGGGGGTTAGCAAAAGCCAAACCAATGACACACGTACTCTTGTGCTTGTACACGTAGATCTGGTCTAAATGCACACGCACAAGGGAAGATTCACAAGTGCCAAACTTGTACGCGGAAGCTGTAGGTATCAAACATGACACAACAAATACAAAAACCACACATCTAGACAAAAGATGACATATATAGCTGAAGGTTATACAAAATAAAGCAAAATAAACATGTACAAATCATGACGGGATACAATCGTGACAACTCTCAAAATGGAGAAGAATCATATGCAACTATGCCCATGGCGTTCTTCGATGGAGTGACTACATTCACTCCTCTAGTTCGGATGGGACCTCGGGGGTCTCGCTAGGAGTCTGGTCGACCGACGAGGGGTCGGCCTGAGTATCTGAGTCTGCAACACCAAAGACAACTCATGAATACAATGATTCAGCAAAGTATAAGCAATAACAAGTTAACACATGTTATATCTAATAGACTATATGCTCCTAAATAGGGATCTTATATCCGTGCTGAGAACACTATTGACCGGGCCAGGGTACAAATGGGTCTTGGGTTATTAAGGTCCGGATTCCCCAAGACGTGTCTTCACTACAGCAAGGCCATATAACTACACCAAATTCACCCCGTCGGGATCCTAAGGCTAAGGCTAAGTAGTGCCTGACCATACAGAGTCAATCATGAAAACCCTGAGTAGATCATGACAGGCATATCGAGCATGCATATTCGAGAACATGTCTTGTACGTGTAGGTCCAATAACATACGTGCATACGTGCATACTCAAGGCAAGGCATGGAAAACATCGTAGAGTAGTCAACAAGGCGATGTTAGCTGAAACAAGCAATTATGCTAAAGAGTGGAGATCAATGCTCAGAACTCAACATGTCATGCAAGCAAATCTTATCATATCGAATCAAGTGCATTTACTATCCAACTCTAAACTAATGATCTAGTGTTTCTAACTGTGTATGATGATGTAGTTTTAAGTTGTCTGATGCACTGTTATCTAGTGTTGTAGTACAATATGGGGTGCACCGAAGTCCCTTAAACCAATACTCATGGGGAGGTGCTTAACTACTGGATCACGAACATGAATGATTCGCAGCTCTCGAGATCATTCACGCCTTTATCATGCTCCGTTGGACAAGTCAAGGTTGCCTACATTCTATTTCAGAGGTCCTATAAGTCTCATTTTCTTCTTCCTGTTCAGGTCTTTCTGCTCAGCTGTGGTTAACCTTACGGCTTAGCCGAAGGAACCTTACGGTTTAGCTGTAGAAGGCGTCACGGCTTAGCCGTGGCTGGGCCGTAGAAGAGCTGCAAGTTTGCGTACTCTCAATTATTTTCAGGTACACCCTATATTGATCTACGGCTGGGTTTACGGTTAGGTCACGACTTAGCCGTAGTGCACTTTACGACTCAACCATAGCACATTTCACGGCTTAGCCATGAATGCACTGGGTCGATTTCTAAAACTACTACAGAAGAATGGGGAAGACACCAAAGTAGCAAAAACACATCTAAAAAAAGGAAATGAGCTCAAATTGGGCTGTAACCATACTAGGCATGCAAGATCATGAGAATCATCCAAAAATCAAGCATATATCAATATGGGTTCATACAAATTATGCTTATATTTGCCTCAATTGAATTCTAACACACCAATGGTTTTCCTTGGAGCTCAATTCACAACCAACACCCCTCACAGCTATAATGCATGAGAAAGAGAGAGAATGAGTGAGCACATCCATGGAGAATGAGGAAAAGAAAGGAAAGAAGAAAACCCGCATCCATGCATACCATGAATCACATGAGGTAGGAGAGAAGACAAGATGATAACAATCCCCCTTCTAGTTTGGCTTACTCAAGGAGAAGAGAAGAGGAAAAACTGAGAGAGAGAAAGAGAAAGTCTCCAACGTAAGGGAAGAGCAGAGAGTGAGAAGGAAGAGTCGGTGGAAATGGCCTTATATTAGATAAGGTTAAGGTCCAAATTGCAAATAAATCCAAGGGTTAAGGCTAATTACAGTTCGAGTCAAATCTGGGTCCAACGGAACCATACGATATCTTTTGCAAACGGCGTAGTTACGAAAGTTAACGAGCTCAACAAAAGACACGTGTTCACACCAAGATGATGCGAAAAAGACAACGTCCTATAAAAGCTAAAATTACGAAAAAGGGCTTGGTCTACCTAAACCAGGTCAAACTCAACCCAACTACCTATCCATGACCCGCAACGAAATCAAAACAAAAGCAAAACAAAATTAACAACTAAAGCAACATTAATTAGTCGCTAAACTGGGTCAAGCTGGGTCGGAGTGTTACAGAATGTTAATGGTTTAAAGGGGCGACCATGGGTGCTTGAACTGTTTAGAGAGATAAACCCTATGTGTGGGGCCTAGCATGTCTCGCAAAGTTATACATAATGCTTTCAAGGGTAGTTCCATTACTGAGGGAAGATGATTTTAAAACCAATGGATGTGGATGTCACTGTGGGAAAGAAAAAGTAAAAAAAGAAAATTAAGGTGATTCATACTCTTTCAGGTCTTGTTCAATTGTTACAAGTAATTAAAAGACATATGAGTTCTCTTATTTCAAATTGTTTACTACCTTTACATTTATTGTAAACTAATCTATTTGATAAATTATGCAAATATGGGCCTATTCAAGAATGGCAATTGGAAAAGGCCCTTCACCAAATCCAAAAGTTAATTTCCTTTGTTCAAGACGTGGCAGTCATGTCTTATAGGGACGCACAAAGTCACTTCTCTTGAACAGATTAGAGAGAAAATCAATTATCATTTTTTCTTGAAGCTAGGTAATCTAATAAATACCTTTATTCATTTACTATAAATTCATTTCAATCATTTATTAGTTGGTATCCTTATATTTGGCAACCTTATGCCTATTGTGAGAAAAGGTTTCTACGGCATGTGCCAAGGGATGATCATGACTTGTTTACATCAAGCACTATCCTATGTTATTATTGGATTGTTGAAAGGCATAGCATAGGTCGTGTTATAAAACAAATAGGCCTTAGGCAAGACATTCTTCCTTTGATTTACCCTCTAATAAGTTGTGTAGAGTAGGTTGAGCGTACAACAATTAATTATGAAAATTTAGATGTTAAACTTCAAGAGATATGGTATCGGCGGGGGGAGATTTAGTGCTAACGCACTTGAAAAAAGATAATTCCAAAGGACATAGCTAGGCATACCGAGAGTGGTATCGAGTTGTGATACTGTTCTCAACGTTTGAGGAAGAAGGAGAGATAATTTTCTCCATTCAACTCCAAAAAAATCAATGAGTGAGGATAATAAGGAAGAAGGAGAAGAGAATGAAAGGGAAGAAGAAATAGAAGAGATTCAAATAATGGAAGAAGGACAAAAAGAAGAAAGACAAGAAGAGGGAGAATGGAATGATAGCATTTGGCTCATTTGGTACGCTGATTTGGACCTAAGTTCAAAGCCTAACCTCTACATCAGTCAGGCTTTGGACTAAGAATTTGTAACTTTTCTATTGAAGCCCAACCTGATTTTGAATTCACGGATTGGGCCTTGTTGACTACTTAGAGTCAAATGGGCTTATCTAGGCCCAACATGAGCATGATACTTTCTCATTCCTATCAAACCCAAGCTCTACAATTGACATTCACATTGATAGAAGTCAATTATTTTTTCACTAACCGATTTACAAAACCTATTGCTGCAGATGGCTTTTAGTTTTCTGCTGATAGAATCATATTGAGTAGTGTTAGCACCTTTGCATCACACACATGCGCATATATTGATCCTTGGGCCTTCAAATTTACAGTATTACTCCCGACAGTAGTCTGACTTAGAAAAAAAAACTTATGTTATAGATCTTTTGAAGCCAATATAGGTGTCGATGTTTTAGTGATAATAATATCATTAATATAATTACTATAATTTTTTAATTTGGATACTAAGGAGGGAAGGTGTGGATTTTTAGTTATTTTATTTAAAAAATTCTGCCTCAATGAAGATTAGCTCAGTGCTTATTTTAGATAAAACCAACACATTAGGTACGAATAGTTTCCCAATTTTAAGAATAAAATTGTATAGTTGAAAAGGTAAATCTTAAAAAAAGAAAAAAAGAAAAAAGAAAAACCGAAGTAACCATCCAATAAAGAACCGTGAGCAGTCTAATGGTAGTAGGAAAAAGTTAGACCAAACATTTTCATTCATGTACATGCATTGCTCCTGCCAATTAAGCAGTTTAGATGAGCATTTTATCAATAGTAACTTGCTGTATAAAGCAATGCTTAGTCCCATGACTGAAGACTCCAGATCACCTATAGCAACTAATAATGCTCATCGTGCGTGGACCATAGCAAGTCATCTCATCCGCAAATCCACGTAAGTGGCTCACTGTGATTGATCCGCTCGCTCTCAATAAGCATGTATTAAGTATGATAGCTGAACTGGACTCACGAATAAAACTGTTCCCAATGCTCATAAGGGTGTCTAGTTCTCCTGGGCTAACCTACCTGGCCACTTTATTTATCTATTTATTTTATTTGATATGAGGTACTTGTCTTCATGGATGCAAAAATGGCCGATATTGGCATGTATCGATCGATACGTATCAGTCGGTTGGTACTGTTCCGATAAAATGCTGTGGAACTGTATCGGCCATATCTTGTCAAAATATCCTCAATTTATTGGGATATATCAGCTGATATTTCAAAAAATCGGCCGAAACCGATATATTGGTTGATATTTTGAAATATCGCCTGAGATTTTCAAAATATCAGCTGTATTTACATAAAAGCACATATTTTCTCCTCCTCCTTCTTTATCATTTATGTGATCATGTGACATGTCAATATTTTTTATATTTCTGAATTTATTTTTGAATTGTTAAAACACTGTATTAGGATAATAAAATAATTAATTTATCCTTTAAAATGTGCGCTTTTGAGATTCCAAATGCTCTACATAAATATATTTCCTAGTTTCTATTATATTTTGGATCTTAGTTCAAATGTTTTAGAAGTTGTGTCATGTGTTCTTTTGTTTTGAAGAAACTAAATCAAAATGGTGCGTATATTGATCCAGCATGAAATCATTGTGAAGAAGCTGAAAGCAAACATAAGATTAAATGTAATTATTACTAAAAAGCCATAAATGGAGGAATAACTAGATTGAAGCAATACTTGACTCATAGGTAAGGCCAAGTGGCAAAGTGTCCTACAGTGTGCATTTATTTTCTCCAATTGCTTTATAATTTATTTTACTGTCATTATGTAATATACTATATTAATGTTCATGTTCTTGAATTTTACAACTTGCTTGAAATTGAGTGATGGTTGATAAATGATGACTGATGAATCATGATAGGGGTATATGCTATACAAGATACCAATGCTATATATAAAATTACAAATAAACTGTGTTTTTTAAAATTTCACACTAAAAGATTGTTCATAAGTCATAATTATGGTTCTTAAAAAAAAATTCACAATTTCAGACAAGAAAGTGATACAGGATATCATAACTTTGGGAGATTGATAATTTGATTTATACTTATTACTAATGAAAAAAAACATTGTTTTCTAATATTTTCTAATATTTTGGATTTTTTGGATATTTTTTCAATTTTTTAGATTAAAAAAATTTCACACTGCGACGACTGTGACGGACTGCGAACCGCGACCGATATCGCGATTTTCATTCATGCTTGCCTTGCCTTCCTGTATAGAGCTTAAGGGTAACTATGGCTGCATACCCTGAAGGACTTGAATGTTTACTACCAACGTTCTTAGGAAATCTAAACGAGCTTTGGCTTCTTGGATTAATGCTGTCCTGCACAATCCTAACCTATTACTAAAGTGGCCAAGAGTTACTATGTTGTCATTGTCATCACTACTATTACAAAAATGTTGTCCTTACTATATTTGGTTGGTTACACGAATCTTATTTCTCTAGTCTAGTTTAGTTTATACTATGACAAATTTTTCGATAGATTGTACTTTTTTCAAATTTATCTTTAATTTGCATTTATGTCCTTTTTTGTCTACCCCTGTTCCTTGAGGGGCCATCAATTTATATAGAAAATCTTTATTCTAGCATTCCTGTTGACTTGCATTAAACATGTCCAAACTATATTTCAAATTACTATTAATCTATCACCTCTTGATGCTGTCCCTTAATGCTTTCAAATACACTTAGTTTTTATTCTATTTGTCTTAACTTTGCCATATATCCCCCTCAACAGTTTCTCCTCCATTACATCCATTTTTTACATGGGTTGTTTCCTAATTGGACAACATTCTACAAAGAATTATTATGTGACTTTGTTTTCCTCCTAGGTTAGAGGAAATTTTACTGACCCTCAAATCCTTCGTCACTGGAGCTGTCCCATAATAGCGACCAAGAGCGGTTTTTTTATATTATTTTTGGCTAGGTTAGACTACTAGTTAGTAGTGATACTATCAAGCAAAAGATCCAAGAATCAATTGCATGATAAGTGTGTCATACGGAGGTGTCAAATACCACTTAACAATGTGTGTACGCGACCAAGAGGGTTTTATTAATGCTTGAAGTGAGTACAAAACGACTACTTCATAGTTCAGGTGCTGTCATATATTTCTGTTATCCAACTGTTCTTCCACCGTTTTCCTTGTCCACTAAGATACCAAAAAGGTTACATGAGATAAAAGGAAAGTTTTTCTTCATACATAAGGATTCTTCTATACTTTCCATCAACAGTAGCAAGAATTTGATATCATCTGTAACTGAAGCCAGCTCACCCAGTAATTGGTTTTGAGATCCAATGCCAGCATGACTAACGCAGGTGATAGTTCAGAGTCTTGGGTATGTCCAATACACATCTTAGGCATTTGCTCCAATGGTGCAAAACATTTTTCTGAAGCATTTTATTTCTGGAGTGGTTTCATTTTCGACGAAATGAGAACTTCATGTCATGAGATGTAATTTTGTCTATTATTTAGTATGATTAAACATTTCCATGCTTAAAGTAGCTTTTTGTATGAAATAGTCCGCAATCTACCTTTGTAGAAAGCATTTTGCCACTTATAATTGCTGGTGTGAGACAGCCAAAATAATGAAAGAAGAAAAGATCAATAGAGAGAAAAAGAAGAAAAGTAGCAAACCCATGAGGGAAAGGACAATTTGATAAATATTGCATACTTTCTGGTCTTGGTCTATACATTTGAAGTATGCCCAAAACAGAACATTGGCTTCCTCTACAAAAAGACAAACACAAAAAAGAGTGACAGGATTAAAAGCATATACAGGTAGAATCTAGGTGGAAAGAGAAGAAAGCGACTCTCTTAAATACTCACAAAGGCCCCAAAAGGCAAATCCCTCAATGGAACGGAACTTTGTTGTCACAAAATGATCTACACGTAGAAGAATGGTTGCTTCCATCCCAATCCATCCATCCATAGTTTAATGCAACAGGCGTGTCGATCATTTGACCCAATCGCGCATTTCTGAGGGACCCAATAAAAAATAGGGCTCAAAATATAAAGAAATGCCACTTGATTTATCCATGTATCAAAGATCTCAAATAAACTAGGAAATATCCATTGTAGGAAGGCCTAAGAAAGCAACTTTTACAAAAATAATACATAATCTAAATTGTATAAATACCAACTCATGCGAGTAAATCATTCCCCCCCTCTCTTGCTTCTAACACCATCCCTTCCCATTCCCTCCAACAAAAAATTCTTGAATGAAAAAGATGGCAATAACAAGAGTATTCAGACACTTCCCCGTTCTCTTCCTTCACATCATGGCAATGGCCTTGCATGGCAATTGCATAGGTGTGAACTGGGGGAAGATGGCGACACACCGGCTTCCAGATGACATAATTGTTCAGATGTTGGTTGACAATGGGCTTTCAAAGGTGAAGCTGTTTGACGCAGATGAAAAGAGGATGAGAGCACTCTCAGGGAGTGATATTGAAGTGATGGTTGGGATACCAAACATCATGCTGAAGGAAATAAGTGATGATCCAAAGGCTGCCGCTGACTGGGTTGAAGAGAATGTGACCAGATATTTGCATCCTGATGGAGTACGCATAAAGTTGAGTAAAAGAAAATCCCAACCATTTCATTATTCTTTTTCATTCTGTTTCTTAATGACGAGAGTTGACATTGATTAATCTGTATCTCCATTTTTAAGGGTCGTTCCTTAAAACTAAAAATTAACCCAACCCAAGCAACTAAAAAATATAAGCCGCCCCCCTCCCTGTTTTTATAGCTAGTAGTGCCACTTCTTAAACACTAGGGTATCTTCCCCATCAATGTGACAATAGTGGGTTTGTATCTTTGATTTTGGACTGCATTGTTTGTTTTGTATCTTGAATGGAACTCTTTGGTGTTTATTTGTTACTATTATACTTGTTCCTAATACGATCTTCATTGTATTACTGGTTTTGGGTTCTCTTTCTTCCAGTTCAATTGTTTTCGTTTTGTTCTTGTTGTGGCCTTCTTCAACAGAAATTTTTTTTCACCAGGTTTCTTTTACTTATGAAGTTTTTTTTCCTCTAGTTTTTCATATATGAAGCAAGTTTTTCTTCATGAAATCTTTTCATTAGCTTTGCATTGGTTCTCCATTTCATTTTATTTTCTGTTCTATGAAAAAAGGTTGCTTCTTCTCTCTCCAAGCCTGCCTCTTTCCATTTTTATTTCCCTTAAGAGGTGGTTCATTTTGCTTTTCTATGCTCCTGATTTCAATCTTGCAATCCTCTCTCTCTCTCTCTCTCTCTCTCTCTCTCTCTCTCTCTCTCTCTCTCTCTCTCTCGTGCTCCGGCACCTATAACTAAGATGGACGACTTTCAACTGAAACTATTTACTGAGCCTCTTTCCTGCATCTCTGATTCTCTTACTATCTAATAAAGACCATGTTCAATTAGTATCAGTGTGGTTGTTGCAAATACCAGACACCGCCCTCAGTGGGAAGCATCTAGACATGATAAAAAATCAAGGGTAGTTTCTATGCTCCTAAGTTGTGGCTTGAAACAGTCGAATGTCAAGTTAGAAGCCTAGAAAACAGTCCCTTGACCTTTGGGAATTCTGCAACTAGAAATCAGGAAAAAAAAAAAAAAGTAAACTCCAAAATAATAAGTAGGCCAAGAGCAACTCTAGTCTTTCCGTGAAAAGCAAATATCCATCCCTTCTCAAGAAATTTCTTGAGCATTGAGTTTGTCCTAAACTGTTGGGGAAAAGACTTGGACGACTCCTGTTTTCAAGTTTGAATTGTCCAAGTCAACAGAATATACAAAATAAACCAAGAAAATAATGTCATCAGAGATTTTTGCAAAAATCATTAAATTAGATCCCACTAAACTGAGTCAACTAGACTGAGTTCACATAGAAGGTGAGAATCTTTTATATAATTCTTACAAAGCTGGTGCTCACCAGTTTGCTCTGCTCAAGCAAAGTCTCCATGCTAAGACGAAATGCCAAATTGCACAAACATCAGCTTTCTCATGTTCCATTCCATTTTCTTCAAAATTTTGACATTCAGTTGCATATCCAACTTTTCAGCAGTCAGCTCAGGTTGTTAGTCTTAATTTCTTGAAATTATACTGAAAAAGAAATAGATAGATAGCCTTATTGACTGAGGAGTCGAACAATAAACTTGCAGATATGTTGCAGTAGGCAATGAGCCTTTCCTCCAAACCTACAATGGCACGTACTTGAACATCACACTGCCAGCCCTCCAAAACATTCAGCAAGCCCTAAACAACGTTGGGCTCGGAAAACAGATAAAAGCAACCATCCCCTTCAATTCAGACATCTATAACTCCCCAGCATCAAATCCAATCCCATCTGCTGGTGACTTCCGACCTGAGATCCGCGACCTCACTATACAAATCATCAGATTTCTCTCAGAAAACAAAGCACCATTCACTGTCAACATCTACCCATTCCTCAGCCTCTACAGCAATGAATACTTCCCTGCAGACTTTGCTTTCTTTGACGGTACTGACAACCCCATCAAGGATGGGGATGCCATCTACAATAATGTATTTGATGCCAACCTTGACACACTCATCTCGGCGTTACAGAAAGCAGGCTTGGCAAAAATACCTATCCTTGTTGGAGAAGTTGGGTGGCCCACAGATGGTGATAAGAATGCAAATATTGATAATGCCAAGAGATTCAACCAAGGATTGCTTCGTCATGTCTTGAGAGGAGAAGGGACCCCAGCGAGAAGCATGAAGATCAATGTGTATCTTTTCAGTCTGATAGATGAGGATGCAAAGAGCATTGCTCCTGGGAACTTCGAAAGACATTGGGGTATCTTTGAGTTTGATGGAAAACCAAAATACGAATTGGATCTATCAGGTCATGAAGAAAACAAAGCTCTGCAGGGTGCTGAAGGTGTTAAGTACCTCCATAAAAGGTGGTGTGTATTGGATCCAAAAGTAACAGATCTCACAAACTTGTCTGAGAGTGTAAATTATGCTTGCTCATTCTCTGATTGCACTGCTCTTGGTTATGGATCATCTTGTAACCACCTGGACGTTTATCAGAATGCTTCTTATGCTTTCAACATGTATTACCAAGCGCAGAACCAGCAGAGCAGTGGCTGTGTCTTTTCAGAACTGGCATTGGTGACCGATCAGGACCCATCAGAAGGAACTTGCCGGTTCCCCATAATGATTGCTTATGGTGCATCGGTGATAAAACAGAAACTGATAGATAAGTTAACAGCAACAGTTGGGGTTGTAGCAGTGTTTTTGTTTCTAATAAGTTTTCAGTGATAGGTCAGAAATGCATGGACAACCACATAAATGTTGGCAAGTTTTTACACTGTTGTATTCATACATGCAAGCTTCTGCATTAGAAGCAGAGACAGCAATGGTAGAATAAGAAATGGAAGGATTTGTCCATCTAGATTAAGGGTCCATTCTTAGCCGCAAACATGAAAATATTACAAATTTGGTCTTCAATGGAAGGTCATTGAAATTAACTTCCATCTGTTCCCAAGATCAGATGATAGTATTTCTCTGGTTAGATAGTGGAACTCTCGATGATGCTCAGAGACAGCATGGATGTGACCGGGACATTTAAAAAATAAAAATAAAAATGAAGTATTGGATATGATACAATATTTGGATACATTGATATCACAAAGAATGCTTTATGAGGATTCTTAGATGATAGATCACATAATTCTCATCAGAATTGAATTGGAAAAACAAACAGTCAAAGAAAGGCCTGCCCGCCTGGCCTTCAACATTAACTCAAACGCACAACCTTGAATTACAGAGCCAGCACCTTCCAACTGTGCTATTGTATTGATAATATGAAAAATGCAAGTTTTTGTTTCCTAGAAAGATTTAAAATTGTTACTGAATTTGAATAGTAGTTCAAGTTGTTCATGGAAGTTCACTAAAAAGTTGGGTATTCTTCTAACTGTATAATTAAGAATCTCAGTTTAAAATCAGATTAAGAATCTCCACAGTGCATTATTGAGGTTTTCAATAAACTTCAAAGAATTCTGTATAAACTTAATTATGGAGATTGCTATTTTAAGAATGGGGTCTCCTTTAAGCAGTTCCTTTATTTGAGACAAGGAGACCTGACAATTGATGAATATTCTAAGCAATTTTCAATGCTGCAAAAAGTATGTGGATTAGATGAGAATGTGGAACATTATTTAATTCGTTTTCTTAAAGGTTTGAGACCAAATATATTGGAGAATATAAAGGAATATGAAGGACTGCAAAACCATTCATGAAGTATATTGGGAAACAATTCGTGTTAGAGCACATGCTTAAATAGGCTTGCCAAAGATCAAAGCCTCAACAAACCACAAGAGCCCATGTTGTGGAACCCATTGTGGAGAATGGCAAGACTAATATTGAGGAACAGAAGCAAGACAACAATGATTCCACAACAAATTCAGATGACGCAACAGACAAAACTCTTACAAAGGATCCTGCTTTAGATGAATTGGGAAACAAAGAAACTGAGTCACTGTCTTCTGACAGTATTAATCAACCAGTGTATGTTGCGAAGTAAGAAGTGGACAATAAAGAATTGAATATAATCAGCAATGAGTCTGATCATGAAGATTTTGGGCGTCCTGGCTTCTAGATTGCAAGTCTAATAACATGTAGCAGAAGAAATAAATGAACTAGCAAGTAAATAATCAACCAGACAAAGACAAGGTGATGCAAGACAACGTGAAGTCTACTCTAATGTAATGTAATACAATCAGGAATAAAAATTAACTCATCATCATTATCAAAGCCTCATCCCAACCATGTTGGAGTTGGCTATATGAATTCTCTTTCTCCATTCCGCATCTCAGAATTCATATTTGGGTTGTGACAAAGTTTTATACTGGCTGTCAACCTATCTAATGCAACCTTCCTCCTTTACTCGGGTTCGGGACCGGCAGCAAAAACTGGTGGAGTAAGGAATAAAAACTGATTAGCAAAGAATATAAAAATCATGCCAACCATGCGTAAATAAATAATCCAAGTAATGAATCGGCCATAGATCCAAAGCATTTTCACTGATCCCCTAGTAAAAATCCTCTAATTTGAGGGTAGGATCCTAATGGAAGGTAAAACTTCCAACGATTAGGGTTATGATATATAGGAAAAGGATTTTTGGGAAAAACAATGCAATGGTAGTCATCATTAGATCTAAGGTTATTAGTTTCACATTCATTAAAAAGATCCAAAGTTGTAATGGGTATGGCAAAACTCTACAGAAGGGAAAAGTGGAAAAGATAATGGTTACTTTTGTTGGACTTTCACCAAACTTCAATTGCAGGAGGAGTTAATGACGGTTAGACGAGAAGGTGACTTGCAAAACCCAAGAAGAAGAAGAAGTAATCTTCTCAATTCTCATTCAATAATCAAGGTTCATAACATAGCAAGAAAGAGAAAAGAAAATCCCTTAGTCTTGTAAAACAATAACTCTACAAGGAAAAGAAACTAACAAAATAGACAAAAAACGGAAAAGTGGTTTGTTTGGGGGGGGGTGGGTGCGTGGTTGAAATCTCCCTTGGGATCCATGTGCAAGGCATGTTGCACGCGGTCCTTGAGATTTATGTGCAACGTGTCTTGTGCATGGAATTTTTTTTTTTTTTTAACTTGTGGTGGCCCCCTCCTCTTATTAAATAAAAGTCGCTTAACAAACTTAAAACACGGGCCCTTCTTCTTTAACAAAGACTCTTAAAAATTAAAAACATGGAACCCTTCAACTTGAAAGATCTTTATTTCAACCAATGTGACACTTCCCAATGTGGGGCCTTCAAAGAAATTGTGCACATGGGCCCTTTATCTCTCCACGGACACAATCATCTAAAATTCAATTGTTGAACCTCCTCTAGGTGATAATCCAATGGTGTATTTTTGCCTTCCTTGCGATCAAAGCTTGGATATTGATCATCCATCCAGATCATATCTTGATCCGCTGCCCTACGCCTTCTTCTCTGATAAACCTTGTATGGATTGAGGGAATTGGATATGATGTCCCCATCACAAGGCCCGGAAATTTTTGTGAGGATAACACAAATGGGAAAAAACCTTGGCTGAAAAACTACGCACTATATACGAACGGTTACAAGATATACTCACATAACCTTTTTAGTCTCCCCAACCTAAGGACTGTAGCTGTTTTTGTACAACTCCCTGTTACAACGACTTCCTGCAGTTCATTGCTCTCCGCACTTGATTAACACCACCTTGAATCACAAGATGTACGATTTTCCACGAAGCGGAAGCCACAAAACTCAAGAATTCGAAGCTTCGGCACCATCTCTCCAAAAAAAGCTCTAAAGAAGAAGGATGACTTCCAAAGTGTAATCTCCACTTAGAATAATGAGATCCATATCTTAGGGTTAATAGAGGAATCCTTTTAAATAACCCCAAATTCATGCCTCAATAAAATGCTCCTTGCAGAATAAGAACTACTAATTCAGGCACAAAAAGGAAATAATTCCACTAAAGGTTGGTGGGGTTTTCTTCGTCATCCGATTGATCGGGCATCATTTTTGTCTCAGACTCGATTGATCGGGCATCCTCTTTTCTAATTTCTTTACTTTAGCTCTTTCAGCGGTGCGAACCAAAGTCGATTCTATAAGAAATATAAAATACAACTCAATGAACCCAAAGTTTTGTCTAACCCGTGAATTAGCCAATTATAAAATCCTAACAGATCATCTAACGGATATCATCATAAGCCCACTTCCAAAAAGGCCTATTAGGTCATCTAATAAGAAGGTATTGATCAGGAGGTTGCAAAAGAAAATCAAATCATAGAGGATTTTCACATTAATTTCGTCATAGGAAATTGACTAGTGATATTAGGTGATTATTTACTGAGAGTAGGAACTCACAAATTGAAGCATCTAATGGTTAGATCTCAAATCCAAGCAGATTTTATATTTCAGAAGTAATGGTACTCCCATTTTACTTCTAAGAGAAAGACTAGATTGAAGTCGGGAATACTGAGTCAAGCCTTCAAGCCATGCAAAGAAAATGAGGATCAAGCAGCAAATCAAAGGTTCATAAGGTGGATATTTGACCCAAGAGGACATTCGCAGAACTCGAGGTCAATTTCTCTCCAAGACAAGGAGAGTTGATACAAGACAGACTCATGACCCCATGGGTTGACCCAATCTATTGGGCCCAGTCCGTTTAGTTTATGTACAAATTTATTTCATTTAGACTTATTTTAATTTATTTTATGGTTAATGTTCCATTGGATGTTTTAATTTTGACTAGCAACATGTTTGGATTGTCTAGATTAGATTAAGGCTTACCCTTTTCTCATATAAAGTATTGTAAAACCCTTGGAGAGACAATGATTAATGACAATAAATATTAACCTTTTGGGTGCTTTTGTAAGTTCTCTGCACCTTCGGTGATTGGAGTTTGATATGAGGCCAATTTCATGTATTAAACCTAACCTATCCCCAATTCCCTTCATCTCTATCTTGCCCACCCCACATCTCATATGCCGTTCCACATTATTAAGCACATACATATTATATATATGTATATATCATGGTATTTCACACTGAATTTGGTCTAAAATTGGAGCATTCTCATTGCAAGGGGACTATAAGTTAAATATTAATGAAGTTCTTAGAGTCATAGTTGTCAAATTGTGAATCGTTCAAGAGGTTGAATTGAATCAAATTGCGAATCGAATCGTGAATCGCAGGATATTTTCTACTTTTCTTAATATAGATAAGAAAAATCTAAAAAAATATTGAAAAAATAGGAAAGATTATAGAAGTCTACAATCTATCTACTTTTTATTTGTATCAATATAAATAACGCATGACAAATATTAGCTTCTTCATAGTTTTGAAAATCAGAATCATATCGCAAATTATTCATGTCCATGAATCGAATTAAATCCTGAAACGTATTGTAAATCGTAGGATTTTTCATTTTTCTAATAAAAATGAACATTAGTTAAAAATTAAAAGAAAAAAAAACATTCATTCATATGAATTCCAATCCATTTTCTCATCTATAGCAGTAAAAATACAATGAAAAATAATTGAATAAGTCTATCTTACAATCGTATCAAGAACATCATGATACATTGTTGTCATTAAAGCAAAATAAAAAAGTAAAAATAAAATTCAAACCATGAATCGTATACAATAAGGTATGTTTTGAAGTTAAAAAAGTGTTCATGAAGAAAAAAAAAACAAAAAAAGGTTTAAAAGAAAGATATAGACAAACACCAAACGTATAGTCTAACGTTTTAGTTAAAACCAAGTTCTCTATTCATATCTAAAATCTTTCCAAAGAGGCGAAAATTCCTGAGAGGTTTAGTTAACAACTAAATAAAGTTTTAAAAGTAAAAATGCTAAAAGAAAGAAAGAATAAAGAAATAAAAAAGGTAAAAGATTGTTAGGATTAACTTATTAGTTGTATCTATTCTCAGTCAGCCAAATCGCTTGAATTGTACGATTTGATGAAATGAGTATCAAATCGTAAGATTCAGACTTGAATCCTTAGATTCACCTTAAAATGGGATTCGTTAAAAGATACGAATCGTTTTTCTTAAGATCCAGGATACGAATCATAGGATTCTGATAACTATGCTTAGAGTAACTTGGGTCCTCCACCATGGAGGTTATCAAAAACACAAATAAGGAATTTGTCTTGATATATTCCTGCAGCAAGTGCGCAGTGGGGATTAGTGAGTCCAACAAAGCATGGATATCAAGGGTTGACACTACAAAATCAAGGTTCCCTGCACCAGTTTTGGTCAGAAGTGATCCAAGGAAAGCAATATCCTAAGTGAGTGAAGACAAGAGCACTACAGTGGCTACTATTTTGTAAATGGATTAGAGCTTTAGCCAAGAGAACAAATACAATTTTCCACATATAACTAGAGAGGTAATTTGGAAGTGAGCAAGTTGGCTAAATTTGGAGATTCAAAAGCCAGACTACTCACTGCAAAAGTCATTTCACTGTTTTGTTTTTCTCTCATGTAGACTGTATTCCTTCTACTTTTGCTGTCCCCTATGTACTGGACACTAATGGTTGTATGCTTCTGTTGTCTCTTACTTCTTTTGAAGTTTTGTTCTGTAGTTCTGCCATGATTCAGTGTATGGGGCTAAAAAGATTTTAAGGACTAGTTCTAAAGTAAGAAGGTTAGGTTTTGAAGTTCGGAGTGAGTTCTGATATCAGAACTAAGTGCTGGGGCAGCTAGGAAACTTACATTATAATCTAATTTACTGAAATTGGGGATTTCATTTTCATTTTTTTAATTGGAAAGTGGATTTCAATTTAATGATTCTAAATGCTAGTCTTAGTTGGGTGAAATCTCATCTTTCCCTTTTATTTTCTTCTTCTTCCTCTTTGTATTGCTTCATTTGGTTTTCTATAGCGACTCAGTGTTATGCAACTGCATTGCTTGAAAATTATATTGTGGACTTTGGTTTCTTTTTAATTTCAAATATAGCAGCACATCAATGATGTACTAGTGCTACTACAACTTGCTTCTTTGCACCAATTTTTTTTTTTTTTAACTCTTTTTCAAGTGCATCTATGACTTAATCTGATTGAGATGGTGAAATTGTTTTTCTGTAGACATAGATGGTGAAATTGTTAGGAAATACTACTGACAAAACCTATTCCCCAAACCCAAACACAACAAACAATAGAGACCTACACAGATAAGATGAGTTCGAATAGAAACACGACCTAGCTTTTTAGACATATGAGATGATAACCACATAAAACCAAAAGAGGGAAAACAGAGAAGAGACCAGTAGCTGTCTTGCCATTTATTTTTGCTTCACATAGGTCATAGTTCATAAATCCTTCTAGCACACATGGTGATGGTTGAAAATAATGTCTTAAAAAAACAGAAAAGTTAGAAAATGAATAAATAGTTAATATAGAACTAATATCAGAACCTAACCAGATAAAAGAAACTATCATATCAAAAAGAAATGCAGACGGAAAAAAAAATGATAATGCCATCAATGGAAGGAAAAAGAATGGAAATTTTAAGAAAATGCTCAACTGGATAACAATTCATCTCTACCCTAGACAGTCCTGGATTCATTAGAACACAAACAAACTTAAGAATGTGCGGCCATGATTTACAACAAATACCTAGGTCATTAGTAGTGTATGAGGAAAAGAAAATGAATTCGGAATATCAGATTCTTTGCGCTTTTCTTTCATGAGTTTATCTCTGTGTCTTTCCTTCCAAACATGCCAAATAATAGCCATCACCATTAATATCCACAGTTTACCCATCATCAAGAAACTGACAGCACTCCCAGATCCTGGTGCTCCATCAGGTGGCTTCTGGACATGCCACTTCAAATCACACAACAGTATGAAATAGCTTCATATCCAACGAAAAAATCATAGTGAAAATGGACGGCCATAGCTGATTTCTCCATTTTGTCAGGGAAACAAATGTCTAAAATTGACTGAGAAGAACAGCCAGTCATACGTTCAAGGGTAGTTACTCCAAGTTCAACTTCACAAACTATGGTTTGCCTATTATCCTTGTTCAAATGACAATTGAAAAAGACAATCATTTAGATAAACAAGTGGTGATTTGGATACAGCCCAGATCACCACCAATTTGATATTTTGATAGAATGGATGGTGAACAATTTTGTAGTGCATTTGTGTAGCATAAGTCAGAAATTACATCAAAAGGTACTGTTTTAGACTGCATCCCTAAATCGGTATCATCTATGAGCATCAATAATGATTTGAAAAGTAACAATTCCGTTTCTCAGCGAATGCTGTTTCTAGTTCAGTGCCACCAGCAACTTCCAGAATTTGTAACAATCAGTTCTGCCAAAGTATTCAAAGCAACTGCAATTCTAGTTACTCCAAATATTTGCATGCACCTGCAGGTTGTCAAGGCAGAATAGGATGAGCCACCTGTGCTCAACTTGCCACTGCAATTGTGGCTGCCTGGAAAGCAGAGCCTACATTAGTCAGGTTCTGCCAAAACTGAGGGTCAATTCATTTCAGTCACCTGAAATGAACCTACTAATTCAAGCACTTCTTTTTTTTTTTTTTAAAAAAAAGAGACTTGGTAAAATAATCCACAAAAAAGGGGAAAATCAGGATATAGTCTCCTCATATGCAATTCAGACACAGCAATTTGATTAAATGCTTAATGAAACTACTAATAAATAGCCTCACATCAAATAAGAGGAGATGCTTTGATGGAACCATTGCCAATTAAAAATAAAATATTTTTCTTAGCTTGTGGATAATTCTTTCTTGAATTTTTCCCAAACCTCAGGACCTCTTGGATGATGATTTACAAACTTATTAAAAAATGCCTTATCGGAAGCTGCAAGGATAGTGCTCAATGCCAGCATAGGACTAGCCACGCCTTCATCCTTGAGCCAGTTGTACATAGAGAACCTTAATTTGACTCTATCAATAGTATATGCCATATAACCTGGGAATGTAAGTAACGACTCTAAGGGATAACCAAGACAATTTACAAGAAAATCAATCTTCTTCTTGATCATATCTCTCGACTGATTCAGAACATTAGGAGCAGTTTTGATCATCTTGGAAACATCGCGTGGATTTAACCCTGCTTGCACAAGACAATCAAACCTTTCCTGAAGTTCACTACCTTTACCACGGAACACCTTTAGTGCCTTCTTCATCTCGTTCGAGCCCTCAACAAAACCCAAATTCACCAAGAACTTGGTCTTCTCCATCAATGCCTTTTCATCCTCGCCAGTGTTTGGCAAAGGGATAATCTTTCTACCCAAAACCCAATGCTTCAACTGAGATGGATCACCCATTATAATTTCACACAATCGCTTCTTTCCAACATTCAATTTTTCCCGCACGGTGATGGACCTCTTCAATGAACAAAAGCCCAAAATCTGTGTATGAGAATGCAAAATCTTTCCAATTTCACTGGCCTCCATTTCAATTTCAAATAGAAATGTCAAACCTTGCCGCAGATTTGTGACAAAACGCCCAACCTGAACTTGAGGAAAATGCAAAAACAAGCTCACGATTTCCTTCATTGAGATGCCAAATTTTAACATTATCCCAATTACATAATATGCCTCCATCCCTGAACTGTGTAACAAGAACCCGGGATTCTTCAAGACAAATCCTACTAATTCTTCTTTGGGGTGGCCCACCACATCATCAAAAAAGTGTAGCACTCCTAATATTTTCCCCCAATCATATGAACTCTTTTCAGAAAAACAACTGGCAAACCAATTAGAGTCAATTCCCACACCCTTCATCTCCTCCAATACCTTAAAAAATGACTCATCACCTTCCCCAATCAAGACAGAAGGACTAGAAATAACAAGCTTAATAACACTAGTTTTGCTCAGACCCCGTTTTTCATAAGCACGGATTTTCGAATCCAGTACCCCATAATCATACCCAAAAATCTCTGTGGCTTCCTTATACATCTTGCCGACCTTACCCCATGGAATTCCATAGTTACACAGCACATGAAAATTCTCAAGCAACATATCATTGTCACTAAGAAACATCAAATCTCGCGGAAGAAACAGAGAGATCTCGGAGGGTTTCAGACCCAAGCTCTCGAAGAATGGCTCGAATTCATTGATGGGGTGGTAGCGAAGATAACGGGCGAGCGACCTTCCAGTTTCTTCCTCATCATCAACGTTTTTCAGAAGCTTCTGAATGAAATTGGGCGAGTTCTTGCTGATATGCTCAGCGTCTGTGAATTGAAAGCTTCGGGTGCAGTGAAGGTAGTCCAACAGAGCAGCTTGGGCTTGCTCTCGAGCGATTCGAGAGATTTTAGCTGCTGTTGGAAAATTGGGTGGGGCGTCTTCCTTCTGAATCGAGATCCTTGCAGTGTGAAGAGCTCTATTGTTGTCAAAAAATTGAGTTTTTGCAATGTAGAGAGTTCTAGTACTGCAAAAAGATTGGATTTTTGATGATCCCATACGTTTTTCTTCAAAAACAGATGATACCCAGTGGAGAACAGATGGTTTTCTGAGTTTTCGTAAATGATTCATGACGGTTCATGAGATTTTGCAGCAACACGATGCATAGAAGATGAAATACATGAAGCGTAGCAACAAATCCAAGCCGTTTGAGTTGTATTTTCTTACCTTAGATTTTGCGGACTCGTGGATTTCAATGCACCCACCTTAAAATCTATAGGTCTTTGAATGGTCTGACTCCTGCTTCGGCGGCGAGATAGTGCTTCTTCCTTCCCTTCAGAGGCAGCCACTGAAGAAGAGGACTTTCTCCATATACATGGACATGGTGGGTTTAAGAACAAAGTGGGTTTCAGTGGGGCTGTTTTCCTCATTTTAACAGAGCACTGTACTTTCTATCAGCGGCTCAAAGGGCCCCCCAAAATAAACTATCCAAAGGTTCCGATATAGCCTATAACAAAACATGTTAGCCAGTGCCTATAACATGTTTTTAGAACTCTTCGATTTAGACTCTTGACTAAGACTGAGTAAAAACATAGGAAAGATTCGGCCGACTAATCTCATTTTAATAAGTTATTTGCATTTTGAGCCATGTAGATCTAGTTTTAAATAAGAAAAGCTTATTTTATTGTACTTTTCTTGCATATATAAATTTATAAATTTGAATTGATTATTATAAATGCATATTTATATTTTACAAGTAATGGATTCAATTTTTTTAACATTCTTGAAATTATTTTTTTAAAAAAAAAGACTTCCCTAAGTCTCCACAGTGGTTCTATCTAAGTCTTTTTTTTTTCTTTTTGCATTGGGCGAGTTAAATCTGAGCAGTAAGTTTTCCAACTTTGGCTTATAAGGATGAAGGGCATTGGATCCAAAGGTGGAAGTGGGAACCATGGTGGATCCTTGCAAGAGCCATCTTTTTAGATTTGGATTTCGATCTGACATGGGAATATATGCATTGTATTCGAATCTAGCATCAATTAAAAGAGAACTTTCACCTTAAAGAAGAATAAAAAATTTTGATTAGAAATTTGAATCTAAAATAAGATGCGGCGGAAATAATTATGATTACATAAAAGAGCTTCAAAATAAAATTTTAAATATCCAAGTAAGCTATTAAATTGTTTATGGTTAAAGCTAAATATGCTTTCAAATATGATACAGTTCAAGCTCTAAAGGTACTTTATTTATATACATATATATGTATATATGTATGTATGTATTTTTAATATATAAATTTAATTTTTTAAAATTGGATAATTGGGTTAAAAAATTTAATATAGGGATTCGGTTTCAGATCCCAATGTTCAAATCCTATCTGAATAGATATTTGTTGGATTCAAATTTCTCCCTAACCCAAAAATAGATTCCACACCTGCTTATTTGGAACCAGACCCCCAACTAACTCCATCTTTTGACACTTGTCCCAACTTGACTTTCTCCCTACCTTCATCCACTGAATTAAGATTAAATCATGATAAAAACACTTATAAAAATACCAATAGAACTTTTAAGTCCCTAAATTATAATAATTTTATTGTATTTTGGTAACCCTTAATCCACATTGTATCCTTTTCATCCCTCTAAGATGGATCATCTGCCTTCATCAAAGTGGGCCCCATGAAACAGGGTGGGGTTAGAGCTTTAGAACCTGTTTGGCATTGTTCCTGTCCTATTTCCAATTTTGTGCTCAAATCTAGTTGTGCTTAAACTGAATTGTGTCAAGACGAAACTCTATAGAACTTATTTGGCAACATTATATTAAAATATTTTGTTGATAACATGCCACACAGAACTTATTTGTTAATGGTGTAAATTTTTTTCCAATGAATGAAAACAAGGGAATCATAAAATCTAAAATATGGCTCCACCTTTTTCGTTTTTTTTCAAAGATTATTTTTTTTAAAAGATTCATGACGGTTCACGAGATTTTGCAGCAACACAATGAATAGAAGGTGAAATACATGAAGCACAGCAACAAATCCAAGCCGTTTGAGTTGGATTTTCTTACCTTAGATTTTGCAGACTTATGGATTTCAATGCACCTTCATAGAAACTTTATTCCATATAAATTCTTTCTAACCTGCAAACCCAATTCCACTCAAATAATTTTCTCTAACCTGCAAACCCAATTCCACTAAAATCATTTTCTTCATTTTTATCTCTAAATCCAATTCAAAGTTTTTTTTTTCAAAAAATAAATAAATAAATTTATAAAACTCTTGAAACTCCTATCAATCAAACTCCTCGGATTAGACTGTTTGAAGAGGCTCCCCTCTTTTTTTTTTTTAATCTCTCACTGGGACCAACCACTTTCTTTATCTCCAACACGTGACAACCTTTCATCCCACTTTCCATTCCCACAACCTCTCTCTCTGTATATTTTTTTCATAGTTATCTCTAAACCCAATTCAAAGTTAATTTCTTTTTTCAAAAATTAATTTGGATTAAAAAAAACTTGAAACTCCTATCCATCAAATATTAAGGACTTTACTCTTTGCTTGAACTTACTTTTAATGTCATTTTGTTTTAGTATTGTTTGGGCTTTTGATGGGTATTTTTATGAACTTTACAAACTTATTTTTGACTTTGATGCACCTTGGCCCAACACCACTAGCCATTGGCAGTGCGATATCAGGTGAGGCCTAATCGGTTTGGAATCTAGACCTGAAAGTTAAAAGAAATTAAATAAATAAGAAAAAAATTTTAAAAAATAATCAATTATTATGTATATATGACACATAGATGTATATGTCCCTCATATTTGACCATTGACCATATTCAATCATTAAATTAGGCATATAGACGTGAATATGGTAATAATAATAATAATAGCTATTATTATTATTATTATTATAGCTTGGATTAGACATGATATCATTAGGCGTCCATCCAAGCAATCCATATCTTTATTTTTCCCTAACTCCTTCCATTATCTTGCTTCCTGTATAAATCTTTTTTGTTGATATTTTAATTTTTTTCATTATATTCTTTTGATATGCAAAGATATTTCTTTTATATTGGAATATATATATATATATATTTGTGGCCAGTCCATCTTTAGAATATATGTTTTTTTCTTTTTGGTTAGTATAATAAGAAAGGCACTTATAATCATGTCTTGTGGTCTCGGTCACATGGGCAGTGGTTTATATTTTTCTGAAACATGATGTCGTCACTTATTTATATTTTATAAGTATTGAGTTACTTTTAAATGTTTTTTAAATTATTTAAAAATAGGATTAACAAGATCTTATGCATAATTCATTATAATGTTATTTTGTCAAATGGTGGATCTTATAATAGACCAACTTCTGCTAGACTAAACTTCAAGCACAAGACATGCATGGGAGGTTTTTTTTTTTTCTTTAAAGCTTGGATTTTTAATAAGTAGACCCAAGTATAAAGTTTTATTTTTTTTATCTCGTGTTTATCTTAAGTGAGAGGCGAGGATTGAAACTCACAAAATCATTTATTACTTTTGTCCTTGGATAAATATACCAAAGCAACAATTTCAAAAATAAATTAAAATACAACATTGCAGTTCTCTCTAAGTCCCATCCTTGTAGCACATGTGTAACATGCACTGATTACAACCCTTGATCAAGGAGCCACAACCTAATGGGCTATGCCAACACTTGAAGCTACACTTCCACAATATAGTTGGTAAACCTAATTTTCTCATTATGATTTAGAGAAGTTTTATTTTTAATTTCTTTTTAGATAAATAAAGATTCAATATATTGACTATGTTTTTGTTATCATATATATGATAATATTCATTTGTATTTTTTTTAAGTTTTAATAAAAGTTAGTTAATTGAATGGCCCACGCCTTGAAGCACTAGTTATATATGTTAAGAGAATTTCCCCCTTCGCAAGATAGTGACTAATGTCACGCTCTCAATAAAGTCCTAAAAATCTCTCTCATTATTCCTCTCCTAAAATATCTCCCTCTCATTGTCACTCCCCTTAAATAGTATTAATGCTAGAGGCACGTGCCCAACATGGGCCAAAAAATAAAAAACATATATTTCAATTTAAAAAAAAATATTTGTGCATATGAAAAACTAAACAAAAATATATTATATATTTTTTTTGTAGAGGAAGAAAGATGAGGGAAGGAGTAAGGGAAAAGATAAAGATTTGGATTGATTAGATGGGCCCTTAATGATATAGGCTCTAACCAAGCTATAATGATTATTATTATTGTTGTTGTTGTTGTTGTATTCCTGACTATATTCCTATTTTAATGATTGGGCATGGCCAATGGTCAAATAAGTGAGGTCTCCTACACATATATATGTCATATGTAAATAAGAATTGATTATTAAATTTTCAGATTATTTATTTAATTTCTTTTAACCATCCAACCGATCTAGAGTTGCCTGCATAGAAGTGTGTCATCCATTGTTATATCACCTATCATATTTATTAACTATTTCAATTTAATGATTCACTTGATTTACTAAATATGCTTATTATTTTATTAACTAAGATTTTCATGGAGTATAATTTGTATTTTTGAATGGAAGTCTTTTAATCTCTAAAATCTTTAGCAATAAAATAATCATCTAAAATTTATCTACAGGGTAATCTAATTATAATTTAGATTAGGTATATGTGCAATATAGTCAATTCATAACTTCTGTGATTTTCGATTAAATAAACTATCGAGTAATAAAATGTAGTGACAAAAGGTATCCGATTTTTGTGTCCCTATTAATGGACATAGCAGTTAACCCACTATCATGTTGAGCAGTGACTGAGGAAGATAGTGGGTAGAAGATCAAGGGTAGATATTTGTGCTTGGCCGCAAATTGAGTGTCAGTTTCAAAATTAAATATGGAGTTTAGATTGGCCCACAGATTTATCCTTTAGAATATTGAAAGGAAAGGAAGGAGTAAAAAAGTAACAAAATATACTCATTTGACTATGAAAGAGCACCGGTAAATTGTGAGTTTCCTATTGCAATTTATATTGACAATTAAGACTATAACGCTGACCCTACCTTGAGTAATATCTAGGTGAGCAAACCACAAGAAATCACATAAGGAAAAAAAAAATGCGACGCATAGAGTCAGGGAGAAAAAAAAATAAGAAAAAAAGAATGCTGTTGTCAAGTAAAAGAACTGAGACAATAAACCAAACACAATTATGATTGAAAAAAAAAAGAGAGAGAAAACCAAAGATGAAAAATTGAAAAGAAGGGGAAAAAGCCCATCTAGGTGAAATCTGCTAACTCAAATTGAAACAATAACATCAAGATACTGTGCCATTCCTCAATTATGATTTTATTACGTAGAATTTTTGAAATTGAAATAATCACATTAAGATATGTAGTTTGGTTTTGGAGGTGAACCGAGGATTTTTTTTATTGATTTTGAGGGTGGACCCATGATTTTTATTGGATTTTTGGAAGTGGGCCTGACTTTTCATATAGAGTTTGAAAGTCCATTTTGCTTTGATGGGTGCGACCACACCTGCATACCATGCCTGGGTTTGCCACTGGTTCAGTCAATTAAATCTCGGAATATACAAGAAAATAGGATCAACTTTAAATATAATTAGATGTGTGTATGGTGTATGATCACATGGTCCAACCCTTTAAGACATGGGCCCCATCCAAAAAATAGATGTCTGGGTGGGATCCTTTCAATGCTAATAATAAAGAGAAAAGTCTGGTTGTGCTTCAAGCCTTTGGTCCAATAGGATTAGATAAAAATGGTAGGATTATTTACTTATATAAAAATCGAGATTATAGGAGATTTGGTGAATCTTTTGGGATTTCTAACAAAGGTTTTATAAATAAAATGTATAGTTCCTGTGGTATTGTGAAAACTCTCTAGTTGCACCACTTGTCGCACTCTCACAAATGGGGGAATGCTATTTATATGTACTAACGCTTTAAGGTCCGTGCATGGAAAAAATTAAATTTTTTAATTTTTTAATATTTTAATAAAATATAAATTAATATTATTATATAAATCATAAAACAATTGAAATATCAAATATTTTAAGAAGAGAATTTATTTACAATCTTTGGTCATGTGCTTATACCCTTGATATGAATTATCACATGTAGGTCTAACATGGGGGGTGGTTGAATCGCACATAGTAAATTCGTTTATACATAGTAATATGATCTGATATTTATAATCATTAAATATTATAATTCTTAAAGATGGTGATGATGCTTGTCTCAACTCTAATCTACATTAAGATATCTCAATCACACTGTACCCTTGTGATTGGCTTGCACTGAGGTGTGCCCTACATTAAGTCTTGAAAATCTAATTTTGAGGCTTGCTCTTTAAGAATGTAAATTCTTAAAGAAGTTCTTTTGTCAATGACAATTTAAGTGAAAGTATATAAAACATTAAAGACAGAGAAAGAGAGAATATAAAAAAAAATTGTACCAATTAATTTATAACCTTTCTATTTCTAGGTTAGTCTAGAGTTAACAATTTTAACCCAATTAATAAAGAGAGTAATTTAGTATATACATAATTAGATTTAAAGTAGTGTATAATATTGAATACCATTATAATCATGATATAGAAAAGCTCAAAAAACTCTCTTGATCTAAAATGTTCATGAGTTACAAAACCCAGACTCTTTTGAGTCTTGGTCGATGTGTGTAAAAAGGAACTCAGTATATAAATGTATAAAAGTTGAAAATTGTTTCTGGAACAACAGATTATAAATGATAGCAAAACTACAATAAAATAGATGCTCCCAATAGGCCCAAGCATTTTAAGCATGCTGTTCAATTCTTGCAAGTTATCAAGAACCAATTTATCAACTACTAACTAAATCTAATCATTATCAACCAAAAGCTTATTTAAATTAAGAAACTAAAGCAATTGCTTGGTCCACAACCATTTAGTCAGGGGCCTAGACATATTGGTCTGATGGATTCGACTCATATGATGTTTAAGGCCCGAGCCTAGACCAAATCAGACCTTTGGTCCATTGATAACCTTAATGTACAGAGATTTAACGGGAAGATATAAAAGATATAAAAAGACAACTTTGCCAACCTCTTCGTAGTCTCTACACACTTTTTTAGCCTTCTCCATGCTAGAGTCTGCCAACTCCTTGCTGTATCTTTTCGTGGTAGCCATTACATCAGAAGAGAACAAATAGCCTGTAAGTGAAAGCAAATCACCAAAACACTAACTAAAATAATTCTCTCTTTAATTAAAAGTACCAATCATTCTTAAAAATGTTATCAAGGGAAAGGACATGTTCCATCTAGAGTCAAGTAGACCACACGAGGGGGTTTGGAGTATCAGAGAAGAAGAGTGTCTTTGAAATTGCAGGAAATAATGTTCTTGAGGCACCAAGAGAAAGTATACATGCCCCCTTCTCCTACATTGAATGTATGGCTGAGCTAACGGGCCTATATGGATCGTATATATTGTAAAAGTTGTCGTATTGTAAAAGTTTTTGTATATAGAGAAAAACTTCATATGAAGAGATTTTAGGCATTCTATGTAAATTTGAAAGATTTAAGGGATCAAGGATAAATAAATAAAAATTTTAAAATTAACTGAGCGTTGTTTGGGAGAGAAGATTTGTACAATAGAACTCTATTGAGAGCACGCCACGTGTCTCTCCATGTTTAATAACTATATTATTTGTAAATAAAAATATTTAGAAATATTTAAATAAATTATAAATAATATTAACATAAAAGTCATTACACAATCATAATTTTTAATATTTTCAATATTTATGGTACGTATAATGAAAAAAGAAAAAAGAAAAAAGAAAAAGAAGGGACCTAATTGATATACGCAACAGAAATAAAAAAATCCATAACACGGCACATGTCTACACCTACACATGCATAAGTGGGTCCATTGGGGGTAGGGACTTACAACCATTTCAATTTTGATGATGCTATAGGCCCATCTTCATTCCATAGTATATATAGTAAATAAAATAAATAAAATAAAAGGAAACAGAGATTTTGATTAACCAGAAACCTAATTGATATAGCCAAAAAAAAAAAAAAAATCATAACCGCCCATTCCCCACCCCCTCTACCCCTTCGCGACACCCCTTAGAGGAAAATCTTGTCCGACAGCCTTTCACTTCAAATGCATACCGACCATAATTAAGTTCATGTTAAACTTGGATAACCTATTGCACAACTATGATTAGAATTTTGAGATTAGAAGAATTTTTTAAAATAAATATTGAACATACGACTGTGATTATCAACCCGAACTTATACCATGCATTACTCTAGGGAATTTCAAATGTGCTGCGCCATGATTAATGCCCCATTCTCCAAAGGCCCACTCATGTCGCCAAACGAAAAGTTATACGATACTCTACCGAGCTTTTGAATAATTTTCGTTAGCATATGCTTGTGGGATCAATCATACAATGACATATATCCAGCTACTGCATGGTCAAGATTAAAGTATGTCCCATCCCATCTATGTGCACCCATTGAACTGTCTTGATCCGTTTGCATGATTTCAAAGCAATGATTAGGAAGATGGGCCTTTTAGTTAGATGTTTATTTTTTATAGGAGGACAATGGAATATAGAGAGATTTTAGGAGAGAGGGAGAGATGAGAGATATTCTAGATTTTAGGACTTTAATCGGAATGCGCCACGTGTCGCACTCTTGCAAAAGAATGCACCACGTGTCACTCTCTAGCGAAAAGAGGATTGTTATAATATATATATATATAATATAAATACTCCCAACACGGGCTATGAAGGAAAAATTAAATTTTGTTAAATTTATTAATATTTTAATAAAATATAAGTAAACATAATCATATAAATCATAATACAAAAAAGGTTAAAATTAAATTTACAAAACTAAAAATTTTAAGAAGGAAGTTTATATTAAACATAGTGAAATTTAATTAAATGCACACATTTGTAGTGGCTGGAATTATCATGTCTACGAGTTGAGAGTGGAAAAAAAAATGTTGAGATTAAGTCATCATTGATGATTCAAGGAATTACATGTGGGCTAATAAAAATTGTACACACATTTGTATTGGTTGAAACCATCATGCCTACTAGTTGAGAGTTAAAAAAAACAAAAAACAAAAAACGTTCAGTTGAAGGCATCCTTAATGATTCAAGGAAGTACATGTGGCGCTAAGTAAAACTACACTTTACAATAGTGCACAAAAAGGGCCTTCCGCCTAGGTCGTTTAGGTTGAGAAATTTGTAGGTTCCCGAATCCAATTGTGAGTCGCCCATTAGTGTGTGTAGATCAATTACCAAAAAAATCCAAATTGGTTTTAGTGTGTGTGGATCAATTATCAAAAAAAGTCTAAATTGGTCTTAAGGTAAAAAGAGAGAGGCCACAAGAAAGTTTATATTTTTAAATATAATAATTAAAATAAAATAAAAAAATGGGTGACAAACAAAGCAACATAAATGCATGAAAAAAATAATTTTTTAAGAATAAACATTTAAATAAACTTTACCAGAAAATAATAACAATAAAACAAACAGAGTGGTTATTTTACCATGAGTATAAATATTATAATGCATATTTCATTAGAGAATGTATAAAAATTTATCAATTAAAATAAATTAGAGGAAGAGTGTGGACCAATTATAAAAAAAATTATATTGGCCTTAAGGTAAAGATAGATATTCAAAACTGAAACTTTAGGCCTGTAGTATTGAGATGAGCCAATTTCATAAGTTGAGTTTAAGTTAGCCAACTCAATTACTTGTTTGTTATCATATGGTAAAAAATAAGAAACATGCTAATATATAAAATTACTAATTGTTAGGTCCCTGGTACAACCCTCGCGTGCACCCCTGTTAGAGTGATACTCTAACAGTTCAAAATTAGTATAGAAAGTTTTTTACCCCCAATATATAGGGGCCAGGGCTAGACCATAGGCTTAAAATCACAGTGATACGCAGCCCAATCTGTTCAAGGCATGGTGCAGGCTGGCCTAGCCCAATAGCGGCCCAAATAAATTCAATTGCCCTTCAAAAGAAGTTAACAGCAAGTTGGGGGAATATCTAGGCCATAAATCAGGTAGGACACGGAATACTTGATGCCTCTTACACGTGCCACATGCACTCCATTTGTCAGGTGGGGTCCACTTGGGACAAAGATATAGCTCTCTTAGTCCACCTATAAACTGAAAATATAGGCCTTCTTTATTGGCTAATCGTATCTTTGAATGGGACATTGAAACCTCACCGCAAAAGTCATTGGAATTGGATTCCAATTGTCACATGAAAAGGGCAGAAGCATTTGACGTACACAAAAAAAATTATGGATTAGGTTGAGATTAGATATGCATAATGAGAGAGATTTTAGGGGCTCGGAGAGAGGAGAGGAAGGTTCTAATATAAAATCTCTCACATTATTATAGTAAGAGACAAGATAAAATATGAGGGATGCCACATGTAGATCAAAGGAAGCGCTTTGTTACTCCCCCGCACTCTCTCGCGAACAGGGGCATTGTTACAGGAGCTACAAAAAATCTCTCTTTATATTTAATCAAAATTTTCTATGAGAGAAAAAATTAAATATCAAATTAGCTATAAACTAAAATGCTATAACTTAAATCTAAAAGTTAAACAAAAATTTTAAATCTAAAAGTTAAACAAAAATTTAGAACATGTTATTATAATATTTTATTATATTCACTTAAAGTTCCTTGTAAGTTTTTTTAAAGAATAACTTCAATAATAAATTACCTTCAATGCATTTTGGAGGGCATGATTTTAAGTCTAAGTTTTTGAATTATTCATTTGATCAACCATTTTCTATCTTTATTTAGGATTTGAAATGAAACATACATTTTAAATGATTAATCACTTTACAATGCAAGAATTATACAACCTTCAAAGCTTAAATCTATGAGGAATAAGATGCAAAATACAATATATCCTTGAGTATTTAAATAGATATTTTTCTGATGACACATTAAAATTTCTTCTGAAACTATCTACTATTTAATCTTTCAAGAAAGTATAAGAAGATCTCTTTGAGCATTGCTTTCTCTTTGATAAAGTGGCAGTCGTAGGAAAATGTACGTGCAGACACAATAGGAAGCGTGGAACTTTGTACAACCAACTTCCCAATTATTAAAGTAACCAATGTTACCAACATTTGTGCCAGCCAAAAAATGAAAAAAAAAAAGTACAACAGAGAAAACCAAGTTAGATGAAGTAGTGTGGGCGTCAATGAATTTTGTTTAAGGTTTAAATTCAATGACTTCCTAATGAGTTGCTTGATATCCAATTTTCTACCCTATTGTTGTCCATAATTCAAAATAATCATTAAAAGAAGTAAAAAATAAATAAACAAATAAGCAAAGCAAAAGAAAGGAAGGCAAAAAATATATATGATATACAGTAAGTACTATGGGACATAGTAGTTAATGGTGTTGGCCCCAACCAGTGACAGAAGCGGCAAAGTATGATTCCTCACAAGTACCTGCAACATTACCAATATAAAGGCAAAACCCTAGTCAGAGAAAAAAATTCTTAAAGAATAAGAGAAAGAGAGAGATGACATAAACATATGATAAGAGGAGGAAAATTGCACTGGATAGGAACTTTGAGTTGGTGTAGTGATGGGGACATGGTAGAAGATATGATCCTCATGAGAAGAGTCCAATCCTATTTTAAAGGATAAAGAGATTTGATTTTGATTTGAAAATCAAAATTAGTATAGAAAATTTTTTCTCCTAGGGATTTTAAGAGGATATGCATACTTTTAGGAATATGATGGTTAAATGATTGATAAACAGATATGAATGTCGTTAAGTGGAAGTAATGGCCGTTGATTATGATAAGAAGCAATTGGCGATTATGATAAGAAGCAATTGAAAATACTATTTAAGGGGAGTGACAATGAGAGGGAGACATTTTAAGGAAAGACTAATGAAAGAAATTTTTAGGACTTTATTGAGAGCGTGACATGTGTCACTCTCTCACAAAGGGGGGAATTCTCTTATAATAAATAGTATTTTCAATTGCTTAAATGGCGCTCCCGAACAACGTAAATCACACCTACAAAGCAATGTAAATTATAAAAGTTTGAAAGGTTATCTTAAATGGTGCTCCCCAGCAACGGTGCCAAAAACGTGATCATGAGCTCCAAGTGCAAAGCTTCGATTATAGTAATAAAACTGATGAAACTAAGTCGATTTACAGAGAGCCTTTGTGTTTAAGGTAATTTCAACTCGTACCCGCCTTAAATAAAATCTAAAAGTAGCTTAAATGAAAAGCTAACAAATACAACCATTCTATTTTCCAAAAAGAAATTTAATTACAAACCAATTAAAAGAAAAAAAACTTTCCTAAATTTACAAAACTTAAATCTAAAAAGATCTAACTAGATTGCTGCAAAATAATACACACATTAGAACATCCAAAAATGAAAATTTACTAAAAATAAAATTAAACAAAAAGAGAAACTGCTTATTAATCAAAAATTGGACACAAACTTTAGTTTGTAACAAATCAAGACAATTAAAAGAAAAAGGAAACAAAGACAACTTACTAAAAGGAAAATCCTAAGTTAGAAACTTTCCTAACCCTATGTTAAATTTAGAAACTAGTGTTAGCAAACAAATTAGGTCAAACTCTTTCCCAATCTAACATGCATGATAAACTTCCTAAAAATGAATTCAAATATGAAGTATGAATTTCCTAAACTACTTTTTATGCAAAAGTGATGGAGGATGAAATTTCTAAAACAATAAAATACAATGCATGGGACATGTAATATGGACTAGTGCAAAAATTTTCAATGATGTGTGCAACCTAATATTAAAAATTTTCAATGATGTGTGCAACCTAATATTAATTCAAAATATGAATCTAAATTTGCCCAAAACTAATGTTTATTGCTGAAATTAAATAATCTAAGATGCATGAGCTTATATGAAAACAACTCAAAACAATAAAAGCAAACTAATGAAACTACATGTATGACTGAGTGGGGTTTCCACGATGATGTAATGCATCAAATTTAGGGATTAATATAACAAATTCAGAAACAAGATTTAATGCTACTGAAACATCATGTTTTAGAAATGAAATCTCTTCAGTTTTCTGTGTAGAGACTTCAACTTTACGGCAGTTCTAACAGTCCACAATTATTCCACTGAATCCCTTATATAGTTCGGCCATTAAGTGGTCTTGATTTAAATCTGAATTCAGCACATTGATGAACTGAATTCAGGTGTGCTTCAGTTTCACTTTTCAAGTTTCCAAATTTCTTCAAAAGTCAAATACATAATAAGTGAAAAAATAGTGCACAAATCTGATTAGGAAAATCGCCCAACATATGACCTGTTTTAAAGTTGTGTTCTGCACAATTCTGGACGGTACTAATTAGATGTTCTTTACTGAACTTCAGTTTCTCAAAGTGATTCCGACATTTAACCTAGAACAGATAAGAATTTGTAACATCTAATATTGCAATTCTGCAGAAAACAATTTCAAATATGGTCTTGTTTATGGACTGTTTTCAATTTAGAATCATGTAACTTACAAAACTGAAAATTTGATTTCTAAACTTTGCATGATCATCACCTCTAAACATGAATGAAAATATACATGAAACGGATTGCAATATCAGCATTAATCAGCCCTAAACAAAACTATGCTGAAACAAAAATTGAAAGTGTACTGAATGAAAAGTGCAAAAAATAGAAGTGTAGGAAATCAAAGATAAGTAGACTTGAAAAAGTGGTGAACAATAAATAAAAAATGGTAACCACTGAAAACCATTGGTGGTAAACTGAAATTCAAAGATGATGAAACAGAAATTTAAAGATGGTAGTGCAAAAATTAAATGTAGTTCAATTAGTATGTATATTCTCTCAAAATCCTCCCTCAATCCGGGCCAAAAAATCACTTTAAATATGCTATCATGGACTTGGGTCGTCAATCCAAGTACAAAAACACAAATCAAGCAATAAGAAAAACTATAAGAATGAGAAGAATAATAAGATAAATATCATTAAACTAGCATCGTAATTCTTTACACAAGAAAAAAACTTAAAATAAAGAAATTACACATATTAGGATGGAAAAGAATTCCTCCTTCTAGTTGACCTTTCAAGGTTGGTGGTATGACCTTAGGATTAAGCCTCCTTGATAATTTGAGATGAATAGGCAAGAGAGGGAGAGATGGATGCAGGAGATCTAGAGGTAAGGGGTAGCCAATTCTTCCATGAAGAGAGGGGATGTCCCATGTGCTCCTTGAATAGGGCTTGGGTTGCCCTTGTTTCTCTTCTTAGAGTGTGTTTGGGTATAACGTAAAGTAAATTAGAGTAAAGTTTAATATTTGAATTCCAAAATTTTTCCTTTTTTTTGCCAAAAAAAAGTAAAAAAAGTAACCACTAAATTACAAAAAATATCTACTTCTTACACAAAAAGTCAAAAAGATTCTTTATTAAACAACTAAAAAAAAGTCATAATAATCCCATCATATATTATTCTTTCTTTATTTTGGGTTTACTCTACTTTATTTTATTCCACTCCACATCTAAACATGCCTATAGATCCTAATTTGTAGGGAAAATCTTCTTTAATTTGGTAGGTATCTTCCTTAGCCTTGCAAAATTGTAGGATCTTGTGGAGAAAATCTTGGTTTCCTTTTTTGAAATATTTTCTTTCTTGAAATGTCTTTTGGGAGAGATTGTAGAGATATTCTTCTCTAATTATTTAAAGAAAATTCAGCTGAATCCAATGCCAAGGTGGACGTCCATGCTTGCACATTTCCTCATTCCAAATTGGGCCATTCTCCTCATGTGCAAAGGATATTCAATATATGATTTCCTTTCTTGCATTTTTCTTGGATTTTCCTGAATTATCTAAAGAGATCATTTGAGTTGACGTAAAGAAGGTGGACCCCCCTCTTGGATGTCTAACATGTGTGACTCACGCATGCGCATGTGTGTGGGTCCCATGAAGCCCTTTTCCAATTTTCTTTAAAAACCCTTCTTCTCTTTTTTCTTTTCTTTAGAAATGCAATCCCTGCCTTAATCTATGCTGTGGGACCAAACTCATCATTTCCTGAAAGCCGAAAAAAAAAAAGAATTTCATGTGAAAAGATAATTTTACCCTTAATTAACAAATGCATGACTACGGGTCCTTAACAAATGCATGACTATGGGTCCAACTTTAGTGAAATGATAGCATGTGATGACATTGGTATGCATAATTTTATTTAAATAAACTAATGATGATAAAATATCATTTCAATTCATAAGAAAAACAATTGGAAAAACTTTCCAACAATAGCACTCCAAAAATGGCAAGTTTTATGAATTTATGAAAAATTGATAATTTTTTAGCAAATTATGCATGAATGCACTACTTTGATATATAAATGCACAAAACCATAATTTCACAACAAATGAGGCTCTTTTAGCTCGTAAGTCTTTAAAACTTTTGAAAATAACTTTTAAAAACTGCATTTTTACAGACTTATCAGAAATCAAATTATCCAGCTAATCTACTCTTCTACTATGGTAAGATTAACAAAGATGGGCTTAAGGGTGAATTTTTCATATACCTTTTGGTATCTTTGTGTAATTAATTTTAATTACATGTTTTTTATGTGATCATTACAATGATAATGCAATTTTGATTAACATTAATTCTAAACATATTTAATGTTGGTTGATTTTCAAGTAAGATGAAAAAAATATATAGTGATTATGAGCTCCAGGCAGTGGGGTCCACTTGGATGCTTTTCTATAATTAGGCGATGCATGGAAAGGTCATTCAACGACAAAGAATCGCTAGTTTTTTTGACAACATAAAATTTGAAGTATATCTCTCCAACCACAGCCATGGGGCCCACCTAATCAATCCAAATTAGTAATATCTCTCTAACTAAAAAAAATATTGATTTTCCTTGGTAGAATCATAGCATCGTATTATTATTATTATTATTATTATTATTATTATTACTAGCAATAAAGGCCCTTGCTAAGCCCAGGCCCTAATAAAAAATTGTTATTTTAAAATTACATATATATAGATTTTTCTATTTATAAAAAGCTCAATTTGTATTTAAAAATGGAATAGGTACACTTAATCAAGTTAGTAATTTTTAGAACCCAAATGTAATATTAAGTAAAAGAGAGTTAAGTTTACTTTAAAAATAGTTACCCATAATTAAATCTAGGCATAAAAAGCCTCACCAGGCTCAAAATTAATCCGTTTCAACACACTCAAGGACTAGGTTAACCAGCCCATAAGCAAAGTTTAAGCCCACCAATTAGGGTCTAATTCTACTACTACATACTAGTTATCTATTTATTTTTATATATTTATATTGCCACCAACACCACTAACATTAATGCAAGAAATTAAAAAAAACTTAACATTCAAATAATAAAAGTTTAATACGTGTATCATATGCCATGCAAATTAACCAAACAATATAAATATAAGGTATTAAAATTAAACTTCAATCAAAATAATTAAGTATAAATGAGGCAAGAGTAGCTCCTACAATCGCAGATAATTTACTCCAACCATGCAATCAATTTTAACTAATTCATTTAAATGGATGATATAGATAAACTCTAACTCAACTCATTTGAACACACTTGTACAGATCCATAGTAGATGTAGGTCAGATTTTATAATAAAAATTAGATTATAGGGCAGGTTAGATTTTCTTATCCTTTTGTTTATGCCCAGTAGTTGCAACTTAATGTTATTTTGGATTCAAATGATCGCTGAGCATAGACTTTTGGAGCTTATAAAATGCTAAGCTCAGCCTCGCTTTCTTTAGAGATATATATATATATATATATTTGAGCATATATAGGTTTATTTGAGTATGATTCCAACGTGGGATTCCTATGTGATTCTTATATTAATTTTTTGTAAATGAAATATAGACATTTACAAGCGCCACACACCCCTCTGAATTGTTATGGTACGAGGTGGGTTGACATTGAGTGTAATCCCTACACTAGGAACCATGTTCATAACAGGAGTATGTCTTACAATTGCATTATATGCTAAGTTGGCCCATAATGTGTTCTTTCCAAAGATAATTTATTTTAAATATGCTGAGAAGTAGTCTCAAAATCAGATTTTCAAAAATTAATGTAGGGTTACCTCAATGCAAGCCAATCACAAAAGTAGGCAGAATTGAAATTTATTAATGTAGACTAGAGCCATTTCATCATCACCATATCTAAAAATCCAAATATTTAATAATTATAAATATTAGATCATATTAATAATTTACCCACCTATAATCCAAATCAAAACTTCTTATTGTTGCCTCATTTGCTAATATAATTTTATATATCAAATGGGCTAGATTTTCTGGTACTTTTGCTGAAGCCAAATAGTTGCAACTTAGTCCCATTTGGACTTGTAATCATGGCCGAGTAGATATTTTTGGATTCTAACATATGCAAATGTATGTATTATTATAGTTTAACCACCCCTACGTTAGACCTACATGCGATAATTCACATCAAGCATCTGACAAAAAATTGTGAATAAATTTTCTTCTTAAGATATTTGGTATTTTAAATTTAATTTTAACTATGCTTGTGTTTTGACTTATATAACAATATCAATGTATATTTTATTAAAATATTAAAATAATAAAAAATTTATTTGTTTTTCATGGCCCGCTTTGGGTGCGGGCCTTGAAGTACTAGTATATATAAAGAGAATTTTCCCCTTCGCGAGAGAAAACGGGAGCGCGACAAATAGCACATTAAAGTCCAATTTCCTCTTGACTCTGATTCTCTCTCCTAAAACCTCTCTCTCCTAATCCCCTCCCCTAAAATCTAATTTCCTCTCCAAAAATCTCTCTTTCCTCTCTCAACTCATCCCTAACGTATAGGGATCTCTACTATCTACAAGTGGTGCTTTCTTTCAAAAATCTAACTCATGATATGGATGATCCTTATACCATTTCACATTCAATAATGTTGGCTACACTCCTCATCTCACAACTCATCTCACAACCGTCTTATGTGGCAATTTCCCTCTCCCTCATATCTATAATGTTAAAAGCAAAATAAATTAGTTAGACCTGCCACATAGGACGGCTGTGAGATGAGGAGTATTGCTAGCATTATTGTTTCACATTCCCGTAACCAACTCAGTTCACATTTCCTAAAACTTTATCCTTATGGAAAATTATACATTTCCATACCACAAAATGTACATTTCAAGGAAGAATCCATGTTTATCTCATCAAGACTCTTGATATCATGGGTCCATAATTGAATGTGTGCAGTCTCACCTTCCAAGTAACCAAAAAAAAAAAAAAAAACGGAGCTGATAAAGTCGGACGGTTATGGTGAAAAAAAAAGGGGCCAACATTGTCCATAAAGAGATCCATAATTATGGAGAGGGGTATAAATAACCAATGTCTGACCCCAACTTATAAAATAACCAATGTCTGACCCCAAACATAATTCCCATTACAAAATACAGCCAGCTTGAGGGGTAGCAGGCCGCAACTCAATAAGATACTTAAATCAATCACAAAATACAGTAGTTTGAGGGGTAGCTAGTGGTGATGAAAAAGAAAGAAAAAGAATTTGCTTTGCTGTCCGACACCCATTCACATGATGTAATTACGCCACTGTAACATGGCGTCTAGGCCTACAAATACTATTCTACAGAAGTTAACGAGAGTGTTGTGCATGTACCATACCATAGCCCCAAAGCCATATATCAGAATGTTTTTCACCCACATATTTTGGAATAAAAGCTTCCAATTGATTAATCATTTGACTGATTGGATGGTTTGGACTTGGGTCTGTCTAATAATATGATTCTTTAGCTATATGGTCCATCTACGTCGATCCAGACTGAAATGCAAGTTATATGGTGTATATGTAGTACAGACTGTAATGCAAGGTATGTAGTAGAACCTTAATAACGTAGCTAACAGAATTTCAACATTTTCCAAAGTAAAACCCTCCACAGATTCCACATGAATAGAGGAAAGCCAAGAATGTGCCTTAAGTTGGATCTTGCCAAGGCCTTTGACAGTGTCTGGTAGGACTTCCTGTTTAAGGTGTTGAAGGAAATGGGGTTCCCTAGGCCCTTCATTTGGGTGATCATGGCATGTGTCACCTCCCCCTACTATTCGCTGTTGGTTAATGGCTAGGCAGAAGGATTTTTCCCAGGCAAAAGAGGTCTCTGGCAAGGTTGCCCTTTGTCTCCTTCCTTTTTACTCTAGTTATGGAATTTTTCTCTATCTAGCTAGATTATCTGGCGAGGACAAAGGTCATCCCTTCTCCAAATTGTAAAGCAGGGGTCCTTGTCTCTCACCTTTTGTTTGCTAAGGATGTCATTCTCTTCAACATGAGCTCCCCCAAAATTGCGAAGAACATAAAACTCTTCTTGGATTGCTTTTGTAAATCTTCAGGGCTGGCTGTGAAGTGGAACAAGAGCTCTATTTTTTTCTCCAACAACTCCAATGCCACGATTCAACCCATTTCAGATATCCTCCACATGAAAAAGGTAAATTCCCTTTTCGCTATCTGGGAGTCCCCTTATCTGTGAAGAAGCTCAATTTCTTGGATTGCGTTGCCCTCTTAGAAAAGATTCACAAGAAACTTACAGGGTGGAAAGCAAAGATCCTTTTCTATGCAGGCTGTACTGAGCTTATAAAATCTACTCCGAAAACAACCGTGCTGTTTTGGGCAAGTGTCTGCCAACTCCCTTTATCTATGCTTGATGCTATTGATAAACTCAGTAGACGCTTCTATTGGAATGATTGGTCTCCTAATCCGCTTTGCCCTAAAGCCCAGGACTTGATTTGCACTCCTAAGGAAAACGTGGGGTTTGGGTTTATTGGGGATGAGAAATCTTAATGAAGCTTCCCTCCTCCGTTAAGTTTGGAACATGGCTGCTTTCAAGGAAAACTGCTGGTCTAGATGGGTGAGAGTTAAATATCTCAAGCTAAAGTCCTTCTGGCAGGTCAACTCTTTCTATGGTGGCCTCGTGGGGTTTAGAAATCTATTCTTCAACTAAGGGAAAAGGTTTTTCCCCACATCAGACACCTAATAGGGGATGGTGCAACCACCTCCTTTTGGTATAATCCTTGGCTCCCACAGGGAAAAATTATTCGTCTTACCCCTAATAGAGCTTTCTGATTTAGGCCTTGATAGAAAAGTGAAAGTTCAGCACTTCGTAGGTTCAAATGGCTGGAGCCTCCCTTCTTCCCTCCCCCTTTACTTTTCTTCTGCTGCTACCTTCATCCAGCAACTGCAGCAGCCGGTGGTCAGTTTGCTTGATGCAGTCATTTGGACAGCTGAAGAAAATGGGTGTTTCTCGCTATCCTCTGCTATTCAGCCAGTTTGTTCCACTGCTAATAGACCTGATGTGAGTTGGGCTACCTTCATATGGTTCAAAGGTCACATCCCCAAGCATGCCATCTGCACTTGGATGTGCTTCTTGGGCAGGCTAAAAACCAGAGCTTTTCTTTGCTCTAGGGGAGTTCCTTGTCAACTGCAGTGCGCTCTTTGTAATGGTGATAGGGAGGATTTGGTACACCTCATCATCCACTGTCCTTTCTCCCAGAAACATCTGGAATGGCCTGCTCTTGAAGGTGGGCTTACACCCCCATCATCCCCCTTCCATGCTATCTAGAGTTCAAGCTACTATCAACACCCTTCAAGGAAATTCTCCAGCTGTGGACTGCCTTGCTCACCTTCTGTTCCCGGCTTTCATTTGGAATGTGTGGAGAGAACGTAACAACAGAATCTTCATGAAAGCTTTCAGGCCTTCCCATCAGGTCCTTTCTGAGGTGCAAACTCAGATCCAAACTAGAATTGCTTTCCTGCATCCTCACCTCCCTCCTCCCTTCCACCAATGGTGGAATCTCCCTCCGGCCCCAACTGCTGGTACTCTCCCTCACTGTAGCCAACCTGAAATTGCTATGGGGTGGAGGGTCTCTCTCCTTCAGTCACACGATTGTATTATGGGGATTGTTTGGCACCCTACATGCTGTCCGGTTTATGCTACCATTCACCAAATCGACAGCTCTCATTCTGCTGTGATGGAGCTCCTTCAGGCAAGCAGGCAGTTATTTTCCTCTCATCTATGCTTGGAGGTGGAGGGTTGGTTGGTTGAAACTATCATTGCTCCTGGCCAATCGCCCTGGCACTCTCGGTTCATATTAAGAAAGATCAACAACCTTCTGAAGACCTGGGACTCTTTCTCCACCACTGCTGTCTCCACTTAGGCCAAGAAATTCAGCAGTATGATGTAGCAGTTATACACCCCTCCAAAGTCTCTGGATGCTCAGGACTGTGCGTCTGTGCGTCTCTTCTAGTGGGCTAGCCCATTTGTAGCCTTGCTTTTTCTTCCTCTTTCCTTTTGGGCTTTGCATCCGGGCTGTGGATGTTCTTCTTTCTCTTGCCTTTTTGGTTTGTGTTGACCTCTAGTCGGCCTTGTATCATTCTTTCTTTCTTTTAATGGAACTCTAATCTTCTCCCCCACCCCCCACTCCCCACAACAAAAATAAATAAATAAATAAAATAAAAAAAATAAAAAAACAAAACTGCATTCCAGGATGTAGGAAATTACAAAATAAAGAATGAGAATTAAATAACCTTTCATAAGTCTCTAGTGCCTGTTTTGCGGATTTTGGAGTCCCATCAGATTCTTCGTCGTTTACAATGATTTTTGTCACTGGTTCGATGGGTCAATATTCAAAGAAACTGTCCACACATGCCACGAATGTGGATATGAGACTTGCCAATAATGGATTGTTCTTGCTATTATCACTTGTATCACTTGCATAGCCAGTCTCATGACTGTCAACTGAGCTGTCAATAAAATGTTTAGAATTATAAATAGATGGACCTTGTTTATTTGAAGAACCAGAATGGGTCATATGAGTACTCATCAATAGCAGAAACGTTAAGGAAGAGGTTGAAATAATTTCCTTTTTGACAGGCTTACAACTGCCATGGAATCTGCTAATAAGTTATCAGTAATGATTTTTGGCAAAACCTCTAAGACATAAGAGGCTTCAACCTCCCAAAAAAAAAAAAAATGTTCATCTCCGTTGAAATCAGTGACTATACTGTCTCATCAATGACCATTGATCAAAAGAGAATACATTGATCAAAACTTGGAATTTTGTTGTTATTGACCATTTTCTTTGCTCAGGTTAGAATGGCGTTGTTATAGATGGTAATCCAATCCAATTCCATTTCAGCATGTCATACGTTTAACTGGAATTCCACCTGAATCAATTCCACACAAAATCCAACCCATCCAACCCACCATCTCCATCACACCCGTTAATTACCTATTAAAAAAGAGAGAGAGCCATCACACCCGTTAATTACCTATTAAAAGAGAGAGAGAGAGAGAGAGCAAAAGCCAGACTCAAAAAGCAAGAGAAACAAAAGGGTCATCTCATCATCTTATCTGATTTGTTTCTTCATCTGTTATTTCGCTTCATAAGAAACCTTGAAGTCTTTCAGTATTATTAAATTACAGTAAAGTAGTGCCTTTCCAATCCACTTTCACCAGTCATGAACAACATTTTATAAGTTTCAAACAACATATCATACGATTCTATCAGCTTCCAACAAGACAAACCAGTCTTGGAACTAAATGTTCCACCTGTTTCACCAAAGTTGGCCAAAGAGACAGATTATATTATAAGGGATAGGTCCTATCATGAAACAAGGATGGTTACACATGTTTCAATCCGATATCAACCATTTGTGTAATTATATGATAATAAAAAATAAAATAGAAAACCTAAAAGCTCAAAATGGGGAAACAATTTCTTTTAGGCAAAATTATTAAACCAAGTTGCAGCAATGAAATGACCTTTCAACTACACTAGGGGCACCTTAAAATAGGAATTACTATCATCGTGCTCCATGCACACAGAAGTATCAATTTCAAGATGTTGTAATCCTGATCCTATTAACAAAGAAGAAAATTCAATACAGAACAAATTATTTTCTGTCATAGACATCTAAAAAACAACTTACCTAAAATAGTAATGTAGAGACAACAAAAGATATGGGTACAAAGCCTACATACGCTTTAAAACTATGCCTAGAAGATACATACATGAATTTTATGACAGATTCCCATTCAAATATTAAAATTAGGCATCTTGACATGGATCACATGTAATGATTAATGAGCAAATGGTACAAGATTAGAGGGGGAGAGAGAGGATGCAAGAACATCACTATAAAACGTAAACACCCACGTAACAATGGAGTAAAGAATCAAACCCAAGTATTACAAAGTGCAAACAATCAAGCGCTATAAAGCATTGTAATTATCATGAAACCAATTATTTAATTTCCATGTAAATTTAAATACAATTGAACAACAGGTTGGCCCCAAAAAGATATGATAGTTTATTTTCAAAAATACCTGATTCCACTTTAAGAAGGAGGGTATGATAAATGATAACATTCGAACATGTCTTTAATTTCCTACTAAGTTGCAACACAAATAATCAATGGATTGATGAAAATAAAAGGAATGAGAAATCATATTTGTGATTTTGAAATCAAATTATTTCTCAGCTAAATAGGGGGAGGGGTTCAAAGTAAACTGAATTTTACAAGTCTTCACAAGTACAATGTGAATCATTTTATTCTCTGATTATAGAATTTCACATATATATTTTTACTTCAAGTGTGTAAAGAGTAAAAAACATGACGACAAACAACAGGAACTATTTTTTTTTTTGGGTTTGGGGGGGTTTTGGGAGAGAGGGAGGGGGGGCGGCGGGGTGGGGGGTGTGGTGTGTGGGGTGCGGGGTGCATTTTATTACCAAGTGCCTAAGAGACATTTTAACATTTTCAAAGTAAACTGAATTTTACAAGAGTCTTCACAAGTATAATTTGCATAATTTCATTCTCTGATTATAGAAATTCACATGTATATTTTTACTTCACGTGTGTAAGAGTAGAAAACGTGACAACAAATAACAACAACTATAATAACAATATAAATTCAAGAAAGATCTTTCAACAAGAAATATAAGACAAACAAAAAAAATGAACACAAAAAAAAAAAAAAATTAAACACACACTCACATCTTGGAGATCTTAACTAGCATGTCTAGTTTCGACCTCAAATTCTGCAAAAAGCTCACAACCAAAATTAGAAGATCAAAATAGTGAAAAAATAGGAAAGTTTCCAAAAATTACCAGCTTCAATCCTTGAATCCGAGTTAGTAGCTCAGACATCGATTCATTGAGATCCTGCAAAAATAGATAAATAATAAATGAAATTTTTATTAGAACAAAAGTTTTAAAAGGCAAGGGCTAAAATCTCCCAATCGATGTTTGATTCTCCTTCTTTTAAGAAAACAAAAATGAAAGGAAAATTAGATAAAGATCAAAGGGAGAGAAATCAGGAAATGAATATAAAGAAGTAAAGAATGGAGACAGAGAGATGAGCTTTGACAATGAGGAAGCTAGGGCTTTGAGGAGCCAAGAAGGTACGGAGGAGAGCAAAGGGGCTGCGACAAGAGCAGTAGTAGATGGGTCAGAGTCGGAAGCCGCTATGAGAAATCAATCAGAAAATGAAAGATGGAGAGAAGAGGGGAACGGAGAGAAATGATGATACCTGATCATCTTTGCAATTGGAGAGGATTTTCAATTCCATCCCTCGAAGGGCCCATGGTGGTCACATCATGAGAAATATTGGGAGACACAATCCTCTCATCTTTGTTGGAAAGAGGCTGATACAAAAGAAACAAAGCAATGCAATGAATACCAATAACTTCAAATCATCAGCAATTGAGATTCTATGGGCACATTAATGTCATATAGGCGATGTGCTTTGTCATCTTGTGGCATTTCTACATCAAAAATGACTAATAAAATTATCATAACAATATTAATAAATTCCATTACAATAACAAGCCATTGCACAACCTGCCATGGAAATGCCCATGCAAAATCATATATAGCAATTATAAGTAGTATAGCTATACAGAAGGTACCTGTTTCTTCAAGATTCTGGCATCATCAGGTCTTTCTTCAGCATCCAGTGTCAAAATGATTAGTGAGTCGGAAGAATTTGAGTCAGAACCACCATTGCAAATTATTAATCATCCACAACCAAATTGAAGGAAGTGAAACATGAAAATAAAGAGAATTTGGAATTGCAAATAGAGTGTTTATTAGTTTAAGGCACACAACATATATCCCCAGACACAAAATGTATTGAATCGAAATCAAGGAATCCAGACAAACCCAGTTCAAATCCCATCAAATTAACACAAAACTGAAATGGGTTTTCTGTATTTTTAGATAAGACAATTAAAGACCGGGCAGAAAAAAATTGTCCCTTTGAGATGATCAAAGCACACCAACAAGAAAAAAAAGAAAGGCATGAATCACAACACCTCCAATTCATATCCAAAAGAAAAGATAATAACAGTTACATTTTTCGAATTTTTGCAAGGAGGTCAATCACACACACAAACACTTGCATCCACTATGCCAAAAGCTGTCAACCCAAACAAAATCCAGTTCTCATTCAATATTACTAAGACACTGACAATATGGGTTTTCTATAATTCACCAAATCAGCAACAGAGTAAGCAAAAAAAAAAAAAAAAAGTTCTTGGAAGCAATTAGCTCAAAAAGGGAAAATACCACCCACCCAGATCAAAATCAACTTCAAACCCCATCAAATCAATCACAACAAAAGACCAAATCTTTCTGAATGTATAGAGAAATAAAGACTTGAGAGAGAGAAAGACAGGGATGGGTAAAAGGCAAAAGAGGTACCGTACCAGCCGATATAATTCGATCCGAACCTTGTTGGGCCGCATCCATTTGAAACAAAGATCCCCAATTAAAGGGATTTCGCTTTTTATCTCTTCTCCTCTAAGAAGAGAACCAGCATCCATTTGGAAACAGAGGGTTTTAGAGGAACCAAGGTCATCAAGTTGCCATACCCAAGCAGCGACAGAAAGAGTGGAGGTTTTTCCTTTTCCAGGCCAGTGCAAAGAAGATGAATGTTGAGAAGGAAGAGTCAGGAACTGCCCTTTCGCAAGCATGACAACGCAAGCATTAAGCATAATAATACATCAAAAGCGGTCAGAATGTTGGATGCACGTGACACCTTGCAACTTTGGATAGAGAAAAATATAGAAGAAAGATGAGGAATACAGAAAGCTGGAGGAAGAGGAAGGGTTAGATAGAAGCAAGCAGCAGGGGAAAAAAAATCTATGCATGAGGACCCATTTTTTTTTTTTAATTCAAATCACTTAGATTTGAGCCAGATGGGGTTGGGGACCTAGTGGCTTTGATATGCTTCTTTCATCCAACTATAAGGCCCACCAAAATTGTTGATGATCATACATTGCATTGATGTGTATGGGTCACATTAACGTGCAATGTGAAGTGACAGTGAGCGTAGTTCCTCTTTGAAGGCATTGATGTGTATGGGTCACATTAACTTGCAATGTGAAGTGACAGTGAGCGTAGTTCCCCTTTGAAGTTAATGGGCTAGGCAGGGTTGGTTAAAATAGGTCTGATTGGCCACAAGCAAATGTCGCCTGTCATTCCCTTATACGTAGTCCTAACTGTTAGTATATAACTGTTAGAATATATATCTAACTAATCCATTTGTTTGCTGGACGATAAAAAAAAATTCTCATCCATATTTATTAAATGGGCCATGATTGATCCATGGTTGATGATCAATAGAGTATGATCACCTCTTCTGTACCTTCATCCTAAATAGCTGGGATAATTTTTTAGACATGATTCAGCCCAGTGATGTTGGTGGGGCACCACAAGCCTCCATGTGATGGGGCTGGTTAAAGCCACAGTACTAATAACAAAACAATAATTTCTGTCAACATGCTGTGCTTTTGTTTGGACCCATCACTTAGTATACCAGTCACTTTTGTAATTAAAAAGGGGTGCGGCCAAAGGTCCTACATATTTTCCAAAATACCATAGCTCCAGCGAAATAATATTTGCTACATTAGGTCCCTAAGTTTAAAAAAAAAAGCCAGCATAAATTTATAATACTGACCCTCCTTACTTATTAAGCCCCTCACTTGAAATTCGATGATTCAAAACCACACTCTTTCTTTCTCTGCAACTCGTGTTTTCAGACAATGAAGATCTCCTCGCAACCAGCGGACTCAACACACCATCAAACCACCAAATCCGGCAACCTAGAATACAAGTCTGAGCATCTTCTTCATCGTCTCCGTGCGAATATTGCATTATCAAGTACATAAATAACTACTCGAATCTAAGGTTTGCATGTGTTTGAAATTCAATAATTTGATGATAATGAAACATTTCAAATGATTTGATGAATACAACTGAATTTATCTGTTTCTTTCAACTATTTTTCAATTTTATCTACTTGAAATCTATTATATGTTCATCTTTCTTTCAACTTTATCTCTTATCTATGAATTTCATATATTTTGTTATTAAATTTATTTGTTTTTGTTTATTTGTTGTTAAAACGAAGCGTAACTTTATCTGTTTTCAATTTTATCTATTAAATCTTTTGAATTTATCTATTTATTTCTACCGTTTTTATAATTTTATTTGTTTGAAATCTCTTCTATGATCATTTTTCTTTCAACTTTAACTCTTGCTATGGATTTCATATATTTCGTTACCAATTTTATCTGTTTTTTCTTATTTGTTGTTAAAAAAAAAAGAATAGCACTATCTAATTGCAATTTTATCTATTTAATGTTTTCAATTTATTTGTTTCTTTCTACTATTTTTCAAATTTATCTATTTAAAATCTGTTCTTTGATCATCTTTATTGTCTGCGTATTTCATATATTTTTTTATCAATTTCATCTGTTATTGTTTATCTGTTATAAAAAGAAGGCATAATTCTATATGTTTTCAATTTTATATGTTAAATCTTTTGAAATAATCTGTTTCTTTCTACTATTTTTCAATGTTTTCTGTTAGAAATTTGTTCTTTGATCCTCTTCATTCAACTTTATCTTTTATCTATGGATTTCATATATTTCGTTATCAATTTTATCTATTTATGCTTATCTATTATCAAAACAAAGCATAATCTCATCTTTTTCCATATGATTTATATCTGTTTTAGACAAAACTGGAAGGATGACAAAGACCAGTGATAAAAGGGAAAAACAAGGCATACGAATTGCATGATGGAGATAAAAACAATCAAATGTGGTCCCAGTCCAAGATCCAACAACGTCAAGCAGGGGCAAGAATTGCAAATTTCAATTCAGCTCAAATTTGTAGGCAATATTGAGGTTATTCGAATAAATTAAAAAAACAAGACCTCTCACCAGTGAACATATAGTTCATGTAAAGAAGACACTATTCTGGTGGTTGATTGAAGCTATCATTCACGACAAACTTGAAATGAAAGCTTTTACAAAAAATGATGATGACGTGGTGCCAATCATTCTTAGATACAACCACAAAAGAGAAGCTTTTAAACTCAGAAACAAATTTGTTACATTAACAAGCAACGACATCTCCCTGATTTTTGGAATTGAATCTGGTGACTTTGACATGGAGATTGGCTATTAGAAGAAACCAAAAATAAGATTTACCACAAAATGATTTCAAAAAGAAGAAGGGTTGACAACAAAGAATATCAAAGATAAGTTGTTGAATGCAATAAGAGGGAATAAAGATGAAGACATAGCTGATGTTGCAAAACTCATCACCTTCTACCTATATGTCGCCTTCTTCTTTTAAAAGACAACACATACATTTGCATAGGTGTTTGTAATGTTTGTTGACGACCTTGCAAAGATAAAGAGTTATAATTGGTCGAAGGCCATAAGCGACAATTTGATGAACATTATAGCTAAGAAATATACAGGGCAAGCTATTGTCATAGGCTGTGCTATAGCTCTACCAGTGAGCTCATAATTATATTGATTTAAAAAAAATGACATGTATACATATAATGCGATAACATATGAATTCATGCAAAATTCTATATGTTTTGTAACAGAATTGGTTATGTGAGCATACATCAATCATAGCGCCTACGAATATAGAGAATAACTTCTCAAGAATATTGAAATGGAACCTCGATGATCTACACAAAGTACTTAACAACAAGGAATGGATATCACTAGACATACTATCGGATCAAAATGTATCATATTCTATGTAAAAAGGAGGAAATCTATTTGTGTACCAAAACAGATAATATCTATTTGATTATCGTGCAAAAAAATTCATCTATTTGTTATAACTAACAAATAGATGAAATCTATCTATGTAGTCAAAACAAATATGATCTACTTGATTACAATGCATATAAGTTCAACTGTTTGTTATAACCACCAAGCAAATAAAATCTATCTGTGTAGCAAAATAGATAATATAAGCCAATAAATTCATCTATTGTGTTATAATTACCAAATAGATGAAATCTATCTGCGCAGCAAAACAGATAATATCTATCTATTTGTTCACAAGCACATAAATTCATCTGTTTAGTATACAAATTGCATCCAACAGATAATGTGAATTATAATATTACCTTTACTAAACTAAATTAACTCAAACAGATAAACTCTTCATACCATATACAGCGACATATTCAATTTATATGTTATATTAAAAAACAACTTATCTGTTTGCATAAACAGATAAACTTAAATATATAACATTTGTTTGTTTCAAAAAACTGTGCAGGTTAATAATGAAGAACTTTAAAAAAATATTGATAGAAGAGAAATGCATTTCGTGTAAAAGAACTATTCAGAAAAGATAAAAAGGAAAGCAAAAGGTGATGCAACAAGATAGTGACTTTGAGACAGATGAAGAAGAAAGACTGAGAAAGATACAAGCCAAAGCAAAAGTAACAGATGAAGAACAAATGAGAAAACATGAGAAACGAAAGCAAAAAAAAAAAAAAAAAATGGAAGCTGAACATACAAGTGCAACTGTGGAATACTAGAAAAAGGATAATATTGAAGGAAAACAAGAAGAAAGAGGGGAAGTTACTGTCACACCCTGAACTCGAGAATTGGGGATTAGAGTGGCTCCCGATGTGCGGCACACGTATTCCCGTAGCAATATGTGCTATGTAAAAACACGTACGAATTGCTACAAGGGAGATTCCACAAATTCGTGTGAGGAAGATCTATATACACGTATCATTCATTTTGAGCAATGAAGCAGAAACCTGGAGAATTCACCTGTAATTCATCATAAGTAATAATAAAACCACATTCATTCATAATTAACCAAAGTCTATAAATTAAATCATTCCACATGCACATGCAACCAAAATATCTAAATATAACTCTTAGCAAGAGTGACAAGTTCTCAAATAGTAACTTTAAAGTAACAATATATCCATCAGCCAAAGAATGGCTACATCCTAAATAAACTGCCAACATAGACCCCATGACGCACTATGTAGGATGATGAGTAAACGGCATCATCTTCATTCCACTCGTCTACACCCCGAGGTACTGTTGGGGTTCCTCCGGGCCCGCATCGATTGCTGAATCGGCATTGGGCTCTAAACCAGTAACACCAAGGGTAACACTGTTAACACGACGATTAAGCAAATATAAGAGTACATAAGACTATCATGATGTATCAATTGAATTAGAAACATATTGATTTAAAAAGAGCAATAATTGTAAGCTAGGCTTGTTGTGCATAAATTAAGCATGAGTAACGAATCATAAAAAAAAAATACCATAATATACTAATTGGCATCCACATGGCTATCTTCTCCCTAAAAGAAAGCATATCATACTATGGAAAATCACTAGCGGTCAGGCCAAGACCAACTAGCTATCCTAAGAGTGCCGACCAACTCTTCATACCACTACTGCAGTAGGGAACATAAATGCAATATGCGCATTCGGTTCCATCGAACCTCCTATGGGTACAAGCTAAGTGTTGCTGACTCAATGTATCAAGACCGAGCAAAATTCGTAGTTTCTTACTTCTTAATTTCAATCATTAACTCATAAATCATTTACATTTTTGAATTAAGGGGCAGAAGAGCTGTAACTTGACATTCAAAAGAGAGTTCCTTAAGAATCAACAAAATCAAACATGCATGTAGTACTATGTACTCTATACTTGCCTCTAATTCCAGTGCTTAGTCTAAATCAAGCTTTTCTTTAGTTTAATGGTGAAGAAAGCTTCAATAGAAGATGATCTAAGCCATGCAAAGACATAAAATGGGTGAATTTGGTAGGAGATGCATGCATGTCACCAAATTGAGTCTCCTTGACTCTATTGAACCCAATGAATGATGTAGTGAAGGAGCTCTTACTTTAGGGAGCTGTAGAGAAGAAGAAGATGAAAGAGAAGATGAAATTGTGAGCTTCAAGGGTGGAAGGTAGACAAGAAGATGATGAGGAAGACAATGGGAGCTTTGGCTCCAACATGCACAGCTCCAAACTTGAAGAAGAGATGAGAGAGAGTGAAAGAGAAGGAGAAGAAGTTCTAGCAACAAGAAGAAGAGGGTGTAGAGAAGGAGCAGTGAATTGGGTTTTTTTTTTTTAATTCAGATTTTGCTGGAAATTACAGACAAGTTCAGATTGTTTATAGAATTTCCAGTTTTAAGTCATCTGAAGTTCAAGTGGGCCAAGATGGATTTGAGTTGAGTTGGGCCAAACATAAAAGATGACACACAAGCTAAAATACACATGATGCAATTATATGATGAGTTAATGATGCAAAATCATGTAATTTCAAATTACATGAAGGTCTATGCCTACCTAAGGTTCGAACCCGACCCAACTACCTATCTATAACCCAACCCAAGGGGGTTTGTGTTGAATTAGTCTAAATAAATATTAATTTAAGATAAAACAAGATTAATTATTGCAAATCGAGATTAGCTCGGGTTTGGATCTTACAATTACAGACAATGAAAAATTAGAAGAAAGACAACATTAAGGGGAGACCGCTACTGAGATTGGTAGAAGTATGATGATCTTGCACTGACTATCATTGGCACATAGCTTGAAAAAGAGCAACATTTGAACATTTTGGCAGCTGCTATCATATCAGATCAACCTGAATTTGAAGATCTAGTTTATGCAAATCCACTGATGTCAAAAAATATGGAGTTGTAATCATTAATAGCAATTCAGACAAAGCAACAAAATGAAGATTTTGATCAGATCGTGGCCGAAAGGGAAAATTTTATGAAGCTCTACATGGATCTAGAAAAGTCAAATTTGAAAGGAGTTGCAAAGATTGAGAAATTGGAACTAAGAAAATTGAGTTTGAAACAAAAAAAAAAAAAAAGAGTAAGAAGGAAAAAATAAGAGAGCTAGAAGAAAAGCTGAAAACACTCTTAGAAGACCAAGAAGAAAAAACAAATGTGCTGGGGAAGAAATTACAAGAAAAGGATGTTGAAATGAAGGAGCTGATCAACAAGGTTCATATCCTTCAGTCTAAAAAATAAAGTCTCAATGAAGAAGAGCAAAAAAAAAAAAAAAAAGGATATGGCTAAAAAGATACTACAAGAGAAGGATGATCCAATCAAGGAGCTGAACAATAGACTTGAAATGATTCGGTCTAAAAAAACAAATTATGAATTAAGAAGATTATAAAGAACACACAGATATGGTGGAAAAGACATTCAAAGAAAAGGATGTCAAAATCAAGAAGCTGAAGAACAAAGTTGAAATGCTTCAATATGAAAAACAAATTCTGAATGAAAGGCTGACTGCTCTCACAGTTCAAGATGAAGAATTAACCTTCCAACTTAATATCTGTGTGCCTAAGAAAGTAACAATAGGAAAATGTGTGATGACAAATGAAGTGCATGAAAACACACCTGAGATAAAGCATAGCCAATCCTTGACAAAGAAGCCAAATTCACTGATAACCTGAAGAAAAAGGAAAGAAAAGAAAAGGAGGACCCAGAATATGAATATCAAACAAAAAATCCAAAGAGGAGGTTACAAAAACAAGTAGATTTGCCATCTAAAACAAATGAAATCATTGAAGTGCCAGCAAATGAAGATTCAGAAGGAAAAATTACAACAACTCCATAACCTCTTCCTACAAAGTTTCATGTTTATGAATTTTTAATTGGAAGAAAAGACAACGATATTAAAGAAAGGTGGAAGGAATATTTTAGCAAACTTCTAAATGAAGAACATTTGGGCGATACAAGAGTTAAGGAGGATACTTTACCACTAGAGCATACTTTTCTCCGTAGAATTAGAGGGGTGGAAGTGAAGGAAGCATTGAAACGAATGAAGACAATAAGGCAACAGGCCCAGATGCTATTCCGATAAAGGTATGGAAATGCTTAAGAGAGGTCGGGGTGAGTTGGTTATGTAGACTATTCAATAATATACTTATGACAAAGAAAATGCCGAATGAATGGAAAAGAAGCATTGTAGTACCTATATATAAAAATAAGGGAGATATGCAAAATTATACCATCTATCGATGGATTAAACTTATGAGTCATACTATGAAGTTATGAGAGAGAATAATGGAGCAAAGATTAAGAAAGAAGACCAAGATCTCTGAAAATCAATTTGGTTTTATGCCAGGGAGATCAACTATGGAAGCTATCTTTCCACTTAGCAATTAATGAAAAAAATATCGAGCAAAGAGGAAAAATCTACATATGATCTTTATCGATTTAGAAAAAGCCTATGATAGGATACCGAAAAATTTAATTTGGTGGGTTTTAAAGAAAAGGAATGTCCCCAGAGGTTACATTAAAAATTTTAAGGATATGTAGAAGGAACAGTAACAAGTGTGAGAACCATATGTGGAGAAACAAGTGGATTCCCCGTGACTATAGGTTTACATCAGAGATCAACATTAAGCCCTTATTTCTTTGCATTAATTATAGATGAGTTAACTGTGTATATTCAAGAAAAAGTACCATGCTGTATGTTGTTTGCAGATATTATAGTATTGGTGAATGAATCAAGAGATGGTGTAAATGCAAAACTTGAGAGATGGCGAGGGGCATTAGAATCTAGAGGCTTTAAAATAAGTCGTACAAAGACAGAATATATGGATTGCAACTTCAGTGGACATATACAAAGTGTTGAAACCACTGTCAATATTGAAACCCATGAGATACCACGTAAAGATTCTTTTCGGTATCTAGGCTCGATGATTAGTAAGGATGGGGAGATGATTAGTAAGGATGGATAGATTGATGAAGATGTGGAGCATAGGATAAAAGCTGGATGACTGAAGTGGAGACTAACTTCTGGAGTGCTTTGTGACAGACGAATGCCAACAAAATCAAAGGGCAAATTTTACAGGACAATGGTTAGACCAGCTATGATATATAGAGCAGAATGTTGGCCAATTAAAAAGACGCATATTCATAAGATGGATGTAGTGGAAATGAGAATGCTTCGGTGGATGTGTGGTAAAATTAGGAAAGATAAAATTAAAAACGAGTGCTTTCGAGAGTATTTAGGGGTAACACCAACAGGGAATAAGATTAGAGAAACCCGTTTAAGATGGTTTGGGCATGTTAAACGTATGCCATTAATGGCACCAGTGAAAAAAAGTTCAGCTATACAGGTGGATGGCCCATTAAGAGGTAGGGGTAGGCCGAAGAAAACATTGATGGAAGTTATTAATTTAGATTTGAAGAAGTTTAACTTATCGAAGGATTTGGCTCAAAATAGAACGGAATGGAGAAATAAAATTCATGTAGCCGACCCCAACATGGTTGGGATAAGGCTTTAATGATAATGATGATGATGATTTATTTGAATTAGAAGGATAAGGGTAAGTAACATACTTAAACAACACAAAAGCAAAGAACATTCTTTTTATTCAAATTCATTAATTTCATGGTGTGATGTGTAGTGCAATAGTGTGGAGCTCTGATGGATTGGGTGCTGCTTTAATGGAAGATATTCGAGATATGTTGAAGAACAAAAAGATCTCAAACACTGTAAGAACTTAAAACAACACAATTTAATCTATTCACGTTGTCAACAGATAAAATTATTAAATTTGATTTTATCTGTTATAATCTACGCAGTTGATTGATAGATATGGTGAAATACTATATTCAGACAAAAAAAAAAAAGGGAATTATCATTTCTAAAGAAAAATCCAAGAGCACAACTACTACTAGACAAATCGTTCTACATAACAAGCCTTGCTTGGGTAAGTACACATCTTATGTAACATTCATAAAATAAAATTTATCTTCCAACATATACTTAAGATTGTCAACTGCTATTATTATTATTTTTTATACAGAAGCAGGTGAGTGTCACTCTCTGAACTCGAGAATTGGGGATCAGAGTAGATTCAGAGGCGCGGCACACATAACGTGTAGCAATCCATACCATGTCAGAACATGTATGAACTGCCACAAAGGTGAATCCACAGGTATGTGTGAAGAAAATCCGTAAACACATAACAATCATTTTGTACAATTAAGCGGAAACTTGGAGAATTCACCTGTACATATCATGGACATTGATAGAGCATTCATTTGTTAATATAAACTAAAGTCTTTTAAATTAAACCATCCACATGCACATAATACTAAGACACATAAATAGTTACTTAAATACAATGTCATGTCCATCAAACAATAAATCTAAACAATATGATAACGATGGCATGATTCCTTCATAAAGCCAAAACACAACTCCCTTGGATGACTAGTAGAATACGTCATCCTTGTTCCACTCATCTACACTCCGAGGTAACATTGGGGTTCCCTTTGGAGTCGAATCGACTATCGCATGAGCATCGGGTTCTGAGCCTATAATAGCAAGGGTAGCACTCTTAATGCGACGGTTAGCAAATATAAGAGCACATAAGACTATCATAATGTATCAATTAAATTAGAAAACATATTGATTAAAAGAGCAATAACGGAAACTAGGCATGTTGTGCATGTGGACAAGCATGAATAGAGAATCATAAATCGAAACACCATAACTTAGTAGTTGGCAGCCACACGGCTATCTTCTCTCTAACTTAAGTAGTTGATAGCCACATGGCTATCTTCTCTCTAAAGAGGCATATCGTACGTTGGGAAATCACTAGCGGTCGGGCTAAGACCATCTAGCTACCCTAAGACCGCCGACCAATTATTCATAAAACCACTGGTCCACTGCTATAGATAACGTATAGAATACCCTCATTCAGTCCTGTCGAACCTACTATAAGTACAAGCTAAGTGGTGCCAACTCATTGCCTCAAGACCGATCAATCTATATTTTCATTCTTTTCTTACGTAGCGATCGACTCATTCTTATACATAGCATATAAAAGTCTTGAAGTTGTATTCAGTCACAAAAGAAATCAGAATAAAACAGAGTAATTGATCGACAAACAATGTATTTTTAAATGAGCTAATAGAGCTCGAACTCTCTCAACCTTGGTAACCCCTATCTTAGCTCACATGCTCACACTCAGTAGAAGCTCCGTCGCCGATTTTGCTTCAAGGATCACTAGGTAGAATGAGTATATGAGTGAATCATGTTGAGGGCAAGGTGTATTTAAACAATATGAATGCATTTAGATTGAGTGGTAAACAATGATAATTACTAGCCAACCCTAGCTAAGATAATCCGTGTTTCCTTAGTCATTCAATACGGTGTATTCATAAAACGTCCGGTGTCAATGTGTTACCAATTCTTGGTGTTACATTGTGCAGGTAATGGATACCACTTCTTATGCCAACACCCATGACGTAACATCAGGAAAACAACCGAAAAATCAAGAGGGAATGAGTGACAGCTCAACACTCTTCCTTCTTAGTATTTAATTACCATTAGGTTACTTTAATTAAAGTAAGGATACCACTTCTAAAGCCCTACATGGTCTTTGATGGTCTTTGAAAGTCCCTAATTTTTCTTAAGTCTACTGTCTTCCTACGGCTTAGCCATGAAAAGGCCACAGCTTAGCGGTGGTTCACTAAATTTCCCCACAGTTATGGCTCAGCCATATTTTGTCTTCCGACTTAGCCTTGGTTAACCTTCAGCTAGCCCACAGCTTGGCTGTGGCTTAACCGTAGTGCATTCCACAGCTCAACCGTGGGGTTAGCCGTAGAAGAAGTCAAGTTTTTGGCTCTCTAGATTTTAGGCCATAGTGTACTTATGGCTTGGCTGTAAGCTTCAGATTTTCTGAAACTGTTTCGGTGCAGAGTTCAGTCCAGTATAGAACTTCTTCAATTGGTTTCATTGTGGTTTCTTTTGCTCCAAACTATCATCATACAACCTTCAATACCCACATTTCATCCATAATTCATAAACCTATTCATTATTACTTAATCCATCCCACATTCTTAAATCAAGGGGTGAAAGAGCTGCAGATTGGCATTTAAAGGAGCTTTTCAAGAATCAACATAAGTGGACATACAAGCAGTAATATACACTCTTGTATTTGCCTTATTCAGTGCTTTACCCGAATCTTTCTTCCTTGGTTTGATGATGGAGAAAATCTCAATAAAAGATGATCTTATTACATGCAATGGGTGAAATGGGTATGAGATGTATGCATATCACCAAATTAAGTCTTCTTGACTCCATTAAACCCAAAGAACTGTAAAGATGATGGGGATCTTACCTTGGAGAGTTGTTGAGAAGATGAGAGATTGAAATTGAAGGTTTCCAGGAAGGAGATACATAGCGGGATGAAGAAAGAGGAGGATGAAACCTATTCCTTCTGCATACAAGGCTTCATGAGCTTGATTTGATGAGGACGAAAGTGAGAGAGAAGGAGAAGATGGAGAGAGGAGTTGCTCCAGTTGATCTTTAGGTAGAATGAAGAGGGAAGAGTGCTTTAAGTGTGTTTTTAAATTTAGTTTTCCTGGATATTGCAAGCAAGTCCACAGTTTGAGTCAATTGGACTTCAATTGGGCCAGGATGGATTCGAATTGAGCCGAGCCAAACATGAAAGATGATCCGCAAGATGAACGACACATAATGCAATTAATATGGCGCCAAAATGATGCAAGCCTAAATACAAGAAGGCCCTTAACTGCCTAAGTAAGATTCAAACCCGATCCAACTACCTATCCATGACTCAAACCCAAGGGGATTTGAGTTGAATTTTCCTAAACAAGTATTGATTAGCATAAAACAAGATTAATTATAGTAAAGTAAAATTAGTTCGGGCTTGGACCTTACAGTGAGGGGGGGCAATGAAAACAGTTTGGACAAATACATGCTTTGTCACCTTACAGATGAAATGATGAAGAGCCATAGATATATTATTTTTCCAATACATAAAGCCAAAAATAGAGATTCCATTTCACTAGACACTGGTTGTGATCGACATTGAGGATGGAATTTGGAGACACTACAACTCGATGTTACTAAGGAAAAACAACCAAATAGATCATTGATTCAATGATGAAAGAAAAATGGTAAGAAACATCTGTTCAACACAAAAAAATAAAAAGTATTCATCTAATGAATTGCAATATATATATGTATATAAATATGAGGAGTCTTCATATGCATATGTCCCTCACCATTTTGGTGAGAGACACTTCCTTTTTTGGACTTTTCAAGTTTAAAAAGGCGTAAAATTTTGTCCTCTTGCTTATTATTACTTTCCAAAAAAGGAGTGTCTCTCACCAAAATGGTGAGGGATATATGAACATGAATATTCTCCTATAAATATATTTTGCAGAAAGAGTTTATAGAAAATCACTTTGGTAAAATGTACCAAAATTTAGTGGAGAAGAAAAGAAGCAAGAACAAAGATGAGGCTGAAAGATTTGAAATCCTTTCAACTGAGGATTTCAATTATAAATTGCAAAAGATTCAAAATTGTCCACAATAGCCACCGTCATCGTAAGTTAAAAACAAAATAGATAAATTAGCAATTACATCACATAGATAAATTAGCAATTACACCACATTCAATTATGTCAATAGGAAAAGAAAAACAATTGTCTTCATTACTAATATTTTTTATAACCTGTATTTAAGAGTCAATTGTGGAGTTATTGCGTGCTACATTATGCAATAAATCTTTGAGAAAAAGCCAATAACAAAGGGGTTTCATAAAATACAAACCCATCAAATCCGTGCCTTGATGATTTAGAGATTTTTGCATGATATAGGAAAATCGTGGACAAATGATGATTATAATTTGAGGGAGATTCTTGTGAATGAATGATGCATTGCTATATAAAGATTGCTTTGAAGAAACATTGTATTGAAGAAACAGATGTATTCTGTACAGTTAGATTGTAATATAAATATTGTGACATGATAAGCTGAAATTAGCTCTTAAATGTACAAGTTTTGCAGTAAATGTTTTGTAAAGAATTTTCTTTTGTTTATCAATTTTTTCTGTTTACACACACTTCAAGATAATTTTATCCATTACAACAGAGGAATTTATCTGTTACAATTACAGGATGTTCATAAATAAATGTTAAGTTCATGAATTGAATTACATTGAGTAAGTTCCAAACAAAAACAGATGACCAATTTTGGGAAATGAATTCAATTAGAATATCAACTTTTTCTAGCCAATAGACGTGGAAACATCATAAATTTTCTTTTTCTTATGCACGTGGTCTGAAAAAAGAGTTTATTTGTTTGGTATACTACTCTTGAAAGCAAGAGATAAAATTCCAACAGTCTTAAAAAAGATTTTATCTGTTTGGTAAAATACTCTTGAAAGCAATATATAAAATTTCAACAGACTTAAAAAAGATTTTATCTGTTTGTAAATTACTCTTGAAAGCAACTTATAAAATCGCAACAGTCTGGAAAAAGATTTTATCGGTTTGGTAAACTACTCTTGAAAACAACATATAAAATATCAACAGTCTGAAAAATGATTCTATCTTGTACACTACTCTTGAAAGCAACAAACAAAATTTCAACAGTCTTAAAAAAGATTTTATCTATTTTGTAAATTACTCTTGAAAGCAACATATAAAATACGAACAGTTGTTGTGAAGACGTCACAAAGTGTAAAATTAAGTCCTGAGTGCCACATTTTCTTTGATAAAATGACAGTCCACTTCTATATTATTGGTCCTTGCATGAAAGACTGGATTGAAAAGCATATATAAGGTGTTGATGTTGTCACAGAATAAGGTAAAGAGGCTGAGAGAGAGGGATGCCTATATCTAAAACTAGAAACGTAGTCCACATGAGTTCAGCAGTTGTAGAGGCCATAGCTCGATGCTCAGAGTGCATGCCAGAACGTGCAACTATAGGTTGCTTTTTGGCACTCCAGGAAATGCAATTGGCACCCAAAAAAATGCAAAAGCCTCTTGTGGACCTTCAGGTTAATGAACACCCAGCCAAATTCGCATCCTAAAATCCATACAAATCAAGAGAACCATTGTGCAGAATGCGAATGCTCAAGTGCAGCGTCCCTCAGACATCTTAAAAATACATTTGACTGCCTGAAAATGACCCATAGAGGGGTTTGCATAAATTGACAGGCTGAGTTGACCGAAAAAGACGAGTCATGTCTGGTTAAAGTGAGATATTGAAGGGCGCCCATTATACTTCTGTATTGGGCTTGATCATGGTAGAAAGTATCATTTTCTTTAAGGAGATAGAAGTTTGGTGTGACCAACCATTGGAGTACTGGTGCTTTTACATGAATCCATTCCAGAGCAGAACAATAAATTTGTGGCATAATCGATTGAGCGAGATAAAGCCCATTAGGATTAGTATGAACCTTTATTCCTAGAAAATAATGTAAAGGCCCAAGATCTTTCATCCTATACTTAGCACTTAGAATGTCAATAAAGGAGTGCAATAATTCTAAATTATCCCCTGTTAGGATAATATCATCCACATAAAACAATAAAAGAAGTATACCATATGTTTCCCTCACAAATAAAGACGAGTCAGCAGTGCTACAAATAAACTCGTGAAGAAAAAGGAAGACACTGAAACGATCAAACCAAGCCCATGGGGATGGTTCAATCCATATAAATCCCGTTTTAGATGGCACACATGGGTAGGTTGATTTTCATCAATAAAGCCCGATGGTTGGTCCATAAAAACTTGTTATGTCAAGCATCCGTTTAAAAAAGGCATTTTTGACATCAAGTTGTCAAATGGGCCTCGTTTAACAGTTGCAACTGTTAAGACGATGCGAATGCTACTATGCTTGATAACAGGACTAAATGTTTCAGAGAAATCCAAACCCTCTTGTTGATTGTAGCATTTGGCTACTAATCGAGTTTTAAGCCACTCGACACTTCCATTGCATGAACTTTGGTCTTAAAGACCCATTTGCATCCAATAACATTTGTAGAACTAGAACGTGGAACAAGCTCCCAGGTGTTATTAGCATTAAAAGCATCAATTTCATCCACCATTGCAGCATGCCCTCTTGATGTTTTAGCGCCGATTTAATAGTTTTAGGCTCACTCGGAATATCAATGACAGTAATTGTGAGAGCATATTTAGGATTAGGCTTGTATACTCTAGTTTTGCTTCTAGTTATCATTGGGTGTTGAATCCCATCACTAGGACCACGCACAACAAGGACCAAAGAAGTAGATTTAATTGGGCGAGAATCCATTGAGGATTGAGGCATGATTATTGAGTGCTAAGTAGAAGCTCCATCAAGTGTTTGGGGGCTAGAGATAATTGTCACATGAGTCCCGTGTAGAAGTGGCAAATGGAAGCACAACAGACCTAATTATGTGTTCTTCCAAACTACTGAGCAAAGAAGGGGAAATAGCAGGAGCAGGATTGCGGCATAGCAGCTAAAGCCTGAGAGATATCTTCAGACAGATAGGCATGCTTGAAGATGCCAACACTTTAAAGCATCTTGTCCTGGTTTATGACAGATCTGACACGTCAAAATGGGTCTTTCACTCGTATTAGAATAAGGCAAGGTACACTTGTCCTTGGCATGAGGACCTTGATTTTGTGATTGTTGTGGCAAGGCCACTGATGCCTTTTGTCTAGTTTGTGAAACCCTCTACCTTTCGATGACAAAGTATTCTACCTTTCTTTATGTCCACCGCTATTTTTCAGACCATAGAAGGCTATGATTGGATTTACTGAAAAAAATTTGGTGTCCCCTACTACGAAGCTCATGGCTTTATAATAAAGAAATGATAGCATCATATGTAGGGACTGGTGGCTTCAGCACGGTTACAGTGAAAGTCTCATAACTTGGTCCCAATCCATTTAACAACCAGACTACTTTTCTTTGGTCAGGGACAGCTTATCCAATACCATTTAATTCATCACAAATGGATTTGAAATCCCGAAGATATTCTGAGAGAGAACACATACCCTTCTTTAGATGTTGAGGTTTTGAGAGAAGTTCAAACTCACGAGCTTGCGACTTTTGAACATAGGTAGCAACAAGAGCTTACCAAACATCGGCAGAATTCTCTTGACCCACAACAAGGGCAAGCACATCTTTAGCGAGAGTGCCTGTAATCAAAGCCTTCACCAGTCTGTCAGTTCGAATCCATGACGTAAAGTCTCGATTCTTGAGAATTGTCTTGCCATCATTAGACGTAGTTTCTTCTGATGGAATTTCCATCTTTCCAGAGATAAAGTCACTAACCTCTTAACTTTCAATCAACGACATAATCTATGTTTTCCAAAGAAGATATTTCGTTTGTGTGAGCTTCAAGGAAACAAAGTTGGCAACATTGATAGATGCTGGGTAGGAATACTTTCAAGATGATGCCATAGGAATGAAAGGAGTTATCTGAGCAGTCTTTGATACCAAAAATACGTTAGACCCGATTTGTATTTTGAAAAACATTTCAATCTGTGTATTGGACAGATAAGAGTTGGTTTATATAGATTGATTTGGTTACATGGAAAGGCAAAAAGTCAGGCCTATTGGTTATCCTGGTTAAAATCTATGACAGAACATTATGGTGATCTGCGAAAATCATTCTTGATTTCTCCTTGATTTATATGACAGTCTTTGACTTCTTTGATTGCTCCTTGATTGTTGCATTTTTGTGTGGCAGTCTTTGACTGAATAAGTTGGACTGAATCAACATTGGACTGGGTTTGCTGGTTTGAGGCAATATTGAGTTTGGACTCTTTCATTTCTTGGGCCTTGTCCTCAATAACTAGGATGTCATATATATCACTTCGCACTGAAACCTATCTACCACCAACGTTGTCTAGATTTTTTTGTTTCCTTTGATCAATGCACAGGTGAGAACTGAAGTTATGAAAATCGAGATATCTGACGAACCTGTTCATATGATTATTGTGGAATTGATATCCAGGCTTCATGTGACCAAGTTGCTGATGGGAATTACCTGCATGAAATCCACATCAAGGTATTTTGAATATCATTACCTTTACATTGTTTGATTATTTTTAATCATACAGCTAGGGGATCAGAGTCCTTGTTTAGGAATTATCTAGTGCGTTATGAGCAACAAGTGTGTACCAATTTCCAGTTTAGCGGGTTAGTCACAATTAGACAAATCAAATATGGGCTTACTATCTCCTAAATCTATGCTTAACAGACCTGTGACAGGTTCTGATTCCTGTGTCATTTTCTACAGTTTGTTAAATGATTGTCAATTTTATACTGTATGATTCAAACTGTACATTGGAACCTTTATGTCATCTTTTTCTTCTTCGGTACAAAGATAGTGATACATTGTCCATTCAATGATTTACAGCTGATAATTCTCCAAATAATTTTTGTTCTCAACATCTTCTGACCATGCCTGCTCTAATAATTTATGCCTTCACTTCTTTATAGGAAGGCAAAAAGCAGAATCAGTGGATCATTCTATGTTCATAAGCATAAACCTGACTTCAGTGGAGTATTCATAATATGTGGAGGGCTGTTAGTTTGGCTCTAAGACGCTTGCAATGAAGGGTGCATAGAAGCTGAAGAAGATGAAATGTTAGTTCACAGTTGATGGATGAAATGAGGAAGAAGATGAAGGAGAAGGGTAGTTTGAGAGGTTGGATAGAGAGAACATGACCAAATTATGGAACTAGCAGTGTGGCTTCCAACTCTCCCAGAGGCTCTCCTCATGGGCGGGTGCGCGAAGACAGTGAAAAGTGGGAGAATTGTGTGGAAGAAATAGAAAAATACCTGCAATGGCTGAGTTTGAACTCACCCACAAAAGATATTGAGGAAGATGGTGCCTTGCAGCCTAGTCCCATGGAAAAAACAGAGAGAGAAGATAGGGGACTCAAATATGGCAAAGTTCTGAACATTTTAGCCCATTGGTTCACATTTGCACTCTCTTTGTACGGCTTTTCAGTTTTCACTGGCCCTTGATATTGTGTGGATCCAGTAGAGTCTGGTTATGAATATCAGTTTGATGGGTCAGGACTCAGATCAGTACGCAGATTAGCAGTTTGAATTCCTTACCCAAATGATCCTGGAACTTCGACGCATCGGTATATAGCAGGCCTGTTAAGATTTCAGATTTAAACTAATGCACCCATTCACAGGATGTGTACTCTAAACAAAGGCTCGTTTAAGATTTGGATCTAGATTTCTATATGGATTTGAGTGCATCTGAGGGTTCTTTTAGGCATTCGGATCTTAAGCAACTTGTATCCGGCTTTATTATTTCTCGTCTGGTGTACTCAGTTCTGGTATTCAGATCTTGTTCTGATCTAGACCTTGAGTTGCATTATTCAAAAATGAATAGCTATAAACCCAAATCTATTATATCAGGACTAAGACTAACTTGTTGACAGCCTTGCTCTAATTTTTTTACATGCTTCACTGTAGTTATAAACAGTGCAGTTGAGCCAACAACTTGTGTTGCTTGATAAACTAGAAAAAAGCAGGGGTACAAACAGGGAGAATTCCAACTCAGAAAGAGGTGAAATGTCAGTTCAGGGGGATTCAGTACTGTCATCCCCTTAAACACATGATTTGATTCACCTTTCTCAATCGAAATTTAACCTTCTCTGTTGTTTTTGCTTTGGTAAATCTGATTCCCATTCACACTTGGAGTTTTGGTTGGGTAAATAGTGAAAGGACACGTCTTAATTTATTGAGATTTCCTACGTTTGTTGAGGTGAGGACCATGCCATGGTTTCTTGGTCAATTGCTTCTGGGTCCTACTTTGCTTTAAATTGAATGCTCTCTCTCTCTACATGTGATGTACATCAACATATCATGTCATGTTTCTATATATAGATTGAGTTTTAGGTTGTTCATTGAAGGTTGTCGCAATTGCTGAATGTTAATCTAATTTTTTAATGATATTTGGCTATGACAGTCAAACTGATTCATTTGTGGTGGAATTCTGTTGATGGTCGAGGTTTTATGCTTCGTAAATTCCAAATTGGCAATTATTTCATATTATTACTCCAAATTGTTTGATTCACTTTTAGGCCTTTATACTATGCATTTTCTTTCACAAACTAGTTTCAATCTGCTTGTGTAAGCTTTCCATATGGGTTAAATGGACTTTTATACGGTACACATGAGAACATCTACACTGTGCATGTAACAACCTGTGCTAACAACCTATCACACATCAAAGAAGGAAGAAAAAAGTATAAAACCTTTCAACATTAGCTCCTGATATGCTTCATGCATTGGTAAGAAAGGGGGTTTTTTTACAAAGCCCAAAATAAAGCTTCATGCCAATGTGTTGCTTTCTCTTTTAGAAAATAAACAATAATGCAAATAACTTTATGCAATCAGCCCTACAAATAGATTGAGTTATTTTGGGCTTTGACCAGTAGCGTTGCGGGAATCTTCAAATATGGATAACCATCAAAAGAAACTCGAGTTTTTCCCTAAAGTAAGACTCCTAGTGCAGCAATTGACAATATTGATCAAAATGGAAACTATGGTTTCCGGTAGAAACAGATTTAGGGGAGAACTTGTTAAGTCTCTTGGATTCCTCCATGAAAAGTGCACCCTCTTGGACTCTTTCATGAAAACCGGACAATGTGTGGTCCAATGGGCCTCTACTCACCTCAATTATAAGAAACCCTTCTCTGTAATTCACACACTCTCTCTCTCACTACAAAAGATTATTTTCGCCATTTTTCAATCAGAAAAGGCCCAAACACACCCTAAAAGGATGATTTTCTTACCTGAATAATAGCAGGACCATTGGAAATAGGTAGTGTTGTAGGCCAAACAGGTGCAAAAGACTTGATCTCAAAATCCTGCAACCACATGAAAGAGAATTATTAAAATACAATATCCCTTTACTGTATTACATGTGCTAAGATAGCACATAATCTCCCACGAAATATAATCTCTATAGCAACTCATTGACCACAAATAGGGGATAAATACATGCTCCAATCCAGACTATCCACCAAATAACCATATGGGTATCCATAGATTACATTCAGCAAAACTAAAAACAAGAAGAATATTAAATACCAAATTATTATCAATAGCCAAGAAAAGAAGAAAGAGAAAACTTTCTTCTACAAAGATGCCTTCTTCCACATGGCTTAACAGAATTGCTTTGTATCTAACTTCATTCTTCTTCGTTGTAACGCTAATTAAAGTCTCCTCTGCGAAGGAAGGAGTCGACTCCTTCCTACGCAAAGAATTATCAAAATACAATATCCCTTTACTAGTATTGTATATGCTAAGATAGCACATCATCTCCCACGAGACATAATCTCTATATCAACTCGTTGACTACAAACAGGGGATAAATACATGCTCCAATCCAGACTATCCACCAATTCATCCTGATTAAGTTATGCAAACCATTAGATTTTCTACCTGATTTTAGATCACTATCCAATTTTTCTCTCTTCCACTTAAGAGCCAACAGTTAGATAGTTGGGATTGTCCGACCAACTAGGATATATATACACATATTTTCCATACCTTGATATCGCGATGAGGGAAGAAAAAAGGACCTTTCCAAATCGGGCCATCAGTTATTCTTTCTTCGCTTCCAAACATTCTCACTTGCCATGAGAGGAGATAAATCAACATACAGCAAAATTAGAAACAAGAACATCAAATACTAGAGCTAAGAAAAGAAGAGAGGGTGGCCTTCTTCTATAAACAAGCCTACTTGGATATGGCTCAAAAGAATCGCCTCGAACCAAATTTCGTTCTTCACGGTAATACTAATCATGTCTCCTCTCCGTACGAAGGAATCGAGCGATGGAATGCCCAATTTTGTAGGGCCCGTTGGGTATGTGGCAAGGGGCCCTACAAAATTTGGCACTCCATTGCTCGATTCCTTCGTACAGAAAGGAGACATGATTAGTATTACCATGAAGAATGAAATTTGGTTAGAGGCGATTCTTTTGAGCCATATCCAAGTAGGCTTGTTTATAGAAGAAGGTCACCCTCTCTTCTTTTCTTGGCTCTGGTATTTGATATTCTTGTTTCTAATTTTGCTGTATGTTGATTTATCTCCTCTCGTGGCAAGTGAGAATGTTTGGAAGCGAAGAAAGAATAACTGATGGCTTGATTTGAAAATGTCCCTTTTTCTTCCCTCATCGCGATATCAAGGTATGGAAAATATGTGTATATATATCCTAGTTGGTCGGACAATCCCAACTATCCAACTGTTGGCTCTTAAGTGGAAGAGAGAAAAATTGGATAGTGATCTAAAATCAGCTAGAAAATCTAATGGTTTGCATAACTTAATCAGGATGAATTGGTGGATAGTCTGGATTGGAGCATGTATTTATCCTCTGTTTGTAGTCAACAAGTTGCTATAGAGATTATGTCTTGTGGGAGATGACGTGCTATCTTAGCGCATACAATATAGTAAAGGGATATTGTATTTTAATAACTCTCTGCGTAGACAGAGGAGACTTAATTAGCATTACAACAAAGAAGAACGAAGTTAGATACGAAGCGATTCTGTTAAGCCATATGGACGAAGGCATCTTTGTGGAAGAAGGTTACCCCTCTTCTTTTCTTTGCTATTGATAATAATCTGGTATTTAATATTCTTCTTGTTTCTAGTTTTGCTGAATGTAATTTGTGGATACCCATATGGTTATTAGGTTTGATTTATCTCCTCTCGTGGCACTGTGAATGTTCAGAACTGAAGGAAGAAGAACAGATGGCCCACATATCCGGCTTGGGAACAGATGGTCCTCTAGCTCTTGCTCTAGCCATGGTTACGACGACCTAGAAACCCTAACAACCACGACGACGATCTTTTACTTACAAAACAGAAAAACTACAAAAGGCCCTAGCCCCGAGTGCCTGATAGCCCATGAAACTTAAACGGAGGAACGTTCTTAAAAGGGCATGTTTTGCAAAGAGTATGATAAAATAGAATAAAATTAAATTTTGTTCTCCTTTTTTTCTTTAAATTTTAAAATTTTCTCACCTTTTTGAAAAAATCAAAAAATTATCACTAAACTACAAAAAAATTATACTTTTTATACAAAAGGTCAAAAAAAGTATATATCAAACAACTAAAAACAAAAAATTATTATAACCCAATCATATATTATTCTTTCTTGATTTTAGGTTTACTTTACCTTACTTTATTCTACTTTTCTCCCAAACATGCCCTTAGGGACTTATTTGATATTTTACCTTTTTTATTGTGTGCCCAATTTTATAGGGCCCCTTGCCACATTCCTAAAGTGGGCCCTTTGTTGTGAGTTCATCCCTCTACTTCATGGGTCCACCTCCAATTTTAAAAATGATGAATAATCTACCAATCCCTCTTCCTCCTCTTTGATCTCCATTAAGAGATTGGTACTCCCATAATAGATCTAAAAAGAAAAAAATGACGAAGAAGCCAAAGAGGAGGGAGAGACAAAGAGGAGACAGAGAGAAGAGCAAGACCAGGGGTTGCTCGTTCAAACAGTTGTAGGAAGTGGCGCTGAAGAGAGTGGAAATATTCCTATTAATGGGTCATTAGTTGAGGCATTAGTAGGCCATAAAGCTATTCCTATTAATGGGCTTTAGTGAGGCATTAGTAGGCCTAATATTATTGACAATGTTCTAGTAAATATTTAATAAGGACATCCGACAATTTAAGAGTACTTTTTGGCAACTTCTCCTTCAATTTTCTTAAAATAACAAAATTACCCATTATTTAAAGCCATGGCATGGTTTCAACAAACACTACATGCTGTCGATCACCGTGAGGACGCAATTGTCCTCAATCATCATCATGATACCAGATAAGGTAATAAGAGCAATGCAAAGGAATTGAATGAAGGTTTTATTTTAGTGAAGGGTATTCTCGACATTTAAAAAAATAAATGAAGGGATGTTCTTAATTGAAAATTTCTTGAAAAACTTAAGGACTAATTTAAAAGGTTTTGAAACTTGTGTCCTTTTTTTAAATAAGGCAAAAACTTTAGGCGTTATTAAAAAATGTCCCATCTTAACAAGTCCCCATCCCATTTTAACTAGTCCCATGGGACAACCTTTTTAGGCATGAATCCTCTTTTTTATTAACCCGTTAACTACACCCTTCCTCAAAGACTTCGTTTTGGCCCCTACAAACCAAGTCCAACTAGAGCCTGAGCCCTTTTAACAGCCTAAAACTTAACTTGTGAACCCACTCTATCAAATGTAGATTTATCTAACCTAAATTAACCCAGACTAAGTCTACCTTCACCTTAAGACGATGAACCCATTTAGCCCAAATCTATCTCCCAAGATGATGACCCAAGCTTAATAGCTCGTGCATGACCTGTTTCCTAGACTCATTTTCTAACCCATGTGTAAGTCATCATCCATAGGTTGACCACTTTCATCATCCCCCATCAACCTAATGGCTGTGGTGTCAAAGAAGGCAAGTAACCTCGCTATTATCCCCTTAGTATTTAGATTTTTCATATTATTTTCCTCAATCACGATCAGATTGTGAATTTTTTAATTTTATTGAAATTATTTGTGCACCAATAATACATAGGATAATTTTTATCCTTGATTAAATTTGAATGGAATATTTGATAGACTTGAAATTGTTCTCACTTGATACCATTATGCCGTAAAATGAGCTATTTTGTGGATTATTTTTAGAGATTATTCGGCATTACTTTGGAAATGTTGGAACTGTGCAAAACTTTGATAAAACATAGTTTGACTTAAATTTTTAACCTTAACACCTATTTATAAATTGAAATTTTGAGAATTATTGGATGCTGTTACATGTACACCATTCACCTCATGGCACTCTTGGAAGTGTAAGGGATGCTCACACGCGGACTTAGCCCTCTTGGGTATGACATTGGGATTAGGAACCCCCTTGTGAGAAAAATAATAAGCTCCAACCAGCTCCCTTTTTATTTATTTATTTATTTATGATATCGACGACGCTGGATACGTGCTAGTTACGCGGACACTTGATCACATATTGCATTTAAATCTATAGATTTACACTATGGCCAGTTGGTTAGGACGAAACATCCCCTAACTAGCAATGAAATTGGATAAAATTTAATTAGACTCCCCTTTTTCACTTTTTGACCAATTTACTCTAAGAAGATGTCTTCTTCCTTGGATAAAAAAGATAAAAAATATAGGTTTGCCTTTTAAAAATAATAGCTATATTGTCACGCCCCGAAATGTGAGATCATTGGGACCCTCAAATCCTGGAGCACGAGGGGTCCACAACAATTAAAACAAAATAATAATAAATTTTCTTTAAAATAAAGTTCATTCAACAATGGATTACTTGACTGGATAAATTCTTATAACATGCCACTAATGACAAATTCAAAAATTCTTGCAACTCATTCCTCAATTGATCCCAAATGCAAGCTAGGTATCCTCAAAGTCCGGCTCAACTGTGAAATTTGAGGAAAAACAAAGGGGGTGAGTACAACTCTACAAATAGACCCACTATGAAACCGTAGCAAACAGTAACAATCAAGGTATTAAATTTAGGAGCCACGATTTCAAACAAATCAACAAGGAGCAAAATATAGCAATCTTAAAGGTGATAAAGTCTAATAATATGATCATATCAAATACAAAATGACAAAATAGGATTTCAGCAGAGTTTATACGAGACAGAGGAAATAAGTAAGATAATCTAACAATTAATCAAAAGTATTATAGTTTAGGTCAAGGAGTATGAATTCAGACATTACAAAGGTAACTTCACAATTGCTTAAACCATGGTGACAAGAGAAATAGGTAGCAAGTAAAGAGCATGATAATTAACAAATGATCTCAATGGCGTAAGCAAAGTTACTCGAACTATAATATTAAGAGAAATAGATCAAACTCAAATATCAATAGCGAAAATGGTAATCAATACGAATGTGAAACAAATCATGAGCCAAAGTCATGAATTTAAGAAAGTCATATCTTTAGTATAATTAAATACAAATTTAACAAAGACGAAAATATACAATCTCCGAAGAAACAAGAAGGGTTAATCAAGATATCACAATTTAGGAGCAACATCCTAAAACCAACTTAAGATAAGGCATTTCTACAGTAAATCAAATAACAAAGGGTGCTTACCAGAATTAAGCATGCGCCAAGCACGAAGTACCCGTTAGGCATAGGCCATTTTCATATCCAAAGTTGACACGAGGCCTGAGATATCGGTAATTTCCACAAAACAAAGTGGGTCTAACTGCAGACTAGAAATATCACACAAAGGGGTCCCAATCCCAATGTCATACCTAAAGGGGCTAAAATCTGCGTGTGAGCATCCCCACAATGCATTGCCCTTATTTTAAAGAATGTCTGTGAGATCAATGACAAACGAATAACAAAATCCAAAAAGTCTATGAATTTCCAATTCACAATTTCAAGTGCACAAATAAGATCAGGGTAGAAAATACGAATTAATCCAATGTTATCAAGTTTTCATCAAAATTCCATCATTCTCAAATCAAATAACAAATCAATGATAATAATGCACAAATCAATTTAATTTATAATAAGATGGTGTCAACAGAAAAACTCCGCCAGCTTTTGCTGCTGGTCCCAAGCCCGGGTAAAAGAGGGTTGCATTGGTAAGTTGACAGCCAACGTAAAACTGTTACAACCCAAACATGAATTATGAGATAATGATATTTCATGATAAGGCTAGGGCGTTCCCCGCTTCAAGCGACGCATTGCAGCATCGCTCGGCTGCAGTGAAAAGTGAGCAAGGGCTACTGCATGACTCTGTACTAGTGCGGTTAAAGAAGTTAGTCCATGAGAAGAAGATGAGAAATAGGAAAATTAGACTTGCTACTTGGAATATAAGAACCTTGACAGGCAAGAGCATGGAGTTGGTTGAGGTAATGAAAAGAAGAAAAATTAGTGTGGTTTGTATACAAAAGACAAGGTGGAAAGGAAATAAAGCTAAAGAGCTTACGGATGAGTATAAGCTTTTCTATGCAGGAAATAGTAATACAAGAAATGGAGTGGATATAGTTTTAGATAAGAATTTGAAAGAGAAAATTGTGGGGGTAAAGAGGTTTAGTGATAGAATTATAGCAATTAAATTGGTGCTAAATGAAGACATAATTCATATCATCAGTGCATATGCTCCCTAAGTAGGACTAAAGGAAAGCGTGAAAAGACAATTTTGAGAAGAGATGGATGATTTAATGCGAGAAATCCCAAATAGTGATAAGATTTTTCTTGGAGGAGATTTAAACGGGCATATAGGAAGAGATAATAGAGAATATGAGAGAATGCATGGGGGCAAGGATTTGGAGAAAAGAATAAATTCGAAAACACTATATTGGACTTTGCAGTGACATTTGATCTTGTAGTAGCAAATACTTACTTTAAAAAGAGAGATGAGCATCTAATTACCTATAAAAGTGGGAGTAATAGAAGTCAGACTTTTTTCTAGTTAGAAAACAGGACCGATTAGCTTGTAAAGATTGCAAGGTTATCTCAGGAGAGAGTTTGACTATGCAACATAGGCTCAGAATTTTAGATATTTACATTAGAAGTAGAAAGAGATCGGAAGTAAACAAAATGGACCCTAAAACAAGGTGGAGAGATTTGAAGGGAGAAAGAGCAAATATATTTAAGAACAAAATGATTGAGAAGGAGGAATGGAATATTGAAGGAGAAACTACAGTAATGTGGAATCAAATAGCTAACTGCATTAGGAATGTAACAAAGGAGGTACTTGGAGAATAAAAAAGAAAAAGACATATTAATAAAAAAACATGGTAGAGTGTAGAAGTTCAAGAAGTTATTCGACAGAAAAGATATTGCTACAAAGTTTCGCAGAAGATTAAGAGTATAGAAAACTTTGAGCTGTATAAGAAGGCAAAGAAAAAAAATAAGAAAGTAGTAAGTAGTTCAAAATACAAACCATACGATGACCTCTATAATAGGTTGAGAACAAGAGAAGGAAAAAAGGATTCACGGTGACTAGCGAATCTGACCTAACTTGGATGTTCAAGTGTCTCAGAGTAGGTTCCTGATAACGATGTTTAACAAATAAATTTAGCAATTGAGCCCAGTGATTAGGTTCCTACACTAATTACTAGGCTTGGGTCAAGCTTGGATACCAGTCATGAACTTGGGCTTAAATCATGAATAAACCCTAAAGGTCAGGTTTGAGTATAGTTTTGATGCATGTAGATTTTGGCCGTGGGTTGGATAATACAAGTGAGCCGAAATAATTGGGTCATGCATATATGTAAGTTAATTGGGTTGAGCCTAGCCAATGACTAGTGAACGGGTAGAGGATTTAGGTTAAATAGATTCATTTAGTGGGCCAAGGACAATGGGCATTAAAGGTTCAGTGAGTGGGCTTGGGATAAGAAGGTGGTTCCACATGGGCCATTGGATCATTTGAGTATTGGGCTCAGACTGGATAATACATGTGGGTTAATAGGTGGGTTGACTAATGGGTTGAGGTATCTCAGTCGATGCAAGTGTAGGCAATAGGTGAATAGGCAGTGTGTTGTTCGTTTGACAATTCAATAGGTGGTTCAAGTTGCTTAGAAGATAATGCGTCATTCCCATGGGTTTGACTAGGCTCTAGTGTTAATTGGTTCCATGTTGGGCTAAATAAAGGTTGGACTGGACAAAGTTTAGTGGCGATGGATGAGCAGGGCACAAATGTGATGGGTATTACTTGTTTGCACAAAAGGGTCAAACTATTAATTGCACAGATTGGACTGGGCACAGGTAGATTCAAATTGGGTTTTCATTAATGGGCACTGCCATATATAGGCGGTTAAAACACCATACTTAGTTTAAGTGAGTGGGGTAAGAAAATCACTGGGTGGGGTAAGAAACTTAAATTTAAACAAATACATCAGATGGCCTGATGGTTCAGTGGACCACAAGATTCAACTGGGCTTATTGGAATGAAAGGTGAAGACTAATGGGTTGCTTGGTTGGAGGAACACAGTAAAATAGAGAGGTCGAGATGGGGACTTGAATAGGTAGAAAGGAAGAATAAAGAGAAGAAATAGGAGAATAATAGAAACAAGAAAGAAGAAGAAAGAAAACAAGAAGGAAGAGAGGACAAAGGGAAGAATATGACGAAAAACAAGAGGAACTTGAACAGAGTCCAAGTGTAGGGAGGAAATAAAAGAAACAGGGTAAAAGAGAGATGCTGCAGGTTGGTTTGCAGAGAATGATGAAGGTGGTTTGAATGGGTAAACGATTGCATGTGCTTGTGGTCTGAGTGGTGTCGGGTGAAGTGGGGTTGAGTGTGCGTGCGGTCTTGATTGAGGCATATTGGAACAAAAGAGGGTGAAAGTGGGAGGAAGAACAAGAAAAAAAAGGCAGAAGAAAAAAACAACAAGAAGAAGAAGATGGAAGCAGAGGTGGGTTATGGACCTCGGGTGAGTCAGACATGACCCAGGATCTTATGTGTTGGGTCCAGTTCGATTAAAGAATGGTCTGGGTGTGGCTGGGCTTGGCTCGGCTGTGGTGGGGTCTGGGCTTATCAAAGTTGTTCTCATTTGTGTTGACTAATGGTGATGATGATGATGCTGGGTTTAGCACAGGTTGATGCAAAGGGTGCGTGATCTTTCATAATCAAAATAATGCTAGATTAAAGAAACAAAATCACCATGCTACTACAAGAAGAGTACTAAGATGCTTTGACTATATTGGTACCATGGAAAGGAAAGGAGAAAAGAAAAGAGAGGGCATACCTTTAGTAGAAAAGCCTTGGAATGAAGGAGAGAAGAGAGGAAATTTAGATTCGTATGAGAGATTAGAGGGGATGATGTTGTTTTATAGCAAAAATAAATAGAGTATATAAAGGATATTGGTCCCAAACCAAGTTTAGGCAAGGAGAATAATTTAGGTTGGACTCTAAAGCACAAGTTGGAACTGGACACTAACTTTAAGGTGGAGGAGTTGAGATAGGAAAATACAACAACAAGAAGCCTAATCAATTTAAATATCTTGGTTGAGCCAGACTCCCTAATATGCCAAATTCTAGCAAAACATGGTCTCACATATAATTTTAAATTTTAAATAAAATAACATAAATGCATGTGGGGTCCATCATAGATCAAATCAAAGGTCAAGATTAATTCTAATTAAAAATCAAAATTCAGGTCATGAAATATATGGTACACCATCCGCAACTCAGTGCTCAACTACTCTAAATATCATTATTATTATATTTAGATATGATGATTGTTAAGTGATTCGAAATTCAAAATTTTAATAGGTTACTAGTATTTCATTATTTTTCTTTTTCTTTTGAATTTTTTTTAGATTTTTTGAACAAATTTTCTGACCAACACTAAGACAAGCACCGGAATTTAAAACTATGAGTTGGCCTCTTAATATTCTAGGATAGGAGGATTTAGGTCAACCAGTTTCACTCAGTTAATAGATTCATTGGATTAGGTTGAACCAAATTTGCTGTGTAACCCACAAACCTGACACAGCCTACTTGAATGGCTGAACCTAGACAACTAAAGTATATATAGGGCATGTTTGGTAACCATCCACAAAGAGGATTCTTTGCAATTTTCTGTGCTTTAGTGGAAAATCCACTATTGGTAATGCAAGGAAAACTTAATCAAAGAATCCTTGCATCCATGCTTCTGAATATTCACTCAGTTAGACCCTCCCCCATCTGATTTTGAAAAGGGAGCTTCTAAATGTACACCACCACCCCCCCTCCCCCCCTAAGAAAAAATAATAAATAAATAAATAATCCCCAAAATCCTCTCATCCTTTCTCTCCCTACACAATTTGTGGCACTGTCTACCGGACAAATATTATCCTCAATTTCATGCATTCCATAAGCCATACCGTAAGAAATAATAAACTAACATAACTATTCAATCGCATAACAAAAATAAAATTAAGAACAGCTAAACAATTCAACATTCAAAGCAAATATAATGTGTAAACACAACATACGGGAGATAAAAGAATAACTCAGATCGTCCAACAAAATGTCTAAACATTGAACTCAATATTCAAATTCACAATATTATGTCTACCTCTCCTGGTGGTATGACCATCTTCTGGTAATCATACCTGCCCATCAATGATATAATGACATAGAAAATGAGGGCTTATGTCATATCATATCCTCCGGAGATATCTAATTTCTCTTTTTGATGGCATCACAAGCCTTTTCGAGCGTGTAGAGATCAATTAAACAATAAAATCATAAAAAATAGAACTTCGGGTCCTCAAATGACAAAGTATAATGAAGAATCGGCCAATTAAAAAGTTAGAATTTAGAAATCTTAACTAAGGAATCAGAACTTCTGGTTCTATCAAAGCTTTAGGCTTGAGATAAAACTTCAAGTTCTTAGAACTGCTAGCTCTATCAAAGCTTCAGGTTTGAATCACAACTTCTGGTTCTGTCAAAACTTCAAGTTTGATTTCATGGCCTTCGTATCCATCTACACTACTTTGAATATTTAAAAAAATCAAAGCTTCAGGTTTGAATCATGAATATGAATCTACAGGTTCATATAAACGTTGAAAAAAAACTTAGGACTACTAGTCCATAATTCAAAGAACTTCGAGTTCAGATTATATAATTGATATAGAACTTCCGGTTCTATTATATGTAATTATTACTTCTAGTAATAAATTAATCAAAGACTAAAGCTTCATATAACCATATAGTCATAACTATACTGAAGAATTATATCAAGCATGCAGGACAATGTTACAAAATATATAAAAAAATAAAAAGTGTATAGAGAAACGGAAATAAAAGGTAGAACTTTAGGTTCTTCGCATCCAATCGAAGATAATAATAATAATAAATCAATGTAATGAAGAATTGAAACATTGAAGTTTAGAACATCAAGTTCTCAAGTTAAGAATCAGAACTTCTGGTTCTAAATTAGAATAATTCATAGATCTTCGGGTATGGGTTAGAGCTTCTGGTTCTAAATTAAAATAACATACGGAACTTCAGGGTTAAGTTACTTATTCGATAAAGAACTTCTAGTTCTAAGTATCCTATGAAACTTTGAGTTCCGAATATTTAGATGGAACTTCTGGTTCTATTGATGATCCATGATTTTCAATTCTATCATAATATCCTTTTAATAAGAGAAAATGAATCATTCATTACTTGAATTAAAATTATAAATACTTGCAGTTTTGAAAAGAATAAAGATAAATGCAGGTATGTAATTATCAAACTAATAAAAGATCATAAAATAAGGAGAAAATTACTTTACCGTTGAATTGTCCTCATTTTTATGCCAATGTGTTGATCTGCTCGCGACCTTTTCGTAGGTGCAAACGGATCTTCGATCGGACGTCGGATGATCAAGATATCGACAATAAAAAGTTTAAGCCATCGACTTTGACAAATCTGCTTTTGACCATTCGGACAATGACGTGTGCTGACATCCGCGCTAGAGATTGGGGGGTTGCTGTAGACAGGTTAGGCTGACCTAGCTTGGAACTCGAACTGAGCTGGGGGTTTGTTAGGGTCAGATCTGAAACCGACCCAACCCGAGCTTAGGACCGCCTTGTGGCTGGGCTTCTGCTTACAGGTCAGGGCAATCAGGCCTGACCTTGACCCAACCCGGAATATATCCCAGATTCCCAGCCCTCTTCTTCTCCCTGGTTCCTGCAAGCAGGGACTGAAACCCCCGAGCCCCCTTCCTCGGCTACGGCAAACGGCGACCGGTGATCGGCGACGATCGGGAGGTCCACGAACGGTGGCTACAAGCGAAGCGGCGCAGTTGGGAAAACGGCGGCCGGTAATCAAGGCGGCGTCAGAAAATGGAGAAGGTTTCTCGGGATTTCTGGTTGCAGAGGTCGGAGGAGAAAGAAGGGGGGTCTTGGCCGGAATGTCAGATGGACGTTCTGGGTTCGATTTGTTGATCGCTGCTGGTTTGATTTGAAGAGCAGTGGGTCTAGGTTTTTGTTTTATGATTTTTCAGAGAAGGGTCTTCGGTGTTCTGGTTTGGGTTTACCCAAATAAATACAGAAGAAGATCGCCGCTGCTGTTCTACCTCTCTCTTTCTTGCTCATTCCTGGCTGTCATTCCAGTTTCACGACGAGAAATATGGATGAAAGCAGCGGTATCGGTTGCGGTACCGGTAGATTTTAAAAACTGATACAATATCGATATCGGTATCTGTATCGGTCCTGGTTCACGGTTGGTCGCGATTATTGCGATGTAAATTTTTTTTAATCTAAAATATTTTAAAAAAATATTTAAAAAATTCAAAATATTAGAAAAGGCTAGAAAACAATATTTGTTTTCATTAGTAACAAATATAAATCAAAATATCAGTCTTTCTAGGTTATGATGTCCTACATCGCTGTCTTATCTGAAATTATAATTTTTTTTGTAAGAACAATAATTATAACTTATGAATTATCTTTAAGACACTTTGCTGATTGACCTTACCTATAAGCTAAGTTCAAAAAAATAATAAAAATCAAGACAAATCATTTTAGCATTTGAAATCTCAAATAGGCACATTTAAATGATGCATCAATTTTTTTTCTAATACCATATTTTAATAATCTAAAAATAAATTTACAAATACAAAAAATATTGACATAATCACATAAATGATAAAATAACCGTAAAAAATTAGCATATATGAACTATACAATGATTATATAAAATTAAGAAATGACATTTATAGTGAAAACCTAAATATATAATAGTTTAAGATTAAATTATTAGAAAATACGAAAATAAATTTTAAAATATAATAAATTACATAAACGAACAATGAAAAAAATTATCAAACATGAAGCATATAATGATTATGCTTATTTAAAAAAAATTAGTGATGAAATCCTCAAAAATCTAATTTTAATATCAGATTATTAAAAAATCCAAAATAAATTTGAGAATATAAAAATAATTACATGAAAAAATAATAAGAAGTTATCATATATGAAGTATGCAATAATCATACTTACTAAAAAAAAACAAATTTGTGGTGAAATCCTCAAAATATCCTATTTTAATATTAAATTTTAAAAAAATTGAAAATAAATAAATAGTTACACATGACCGATATTTTCAAAATATCGGCCGATATTTTCAAAATATATTTTAAAATATCGACCAATATATCCTGAGATTTTGGAGATATTTTGGCAGGGTGGTACCGTTACCGTTTCACAGCAAAATATCGGTTCGATATCGGCCGATACCGGTACGTATCAGCTGATACGTACCGGCATCAGCCGATTTTTTCATCCCTAGTTTCATCTCCAACACCATCTTTGATGCAAACTGAATCAAACATATACAATGTCACAGAGTGTTGAAAAATAAGTGTGCATAATAGAGGGAGGAAGCTATTATTTATAGCATTAGATTCCTTCCTTCCCAAGCATACAAGAAAACTCTAACCCTAACCCTACATGGTCCCAATACAGGCATCCACAAAAATTTAGTTTCTGGGCTTATATTTGCGGGAACTGTTTGAAGGAAAAATCTTTTATGGGGTTCACTTGTTGGTCTCGTTTAGGAGTGGGATTAAGGGGATAAAAAAATTTATATGGACCACCATACATATTAAGTTTTGCCTCAATCATATATTCGTAACTCTTTCATCTCTAGTATGCAAATTCAGTCATTCAAATTGATGTACATAGGGGTCCAGTAAATTTGAATGTTACCGTAACTTAGGGTCTCTCTGTAGGACAATGTTTGAATTGAATGATACATGAGCTCAACTATAAAAAGATGATAAGAACCGGTTATCATCGGATTATTTGCACGTATAGAGCCAGAATGGACTGAGGATATCATGCTGCTATTTATTAATATCTTCTTCGGAAGAGGGAGAGTCGTTGTTATCTCTTCGTTGGAGGGAAGCAAGACAGGCTCTCTAATTGATATGTAGGATTTCATAGTCTGCACTTGTTTTTCAAGATAACGTCGCCTCCTTTTATCTATTATTTTATTCGATTCCGATAAAAGGTCGAACTTTTAGTTTCTGGGCTTATTCTTACAAGATTTCTTCTCTGCAGAATCTTCTTCATTCAATTCTTTTTCTGATTCTCTCTTTTGCAGGTAGTTTTGCATGTTCTATTGTGAGCCTGAATCACACGTCATTGTGTTGTTTGCTGGTTTCATTATAATCTTCTGTTGATTTGTGATAGAGGCTCGTTGAAATCATGAATTCATTACGATCTCAATTTTTTTAATGAACAATATCAATGGAATGATCTGTTTGAAATTTGAACTTTCTATCAAAAAGAAAAAAAAATTTTAACTTTCTTTCTATCATAAAAAAAATAAGAATGTGAACTTTCTAAATTTTTGATCCCAGTCAAATCTGGACTCTTTCCTTTTTATACCTTGCCAAAAAAAAGAAATCAATGGAATGATCTGATTGAAATATAAACTTTCTAAATTTTTAGATCCCAATCAAATCTGGACTCTTTCTTTTTATACCTTGCAAGCTTTTCCACGATCTCGACTTTTTCTGTATTTACTTTCCAAGTTGTTCCGGATACTTGTTAGAGTGTTGTCCCTGACTGTGAAAACTACATTGGCTTCTTCATCTGGACCCAACTTGAGGTACGCTTTTCATTCCCATTCCATCTTCTCCATCACCGAATTCGTTTTGGGTCTTTGTCTAGTATGCTGTTCTAATGGAAAAGGATCCTTAGCTGCCGTTGTTGTTTTTAAGAGGAACCTGCTTTTTCGGTGAGATCTTAAGTCTGTGGCTGCTCATTGATGTTAGCCATTTCTTTGAGACACAAATACCATGTTCGATTAGACACGACCTCTTCTTTAAACGCATTGCTATTTGGCATCCCTGTCTTTTAACTGAAATTTTGGCCTTTTTAACGACAGTACAGCTGTTATCAGATGGGCTTCATATGCACGCACCTGTTTCTTTGGGTATAAAGTCTGGAATGGGTCAAGGGTAGCACTGGTTGGATGAACCACGTGCAAGATACAGAAGATTCCCAGTTGGTTTATGATTTAATTATTCCTTTTATATCTTGACGAAGCAACCAGTATTCAAAAGAAAGGGTCATTGTCACACAGCTATCAGGGTAGCCCGGTTTCTCTTATCACGTTGACTACTAAAAATATATCCTATCCCAAGCACACTGAAACCACTAATGGAGGTGTCTGGAGTTGCAAAGAAGAGAGTGCGAGTATGCTCAGTGGGAGAACACAATGGAATAAAAAGTTATTCTATGCTAAGCAGTCCTTCCAACTGTATGGAGAAGAGGACAACATTGCTAGATTTGGGAGAAGATCTACTTGCAGAGATTTTGCGCTATTTGCCACTCAAGTCCTTCACTCAATGCCTTTGCGTCTGCAAAAAGTGGCGATCCCTGATTACTTGCAATCCATTGCTTCGTCGCAACCACTTACTTTTAACCATTGTTCCCCCTAATTCCATATCTAATGCAAGGTGTAGAACTGATCCGCGGATTTTGGGGCGTGATAATTACAGATACCGTTCTCTAGAAAAGCATGAAAGAAATGATCGGATTTTGGGGCTTGAGTTTTCTTTTGCTTTCTTGGGGGAAGAGCCCAAGGATCTCTTCTCTCTTTGTGCCTCGTGCAACGGTTTGCACTTGATCAGTCGTTTCCGTGGTCCACCGGTACGTCGTTTCATAAGGTGGTACATTTTTAATCCATGGACCAGAGAGTATGCTGATATCGGAGTGCCGAGACTGGGATTTTTACCTATATACTGTGGGCTCGCTTTTGATAGCGAGCACTGGCAAGCCAGTTCAAACAACAACAGCAGTGAAGCCTCATACAAGGTTGTGGTTTTAAAAAAGGAGGAAGCGGAGCTCATTGCCAACATCTACTCTTCTGAAACACGGAGTTGGCAACTTCTGAGGATGACCATGCCTTGGAGATCACAACATATTGGTTTAGGAAATGCGGTTTACTGCAACCGAATCTTGCATTGGGTCTGTGGGGTCACTTGTGCACTTCTATTTAATGTGGAAAAGGAGACTTTTGATCTTTTGGATTTGCCATCAATTAGTAGCAGCAAAAGGCGCAATGTTAGAGTCCCCGCCAACCTTTGTCATAGTTGGTTTGAGGAAAATTGCCCCACTGGTAGGTTGATAGAGTGCCGTGGCCAATTGCACTACTTGCTAATAGGCTTTAATTTGCAACTCCATATATGGAAGATGTCAACAACATCCAATGGCTGCTATGATGGATGGGTGATGCTTCGTACTGTAGACCTAAAATTACCAGTGAATACAGATTTTCATTTCTTTCCACCTGTTGAAGAAATGGAAGATTTTCCATATTTTGAAGCTATAGACATGGGTTGCGTAGGAGATGACAAAGTTTTGTTGAGCCTACGGCGTACAAAGACTGTCTGGTATGATTTGAAAACTGGGTGCATTCAGCCATTTCGCGAGAAAGTGTGTGATATTGATCGTGACTACTTTCGATACAAACCAACTACCAAGTGCCTTGGCAATGGACTAAGGTAAACAGCAAAGTTATGCTTATTCTCTATATTTTTATATTGTACTCATTCTTTAAACCAAGGTGCATCTTTCGATTTTTTATTTTTGTCACAAGTTTATTGAATTCAATTGTTGTCATCTAATTGCATTCTTGAATCACAAGGGAAAAATTGATGACGAGATGTTTAACTGTGACATTTCTTGAATTGTTAACCTACTTCTATTTCTCTTGTTTTATAGGTCCCTGAGTGGTGTTAACTTTCTGATTTTAATGTGAGAACTTTCGGGTGGGATTTCATGCATTTGTGATGATATATCATCATCATCATCATCATTAACATCATCATCATCATTAGAGCCTTGTACCAACTATGTTGGGGCTACATGAATTTTGTTTCTTTAGTCCAACCTATCAGCATTTGTGCTGATAGATATAACATATTATTTTGAATTTTATATACATGAAAAATTATCATCATTATTTTATATACATTTTTCCTTTGCCCTATTGATTTCTGTTGATGACAGTATTGTTGCTAGATTTGTGTTTTAGATTGCATTTGTTGATAGAATGCATTTTTGCTGTCTGCTCTAACATTTTGGAAGTAGATAGTTATTTTTTTTTCAACTCAATGACTAGTTATTGTCTCTAGTATTTTACTTTTCTTTCATCTATGACATGTTGCTCTTTGGGTAAGCTAGCACAAGTGGGAGTTGTATCAGCGAGGTACTTGGTTGTATAAAAATTTATCACGTTCTTTATGAACTCTACTCAAATTAAAAATAGTAGAGAGAAAATTTTTTTATGTATAAAAAATAAAAAAGTGATATGTTATCTAATACTAGAGCATCCCCTGAAATGTTGTGTCACCATAGAGCTTCAACTGTTGTGTAAAGAAGGGTTAGATTAAGGTGTTAATAGGAGCCTCTCCAACTTAGACACAAAGGTAGCAGGTAAAGCCGTAAAGGAACAGAACAAATAAAAGGGTTGAAAGCTGCCCTCTTGGAATCTTGTCTTATTACCTGGTAATGGTTGGGAGTTGGTTGATGTTATGAAAAGGTGGAGGGTATGCGTAGCATGCCTGAACAAAAAGTGAGTAGAGGGAAAAGAAGGCTGGGAGGCCTAGGAGACGGTTTAAGCTATTCTCTGTATGAAAATGTAATTTGAAGAGTAATATGCATTTTATTTGATGGCGACTTAAAGAGAGATTATAGTAGCAACGAGAAAATGATAGGGTTACTATGGTCATTGTGTTAAGATACTAAGATCTTGAATGTGGTTACTACCTAAAGCCCTAAGCACCCGAATTGTGATTTAAGTAAAAACGAGAAAAAGAAGTTTTGGCAGTGTTGGATGAGCTAATTTCGGATGAGCTAATTTAGGGTATACCATGTGGGGAATCAAGAAATGAGGATTCAAGGAACATAACTCAATGTACACCTGAGTAGCACCCAAAAGGCATTAGAGATCAAGCTTCACGTTGACATGAGATGTACTATATTGTAATTACTTATTAGAGAAATATAATTCATGTAGCAAACGCCAATATAGTGCAAATAAGGCTTTGATGATGGTGGTGATGGTGGTGCATCAGAGATAAGTTTAGGGATTCTTTCTACTTTATTACCCCTCTGAGAGGCTTTTGATTTGTTCATTGTAATCCCTTAAGGGACAATTATTGTTTATTTATATAGTGGCCTTCAACTAAAGCTGAGGGCAAGGCATTTCTCCTCAGCTTCTTGAATTGTGCTGCTGTTATCATGGTATCGGAGCAGTCTAGTTGCTACCATTTGGTTCTACTGCTGTTTTCATGGGACCCAAACTGGGGGGACGGGTACAATTCTGGGGGGTGCTGTGTTATTTTTTCCATCTTATATTAAAGGAGATTGAAAAGTTGAGGAGGGATGTCAAAAGAAATCGAGAAGTTGAGGAGGGGCAGGTGCCTTTCCTCTTAACACGATGTGGCTCAACCATTTGTATTTTGGTACACAGTGCTCACCTTATCATGAGATTGGACCAGAATACTAATTCACCCTTATGCCTAGATTTCTTTTAGTACTAGACAGATTACTCTGAGCACCTCCCTATCATCTAACATGTCAGTGCTCAAGGTAGAGTCCTAAGAGGTTGGCAAGAGGATGAGTTCATAACCATAGAAAAAGAAAGGTTTAAAACTATTGAGAGGCAGTCATACCATTTCTGAACAACTTACTGAGTTAGTAGTGAGATTTGAACTCAATCTAGGGCGGCAATGATGGATTTGAGAAAGTAAAGTCAAACCATTTTATTGGGGGATGCCACAGTATGAAGCTATAGCTACCAGAGAGATGAGAAGATGTTGACCAAGGTCCAAGGACTAGAACATAAATATACTGCATTTCCATGGCAGCATTGAGAGTTGATGCCTTTCTAGATAGAAGGGTTCATAGGTCTAGGGAAAACATGTTAGATTGTGGAGTTCATTCATTGACAGTTTGAATTGATAAATCCCCTCTCCATGTTTCCTTGAGAAAAGTTCAACTCAATAGCCATTTCTCACTTTCAGGATGGGTTAGGGTAGGCACTAGGTTTTCCTAATTCTGTTTCATAATGAGTGGGATCAGAGTAGCGATCCTGCAGAGAAAAAAGATTATGTTATCTGGGCCTAAACAGATGATGGCTTCTGAACAGTAAAAGGTTACTTTGAATAGCTTACAGTGAAAAATGAAAATGTAGCATGGTAACCCCTAAATGACTGGGACATGATGGTGAGTAGTAATGACATGTCCTTTCTTTTTTTTACTCTTTTGTCGACATCATATATATATATCTATCTATATATATAGGGGAGTCCTCTCAGCTCAATGCAACATAACCTCTGCTCAAGCGTGTGAGAGCTCACGTGTGACGAAATTTTTCCAAAGCCTGCCAACTTTTCGCCCTTCCCTCTCTCTGTCGCAAAACGACTAGAAAAAAACACCCAAATGCCCTAACGCTCATCTCTTTCTCTCTCGCTTCTCTCTCTGTCGCAAGAAGCAGCCGCCATAACCAAGAGACCGTCGTCTCTTTCTCTCGCATCTTTGTCGACGGAAGTGCCGCCCCCAACAAAGCTCAGATCATCATCTCTCTTGCTTGTCTCTCTCTAGTAGGTCATCCATCTCTGATTTTTCTTCAAAAGCATGTCCATCGTCCTCTCTCTCTCTCTCTCTCTCTCTCTCTCTCTCGTCCTCAGTTTGACCTCCTTCTACGTCCCCGGCAGCCCTCATCAAAAAAATCCATCTTAGTACAATCTCTAGATTCCATCAGAGCCCCACCGCTCTGTCTTTCTTCTCCAGCCCTGCTGCAACTGAGACATCAATCCCCTAATCACCCGCCAAAAATTTCACCCCCTATATCTCTATAGAAAACATAAGAAATAGATCTTTGTGACCTGAGATGGCCCTTCTTCTTAGGATTGTGATATGCTATCTTCTCCAACGACATGAGGATTGAACAGACTCTGAATTGGTGTCCTGAAACTCGAAATTCACAACTCCCAACTCATGCCAAGGGCGTGATACATGTATTTGCGTCACACATCAATACCCTCTTTCATAATCCTCTTCTTTTTCTTATTGTTCTAAGACTCTAATTCGAAGAGCTAATGCATGTGTAACCCAAGGATGGAAGGGCACGGAGTCTACACAAAATCCACTAATGGCGGAGGTGATCAAGATTGCGCAGTCTTTGCAATTTTCATATTCTGATTATCTTGTCATCATGGTTAATGGAATCATTGTAGTTTGAGATTGATTGATGATTTTAGGTGTTTCTACTTTGAATTTCTCATTTGAGATTTTGCTGGAGTTGGTGTGGTTTGATTTTATTTCGGTTGAGTTTTGTGGTGGATTGATGGTGGTTTAATGAAGGAGAATAGGACTTGGTTTTGTAATTAAGAAAATGTGTGATTAGGGTTTAGGGTTTGAACCATGTTGAGATTGGGAATGTTTGAGATTGGATTTGAAATGTGGCCGAGGAGTGTAAAGTGTTTTTGTGAGCCATTCATCAGCTGGATAGGATTGTAAAGTATTATTATTATTATTATTATTATTTATATCCCAGAGATTGAATTTGAAATGTAGCTGTATTTATTTATTTATATATTTTATTCGAGAAGGCGGAGTGGGTACCTGAGTTTTCAGTAGAGTGGGTGCAAAAACATGTAGTTGGATTTTATATGGAAACCCAGAAATTTCATATGGATTTCAGGGGTGTAACAGAATTTTCACATAGGTTTTGAAGACAGACTGATAATTTTGATGAGAATTCTGGAGGCTGAGATGGGACATATATATTGGTATCCCTGAATATACACACCACAGAGATTAGAGATCTGAGATGTTTGATTATATGGTGGTCAACAAATGAATGTTTATCTCATTAATAAATGTTTGAGATGTAACATTGCTGGATAAATGCAATAGGAAAGGACTGGTTCTGTTTGGAGATGCTGAATTATAAGACCTGTGCAGGATCAAAGAACAGAATCAAAACTGGCAATGACATTATTCAGGTGTAAATGATGTTCACAGAATTTTGAGGAATCTCATGTGGTGTTGTTCAGGTGTAAATGATGTTCACAGAATTTTGAGGAATTTCATTTGGTGTTCAGGCCCTGCCAAAGTTAAGTTCCTGTAACTATTTGCATGAGGATTTTTTTTCCAATAAAAAAGTCACAATTGCAGCTTACATCATTGCAAGGTGCATCTTCAGAATACTTTGACTTTAGAATTGGCAGTTGCAACTGTTGGCTGTGCCAGACCCATGCTATGGAAACCATCAATTGCAAACTCATATACATAAAAACTCAACCACTATACACGAAACCGCATGTTCAGGATTGAAGGAATTCAGACCATCTAGATAAACCATAAAAAAAAAGACCACTAGATTTTATCTTTTGCTAGTAATTACTTAACAAGTATGCAATAAATCTACAAACAAGTCCACATTTTTCATAACAAAGTTATATACAAACTAGCTTGATGAGCTATTCAACTGAATCAGACCATTCAGATTGACCGTCTCAATATCATCACCAGATTTCATCTTTTGCTAGTAATGACTTAACAACTCTGAGCTATTCAACTGGAAATAAAACAGCACTCCACACCTTGCACTTCATCATCTGCAAGTATATTATCAAATTACAAAGAAAAAATCTGTCTAAAACACCATAACAGCCCATTTCTATAATGAATTTAGGATCAAGTTAAAGCATTACGTTTGGCCTGAATTCAATGTCTATTCTATTAACAGCTCCACTAGAATACAACCTAACATCCAAAATAGAATGTGAATTTTGACCTGACATCCAAAATATGATGGTATAATTTTAGAAGCACGTGCCGAACCTGCACATAGGAATAACAGTATAGGAAAAAAAAAAAGCTTTAACACGTGCATGATGAAGGTTAAATTAATATATAAAAATGTTGCTACCATTGTAAATCACTAAAAATGTCTGCATTGGAGTTTTTCAAACTGGCATACCTATTGTCAAGTAGGTGGCTCAAGTCATCATTATATTTCTATAAAAATCCTAACATCTAATTCATGTTGAGGCCCATGACCGCACCATCTGGTTAGACCTTTATTTTACAATTTCAAAAGAGATAAGTAGATGGATACAGAAGAGATGCATTGCAATTTCAGGAATGTAGAATTTTACAATCTTAGGTCTGTCTCTTTTGAGTATAAAGTATTACCAACTTCAGATCAATTGGAAACACACACAAACACAGGACAGCCAGGTGGATCTTTTTTTCTTTTTCCTTTTTTTTTTTTTTTGCATTGGACTAGGGCACGCACAAGTTAAGACACAACTAAAAACCTAGTTTGTTGATTTTATTGAACGCCAACAACTTGAACTAAACACTGAAACTGCAATCCTTTTCTCTGTCTGTAGTTTTATTGGTCTCACTATTTGAAATCTGAATGGCTGTTTCCAACACTCAGAATAAGGCATTATGTTTTGTTTCCGGAGCTGCCATATGGAGCTTGATTTCATTTGGAAGATGAGAACATCCTAAATATTCTGAAGCGCTTTTAGACAAGTTCTCTTTTTGATTTTTTTTTTTAAATTTTAAGAATGACTTCTCTATGAGAAATTAGCTTTGCAGTAATTATATATATTTTAATTTTTAAGAATTGATTCTTGGGTTACAGGTCCCATGTGATTGTTGATAGATTTAGATAGTTTTGGGAAATTTTAAGTGTACTATGTTCATGGGTTTTTTATACAATCATAAAAATGTTCACAGTATGCCAACAAATTTGGTAGGTAAAAAGAAGAAAAATGCAAGAACAGAAGATGTGAAGTAAAAGAGCAAAGATCCTATCATTAGTTTTTTTTTTTCTTAATACTATTGTTTTGTTTTCTTCTCAAACTTGGATTACCAGTCAATTAAAACTCTCAAAAGGGATTAAACTCCACCTGATGGCTAACATGGTGTAAAAAAAAAAAAGAACACTTAGACCTTGCTCCACCCAAGCCAGTAAGGCAGGAAAATGCAAAATTTCTTTTAAAAGAAAACATGAGGGTATAAAAAACCACAAAAACTCAAGTCCCTATCTGGCCCTATAACTGAAATCCCATCACAAACCCCACAACACCAAGCCCAATCCCACAAATCGAACAAACCCAACCTATGAACAGAGATTTGAGTTTAGGGTATGTGGGGATGAGAAAAAAAAGGGGGGAATAGAGAGGAAGAGGGAGGGAAGAGAGATGGGAGTACTTGTAAAGGGTGGTCGCCGGTGGATGGAGTGAAATCCACTTCCCGTTCAGGCAGCTCATTCTCTCTATGTAGTCTCTCTCTTTCGCTAAAGGGCTTTCTTTTCCGTTTTGGGCGGCATGCTTGGCGGGAGTTTCTTGGGCTGAAAACTTTTTTCGTTTTAGCATGGTGGAGTTTCATTTCATGCCACATGTGCCCCCTTAGAGAGGGAGGTGGGGAGGGGAGATGAGTGAGAGAGACAACGATGAGCTGGCTTTTGCAAAAAAATTTGAAGAGACGGACGACGACAAAGAGGAGCAATCTCCGCTCGGTTAGGGCGCTGATTCTGCGAGAGAGAGGAGCTATTAGTTGGGGTCGACACTTCCTGCGACAGAGAGATGATGATATCAACTTAGTTTGGGGTGGTGGAACTTCCTGCGACACAGAGAAACGTACGTTAGGGTATTTTCGTTTTCTTTTTTTTGAATTGCTCCATTTTGATTTGGTTAGGTTGAGGAAAGGCAAAAAAATGGGCGGGCCTTCAAAAATTTTCATCACACGTGGGTGTACACACGATCGAGTGGAGATTATGCTGCATTTGAGCTAAGGAGAGGCCTCCCCATATATCTATATATATAGAGAGAGAGAGGGAGAGAGAGAGAGAGAGAGAGAGAGAGAGAGAGAGAGAGAGAGAGAGAGAGAGAGAGAGGGTTTGTTAATTTCTCGGCTCTTTTGTATTTTTCTTTAGAATTTGTACCTATACCTCTCCCTAGTGACTATTCATTTGTTGTCATTAGGTAAGAGTCAAATTATTGTATTGCTTCCTTTTGAGTTGAAGCATTATTATGATGGCTAAGGTTCCCAGACGTTATCATTGGCGTTGAGGACCTGTTTGACATGGTGCTGCTTGGCCGTTCATGTATTCCCATGAGATGTGGAATAAGGGAGCTTGTTGGGTTGGTGTTTACTTGCCATTCCAAATTTTAAAATGGGATGGATCCATGAAATAATGTCCTGCTGTATCTAAAATTTCAAAATGATTTCCAATCATTTTTGTTAAGGGAATGGCTCACTGGGAAGGGCTCTTCCCAAAAGAATCAAAAAATTTCTCTCTCGCCTCATTCTCCCTTAGCAATCCAATCTCTCTCTCTCTCTCTCTCTCTCTCTCTCTCTCCCCACTTTTGCCTTTCTTTCAGTTGGTTCTTCTGTTCTTCAGTTTTACCCATGTGGATTTGATATATTGAATGGTTCTTTTATTCTTACTTGGGGCTTCCTTGAGATCTCTTTTATCCACCTCCTATCAAATACTAGCGATTGGATTGATAAACAACATCCATTTAACCTAATGTTCTATTTTCAATTTTCAACCTGCTGCAATTCATGATAATTTACTCTTCTTTTCCACATTGGTTGTAACTTTATGCTGGAGAAAACCTCTACATTTTAGATTCTTCGTAAGGGGCAATTCGTATTATCAGAATAAATAAAAAATTGAGTATGAGCTTGTCCCCATTGGTACAACTTCTTGGTAACATGAGCCTCTTCATGGTAAAGTGGGTTCCAATACCCTTGTCTATCTTTGTTCATGTTCTATCTGATCATTTGGGGTCCCTTGGAGTGTCTTTGGTTGCATGGAATTGATTCTAAGATTTAATGGCAAAGGATAAATGTGATTTCCTTGTTTTTCGAGTTTGTGCTTGATTATTTGATATGTTAGTTGTTGATTGAAAAACATATGAGGTTTTCTTTCAGACCTATTAGTTTTTGTGTCTTTAATTGGAAATAAAGGTCATTACCCAATGCAAGTCCTGCTGAAGTAGGGTCCTGGGAGGGTCCAAGCTGGAGGCTGACCAACCTTTGGCAATTTTGCACAAAGTGGCTGCTCACAGGTCTCGAACCTGCACTATCACGCATAGCACCTAAGACTTTCACCGTTGCACTAAAGGTTTCCCTTGCTCATTGAATCAAGCACAGCATGGGTTTCAGCAGAACCCAATCTCAAATATGTTATTACCTAAGAAGTTTTGTAGTGTCTCTTTTCAATGTCACAATCAAATATCATGCAACGGAACAAATTCTGCACCGCACACTTCTAGTACAACCCAGCCTTAGCACATCCTCATCTCAGCACAGATATGAGAACAAAATAGGGACAACTGCAAAAGGGCTCCTATTCCATATGATGGAAGACAGAATTATTGAGTGGCTAGGCTGCCATTATATCCGTGGTGGTCTGGCTCATGGGGATTGTAAGCAAGTCATACACGTTAGCACTCACCATTGCATGTGAATTGGTGTTTACTGCAAGTTCTCACTTTGACCTATATATTTATTTGTAGATTGATCATGTAAAAAGTATATAAATGTCCACATCATTTATTGGCTAAAATATTGTGATTTGAGAATATAGGTATGTCTGTGGATATGACTGGTGCTCTCACTTTACCAACAGGGGTTGATCCCTGACCGTTTAGGTTTATGTAGTCTTGCTTGGCCACTTGGCCAAGTTAGTGGCATGCAGAAGCTCTATTTGAAGCTGTTAAATGAGGGGTTGAGATGGATCGAAGGACCTTTTTTTTCCCAGATATATCCTTGGTCGTTCATAAACCTTTCCTTCCACGCGTTCCCCCCCACCGTCTCCCTCTTTTATTATGATTAGTGTGCATTGAAGTGCACTTCAAAGGCTTAGGCCAATAGCTACTTCATAGCCTCAGAGAATGGGTCTTGGCAGCAGTTCTTTTGAACGTTTGTCAGCCCTTCAGAATCTTTCTTCATAGCCCCTGCAGACTATTCATATACAATTATTAAGAATGCATTGTATGATGGCTAATGCTATTTGCTTACGTTTTCATTCACTTCTACTATACAAATATGTAGGGCGGAACTGTTGTGAGTGGCCAAGCTGCTATTACATTATTAATGGCCCATGGACCAATAGAGCCACCATCATCATTGATACATACACCCATTATCATCTATGTTTTGCTACCACAAGTTGACACTTATGTTGGTGGATTGATCGTGCAAGAAATACAAAAATATCTATTGGCTAAAAATAGTTTAATTTTGAGGCTCTTAAATTGATGGTTAAAATGATCAGATGGTTCTAATTTTTCTTTTTGTGTAGTGGACTTTCACAGGCTTGCCATTATTTGGTTAATTGCATTGGAAATTCCTCGTGGTGGTTCTTTAACTTTTGTTGATCTCGTGATTTTTTTCTCCAGAAATCTTACTTCATTCACATCTGACTCGGTTTTTTTTTTCCTCCTGTTACAGACGATTGCCAGATCCTAAGAAGAAACTCAAGATACAGAGGCCGATAAATTATATGACATTTTCTTGAGATGTACATTATTTGATCTAGCCAACCATTGAATTATCAGCCAGATTCAAAGGTTGGATGAATTGTATTTCCCAATCACGCCTATGGCATTGGGTAGAATGATATACTCCATTTGCCTGCCCTCAATTTTCCATAAGATTTGTAAACATTTTGAAGTGTTGTTTTGCTTGTTTATTTTCATGCGCACAATTGGTCAGAATCTCAAGTGTATTTATGCACAGGTGTGGATAAGTTAATTTATTTCATATTTGTTTGTTTACTGATATTTCAGCTGTTTTAGAGATGGGCTGCTTTTGAAAAAGGAGATCTATAAAATCAAGAATGATGCATAGGAGTAAACAGGAATTTATGGTCAAATGAACCCGAAGAGTTACTATAGAAGTGAGTGGTGAAGAATATATATAGAGAGATGTAAGTAGGACCTTGATTTCCGAGGGTGATAGCTTGGTATTCAGTTCCCATTTCTCAATGTGGGGAATCAGAACTGTTTTTTGAGAGGGGCCAAAACAAAAAAAAAAAAAAAACCCGTTAAAGAAAAGCACAAGACAACCTTGCAACTATATTTCTATATACATTATGATGATGGATTTTGAGCAAATTATGATGATGGGTTTGAGGAAGCGATTCGGTTGTTTGAGGAAATGGGGTCGGAGAACTGTTATGTAAGGAAATGTTTGGATACTCAATTGATATTTTTAACATTTTATTTGGATGTTTGTTAGTGATCAATGTGACATTAGGGAAACTCTTATTTAATTAATATTAATATTAGTTGAGGGACCATTTGAAAGAGGCATTTATTTTGAGTGGGGAAATTAATTTGAGGACATTTAATAGTTTAGACAAATAAGAGAAGCCATTTAATGATTTAGATTTTTAAATTCTAAAACTTATTACGGACCAAATTTAAAAAATGTGGGCTAGAAGTGTGGATGACTCATACTTTGGCAATTAAATGGTTAGAGAAAAGCCCTCAAAAGGGTTTCGCTTTTTCTGCCAGAATTCGGCTAATATTTTGGGAGAAAATGGTGATATTTTGGCCGAGTGATACCGAGACCATGTAACAGCTATTTATCGTCGCGATACCACCGATATGTGCTGGTATTGATCCAGATTTTCATCCATGGTCCTAAGTACTAAAGTTATTAAATAAATAAAATAAGATTAATGTTCACCATTCCAACCCATTTTAATTTAAGTATCATTATATTAATAAAAATAAAATTTGTGTTTGAATCTAAATAGGCTTTGATTTGAGTTAAAAATCAGGTTTGAAAATAATACTTGTTTAATGGTTGAATCACATTCCAATATAAGCTTTGGAATTGAGAAGCAAAGTTATGTTGGAAACAAAATATTCACTCACTCGTTAGGATTTGGATCTAATTAGTCAATGCCATATTTTTTAAATGTGTCAAAAGTTAATCTAACCTAAATGAGCACGGTATGGTAACCATATGGAGTGTAATTTGTGGGTCTTCTAATTTGAAGATTTTTGAGAGAGAGAGTTTGGGAATGTGGATGGCGGCTGGACATTTTTCCAATTGGGGACTTGGTTAGATGGACTTTAGATAATTATGGTCATTTCTTCAGTTAAGGAGGGGCTTTAGCCCCCATAGACTTATATGTGAGTCCTCCAATGTCTATCATGCACTCTGACCGAAATTGACCCGTTTGCAATCCTACGTACAGGTACAAACCTAATCCTCGTGTTTCATATGCCGGGTTGGGTAGGGTCGGGTAGGGTCGGGCCATTGGGGTTTCGTGATTTGGGGACAAGGGAGGCCCATTTTCACCCTTGCTTTCTGAGTCATAAAGAGCATGTTAACGAAACAAACGGTAAACAAAATGGATCACATTAACAGCCGAAACCTATAAAAACTAGTCCAAGCCTGCCCATCCCTCACCACCCTCAAAAAACTCCATGCACTCGCCATTACAACTTCCCTCTCTTCCAACCCTTTCATCCTCGCCAAAATCCTCGGTCTCTTTGCAACCTCCGCCTTCTCCGACCTCTTCTACGCCTTCTCCGCCTCAACCGCCCCGCAAACAGCCCTCTCCACCTACACCCAGATGCTCATCTCTGGTGAATCTCATGACAACTTCACATTCCCTTTGCTTTTCAGATCTTGCTCTAGATTGCCGCCTCCATGGTCCTGGTCGGGAGAACCCATTCATGTTCATGTGATAAAGCGCGGATTCCACACCGATGCTTATGTGCAGAGCTCTCTCATTCATATGTCTGCAAAATGAGGTAGAATTATATGTGCCCATAAGGTGTTTGATGAAATTACTGCGAAGAATGTTGTTGCTTGGGCGGCGATGATTGATGGGTATGTTTGGGCTGGTGGGTTTGAGGAAGCGAGTCAGTTGTTTCAGGAAATGGGGTCGGAGAATTTGAAACCAGATGAGGTTGTGTTGACGAGCGTGTTATCGGCCTGTGCGAGTTTAGGAGATTTGGAATTGGGTAGATGGGTTCATGGTCTTCTTGGCGAGAAAGATGTTGTGTTGGGTACTGCCCTTGTGGACATGTATGCTAAATGTGGGAGTATTGAGGTAGCGAGAGAGTTGTTTGATAGAATGCCTCAGAAGGACGTAATTTTGTGGACAGTTATGATTTCCGGATTTGTTAGGTGCAATTGTTTCAGAGAAGCTTTCAGTCTTTATAGAGTGATGTGCGGTGAGAATTTTCAGCCAAATGAAGGTATAATTGTCAATGTGATATCTGGTTGTGCCAAATCTGGAGACATAGACATAGGTAAAGGGATGCATCATTATATAGAGGTCAATGGTGCTACTTACAATGTTAAGATTGGAACTGCCTTGATAGATATGTATGCTAAATGTGGAGAAATTGATGTCGCCTCTAGAATTTTTCATAGGATGAAAGAGAGGAATGTTTGTTCTTGGAATGCCATGATTGGTGGTTTGGCCATGCATGGGGAAGCAAATAGCGCCCTTGATCTATTTGATCAAATGCAAAGATCTGGCACTGAGCCAGATGAAGTTACCTTCATCGGCATCTTGACTGCATGTAGCCAAGTCAGTCTGGTGGAGAAGGGTTGGCACTATTTCAATTGTATGAGTCAAGTACATGGAATCAATACGAAGCTTGAACATTATGCATTTGTGGTTGACCTTCTAGGCCATTCAGGACTTCTATTAGCGGCACAAGAACTCATAAGTAACATGCCCATGAAGCCTGATGATTTTGTTTGGGGAGCTCTTCTAAATGCATCCAGAATCCATCACAATGTTGAGTTAGCTGAAAAGGTGGCAGAGTTACTTCTTGAAATGGAACCTCATAACCACGGTGTCTATGTACTGTTATCAAACACATATGGCGCGGCCAAAAGATGGGGTGATGTGGATAATGTTAGGAAACTGATGAAGTTGAGAGGAATCACAAAGACAAGAGGGTGTAGTTCAATCAAGATGAATGGCATTTTCCATGACTTTGTTGTTGGTGAACAATCACATTTTAGGACCAGAGAGATATATGTAGAATTGGATTCACTAGTGAAGGACTTGGGATTGATGGGTTATGTGGCAAAAACGTCCAATGTTTTGTTTGACATAGAGGAGGAGGAAAAGGAATATCAACTTTCTCGTAATAGTGAAAAGCTTGCAATTTCTTTTGGTCTAATTAGCACAAGCCCAGGGGAACCATTTAACATAGTGAAAAACCTTAGAATATGTGAAGATTGCCATTAAAGCTAGCATCTAACAATTGCAGTAGAAGGATAATAATTAGAGATCTGTATATGTTTCACCATTTTGAGGGAGGCTCATGCACATGTGGAGATTACTGGTAGATCTTTTCAGATTGTTATTTTGTTGTTCATGCAAGTTAGTGGGGGATCCATCTTTTCTTGTTTGCGGCTGTATCTTATTTCACTCCCTTGAGTTACTTGGAACGACTTCGTGCTTCCATGAGATGCTTGGATAAGTGGTGGTATATTGGGGAATGCTCCATTCAGTAACAGGGACCAAAACATTTGGAGATAACGTATCTCTGTGGTGGCCTATTTAACTGATCTCTATGGTGCTCTATTAGGAAGGTAAAAACAATCATATGTTCAACAAGAATGAATGAATGAAGGATCCATGGGGCAGTTGATAGATATTACTATTACAAAAGATGCAACATGCACTTCAGACAATTAAGTAAGTGTAAACTTAGGGATTTATGATTTCTTTGTCAATGGAAAAGGTCGCATTCATTCTCTCATGGTAGGAAGGCAAAGAAAAAGAACCAGAGGACTTGAGAAGCTCCAGATCAACACTTCTAAAATCAATTTAGATAGAGAAGCAAGGGGTCTGGGCTCAACTGGTATAGATAGAGCACTTGGAATAGCGTGCTTGCATCCTTTTTGGGTCCAGTGAGGATCAAAGACCTAAATGAAGCCCAAGTTGGCGAGCAGGGAAGCATCAGGATTTTTTAGCGCTGCTACTCAGGAAAATTGATTGTTGAAAGTGATTCAGCTGATGCTATTTTTTGGATCCACAGGGTTGCCCAGGCCTTGGAAGCTTTAATTTATTTTCAACAAAACTGACTAGCTTGCTCTCAGTGGGGAATTGAGGTGGCTGATTCATTATCTGAGCAACGAACTGAAAATCGTTTTCTGTTTTTTTTTGTTTTCACCAGTTGAAATTTGTGGCTTTTCTGTGTTTGCCCTTCTCTTTCAACTATTCATTGGCTATTTGCTGGTGTCTCTCTTATACCAGCCTTGTCTCTATGGAACATTTTACAATACTGATTTTTTTTATAAAAAAAATCCCATATTTTTGCATTCGACAGTTAGAATCTTTATTTCTTGATCTACAATACCTATGCAACTATTTTTTAACAGAGGAAAAGATTCTGAGCCTGTTCGATATGGTGACATTTTGGGCAGTTTGCTGTGGAGAAATGTTTGAGAAAACCATGTCCTGGAAAAGATTCTTATTTTAAGGATTGAGGTTAGCTCTTGCAATGGAAAGTGTCAAATATGGCTGTCATTCTAATTCGATTAAGATTCTTTCAATGCCCGCACAGCATAATAACCATATACTAAAGATCACTGATCTCTCTCATGGATTTTAAGTAATCTCTCCCTCTCTTTCTCTCTCTCTCTCTCTCTCTCACACACACACACACGCATGGGCGCTTGTCTGCAGACATCCAAAATCTATGATTAACTCATTAATGTCTCTTTCTTTTTTGTTTTGACAGAGAAGTGAAATTCCTGCCTCTCCAGTTAAACCATTTTGCAAGTGATTAGTTAACGAAAAAAATTGGGCATTTAAATCTGATAAGATGACAAAATCCTTTGCTTTTGGAGGCAGTTGTAAACTAATTTAATTGCTCCATCATCAAGTAGGTAAGTAGTTAGGTAGTTTCGTGCAAAATCTCATAGGATAGGGCTGTGGGAGGATTTCTCTTTATTAAATTACCTTGTAATGTCTCCTGTTTCTTCATTCCATCACTTTCCTTACTTTCTTGTGCAGGTAAGTAATATGTCATGTTTGTCTCCGTACTTGTGTGATAAAATGCTCCTAGGCTTACACCTCTCCAAGAAACATAGAATGATCGAGGAATATACATGGGCTGGGCCCAATTTCAAATAGATAGGAGGAGGGTAATTATCTAGTTTCAGCAGTAAAAAAAAAGTTGACCCTCTATTATACAATTTAACCATGTCAAGGTTCTAGTTCCCACACAAACTATTTACCCCTCTCCTTGAAAAAAAAAAAGTTGGAAACATGTAAACATACCCAATATTATTATACAGTACAATCACATCAACCTAAATATGGTTAAACTGGTTTTCTTTCGGGTGCATATGGATGATTTTAAGAAATGGAAGGCTATATCATTTCAGTGTTGGGAGGCACATATAAAATGTGAATAGTATTAATTAAGATGGCATGTTTTTCACCTTTCCCAAATCAATAGCTGGAACATTTTACGTAGCAATAAACAAAAACTGAGCAGCTGTTACTTCTACTTAAGGTTCCGTCATTTTCATAGGCTGCGATGCCCTGATTCGGAATGGATCAATGGATATGTTAGGGCCATACCGTGGATACATAGGGGCAGATTCTATACATTAAGGTGTGTCTGATACATCATGACATGGATGCGTGGCCAATTTTTGAAGCATCCTGGTATGAAGACTGTTGGGTAATTTTCTCCTGAGAACAAACCTTATGTTTTTCAAATGGGGTCCACCTCAATGGAACCTACTTGGGCCCACATTTGATCATTCTACCCTCTTCAAATGAATTGGCATTGACACAATTTGACACTTATTTGATCTTTACTCACTGTTGGATTAAATCTAAATACAAAAAAAAAATGTAAAACTAATAGACGGTAAACTTTCCAAGAAAAAAACTAACAATAATAATAATAATAATATAGAGACCATTAAATGGTTAGGATAATTTGATGGGGCTGACATTTTGTCTAATCCATGATAATACTGTTCCATACAACGTCCCCGTACCTCCAGAAAACCAAACTGGCAGGCATCTGTCTAGGTGGGTCTCATGAGCTGGACTGAGTATCAACCGCATGTGTTGTGCTAGGAGAAAATCATACCCCACACCCACCTGCTGTACAGCTATTTATCATCAGTAAGACTTTTCTCAGCATAGTGTATGGCCAGTTACTTGTGTCTCTAAAACAACTAGTTTAAATAAAGAACACAATGTATAAAGGTGCACATTCAATATGTACCATTAGAGGCCTAAGGCAATTCAGTTCTTTCAAACACTGAACTCATCCATGGGCATCTAGTATTGCAGATAGACAACATGCTGGCAAATTTTTGCATTCCATTTATTGAGTAAGAGAGTGTTTCCCCTCTTGTTTAGGGTAAAAAGGATGAACCTAGAGCAAGGATGTAATGTAACTGTTACAAGAAGCTTCTGCAGCCTCCTACCTCAAAATGTGGCGGACTCTTTTGCAAAATTGTTTTCTGCATTTACTACTGTTTAATAGTCCTCAAGCATGCTTGTGGTAATCCGAACTCCTTTTTTCGCAAGTCAAGCCGTTGCGTTCAAGGATCATTGTGTAATTTGTAATGCAATACCTTAAAAAAAGTGAGGTTCAATAAGATGATGACAAATGTAATCAGAAAATTAGCTAAACTAAATTTGATTCATTTTATAAACACAAACATACACAATCAAGAGGTTGCAGGTTTGAATCATGTAACCTACAGAGAGAGAGAGAGAGAGAGAGAGAGAGAGAGAGAGATGATTAGTTTGTATCAATCAAAATCTGGATCATCCACTTGGTCGTGCCTGCTGTTCGCGTACCAGCGCGAAGAGAAAAAAGGAAAGAATGAAAACAGGGGACCTGATTGATATGAACTTTGAGTGATTGGATAGTGCATGTGCCCAAAGACTTCAAAGGCAACTTGTTGGACACAACCTGTTGGACTAAAACCTATGGTGGTCTTAACACTCAAATTGAAGGCTACATGTGACATCTGTAACTATCGCTTGAGGCCCCATGGGACCTTAGAATTTCTGGCACATGGAATTCAACACCGCAACCGCTCCCATGGGGTTCAGGGCTTTAAAGGATAAAATCTAGTTGTCCTCAAAATCATATGTATTTGATGCACATTTACAGAAAGCAAATCTCCAATACTTAACCATCCTAACAATTCACTGTGGATTTCTGTTTACTGGTGCTCATATATTTAGTTTCATTAAAATTATAAAAAAAAAAAAAACAATGAACTATACACTAAATAGTTCCTGGAGGTACCTGTATAAATGTGGCAAACACATCATCATCCCCGGGTTTTAAGAACTCAACAGCCCAATCATCAACACGTCCAGAAAGGCTTTTCTGCCTTTCAGCCTCAAGCAAAACAGAATCACGATGCAGTAACCTTTGCCAGATATTGCGGACATTTGCAAGCATGAATTCAAGTTCTGTCTCATTAAATGCCTACAAGAAACAAAAGCAACCACATCATCAACAGCTCCAAAGAAAAATTCTTTTTCCACTAATAAACTACAAGATATGGTTACCCGAAGAATCTTTATCAAGTCCGGAATCTGATCCTCTGAAATACGAATTGCAAAGCTGTCATAGTTAAGCACATTCTCATATGGAAGGAAGATCCCGTCCCGCAGCAAATGGCCACATCAAAGAAATCTGATTTTTATGACAATACCATGATAGTGGAATATAACATTTTTTTCAACGAAATTCCCAAGTATACTTTTGCACCACATACTGTGATCATGTGTGATGTAATTATATTGATAATCAAATAATTTAATTTTATCAATCTATAACATGAAAGTTGACTTTCATTCCTAAGCGAACATAGAGTTTTGTACCATACACGAGGATTTTCAAAACTGCATTTTTAATGATTTTTACGACATGATCATGCCATATCTTTTCCTTTTCGTAATTTTTTATATTTATTTTGTGTTGTTCTAATGTTATTTTTTTACTGTATATCTATTTAATTATTTTTTCGATTTTGACGGGTTCTTTTAGCTTCCAAGGTGATCGGTTTTCATGGATTTATATTTCTTCTTTTATTTTTATGCTTCAATTTTTTATTTTTAGGCATTGAATTGTCATGGTTTATTTGTTTCTTTCAAGTTATTTTATTATTGGGTTGTTTATGGACTTTTGTTTTCATGTTGTATTTTTAGGGTATTTTTATCAAATTTTAATTTTTATTATGGGTTTATTTTTCTGATTTCAAAAGAATGTTTGAAGTAAAATACTCAACTCATTTCATACAAATTAAAGCACTTTAATTTTGGTATTTACTAATTATTTTTTGTTTTTATTATAGCTGTTAGTTCTACTTGCAATTTTTGCTACCTTAATACAATTTAGACTAAATTTAAATTTTTTATTATTTTCAATATTATAAATTAGATATTGCCCATGCTAGGTGTGGGCATGTTTTGCTAGTTTGTTTTTACAGTAAGTTGTAATTAGATGGATGGCTAATGATGAGAATGGATTCCATGTTATTGGATGGATGAAAAAAAGGTGATGACTCATTGATAGCTTTAGACTCTTCTCATTATTGGAATGTAGTTGTTTTGTGAAATTATATATTTCATACTAAGGTGAAACTCATTAAGATCAAAGTTGATGATATCATCTGCTTGGTTGTTTATATCATCAACTAGGTTATTATGTAAAGAAGATCAGAGCTGATGATATCGCTAACTTTTGTATTACAGCGGCCTGACCGGAGTTGATGATTGATCATGAGCTTCAAGTACAGAGCCGCGATGTAGTAATAAATTGGTGAGACTAGGTCAATGCACAGGGAGTTATTTGTCTTAAGGTTCCATTTCGACTTCACTTGCTTTGAAATAAAAATCTAAAACTAGCCTAAAACTGAAAAATTACAATCAAATATATTCCAAAAATAAAAATTTCCTGTTCTAAAAAAAATCTTAAACTAACGGTAAAAGAACACACAAATTAGAACATTAAATTAGAAAGATTCTAAAAAAAATAACTTACCAAAATTAAAACATCTAAAACAACAACAAAAAAATTATAAACTAATTATCAAACAAATCTAAGTTAGAATCAAATTAATTTAAGAAAATAATCATCAAATTAATCTAAGAAAACAATCTAAACCAATCACTTAAAAAAGCTAAATTAGAAACTTTCCTAAGTCAAGTTCTTAAATTAAAGTTATCAATTAATTCCAAAATTAGAAAGTTAAAAAACAAATTAACAATGCAAAGCAATACATGCCATGAAAACAACTAATGCAAACTTTCCTAATATAAGATGCAAAATTTAAACAAAATATGATTATAATCTAATGCAAACCTAATCTAAATTAAATAGCTGAAAAACACACTTGATGAATACATGAATTTAATAAAAAAATAGTAAAGAAAAAGATTGAAAATAGAAAAAATATGCATGAATGAATGAACTAGTTACAAGAATTCTACAGTGCAGAATTTTGCAGCATATATGGACTGTTCTTGCAAAAAAAAAAATTTTTTTTGTCTGAAACACCATATTTTTTGGCATACATGAGATAACAATCTCAATTTTTAAATTTGTTTACAACAATATTAGCAGCAGAGGCCCATGCTTAGCCCTGGCTTCTATAAAAATATTAAATAGTTTATTAAACAATTAATAAAAGTAAAAATTTTCAAATATTTATAAAAGTCCACTTTCTAAATGAATAAAATAAAAATTAGAAAATATTTGAAAATGTAAATAGCCCACCGAATGATTCTCATGGTTTAAATAAAAGAAAAAAATTCAAAAGTCTATTAAATTTTATAAACATCTGAACTTTAATAATTTTTATAAACTTTGTAATAAACTATTTAAATTTTTTATATAGGTCCGGGCTAAGCACAGGCCTGCATTGCTAGTCCTTACTTAAGATAGATATTTTTAAAGTTTTTGCTGCATAAAAATAATACATCAAATATTATTGTATTCTTCAAAATATTATTGATAAAAATAAATAAATAATAGATAAATATATTATCAGTCAAGCTAATTTATTTATTAGAATTAGAATGAAATATTAATGTTACTTGCTTTAAAATTGATAAAAATAAAGAATTACAAAAAGTAAATGATGATGATGATGATTGAGAATTGATCTCAATAAAATTAAAAAAAATAACGTCTTCAAAGGAAAAAAATCTTGTAGTTTGAGTCTATTTAAATCCCAAAAATTTTTATTAAAAAAGCTCACTTACAACTTTAAAAAAAAAGGAGAAAAAATAAATGATATTATACAAACATTATTCCGCCAAGTTAAATGTCCAAGGAAAAAAGCACAAATCCTCATATCTATAATTAATTAAAAATAAGCAAGTAACAGAATGCCAAAATTACTTGAGAAGCTTCATTTTTATAATCTGAAAAAATGCAACATCAACTTTCTTCCTTAGAGTTGCTTGAATAAAGTTGATTTAACTTGGAAACTATTCATCATCATCATCATCAAAGCCTTATCCCAACCATGTTGGGGTCGGCTACATGAATTCTATTTCTCCATTCCGTTCTATTTTGAGCTAAATCTTTCGATAAGTGCAACTTCTTCAAATATGAATTAATGACTTCCATCCATGTTTTCTTCGGCCTACCCCTACCTCTTGATGGACCCTCCACCTGCATATCTAACTTGGAAACTATTCAAAAGAAAAATTAGATAAAACAATATTTCATATCAAATTGGAGAAGTAAGTGTTACGGGCTTGAATTTATTTAAACCAAATTTCAAATGAGCATAAGTTGAGCCCATTATAACTATAAAAAAACTTGATATTTTTGTAATTTAATAGTTGCTTAGAGACATATCCTCTATGAATAATTTTGGTGAGGCCCATTTCCATATTTTGAAAATATTATAAAGTTTTTATAATTTGATGCTCCTGTAAGAAATGGAGCCATCTATTTTAATTAGTGGCAAATCTTTATAAATAGGCTCCACAAGAAAATTTAGGATTATAATTTGATCATAAGCTTAACTCCTATAAGAAATAGAGCCATCTATTTTGATTGGTGCCAAATCTTTATAAAGAGGCTCAACAAGAAAAATTATCATGTTACCATTTAAGTAACAAATGGGATTATGCAACAACAAAAGGTGCAAAAAAGGAAAATGAGTGAGAAATTTAAGTGATAGTGTAGATGGAGAGATTTTAGGGGAATTAGTGATTTCTTAGTGCCACATGTAATTTTCAAAGATGCTAACGTGGCGTTCTAGAAAAAAAGAAAAATAAGGGGTGCTGATTTGTCAACTTCCAGAGGCCTCCATTCTTATAGCTTTAATATATATAATTTATTGTTCACAAACTTTCCAATTTAAACAATCCAAGAATGGATGAGAACTTGACATGTGCAACACCAAACAAAATTGTAGAATTTCTAAATTGTAAATGCTGAAACTTAGATTTCAGATCTGAAACATATTAAAAATCCTTCTCCAAATCATGAAATTTCAGATATTTTAAGTCCTCAAATCTGATTCACGAGCTATCCAACTAAATACTCTAAAATATGAATTGATTGTTGCAAAAAAATTTCTACAAATACGGACTGTTTTTTGATAGATTTGCGTACCCTACTACACATTCAGATCTGAATTTTAAATTCAGTCAAAACATTTCTAAAACATGATTACTTTGGCACCTTACATATGTGAAGAAACTTACCAATAAGTGATGTATGCTATGACAAAACTTTCAGCCCTTAAATTATGCGTACAACGTACAAAACATTAAAACATAAAGAACATCAAAATTGCAAAAATTTAAATGTAGTAATTGCAAGAATTTAAATGTAGTAATGCCAGGAATTTAAATGTAGTATTGCAGGAAAAGTAAATGTAGTAGACAAGAATTTAAATGTAATACTGGTAGTGATATTATCTTCTCAAAATTTATTCTTAACTGGGTTCATGGTTACTTTAAGTATGATCTTAATATCTTGGGTCGTCAATCTAAGCACAAAAGCAAAAAACATAAACAAAGTATCCACACAAACCACGAGAAAAGGAAAAAAAACTGAAAAGAATTTTACTAACATGTAAAGTCTTTACAAGAGATAGAAAAATAAAATCAAAGAAAAATACATACTAAGATGGAAAAAAAAAACCTCTTTTAATGAAACTCCCAAGAGTGTAGTGTGGCCTTAAGGCTAAGCCTCCTTGAGGTATATGATAAAGAGAGAGAGAGAGAGGGAGAAGTTGAATTATAGAGACCTAGATGAGGAGCTCTTTTTTTATGCCCTAGACTACCAAAGGGGTGCCCTATTTATAGTTTTTTTTTTCTTCTACTCCTTTTTAAAGAAGGTTTCTTTGTGGCTTCCTTCTTTAGAACATCTTGAAATCTCTTGAAATTATCTTTGAATTATCAAAAAGATAATTTGGATGATGCAGTAGAACATGGTGGACCCTTTCTTGGATGTCCCACAAGTGTGTCGTCACACATGTGCATGTGTGTGGGACCATAAAGTAAATTTTTTATTTTTTTCTTCTAATTTCTTTCTCTCTTCAATTCTTTTCTCCTTTCTTTTAAAAATATCTTTTTTGCTTCAATTTTTGAAAATGGGACCTTAGTCATCAATTTCCTACAAAACAAATGTGAATTTATGTGAAAAGATAATTTTAATCTTAAGATCACAAATGCATGAATGTGAGCCCATCTCTTATGAAATGACAATAAAAATGCATACTCTTTTTCATGATTTTATGTGAAAGAACTAATGATAATGAAATTTAATTTTTTTCATAAGACAAATAATTTTCACAAGACTTTCTAAAAATAGATTCCTAAAAATGGCAGGTTTCATGAATGTAAGCAAAACATGTGATTTTAGAGCAAATTATGCAGAAATGCACTACAATAATATATTAATGTATGAAACCATAATTTCACAATAAAATGAGGCTCTTTCGGGTCAAGAAGTCTTTAAAATGGTCCAAAATATATATAGAAATATGCATTTTTAAGGACTTATCAATGATATCATCAACTTCTAGCTACTCTCTATGGGAAAGTGATGAGGCTTCTCGTTTTCCTCACTGACTTGGGAGTGTGCAAATTAGCTATGACTATTATTTCAAGACCTACTTTTAATTGTTAAATAGATTCATGATTTTGTGGTAATCATTTGCTATTTGCTTGTGATCATCCAACATTTTTTTGGCTAAAGTTGATGCTTTTCTTCAAAACTGATGCATACTAAGTTTAAAGTTGTTGCTCGCCTTCAAAAAGTATGGATTGATGAAGAACAAACATACAGTGGTTAGTTGTGAAGTTTACTATTGTAAAGGTTTTGATTTTATTGGCAACAACTAGAAGTGAGCACCTAATTAGCTTAGATTGAGGTTAAAAATGCAATCAAACATGATATACTTTGGAAAGCTTATAGTTGGTTGGATCTTTGTTACTAATTTGCAGTGACATTGGTTAGATATGTAGCTTGTTGCCTCAGGACTGAAATTTTATAGATAGTCTCAATCAGTTGTTGCACTCTAAAAACAACACGGGTCAAATTTTGATAGAAGTTAATGTTGATTTTCAACCATTACTCGTAAAAACAACACGGGCCAAAGAAACCCTTTTTGTGTAAGAACCAACCCATTCTCTAATTAAGAATGAGAAAAGAAACCAAAAGACAAATAATTAGAAAAATTACATACATGTTATTGGAGATTCATTGCACATAATAGATTCAAGAAAAACCTATGAGTAATTCAACGGACAAGCAATAAAATGCATAAAGGATCTGTAATTCGCACTTAAGTATAGGCAGTTGATGATATTGCCAACTCAGTTGACGATATCGTCAATTGGGTTATTATTGTAAAAAAAAGGTATAAACAACTAATTGGAGGTTTCACGGTGTTTCTTCATAAAGAAGTCTAATTATAATATGCTCTTAATTATTTGGTAAAATTCCCTATAATATAAGGGCCCTTTTGAGGTTGCATCAAAGTAGAACCCTTCAGAAAAACTCTTTTAGTTTTAGGGCCGATTTATTTGCATCTATTACGTAGGAACTAGATACTACAGGGAGGTCAAGGACCAAGTGATTAAAATGAAGAAGAAAGCACAGTGCAAAATGAGTACCCCCAAGTGGTTTTAAAAAAGGAATGAAAGGTGAGCCAAACAAATATATATATATATATATATATATAAAAGTCTCATTCTTTATGGAAAAAAAATCCAAACTTTCAAGATTATGCATATAAAAATAAAACATATGGGCAAAAGTATCATTTCTTTGTAAAAGCCTATGGTGGTTGGAACGGTACTAAATTTTAAAATATTAAAGTATTAAAATGAAAATGCAGGACCCTATTTACAAATATAAAAAAAATCTGTGAATACTAAAGACCTGGGAGATTTGGAAACCTGGGATTTTTTTTGGGTGACGTGCGGGGGGGTTCAGGTATATACAAAAAAAACAAACACTCTATTTTCTATCTTTGTAGTTCATAATGAAATCGAATTTGCTCAAAATCCATCATCATGATGGATAAAGAAATATAGTTGCACTATTGTCTTGTGCTTTTCATTAACGTTATTTTTTTCTTTGGCCCCTCCCAAAAAAAAGTTCTAGTTCTACCCATGGAGAAATGGGAAATGAAAACCAAACTATCACCCTAGGAAATCAAGGTCCTACTTACATCTCTCTATATATATTCTTCATCACTCACCTCTATAATAACTCTTCGGGTTCATTTGACCATAAATTCGTGTTTATTCCTATGCATCATTCTTGATTTTATCCATCTCCTTTTTCAAAAGCAGCCCATCTCTAAAACAGATGAAAAATCAGTAAACAAACAAATATGAAATAAATTAACTTTCTCACACCTGTGCATAAATGCACTTGAGATTCTAACCAATTGTGCGCATGAAAATAAACAAGCAAAAAAACACTTCATAATGTTTACAAATCTTATGGAAAATTGATGGCAGGCAAATGGAGTATATCATTCTACCCAATGCCATAGGCCTGATTGGGAAATATAATCCATCCAACCTTTGATTCTGGCTGATAATTCAATGGTTGGCCAGATCAAATAATGTACGTCTCAAGTAAATGTCAAATAATTTATCGGCCTCTGTATCTAGAGTTCCTTCTTAGGATCCGGCAATCGTCTATAACAGAAGGAAAAAAAAAAAAAAAACCGAGTCAGATGTGAATGAAGTAAGATTTCTGAAAATAAAAAAATCACGAGATCAACAAAAGTTAAAAAAGAACCGCCACAAGAGGAATTTCCAATGCAATTAACCAAATAATGGCAAGCCTGTGAAAGTCCACTACACAAAAAGAAAAATTAGAACCATCCGATCATTTTAACCATCAATTTAAGAGCCTTAAAATTAAACTATTTTTAGCCACTAGATATTTTTGTATTTCTTGCATGATCAATCCACCAACAGAAGTGTCAACTTGTGGTAGCAATACATAGATGATAATGGGTGTATATATCAATGATGATGGTGGGTCTATTGGTCCATGGGCCATTAATAATGTAATAGCAGCTTGGCCACTCACAACTGTTCCGCCCTACATTTTTGTATGGTGGAACTCAATGAAAACGTAAGCAAATAGCATTAGCCATCATACAATGCATTGCTAATAATTGTATATGAATAGTCTGCAGGGGGTATGAAGAAAGATCCTGAAGGGCTGACGAACGTTCGAAAGAACTGTTGCCAAGAATCATCCTCTGAAGCTATGAAGTAACTATTGGCCTAAGCCTTTGAAGTGCACTTCAATGCACACTAATCATAGTAAAAGAGAGGCGGTGGGGGGAACGCGTGGAAGGAAAGGTTTATGAACGACCGAGGATGTACCTGGGAAAAAAAGTTCCCTTGATACATCTCAACCCTTCATTTAAGAGCTTCTGTATGTCACTAACTTGGTCAAGTGGCCAAGCAAGACTACGTAAACCTACCCAGTCAGGGATCAACCCCTGGTGGTAAAGTGAGAGCATGAGTCATATCCACAGACATACCTATATTCTCAAATCACAATATTTTAGCTAATAAATGATGTGGACGTTTATATACTTTTTACATGATCAATCTACAAATAGATATATAGGTCAAAGCGAGAACTTGCAGTAAACACCAATTCACATGCAAAGGTGAGTGCTAACGTGTATGACTTGCTTACGATCCCCATGAGCCAGACCACTACGGATGTAATGGCAGCCTAGCCACTCAATAATTCTGTCTTCCATCATACGGAGTAGGAGCCCTTTTGCAATTGTCCCTATTTTGTTCTCAAATCTGTGCTGAGATGAGGATGTGCTGAGGCTGGGTTGTACTAGAAGTGTGTGGTGCAGAATTTGTTCCGTTGCAAGATATTTGATTGTGACGTTGAAGACACTACAACACTTCTTAGGTAATACCATACTGGAGATTGGGTTCTGCTGAAACCCATGCTGTTCTTGATTCAATGAGCAAGGGAAACCTACTTTCAATTAAAGATGCAAGGGTCATTGCTTTAGTGTAATGGTGAAAGTCTTAGGTGCTATGTGTGATAGTGCAGGTTCGAGACCTGTAAGCAGCCACTTTGTGTAAAATTGCCCAAGGTTGGTCAGACTCTCTTCCTCTCCCTCCTTCTATTCTCTCTCTCCCCCTGCCTCTCTCCTCCCTCCCCCTTTCTCCCTCTTCCTCTTCCTCTCTCTCTCTCTCTTTCTCTCCCTCCCTGCCTCTCTCCTCCCTCCCCCTTTCCCCCTCACCACAATGGGAATAGAGGGAGGGAAAGAAAGAGGAAGAGGAAGACGAAGAGGAGGAGGAAGAGAGAGAGGGAGAGTCCCCCTCCGCCGCCAGAGCTTGTCGTCGGATGGAGGGGGAGATGGGGAAGGGGAGGAGAGAGGAGTAAAGAGGGAGGGAGAGGAAAGGTGTGTGGGGAGAGAAGAGGTATGGGTACTTTGGAAAATTTTCAATTTCATTTTTTTTGTGAATGGTGTGTAAATTGAGCAATTCGTAGTGTTGAAAAAGACTATTCATACTTTTATAATTGTTTTCAATTTCATTATTAATCAAAGATTCCAAAGGCCAAATACAACTTCCAAACTCCATTTCTTGCGTACAATACTCTTGTGCCTTAGTGTTCTTTCACTTTTTCTGTCTTTTTTTCTGTCCTATCTTTGTAACACAACTTCTCTTTCAATAAAAGTTACCATTACTGATCAAATTGAAAAGAAAAATGCCTTTCAAATTGAAACGAAGAAAAGTCACAAAGCATTATCATTTTGTGATCGATCAATCACAAAGCATCATCACAAAAGAAATAGGGATTATTAAAGATTTTTTTACTTAGAGATTCCGAAAGTAGCTGACAATTGATTGACCCTGCAAAGATTCTCCCATCCACTACCTTGGTCATTTTTTACTATAGTAAATAAAAACACTGCATACAATCCTTTGTAGTATACAACCAAGCATCCTGGGAAGAACTGAATTCTGTTTGAAGCAAGTTTTGAAGAATCCATGAATCATATTTTCTTCAAATGGCTTCTAGTCCGTACAAAGATTAGAACTCAAAAATGTTTTGAGGGCTAACTGATCTTGGACGGAAAGTGTGTGTTATCGAATCCTTCTACTTCTGAAGCTTGAACATCTTCAACGCTAATCGAATGTTCGTCTGGAAACAACTTATCCAAATTTTGGGTCTCTAACAGATACCTCCTTGTTTCCTGTTGCTGCTTTATCATTAATTGGAGTTGCTTCCCTTGCTCCTCAATTTGCATCTGTAATTTTCGCTGAACCTGAACAAAGGAAGAAAAGAAAGAGTACTCATTGGATCAAACAACACAAAAATAGGTGAGAAGAAGCTATCAAATCAAGAAAGAGGCATACATCTAACTGTTCATTCAGGAACCTTTGCATATCTAGTTGCACCCGTAGCGCTTCTATGCTGCTCATGCAACTGTCGAGTAATTGTAAAATAATGGTGAACATAATATAAAAGCCACAAGTGAAGATATAGGCAGTGTGCTGCATCAAGGTGTAAATGGATGTACCCAAAACCATAAAAGAGACTTTTAACTTTCGGCAGAACAGATGGTACTCTCACATTAAGGGAAACACATACCAAATACCCCACTAGGTGGGATACTGGTTTTTATTTTTTTTTTTATTTTTTTGCCTCTGCATTCTAGACATAACCATACCAACATTGATCACAGATGATGATCTGAGGCGGAAAATTTGTGAAGAGAGAATCCTACTTGATATACTTTTTTCTTTCCAAACCACCCAAAATTCAGAACAGAACAGATAATCGTGTATGCTCCCAAGGAACATTTGAAATAACAGTATATGCAAACTAGTCTAAAAGAGAGGTGTCAGAATAAGTTACTCTTTTGGGTCGAGCTGTGGGTTATCATTGACACTAGTTCTCCTCTCATAGTTTGCTGCAAGAGAAAGGATATTATGTTCTGAGTTTATATTCACTTCAAAAGAGCAGAGAATAAGTTTCGAGTTTGTAATCATAATGACCAGAGGCAGACCACAAACTGAAGCATAAAAAACCATGCTGTCAAAGGGAAACCCCAACCGTGTTCTGTATATTTTCTTTCTTCTCTCAAGTTCAGCTCTTTGATTTGACTTCTCAAACTAAGAGACATACGTCTTACAAGTGTTTAGCCATGATTAACTGACTCCTATTGCACTGAAAATGACAATCACAGAATGAAACTTCCACACCAGATCATTTGGATTTGAATTGGTTGTGCCAACCGAAAGGCACTGTCTTGCATAATCTAGAACTTAACCAAGTGGAGGATATGAGCCCAACTAAGGTGCAATTAGTTCCCATAACCCTAAAATTTGCTTAATCCATTTTTTAAGGGGGAAAAAAAAAACAAGCCCAAAAGTGGGGCTGACTAGGAACAAGTGTGTGTCTCCCCAGGTTAGTGTGCTGATTCTGTTTCTCATTATCAGTGTGATATATGGTAATCTTGATCATAATATACTTACAACAACAGCAGCAGCAGCAAGTGAACAGAAACATTATATTAGGTTACGACACTTAGATAGCCCATCCCACAAGTAGTATAATAGACAACGATAGCCCATCCCACAAGTAGTATAATAGACGACGATAAAAACGCCAGTAGTCAGGCAAGTTAGCAAGTAGTAGCTAAGCATCGATGCCAGATGTAAGTAATAGATGAGGAGCAGGTTTTAGATAATTTGATATTTTAAGTGCAATGAATCATACCCTTGCTGAAGTCATATTGAAATAAGATGACAATGGATCAAATTCTAAGGTATCACATAGGATGGGATTTTGGACTGTTGAGGGCATATGGTTATTGGTAATCTCAACGCAAAACTAAGAGCTGTTGAAGTGATCCTATCAGAATAAAACTTAGATCTGACCATGCTGGGATTCCAGATCAGACCTATTCAAAATTCAGATTTCATACTCCCGCCAGCCCCATGCTCAATCCATGGACAGGGCCAAGTAAAACCTCCGTTGGTCAGATTCTGATCCAAACACAAGTTGAGTGAGGATAAGAAATAACATCCTATAATTACAAAAAAAAATTGGATGGAATATAAATATGATATTCACGTCTGATATTTCAGATGCGATGAGATTATTGGTAGGAGTCCAAAGAACCTAATGCAACAGGAGACTCTCATCCTGTAACAAACAACCATCTGTGCAGTACACCGAACCAAAATTAGAATCAGCATGTGTGGCCTTCAAGCATCCTGTCCCTCCCACCATGCCCACCCTGAATGGAATACTAACAACAGAAAAAAGACATCTACACTGACCTTTGAAAAATATTTCATGGCAAAAACTTGAAAGTTGCACTTAGACCTTGCATAAACCAAGTGATGAAAACAAATGAAATCTCAGTGTCAACATTCTTATGCAAGCCACAATGGGAAAATTTTCAGTAGTGCAAAAAACTTTCATGTGCATGACATGGGCTTTAGAATTTCATTTCCATCAACTGAGGACTGGCTGACTGAATTCAACTAATCTACTCCCACTGCTGTAAAGAAGAGTCAAAAGGATTTTACCTTCTGTAGAATCAGGGATGTACTTGGCAATTCGATATTTCTGCAAACGTTATACAAAGGTTGATTCAGGCCTCCAATAAAAATTTGAAGAAGGAAAAGAAAAGAAAAGGAAACCATTAATTTATTATACAATATAAAACCTGCAAGTGGCTTTTCACATGTAAGATAGTCAAGCCATCATACTTCATCTTCTTCAATATCTCTTTTGGAGTTGCTTCTGCTTTCAATCAACAAAGACCAATATATAAATGACATATTTAAAGAGAATGATCCCTCCTACAGATCTTCAAATACAATAACTCACTGTCTGGGCCTCCTAGTTGATTCACAGATTCAACAAATTGATCATGAAGTTTTGGAGTCCATCTGATCCTTGTTTTATTTGGTACAGCTACTCTTGCTGAAACATTGCCAGAAGTAACACCACGTGAATGCTTTGGAAGCTGCTTTTCTGGTGTGGGTTGGAAGTTTGACTGCATAATTATAGGGTCAAAAGGATTACAAACAACCTGCAAAATATAAGAGCTTGTAGATTTTAGTAAACTGATATGCACAGATCAATCACAATATAGTACCAAGCACCTTCAAGATTAAACCTATATCATTCAACAATCAAATGGCTGAATTTTAGAGAACAGAAAACTAAACAGAAAACTCACACTAGAATTAGGAATTCCATCTCGTGAACTTGAATACCTCCTTTCTAAGATGGCATCATCACTTGTCATTTGGCTTTCCACAAGTGATAACAACTCACTTCCTTGCAGACTAGTCGAATCAATTCCACCGCAGCTATTAGAAGGTCTAGAATTTTGATTTCCATATGAGGGGTCCTTCAGAACAGGTTGCGAAGTATTGCATGGATGAGAAACCAGATCGCTCTGGTTGGTGAAAGTAACAGGGGAAGTAGCTTCAGAAGGTCCATGTGAAGGGAATTCTGTTGAGCGCCTCCGAGAGAATTGGGGGGTGAGGGGCAGTGGGCCAAACTGATAGACACAGGGAGGAAAACCCCGGTAACCATCGCTCATGTAAAACTGTGTGGACTGCGATTGAAAGCAGCCTAGAGGACTACAAGATAGATTTCCAGGCATGAGTTCCGGTTGCCACAAGCCACCCTCCAAGCATGAAACTGGACTATGCCGTTGCAAAACATTTTGATGAATAGGACCTTCCGATGAGGTTGGCTGGAAACAGACCCCCTTACTCCATGGCTGCCTAGAACCCAAATTCTGGATAGTATGGTTGGGGATGTCCAAAGAATAGTGATTGTTGAATGCATCATGCTTATCTTGATGGAAAACAATCTTATGATTATTCATTTGCCAATGGTCTTGAACTCTCAAAACCCAATAACAGCAACAACAGCACAAGGAAGAAACCCAGCTACATCCTATATTAATGGACTGAATTATTTACTTTCTCTCAATTGTACCCAAAACATAAGTGACTAAAGAAGAATCCACAATCCACTCCACTAGTATTCTTCATGGACATGCCATGGAAAACACGCATTGAAGCAAAAAGAAACAAAAAGAGAGATTAACTGACACTGTTGCGGAAATTCAAAAGGTTTATTCTCAGAGATTGGGTGTCTCTGTTATTCCCTGAGCCTTGTCACAGAAGCTAGAATATAATGCATAATCCCATGCAAGCTTTAAATTATTCCTTAAGATGGATGGGGGTGAAGTGAATGAGCACTGATCTAGTGATACAATCAAAGCATATGGCATTAAAAAAAATCATCTTGCAATAAACAACTAACTCTCCTCTGTCTGTCTAGGCAAATACGAAAATTTTTTTTGTTAAGGACATTTGAAGCTTCCCTGGAATGAAGATGAATTATAGTTAAAAACTTTACAAGAATCCAAAAGCACATAATTTTGCTTTCAAATATCAAAATATGGAAGAAGTGTAACTTCCAATATAACTAAAGATCAAGAAAAGAAGAAATCTATTATGGACCTCACCAATACGTCAAGAGCCTTGGCACTGAGGGAACGCGTCAAATCAAGTCATACAACTATTTAGAACCCTACGAGAATCTTTAATTAGATAGGGAAGAAAAGCAATGTACTAGATACCCAGATTCAAAGAAGGGACATGTAAAGAGGAATAAGAGTAAAAAGAGGATGTGCTTTTTCACCTTGTTTAACTTCACCACACTATATTCCTCATATAAAAAATTAGATGGGCATTGAGATCTAACGCTATAAAAAACGGAGTAAGAATTTTCACAAGGGGAAGACATGTAAATAAAAACTTAAGATACATAAATTATAAAATGTATCTAATCTAAGTTGGAACTTTTAATGAGGTTAACTGAATTTAACATAAAAGAAAAAAAAAAAGAGAGAATATGGGCATTTAGTATTGTAACCAAACCATAGGACAGGTCTAAGGTCCTGGTCTTCACAGAATTGGTCTTCTTTCTTTGGCAGGTGCTTGATGTCAACGAAAGAAAAAAACAAAACACAAGGGTGTTCAATCAAATTCGGCGGAGAGAGCTATAACCATGCAGAAAGAAACATAGACTCTGACTCATTATAAAGAAAGACTTTTGGGCTTTTTTGTTACCGGCCGCTTATCTTGGATTTACCACTTCATCAGAAAACAATTCTAATGATTGCATACATAGCTGCGTAGGTGTCACCGTCGGACACATTGAATAAGATACAACCATTCCTTTGGAACTGTTTGGTTATTAGTTTTTTTAATTATCTTAGACAGTATACCTTGCTCTTCTAAATTTCTGTTACAATAGAACAGCCCATGCAGTCCAGCTATATGAGGCTCACTTGGGCCAGCTTTCTGAGTGCAGCGTCTCTAATAGTAATGTCCTTCACGATCTAGCACCATGCCCGATTTTATACTAATTGAACCTTTACTCAACATTAAATTAAATCTTAACTTTAAGCTTTACCCAAAAAAAAATCTTAAGAAAAGCTATGGGTGTAATAACATTAAATTTAAAGGCTTTTAAATAAAGAGTTGAGATAATCTGCTGGGGCTCAGAATTTTTACATGACACCTGTTAGTAAAGAGACATTGTCATCTATTCTACCCCCAATGATAGGAATGAATTTAAGCGGGCCCCAAGATCTTGACAGCAAAACCACAGCATGCTATATGCTCTCAGGTTGAAACCTTGTTCACATGATCAGGCTCTTTGGAATGTTCGCAGTGTAGCTTTGTGAAAGACAATCCGTACTTTTCTTATTTGCTTTCAATTTCATTATTAATCAAAGATCAACGACCCTTTTAGATTCGAAAGGCCAACTACAACTTCCAAACTCCATTTCTTGGGTTGTACTTCTTGGTTCAAGGGTTGTCTCTTTATACACCTCGTACAGGCTTCATGGAGGGTAAGTGAAAATGAGCTGTCCAAAACAATGCTCCTTGAATGGCATTTTGCATCATGGGGCCCACCTACATGATGCCAAATGTGGGTCACATTTCCTTTCCGTGGAGAATAAAGGAGGTGATCATTTGTTTGAGAAATTCAACACAAAAGCCTGTGAAACAGAGATGTAAACAAGGAACTTTGAAATTGACCACAAAGGTCGTTTGGACAATTGGATTCTTGGATCCGAGACATTTAACAGCTCATTCCTTGTCAGATTCTTACTGTTCCCTATTATTATCCATGGGAAATCAATTGCAGGAATTCATTCTCAATGTTTCATCTAGTCAGCGGTTATTTGGATATTGAAAGGGCCCACATGATATGAAGCTGGTGTCCATTGATCTCAAGTAAAAAGATTAGTTAAGGCATCTGTCAAAATTTAATTGCCATTGGGCACTTCTACTGTTTGTATCCATTCGACTTTTTGAGCCTTCAATAGTCCAAAAAAGTTCGTGGATTGTGCTTGAATTAGCTTTAACACCTTTGTGTCATTAACAGAAGGGAGGCCTTTCAAAGATCAAATCATGATCAAATCATATGAAAAAATTGATGGTACTGCATTTACTATGAGACAATTCGCCTTTTTATAGTTGAATTAAACAAAGTAAACGGCCTATTTGTAAAAGGGTCCAATTGAAATAGCTTTTTAATAGAATCGGCTATGTTTTAATTCCAAAAAGCCCTATCTCCCACTGAATGGGGAAGATAAAAAAGAGAAGATGGCCAAGATGAGTGCATATTAAATTGGATGTGGGCCTATCATTTGATTGCCATAGTGTGGATGATTAGAAATTACTAATAAAACTAAATTCTGCAGATTACATTTTTTTATACCAAGTTCTACTTGGACCCACTGGACTACCTTTTGCACTATGTGGTCTCTTCTTGAGTGGGCAAAGAAAAGTAGGAGCCTATTTGATTGCAAGTATTTGGAGATATTATATCTAGAGGATTGGGAGAATTCCAAATTTTGTTCCCTGAGAAGTAGAATTCTAAAATAAAGATGGCCAGATAGCAATATGATCAGCTGGCCAAAATGACTTTTGAATTGGCTAGCTCAACAAATTCTCACCCTTAAAATCCAATTAAATAGGAAATTTGGAATTGTACCTCTGCTTTTTTTTTTCTAAGAATTTCCAAGATGAATTCCCATAAAAAAAACATGCTCTTTGCCAAACAAGCCCTTACCATGTAAAGGGTTCAAGCTGAAGAACTTCAGAACTCTAAAAATCACCCTTTCTTGAAGAAAAGCTGGAACTCTTTGTATATTATAGATCTAAAACTTTGTTCAAATTCATCATTAATTACTTTTTTGTTAGCTATCAAAAAGTTTCCAATAAATTAAAGAAATGATCAAAGGCTACCGTCAGATGGTGCTGATTACAATTCCTAACACCTGATTTGACATATGTAGGGCTCACTTTTGTTTGATCGAACTCTCTCATGTCACTCTCTATTCCATATTTTACTTTAATTGGAGTCACTGTTAAATCAAAACATGTATGAAGACTATTCCTTGCCATTCAGTCACTATAGAACATATACAGCTAGAAGATAAACAACCAACTTCATAGTTCAAATTGTTACATGATGGGTTTTTCCATTCAAGCCCTGTCGGGAAAGTAGGCCATGATTTTGAAAGGTCCAGATTAGGATCAGACTGTTGGCCAAGTGGGTCTAGATCATAATTGGATTCTGTATCTGGGGTGGTTTTCCTAATGATATTAGGAATTTCCTGTTTTGTGAAACAGCAGTTTTCTAATAGGTTAGGACTTTTCTTTTTTCTAAGATAGAGTTCTTGGGGGATAAGGATGTAATGATTATATATATGATATAATCTGTAACCTTAGAGAGACAGAGAGAGAGGCAGAAAGAGGCTGAGATTCCAAGGCTGTGGTTTCACATATTGGAAAAGAACCTAATGGAAATTGGTTTCCCGTGGATGTAGGCATCTTGTCCGAACCACGTAAATCTCTTGTCTTCTTGTGTGGTTGATTGTTGATCTGGTTGCTCATGCACACACGTGCACAACAAGTGGTATTAGAGCTTGGTTCGGGCGCGGAAGATCAATGGGAAGAGGAGAGATCAACGTGTTGATCTTTGCTGGGCCACATGAGCAATTCGATCCTTTGTTACAGTAACAGAGATCGGTTTTTGCAGAACTTGAAGAAGACAGAGGTGGGTTCTGCTGCTAACGATCTTTGTCGAAGAAGAAGAAGGGCTGCCGGATTTGAGGAGGACGACCGAAAGAAGGAAAGAAAAAAAAAAGGGCCTGCAACTGCCGGCCGTTCTTTTTCTGTCACCGCTGTTCATCGCCACCACCAGTCCTCGGAAGCCGGTCGGTCGCCGTCGCCACGCACTGCCGCTGGTCGCTCATGCACACACGTGCACAACAAGTGGTATCAGAGCTTGGTTTGGGCGCGGAAGATCAATGGGAAGAGGAGAGATCAACGTGTTGATCTTTGCTGGGCCACATGAGCAATTCGATCCTTTGTTACAGTAACAGAGATCGGTTTTTGCAGAACTTGAAGAAGACAGAGGTGGGTTCTGCTGCTGACGATCTTTGTCGGAGAAGAAGAAGGGCTGCCGGATTTGAGGAGGACGATTGAAAGAAGGAAAGAAAAAAAAAAGGGCCTGCAACTGCCGGCCGTTCTTTTTCTGTCACCACTGTTCATCGCCACCACCAGTCCTCGGAAGCCGGTCGGTCGCCGTCGCCACACACTGTCGCTGGTCGCCGGACCAGGCAGCCGGAGCAGGAGCAGACCACCCGACTGCAACCCAGTTGCAGTCGCTGTTGTAGAACAGACAGCGTGAAAAAGACGACCTCCCAGGTCGGTTGGGTTTCGGGTCAAGTCGTTTAGACCTAACCCGTCGTGGAGAGGAAGCCCAGAAGCAGCAACAGGTCGGTCAGGGTTTCGGGTCGGGTCAGTTTGACCCAAGCCGTGAAGTAAAGCCCAGAGGCGCAGGTTATCGGTTCGGGTCGGGTCGACCTGAACCAGTTTGCAGTCGGTCCAGTCCGTCAGCCGCTGCCGACTTCAGCAGAGTGACGTCATCAGGCTGACGTTAGCCTATGTCATCGGACAACGGTTAACGGCCAGAGTTGACCAGATTGACGGCATAATTTTGTTTCTGCGATATCTTGATCATCCGACATCCGATCGGAGATCCGTTTGTGCCTGCGGACTCGTTTCAAGTAGATCTACGTGTTAGTGGAAGAAGATTGGCTGTTTGATGGTCAACGAGGAGTTTGACCGAATCAAAAGCGCAGAAAACTGTTTTTGCGATATCGGAGCCATCCGGGGTCGAATTTTAGATCCGTTCTTCCAGCGTGCTCGTGTTGACGAGATTTACAACTTTATGCAGGAGTTGAGGTCAGTGTTAGTTGTTTGTTTTTTCCTGTTGCTTAATTTGATTAAGATGAAAAACAACACTATCAACACGACTATGGTTAAGCTCAACTATTCCAATTGGTTGATCTGGAAACCGAAGATGGAGGATATTCTTTTTTATAAAGACCTTCATAATCCCGTTGAGGGGAATAGTGCCCGACCAAAAGATATGCAAGATGCTGAATGGAACAAATTACATAGAAAAGCGATTGGTCACATCAGACAATGGCTTGATAACAATATATTTCACCACGTGTCTAATGAAACTAATGCTAATACCCTTTGGAAAAAGCTAGAAGCAATGTATGATAAAAAGACCATAGTGAATAAAACATTCTTGATCAGAAAGCTTGTGAACATGAAATTCAAGGATGGTGGTCACATCGAAGATCACATCAATGAGTTCCAAAGTGTGGTAAATCAGTTAGCCACTATGAAGATGATCCTTGATGATGAGATGCAAGCATTGTTGCTTCTGAGTTCTTTGCCGGATACATGGGAGACATTGGTTGTTTTCTTGAGCAACTCTACTCCAGATGGTGTGTAAGGACCCGAACCCCCACTAATCTTAGTTACGTTAATTAACCTTGTTTTATATTGATTAAGACTTGTTGAGGGTTAATTCAGTGTGAATTATTGGGTTTGGACCCCCCTTAGGTAGTTAAGGGCATTTTAGTAAATTTTTCTTATGCCTCTAGGTTACCCCGTCCATCTCCTTACGTGTGATTCATCGCGTAGATCATCTTTTGTGTTGAGCCCGAGTTGATCCGGACTCATCTTAAGCCGATTGGAGCCCTTCCGGACTAAACTGAAAATTCTAGAAACAAGTGGGCTAGTGTGCAACTTCAGGAAAAACATGTTTCAAAAGGGGAAACTAACGTGCACTCTCCTTCTTCCTCTCTCGTTTTCTTGGCTGGAATCTGGTCTGCTGGGTGTCTTCTTCTCACCTTGACTTCAATCAAGTATGGTGGGCCTTTGAGGGTGTGCATGCACAAGGGATGGCATCCACCCACGTTCTTCTTCCCCATTGACCATGTTCCATTACATTCTAGTGTAAAGTGATCTCTCCTCCAAGAGTGATCTCTCCTCCAAGTTACAACAATACAAGGTAAGGAATAGGTTCCATTTCGTCTTCTTGGGTTTGTTAGGATCATAGGGACTTCGTTATTGACATGCATGTGGATTCTTCCACATTTTTGGGCCTATGTGTAGAGAACCCATTAGAGAACCCATTACAGTACTGGGAGCTTCCTCTGAGCATACAGCAAGAAGGATCTAGGAAGGCCTAAACACGGTAACAAGGCAAGTATTAAGTTATAGGTACTGCATGCATGGTTGAATGTGGATGATTTGAGTTAGTTCCTGCATTTCCAATTCCCAGCCACTTCAATGCTATTGTTTTAATTGATACAAATGAGGTGTGAATCAAGTAGGAATGATGGAGATGGGATACTCTCACTCTCAGGAGTACTTCAGTTGAGCTTCAGAATTCCCGTATAAGCTAGTGCTGTAGTGAGCTCGTACAGAAAAGTGAGCTACAGAACTGTCTGAGATTTTCTGAAGCTTACGGCGAAGATACGGCTAAGCCGTGAGCTCTTACGGCTCAATGTCCAGAGAGCAGTAAAATGAGGTTTTGTACTACGGCTCACTTACGGCTAAGCCGTGAAATCCACTACGGCTAAGCCGTACCCAGCCCGTAGCCTAGCCGTAGGTCTTTCTACGGCGAACTTTCCAGAGAGCTCACAGAACCAGTTCCTTCTACGGCCTGCATACGGCTGCACCGTGAGATACCCTACGGCTAAGCCGTAACCTCCCCGTGACCCAGCCGTAGGCTTAGCACGGCTAAGCCGTAGGCCAATATACGGTTGAACCGTAACCCCACGGAAAAATCCGGACGACTGTGACCCCCTCTCGGCTAAGCCGTAACCCTGTATACGGCTAAGCCGTAAGAACCCAGTGAACGTAAGATGTTAGGAGTCTCGATGATGTTGTAGGGCTTTAGTCATGGTACCCTCTATACCCCCTTTGGCCATTGGTAATTATACGTTGGAATGAATGAAGGATTCCCCAATGGTAAGTCATGGATGTTGGCATGAGAAGGGTGTTCCGTATACACAATGTAATACCCAGACGCGGTAACACAGCGACACCGAACATCTCATGTGTACCTCGTACTGAATGTCCTTGGGGAATTAGGAGACTTGGGGAATCAGGAGACTGCTTCATCTAAATGCAATCATATCATATTGATACATAACACTACCTTTGACATGACTATTATCGCATTCACTTCCTCTAACAAACCCCGAGGCAATTCAGACCTGAGCTTCTAATGAGTGCGTGTCTGACAAGCCAGAGCTTCTATTGAGTGTGTGCTTGCTAGCCAAGGGTGTAGCTGAGGTTCGGGCCTTGTAGCCTACCTGCATGTGCTTCGTTTTCGTTGTTTCATGGTTATCTATTCCTTATATATGTTATGATTTGTATGATTGACTCCGAGTCGGCACCACTTGGCTTCTGCCCTTTGGGTATTATATGTCACCACTGCAGCAGGTTTACGTAGGAGTTGTCGACGCTCCTAGGGAAGCTAGCTTGATCCCCTAGCGACCCATACGTTATGTATGCTCCCTTTGGGAGAATAGAGCATCGTGGTTGCCAATCAGTATGTATAACACTAAGTTTCACTCATGCATCATGTTTAGTGATTGTTCTTGCTAATGTATTTTGTTATATTAATTCCTATGCTTAGTACTTGCTTAACCGTCGTGTTAACAGTGTTACCCTCGGTATTGCAGATTCAGCACCCGCTCCCGACACGAATGCTGACGCGGCCCCGGAAGATACCCCAACGGTACCTCGGGGTGTAGGTGAATGGATGGATGGCAACGTTTACTACTAGCCATCCTACGGAGAGCGTCTCTTCAGGGAATATTATGTTGAAGACTTGTGTATCACCTTAAGGACTGATTTTGGGAACGTATTTTTAAGGACTATAACACTATTGTATGTAATTATGCTCTAATAGACTATGAACTTTATGTGCTCTTGATGATTATTGAGTATTTCACAGGTTCTCGATTATGATAGTTTATGTTTGTACGTGTGTCAGCTTACCTCACACGTTCCTGTGGAATCTCCCTTGTAGGAATTCGTGCAAACTTCTTCAGGGCACGGATTTCTACGGGATTACGTATCCACGCCCTGGGGGCCCACTCAAATCCCCAAATTCCCGGGATTGGGGCGTGACATACGTAAGTAATGGTATCAGAGACATTTCAAGAAGTCACTTAAAAGACTTAGCAACATTAGGAAGCGTGGTGAGGTTCCGATAGATCCGTTTAAGTGGGTTTCTATTATAAATGATAACTATGGTATGACTGTAGTATGTATGTATGTTCATTTATTAAACATATATGATTAATGACCATTGTGACTGCAGAACCATGGCGTCTGGATCCGGTACGAACAACAGCTCCGGTGATAATAACCGTAATAATATTGAGTTGGACGGCGCTGATCCTCCACCACAACCTCCCCCTCAACCCACCTACAATACAGAGGAACGGTTTATGATGTTAATGCATCAATTGGCAGCTAGTAACGCCAATCAGGCCGCCATGCAGTTGCAGATGGCCGCCATGTTGAACCGACAGGATCAGCCAGGAGATCCCAACTCCTTGTATGAGAAGTTTCGAAAAAGGGGAGCAACAGAGTTTACTGGACATGAGGATCCGTTACAAGCAGATGAATGGTTTGTCCACACGGAAAATGTTTTCGATACCTTGACTTGCACATCTAGACAGCAAGTGGTCCTCGCAGCATCCATGTTTAGAGACGTCGCGGATACATGGTGGAAGAGTATCCGGGACCACATGAGGACTATGCCGGATGCTACTGTTTGGGAAGCCTTTAAGAGGCAGTTTCGGAAGAAGTTCATCCCTGACCACGTTACTCGCAAAAAGAAGGCAGAGTTCCTTTCCCTGCAGCAGAACCTCATGACCGTTGCAGAATACGTGCATGTATTCAGTCAGCTTTCTCGGTTTGCTCTAGACTTAATTGATACTGAGGAGAAGAGGGTGGAAAGATTTCTGGAAGGGTTAAGGCCTGCTATCAAGGGACATGCCACTGCCTTTCAGCGTCCCGTTCAATATGATGATGCAGTAGCCAGGGCTTATGCAGCGGAAGAAATTGAGAAGAGTCTATTCTTGGGGGAGTCTAAGAAGAGTGCTCCACCTTCGGGGAAAGGTCAGCAGTACTCTAAGAAACAGAAGGGAGTTGCTAGCAGCACGTCCCGACCAGTTTGTGGTGCATGTGGGAAGGGTCACGAGACTAGTAAATGTTGGAGGGCTATGGGAGCCTGTTTTGGCTGTGGCTCCCTGGACCATCGCTTGTCCGAGTGCCCGAGAAGGAAGGAATTTAGCCAAGGCTATCAACAGCAGCAGTATCAGCAGCCCCCTCCTGCGCCTAACCGACAGCAACAGCAAGTGAGACAAGGCCAAGGGCAGACACGACAAGGCCAGGGACAACAGAGACAAGGACAGCAACACCGACCCCAAAGGCAAGGCCGCGCTTATGCATTGACACAAGAAGAGGCAGAAGCGGCAGAACATGCGGTTGTAGGTAAGGTTTCTGTTTGTGGTATTGAAGCTAAAGTGTTGTTTGATTCGGGATCTTCACACTCCTTCATCTCACCTCGGTTCTCTAGTAGGATACAGGAATCGCCAGCACAGTTGCCATATGTGCTGAGCGTTATCACTCCGGTTGGTAAACGGGTAACCTGTGATGACTATTACCCTGGTTGTCGAGTTCTCATCGGAGAAGTTCTTCTCCCAGCGGAACTTATTGTGCTACCCATGCACGACTTCGATGTAATCCTAGGCATGGACTGGCTGACCAAATATATGGCCTGTTTGGATTGCTACCGTAAGACCGTCACCGTAAAGGTGAGTGAAGATGGTCCAAGTGCGGTGTTCCAAGGTGACAAGAAGAGTTCGAACACCAGATTGATTTCAGCACTTCGAGCGGAACGATTAATACATAGTGGTTGTGAGGGCTATATTGATGAAAAGAAATCACCTAAGAAGTTAGAAGAAATATCTGTGGTTTGCGAATTTCCGGACGTATTCCCGGATGAAGTACCCGGCCTCCCACCAATCAGGGAAGTGGATTTTACTATAGAGCTGGTACCCGGTACCGCTCCCATATCTAAGGCCCCATATAGAATGGCCCCGGCAGAGCTACGTGAACTGAAACTGCAGTTACAAGAATTATTGGATAAAGGGTTTGTTCGCCCTAGCACATCTCCTTGGGGAGCCCCAGTTTTATTTGTGAAGAAGAAGGATGGCACCCTTAGAATGTGTATTGATTACCAGCAGTTGAATCAGGTGACAATTAAAAACAAATATCCACTGCCTAGAATTGATGAATTGTTTGATCAGTTACAAGGTGCAACACATTTTTCGAAGATCGATCTTAGGTCTGGATATCATCAGCTGCGAGTTAGGGACCAAGATGCATCAAAGACAGCTTTCAGGACGAGATATGGGCATTACGAATTCTTGGTTATGCCTTTTGGATTGACAAATGCCCCCGCAGTGTTTATGGCCTTAATGAACAAGATCTTCTCATCCTATCTTGATCAGTTCGTAGTAATTTTCATCGATGATGTTTTGGTGTACTCCAAGACCAAAGGCGAGCATGCGGAGCATCTGAGGACCTCTCTACAATTGCTAAGGGACCACCGACTGTATGCTAAACTGGACAAATGTGAATTTTGGCTGGAACAAGTTGCCTTTTTAGGGCATATAATTTCTAAGGACGGGCTGGCAGTAGATCCGGCTAAGATTGAGGCTATAACTACTTGGCAGAGTCCCAAAACCGTTGCAGAAATTAGAAGTTTTGTTGGCTTGGCCGGTTATTATAGAAGGTTCGTGAAGGACTTTTCCAAAATAGTCGCCCCTTTGACTAAGTTGACACGAAAGAACGAACCATTTGTGTGGTCCGCTGAGTGTGAGTCGAGTTTCCAACTGCTTAAGGAGAAGTTAACCTCAGCCCCGATCTTATCCCTGCCAGAAGGGAGTGGCGGATTTGTTATCTATACAGATGCTTCAGGGATTGGGCTAGGGTGTGTACTCATGCAGAATGGAAAAGTAATAGCATACGGATCTCGCCAATTGAAGGAACATGAGAAAAACTATGCCGTACATGACTTGGAATTGGCTGCAGTGATCTTCGCGCTGAAGATGTGGAGACATTACTTATATGGAGAGAAATTTGAAGTCCATAGTGATCACCGTAGTCTCCAGTATCTGTTTTCGCAGCATGATCTTAACATGAGACAGCGCAGGTGGTTGGAATTCATAAAGGATTATGACTTTCCGATTAGATACTTCCCTGGAAAAGGGAATGTAGTAGCTGATGCTTTAAGCAGGAAATCCACCACCGAGTTGGCAGCCTTGTGTGGTGAATGGTCCCTAGTGGAGGAATTCCGAGATCTGGACGCGGAAGTTGAATTCGTAGATGATAAGGTCATGTTAGTGGCTATGTCAGTCTTCGAACCCACCTTGATTCAGCAGATCAAGGAGAGACAGTTTGAAGACCCGGAGTTTGTCAAGATTCGTGATCATATTTCTGAGAAACCGGACTTCAGGATTGTAGATGGCGTGTTGTACTTCCGAGATCGGCTTTGTGTTCCAGGAGTTCAAAATCATAACCTAAAGAGGGCAATTATGACTGAAGCACACCATGCTCGGTATTCCATGCACCCAGGGAGTACAAAAATGTACCGGAATCTACATGGCAGGTTTTGGTGGAATAACATGAAGAGGGACATAGCAGGCTTTGTGGCCAAATGCCTTACCTGCCAACGAGTGAAGGCTGAGCACAGGAAGCCTCCCGGTTTGTTACACCCTCTACAGATCCCTAAATGGAAATGGGAGAATCTGACGATGGATTTTGTTTCCGGACTACCTCGAACAAGTAGACACCATGATGTAGTGTGGGTGATTGTCGACCGACTAACAAAATCAGCCCACTTTATTCCCATCAAGAAAGGGATGAAATTTCAGGAAATGGCCAAGATCTTCATTGATGAGGTTGTACGGCTACATGGTACCCCGGTCTCAATTGTATCCGACCGAGATAGTAGGTTCGTGTCCTCCTTTTGGCAGTCTTTCCAGACGTCTTTGGGCACCAAACTCAGTTTTAGCACGGCTTACCATCCTCAAACAGATGGGCAATCGGAACGAACGATACAGACCCTGGAAGATATGCTACGAGCTAGCGTAATGGATTTCGGAAAGGAGTGGGATGAGCACCTCTCCTTGTGCGAGTTTGCATATAATAACAGCTTTCACGCGAGCATCGGTATGGCCCCATTTGAAGCCTTGTATGGACGAAAGTGCCGTACGCCAGTTTGCTGGGAAGAAGTTGGGGTTAGGAGTTTCCATGGACCCACTCTGGTAGCGGATACAGCAGAGAAAGTACAAAAAGTACAAGATAGACTGAGAACTGCACGATCACGCCAGAAGAGTTATGCAGATAACCGCCGCCGGCCCCTCGAGTTCCAAGTGGGGGACAGAGTTTTCCTAAAAGTTTCCCCAATGAAGGGTACTATCAGGTTTGGCCAGAAGGGTAAGCTTGCTCCTCGGTTCGTCGGGCCTTTTGAGATACAGAGTAGAGTGGGAGACTTAGCTTATCGGTTGGAGTTGCCACCCTCGCTTGCAGGAGTCCATAATGTGTTCCATGTGTCAATGCTCCGGAAATACCTCCCAGATCCGTCACATGTTCTTGAGTTGGATGATGTACAGGTACGGCCTAATGTGAGCTACGAAGAGAGACCCCTTCGTATCGTTGACACTAAGGAACAGGTGCTGCGTACACGAACGATCAAATGGGTCAAGGTGTTATGGAATCACCATGGACAGGAAGAGGCCACTTGGGAACTTGAAGATCAAATCCGGGCTAAATATCCAGAGCTACTACCTAAGGTACGTGCATTCGGAGGACCGAATGATCTTAAGTGGGGGAGGATGTAAGGACCCGAACCCCCACTAATCTTAGTTACGTTAATTAACCTTGTTTTATATTGATTAAGACTTGTTGAGGGTTAATTCAGTGTGAATTATTGGGTTTGGACCCCCCTTAGGTAGTTAAGGGCATTTTAGTAAATTTTTCTTATGCCTCTAGGTTACCCCGTCCATCTCCTTACGTGTGATTCATCGCGTAGATCATCTTTTGTGTTGAGCCCGAGTTGATCCGGACTCATCTTAAGCCGATTGGAGCCCTTCCGGACTAAACTGAAAATTCTAGAAACAAGTGGGCTAGTGTGCAACTTCAGGAAAAACATGTTTCAAAAGGGGAAACTAACGTGCACTCTCCTTCTTCCTCTCTCGTTTTCTTGGCTGGAATCTGGTCTGCTGGGTGTCTTCTTCTCACCTTGACTTCAATCAAGTATGGTGGGCCTTTGAGGGTGTGCATGCACAAGGGATGGCATCCACCCACGTTCTTCTTCCCCATTGACCATGTTCCATTACATTCTAGTGTAAAGTGATCTCTCCTCCAAGAGTGATCTCTCCTCCAAGTTACAACAATACAAGGTAAGGAATAGGTTCCATTTCGTCTTCTTGGGTTTGTTAGGATCATAGGGACTTCGTTATTGACATGCATGTGGATTCTTCCACATTTTTGGGCCTATGTGTAGAGAACCCATTAGAGAACCCATTACAGTACTGGGAGCTTCCTCTGAGCATACAGCAAGAAGGATCTAGGAAGGCCTAAACACGGTAACAAGGCAAGTATTAAGTTATAGGTACTGCATGCATGGTTGAATGTGGATGATTTGAGTTAGTTCCTGCATTTCCAATTCCCAGCCACTTCAATGCTATTGTTTTAATTGATACAAATGAGGTGTGAATCAAGTAGGAATGATGGAGATGGGATACTCTCACTCTCAGGAGTACTTCAGTTGAGCTTCAGAATTCCCGTATAAGCTAGTGCTGTAGTGAGCTCGTACAGAAAAGTGAGCTACAGAACTGTCTGAGATTTTCTGAAGCTTACGGCGAAGATACGGCTAAGCCGTGAGCTCTTACGGCTCAATGTCCAGAGAGCAGTAAAATGAGGTTTTGTACTACGGCTCACTTACGGCTAAGCCGTGAAATCCACTACGGCTAAGCCGTACCCAGCCCGTAGCCTAGCCGTAGGTCTTTCTACGGCGAACTTTCCAGAGAGCTCACAGAACCAGTTCCTTCTACGGCCTGCATACGGCTGCACCGTGAGATACCCTACGGCTAAGCCGTAACCTCCCCGTGACCCAGCCGTAGGCTTAGCACGGCTAAGCCGTAGGCCAATATACGGTTGAACCGTAACCCCACGGAAAAATCCGGACGACTGTGACCCCCTCTCGGCTAAGCCGTAACCCTGTATACGGCTAAGCCGTAAGAACCCAGTGAACGTAAGATGTTAGGAGTCTCGATGATGTTGTAGGGCTTTAGTCATGGTACCCTCTATACCCCCTTTGGCCATTGGTAATTATACGTTGGAATGAATGAAGGATTCCCCAATGGTAAGTCATGGATGTTGGCATGAGAAGGGTGTTCCGTATACACAATGTAATACCCAGACGCGGTAACACAGCGACACCGAACATCTCATGTGTACCTCGTACTGAATGTCCTTGGGGAATTAGGAGACTTGGGGAATCAGGAGACTGCTTCATCTAAATGCAATCATATCATATTGATACATAACACTACCTTTGACATGACTATTATCGCATTCACTTCCTCTAACAAACCCCGAGGCAATTCAGACCTGAGCTTCTAATGAGTGCGTGTCTGACAAGCCAGAGCTTCTATTGAGTGTGTGCTTGCTAGCCAAGGGTGTAGCTGAGGTTCGGGCCTTGTAGCCTACCTGCATGTGCTTCGTTTTCGTTGTTTCATGGTTATCTATTCCTTATATATGTTATGATTTGTATGATTGACTCCGAGTCGGCACCACTTGGCTTCTGCCCTTTGGGTATTATATGTCACCACTGCAGCAGGTTTACGTAGGAGTTGTCGACGCTCCTAGGGAAGCTAGCTTGATCCCCTAGCGACCCATACGTTATGTATGCTCCCTTTGGGAGAATAGAGCATCGTGGTTGCCAATCAGTATGTATAACACTAAGTTTCACTCATGCATCATGTTTAGTGATTGTTCTTGCTAATGTATTTTGTTATATTAATTCCTATGCTTAGTACTTGCTTAACCGTCGTGTTAACAGTGTTACCCTCGGTATTGCAGATTCAGCACCCGCTCCCGACACGAATGCTGACGCGGCCCCGGAAGATACCCCAACGGTACCTCGGGGTGTAGGTGAATGGATGGATGGCAACGTTTACTACTAGCCATCCTACGGAGAGCGTCTCTTCAGGGAATATTATGTTGAAGACTTGTGTATCACCTTAAGGACTGATTTTGGGAACGTATTTTTAAGGACTATAACACTATTGTATGTAATTATGCTCTAATAGACTATGAACTTTATGTGCTCTTGATGATTATTGAGTATTTCACAGGTTCTCGATTATGATAGTTTATGTTTGTACGTGTGTCAGCTTACCTCACACGTTCCTGTGGAATCTCCCTTGTAGGAATTCGTGCAAACTTCTTCAGGGCACGGATTTCTACGGGATTACGTATCCACGCCCTGGGGGCCCACTCAAATCCCCAAATTCCCGGGATTGGGGCGTGACATGGTGTGTTATCCATGAGTCAGGTTACCAGTAGTTTACAGAATAACGAAACTAGATGAAAATCTACAGGGACAGATAATGTACAGGCCTTTGTTACTGAGAACAGGGGGAGGAGTAAGAGTAGAGGACCAAAGGGAGGTCATGGCAAGTCTAGAAGTGAATCACATGCCAAGTCTAGCAGTGAATCACAGAGCAAGAAAAAGTCTGTAAAATGCTTTTTCTGTGGCAAGATGGACCACATCAGGAAAAATTACTTTGCCATGAATGAACAGAAATGATCCAATAATGAAAAGAAGAATGACAGTGATAACACTACGCTACTTTGGAACATAAAGTAGTGGTGCTCGCCGGTGATGATGATAAGTGTTTGAGTGTTGCAGATGGTCAGGTTGAGTAGGCTGTTGACACAGCAGCATCCTACCATGCTACTCCCTGCAGGGAGATGTTCACGACGTACAAAGCAGGTGACTTTGGTATTGTGAAGATGGGCAACACGAGTCATTCAATTATTGTTGGTATTGGTGATATCTGCATTAAAACCGATATTGGTTGCACAATGATGTTGAAAGATGTGCGACATGTTCCTGATCTACGGTTGAATCTGATTCCCGGGACTGCATTGGATCGTGCATGTTATGAGAATTACTTCGGAAATGGCAGATGGAAGCTCACTAAATGGTCTCTTATTATTGCGAGAGGAAAAGCATGTAATACTCCTTATAAAACACAAGTAAAGCTGTGCAAAGATGTGTTGAATATAGTTTAAGACAATTCTTCTCTGAATCTGTGGCATAAGAGGTTTGGTCATATGAGTGAGAAAGGCTTGTATATGTTTGTAAAGAATGATTTAATTCCTTGCTCCAAAGGTACATCCCTTGACCAGTGTGATTATTGTTTGTATGGTAAACAGTATAGGGTTGCTTTCTCTTCGACATCAAAATTGAAATCAAATGTGTTGGATTTGGTATATTCTGATGTTTGTGGTCCCATAGAGGTAGAATCATTGGGTGGCAATAAGTTCTTTGTCATGTTCATCGATGATGCATCCAGGAAAGTCTGGGTTTATCCGTTGAAATCAAAAGATCAAGTGTTCCAAATTTTTCAACAATTTCATATCAAGGTTGAAAGAGAAACAGGTAAACTCTTGAAGTGTCTCCGCATAGATAATGGGGGTGAGTACACATCCAACCAGTTCAGAAGCTATTGCTTGAAGCATAGCATTCGACATAAAAAGACAATTCTTGGTACTCCACAGCACAATGGTGTGGCAGAGAGAATAAACCGCACTATTCTTGAGAAGATGAGATGCATGATAAGATTAGCACGATTACCTAAGTCATTATGGGGTGAAACCGTTCTGACTGCCGTTATCTGATTAACAGATCTTTTTTAGTTTCTTTGAATTATGATCTTCCAGAGAGAAGATGGACAGGTAAAAACGTTTCTTATTCACACGTGAAGGTGTTTGGGTGTAAAGCATTTGTATATATACCAAAGGAGCAGCGTTCCAAGTTGGACAATAAGGTAGTGAGTTGCATCTTTCTTGGCTATGGTGGAGATGAGTTTGGCTACAGATTATGGGATCTAGAGAAGAGGAAACTTATCAGAAGTAGGGTTGTGGTTTTCCATGAAGACCAGTTCCTTGGAGATGTTGAGAAGATTGATAAGTCTTCTGAGAAAGTTGATGGAGTGGTTGATCTCACACCGACTCCTTTTCCGGTGCAGACTACAGGTGGGGAAGGTGGACAAAACGATCCGGATCATAATGAGGCACAGGGGTTGCCAGATGATGAGGGTGTTGAGCAGGGGGAGCAGCAATCTCCTCGGTTGGAAACCACGGAACCTCAAGTTAGGAGGTCTACATGAGAGCGTCAATTATCAACTAGGTATCCTGCATCTGAATATGTTTTGCTTACTGATGAGGGGGAGCTAGAGAGCTTCCGAGAAGCAATGACTCATGTTGATAAAGATGAGTGGATGAAGGCTATGCAGGATGAGATGAGTTCTTTAAAGAAGAATAAGACATACGAGCTGGTGCAACTTCCTAAAGATAGGAATGTTCTGAAAAACAAATGGGTGTTCAAGCTGAAAAATGATGAGAATGGAAAACTGGTGAAGCACAAAACACGGTTAGTGGTAAAAAGCTTCGCACAGACGAAGGATATCGACTTCAGTGATATTTTCTCTCCTATTGTGAAAATGACTTCTATTAGAATCGTTTTGGGTCTAGTCGCCAGCATGGACCTTGAGCTTGAACAGATGGACGTGAAGATCGCGTTTCTTTACGGTGACTTGAAAGATGAGATCTACATGACTCAGTCAGAGGGGTTTGAGGTAGAAGGAAAAGAACAGACGGTTTGCAAGTTGAAGAAGAGTCTCTACGGGCTAAAGCAAGCACCGAGATAGTGGTAGAAGAAGTTTGATTCATTCATGTTGAGTCATGGGTACCGAAAGACAGCTGCAGATCATTTTGTCTATGTTCGTCGATTTATCGATGGCAGGTTCATTATCCTTCTTTTATATATAGATGATATGCTGATAGTTGGACATGATAACAAGTTGATTGGCAAGTTAAAAGAGGAGATGTCAAAGTCGTTTGACATGAAAGACTTGGGTCCCGCACGAACGATATTAGGCATGCAAATTATCGTGATAGGAGTTCCAAACAGCTGTAGTTGTCACAGGAGAAATATGTTGAACGAGTACTCGAGCGGTTCAACATAAAGAATGCTAAACTAGTTAGCATATCTCTAGCCAGTCACTTGAAACTAAGCAAGTGTTTGTGTCTTACTACAGATGATGAAAATGAATGGATGGCATGTGTTCCTTACTCCTCTGCTGTGGAGAGTCTCATGTATGCCATGGTTTGTACACGGCCAGACATTGCTCATGTTGTGAGTTTAGTGAGTAGATTTCTCGCAAACCCTGGAAAGAGCATTGAGAAGCAGTGAAGTGGATCTTTAGGTATTTGAGAGGTACTTCCAAGGTGTGCTTGTGTTTCAGAGGCTCAAAACCAGTGGTGGAAGGTTATACTGATGCTGATTTTGCAGGCCATCTTGATCATCAGTTGTCGACTTCTGGTTATTTGTTTACTTTCATAGGGGGAGCTATCTCCTGGCAATCGAAGTTACAAAAGTGTACAGCACAGTCTACAATTGAAGCGGAATACATAGCTAGCTGCAAATGAAGCAGGGAGAGAGATGCTTTGGTTGAAGAGATTCTTTCAAGAATTGGTTTGAAGCAAGAACAATATGTAGTTTACTGTGATAGTCAGAGTGCTATGAATTTCAGTGAGAATGCTATATATCATGGTCGTATGAAGCACGTTGATATCAAGTACCATTGGATTCATGAGGTGATCGAGAAGAACTTCATCAAGCTGGAAAAGATTCATTTGGACAAGAATCCCTCAGACATGATGACAAAGGTTGTGTTTAAGGGAAAGCTGGAGCTATGTTCAGAGTTAGCAGGGCTGAACTCCCAGTAAGGGGTTCAGGGCGTCTTCCCCATGGTTTGGAGGGGGAGATTGTTGGCCAAGTGGGTCTAGACCATAATTGGGTTCTGTATCTGGGGTGGTTTCCCTAATGATATTAAGAATTTCCTGTTTTGTTAAATAACAGTTTTCTAATATGTTAGAACTTTCCTTTTTTCTAAGATAGAGTTCTTGGGGGATAAGGATGTAATGATTATATATATGATGTAATCTGTAACCCTAGAGAGACAGAGAGAGAAGCAGAAAAAGGCTGAGATTCAAAGGCTGCGGTTTCACATATTGGAAAAGAATCTAGTGGAAATTGGTTTCCCGTGGACGTAGGCATCTTTGCCGAACCACGTAAATCACTTATCTTCTTGTGTGGTTGATTGATGATCTAGTTGCTCACGCACTTACGCGCACAACACAGACCAGCAAACATACTGCATGCTGGTGTGCAAGATAGAATCCAAAAAAGCCTTTTAGGAAGTGCAGCCTTGCAGGAGGTTCAGTAATATATGTTTATTTTGCCGGCTATAATTAGATTAAGATAGAGATAAAAGAGATGATGAGAACAGTATAGCGACATTCCCCACAAGCTTGTATTCTGTCCGAGAAAGAATGGGAGACTTTTGGGTTGATGGGGTTCCCCTTTTTATCCAAAATGCCGAAGCCACGTCTCTACTCTCTATACCCTTTGTTGCTTATTCCTTGTCTTTTCAGCTTACAGTCTTCCTGGGCACAAGGTGCATGTGTGAGTTGCTAGTGGAACTATGTGTCTGATAGTTAGATGTGTTTAATGACTCTCATTGTAGGGTAATTTTCTTTCTTTAATTTAATATCCATTTAGAAGAAGATGGTGAGTTTGAATTTTTTTGCTTCCTATTAATGGAATGTGTGAATATCCCCTGGGGCTCACTCATTGGTAATGTGAATTGTTCAAGCTGCCTTTCATCTTCTCTTAAATTTTACTTCAAAAGAAAACCATCATGTTCTTTTGAGGTAAAATTTAAGGATACTTATTTGAAAGAGATATAATTCATTTTGAATGAATAATTTAAATTATTAATAATTGGGCTCAGACGAAGATTCGCACATCCCAAAGGGGAAGCATGCGGGAGAACACTCAACAGGGATCTGGACTCACTCAGGCATATATGTTTCTAAGGTGACATATCATATGATGCATGTTCTATTTTAATTTTCATCTAATCTATGTCCTATTTCTTTATTTTTCTAGAAGATGAGATGTATATTTCCAAAATGAAGAACAACCAACAGAAGAAATTTTGGAGAGAGCTTTCCCTCATTTGCAGCCCCACATCGGGGCAATATAACTAAGGGGAGCTGGTCTAGAACCAAACTAAAGCTGAGAAGGTAGGCTAACAAGTACCCACAAGCCAGGCCAGAAAAAAAGACAATTAGAGAAAAATTGAAGACAAAACAACATAGATATAAAGAGAAAGCAACTAATGCAATGAATCCGAAGGATTGAACATATTAACATTCCTCATCTCTTTAGCTGTTGCGGAGAGGTTTGAAACACCAATGGCTAAATCCATTCAGCATCGGACATCGGGTCCCCTGTGTGAATGAATATCCTTGCTTGTGCTAGATTGACTTGTATGCAAGCCCCAAAGCAATCACTGTTGTGGTAATCATATCGTTGAGTCTCTCTGTTAGGGCTTTTCGCACAACAAAACATCATAACAAAAAAAAATTAAGAAAAAGATCAGTGCATGTTTTCAACCTAATAGCAAAATTTTTTGTTCATAAGAAAAAATTACAAAAAACAACCTCAAGAGAACTGAATATATATTGTTCTGGTAGTAATATAACAATGTCATTTTATGTAACCTTGAAATTCTAATTTTTTTGAAATAAAGAAAATTATCAAAAATTATATAGAAATCCTAATTATGCAAAACAGTACTTGAATCAAACTCTAAATTCATTTCACAATGTTTTAAAAATATAGACTCAAATATATAAAAAAAATTCTAAAATAAATAGAATAGAATATTACCATAAATAGAAAGTTTTGCATGAATGCTATCCTTCTTACCTCTAAAATGACATCATTTCTATTTTGAATGATAACAGCTTATAGATGGTTGCCAATGTCACAGTCATTAGCTTTGAAATAAGTACTCGTGCATTATAAAACAATACCTACATCAATAGTTATTGTCGTTTGAAGTTAACACCATCCTTTTCACTTGATTTTTTTACAATCTTCATGTTCTAGAGAAATTGTTCCACCACTTTTCTACATCTATTTGATTTGCAAGTTTTGCTCCTATATTTATAAAATATTGTTTCAGTCATCTAACTTATAATAAGAGAAAAATTATTCAGTATTCCGGAAGTGCCTACTCCTTTCTCTTCTCCACCAATCATAATGGAGAATGAAGTCAGTGGACTCTTACAAGTTGGGACCACACTGAGCCTATTCTCCAAAGAGGGAATTAAAACAGCTTCAAAAGGAGTAGTTACTCATTGAATAATTGCTCATAATAGGAAATATGATAGTCTCTCTCTTTCTCAAAAGTGCACATATGAGGACATAATGATGTTAAAGGAATGCAAGTAAAAAATCTTATCAGTGCTAATTTATTGCAGAAATGGAGCCAAATGCAATATCTCATACATTAAAACTTCAAAGGGATTTTGAGAAGATTGAAATATGGGGTGCTTGAAAATATATTTCACATTTCCTAGCATGCGGGAGTAAAAGTTTTGGATATGAGGTAGTTAACAAACATTTCTTTTGTTACTCATCCTAGGGGCTGGGACTCAAGAGAGCCTATGAAGGTGAAAAGAGGAAGCCCACAAAGTAGGAATAATAGCCCACACTGCGAGACGAATACCTCAAACAAGTGGGAAGAGGATGCCCATAAAGTAGAAAGGATAGCTACACAAAAGCGGGAAAAAAGAAGCCAACAAAGTGGAAAGGATAGCCCATGCAAAAGTGGAAAAAAAAGAATCCCACAAAGTGGGAAGGATAGCCCACACAAGTTAGAAGAGAAGAAGCCCACAAAGTGACAAACAAAGTTACCTACCAAGCAACCCCTTCTTATCATTTAAGAACTTGGAATGATCTTAGGATGCTTTACTTAATGCTTCCAAATTAATAAAGGTTTGTAATGGAAAGACTCATCGCACCTGCAATTTAATTTTTAAAAAACCTCATTAAATCATCCTCATTTTTCATCTACAAGCCTCAGATCTTAACTATTATATATGTAGTTACCAGAGTTAAAGAGGGAATTAGGATATTTGTAATTGCCAAAGTATATTGAATAGATATAAGAATTTCTTCTTTTGTTAATCATCTTGACGTTTTATCCAATTTACCTAAGTCACTTTTTGAGTTCTACTCTTTGCTCTAAACTATAACTTTATTTTTTTTTCCATCTTTTTGTAGAAGCTAAACTACAACTTATATTAAATATAATAATTTGAAACAACTAAATTAGCACAATTATCCTCTTTTTAGTGCAGCATGTGACAAAAGTACAACATGTTTAGAGCTTGGCGTAGCATAAGCATGAAAAAGTAAAATAATGAAGAAGATCACTATCTTTAACCTGATATCAACAGCTTGACTCTATAAGGAAGAGATAGAAAAACCTAAGGAGCGACGATTCATATTTTGAATTGAAGAGAAGCATTACATCACTTTTATAGAGTCCTCAAATCCTAAATTACCTGAATAGCAAACTTATTAAGAATAGTAAAAATAAAAAATTACATAAAGTCCCTTTACCATCTCTAAAAAACTTTATAAGACTTTCTAAGACTTAAATTCAAACATATTCAACTTCCTAGATAAGTAAAATGAAAACTTACTAGAAATAATAAAATTTGCACAAAAAACAACATTTTGGCCTTCATAATAGTCTAATTTGCCCTTGACGACTCCAACTGCCATTGGCTGTTGTTCAGAGCGTAGAGCTCACTGGTGGCTTTAAAACATATGGTTATGGGCTCTATGATTAAACCCAAATCAAAAGTTATATTGTTTAAAGTCGACACTAGATTTAACCTTCCAGCTTCATTTTTTTGTGATCTCCTTGTTATAGAAATTCTTTTGTGACTTTTTCTTCATTAGAGCTTTATAGCGATAAATATGTAAAAATCTCACCAAACATAAAAAGAACTCAGGGACTATATCATATTTCCAAGAAGCAATGCCTCCTCATAAGCTGGATTATAGTTTCTTTTGAGCCTATTGCCTAGGCCAAGCTTATTTTCTTGCCTAATTATCATTTATTTTATAAGTCTTGAGTTTATCTAGTTGAGATGCTAAACCCTTTTGTTTATGATGGAGCACATGCCAACATTTAAAACCCACATATATTAAGCTCCTCTATTAAACCATGTGGGAATTCATAGTGGAGTGGCATAAGGCATGGGTTTTCTCCCCATGTTTTGTGCTTAAAATCCGCCTCAGATTTTCTCTGTGTGCATTTATGTAGGTTTAGCAGGCCACCTAGGGGAATAGTCTTATTAAGTCAAAAACCTTATAGATATCCACGTCATAAAAGAAATAGGCCCTTTATATATGAGATAGCCTAATTCAATATGTTATGATGAAGTAGCCTAGAATTTTTTTTCTTCATCCTAAAAATTTAAATTTAACTTGAATATTAGGCTTAGTAATTAAAAAGGGGATTTGCTAAATGAACCCAAGAAGGGACTCAATACACTCACCCTTTTTCAAAAGAAAGAAAGAAAGAAAAAAAAAAGAAGTAAAATGATCCAAATGTGACCCCCCCTCCCCGCAACCCCAGTTACCTTCCCCTTCATCTCTCCTCCCCTTCCCCACCTCCCCCTTTCGGGTCCAACGATTACTGGGCTGCCCAATCTCCCTCCCCTCTCCCTCCCTCAAATCAAGCGGGTCACCATTGCCGGAAGGGGGTGGTGGGGAAGGGGATGAGAGAGGAAGGGAAAAGTGAGTGGGAGAGAATAGGGGGGCATTTGGGTCATTTTAGTTTTTTTTCAAGGGGTGAGTGTATTGAGTCGTTTCTTGGGTTCATTTAGCAAATCCCTTAAATAGGCCGGATAAGATGGACAATCATGATCATCAAGAGTGCCCTAATGTGTAGCCTAAGTTGATTTGGCTAGACTAAATGCCCACTTTGGTCAAGTTGCTAGGTTATGCCACTCACACTCCTCAAAAGTCATATGTCATACCCTATTGTTGTAAGATATCGCGTAAAATTGCCACTTTTAGAGCATCATTCCTTGTACAAACAACTTTGTTGGAATTATTTAAATTTCAACCATTTTGGAGCAATTATCAATTATAAGGGTAGCCGTCTGACCAATATCTATTTTCTTTTCCTGCTATGAGAAAAAAAGGTCTAATCTTCCCCACTTATCATGGAATCGATTAGAAAGGAACGAGGGGTGTTCATGGACTAGGTTAGTCCAAACCTGAAATCTAACCTAGCTCGCTTTGCCCCAAGCACGGGCCTTAAATTTTAATACTTGGGCTGGGCTTGAATTACCTGATAGAAAGCGCAAACCCAACTTAGCCCGATTGAAAAATAATTATGAAAAAAGTGGGAGGTAGGACTTGGACACTGCATAAGTACCCAAACGGATAAATGTAAGTCCAAGAGAGCAACAAAAGACCTACTCCTTTGTTATAATGTTGACTCGAGCTCGAGCCACACTCGGGCTTAATATGTTTTAGGCATATTGGGGTCGAGCCAACCAATCATGCCCAATGTAGGCCTGCACCAGACTTGGTCAAGAGTTTAAAGTTGGGCTGGGCCTGGATCTTCCTCAACTCGGTCCATGAGCACCCATATAGGGAACCTCTCTTTCTCCTACTCTTTTGTAAAATGAAAGAAGAAACAATGGAAACCTCTAGCTTTCTGCACTTCACATGGATCTAATAAATTCACTTTCTTCTGCTGTTTTCTTCTAACAAATACCCTAAAGGTAATTCCTCATTTTTTTTTATCCAACATCCCCTCTTAGTGATACACTATAATGTTCTTCCCTAACTTGGCCTATTTCATTATAGTCAGATTAGAATATAAGCTTGGATCCAGACATAAAGATTAAAGGGTCGACCTAAACTCTTAATTAGCATGCCAGGTTTACATAGGTTTGGTAGGTTATGATGCAATTAGTTGGGTACTAATTTGAATCGAGTTGATAGGTTAAATTAGGAATTGACTCCGCATGAACCCAAGTAATCGATCTATTCATTAATCAAGTGAAAAAAAAAATGCCAAACGTAACAATTACACAAGTAGACTATCGAGTGGGGTTTGGATTAAGTTGGCAGGTTGTGTTATAGAGATTGCCAGCCTCCCAATGCCAAATGATGAAACTGAAATTGTTCTCCTCTTCAAATCTAGATCCAAAAGCTATACAATCAAGCGAAGCCTTCCACGGTTCCACCCGAAAATTGAAAAAGGTGGTCCCACCTATCAATATGACTTGCCAAACGTAGCCACCCGCCTAGACCACATAATCTTTTGGACAGTCAACTGCGACTACAATACCATTTTAGGCTTTTGTAATAATTGTTTTAGAATAGTATTCAATGTACATGGTAGGGTAGGATCAGTGGCACCAACCTTGATTGCATTGACAACAAGGGTTGCTCAGTTGGCAATTCTATATGTCACTCGGATGCCCACAAACTGATCCCCTGTTATGCCACCATTTCAATATATGATTGGTGGCACCAACCTTGATTATATTAGCAATAAGGTTTTGCTCGGTTTGCAACCCCACAAGTCACAGGGAACAATCCATTGGCATGCCACTATTTCCGAGTGTGTGGTATCATTTCGGGCCATAACTATGCTGGACCCATAATTGGAACCATTTTACAAAGGCAGTTTCAGTTTCAATTTTGACTCCTTCCAAACTTGATTCCGGAAATTAATTTTACTTTTCTATTTTCTATTTTATTCTTTATTTAAAATAAGATTATAATCCAACCCTCAATCCAAAAGGAGTTCTCATTCAACCCAATAATAAGTATAAGTCTTATCTTCCACCTTTGAAAAAAAAAAGCAAAAAAAACTCTTATCTTTCACAATGGTTAAATCTCTTCACTTTTAGAATCAAAATGTAGGTTGTTACATGAAGTTTTTAGCATTAATCTATACAATGTTAAGAATCATATTTTCAAAAGGCACATCCATGAGCTGGGTTCCAGTCTACTAGTCGAAAACTGTATGGAATCAGAATTTGACCTATTTAGCAAGTGGAACCTAAATGGGATTCTGAATCCAAACCCATTTATGAATTGAAATCTAAAATAGGTTCCAAAGCTGATTGATTACAAGTCAAACCACTGGCAAATCAAATAATTGGAAATCCCTTTACAACCCTAGTGTTGGGCTTTTTCTTAACACATTGTAAGCTACCCTTTTCATGGCGGGCTGTGGTCTTAACCTGCTAAGGTACCAAACAAAAATAAAATATATAAAACAAGATCTGAAACTTGAACTCTTTTTTTAAGAGGATTTTGCAAAAAAAAAAAAAAAACATTAAATATCATGTCAGAGGACCCCAATCCATAAATCTCACCCAAGTTGTGGGTGCACTGGTTCATTTTTTTTATTTAATTGGCGAGCAGCAATATCTTCACAGGTTTTTTTACACTAGCAACGAAATCAATGCTCCCTTGTTTCCTTCTTCTTATATTTTTTTCTATTTTCTTCTTTGGTTTTTCTTCTTTGGTTCTGTTTTTCTTGTTCTTACGCTCATTCTTTTTCATTAGTTTTTCTTTTCTTCTTTCCTTCTTTCTTATTTTGTTTTCCTTCTTCTCTGTTCTCCCCTACCTTCACCAAACAACCTCACTCCCTTCTCTCTGTTTTATTTTCTTCCTTCACCATCGATCCAAGCACTCACCTGTACGGACAACATCTCTCTTCCTCTCTTTTTTCCTTTATTCTTCCTCTTCCACTTCTCTTTTTTCTCTTCCAGTTTCTTGTTTTATTTTCTCCGCAACCAATTTCAACTTGGGATTAACATTTAACCCATTAAAACACATACCATGGTTGGATCTACATGGCCAAATTCACTACTTCTTCTCTACTTGATTTAGTATTTTTGAAATGACTAAATATAAATTCCAATAGAAATGATTGAATGAAATCTAAACTTGATCAATAGATTTTACATACATTAATAAATTTCACACATCCAAAAAACTTGGGAAGAAGAAGATAAAAAGATGTAGGGTTTTTTGGATTTGAAGTTTAACACTAGCAGTATGTTTGATGCTCTCCAATTAGATCCAAAATAAAATTAGAAGACTACTCCTATTTACTAATATCTTGGGTGAAGTTTATGGTTTGGGTTCCCTTATATGTTTTTTTTTCTTTTATAAAATTCTCTATTTTTAAAGGTTTATTTTTTGTTAAACGACCCAGAAACTTGATTACATCGCATCTGAATGTCAAGTCTCTAGTGGGCCCGAACCGACGAGATTCCAATACCGAAGCTTGAGAATCTTCTCCTTCCCTGTTCAACTAAACCCTTCAAACACTTCAAGGACCCCAAATTCAAATCCTACGGCGCAAAGCAGATCTTTTTGCCGCACTGTTGAGTTTTCTGGTTGAATTTGGTGTTCTTTTGTAAGTTCTCTGATCAAGATCACATCTTTCTTTGTCTATCATTGAATATGTCTGCGTGTTTTACTACATTTTTCTTGCTTCTATTCTATTCATTTAAGGCAGCGTTGAAGATGCGGGGAAAAATGCGATCTTTTTTATGCCAGCGGAATTAAAAGATACACTGGAGGACTTGGAGAGGGGCTAGAAATGAAACCCATCTCTGCAATTTATTTTTTTTATTGTTTGTCTGTTGGTCAATTTCTGGTAGGTGAAATCAGACCTCTTTAGGTATAGATTCCTCTTTTTTCCAATCTTTCTAGTGGATGTGTGTGGAGCTGGAACTTATTCTGGGATTTTGAGTTCTTTGGTACACTGAAGAGTGGGTCAAGGGCCCAAGACATTGCAGGATAATTTTGTGCATGTTTTTTTGCATTAGAATTTAGAATACATAGGAATTGAATACATTGATAAGAATGCAAAGTCAAGTGAGCTTCTGGGAAGGACCATTAAAGGGGTTGTTGGTTTTTGTGTGGGTTTTAAAAAATTCAATGTGTTTTTCATCATGCTTTCTCTTTTTTCTTCTTACTTCATGTGGAGGCAAAAGACACCTTTGTATGTTTGCTAGACTCCCACATTGGAAATGAGCAAGAGCTTTGAAGGGTATATATGTAGTTCCTTTTCCTTTACGCATCAAGTTGTGTCGGGCTTTTCTGCCACCTTTTGTGTGTGCTTGACTCAGGCGGCATGTGATCATCGCGTGCAGGAGGGTGCAAATCACAGCCCGGCCTACCTTTGGGGGACTCATATAGAATTATTGACCTTTTGCAGAAATTAAACAGACATTGATTTTAAAAACATAATGTTCTATTTAATGGGGCATTTTCCTGTGCATACATCCCTTATAGACTTTTCGTGCACACTCTTCGGTGGAGCCCACTGTGGACTCCACCAAGGGATGAGATTGGGGGGGTTGGAAAGATCTATGTGAAAGCACCTTACATATTAAATTTGGTTCCAATCACATATCCCTAACCCCTTCATCCGTGGCTCACAATTCATTCCATTTGGATTGGTGTATAGTCAATCCAACGGTCCAATAAATTTGGATCCTCCCAAAAGTTGGGGCGAGTTGCTATCATGGGGTCTCATGTGTGTTGCAAGGTTTGGATTGAGTGATAGATGGGCTCCACCTAGAGTTTTCACGAAAAAAATGGTGAGGGACGGATGCGTAGGAAGATTCTCCCTATTTAATCGTTCTTAAATTAAACCCATTTCAAATTTTAGTTTAAAAATTTTAAACGTTTTTTATTAATTCTGTTTAACGGTCTTTTATTGCTTCTATTATGACCCCAACGTTAGTATTTTGTTTATAAATTTTTGGGGCGCCTGGGTTTAGAAAAAAATACATTATTTTTCTTTGGTTTTCCTTCTCTGTTTTCTCTGAGAGCATCACATACCTTAAAATCCGACCTTCACAGTCTTGGTGTGTGACCAAGCAAATTCGGAGAAGGCTGTTGTATCTTGGGGGCGGTTCTGCTAAGAACCTTCGCATCTGGGTTATGGTGCAAGGGGTGGAACTCATCCTAAACACAGCATCAACTGACGGGCCTCAACCCACTACTGTTGCCAAAAACTTGCTCCAATCTCTGTTGTCTGTCATCCACTCTCATCTTCAACATTGGTATAATTGTTCTGCTTTAGCCTTAATTTTTGTAGCCTTCATATCTAACAGGGATGAAGTGTGAATGATACAAGTTGAGGATGAAGGTGATAAGGTGGCAACATAGTTGGGATATTGACGTTTGCAGGATTTAAATTACTAGGTTTATGGCGCGTAGTCATTTCCAATTTTCCCTTTATTCACGTTCCATTAAAGGGGAGGCTGTTCAATGCTCTTTTTGTAATTTTCACATTGGATCTTCATTTTTAACCACATATGGCATGAATTCATGTGTTCTATGTAAACAAACAGGCATTTTTTGTTTTTGTTTTTTTTTTTTATGTTGCTCATGTAGGTGGTCAAGTGTAAAGAAGCCACACCACATCCTATAGTTCAATCATATAGTTCAAGTGCCATGAGATGACTCCTATCGCATTCTATAGTTTTTTGTAATTTACTCTTGACCCCCTTCTCTTTTCTTTCTCTTGATTGGACCATTTATTTTACTCCGCTCCTTTCCTCATGCAAACAAACAAGCGTTATGGGATTGATGAAATGGATGTCAAAGGAATATCTCTTCCCATTCCCTTTCTTCATCAGTTTCATCGGCATGTTGAATCACTTGCCGAACAACAAAGAAAAGAGCATATAGGATGTAGGGGATAATTTGCCTTTATCTCCCCTCCTCCTTGTGTAAGCCTTGAGGGATATAACTGATGAGCACAGGCACTGCATAACATACCGGGAGGCCTCATTCCAAATTCTACATTGAAGCTGCTGTTGAGAAGGGGGAGGAAATAGTCCGAAGGGAAATAAAAAAGGTGACATGTGGAGGTGCGTTTTCTCTTATCAAAAGTGGTTGGGGGCTTACATGGCAGTAGGCCCAACTACTAAGTCTAAAAGATCAGGGCTCTCAATCTGGTGGCTGATTAAGTAGATGGGGTTAAAGCGTGAAAATCAATATGATTGGACTATCAATGACCAGAAAATGAACTGAGATCACTGCACTATATTAATCATATGATCATTTTACTGAAAATTTTATGGTCAATGAGAATATTGAGGAAAAATGAGAATCAGTCCACTATAGAGACTTGGACTATGACTTTTACCCTTTGTTCCTTGGCTCACGGGATGAATGGTCACAGTTGAGACTCATTAAAAAGGAAAAAAAAAATTCACAATCAACATCTGAATCATAGGTAATTGCCCCTCTTTGGGAGTCTTTGATCCTTCAAAAGTTTCATCATTGTGCTATCACTAGATTTTTCGTCAGTACCTCTCTCATGTTTCTTGATTTTGTAGCAATACGCTGCACAGGAACCTTCATTGAGAGATCTTCCATATATGCCATGCTTTGTGGTTTCTCAATGTGAGCAATAATGTTCCCAAAATCTGATTGAAGACTGCAATCATTCTCAAGCACAGCAAATCCCTCACTTTGGGAGGTAATTACATTTATTCCCACTGTTTCAGCCAAACTTGAAAGGCTTTAGGTTCATTGGAAGTTTAGAACCACTATAACCTATAAAAAATATTTAATAAAATTGAATATTCTTTAAGGTTCCTTTTTTTTTTTTTTTTATGTCCATGACAACAATTGGCCACAGATCTAACTTATCTGATATTTTATGGTCTACAGACTGCCGCATCACTTATCAATTAGTCTAGACACCCTTGTTTCCAAGCTCAACATTCACCATAATGAAATGATGCAGTACTTAGCAGACAGAAGTTATCAATGGAACAACAAACTGGTGTATGGAATATTTCTTTGGATTATTTGTCTGAGATAGGAATGATAAACAAGTCACAGACATGGTAGTGTTCAACTAAAGAGTTTCGTACAGGACACTATCTGCTTACTGGGATTATTGACTTGATTTATGTAAAACTCTTTGAGCTAGCTTTTGAAGCCAAAGATACTGTCCCTTGCAGTCAATTGAGACAGCGATCACAATGTCTTAGCAGAAGAAACGAATCATGGCAAGATATAACAGAAAGTTTCAAATAAGGACCACCTGCAAATTCATGGGATGGAGGTGAGGCTTTACCCCAGTGAGCTTATGAAGGAGCAAGGGTCAGGTGGCACCGCAACTTCAACGGCTCCTTCTAGCATCTGTGTTACCTTCTTCATTGAAGGCCTAAGGGATGGATCCTCTTGAATGCACCACATTGCCACCATCACCATCCTCTCCAGCTTCCTTGCATCATTCAATGCCTCTTGATCGTCTTCCACTAACTCATGAAAGTTCCCATCCTTGTAGCAATCGCAAACCCAATCTATCAGTATGGCCTTGGCTTCATCCAACAAATCTAATTCAAAGCTCTTCCTGCAGCAAATAATCTCCAGTAACAGGACACCAAAGCTGTAAACATCCACCTTTGCTGTTATTGCCATGTTCCTGAACCATTCTGGTGCCACATATCCTTTTGTTCCTCTAATATTTGTAGTAGTTTGAGTCTGGTTGGTCTTCAAAAGCTTTGCTAACCCAAAGTCAGATATCTTTGCTGTAAAACATTCATCTAACAGTATGTTTTCGGGTTTTATATCGCAATGGATGATCTGAGTGCCACACTCTTCATGCAAATACATGAGCCCTCGTGCAATTCCAAATGCAATCTGTGTGCGCTGGTTCCAGTGTGGCCTTGAATTGCCAAAGAGGAAATTTGCTAAAGAGCCATTTTTCATGAAATCATATACAAGAAGCAGGTTTGGTCCCTCATGACAGTATCCAAGCAGTTGCACTAGATTCTTATGCTGGGTCCGGCAAATTGCACTCACTTCATTTTTGAGTTCTTTTTCTGCTTCTTTAACTACCCTGTCTAATTTCTTGACTGCTACTAAATTTATAGAATCTGAGGCAATAATTCCTTTATAAACTGTGCCGCAAGAACCTCTCCCCAGTTCTTCCTTGAAGCCATTTGTAATCTCTTCTAGCTCTGCATAACTAAAAGATTGTAGATTTTTTCCGATCAAACCGGAATGTGAGGCCAGTTTAATCACTTTTTTATGGTAAGAGAAGTACATGGCCAGTACAATTGCTGAAAGGAGGAAGTTGAGAAACCCTGACCAGCCTAAAATCACAGATATGATGAGGACCAAAGTTCCTTTATCTTCCTTTCCCCTGCTCAAACCTGGTGGGACAGCAGGAGGTGAAGTGGAATTCCCTCGTCTTACTTTGATTAGAGCCTTTCCTCCTACCCCAGCATCCATCTTCCCATTTGAGAGTGGGAGGCTCTTCTTCCAACAGTCTCCACCGTTGAATATGGCGACTGCACAGAGACAATCTCCCAGGCAAGCTTCTCTGCACTGGTTTTCATTCATGGGTGTATAGTGATCATAGTCAGACAGTGGCCAGTCTGTGTTAGCCATCTCCTCCATGTCAAACAGAGGCTCTTTTACTGAATCATCAGTTACACAACTTTGTGGGGCAAAGTTCTCTTTGCATCCTTTGTATGTGTTATTAGCATCCAAGAAAGTGTACCCATTTGGGCACAAGCAAGTGGGCCGGTTTCCATCAAGCCTGCAGTAGGCATTAAATCCACAAACTCCACCTCCTACAGCCACAGGATCTGCGGTGCATATGTCTTTAGGTACCGATAACACAACGGTCCAGGACTTCCTCCACAGCCCATTGTCTGAGAGGTTCTTCGGGTACACATATTGCCTGAAAACTCCATCGTAATCGAGGGTCGCCCTATGGTAGAAATCTCTTGTCGGAACAATATTCCCTTCTGTGAGATTGAATCTACTTCCATTCTGAAGGGTGATGTAAATGTAACCTGTCTGGTTGAACACCAGAGTAGTGTCTCCTGCAGTGCCGCTCTTCCAATAAGCTCCATAAACATTTTGGCTGGGTATAGCTACTTGCTCAAGCACTAGATTACCGTCACTCTGTAAACTTAGTCTGAATCTTCCGCTTGAATAGTTTGTCTCTGATTCGCGGGAAGAGAGCTTGCCCGACAACAGGCCAAGTCCCTGGCTAGGCAAGATGGTATCTGTGGGATCGCTAAAGCTCTCCCATCTAGAAGCCGAACCTGTGCCCATGAGCACAAAATTTCCATCATTGCGCATGGCAGCAGAAGCAGCGGTTGCATTAGTTTGTGCCCTCCATATCTCCTGTCCTTGATGGTCTGTGAGAATCAGCGTGCCATCTGTCAGAGAGACTTTTGATCCTTCCTGCACTGGTTTATCCCTGTTGGCAGACCAAACTAGAGTTTTCTCGGGTATTTTGTCGAACCAGATTCCTAGCAAGAAGAGCTTACTATTCCCTGCAAGGGGACGGAATCCGAATCCAAATTCACCTGAAGGTGAAACCCATGGAGAATTGTCATTGGTGGATAGATTGCTTTCCATGTTTATGGTACGGGCAGTTTGAGTGAAGGCAGAAAGTGGGAGAAGCATAAGCAAGATGCATCGAAGATGGACAGTAGCCATGGACAACATTATGAAGGGATTACTGCAGAATTCAGGGTACAACTTCTCTATGCGGCTATCATATCACAAGGAGCGGAAACATACAATCCTGTAATGAAGATTCAACTACTTCTCATCAAATTGGTGGAGGAATAGAGAAAATTTGCAGCTCTGATTGCATTTGAAAGAGCAAAGGCAGATTCCAATGATATCCTTTAATGTCTCAATCCATCACTTTCTTGCAGGCTGACATTATTATTATCAGTTTTGTTTTTTCAAGTTGCTTATTGGCTGATATTATTAAAGTCAGTCTTCCGGTCCTTTTCCTGGAATCTGGATGGCTGGACCCAGTCCACGAGTCTATACTCCATGCCAGGCATTTGTTGGAGTGGACTGTTCCAAGGGGAATTTTGTACTACTTTGATTATGAGGTTGCTAGGAAGAAACTTTGATTTACTTTTTAAAAGTTTTTCTACTACTTTGACTACTTTGACTATGAGGTTGCTACGAAGAAACTTTGATTTACTTTTTAAAAGTTTTTCATCTACTTTGATTATGAGGTTCTATGAAGAAACTTTGATTTACTTTTTAAAAGAGTCCCTGTTTGTAGGGAAACACCTGCTTGCACCCTGTGACAGAGGTTTGGGGTCTGTTTGGTGAGAGAAATTCTGAGAATTCTTATCTCGAGAATTATGAATTCTCCACATGCAGGCCCCCATTTGGTTTCCAAAATGCTCAATTCCGATCTACCTTTTAAGAAGAGGAACTTTGAGCTTTTGGAATATTGATTTTCAGAATTCTTGCATTCAAATGGATAATTTCCATATGCTCTAAAGACAATATCTATCACCAATGTTAAAAATTTCCAACACCTGCAATTTTCGTCCAAAATACCTCCAAACAAATAGCTGTTGAGAGGGGTATATTGTGGATTAAGGGGGATTACGAAGATTGAGTGGAGTATGTTGTGGATTAGGTGTTGGCCAAATATCAATCTAGTAGATTATCATATTGTTTGATTTTAGGGCCTCAAAGTTGTGCGGCTTTGCACGTGTATATTTTAGTTCAGCTATGGGTAACTGTTACATTAGTGTCAAGTTGATATATTACCTATTCAAGGGATGTGTAGAAGGGTTTGTATTGATCATATGTGGGTAGGGAGTAGAAATGTGCTGCCAATTTTGAAGCACCAACTCCCTTTTATCTTTTTAGTTTTTCTTTTTCAGTTTTGATCTTCTTCTTTTCTTCGTTTTCCCTTTTCTTTTTCATTTTTGATCTTCTGCCTTTGTTACATCTGGCGTGACATCTCTTTCTTCACATGATTTGGGGTGTGCCCTGTGTAAGTGTCCACGGTTAAAGGCATCCCAAAACAGGCTGGTCAGACCACTGTGACACTTTAAACTTTTTCAATTTGGGTTGGCTTTAAGACTGCATTATAGGACTAAAACTTAGCTACGTTGTAATATATCCGTTCTAATCCCAACTTTAACCTTTCATTTTGTCATACTGTTTTTTAAAGAAAAGATCCTTGCCTTGTATAATGACAAAAGTTGATGGGAGCCTTACTCAAGTTGCAAAACAAGAAAATACTTCTCCTACACACATGCTCGTATAGGAATGTACATCCAGGCCGTTACCAAAGGCAAGACTCACTCTAAACTTCACTTGGTCTCGCATGATGAATGGCACCGACAAAATGCATGGATGTGCATGAGAAAATCATTCCCAGCTACAATGGAACACACTTTAGGCTGGGCTTGGGCCTAGAGTTTAGCCCACCAAAGTATCCTAGCCCATGATGTAACAGCTTTGGAGTTTAATGGCATCTTAACCGTACATGTTTTTTAGAAGTAATCCAATGGTGAGTGAATATTCAATGAGTGTTAAATTAGGCCTGATGCTAAATCATGGGATGATATGATTAGCAAATGGGTGGCACTAATTAGAGGTGGGTGCCTGACTTGGCCCCATAAAGCTGGATTGCACATGTAGTTCTACTTGCCTTGACAAATTCTCTCCATTTATTTTATTTTGTTTTATTTTTTGATCGGTAACAAAATCTTCATTAAAAGAAAGAAACATATAAAGATCAAAAGTACGTTAGAGAAGGAAAAGGAATGGTACAAGAGCAATGTACTAAACCCACACTTAACTACAGAATCACACCTACCCAAGGGTACATCCTCCCAACCCCTTGCTTGGTTAAAGCATCCGCCATAAAGTTGGCAGATCTTATCTCATGACAAAAAGAAATACTAATAGTAGAAGATAACTTCCTAATTTCATTGAAATGAAAATGAAATTTCTAAGAAAACGCCTTCCGATTAGAAACCCAAGCGAATCGCATTCGAAAAATCACTTTCAATAATAAGCCTACCATGACATCTTGTGGAGAAAAACTTAGAACTTCCAAAATAGATAACACCTTTGCCTCATTGGAATTGCAAACACCTACATTCTTAGCAAACATTGTTAAAACATCACTTTCGTAATTGCGAAGCACACCCCCAACTCTTGCTGGCCTTGGTTTACCCCTTGAAACACCATCCATGTTAAACTTTAATACCCCAAAGGGAACGAGAGACTAAGGAATTGATTTATTCACCTTAATTCCGCGACACTCCATACACGCTTCCCAATTATAAATAATATCATCATATTGAAGTTGAAGAACTCCTTTTGAATTGAAGCCCATTTCGCAATTCTAAAGACAACATTAGAGATTAACTCTGCAGTCGAAGATGAAGAGCCTGAAAAAAATCCTTTCATTCTTTTCCTTCCAAATGGACCACAAGATAGCCAAAGGCACGATCCTCCATAAGATACGACTACACCCAATAAAATTTGCACCCAACCAAGACATTGCCGCATTTGCAATATTGTTTGGATTACACCAAGCAAGACCATACCTCCCAATGAAGCTACTCCAAACAGTGACTGCCACCTCACATTGAAGAAATAGATGGTTCACCGATTCTTTCTCCTTGTTGTACATCACATAAATGTCTAAGAGATTGTTAGAAGTCAACCCCCTCCTTCTTAAGTTATCAACCATAGGCACCTTTGCTGCCACTTTTAGCCAACAAAAAGCTTCAACCCAAGGCGGTGCACTCCCTGACCATACAAGAGATGATGAGGCCTTAATAGCATTATTTCCCTCCAAGGCCAAGTGGAAAGCTTTTGTTGAAAACTCCCTAGATATCGAGGGTTTCCAAATTTGAGTGTCCTTATATTCCCTACAAATAAATAAATTAGAAATAAGACTTAACAACTCTTCATAAGACCCCCTCTCCAAAGTACGAAAGCCCTCCTGAAGACTACACTCCGCATCGAACAACCATTCCTCACATTACAACAATCACCGACAACACACTCCTTATTGAGCACAATTTTAAAGAGCCTAAAAAACAACACACTCAAAGGTCCCACTCCTACCCAACTATCCAACCAAAACCTAACAATTCTCCCAGTTTCCACTAAAAAACCCACCCCTTTGCACATTGTTTCCCCTCTCACATTAGACTTATCCCCCACCTAAGCAATAGCCCTGCAAATGCTCGATCAACAAAAACCTGGACCAAGTTTAGGCCACCATCCCTAATTATCCTCACCATATTTTATTGCAATCAATCCATGCCAAAGAGCCTCATTTTCCTCCCCAAACCTCCACCACCATGTAGCCAACAAGGCCCAATTCTTATTCTCCAGATTATGAATACGAAGGCCCCCATTGCCTTTAGGCTTAATCACCTCACTCCACTTCAAAAAGTGTAACTTCTTCTTATCACCTGGCCATCCCAAAGAAAATTTCTTCTAATGCGATCCAACTCTTAATCATAGCTTTTGGCATCTTGAAAATCAACATTTAATACATAGGAATATTAGATAAACAAGCTTTAATAAGAGTAATTCTTCCGCCCAAAGACAACTTCCTCTAAAACTTCTCAATCACTAGATCCTATAGCGACATGGATTTTGGATTTGCTCCAATAAGCAATCCTAAGTAAACAAAGGGAAGTGTTTGAACTTTACAGTCACTAAAGCTTGCGTGGTCTTCTCAAAACACCGAACTCCTACCAACATACTCTTAGAAATGTTAGCCTTCAAACTGAAGAATTCTCCTTAAAGACACAATTTCTTTCCTTTTAGTTGAACTGAAAAGAATAGTATTATTTGCAAATTGAATGCAAGTAATAAACTCGTCACTGCACCCCCTCTCAAACCCTTCAATCACCCTTAACTCTCTTGCTTTCACTAGCATCAAACTTAAAGCCTCCGCCACAATTGTAAACAAAAAAGGGCATAAAGGGTCCTCTTGCCTAATTCCTCTTAATGCTTTGAATAATTTGGAAGGAGAGCCATTAATCAAGACAAAAAAGGAAGTAGTAGAGATGCATTCACAAATTCATTTGTGCCAAATTTCTCCAATGCTCGGTCTAAGCAACATGTAGTCAATAAAATCCCAATTGACATGATCGTAAGCTTTCTCTAAAGAAGTTTTGAAAATGACCCCTTCTTTTTTTGCTTTCTTCTTGGAATCAATAAGTTCATTTGTAATTAACAACACACCATCGAGAATATGCCTACTTGCAACAAAAGCCCCATGGAAAGGGCTAATGATATGAGGAAGGGCATTCTTCAAGGAATTCGCTAAAATTTTAACCAGTAACTTTATAAACAACCCACAAGGCTAATGGGTCTATAAGGATTAGGCACTTTGGAGATAAGAGTTAAAAAAGTAGCATTCATCTCTTTGCTGATTCTACCCCTCCAATGAAATTTTGACAAAAAGCAAAAAAAGTCCTCTTCCAGAAAATCCCACCTTGCTTTGATAAGAAAAATTAAAACCGTCTGGGCCTGGAGCCTTGTCTCCATCACATTCCTCCAAGGCTTTTAAGATCTCATCCTCTTCAAACTCTCTTTCAAACCAACTCCTAACATTCATAGGAATTGAGGGAAAAGAGAGCCATCAAGTTTAGGCCTAGCACCAAAGACACTTTTATAAAGACCTTAAAAAAAACCACACTACTTCCTTTTTAACAACTTGAGGCTTCTTAAGGGTTCTACCACCACTCCGAATTCTCCAAGCAAAGTCACCCTGCTCCTCATGTTGGCCACTTGGTGGAAGAACTGTAATGATTCGAGTAGTCCACTGGTCTAATAACTTGGTAAGCTTGTCACGTGACCCAAAATGCTTAAGCCTAAGTTATTAATAGTAATATTTTATTCATAAGCGCTGTGGGATGGGGTGTTACAATCTATCCCTTTTAAGGCCACACATCCCCGTATGGATCCATTTAACTTCACCAGGCGATGTAGGACCAAAGTATTTCACACCCGTGTCCCCTACGGATTCCCTTATCTTGACTTACAGGCTCGCACACCCTAGCTCTGACTTGATCTTGCCTCAAGGGCTTTCCTAGCGGGATTGGGCGTCCCACATTTCCGGTTGGTGATAGGTTCTGATACCATTTGTAAAGACCCACCCTACATGCATACATGATATTGTCCGCTTTGGCCTATGGGCATCACGGTTTTTGCTTTTGGTAGGCCTCAACCGATCAAAAGGCCTCATGCAGGATAAGGGTGCAAGCTCTACACATAAACTAATTTACTTTCCTCTTTATAGTCGATGTAGGACTCAAGGATGTTACAATTTTGTAATGCCGCACCCTACACGAATGCATGATATTATCTACTTTGGCTTATGGGCCTTACGGTTTTGCTTTTGGTGGGCCTCAACCTATCAAAAGGCTTCATGCAAGATAAGGGTGCAAGCTCTACATATAAATCCATTCACTTTTCTCTCTATAGTCGATGTGAGAATCGAGGATGTCACAATCCACCATGCAGTAGCTTACCAGTTCCTGTAACCTGCTATCTCTCTTGGCCCACCCACATAAGAATCCAACCATTTACACCAGATCACGGTAGGGACCCACACTCCAATTAGTCGAGAAACGGCTTGAAACCATTTGTAACGATCCGAATAGTTCACTGGCCTAATAACTTGGTAAGCCTATCACGTGACCCAAAATGCTTAAGCCAAGTAATTAGTAGTAATATTTCATTCATAAGCGATGTGAGATGGGGTATTACAAGAACCTAGTATTTTTATCACCCTCCTCAAGCCAAGTAACTTTGGATTTTACATCTGCAAAGTTGCTTCATGTATTAAAAGTCCTCTGCATATAAGATAGTTTGAGTTTATATTTCTCAATGAAGGGCCTAGAACTTGTTTACTCATCCTACCATTTGAATTCAACTCGAATATTAGGCTCAGTGACTAATTAGGTAGGATAAGATAGGCAATCGGTTCATCAGAGAGAAATAGTGTCCTAATGTGTGGCATAAAAACAGGAAGCATACGAAAACATACTCTTATACGGTGGTTCTATAACTAAATTTCGATGATTGGGACCAGTAACAACTTTCCCAACTCAGAACTTGTTTACTCATCGTACCATTGGAATTCAACTCGAATATTAGGCTCAGCGACTAATTAGGTAGGATAAGATAGGCAATTCTGTTCATCAGAGAGAAATAGTGTCCTAATGTGTGGCATTACAAAAACTTACTTTTATACGGTGGTTCTAAAACTCAATTTCGATGATTGGGACCAGTAACAGCTTCCCCAACGCACACATGAGGCCTGCTTGGGTCCAGACAACTTGATAGGTAACATTTAAAATCATGATTTGCAATGCACTTTGCAGGAGGTTGAAATAATCATAAAATCATTGTGGTAAGGTATCCCATCTTATATTGATTTTTACCAAAGATTTATAAATAATCACTCACTAGGACGAAGTTGTTTTTACACTATCGAAACGAGTAACTCTTCTGGCTCGTACTTTCTTCATTAACATAAAATACAGCTTTTAGAAATCATAAACCAATCTACCCACACTTTGTTCTGCCTATGATTACAAAAACTACCCTTTCTTCTTTTGCTCTCCTCTTTTTCAAACATTAACAAGAGAATTAAACTCTAGAACGGCCCCGGCCCATTGAAAGTATGAATGGTTCAAATGCACACCTTTATAGGGCATGATAAAATTCTAGTCTAGTATAAGTTGACCCTATCATAAAATTGGGCTTGCAATAATATTAATAAAATATTAAAAATTCATGTACTTAAACATATGGGCCCAATTTCTTGGAGATAAGAACAAAGTATATAGTTCATTTCCTTCCAAAATGTTGAAATTGTAGAGCCCAGTTTTTTAAAGACTAAAACCCACTATCAAATAAAACATAAAAGGTCTTTGTACAAAATTACTTTTGCACATTGTAATTAAAAATTCACTTTTTTGTTAAATTAGGAAAGAAAAGGCTCAGTTATGATGAAAGCGATTCAACTTCTGAGTCACCCTAACCTCATTTTGAAACTTGATGTTAATTAATATACAAGCCTATTTACATAGCTCAACCGAACCCCATATTCAAGTTCGATTTTTTATTCACAAGCCGAGTGACATCCTATCAAAAGATAAAATCTTCTTATTCTTGTTTTAAAATGAAAAATGCAAAGCAAGGTGATTGGAAACAAGGTATTTCATGAGATTTTGTAATATTATCTACTATTTTATAATATAATTTAGGGGTTTTTCCTCAAAAAATCATTTTAAAGTCTTTGTAGAACAAAAAGGACCATAGAGATTTTTATTTCTCGAAGTTGTCCCATGGGCCCTTTCCTAGTTTTTATTTTTTTCAATATTATTCTTGACCATGCTCAAATGTAATATACACCAAACCATTTCCTCATTTCTTCTTCCTCTTCCACATCTCTTCTTGCCCTTCCTCGTCTCTATATTCTATTTGGATTCTGTCTGGGGTGAGGAGGAAAAACGAAGAAGAAGAAAAAGAGAAAGAGAAACTGAAAACAAAAGAGAATGAGAAGACAAAGAAGAGGAGAGAGGAAGAAGAAGAAGAACAAGGACGAAGAAGAAGAAATGGTGGGAGGAGAACGAGAATGAGAGTAGTATAATGAAAGGTAGAAGAAAGAGAAGAAAAAAAAAACAAAAAGGATGGGGGAAAAAAAAGAAAGAGAACTAGACGAAAGAACTGAAGGAAGAAGAAAATAGAGAAGAATAACCCATCTCTATCTGCGTTGAGTATAAATATTGCTGCACATCAACAATGTCTAAAAATAAATCAAGATTCTGCTTTTGGGTATGTTACACAAGCAAAGATAAGCATAAAAAAAAAACCATGATTTTGCTTTAGGTCTATTACGCTTGAGCATGTATATCTATGCTCAAGCGTAATATGCTCAAAGCAGATCGCAGACTGAGATGGGTTCTTTTTCTCTTTTCTTCTTCCTTCCTCCTTTTCTGTTGGCCAAGTGGGTCCAGACCATAATTGGGTTCAGAATCTGGAGTGATTTCCCTAATGATATTAGGAATTTCCTGTTTTGTCAAACAGCAGTTTCTTAATAGGTTAGGACTTTCCTTTTTCTAAGATAGAGTTCTTGGAGGATAAGGATGTAATGATTATTTATATGATGTAATCTGTAACCCTAGAGAGACAGAGAAAGAGGCTGAGAGAGGCTGAGATTCCAAGGCTGTGGTTTCACAAAGGGAGGAGAACCTAGTGGAAATTGGTTTCCCGTGGACGTAGGCATCTTTGCCAAACCACGTAAATCGCTTGTCTTCTTGTGTGGTGATTGTTGATCTTGGTTACTTTTGTATACACACGCACAACAAGTGGTATCAGAGCTCGGAAGTTGTGCGCGGAAGATCAACGGAAGTGGAGAGATCAACGTGATCCCTGCTGGGCCACATACTTCGGTTTCTCTGTTTCAGGAAACAGAGAAATCAGTTTTTGCAGAACTTGAAGAAGATAGACGTGGGTTCTCGGTTGGCTGGACATCTTCGTCGGAAAAGTTTGGGCTGCCGGATTTGAGGCGGAAGACCAGAAAAGGAGAGAAAAGGAGAAAAAAAGAAGAGGGCTGCACTCACCGGTTGTTGGCAGCCGCCGGCCGTTCGCTGCCCGTCGCCGTCCCTGTCGTAATCGCCGCGCGCTGCCGTTGGTCGCCGGACCAGGCAGCCGGAGCTGGAGCAGAAGACCCGACTGCAACCCGGTTGCAGCCGTTGTAGTCGCTGTTGCAGAACAGCGCCTGGGTTGAGGAAGATGACTTACAGTTTCTGGGTTCAAGTCGGGTCAGTTTGACCTGACCCGTCGAGTAGAATAACCCAGAAGAAGCAACAGGTTAGTTCGGGTTTCAGGTTAGGTCAGACCCAACCCGTGGTACAAGCCCAAAAGAACGGTAGGCTCCGGGTTCGGGTTTCAGGTCAGGTCAGTTCAACCCAACCCGTGAAGCAAAGTCCAGCAGCGCAGGTTAATGGTTTGGGTCGAGTAGACCTGAATCCATTCGCATTCGGTCCAGCCCGTTAGTAGCCGCCGACGTCAGCAGAGCGACATCATTTGGCTGACGTCAGCCCACGTCATCGGACAACAGTCAATAGCTAGAGTTGACCAGATTGACGGCAGAAGTTTATTTCTGTGATATCTTGATCATCCAACGTCCGATCAGAGATCCGTTTGCGCCTACGCACTCATTTCGAGCAGATCTACGTGATTATGGAAGAAGATTGGCTGTTTGATGGTCAACAACGAGTTTGACCAAATCGAAAGTGCAGAAAACCGTTTTTGTGATATCGGAGCCATTCGGAGTCGGATTTCAGATCCGTTTCTCCCAGTGTACTCGTGTTGCCGAGATCTATAGCTTAGTACAGGAGTTGAGGTCAATGTTAGTTATTTGTTTTTTCCTATTACTTAATTTGATTAAGATGGAGAACAATACCATCAACACTACCATGGTTAAGCTCAACCATTCCAATTGGTTGATATGGAAACCGAAGATGGAGGATATTCTTTATTGTAAAAACCTCCATGATCCCGTTGAGGGGGATAATGCCCGACCGAAAGATATGCAAGATGCTGAATGGAATAAGTTACATAGAAAAGCGATTGGTTACATCAGATAGCGGGTTGATAACAGTATATTTCACCACGTGTCTAATGAAACCAATGCTAACACCATTTGGAAAAAACTAGAAGCAATGTATGATAAAAAGACCACAGTGAACAAAACCTTTTTTATTAGAAAGCTTGTGAACATGAAATTCAAGGATGGTGGTCAGATCGAAGATCACATCAATGAGTTCCAAAGTGTGGTAAATCAGCTAGCCACTATGAAGATGTTCCTTGCTGATGAGATGCAAGCTTTGTTGCTTCTGAGTTCTTTGCCGGATACATGGGAGACATTGGTTGTTTCCTTGAGCAACTCTACTCCAGATGGTGTGTTATCTATGAGTCAGGTTACCAGTAGTCTACAGAATGAAGAAACTCAACGAAAATATGCAAGGACAGATAATGCATAGGCCTTTGTTACTGAGCACAGGGGGAGGAGTAAGAGTAGAGGACCAAATGGTGGTCGTGGCAAGTCTAGAGGTGAATCATAGGCTAAGTTTAGCGGTGAATCACAGAGCAAGAGAAAGTCAGTAAAATGCTTTTTCTGTGGCAAGATGGGCCACATCAGGAAAAATTGTTTTGCCATGAAGGAATAGAAATAATCCAATAATGAAAAGAAGAATGACAATGATAACACTACAGCTACTTTGGAACAGGAAGTAGTGGCGCTCTCCGGCGATGATGATAAGTGTTTGAGTGTTGCAGATGGTCAGGTTGAGTGGGTTATTGACACAGCAGCATCCTACCATGCTACTCCCTGCAGGGAGATGTTCACGACGTACAAAGTAGGTGACTTTGGTACTGTGAAGATGGTCAACACGAGTAATTCAGAGATTGTTGGTATCGGTGATGTCTGCATTAAAACCGATATTAGTTGCACAATGACGCTGAAAGATGTGCGACATGTTCCTGATCTGCGGTTGAATCTGATTTCCGGGACTGCATTGGATCATGCAGGTTATGAGAATTACTTCGGAAATGGCAGATGGAAGCTCACTAAAGGGTCTCTTGTTATTGCAAGAGGAAAAGTGGGTAATACTCTTTATAAAACACAAGTAAGCTGTGCAAAGATGTGTTGAATGTAGTTCAAGACAATCCCTCTCTGAATCTGTAACACAAAAGGCTTGGTCATATGAGTGAGAAAGGCCTGCAGATGTTGGTAAAGAAGGATTTAATTCCTTGCTCCAAAGGTACATCCCTTGGCCTTTGTGATTATTGTTTGTATGGTAAACAGCATAGGGTTGCTTTCTCTTCAACATCAAAATTGAAATCAAATGTGTTGGATTTGGTATATTCTGATGTTTGTGGTCCTATAGAGGTAGAATCATTGGGTGGCAATAAGTTCTTTGTCACGTTTATCGATGATGCATCCAGGAAAGTCTGGGTTTATCCATTGAAATCAAAGGATCAAGTGTTCCAGATGTTTCAACAGTTTCATGTCAAGGTTGAAAGAGAAACAGGTAAACTCTTGAAGTGTCTCTGCACAGATAATGGGGGAGAGTATACATCCAACCAGTTTTGAAGCTCTTGTTTGAAGCATGGCTTTGACATGAAAAAACAGTTCTTGCTACTCCACAGCACAATGGTGTGGCAGAGAGAATGAACCGCACTATTCTTGAGAAGATGAGATGCATGTTAAGATTAGCACGGTTGCCTAAGTCATTATGGGGTGAAGCCGTTCTGATTGCCGTTTATCTGATTAACAGATCTTTCTCAGTTCCTTTGAATTATGATCTTCCAGAAAGAAGATAGACAGGTAAAAATGTTTCCTATTCACACTTGAAGGTGTTTGGATGTAAAGCATTTGTGCATGTACCAAAGGAGCAGCGTTCCAAGTTGGACGATAAGGCAGTGAGTTGCATCTTTCTTGGCTATGGTGGAGATGAGTTTGGCTACAGGTTATGGGATCCAGCGAGGAGGAAACTTATCAGAAGTAGGGATGTAGTTTTCCATGAAGACCAGTTCTTTGGAGATGTTGAGAAGATTGATAAGTCTTTTGAGATAGTTGATGGAGTGGTTGATCTCACACCGACTCCTTCTCCGGTGCAGACTACAGGTGGAGAAGGTGGACAAAACGATCTGGATCGTGATGAGGCACAGGGGTTGCCAGATGATGAGGGTGTTGAGCAGGGAGAGCTGCAGTCTCCTCGGTTGGAAACCACGGAACCTCAAGTTAGGAGGTCTACACGAGAGCGTCAACCATCAACTAGGTATCCTGCATCCGAATATGTTTTGCTCATTGATGAGGGGGAGCCAGAGAGCTTCCGAGAAGCAATGACTCATGATGATAAAGATGAGTGGATGAAGGCTATGCAGGATGAGATGAGTTCTTTGAAGAAGAACAAGACATATGAACTGGTGCAACTTCCTAAAGAAAGGAATGTTCTGAAAAACAAATGGGTGTTCAAGCTGAAAAAGGATGAGAATGGAAAACTGGTGAAGCACAAAGCACGGTTAGTGGTAAAAGGCTTCGCACAGACGAAGGGTATCGACTTCAGTGATGTTTTCTCTCCTATTGTGAAAATGACTTCTGTTAGAATTGTCTCAAGTCTAGCCGCCAGCATGGACCTTGAGCTTGAACAGATGGTCGTGAAGACCGCGTTTCTTTACGGTGACTTGAAAGAAGAGATCTACATGACTCAGCCAGAGGGGTTTGAGGTAGAAGGAAAAGAACAGATGGTTTGCAAGTTGAAAAAGAATCTCTACGGGCTGAAGCAAGCACCGAGACAGTGGTACAAGAAGTTTGATTCATTCATGTTAAGTCATGGGTACCGGAGGACAACTGCAGATCATTGTGTCTATGTTCGTCGATTTATCGATGGCAGGTTCATCATCCTTCTTTTATATGTAGATGATATGCTGATAGTTGGACATGATAGCAAGTTGATTGGCAAGTTAAAAGAGGTGATGTCAAACTCGTTTGACATGAAAGACTTGGGTCCCGCACAAACGATATTGGGCATGCAAATACGTCGTGATAGAAGGTCCAAGTAGCTATGGTTGTCACAGGAGAAATATGTTGAACGAGTACTCGAGCGGTTCAACATGAAGAATGCTAAGCTAGTTAACATACCTTTAGCGAGTCATTTCAAACTAAGCAAGCGCCTGTGTCCTACTACAGACGATGAAAAGGAACGAATGGCATGTGTTCTTTACTCCTCTGCTGTGGGGAGTCTCATGTATGCCATGGTTTGTACACGCTAGACATTGCTCATGTTGTGAGTTTAGTGAGTAGATTTCTCTCTAACCCTGGAAAAGAGCATTGGGAAGCAGTGAAGTGGATCTTTAGGTATTTGAGAGGTACTTCCAAAGTGTACTTATGTTTCGGAAGCTCAAAACCAATGTTGGAAGGTTATACTTATGCTGATTTTGCAGGCGATATTGATCGTCGGTTGTCGACTTCTGATTATTTGTTTACTTTCGTAGGGGGAGCTATCTCATGTTAATAGAAGTTGTAGAAGTGTACAGCACGGTTTACAATTGAAGCAGAATACATAGCTACTAATGAAGCAGGGAGAGAGATGCTTTGGTTGAAGCCATTCCTTTAAGAATTAGGTTTGAAGCAAGAAGAATATGTACTTTACTGTGATAGTCAGAGTGCTATGGATTTCAATGAGAATGCTATATATCATGGTTTCATGAAGCACGTTGATATCAAGTACCATTAGATTCGTGAGGTGATCGAGAAAAACTTCATGAAGCTGGAAAAGATTCATTTGGACAAGAATCCCTCGGACATGATGACAAAGGTTGTGTCTAAGGGAAAGCTGGAGCTGTGTTCAGAGTTGGCAGGGCTGGACTCCCAGTAATGGGTTCAGGGCATCTTCCCCATGGTCTGGAGGGGGAGATTGTTGGCCAAGTGGGTCAAGACCATAATTGGGTTCAGAATCTGGGGTGATTTCCCTAATGGTATTAGGAATTTCCTGTTTTGTCAAACAGCAGTTTCTTAATAAGTTAGGACTTTCCTTTTTCTAAGATAAAGTTCTTGGGGGATAAGGATGTAATGATTATATATATAATGTAATCTGTAACCCTGGAGAGACAGAGAGAGAGGCTGAGATTCCAAGGCTGTGGTTTCACAAAGGGAGGAGAATCTAGTGGAAATTGGTTTCCCATGGACGTAGACATCTTTGCCGAACCGCGTAAATCGTTTTTCTTCTTGTGTGGTGATTGTTGATCTTGGTTGCTTTTGCACATACGCGCACAACATTTTCTTTGTCTTCTCTTTGTCTTCTATTTCTATTTTGTCTCTCTTTTTCTTCTTTTTAGTTTTCCCCCTCCTTGCCTAGACAAAACTTAAACGGAACAGGGGGAAGAGAAAGGGGAAGAAAAGATGAGGACGGGGAAAAAGGAATGAGGAAATTGTTTGTTGTATGTTATGCTTAAGCATAGATATTATTGTTAATAAATAATATTGAAATAAAAAAGACCGGAAAGGGCTAGGGGACCACTCCAGGCGATAAATTCTTCGAGGGCCTTTTTGTTGTACAAAGACTCTAAAAGGATTTTTTTCAAGAAAAAACCATATAACTTATTCACTTAAAAAGGAATTGTTTGGATAATTTAAAAAATATATGACAATATCTCAGTTTCTTCTAAAAACCATCATATTAGATTATTTAAAGATATGCCATAAAAAATAATCTATTGTTAAAAATCTTGAGGATTTTACTGGAAAAATCCTCTTAAAGTCAGTACAAACCAAAAAGAACCTTATAGATATAATTCCACAATATTAGTCCTACAGTTTTTTTTATAATCTAACTTGGGTGAGGATATCACGGATTACCCATGTACATGAGCGGAAATATCCCCATTCGTTTTTTTTTTCTTCTTCTTCTTCCTTCCTTCCTCCTCCGATGGTTCTTCATCTTCATCTTCATCTTTTTTTTCTTCTTCTTCCTCTAACTTAAACTCAAGCTCAGACATATAAACCCAAGTACCTAATGTTGGCCATGTGGGTCCAGACCATGATTGGGTTCTATATCTGGGGTAGTTTCCTAATGTATTAGGACTTTCCTTTTTCTTGAGATAGAGTTCTTGGGGGATAAGGATGTACTGGTTATATATATATGAGATGTAATCTGTAACCCTAGGGCAGTCAGTCAGAGAGGCTGAGATTCCAAGGCTGTGGTTTCACAGATTGGAGGAGAACCCAGTGGAAATTGGTTTCCCGTGGACGTAGGCATCTTTGCCGAACCACGTAAATCTTCTTGTCTTCTTGTGTGGTGATTGTTTGATCTTGGTTGTGTTTGCACACACGCGCACAACACCTAATTCCTATTTAACACTCACTCATTAAACTCAAAATCATGAAACCCAAACCCAAACCCAAGTCCTCCCCTCCCTCACCAGTCAACCAACATGACTATTTGTTTTATTTTCCTCTTTCCCTTCCCCTTGAACTCACTAAAACCCATTATCATCATCTATCTCTACTTATTCTCCTCTCCCATTTCTCCAACTTTCACCGCTCTAGCTAGATCTCTCCATCTTCCTTGAAGAGATCACTTCCTCCTTTTCTCATCTCCACCTACGGCTTTTGAGAATTGTGCTTTTGATTAGTAATTCTCTAGTTCATATATATATATATTTCTTTCGGGTTTATATTATTTGGGTTAGAGGAAGAAGGAGGAAGAAAAAGAAAGAATGAGTGGGGATATCCCGTGTTAGATAACCAAAATCTAGATAAAAAATGAGTGGAAAAGGAATGAAGAGGAAGAAAAAAACAAAAACCAAGAGTGGGGATATCCATGCTTATGTACATGTGTGAGCGAGGATATCTCTGCCTAACTTCGATTTTCAAAAAATTTAAACAAAAAAGTACCCCTAAGACTATTCTGGTTGAATCATGTCTTTGAAGTCCTTTTTGATATGGAGCTACTCTAAGAGGATTTAAAATCCTAAAAATCTTTCTTAAATACGAATGGAGAGTTTTAGTAAAAACCATTGAAGACTTCATGAGAATCTATCAATTATAGTTTTCCACTATAAGTTTTAACATTAATGATTAGTATCAATATTAAGTCAGTCCTAAAACTATCACATTATGGGGCTTTCATTATGATTACCAATATTTGGTAGGTCTCATACTGCCAGAATTAGCTGGATCTCATACCGAATACTAAGATTGAATTATGTGATTGCAATTATTAGTTTATCATCATTAAATGGGTCCCACAATGATTTCTCATAGATGGATCATTCATCAATGGTGATTGACATTAGATAAGGTTTTACCAAATAAAAAAAAACCAAAATCAAATTGGGTGATTGGTGATTGTTGTCATTTGATGTATTACACTATGGTTACCAACGTTTGATGGACCCACCTTAATTAAACAACATTAATTGGATCTCATAGTTTTAAAATTTAATCGTATGATTTTTTTAGATAATAAACACGGTCCTACTGTGATTGTTAACACCTAAAATTACTAATTAATGGGGTCCTGCATTTGGTTAATTGATTACTTTCTCTCAATTTCTTGTTTATTATATCTTGTGAGGTTTTTTTTAATAAAATATTAGACACTTCAAAGGTATATTGAGATTTGTAAAAATTGCCAAACACCATAAGTGACACAATATAATAGTATAATATTATTTTCTATAATAATAAAATCTTACTATATTTAAATTTATTGATATGATGTTATAGATTTATCCAAACACCCTCAATTAAAAAAAGTATTTATACTTTAACTAGTACGGTTGTACATTTTCTGTGCTTAAAAATATGGGTTCACTGGTTCAACACTTTGAATAAAATGAATTGTTACCCATCAATATGTCCAAGAAAGTGGGCCCAAATGTATAAAAACACATGTTTTTTTATATATTTTATTCATGTACATAGGCTCCGTATTTTAGTAAGACCAACTTATATTAAAAGTTAGATTTGACCGAGTCCCATAAAAGAGGAGGATGCGCATTTGAACCATTTAAACTTTCAATAAGCAGGACCACCAAAGAGTTTCGCTGCATACACAAAGATTTATTAAGGAAAAAAAGATAAAATGAAAAAAGAATTATTGAGAAGAAATAATAAATAGGGTCCATCATGGAGTTCTACTTTTATACCAAAACGAAAAAGGCATTTTAGAAAATAAAATTATAAGAAAAAACAATCAAAGTTTGGAACTCCTTAAACCTCTTGACCCGTCTTTCTGGTGGAAGAAAGAACAATGAGACAATTAGCATTGCAAACGGGTTCTCAATTTTCCAATTATTTAAAAGTTTCAACCCATGAAAAACCAGTTTGTAACCTATTTTATATTCCAATTCATAAACGGGTCCAGGTCCAGAATTCAATTTATATTTCGATTAGTAAACGGGTCTGGTTCTGGGTCCACATAGGTTCCAACCCATGGACCCAAGATCCATCACTAAGAGCCTTTAATGTTACAAATTGTACCTCAAAATCAATTTTGATTTGACATTTTTATATTTCCTCTTAAAGATAGTAGATTTGATGCATTGTTATAAGTTGAATAATATTTTTAATTTAAAGAAAAACTAAAAAAAAAGAAAGTTAAAAGAATCAAGATTAATTTTGAAACTAAATTCCAATTCTCTAGTCATATCTGGTCTTGAAACCAAACTGAGTCCTCTTATCAAAATTATATCTAGAACCAACAAAACAAGTTTCAAGAAAGAACCGGTTTCGGAACCAAAACTATCATTTAGAAATGGGTTTGGATTTGGGTTCAAAATGTACCCACTGTGGAATTGACCCGTTTGCATCCCTAGAGATAATGATGGTCGTTCGTTGTTTCATTTCAGAAGGGGCTTCATCTCTGTAGCATCTTGACCAGTGATCTAATCTTTGAAAAAATGAAGAGGCAAAATTCACGCCTAATAAGTGCTTACATTTTAGCGTCCATGGGCCAAAACCTTGCTAGATCCCTGTCCTCTTGTTGGACGTGGTTTTGGAACTGAATTTGGGGCCTCCTATCAAGCGGGAACGTAACCAACCAAACATGTTCCGAGCCAAAACCGGATCTATTATTTAGGAACGGGTCTTAGTATGAGACTGGTGTGGCTTTGACCCGTAACTGTCCTGTTTACAGCCCTACAACCAACATAGGACGCTGCCATAATTAGGGTTCTGTTTGTCCCTGGCCCAATCCGCAAATCACCACCACATCAATGACCATTTTGGCTCATCCTTCAAATCACCTAGTGGTTCTTGATAAAACCTTACATAAAATTAAAAATAACTAGTGGCGATTGGTCGCTTTTGATAAAGCACCTTGGGTAACATGACAGGCTTAAACCCTAATTAACCCATTTAATAATCAGACTAGAAAGCTTGTATCCAACCATAAAGCTGAAAGGGTCAGCCTAGACAGAAATGTTCTCTTATGAATAGACTACATACTACTATCAAGCAGTCCATCGTGTGGTCCAGCTCATAGGGCCAACTTAAATAAGTACTTATTAGTTGAAATGGGGTTAAAAAGACAAGAAGAAAATGATGCACGTTGAACGTACAGAAACGAGAAGGAAATGTTGCACGTTAAACAAAAACAAAAAAGTAATGTTGAACGTACAGAAACAAGAAGAAAACGTTGCACGTTAAATAGAAACAAAAATGAAATGTTGAACGTACAGAAACAAGAAGAAAAACGTTGCACGTTGAATGGAAACAAAAAAGGGAACGTTGAACGTACAGAAACAAGAAGAAAAACGTATAGAAGCAATGTAAAAATAAAAGAAATAAAGAAAGAAGAAAATAAAAGAAATAAAGAAAGAAGGGCAGAAGAAGCTTTTATAAAATTTCTTTTTGCACGTCGAATGTACGCGGAATAAGAAACGTGGCCTCCGGGAGAAAAGAAAACAGGAAAAAAAAAGAGCGTGCTGATAACGTATTTTGAGAAAAAGAAGAAGAGAGATTAGAGAGAGAAATGGAGATGCTCTATCAAATAAAAAGATATGTACATAAAGGGGGGGGGGAGAATCTTATTTATAGAGTAAGATTGCTTCTTCTCCAAGCAAACCAATATAGTAAGATTTTTTTCATATCTAATGTGAGCTCCAGGGTGAGCATCCACTAATAACAATATTTTATAACATTTTATGAATAATTGTTGTGATGAAATTCAGTCGAATCAAATCATTCTAGCCCTTCTTTTATCAGCTTTAAAATTCCATGATCTTTTAGATTCAATTCAAATGTGGGTAAAGTTGGATGACAGTGGAATTGGATCTCATGCCACGCCATGGAGGTAAAGAGAGTGAAGGGGCATGCACTAATAAAATATGTCTCAAGTGGACCCCTTTGAAATTTGACCGCAGATGATGTCTCCCATTAGGTCATTAGGCCCACAAACTCAAGTGCTGTAAATGTAATCCAACCCCTGGCCAACCCCAACCCAGAAAAGGCTGCATCTGCACAAGCTGTATATATTCCAATACATTTGATAACAAGGAGGCTATGTCATGTTTGAGCAGTGGTAGATTGTGGGCACACATGTGCACCGGGGAATGGATAGGGGTCCATCTGCAGAGGAAATCAAGCCAACGTTGAAAAGTACTTAAAAAATGGAGAGAGAGAGAGAGAGAGAGAGAGAGAGAGAGAGAGAGAGAGTCATCCCTCCCCTTCGTTCATCAAAGAAACCCTTCAATGGCAGGCCCTAATCCTCTTCTTCTTAGAGATCCCAAACCATAAGATAACCTTTTGGCAGAGCAGATGGCAACAAATGCGTTTTCCTCACCTGATGCAAAGCAGATCTTTTTGGCTGCATTGTTAGAGTTTTCTGGTTGAATATGGTCTTCTTTTTGTAAGTTCTCTGATCAAGATCACATCTTTCTTTGTCTATGATTGAATATGTCTCTGTGTTCTGCTACATCAGAGCTTTTTTCCGAAAAATGAGAACCAGTCCACTATAGAATACATAGGAATTTAATACGTAGGGCGGTTAAAAATGAGGATGAGTATGGAACAGCATCTTGTTTTGATTATATTTCCCAAAAAGAAAATGTTATTTGTTGCTGATTTTTCAAAATTCACCTTCGATCTTCATTTTTAAGCACCCTATGTATTCAATTCCTATGTAATCTACTTTTGTTCTTGGTGCATCAGATGAATAGTCACAACCAACATCTGAATCATAACTAATTGCCTCTCTCTTTGCAAGTGTTTGATGTTTTCTTCATTTTGTAGAAATACACTGCACTGAAACCTTTCTTGAGGGATCTTTCAAATGTGCCACGCCTTGTGTTTCTCAATGTGAGCAAGAAATGTTTCCAACATCTAATTGAAAACCACACTCATTCTCAGGCACAGGCGTGCACAGCAATCGCTTTGGCAGGTGACTACATCCATTTCCACTGTTAAAGCCAACTTGAAAGCCATATTTCAAGCTGGTCTGATTTTTATGGTCTTGAGACCACTGCATTACTCAAATCAATTAGTCTAGAACCTTGTTATCAAGCTCAACATTCAGCATAATGAGATGATGCAATGCTTTGAAGACACAAGTTAGCAATGGAACAACATGCCAGAGTATGAAATATTTCTCTCGGTTATTTGTCTGAGATGGGAATGATATCCAAATCAGAGTCACCGTAGCGTTTCTACTAAGGAGTTTCATACAGTAAAATATCTGCTTATTGGGAGTATTAGCATGACATATATAAAATTCTCTCAGCTAGCCTTTGAAGACCAAGATACGGTCCCTTGCATTCACTTGAGACAATGATTGCAAAGTCTTAGCAGAAGAAACGACGCATGACAAGATATAACAGAATGTTATAACAAAATGTTTGAAGTAAGGACCACATGCAAGTTCATAGGAAGGAGGTGAGCCTTTACCCAAGTGAGCTTATGAAGGAGAAAGGGTCAGGCGGCACTGCAACTTCAACGGCTCCTTCTAGCATGTGTGTTACCTTCTTCATTGAAGGCCTAAGGGATGGATCCTCTTGAATGCACCACATTGCCACCATCACCATCCTCTCCAGCCTTCTTGCATCATTCAATGCCGCTTCATCGTCTGCCACCAACGTACTAATTGTCCCATCCTTGTAGCAATCACAAACGCAATCTATCAGTACAGCTTTGCCTTCATTCTCCAACTCGGGTTCAAAGCTTTTCCTGCAGCAAATAATCTCCAGCAACATGACGCCGAAGCTATAAACATCCACCTTTGCTGTTATTGCCATGCTCTTGAACCATTCTGGTGCCACATATCCTTTTGTTCCTCTAACGTCTGTAGTAGTTCGAGTCTGGTTGGTCTTTAAAAGCTTTGCTAACCCAAAGTCAGCTATCTTTGCTGTAAAACAGTCATCTAAGAGTATGTTTTCAGGTTTTATATCACAATGGATGATCTGAGTGCCACACTCTTCATGCAAATACATGAGCCCTCGTGCAATTCCAAATGCAATCTGTGTGCGCTGGTTCCAGTGTGGCCTTGGATTGCCAAAGAGGAAATTTGCTAAAGAGCCATTTTTCATGAAATCATAAACTAGAAGCAGGTTTGGTCCCTCATGACAGTAACCAAGCAGTTGCACTAGATTCTTATGATAGATCCGGCCAATTGCACATACTTCGTTTTTGAGTTCTTTTTCTGCTTCTTTAACCATCCTGCCTAATTTCTTAACTGCAACGAAAGTCATAGAATCTGAGGCTATGATTCCTTTATAAACTGTGCCGCAAGAACCTCTACCCAATTCTTCCTTGAAGCCATTTGTAATTTCTTCTAGCTCTGCGTAAGTGAAAGATCGTAGATTTGTTCCAATCAAACCTGAATTTGAGGCAAGTTTGATCACTCTTTTTTGGCGAGAGAAGTAAATGGCCAGTACAATTGCTGAAAGGAGGAAGTTGAGAAACCCTGAGCAGCCTAAAATCACAGATATGATGAGGACCAAAGTTCCTTTATCTTCCTTTCCCCTGCTCAAACCTGGTGGGACAGCAGAAGGTGAAGTGGAATTCCCTCTTCTTACTTTGATTAGAGCCTTTCCTCCTACCCCAGCATCCATCCTCCCATTTGAGAGTGGGAGCTTCTTCTTCCAACAGTCTCCACCCCTGAATATGGCGACTGCACAGAGACAATCTCCGAGGCAAGCTTCTCTGCACTGGTTTTCATTCATGGGTTTATAGTGTTCATAGTCAGACAGTGGCCAGTCTGTGTTAGCCATCTCCTCCAGGTCAAACAGAGGCTCTTTTACTGAATCATCAGTTGCACAACTTTGCAGGCCAAAGTTCTCTTTGCATCCTTTGTATGCGTTATTAGCATCCAAGAAAGTGTAACCATTTGGGCACAAGCAAGTGGGCCGGTCTCCTTCAAGCCTGCAGTAGGCATTAAATCCACAAACTCCACCTCCTACATCCACAGCATCTGCGGTGCATATGTCTTTAGGTACCGATAACACAACGGTCCAGGAGTTCCTCCACAGTCCACTCTCCGAAAGGTTCTTCGGGTACACATATTGCCTGAAAACTCCATCGTAATCGAGGGTTGCCCTGTGGTAGAAATCTCTTGTCGGAACGATATTCCCTTCGGTTAGATTGAATCTACTTCCATTCTGAAGGGTGATGTAAATGTAACCTGTCTGGTTGAACACCAGAGTAGTGTCTCCTGCAGTGCCGCTCTTCCAATAAGCTCCATAAGCATTTTCGCTGGGTATAGCTACTTGCTCAAGCACTAGATTACCGTCACTCTGTAAAGTTAGTTTGAATCTTCCGCTTGAATAGTTTGTCTCTGATTCGCGGGAAGAGAGCGTGCCCGACAACAGGCCAAGTCTCTGGCTAGGCAAGATGGTATCTTTGGGATCGGTAAAGCTCTCCCATCTAGAAGCAGAACCTGTGCCCATGAGCACAAAATTTCCATCATTGCGCATGGCAGCAGAAGTAGCGGTCGCATTAGTTTGTGCCCTCCATATCTCCTGTCCTTGATGGTCTGTGAGAATCAGCGCGCCGTCTGTCAGAGAGACTTTTGATCCTTCCTGCACTGGGGTATCCCTGTTGGCAGACCAAACTAGAGTTTTCTCGGGTATTCTGTGGAACCAGATTCCTAGCAAGAAGAGCTTACTATTCCCTGCCAGGGCACGGAATCCGAATGCAAATTCACCTGAAGGTGAAACCCATGGAGAATTGTCGTTGGTGGATTGAGTGCTTCCCATGTTTATGGTAACGGCAGTTTGAGTGAAGGCAGAAAGTGGGAGAAGCATAAGCAAGATGCATTGAAGATGGACAGTAGCCATGGACAATATTATAAAGGAATTACTACAGAATTCAGAGCACAACTTCTCTATGCAGCTATCATATCACAAGGAGAGGAAACATACACACCTGCAGCAAAGATCCAGCTGGGTTTTTCTAAATTGGAGGAGCAAGAGAGGGAATTTGCAGCTCCGATTAATTTGAGAGAGCAAAGGCAGATTCCAATGATAACCTTCAATGTCTGAATCCATCACGCGCTTATGGGCAGATATTATTAGCTTTTTCTTTCAAGTTGACTTTCAAGTCACCCGGTCTTCTTGGACATAGTGCGAAAGACTCCATGCGACCCTCCAAACCACACATCTATTAAATTGGACTTTTTCAAGAGGACTTTTCTACTACAGCTTTAAATTATCGGTTTGCCATGAAGAAACTTGGATTTGCTTTTTCAAAAGCCTACCCGTTTGTATTTCTGCCCCGTGACCGAGTTAATTATCGGTTTGCTATGAAGAAACTTGGATTTGCTTTTCAAATGCCTGCCCGTTTGTATATCTGCCCCGTGACCGAGTTTAGGGACTGCTTAGAGGAATTCTTATCGTCCGGGGTGGATGATGAATTCTCCAAATCCTTTCTTCAAAGTGGTTATCAAAAAACCCAAGTACATATGTTGGCATTCAAACTTCAAGAAGTTAGAATTTTGATAATTCTAGAGGCCAAAAATGACGTCTTCCAAAATTTCGAACTGTAAATTTCCATTACTCTTGAGACACAATGTTAAAGAATCCCAAATGCTCTGCAGATAAGAGTGGACACCGCTATAAAAGTCCTCTAACACTTAAAAAAAAAAAAATACATCCAAACAAACGACCGAAATGAACATGTCTTGAATTAGGAGGATTAAGAGGGATCAAATAACAATATAATAGATCGTCTTAGTGCTTGATTTTAGGGCCTCAAAGTTTTACAGGTCTATATTGGAATCCCACTGTGGGTCACTCTACATCAATGTCCAGTTGATTCAAGGCTATAGGCGGGTATAAAGGGCTTATATTGATCATATATGGGTCATTTCTTTTTCTTCTGCTTCTTTTTTATTTTTATTTAATTTAATTTTATTTTTATTTTCTTTTTTCGTTTGACCGTCTGCCATGTGTTCCACCCTACATGATATGTCTTTCTTACCACCTGGTCTTAGCCTTGTCCTGTGGAGGTGGCCACGATGGTGCATCCCAAAGTGTAGACTGGTAATTTGCTCTTAAGACCTTTGTTTTTTTTTAAACGTGCACGGCAATGTATCCAAACGTGTGGTCATTATCTGGACACCAGGTTTCGTGGTCACTGGTACTCGCCCATTACTTCGCTGGAAACTGGTTGGATAGTCAATAACCGTGGTCCATCAAAATAGATAGTTTGACTTGACTAGGTCAGTGTGGGCCACCTTCATCTTGATTTTTGTTGTTCAGGTCATCCGTCATCTTTACGTGTAAGTTGTTCAGGGTCACCTAAGCTCTGCTTTTCCATTAAGCCATGATGAAGCTTTGATCTCCCACTATTTTTTTAAATATTTTGCTTAGTGGCATGTTAGGATTATTTAGTTGGCCAATTCATTGGTTAGACTAAACTCATGGTTTATTGAGCATTAATTTTGTATTTCTTGCAGAATGAAATCTAGCATGTGTTACTGAAGTTCTGAAGTGAAGAAAGTAAAGAAAAAGCAGAAATTCAAAAGAAATTAAATTTGAGACAAAGAAGTTATCCGCTAGAGCGAACTTAAGCTCACTCGAATGGATGATGGAGAAAAAAACTCAGATTCCTCTACGATTCACTTTCTTTTTTGTATTAGGACTTTCTGTTTTGTTTTTACATATACTCTAATCTTAAGACATGAATGTTAGGTTATTTAAATGGTTCCTCTCTCAACCCTCGGTACCAAATCTTTTTGTTCTAAACGTAAGAGACATATTGGAGGTACTTTTTTTCTCTAGAACATCCATTGAGAGTTGTGTCGAAAATCTGAGTATCTAGAGAGTGTTGCTTGTATTTCTGTGAAAGATTCGTTCGTCTTGCGGATTCAAGATGATGATAAATCAAGTACAAAGAACGAAGGGACGATGAATGGCATGGTCATCGATAAGTGATAGTATTAAAGTTTATAGGTTGTAGTTAATTAGAAAGGGTTTGTAAGTATCTTGTAACTGTTCATTTTTTAGTACTTGGTTTCCATTAGTTCGGGTGATAAAATGTTTAATTTTTTCATGTTGGGTTTTTCATTTAAAAATCATGTGCCTCCTTCTTTGTGTGGTTGATTGATTTTAATTTCTTTATTTTCCATCATTGTTAATTGGATTCCAATCTAGAAATCTAATTTGGGACTCTGAATCTTTGTTGATTCTAAAACCCTCATGTGGTGTCTTTGCGTGATTTGGATTTTTCAAGGCACCTCTCACACAGTCCTTGTGAGAGGTGATACTTTAAGTTGCCTGTGGAACCCACTTGAATTCATGTTAATCATGAAGGGGTTGTGTGATGGAAAGGTTTCATAATGGATATGATTTGGGTAAATATCATCTCATTTAGATCATCACAACTATTGATTTAGGGACTTTAAATTTTAATGGTTTCTTAAGTCACATATTTTTATGAAATCTCAATTTAACAGTAAATATAATTCAAATTAATATCAAATTAGGGTAATTGCTAATTTCATTGGGGATTATTTAGGATGAAGATGTTGGATTTGTCATAAGGGACCCCATGTGATGGAAAAAGTTGCCTCTCATGGATTGTGTGAGACGTACCTCTTAGAAGTTAGAACATAAACCTAATTTAGGTCATTGATGGTCTCTCATGCTATCTCTCAGCATGTCATACAAGGACTTTTATTTTATTTTTATTTTTTTAGGCCTTGTGTTTAACTGTAACACTCGTTTATTTCTTGATATAACAAAAGTTAAAGACGGATTGGAATTGTCCAATCAATGTTATTTACAGTCTTCTTCCCAGTTGTGTAAGCTGTTCAAAGGGCCGTTTCTGATTATCTAGTGTGCTCACTGTCTCGCTCTTTTGGGCTCTTTTTAGTTGACTCAGTTTTTTGGGTTTGGGGCTGGCCCAGCTTGTGGGCTTTTCCCTTTTTTATCCTGTTAAACTCCCTTTTGGTTGTGCCTCCTCTTGGATTGCAAGTGAGGGAGAGCTTTCTCCTTGTACTTTGTACATCCTTTTGGAATTATATGCACTTATCATTTTTCTAAAAACATTGTTATTTACAGCTTATGTCGCCTAATGAGGGGATCTCAACTATAGTTGCAAACGGGCTTAGGCCCCAGCTACAATTGAGCCCACTGTGACTGAATTTGGGCCCAGATTTTAGACCTGTGGGTCGGGAGACGGCTTATTATTCGATGAAAATGTACCTTGGCCTGATATATCACACGACACATCCATTGATTCAATTTTCTAAATAAAAAATAAATTAATATTATTGCAAAATCTGAATCCAATCCCGGCCTTGTTCTTATCTCATCATAAAACAGATAGATGGTTCAGATTAATTAACTTTCACTGATTTTCTAGCAGATCCTTGGATGCTTTCTATGATCAAAATGGTTTTTCTTTGTTACGAACCCCTAACATCACTAATAAAAATGGGCAATATCCCTGTTATCATTGGTCAGGGATAAAACCTACCCTTCTTATTCCAGTAATCTTCCTTTTTTTTTTCCTTATATGTATATTTGGCTTGAAATGAAAGGACATTTTCATTAACTAAACACTTAATTGGAAAGCATATATTTTAAAAGATTTTGTTATATTACATCATAGTTTAGAGTATAATCTAGACACCTAAAAATTAGGTGTTTGGATATCTTAAAAGATATCTTACAATATCACATTTTCTTGCAAAAGCCTCCATATTGAAATATTCAAGCATATCCTGCCAAAAACAATCTTGAAAGCATATTGAGTTGTATATAAATTGTCAAACACCATAACTGACACATTATTATAGTATGATACTATTTTAGTCTGGCATAATAAAATCTTACATTTTTCAAATCTAATGATATTATATGAGATGTGAAAGGTGGGCCATTTTGGGCTAAGCACTGAAGGCCCATTTCGGGCTTTGGTCAAAGACAGGCATATCTTTCCAACATTGGGCCGGGCCTGGATTTGTGTCAGCGCAGCGAGTCCAAGCCCTTGAGCACCACTAGGCGTGGGATCTAAGAGGATCTAGAGTGGGCTCCTCATGATCGACATGGGATATTAGTTATACATGATCTAAGTATGCTCCGTAACATCTTATTTACAAAGATTCCTGCTGAACAGCATAAAAAACAATTGAACTGGAAAAGATTGAAAAAAGCCGCCGACAGCTACTCTGTCTTACAGCCCATGTTACTGTGGAAATATTTTAAATTTGTTTAAAATTGTTGTTATTTGTTATGAAATCAATTGTTATAATTTACAGTTACTGATTAAAAAACTGTTATGAAATTGTTTTTGAAAAAGACAGTTTAATTGTTTGAAGGACTTGGACCATGATCCACCAATCCATTCCAAACTGGACTGGTTAATTAAAGGTTTGGCCTGACCTTTTTAACTTCCAGGTTTAAGTACAGCTTGGTAGTTTCGACTGGATTAACATATGGTGTTTTGAGTTGCACTTATACATATTGCACGTAGTGCTCATCTCAACCTTGAGCCATTACCAAGCCAGCAAAAGACAACAGGGATGGAACTTCTTAATCCCCCTCCCTTGCAAAAGACTCTTGTTCCTCCCATTTTCTCTCAACTTTAGATCAAACTCTGGTCCAAGTCCACTTTGGATCTCACAAAGAAGAGGGGGAAGACAGTGATGACATAATATAATTATTAATTATGTAAGGGAAATATATAGTCTTCCACACATCATGACCACATGAATCTATTGAAATAAATAGAAACATGTTGGTAATTATATTGGTCATGCACAGGGATTGTCTTCTTATGATTCATATGTGAGTCTGATTGACTTGTTTCTCTCTGTTGCTCTAATTCATTTTACCTAAACAAAACCCTAAAACTGAAATCGGTAAATCATCACTGCCAGCATTGGTATTTGAGGGATGAGAGCTCTGTACATTCACTTTCTTTTCAAATTTCTATTGGAAGAACCAATTTGACGGTTATGAAACAATTAAACTTTGATATTACCATTTACAGCTGAACGCCTTCGCCCCTTTAGTTACCACTGTCATAAGAAGCTCAGACTCTGGTTGATAGAAAATCTGGATGTTCTAGTGTTTTAGTGAAGGATTTTCATCTAGTAATTATCTCTGAGAGCATTCAATTTGAGGGATGCGCCCCTCTGCTACTTAGATTTTTTTAATTTCTCCTAGAGAAACCAATTTAAACGCTATGAGACTCCTGATGTACATTCCAAAATTAACCATCTGAATACCAAACTTGGCTGCTGAAACACAGAAGACTATATGAAAATGGCACTGAGTTTCATAGCAAATCACAATTATTTAGTGAAGGATTCTGTGGGTGGTAATCACCATTGCAACCATTGTAGCGAGTCGTGGATGTAATATTTTAACATTTGTTCAAATCCACTATAACAACCAAACAATCAGAGGAAGAATATGAGAAGTGATCTTATACAAGCCTACCATGTGTGTGAGATGCTCCCATGGATGCATAGCCATACCATGTGTGTGAGATGGGGCACGAAGTGGTTTTGTGAGTTCTAGTTTTCAGATGGGTTTGATGTCATTCAAAATTTTCCATATGTTCTTGGATTGAAATGGATTTTTATTTTATTAGATTTTGGAATATGGGGTGGTATTTGTGAGATGGAGTTTTATTTTTCCATAGGTTGTTGGATTCAATCAGTGATATTTCCAATTTATATGAAATATATATATTTTTTCATTTAGAGAATGGATGAGGTTCCAGTTTCATGATCTTGATTCTTGGGGGAGAGGTTGCCCATGTGCTTTCTTCCCTGCTGAGCTGCTTTTTAAATGGTCGTTGATCTTTGTGCCTTCATGCAAGAGGAAAGGTGGCATGGATGCTTTCATGGCTTTTCAGCAAGAGCACCATGTGGACCATTTCAAACACATCTCCCGCTCCTTGGATTAAGTTCATCTTGTGGTGTCTCAGATCTTGGAGAAGAGAACCAATCCTAAATGGGTTTTTAGTAAGTTCTTAAAAATATATTATTTTATATTTATTTTTGGGGATTTTAAGGATTTATTCATTAAAAATCTTTTCATTTAGTTAGAAATCATGTATTTATGGTTTTGAGTATATCATTGTTTTATTTTCATGAAATTTTTTTTAAAATCATCATTTTCTCATAAAATCATAAAACTTTTCAAACTTGGATTTTCATTTTTAGAAGGTTTTCAAATTATTAATTTTTGCATAAAATTATATAATCATTACTAAATGCATGTCAAATCATGGTCAATGATGTTAATTTATTGTGTCATTTTTTGTGAATTGGGCCCACATTAGTGCAATTGTTACTTTAGGTTAAAATTATTAGTTGTAATGAAAAATCACTTTTGTTGGTAGGGAATTGACGAAAGGGACCCACAATCAAGATTTGAAGCCAAGGAATTTTTCGTGAAGAGATCCTAGAAAGTGAAAAAAAAAAAAAGAAAAAGAAAAATGAAGAAAAGAAGAAATTGAAACACAAGCGAACCCCACCAACATGCACATATGTGAATTAATTTGCACAAGCCAAGCACACCAAGGAAATACCCACATGCAACTTTATTGCAAATTATTCAATATCTAATTGGAAGGTTTGAAGAAAGAAGTCAGACAAATCAAGAAAGTAAATAAATGCCAACTAATGTATATGAAATTATGAACCTCACGCCACCATGCCTAATACACTTTCAGTATCTCAGGGCCAGCAAATTACGTTGGACGTTGCATATGGACTTAACGTCCAACCTTATCAAGAGTTCTTTTGCATAGGGATAGGTAGCACACACCAGTGGGCCCCACTAGTCCAAATTGAATGTGAACTAAAGATTATAAAAATTGAGGATCAAGATGACACCATAATTGGCCCCATTTCATGAAGATTTGCATAAAGACTAATTAAGAAGGTGTGTGCAAAGAGAGACATTTCAAGATTTAGCAAGCTACTTTATCTCATCACTTCCTAATTTTTTTTGGAAAAGTTGGAAAGCGAATAGGGAAGAATTTTCAAGAATGTAGGGAGAAGCTTCATAAAGGCTAAGATTTGGAGAAAGAATTGGCAAGGGGGCCAAAAATTTCTTTCCACCTACCTATATAGTCAAGGGGCTCTCCAGTCTCCATTCATGACACCATATTCCATGTCACACCCAACATCTCCATCTCTCTTCTCTCCAATTCTCCACTCGAAAGGAGTTTGGCCAGCCACTTGGACTCATCTTCCATCCACTCCACACCACTTCTGCTCATCTTCTCAAGAGTCTTCTTCTACCATCTTCCTCACCTTTGGAGCATGACTTGCAGTGCAGACAAGTTGAACAGCTAGGCGAATAACTTTGTTTTTTCTAAGTTCATAATCTTTGGACAAGATTAATGTATTTATTTTAATTTAATAAATTTGAATTTATTGCTTATTTAGATTGAGTTTTTTTTATTGATAAATAAAGTTAATGATGTCATAGTTTTCATCATAGAGTCAATATTATATGTTTATGCATATATAGTGACAGTACATATTTGGTAAAATGGTTTCGAGTTTTCTTTGAATCCATCTAATAAGGTTTTAAATTCATATTTGAAAAATTGAGATCCATCTTTTTGTCTTTTATTTTATTGCATTCTATTTCTATTTTTAGATTTATTTTATGCATTACTTTTATCAAAGTGGTTGTTTGATGGTATTTTCTTATTTTGCAGTGTTTAGTTTCTAGGTTATTTTTAGTTTACATTGTCTAGTTTAGGATTTTATTTGGATTTTAATTTTTATCTTTGGACAATAATTGTGATTTCAGATATGTTAGTAGTTGATTTATTTTGTATATATTTTTAATAGGCAAGCACTAGTTTTTCTAATAGGACAAGTTTTTTGTAAGTTCTAGCAATGTGAATTCGATTTCGGGCTCATCGGACAAAACTACATCAAGACCTTGCACTTGAAGTCCGCATCGATCAGTTTTCTCACCATAATTCATATTTTCTATATCGAAACTTTGCACTTGAGATCCGGATCGATCAGTTTTCTCACCATAATTTGCATTTTTTAAAATAATTTTGTGTAATCTAAACTTATTTTATATTTTATTATCGAGGCTCACATGTGTTCTTTGATTTCGAGTATGAATGGTAGGAAAAGGGAACGTGATCTAGAGAGAGTAGCTTTGGATGACACTTCTCTTTGTTGCAACTTTATTCATTATAATATTAACCATTTAATCATTATCATCAAGTCCTCCTTCAAAGCAAACAATACTGTTTATGTCCTCTTCCATTTTATAGGCAATGGATTACACAACTAGTAATGATTTCTCTGTAGATTATCCAATAAATTTCAAGTTTCCATTAGTGATGGATTACACAATCTCTGTAGATCAAGAAAGTTGGTATAAGTACAGAAGAGGGTAACAAAGGAAAACATGGCTTTGAACTTTATCTTCAGACAACTGATATCCTGCATTTTTCAAGATAATAAAGAACAGTAAGGCACCAACGCTCTCAAATTTCATTAGTAACGACTCCATTATAACGAAATTAGGATTGGCCATCCTAAAGGATGATTTTCCAGCTATCATTCATTTGGTGTGGGACCCATAATTTTGGACTATTATTTTCCACCTATCATTCATCTCGTCCGGGACCCACAATTGAGTGACGTGAGATGAACAAATTCAAATGGGCTGAAACTTTGTCCAGCTTATTCGGTAAAATGACCGAATTAAAACTGACAGCATGTCCTTCTTTTTCGGTAAGTTCACGTGGATGAAGGATGAGTACTCTCATGCACCCTTTCCATCACAACTAGCACATCTTTAACCTGTAACCTGTCAATTGCTGTGCAAGATTAAGCACAGTTGATTACATCTTTAACCTGTAAATGGAAACCTATAACCTAAATTTTCATATAACCTGTATAACCTGTAATATGGTGATGGTACAGTTATGGTGCAGTTGATCCATTTAACCTGTAACACAAATAGGGAGGTCAATAGAGGGGAGAGGGAGAGAAGGAGCCCGAGGTAAGATGGAGAGAGGGAGGTCGAGGGGAGACGGAAATGGAGTGACAGAGAGAGAGGGAGAGGAAAACAGGGTTACCTGTTCAGAGAGAGGTGTCGAGGTTGACAAAGATGGAGCGGCGTCAATTTGGACGAAGGGAGGCTGGGTTCCGAGAGGGAGAAACGATGGTTGCAAAGACCATCAAAAGCCATAGAATGGAGAGCACCCATATTTTTTTCCTCTTTATATGAGCGATGTAAACAATTACAGGAGGTTGGGTTTTTGTGATTTCCATGTCAATATGAGAAAAGACTAATAATCTCCTATTGTATTTATAACTGATTTTACACAGATGTATAATTGGTAAAGAAAGATTACAAGCTGATTTTGATAAGATTAAAAAGATATTCTTTACAATTCATCATATGTGAGATGGCTTTAATTGATTCCGACAACAAAGAGCTGAGGTGGCTGGATCCTTGTGACAAAGAGGCAAGGATGCTTGTTTATGATCTTTCCTGATTGGATTTGATCCATGATTTATGTGTTGGCTATTACACCCCCTCAACTTAAGTCTTAAGCTTGGGTAGTCATTTTGTGAAAATATCAGCAACTTGGTCTTTTGTTGAAATATATCCAACGTCAAAATCTTTTTGTACGACTTGCTCACGTACATAATGATAATCAATTTCAATGTGTTTAGTGCTGGCATGGAAAAAACTGGATTTGAGGTAAGTGAGATGGCATTGATATTATCACACCATATGATAGGCACAAGATGTAGATATATGCGACGATCTCGAAAAAGCATACGTATCCAAGATAATTCAGCAGCTGAATGGGCTATATTCAGATTCCGTAGAAGAGTGAGCAACTGTAAACTGTTTCTTGAAGCTCCACGATAGGGGGTTGTGCCCAAAATAGTCACAATATCCTGGTTTCAAGTGTAGACCAAAATGCTGAGTGCCTTTGAGAAACCGGAGAACTCTTTTGATTGGAGTCATATGGTCACTTGTGGGAGCATGCATATATTGACACACTTGGTCTACCGCAAATGAAATATCTAGCTGTGTCAAAGTGAGGTATTGGAGGCCCCCAGTGATACTACGTTATGTTGTGGGATTTGATAATAATTCCCCACTCTCATGGCTCAGTTTGGCATGAGCTAGAGGTGATGAAATTGGTTTGGCTCCGAGCATGTGTCACAACCCGAGCCCAGGAGGTCGGGGTTTAGCAAAAGCTAAACCAATGACACACGTACTCCCGTACCGGCATACTTAAACCCGGTCCAATGTACACGTACAAGGAAAGATTTACATGTGCAAACATGTACGCGGAAGCTGTAGATATCAAAACATCACAACATAATGTAGAAACAGAAGAGAAAACTAGAAGTTATATACATCATATCTGAAAGTGTTACAAAATGAGACAAAATACTGTATACAACTCATGAATGAATGTAGGCTTGATAGATCTCAAAAGAATGAAGACCCGCATGCAAGATGAGGTCTAGACGCTCTCCGAAAGGAGGGATCACGCCCACTCCTCTAGCCCAGATGGGGCCTCGGGAGTCTCTCCTGCAACATGATTGACCGACGAGGGGTCGGTCTGGGTATCTGAGCCTGCAACACCAAGGACAAAGCATGAATACAACGATCCAACAAAATATAAACAATAACAAGATAACACATGCTGTCTCTAATCAATTTAAAGAACAGAAGTAAATCATAACAATGCTTGTACACTAGGCAATCGTGCAAGAAATACAATATGTACTCGTGAATCAAAAATACATACACTGTACATAACTAGGCGGCTACCACACATGCCATATGCTCCCAAATGAGGGATCTTATAAACATGAGAAGAACACCATTGTCCGGGCCAGGGTACAAATGGGTCTTGGGTTTCCTGGGGTCCGGATTCCCCAAGACATATCCTTACTGCAGTAAGGCCATATAACTATACCAAAGTCACCCCGTCGGGCTCCTAAGGCTGAGGCAGAGTAGTGCCTGACCATAGTGAATCAATCATGTGCTACACCTCGAATCAAACATACCAACAAGTATATCATACGCGCATAAGCGTGCTCAACATATGTATATACTCAAGGTGTAAGAGACATATCAATTAATCCATCAAAGTGACGTGTATACAAAATTACATAATCATGTAAAAGAATGGAGGTCAATGCTTGACATGCAAGATGCAATGCAATGAATCCATACCGAATCAAGGGTACTTACAATCTAACCCTATTCTAGTTAACCAGTGTTTCTAACTGTGCATGTTGAAGTAGTTTTAAGGTCTCCGATGTATTGTTATCTAGTGTTGCATTCCACCTGAGAGTACACCGCAATACCTTAAACCAACACCCATGGGAAAGTGCTCAACCGCTGGATAACGAACATGAATGATTCGCAGCCCTCGAGATCATTCACGTAGTAATCTCACAATCCGTTGGGCAAGTCACAGTCACCTACCTTCTAGGTTCAAGGCCCTACTAAGTCTTCTTCCTTTTCTACCTATACATTTCTCTCAGCTCCGCCGTAGGAAGCCTTACGGCTCAGCCGCAGGTTCCTTACGTTTTAGCCGTAAGAGAGGACACGGCTTAGCCATGGCCACGCCGTAGAAGAGATGCAGATTTGCATACTCTCAGTTATTTTTAGGGGCACCTGTATTAATCTACGGCTGGGTCACGGTGGGGCTTATGGCTTAGCCGTACTACATGTTACGGCTTAGCCGTAGCACAATCCACGGTTCAGCCGTGAATGCGCAGGGCCAATTTCTGAGGGGATTACAGAATAACTGGAAACGAAGGAAACACTGAAATCAAACGAGAGGAACTGAACTCAAATGGGCTGTAAACATGCTATACATACAAGATCATGAAATTCATAGCAATCACACACACATACCATCATGGGTTCATACAGGTTACGTTTATACTTGCCTCAATTCGATTTTAACACTCCACTTGCAGTCCTTGGGCTCAAATCACTACCAATCACCACTCCCAGCTCTTATGCATGAAAAGAGAAGGAAAACCCTCATAAGCCTAAGCATGGAGAATCGTGGAGAACGAGAAGAGAAGGGAAAAGAGGATCCAACCTCCAGACATACCTCGAATCACACGAATCCCAAGCCCTCTCTCTCTTATCGGTTGTTTGAAGCAAGGGAAGATCGGGAAATCGAGAGAGAGAAAGAGCTCACAAGAGAGAGCTGAAGAACAGAGAAGAAGCTGAGATGAAAATAGCTGGGAATGAAATCGGTGAAGGGATAAATAGGATAAGGTGAGGGAAAATTACAACCAAGTTCAATTGCTCAAGGCCATTTACAGTTCGAGTCAAATCGAGATCCAACGAAACCATGCGACATCTTTTGCTATTAGCACAGTTACAACAGTTAACGAGCTCAATAAGAGACACGTGCTGACACCAAGATGATGCATAACTGACGAGATCTTGGCAAAATGCAAATTACGAAAAAGGGCTTGGTCTACCTAAACCAGGTCAAACTCAATCCAACTACCTATCCATGACTGAAGCAGCGCAGGGGAAGAAGATTAGCCAACGGGCTAATCTCCAAGCCAAAAGGCTTAGGGATAAATTGTCTAGGTGTCTCACCAAAGACAAATAACTCTCTCAACTGAGAACCAATGCCCAAAGCTTTATTCAATATCAAATTCTATATCTCTTGAAGAGATTACAACATTTATTTATAACTAAAACATTCTCTAAAAAAGGAAATACCTAATCCTAAACAGATAAGAAATCCTAAATCAAATCCAACTGGAATCAAATCCAACTGGACTTGCCAAATATCAAACAATTACTATAATAGAATCCTACTACAATGCTACTATGTTTTGGGCCTGCGGGTGTAGACTTTCAATCGGGGCCCATTATGATGATGGCCTGGTCAACCATGGATCTGGCCTGCATCAGTTCTCCCCCGCTTGGAGGAGAACTCGTCCTCGAGTTCTGTAAATATCCACCTGGGTCGAAAATCATTCGAACAAACTTTCGTGTTGTGGATTGAGCATTAGGTTGATAATATGCCTTGAAATCTGGATTGAATCTTCTATTCCACTCAGAAGTAGGTTGGAGGTGATGTGTCTGTTGATGGTTGCATTGACAGTGTGATCTGACCATTATATGCTTTAATAGTAGACTCTGTAATAAGATAGCATAATTGTTGATTGACATAAGTTGATCTCTGAAGATGAAATCAATATGGTGCACGTCAATTAATGTGGACATATCTTCTTGCGAAACCACTGGGGCAATTGATTTGTCACCCGATGTGGCAATCAGATCCATTGGATGATTATTGTCTGCTTGTACATCATCTTGCTTTATCTCTTGCTTCTCACTTGAAGTTACAATAAGATCTTCCTTTCCATGAATGGGCTTTTCAACATCATCGGTGGAATTTGTTTCTTCCCTGTGTTCATCTTGTGACTCTTCAATTGATGGTGATGAGGTAGATGAAGATGTTGTTGATGGTAATGGAACAAGGTCAACATATTGTCCATTCCAATAGAAAGAATAGATATTCTTCTCTTTGTCATATTGCACTTTCCGATTAAGAAGCCATAGTTGTCCCAAAAGAATATGAGTGATATTCATGGGAATTACATCACACCAAATTTTATCTTCATATACACCAATCTTGAAAGATACTAAACATCTGTGAGTTACAGTAATAACAGAAGCATTAGACCATGTAACTTCGTAAGGCATTGGAAGAGTCTCTGTAGGCCAATTGAGTTTGTCAATTACATATTGTGCCACAAAATTGATAGTACTGTCATGATCAATAACTAGATTAGTTAATCGATCTTCACACCTTACTCGCGTCCGGAATATCATAGTCTGTTTCCATTCTTCGTCTTCTTTTTCATTGGTGGTGAGAAGTCTGCGAATGACAAGAGTGTGAGTATCTTTACCTTCAAATTTTGTTCCCATCAGATGATCTTTCATTCGTTGTGGAGAATGTTCTTGCTTAGGCTTGACTTGTTGCAGGTGAGACCATTGAAGCATGTGCTCAATATGAATTGCTTCTTTGCATGCTTCATGAACACTGTGACATGGTTTCATCTTCTCAAGAATCTCTGGCTTCAAACCTCTGATAAAGCGAGTTAAATCATGCAGCTTATTTTGTTCTAAGCCACAAACTTGGTGCAATCTCGAAAATTGATTTAAATATTCATAAACTGTCGAATTTACCTGTCTGAGATTGAGGAACTGCTCAAAGTAGACCTTATTTGCAAAATACCAATCTCCATATTTATATTCATATAACATGCTTTGAACTTCATCCGATGGTCCAAAGATTTGCATATTGACTTTACTATAAGAAATTCAAAATCTTCTGAATGCTCAAAATTGACTAACCTGATGCCTTGATCTTGTTGACAAAAATACGCAAGTGAAGATGGATCGTGAATCAGACTAAAATATCATCATTTTGAGAAGCAATGGCTAAGATCAATCAATCCAAAAAAACTAGATTATTTTTGCTGGGCCCACATATATATATATTTTCTGCTGTGGACCTGGGCGGAGTCAGGTCAGGCCTGTCAGGTCTGGGCTAAATCAGGCAGCGGGTCAGATCTGGGTCAGGTCAGACCCGGACTGAAGCAAAGTGGTTGGATTGGGCAGGTGTCGAGTTAGTTTTGGCCCAAACTGGACGGCCCAAGCTGGTACGGCCCAACTACTAACATCCTTTTCTCTTGCTACAGTAACGACTGGAAAGAGAGAAAAAGAGAAGGGTCTTCTGTTCTGCTACAGAAACGAAAGAAAAGAAAGGAAGGAGTGGATGATGCTCATCTGGGTGAACTGGAGGCTCTCGTCGACGGTAAAGCTGCAGGGAGGGACGACGCTTCTGGGAGGTGTATCGGTGGCTGCAGCGACGACCGGAGGTGCTGTGCTGTGGTGTTGCGACGCTGCTGCGCTGCCTGTCGTCGTCTGCGATGCTGCTATGCCGGCGGTTGCCTTCGTCTCCGGTGACAGGTACGCTGAACTCTCTTTCTTTCTCTCTCTTCTGTTACGTCTCTCCGTCTCTGTCTTTGTCGTCTCTGCTTTGTTTTATTTCTCTGGATTTGGGAATGGTTGGTAGCAACCGAGGGCTTTTCTTCTCTGGGTGTTGGGATGGTGGACAGCAACCGAGGGTTGGGTCTGGTTTGGGTTACCGGGAAAGAGATGGGAAGGGATGGGGGATTTGGGTTTTCGGATGGTGGATTAGGGTTGAAAAAAAAGGCCGGTTGGGTTGAGTGATGGGTTTCTGGGTTCCGAAAGAGGATCGGTGGATGGTAATGGTGTTCGGTGGAGATGGAGGAGAGGGTGATGGTGTTCGGTATTGCTGTGGTGGGTGGAAAGAGTTGGGGATTTCTGGATTATGGGATCTGGGTGACTAGTTTAGGGAGTTAGCTTTCGATTTGGGGATCTGGGTTCGGATAGGGTTGGAAATCAAGATGATGATGACGAACGGAAGATGGGTTCGGTGAGGATTTGGGGATTTTTGCTGGCGATTTTGTTCTCTGGGTTTGGGGATGGGTTCGGCTAGGGGTGGGATGTGGGTCGGTGCTGATGATGAAGGGAAGAGGGGTTAGGGTTTCAGTGGCAGTGGAGGAGAGGGGTGTTGGTGGGTGGAAGAGATGGGTTTCGGTGGCAGTGGAGGAGAGGGGTGTCGGTGGGTGGAAGAGATGGGTACCGACGACAAAGAGGATGAACGAAGACTGTACCACGTACAGTATCTCGAATCGGCGATCAGACGGCGATCCGAGCCTAGATCTTCGGCTCTAATACCAATTGAAGCAGCGCAGGGGAAGAAGATTAGCCAACGGGCTAATCTCCAAGCCAAAAGGCTTAGGGATAAATTGTCTAGGTGTCTCACCAAAGACAAATAACTCTCTCAACTGAGAACCAATGCCCAAAGCTTTATTCAATATCAAATTCTATATCTCTTGAAGAGATTACAACCTTTATTTATAACTAAAACATTCTCTAAAAAAGGAAATACCTAATTCTAAACAGATAAGAAATCCTAAATCAAATCCAACTGGAATCAAATCCAACTGGACTTGCCAAATATCAAACAATTACTATAATAGAATCCTACTACAATGCTACTATGTTTTGGGCCTGCGGGTGTAGACTTTCAATCGGGGCCCATTATGATGATGGCCTGGTCAACCATGGATCTGGCCTGCATCAGTTCTCCCCCGCTTGGAGGAGAACTCGTCCTCGAGTTCTGTAAATATCCACCTGGGTCGAAAATCATTCGAACAAACTTTCGTGTTGTGGATTGAGCATTAGGTTGATAATATGCCTTGAAATCTGGATTGAATCTTCTATTCCACTCAGAAGTAGGTTGGAGGTGATGTGTCTGTTGATGGTTGCATTGACAGTGTGATCTGACCATTATATGCTTTAATAGTAGACTCTGTAATAAGATAGCATAATTGTTGATTGACATAAGTTGATCTCTGAAGATGAAATCCATATGGTGCATGTCAATTAATGTGGACATATCTTCTTGCGAAACCACTGGGGCAATTGATTTGTCACCCGATGTGGCAATCAGATCCATTGGATGATTATTGTCTGCTTGTACATCATCTTGCTTTATCTCTTGCTTCTCACTTGAAGTTACAATAAGATCTTCCTTTCCATGAATGGGCTTTTCAACATCATCGGTGGAATTTGTTTCTTCCCTGTGTTCATCTTGTGACTCTTCAATTGATGGTGATGAGGTAGATGAAGATGTTGTTGATGGTAATGGAACAAGGTCAACATATTGTCCATTCCAATAGAAAGAATAGATATTCTTCTCTTTGTCATATTGCACTTTCCGATTAAGAAGCCATAGTTGTCCCAAAAGAATATGAGTGATATTCATGGGAATTACATCACACCAAATTTTATCTTCATATACACCAATCTTGAAAGATACTAAACATCTGTGAGTTACAGTAATAACAGAAGCATTAGACCATGTAACTTCATAAGGCATTGGAAGAGTCTCTGTAGGCCAATTGAGTTTGTCAATTACATATTGTGCCACAAAATTGATAGTACTGTCATGATCAATAACTAGATTAGTTAATCGATCTTCACACCTTACTCGCGTCCGGAATATCATAGTCTGTTTCCATTCTTCGTCTTCTTTTTCATTGGTGGTGAGAAGTCTGCGAATGACAAGAGTGTGAGTATCTTTACCTTCAAATTTTGTTCCCATCAGATGATCTTTCATTCGTTGTGGAGAATGTTCTTGCTTAGGCTTGACTTGTTGCAGGTGAGACCATTGAAGCATGTGCTCAATATGAATTGCTTCTTTGCATGCTTCATGAACACTGTGACATGGTTTCATCTTCTCAAGAATCTCTGGCTTCAAACCTCTGATAAAGCGAGTTAAATCATGCAGCTTATTTTGTTCTAAGCCACAAACTTGGTGCAATCTCGAAAATTGATTTAAATATTCATAAACTATCGAATTTACCTGTCTGAGATTGAGGAACTGCTCAAAGTAGACCTTATTTGCAAAATACCAATCTCCATATTTATATTCATATAACATGCTTTGAACTTCATCCGATGGTCCAAAGATTTGCATATTGACTTTACTATAAGAAATTCAAAATCTTCTGAATGCTCAAAATTGACTAACCTGATGCCTTGATCTTGTTGACAAAAATACGCAAGTGAAGATGGATCGTGAATCAGACTAAAATATCATCATTTTGAGAAGCAATGGCTAAGATCAATCAATCCAAAAAAACTAGATTATTTTTGCTGGGCCCACATATATATATATATTTTCTGCTGTGGACCTGGGCGGAGTCAGGTCAGGCCTGTCAGGTCTGGGCTAAATCAGGCAGCGGGTCAGATCTGGGTCAGGTCAGACCCGGACTGAAGCAAAGTGGTTGGATTGGGCAGGTGTCGGGTTAGTTTTGGCCCAAACTGGACGGCCCAAGCTGGTACGGCCCAACTACTAACATCCTTTTCTCTTGCTACAGTAACGACTGGAAAGAGAGAAAAAGAGAAGGGTCTTCTGTTCTGCTACAGAAACGAAAGAAAAGAAAGGAAGGAGTGGATGATGCTCATCTGGGTGAACTGGAGGCTCTCGTCGACGGTAAAGCTGCAGGGAGGGACGACGCTTCTGGGAGGTGTATCGGTGGCTGCAGCGACGACCGGAGGTGCTGTGCTGTGGTGTTGCGACGCTGCTGCGCTGCCTGTCGTCGTCTGCGATGCTGCTATGCCGGCGGTTGCCTTCGTCTCCGGTGACAGGTACGCTGAACTCTCTTTCTTTCTCTCTCTTCTGTTACGTCTCTCCGTCTCTGTCTTTGTCGTCTCTGCTTTGTTTTATTTCTCTGGATTTGGGAATGGTTGGTAGCAACCGAGGGCTTTTCTTCTCTGGGTGTTGGGATGGTGGACAGCAACCGAGGGTTGGGTCTGGTTTGGGTTACCGGGAAAGAGATGGGAAGGGATGGGGGATTTGGGTTTTCGGATGGTGGATTAGGGTTGAAAAAAAAGGCCGGTTGGGTTGAGTGATGGGTTTCTGGGTTCCGAAAGAGGATCGGTGGATGGTAATGGTGTTCGGTGGAGATGGAGGAGAGGGTGATGGTGTTCGGTATTGCTGTGGTGGGTGGAAAGAGTTGGGGATTTCTGGATTATGGGATCTGGGTGACTAGTTTAGGGAGTTAGCTTTCGATTTGGGGATCTGGGTTCGGATAGGGTTGGAAATCAAGATGATGATGACGAACGGAAGATGGGTTCGGTGAGGATTTGGGGATTTTTGCTGGCGATTTTGTTCTCTGGGTTTGGGGATGGGTTCGGCTAGGGGTGGGATGTGGGTCGGTGCTGATGATGAAGGGAAGAGGGGTTAGGGTTTCAGTGGCAGTGGAGGAGAGGGGTGTTGGTGGGTGGAAGAGATGGGTTTCGGTGGCAGTGGAGGAGAGGGGTGTCGGTGGGTGGAAGAGATGGGTACCGACGACAAAGAGGATGAACGAAGACTGTACCACGTACAGTATCTCGAATCGGCGATCAGACGGCGATCCGAGCCTAGATCTTCGGCTCTAATACCAATTGAAGCAGCGCAGGGGAAGAAGATTAGCCAACGGGCTAATCTCCAAGCCAAAAGGCTTAGGGATAAATTGTCTAGGTGTCTCACCAAAGACAAATAACTCTCTCAACTGAGAACCAATGCCCAAAGCTTTATTCAATATCAAATTCTATATCTCTTGAAGAGATTACAACCTTTATTTATAACTAAAACATTCTCTAAAAAAGGAAATACCTAATTCTAAACAGATAAGAAATCCTAAATCAAATCCAACTGGAATCAAATCCAACTGGACTTGCCAAATATCAAACAATTACTATAATAGAATCCTACTACAATGCTACTATGTTTTGGGCCTGCGGGTGTAGACTTTCAATCGGGGCCCATTATGATGATGGCCTGGTCAACCATGGATCTGGCCTGCATCAGTTCTCCCCCGCTTGGAGGAGAACTCGTCCTCGAGTTCTGTAAATATCCACCTGGGTCGAAAATCATTCGAACAAACTTTCGTGTTGTGGATTGAGCATTAGGTTGATAATATGCCTTGAAATCTGGATTGAATCTTCTATTCCACTCAGAAGTAGGTTGGAGGTGATGTGTCTGTTGATGGTTGCATTGACAGTGTGATCTGACCATTATATGCTTTAATAGTAGACTCTGTAATAAGATAGCATAATTGTTGATTGACATAAGTTGATCTCTGAAGATGAAATCCATATGGTGCATGTCAATTAATGTGGACATATCTTCTTGCGAAACCACTGGGGCAATTGATTTGTCACCCGATGTGGCAATCAGATCCATTGGATGATTATTGTCTGCTTGTACATCATCTTGCTTTATCTCTTGCTTCTCACTTGAAGTTACAATAAGATCTTCCTTTCCATGAATGGGCTTTTCAACATCATCGGTGGAATTTGTTTCTTCCCTGTGTTCATCTTGTGACTCTTCAATTGATGGTGATGAGGTAGATGAAGATGTTGTTGATGGTAATGGAACAAGGTCAACATATTGTCCATTCCAATAGAAAGAATAGATATTCTTCTCTTTGTCATATTGCACTTTCCGATTAAGAAGCCATAGTTGTCCCAAAAGAATATGAGTGATATTCATGGGAATTACATCACACCAAATTTTATCTTCATATACACCAATCTTGAAAGATACTAAACATCTGTGAGTTACAGTAATAACAGAAGCATTAGACCATGTAACTTCATAAGGCATTGGAAGAGTCTCTGTAGGCCAATTGAGTTTGTCAATTACATATTGTGCCACAAAATTGATAGTACTGTCATGATCAATAACTAGATTAGTTAATCGATCTTCACACCTTACTCGCGTCCGGAATATCATAGTCTGTTTCCATTCTTCGTCTTCTTTTTCATTGGTGGTGAGAAGTCTGCGAATGACAAGAGTGTGAGTATCTTTACCTTCAAATTTTGTTCCCATCAGATGATCTTTCATTCGTTGTGGAGAATGTTCTTGCTTAGGCTTGACTTGTTGCAGGTGAGACCATTGAAGCATGTGCTCAATATGAATTGCTTCTTTGCATGCTTCATGAACACTGTGACATGGTTTCATCTTCTCAAGAATCTCTGGCTTCAAACCTCTGATAAAGCGAGTTAAATCATGCAGCTTATTTTGTTCTAAGCCACAAACTTGGTGCAATCTCGAAAATTGATTTAAATATTCATAAACTATCGAATTTACCTGTCTGAGATTGAGGAACTGCTCAAAGTAGACCTTATTTGCAAAATACCAATCTCCATATTTATATTCATATAACATGCTTTGAACTTCATCCGATGGTCCAAAGATTTGCATATTGACTTTACTATAAGAAATTCAAAATCTTCTGAATGCTCAAAATTGACTAACCTGATGCCTTGATCTTGTTGACAAAAATACGCAAGTGAAGATGGATCGTGAATCAGACTAAAATATCATCATTTTGAGAAGCAATGGCTAAGATCAATCAATCCAAAAAAACTAGATTATTTTTGCTGGGCCCACATATATATATATATTTTCTGCTGTGGACCTGGGCGGAGTCAGGTCAGGCCTGTCAGGTCTGGGCTAAATCAGGCAGCGGGTCAGATCTGGGTCAGGTCAGACCCGGACTGAAGCAAAGTGGTTGGATTGGGCAGGTGTCGGGTTAGTTTTGGCCCAAACTGGACGGCCCAAGCTGGTACGGCCCAACTACTAACATCCTTTTCTCTTGCTACAGTAACGACTGGAAAGAGAGAAAAAGAGAAGGGTCTTCTGTTCTGCTACAGAAACGAAAGAAAAGAAAGGAAGGAGTGGATGATGCTCATCTGGGTGAACTGGAGGCTCTCGTCGACGGTAAAGCTGCAGGGAGGGACGACGCTTCTGGGAGGTGTATCGGTGGCTGCAGCGACGACCGGAGGTGCTGTGCTGTGGTGTTGCGACGCTGCTGCGCTGCCTGTCGTCGTCTGCGATGCTGCTATGCCGGCGGTTGCCTTCGTCTCCGGTGACAGGTACGCTGAACTCTCTTTCTTTCTCTCTCTTCTGTTACGTCTCTCCGTCTCTGTCTTTGTCGTCTCTGCTTTGTTTTATTTCTCTGGATTTGGGAATGGTTGGTAGCAACCGAGGGCTTTTCTTCTCTGGGTGTTGGGATGGTGGACAGCAACCGAGGGTTGGGTCTGGTTTGGGTTACCGGGAAAGAGATGGGAAGGGATGGGGGATTTGGGTTTTCGGATGGTGGATTAGGGTTGAAAAAAAAGGCCGGTTGGGTTGAGTGATGGGTTTCTGGGTTCCGAAAGAGGATCGGTGGATGGTAATGGTGTTCGGTGGAGATGGAGGAGAGGGTGATGGTGTTCGGTATTGCTGTGGTGGGTGGAAAGAGTTGGGGATTTCTGGATTATGGGATCTGGGTGACTAGTTTAGGGAGTTAGCTTTCGATTTGGGGATCTGGGTTCGGATAGGGTTGGAAATCAAGATGATGATGACGAACGGAAGATGGGTTCGGTGAGGATTTGGGGATTTTTGCTGGCGATTTTGTTCTCTGGGTTTGGGGATGGGTTCGGCTAGGGGTGGGATGTGGGTCGGTGCTGATGATGAAGGGAAGAGGGGTTAGGGTTTCAGTGGCAGTGGAGGAGAGGGGTGTTGGTGGGTGGAAGAGATGGGTTTCGGTGGCAGTGGAGGAGAGGGGTGTCGGTGGGTGGAAGAGATGGGTACCGACGACAAAGAGGATGAACGAAGACTGTACCACGTACAGTATCTCGAATCGGCGATCAGACGGCGATCCGAGCCTAGATCTTCGGCTCTAATACCAATTGAAGCAGCGCAGGGGAAGAAGATTAGCCAACGGGCTAATCTCCAAGCCAAAAGGCTTAGGGATAAATTGTCTAGGTGTCTCACCAAAGACAAATAACTCTCTCAACTGAGAACCAATGCCCAAAGCTTTATTCAATATCAAATTCTATATCTCTTGAAGAGATTACAACCTTTATTTATAACTAAAACATTCTCTAAAAAAGGAAATACCTAATTCTAAACAGATAAGAAATCCTAAATCAAATCCAACTGGAATCAAATCCAACTGGACTTGCCAAATATCAAACAATTACTATAATAGAATCCTACTACAATGCTACTATGTTTTGGGCCTGCGGGTGTAGACTTTCAATCGGGGCCCATTATGATGATGGCCTGGTCAACCATGGATCTGGCCTGCATCAGTTCTCCCCCGCTTGGAGGAGAACTCGTCCTCGAGTTCTGTAAATATCCACCTGGGTCGAAAATCATTCGAACAAACTTTCGTGTTGTGGATTGAGCATTAGGTTGATAATATGCCTTGAAATCTGGATTGAATCTTCTATTCCACTCAGAAGTAGGTTGGAGGTGATGTGTCTGTTGATGGTTGCATTGACAGTGTGATCTGACCATTATATGCTTTAATAGTAGACTCTGTAATAAGATAGCATAATTGTTGATTGACATAAGTTGATCTCTGAAGATGAAATCCATATGGTGCATGTCAATTAATGTGGACATATCTTCTTGCGAAACCACTGGGGCAATTGATTTGTCACCCGATGTGGCAATCAGATCCATTGGATGATTATTGTCTGCTTGTACATCATCTTGCTTTATCTCTTGCTTCTCACTTGAAGTTACAATAAGATCTTCCTTTCCATGAATGGGCTTTTCAACATCATCGGTGGAATTTGTTTCTTCCCTGTGTTCATCTTGTGACTCTTCAATTGATGGTGATGAGGTAGATGAAGATGTTGTTGATGGTAATGGAACAAGGTCAACATATTGTCCATTCCAATAGAAAGAATAGATATTCTTCTCTTTGTCATATTGCACTTTCCGATTAAGAAGCCATAGTTGTCCCAAAAGAATATGAGTGATATTCATGGGAATTACATCACACCAAATTTTATCTTCATATACACCAATCTTGAAAGATACTAAACATCTGTGAGTTACAGTAATAACAGAAGCATTAGACCATGTAACTTCATAAGGCATTGGAAGAGTCTCTGTAGGCCAATTGAGTTTGTCAATTACATATTGTGCCACAAAATTGATAGTACTGTCATGATCAATAACTAGATTAGTTAATCGATCTTCACACCTTACTCGCGTCCGGAATATCATAGTCTGTTTCCATTCTTCGTCTTCTTTTTCATTGGTGGTGAGAAGTCTGCGAATGACAAGAGTGTGAGTATCTTTACCTTCAAATTTTGTTCCCATCAGATGATCTTTCATTCGTTGTGGAGAATGTTCTTGCTTAGGCTTGACTTGTTGCAGGTGAGACCATTGAAGCATGTGCTCAATATGAATTGCTTCTTTGCATGCTTCATGAACACTGTGACATGGTTTCATCTTCTCAAGAATCTCTGGCTTCAAACCTCTGATAAAGCGAGTTAAATCATGCAGCTTATTTTGTTCTAAGCCACAAACTTGGTGCAATCTCGAAAATTGATTTAAATATTCATAAACTATCGAATTTACCTGTCTGAGATTGAGGAACTGCTCAAAGTAGACCTTATTTGCAAAATACCAATCTCCATATTTATATTCATATAACATGCTTTGAACTTCATCCGATGGTCCAAAGATTTGCATATTGACTTTACTATAAGAAATTCAAAATCTTCTGAATGCTCAAAATTGACTAACCTGATGCCTTGATCTTGTTGACAAAAATACGCAAGTGAAGATGGATCGTGAATCAGACTAAAATATCATCATTTTGAGAAGCAATGGCTAAGATCAATCAATCCAAAAAAACTAGATTATTTTTGCTGGGCCCACATATATATATATATTTTCTGCTGTGGACCTGGGCGGAGTCAGGTCAGGCCTGTCAGGTCTGGGCTAAATCAGGCAGCGGGTCAGATCTGGGTCAGGTCAGACCCGGACTGAAGCAAAGTGGTTGGATTGGGCAGGTGTCGGGTTAGTTTTGGCCCAAACTGGACGGCCCAAGCTGGTACGGCCCAACTACTAACATCCTTTTCTCTTGCTACAGTAACGACTGGAAAGAGAGAAAAAGAGAAGGGTCTTCTGTTCTGCTACAGAAACGAAAGAAAAGAAAGGAAGGAGTGGATGATGCTCATCTGGGTGAACTGGAGGCTCTCGTCGACGGTAAAGCTGCAGGGAGGGACGACGCTTCTGGGAGGTGTATCGGTGGCTGCAGCGACGACCGGAGGTGCTGTGCTGTGGTGTTGCGACGCTGCTGCGCTGCCTGTCGTCGTCTGCGATGCTGCTATGCCGGCGGTTGCCTTCGTCTCCGGTGACAGGTACGCTGAACTCTCTTTCTTTCTCTCTCTTCTGTTACGTCTCTCCGTCTCTGTCTTTGTCGTCTCTGCTTTGTTTTATTTCTCTGGATTTGGGAATGGTTGGTAGCAACCGAGGGCTTTTCTTCTCTGGGTGTTGGGATGGTGGACAGCAACCGAGGGTTGGGTCTGGTTTGGGTTACCGGGAAAGAGATGGGAAGGGATGGGGGATTTGGGTTTTCGGATGGTGGATTAGGGTTGAAAAAAAAGGCCGGTTGGGTTGAGTGATGGGTTTCTGGGTTCCGAAAGAGGATCGGTGGATGGTAATGGTGTTCGGTGGAGATGGAGGAGAGGGTGATGGTGTTCGGTATTGCTGTGGTGGGTGGAAAGAGTTGGGGATTTCTGGATTATGGGATCTGGGTGACTAGTTTAGGGAGTTAGCTTTCGATTTGGGGATCTGGGTTCGGATAGGGTTGGAAATCAAGATGATGATGACGAACGGAAGATGGGTTCGGTGAGGATTTGGGGATTTTTGCTGGCGATTTTGTTCCCTGGGTTTGGGGATGGGTTCGGCTAGGGGTGGGATGTGGGTCGGTGCTGATGATGAAGGGAAGAGGGGTTAGGGTTTCAGTGGCAGTGGAGGAGAGGGGTGTTGGTGGGTGGAAGAGATGGGTTTCGGTGGCAGTGGAGGAGAGGGGTGTCGGTGGGTGGAAGAGATGGGTACCGACGACAAAGAGGATGAACGAAGACTGTACCACGTACAGTATCTCGAATCGGCGATCAGACGGCGATCCGAGCCTAGATCTTCGGCTCTAATACCAATTGAAGCAGCGCAGGGGAAGAAGATTAGCCAACGGGCTAATCTCCAAGCCAAAAGGCTTAGGGATAAATTGTCTAGGTGTCTCACCAAAGACAAATAACTCTCTCAACTGAGAACCAATGCCCAAAGCTTTATTCAATATCAAATTCTATATCTCTTGAAGAGATTACAACCTTTATTTATAACTAAAACATTCTCTAAAAAAGGAAATACCTAATTCTAAACAGATAAGAAATCCTAAATCAAATCCAACTGGAATCAAATCCAACTGGACTTGCCAAATATCAAACAATTACTATAATAGAATCCTACTACAATGCTACTATGTTTTGGGCCTGCGGGTGTAGACTTTCAATCGGGGCCCATTATGATGATGGCCTGGTCAACCATGGATCTGGCCTGCATCAGTTCTCCCCCGCTTGGAGGAGAACTCGTCCTCGAGTTCTGTAAATATCCACCTGGGTCGAAAATCATTCGAACAAACTTTCGTGTTGTGGATTGAGCATTAGGTTGATAATATGCCTTGAAATCTGGATTGAATCTTCTATTCCACTCAGAAGTAGGTTGGAGGTGATGTGTCTGTTGATGGTTGCATTGACAGTGTGATCTGACCATTATATGCTTTAATAGTAGACTCTGTAATAAGATAGCATAATTGTTGATTGACATAAGTTGATCTCTGAAGATGAAATCCATATGGTGCATGTCAATTAATGTGGACATATCTTCTTGCGAAACCACTGGGGCAATTGATTTGTCACCCGATGTGGCAATCAGATCCATTGGATGATTATTGTCTGCTTGTACATCATCTTGCTTTATCTCTTGCTTCTCACTTGAAGTTACAATAAGATCTTCCTTTCCATGAATGGGCTTTTCAACATCATCGGTGGAATTTGTTTCTTCCCTGTGTTCATCTTGTGACTCTTCAATTGATGGTGATGAGGTAGATGAAGATGTTGTTGATGGTAATGGAACAAGGTCAACATATTGTCCATTCCAATAGAAAGAATAGATATTCTTCTCTTTGTCATATTGCACTTTCCGATTAAGAAGCCATAGTTGTCCCAAAAGAATATGAGTGATATTCATGGGAATTACATCACACCAAATTTTATCTTCATATACACCAATCTTGAAAGATACTAAACATCTGTGAGTTACAGTAATAACAGAAGCATTAGACCATGTAACTTCATAAGGCATTGGAAGAGTCTCTGTAGGCCAATTGAGTTTGTCAATTACATATTGTGCCACAAAATTGATAGTACTGTCATGATCAATAACTAGATTAGTTAATCGATCTTCACACCTTACTCGCGTCCGGAATATCATAGTCTGTTTCCATTCTTCGTCTTCTTTTTCATTGGTGGTGAGAAGTCTGCGAATGACAAGAGTGTGAGTATCTTTACCTTCAAATTTTGTTCCCATCAGATGATCTTTCATTCGTTGTGGAGAATGTTCTTGCTTAGGCTTGACTTGTTGCAGGTGAGACCATTGAAGCATGTGCTCAATATGAATTGCTTCTTTGCATGCTTCATGAACACTGTGACATGGTTTCATCTTCTCAAGAATCTCTGGCTTCAAACCTCTGATAAAGCGAGTTAAATCATGCAGCTTATTTTGTTCTAAGCCACAAACTTGGTGCAATCTCGAAAATTGATTTAAATATTCATAAACTGTCGAATTTACCTGTCTGAGATTGAGGAACTGCTCAAAGTAGACCTTATTTGCAAAATACCAATCTCCATATTTATATTCATATAACATGCTTTGAACTTCATCCGATGGTCCAAAGATTTGCATATTGACTTTACTATAAGAAATTCAAAATCTTCTGAATGCTCAAAATTGACTAACCTGATGCCTTGATCTTGTTGACAAAAATACGCAAGTGAAGATGGATCGTGAATCAGACTAAAATATCATCATTTTGAGAAGCAATGGCTAAGATCAATCAATCCAAAAAAACTAGATTATTTTTGCTGGGCCCACATATATATATATATATTTTCTGCTGTGGACCTGGGCGGAGTCAGGTCAGGCCTGTCAGGTCTGGGCTAAATCAGGCAGCGGGTCAGATCTGGGTCAGGTCAGACCCGGACTGAAGCAAAGTGGTTGGATTGGGCAGGTGTCGGGTTAGTTTTGGCCCAAACTGGACGGCCCAAGCTGGTACGGCCCAACTACTAACATCCTTTTCTCTTGCTACAGTAACGACTGGAAAGAGAGAAAAAGAGAAGGGTCTTCTGTTCTGCTACAGAAACGAAAGAAAAGAAAGGAAGGAGTGGATGATGCTCATCTGGGTGAACTGGAGGCTCTCGTCGACGGTAAAGCTGCAGGGAGGGACGACGCTTCTGGGAGGTGTATCGGTGGCTGCAGCGACGACCGGAGGTGCTGTGCTGTGGTGTTGCGACGCTGCTGCGCTGCCTGTCGTCGTCTGCGATGCTGCTATGCCGGCGGTTGCCTTCGTCTCCGGTGACAGGTACGCTGAACTCTCTTTCTTTCTCTCTCTTCTGTTACGTCTCTCCGTCTCTGTCTTTGTCGTCTCTGCTTTGTTTTATTTCTCTGGATTTGGGAATGGTTGGTAGCAACCGAGGGCTTTTCTTCTCTGGGTGTTGGGATGGTGGACAGCAACCGAGGGTTGGGTCTGGTTTGGGTTACCGGGAAAGAGATGGGAAGGGATGGGGGATTTGGGTTTTCGGATGGTGGATTAGGGTTGAAAAAAAAGGCCGGTTGGGTTGAGTGATGGGTTTCTGGGTTCCGAAAAAGGATCGGTGGATGGTAATGGTGTTCGGTGGAGATGGAGGAGAGGGCGATGGTGTTCGGTATTGCTGTGGTGGGTGGAAAGAGTTGGGGATTTCTGGATTATGGGATCTGGGTGACTAGTTTAGGGAGTTAGCTTTCGATTTGGGGATCTGGGTTCGGATAGGGTTGGAAATCAAGATGATGATGACGAACGGAAGATGGGTTCGGTGAGGATTTGGGGATTTTTGCTGGCAATTTTGTTCTCTGGGTTTGGGGATGGGTTCGGCTAGGGGTGGGATGTGGGTCGGTGCTGATGATGAAGGGAAGAGGGGTTAGGGTTTCAGTGGCAGTGGAGGAGAGGGGTGTTGGTGGGTGGAAGAGATGGGTTTCGGTGGCAGTGGAGGAGAGGGGGTGTCGGTGGGTGGAAGAGATGGGTACCGACGACAAAGAGGATGAACGAAGACTGTACCACGTACAGTATCTCGAATCGGCGATCAGACGGCGATCCGAGCCTAGATCTTCGGCTCTGATACCAATTGAAGCAGCGCAGGGGAAGAAGATTAGCCAACGGGCTAATCTCCAAGCCAAAAGGCTTAGGGATAAATTGTCTAGGTGTCTCACCAAAGACAAATAACTCTCTCAACTGAGAACCAATGCCCAAAGCTTTATTCAATATCAAATTCTATATCTCTTGAAGAGATTACAACCTTTATTTATAACTAAAATATTCTCTAAAAAAGGAAATACCTAATTCTAAACAGATAAGAAATCCTAAATCAAATCCAACTGGAATCAAATCCAACTGGACTTGCCAAATATCAAACAATTACTATAATAGAATCCTACTACAATGCTACTATGTTTTGGGCCTGCGGGTGTAGACTTTTAATCGGGGCCCATTATGATGATGGCCTGGTCAACCATGGATCTGGCCTGCATCAATGACCCACAATAAAACTAAAATATGCATAGAACTTTATTAACAACAAAAACAACCTTAATTAGTCGCTAAACGGGATCAAGCTGGGTCGGGATGTTACAGCATGTTAGTAAGTAGTGAGAGCAGATCCAGTGTATATTTAGCTTGCAATAGAAACATGTGTCATGATTTCTAGAGATCTCTATTCCCAAAAAGTAATGAAGTAAACCAAATCTTTCATGGCAAAATGAACATTGAGCTGTTGTATAAGATGTTGAAGTAATGATTTATTACTACCAGTGAGTATGATATCATCCACTTAAAGTAGTAAATATGCGATGTGACCATTGCCATGCTGAATAAACAGTGAAGTGTCAGCTTGAGAGTTAAAGAATCCAATTTCAAGTAGATGAGTGCGAAATTTATGAAACCAGGCACGTGGTGCTTGCTTTAGTCCATAAATTGATTTGTGCATGCAACATACATGGTTTGGGAATAATGGGTCCTCAAAGCCTTGTGGTTGAGCCATGCATACTTCTTCAAGTAGATACTCATGCAGAAATGCACTTTCAATATCAAGTTGGCGAATTTCCCACTCGTAATTTAATGCAATTGCAAGAACTTAACGAATGGTGGTAGATTTGACCACTGGACTAAATGTCCCAAAGAAGTCAATGCCAGGTTGTTGGTGAAACCTTTTAGCGACAAGTCGCGCTTTATAGCAACTAGTAGTTCCATCTGCATTTCTCTTAATCCAATCGACCCATTGATTGCCAGCAACATTCATTGAAGGTTTATATGGGACTAAAGACCAAGTCCCGCATTTTTTAAGTGTGTTAAATTCATGATCCATTGCTTGTCGCCATTCCAAGTGTTTAGAGGCTTGAGTGAAGCAGGTGGGTTCTTGATGCTCAATAGAAGCAAGTAATCCAGCAGATATTGGATGTTTGATGGCACCATAGCATGCCTTTTCTTGTGGATCCCACTTTTAGACCGAGTTTGCATTGGGCGTATAGTGGTGGTGAGCACAGTTTTAAGAGATTTAAGTGGTTGGGTTTCATGTTCAGATGAAAGGTTTCAGATTCTGCAATATGGGGTTCAGAATCTATTGTGTAGAGCTGAGTGTTGGTTGGTAGTTCTTGGTCATGTGCGTGGCCAATAGAATGTGTTTGGGTGACTGTAGAATGGGATGGAGGTTCTGCTGCAATGAATGGTACAGTTCTGGATAAAGTGAATGGGATGGTAGTTGGTGTTAGTGGTTGGTGGGCTTGAGTTTAAGCAGGAACTGGTGATATGATTGTGTAAAGCACAACTGGTGACTTTGGAGGTAGCCAAACAAACAATGGACCAAACAGCGGTTTGTTCTCTTTTTGCGATAATGAACTCAGAGTGGACGGATTTTGTACTGTTTGAAAAGGAAAGAGTTGTTCATCAAATACCACATGATGTGAAAGGTACACTTTTCTAGATATGGGTTCAAGACAATGATAGCCTTTTTTTCTTGAGGCTGTATCCTATGAAGACACGCAACCGACCGAAAATCCAATTTGTTATGAGTGCAAGGTCGCAACCAAGGGTAACAAGCACACCCAAAGAAACGAAGAAAGGTGCAGTTGGGTGATTTGTGAAATAATTTTTCCCATAGCAAAATATTGGACAAAATGATGAAGAATGGTAGACAAACCACCCAACTACACCTTTCTTCATCATCATCTAGTGCAACATCCAACAACATTGTGTGAGTCTTGTCAATTAGGCAAAAGCAAGAAATTTCATTTTCTCTTTCTACTTCAACTTTTCCCATGATGAAGAATGGTAGAGAAGGCTGATCATCTTCACACACAATGTTGATGGATGTTGCACTAGATTGAGGGAGAGCAAACTTGGGAGACGATGATGAATAATGGTAGAGAAGGATGATCTAGGCATGAGTGCCAAACTGGTGAGGAGACATGTTCGCCAATGGGAGCAGTAGAACCAGCTTTATTGATGTGGTTTGTAGAGAGATGAAAGGGGTATAGTAAGGATGATCTAGGCACGAGTGCCAAATTGGTGAGGAGACATGTTCGCCAATGAGAGCAGTAGAACCAGCTTTATTGATGTGGTTTGTAGAGAGATGAAAGGGGTACAGTCCATTCTCAGTCATTCCGCGGAAAACAGTACTCCCCAAGACTTCGTCCAATAAAACCATCGGCGTCAAAACAGAAACAGCAATTGTTATCTTTGGAGAATCTACGCACTGAAAGGAGATTGGTGGACGCAGTAGGACAATGTAAAATATTGTTTAATTGGAAACTACTTTGAGGAGCATGAGGAATAGAAGAACCAGTATGTGTTATCGACAAACCCTGTCCATTTCCAACATGAACTTTGTCGCCTCCTCGATATTTCGAGTGCATGGAGAGATTTACTAAATCTGACGTGATGTGATGAGTGGCGCCGGAGTCAGATTACCATGTTTGCTCTGTTGGTGAAGAATGATCAGCAACCATAGCAGTAAGTTTTTGTGGTGGGACACGACCTTGGTAACCATGATCCATTCGATGGTTGCAGTCAATGGCGAGGTGTCCTATCCAGTTGCATATTTGGCAAATAGGTCGATTTTGCTGGGATCATGGTTGTCGACTTGCTGAGTTCATATGATTTGAAGAATTTGATGAATGAGAAGTGTTATTATAATTAATACCATTGTGGTTTGCACGACTTGAACCAAAATGCCCCCTAGAGCGCCCGCGATTGTTGTTGCCATGATAATTGCCTCGTTGTTGTGGAGGACGAGAGGCAAAGAAAGCAGTCATTGGTTCACTAACAGGGACAGCATGTTGGTTCTCTTCAAGATTCAACTCTTCAGATACGAGAAGTGTGGAGAGTTCATCCAAAGATACTGGATCTGACATGGGGCGAGTGTTGATGACAGTTGTGAATGGACGATAGGTAGCTGGTGGTCCATTCAATGTATAGAGTATTAAATTTGCTTCATCTATTGCAGCGCCACAAGCCGTAAGTTTGTCCACCAGAATCTTGACTTGCTGCAGGTAATCCTGCATAGGGGTGGATCCTTTCTGCAGATTCTGCAACTGCCTTTTAAGTTGAATGACATGAGATCGAGTAAACGATGCATAGCGTTTCTCGAGATCTTCCCAAACAGCTTTGGAGGTCAGCAACCCCAGGATATTCGGTAGAATAGATTCAGACAGAGTTGAGTTCAGCCATGAAAGAAGATTTTGATCTTGGACAATCCACTCTGTAGACGCGAGATTGACAGTAATGGAGTGTTTTCCATCAGTTTCTTTAAGGAACTGAGGAGGGCAAGGTTATGAGCCATCACCAAATCTTTACAAGTTGTGGCTGCGAAGGATTGGCAGGAATAGTGATCGCCAAACATGATAGTTTGTGCGATCTAATTTGATGGGTACCAGATGGGAGACATTTGAGAGCACAAAAGTGGTGTTGGCAGGGACGTTGGATGAAGATGAAGCCTTAAGGATCTGAACAACTCGTTGGAGTCTTTAAGTCTCTGATACCATAAACAAGTAGAAGAGGCTGGGTTTTTGTGATCTCTGTCTCAATATGAGAACAGACTAATAATCTTCTATTGTATTTATAACTGATTTTACAGAGATGTATAATTGGTAAAGAAAGATTGCAAGCTGATTTTCAGAAGATTCAAAAGATATTCTTTACAACTATTCATCATATGTGAGATGGCTTTGATCTGATGACAAAGAGCCGAGGTGGTTGGATCCTTGTTTATGATCTTTGCTAATTGGATTTGATCCATGATTTATGGGTTCATTATTAGGATAAACCACAGCCATCTATTCCTAGATCCCAGCTGGAAGCATCCCTTACAATTAGTGTAGGGAGGCTTGTATAGGATCACTTCTCTAAGAATATTATGTTATGTGGTTACAAAGTTTGTCAATATTTAAATTTGTAAACACATTCTACATGCATCTAACAACCCCCACTAAATGGTTGAGAAAGAACCATAGAACGAGATAATGCATTAGAGATTGGAGAATTGACTGTTTGTTTGTCTCTCACAAGAAGGGCAACTGTGTGTCTTAATTACTGGTGGCAAATGGATGGAGTCGGATTAACTGGATGATGCTTTGTATTCCAGTCCCAAGTCTATGGTTCAGGGCATTTCCATCTTTGTAGTATGATTTTCTAGGCATCAAGAAAGAATAAAGATGTGAGGTACTCCTTTTCCGTAGATGTAGGCACACTATATGACCTTTTTAACTTCTGTTTTCTCGTGTGCTTGATTTGATTTGTTTCGTGGTGGAGTTCACTTGAGTCTAATTTTGTGATCGATGAATCATAGATTAAGGTTTGATTTGTCACGTAGACACTACACTGAAAGTATTGACTGGGACGCTCTGATTAGTGATTGGCCCAAGGATTGGTGGGTTGCACCTCTTCATCTCTTAGAAATCCGGACAAACAGAAGGGCTTATTCCTAGTCTCTGGTTTTGTCTTATGCACAAATGCCCCCTGCAAACGTACCAGAGGGCAAGGGCCACTTGCATGAAGTAAAAATCCAGTCTCTGATTTTATGTAGTTAGTAGGGTTAGAAGAAGGAACCATTCCGCTCGGTTTTGCTGCTCAAAGAACTGCATGATGGGACAAGGCAGCAAACAAAAATAGGCCTGTTTGTTTACACACGTGTTGAGGTAAAGGAGAGGTGGCTATCATATAATGCAAAAGGTAAAATAAAGGTGCAGTAAAATCTTTATTTGAATAGTATGAAGTAAATTATAGGTTAAAAAGGCCGTATGCGTTAAAAAGCACATTTTTGTCATAAAGTCTTCACCATTGGGTTGCCAACCTAATCCAACCAGCATCACAAACTTCAACAATATTTTAAAAATATTGTTGACACATTATGATATTTTGAAATTAAGAAAACTGCTTAGATTATTATAATAACATTGCCATAAAAATGAACAAAAAAACATATTTGAAGATTAAAAATAGTAGAATTAACTATTAATTAGCTTTTCTCTGCTAATAAAGAATTTCCATGGTATTTACCCAACATGACTATTCCTCAGAGCCATTTCTCGGAATAATATTTTTTTATTACTTATTTAAAAAACTAAGGCCGTTTTGAACTTAATTCCAAAACTTGTATAAGACTCCGTTAGAAACAGAGTCTTCACAGAAAATGCTATTACCAACAGCATCTTTATTGAAGACGCCGTTAGCAATAGCATCTTCGTTATTTAATTTTTGAAAAAAAATATTAAAAATAAAATAGGAAATTTGAAGACGAAGACTCCGTTGCGAATGGAGTCTTCATTGAAGACTCTGTTGCCAATAGAGTCTTCGTCTTTTAATTTTAAAAAATAAATGAATATTTTAAAATGACTGAATATCAAAAAGAAATTAAAAAATTATAGAACGTATTGAAATAAGAGTGGAGTTTTTATTGAAGACTCCATTGGTAATGGAGTTTTTAATGAAGACTCCATTGCTAATGGAGTTTTTATTGAAGACTCCATTTCTAATGGAGTTTTTAAAAGACGCTATCCACACCAACATCTTCAATGGTCGTTTCACTTTTACAAAACAATAAAAAAATAGGAAATTCAATGAAGACTCCATTATGTATTTAAATTTTCAAAAATATCACTGAAGACGCTGGATGAAGATTCCATTCTTAATGGAGTCTTCGGTAAAAAATACCCAAAAAATTTACATTATAGAGTTGATGCCGATGGAAACTATAAGACCCCGACCCCTAATTTACATTAGTTAGTCCTAATTAGTTTGAGATTAATATAATAAGTGGGATTAGTCATTAATTATACATATTCCACTTTTTTCAACTTTTTTATCTTAAAAAAAAGACTGAAGGGCCTAAATGCAAAATTCCTTTTACATTAACAGATTTGAGCCCTAATTTCCCTTCACTCATTCTTTCCGTCTTCCTCTTGCTACTGAAGAAAATGAAAACGAGAAGAGAAGAAAAAAGAAACGATGAGAAGAAGAGAAGAAAGGGTCCTTCAATCAAGTTCTTCACAACGATCGTCTTCCTCATTGCGATCTTCTTGAGCGATCGTCTTTCTCATTGAGAAGAAGAAGAAGAAGAGGCTCATCGAAGGCCGGAAATAAAGAAACTGCAAGAGAGGTTTTGGAATTAAAAAAAATAAAGAAGAAGGAGGAGGAGGAGGAGGAGGAGGAGGAGGCGGTGGTGTACCTGTTACACCTGCTCTCCCTCTGCACCTGCACGTCGTCCACAGCTGCTGGTCGTCTTCCTTTCTTTTTTTTTTCCTCCTCTGCTGAAAAATTATATTTCTTGCTTTCTTTTTTTTTCTCCTTCTCTGTTCTGCTATTATTCTATTTTTATTGCTGTATTTTATTTTAATTTTTTTTCCTACTCTATTCTACTATTGCTCTGCATTTGTTGTATTTTTTTTGCTCTTGTCTATACTTTCTTTTTCTTTTGTTTTTTCTGCAGTATGGATAATTGTTCATTCAACTGAGAGTACATGATCCTCTCGTAGAGTAATTGTGGAACTTCAGAACACACCCTTAAAGATTAAATGACTGTAATGATAGAATTAAATAGGGTGATTTTAATTCTTCTCATTTGAGGAGTTGTTGAAAATTAGTATGTTGTTATTCACTATGTCATTAATTGATGAAAAAAATTTGAACAGGCTTTGGGGCAAACAATAGATTGGTTCCGAAGGGCCTTGTCTGTTGAGCCTGTGAAGGGGAACCTGCGATTGAGTGGATATTTTGCATGTGGCGAGGATGATGGGGTACAACTTCCACGTGAATATGTGGAAGGTATTTTTACTAATTCATATGTTAGAAGCAGATTGCTTTTCAGTAACTACAGAACTAGCCAAATATGCTCGTCACTCACCAGCATGACTTCTAATCTAGTTTTATTTATGTGGAATTTCTGGATGCACTTTCTTTGATTCATGTTCATATGAACTAATCTGTCATGGTAAACATATTGAGGGAAAAAAATGACAGAAAAATCCAACTTTAACATTGTCCTTGCCTCTCTTACCATACAGAGGTTGTGTGAATTGACAATCTAAACAAATTTCTACTCTAAAATTTAGGAAGTGGATGTTTGTTTGAATTCATGAGTTCAACTCTTTAAGTTCATGGGTGTATATATGTTTTTATTTTTTTTAATGTTTTCTTGTTCTTGTGTTATTTCTGTGTTTTAACTTGAAGTTTGAATCTCAGGTGATGAGTTTTGATTGATTTTTGGGGTGTAGAAGCTATAAGTGGAAAAGGGTGATTTGCAACGGTCATTCTTGTATTGGTATAGTCGACATCTTTTGGCTTTGATTTTCTTTCTCATGTAGGAATTGATTTTAGTGTGATTTGGACAGATGGATGGGGTTCCTTTGTGGCACTTCCATTTGGTTGTATGTATTTTGAGTGTGAGTTTTGTTTTAGAGAAACATGGGTCTTGTTTGGATAGTTATTTTCATTGTTGTGTCATCATTATCTATTTTTTATTTTTTTTAGATGATTGGATCATTTATTTGTCAGTCGTACCTCTAGAGCTTTGGTTCATTTGTGTTGCTACCTAATCTTTTGGTTTGATTTATTCTATTTTGTTTCTTAATTTTTTAAGATATTGTAGTGAAACTTGTTTTGATCTTGAAAGTTGGTATAATTCTTGGCTAATTTGCATTTTGGTGGAACGGTTTAGAGACAGTTTAATGGTTTTTTGGCTGCTACTTGGAAAGGGTCCTCTTCATGAGCCTTGTCTTTGTGGTATATATCAATTTACATACGTAAATTTGCTACTAAGCATTTGTTTTGGTTATTGTTTTGTAGAAGGTGTGATTATGGTGAATGTTCAAATGATGTTTTATTGGGGGGAAGTATAGAGCAACACCCCAAGGTGGGTGTCTCGTATAGTGAATGTAAGAACCCAAATTTTATTTTATTAGTATTATTATTATCATTATTATCTTTAGATATGATATTATGGGCCCAATTATTTATTTATTTATTTTTTGGCAACTCACTATTTTTATTATTATTGTTTTTAACTGGTGGTACCCATGGGTTATTAAAACTGAATTTATGTTAGACTAATGAAAATTTAAGGGTCTTGAAGTATGAATTTTAGTGAAGGGCGTTAATTTGTTTCTTTAAACGGATGTACACTTACTGGTAACGTTAGCCATTAGAGTGCCATCACTGTGGCTTTTTAAGTCTCCATTTAATGTGCATAGTGGACCTTTGCTTTTCCCCTCTCCCTTTTATAAATGGTCTCATACGATAAATATTCACCTTAAGCTTCTCTCTCTCATATCAACTCTCTGGTCTTCTCCTTCCTCAAACCAGTACCAGGCAAGCAACCCATTTCATATTTTTCTTGCTCTCACAGGTAATAGTCTCATTCTCTCTCTTTCTTTTACATGCTTAATACATTAGTTGATGGATGCTCATATGTTAATATAAGGGCTAATCTCTTCAAACAAGCATTGATCATACTGCTCATGGTGGACCGTACATCATGTTATCTTCATCATCTTTCACCATGCATCATGTCATCACCCCCAGACCACCATGTGCAAGCCATTGGCAATCATCACCATCGACCCATCAGCCATGGGCCACCATCACCATCATGGCCCATCTTCTACCTAAAATAAGCATGACAACCCAAACTTCATCTTCCTCATTCTACTCACTGCAACACCTCTTTACCTATTTGTAGGAACTTATTCCCCGAACCAAACAACTCATCTCAGTAAGTACCCATCTTCACCCTTTGCATACAGCCCATCTCCACTACACCCATTGGCTAGACCATCTTCATCTTATCCTCTCCTCTAAGCGGATTGAAACTCACTTTCTGAGTTAATATTTTCACCTCTAACCAAGCACAAAATCTCTTAGTGTCATCTCTGATCGCGTTTAAAAATGTAGGCGTGGAAATGAATTACGGAATCAAGGTCCGATATTCACGCACTTTAAGCGTTAAGAAGAATGGGAAAATAATTACAGTTCATTATTAATTTCCCTTTTGTTTACATGGGTTCAAGTGCCCTGACCGCGGGGATGCAGGTTGTTTACATACATTTTGAAAGTTTACAACCCCTCCCTCAAGTCTCAGATGTGATCTCAATTTGGAAAATACAAGAAAATGTACATAAGATGGAAGAAAATGTGGAAAAGGGGAAAAGATGGGGGGTGACCGTGACCCGCGGTCACTGCCCCATTCCAGTGACCGTGACTCACCCGCGGTCACTCGGGCCTTCCAGTGACCGTGACTCACCTGCGGTCACTGGGGCTTTCCAGTGACCGTGACTCACCCGCGGTCACTGGGGCCTTCCAGTGACCGTGACTCACCCGCGGTCACTGGAACCTGCCAGTGACCGGGGATCACGGTCCATAACAGACAATGGCCCTGTGCCTCCGTTTTTTGTGCTGTTCGCGCTGGTTCTTTCTTGGAACTTCTTTCAAGTGTTGGAACTCCATTCTCATGACTTTAGAGCGGTGGACAACTATCAAGAAGATCACATTTTATCATGGAATCAATTGAAACCGCTGTAACTCATCATTCGTGCTTACGGACTGCATTTTTGTTTCAAGTCCGAAATGGGCAAATTTGAAGCCGGAGTTGTGTCATTTGAACCTATCATTTTCAAGGAACAAAATGAGGCCTAGAGAGGCTTCTTTCACAACTCTTGTAATGGCTAAGAAGCCCTACGAATGAGAGAAACAGAGGTGACAATGTCATCCTCTCAAAAATTGGCGTCGTACGAACATGGTATGGACTTTGGCCATTTCCCTTCCTTCTCTCCTTCTGAATTTTCTTGCTCACCTTTAAAACTAAGAAAAGAAGGTGGGAATGGTCGTGGAAGTGCTGCTGGAGCTTGCTTCTTGTTGCCTTAGGTAGAGACTTTCTTCAATTTCTTCACTTTTCTTCCTTATGTGTGTGTGTCTTTGTTTCTTCCCAATTTTCTCTTTTTATAGACCCCCAATCAGTTTTGTGCAGTTTTGGGGAGTTAATAGCAGTTGTGGGGAGTTGGATTTCGAAGAGGAGTGGAGGGAAACCACCCAAAATCGTGGGAAACCTCCTTTGAAGGTCCGTGACCGCAGACTGGGCCACGGACGAGGCCCAATTTCAGGTTTTTCGCGTATGTGGCCCATTTTCATCTGTTTTGGGCTCAAATGAAGTCCGATTGCCACCAAACTTGGAGTGATGCTTCTTAACACTATTTTCTACATTTCATAAAAATTTCAGCCCATTTTGACTTCAGGAAGTTGGTCAACTTTTTCATTAATTGGGCCCCGGTCACGGACAAGGCCCACTTTTGGAACATTGCATATGCGGTCTATTTTCCATTGTTTGAGGTCCAAATGATGTCCAATCATCACGAAACTTGGAGAGATGTTGATTGACACCATCTTAAGTGTTTCATAGAAGTTTCAGCTCTGTTTGACCACCTGAACATGGTCAACTCCTTTTGTTTGTGGGCCCCCGGTCACTCCCAAGGCCCATTCTTGGAATTTTGCATATGTGGCTTGTTTCCGCCTGTTCGGGGCCCAAACGGTGTCCAATAGCCACGAAACTTGGAGGGATGCTTCTTGAAACTATTTTGAGTGTGTCACAAAAGTTTCAGCTCTGTTTGAGCACCTGAACATGGTCAACTCCTTTTGTTTGTGGGCCCCGGTCACTCCCAAGGCCCATTCTTGGAATTTTGCATATGTGGCTTATTTCCGCCTGTTCGGGTCCCAAACGGTGTTCAATCGCCACGAAACTTGGAGGGATGCTTCTTGACACTATTTTGAGTGTGTCACAGAAGTTTCAGCTCTGTTTGACCACCTGAACATGGTCAACTCCTTTTGTTTGTGGGCCCCCGGTCACTCCCAAGGCCCATTCTTGGAATTTTGCATATGTGGCTTGTTTTTTCCTGTTCGGGGCCCAAACGGTGTCCAATCGCCACGAAACTTGGAGGGATGCTTCTTGACACTATTTTGAGTATGTCACAGAAGTTTTAGCTCTGTTTGACCACCTGAACATGGTCAACTCCTTTTGTTTGTGGGCCGCCGGTCACTCCCAAGGCCCATTCTTAGAATTTTGCATATGTGGCTTGTTTTTTCCTGTTCGGGGCCCAAACGGTGTCCAATCGCCACGAAACTTGGAGGGATGCTTCTTGACACTATTTTGAGTATGTCACAGAAGTTTTAGCTCTGTTTGACCACCTGAACATGGTCAACTCCTTTTGTTTGTGGGCCGCCGGTCACTCCCAAGGCCCATTCTTAGAATTTTGCATATGTGGCTTGTTTTTTCCTGTTCGGGGCCCAAACGGTGTCCAATCGCCACGAAACTTGGAGGGATGCTTCTTGACACTATTTTGAGTATGTCACAGAAGTTTTAGCTCTGTTTGACCATCTGAACTTGGTCAACTCTCCAGTTGACTTTTTATGACAGTGGGCCCTTGTTTCAGCTGTTTGAAGCCCAAATGACCCCGGTTTGATTTGAAACTTGGAGGGACTGACGTCAAGAACATCTTGGAGTATTCATCCAAATTTCATGCAGTTTAGATTTGAGGAAGTAGGATTTCGAGCAGTAACATATTCATTGCATGCGTTAGGTCACTATTCACTCCACATTGAGACAGTTAGCCTGTTTTCTATCCGAACAGCCTCCCCTTGACTTGAAACTTTGGGAAAATAACTTGGGGCATTCTTTGAGCATTTTTTCGAAATTTTATCTGCTTTGGCCTTCTGGAAGTAAGATCTTAGTCGATGACCCCCAAATTCGGGATTACTGTCCTCTAAGCTGACATGTAATGAAATTTAGGCCAAACAGAGTCTTTTCATCTTGAAAGTTTGCAAAGTATCTTCTGAGCATGACTGAAGTTTCGCATCTAAATTTCATTAATTTTGGACATTGGGAAGCAGGACTTTGGTCAGTGACCCCCTGGCTTGAGGGGGAACTGACTTCAGGCTGACATGCTTGTGGCTTTTGAGTTTGATGATCTCTGTTCAACCCGAAATTTGAACTTCCTCTGAGAGTTCCAGCTATCTTGATCTTCATGGAATGCCGGTTCTTACAGTGATTCCCCAGGATCTACAAATAACCTCTGTAGCCCAAATTAAGCTGAGATGAGGTGTCTTCGCTGCAGTATTTGTAATTTTTATAGGTCAACAAGTGCCCCCTCGAGGTGCAATGATTATAGTATAATAATCGTTGTGCCTCGAAATAGCCAATCTGTGGGAATGATGGATGGCTTGATGAAAAGACAGTTTGTCAAGGTAGGTTTTAGGCCTAAACTTTGGGATTTAAGAATTTAGATAAAAAAAACATGAAGGGTTTGATGACGGAATTTTGAAAAGACATAAGAAATCTGAATTTCTTTGCCCTATTTTCACGGATATCAAAAGTAGCATCTCCGTGGGGACTGTGGGGAACACCCACAAAGGAATCCCTTAGGTATTTAGAAAATTCAGAAGTTTATGAATTTTGTTTGGATTTTGGAAATGAATTTGATTTTCTTTTGACCTATTTTTCACAGATATCCAGAGTGGTGTCTCTGTGGGGATGTGGGGAACACCCACAAAAAGAATCTCTGAGGTTTTAAGAAATTCAAAAGTTTCAGAGAAAATGGATTTGGGTTTGGATCTTCATGGATTTTTGGTTCATTTTCAAAGATCAAAGTTTGGGTTTTGACTTGGCTTGACATGATTTAAAATCAGATGCAATTTTGACAAAATGAGATGTAATTTTGAAAGAGATTGACTTTTATGGGTTTTGATGAAAAATAATTTGGGACATTGGTTTGAAATCAAATTTTGACCCAAAGTTGATTTGGAAAGAAGCTCCGCATTTTCCCTCGAAATACCCTAAAAATAGGATTATTTCTTTGGTAAATTACTCCAAGTGGACCCATCATGAGAATTTCAAACAAAAGATGATCATGTTATAGATTCCATTGCTTAAAATTAAGAGACCGTAGATGAAGAAGGACGAATCCATCGAGACTTGATCAAGGTTTTAGACTCCACTGATTTTAATCATAACCAAATTCTATTTGTGGGAAGGACTTGAGCTCGAGGGGATTTAGCGATGGGCTCCACCAGTTCAAGTTTGCAATGACCGTGGATAAGGAGACCAAACAGGTTTTTTTTTTTTTTTTTTTTTTTGCTCAAATCAACAAAGAGAAAAGGAGACCGAGAGTTTTTTTTTTTTTATACAGCCATATCCGGTTGAGAAGAACCCTTATGTCTTAAACTCTATTAGAACTTCTTCATAATCACGGTCAATCTTGACTGTCCAATACTTGTTGCTGTTGTCACAGTGAACATCCACCTGTGTTTGAGTAGTAACATGCACACCACTGAACGCGCATCTAACTTTCTGTGATCAGAGCCTCTGTGGGAATTATAGAATGCCATTTTCGTGCTTGAACACGAACCTGCTGCTCCCTGAAAAGGTCTTAAGATGCTTGAACATCTGTTTGGACCAGGAGCCTCGGTTCTGAGACTTAAGTGTGCCTTTAATGCCAATTCTTGGTCTCAGAACTGAGTATTGCCTTCTGCTTTTGGTCTTATACTAAGGGGAGATGCTGCCATTTTTTTTTTTTTTTGAGAAGTTCCATATCATTGTTACTGATATCGATCTTTTCTTTCTTTTGATCTGTTTTGCAGATAGAAGAGTAAAGCACCTACAACTGCAACTGCTGGGGCACCTAAAAGTCGTGCCAAGGGTAAGACCACAAGAGGGCCTGATTCGAAAGACTCAAATGAAGCATCTGATGTCAATTTGTGGCTCCAGAGAGCTAAGGCTTTGTCATCAAGAAACGGGTATTCGTATTGGTGTAAGCTGGACGAGATTGACATTAGTACTGCTATCCCAGCTTATGCAAGCTACAAAGGGCGCATCCTCATGGCAGAAGTACTGAATGCTAAGGGGAAACTGGAGAAGTTCCTGGACTGAGATTCTCTGCTGCACCTTCCATTTGATGGTTTTGCTTTTTCTGATTAGCCCTGGAGGCCATGTGTACATTGACTTCACTGCTTGTATTCGAACTTTAAAATGGATATCAATGGAAAATTTTTTTCTTTCTATTTTTGTCATTGGTATGGGTGTTTGGGTTGATTTTTTGTGGAGGTTTGATATGGTTTATGTGGATGGTTTGTTTGGTTTGGTTTTCTCAGACTTGTATGAGGGTGTGATTTGCAATCTTTTGGATCCACAAATCAAAAATAAGGGAGTCATATAAGTGGACGTTATCCGGTGCCCATGTGTGAGGCTTTCTCCAGGGTCCATGACTTGATCCTTTTGGTGTCGAAAGGGGTCAAACAAAGTGGATGTTATCCGGTGCCCATGTGTGAGGCTTTCCCCGGGATCCTTGACTTATTCCTTAGGACAAAGATTTGGTTTTGGTTTTTGTTTAGATTTTGGTTATACAGGGTCTACAAAAAGACTTGTTCTATATAACCGAAGGCAGTCATATAGGGTCTGCAAAAAGACTTGTTCTATACAACTAAGGATTAGCTATATGGGGTCTGCAAAAAGACTTATTCCACATAGCTGAGTTTTGCTATATAGAGTCTGCAAAAAGACTTAATCTATATAGCAGGATGTTACAAGGGGTCTTGTAAGGACATTATCCGAGTAACAAAGGTTTGACTAGAGGGGTCGAAGGACTTGATCCTCGCAGTCATTTTATACAAATCTGAGGGATTTTGGTTACGAGTCATAGGTTGTAACGCTCGAAACCAAAGGATTTTGATTTTGGTTAGGAGTGAGAATGTACACTGTATATGGTTTGGGTACATTGTACATGGTTTGGGTGTACCAATGACATTCAGGTATAGTATTTCTTGAGAAGTTTTCCATTGATAGGCATCATGCATCTTTCCCCTTTAAGTGTGAGGAGCGCATAGGCGCCATTGGAGTAAACCTTGTCGACAACAAAAGGTCCTTCCCATTTAGGTTCGAACTTGCCTCCCGACAAGTGCGTGGAAAACATAGGTCTTCTAACTGCAAGGACTAAATCTCCCTTCTTGTAAGCTCTATACTTGACCTTTTTGTTGAAAGATGCAGCCATATGAGCTTGATACAACTCAATACTTTGTCGAGCGGCAAGCCTTTTCTCATCAAGGTTTTCTAGCTCTTGCAATCTGAGTTTGGCATTCTTTTCTTCAGTATATTTGTTTATCACAGCCACCCGAAAAGAGGGAAGCTGAATTTCCAAAGGTATTACAGCTTCACAACCATAGACCAAGGAGTACGGTGTTGATTTGGTAGGACCACGAACTGTAGTTCTGTAAGCCCATAATGCTTCAGGAAGCCTGGTACTCCAACTCTTTTTGTTGTCAGAAACCATTTTCTTCAAAATTTTGCAAATAGTCTTATTGAAAGCTGCAACAAGTCCATTATCTGTAGTGTTCTATGCCATGGAGGGACAACATTGGATTCTTTACAGCAGTTCATATTGAGAGAAAATAATAGATCATTTGGATAGACGATCACCCAGTGCACCAGCTTTTGTCACAAATGCCTTCAGTGGATTGGTGTTGGAAACCAAATGCATTTCATTGGAAATAATATAGTGGTGTAATTTCCTCGTTTTTCTTTTGAGCTGGCAATGCCCCCAGATAGTGATCAAAAGCTTGAATGTAGAGGATGAGAGGTTTGCCTGGAGTTGAGCTGCAAATGTAAGCAAGTTTGCCCTGCAATCCCTTGAGTTATTTAAGAGTTCTCAGAGAAGGCATCTTCAATATAGCTTTGACTTTGACTGATCTCTTTGAGAGTTAGTTCTGCATCAGTGGCAACTTCAACCAATCGAGCTAAAGACTTAGTTTTATGACTAAGTATGATAGCCTTGATTTTTGGTCGCAAATTGGTTTTGCACATTTCGATTTTTGCCCTTTGAGATGGTTGTTCCAAGCATTTATAGGATAATGCTCTCCATCTATTGATAAAGGCCTGTGCAGTTTCGTTGTCTCCCTGCCTTGTGCTGCTGAGCATAGCAAAGGTGACTGTTTGATCCTCCTCCTGAAAATGGAGTAAGAACTTCTCTTCTGTGATCGGCCATGTCATGAATGAGAGTTCTGGTAACTGCTTGTACCAATCGAAGGCGACTCCTTTCAATGTGCCGACGAATAGTCTTATTTTTAGTGCATCTAACTCTGGCAGGCTTCCTAGGAGTGATTTGAAATGCACAATATGCTGATATGCTGACCCTTTCCCAAGGTATAGTTGAAAAGTCGGAAGTTTATAATCTGGTGGAAATGGAACCAGATCAAATTCCGGGGGATACTTGGGTGTAATACCTTTCTTTTTCATTCTGGTCTCCACTTTTGATTTTGTCAGTATCTCTTCAACTTCTTTGAAGGTCACATGTTTTTCAGGATTTGCATGAAGACCAAGGATTGATGAATGATCACCACCAGTAAAACCTGCAGCTATCACCTTGTTTGTTATGGACTTGAATTGAGCTGTGAGAAGGTCAATTTTAGTGGCATTCTTCATGATCATTGCTTGTTCTCTTCTGTTGGCAAATGGAGGATTTATTTGAACTTCATCCAGACCACCTAACTTATCTGTTAAGATTTTCACTTGGGCAGTTAAGTGGTCGATCATAGCTCCTTGTTGTTTGACAACATCACTGACATTGTCATTTTCATTTTCACTAGCATCTTTACTTCCACTAGCATCGTCATTTCCATCCTTGCTAGTTCCATTCCCTTCAGCCATAAACACAATGTACTGACGGGGATTGGATGATGTTAATGCCTGAGGAGTAGATTGACTATCTTTTGTATCCAAAATAGTGATAGGATCATCGTCAGAATCGGTTTCGACATGACCTTCAGAAGTGCTACTTGAATGAGAGTTTGAATCAGACTTTTGTAATTGAGTCTGAGCCATACTCCGAGTAATTCTTCGAATTGAACCTGGCCCGACCATGTAAGACGAGGTCAAGTCCGGATCATCTTCTTTAACCACCCATTTTTTTAGTGATCTTGCACTGTGACAGCTTCTGAGTTTGGTCCTTGTAATGGGCTAAAGCTTTCTTCTTGAGTTGGTTAGCCATCCTGGCTGCTGAGGTCTGATATTTAAACTTAGCAACCAACGGCCTGGAAGTGCTTGTCACTCGTTCCCAATCCATGGAATCTGAAGTGGGAAGTGAAAGGATGTCAATAGGACCCCCCTTGTTTTTTTTCTTTTGCACTTTCTTCTGTTGGAGCGAATCTTTGAAATGAGCGAGATCGGTCGAATTATTGCAAACCAATTGCTCAGCTTGTTTGTTGCCTTCAGCGCCATATGATAAGCCTTGGGGTGAAGATAGCGGAGAAGGTGCCACTATGATAGAAGGTAGATGCCCCCTGCCAAACCTCCGTCCTTCTTTTTGAGTCAGAGGATAGAAAGTATTATCTTCAACTGAGGCCAAGAGTTTGTTGTTTGTTCTCAGCCATATTGGATTTTGGAGTGTGTGGTTGAGGTGACCATGTGCTGTATCTAGGGATGGATGCACCCTTCTGGACCTTCTTACGAGTTAGGAATTGCCGAAAGTCCTTTGGTGTTTGCTTGGTAATGACCCGCTGTTTGGGCCTAGTAAGTGGTGACTTTAAGCATTGAGCAGTCATTAAATGTGACTTGTTAAGTACCATTGATTTATGATCCGTGGACCGGACCTGCCTTGCCCCCAGACGAGGCTTGGTGATATGAAGATTGATGCCTTCTGACTTCAGTTTGTGATTTGGTTCCTTCTGAACCTTGTTGAAAACTCCAAACGGATTCTGGGCGTATTTGGAAACCCAAGATTTGGGAGTTTTAGTCTTCTTGATGAATTTCAGGGTCACTGATGACCCATTTGGATCAGCCGAAGTTATAGAGCCTGTTGGAATAGAGAGTCTCTGAAATACTGAAACTCTTGACATAGGGGCAGTAAAGTCCATTCGAGCCTTTTTTTAATGCTCTTACAGTTGGTTTGTTTTGGGTCATGGATATTTTAGAGAGCCTCTCTTTGGCCTCATCAAAAGTGATGATCAGCGAACCCATGATGTCTCTGCAAAAAGTAAGCCCACAGGACTATATTAGTGGTATAACCAACATGGCTGCCTCTTGGGCTAGCCGGAATGGTTTATTGATGTCATCTAGACCAACATGGTTTTGAATCGAAATGGTTAGATATAGGCATAAATCCCATCTCATTATGCTATGCTGACTATCCCTACTGTCAGAATTTCTGCAGCATTTCGGGTTTATCGAGTCAGACTTAAAAGCATGCTATGCTGACTAGTCCTGGCTACCAAAATTTCAGCAGCATATCTAGACTATCTGTGTCAGACTTATAAGCAAGAGAGGGTTGGATCAATCAAAGGGATAGGGCCCACAGGATCAAGCCCGCACCACTATCACAATGACCACACAAGATCCACCAGTGGTTGACGCCGGACAATGCTTAATTACAATGTCGTTGGTCTTATCACTGATTTAATAAACATTTTATATAGGTCAGAAGCCCTTTGAACTGAATCATCACTCTTATAAAGTGAAAAGGGTGATGATTTGGTCCATGCACATCAAGGTGCGAATTCATTCAATCAAGTTATGCACATCAAAGTGCAAATTCTTCCAATTAAATGGCAAGTGTACGCACATTAAGGTGCCCAATGCCTTCATTTGTATGAACAATATGCACTTCAAGGTGCAAAAGTCCTTTAATGATATTTTCAAACCCATTGCAGACATCAAAGGTCTTGTATGAGTGTAATTGGAGGTTAAATAAGCCTTTGTCATCATAAAAATAGGTAAGTGACCGTGTGCCCCAGTCATAGGCTTTTAGCAGCAGTTTTCAGTGAAACAGCAGCAGTTTCCAGCACAACAGCGGCAGTTTCAAGTGCAATAGCAGCAGTTACAGTGCAATAGCAGCAGTTTTCAGGGCAACAGCAGCAGTCACAGTGCAACAGCGGCACTTTCAGTGCAACAGCAGCAATTACAGTACAACAGCGGCAGTTTTCAGGGCAACAGCAGCACTTTCAGTGCAACAGCAGCAGTCACAGTGCAACAGCGGCACTTTCAGTGCAACAGCAGCAGTTACAGTGCAACAGCGGCAGTTTTCAGGGCCACAGCAGCACTTTCAGTGCAACAGCAGCAGTTTCAGTGCAACAGCGGCAGTTTTCAGGGCAACAGTGGCAGTTTTCAGGGCAGCAGCAGCACTTTTCAGCAATTTTCAGCGCTTTCATGCATTTTTCACCAAATTCAATCACAAATTAGGGCATATAATTTCCCACAGACGGCGCCAATCTTCTGATCGCGCTTAAAAATGTAGGCGTGGAACTGAATTACAGAATCAAGGTCCGACATTCACGCACTTTAAGCGTTAAGAAGAATGGGAAAATAATTACAGTTCATCATTAATTTCCCTTTTGTTTACATGGGTTCAAGTGCCCTGACCGCGGGGATGCAGGTTGTTTACATACATTTTGAAAGTTTACAACCCCTCTCTCAAGTCTCAGATGTGATCTCAATTTGGAAAATACAAGAAAATGTACATAAGATGGAAGAAAATGTGGAAAAGGGGAAAAGATGGGGGGTGACCGTGACCCGCGGTCACTGCCCCATTCCAGTGACCGTGACTCACCCGCGGTCACTGGGGCCTTCCAGTGACCGTGACTCACCCGCGGTCACTGGGGCCTTCCAGTGACCGTGACTCACCCGCGGTCACTGGGGCCTTCCAGTGACCGTGACTCACCCGCGGTCACTGGAACCTGCCAGTGACCGGGGATCACGGTCCATAACAGACAATGGCCCTGTGCCTCCGTTTTTTGTGCTGTTCGCGCTGGTTCTTTCTTGGAACTTCTTTCAAGTGTTGGAACTCCATTCTCATGACTTTAGAGCGGTGGACAACTATCAAGAAGATCACATTTTATCATGGAATCAATTGAAACCGCTGTAACTCATCATTCGTGCTTACGGACTGCATTTTTGTTTCAAGTCCGAAATGGGCAAATTTGAAGCCGGAGTTGTGTCATTTGAACCTATCATTTTCAAGGAACAAAATGAGGCCTAGAGAGGCTTCTTTCACAACTCTTGTAATGGCTAAGAAGCCCTACGAATGAGAGAAACAGAGGTGACAATGTCATCCTCTCAAAAATTGGCGTCATACGAACATGGTATGGACTTTGGCCATTTCCCTTCCTTCTCTCCTTCTGAATTTTCTTGCTCACCTTTAAAACTAAGAAAAGAAGGTGGGAATGGTCGTGGAAGTGCTGCTGGAGCTTGCTTCTTGTTGCCTTAGGTAGAGACTTTCTTCAATTTCTTCACTTTTCTTCCTTATGTGTGTGTGTCTTTGTTTCTTCCCAATTTTCTCTTTTTATAGACCCCCAATCAGTTTTGTGCAGTTTTGGGGAGTTAATAGCAGTTGTGGGGAGTTGGATTTCGAAGAGGAGTGGAGGGAAACCACCCAAAATCGTGGGAAACCTCCTTTGAAGGTCCGTGACCGCAGACTGGGCCACGGACGAGGCCCAATTTCAGGTTTTTCGCGTATGTGGCCCATTTTCATCTGTTTTGGGCTCAAATGAAGTCCGATTGCCACCAAACTTGGAGTGATGCTTCTTAACACTATTTTCTACATTTCATAAAAATTTCAGCCCATTTTGACTTCAGGAAGTTGGTCAACTTTTTCATTAATTGGGCCCCGGTCACGGACAAGGCCCACTTTTGGAACATTGCATATGCGGTCTATTTTCCATTGTTTGAGGTCCAAATGATGTCCAATCATCACGAAACTTGGAGAGATGTTGATTGATACCATCTTAAGTGTTTCATAGAAGTTTCAGCTCTGTTTGACCACCTGAACATGGTCAACTCCTTTTGTTTATGGGCCCCCGGTCACTCCCAAGGCCCATTCTTGGAATTTTGCATATGTGGCTTGTTTCCGCCTGTTCGGGGCCCAAACGGTGTCCAATCGCCACGAAACTTGGAGGGATGCTTCTTGATACTATTTTGAATATGTCATAGAAGTTTCAGCTCTGTTTGACCACCTGAACATGGTCAAGTCCTTTTGTTTGTGGGCCCCCGGTCACTCCCAGGGCCCATTCTTGGAATTTTGCATATGTGGCTTGTTTCCGCCTGTTCGGGGCCCAAACGGTGTCCAATCACCACGAAACTTGGAGGGATGCTTCTTGACACTATTTTGAGTGTGTCACAGAAGTTTCAGCTCTGTTTGACCACCTGAACATGGTCAACTCCTTTTGTTTGTGGGCCCCGGTCACTCCCAAGGCCCATTCTTGGAATTTTGCATATGTGGCTTGTTTCCGCCTGTTCGGGGCCCAAACGGTGTCCAATCGCCACGAAACTTGGAGGGATGCTTCTTGATACTATTTTGAATATGTCATAGAAGTTTCAGCTCTGTTTGACCACCTGAACATGGTCAAGTCCTTTTGTTTGTGGGCCCCCGGTCACTCCCAGGGCCCATTCTTGGAATTTTGCATATGTGGCTTGTTTCCGCCTGTTCGGGGCCCAAACGGTGTCCAATCGCCACGAAACTTGGAGGGATGCTTCTTGACACTATTTTGAGTATGTCACAGAAGTTTCAACTCTGTTTGACCACCTGAACATGGTCAACTCCTTTTGTTTGTGGGCCCCCGGTCACTCCCAAGGCCCATTCTTGGAATTTTGCATATGTGGCTTGTTTCCGCCTGTTCGGGGCCAAAACGGTGTCCAATCGCCACGAAAGTTGGACGGATACTTCTTGACACTATTTTGAATGTGTCACAGAAGTTTCAGCTTTGTTTGACCATCTGAACTTGGTCAACTCTCCAGTTGACTTTTTATGACAGTGGGCCCTTGTTTCAGCTGTTTGAAGCCCAAATGACCCCGGTTTGATTTGAAACTTGGAGGGACTGACGTCAAGAACATCTTGGAGTATTCATCCAAATTTCATGCAGTTTAGATTTGAGGAAGTAGGATTTCGAGCAGTAACATATTCATTGCATGCGTTAGGTCACTATTCACTCCACATTGAGACAGTTAGCCTGTTTTCTATCCGAACAGCCTCCCCTTGACTTGAAACTTTGGGAAAATAACTTGGGGCATTCTTTGAGCATTTGTTCGAAATTTTATCTGCTTTGGCCTTCTGGAAGTAAGATCTTAGTCGATGACCCCCAAATTCGGGATTACTGTCCTCTAAGCTGACATGTAATGAAATTTAGGCCAAACAGAGTCTTTTCATCTTGAAAGTTTGCAAAGTATCTTCTGAGCATGACTGAAGTTTCGCATCTAAATTTCATTAATTTTGGACATTGGGAAGCAGGACTTTGGTCAGTGACCCCCTGGCTTGAGGGGGAACTGACTTCAGGCTGACATGCTTGTGGCTTTTGAGTTTGATGATCTCTGTTCAACCCGAAATTTGAACTTCCTCTGAGAGTTCCAGCTATCTTGATCTTCATGGAATGCCGGTTCTTACAGTGATTCCCCAGGATCTGCAAATAACCTCTGTAGCCCAAATTAAGCTGAGATGAGGTGTCTTCGCTGCAGTATTTGTAATTTTTATAGGTCAACAATCTCCTCAATAGTCAGTCCTTACTGTTTTCTGTTTTTCTTCAAACCACCATCAACCATTTCAACTCAATACCCAGCCACCAAGATCAACCGAATCACCTGCAACTCATCTCCTTCCTCTGGGTGTACCGCCAAGTCAACCCAGCCATCCTCTTTTTTCTTCTTCTTCGTCTTTCTTCTTTCTTGTTTCTAGTCTCTTTATTCTCCTCTGTAAATCTTCTATTTCCTTGTCCTCTTTCTCCCTCTTCTGCCAAATTCAACGACTCTCTCATGACACTCTCAACCCACCTTCGTTTCCATCATCTCCTTCGTGCTATTTTCTTCTTCTTTTATTTTCTTATCATTTCCTTCCTCCTTTCTATTCTTCTCCTCTGCCACCGTGACCACCCCATGACTTCCATCTCTGTAACTCAATGTCCACACAAAACTCAAGACCAAATCAGGCCCCAGTTCTTTTATCTAACCATGGCCAAACTGCCTCGTCCATCCTTCTCTATGGCAGTGTTCTGAAGCTAGACCCTCCTTTCCTCTGTTCCTTCCTTCATTTTGCTTCCCTTCTTCATCTTTCTCCCTCACCAACTGAATAGAACCCCTACAGAGCTGGAGGTCACAAGGGTGATGGCTCTCTATCCTCATCTTCTTTTCCTTTACAATCTTTTCTTCCTCTCCCTGTATATAGCCCAAGCCACCGGTTCTTTATCACTTTCTCTGCAAATAGTCCAAGCCACCTGTTCTTATCATTTTTACTTTGATAAGAACAGGTGACGTGTTTACCCACTTAAATAGTTGTCCCTAGCCCAGTTTGTTCTTAGACCAACTTGCATGATTAAATAACTGGGCCTAATCAAGGCAATGCTTATCCAACACTTGTCATAGTACCTTAGCCCAAATTCATCTCTCAAGATCATGACCCAAGTATTCTGGCCCACTTGCATTACCTAACCTCAGTCAAATTATAACCCATTAGCCTTGGTAATTTTATCCAAACCATTATATTCAGTTATATGCCTGGCCCACTCTTCATTCAAGCCTAAGCCAAACTGAGCCCAGTCCATTTGTATCCCTTAATTTTTCTTACTACTTGTTAAATTGATATTATTCAAGGTTTCTTAATTTCTAGCCTTTGCAACCCAACCCACTAATTCAGGTTCCACTTAGTTGAACTGGTGTGAATCACTGACCTTGGTCCAGCCCATTAAGTCTGCAAACATGCATAATCACTACCTAGGGCCCAACATGCATTCTTTAATAATTTAGGCCAAGAGTTCTCAACCCATTATACTTGACCTTTGCTGAAGTCTGGCCCATTGGTTCATTGTTTTGAACCCTACATATTGGTTAACCATCTTAGCAGGGACACACACCGGACATCCAGAAAAGGACAGACCAAATTTTCCAATCATCATTGGTCCAGGCAAGTAGTCCTACCATGATTCCTTAGTACTAGAGTTTTCAAGTCCTTCACTCAATTTGATTTAAAATGTGAAATTTTGCGAGTTGTTAAAATAATCCTAGGATATTAGGATATATTTTATGCCTTTGACTAAATTTGGAATGCTATGATTGTGATAAAACCCAATCTGATTTCTTTTAACATTGTTAGGTTATAAAAATGTCTATTTGTGAAATATTGATCTATTTGCCTTTTGATGTAAATTGTCGTAACATAGAGTTTGATTTGTGATCTCAACCCTTGTTCCTTTTGTGATAAAAAAACTTGGAAATTTTCAAAATTGCTATTTATTCTCTTTTGTAAGGCATTCTCTAAAGTATGAGCAACGCACTGTGGTACACCCACAAGCGGATTTTAGCCCCCTTTTTGAGTATGACATTGGGATTGGGACCCCCTTTGTGCGATATTACTAGTCTGCAGTTAGATCACACTATGTTTTGTGGAGGTTACTGGTATTCTCAGGCCTCGTGCCAGTTTTGGATATTATTTGGGTTGTACCTGGCAGGTATATTGTGCTTGGTTTAGGCCTAACTCTGGCGAGCACACTTTGTTATTATGTTTTACTGAGGAGATGCCTTTTTATCTGTTGTTTTGGTTATTTGCTTGCTACTTGAAACAGCTTAAATTGAGGTTACATTACCTTCCTGTTGTTTTCAAAATTTTGCACATACCATCCTTGTTATACTTTGTGCATACGAACCATAGCTCTAGCTTTGATTTTCTAGATTGTTACCTGTTGCTAGGATATATGGTTGTATTACTTGTTGAGTTTTACTCACTCGTTTCATCTTTTTACACAGATTTTGAGGTAGCACCTAGATCTGAAGACACTTAGTTACTTACGGGGGCAGGCAAGCAATTGAGCCGCGAGATTGGATCATAGTGACTTTAGTAAACTTGAATTAGAAAGTGTTGCTATGCTATTATAGTATGGTGGACATATTCAGGCTTGTTACCTTGCTTTAGTTGGATTTGATCTCTTTTGTTGCTTAGGTTAATTTTGATGACATTTTATTTTGAGTATTTAATAAAAGTTTGTTGTTTTAGCCTAAGCTTGTTGGACCGTCATGCCTTGAGTCTGAGGGTCTCAAAGATCTCCGACTCTTAGGGTGTGACAGTGGAACTCCTAGGTGGGTTTATACGGTTTGTCGGCACACAACACTAAATGAATTGTTGTATATTCTTAGTCCTAAAGTAGTGGCGGATGGGAAACATGTTCGATTGAAGTTGATATGTAGATTTCTGTTGGTTCCCTGACAGTCGACGAGGATAATAAAATATGTCGAAGTGCCAATCGACGACGATGCGGCATTGGATAGCGTGTTGGATATCCCATTGAGTTTCCCTGGGATGATTTGTGTCGAGGTTTACGTGGAGAAGGAGCCATTCTTCTGACCCCCAATTAAAGGCCCCAGGATGATGTTTGAAAGTGTTGGACCTTTCACACAGTTGTTGACACAGGGGTCTAACATATATCATCCTCCATCTTCAGCTATGTTGTCACTCTATTCCGGTTTTATAAACCATTAACAGCAGAACATGGGAGCTTCGTCGTCACAGTCATTATACGAGTCTCAGTCTGGTCCTTCCTTGGCGTTTGTACCTTCAGCTCAACCAGACGATATAATTGTCTCATCAAGCCCAATGATGGATATGGATTCATCGAAGACACACAGTACTACTTTATCATTCAACGAAGCTCGCGGCGTGAATCATGTAGAAACGTTTGTTCGGAGTGGTGGTTTTGGATGGCCTAGTGGTGGAGATAACGTGGATAGCCTGGCTGAGGAGTTAGAGTCCAATGAAGATGTTGATGTTGGACTGATGGTTGAGGAAGCAGCCAAAGACACCATTGATGTAGGGCACGAAGTTTCATCTCCAGGTTGCATGCAAGAGATTCACACCCCAGTTCCATATTTTACCATGGTGGACTAGAGATTTGACCACTCCATAACCGATAATCAAGATACTCCTTCATATATGATATGGTCTGAACAGAATGCAACATTGAAGGTTGGGATGATTTTCAAGAATAAAGATAGTTTGAAGGATGCAGTAAAGTTTTACCACATCAAACATAATCGAGAGTACGTGGTCAATTTGTCCACTTCTAATGTTTGGGTCGTTCACTGCAAGCATGACTGCAGCTGGATGCTACGTGCAACAATTAAAAAGAAGCATAAGATGTTTAAGATCACCAAGTACAATGGTGATCACCATTGTATGTACGCGAGAGATAGTCGGGACCGCTGCAATCTTAGTTCGAATCTTATTGTTAAGCTCATCATGGAACTAGTACAGGTATTGATCCACTAAATTCCCATGTTTACTAAATTGAAATAATAATCATAATTCGAGATGTTTGACATGACTCCAAATGTGTTGTGTAGGAAGATCCGGAAATGGGAGCGAGTCCCTTGCGTTCAGCCATCTCTACATGATGCCGTCCCTACTAGATTTAGGCATGTTCTAAAGGTGAACTCACCTTTACCCCCTGGCCAGCGGGGATGCAGGTATTAGACACTTTCATACCCCCATCTATGATATTTGAGTTGTTTAATATTATTTAATTCTTTTAATCCCATTTTATATTTATTAGGTGGACAGTAGTGAAGCATATAGATGTGGTCGCCTCGTCGGTTGTTAGGATTGATTGCGATCAGTTTGATCAACTATGCGAGGGCAACGTTTATGATTTTATTATTATTATCTCCTTATATATATATATGATTATATATATTATGTCAGGCATGTTTATTTGGACTTTGTTTTTCGTTCTCAGTTCATATGGGAGCCTTAGGCGAAGGATATTATAGATGCCCTACATGATTACTGTTTGACTAGCCGGGATGTTTGGTGCACACGGTTGCCCTTGATATGCTACGACATTATGGAGTGGCATCATCCTGCCGTGTCATACAACAATTCTGGTTTAGGCAACATGTACCCCCTCTAGTTGAGACAGGTCGCTTGCTCCATTGGATAGATAGGCATGGCCACTAGAGGCACAACTGGAGCACTCACCACACATGCTACATTGACTACTGGAGGAGGTGGTGCACTCATGTTGTGTCGGGCGTCATTGACCGCACTCTTATGGCATATGGGGATCCCTGCATGGTGTGGTTCTGTAGGATCACGTGATTACTGTTCGGCAACTCGGAGCACTCCTGATCAGTCATCGGTTACAACGAGTCAAAAGGTATCACCGACCAATTGGTATGACAATTTCGTTATTTTTATTATATTTATTTCCTAATATAAGAATCGAATGTATGAGCATTTGGTAAAATATTAATCTAATTGTACCTTAACTTCTGACGTTTGTGGCACAAATTTTTTCAACTGCAACTAGTGACTGATATTTATCGTCGTGGCGTCGAGGCCAGTGGCTTAGACGACCATAGGTGTGTGTCCACCGACGTGTTGCGCGACATTATAGATGGATGTCGATATATGCTGCAGTGGATGGGTGAGCACGATAGACTAACGGGCCAGACTGGGATGGAGGTACATATCCCCGATGCCATCCTTATGCCTACAAGCATTCATCCCAAGAGGCCTCGTTGGGCTACATGGGATGGTCGTGTTCGTAGGGATTGTTTGATGCCTTCAGCCTTTGTACCGTCTAGGAGCGTAGTAGTACTAGATTTCCCATCGTCTATATCTACTCAGCATCCTTTGATTGTACCTACTCGTGATGGCGCATTGTCTTCTACACTAGAGAAAATCATCATGCCTCCCCTGGCCACAGGAACAGCAATGGATGACATGCCATCATCATCCCCACCACAGTCCACTCTGATGCCCCTCGCGAACACAGGAACAACATTAGACGACATGCCATCTTCATCCCCACCACCCTCCATTATGACGGGTGTATCCCCAATTCCAGAGCATCATGATGTCACCATATCCATCCCGGTAGTTATGACGGGATGCTCGGAGCAACTTGATCCAGTACAGCAGGGATTGACCCAAGCCTTTACTTGGTCCACTGCATCCTTAATGAGGGTATCGCCGACACCCTAGCAGCTTGATGCCATACAATCCACCTCGGCAGTTGTAATGGAAGGCATTGAATCAATGTTGGAGTTGCAGGTGATAGAACACAGGGTTATTTTTACGCCCCGATCCCGGGAATTGGGGTTAGGATAGCCCCACAGGGTGTAAATACGTAATCCCGTAGTAATCTATGCATATAAACATACAAACACAAATCACTATAAGGGAGATTGCACAGGAACGTGTAGAGAAGTTTCTCCAACACGTAAATTACATTCAATAGTAAGCGGAAGCCTGTGTAATACATCTGTAATGATCATAAGCAATAACAACCGAATTATCATAAAATTCATAAATAAGTCAGTACTTAACCATTTCTCATTTACATGATAACGATTAATTAAGCATGAACAAAATCTTAATGTGTGAACAGGCCTATCCAAACTTAAACACTCAGCAAGTATCTCGTTGTCGCTCTTCGTACGATGACTAACAGAAGGCGTCGTCTGCATTACCCTCATCTATTCCCGAGGTTTAGTACCTGTAACACCAAAGGTAGCACTGTTAACACGACGGTTAAGCAAGTATATAGAGGTACATAAGACCATCATGCCGTATCAAATGAAGTAAGAGTATATATTGATTAAAAAAAGGTAAAAACCGTACACTAGGCATGTCGTGCATGAGTAAGCATGAGTAACAAATCATAAACAGATTATCATACAAACTTATTGGCAACCACGTGGACATATTCTCCCAAGAGAGAGCATATCATCTAGAGGGAGCGTACACATTCTAGGAGATCAGCCTAGCTTATTGAGAAGAGCCGACAACTCCTCCAAGGACTACTGCAGCAGCGACATATCATATCATACCCAAACTGGTCCCGTCGAACCTAATAAGGGCGTAGCTAGTGGTGCCGACTTAACGTATCAAGACCGACTCAAATTCATATCTTTTATGCATCTTGGTTATACTTGTCATATCATACATACTAGGAGTTCGGTCTTGAGATTACATTCATTCATTCATTCATTCATACCTAATAATCAATTCATGCATACTTAATTGAGCTACATAAGTTGAGGGCATGGTTTTTTAACAATATGGATGCATTTAGATTGAGTAAGTATCGATGATAATTACTAGCCAACCCTATGTTAGATAATCCGTGATCCCGAGGGCATTTAACACGATGTATTCATAAAACGTCTGGTGTCATTGTGTTATCAATCTTGGCGTTTTATTGTGTATAAAAGGGACACCTCTTCTTATGCCAACACCCATGATGTGACATCGAGAATTCGTCCAGAAAATCAAAGGGGATGAGTGACAGCTCTACACTTGTCCACCTTTCATTTGATCACCATTGGGCTAATTTGGTTAGGAAATAGGAGCCAACTCTAGAGCCCTACAAGGTCATTGAAGGTTCCTCACATCCTACATTCACAGGGTTCTTACGGCTTAACCATATACAAGGCTATGGCTTAGCCGAGTGGTGTTCAGGTTTTCCTCTTAATTCAATACGCATTTACGGCTTGGCCGTATATTGACCTACGGCTTAGCCGTGCTAAGCCTACGGCTAGGGTTACGGCTTTGGTACTGCGTGGCCGTAGCAAAGTTCACGGCGTAGCCGTGCATGAGCCGTAGATAAATTCTGGGTTTGGGGCTCTCTGGAAGGTTCACCGTAGAATAGCCTACGACTAGGTCACGGGGTGGTTACGGCTTAGCCGTAGTTCATTCCACGGCTTAGCCGAGTATTAACCATAGTTCAAATTGGCTCTCTGGATTCTGAGCCATAGAGACTTATGGCTTAGCCGTGGGCTTCGCCGTAAGCTTCAGAATTTCTGAAACTGATTCTGCAACTCAGGTTCACGTGCAGAACTCTATCATTTGGGTTCCAATGAGGGTTTTTATACTTCTAAACTCCCTAATAGGTCTTACATTATTCCATATCATCAATATTGCCTAATTATACTCATTATCACCTAATTCAACATCTATGTGTGCTTATTTAAGGGGAAATGAGCTGTAAGTTGAACATTGAGTGATCAATCCAAGAATCAATCAAATTAAACATACATGCAGTACCATATATACTTCAATACTTGCCTCTTAATAGTGTTAGCCTTCTCTAACTCTTTCTTGTTGTGTAGCTACAGAAAACCTCTAAAATGAGAATGGGTTCTTTACAAGTAGACCATGCAAATAAGGATGGGGTTTAGATTCACATGCATGTCACACAGTGGAGTCCTTATGCCCCTAATACACCCAAAATGAATGAAATGGAAGCAATCCCAAACTTTATACTGCTGTAGTATTGGAGAAGGTTGTGATTCTAAGAAAGAGATGTCCAAAGGGAGAAGAAGAGGTTAGATGGATGCTATTGCCACTGCATGCAAGCTCCAACTCCTTGTTTCCAGCTCTAACATGAAGTGGAGATGAAGAGAAGTGAAGATCAAAGTGGCTTCGATGAGTTCAAGAGAAAACAGAAGGAGGAAGAGATGTTGGGTGCTCTTATAAACCAAATTTCCTACAGCTTTTGCATGCAAGCCCACAGTTTCTAGAAATTTACAGTTTAGGTCATATGGACCTCAACTAGGCCAAAATGGATCCGAATCAAGTTGAGCCCAACATGAAAGTTGACCCACGAGATGAAATGCATATAATGCAACTGATGAGATGTCCATATGGTGCAAGATTAATTACAAAAAGGTCCTTGACTACCTAAGTAAAGTTCGAACCCAACCACCTATCCAACTGAAACCCACTAATAATTAAAAGCAAGGTGAATTAAGACTAGAATATACATATTAATAGGAAAATCGAGCTTAATTAGTATAAATTATAATTAAGTCGGGTCGGGACCTTACAGTTATACCACCCCAGCCCCCCATAGCAGTTTCAGCAGGAGCATCACCGACACAATCATCCATCTCAGTTTTTAAGGCTGGCCTTTTTTTAGGGTTTGCATCATATGCACGGCAAGATCCATCTAGAGTTCCTTTCACTTTGCCACATATTGCCGACACACTAGGGGATTCGGTTCCAGAGGATGAATTCACTAAGACAGAGGTAGGGCCAGAGGACATTAGTCATGGTAGAGGTAGGGATGGAGCGACTGGCAGGGGCAGGGGCAGGGGCAAGGGTATAGGCAGGGGCAGAGGTCGAGTAAGTCAGGTGACTCAAGTTGAGGGAATGAGTCAGATGACTCAGGTTGAGGGAGTAACTCATGTGCCAGTAGTTGAAGGACACGGTACCGGTGATGCGATATATCAACAGAAGAGGTTGAAGAGGGATGTACGTCGGCCTTGATGTGGTAGTTTGTTATATTTACTTGACTTTGTTCGTATTATTTTGACCAGGATGCTCTTGGCACTTTTGTATTTATTGTATATATATGTAAATTTATGGCAGTAAAGAAAAACATAGGTAGTTGTTTTGGTTCCCACCTATATTGGTACACACATGTAAAATGCCAAATTTTTATTTTTATTCTTTTTAGCTTGTGACATGCTTTACTTGATTGGGATGTGGTTACTTTTTTTATTTCTCGTATAGACATTTAAAGGACCATATTTGTAACAACATGGAGGCTTACCATGAACACATAAACTACCAAGCAGATAGTTTACAAAGTCATCATTGCTGTCTTCTAAGAAGTATGAAATTTCTGGATCAGACACCATCAGTGGATCTTCTAAGATTTCTATGATGGTAGTTTCAGGATCATAACTATCCTTTTGTGCATGGTCAATGGCATGAAATCTATCCAATCATCGTTACATCTGATTATTCTCATGTTGAAGTCTTGCTATTACTCCTGCATCGTCTCGTGACTTGTCCGTGCATAGTTGAGTTGAACGTGCTCCTGGAACTTGTAATTCATGCCATCGACAATATATCTCGAGTTCACAACGTTGATCAAACAGGTTTCTCCATTGCAAGTTGTTTCCCTTGACGCAAACCTCACATGGCAGTTATGTGTATGCAGTGTTGATAATAACATGCCCTACATCGATGAATCGTTCATGCATTAGGAGTGGTTTGTTTTGAAACTCACATTTTTCTCCATACCATTTGTTACCAATTGGATCTGTGTAGAATCCCATCATTGGTCTGCTTTAGAAATCATCATCGCTATCCTGACCAGACGAAGAGCTTGGTTTTGCTATATTTTTAGATGTCCATTTTGGCATTTCATTGGTATGGCTTGAAGTGAAGTGGAAAGCCTATTTAATGGACCTTTTGGAATCTCTTAGTTGAAGGCAACGTCTAATACATCACATAATTAATAATTATTCACTCATAAAGCACCATGTAATAGGTCAATCTCCATTAAGTCTAGAAAGCGATTAGTCACACCATTCACATTGAATGTGGATAGTCAAGGACACTGTGAGTAGATATATCTGAATGATCACATGGCACCATGTGATCTGCGATCGAGTTAGGCAAGACTTGTCCTATCACATGACATGATAAGTCAAGTCAGATGGGTCAGGTTTTATATAGGGTCAAGTCAAGCCACTGTAAAAGATGTCTTATATTTATTAGAGTAGCAATCAGTGACTTGTCACTATTCCAGAAATTGTTCATTTCACGACTTTATATAAAGTGGGCAGGAGACAAGCTAGGTGATAAGGTCATATTCCTAATTGTTTATGAACTTTGTAAATGAGTTACACGGTGCGGGATATTTTTGAGGTGATGGGACGGAACTGGGTTTTAGAGGATGAATTCCATTACCCATTGAATCCAAGTCTCCGTTACTCAAGGCAGGCTGTGGAGACCATGAGAAGTGAGCTTTCGTTCCAAGTTAATCAAGCTAAGTGTCTCGTCGTAGATTTGCAATGAGAAAATTGTCGTATTCCTCATCGGTTGGCATTCAATATGGTTACTGATACACCTCATCAACTGCAATGCGCATTGCACCCATTATTGAGAAGAAAACAACCTCATGATGAAGCATCTTTGACGAGCTGTGTTGTGCCGTGAAGCACATGAGTTTGTTTAAGGCAAAGATGTGCAGCACGATCGTCTACTTTAGGCATTTAGCATGGACCCCCAACTGGCTTCTGATTTCGAGATATCTGATGAAGATGATAGCATCTAATAAAATCATCACATATCATCCTTCGTATGCATTTAATTAGCTTACCAGACTTTATCTTATCATGTCGATGCACTTTTATCTAAGATAAATAAAGGAACACCGACATTCTTATTAAAAGTTCATCATCACTTTATTATTTCAAACATGTTGTCATTACAAAGTATACGATGATTCAAAGATAAATCAATAATTTACATGTTCTTAACACATGGATTAAAAGTATTAAAGCCCATTCTTCATTTGACATAAGATACTCATAAACATGCACAATGATAGAAAGATTGGTCACTATGTGATAGCTCATTCTTCATCTAACATATAATAGTCAGATAGATATTTCTTATGGGTTAGGACATTGTTACGCTCAGTGGTGGTGAGTTTCCTCCTAGTTGCTTCGGCCATCTCGCCTGCTAGTTGTAGCATGAAATACCGGCACCTCCGCATGAGCATCCTATTATTTTCCCTCTTAATTCTAGTTTCCACTCTTTCGTAATCCATCCTATCTCTTCTCGGCATGGTTAGCGAGAAACGTCAAAGGATTGGTGCACCGAAGTTGTGTAGATCCATCAGCAATCCCTCTTGCTCTACCAACCTGAAACTCCACTTTTGTCTCAAACCAACGTAACTCTCCTTTGAATCTAAGTGTTTTTCGGTCTAATAGTCATTATAGAAAGGTGGTAGTAACCACACCCGAGCACGCTCATGACCAGTTGAACTCCCTAGGACTCCACCTGCCATTAGGGATAATGATTTGGTTTCTGAAATATGGGTGATGAGGTTTTAACTATGAGACTTTCTGTGGATATAGGTGGGTGTATATAACCAAGCTCAATTGACCAGATGCTGATGATGTCACACAATTCTTTATTCATGTATGAATTGTCATAATCATTTGATGCATTAATTACTATATTGATTTTACTTGCCAATGTTATTGTAAAATTCATGGAGGGCAGTGTTGGGGATTAACTTTATCCAAGACAAATAGATAGGTATGCACTGACCCTGCACGGTTTGCGCAAATCTATAGTCGTATATACTCATCAGATTTGTCATTTTATACATCACATGTCATGTCACACTATCGATTATCCCTTAGATGGAGCAGAAGAAAGAGAAAAAAAAAGGAACACTGTAGAACAAAGGGAATAAAGAAATGAAACAAAGCAAAAAAAAAAAGAAAAAAAGAAAAAAAAAGGAGAATGTTGTACAATGTGAGGGACTTGGAGGGATGAAATAAATAAATAAAGAAAGTTAAAAAAATAACAGAAAGGAAATGAAGAAGGCTATATAAGAGTGAGGGAGTAAGACTGTAAGAGGGATGAAAGAAATAAATTTATGTAGTTTTTTAATGGAAATTATGTATTTGTCAAGGCATTTGAATGTTTTAGTACCTTAGTGAACTATTACACTAATAAATTGTGGTTTATATGGGGCTGTCTCAATAGTATTTATTTGTTATGACTATTATCATTTTTGGTGTTCTACGTTTTATCAATGGTGTTTCTTTTTTAAACAAATCAATAATTTTCAATAAGAGTTCTTAAGGCAGGACAGCCTTTGCTTTACTAATTTTATACAGTAGGGTTTATGGGGGCTTATTTCAATGGTTTTTTGCTCTGTGTTTTAAATTTTAATAACAATGTTTTAAAAAATAAAATTTAAAAAAATTTGATAAGAATTTTGATGGCGGAAAAACCTCTGCTTTACAGATTTTGTTTATCAGTTCAAATTCCTTAATAAGTAATGTTTCTTGCCTTTTATCGGCGATCAAGCAAAATGCTGAAAACCAATAACTACCACGGACAGTTTTCTCAAACCAGAATAAAGTTTCAAAGCTTAATTTTTAGTTTATAAGAGGGTGGGAGTTTCTAATCAATTTTTGCCTCCCAGTGACATACATCTTTGAAAACAATTTTCATTAAATTGTATCAAAAATTACTTATGGAATCCATTTGTAATATGTTCCAGCTAATTGGCTAATATGCTATTAATATATGTGATATATGTTTCTTTTTTTTCATATTTTATATTACTTGTTTAACCAGATCAATCAGATAGATTGGTCGTCCTTTATTAAAATTAAGCTTTGTTCATTAATCTTATAATCATACAATATTCATATTTTGATGATCCATGAGATTTAATAAGTCAAACACCCTATAAATTTGATTTGGATAGACTTTTAAAGGAATCCGATCAACTAAAACGGCTCAGTATATATTATTGATTTAACTATTGATTAGGTAGAATCGTACTTGTGGCAGAAAATCTAATGAATATTTGTTAAAGTTCCATGTTTGACTTCTCATTTTGTTGCTATGTTGTCCAATAATTTTAGTAACTGTCTTAGTTTTAATATTTTTGGTATTCGTAGTGTATATATAAAGAAATAAAAGTAAGTGAGACCACGGAGTCTTCACTGGCGTCCACACCAATATTCAACTTACTCAAGCACGTGACTCGATTTACCCAAGCATGTGGACAATGGAAATCCAACAGAAGACTCTATTAGGAATGGAGTCTTTAACTGAAACTCCATTTCCAACAACGTCTTCTACCTTTTTTTGTAAGCTTTTTTCAATCTTGATTGCTTTTTTAAAATATATATATTTTTATTTTATTTCCAGAAAATTAAAAGACGAAGACTCCATTGCCAACGGAGTCTTCGTCTTCGAATTTCCTATTTTGTCTTTAATTTTTTTTCAAAAATGAAATAACGAAGACGCTATTGTTAACGACATTTTCAGTGAGGACACTGGTAGTAGTAGCATTTTCTATAAAAACTCTATTTGTAATGGAGTCTTATAGTAGTTTTGAAATTAAGTTAAAAACGGACTTAATTTTTTAAATAAATAATAAAAAACATTATTCCTGGAAATGGCTCCTATTCCTCAAGGCGAAGTGCCTGCCCACGCCCTCCAAGTAAAGCTAGCAGTCAGAGTTAAACAAAGAACAATAGGGAGCAAGAGTAAGTCCTATACTAATGTATCTAAAAATGTTATTCTTCTTTGCTAGAATTTTGAAATCTAACTACGTATGGTCACAAATATCCTTTTGAATTCTCTAAATCTCAACCTTCATAGCATTTACAAATGGTTTTTTCGGCATGAGGATTTTGGAATATTTTTTATGGGGACAAGATCTGGAGAGAGTGTATAAATTCTCAAGATAAGATTTCTTAAAATTATGCTAAAGAAATAGACCTCAAGTGTATTTATCTTCATCTTTTCTTCACCATCTTTCCTCCGATGTCAAAACCATCGAAAGTTCAATTCTTGACATGGTTTTGATCAGCTCAGACACGAGAAATCCGTCGCTCATTTCCAACACGACTACTCTCTACTCTCTTCTGGAACCAGAGCGTAATTATTTTTGTTTGTGTTTAGTTGTTTTCTTGTCTTTGTTTCCTTTGTTTTGATTTGTATGTAGTGGATTGTAATAAGTTGTTGTTTTCTGGTTATCTTTTATATATCTCTTTCATTTTCAATCATCCGTGGACTGTCTTCTTTTCTGGCCGACAAATAAATCTACAGTGCTCGGCATTCCAATCCACGTTGCATGGTGATGCATTCAATTGAGTATGATGCCCCACCTACTACTTTGGACCATTGACCACTGCGTCTCAAACTTTTGACTTCTAGCCGCCAGTTCAATAGAATAGCCCGACTAACGCATGATCTTAATTACATGTGCTTTCAAGGCCACTAAGAGAATAATTCTCCCGTAAAGAAAGAAAGAACTATTGAGAACGATTGAGAATTCACCCAGCAAGCACTCAATCTACATTACATTCAAGTCTAGATCTAAAATTTTTATTTGAGGTGGAGAGGCCAAAACAAGTAGTTGGTTTTGAGGGCTAACTCAAAATTTTTATTCCTATTTTGGTGGCAAATTAAAAGTATGTGTCTAGGTTTGCCAGTAATTACATTCCTGATGAACATTCAAAATCTAGAAGAAGCCACGTGTGGGGTTCGAAGAAGAAAGAGGAATCGGGTAGGGATGTTGTTGGTAGTATCTATAGAGGGATTTCTAGCTAAATTCGTGTTTTTTCTTACGCAAGATATAATTATCATCGGTCCGGTCAAAAATTGAAATGAGATTTTGGTCAATCCGTATAAATGAGTTCCTACATTGAGGTGTGTGATGTGACCTGCAGATTAGGATGAAATAAATCGAAAACACCACAGCATAGTTCAAACCTGGGATTGAAAAAACAAGTCAAGATTGTCTGCGGTCCGAATTCACTATAATAATTTCTCATTTCGAAACCTACGGGAAGGTCGTGTCGGTGCAGAGTGATTATAACTAGAGGAGGACTTGGCATCCGAAAGAAGGCACTTGTGTGACGTTGCAATGCAGTGGTAAGCATGCCCCACCACAAAGGGTATCATGAGATTTCTTTAACACTTTGGAAGAAAGACCCTTTAACAGTTGCAAACAACTGGGATGCATTGGGATGGATATGGGCTGTGTTTTAGACCAATTGACTGGACCAGAACCTAATTTTCTGGCCTGCCATCATGTTAAATTATTCAAAATGTACATAGCTGTCCCACTATATGAAGCGCAATATCTTCTACTAATCAATTCTCTATATAAAAATGATCAGCATCATTCTTCATCATTAAAGAATATATTTGTTTACATTATAGTAAATAGGAATTAAATATATAAATTTCGTATCATAAGTGGTTAAAAATAGAGATTAAATGTAGATTTTTAAACATCAAAAAACATTTTTCTCTCAAGAAACAGAATGAAAAGAAGATGAAAATGAATAAAGCAGCCAACACCTTAATAATTCATTTCCTATCTTTTTTATTCTATTTCCTTAAGAGAAAAGGTTATTTCATGCTATTTTTTAAAAATTAAGCTTTGATCTTTACTTTAATTGCTAATTGTATAAATTCCATGTATTCATTTCTCATAATGTAAACAAACAAGCTCTTAGTTGTTCAATTGGAAGCAATAACCCCTTTGAAGTTTTAACCATATTAGATTGAGAGTAATGTTCTGAAGAGCATCATTTTTTAGAGGACTAATCTATCGAACTTCTTCCATAATCAGCGTCAACAATTGGCTATGCCCATATTACATCTAGAATCTTTCTTCCTTTACTTTTTCTTATTGAAGGCTTCTGGTGGATGGAATAGTAAAATGAAACGATTCTGAACAATGGGTTCTGGGTGTATCATCTAACTGCCCCGCACACAGCTTGATCAATCATTAACCTCTCCCTTTCAAAAGTCTTCATTGCACGTCTCACACTTAACCACAATACCCTGACATCATTTCTTTTCCTCTGCCTTTATATTCATCATATCATACACTTCGAGATTTCATGCCTTGTTAGTCCATAAGCACATAAAATGGCTAATTCTGCGCTCTTTCATCGTCATTTACTCGTCTTTCTTATGCTTTCTATCATTGTTTTAACCCGCCAAGATGTCCCCTTGGGCTCTTCTCTCACTGCATCAGATGATGGTGCCTCATGGACTTCCCCATCTGGTGAATTCGCCTTTGGATTTCGTCGCCTTGGCAATAGTGATCTTTTCATTGTCGCAATCTGGTTCGACAAAATACCCGAAAAGACCATAGTTTGGTCTGCGAATGGAGATCACCCAGCTCAAAAAGGATCCAAAATTGAGCTCACAACCGACGGCGAGCTTGTGCTGTACAACCTTCAAGGCCAAGAGATATGGAAGCCCAAAGCTGTAAGTGGTCATGCCACCTCTGCTTCTATGCTCGATACAGGTAACTTTGTGCTTCTGAGCTCAGATTCTTCTGCCATATGGGGAAGCTTCAACGAGCCAACGGACACCATCTTACCTACCCAAGTTCTGGATAAGCCCAGTGAGCTCTCCTCTCATCAAACAATGACCGATTATTCGACTGGGAAGTTCCAACTTCGCTTCCAGTCTGATGGCAACCTCGAACTTTACTTAGTCGCTGTCCCCAGCGATTATCCTTATGGTGCTTACTGGAGCACTGACACTGTAGGATCTGGTTATCAACTAGTCTTCAACGAGTCTGGCTACCTATATCTTCTGCTAACCAATGGCTACATAATCAACCTCACACCGAAAGAGGTCGCCTCGTCTACCAAAGGCTTCTACCATCGCATTACACTCGATTTCGATGGAGTTCTCAGGCAATACATATATCCCAAGACACAGCAGAGCAAGGGCACTCAGTCCTGGTCTGTTGTGTGGTATGAGCCCTCCAACATATGCTTAGCAGTGATTAATGAGCTGGGCAGTGGCACCTGTGGATACAACAGCTACTGCATATTGGATGTTGAGCAGAGACCTAGTTGCGAATGCCCGCCTGGGTACGCCTATTTGGATCCAAAAAATACCTTTGGGGGCTGCAAACCAGAGTTCAAGGCTCAAAGCTGTGAGTTGGGTGGCTTGAAAGAAGCCTCTGGGTACGAAATGAAGGAGGTAATAGACATAGATTGGCCGCTTAATGATTATGAAAAGTATTCTCCCGTGGATGCAGAGCTGTGCAGACAGATATGCTTGGAGGACTGCTTCTGTTATGTGTCTGTATTTGGCTTCGGTGATACTTGTTGGAAGAAGAGGGTGCCTCTCTCCAATGGGAAAATGGGCCCCAGTGTGCAAAGGAAAACTTATATCAAAGTGGCCAAAGCCAATTCCTCCCATAATTCTACAAGCCCATCATGTGTGTTAGGATAGTGATAGAATATGGTCAAAGGATAGGTTAGGTTGGGATATGTTAGAATAAGATCTGTTTAGCAGATCAGATGCACGGATGATATGGGCCAGTGGCTCAGTGCTTATCTCTGTTTGTCCGTCTCTTTGTGTTCTAATTTCCTTGTATCTCTTTTATCAGTGCTTCAACAACTCTAGTATCTTTCAACCTTTTGTCTGTTCTTCAACAACTCTAGTATCTAACAACTTGTCAACTACTTGTTTCATCTCTAATATCCTCCCGAAATTACATGATAGAAAGATCTTGCTATTGTTAACCTAAAAAATTATAAAATATTGATCTCTCCTGATATCTTGCATGTCATCATCTTTTCTTTTTTTTTTTTTTTTATGATCATCACCTTTCTTGTAAAGGCCACCTCTTTTTGAGTTATCTGTCAAGATTTATGCATGTTGGCTAAATTTATGGATTGTACAAAACTTTACTTTTAGTTAAAGTTATATTTGTATTTATTTTAAACTAAGAGTCTGAAGGGGTTGCAAAGTCCCAAAAGATCTAATTTGAAGAAAATCAGGAAAATCAAATCTAGATTGCTCGATCTAGCGGATGCGAGGGAGAAACACAATTCGATCAATTAGACCCACGCGGATCTCCCACTGACCTGCGAATTTCTAATTCCGTTTTAAGTGGAAATTTTATGTTTTATGCCAAATCCTTTCCTTATTATATTAGTATTACGAGGGACGAAATTAGGGCTATAAAAAGTGGTTCTTTCTCAACTCTAAGTTCTGGAATACAAATCTCAATAATCTGAGTCAAGATAATAGTTTAGAGATCATCTTCTCTAGTGATTTCATTGGAGAGTTGAAGGACCAAAGCTTTGTTCTAAAAATCCTTATCTTCTACATCTATTTGTGGAAGATTATCTTTTTTGGTAAAAGATTTAAAGAGTCAAGCATACCAACTAAAAAGTATATAGTTGATTAAATTTATAGCAGCAACGGCATACGGTCGTTGTAGTGTGAAGCGTTACAAAAAGTTGACGCTACAATTCGTCGAATATCTGTAAGTGACTTGTAACTACGTGATAATTGATAGTACTTGATTATTAGTTCAGTTGGGACTTATGGTTTTTTTCCTGATTTGGGTTTCTACGTAAAAATCATATCTTCTTGTGGTGTATTCCTTTATAATTTAGTTAATTTGATTTCCACTGTGTAGTTGATCGTTTACACATAAATTGTTAAGATTGATAGCGTTGGTCTATTTCAGAGGCCCACTCAAAACCTTCACTATCACTTTCAATAGCCTACTATATCAAATGATCATGATTATTCCAAAAATCGTTCATCATTTGTCTTTGTAAGAATTTTAGTATGTTAGCTAAATTTATGGATTGGATAAAACTCTAGTTTTAGTCAGAGTTGTATTTCTACTTATTTTAGACTAGAAGTTTAAAAAAGTTAAAGAGTTCCAAAAGAGTTAGAATGAAGGTATTTGGATTAAAAGATCATATCTCACCAATTGAGTATTGTATATAGACGAGCAACTTATCGTTAGATAGCTTTTTTCAAGTAGATATCCATAGTGTTTCAAGATTGCATCAGTCAGAGCTAAAACGGTAAAGTCATGACCTCGAAAAGTTTTCAGAAATTGTGTTATCCGAAATTATGAATTGCCACTGTACAAATTTCTATTTTTGTTTTAAGTGAGACTTTTTTGTTTTGTGCCAATTCTTATTTTAGTTGGATTACTATTATGAGGCACGAAATTTGGGCTATAAAAAGGGGTTATCTCTCAACCGTAAGATAAATATCTCATTATTCTAAATGGAGAATATATTTTGAAGATTATTTTCTTTAAAGCTTTCATTGAAAAGTTGAAAGGCTGAAACTTTACTCTAAATATCTTTATTTTCTATATCTCTTAGCGTAGAAAATTATTCTGAGGAGTCAAGTACAACATTTAGAAGGTGTTTAGGTGCTTGGATCTGTAACAGAAGACACTAGAAAGTCGTTGCAGCAGGGTGCTGTATAATAAGAATCGCAAGTCCTTATGTTGTGCTATAATTGGATAATGGTTGTAAATATATCTCTTATAACTGTGATATAATTCATTGTGCTTAATTTTTAGTCGTCGGTTTTTCCTGGTTTGGGTTTTCATGTAAAAATTGTGCGTTCTTGTAGTGTGTGCCTTTGTTTGATTTATTTTTACTGCATAGTTGATTGTCTGTATAAATAATATTGAAAATAATTGCATAGATCCATTCTAGAGGCCGCCCCTAACACCTTTAATCTTGGTCAAGAAGACCAAATTATGCGGTGTGGATGAATATTGTATGAAAGGATATTTAATTTTTATTCGAAAGAGACCAGTGCCGGTGAGATTACTGTATAAGCGTTGTAACCGTGACCATGACTCCCATACCACAGAGAAATTTAGAAGAGTACATAGGATAAAATTCACCATGCCCATTTTAACAGCACTGCACATCCCAATTTATACGGAGGGAATTTCCTTCAAAGTTCTCTCTCTCTAATAATTTCCTTCACCATCTTTCTCTGTCTCTCAACTCTGCACTACTGTCCTCTGTCTCCCGATAGAGTGCGAGGGTCAAAGGGGCGGCTGAGAGGTTTCTTCGAGCCATCAAGACAACCCTCCTAAAAAAGAGAAATTCATTGTCGCCCACATCGCCCACATCAATGTCCTAAGTCAACCGCCCACCACACCTCCACTCCCAGTACGGTCTCATCCACATCCAGAATAAATCAGTGTCCGGATCCCATAAGGCTTTGTCTTAGCAAAATTCTGAATTAGACTTAGAGTGGGATTACACGGCGGGCCCAGTAAATAAGGATCAAAGCTGTTCAAAATAACCCCTCTGCTTTAGATGGTGTATCACCAAATTTTACTTTTGCTTGTAGGAGTTGGTCCCATAATAAGATTGACCATTTGATTGAAAATATTATTAACACAATCTTCTACTAATTAATCATATTTTTTAATCAAATTATTGATTTTATGGTGAAATTAACTCCTATTGAGGTATAATTTAGAAATGGGCTTAAACTGGGATAGCGTTTCTTTTCAACAGCTCATATTTTTAATAGGTGAACTCCATTATTGAGTTTCACTCCTTCAACATAATATTTTTCTAAGTCAAAGCCTCCAAGGATTTAGACTCGGAAAAATAATTTGACAAGACACTTGAGCAAGAAATCAAGATATATTGCACTAGTAATCTGATGTTTTATTTTTAAAACATCAAATAATCGAATTCAAAATTGTAAATGAAATAATAGGAATCATTTGCAACAAATTGGAGAAAAAAAAATCTTAGCCAATCATCCACAATAAGAATCTTTATATATATTAAGAGAATTCCCCCCTTTGCGAGGGAGAACAAGAGAGCGACACGTGGCATGCTCTAATTTTGAATTTTCGTAAAATCTATCTATCCAAATCCCTTTCCTATCTACCCCACTTCGATCGGGAGAGAGAATAAGAGAACAACACATGGCGTGGTCTAATTTTGAATTTTCCTAAAATCTCTCCAACCAAATCCCTTCCCTATCTACTATCTCTTAAATTTCTCTCTCACTAAACCCCTGGTCTATGTTTACCTATTTATTTCCAATGACGCAGTAGAATTCCAATTTTATTTCTTAATTGAAGAGTCCAGATTAGATGACTTACCCCTAAACTAATCTTTATCCCTTCTAAACTTCTTTCCATAAAAGGTCTCCTTAATTTAATCAAATTTTGAAATATTAATAATCCAAAAACAAGGAATATAGGATCCTCCAATCTTCCAATCCAGATAATTTTTTTAGCATGGTCTTCCCATTGTAGGTCTCATCACAGCAAATACATTGGGCAATGTTATCACAAGGCCACATATAAAAAAACCAATGCCCAATGTGGGATTGGTTATTTCATGTACCCATTTGTAAATATCAATGCAATTTATTAATATATTGGACACTAGTTATAAATCAATGCGATTCCATAGCATGGAATGAACAAGGATAAAATGTGAAATAAATGTAAAGATCTCAGGTATCTCTTCCTTTTTTTGTTTTTTTGTTTTTTTCTTTTTTTTTTCATAACCTTACATTAACAAATCTATAGTAGTCAATCTATTTACGCAGTCACGCATTTGTGCATCTACATAAGGCCACTCTCTATGAGACCCACTAAATAGCAGATGAAAGCTTGCGATCCACCACATCATGCTCATTAATTCCTAACAAATAAGATTGCGTTAATTAAGTTATTCATATATACCTTACGCAATGCATCCACAATATCCAACCTACATATCCTGTAGTACAAAGGTGCAGCTATATGACTCTAACCTATACTAGACCCATTATGTGGTAGATAGGTAATTGGGACTTGCCACCGGGGGCAGAAATTCTAAAAGCCCCTACTATTATGCAAATTTTTGACCTTTTAATATTGGCCTCTCAAAAGTTTAGGAAAACACCCTAATGTTATAGAGATTTTTAATTTTTTTCCTATATCCACCCCCCCCCCCCCCCAACCAAAGACAATTTTTTTGACCCTGCCTACCAAATTTTGCCTACTAACTCTTAATACATAAGACTGTATTTATTGCATTATTAGTCATGATATGGTTAATCTAGGATATCTCCCACCTAGCCTAACTTAGGAGACTTTGGCCCTGAGCCCGAGTAACACTTGATTATGACCAATTGAGAACTAATTTGTAGGGGCACAAATTATTTAATTTTATTTCTAATTTCAAAATATAGTTCAAGATTCTTTTTTCAATTGCAAATGAAGATTGAGAGAATCAATAGAGTACTTGAACATAAATAAAGATAAGAGGAAAGAAAATAAGATAAAAAAACATTAATTAATTACAGCAAAGGAAAAACCAATAGTATATATCATTAAGAAGTGAGAAAAAAAACCATACAAGAAATGTGACAGATTGGTCACCTTTTGTTTTTATTATTCATTGTTATAGTTATTTTTTTTATTTTGAATTCCAATAAAACTTATTAGATTTGTTAATTTATCCCTAAATCATCAAATGTAAAAAGCTTAGGATGAATCCTTATATTGCTTCTTCCTTATCTCATTACGGCTCAGAGAAGATTTTTTTCATTTCTTTTTAGATAAGTAAAATTTTAATATTTTAACTATATTTTTGTTATCGTTTATATGATAATATTCATTTATATTTTTTAAATTCTAATAAAACTTAAATCAATTTTTTTTATCATGGCCTGCGTTGGGTGTGGGCCTTAAAGCACTAATTATATATATATTAAAGCAATCTCCCCTCAAGCGGGAGGGCGACACGTGGCACTTCTCTCTTTACGAGAGAGCAACATGTGGCGCATTCTTATTAAAGTCCTAAGATTCTCTTTTCTTTGAAATCTACAAATACAATCAAATCCCAATAAATAAGGATCTCAAATTAAGAAGGACAATTTTCCATCTCACTCAAACTCTTTAATTTTAGATTTCTCTTCTTCCTTTCTTTTTCTTCTTTCTTCTTTTTCTTTCTTTTCTTCTCTATTTTATTTCCCAACCATCGACCCATCTCCAACTGCAGCTATCTCGATCGTCTTTAGTTTTTGTGAGTTCTCAAAACAGGGCATTAAAAAAACGCTATTTTTCAAAACATGGATGGTTCTGTGACTTCTGTCCAATCTTATTGCCAGTTTTGTTCTAGATAGAGGCATGTTTGTCTAATACTCCAAAGGAATATTGTATTTCAGATGATTATATCTTGAATCATTCTCTTGCATGTGATTGCAGGATTTGCAGGTCAAGTCTTCCTAACCTATACAGCCTACACGACCACCTATTTACAGCGATCCCGCTATTATACAGGTAAGAAAACTCTTGGTAATTTGCTGCTTCAAATTCTTGTTTATGAATTACTGAAAGGGCTTTCTGTAATCCATGTTGTTGATTAATGTGCATACATACATTACAAAACGATCGGTGCATTTTGTCTTCGCATATGTATCCACTAATCATTCATTTTTCCAACTTTAGATGGCCGAATCACATTTTACTCCAAAAATGATGATGTTGGGTCACATCTAGCGTGCATAATCTCAATTGTTTAACTAAGAGCCTGCAAAGTACTGAGAGTATGTGAAGAAGTGGCTCCTTCACTCACATGCGTTGTTCTTGTGAGAAAGACACTAATTGCAAAGTAACGAAACAAATTAGATCATGACACATGCTTCTCATAGTATCTGGTGGTCCAAAAGGTAAGTTCTATCAACTTATTCTTGTCTGTAAACTATACTTTAATACATGCTTTTCCTAGAATTCTCATATTCTTTTGTTTTGCTATTTAATTATGCTGACACTGTGTACATACATTGCTATTAGTTTCTTGTTCATAACATGATACTTCACAGTACTAACATATCTCTGGCTGATTTGGAGACGATTCATTTTCATATTCAATTTATAATTTCATTGAATTCTCTTTCCAGTTATACAATGCTCAGCATCCTTCAGCATGAGCCGGCATTAAAAAAACGCTATTTTTTATAATGGGCCTAAACTTTTGAAGAATGTTTTTAAGTCAGGACATCCGGGTAAAAGCCCATCTTGCATAAGCATCATTAAAGCATAGCCTTTGTTTTTACTTTGGCACAGGTATAAACGTTCTGTGTGGCTTTGGCATATTGTCTATGCCATATGCAGTAAAGGAGAGGGGTTGGGCTGGGCTGTCTATATTGCGGGTGTATGCCGCAATCACATGGTACACGGGAGTTCTCTTGGGCAACTGTCTCGAAAGTGCACCTGGCCTTGAAACCTATCCAGACATTGGCCAGGCCGCTTTTGGGACTACTGGCCGTTTTATCTTATCTGTAAGTCCTCATCTCATGATCAGATCATTCATTTCCTTTAAAAAAAATTGAGCTAAACCATCAATGTTTGCACACAGTTAGTGGCCAATGAATGAATGAAGGAATCAACTGTTGGTTGGAAACATAGCCAAAGTATTGGGCTTTAGCCATAGGCCATATTTACAAGGCACCTCCCCTCTATAGAAATAATCAGGATCAGTCTTCCGATGTAAATCTAATGGTGAGGGACTTGGGATGGGTGTATGAACATTTATCAAGGGAAGAAAAAAGGATCAAGAATGATAAAGCTACGACGTCGTCGTCTATCAAACCGTCAAGAATTACCAACTCTTTCAAATATCATAGATTTGTATGTAGGAAATTATGTGGGAAAAGATTCAATATTTTAATTATATTTTCACTATGATTTATGTTAGAGTATTCATTAATATTTTATTGAAATTATTAATAATTTTTAATAAAACTTAATTATTAGTTTTCATGGCCCGCGTTGGGCATGGGCTCTGAAGCGCTAGTTATTATATATATTAAAACAATCCCCCCTTTTGCGAGAGGGCAACACGTGGTGCCCCCTCTTCGCGAAAGGACGACACGTGGCGCGTCCTCTTCGCGAGAATGCAACACATGTATTAATCTTCCAAAAGAGTCCTAATTAGGGATAGTTTCCTCAAAAATATAGTTTCCTCAAAAACTAGATTAATCTTCTAAAAGAGTTCTAATTAGATCTTCCAAAAGAATTCTAATTAGAGATAGTTTCCTCAAAAATATAGTTTCCTCAAAAATAGGTTTTCTAATTCATTATAAATTATAATCGTACACAATAGTTTCCTCAAAAATAAAGTCTCTTCAAAAAACGATTTTCTAAAAAATCTGCAAGCTTTATTGCTTTTCGGCTGTTCTCTTCTCTTTCTCTTCTCATTCAACTTCTCTCCACTTCACAAGTATGCTTTATCTTTTATTTCTCTTTTTTTTTTGTATTATCGTTATGTTCTCCGTTCTCTTCATGTCATCCTATCCTATCCCTCTCTGCTCAGAATATTTCAGATCTTCTGAAAAGATTGGAAAGGGGGAGTCGAGATCGAGAGAGAGAGAGGGAGTGTGCAGGATTTCTTCTTTCTTTATTTCTTTCTGTTCTTCTATATTTTCCGACGATTGGAAAAGGGGAATCAATATTGAGAGATCGAGAGAGATAAGACTTTTTGTTCTTCTCTGTTTTCTAACGATTGGAAAGGGGAAATCGAGAGAGAGAGAGTTCATGCGTTCAAGAGAGAGTGAGAAAGACCAGATCTGCTATTCGATCGACCCATCTTGATGTTGGGCACGGACCTACAGCGCGCTAGTATATATTAAAGCAATCCCCCTTTTCATGGGAGGATGACACGTGGCGCAATTCTCCCTATGAGAGGGGACACGTGGCACAATTTAAGGATTTCATCCATATTAGCTATATTCTATCCATACCAAATTTCTAAAATCTTTCAATTTTTCTAAAATTTCTCTTTAGCTTTTTATAAAATCTCTCCCTCCCTAATTTCTCTATCATCGCTCTACAACTTCATCCCTATCTATTTTCCATTCTCAACTTTTATATATCTATTATTTAAAGAAAATATTTTCTCCTTTCAAACTCCCCATTTCAGCTCTTCTCCCCTTGCCAAACGGTGATCCATGGCTTACTTTCTCCTACATCAGGTAGTCTCTCTCGTTCCTTCTCTCCCTCTCTCAAACCACCCCACCATACAGGCCCAAAATGCCCACCTCTCTCTCTCTCTCTCTCTCTCTCTCTCTCTCTCTCTCTCTCTCTCTCTCTCTCTTTCCAGCCCATGCCCAGATTCTGCATGCCGAGCCACTCTTACCATTTCTCTCTTTCTCTCCCTCTCTCTCATACCAACCCATCAAAATTCTGCTGCCCCAAACCCCCCACAACTTCTCTCTCTCTCTCTCTCTCTCTCTCTCTCTCTCTCTCTCTCTCTCTCTCTCTCTCTCCATGCCAAGTTTGGATGATTTTCCCTCTGCCTGTCATGGACAAGCTCCTGACTGTCGTAGCTATAGTATCGATTGGCCCCGTCCTAAAAAATTCCCTACTCCAGATTTTTTTTCCAATTTTTTTATACTACTAATAAGATGGGCATTGGAGTCGCTCCCATCTATTTATGTTTTTTTATTCACCCTCTTATTGTCACTAAAATAATCTTAAGTTCTATTGTTTTGTAGGGCTTCAGGATGATAGACATTAGGGATCTTTTTGTTATAACTCATCATCTTAATGAATCTGGAATGTTAAGATGTAATTGGGCGCACTTGGAAAATTGAAATCTTTTTTATTTTTTTATATGGAATGATGTAATATATTTGGAAATATTGTAACGTGTTTGGAACCAAGATATAATGAGGAATTTGACTGTTGGTGGAGCTATACTTTTTGGTTGAGTTTCCATGTCTTTAGTATGGAAGGTTCTCTGTATCATATGTTTATTTTGTGCATTTCTATTAGCATAGCATGATTTGTAGTTTCTGGAAATATCATGTGCTATTATTTAGAGATTGCTTGTGGGATAAGATATAAGTTGCAGAATTAACAGAATGATTGAGAATGTTTTATGGAATGAATGTAATGGGTTCATATCCTTTAGGATGTCATAATGGGTTCATACTTTGTTGTAACACCCCGACCCCAAATGAGCAGGTTAGCGGTTGTTTACTGGCGTGATTAGTGTCTTGCTAGAGGTTACTGTTAGGTCAATGTGTTTGACTTTCTCTGAGTTATGTTTGAGGTTTGGGTTAGGTGATTGGGTTGAGTTTAACCTAGATTAGGTAGCTTCATGCCCTTTTTTGTAATTTTTTTATTTGTTTGAATTCGTCGTTTTGACATCATATTGATGCCATCGCGTGTCTTTCGTTGTGCTTGTCAATTGTTGTAACTGTCCCGAGAGCATCCAGAGTCATTTGATGTGTTTAAGTCTCCGTATGATTCAAATTGTAATTTATATAATTTTTGGACATGATTGCAAATGGCTAAAATATATATCTATATATATATAAATCCACCGCCTCTTTCCTTTCGTTCTTATCCTCTTCGTTCTTCTTCTTCTTCATTTCTTCTCTTTCTTCGTTCGTTCGATTCTTCGTTACTCGTCGCCCCTTCCCAGCAGTGTCCAGTCAAGACGTTTTCCGCCAGTTCTACGTGATTCGAGTCTAGAAATACGTAAAAGTTTGGCAATCGTCGCTTTAGGCAAGTATAAGCAACTATTGGATGAATACATGTTGGTACATCGTGATGGCTATGATTTACTTTATTTATATTTCGCATATGCATGGTAGGACAGCTCTTTTGTGTGTATGCCTTCATTAGTTAATAGAGAAATAGTTTTGAACAGCCTCTGTTCGCGCCTGTCTACTTCAGGGCCGACCGATCGGTCCTGAATCCCCGACCAGTCGAATTTCGGTTCTGGCTAGTATCTGACCGGTCGGACCCTTACCCGATCGGTGGGGTGAGCAACCTGTAGACATATAAATATTTAATTGAAATGATTCCCAGACTAACCCGAGACCACTGGGAGATTATAGATGGACTACACTAATGACCGAAGATATGATTATCATGAGTGGTCTTGAGGGCTGTGACTCATTCATGATCGTTATTCATTCGTTAAGTACCTCCCTATGAGTGTTGGTGTAAAGGACTTCGATACTCTTTTCTCTTACAATGAGGCACCAAAGGAAGAACAACCGAGTATCGGATAACTTAAAACTACATCATCATGCACGGTTAGTGACAATGAATAACTAAATTAGAAGTTGGCTAGTAAATGACCATGCTTCTATCTAATTACCTTGCATAGCATATTGACACACGACTCTTGCCCTCAAATCTTGTGTAACGTATGGAAGAAGTCATGACATGTTTCGTGTTACTTCAAATATCTTACCATTAACATGGACATTAATTACATGTATGTTCACACTTGTGTAACGATCGCATATCTTGTCTTGTTTCCTTATTATTCTTCATGTTTTGATATATGCTTAATTGAGCATCAGCCTGGATATCGGTTGGATGGAAGGGTATAGAGCTCCCTTGGGGACCTCTCGATATCCTACTGCTCGACTATGATGGGGGAACCGAAGTCTCACATCTAGTCAGAGATAGATAGATTGATTGATTAAGTGATTAATTGATCGTGCCTGGCTCTACTCAGCCTTCGCTTTACTATACCCGACGGGGTTGACATTTGGCGTATTATTGATTGTTGCTGTTGCAGTGTGCTACCGTCTTGGGGATTTCAGACCCCAGGAAACCGAGACCCATTGGCCGACGATGTTCTCACTACCGATTGCTCCTCATAAGGAGAATGGGCAAATGTAGTAGCCACCTAGTTCAATATGTTTATTATTGATTCTCACTGGCATATTTTATTCATTTACATGATCACCTAGTATACTCACATGACCTCTATTGAATCCACCTGTAATGAATTCTTGTTAGATACAATGCGTGTTAACTATAGATTGCTTATATTTGCTGAGTCGTTGTACTCATGTGTTGTTCTTGGTATTTCAGGTTTAGATTCCATCTCCAATCCTACGAAGGTCAATCAGACTTCAGGAGAGACCGTAAGAACCCCTTCTGAACTAGAAGAGTAGGAATGAGTAATCCCTTCCGCAGAGCGGCTCATCAGTGTTTTGTGCATTTTGGTCCCATTGCATATCATTGTCTCACTTGTTGTTTTGTCACTCCTTTTGTTCTGTTTTGTACTCTGACTCTAATGTATATACTGTATATATCATTTTGCTTATACTCTTTGGTTCTTTTGTTGTAGAATAATACAATGATACTTATAGCTTCTGCGTACAATATAATTGCATGCGTGAATGTTCCCTTGTGTATGTGCATCTAGATCAGGTTTAGGTGCAGGTACATGGGAGTACTTGTGTCCCTAATTGGGTAGAGCCTAATCCCCAGTTTCTTGGACCCAGTTGTGACATTTGTAGAAGAAATTCATACCATTAGCATGCATAACAAGAATGTTTTATGAATTTGATGTTAGAGAATGTTTTATGAATTAGATGTTGGCGAATGTTGTATGAATTAAATGTTAGAGAATGTTACAGAAAATTATATTTGAATGTTGTAAAATGTTGTATGAATTAAATGTTGGCGAATGTTGAAGGAAATTACATTTGAATGTTGTAGAATGTTGTATGGACTCAATGTTAGACAATTTTGCAGAAAATTACATTTGAATGGAGAATGTTGCTATAAATATTTTGGTTGTAGTGGGTTTTATGTTATTTTTGCTATAAATATTTTGGTTGTAATGGGTTTTATGTTATTTTAGGTTCAAGATTTTTGTACAGGCATCAATTTATGGAAATGAATCACCACTAAGCATGGTTAGATACTGCTAGATTAAATACGAGAAGTGTTCCCTTTATTGAGTATCTACTATGTTTTTACAATTTATTGAAAACATACAATTACTACATTTCATCTCTGCCATACAAAATGCAGTTATTCTTTCAAGTTTGTATTTATTATCAAGCTTGGGTGAACAAATTTTTCTAAGAAAAATCCAACTTGCACAATTGCAAGAAGAAAGAGGTGACTACAATTCAACTCATTTGTGGCCCTCTGGATGTTTCACAAATATCGTATAGAACGGATATATTTCGGTCCCGGCCCAAGATGACTTGAGTTTGGAGAATTTGTCTTACAAGAAACATATCAATCTGATCGGAAAGACCACCATCTAAGTCACCTAACCTTGGAAGGAATGACATGGCTACATTTCTATTAATAAGGATGGGAATGGACTATTCTACGTTTCCTCTTAATGGAGTTACAGTGGGTGGAGTGTTGAAAGAAGTTAAATAGCTTTTGTGATATGATCCAATCATTCAAATGTATTGTAAACCCACATTCATGATATCATTTCCAACTACAACCACTTTCCATGGTAACATTAGACTAAAATGATGGAATGCTAGATAAAAATTTCAACATTTAAGCTAACAAGGCCTGTTAGTAACTGTTATTCCAATCATATGGAATCAATTTATCTAACAAAAAATGCCAGCCAACTCTTGAGTAGCCCAAACACAATGATTTGCGGCGCCAATGTGTCCTTCAATACCTGCATGTTCAAAATAATGCAAATTAATGGAAGTCAAGACAAATCCTATTACAACTTGTACTTGAGTTATGTATATATCATGACAGGTAAGCATACAAGTTCCGTATGATCTAGCATAAGAGAAAAAAATAAATATAAATTTTATTAAAATGTAAATATCATTGATTTTAGCCTATGGTTTGGATTATACATGAGGACAAAGATAGTATGATAAGGTGCACAGAGATCAATCTTTAAAATGATCCTCATGTCTGCTCACTTGATGCCCTTGGGCTAGGACTTTGCCGATAACATCTAGATACCAACAAACAAAAGGGTATAGATTGAATTGGCCTCATGTAAACCCAACTTATAAAATTGGTTCATCTCAATAGCATAGGCCTAAAGTTTCAGTTGTTTCATTTAATTTTTGAATCTATATCTTTACGTTAAGGCCAATATAGTTTTTTGTTTTTTTTTTATAATCTAATACAAATGTGTGTGTAGTTTAATTTAGCCCACATGTAATTCCTTGAGTCGTCAAGGATGACTTAATCTTCACATTTTTTTTTTACTCTCAACTGGTAGATAAGATAATTCTAGCTACTACAAAGTGTGCATTTAATTGAATTTCATTATGTTTAATATAAGCTTATTTCTTAAAATTTTTGGTTTTGTAAATTTAATTTTAACAATTTTTTCTTCATGCCCGTGTTGGGTGCGGGCATTGAAGTGCTAGTTATATATATTAAGAGAATTCGCCCCCTTGGTGAGAGTGGATTAGGGTGCAACATGTGGCATCCCACCCTAATATCACATTATCTCTTAGTTTGATCATGGCTCATGTTTCCTATAAAGAAATTAAAGAAAAGATTGCCTTTCTTATCTCACACGTATGATTTAAATTATTTTCCTAAGAGATAAGGTTGCCATTCTTATCTCACATATGGTTTAAATTAGTTTCCAAAGAGTGTTCAATACAAATCCACATTCTCACCTACACAATCCTACCTTTATCATGACTTAAATTTCCTTACTTATCTTATCTTACACATGATTTAGGAGACAACCTACATGAATTTCTAGGAATTTAATCAATGGAACTATTATAATATTGGAATCGATGTTAAACTTTTTAGAAAACTTGAGATGTATTTTGTATTGTAGGCTACACCTGAACCCTATTCTCAGGCCTAATTATTAAATACTCTTAGGCTTGTATATTAAACATTCTTAGGCCTCATTTGAGTTGACACCCTACATTCTTATTTTGCACATCTTGCCGCAGACATATTTTACTCATATGGTATATATATTTCTTTCTAATAGTACTTAATGGTGTAAGATGAGACTTGGCATTCAACACTCTATTAAGAAGAATAGTATCAAAGCATACATTTAATCGGTTTAGTAAAACTTTTATGACTATGATAATCTTTTAGCGTAGTATGTCCTATTGTATGGTTCAATCAAATTAACATATCAAATAACATACACAATATTGTAAGATGATTTTTTTGAATAGTATGTCTCATTGCATGGCTCAATCAAACGAACATATCAGATAACATGCACAAGATAGTGAGGGGAAGGAATCCAATGCAAATTCTGCTGTCTAGAAAGGTACAGGTGATTTTATACACCAAGCACCAAATTTTGGGTTAGAATTTCATTTGGTTAAAACCAGCAAGGCTACAAGGCACCTTTCTATTATTATATGTTAAAAATAAGGGTTTTGAATCCAATTTTGACTAGATTGGTTTTTATTTTAATTTTTTATTTTCATTTAAAAAAATGCTTAAAACATTATATATTAAAAAAATATTTTTTTATTTTTTTAAAATATATTTATTTTTATCCATGGCCTACATTGGGCGCTGGCCTTGAAGTGTTAGTTATATATATTAAAGCTACAAGAATTGAGGCCTCTAGAGGGTGCCACATTAGCACAATTTTTTTTTTCTTTTTTTCTAGAGCACCACGTCAGCATCTCGAAAAATTACATGTGGCACTAAGAAATCACTAATTTCCTAAAATCTCTCCCCATCTACCACAATGCCTAAAATCTCTCACTCATTCACCTTTTCTGCACCCATTTTTCATCATAACTAAACTCACTCCCATTTTAAATTATTTCCTAAAATCTCTTCTTCTACCACGATCCATAAAATCTCTCCCCCATCCATGTTTTTTTACACTAATTTAATTAAAGCCCATTTTAAATTAGAAGACTCCCCTTTCATTTGTGGGATGACAATCAAGGTGCCATGAGAAAGACTATTCTAAGTAAGACGCTCCTACATTGTCAATACATGACAATGAGTGCATTGGGCACGTAAAGCTTGCTTGGCAGCAATGGCTGAAATGAATTGGCCAATGGAATGATGAGGAAAAGGCCTGAGGAGGAGAGGAGATGTGTAGGTATTGAGTTGGAAGCCATCGTTCTCACGTCAAGGTAAAGCAAGAATGTTAGTTTCCTTCCACTGCCTTTTTAGTTTTTCTTTACTATTCGCCTTTCTTTTTTCTCCTTCTTTCCATTTGCCAAATCAAAAGATTTTATTGAGAAGCCATCCACGCTTGGTACTTTTTTTCCTATTAGAGTGGAGTAGTCCATGTTTCAAAACGCATACACAGACACACTCAGTAATGAGAAGAGAATCCCACTTATGTGGGGCCCATTGTTAGATGATCCCCATTTTTAGATGATTATTCATACTTTTAAAGTTCAAGATGACCTTTATTGCCATGAGATTTATAAGGTCCGTTTGAGAAGTCTTCCACATTTCAATTATCATCAGTATTATGATGATGTACATGACTCTTATTCAATTATCATCATCATTTTCTTATCGTGTTTGATACATCTCTTCCACTATAATTGTTTATCAAGTTTGATTTTCTCACCCTATTCTATCTTCAATGAGCTTTACCAAATGAATAAATTTTTATTTGTAGTTTATATGATTTTATAATTTTTTTTGTTTGAATAAGTATTGATTAAAAAAAACTTTAAGAGTAATACAAACTATATTCAATAATTTTATATTTGTTTTTCCAAAAATATTTTAAATTTAAAAAACATATATTTTAATATATTTTCAATTTTTTTCAGCCTCTGCTTAGCATAAGAAATTAGTAACTCCCCTAAAATGTCTCCCTCACCACCATCACCCATAAACTCACTCGATTTTAAATTATTCCCTACATTTTCTCCCTCATCCATGGCACGCCTAAATCAGTCTCATTTTAAAATATTCCCTTTAATCTCTCCTTCTTCCACTGTTTTTCTTAGCTTGCTACATCACTTTGTGCAATATTTATTTTTAAAAAAAATCACATGGTTCCTCCCTAAAACCTCTTCCAATTCAGTGACTTTTTTAAAATCTCTCATTCCCTAAAATCACTCCTCTATTCCCATATGATCCCATTGAGTATCAACCAATTCAAGAATATTGGTAAATCCTATTTGTTGTTTAAATGATAATATGCTAATTTTTCTTGTAGGGCCTATTTATAAATATTTGGCACCAATCAAAATAGATGGCGTCATTTCTTATAGGAGTTAGAGACACCATCAAATTATAATGCTAAAAATTTAATTAGTTTATTACAAAGTTTATAAAAATAATAAAAGTTTAGATGTTTATAAAATTTAATAGTTTAATTTTTTTTTCTTTTATTTAAACCACAAGAACCATTCAATAGGTTTCTTACATTTTCAAACATTTTCTAATTTTTATTTTATCCCTTTAGTAGGCTAACTATTAAAAATATCTAAAAATTTTTAAATAAACTATTTAATTTTTTTTGGAGGCCTGGGCTAAACACAGACCTTCGTTGCTAGTCATATATATCTTAAGAGAATTCTCCCCTTTGCGACAGAGCACAAGAGAGCTCTTCCCCCTAAAACCTCTTTCTCATCCCTCAAATTTCTTCCCCTCCCCTAAAATCTCTCTCTCTCTCTCTCTCTCTCTCTCTCTCTCTCTCTCTCTCACCCCTTAAATTTCTTTCCTCCTCCTTTTTTTCCCTATTAGTGAACTAGAATTATAAATACATTAAAAACTGACATCCTATACGAAATTCTCTATTGATAATTTTAAATTTCTAACTATCTATAATTTAGAGGTCATATTTAGTTTTTACTAAAAAAAAAAAAGTATGTGCGTTTGTTGACACCTTACACATCAAGGTCTGTAACTATAGACCTGAATTGGACCTGGACTGCGAAACAAGCTCAAAGCTCAGTGTCATATGAACACAGGTGGAGGACTAAATTTTGTTAGGCTTGGGCTAGGGCCCCACTCCTTCCATTTGACAAAATGGAATTTCAAGCCTATCAATTAACCTGTTAATATGCGTGATTGCTGTCCTAATCCTATTGGTATCTATTATTGTCCTAATCCTATAACTTTGAGTTTCTTGAATGTCCAGAGCATATTTGTAATGACTCGATATTTTTTGCACATACAACTTTGTTCAACGTGATAAATGTTTTATAAAAATATATATATATATGTTTTTGGCTTTAATTTGGGTCCAATCTAGGCCTATTATTTAATCCCAACTCAATTTACAATTATTGATTTTAAATTTGAATAATAATAATTATTATTATTATTATACATTGGTTTAGAGTATTGCATCATTATGGGCCCAACTAACCAATCCAAATCTATATCTTTCTCTTAATCCTTTCCTTATCTTACTTCCTCTACAAATCTTTTTTTGCTGACATTTCTATATTTTTTGTTTTTCTATATTTTTTGTTTATATTCTTTTTAGAAAATTTTACCAAAAAAATCATCTAAGGAGACTACAAAACAAAAAAGCTCAGCTTAGATGTGGGTGCACCTTCGGTGTTTTGTTTACATCTAAAGGTGAGGGTCGAATTCGATCCTCATTAAAATGGATAAGGTTCAAATTCAACACTTGGAACAATGGAATAGTCAATAATAGGTTGGGTTTTAGCTGGAGGCCTCGCATTGGTTCTCCTTCCTTTTCACCTGTCCGGAAGCAATGACCAGTGGCGGTCGAAGAGGCGGAGACTTGCGAGACATTCTCTGGCAATAGCGACTTGCAAGGTGGCGGCGATAAAGATTCCAGTAACCCTTCCAGTTAGTTTTTTTTTTCCCTTCAATTCTGGCAACGAACAGACCCTTTCAGTGAGTAGATCGAACGCAGTCTGTTCGTCACTAGAATTGAGGAGCAAAAAATAAAAAATAAAAATCACTAAACGAGTCGCCAGAATCCTTGTCGCCACTACCTTGCAGGTCACCATCGCCCGTAAATCTTTCGTAGGTTACCACCTTTTTCGCAACCACCGGTCATCGCTTCTAGATTAGTGAAGAAGAAGGAGAACCAGTGCCAGTCCTCAAGCCAAAACCCAACCTATTATTGACTCTTCCGTTATTCTTAGTGTCGAATTCGACCCTTACCGATTTCAATGAGGCTCGACTTCGTTGCTCACCTTCAAATGTAAAAAACCACCGGAGTGGTCACAACTAGGTTGAGCCTTTTTTTTTTTTTTTTTTTTGATCCCCTTAGATGATTTTTGGGTAAAATCCTCTTCTATTTAATATGCACTGATATTTCTTTTAACTGAATATTTCACCTTTTGTATAATTTTTTTGGTTTGCTTTAGATTTTCTTCTTTAGATTTACCTACCAAAATATAAATTAATTGTGGATATATATTTATTTTTTTGGCCCGGGCTTAGCAAAGTAAGTTCTGAACTACTTATGACTAATGAAGTATGAACTACATATGATCAATGCGTAGACTACAAGTAGGAGAATATTCTTTTTGTATAATGTAAGTTTGTCCTTCTTTTTTAATCATATTTTGTATACCATATCTTTGTAAAGATGCAAGATTAATAGCCAAATTCTCATTAAATTTATATTATAAATTTGGGATACATACAAATAAAAGACACATGTGGCAATTTAGTGGGAAAAGAATTATATATATATATATATATATAATGGGAGCAACCCTCTTTGTGAGGAGGGACACATGGGGTTTCTTTTTTTTCTTTTGGCCATGCCATGCGTTATTCATCCGCATCCTCTTAAGAAAATACATTTAAATTCAAATGCAAAGAACTCATTTTCCATTGGATTATTTATTGAAGCATTATACCATTTTTACTATTTTTTTAGAATTTACAAAGTTTTAGGGTGAATCCTTATCTTGCTTTTCCTAATCTCATTATGGTTCAAAGAAGATTTTTTTTTCCTTTTAGAAAAATAAAAATGGAATATTTTAACTATATTTATTTTATGATTTATCTGATGATAGTCATTTATATGTTATTTAAATATTAATAATTTTTAATAAAGCTAAGTTTATTTTTCATAGCCCACACTGGACGCGGACTTTAAACCGCTAGTACAAACATACAAGACAAAGTGGGAAAATGCTGTCACTCTTGCCAATGAGAAGAATAACAAGTGAGATACAGGGATATACATTATGAGAATATCGCACAATTGTCAATATCGTCTAGGAAAAAATGCATCCAACCAAGCAGAAGACGATGTGAATTCCCTCGAGTTAATCTTGTGCATCTCTTTCCCATTTTCTACCATGAATCAAGAGAAGAAACTACCCTTTAAGAAGCACCACTCAAAAGCCTCTTTTTACCAGCTCGTTTAAATATTGTGTTAATGAGAAATCCATGTACGACCTTTAATTATAAGATAGATAATATCACAACATGATTTAATTTTGTATTTTCTTTTTCAAGATTGGGTCAGTGGTACAGTAGATGTGGGATAATCGATCCATGTAGGGATCGCCATTTGCGCGGCTACCTGAGATGACATGCCCCTTCCCACTGGGTTGTCTGTTAAATCTTGATATGAGGTTATTACAAAATCGCCCCACACAATAGGATTTGAAAGAGAGGATACATTGATTATAAGTTGCTCAATTCAAAAGTTTTATCCTCTTTATTACAAATTTAAGGTTGCAATAGTGAACACCTTCAAATATGTCAAGGGTTTGCCATTATAATTTTAAAGCAAATAATTTTATTTGCCTAGATAAACACTCAACCTCCCATACACTGTCCAATGTTGAGATTTTTGCCAATAAAATTTATCTTCATCCAAATGTATTTGTGTTATATGGTTGTGATGAGTCGTTGAGATATCATTTTCTCAAAATAATCATCGAGAAGAGATGAAGGAGAACACCCATCAGCTAATGTTCATCTTATCAAAGTGGTATTAGAGCTAGGTTGGAAAATCTAGCACCATGGCCCAACCAGCAATGTTGAATACTGATGAAGCAGTAAATCTATGACAGCCATCCATTCCTTTCTTCAAAGGTGTTGGTTATGATTTTTGAAGCACAAAGATGAAAACTTAATTTGCATCTCAAGATCTATGGGAATTGATAGAGAAAGGCTATGGTAAAGCTGAGACTTCTACTGAAAATATGAAGGACGCCATTAAGAAAGATTCCAAGGCTCTCTTTTTCATTCTGCAAGCAGTGGATGAGTCAATTTTCCCAGGAATCTCATAGCCACAAAATTAAAAGAGGCATGGGACATATTGCGACAAGCATATCAAGGTAGTGCCAAGGTATTGACAATCAAACTCCAAACAAATTGCAGAAAATTTGAAACCCTGTAAATGAAACAAAGTGAGATCGTGCATAATTATTTTTGAAGTGTTTCAAAAATTGTAAATCGGATAAGAACCTATGGTGAAAACTTATCTGATCAACAAATGGTTCAAAAAATCCAACGGAGTTTGCCAACAAAATTTGACCATATTCTTGCTGCAATTGAAGAACCTAATGACTTGACTTTTCTTTTTGTTGATCAATTGATGGGATCTCTTCAATCACATGAGGAAAGAATGAAAAGACCCCATGAAAATTCTATAGAAAGTGTATTTAATACTAAGATGAATTTGTCTAAAGAAAAAGACAATGGAAGTAAGAGTGAACCAAGTAGCAGAAATTAACCCCTAGAGGACTTGTTCATTCTAATAGAGGAAGAGGAAGGGGTAGTAGATTTGGTGGCAACACTCAAAGAAATTTTGAAGGAAAAAATAATGAGTCAAATGAGAAAAATGAAAATTGAAAGTCCCCTCAATGCTACGTACTATTCTAAAAACGTGGGTCGCATTGAGAGGTTTTGTCAGCTCAAACAAAAAAGTGCAAATTGTGTTGAAGAAAAAGTAAAAGATGAAAATGAAATTTATTTCTTGCATGCTATTCGGCACATGAATATCCTAAACATGTTTGGTATATGGATAATGGCTGCAGTAATCATATGACAGGAAATTTGAATGCTTTTATCAGCCTGGATGAATCCAATAAGAGCAAGGTGAAAATGGGAGATGAAAATATTCGTGAAGCACATGGCAAAGGTATTGTGAAGGTAAATTCCTGTGGTTTGGGTTCAATAAAAAAAAGTTGTGCTTTATGTACCTGATTTAGATACAAGTTTGCTTAGTGTGGGACAATTTATGTTGGATGCGTATTCTCTTATTTTTGAAGATTTGAAATGCTATTTGTTTGAAGATAAGACTACGAAAAATTTATTGGCTAAAGTTTCTATGGAAAAAAATAAAATTTTTCCTCTTAGTTTTAATGATGATGAGAAACATACTTTGCAAGCATCCTTGCTGGATGAAAATTAACTTTAGCATCATAGATACAGGCATTTGAGTTTCAAGAATTTGGAGCTTTTATCTAAACAAAACATGGTGAATGGTTTGGCTTCTATCAGGCATGTGGACAAGCTTTGTGAAAGCTGCATACTTGGGAAACATCATCAGGATGCATTTCCAAAGAAAAGTTCATGGAGAGCCTCTAAGCCTTTTGAATTGGTGCATGTGAATGTGTGTGGTCCTATGCAAACTCTTTCACTTAATAATAATAAATATTTTATTATTTTTGTTGATGACTACACAAGGATGACATGGGTGTATTCTGTCAAGGAAAAATCTAATGCATTTTATGCTTTCAAGAAATTCAAGAATTACATTAAAAAAAAAGTGGCTCTTTTTTTAAAACTTTGTGCACTCAAAGAGGAGGTGAGTTTATCTCGCATGAGTTTAATGCCTTTTGCGAAGAAAATGGTATCTGCAAGCAATTGATTACAAGGTACACTCCCCAACAAAATGGGGTAGTTGAGCGGAAGAATAAGAGTATTGTTGAAATGGCAAAAAGTATATTGAAAGGAAAAGGGCTGCCTCTGTATTTTTGGGCTAAAGCGGTATATATAGTAGCCTACATACTTAATCGAAGTCCTACCTCATCCTTAGAAGGCATAACTCCTATCGAAGCTTGGACTGGTTGGAAGCCTAACGTAAAACATGTCAAGGTATTTGGTTCAATTGCTTTTTCTAATGCTCTAATAGAAATAAGGTAGAAACTTGATGATAATAGTGTTAAATGCATTTTTGTGGGCTATAGTGTTGAATCTAAGGGGTATCGATTATATAATCCTATTACAAAAAAAAGCTTATTGTTAACCGTGATGTAAACAATGTGAACGGGAATGGAATGAGTCATATCAAATTCCATCTTCATTTGAAGGGGAAGAAAATTCAATGGAGGACAATCATTCACCAAGTACCCCTTTGACACCTATAAGTTCACCTTTATCAAGTTCTTCATCTTCTTCAGAATCCCCATAAAAGAAAGTGAAACTATTGCAAGAAATATATGAAAGCTGTCAATTCGCCCAAGTTGTTAAACCTAGTTGATTTGAAGAAGCTATGCAATATATAAAGAGTGGTGTGGTGCCATGGATGATGAAATTATAGCATTGGAGAAAAATCAAACTTGTGAGCTTGTTCATTTATCAAAAGGGAACGAAAGTGTTGGTTTGAAATGGATTTACAAAATAAAATCGAAATCCGATGGCTCAATACAGAAATTCTAGGCAAAATTGTAGCTAAGGGCTACATGCAACGGGAAGGTACTGATTTTTCAAAACCTTATGCTCCCGTTGCTTAATTTGACACATTTAGAATTGTATTAGCCACAATCACTCACCATAAGTGAGGTGTTTTCCAATTTGATGTTGAATCTACATTTTTAGATGGCTTTTTGGATGAGGAAGTGTATGTTTAGTAGCCACAAGGTTATGAGATTGTTGGTGAAGAAAAGAAGGTTTACAGGCTAAGAAAAGCTCTTTATGGCCTTAAACAAGCACCAAGGGCCTTCTATGACTAACCTGATGGCACTTTACTCAAGATAGGTTTCAAAGAAGAGCAAAAGAGCCAATTGATATATCAAATCAAGAGGTACAAATGAGGTACTCGTTGTTTGTTTGTATGTTGATGATTCGATATATACTAGAATAGTTTATCATTGATGGATGACTTTAAAGATAATATAGTTAAAGAAATTGAAATGATTAATCTTGGAAAGATGAATTATTTTCTTGCATTAGAAGTGTAGTAATGTAATGAAGGGATTTTAATCTCACAAGAAAAAAATATGTGATTGATCTTTTTGAAAAATTCCAAATGCCAAATTGTAATGTAGTGAGAACTCCAATGAATGTAACCTAAAGATTCAGTATCAAGGATGGGGCAAAAAAGGTTGACTCTCATGTTTATCAAAGTTTGGTTAGAAGCTTGTTGTATCTCACACACATTAGGCTTGACATCATTCAAGCGACAAGTTTGTTTCTAAGGTTTACACAAAGCCCAAGCAGGATTCACTGTGGTGCTGCCAAAAGAGTGTTAAGATACCTAAAGGGGACTAGATCCTATGGTATTTGGTACACTAATACTAACAATTTTGAATTATGTGGTTTTTCAGATAATGATTGGGCAGGTTCTCTTGATCATCGCAAAAGCATTTCGGGCTACATCTTCACTCTTAGACCAAGAGCAATTTCATGGTGTTCAAAGAAGCAACAATCCATAGCCTTGTCATCTTCAAAAGCGGAATACATTGCGGCTACAACTGCAGCTTGCTAAGCGGTTTGGATAAGAAGAATTTTGGAAGACATGTAGGCAGTTCAAGCAAATGCGACAATGATTAATTGCGATAATCAGTTTACAACTACAATGACAAAGAATCCAGTGAATCACAACCATACAAAATACATAGAGACCCAATATCATTTCATTCAAGATTTGGTGGAGAAAGGAAGCATTCAAATGGCATATTACAACACTAATGAGCAAGTAGCCAACATTTTCACAAAGCCACTACCATTTGCAAAGTTTGCATACTTTAGAGAATTATTGGTAGTGAAAGATTTTTCCATTAAAGGGGTGTGTTGAGATTAATGCAAAAATAAAATTAAAAAAAATTCTCATAGAATGCATAATATGAGGTCTAATTAGTGTGTACCATTTTTTTTCCCATGCATGTTATTGCACCTTTATGGTGGGCAATTACCTCACTTTAGCGGATTGGAGTTACAATAGGTAGTGGTCATTCAGAGCATTTTATGCATATGAAACTTACACCATTGTAGTGGGCATTTACAATAATTACTATAATGGAGTAGTGGGCATTTACAATAATTACTACCATGGAGTAGTGGGCGTTGACATGCTGTGTGGATCTTGCCTATATAAGAAGAATCTTGTAATGCATTTTCTTAGTGTGATCAATAAAATTTCATCTGCTTCCAAATGTGTATGTACAATGTGGTTGTGATGAGTTGTTGAGATATCCTTTTCTCAAACTAAACGTTGAGAAAAGAAGGAGAACACCCATCAGCTAGTGTTCATCATTTCATCCAATTCACTAACCCCGAGAGCTATAACCAAGATTGTCTTATTTTTTCCTATAAACAGTGAAGCCTCACCATTGAAAAAACTACTAGATTTGTATTTCAAAGCACAATATGGGGCATTTCCTCAAATAGATTATTATTTTATTACAATCATATGCAACATATAGTGACCATTTGACTAATGGATATTGTATTTGTAAGGTCCATGAGCTTACCCTAGTTACCTGGCTCATTGACCATCTCATTGGTTTATGAGGTAGTCCCACCAATGCCATAAACCTAGCACACCAACAACCCCTTAAAACAGATGAACTTAAAAGGTTAAAAAAAGCTTCCTTCAAAGATTTTTGTAATTGGCTAATTCATGGGTTGGATAAAACTCTGGATCTATTGAATTGTATTTTATAATTTTTTTATAACGAACAATGGCCCACCTCTCTAGAAGAGCTAAAGTGAAAAAATTCAAAAAACAGGGTACATGCTCAAGCCCCCTAGCATCCAAGCTCGAGTGCCCAAGACAGAACCATCTATGCTCAAGCTTTTGAAGATCGCACTCAAGCTTGAAACGTTTTTTGTAAAAAAACTAAATGCGCGTTGCATGCGCTCGAGCACATTGGCAAAGAAAACCTACTATCCGAATACGGAATTATTTTCTATTTCTAACAGAACTAATAGTTCTTATTATACAAAGAGTTTTCCTTTAAGGCACGAATTGTGGGTTATTTAAAAGGTTCTTTTCTCAACCCTAACATAAAAATCTCATTATCTTGAATTGAGAATTGACACTGGAGATCACCTATTTCTCTAGAACTTCCATTGGAGAGATTGTGTTAAAGCTATAGGCTAAAAACTATTCCTTCTACATCTTTTGTAGAAGAATGAATAGAATCTTATGTGTTCAAAGTGTGGTGTGATCAAGCAGAGAGCAGTGTATGACGAAAAAGAATTGTGGCAAGGAGTTGTACAAAAAAAAACTCGGTCCTTAGGTCAAAGAAGTGACTAAATAAGGATTGTAAGCATATCTCGTCACTATTCGTGCTTAGTGCTTTATAGTTTGTCCTTATTGGATTTGTGGCTTTTCTTGATTTGGGTTTTCTTATAAAAATCATGTGTCTTTTGTCTCTTTTGTGGTTGATTGATTTCTTTGCTAGTTCATTTATTTCTTTCACTGCATATTATTTGAACTGCAATCTAAAAATTCAGATTTAAAACGATCCTTCAATTGGTATTAGGAGGGTACACAAAACTACTTTGTAAAGCTATAATTTTTAAAATGGAATTCAATCACAAAGGCACATTGAAAACCAAGCCATATGTTCTGAAAGATAATAAATCTGGATTGAAGAAGATGCTCAAATATGAGTCTGAGAAGAAAAACCCTAGATCTATTCAATGTTTTTAATGCAAATGGTTTGGTAATAGAATATCTAAATGTGCAAATAGAAAAAAGAAAAGATGCAGTAACGTTAATGAAGCAACGTGGGATAATGATTCTGAAGATGTAGAAAATCCACTTCCTGACATTGCCAATGTCAAGTATACTGCTTTCATGGTAGGATCTTCACAGCATTTTTCTAATAATTGTTCTGATGAAGAACCAGATTGGAAGGAGAAGTACAACACATTGTACAAAGAGTGTGCCACGCTAACTAAGTAAAGCAACAAGATAGCAGTCAAGTAGAAAGCTTCCAAGATCAAATTCTCTCTAAAAAAAAAAGGAATTAAAAGAAGCACTTGCAAAGGTCAATCTTTTGGAAAGTCAAAAAAGTTCTATGGCTGACATGTTGCTTGTTGGATGTCACAAATATGCGTTGCTAGATGATAATTTTTAGACCTTGAAGAAAGAATTGCAAACTTGCCAAGCTGAAAAACAAAATTTGAATGGCAAACTAAAGATTGCTTTCTCTGAGTTAGATGCTACAAAAGCTTTAATAAAACAAGAGGAACATTTGGATTGATGATACCCACTAAAATCTAGTGCAGTCAGAAGTTGCTTAATGACAAACACGATCTCGATTATGATCATGGGGCATCCACTTCAAAGGCAAAAGATAAAACTATTTATGTTAACAGTTTTGCTTTCAATTCTATGGCACCTACTACTCCACATACTGCACAAGTTAATAATGTTGCAAGTAGTTCAAAGAAGAAGAATGTGTTGAGTCCTAAAGCTAAACCCACATGCCATCATTGTGAAATTAAATGATACATTTGACTCCATTGCAATAAACTGCGAAGTTTACTAAAAAACAAGCAATGGAGGAAGTAATTGTTTAAGCCAAAGGTTAAGACAAGAGCTATCTAGGTCAGAAAATCTAACTTGCCTGCTGAATTGGTATACACTGTTCTGAATGTTCAAATTGTGCAAGTATAGGTACCACAGTCTAAAAACCCTTAATCAAGAAGGTCAAGTCCCACCCTCAGCTACTATAAAGATACCATTAAGAGGGGAGTCAAAATTAAGGGGGAGCTACCGCTAGATCCTGAGTGATAAATATGCTCCATGTTGATATTTTTATTTTTGTCAATTATGGACAAAAAGGGGGAGTATGAAAGGATTTGAAGATTGTTTTGAAAATAAAAGGCAAAATATTTTATTATTTTTTTGTGAGTATATTCATTTTACAGGTTCTAAATGAAAATTCAATATATATATATATATATTGTTTTGGGTGGATGAATTGTAAGTTTTGGAAGTTTTGTCTTCGAATTGCTAAAGAGAGAGATTGTTTGTAATCGGCTAATTCATGGGTTGAGCAAAACTCTAGGTCAATTGAGCTGTAAATTTTATAATTATTTTAAAATAGACTATAGTTCGCCTCTCCACAAGAGCAAAAGTGAAAATTTTAGAACACAGGGCACACACTCAAGCGCCCTTGCATCTGAGCTCAAGTGCCTAAGTCAGAACCATTTATGCTCAAACTTTTGAAGATTGCGCTCAAGCCTGAAACGTATTTTGTAAAATAACTGAATGCGCGATACACACACTCGAGCGCACTGGCAGAGAAAACTCACTTTCCTGATACGGAATTTTTTCCTATTTTTGCCATAACAGGTAATTCTTATTCTACAAGGAGTATTCTTTTAAGGCACAAATTGTGGGTTATGTAAGGGTTCCTTTCTCAATCCTAAATAGAGATCTCATTGTTTTGAATTAAGAATTCATATTAGAAATTACCCTACTTTTCTAAAGCTTCCATTGGAGAGATTGTGTTGAAACTTTGTGTCAGAGAATATTACTTCTACATCTCTTGTAGAAGAATAAAGAGTTTCTTGCATATCCAAGGTGTAGTGCGATCAAGCGGAGAGCAGTATACGGTAAAGGAGAGTCGTGGCAATGAGTTGTGCAAGAAAACTCGATCGTTAGGTCAAAGGAGTGACTGGATAAATTTTGTGAGTATATCTTGTAACTGTTTGTGATTAATTCTTAATAGTTGATCCTTGTAGGATTCATAGTTTTATTTAATTAGGGTTTTCCACGTAAAAATTGTGTGCCTCTTGTCTATTTTGTGGTTGATTGAGTTATTCGCTAGTTTGTTTATTTCTTTTGTCACATGTTATTGGTACTGCAGTCTAGAAATCCAGATCTGAAATAATCCTTCACTTCCTATTTTGATCCTATAGAAAGCTTCTACTTAATAGCAAATTTAGAAGAAGAGTCTAGATAAATATAATAGAGCTGTAAGTCCCTCGAAAAACTTCCTGAACATCTGCCTAGAGTCTCATTTGACCATAGTCTATTACTCTTAAGCCATAAACCTCCTGAACTTGCTTCCAACATCCTTTTCAAGTTCGAAGGAATGTGGACTCATCACCCTGAGTTTCTGCCTCCTATCGTGTAAAGTTGGTTGTTATCTTGCCTTAGTAATCCCCAATACATTTTGGCCCAAAAGTTGAAGACAAGGGTGTGTTTGGTTGGACTGATTAAAAGTCCTTTCTGAACCTTTGACTTATGCAAAGCTCAGAAGTTTTGAGAAGTTCGTTTGGATATTACACTTCTAAAAGGACTTTCTAAATTTTAAAAGCTCAAAAGTACTTTAGAAAGAAGCATATCCCGAGCAACTTCGCATTCAAGATGCCCTTTTTCAACTTACGGGGGAAGTTGCCAGAGCAGAAAGCGGAATGTGCATCTTTTTATATTTGATTCCCTCTCCCGCCTTTCCATTTTCTCACCTCAAAACAGCCATCTTGCTCCATCACCATAGCTTATAGCCTCAAATTTCTTCCCCAAACAAGATCATCAACATTTCTCCTACCAAAAAACTAATTTCTAATATGAAAAATAGGCCCTATCTTTTCTTGTGTGGTTCCTTAATTGAAGCAGTATATATGTTGGATCAGCCATAATGAAGTTCCTTCATTACAATGTTAATTTGTGGCAAATCCGTGATGACTCAGATTAGAAATTGTTGTTGTTACTAAATAAATAGTAAACAACCATGGTCATCTAAGAACTCGACTAGCTCATCACCATGGATGTGGTTCGGACTGGAAGTCCCTAGAGATCCTCATAGGTTCCCTTTCACAACTCCCACTTACCTGAATTTACTTTCTCAGAATAATGGGCATTGTACATAATTCAGATGCCTTCCAAAACTCGAGCCCTTCAACTCACTTTATTATCAAAACCTACAAGCCTTCAAAGAAACCAAGGCATTGAAGGAGAAGAAAACCTCAGTGTCACCAATGCTTCTAAATTTATCTCAAATCTTCGGTCAACCACATCATTACTGCACATGTGGTTGAATTGTCAGAGTATCACAAAGGCTTTCTACCCGATCAGAGATTGGGCCTACAATGCCAATGCAGTTTCTCGTTGTCATTCTCTCCGAGCCTCGTTTTGCATGTCATGCAAACACAGTCAAGCATATATAAAACAAAAATAAATCAAATCTTGTTTTTGTTAATTGTCACTTATGCTAAGATCAAATTACACATAATCCACTCATGGATAAAATATTTACTCATTTCTTTTTTTCTTTCTTCTATAAGACCCATACTTCACAAGAAATTTGAAAGTTACCGTCGGCAAGGCCCAACTAGTATTCGTTGGGACCCAAATATATGCTAGTTTTATATTCTAACCAAATAGCATTGTGTGCTTTCAAAGGTTAGAAAGTAAATGCAAAAGTTGCTCTAGCCAAACAATCTTTTGTGCTAAAAAGTTCCTTCGAGGAAGTGGCTTCTTAAAGTCATTTTAAAATAAAAAAAGTCTTTTGGCATTTGAAAAAGCTCGACCAAACACACCCCTCAAAAGTTTGGAACAACGAGACTTCAGGACAACTACGCACCAACATCCTAGCTATAGAATATCTTATTAACTACTGTCAATTGGCTCATGATTCTTCACCAACTCCCAAGCTTCTTTTGGATCTTAACAGTGCAAAATGTTCCCTTGAAAGGTGGCTCAAAGCAGAAGAAACGCATTGGAGGCAAAAAGGCAAAACAAAATATTTCCACCTCTCAGCTAAGGCTAGAAGCCGTTTCAACAGGTTTGATAGAATTTCAGTGGATGGAGCGCTCTTTATGATCTATCTTTGATCAAGCAAAAGGCAATGAATTTTTTCAAACTTGCTCAAGACTCACCCTGAAGCGCCATATGACTCCGTCTTTGTGGTCGATGGCCCAACAGTGTCTGAGGCTGAGAATGATCATCCCATTGAAGTTCCTTCAGATTTGGAGATTCAGGAAGCGGTGTTCTTTCTAAAGAAAGAAAGCTCTCCTGGTCCGGATGGGTTCTTAGGTTCGTTTTTCACCTCCTCTTGGGACATTATTGCCTTTGATGTTGTAGAGCAATCAAACATTTCTTTTCCACAGGCCGTCTTCTAAGGGCTTCCAACACTTACCTCCTATCTTTGATCCTAAAAACTCCATCAGGAAAATCCTTTTCTGATTTTCACCCTATAAGCTTGCTGAATTTCTCATACAAAAGAATCTGCAAAATCCTAGAAGTTAGACTGTCCTCCATCCTTCCCAATCTAGTCTCCCATCACAAGGGGGCTTTTGGTAAAGGGCGTTCTATTCATCAACATGCGGCACTTGCCCATGAAAGCTAGTCAAAAACGAGGGAGCAGCTGTTTGTTTGAAACTTGATATTTGAAAGGCTTTTGATAAACTGCAATGTTCTTTTCTTTTTAAAGCTCTTAAATATTTAAAATTCTCTGAAAATTGTATTGGCCTCATTCAAGAACTGATAAGTACATCAAAGGGTTCTGTGCTAATCAACAAGAGTCCTTGTGGGTTTTTTGGCTCGACATGTGGGGTCCGGCAGGGTGATCCACTCTCTCCATATCTATTCATTTGGGATGAAGAGATTCTCAGTCTTAATCTGCAGTCCCTCCAAAGCCAGGGTATTATCCAACCGGTGTCCACAACAGCAGCTTCTCCATGCCATCTACTCTATGCAGATGACATTATGCTTTTCATGAAAGCTACAAAGCGTAGTTCGGCCAAAATGAAGTCTCTCTTGTCATATTATCAGATGGCATCTGGGCAGGCCTTGGCCTTCAACCTTTCTAAAAGCCAACTCTTTATTGGTAAATGCAGTCCTCAAAGGCGCAGTGTTATTCGAGATATGATTGACATCCCACAAGCCTCCTCCCCATCTCTACATTTGGGAGTCCCTCTTTTACTTGGTAGCCCTAAGCACAGGTATTTCTCCAGGCTTATTGATGCTTTAGGCTCTAGACTTGAGGGGTGGAAGATTAAGTATCTCTCTTTTGTGGGCAAACTCATCTTGGTTAACCACATCTTAGCAAGCATGCCTACTATGGAGCCTTTTATGCAACCTTTCCTCCTATATCCCAGCTAACTCAAATCTTTTTAAGAAGCTCGCCTTAGGCCTCTTCAAGTATTTTCATGTTTTCTTTTGTTGCTGCTTCCTTGGTTATCTTCTTGCGTTATAGATAACTCCTGGGTTCTCTTTGGAGGTTTTACCCCTATGTTTTTTTATCTCCCCCTTTAATATACATCTTGCAATTTAGCCAAAAAAAAAAAAAGAGTCCTTCAAAAAATGACACACACCTTGTGTTGGACGATTGGATCGGACCTAATTATGGAATCAAGTATCCTTTAGATTAAATTAGATTTCATGTTATTCGGGTCTAACCCTGTGCTATTCGATCTTATGCATGAATGATTGATTGTTAAATTTAACAGCCTTTCCTAATGTTGAGTGGTTTACTTGTGGTGTAACTGTGTTGATTCTTTTACTTCTTGTGAGAAGAATCTTCATCAGGCTAATAAATCTACGTTATAATCCATTGGTTAAACTGCAATTGCACATGAATACACCTTCACACAAACACCTCAAACTAACTCAAATCATGAATAAAACATTAACCTCAAATGCGGAATGATTCTTAATGAGTCAAATATATACTTAGTTTAATTATATTCTAATTACGAACCACTGATGAGAGCATCCAACCCTACCTAAGGAGCACACAGGTAAAAATGGATCGAAAATCTGAATCTGGAAATAAGTTTCGGTGGTCAGTATTGAACGTACCAGTGCAACATTCACAGAAACGCGAATGGCACTGTACACCTAAGGTTTTGGGGGCAATCGCCTCCTTAGACCTGGACAAGGCCCAAAGGGCCATGCCGGGCCCAAATGATAAAAGAATGATTGGCTTTCTTAATTGACCATCAACCACAGCTATCTACACAAGCTCACAGCAAAGTGACAGCGCAGGCCTAGGCCTGCGAAAATTCACAGTGCTGCTCATGTTAAAATCAATAGAGCAATAATTGATTATTCAGATCGGTAAAGGGTTTCAAACATTCAACCCATATATGTTAAATTTAGGACAAGGATTCTCTGCCATGTTCACAGCAGAACCTCTCTTCTTGATAGAGAGAGAGAGGAACCCTATCACCCCTTTCACCAAAAATATACAAGAAGGATTTGGAATCTATTCTAAGGCTAACGTCTATTTCAAAACAATAAATCAAAAATTAACCATCATCCAATGGAAAAAGCGCTTTTTGGGCAGTCTGGATATAAGAAGATAGGTTTGTGTGTGTGTGTGTGTGTGTGTGTGAGCTGGATGTAAATTAAAAGAACTTTGGTTGAAACCTCTAAACAAATGAAAGAGTTGGATAATTCAATCAGCGTGGCTAGCCTACCAACCTCCTAGTGATGGTAAGAGGATCATACATACCGCAAGAAAAACACTTCCCCTGAAAAGAAACCAGTAAAAGCATCATTCACATGCCTAGTTCTGTAACTGAACTAGGTCTGTTTGAGTCAACTCCGAAAGTTTACTCACTCGGAAGCTTGTGTCAAGTGCCATCGTGGCTCGTCCAAGTGTCTAGTCCATTGATTTTCAGGATAGAGTGTGTTGTTTATGGGGTTGAGTTATTACTACTCAACGGGGATGTGGAATCCAGCTATACAAATCCTCAGCTAGGAAACCCTCTCCAAATTGCAGTGCATGGGCCACAGATTCTTCACCTGTTACCAAACATATTCCATTTTAAAAATTACCACACCAACTACTTTCCATCTTCAAATCCCAAGCCCAAATCTGATAAATTCAGGTAGCAGCTCACTTGCTGACATGTTTGCTTAACTGTCAGAGCAGGCTAAATCCTAATTTTCTGTATTTATTTGAGAGTGAATGCCTCCGCCACCGGGCTATGCCTGGTGAGGAGTCCACAAGACCAATCCATTGATATCTTTGGGGGAGCCGTATCCTTCTAAATCATAAAGATAATTTAGATTTTCATCATAAGAGATTGAAACATTTTGCCCAACCTACACCAGTCCAAGGCCCAAGTCGAGGTTAGGATCGCCAGCAACAAATGAATGAAATAAAGCTTTAATGATGATAATGGTGACAGATAATCCTAAACCTATCCTTGCAAATAGTCTCATTGTGTCATACAGATGGCCGAAAAATGTTGCTAACTTATTTTAACTCTATATCACATTCCAGATAGAATGTCCCCACCCAAAGATTTCAGTGCACAAATTCTCTCTCTGCATGTCTCAGATGCCAGACAGTTCCCATAAACAACATAATGCCCTTATTGACTCAAATGCTAGGGAAATCCTGATCATGGGTCGCCTAAGTGACAGCTCCAAACGGCCCAAAAATTAACATCCTTAAAAAAATTTTAAATAAATAAACAAAAGCCTCCAGACTTCATACTGTTGATACCTAGCTCTAGTGGTCATCCTTGGGAATGTTGAGATCCTTAAATGCTGGACTGTCAACTCCCACTCCCATTGCATGCAGTCCATTGTCCACATAGAAAACTGTTCCTGTGACAGCTGAAGCTAATGGTGATGCCAGGAATGCAGCGGCATTGCCAACTTCATCTGCACCATATTTTTTCAATTGTAAGAATATATAAGCCTCTTGCAAAAAAGAGAAGGAATTCGCAGAAACATAAATTTTAAATAATAATAATAACAAGAAGTTTATTGTCGCCCAGTTAAACAGTGATATTGACACTTGAATTAAAAAAATGTCATAGTATTAAAATACCAGATTCCAAAAGGGAAGAAAGGACAAATTTGTCCTTCAAATTCATTGACATCAAGAAGGGAAAATTAGTAGGACAGCAGTCTACTTGACCTAGAAGAGGGGGAAAAATCTGCTTTTAATGAGTGAAACAAGAAATCGGACTTTCTAACAACACCAAGATGGGAAATGGGGAAGGTTTGAGAAAGTAGAGGAATGCAGGTAGTGGGTGCAATCATTAGAAAGTATCATGATGGAAGACTGAGAAATGGCATGGGTTTGAAAAACTTGAGCATTCAGAAATAAGGGTAGGCTTCGCTCATAACAAAGCATCATGATGCAGGTCGAGGGGAAGTAGGGAACCCAGTGACACAGATGAGACTTTGTTTTATCATGCGAATGCTTCATGTTGCAAAGCCGGAAACCCCATTGTTAGCAACCACTGATCTGATAGTCATGTGATTAAAACAGCTTAAATGGTATCAGAGGGGACAACTGATAAAGGTTCAAGGGGCCTAGATCTTCAGCCCCTCATTGGTTGCCATGCAGCCACTTCACAAAGAAGATTGAATCCTACTCCTACTTGTGGAAAAAATTTTTGGTCGCTCTCAATTACAATATTTATCAAATGGGCCAATTCATCGATTCAGGTCAGTGGCATAAAAACTACTTATTAAAGGAAAAAATGGCAATCAGTGTATTGACTGGTTATTTCAGAACCTAGGCAATATATTATGAACCAATGGAAGATAACCATACACTGCCAAAAGTGTTTTGATAGAGATTAATAGGAAACCAATATCTATGAGGACATTGGTTGCTAGTAGTTTTATCTGGCATTTTGATTTTCACCTGCCAGTAGTTCTTTCTGCAATGGCGCATTGGCTACCGAGTATTCAATCATTGTATCAATGAATCCAATTGCTTTTGCTGCCCGACTTCTTAATGGACCTGGGAAGATTTGTCCAGAAGGAGATAGCATGAGAAGGGTGAGACTTATATCCAGTGCATGAGAAACAAAATAGCATACAGCTGAGAGACTGGCATACCAGCTGATATTGTATTAACTCGAATCTTGTGGCGCCTTCCTGCTTCAAAAGCAAGAACCTGAAAAAGCAGAGAATGGCTTTTAAGCATGAATCAATTGAAATAAATTAGGGAGAGAGAGAGAGAGAGAGAGAGAGAGAGAGAGAGAGAGAACACAAACATAAAGAGAAAGCTCACCCTGGTGTCACTCTCAAGAGCTGCTTTTGCTGAACTCATACCTCCACCATATCTGTGCAAAACATAGAGATTAATTAACAATATTTCCTTTTACAAGCCCTTTGTTTCTCACTATAAAAAAGAATGGCAGGAGATATGAATAAAGCATACCCTGGAATGATCCTTTCAGAAGCGATGTACGTCAGAGATATTGATGCACCACCTGCAAATTAAGAAGGGATAGAAAGTTGGAGAGGTGCCAACACTTGTATCCAAACCAAAGTTACATATGTGAAAAGAAAAAAAGGTGAATTGTATCAAACAAAATATCTTGCCTGGATTCATGATTGGAATAAAATGCTTCAGCAAAGATACAAATGAATAACTTGATGCTGAAAGTGCTGCAAGATATCCATTCCGAGATGTCTCTAAGAGAGGTTTACTGACCTGCAGCCAGACCTTGCAACCTTCATATTGAGAATCTAAAACAATAACCCGAAAGGGAAAAAAGCACAAGAAAGAGCAGTACCTCTGGTCCATTGGCAAGAGAGTGAACAAGAATGTCAATGCTCCCAAAATCTTGTTTCACAGATTCAGCTAGCTCCTGAGAAACAAACTTAGAATCAGATTCATATGTGATAGATTCAATAGTGATTTCTAACCCTTGAAAGCAGCATAGTAGGGCCTGCTGGAAGACATTGGGCTAATTCAGGAACTTTTTTCTTAGAATTAACTGAAATGCATTAAATTAAAGAAAGAATTTTCAACGTCATGCGCCCATGAATTTTCAACGTCATGCGCCCATGCTGAGCGGCCCTATAGTATACAAAAGATATGAGTGGTGCAACCATTTAATGAAGCCATTTATGATCAACTCGTCACCCTTTAGACTCTTGCCCTAGCCAACTTCAGTGCTAAGTCATTGACCTCTTCCATTATGTGGTGGAACATTGCATTTAAATCTAATGACCATTGACTAACTTTGAAATCATTGAGAATCAAGGAAAAAAATGCAAAGATCAATTGCCTCATTCCACTCACCCACATGATGACGTTGCTCAAGTTAACCTTTGACCAACTCAGGTCCCTGCAACTACAATTTTAGGATACGAGGGACAAACCCTCCTTAATTTCCAAGATGTCCTCTCTGCTTGAATCCCCAAAAATAGCCAGATAGGAGGATATAATAACGGTTCCAACACATCCTTAATCACCTCACCTATTCCAGATGGGCCAGGATTAAATTTGGATCTCCTCCCTTTTCGCTCCCAATACACCCACATGCATGGAGGGACAATTATTGGTGGGCCATGGGTATCTTAAATTGCTCCCATGAAGCCAACCAATTTCTGTGGACTTTTGATGTAGATAATCCATGGAAGTCCTTGTCTTAAAAATTGCTTTGATACCTTTCCTGGCTCACCCCCACAAGAAACTGCAAGTGGTAGAATCTTCCATAAAAAGACCTCTTTTAATAGGCCTTGAGCACCAACCATCCATGAGAGACTGAAAAGACTCCAGAATTGACCCAGGAAATGGAACAAAAAAATCTTTGATGTTGATTAGGTGTTGGCCAAATATCACTCAGCCCTATGGAATGATTACCAGGAATCAAGGGAGGAATGAGCTTTGAATCCATCAGAGGGCCTGTTTGCACAAAAATAAAGTTCTGAAAACAACTAAGCCATGAGTTGGCAATCACCTTGAAACTGATCCAACTGTTATCCACTGCCAGAATCACCAAAAAAAAAAAAAAGCCTACACATAAAACCAAAAAATTTTGAGGAATGAATCCACATCAAGTTGCTTGCATCCCTCTTAATCCAACTATTGGCATGCATTCAGGTGTTCTCCACAAAACGCGTGCACCTTTTAAAAATTAAATCAGGGTGTAGGAATGACACCCATTTGTGAGGTGATGTATGATGGCACCTGATGACCAATCAAAGTGTGTGGGATGTCTAGGGGGCCATAAAAATGTGTAGCATGCGAAGTTTCTCACAGTTCCAAGACCTCCAGCCTTGCAATCTAGACCTGACTTATTTCAGTCATTGCAAATGTCATGGTTTGATCAGAAGTCAGGACCCTTGGATGATCAAAATAAGATGAAAGTTCACCCACCCCCAAATGCATATGCTCTCCTTCACATCCCACTACCCCAAATGAGTTGTCACTCCCTGGTGGGCCATCAGTTTCATTGCATGATAGTATAGGATCATTTCTTTATTGATCTTTATATCTTTCTCGCTATGCATATATCAATATCATTTAAACTTTATTCCTCAATATGATATTGGATTTGAAATTCATACAATTGAATTCTGAAAATTTTGTCCACAATACAGACTAATGGAATGTGAAAACCCTGTTTGTGCATGTGTGTGTGTAGTAGAGATCATGTGTCATAATATGATAAAAATCGTGGCCCACCTATGCGAGTGCCACTTCACAGAGTTCATCAGGGTTTTTTGGGAAGAATAAAACATGAGACTAACCATACCATGTGTCCCCATCAATGAGGGAAATATGCCCACCTTTGATGGAAACAGACTACTAGACACTACCCCCTTTGATGGAAACAGACCATTAGAAATTACCCTACCCACATAAATGCTAATGTAGCAGAAAGTCATATTGATCAGAGTGTTGTTCACCATTAGATTAAAATATGCTAAAACAGCATGTGTATCATGCTTATTATGTCGAACTTTTTATAGACTTCCATGTCTTATACTGACATATGTACAAGATACATTTGAGTATTATTTATAACTTGTGTACATGGCATCATATAAAACAAGTCCATGGTTCGAGACCCCAAATTGATGAGTAAAGCTTTGATGTTTAACAATGGTTCTCTGGCTAAGAACATTCAAAAGTACCAAACCATGATGTATGAATTTCCACTCTGCAGGATGACATGTGCAAGAAATTACCTGAACAGTCCACTTTGAAGCTCCAGCATACCTTTTGTTCGCCTTGACCTGTGCAGTAAACAAGCTGTATTGTTTAGGACCCATAATTTCATCTAGACATTGAAAAACAGATGTGAACAAGAACACAAAATTACTAATATTACATCTTCAGGGACATCGTCAGGACTGTCGTAAACAGCATCCATTGCATATACTTTGGTGATCTCCATCAGAGAACCATCTGGCAACCTGCAGCATCCAGAAATCAGCTATTTCATACACCCAGTAAATTTCACTAGTGTTAACTGTAAATTTCGTTAGTGTTAATTGCACCAACTAGATAGTCATTCTCACACGGGCATCATCAACAGTTTCAAGTACATGACACGTTAAAAAAAAATTGTTACTAGAGATCTTACACGCGCGATTCATCAAATTTTCCGCGTTGCAAGCTGGTCTCAAATATGTTCAGCGCCTGCAAAATAAGAACTCCTTTTGTCAGGAATTGAACACCAAACAACCACAAATGATTTAAGATGAAGGTAAATCAACATACAGGCACCCATGTGCCAACAAGGATCTCAGCACCCGCTGCAGCAAGAGACTTTGCTATCGCCCAACCGTACCCATTATCATCCGCTATCCCAGCAATGAATGCCCTTTTTCCTGAGAACATAACTCACAAGCAGATCGTCAACATATAACCACTTGTATAAATGCGAACGACTTACTTCACATTTTGAAAACCACGTAAACAATGTGACTGAGGGCATGTTTGGCAAAGGGGAGGGCAAAGTAAAGTGTTTGGCAAAGTAGAGTAAAGTCAAATTTTAAATTTTTAAATTTTTTCTCTTGTTTTTAAAAAAAATTTCAAATTTTACACCGTCAATTTAAAAAAAAGTCAAAAAATTATCACTAAACTACAAAAAAACTCTTAACCTTTTATTAAAAAAAATAAAAATTTTTCATATTAAACAACTAAAAACAAAAAAAAAACCATCAAAACCCAACCATATATTATTGTTTCTTGATTTTGGGTTTACTCTACTTTACTTTACTCTACACCTCACCCAAACATGCATGAGTTATTATAGAAGGAAGATCACAAACCTTTAAGGTCTATAGGCAACACCGAAGCCCTTTCCCCACTTGCTCCAGACATGGCCTTGGTCACAACTTTATCAAATTTCAACGGAGTTGACGGGGAGCTCAAAAACAACGGTTGGATGGAAGCGATCCGCGATAAGCTTGCGAGCTTCGAGGGTCGGAGACTTTTCGGATTGGTCCCCCAACCCGAAATGCGAGGCCGTGTGGTTGGCACTTGTAGCCCCGAAGCCGCCACTGATGCCATTTCTTGGATAAGCAAACAGCTACAACCTGGATGTTTGGAAAACATCAATAAACAGAGAACATCAAGATAGCTGAAAGAATTGAAGGCCCTACATGTAAACAGAAGCTTTGCAAAGGCAGAGAATCACAACAATGACATAGAAATTGAGAAACTGAACCACTGGATCAGCAGATGAATGAGAATCACCTCGGTATCGCAGCAAAGATGGGATGCAAGAAATGGGGATGGATGGGTGGATGGATGGAGAGAAGGTGTTATTTAAATAGGCTTCGATGAGATCGAGGAAGCTTTTTACTTTCTTCAGCTTCTCTACAAATTAGTCTTTGTAGGAGCCTTGGAAAGATCGACAATCCTATAGAGATGAATATTTAAAGTGGGGGAGATATGCCGACTTGGTTGTTTGGTGCGCAGTAGATGAGTCATTACTAGCTCGCCACTTTTGCACCGATGGAGCCCGGTCCGGTTCGGCTTTGATTATAGTTTAAATACTAGCTAAATATACTCGTGCGGAGCACGGGTTTTTTTTTTTTCTTTTTTTTTTCATTCATTGGCTGCTTGGCAGGGCATGGACAATTGATATTTATGAGAGAATTAAGGAAAAAAATTATTTGGCAAAATTGTTACTATTGTCCCATTAAATGAGATTCCATTCAAGAAAAGAAATTGAGAAAGGAATTAAAAGGTCAAAATTCAAGAGGATTCTAGAGGAGGAGCTATATTACAAAATAATAATAATCAAAGAAATAAAAATAAAGAAAAGTATCAATTAGAAAAATAAATGAATGTAAACCCAAAAGGATTTCAAAATAATTGACTAAATTATAATACCATAGGAATTCAAAGAAACAAAAGTAACATTTACAGAAAAAGTAGAAAAAGTAACTTTCAAGTAAATCATATAAAACTAAAAGAAAATATATATATATATATAGAGAGAGAGAGAGAGAGAGAGAGATAAAATGTGTTATTCAAATATTTTGAAGTCAAATAAAAATTCCTAAAATGGAAAATTAAAAGAAAAACATGAGAGAAATCAAAGGTAAAAAATCTAAAATTAAAAAAACTATACAACAGGATAACTAAAAAAATTGTAGAAAGAATAAACTATATTAAAAATTATTTTAAAATTTTAAATAAATATAAAAGAAGGATTTGCAGCATGAAATCCACTGTTAAAGATAAAAATCTAAAAGGCCCACGTAACATGTTGAATTGTTGATCCCAAGGCAAGTGTGAAGAAGATTGCATGATTGAAAATTCATGATTCCAAATTTTATAAGAAATCTAAAACATGATCAATTTTGTATAAATTATATTGTGATGAAAAAAAAATCGTAAGCTTGAGGATACTTGGTCATTGTCAAATCTAATGTTGATAAAAAAAACCAATTTTATCATTGGAATAAATTGGCCCATGGCTATCAAAACATGTGTGATCATTCGGGGTAAATTGTAAATTGAAATGCATCTAAAGAAAAATGAGAAGCCAACATTCCTAATCAAAAAAGGGGAAAAAAACTTACAAAGAGATCACAAACAAATGGAGAAGTTAGGGGAAGTGAAAGGAAGGGCAGAAAAGTTTCGATATTAAAAAGTGTTTAAAAGGAGGAGGAAGTTTCAGTATTAAAGAGTTTTAAAGGGAGGTAGGTGGAAATCAATCAATTAAAGGGCGTCAAAACAAAATTCACATGGGCAAAATCAAATTGAAAATCATACTAATTTCTCAATTGGAAACAATCCCTTTCATATATAAGAACTAGAAAAATGCGGTCGTGCTTAGCACAAGCCATTGAAGTCATAGAAAATAAATATCATTTAATTTTATGATTTAAATAAAAAATTGATTTTGATTTCATATGATTTTATTATAAAAAGTCTAAAATAAAATTGTTGCTAAAAAAATTCTACTCTTAAAATTATAATAACCGCAATAGAAAGGATGTTATGTCATATGTCCTAATCATGAAATACAAAATAATAGGGTTTCTTGGAAATTATATAGTTGCAAATCTAAATAAATAATTAAAACAAAAGTTTTGATATTTAGTAGAAACTTGAAATATGATTTTGTATTAATTATATTGAGATGGAAAAAATTATAAGAAAGTTAAAATATGAAATAATCAAACTTTAATGCCATCCAAAATTAAATTTAGTTTTGGATGGGTTTTTTGTTTGTTAATTTAAAGTTGGTACTTTTGTTAGATTGAAAAAGTTAAATGCCAATGCAGAATCTTCATTTCATAATGTGAATCTTATTTGAAGTTTTTTTCATTTTGTGTTCAAATGTGAAGCTTTTGTTAGATTATTCTGCTCAAATTGTCAAAATTTCAAGTTTAACTATGCCATTTTGGTTCCAATTTCTCAGTTCGATGGCCATCTGTCTGACACTACCCTCCTTTTCCTTGGGTTGAAATGTGTATATGCCAATTATATTATATGAAGCCATTGGATTTCAAATGAAAACCCAGACTTCATTTTGACTCCCAATTTATTTTTGACCTATTAAATCACTAACTAAGAATTCATTTTGGCCCTATGTTAGAGAGGTTCTATTTGAAGATCTGAAACTTGCTTTGGTTGAGATCAAGTAAATGCTCGAAAAATAATGCACACACAATTAAGGGGGGGGGGGGGGGGGGGGGGGGGGGGGGGGGTGGGCGCTAAGTGGATGTCAGTGAATGAAATTAAACATAAGTAAAAAACTCGGGCTTACAAATAATGTTAGGCACATATATTAACACTAAATCTTAAGCTCACGAGTCTTATGTCTCGAACTCACAAGAGATAAAGTGAGATGTAATTTGTTTTAGGAAAAAGATAAAGTCTACTGTATAAGATGCTTTTGAGTATTATATGTTATTGAGGATGATTTTGAACATTACATGTATTTGAGGATATTTTTGAAAGTATAAAGATATTTTAGGTTTTTATTTGTAAAAGCCCCACATGGAAATTTGTAAATGATGCCATTTATACATCAAAACTTTCATATTTGATTAGATGTGAGACTATTTCACATCACCTACTCAAAAAAAGGTACTAGTAATGCTTGATGCGTGATTGCATTCGGTGTAAATCCCCACATTTGCTTTTTTTAAATTCCTTTGGGCTCCTTCTCTAGCAATTTTGTGAGACCCAATTCATAATTGAACAACTCCACAATCTCATATTAATGATAATCATATAGACTTTTGGTTCCATATCATAAATTATCATACTTTTAAGAATTTTGTGAAAAACATCCATGGCATCCAGACACATTCTGAGTGTATTGGGTGTATTCATTTACTCATATATGAAAATTGATGATTTTGACAGATAAAATAACATGTTTTACATGTAGAACATATATAATATTTAATAATGGTCTTTTAAGGATGATTCTTACGGTTGACAGTAAAGATGTCGGGAACCATTATATGAATGAAAAGCAAAGGGCTTAATGATCATTTCAAGAAGGCGGGAGGACTTGATGGTCATTTTATGTTTTAATTAGGGGAGCTTTTAAATGCACACATAGTTTTTCTTTCCACACACACCATTTTAAAAAAAATTACCCTCATGGTGAAATGATAAATATATCCTCTTTACCCTCTCTCCCTAACTCCCCTCCTTCCATCCCTGCACCTCCTCCACTCCTTTCCTCTCCCCCTCTCCCTGCTTCTCTCTCTCTCTTTGGTTTGGGTTGGGAGATGTAGGCTTTTGGAATTTCAGTGACTGATGGATTTGAGGGGCTTCGATTAAGGTTGGATGATAGAGATGGGTTTTGGGATGTGGGAATTGGGTATAATAACTTTTTTTTTTAATTTTTGATGTTGCTGATTTGGGTTGTGTTCGTTCAAATAGATTGGGTGGTAAGCGTTCAGCGTAAAGGCTTGGATGTTAAGGAATGTCAATTTCTAGAAGGTGATCGATTTGGATGTTTGGGAATGATGAGGTTAAGGAGGTTTGTGATTTTTTGGAATTGGGTGAGTGTTATGTACATATATGTATATATGGGAAAGATTACTAGTAGACTTAACATGGTTAAAAAGATGTCATGAGGTGTGATGTTTTGTTTTCTTGCACATAAATACTTTTCTAAAAGGAAGTGTCCTTCACGATAGTGTAAGGTACATATGTATAGTAGTTTTGTCATATATATATATGACAAAACTACTTTACATCTTACATCTATCCCTCACCTTGTGGTGAGGGATATTTCCATATATGGAAAGTAATGATGTGTAAGAAGATAAAATTATCACCCTTATGGCACCTTTTTTACTTTGTTAGGTCTAAAAAGGAAATTATTCTTAACTACAAGGAAAGAGATGAATGTATAATAATCTTATATATATATATATATTGGAAAATGGGTTGTCGGTCTTAAGGAGGAGAGAGTTGAATGCTTGGAGGGTTGGTGTTTTGTGATGGGAGTTGGGCTTGGCAGGGGAAGGGAAGGCAAGGGGAGGAGGAGAAGGGGTGGAGGACCCAGGAGAGGGAGAGGGAGAGGGTGAGGGAGAGGGAGAGGGGAGAAGGGCGGAGGGGGTGTGGGAAGGGGAGGAGGGGAAGTGGGGATGGAGGGAGGGTAGGGAGAATGGTATATCCATCATTTTATTATAAGAGTAAATTTGTTTTTAAAAATGGTAGTGTATGTGGAAAGAAAAACCGTGTGTGCTTTAAAAGCTCTCGAGGTGGAAGGACTTTTGGTCATTTCAAGTTTGTACATTTTGAGAGAGTTCTTAATTGTCATTTTAAGTGTGCCGGAAGTGTCTCAGCTTTCTTTGGATCCTAAGCCCCTTGCCTAGGTTATAAAATGAAAAAGAAGAAAAAAAAAAAAAAGGTCGGAAGCGGTAAGGACCATCCTTAAGTGGACCATTACTCGTTATAATATATGAAAAATCCAGGTTCACATCACTTGCATAAAAAGGATTTGCTTCTTTTGAACAAGCTGCACCCAATTTTAATTACAATTAGGAAAAAAAGAAACTAAATAAAACAGACCGTTAGAGAAAGCGTAATGCCATTGGCAGGAGTCAAGTCAAGGGAGTACATTAAGAACTCCATCAATGACAGGATCTATTTTGTAATTTTTATTGATCTCTACGTGGATTCTAAAAATAGAAACAAACGCAGAGGCGGTTTATATATTTATAAAAAGGACCCTTGCCATTACGCTTGCGTACTATATTACCCCGCGCCCGTGTTAGGGTTTCTTCTCTCTCTTCGAGGCTCCACTCTATGCCACTATTTCGAGCCTAGGGTTTTGTCTTCTCCTTCTCTCCCTCATATCTTGGGTTTTACCTCTTCTAGGGTTTAGGGTTTTGCTTTTGCGCTCTCTCTCTCTGTCTCTCTCCTCTCTTTCTCTCTGCGTTCTTGATCTTGATTTGTCAGCGACAATGGATCTGGCGCGCAAGAGAAGGCCAGATGCGGCCTTGAATGGGAATGGCGGAGCTGTTGGATCAAAGAAATTTAAGCAAGGTTTGTATCTCTCTCTTTCTCTCTCCCTCATTTTCTAGGGTTTTGATCTCTTCATTTGGCTTCTTCATCTCCCTGATTTCACGCTTCTAGATCCCTTTGCTTTTTTTTTTTTTTTTTTTTTTTTTGAGTTGAATGGATTCGATTGTTTGGATTTGCATCTTTCACAAGATTGAGATTTCGGTTTGGAAAGTTCGGCTTTTGGCGATCTTATGTGGTTCGATTTGTTAAAAAAGCATCTTCTTTTCTTGTATTGGAGGTGTCTGTTTCTATTGTTACATGTATCTTATTTTTAGCATCATTGGTCATAAGCATCTTAAAAACCACCTAATCCTGAGGAAACACAACTGTTCTGCTGAGTCCTACACCTTCAATAATAATGCAAGTCTAATTTTCATAAGCCCTAAACCCTTGATTGAGCAAGTAAAACCATCTTACTTTGATACTTACACATCCCCATAGAGGTTTTTAATCTTAGATGATGTGGGTTTAGCCTCTATGATTTCAAGGGAAAATAAGATAAATTTTGGATCACTTAGATACTATTCTTATAAGTAACTGCAATTATATCTTCTTCTTCTTCTTCCAAATGACTAATCTCTCTAAAATTTGCAAGTGGGTGCTTTTCTTCTTCTTCTTTAAATAAGATGTATGTTTAATGATGATAATGTAATATGTGGATGTTCTTGAATTGACAAGATTAAGAATTCAGAGAAATTTTAACTGAGAAGACATAATTAATTTCATGCAACAGAATCGGAGTCCTTGCCAACTGGTATAGGAAGCAAATCGAAGCCATGCACCAAGTTTTTCAGGTTCTAATCTTAACCTATCTAAGATAAATATTTTTAAGTGCGATGTTTAGTATTTTTAACTTTTAATAACAATTTGATCTGCAATTTTTTTTTTTACAACTGAAGATAATATTATCAAGCCTAATGAATTGAGCATTTAAGTTTTGTACAGGTTGATGCATTTTTTTGATCTAATCATGTTAAAAGAAAGACTAGTGAATGGAGATATTGGTTGTTTATGAGTGTCCGTCTGGATATAAACTCGCAAAGGGATATACACATGCCAAGAGCAGTTACACTGGGCTTTAAAGATGGCCAATTGATAATGGTTAATCTTTGTCGTATTTCATCCGTACATTCTACTAAAATGATTGGGTAATTTATGGCCAATTCTTATTTGTTGAGCATTATTATTATAAAAAAAATTTCACAGGTGGGGACAATCTATAGATTTTCTGATGTAACATTCTAATTTATCTCTTCATAAGTTTTTGTCCTCTTTCAAAGCATGCATCAAAATTAAAGAGATTATGTCTACTTCTCTATTTTGATGCCCGATATATATTTAGTCTATGTTGCCCGGATATGGCAAGGACATGCCATATACAGGGTTGGAACACGGATTTTATATGTAAAAAGTGAAATACCGGATATGATACGACACGATACGTTGCCTATTTTGAAGTATCCGTGCATCATAGGATTTAGTGCCACACTTATTACTTGGGCGGCTCTCTCCCTCCCTCCCTCTCTCTCCCTCTCCAGTAAATATGAGGGACCAGTACAAGCTTCCACCTCTCTCTCTCTCCAATAAATAGTAAAGGACGACCTGTACAAACTTCCAGCACTCTGAATTACTGAAGGAATCGTCTATATTTGGTCCATGCCAAACATTTGAGTCTTTTGTTTCTGGTCAGTTTTTCGCCCCATATCAAGTAATATCAGAAGGCATTCAATCTAGTATAAAAAATGATGTCTTTGCTTTATGCATCAATTATTGCTACTTTTTTTACAAAAGAATTGAAAAAACTCCAAAAATTCTATCTATCGGAAAATGTAGTTAGTTGCATATTCAGGCTGTAAATAGGTATCAATTGGACTCTTAGGTGCCATGGACTGTATGATTTAAATGACTCTTAAGTGCCATGTACTGTATGATTTAAATGAACAAAAATGTTCAATTCATTGAGCTTCTTCATGTTGCTCAAGCTACTGGTTGACATTGTTCACTGGAAAAAAGTACTAAATGTTATATAGAACTATTCCCTGAGGAAGTAGAGGTATGATATGAATGAGTAGAGTTATTGCTTTGTATATCATAGATCTGAGGAAGTAATGTATAAATCATGTAGACTTGGCTTTAAGATAATTGAGTTTTTTAGAAACATTGAACAAAATACCAATCTAAAAAAAACAAAAGAGCAAAATTTTCAAAAAATTGAAAGCATGAAAAACCAAACCAGAATACTTAAATATCAAACAATTCATTATTGAGAAAATTTGAGATAAAAACTTGCATGGTATGGTGTTCTTGTGATTTTGTAGTAATATTAACAAAACACCTCAAAAGGTTTGGTCTATTTGAAGATTTTCTTTTACCTCTTCTGAGGACTAATTGAAGGTACTTAAACCCTGGTGTGTCGGATTTGATTTTTCAATTTGGTGGGTCAAATCATTTTTTTTTCTTGTAAGTATTTTGGTTTCTGCAGCTCTAGGGAAGCTTCACTTTCTGATTTTGCTTCATGATTTGTTCGGAAAAAAAAAGCTAGTTAATGAATCTGGAGCTCAAGTGGTCAAATTAAATTAGTTTTTATGGTGTCAGTGCAGAGACAAACATTTAATATCAGCTGACATGGGAGATAATTTATCACCTGTTGTTACACCTACAGCATTGACATGAGCTCAGCTGCTACCATTTATCAGCCAATACAACACATGTTTTGAACCTTGATCATGGGAACTACTTCGCCAAAGTGTTACTGGCTTGGGCAAATACCAGATTTGAGTAAGACCGAGGGTACTCAAATAAAAATGAAGCAGGATTAATTATACTTAATGGGATTGCTTGATCATGGGTACTATTGGCTTTAGTGGGCACATGCGAAATCTGATTTAACTCAGACTGAGGGTACCAAGATCAAAATGAAGCAAGACTAAGCATACTTAGTGGGATTTGACCTGCTTTTGGAGAGTTATAATGTCACACAAAGTGGCATTGTTTATAATAAACATATATTTTTTGTTATTGAAAAGAAAAAGGTCACAGAATCAAAACACGATATTAAAATTCAATAAATCCTGACAAGGTGATGATCCTGATGCAAACTCATTTAAGACAAATTTATCAAAATTTTCACATCTATATTTCATCTCTTAACTCCCTTCTTTGCCATTATATCCGTCTCACTTGCTTCTCTATGCCCTTGAACAAAGAAGACCTCTAGGGTTTTACATGCTTCCCAAGAAAGGAAAAAAAATCTAATATGCTTCCAAGTTTTAGACTTATGATTCTCCACCTTTTGCGGCTGCTAATCAAATCAAAGGATACCTCTAGGGCTTTACACGCTTCCTTCCCAAAAAAGGAAAAAAAACAATATGCTTCCCAAAAAGGAAAAAGAAATAATATGCTTCCATTTTTTAGACTTAATGATTCTTCCCTTTTTGCGGCCGTTAATCAAATCATCATTGGATCATTATCTGAACCACCATCTATCTGAACGTCAACTTTGTGAGTTATATTTTTTTCCATTGATTCATATTCATGTCTAGAGCAATATTCCCATGAGAATTTGAAGTCGATAATCTCTTGCCTCAGTGGTTAAATAAATGTGCAACCCCCATCTGGTGATTCTTTGCACTGTTGATTCTTCTTCTTAAGGTTGCTAATCAAATTATCATGATCATTATAGCCTTATCCCATCAATCTCGTGGTTAGCTCCGTCAATTCTACTTTTTCAATCAACCATATCTAGAGCCTCTTGTACTTTACTGTGTATCGTGTCTTACATCACTACTACTAATTTAATGTGCAACCTTCTGTGTGTCATGCAGGGCTCTTTTTGGTCTTCCATATGTGTCCAAAGCATTTCAATATGGCAGTCCTTGATTTTTGAAATTATTCTAGAGTTTCACCTTTGCGATGTCTTTTTTATTAGCCACGTTTTTAGATTTAGTGCTAGTACATATCAACTGCTGCACAGCAACCTTGTTCATGTTCGAAACATTGTATGAATTTTTTTCTGAGAGTTGCCTACTGGCCAGTGGTCAGGGTTCCTCCCATTGGTGGATAAAGGTGTGACTTCCATGGAAATTCATGGTCCCTGAACCACAGAACCAGTGATCGTCTGGGGGTCCATTCTAGTATGTGATTTATGAAATGGTCCTCTTTATGTTTTGTATCTGCAATATTTCTTATCCTGATTATCATAACCTTATTTGAGATGCAGTACTGCTGGGTGCCCATTTGGAGAAGGCTGCCACTTCCTGCATTATGTTCCTGGTGGCATCAATGCTGTGGCTCAGATGACAAATCGTGGCAATCCAGCTCTACCACCGGTCTCAAGAAACCCTTCCGTTCCACCTGCCATGTCTAATGGTCCATCTCCCCCACTTGTGAAGACCCGCATGTGCAACAAATACAACACTGCTGAGGGCTGCAAGTTTGGTGACAAATGCCACTTCGCTCATGGGGAGAGGGAGCTTGGCAGGCCAACTGTTCCATCGCATGAAGACCGTCCTCTGGCCCCAATGACAGGACGGCTAGCTGGCCGTATTGAACCCCCACCACCTGGGCTTGCAGCTGCTGCAAGCTTTGGTGCGTCTGCCACTGCCAAGATAAGTGTTGATGCTTCCCTTGCGGGTGCTATCATTGGGAAGTCTGGGGTGAACTCAAAGCAGATATGTCGAGTCACAGGTGCAAAACTTTCCATTCGAGAGCATGAAACAGACCCCAACCTGAGGAACATAGAGCTTGAGGGGACTTTTGATCAGATAAAGCAGGCCAGTGCAATGGTCCGTGAACTGATTGTGAACCTTGGCAATGCTGCTGGTCCAGCTAAGAATCCAGCTGCAGCTCCCATGGCTCCAGCCAACAATTTTAAGACGAAACTATGTGAAAATTTTGCCAAGGGGTCATGCACCTTTGGCGAGCGGTGCCACTTTGCACATGGCGCAGGCGAATTGCGCAAGCCTGGGGTGTAACCAGTTGATTTCTTTATATCGAGGTTATTTTCTGGACTAGGGTTTTGAATTGTTCATGTTGTAGTTCTTAGAGCTTTGTTTGATAATATGCAACTTTGTGGCGGAGAATGTTTTGGGGTGTACCGACTGTGGTTTAAGATTATGCACTATTCGCCGTTACCTGTGTTATTATTTTCTTATGCAGTGAAGCAGTAGCAAACTACCTATTTTGTATTCTCCTATATGATTATGCACTATTCCTTGTTACCTGTTTTCTTATGCCGGAGAGACGCCATCAAAATGGAAGCGGTGCCAAACTGCTCATATTGCATTCTCGCATGTTGTCTGCACCACCTGTTTTCAGGTGGAAATGCAACAGCTTCCATGATGCTGAAAATCAAAAGTCGTGGAAGTTGCTTTCCCCAGTGTCATGATTTTTTTAATGCGGGCCATCCTTGCCTGTTTTCAGGCAACATGGATATACCTTTCGAGATAAATGTACCCTGCATGGGCTTGATATATAGATATAGAGAGATATATATATATTTTTTTTCAGGACATTCTTAACTAATGCTTTGTTCAAAAACTTAATTAGGCCACTGATCTTTGCCGTAGAGACGCCATATATATACCTGTTTTCTTATGCCGTAGAGACGCCATCAAAATGGAAGCAGTGGCGAACTGCTCATTGCAGTCTCCCATGTACATTCTCGCATGTTGCCTGCACAACCTGTTCGGTGCAAATGCCACAGCTTCCATGATGCTGAAAATAGAAAGTCGTGGAAGTTGCTTTCACCAGTTTTTTGAATGTTGGCCATCCATACCGGTTTTCAGCAAACATGGATAAACCTTTTGAGATAAATGTACCTTGCATGGGCTTGATATATGTATTTTTTTCAGGACATTCTTAACTAATGCTTTGTAATTAGACCACTGATCTTTGGGTAATGGATTGCTTAATGTAGGCATCTGTGAAGCTAAAAAATGAAGATGGCCTGAATCTGGCATTTTAAAATGTAGCCCCCACAAAATTGGAGAATAATGGCCAGTTTGTGGAAAAGACTACTCGTTAGGGGTGACGACTTTTGGTGAACTCTGGACTGAATCTGACTACTGACAATGTAACACAAGATGGGAGAAAATAGTAGTCAGTTTGTGGCGTAGACTAGTTCAGGGTGAAGACTTTTGGTGAATTTCTGAGCATTCAACATGCCAAAATCCTTATACCCAAAAAAAAAAAAAAAACCCAAAATCCACGGAAAGATGGCGAGGATCTTCACAACAGAGTTCGGGACTGCATAGTTTTTGGTAGGGCCAACCAGATGCAGTGACCAGACCACGGCACCCATTTCACAGAAGAATCTGGTGTTAATTTGCCTACAAGCAGATGTCCTGAGCTGTTAATAGGAACTGGAGCTCACGATAATGATTAATAACTGATTATGATTACAGGTATAATTCAATAGGGGGCCAGGAAATCAAAAACAAAAGTATCATCAAATAAATAGTGAAATAGCGGAAGCTTCCCCAGCGTAATAAGAAATGATTTGGCTGCGTGCTTGACAGCATATTGAGTTTCCAAAAGTTTGAAATAACACCTCCGCTGACAGCAATAGTACCCTTCTGAAGCAAACTATTCATTGCACAGCATGTGATTTAATCATGTTGAGTCAACCCTGCTTTATCAAGACACTCTCGAGCGACTAGCTGAAAATATTCTTCAATACAATAATAATAAAAGCACATAAGATTATCATTACAAGGATTTTTGCATTCCTTATGTGACAACCCCATATGGTGCCTCATTTGCACATTGTCCAGCCTCCATTAGGAGCCCTCTCAAAAACACGTGGCTTCCTCATTGGAAATGTTTGTCTCCAATCTGGATATTTAATTAAATAATCAAACACCCTGCAAAAATAACAGCTATAATATATTAAAGCAATGTCGAGCATACCAGTTTTTTCCTATACATAGAAGCATGTTCTAAGAGTCTTAGTTCAAGTGCAAATGATAACACATAAAATTTCCAAAAGAAAAATATTATTATATTAATATATGCACATAAAATTGGAGACAGCACTGACAGTAAACATGGAAAGATTTACATTGAAAAAGTTCTCGCACGCCTGGATACTTTAGATGGAAGGGCGAAATTTTATGTTATCAATAACTACACTATCTTAAATGTAGAATCAACATCAACACTGAAGCCTTATCCATAGCACTGATAGTGAGGAACTTGGAAAGGGTGCATGAGTATTTACCAGAGCACACCATTTATGTAACTTCCAAGTCAGGTGGGCTTCTTCTTGACCCGTCCTAAAATAATCTTGGCTTTGTCAATAGCTTTTGCACTTTACGCATACCATGCAAAGTTCCCTTTTTCCCTTACAATTGCCTCTTTTACTCATTTACTTCTCAAGCATGTCTTTAGTGACTATTTTACTCCTAGTTATTTGATCCACAAGTCAATAGAATTCATAATCCAACTTCAATCATTTTACCTCAATTATGTTTCTTGAATGATGTTTTTTTTTTTAAATTTGTTTCTAATTCCATCACTTCTCAAAAAACCACTCACCATGTTATTAGAAATCCTCCTCTGAATAATAACATATAGAATCAATAATTTTCAATAAAGATGAAAGACTTTTTAGGATTCATGTAGCTGACCCCAACATGGTTGAGATAAGGCTTTGATGATGATGATGATGATGATGGAAGATTTTTTAGGATGATTTTACAACATTTATAAAGAGAGCCTTCTTTGTGCCATTCTCTTCACTTTCTTGGATTACACTTCATCAAGGTCCCTAGCTAATGCAAGCACAGAAATGAATGAAACATGAACCCGATCAATCAACGAGAGACAGTACTAAAATCAAGGACTATATTTGCACAGTCCCAATGATTACAACTTTGGCAAGAAGTGTGGGCCTGTTTGGCATCATTCTGGGATTGTCTCATTCTGAGAATGAATTGTTTGGCAAGTATTTTCTCACCATTGCTGCACATCTGTAAAATCTCTCCCACTCTATCTCGCTCCTCTCTCTATCTCCCTAGATTTTCTTCGTGTGCCCCCATCAGCCCCGCGCTCGGGAATTGGGGATTAGGGAGAGCCCCGAGGCACAACATGCGTAACTTGTCGCAGTCTGTGCCATGTTGAGGCATGTACGGATTGCCACAAGGGTGATTCCACAAGAAATACATGTGAGGAAGATCCATAAGCGTGTTCCATCCTTTTTCTTTACAAACAAAACTAGAGCTCCCCAAGGAGATATACTAGGATGAATAAATCCTTTATCTAGCAAATCCTGCAATTGTACCTTCAATTCACGTAATTTTGCAGGTGCCATTCGCCATTCTATACAGGGCTCTAGAAATAAGGGTGGTACCAGGCATAAGATCTATGGTGAAGTCTACTTCTCTAACTGGTAGTAACCCTAGGACTTCATTGATGATATGTTGGTGAATTCCAAGACTGTAGATGAACATTCTGAGCATTTAAGGACTTCACTTCAGCTCTTAAGGGACAATCAATTATATGCCAAATTAGAGAAATGTGATTTCTGGCTGGAACGGGATGCTTTCCTAGGACATATCATCTCTAAGGATGGATGCAGTAGATCCAGCTAAAATTAAACCTATCACTAATTGGAAGAGTCCTAAAACAGTTGCATAAGTACGGAGCTTTCTTGGTCTTACAGGCTATTATCGTAGATTTTTCAAGGACTTTTCAAAGATTTCTGCTCCGTTAACAAAGCTAACTCGGAAGAATGTACCTTATGTATGAAGAGATGAATGTGAATCTAGCTGCCAATTGCTTAAGGAAAAATTGACTAGCCCCAATCTTATCTCTTACAGAAGGTAGTGGTGGATTCGTTATATAATCTGATACCATTACTTACGTATGTCACGCTTCGGGCCCGAGATCATTTTATTAAGACTAATCCCATGTTCGGCACGGGATTGCCACACGGGATTAGTCTTAATGAAATGATCTCGGGCCCAGGGCGTGACACAACCACCCCTGCCCCCAAAAAGGATGTCCAAGCCAATTGCACATTAGATGCTAGAATTAGGTTCTCTCACAAAATGTAGCCTCTGCAAATGCCCATTAGCATTTCTGTCATCTTTCCAAAGAAAACATAGAATTAGAATATATTCTCAAGGGAGTATTCAAATTGAAACATGGCTAGCTTTTTATGTGACTACCAATCTAGCACAACCTCCCAGACCTTATCTAGGCTTTGAGTTAGGGACACGAAGTACTAACACATAACAGAGTTTGGCCCATCACGTCTAAAATAATATCCATATATCCATTAAACTTGCATTTCTTTTATTCAATTTATGCAAAATGATATACTCAACACCTTATCGCAGGTTTTTTACAAATCAATAAAAACCATAGGTAATGTTTCCTCCTCTCACTTTTTTCATGAGCTGTCTTAATAGGAAAATGGCTTCTGCATTTGGAACACCTCATATCAATTTAAACTAGTTTCGATTCTTGCCTTAGGCATTGCTCTATTATCTCTCCTAAAGTTTCTCCATATAGGTCATAAGTTTGATAGCTCCACAGTTTGCGTGGGTTTACAATCCACATATATTCTTGTGGAAAGGGCCGCAATGATCTTTTACCATTCCTTACGGATTCTTCCTCAAATATTTCATTGAACAATCAGGTTAACCAAGTATACTTTCATCCATCAAAATTAAAAACCCATTTTATTGTCCAAATGCTCTTTTTTCCATTTTCCTAGAAGGTGTTGGTGCAGGAGCCAGGAGAACATCTCAATAGCAATTATATGGTGTAGCAGTAACGAGACATGAATGAGTTTATTACAGATAACACATCTCTAATTTCAGAAACCCAGTTCATAAAGGCCATTCCTCAAATTAAGACATAATGTATCTGTGTCAACAATGTTTGGTTAAAATAAAAGGAAAAAAAATATGACGCACATAATGGATGGAAACATATTGAAAGTGATGTTAATTAGTTTTTAAGGACTTTTCAGTATTTCATGCATACCTTCTTTCATTGTCAACAAAATCAGGGCCCTCTGCAGAAGGTGAAGTGGAACATTCGAGGAGGATTTCTGAATCAGAATATTTCTGCAATGACAAAGCATAGTATCTCCATTCTAGTGTCCTGTGTTCATAACAGAGAGGATTAAACTTCAACTATGACCAAAGGTCACCAATACCATTGCATAGAGTAAGAAAATGTACTTCGTGGGTCCAAGGCACTTCAAATATCACATGGGAATGGATTTTCCAGTTCTCATGGATGACTTTGACCTTCAATTAAAAAAAAAGGGTGGGGGGGGGGGGGGGGGGGGGGGGGGGGGCCGCGCATGCTAATGAGAAGATGGCTTTTGAAAGGATTTTAGCTAAATGAGTCCTCAATTCTCATGAATGGTACATTTAATAAGGCACATAACATCAACAGCATCCAAATTCACCCATTCCATAAGACAAGACCCAAGTTTTCGTGATTTTGGCTCCTGGTTTGATGGACACACTAGAATGAGGTACCAGGTATGTTCAAAAGTCTTCCAGATTGACATACAGAACACAAAGGTCATTGTTTGGCCTTACCTTCTAGACTACTGTGGCATTTTCCCCCTTAATTCTCTCTTTCTAGGCCAAAAATGTTGGAGGGGTAAGATCTATTAATCTGAAACATTTTAAGAGCATCATCCCCTATGCACATCAGGCATCTCACGTCAATAGTATAGATTACTAAAGGACTGACCAAGCGCATGAGACTAGCACCCTACAATGCATCATGGAACTATGTTTCCTTCTACAATATATGGCCAGGAAATCAGGGGAGCTCAAATCAATAAATGCAATTTTAGAGCCTGGTGAGTTGCATAAGTTGTGTAGCCAAAACTGCGTAACCTTTTCTCTTATTTATTCTCCCATTTGAGGATTTTTCATTGAGGAATTACAAAGCTAATATAAGCTGATGGAAAAAGAGAGTAATTTACCAAGAGCAAGGAGCAATTTGGAATCTGTCATGGTAGGTATCATATGTCTCTAGTAACTTGCCATCCCATCTGCTGTCCATAGAGGATACTGTCACTCTGATCCTCCTAATTATTTCATCTGGGCACCTTGAGCTTCTATCAAAACTGGCAGGTCTAATTGATCCAGTGGAAGTTTCTAACTGAGAAGACAAAAGCAAAGGGATCCACACCTCAAATCTGCATTGAAGTAAAAAACTGGTAGCATACCCTAAAAAGAGAAAACAATTCTAGAAGCTACAAACCATAAATCCACCGACAATTGGACGTGCATCTCCACCAGAACCTCTTACAGTATTATGCCCCAGGACACACACAGTTTGGATATGAAAATTCTCCTGACGGCTTTGCAGAGCTTCAACAATTTTGGAACACAATGGCAAAGAATAACCTCCCGAATGTCCATGATTGTCCAATTCAGCCAAAGTATTGGAATGCTGCAGTTAAATTATTCAAATAAACTGACTTCAGTTAACTATGCTCTTAAAGAGGACGATCACAGATTAGGGTTAGCAAACACAAGGCAAAGGATCTTGGTCCAAACTTCATATGATGCATCCTCGAAGCCACCGATCAGGTGCACCTGCAGTTCATAAGCTCTTTGAGAGTTCAATGACGCAAAAGCACTAGGAATTAAAAGAACCATCAACATGTTAAAGGGGAAAGAATAGACAAGAGTGGAAATCAGACATCCAACTTGGCCTCCTTGTCATTATCAAAGATCAACGACAACATTTGTGTGAGGCCCAAATCCACGACTCCAGGAGAATCCAAATGGGCAACAGAGGTCCTGTGGTCACGGCATATAAGAACAAAATGGATATCATTTATAATATGACCATATAAGAAACATGAAAAGTTAAAATGGACTAATATTTTAGGATATTGATGCTTACATTCCATTTTTTTGGTTGCGAATAACAAGGCCGACACATGTAGTTGCCTCATCTGTGCCAACGAACTGTCAGTATGAAAAAGAGTGCACTTGAGAATATACACATTGAATGGGAAATAAGTAAAAAAAAAATCCTAGAAATGAAGGTAAAAATTTATTAGATAGCCAACAGTATGACACATCAGAGAGACTGACAGAATGATACCATGAAATTTTATACGAATTCCCAAATAGAAGTACCTTAGCAGATTGGAAGAAGTTTGGAACACTACCATGCTTCATGCAATTTATTAGGAATTTGAAGCATAACAGAAACCTCATGACCCAGCTCTGATAGGCCCTGACCAATCTGGCCCAAGCTTAGCAAAGCATGAAATCTCCCAACTCCATATTTCTAGACTCTGATAGTGCCCAATACCTGAGAATTGAGATGGCGCAATTCTAGTATCCAAATTAAGATTTGTATGGAACACTCACTGAACAAATTTTCATATAATTAATGGAGACAAATTTCTTGTGAGAAATCAGTCAAACAGTCCAGAAAACAAAAAAATCAGCCAGCTTTATTAACTGGTTTCTCAAATACCTGACATGGAATATGACAACTTTTAACATTATGACATTTATTTGATTGGACTTTCACCACTTAGAATGAGATTATTTCCAACTGAGGTCCTGTCCAAGCTAATATGAATTAAAACAGAGAGTATTCTCATGCAAACTGCCTTGCAATCTTGCACCAATTATATGCGTCAGTATAATCACTCTTTGGCAACATGCTTTTAAAAATATTTTAATTCTAAGTAAACAAATTCAAAACATATACAGATTCTATGGAGCTATCATGAAAATATCATGTCCCGGGCCGTTGGTCAGTTGTTTTGGGATGCAAGTTTGAATCCAATGTCAAGCCATAAAAAGAAAAAGAAAATTTCACAACATCAATGCAAAAATAATGAGGTAATCTCGTTTTTACCAGTATTTTCAGTTTATTGTGTAATCTTCACAATATCAATGTTTCAGAAGAAAAGTGAGCACTCATACTCTTAGAAAATAATGGCAATATTTGTGCGTATAGTTAAAATAAAATCCAATGCTTTGAAAATGGAGGTTACAGATATTGTTGGCAGATCATATGGAATAAAATAAAATAAAATAAATCAAAACACCATAAATCATCAGCCCACTTTGACACCTAGGTGTATCCAAAGAAAAGCACCAGTTAGAATTCAGAAATTTAATATTTATGAAGACGATTACAGAGAATTAAGGAAAAATTAAAGGAAGAGAACAAGAAAGAGAAAATTTTAAGAAATTGAGAAAGAAGACAATAGGAGTATGGTCATCCAGTTATAGTTGGGTGACCATACAGTAGTATGTATATTACTAAATTCTTGAAATTTACAAAAGCCCCCAAATTTCTGATATTACAAAACATTCACTAACATTTCCGACAATTACTGATGAACCAGTTAGAATTCACAAATTTGAGGTATGTGAAGAGGATTAAGGACAATTAAGGAAAAATTAAGAGGAAGAGGACAAGAAAGATGAGAAGAGTTTAAGAAATTCAGAAAGAATTAAGAAGCCAACAGAAGTATGATTGTCTGGCTAGAGTTGGATGATCAGCAGTACTTAATTAACAAAATTTTTGAAATTTATAAAAGTCCCTAAGTTTCTGATATTACAAAACAGTCCCTAAAAGTGATCTATAGTCCAACACTCCACCGTTTATATGAAACCACATTCTTCCGTGTAAGCTATTGCTTTTGGGGAGAGAGAGAGAGAGAGAGACTACCTCAACCAAAGCAGGATCAACAGTTGCATATTCCCTTTGGAACAGATAGACATGTTTCGCTACCAATGAATTTTCCAAATTTGATTGTTCAGGAACTGAATACTTCTCCTCAGGTGTAGCTTTGAATAAATCAACTGCAGCCACTAGTGATGGGTGTTCCAGCAAAGCAACCAAGTCTTTGTTTCCCTGTTGAAAGATATAAAGTCCCATAATATGTACTCATTTTACCTACAGGTTCTGATTTCTGAGAGCAATAAAGACTCATCAACAATGAGATAAAATATCATCCTCAGCCAAATATAAAACAAAACAATTGTCTGCTGCTACAAGCTAAAATGTCCTGATATGGTATGGATATGGCAAGAAGAACACAGCTTGGGCATGGCAGTGACACAGGTTTTACACATAAAAAATGGAGTATTTGCGAGGATACGACACGATACAGTGCCTATTTTGAAGTATCTGGGTATCATAGGCTTCAGGATGATAAGACTTTTAGAAGACAAAGGAGATAAATTCAAGGTACTCATCCCAAAATAAAAGGTTTCCTCCCAAAATAATTTATCATTAATCAATGAAGGTATAGTAAAATAGTAAATAAGGAAGTCTCTTCCAATTGGCCAATTTCTAATTCAAGCAAGTGGTGGGGGCCTCTGCACTCCATTGCTTTCCATTCACTAGGGTGTTCCAACACCATTCTTCAGTGAGTTGCATGAGGGATATAACAAGGAAGTGATTTTGGCCTTTCTGGATTTATATTTTTAGTTCTAATGTTCTAGGTCATGAAAGACGAGTCTCCCTTCTTGAAGCAACAAGCAACTCCAAAAATGGAAGTTCACTTTTGCGCACAGTCAAAGTTGGCCTTCTTACCTGAAGGGATGGGATTTGGGTCCTGCACTTATTGGCCCGGGCTTGGCTCGTGTAATATCCCTACCAGGACTCTTAGTAGAACTATAATTATATTAGATTAAGGTCATTAGAAGACTGAGAATTTCAAACAGGATTCTCTCTCAAGAATACACTCCTAGTAGGACTCCTTTGTAGTTCTAGGTAGGACTCCTAATGCATGACCGTACAAGCACTAACATATATTAAAGGACATACTCTACCTTTTCTTCTACACATCAACGATAGGAATTGAGAGAGAGAGAGAGAGAGAAGAGTAATCTCAGCTATGAAATTGTTAGAAGAAGAAGACAATTGCGAGGGGGACGAGGAGGATCGACACCGGGACGCGTAGCGGATGTCTCACGTGAGACCAATCACTGCTCAAACAACGAATTTCTACACCAGGTGAGTAAAACTCCCCACTTTTAGATGAAAAGCTGAATTCGAGGAACTATGGCCTAAGGATTCTCTTATATAATGAAACCATGATGGAATTGATCATCAAAAGTGATGATTCCTGTCAAATACATAACTGCTACAGTGACTGTTACATGATTTATTGGTTTAATTGATCTGTGGGGCCCATAAGAACCATCCAATGATGAATCAAATCTGAAAATCTGAAGTAGAATTAGTCTTCGACAGTAATAACCCTTTATAAGTTTTGAAAATAACTCAAATAGGCCATCAATTGTGGAGAAGAAGACTACTCTTTAATGTGAAGACCTTAAAAGCAGGCAAATAGCCATTGAGACTTACCCTTCAGATCCAGAAACTTGAGTAGATGGTTGCCTTGGTCTTGCTTTAACCTTCAATGAAGGCTTTATTTCCATAAAAACAGATTCCATTGAAATTCAAGCCAAGATATGAGTTTTTCACAGTTCGTACTCGTCAAAATAGCCCTGAATGTATTTGGGATAGAAAACCTTGTGGGCCAGTCGATTAGAAATCAGGTCCCCACATCTGCTAGTGGACCCTAGGGCAACCCCATGGGTGATGGTCGCATGTGATTTGGACCACTGAGTTCCACAGTGGAGCTGCTCCAAGTCAAGCCTGTCAAGACCCCCTCTCCTTATGGTAAAAAAACATGTGGGATTCTATGGGTCTTGTTGACTTCTACAGGCACTTATAAACTTAGGAAATTTACAGTTGGCCCCCTATTGTTCTCAGTTATACTTAAGAACCCCATTAAACCTTAGGATGAATTCCGTATAATAATGTTATAAATCCAACGCCACCAAAAATACTAAACTAGTGGGAACAATATCCAGATGTTTTTGTGGGCCCCTTTCCTTACCAAATATTAGTTCCTGATTCTTTTAAATTGAAATAATCACATACATTATGTAACCTTGAATATGGTGTAAATTAATATGGTATTTTTACTGGATATTCAAATATGATGGATTGAAGGGCAAATTTTACGGGACGGTGGTTAGACCAGCTATGATATATGTAGCAGAATGTTGGCCAATTAAGAAGATGCATATACAGAAGATGGATATGGCAGAGATGAGAATGCTTAGGTGAATGTGTGGTAAAACTAGAAAATATATAATTAAAAATGAGCGCTTTAGAGAGCTTTTAGGGGTAGCACTTAAAAATGAGCGCTTTAGAGAGCTTTTAGGGGTAGCACTAATAGTAGATAAAATTAAAGAAACCCATTTAAGATAGTTTGGGCATATCGAGCGTAGGCCGGTAATGGCACCGGTGAGAAAAAGTTTTGCTGTCCAAGTGGAAGGCCCATCAAGAGATAACGGTAGGCCAAAGAAAATATTGATGGAGGTCATTAAATCATATTTGAAGAAATTTAACTTATCTAAGAATTTGGGGCAAAATAGAACGGAATGGAATAACAGAATTCATGTAGCTGACCCCAACATGGTTGGGATAAGGCCTTGATGATGATAATGATTCAAATATGATGGATTATGATCCTAGATGAATTTATTATTTATGTCTTGATTTTTGTAGTTAATTTTACGATGAAAAATTAGCTTCCTCAATAAGATATGGGCAATGCCACAACCTGGTACCAATTCCAATTCGGAAAGGACAAGGACTAACCCAGTGTTATGTGGTACTAGCCAAGAAAAAAGAGTAAGATGATGCTACCAATTTTTGATGGAGATGAATTTCTAATAAGCTTATTGAACTGAAATTGAATTTGAAGTTTGAATTGGAGGAACAACAACCGCTAGCACTGAGTAAAGAACTTCTCTCGTGGATGCTGGTTGAGGGAAGTAGGTTTAACAAGATGACTAGTAGGTTCAACAATCATGGTAGTAAGACTAGCCATGTTGTTGACAGAAATGTAGGTACTATTGCGTGGGAGTATCGGAGCAAGCTCAACAATTATGGTGGATGACAAGCGATGTTGCAGTGGAAAAATACTTAGGAAAGAATTGATTATGATATTATTTTTAACATCATTATTTAATATATAAATATTCATATGAATGATTGGAAATTTGTTATACCTTAATGTTTACTTATTCTACTTACTAGTGTTAATAAGCGTGGCTGATCTAGAGCGCGATGAACAATGATTAGATTCGTAGATGGGATTAGCCCAACATTTAGATATTTTCTCTACTTGATTTAGAGACATGTCTTTTACTCAATAGCTTTTTTTTATGATTTCTAAAACATATAATAATTTAAGCATAGATTGAATATGAATGTTTTTGGACCTCTATGCTCATTGAAATTTGAGTTATGTTGTGTTGTTATAAATTTGAATACGTCTTGAGAATCTAAAGAGCTCTAGATTCTCGAGTCGTTACAGCTCATATGGAGAAAAGTTGCAAATGGGCCTATTTACTCAGAGAACAAGTCATTTTGATAATGCAGAATCTATTGGACTGTCGAAGCAGTTAATGCAAAAGGCGAGCAGTTCAGGCAAAGGACAAGAGCTTGTAGCACAGTTGGTAAGGTGCTCACTATTGCAACTGTGATGTCAGAAAGAGGAAAATTACCAATCAAACATATTACGCATGCGCACGTGCGCACAGAGAGCGAGAGAGAGAGAGAGAGAGAGAGAGAGAGAGAGAGAGAGAGATGTTGCAAAGCCAATCAGCACTTAGTCTTGGGCACTAATTGCTTGTCTCTGAAGTTGCAACTCATGAGAGTAATGTATGATTCATATGCTTCCACCTTTCTTTTCTTCCAGGGGAGATGGGAATTAACCAAGCAACATACATCAAAATCCAAATTCACAAAGGCATTGGACAGTGAAGAAACACAAATATCTATCTGGATAAAACAATCGTTATACAAACAGCAGCTATGGTTTCAAGCTTCCTTAGATGTTGAAGAGACTAAAGGTTTAAGAACAAATAGGCAATAGAAAAAAAAAAGTTGTGAAGTATCCAGCGTAGATACAGACAACCGTTTTTGTTAATTTAGTATAAATTATAAAAAATAATATATGCCCAAACATGTTAAAGACACTCATGAATACTATCATATCTAAGGGAGGACCACCCTCTACAATACGTCTCTTGTACATTGTAATGTATCATAATCCTATAAGGATCAATTAGCCATCAAGTAGATTCAATTCCCTAGTTAAGGGGTAATAGATACACATCTGCTGGTAAATGATTCAGAAGATGAGTATATAGGGTCCATAGGGATAGCCTCTCCCATCAACCACCCAAGTTTTTCACCAAAAACCATTCTAACTCGCATGTCTTCTCCATTACTGCGAATGTTCTGATATGGGACCAGAGATTAGGTCTTCTTTCTTTTGCTCAAGATGATCAGGTTACTGGTCGTATTGGTTATCAAATCTATAGTGTGGACTGATCACTTTCTGGCTCGGAGATAGAAGCATATCTCTGCATTGGGCTCCTATGCCCCTGATCAATTTTAGTTTTCAAGCAAAAATCATACAAGAGGTCCGATTTGTGCAAGTCACATGTCTGCGCAGGTCAATATCTGGACAGAACCATCTTGGATTATCACAACTTGAGACCACAAATATCCGTTTCGTCATCCTTTTTTTGGTGAACTTAGTCTCTTAAAAGTAGGCTGGAATATCTGATCTTTGAAGAAAATAAACCTGCCAACTGTTCCAGCAAGATTCAGGTTTTTGTGATCTGCTATGGGAGCCATCTGTTGATTGGCATTTATTGTGTGGACCTTGGAGGGTCACCAGTCTGAAGAACTTTTTAATGATATTTCAGGATTTTTAAGCAATCAGAGGTAGGCCATTTATGCAATCTTCTGTTTGATAAATTTTTGGGACAGTTTTTCATCAAGATCATCCAAATCAATCATATTTTGGATTTCTGCCCTAAAAACTTCTCCACAGGATTGTCTTTTACCCTATTCATTTTGCTGTGAAATATGATATAAGAAAAGATCAATTCTGCCCAGGATAGTAGGCCATCCAGAACCTAGGAACAGGTTCATCTGACAGTTTGGGCTCTATTTTGGCAACAGAACTGATATCACATCCCTGATATTGAATCGGCATTCATTGAAGTTTTGTTATGTTTTGGGCATCTTTCAGCAATTATTATTATTGTTTTGCAAAATAACCCCCGCAGTAATTTTTGAAAAAACCTCCATGGTTTTCAGAATTCCAGAATTCTCCCTGGATATGGTAGTCCTCAACAGCATCTTAAAATATAACAAGTGAAACCAGTGATTGCTTATGTACAGAGAAACTGTCAAGATGACCCTTCAAAAGGGCTACCTACTCAAAAGCCAAACCAGACAACTGATCCAAGTCCAAACCTTACCCTCTCATCCTCTTGATCGTTCACCATTACTTGCCACTATGTCCTTGGTTTCTGCTCCCTTTTTTTTTATTCACAGATTGGAGGGGGTGACTCTTGGCAGCAAGCAATGAAGGAGGAACTCGAGTAGAGTAATCACAATTAGGGTATTGTTCATGTCGTGCATGTGCAGAAGCACGTAACCTGCGATCGACAATCAAGCCACACACATAGGAGAGAGAGGGTACACAAAAGCACAGATGAGAGATATATGTGGTTCAGTGACGTGCCTACATCTACGGACAAAGAGAACTCACTATCTCTTTATTGCACTCTTTTAAGTCTAGGGTTATAAGTTACATTATATATAACTCCCTCTTTCTTAGCCCCTAAGAAAGCCCAGTACAAAAACCAAAATACCCCTAAGCCAAAGCCCGGTCCCTGGCTAACCCAACGGAACAATCCAGTGAACTTGAAACACAAGGCATAAACCCAAGAGTTCCCTATCCCTCTTATGTCAAGCCTAGTGCTAGTAAATGGATATTCTATCAAGCTTATATCTGATGGTTCATTGGACCACTACAAATCCAAGATCAAAGCTCTTGGCAAAAATCGGCAAGAGCATGTAAGTGATGATCAAGAGACATTTGCACCCGGTGCAAACATGACAATTGTCCGCACCATCCCGGCCATTGCAGCATCGCAATCCTAGCCCCCTCCTTAGAGAGATGTGAAGATGGATATTTTGCATGGAGACCTTCAAGAGGTGGTGTACATGCATCTTCTACAAGGGGTCAATGACTCAAGAGTACTTCAGCAAATGATGTTTGTTGCTTACGACATTCACTTTGTGGTCTTAAAAAAGCTCTATAGGCATGGTTTGGGAAATTTCACCATACGCTTATTTAAGACTGACCTTTTAAATAAAGCAAATATCTATGTTCCTGCACTGAACTGCTTCTGGCATTACTATTTTACTGATATATGTAGCAGACATCATTATCACCGGGATAGGTTTTGCAAGCATACAACAGCTCCAAGATTAAAATACATGCTTCTTTCCATAGGAAAGATCTAGGACAACTCACATACTTCCTATGTCTCAAGGTCCACACAACAAATAAAGACCTCTTCATCAATCAACATTAGTACACCAGAGACCTTTTGGCTCCTGCCCATTCACAGAACTCTTCTCCTATGGACACTCTCCTGGAGCTCAATGTCAAGTACGGCAAAGATGATGGAAAACTTATTTATGACCCTACATTCTATCCTCAGCTTGTTGGGAGCATAGTTACTTGATTCATGATTCGATTGATTTGAATTCGAGTTTGCAGTTCGAAGTTCTACCCTTGCTCAAATTTGAAAATTCGACGGGGGTAGGTTTACTTAATTCATTTTTCGATTTGCTTGATTTGCAATTCGAGTTTAATATTCTAATTTGTAAGTCCAATTCAATATATATGTAAGGGGAATATTCACGTACATGTCCCTCACCAAAGGACCGTGCATACTCCTCTGTAGGGCCCATTGGACCCCACCAAGGGATGAGACTAGTGGGGATGAAAATATCCATGCGGGACCACCCTACGTACCAAGTTTGGCCCCAATCACATATCCCTAACCCCTTCATCCGTGACCCACAAATTCATTCCATTCGAATGGGTGCATAGTCGATCCAACGGTCCAATAAATTCGGATTTGACCAAACATTGGAAAACGTGTTCAATTCAAGGAGGTCGTGTGTATGATCCATTTGAATGGATCATACAATGGGTCCCACCTAGAGTTCTTACGAAAAAAATGGTGAGGAATATATGCACATGAATATTCCCCAATATGTAAATATTATACTAAGACTTTAGATAGATAATAACATTTCATGAAGAATATATACAACTGAATATATAAAAATTAAAGACCACCACCATCATCATCAAAGGCTTGTCCCAACTATGCTAGGTCAGCTATTTGAGTTGTGATAAAATACATGCTTCCCACTAATAAGATTGATGAAAATTTTCAATTTGATAAAAGAACGCCCCATCGTCACATTGACCAATATAAAACATGCAAATTTTTTATTATTATAATCAAGTGTTCTATATGTCATTAATCTTGCGATGGGCCCAAGTTTGTTCAAAGTTAAAGTTTGTTGAATCCTATAGAAGATTAGAACAATCCTTTCATTGATTTATATTTCTAATAGGTGGGCTGCACTATGGATCCCATGAATTTCTTATATATCCAACTTTTAAAACTCTAAAAAGACTGGATCTTAGAGATAAAAAGAGAGAAATGAAGTTGAACATTTTGCATTAAATATCCACTTTTTTATCTTGCAAAGAGGGGATAGACATGGGAGAGAGAGAGAGGAAGTTGTACAATGGAAAGAACATTGGAAAATGAGAGAGATTGAAGTGCCTTTTCCTATCTTACAGAGGACCAATCTATGATGCATGGATACTTCAAAATGGCCAACGTATCGTGTCGTATCGTATCCGATACTTCACTTTTTGTGTGTAAAATCCGTGTCCCTGCCGTGTCCATAAGGTGTCCTCGCCGTATCCATGCCGTATCCGGGCATCATAGGGACCAATAGATAATAAAGAGATAAAGGAACTTGTGCCACATTGCATTCAATGCCCAACTTTTCCTCCCTTGTACAGAGACCATTGGAAAAGATTACAAGCTTTCCCCTGCTACTCCACTTACAATGCTGTCAGCTTCTTCTCCACTGGGACGAACTGCTGCAAACTCTTCTTTCTCAAAATCCCGAATCTGTCAGAATCGAATAGTGAATTGTACTATTTGAATGGGATGATATCTGAAGGCTACCTAACCAAATCAGGTAACTATGGTCTAGTCACTCATCATTCTATGGTAGGGCAGTGACACGTTGTTTCTATCTTGGTTCAGCCTTGATTTCATGGAAATGCCAAAAAAAATATTAAATAAAAAAACCAGAATGGAGTCTCTAAATCCCCCACCAAAACTAAAATCGTGCAGTGTCATCTGCCTGATCTGAGATCGTTTAGCTTCTAAGGCTGATTTCTGAAATTGGCTTTCCTTAAAAACTCCCCCTTATGCCAATAAAATTGGCTCTCCTCAAAATCAGCAACACTCAGATTGTGGCGAACGTTGTGTTTTATGAATAAACAAAACATATCTAGGTTGACAGCCCCTTCATCCAAGATGCAAAGCCCTTAATTGCAGCATATTTACACTCATGTAACTTATAATCTCCAAGTCGTCAACATCTTCACTAAAGCCTTATATTGAATTGGCACCAGTTCTTCATAAACAAAAATTGCTAATGGTTGATTCCCACTATTAATCTGACACACACACACACACACAGACACACAGAGAGAGAGAGAGAGAGAGAGAGAGAGAGAGAGAGAGAGAGAGAGAGAGAGAGAGCCTTATATTGAATCGGCACCAGTTCTTCATAAACAAAAATTGCTAATGGTTGATTCCCACCATTAATCTGAGAGAGAGAGAGAGAGGTGGGGCTCATTATGTCTCATAGATTTACAATCCTATTTTGATAATTAGGAATCAGTTAGATTTCAATTACCCTAAAGGGTATAATCCAAGCTGAAATGGATGCACATTTATTGTAAATGATTCAGAAGATAAGTACATAAAGGGATAGCCTCTCCCATTGATACCCACCCAATTTCTCACCAACAACCTATGATGCACTGATACTTCAAAATGTGGATTGTATTGTATCCGATACTTCACTTTTTATGCATTAAATTCATGTCCCTGCCGTAACTATGGCTTGTCTCTGTTGAACCCATGTCGTACCCATGCTGTATCTATGCATCATAGCCAAAAACCATTCCAATTCACATGTCTTCTCCATTCCTACAATTGTTCTGAACTTCTACTAGAACAGGCCCACAAAGACAATAATACCCAATGTTTGACGTGTCTGCATATTTCAACTCCCTCCCAATTACCACCCTTTTCTTGATACAAAAATTAGAAAGACGAGTAATCCCTCCTAGAATCATTCATTCCTTTCATTTATCCATTGCCATGTATTCTCCTACTTACGTTCTGCCACAAATTATTTACTAGAACTTGATTCTACTAGAAAATGTCAGACCTATGAAGCACGGGTACCGGTGCGGGTACGGTACAGGTACGCCGATACGGCTAAATCCTTAAAAAAATAGGGTACGGATACAGCTGGGGTACGTCCATTAAAAAATTATATTTTTTAAAATTTTAATAATGCAATAGGCTAATAATGTAATTCCAAAGAGGATCCACAAGTTCATTAGTGCCACTTGCACTTACACTTGCAACCAGTAGAACCCATACTACTTGATGAACTCATTTTTATCCTACAACAATTAATAAATAATCAAACAGCCAAAAAATATATATATATAGCAACAGCAGTTGTGGCAAACGACAAAGCAAAAAAAAAAAAAAAAAACAAGCAGCAGCAGCTGTGGCAAACTACAGAGCAATAACAACAGCAGGCGAACAGCCACAACACAGCATAATTAAAGAAAAAGAAAATTAAGCAGCAAACACAGAGCAAAAGCAGAGCAGACCAAAATTAAGAGCAGACATACAGAGCAGAAAAAAAGAAAAAAAAATACAGCAGCAAAGCAATAGCAGAGCATGAAAAAAAGAAAAATAAAATACAACAACAAATACAAAACAGAGCAGGGGAAAAAAGAAGCAACAGCAGAGCAGAAAAAAAAAAAAAAACAAGCAGCAAACACAAAGCAACAGCCATTAGTAGAGCAGGATATATATACAGCAGCAGAGCAACAGCCATCAGCAGAGAAAAAAAAAATTCAACAGCAGAGAAACACCCATCAGTAGAGCAGATAAGAACAGAGAAAAAAAATTACAGCAACAGAGCAAGGGTTCACAGCAGAGCAGAGCAGGGGAAAAAAAAAAGAAAGAAGGGGAGAGGACCTGCAGTCCTGCAGCTGTGGCTGATGACGTACAATGGCGGATGTACAGCAGCCAACATGCAATGGCGGACGTGTAGCAGCAAACATGGCGGATGTGTGGGCGTAGCAGATATGCCTGCTCATCCTCGTCCTCGTCCTCCTCTTCTACGTTTTTTTTTTCCTTCTGAGCCTCTCTTGTTTTTTTTTTTTTTTTCTATTTCCAAAGGAGCATTCCCTTCGACGATGAGCCTCCTCTTCTCCTCCTCCTCTTATTTTCTTCTCTTGGTCTTTTCCTTTTTCCGTTTTTCTCCGCGGTAGAGGTAGAGGCAGCCAGGCAGGTTAGGGCTCCGGCAGATTAGGGCTTCGATGAGCCGCCTCTTCTTCTGCTCCTCCTTCTCCTTCTTTTTCTCCTCCTCCTCCTCCTCCTCCTCCTTTCTTCTTCTCTCGTTCTTTCCCTCTTTCGTTTCTTTCAGTGGCAGAAACGATCTCAACGATTAGGGCTAGTACGTGTATGCGTATTTTTTTGGAGTACCCGTGCTTCCTAGTGTCAGACCACTACCATTTTTATTGAAAATGGAGGTTGACAAAGAGAACCCAATACTCTTTCTCTCCAATAGCCCTAATGAACATATCTGCCAATTGATCTTTTATCTCGTATATTGTAAGTACAAACTACGGACGGGATTAAGTGGCAAGTCATCTTTTCATGACAAACTAGTATTTTCTACAATGTGCAAAGTTGTTTGATTGTCACTATAGAACACCATAAGGATATTCATCAGATATCCGAACTTCAAAGTAAATTCCTAATCTGCATATTTGCACACACCATGAGCCCTAGCCCCCTACATAACTTGTGCATTCAAACAGGCTACAACACCCTGATTCTTACCTGTCCATATATTAAGTACAAAAAAGATACAGTAGCCAAAAGCAGACCTCTTTAGTCTGATTCCTTAGTCGACCAGCAAAGGATCTACATTGAAGTATCCATGCTTTGAGAAGCAATATATCTATGAAAGAAGATTTGAGATAAGATTGGATTCATTGCCTTCAAGAAGCATACAAAAATTAAGTTATGCACCCAACTACTAGCCAATAATTGGCCGCCTAGTTGGGAAGTATATCACATTTCCTAATAACAGTACATCAACATATTTGTGTCATGAAGGTTCTCCTGAATCATTAAGACAATGCCGAACCTTCGTTTTAAACAATCCAACATATACTTCTATTGAGAAATGACTACACATTTCATAGATTGAGCAACTGCAACCTCAATCTCTGGAACGGAACTAAAAGGGCCCAAATCTTTAATCTCAGACATTCGATGCAAATACTTCCTTAGATTAAAAATGTTCTTCAGGATGATTACCTGCAATGATGAAACCATCAACATGCACAATGAATATGATCAACCCTTTATCTCTTCCTACACGTGACTGAACAACACGTCTTCCTTCCTAGATAACCTGTAAAATGCTTTAATGCAAGACTCAATCTATGCCCATAGAGATTATTTGATGCTTAACTCTTAGACTCTTCTCTGCTCCCTTGTGTGGCAAAGCATGAAGTGGTGGTCCCCTAGCAATTCAAATCCTATGAAAGTCCATGTCCCATCTATATCGTTACCTTAAATTTTCCTTCTTTTTTCATCCCTCCCCTCGTATCCGCTCTCTACCTCATGTCCTCTATTGCTCACGTCATATCCTTCACACACAGATGGATGGAGCTCACTTCACCGTGAATTCCTACATATCAATGCAAACATACAGGTCCATAACAAACTACAAGGAGAAGTTCTTTGTTCTTCGGCCATCACGGGCACCGCATACGCAGAGCCATGAGGCCCTGTAGCTCCTGAAACTTTTTTAGCCCACATCAATCTCACCGAGTTGGAAGAAGTTGATCACAATTTGATCAATGGTGCTACGTTATGAATGAATGTAACATGAATCAAGGCGAGTCTGAAACGAAATGCCCTAATTTTGAATCTCATTGCGGCTTAGTATCTGCAACAGAAACGAAAGAAAATGATCGATTGATCGAGTTATACCTGAGGCGCAGAAGCCGAAAAGGGAAGGCCATCGACGAAGATCATGGCTTTTTCGAATCGAATCTGATTCTCTTTCCCTCTGTCTCTTTCCTTTCTGTGATATTTTTGTCAGTCTTCTTCTCCCACCTCTCTCCTATTTTGTTTATGCAGAGAAGTGAGAAGACTAGTCCTAACTTTCCCAAGTCTTCACTCAGTAGCCTTTTTCTTGTTGTTTTCCCAGCTGTAGGGCTAGGGCCCAACCTTGAGTGAGGGAAGGATAAGCCCTTTGGCGATCGAAGCGGATAGACCCAATGGGAGGGGTAAGGTACCTTACCAGCTTTTTATTATTTTTTATTTGGTAACATTGTGCCATAAGAATTTTCAATTAGAAAGATTAGCAGAATTTATGATGTTAATGTTCGACAATATATTTAGATTTGACTGATTTTAAAAAATCTTTATATATCCACATTTTATAATTAGAATTTAAAAAATAATGTGAATTTTTTAAAAACATTGCTAATTATGCAGGTGTATTATTAAGATATTTGAATTAACGTCAGATGTAGAAACTTCACTTCAATCAAATCGACATTGATTCATCATTAATAATAAAAAATTATTTATTAGAAAAAAAAAAGGCTTAGGAGCCCTATTTTTTATAATATAGTTTTCAGGCAAAGGAGGAAGAGATTGGCAATGCAAAATTTATATGCTCCAAAAGGGTGGCTTTAGGGCTTGGTTGGTTGGGAGAATCCTGAAATTTTCAAATGTACCTCTAATTAAAATTGTAAATACTTGACTCTCTTTTAGCATTTGAAATTCTAAAACTGAAAAATTGATAAGGTTAAAAGTGGCTGTTCATGTATGAACAAACATTGAATTCTTGTATCAAATAGAGCAATTAAAATATGTAAAGAACAAGACAAGACATCATGTCTAAAAACTCCAACATTTCAAATTCTTTTCATAAATTCTCTAAAACAAACAAGCCCTTAGTTTTTGCCTGGAGATGAATCCCACTTTACAACACAAAAGGGGCCCACATTATACTTACAATGTTCAATTTCTCACGGTAGTTCCATGTAAGTATCTCCAAAGGTGGATTAGCCATTGGGTTCCTTCTAAGAAAAAGGGTTGAACGACCAACTTTTATGGGCTTTCTACTGTAAACAACTTAAAATCATTTTTCATTTTACTAAATAGAAGAACGTTTTGTTATAATCAAATGTTTTCTGAATTTCTTATTATAAAACACTAATAATGCATCCAAACAAGTATTTTTCTCCCTCTCCAACGATGAGATATTTAGAAATACCAAACAGAAGATTCCAAAGAGTGGCCCCACTAATAGATTTTTATCTAATCTCCTAATTCTTTAGCAAAAAACCATGAGTACGCAAACGCGCAGATTATATGAAAAAAAGCATCGACATCAAGACTGATTTTGGTGCAACTCCATGGTCCAAAAGAGGAGATTCTATATGTCCTGATGATATATAAATTCAAATACCAAAATCTCTTAGAGTAACATAATATATAAAATCATGTAGATAACCATATCTAATTCTAATCTCTCAAGGAATAATGAAGCGATTGATCAGCTTAGAGCTTCTTCTTTCTCATGTGAGATCATATTTGTATTTGAAAATGAATGAATAAAAAAATCTCATTAACTTTTTATCAAAATAATAAAGTGTTATCATGACCAGTTGACTACAACCCAAGTATTTTAAGTTTGAATCCGTCTACCAAATACCAACAAATTGGTTGTTTTAGAAGCAGATGACTGAAAAGAAGATGGCAGGAACTTGTGCAGATCCACAAATAAAAGACCAAAATATGGAGAGTGATATATATATTTGGTCAACATTTTTTGAAAACCTCTTTGCCCCAGATTCCTTTTTTTTTTTCCCAACCTCGAAAACAAAACCGCAATTTGAGAGTCGAACGAGGCCTAGACAGGAGGAGCTGTATTGAATTGTATTTCCATCCAGCAAATGATTTGACCGTCCACAACAATTATTCCATAATACATCAAGCTCTACGAACCTCATGAATTAAACACAGGAAAGCACGAATGTTTAAAAGTTACATCTCCATCCACAACAAGTATCCCACAAAATCGATCAAGCTTTAACAACCCAAATGAAGAACACTTGTAAGAAAGGGTCCTCACTACTCCTGATAAAGGAGACTAAACCCTCTAGTTTATTCTAGAGCCTACTGGCTATTACAACAGAAAGGCCCACCAACCTTTTCCCATGCACAAGGGATCAAAGAAAATGGGCACATCAACAACTGTTAGTACTATTGTAACAACAACACAATAACAAGAGAATCATCTGCACCCAAGCATAAAAGTAGGCAAGATGACTCTCCTACTTCTGCACCTAGTCATAACCACCGTCGCCTCAAGGGTTACGGGCAACGGTGGGGCGGCCAGTGCCCGTGTTCGTCCCGGTTGGGCGCGTACCCATCACCCCCGTCTCCACATACTCGGAGGAGAGAGGGTCAGTGTGACCAGTGGTTACACCAGTCGTTGGACCTCCGGCACGCGAGGCTTCCTTCTAGGCGTAGTTCTGCTCACATGCCTCCTGCTTGCGGAGCTCAGCCTCGGCGACCTTCTCTTCCTTCTTCTGCTCCGCCATCTGCTTCTCCACCGGCTCGCGCGTCGTCAACTTCTCCGCCTGCCAAAACATACATCCAACATCATGTCTTTGGATTAAAGGAAAAGCATGACAAGTGAAAGGAATTGAGAGAGTTGGGTGGAAGCCTGGAAGGAACTAACCTTTTCTTGGAGGGTGGCCTTGGTCTTCTCCATGCCGGCCTTGGCAGAGGCACTAAGGTTTTCTAATTTTTCCTTAGCGGACTGCATGTTTTCCTCTTTCTTCTTCTTTCTTCTTCTTCTTGAACGATGTGAGAAGAGCTCACATGCAGTCTATTGGTGTCCGCTTGAAACCTAGAATGTTGGAGGGAAACAAGCTACTCATGTTGGGCTTAAATAGATGCATTGGAGAAATGTGGTTGAGACACATGGCACTGTTAGCAGGGGGAACGTGGAGCGAGAAGGTGAGAGGAGTTGTAGGTTGACAACACGTACCTACTGACGCGTTTATGGGGATAGACAGGATAGGCGTGACTTCCATCTTCTCTTTTCCGTCTTCATACTGGAGAGCTCATGAATTTGTTTATTTCAGACAATCCTCCCCTAGTAGTGAATTAAATGAAAACTCTTTGAGAATATTTGAGAACATTTTGTGAGGAAAACTGAGTTTTGTTACATCTGGAATCACAAATGGTCAATGAATAATTTAATAGTTGAAATAAGCAGATTATTTTAAAAAAAATTGTAATCTAAAGTGTAAGGACTATTGAGTGTTGGCTAATTCATTTGGAAATAGATAAAATTGGGATTCATTAATTAAATATGTATTTCTTAGAAAGACTGCGCCGTTTGCTCTCATATGAAAATTTTAAATTTTTTAGACCGCGCTCAAGTGTGCCTTGGAATGTGCTTGTACATGCTTTCCCGAGACAAATAAACTAAAATTCTTCAGAATGGACTCGTGCACTCTATGGACCGTGCTTGTGCTTGTTTTCATGAGATGATTGCAAAAGAACTCCGCAACATCGCGCTCATGTGCTATTGCCCAAATAACAAGTTTATACTAGCGCGCTTAAGTAAGTAGTAGCGAATTTGTTTCCTAGAATTTCAAACTTTTTTTTTCTCTTCCTATTTCTTAGGAAAGGTGAATTGTGCATGTGGGAAATCTAAACTACGAGGGTAAGCCTATATATGTGGTCTTTTCCTTCCCCTCTAGGTGATCCACAACTTAATATTTATTGAAGATTAAAACTTTCTCTTTAGAGCAACTTGTGAAGAATCTGAAGTGTTGAAGCCTCTGCTCTAAATCTTCTTATCTACTCTCTTATGTAGTAAATTCAACTTGAAGAGCCCTTCAAGTAGGTTGTTTCAAGCACGGTGAAGTTCGATGAGAAGTCTACTAGATAGTCTCAATCCTTAGGTTAAGGTACAGCTAGGGGGATCTGTGTACCTTTGTAATTTTCAATTACATAGTGTTTGTTACTCCTGTTAAAGTAACTTGTGGTTTTTCCCGAGTAGCGTTTTCTACTTAATTATACCTTTTTGTTGTGGCTTTGATACCAATTGTTATGATTTTCTGACAATCACCCGTTGTGCGCATCCATGAATCACAAGATCAACAGGAAGAAGCCACAAGAAGAGACACCGAAATTTACGTGGTTCACCCAAATAGGGCTACATCCACGGGCACAGGAGGACGAACATCTTCACTATAACAAGTAAAGCATACAAGAGATTCCCACACTCTCACCTCATCTCTCCTACGTGGTGTGGGAACACCACGGGCACAGGAGAAATATGTTGAACGAGTTCTCGAGCGGTTCAACATGAAGAATGCTAAGCCAGTTAGCATACCTCGAGCCAGTCACTTCAAACTAAGCAAGCGCTTGTGTCCTACTACAGATGATGAAAAGGAACGGATGGCATGTGTTCCTTACTCCTCTGCTGTGGGGAGTCTCATGTATGCCATGGTTTGTACACGGCCAGATATTGCTCATGCTGTGAGTTTAGTGAGTCGATTTCTCGCAAACCCTGGAAAAGAGCATTGGGAAGCAGTGAAGTGGATCTTTAGGTATTTAAGAGGTACTTCCAAGGTGTGCTTATGTTTCGGAGGCTCAAAACCAGTCATGGAAGGTTATACTGATGCTGATTTTGCAGGCGATCTTGATCGTCGGTTGTCGACTTCTGGTTATCTGTTTACTTTTGTAGGGGGAGCTATTTCCTGGCAATCAAAGTTACAGAAGTGTACAGTACAGTCTACAACTGAAGCAGAATACATAGCTGCTAATGAAGCAGGGAGAGAGATGCTTTGGTTGAAGAGATTCCTTCAAGAACTAGGTTTGAAGCAAGAAGAATATGTAGTTTACTGTGATAGTCAGAGTGCTATGGATTTCAGTGAGAATGCTACATATCATGGTAGCATGAAGCACGTTGATATCAAGTACTATTGGATTCGTGAGGTGATCGAGAAGAACTTCATGAAGCTGGAAAAGATTCATTCGGACAAGAATCCCTCGGACATGATGACCAAGGTTGTGTCTAAGGGAAAGCTGGAACTGTGTTCAGAGTTGGCCGGATTGAACTCCCAGTAAGGGGTTCAGGGCATCTTCCCTATGGTCTGGAGGGGGAGATTGTTAGCCATGTGGGTCCAGACCATGATTGGGTTCTATATCTGGGGTGGTTTCCTAATGATATTAGGAATTTCCTGTTTTGTCAAACAGTAGTTTTCTAATGGGTAGGACTTTCCTTTTTTCTTGAGATAGAGTTCTTGGGGGATAAGGAAGATCATTGTTGATCCATACCCTCACTGCATCGCTCCTGCGTCATCGGGGCATCCCCGCTGCTGTCCCCATTTTCGGACTCCATCGCAACCGCGCCGGAGTCGTCGCTGCAATTGGCACCGGCTGCCTTTTTCGCCGTTGCCGGAACAGCTGCGATCTCGCCGCTGGTCACCGGAGGCGTCTGCCATCGCCGCGGAAGAGGGGATCGTTTTCCCCATTGCAGAGAAACAAAGACGCGTTGAAGACAACCCTGTTCTGGGTCAGTTGAGTCTCGGGCCGGGTCAGTTCGACCTGACCCGCGTGGAAAATATCAGCCCAGAAGAACAGGTTTTGGTTCGGGTTCTGGGTTTCGGATTGGGTCAGACCAAACCCACAGTCACAGCCCAGTCCAGCAGAACAATTGCAAGTCGGGTCGGGTCGGGTAAGACCTGACCCATGTTCGCAGAGCCCAACCCAGCAGTGAATCCAGCAGTTCCGAGCCATTTCGGGTCGGGTCCTACCTGACCCGTGTGCGCAGAGTTCAGCCCAGTGCAGCAGAGCAGCAGAACTAACGTCAGCAGTGACGTCATCAACGGTCAACATGCAGATTTGACCAGATTAACGGCTGAAATTGTTTCTGCGATATCTTGATCGTCCGATGTCCGATCGGAGATCCGTTTGCGCCTACGAACTCGTTTCGAGCAGATTTACGCAGTGGAAGAGGTTGATTGGCTGTTTGACCATCAAGGAGGAGGTTTAACCGATTGGAGCGTAGAAACTTGTTTCTACGTTATCGGAGCCATCCTGAGTCGGATTTCAGATCCGTTTCTTCCAGCGTGCTCGTGGTGACGAGATCTATAACTTGATGCAGAAATCTGGAGGAGATCTAAACAGATGTGGATTGAGGTTAGAATCGGGTCTACTCGACCTGGTTGTTGTTGCAAACCCAATAATAGGAGTCGCCGGCCTAGTTGCAAAGGGTTTGCTGATTCAAACGAAGTTGTTCGTTTGGGGTTCACATGCTCTCTAGATCGCATGTGATCTTGTTTATCTTGACAGAGCTAAGCCGGAAAAGTAGCAAGGAGGAGCTGATGCGTCAGCAGTTGTCAAACATTTGTTTGATTGATTGATCGGAGGCCCGGTCAAATGGGGTTTTTTTACCGCTCGGAGGCAGAGGTTGTTCTGCAATGGAGTCATCTAGACTTGTATTCCCGATCTGTTTTGCTTGCATGCTTGTGGTGATTGGATCTTCACAGTGATGTTGAAGATGGGGCAGGATGGTGAGTGATTCAGATATCACTCAGATTCGTCAATGGTTTCGAGCTTTTAGTTCGAGGTGGAGTTTGACGAGATGAACTTTGTTCAAAGTTCATGTGCTGGTTCAAAATGTCAAAGTGTTGAAGAAGACTGCATCCCTGGTGCAGTGACGTACCATTCAGCAAGGTACGTGAAGACATTACCGGTTTTATCTCCTAGTAGCTCGAGTTGTACGGAGTTGTACGGAATTCAAGCTAAGGTGGAGATTGTTGGGTTTATGTCTTGTATTCCGGTTTAACCGGATGAGTCCACTGGGTTAGCCAGGGACTGGTTTCAGGTTAAGGGTATTTTGGTACTTGTACCGGGGCTTTCTTGGTGGCCAAGAAAGTGGAGATTATATATTGTATAGTCAGTAACCCTAGACCTTACGGCGGCAGTTGCCCGTGGTGTTCCCACACCACGTAGGAGAGATGATGTGAGAGTGTGGGAATCTCTTGTATGCTTTACTTGTCATAGTGAAGATGTTCGTCCTCCTGTGCCCGTGGATGTAGCCCTATTTGGGTGAACCACGTAAATCTCGTGTCTCTTTTTGTGGTTGGTTGATTGTTGATCTTGTGATTCTATGGATGCGCACAACGGGTGATTGTCAGAAAATCACAACACTTTTGTCATTTGTGTGTTTACTTAATTAATTAGTTTAATTAATCCGGTTTTACTGCGATTCATATTACAATGTATGATTGGAACATTAAGATGATCCGGGGTTTTGAAACTTTCAAAAAGAGAATAAAATTTTTTTTCTTTTCTTTTTTTATGACACAAGGTATCCCTCACCAGCCTTTAAACCTTTGGCATCCGATTTGAGGATTACCCGATTCTGAAGAGTAAGGACTATTCGATATGGTGTATATATATGGCTATACATATAATACCCAGATAACGCAAGAGACAGAAGTTGAACTCAAGATCTTGAAGAGCAAACTTAAGGCTTAAACCAACTAAACCATCGCCTTGACGGCTAGACTTTGAGATAAGTTAGAAAGGATATGAGGTGAGCTGATCTTAAGGTAGCTAAGCTTGAATCATTTAAATTTAAACACATTAATTGAAAAAGTGAGTAATTAAGTTGCCAATTTACTTATAGCTTAGTGGCAAGGCACCTCTATTCCACAAAAGCAGCCAGTGATCAATCTCTAGCATTGGCATTGAAGTGATTATTTACCATCCCAAAAGAAAAAACTCATCAAGTTTAAAATAGGGCCTTGGAGCCAAAAAAAAAAAAAAAAAAAAGAAAAAGAAAAAAAAGGCTCCAAATTGACTTGAGCCCAATATCATTCGATTTACCATCCCAAAAGAAAAACACTGATCAAGTTTAAACTAGGGCCTTGGAGCCAAAAAAAAAAAAAAAAAAGAAAAAAAAAAGAAAAGAAAAAGCTCCAAATTAACTTGAGCCCAATATCATTTGATTTACCATCCCAAAAGAAAAACATTGATCAAGTTCAAACTAGGGCCTTGGAGCAAAAAATTAAAAAAGGAAAAAAAAAGAAAAAAAAAGCTCCAAACTTAAGCCCAATATCATTCGACGACACTTCGAGTTGACATAAAAAGTTCCAAACTTGAGCCCAAGATCATTCAACAACGCAAGTTAATGTACACATATTTAGTTTTTTAATTTTTACTTGAACACATAGGCATCTGTCGGCTGAACCCGAGTGGTAATGATGTCCCCGGATGGTTTGAGTGTCTCTCAAATGCTTCCCATTAGGGGAATATATGGAACTCCAACACATTACCATTTTTATATGATATGAGTAAATGGATACATCCAACAATTTTAGATTTGATGTTTTAGACACTTTCCACAAATTTCTAATAGTCCAAAAAAATTGAGAAAGAAAAGAATTACTAAACGTCATTCATGATTATCATTAACATAAGAATATTAATGATTCAGATTATTAATTGGCCACACATAAAAATTTAAAAATATCTAAATCTATGGGTTGGAACTTTTTAAAAATTTACTCAAAATCTATTAAGATATAAGATAATTAGCTTCAAGGTCATTGTGTTTAGTAGTTTAGTAAATGGATTGACCAGTTTGGATTACAAAATTGGGCACACAAGATTGGATCACCATGTGAGAGACCATATTAGGACTGTTTTTGCAAGAAATGTGAGTGATTTTTACACATGTTTAGGTGTGAAACTATTGGTCTCCAAATTGCTTTTATTTAGATACCATTTTTACATCTTATTTAAGCATCACATTTGTAAACACTCCTAACAAATAAGACAATGTGTAATCATTTCACATGTAAAAATGATTGCAAAAACCGCATTTACACATCACATGTGTAAATGTGCGCAATGAGTAATACAATGTGTAATCATTTCATATGCGAAAATGATTGCAAAAATGGCCCCTTAAGTTAGCTAAGCTTATATCATTTAAAGTTAAAACTCCTTATTCGAACTGATGATCAAGTTCAAATTTGAGTCACAAAATATTCTAAGTTTGAGTCATCTCCCTCGGTGACATATCCTCATCCCACCTCAAGTATTTGGTCCCACCATAAGTTTGAGCACTTGATTGATATATAATCTGATTAATGCATATGGTGAATAATGCTCAAAGTTCTCATTAATAAAGTTCTTATGGTTTTTTCAAACCTGCTTGTTATCTTCATCAAGGTGATCCAATCACTCCTTATCTTTTCATTCTAGCAGAAGAAGTCCTTAGCCTCCACATCCCAAGATTGAGCTTCTGTGGAGATGTCCATGCAATATCCTCCACTGATCCCCCTGTTTGTCATTTGCTCTCTGTGGATGACATTTTGATCTTCCTAAGAGCCTTACCTTCTAGTGCCAAGTCCCTAAACTCTCTTCTTAACTCCTATTGACTTTCTTCAAGTCGAGTTTCCAACCTTCAGAAATGAAGTATGTTCGTAGGAAAATGAAGCCAAAGAATCTAGTCCATAAAATCTCAATGAACTCCACATCTCAATGATGTGGGTCTCTATGATGGGCATCCGCATCTCAATGAACTCCATAAAATACTTGGGAATTCCCCTCTTCTTGGGTCCCCCAGAAAATCTCTTTTTTTTCTGTTTTTTTTGCTTTGATTAACAATGCTCATAATAGAGTCTCAGGCTAGAAACACAAATTGCTACCTTTTACTGGGCACTTGGTTCTTATCAAATATGTACTCTCTTTTCTTTCCCTGCACACAATAATGATAGTCCTAATTCTAGCTAGTATCATTAATGAGTTAGAGAAAATTTTTAGGAACTTCTTATTGTCTGCTAACTCCTAACAAGATAAGAGGAACCTAATCAGATGGGAAACAATTTGTCTTCCTAAGGCAAAGGGAGGTTTGGGTCTTAGAAGGTTATGCTTGTCTCCTCAAACTTGGTTGGCAAGCAGCTTTCTCATCTTCTTTGTGGGCAACCTGTGCCTCTTCTATTCGGAATAAAGCTAATGTTGAGGTTGGTTCATGTATTTAGAAAAGGATCTCGAAGCTTTCTAATTTCTTATTTCCTAACTGTGATTGGATTATTAGTAATGGAAAGAAGATCAATCTGTGGCATCATCAGTGGTTAAAAAGTCCCCACAAAGCTTCCTTGTTCCCAAACTACTCATTCCCATTTGATGATCGCCTTTCAGCTCTCATTTTTTATGGCGGCTGGAATGTCCCACCTAGCTCCCAAAAGACATTGTACACTTCCTATCTTCTAAAATATCTCAGCGTCAACCTCCTCAAGCTCATGAGGATCATTTAACATGGTCTAGGCCCCCCTCTGGTTCCCTATCTCTAAAGCAAAGTTGGGATTTGGTAAGCACCAGGGCCTCTCCGAAGACTTGGTCAAAGCTCATTTAGAATTTCATCATGAACCCAAGATGATCCTGCTTTGCCTGGCATCTTCTCCATAGAAAACACCAATTGAATCTTGGGCTTAAAGAATTGGTGTTGACATTGCTTCCCGTTTCTCTCTCTGCCTCTGTAACTCTGAAGATGATCTTCACCTGTTCTTTCTCTGCCCATACTTTGCAAATCTCTAGTGATGGATACTCAATGTGTTGAATTATTTTGTTCAACCAATCTCTCCAATTCCTTCAAGCTTTTGGTTAGCTTTAGATTTAGGCATAAAGTCTTTAGAGAAATCATTTTGTGTTACCATCTTCTTTGCTATTTAATTATGCAATTTGGTTACAAAGAAACGATGCAATCTTTAATGGAGTTGTTCCTACTTCTTCAGCCAAACATCTGATTAAAGAAATGATATACTATTCTATAGTCAACTTACTAGGTACAAACACTTACGTCTTTCTTTCTCACATACCACACTTTCATGGAGTGACTACTCCTTTGTAGTCTTTGTAAGCATTTTTCTTATTTTTGCTTCCTGGCTTGTCCTCTTATAATTGTATTTTTTGGAGCTAGCTTGGTAGCTTTCCTCTGCTTTTTCTAATACATTTTTCCCTTAAGCAACCAAAAAAAAAAAGAATAATGCTCAATATTGTACTAATTAGGTTATTTGTCATATATTCAATATCTAATAGTATCAGCTCTTGTTAAAGCAATTCTAGAAAACAAAACTCTTAAAAAAACCCTTAAGATATGACACTAAAGGAAATGACATTCTTTTGAAAAGGTTTTGATTATTAATGGACGAGGCCCAGAGTTCCACACATCCCACTCATGGACAACATGTGGAGAATTAATGAAAATCATGGGGTCGGTTGCATATCAGCTGACCCTAAAAATGTGATAGTGGCATCATTCACAATTCGTGGTCGTCGTGGAGAGAAATCTCTTTAAAAAAATAAAAAAAATCCAAAAAATTCATAATATTGTAAAATGGTAGATAACAATATTTTTTTTATTAGTACCAACTATAAATCAAAATATGGTCTCTTCAAATCATAATATCTTGCATCGTTATTTAATCCTTACATATTAAATATATTCAGTTTTGTTATTAATCTCGGTGCTAACCTTATAATATATAAGTCCATGCACGTAGCCCAAATCTAATATGGAAAACCAATTGAAAGAGTTATCGCTCCTTATATTACTTTTGTGAAAAAACTTCAGTCCAAGCAGAGTTAGGCCATTTTAAAAGAAAACAAGTTGATCAAATGTTGCCATGCTCACAGACCATTAGTTGAGCATCAAGAAATCTAGCTTTCACAGGTTTATAAATGTGATTGGACCCAGCAAAAAAAAGTCAATAGCCCACTATGGAAAAGGGTATTTTGTTTAGTGGTTTGGCTATTCCTCATTTTTGGATTGTAATAAAACTTTACGCTGGCTGTTAACCTACTAAATGCAAACCTTCTCCTTTACCCAGGCATGGGACCAACTGTAACACTCCGACCCAAGCTAAGCTTGATTAGCAAATAATTAACCGTGATTATGAACTAATTACAGAGGTTTTCTTTTAATACGGTCTCAGTGGGTCCAGTTCAGGTCAGGGATAGGTAATTGTGTTGGGTTTGACCTTACCTAAGTAGACAAAAGCCTTTTTTCATAATTTTAGAATACTTGCTTTCACTTCATACATGCATCATATTGACATTATCATGTTTGTCTTGTTGAACTCGTTAACCTTCATAATTGACTCGAACGCATTAGATATCATTTGATTCAGTTGGACCCTCATTTGACTTGTATTGAAAATTCAATAAAACTAGAAGGACTTTCTTATAAATTTCAAGAAATTTGTCTTATATAAGCTCACTCCATCGACTTCAACGATCTTATCCTTTGTTTCATCTTCTCTCTTCTTCTTCTTCTTCTTCTTCTTCTATTCTGCATCAAGTAAGCAAGAGAGGTTTTGTAGTTGGGTTTCACGCCGCTACTTCATCAGTCCAGCTTCTTTTTACTTTCTTTTCTTGTTGGACTTGCAGTTAGTGGGTTCTTCATCCTCAAACTGCTCTCTAGTCATTGTTAAGGTAAGAGCCCTTATTATTTATTTGTTTCTTGAGTTAATAGCATCAAGAGAACTCCTATTTTATGCATGCACGCATCTTTTTCTTACTTTTGGCATGCATGGCACTTAGGTCCAAAATACTGAAACTGAGCCAAAGATATGATAATGCTTGAAATGTTTAATTGAAGGCAAGTATAAACAAATTTTGGTTTAATGCATGTTGGTACTACATGATTCTTGTAAGTCTATCAAATTGTATGTGCTTTTACAGCCCTTTTTGGTATACTGACTAAAAATGTTTGACACAACCTGGAGCTTACGGCCAATGTACAGTTAAGATTCCAGAGAGCAAACAACGTGATTTTGTACTACGGTCAGGCTACGGCTAAGCTGTATAATGTACTATGGCTAAATCGTAAGCTAGCCATGACCCCACCGTAAGTCAAGTTGCGGCTTGATGTCCAGAGAGTAAGAATTTGAGGAAAACCTCTACGGTCTAGCCATGGCTAAGCCGTATGGTGTGCTACGGCTAAGCTATAAGCAGCCCATGGCTTAACTGTAGACTAGCCACGGTATAGCCACACATTAATCCACGATTCACCCGTATTTGCAGGAAATCTGGGTAACTACGGCTGACACCCACGGCTAAGTCGTGAGCCCACTGAAATTAGGAGTAAATAGGTATCGTGAGACCTCGTAGGGCTTTAGCTTTTGGATCCTTGTAAACCATTAACCGGCCCAAAGGAATAATTGAAAGATCATGAGAAGTCTTGAGGGCTGAGACTTATTCATGTGACGTTGTCCATTTGTTAAGCACCTCCCCATGGGTGTTGGTTTAAGGAACTCCGATACACCCTCTCGACATAATGTAACACTAAAGAAAGACAATTGTGTATCGTATAACTTAAAACGACATCATCATGCATGGTTAGAAACAATGGATAACTAGATTAGAGCTGGCTAGTAAAACTGCCTTGATTCTATTCAATTGAATTGCATGGTATATTGAATGACGTTTATTGCCCTCCACTTTTATGTATGGAATTAAATGATTATCGTATGTCTTTCCAGTATTATATGCATTGGATCTACTTGATGTGTTCTTGCTATAATTTACATCGACTATTGGTATTGACTTGAGTATGAGTATGTTGCATGCTTAAATAAACCGCATATAGTTTGGTATTGCATGTTTTACTCACGTTCAAGTATATGATTGAATTGAAATGGTTTGGCACTACTCAGCCTTAACCTTATGATACCCGACGGGGTTGACTTTGGCATAGTATGTATATTGTCGTTGCAGTGTGTTCATGTCTTGGGGCTTTCGAACCTCAGGACCCTGAGATCTATTCGTACCTTGGGCCGGTCGATGGTGTTCTCCTATGTATAGATCCCTAGAAGGAGGATATGATAAATATAGTAGCCAACTAGTATGTATTGCGTTTATTGATCCTTATAGCATGTTTATTTCAAATGCACAACGTGCCTAGTTACGAACTTGGAACTCTATTAATCATATGTCTTTAATTCTTTTTGAGGCAATGCGTTGGTGGGAGAAGGTGATCGGCATGGCCATGCCGCCCACTTGAAGCAAAGAAATATGGGTTCCTTGACTTGATGCGGATTTATGTTAACTGCATGATATGCTCAGTTTACTAACTTGAACTCTATTAATTGTATGTCATTAATTCTTTTAGACACAACGTGTGTGACCTTAATCTTGCTTATGCTTTGCTGAATAGTCTTATTCACGAGTTGTTTAATGGTGTTATAGGTTCAGGTCTCAAAGCTAGTTCCGCATAGACCCATTAGCGTAGAAGGAGACCGCAATGGTTCCTTTAGGTGGTATTGGTGGACAGCAAACGGTTGCTGACTATCTTGTTTGGAGAGAGCCACTCACTAGTGGTTAAGAATTGTGCATATTGGGATTTCCGGGGTCTTATAGCATTTGCATGATTGCATTCATGTAGACTGCATTGTAGAACTCGATGTCATTAGGCTTGTATCTTCCTGTATTCCCTCTTAGTATGTTGCCCTTCATCTCTTTGCATGCATGCACATAACATATTTGGATTGTATAGGACATGTGTATAATTAATATATTAATCTTGTTCTTGAATATTAATCTTTAAACTGTTCACTGGTTGTAATGGGCTTGCTGAATTGATATAAGGAAATTGAAGAATTTGTAGGCGATATTAACAGGCTTCCACGCATTGAATGTGTGAACATATGATCCGTTCAGCACTTCACACGTGTAAGTATGTAAATATCCCTTGTGTAATTCCATTCAGACTCTAGTCCATGTATGAATTTCACGGGAGTACGTGTGTCACTGATTGGGGGTAACCCTAATCCCTAATTTCTTGAGCTCACGTTGTGACACCAACAATAAAAACTAGTATAGTCTACAAAAATTAAAAAAAAAAAAAGAATTTGAAGAAGTGTAACTTATTTGAATATTTGGCTTATCACAAATTGGAATGGATAAACATAAGTCATGTAACCGACCCCAACTAGTTGACACAAAACTTCGATGGTGATGGTGATGATCATGGTTTGGATTTCTCAAGTGAGCCAATTGAAGTCTATATTTAAAAAATGTTTAGTGAGGCCTCCCTATTGAAATCTAACATGATCAAAATAAATTCATCCCTCATGTATTTGCTCTAGTTAAATTTTAGTTTAATAGGAGATGATGAATTATTAGGTTGATAAGTTATGCTTATGCATATCGACATTTGATTAGTCTGATAATGGGTCCATCCTTATTAAAATAAAATTTTGTCCAAGCCTACACAAGGTAAATTAGCTTTAAATTTGACCAGCTCAAATGTTTTGAAAGGTGGGCCTTGCTGTGAAGCACCACTCTTTATAGTGTTTGTAATCGATGGGCCTTCCTTTATAGGGGTAAGCCAGGCCCAATGGAGATTGGAGTTGTGCTATACAATAGCACTAGCAACAAAGGCAGCCCGGGCAAAAAAGTGAGAATATATTAAAATATTAAATGTATTAAGATATTATTAAGAAAAAATTATACATTCTTTCTTTTTTCTATTAATCTTTCTATTTTAGGTTTATCTTTTCTTTTTGGGTCTAGGGGCTAAGGTTGTATACATGATGAATATAAATGGGTAAAAAAAATCAAGACAAATAATAATATTTCTATTTTCGATTTATTTTTCTATTTCCGCAATTTCATTTGTGATAGCTGATTTTCAATAATTGAACATCCCTTGAATAGCCGTTCCTTGAACTGCAAGAAGAAATAAAATGATGAGGATAAAATATAAATAGGAAAAAGGTAATATGAAACTCAAATAAAATTAAAAGAAAATGGTCACATAGTAAGAAATCAAGTTCGATCATGATGCACTTTATATATCAAATAGAGAGATTTTTGGAGAAATAATGGAATAAATGAGAGAAAGATGAGGGTAGAGGGAGAGATTTTAGGGAATGATGCAAAAACGGTGGGAAGAGAGGGAGAGATGACATGGCGCTCTAAAAAAAATAAGGGGTACTGATGTGGCACCCTCCAGAAGCCTCAATTCTTAGAGCTTTAACATATATAAAGGGGGAGGTATTACTTATGCTTTTCAAACATGTAAGGGTGTGCGATACAAATGAACCTAAGGTGTTAGCTATCCTGAAAAGCCTTAAAATATTCTATAAAAGATATGGTGGTCTGCTGGTTGTGGAAAACGACTCATCTAATGCGGTTGCGTGGGTTTTAAAATGAAAGGCTATTCCTTCGAAATTTCAGTTGCTCTTTAATGTAATCTGAGAGTTGTCAGTTAGAATCGATGTTTCCTTTTGCCATGAGGTCAGATCAGCTAATTCCATGGCAGAGACATTAGCTAAGAAAGTGATTGATAGGTTTTTTCCTTGAGTGGGTGTAATTAGGTAATTGGAATGTTTTCTTTTTCTATTAAGGTTGGGGTGATGCATTTCTCTTGAAATTTCCTCACCTCTTTTCTCTTCTTCCTTTCTTCTCATTCTTGTTTGATTCCCTTTAATGAATTTTGTTGTTACCATTTAAAAAAATTGGGCCGTTATCAAACACCTCCGTGATACCAAAGAAAATTACTGCATGCCACAAAGTGCTAGGGGTGTAGGAGAGGAGATAGAAAAGAAAGATGAAGTAGAGAGGAAGGACAAAAGGCTAGTAAGTATCGGCAATCAGTAGTACCGGGGTACCCCTGTATCTCTATTTTCAATTTTTTTTTCTTGCATCATGCAAAAGCACATGCTCTATCTTTGTTTATCTATGTTTGCTCTCTGTAAAACTCTTTGTAATAATATGCAATAACTTCTCCCACCTTTTAAAAAAAATGTTTGTTAGGCGTTACATTATAAAATATCAGTGATATATTAGTTTGAGATTGATATTTTTCCGATATTAGTCAACCTCACCTGAAACTTGGGCGATATTTCGGGTTTTCTTATAATGGACCAATAAGACTGCAAGTATTGTATCAGAGTCGGCTGACATCGGTATGTATCCACCAATACAAACCAACTTCAACCGATATTTTAAATAATGTTGTGGATGTTGGAGTTGATGTGCATTGAAGCACTTTTATTCCCCTCCATTACTTCTCTTTATTCTTAGAATCGCGCATCGGAAGTGGAGAACTCTTTTAGAGGCATTTATATTGAATTCCTCTTTTACCTATAGTTTTTCTCTTTAGTGGGCTTTAGTGATGGTAACCACACACGCGCGCAGTTGTTTGGTTAACTCTGACCTTTCCGTAGTGATTTTATTTATACAGGCTATTTGGTGCTAGGGTTCAGAAGTGAGTAAATTTCCGTTTTCTGGGCATTAGCCTCTTTTTTTATTAAGGGGAATTGCTGCTGAATTCTCGGTAATATTTTGCAGATTATTGAAAATATGATTGCTAAAGAATACTATCCTAAGGTTCTTAACTTTGAGGGCTAACATTTTAAAATGTGGCATATGAAAATGAAATATCTTCTTCAAGTGATGAAAATGCTTTATGTGCTAACTACTAAATGTCCCAAACCATATGGATATGGGCCTGCTAGTACTCAAGAAAATGATTAGCGGAAATTTGATGATTTTGACTATAGAAATGAGAATTTAAATTGTTTGGATAATTTCTTATACGGTATATTTTCAAAATACAAAACTGCCAAGGAATTATGGGATACTTTAATTAAGGAAAATGCTACTGAGGATGCGGGCACCAAAAAGTAAACCATTGAACAATTTCTAGATTTTCAAATGAAAGAAGAAAAATCAATAATAGCACAAATGAGTGATTTTCAAAAGATAATCCATGAAGTGCAAACTGAGGGAATGGATTTACCCGAACAATTTGTAGCAACCAGTACAATTCCTAAACTCCAACCATCATGTAAGGACTTTGGGATCACCTTGACACATAAGAAGAAGGAAATGAAATTGGAAGATCTCATAGTCTGACTCACTCTAAGAACATCACCAAGCATGTGACTCCAAGCATAAGGATTTTGAATATGTGAGTAAGGCCAATCTTACTAAAACAAAAATTGATTAGAAAAAGCCAAAACCTAACATGGCCTATGCCCAGAAAAATCAGAATAAGAACCAAAATCAAGCTATTAAGCCCCGTAGAGATATAAATAAAAGAAAGGAGGTTAAATGCTTTGTATACAGGAAAAATGGCTATTATGCAAAGGAATGCAGCTATAGAAAATTTACCAAAGGGGAAAATCAAGCCACTCTTATGAAAGAGAATTTTGTGGCGGTAATAACAAAGGTGAACCTCGTCAACAATTATAGAGATTGTTGGATTGATACTGGTGCAATCCGACACATTTGCAGTGACAGAAGTGCGTTTGTCTCCTATGAGCAGGTTGAATATGGACAAGATCTCTACATGTGAAACTCCTCTATCACCAAAGTAATTGGTTAGGGGAAAGTGGTACTGCATCTTTCATCTGGCAAGTCTTTGGCTCTGATCAAAGCACTCATGTGCTCGATGTGCAAAGAAACTTGGTGACTGGATCTGTTTTAATCAAAAAAGGTTTTAAGTTAGCATTTGAAGTAAATAAACTTGTAATTACATTAAATAAAGTGTTTGTAGGAAAAGGTTATGTTGCTAAAGGCCTTTTCAAGTTAAGTGTAAATTTCATCGGTAATAAGAATTCTTCTACTTCTGCTTATATTGTTGTGTCTTTTAATCTATGGCATGTTAGATTAGGTCATGTGGATTATTCTTTTGCAAAAAAAAAAAAAAGATAGATTTAGGTTTGATTTCTAAAATAGATTTTCAACCTAACTCTTATGAAATATGGGTTCAATCAAAATTTTCTGAAAAACCTTTCAAAATTAGTGAAAGATGTTTTGAGTTATTATGTTTGATTCATAGTGACATTTGTGAATTAAATAATATTATCACTAAATGTGGTAATAATTATTTTATTACTTTTATAGATGATTTTTCATATTTTTCTATGTATATTTACTTAAAAATAAATCTGAGGCCCTTGATAAGATAAACCTTTTATGACTTGAAGTTGAAAATCAACTGGGTAAAAAGATTAAGATTTTGAGGTCTGATTGGGGGGTGAATACTTACCCAATAATTTCATTGAGACTTGTAACACCTTAGGGATAATTCATGAAATGATAGCCCCTACTCCCCTCAACAAAATGGTGTAATCAAAAGAAAAAAAAAGAAAAGAACTTTTGTTGAAATGGTGAATTTTATGATAAATATTTCTAAACTACCTAAAATATTGTTGATTGGGGGGGGGGGGGGGGGGGGGGGGGGGTTGTTCCTTCTTACAACTTGTCACTTACTTAATAGAATTTCCTTCAAAAAAACAAATAAAACTCCATATGAATTATGGAAAGGCAGGACCCCTAACTTGGAATACTTCAAAGTGTGGAGGTGCTTAGCCTATGTTATTGTACCAAGTCCTAAAAGGACTAAACTTGGACCTAAACACAGGAGAGTATGTTTATAAGATATGCCCTGCATAGTAAGGCCTTTAGATTCCTAATAATTTTAGGTTCATATAAGGAATTCAATCGTTGAATTTAGAAATGTTATTATTTAGAAATGTTATTTTCTTTGAAAATGATTTTCCTTTTAACCAAGTCTTTTTTTGTTTTAGTAGCAACTCTAATACTGTTAGACTAATCCCATCTAATGAGTCTCAACCCTGAAGACCTAAAACCTTGTAAACGTAAGAGACCTAGAAAGGAATCTACCTTGGGCCCTGATTTTATCATTTATATTTTGGATAATGCCCCTACATTTTATCAAGAGGCCATGTTTTCTCCTGACGTTGTTCTTTGGAAAGAGACTCTGAATAGTGAAATTGAGTATATATTGGCCAATCATATGAATAGTGAAATTGAGTCTATATTGGCCAATCATACCTGAGAATTAGTTGATCTTCCTCTGAGAACCAAACCATTGGGTTGTAAATGGATATTCAAAAAGAAATTGAGAACTTATGGGTCGATAGAAAATTTCAAAACTAGACCGGTTGCAAAAGGTATCAAACAAAAGGAAAAAGTTGATTACTTTGACACATATTGTAACACTCCGATCCCCTTTGAGCCGGATTAGTGGCTCATTAGTGTGTGTTTTGTTTTGTTTATTTCTTTTGGACTTGTTTTGGGTCATGGATAGGTAGTTGAGTGACCTTTGACCTGGAATAGGTAGTTCTAAGCCTTTTTTCGTAATTTTGCTTTGGCTTTGCTCATCTCATCTTTGCATCATCTTGGTGTCAGCACGCGTATTTCGTTGAGCTCGACAAATTCCGTAACTGTGTCAGAACCATTTGGAGTCAATTGGGGAAGATGGACCTTCGTGTGACTTAATCTGTAAATCGCTTAAACCCATTGGACCTTGTTTTAAAACTACAAAACCTATATAAGTAATTCAGCTCCAGGTGTCATTCTCCTTTTAACCATTTGTCTCGATCGGCTGCATGCAAGGAGAATTCGGTAGCCATGTTCTTCTTCCTCTTCAATTCTGTTTTCTCTTCTTCTCTCTCTCTCTCTTCGATTGGGTCTTTCGATTGGGTTGCTATTCCCTTCTTTGATTTGGGTTTCTCCATTCTCTCTGTGGCTTTGGTGGTAAGTGGGTTCTCTCCCAACTCTCCCTTCTTCTTCTCCAATTGCTTCTCCCATTCTCTGTTGCTTTGTCTTCATCTCATGCATGGTGTATCTCTTTGATTTGCTTTGATTTGTTTTGGTTTTAGTTGCTTGGAGCTTGATTTCAGAGGATTTGTCAGATTTGAGGCAAGTATAAGTACAGGCTTTGATAACACATATGGGTGTTTGTTTGATGGCTTTGATTCACTCTTATTCTTTGTTTAGCATGTGTTACAGCCATTTTCTAAGCTATGAGAATCAGTTGAGCTTATTTATTTCAGTTTCTGTACAAAAATTTCGTTTCTGTAATCTTCCCGAATTCGCGTCTGTATTGTACGGCTAAGCCGTAACCCTGTACGGCTTAGATTCCAGAGAGTGACAAATTCGAGTTTGTTCTACGGCTAGGCTACGGCTAAGCCGTAATTTGTCCTACGGCTGAGCCGTAAGCTAACCGTGAACCAAACCGTATCTAAGCCGTGGATTTAATCTCTGATCAGTCGAAACTTTTCTGATATCAGTGTTCTTACGGTGAGGCTACGGCTAAGCCGTGATGGTTTACGGCTAAGCCGTGGACTCCACCGTAGCTCAGCCGTGAGATGTATCAGATCAGAGGTGGAAAAGCTGACAGTTTAGCCGTGTTCTGAAGGGAACCACGGCTAAGCCGTAGTGCATATTGCGGCTACGCCGTAGGATGCCACGGCTAAGCCGTAGGTCACCCATGGCTAAACCGTAAGACCTGTTAAATATCAGTTAAACTTAGGCTAATGGTGTGACCTTGTAGGGCTCAAATACAGGTTAACCATACCCGTAAACCGACCCAAATGGATTCTTTGGAGCGCATGAATAGTCTGTTAGGCTGTGACTTATTCATGTGAGTGTTGCTCATTGTTAAGCACCTCCCCATGGGTGTTGGTTTAAGGGACTTCGATGCACATAAGGATTATATTGCAACACTAGGATGGCAACGGTGCATCGAATAACTTAAAACTACATCAACATGCACGGTTAGTGATAGTGATGCAACTAGATTAGACTTGGCTTGTAATGAACCTTGATTCCGTATTAATCTGAGATGCATTGCATATTGTTTATGGTTTTGCCCTCTGTTCTGTTAATCTATGTTATGCATTCCTCAGTCATTTTGCTTTCGTTCTGTATATCTGTATTATTCTTCACTCTGTACTCTGTTTTGATCTATGCTATGCTTTGTATATTCTCTGGCTTTGTATATCTCTGATTTTTGGGTATTCCCTGGTGGCTCTGCCCAGAGGTTAATACGTGAGGATAAGATCCGGTCTTTGTCATCGGTGAGTCCAAAGCGGATAATCTCCCCTTTCTATGGATTTGATTTGATTGGTATTAGTCTGGCTCTACTCAGCCTCAGCCCTAGGATACCCGACGGGGTTACCTCTGGCGTAGATCTCTGTATCTCTGTTTTAACTGCAGTGTTGCTTTGTCTTGGGACCCCGGAACCCAGGAAACCGAGACCCGCTTGTACCTTTGGCCTGGACAGCGGTGTTCTCTGCTCTGCTCTGCTCTGCTCTCTTTTGGAGAGAACATGGTTAACGTAGTAGCCAACTAGTTCAGTATTCTATGTTTTGATTCACATATCATGTTTTACTTCTATGCACGATTTGCTTAGTTTCCTAATATGGAACTCTGTATTTAATCTTCTGTCATTATTATATCCTCTTTGATACTATGCGTGTTTCACCCCTGTTACTTATATTTGCTGGATCGTTGTATTCATTTGTGTTGTCTGTGGTGTTGCAGGCACAGATACCTTGCCCAGCTCCCCGGCGGTCGAGGAGGCTGCAGGGGCGAGTGTAGAGGCACCCTCCGGTCTGGCAGAGTGGGCCTGATCACTTCTGCCTAGTGCGTGCATGCATACCAGTGGCTTTAATTTTGCGTTTTGGTTTTTGAGAGCTTGTATTTGGACTTTGGACTTTGGACTTGTATTCTGTATATTTTGTGTATATTGATTTTGGTGTGTATTCGGTTTTATCTCAGTGTATTTGTCTTTGTCTTTTCCGTTTCGTATTTACTTTGGCTTCCGCTATTTTATTTTCCTTTGTTGCTTGCTTTGATATGTACAGCTTCCGCGTACGCTTAGTTCGCACGTGTTAGATCCCTTGTGTGCGTGCATTTGGACTGGGTTTGGGTGCACGTGCACGGGAGTACGTGTGTCACCGGTTTAGCTTTTCGCTAACCCCCGAATTCTGGGCTCGGGTCGTGACACATATGCTCCTATAACCAAGATTACGATGATCAGAGTCTTGATAACAATAACTTCCATTTATAATATGATCATCCATCAAATGGATGCAAAAATTACATTCTTAGATGGCAATTTGGAACAAGAAATCTATATGGAGCAACTTGAAGGATTTATAGTACCTGGGAAAAAAAAGAAAGTTTGCAAGATAATTAAATCCTTATATGCTCCAAAGCAAGCTCCTAAGTAGTGGCATGAGAAGTTTGGTCAAGTGATAATTTATGAAGGTTTTAAAATTAATTAGTCTAATAAATGTATTTACTATAAAAACATTGGTAGTTCCTGCATCATTATCTGCCTGTATGTAGATGATATACTTATTTTTGGGGCTGATATTATTTTAGTTAAGAACATTAAACAGTTCCTTTGTTCTAAGTTTGACATGAAAGATATGGGCAAAGCTTATGTGATATTGGGAATTAAAAAACATGAACAGTTTGAAGGGATTATTTTGTCTTAGTCTCACTATATTAAGAAAGTCCAAGGTTTAACTTCTTTTGATCCTAATGTTAAATTATCTAAAAACAAAAGAGAGAGTGTATCTCAATTAGATTATTCTAAGACCATTAGATGTCTAATGTATATTATGGACTGCATTAAGCTTGATATTGCATATGCAATAAGCAAACTGAGCAAGTACATGTCACAACCCGAGCCCAGGAGATCGGGGGTCAAGTTTAAGCCTAATCAGTGATATACATACTCCCGTGCGTATACACTTAGACTCTGTTTAAATGCACATGCACAAGAGAAATTCACAAGTGTCAATACATGTCGCGGAAGCTGAAGATATCAAACCATAACAAAAGAATATATACGGAAAAAAAATCAAATCTACAAAAGATTACGTGACGTTCAGAGTCATACAAAAGCGAACCAGAATACAAAGTATAGAGATTACAAATCAACCCCAAAACCAAATGGGATCCCACAACAATGCAAACTTATATGCATGTCAATGTCGCACTTCGGCGGAGTGATTAAATCCACTCCTCTAGCCTTGACGGGGCATCTAAGGTCTCTCATGGAGTCTAATTGACCAACGAGGGGTCAGTTGAGGGATCTGAGCCTGCAACATCAAGGACAACTCATGAATACGACGATTCAGCAAAGTATAAGCAATAATAAGTTAATGCATGTTATATATAGCAGAATAAATAATAACTGATAAATCATAGAGTTCCAAGTTCGTATGCTAAGCAAGTTGTGCAATCAAATAAAGCATGCGAAAGAATCAAGATGTACATGTCATGTATTTTACTAGATGGCTACTACATGTGCTATATGCTCCCTAGGTGGGATCTTACATACTGAGAACACCATCGACCGGGCCAGGGTATGAATGGGTCTCAGGTTCTTGGGGTCTGGAAGCCCTAAGACATAAACTTACTGTAGCGATGCCACACATACTACGCCAAATTCAACCCCGTCAGGTATCTTAAGGCTGAGGTTGAGTAGTGCTTAACCATATGGAGTCAATCATATACAAGAACTTGAGTAAACCATACGTATTATAACAAGCATATATCATACGTTCCAATCATACGTTCAACTCATACATACAATACTCAAGTTAATGGAAACATATCGAACATATCAAACAAATCGAACTTACCATATCAAAAGGGCATAACGAGGACTAACAAACCATACAGAAGAGTAGAGGTCCATAACCGTCATTCAAGATGTCATGCAACTCACTTTGCTTGAATCAAGAGCATTTACTAGCCAATATTAATCTAGTTATCCAGTGTTTCTAACCGTGCATGATGATGTAGCTTTAAGTTATCCGATACACAGTTGTCTAGTGTTACATTGTATCAGAAAAGTGTATCGAAGTCCCTTAAACCAACACCCATGGAGAGGTGCTTAACAACTGGATAACATACATAAATGAGTCGCAGCCCTCGAAATCTTTCATGCAATTCTATCATATTCTATTGGGCAAGTCAAGGTCACCTACATTCTAACTCAAAGGCCCTACAAGGTCTCTTCAACACCTACTTTTCTTATTTTTCATTGATCTTACGGCTCAGTCGTGGGTGACCTATGGCTTAGCCGTAGACTTTTTACGGCTTAGCCGTAATATGCACTGCGGCTCACCGTGGTTCCTCTTACTGTTCATCCGCATTCATGGCTTAACCCTGGTTTTGTTCTACAACTCAGCCACGGTGAGGGTATGGCTTAGCCGTAGCACACCTCACGACTTAGCCGTGGTTGGACTGTAGAAGGTTCTCTCCAATTTCAGTTCTCGGGAAATCAAGCCGTAGCTTGACCTACGATTAGGTCACGGCTAGCCTACGGCTTAGCCGTGAGGATTCTACTGCTTAGCTGTAGCCTTATCATAGAAGAAAACCGAGTTTTACAGCTCTCTAAAATCTGAGCCGTAGGCAGTTACTGCTTAGCCGTAAACTGCATGAAGTCATTTTCTGAACCTGTTACAGAACAAACTGTATGTGCACAAAATTAGAACAACAACATAAAAAAGATGGAACTTGATACAATTGGGCTGTAAACACACTTCACATGCAAGATTAAGAAGTTCTTCACAATCACACATATACCACCATGGGCTCATCCAAATCATGCTTATACTTGCCTCAAATGAGTTCTAATACGTGAATCATTGTCCCTTGGCTTAGATTCGATGTCTACACATTATTCTAACACCTATGCATGCAAAAGAAGAAAGAAAGAGACGGTGAGCACATACAGTAGCTGACGAGAAGAAGGAGGAGAAGAAGAAGATCAAGAACCCAAAGCATACCATACCGTAGAATATACAAGAGATGAATTAAGAGAGTGAGTGCAAAAGGATCCTCCCCCTCTCCTGACTGGATTGTGGAAGAAAAAATGAAAGGAAGAGACAAAGAACAAAGAAGACGAAGTCAAGTAGAGAAGGTTGGTGCATGCACTGAGTTTAAATAAGAGAAGGATAAAAAAATTATGTAAAAGTCCATAGTTTAATGAGAATCACGATTTGAGTCTAACAACTATCCAATGGAAACAAACGACGTCGCTCACATATGAGATAGTTACAGAAGTTAACGAGCTCGGCAAGATGCATGTGTTGATGCCAAGATGCATGCGTTGACGCCAAGATGATGTATGAATGACAACGTCTTACAAAATCTAAAATTACGAAAAAGGACTCATGTCTACCTAAACCAGGTTAAACTCAACCCAAATACCTATCCATGATCCGGAACGAAATCAAAACAAAGGCAAAACACAAACAACAACTAATTCATCATTAACCTCAGTGATGAACACTAGACAACTGTTATCTGGGAATTCAAATAACTGATGAGAACCATTGATTATGGTTTGCACTATGAGAGATATGCCATTGTACTTAAAGAATATACCGATGCCAATTAGATATTGGATTCTGAAGAATCCAAGTCTAGAGTGGTTATGTATTTACTTTTGGAAATGCAACCTTTTTTGGGAAATTGAATAAACAATCATGTATTTTCCGATCTACAATGGATGTAGAGATGATATGTATGGCATTGGCCGATGAGGAAGTTGAATGATTGAAAAACCTATTGATAGATATTCTTTTGTGGAACAAATTGGTTCCAACCATAACTCTACATGGTGATTCTAAATCAGCATTTAATAAGGTAAATAACAAAACCTACAATGGAAAATTCAAATATACACGTCTGAGGCATAATCTATTGAGATAATTACTTAAGTAAGAGGTAATAACTTTATACTTTGTGAGATCGATGGGAAATTTAGCTGATCCACTAATGGAAGGACTTGTTAGAGATCGAATACTTTTAACATTTAGGGGAATAGGACTTAAGCCTAAAAAGGACAAGTTATCAATGATAGATACCCAACTCGTTTGATTGGAGATCCTATGAGACGGGGTTCAATGGAAAAAATAAAGTTGTATTTGAGTGACACTTTGGGAACACTTCAAAACCCTCACAAGTCACTTAAAACCCTCACATACGTGTATACCCATTCTTACGATATGAAGTGTTCATATCTTATATAATAGTCGGTAAAAATCTATGTCTTTTATAAACAGGATGTTGTGGAGGAGTATTCTTGATAAAGTATACGTATATGAGTGTGGAAGTCAGGTTGCTTCTTATGAGAGGTTAGACTCCTCCTTAGAGCACTTATGAATACTAGAATAGTACAAGGCCATTAATGTGCACGATTCAATAAGAATCCCTAAGACCCTAAGATCATGTGTGTTATATGTACGATTTACAGAATAAGCTCTTGGTTCAAGATCTTAGTTCACCATAGATTTTTTGGTATCTCAAACCTACTGCACTAAGTAAAGGTTCAAGACTTAATTTATTTGCATTTATGTGTGGTCTCATAAGTATGACTTGCAACAATACTAAATTCCTTTCTGTGCTTTAATGTGCGGGGGATTGTTGGAGTTTATGTGCATTAAAATACTTTTATTCCCCTCCATTACTTCTCTTTATTCTTAGAGTCCGACATTGGAAGTGGAGAACTCTTTAAGAAGCATTTACATTGAATTGCTATTTTGCTTATATTGTTTGTCTTTAGTGGTGGTAACCAAAAGTTCATGCACATGCATGTTGGCCGGCTGTGGTGTGCCGTCTATGTGAACGAACGAGGTGAGGTGGGCAGTATGGGCGTGGTGTGGTAGGTGGGTCAATTTTGACTAGTCCGTCTGTGTAGGTCGGGGTTTGTGGGCCTGCCCACTTGTGGAGGTGGACTGGGTCAGGTCCTCCTGCCTCGTGCATCTATTTTTGGACCACCGATAGATCCGGATCCCCTTGTCGGTAGCCTACTCTTATATTTGATTCGCATAGCCATTGCGAGACTGTAACTGTCGAGCGTAAAGTTCAAATCATATATAAAGGGGTCCGGGGTAATCCACTTGTCGGCAGCCCACGCTGAATCAGATATAAAGTGGTCCGGGGTAATCCACTTGTTGGCAGCCCACTCCTCCGTCCATCACACATAGTCGTTAGCATAACGTCTCCGCAATAATGAGAAGTATGTTACCTGGCCAGCTATGCAGTTATGTGTTGCATTCAAATGCAAGACCATAATCATCGAATGTTATGCTTTCTAACCTTTGTAGACGCTCTTGCGGAAAGCCTCTCTATGCCTCTACTCTTTCATTGTCATTCTTCTCTCAAATAATTTTCCCTGCTGCTGTTGTGAGTTTGCAGAGCAGTCCTTCAGGATTTGAGAAATCTCCAGTCTTTTGAGTGCAAGATTGCTGAAGATAGTCCTATTGGGTGATAAGTCCTCAAAAATGCATTATTTTATATGTCTTTTCAGGAATTTTAAGGACTTATTCATCAGAAAACTCTTCATTTAGTTGGAATTCATGTTTTTATTATTTTAGAAATTCATTATTGAGTTTTTTTGCAAAAATTCATTTAAAAATCACAATTTTCCATAAAATCATAAAATTCTCCATTTTGGATTTCTATTTTTAGTAGATTTTTTTAAACTCATGATTTTACATGGAATGATAAAATCTCTCATCATCATTAGTTAATTAAAGTTAAATCAAGATTAATTATGTCGATTTATGTTGTCATTTTATGTAAATTGGGCCCGCATTAATCCATTTGCGACATTCGATCAAAATTGTTATTTTAATTTAAAAAGTCACTTTTGTGTGTAGGAAAATTGAAGAAAAGGGACCCGCATAAAAGATTAGAAGCCAATGCATTATTTGGGAAGAAATCCAAGGTGGGGCCAATTTACATGGTGTGAGAGAGACAATTTCAAAATGGGTACGGATTTATCTTATGATTACAAGGAGACAAGAGAAAGACCACATGATCACCAACATTGGCTTTGCATGGGAATCTCAGTGTGGCCCATCTTAATATGGAAGGTATGATGAGGACTTGCCAAATAAAGTTGCTACTACCCATGTCAGAATTAGTAATCCAAGTCCCATGCCCAAAAAACGTCAGATTCACTCCACGCCAGTTGTTTAAACTCATGTAAACTCAAATTCTATTTAAAGAAGGAGAAGTCCTAGTCATCCAGCATCTTTCCTCATCTCATGCCCAACATCCATTTTCCTCCACTTGCATCACAAGTCCTTATCAAGATCCATATACAGGTGGCCAACAGTACTCCACTCCTACCCACTTTCAACTTACTATTCCTACCCATAATTCACCCCAACTTTTCTTCTCTCCATCTATCTCCTGTAGACTTCCCATCCTCTAATTTATATTCTTATATATGAAGGGGAAGAAGTACAATAGCCCATACCACATCACACACCAGCCACTTGTCTCCCACCACCTCTCTTTCTCTTTCTCTCCTTACCTCATCAACGTCCATCTCATCATAATCCAAGTGGGGTTTGGCTAGCCCACTTGGATCCATTCTCTCCATTCTATCTTCTCCTGTCATCTAATCCTCTTTGGTGTGAAGATAGAAGATAAGAGCTTGGATTGTGCGCGGAGACCCCTTTTTTTGATGTCTTGATCTAGGGTAAGGGTATATTTTCTTTTTCTAGTGAAGATTGAAGATAAGAGCTTGGATTGTATGCGGAAACCCCTTTTTTTGATGTTTTGATCTAGGGTAAGGATAGATTTTCTTTTTCTAGTTGTAATTATTTTTGGGATATTATTGGGTGTATTGGTTCATTTAATTTTAAATACACAATTAGTGAGGTCAAGGTGTTCCGCCTTGAATCGGCACAGTGTGTTTGTGTGTGGTGACAGCACGCACTTGGTGTGGTGTTTTTGTGGATTTTTTAATCTGCCAATACAATGTTTTAATTTCCAAAAATAAGAGAAACTAGCATTCTTTTTATTAATTTTTTATTTTATCTGAATGTTTTATTTCTAATTTTTTTATTTAATGCATGGTTATTTATTCTTTTATATCGGTGATTTGATATAGTCTATTGTTCTGCAGTTTGTAGTTTTAGAATTGTTTTTAGTTTAAGATTTTTTTTGTTAGATTTAAATTGTGATTTTTTTTTCAGATTTGGAGTTGTAATTTAATTTTAATTTTTAGAAGTAGTAGTGTGTAATTTTTATAGATTTTATTAGGGTAGTTCTAGTTTTTCAATTATGGCAGGTTTTCTGCGAATACCAGCCCCCTATAGATACGATCCCAGACTCACCGGGCAAAACTATATCGAGACCTTGTACTTGGGGTCCACGTTAATCAAGTTTTTGGCACCGTTGCCCGGGAGCGCCTTCGCAAGAGGTATTTTTCTAACTTTCCTTTTTTTATTGCTTTGTGGGTGTGGAATAATATTGTTCACATCATTCTAGATTTAGGTGGTGCATGCATGGAATGTTTAGACCAGCCCTAAACTATTAAAAAGGAAATTATCATTTTTTATTTTTGCTAAAATTTGGATTAATTCAGATCTGAAAAATTAATTTTTCTTATTTTTCCAAAAATCTCATATATTTGTGGAAATTGCCTTGTTAACTTGCCTAATTGTTAGCTAGTTCAAGTGTTTCTTTCTAATTCTTTTTGTTGCTTATTAGGACTTGTTTAATTAGTTTAAATTCTGTTTTTAATAACTTTTTAGGTTAGATAAGTTTCCAAAAAGATTCTAAAACTTTCCTTACAAAGGCAAGTTAAAAACCCATTCCGATTCAACTTTGTAGCCAAGAAAAGTGCCTAAGTCTAAAAGTTTCGGCACTTTCATTGGACCATTTTCTGTTTAGATTTAAAATTTTGTTTTCCTAGGACTTTAGTTTTTCAAAAAAAATTAAAAAAATTCCAAAAAAATTGGAAACCCTTATCCACCCTCTTGATTCAATCCTTGTATGCGTAAGAAATCCAAATTCAAGAGGTTAAGTGAAATTTACGCTCGATCTAGATCTCTTAGTCCACCTAGTGGTTCGGAAACAATGGCGGATGCATACAGTGGTAATGATAATAATGACCAATTGATAAATCCTAATGGCAATGGAGGTGGACCTAGGAATGGAAATGGAAACGGGCCCAATCCCAATAATAATGAGGTGAGCCAACCACTTAAGAGTTTACGTGATTGCTTCCAACCAACACGTCAGGCTACGCCTTCGTGTATGGCCATACTCGCAGGTGTGGGTCAATTTGACATTAAGCCGGGGGTTATCCAACTAATTCCTAAATCCCATGGACTTGAATCGAAAAGTGCATAGTTGCACATAAAGGAGTTTAAAGAAGTGTGTGCAACACTTCACTTCAACAGTGTGAGGGAGGACATTATAAAGTTTCGATTATTCCCATTCTCCCTGAAAGATAAGGCAAAGGCATGGCTTCACTCCTTACAGCCCAATTCAATTACTTTATGGGCCGACATGGTTTGCTAATTCTTGAAAAAATTCTTCCCAACTCATAAAACCAATACTTGAGAAGGCTCATAATGAATTTCGAACAAAAAGATAGAGAGTCCTACTATAGGTGTTGAAAATGTTTTAATAAACTTCTCCTTTCATGTCCACATCATGGATTTGAATTACATCACACAATTGGTCACTTATATGATGGACTAAGTCCAGAGACACTCCAATTTGTTGAGATGATGTGCAATGGGGAGTTCATGGCTAAAAATCCAAATGAGGCATGGACATACCTTTATCTGACAAGAGAAGTTGAGTCCTTGAAATTTGTGAAGAACAAGGAGCCTACAATTATTTGTGGCACTTGCGCTTGTGATACCCACACATTTGCAGAGTGCCCCACACTCCCTGCATTTCAAGAGGCATTTCTAGAGCAAGCAAACATCATAAACACATACAATCGCCCATTCAACAACTCTTTGGGTAACACGTATAACCCTAATTGCGTAATCACCCCAATTTCAGTTGGAGGAATGGATCCACTGTTAATGAGCCCAATTTCTCCCAAAGGATGAACAAATATGGTGGTACTTCGGGACAATTTGTTCCAAATGCACAATAAATGTCGCCGCCCATTGTTTAAAATCAGACTCAACCTTTAGAAGAAATGTTGGCTAAATTTCTGTTGGCTCAAAAACAGGAGATGCAAGACTTCAAGAACGAAATTCGAAATTTTGTTCAATCTCAAAATAAGGCGGTTTTTCCGGCCCAACCTCAACCAAATCCAAAAGGACAGTATGAAGTTAATCATGCTAGACCTTCTAACCCCCAGGAGCATGTTCAAGCAGTTACTACTCTACGAAGTGGTAAAGAGATTCAAAAACCTGGTTTGGAAAAAGATAAACAACCTGCTTCCTCAGATCAGAAAGTGGAGCCGGAAAGAGAAAGAGGAAATCTTGCAATTCCTGTAAAGGAGAAAACCCCAGTTCCCCAAGGGTTCAAACCATTGCCACCTTTTCCAAACCGTTTAAGTCCACCTAAGTCATCCACATAGAATCAAGAGATCTTAGATGTGCTGAAAGAAGTCAAAATTAACATCCCGTTGTTGGATGCAATTAAGGAAGTCCCATCTTACGCAAAATTTCTTAAGGAGTTGTGCACTATAAAGCGTAAACTGCATTTCCAAAAAAAAAAAACATTTCCCATTGAGCAGACAAGTGCTATTTTGAAGCACGACACTCCTCCTAAATATAACGATCCAGGATGCCCCACAATCTCATGCATTATTGGAAACTGTCAAATTGAACAAGCATTGCTTGATCTTGGGGCAAGTGTAAACTTACTACCCTACTCGGTCTATGAAAAACTCGGGCTAGGTGAGCTGAAACCTACTTAGGTTACCCTTTAACTTACGGATCGATTAGTAAAAAGACCAAGAGGGGTAGTAGAGGATGTGCATGTGCAAGTTGATAAATTTTACTTTCCAGTGGATTTCACTATGTTAGACACTCAGCCAGTGGCAAACCACAAAGCTCAGATTCCGCTAATTCTTGGGAGACCATTCATAGCCACATCAAATGTACTGATTAATTGCCGGAATGGAAAGATGACGTTATCTTTTGGAAACATGACATTCGAACTTAATGTCTTTGATTTGTGCAAACAACTACGGGATGGAAATGATGACTATGAAGAGGTTGATTTCATAAACACCTTGGTAGTGGAGACTTTTGAAAAGCCCATCCATTCCAACTCACATAATTTGATTGAATTAAGTAAGGATATGGCTGACCCTGAGGATATAAAAGATGACAATGCTAAAATGGTCAGTGCAGCATGGAAGCCTTCTTTTGAAGAGCTTGTACCAATTGGTACCCCAACTCTTCCCTCTCAGGTGAGGCTGGCCAAACCTGAGTTAAAACCTTTGCCCCCAATTCTTAATTATACTTATCTTGGGGATGATGATATATTTCCAATCGTTATTTCTATGCACCTCGAGAAGGACCAAGAGATCCAACTACTTCATGTGCTCAAACAACATAAAGGTGCAATTGCTTGGAATGTGGCTGACATAAAAGGAATTAATCCCTTTGTGTGTACTCATCATATTTATCTAGAGGAAAATGCAAAACCTTCTAGATAGATGCAATGCCGGCTTAACCCCACCATGTAGGAAGTGGTTGGGCTGAAGTGCTGAAACTTCTAGATGTGGGTATCATTTATCCAATTTCGGATAGCCCATGGGTCAGCCCTACCCAAGTAGTACCAAAGAAAGCCGGTGTCATTGTAGTCCAAAACTTAAACAACGAACTCATTTCAACCTGAGTACCCACAGATTGGCGAGTCTGTATGACTACAGGAAACTTAATGCTGTTACACAAAAGGATCACTTTCCTTTACCTTTCTTGGACCAAATTTTAGAAAGGGTCGCCGGTCACGAATATTATTATTTCTTAGATGGATACTCCGGATATAATCAAATAGAAATAGCTCCGGAAGACCAAGAGAAAACAACTTTCACATGCCCCTTTGGTACCTTTGCTTATTGAAGGATGCCTTTTGGGCTCTGCAATGCTCCCGCTGCCTTTGAGAGATGTGTGTTGAGTATCTTTAATGATATGGTGGAGCATTTTCTCGAGGTATTCATGGACGATTTCTTAGTTTTTGAAAATTCATTTGAGATGTGTTTGAGTAATTTAAAGAAAGTCCTCTCTCAGTGTGAAAAAAAGAACTTGGTTCTGAATTGGGAGAAATGTCACTTCATGGTTCGACAGGCATTGTCCTTGGACACATAGTATCATCTAAAGGATTAGAAGTGGACAAAGCCAAAATAGATTTGATTGCCATTTTGCCTACCCCAAAAACCGTAAAGGATGTGAGATCTTTCTTAGGGCATGCTGTATTTTATAGAAGCTTTATAAAGGATTTTAGTTCTATATCTAGACCATTATGTAACCTTCTGTTAAAGAAAGTAGAATTTGAGTGGACCAAGGCATGCCAGGAAGCTTTTATTAAGCTGAAAGACATTTTGACATCTGCTTCAATAATGCAACATCCGGATCGGAGCCTGGCCTTTGAGATCATCAATGACACTAGTGATTATGCGGTTGGGGCAGTTCTTGGGCAACATAAGGACAAGAAACCGTTTGTCATATATTATGCTAACAGGACTTTAAATAGTGTACAGATGAACTATTCTACAACTGAAAAAGAATTATTAGCAGTTGTCTTTGCACTAGATAAATTCTGTCCCTACTTGCTTGGATCCAAAATTGTGATTTTTACAGATCATTCTGCTCTTAAGCACCTTCTTTCTAAAAAAGATACTAAGCCCAGATTGATTAGATGGATCCTTCTACTCCAAGAATTTGATATAGAAATCAAAGACAAGAAAGGAGTAGAAAATGTTGTAGCTGATCATCTATTAAGGCTTGTCCTTTCTGAACATTTAGAATCTTTACAAATTCTGGACAATTTCCCTGATGAACAACAATATCTCCTCACTAGTACTCAATCCCCATGTTATGTAGACATTGCTAATTATCCTGCTTCGGGTGAAATACCGACAAATTGGACACAGCAAGATAAAAATAAATTTTTCACAGAAATCAAGCAGTTTTTCTGGGATGATCCATACTTGTTTAAATATTGCCTAAATCAAATCATTAGGCGTTGTGTGCCTGACCATGAAATTAGCAGTGTCATATCTTTATGTCATTCTATGGAATGTGGGGGGCATTTTTCTGCCAAAAAGGCCACTTACAAGATTTTGCACTCTGAATTTTATTAGTCTAACTTGTTTAAAGATGCACTTGATTTTTGTAAATCCTGTGAGCGACGTAAAAAATTAGGGTCCATTTCCAAAAGAAACATGCTGCCATTAAACCCAATTTTAATTGTAGAACTTTTTGATGTATGGGGGATAGACTTCATGGGACCTTTTCCCCTAGCTATGGCTTTGAGTATATTTTAGTTGCAATTGATTATGTGTCTAAATGGATAGAAGCTATCCCATGCCAGACAAATGATGCAAAAACAGTTAAGAATTTTCCAATGGGACATATATTCTCTCATTTTGGAATTCCTATTACCATCATCAATGATGGGGGTACCTACTTTTTTAACCGCATTATCGAGACATTGTTCAAACAATATGGAGTTACCCACAAAGTGGCTACCCTTTATCATCCATAAACAAGTGGCCAGGTAGAAGTTTCAATTAGAGAAATCAAAACAATACTGGAGACAACTGTGAAGCCAAATCGTAAAGATTGGTCCATGAGATTGAATGATGCATTATGAGCATATCGCACTGCATATAAGACCCCGATTAGCATGTCTCTATTCCGGTTTGTCTATGGGAAAGCTTGCCACATTCTGGTGGAACTGGAACACAAAGCATATTGGGCAATAAAGTAACTGAACTTTGACTTGGAAAAGGTTGGAGAGAAAAGAAAATTGGATTTAAATGAACTGGAAGAGTTGAGAAACGAGGCCTATGTGAACTCTAAAATTTACAAAGAAAGGCCTAAGGTTTTCCATGATAAGAGGATTTTGAGAAAATCCTTTAACCCTTCGCAAAAGGTTCTCTTTTATAATTCTAGACTTCACCAGTTCCCTGGAAAGTTAAGATCTCGTTGGACGGGGCCATATTTTGTTTAAGAAGTTTTCCGTTATAGAGTGGTAACTCTTCTAGATCCAAAGAATGGTTCAACTCTTAAAGTGAACGGGCAATGCTTAAAACCAGTCTTGGAGATTGTTCCTGCAGAGGACGATGAGCTTCCTCTGACTAATCCTGTTTATCAGGATTGATGGGCAGTAGATCTGATAGTGACCCCTTTTTTTTTCTTTGTATTATACGTATATTATTGTTTTTTGCTTTTGTGTTTTGTCTAACCATGGACAGGGTGCGGAAAGCTCTCTACTCAGGTACTTCTTCCACCTTACCCTCGTGTCATTTCCTTTCCTCATGTTATCCTTTTTATTTCTATGCAGCATTTCCTACATAACATCGAGGACGATTTTCATTTTGGGTTGGGGGGTGGGAACAATCACACACTACACCAAAACTGTAATTCAGGAACAGATCATGGGCCCGGTTTTGGGCCGTTCTTCAAATGAAACGGATTTTATCCGTTCTGAACGAGACCCACTTGAAAAGAAAAGGAGATCCGGGTTTTATCTTTGCCTATTGAGCGCAGAACCGTTCCAGGCTTCCAGCTGCTGCTCTTCTTCCCGATCGATTTCTCAAAAGGCCGTTCTTGTTGCTCTTCTTCCCGATTTTCTTCTTCGCCATTTGCTTCTCCGCCATTTGTCTCTCATTGGTTGCAGGAGAAGAGAAGAGAATAGACGACTAGGGTTTTGTCTTCTCCAAATCGCATCTTCTGTAGATCTTCTACGTGTCTCTCCTTTGGTATAAACCTTAGGTGATTTTTATTCTCCCTTCTCTGCAGATCTGCGATTTTCATCTGATCTGCCTCTGTTTTTTCAGATCTGTGTTTTTTTGGATTTTTTGCTTGTTTTTAGATCGATTTGTGGAGATTCGTGTCGATTTTCCAAATGTATTATGAGATTACTATCTCAAGATGTTTGTGATGTTTTGACTTTGATTTGTGTTGATGATGTTTGCACCATTGGATTTTCTAACACATGCAGTTTCTGATATTAGAAATGTAGAGATAGAGATTGATTCACACGCACACCAAGTGTTTGATTTTTTGCTACAGATGTTTGTTCTTTTGGCCTTGTGCCTGTTTGTATCATGAAATTTTACCACAAAAATGCCCACTTATAAGATTGATCTAAATGCTTTTTAAATCACCCATACGACAATAGCTTGGCCATGGGTGATCCAGCTTTTAAGGTAGGAAGAATGTTTGAATGGTGGAATGTGGCATTGTCTATTTTGTTTACCTTACTCTTCTTTAGCTGTCTAGTTACCTTAACGCCGCATGTTTATTGAATTTCTTTCTTTTTATTCTATCTATTATGCTTCACTTTGTTGCTAGGTCAGCAAGCAGATGGGTATTTTGCCATCCAAGACATGACTGATTATCCAACCGAATTGGTTCCTATGTTGCATGGATTGTTTAAAATGAGCAACATGCACATGTCAGACTTATCTGACACAACACCATGTCTAACTTTTCATGGATCCTTCTGTCACTCATTTGAACTTATTTTGTAGATGAAATCTAACATGAGAAATGTTTATTCTTTTATTGTTTGGATTAGATGTGTAACCTTTTTTTTAATGAAATTTCACATCTCAGTGTTTAATTTTGAAAATTTATTTTAATTATTTGGGTGTTTCACAATCCATGAATTCTTTGTTTTGGGGTCACTGGAATGGAACCTTGTACCAATATTAGGTTCTACACATGTACCCACACTTGCAACTTACATTGGTTTGGGTTTGTATGTTATGCAGTAATGACTACTTGATCTCCCTTAAATACTGAATAGCATGTGGACATATATTGTTGTTGATTCTTTTTTTGGCTAATGCATTTTCTTATTCTCCCATGAATTTGAAAGGGCTTTATTTGCACTAGTTAACCAACTGGATTGAGTTATGTTTTGCTGCTAAGTTTTGTGTTTAAACTGCTGGATTTTTTACGTCAATTATATCAGAAACCTGTTCGAGTGTAAGTGCTTCATTCAAATCTTGGGTTTCCTAGCCTAGATTTGCATTAACTTGGTAGAGTTGGAAGAACTTTGGGCTAGTTCAGGCTTGGGTCAAGGTCACCAAAAATGCAGCTCAGGAACGGATTATGGGCCCGGTTTTGGTCCAAAGAAAACCAAGAACAACCAAAAGCATGTCCTCTTTGGTTTTAATAGTTTCTTTGAAGGAACCAAGAATAATCACTGGTTCCCATCTATATGATACCTGAACACAAATAAAGGGACTGTCCCTATTAGAATTTTTTCCATTTCTGATGATCCAGAATACCGATATGTGTAACCAATCCATTGGTAAGTAGTTTCATTCCTTTTTCCTCCAGATTATTGTTTTTCTTCTTTCAAACATTCCCAAAGGCAGTGAAGTATTGCAATTTGTGTTCGTTTTCATATTCCTGTTGACAAAGATAATTTATCACTTAAGGAAGTTAGTATAAGGTGAAACAAGTATCGTACAAGGCTAGAAGTATCTGGCATCAGTGTATCATATCCTGTTAAGAACAGTTTACTAAGGCATCTATCACTTATGCGGATCCTGTTGATTTCTTGACATGACAGGAGAGCTTATCTATGAATTGGTCGCTGTTTTCTTCATGGCTGTAAAATTTATTTTGCGACACTCAAGTGGGCTTTTCAGTTGTTTACAGGTTCAGTGCACAGACTTGAAGTCATCGTTTCCAAGCTTAACTAGTTGCCCTGCACTCTTCTTCTGTTTTAGGGTCTATTCACCCTGGGTGACATGTCAAGTTCTGATTACTCTCAGTTCTCTAACATGTCCATCTGGAGATCGAGATCAGTAGATTCTTCAGCTTCACTCATCCAAATCCTTTTCTGACATTGTAGTTCTCTTTTGACTGTCGTAAGTTCTTTCAAGGAGCTTTACATTGAAGGTGCTTCAGATTGTTTTCAATGCATTACAATTTTCCGAAGGAAGTTACATATTCAAACTGTAGTGCTTTATCTTAAATCCAATCTTAAGAAAATCAATTTTCCGAAGGAAGTTACAAAAGACAATGCATGATCATAGAAAGAGGAACTCCCTTACATCTGCCTTAATTCGAACTAAACTCAGGTAAGTCGCCGCCAAAAGACAATGACAGACCAGTCCATGTAACCAAGGGTAACGCCATGTGTTTAATCCAAACTTGGTTACATCTAATTTCATCATTGACGACCAATGTGGCTGACTGAGATTTTCTAAATTAATAAAGGTCAAAAAGGGGGTACCTTCGAAGAATTATACCTTCTTGTAAATATCATTGGGGATTCATTTAAACTTGATTATACTTGTATGTTTTAAGTTGTAACCTCTCCTAGCTGGACTGTGTCCCAAAGTTTTTGGATCTAGAGCTCATTGTACTTGTTTGTGCAACAAAACAATGCATGGATTACGCATAGTGAACATTCATCAAGTTGTTTCATACGGGATTCTTTCATGTTTTCACTCTTCAGAGTAGGTTTCTATATAGGTTGCAGCTAAGAAATATGTTACCTCACTGATTGCAGAATGTCGTTACCAAGTGACAAAGCATGGATGTCCAAACACAGATTAAGTCGAGAGTATTTGGATGGACTTGTGCATTTCTTTGAGTTTGTAAAGAAAAATGGTGGTGGATTTCATCATTTTCCTTGTCCATGTGTGAAATGCCGAAATGGGCATGGAATGATAGACCTTAACTTGATTTATGACCATTTGCTGGTTTTTGGTATTGATCAGTCATATACACATTGGATTTTTCATGGAGAAAGTGTTAACACAGCTAATGAGAAACCATCGACATCGAAGTCTTATGACCAAATGGACGACATGTATCCTAGAATGGAGGAGCTTGTAAATGAAAATTAAGAATCTGGAGTCCCAAGTAATTGGGCAAGGAAAAAGAAGTTACTGGGCAATCATCAGCAATTAAGAATCTGGAGTCCCAAGTAAACTGCATAATTGAAGAACAAAAACACATTTTCAAAGAACTTAGTGGTATAAAACAACTGATTGAGGTAAAGTAATATTGAAGTCATTGGAGTTTTTTGTTTTTTTTTAATATTTTTGCATTGAAAGTAGTTTTGAATAATGCTTTAAAATATTATTACAGCAGCGCATGCCTTCAGGATCCCAAGCAAGCAGTTTCTTTACATCGAAGACGACAGAGTCTGTTGCAATTTCCAATACAGGAGGGAGCAATAATCATTCAATGAGATTGCAGCCATGCAACTTGATGTCATGGCGTCAAGAGATTGTTGCTCGTGGAAGGGCTCATATCGGTAATGGTACCCAGCTCATTCATTGTAAACCTCTTCCGGAAAATGCGTACAAGATTACAATTGACGTCATTGATAAAGGAGATGTCGACCTACCTTACCCGGACAATTATCATTCTACTTTGAGAGAAGTTGGGAGTGGGTCCTTTGTAGCATGGCCTAAGGCTTTTACCGTATTCATTGATTAGAACTATGATCAGGTGAATATCATAGAGCATTAATATTTGATTTTATCCTTTCTTTTTTTCCTGTCCTCCATTTCAGTTTGTTACATTTTCTTTACCTTTTTGCTTATATCCAAATGCCTTGAACAGTCATTCAACCAGGCCAGTCAAGCTTCAACAGTCATTCCACTAGGCTAGTCAGTTGGTTAAGCACTCAGCTTCATGCAACTCAAGCACTCAGCCTTCTTTCTTTCTTTGGATTAATGGATATAGATTTGGATTAAATGTTGGTGGGTATATGAGAATGAGATCATCATGACTATTTTTGAGTAGAATTTCTAAAGAGAAGAAGCGAAGAGAGTAGTTTTCTGTATAAAGGAATTAAGAACAATGGAATGATGTTTTGTTTTTGTTTGAATGTGAATTGATATTATTGGAATAATTTTTTTTTCAATGCTTTTTTTGCTATGATGTGTAATTTGATCCTATTAAGTGTGTTTCTGGAGATTTTTCGTCCTATTGTGAGAATTGTGGATTTCAGAAAGGCTTGATCAAGAAAGGAGGAGAATTGGAGAGTGGAAAAAAAAAACATCTAAGTTTAGAGGTTTGCATTTAGCATTCGTATTTGATTTCCATTGTTTTTTCAAAAATCATCCCCTGTTATGTAACTGTAGTTCTAGGGGTTCTTTTTAGATGCTCAGCTTGGATGTTTTGAAAGCGCTTGTAATGCATATTCGTTCATTGTTCTAGGCCTTGATGAGGCAGCTATTTTTTTGGCCATATGAAACTACTATTCGGAGCAGTCTATTCGGAGCAGATTATACAGGTGCAGATTTCCAGTGCAACTGCCCAATTTCTTCTTCTGCCTGTGGTGCTGGATCAGTTGTAGGATGAAAGTTGGGTTGCGGAGTGCTCTGGCCAGGAATGCCATCATCCGCTGCTGCTTTCTTTCGGTGAATAGAAGCGTTTTTCCATAGCTACAAGTTGAGCTCGGGTGTTCTGCTGCTGCTGTTTAAGCCTCACTATTTCAACCATCAATATATTCCGGTCTCTCCTCAGTCTCTCAATCTCATTTTCCATCCCAAAGTTTCCCAACTCCACACAATTTTGATTAATAGTGTAATATGCACATTTTTATGGTGGGATGAACTTTTTGAGAGTAAAATTTAGTTAAGGATTCTTACAGACACAAAATATGAATTGAATTTGTTTACCCCATTAGGTAAAGATTTTTATCTCTCTGTTCTTTTGACAAGATTAATTTCTTGCATTTTGATCATTTTGGTATGCACTTAATACTTAAACAATTTGTCAATGTTACTACTAGTTTGCAGGAAATGGAAGGAACTAGCCTCTGACAACATTTTGTGGTACAACCTATTCAAAGAAAGATGGAGTGAGAACCATGCTGCATTCTATTCTCCTCATCATTCGAAAATGTGGAAGGACGTCTATGCAATACAAGATCGTTGTGACCGATTTGGATTGTAAGTCAAAATTTCACTAGCGTGTCATTACCTATGACTTTGTTTTGGGTTGAAGTTTTTATCTCTTTTAGCATTACCAAGATACAATATATCCTAAGCACATCACCTTTCTCAATTCATTGATGGTAACTATAGCAAGTATATAATGACATATGATATGAGTACTTGTAGGTGTCTTGTGGAACAGGTGTAGTGGTTGAACCTACCTCATAAAAGACCCATATCTTTAGTTTTTCATTTTTATTATGAGTTTCTCTGACTCCGTTTGTTATTGTTATAAGCATCACAATGATTAGCATATTTTGATGGTTCCCTCCTGTTCAAGTCTGACTATTATGGAAATATGTTCCAATTCTAATCAAAAATTTGTCTGGCAAAAAGTCAATAATTTTATAGGCACTTCCATTTATCATGATACATGTTGAGTTCCTATATCTTGGTTGGATAAAGTGGGAAGGGATCTGAATGTAGTTGCAGATCATACTTAAAGGTGTTCCAATTTGCCATTGTCGTGATTTTGCTGGTTCAATATGGCTGCAGTATCTCATGATTGACCCAGTAAGCTCTGGCTATCTTGTGCAGTCTATGCTGGTGAAAGGTGCAACCGTCCACATACCTTTTCTTTCATTTCCCCTTTATTTGCAGCTTTGCAATCACTAAATAGATCTCCCATTCTAATGCCTTTAGGACTCTTTGAAACAGTCCAACTGATTAAAATTGATCCAGTTGCACCCTTAACTATAATTACTTTTCCTTTAATATTGTGTTGTTTGTTGCTTTTGAGGTAGCATACTTTTTGACAAAGCGACTACATGAAAGAAGGCACATCGATGTATGGATAGAGTTTTGAGTAGACCAATGAAAACTAAGGCTCCTTTCCAACTTTGATGCCCCTGTACAACATGGATATAAAAAGGACACTGGATACAGCAAGCACTCTGAATTTTACATATAAAATTGAAGTGTTGGGCATTATAGATTCATATTCTTTGCCTTTTTTTTTTTAATTCTTTTATCGTCTAGGTAACATAGCTTATTATGGATATTTCTTCTTTCTATAATCATCCTCACCATCATCACAACAACTTTATCCCATCAATTTTTTATGGGCTAAAAGAGTTATATATAACTAGAAGAAGAGCTATGTCATTTTATATTGTAATTTTCTAACTAACATGTAAGAAGGTGCACTCTCTCTCCCTCCCTCTCTGTGTTTGTGTGTGTGTTTTTTTACTGCAAATGAAACTGCACAAGACTTAATTGGTCGTTGAGCAAAGCTATGTGAGTACTCTAGGAAGCATAAAGGAACCAATTAGTTTGGAAGGAGTTTTTGAGTTGCATCGGTTGGTGACTCTCGCTGCATTTTGGATGCTCAGGGTGGAGCTGTTTCTAACTTGACTGTTGATCACAGGCTAGAAGAAAATGCTGAAGAGTGGGTATCTATATCCTTAACTCCTTTTATGCTTTGCAAAATGCTTGTTTGATTGTTTCATTTGGGAATGCAGGAGGGACCGTGTGACTGCAAGTGGAGGTGAAGTTGGTAGGCTCAGCATTGTTGGTGGTGCTGAGGTGAGAAGTTTCTGCTTTGGTACAAGTCTTGGTGAAGATCCTCTTCTTGGTGATGTCCAAGTCTACCCTAAGAAAGGAATCGTTGCGTTTTCTGCTAGTTTGCATGGTTGGGCTTTTACTCTCACTAATTTTACAAAAATGTACGCCTCTAAATTTGAAGTGGATGAGGAGAAAATGATGGAAAGACTATGGGGTGGAAAGACTATTGGCTTCGCAACTTTCGACTATATCCGATGGCGTGCTGCAAGAAATTGGAAGGAGGTGCGGTTCAAAGGTATTATAAGCATTGAAATCAAGAAGATCTTAAATAGCTTTTGCACCTTTTCTAATCGATACTACCATTTTTTTTTTTGCTGTGTAGGTTGAATTCAGGCCTGTCGTAAGCAGTGGGAAGGATCTTCAATATTCTGTTGAGGTCAGTGACAATCAACTCTCACTGTCTGATGATTCTAGCCGCCAGATGTATGGCCACACGTTATGATCAACGGTTGAGAGAGTTCCATCCTGCCCATGGAGACGTTTCTGGTTCTGTCTGTCATGAATGCTTTAACCGTTTGTTGGCAAGCCCTGAACAGTTTCTGGGACTTGACAGTCTGAAATTCCTAGCATGCTTTACTGAAGAATCAAACAAATCTCTTTCATGTCTGCAATTTTCGAAGCCATTACTTCATCCCTCCCAACTGCAGTAGGCCATGTGTTTGCTGTGGCAAAAGCCGTGGCTTGTGCTGAATAAACACCTTACCTGCAGCAAAAGGACTTTTTTTAGGTTACCAAATCGCCCGTGAAGCTTGGATTTAGAACTGTTCAATGGTCCCAAAAGAAACCCTTTACTTTCTCTGGAAATCAAAGAGAGTGTGAGAGAATGGGGAGGGTTGTGGGCATCTGTTCTTTTCAATTCCCGAGCTTTCTATTCTCTGTGAATTTCAGGAGAACACAAAGACAATGTAAAAGAGCTGATTCAAATTTCCTAGATGGGTCATGGGTATCCCAGTTTGCTTTTTATTTTTTTCTTCTTCTTCTCATTTTTTGTATTGATGCGGGAGAAATCGTGCCATTGCAGGCCATTTCGATCCAAAGTGATATTCATAGTAGCAGCAGCACGGATCACCTAATCGTGGTCCACATTTACAAACTTGAAGTCTGAGAATATTATGTACATCTTTGGTCATGGATTCCTGAGGTGATTTGTCAGCCTTATGATTTCTATTTTCTGTTAACAGTTATTTATTTTAGCTTATCATTTGTTATGTAGGTACCTCAAATGTGGTTCATGGGCAGGCAAGCTTTTTTGCTTGGTCATGATTGTAGATTTCTTGCTGTGGCATCTTTTACAACTCTGGCAGGTAATGACGTGATCATGTCCCCTTAGTTGTTGCTAGTGGAGTGAATGTTTGGCAGAACAGATGGCTATCCATTCTGCTTGCATTTTAAGGTGGCATGGAATCTGAAACCATGTTTGGTGGGTTCTGTTTTTCTTTTTCAGCAATCATATCAACGTGGGTAAATTGTGGATCTTGATTGCTGGGAAAACATTTTGATTTTTTTTCTTTTCCCGCATCCATGGCACCCAAGCGCATGAAGGAACTGGATTAGCACATTTTCTGTGTAATTTGTAAAATATCCAAAAAATTTTCCATACTTTCTGTGAGGATAACAATTTGAGAAATATTTCCTGATTGAACCTATTCTACTTCCTTCTATAGCCTTTGCAGGATGTCACAACCCGAGCCCAGGGTTCGGGGGTTAGCAAAAGCCAAACCTAATGACACACGTACTCCCGTGCATGCACACGTAGACCGAGTCTAAATGCACACGCACAAGGGAACAAGCACACGTGCCAAGCAAGTATGCGGAAGCTGTAAATATCAGAAACACAAAACTAACAATGCAAGAAGAGGATACAAGAAAGGACTGACATAATTACATATGAAAGTTTTACAAAATGAACAAAAGATATATACAATAATGACATGTCATGACATATACAAGTCTGAGAATCCCCAAAACATGACTCCAACATGATGCATGCCATGTACGCTCTCCCGTGGAGTGATCACATCCACTCCTCTAGGCCTGATAGGGCCCCGGGGATCTCATCTGGAGCCTGGCCGACCGGCGAGGGTTCGGCAGGGGGATCTGGGCCTGCAACACCAAAAACAACTGTGAATACGAAGATTCAGCAAAGTATAAACCATAGCAAGTTAACACACGCTGTGTCTAATAGAATAAAGAACATCATGTTATTAAAGAAGGCATTTTCGTATACTAGGCTATCATGCAAGAAAGAAATATGTTGCGTGAATCAAGGATAACATGCTGTGTACATGACTAGTGGCTACTACATTACCATATGCTCCCAAAAGAGGGATCTTGTAACATGCAAAAAACACCATTGTCCGGGCCAGGGTACAATGGGTCTCGGTTTCCTGGGGTCCGGTTCCCCAAGACAAAATCCATACTGCAGCAGGCCATATAAACTATACCGAATTCACCCCGTCGGGATCCTAAGGCTGAGGCTAAGTAGTGCCTGACCATACGGAGTCAATCATGAAAATCCTGAGTAGATCGTGACAACTTATCATACGTGCAGATCCGTGAATGAACACATCATACATGCATACTCAGGGTAAATAAATCACAATGTGAAAGTAACGAAACATACGTAATCATGTTAGAGAGTTGAGATCAAGGATCGAATGCAATATGTTATGCAACAAATCATGTGAATCGAATCATCTTAAGTTTACAAACCAATTCTAATCTAATTATCCGGTGTTTCTAACCGTGCATGATGATGTAGTTTTAAGTTATTCGATACACCGTTGTCTAGTGTTGCCTTGAATCGGGCGGTGCACGAAGTCCCTTAAACCAACACCCATGGGGAGGTGCTTAACATCCGGATAACGAACATGAATGATTCGCAGCCCTCGAGATCATTCACGCGTAGTATCACATTCCGTTGGGCAAGTCTAGGTGCTCTACATTCTATCATGAAGGTCATATAGGTCTTATCTTTACACCTAGCCTTATTCTTCATGTGTGGTTACGGCTTAGCCGTGTGTGTGCTACGGCTTAGCCGTGTGTGGTCTACGGCTTAGCCGTGGCTGAACCGTAGAAGGTCTGTCATTTGCTGACTCTCAGTTATTCCAGAAATTGCACCCTGTATTGTTCTACGGCTTGGCCACGGCTGAGCTACGGCTTAGCCGTAGGGCATTCCACGGCTTAGCCGTGCCCTAGCCGTAGAGGAAAACTGGGTTTTTCTCCTCTCTGGATTGTGAGCCGTAGGTGTTATACGGCTTAGCCGTACCTGCACGAATTCAGAAATCTAAAACATGTACAGAATGTCTGAAAACTCATCCAATTTACAATCATCAAAGGGGAGTAGATAAGTATCGAATTAATGAGTAGCAAATGGGCTGTAAACACATGTTTTCCACACACATTAATGTGAGCTAGCCAAAATCAAAGCATACCAACATGGGTTCTCAATGTTATGGTTATACTTGCCTCAATTTGGAAATCAATTGCACAAATGGAGCCCTCAAGTCCAAACACAACCTAACACAAGCAAAACCACATGCATGCATGAGGGATGGAGAGAAATCAAAACACAGACACACCAAGCACGATGGAGACAAGAGGGAGAAGAGATGGAGAAAGGAGATGAGAGAATGGAAAGGTTTCCAACTCACCTTTCATGCAAGAACCTCACAATAGAGCTTGATCGATGGAGGTTGGAGAAGAGAATGCAAGGAAGCAAGGAAGTCTCCACGTGCACAGTGAAGAGAAAGAGAGAAAACGAGAGAAAGAGTATGAGTTTGATCGATGGGTGAGATATATATAAGCTCATTAGGTGGTCAAATTGCAATGAAGTCCAAGCTAGAATACAAATTTCAGTTTGAGTCAAATCAAGGTCCAATCGAATCACACGACCTCGGTTGCAAATGACGTAGTTACGAAAGTTAACGAGCTCAACGAAAGACACGTGTTGACATCAAGATGATGCAAAAATGACCATGTCTAAGAAAAGCTAAAATTACGAAAAAGGGCTTGGTCTACTTAATCCAGGTCAAACTCAACCCAACTACCTATCCATGACCCGTAACGAAAACAAAACAGAACAAAACACGATTAGCAACAAAAACAAGATTAACTAAACGCTAAACGAGGTCAAGCTGGGTCGGAGTGTTACACAGGATATAGAAGAGGTACCTGATCTAGTGTTTCCACAGCATGAATGTGAATAGGCACTTCAAAATTCCAGCTGTAGTAAAGGTGCAAATGTGATTCTCTAAGAATTGGAAAGCCTGCTGATTCTTGGCGCATAAATTTTCTACAGAGCACTATGATGAAAGGTATGATCAAAGGTGGGGCTCGACAAGGTCTCAAGGAAAGCTATGAGCAATTTGCAGATTCGTTATCTCAGAATGTAAAGCCGGTCGACTTGAAAGAGCTTGGTTCCAGCAAGGAGCAGATGTTGGCCCCTCTTCAGATGGAGCAGCAGTCGGATTGGAAGCTGGCAGTTCGGTATTTTGGGAATTTTACTGTGGTTTCTGCTGTTTTTATGGGATTATATGTACTTGCACATATTCTGCTAGCCATGCCTAGCACAATCCAAGGGCTTGAATTCAAGGGATTGGACCTGCCAGATTCAATTGGGGAAGTAGTGGTCTGTGGGTTTCCGGTTCCTCAAGGGGAACGTGTCCTTGAGATGGTAGCACATTTCATGCAGGCTAGATTGCAAAGAGGTGGCTCCTGCATTCATTACTTTGCTTCTTTAATTTTCTTACACACTGTAGATTACTCGGTAATTTGTATCAAAGGATGAAAGTATCAATTGCGGGGCATGCCAGGCATAGGAACATGGAAGCCGCTCTCTCATTGTTTCGACAGATGCCAGAACAGAACCTCCACACATGGGTGGAGATGATTGCCGGCCACGCGAATGTTGATCAGATGGACAGAGTGCAAGAGCTTTTTGACACTCTGAAAGTGTCCTCTATGTGCAGATGATAGAAATCGAAATGCTGCTGTTCCCCATTTTTGTTTTGACTTGGAGAGAGGGAGACTCTCTCTTTAGTCTTTACTTGATGAGAAGAACTGAATGTTTTATTGATTGCTTCTATTGAAGTTAATCGAGTAACCTCTCTGTTGGAATTACAATGTATGGCTATATGGATGCACATTATATCTGTCTTTGTTTCCAATAAACAATGTTATTAGAATTGATTAGCATATATTAAGAAGTTTTCATGTGAAAAAAAAGTTAAGGATAGGCAAGAAAAGTTTTTATGAATGTGAATACCACAATTATTTTATTTTATTTTTAAATGTGATTAGTAGTGGTTTAAAGAACTTATAATATAAAAAAATATTATTAAAATTGTTTTAAAGAAGTTAAAAAAATGGCAAGAAAATATTAGGGAATAATTTGGAACGGTTTTAAAATTTTGGAATGGTTTTAAACCGTTCCAGATTTCCAAAACTGGAACGGTTCAAAACCGTTCCAGTTTTGGAAATCTGGAACGGTTTTGAACCGTTCCAGATTTGAAATTCTGGAACGGTTCAGAACCGTTCCAGATTTGAAATTCTGGAACGGTTCAAAACCGTTCCAAAATTTCTGCGACACCCATTTTTAGAACGGTTTGAAACCGTTCCAGATTCATTCTGGAACAGTTTTAAACCGTTCCAGATGAGCATTTTTGGTGTAGTGACACTTGTCCATTTTTAGACAAAAATTTTTTTAGACAACTCCTTGAGAAATTTTTTATTTTTGCATTTTTTTTTGTTTTATGTCTCGGTTTGTAAGAAAATTTTGAATTGTTAGGATTTTTATTTTGGTTTTAGGAATTTATGCGATCTCATTTTTCAATTTTTTTTAGTTTTTAAAAAAGAAAGTTTTCAAAAGAATTGAAGCGATTTGAAGATATATATATATATAGGAATCTGGAATTTTTAAAACTTTTGTAAGGAAGTAAAAAGAAAGTTCACTGTTTCTAAAGGAGGAAAACTATCAAAGAATTACAAAAACTTGTTTTTCACATTCACACATGTATACATTTTTTGACGTTTTGGATAGGAAACTTTAATGCTGTTTTTGGAATTTTTTTGGGAGAATACGATGTGAGCTTGAAATTTAGTTTGTAAAATATTTTTGTTTCCTGGCTCATTTTTGGTGGATTGTATATACTAGAACCAAAACGAATTCATTTGAGCGAAATGAGAACTACCACCTACTGTTTACTTTTGATTTGAAAAAAGAAGAAAAAAAAGAGCATATATTGAGCAGTTTGTGACTAGGTTGGATTCGTAGCCTTTTTAACTCGAGCTACTAAACCCGTAGGGATATTTTTATATCTAATGCCCTAAAGTCATTTGGTTTGGGCGTCATTGGCCTAATGCTCGCTACACGCATTAATTAGAAAGCTTAAGGGACCTAGACATTGCACAGTCACAAAATAATTTATTTAAAAAAATGATGATGAATTTTGGCCCAATGAGAGTCCGTAGAAATTTTTAAGGAATATATGCAGAAATGTATAGGGACTAGGTTTACTCGCTAGATCCTAATTCTTCCTATATCATATGAACTTAGAAATTTCTATGTTGAAAAGAGTGAGTGAGTGAAGAGTGCTCGCAAGAGTTTGCGGGGGAGTATGTGCGGGAATGAACAAGAACCAGGTTTGCTCCAAGGCTCCTAACTTTTCTTATATCAACTAGGGGACCCTTGCATCGGAAAAAGACAGTGAGAGAAAAGAGGCCTATCGAAGTAAACAATAGTGTAGCAACTATCTTAGTAACTTTGAGGGGAAATTTGTTTTTGTTAAATTTTTGGGGATCGGACTATTTGAAGAAAAAATTTCGTTTTTGCAGCATTATTGTGGAATATTTGAAATAAGTTTTTGATGTATACATTTTTCTCCGTGCACGCAGGTTTGGTTTGAATTTGAGAGTTTTCGAAAATAAAACTGTAAACTGGACTTTGAAAAGTCTGAAGGTTTGACTATTCCAGATTTTGAAAATATCCGATATGAGTGGATTTTCTTTTGGAGATTTCTTTCACCTTTGTTTTTAGTAAAAAATAAAAAATAAAAATAAAAAAAGAATTTTGTGGGTATATTCACTGCAAACCCTCACGAGGTACAACTCGTCCATAAGGGGAAACCTAGGAGTTCAAGGGCTTGCTACATACACTAACTGTAGTCGAGAGTGCCAGCGAAAGTGACTTTTTTTTTTGTTTCTTGCATTTTATTTTGGTTAGTCTAGTTTAATTTTCTTACTCTTGATCACATATTTTGCTCGAGACTAGCAAAATGCTGGTTGGGGGAGTGTGATAAGTCCTTAAAAATGCATTATTTTATATGTATTTTCAGGAATTTTAAGGACTTATTCACCAAAAAACTCTTCATTTAGTTGGAATTCATGTTTTTATTATTTTAGAAATTCATTATTGAGTTTTTTTTTTGCAAAAATTCATTTAAAAATCACAATTTTCCATAAAATCATAAAATTCTCCATTTTGGATTTCTATTTTTAGTAGATTTTTTTTAAACTCATGATTTTACATAGAATGATAAAATCTCTCATCATCATTAGTTAATTAAAGTTAAATCAAGATTAATTATGTCGATTTATGTTGTCATTTTATGTAAATTGGGCCCGCATTAATCCATTTGCGACGTTCGATCAAAATTGTTGTTTTAATTTAAAAAGTCACTTTTGTGTGTAGGAAAATTGAAGAAAAGGGACCCGCATAAAAGATTAGAAGCCAATGCATTATTTGGGAAGAAATCCAAGGTGGGGCCAATTTACATGGTGTAGAGAAAGACAATTTCAAAATGGGCAAGGATTTATCTTATGATTACAAGGAGACAAGAGAAAGACCACATGATCACCGACATTGACTTTGCATGGGAATCTCAGTGTGGCCCACCTTAATATGGAAGGTATGATGAGGACTTGCCAAATAAAGTTGCTACTACCCATGTCAGAATTAGTAATCCAAGTCCCATGCCCAAAAAACGTCAGATTCACTCCACGCCAGTTGCTTAAACTCATGTAAACTTAAATTCTATTTAAAAAAGGAGAAGTCCTAGTCATTCATTGCATCTCTCCTATCTCATGCCCAACATCCACTTTCCTCCACTTGCATCACAAGTCCTTATCGAGATCCATATACAGGTGGCCAACAATACTCCACTCCTACCCACTTTCAACTTACTATTCCTACCCATAATTCACCCCAACTTTTCTTCTCTCCATCTATCTCCTGTAGACTTCCCATCCTCTAATATATATTCTTATATATGAAGGGAAGAAGTACAATAGCCCATACCACATCACACGCCGGCCACGTGTCTCCCATCACCTCTCTTTCTCTTTCTCTCCTTACCTCATCAACGTCCATCTCATCATAATCCAAGTGGGGTTTGGCCAACTCACTTGGATCTATTCTCTCCATTCCATCTTCTCCTATCATGTAATCCTCCTTGGTGTGAAGATCGAAGATAAGAGCTTGGATTGCGCAGAGTACCCTCTTTTTGATGTCTTGATCTAGGGTAAGGGTAGATTTTTTTTCTAGTTATAATTATTTTTGGGATATTATTGGGTGTATTGGTTCATTTAATTTTAAATACACAATTAGTAAGGTCAAGGTGTTCCACCTAGGATCGGCACTGCGTGTTTGTGTGTGGTGACAGCACACACTTGGTGTGGTGTTTTTGTGGATTTTTTTATTCTGCGAATACAGTGTTTTAATTTCTAAAAATAAGAGAAACTAGCATTCTTTTTATTAATTTTTTTATTATATTTGAATGTTTTATTTCTGATTTTTTATTTATTTAATGCATGGTTATTCATTCTTTTATATTGGTGATTTGATATACTTTATTGTTTTGGAATTTGTAGTTTTGGAATTGTTTTTAGTTTAGGATTTTTTAGGTTAGATTTAAGTTGTGATTTTTTTTTTCAGATTTAGAGTTGTAATTTAATTTTAATTTTCAGAAGTAGTAGTGTGTAATTTATAGATTTTATTAGGGTAGTTCTAGTTTTTCAATTAGGACAGGTTTTCTGCGAATACTAGCTTCTTATGGATACGATCCCGGACTCACCGAGTAAAATTACATCAAGAGCTTACACTTGGGATCCACGTTGATCATTGAGAAACCGTCTTATCCTATGGTAGACGTTCGTGAGTCCATTTTGCACTTGTGAAGGGGCAAAATCTACCTAAAGAAGGAGTCTCCAATACATGATTTGGCTACTAATTGTTTGGTTAACTCTGACCTTTCTGATTAGTTCTTAGAAATGCACATTTTCAGTGTTATTTTAGAAAATCTTAATGACTTATGATGCCAAGAGAGCCTCATATAGTATGATATCTTTTAGAGGGGATCGCCGATCGATAATATTTTTACATTTATAATTTTCTTGCTTATCATTTTAAAATATATTTATTTTTTTTACAATATCCAAATAAATAAGATCCTATTTTAAAATACTTAAATGCTTTCAAACACTTGATTTCTCAAAATTTTAAGATATTTAAACTACAAAGGTAATATAGCTCACCATAATGAATACGAACTATTCAAAATAATTATATACTCATTAAGGATTAAGAATTGTATCTCACTCCAAGTAAAGTAGGTACTATGCCAAATTGATCACTTGTAAATAGATCCATCTTTAATTAAAAATAAATTAATTGGTTAATTATGATTGTTTAATGTGCTACAATGATTTATAATTATAATTATTGAAAATTCATTGATTGATTACTTATAATTATTTGATGGACCATGATGCCTTTAATAATATAAATAATTGAGAGCATACCATTGATAATAATTTACTAATGTTGGAAAAGATGAATAATCAAAGTGTAATATCTATAATATTCCGAATAAATACCATTCATTTAAGTGATTTTTCCAAATTTCTCTCCAATAAGACTTAGCCCCACCATGAGATTAACCATATAATATTTTAAATCATATGCTTAATAAGGTGGGACTAACTCTTGTTTGAGTAATATTTGGGGCAACCAAGCTAAGGAGAGCAACTGGATTTTTAATGACTTGAACTTCAATTGACATTATCTCGCTAATACTTGATTTAATAGCCATACAATTTAGTGGTCATTTAATCATGGTTTTTTTTTTCTAACTCAATCATGGATAAAGATTTAAAATTCACTCTAAAGAAAAGCGAATATAGTCAACTCTATTTGAAATAAAAAGATTATTCAAAATTGACTGAAGGAAAATTGTTGTGAGGGAAAGGAAGAGGAAAAGATTTAGTTGATTGATTGCAAGTTTCAATATTTTCTAAAATTCAAAGAATAAGTGGGGGCAAAAATTTAAGGGACAATAAAATTATTGAAGCTACTCCCGTAACATCACATGACCATGTAAACTTTTTTTTTTTAATAACAATCCTAGTTGAGTGGGGGCAATTGCCCCACTCGACCCTACCTCCCTCCACCCATGGTCACACGTCTATGCATGATAGTTTCATTTATTTATTTACTTATTTATTTGGACCTTCATCATTCTTGCATTATAATCATTTTAGGAAAGATTGATTTCAGATTTGCATTCATACTTTTAGAAAGTTTATCATGAATATAAACTTAGATTTGATGCATTCTTAAATTACAAAATTGCATTGTTTAGTTCATATGCACTATTAGTTTTAGGAATTGCTTGATTTAGGCTACTTTTCACATTTTATTTTTATTTTTTAGACCCTAACTTTTTAATTTTGAAACTTTCTAAGTGTGAAAAAAAATTGAAGATCACTTATGTTAGATATTGTAAAATTTTAACATAATCTAGTGTTTAATCTGGGGAAGCTAATTGGCTAACCTAGTTTTCATTTTGGTGTAGGATCTTTAGAAAAGTTTATAATCTTAGGAAATTTGTTTTAAATAGATGCTTTATTTTCTAATTTAGGGTGGTTTGTTTCTTTAGAAAAGTGTTTAATCTTAGGAAACTGTTTTAAATAGTTACTTTTATTTTTAGTAGCTTTTACTTTAGGCAAGTTTCTAATTGGAAGTTCTAATGTGTGTTTTCTCTTTCAGCTACTTGAGAATCTTTTTAGACCTAGGTTTTTAAGTTTTTGATTTATTTGGTTTGTATTTAATTTAATTATGGCAAGTTAGGATGAATGTAAATTTTAGTTTCTAAATAGGTTAGCTTTAGATTTTCATTTAAGGCAGGTACAAGTTGGAAAACCTTAAATTTACATAGCTCCCCGTGGATCGATTTGGTCTCACCAGTTATTACTATAATTGAAGCTTTGCACTTGGAGCAGCGACCATTTTCCACAATAATTTTATTTAGGGGACTTCAATTATAGGTCCCCATATAATTTTCTGTAGTATGATAGATCAGCGACAGAATTTTTGCTACATTAGGTCCCTAACTTATAAACATCATTGTAGATTGATAAAAATGACTCTCTTGCTCTTAAAGTCCCTGACTTGAAAATTGTTTTCAATAAGCTATTTTCTCAAATACATAGTAGACACAGATGGAAGATCTGAAATGATTGTTTCGTAAAAAGGACATCGTCTGCAGTAGCAAGAGACTACTTATACTAGAGAACAAAATAAAAAGATCAGAAGAGGGAAAAAGAAGAGGGACAAAATTGCAACAGATAAAACCTTTTTTTTTTCTTTTAGTGTTTCTCCTCTCTTTCGATTCAATCATATAGATCTTATTTGTTTTTTATTTTTTGGCCATGGGTCACTCTCTCTCTCTATCTCTTTGTCTCTTTGTATTTCCAGATAAAATCTTACCAAACAGACAAAAAGTCTATTTGTATTTTATGTGTTGAGTTCAACTAATTTTATCTATTGCTTTCAATAGAAATATACTAAATAAATAAAAAAAAATTTCGAAAATAAATAACCAACATAGATCTTGTTTTGTAGATCTAAAAAAAAAAGAATTTCAATTATAAAAATTTTATTATAAATAGATAAATGTAATGAAAATCATAAAATTTTAAAGCTTGCAAAAAGAAAAGGTACAACTAACGTCACTTATCGTTAACATCAATACAATTATAGTAGAAGAGAGGTATTTTCGTCACTTCTTGCCCTAAGTACTAACTAAAATAACCAAATGCAATACTAAATTAACTCAGCTGAAATTCGTGGGTTAAGTAAAATGCAGTTGCATCTAATATGGTATGAAATCATTTATAAAAATTGACCTCTAAATATATTTATGCAGGATATTTGCAATTATCTGCCAACCCAGAAATCCGACAGGGGCACACTCCCGGATCGTTACTCCTAATTTTCCTGATGCTGGCTAAGTTATAATAACCATTCATTCAGATGAGCTCCAGAAATCAAGTTGGCATCTCGCATATGGTCACGGGGCTGATGAGAACTTGAGTCCAGCTGAGCTCAGCTAGTCGATAGCCCAGAAGTCTGGGGTTTGGGCCGTTTGACCACGCCTGTTTAACTACTGGCTGTAAAATGCGGTCCATCAGCAGACCTAGCCTAAAGGCCTTGAGTCATCCCCAATCTAGATAGTCACACATCTTGCATGTGCATGTAATTAATTCAGCAGTGAAGCAACCTACATTGTTTTTTTTCCCTTTTTTTGATAAGAATTTTGTACGGTGCATGCAAGTGCAACCTCTTCAGAGTGTCCGGATCCGGATTCTTCCCTTGAGCCCTTCTTCTTATCTATTTCCACTTTGTCAACAGGTACAAGACATTGGCAGCCGCCCTCTTCTGAAGTGGCCGTCTAAAAGCTGTCCTTCTGACAACGTGGGCAGAACAGGAGAATCCACAGCTTCCAAAATTCTCTCGTACAAATAGAATCCAATGCCCATAACCTGTCATAATCCCTCTTTGGTTCCATAGGTTGTGAGGGAGGGAGGGAGCCGAAGGGGGTAGTAATCATCCAAACGACAACTTGTCAGGAACGATGCGAGGGCATGTTTGGAAGATTTTCGACTATCGGAGATTGAATCATTCGTGTTTTCCAAGCCTTCTACTTGGCCGCCTTGCGACGGTATTCTGATCGAATCTGTTTTGTTACTTTTTCTTCCAATTCTGTCTGACGTGTTGTTCACTGGAACCGCAAGGCATGGATTAGATATTTGAATTTGTTTGATGAGGCATATGAATGGAAATGGTGTTGACTAGAATCTCATGTCTTAAACCATATTGGAAAGTGGTTCTGTGCTAATGGTGTTGTTCTCTAGCCTCGTAACCATCCAATTGGTCCCGTCAATGACTTGTTTGGTTCTGCGAGCAATTTTAAGTACTTGTCTATGTTGGGATATGCTTCACTATCCCCACCCCCACCCCCACCATCGTTGCTATCGATTTACACTCGTCCGATAACTAAGGTCAGCTTGAATAGTTCTTCCACTGTTAGGCTATGAATAAAATAAGCGAAGTCATCATAAATTAGCTAGAGAAGAGTTGTATCATTGGTGTAGAAATTATGCTAAGTCATTATAGATCATACCTTGGTTGCTTCAGTGCAAGAACGCGAGGTCTCTGGGGTGCACGTGTGTCCGTTCATGGGTGAGCAACAGTGTGTGCTCATGTGCATGCTCTGTAGTCAATGGGTTGGTCCACAGTTTGCATATCATGATGATCCTAACTGGCCAAATGGTTGCCGTTGGAGATCTTGGTATAGGAAAAATAGTCAAATGCTGATCCAATACATTCACCAGTTTTAGTCAGAGGTTAAGATTTAGACAGTCTATATTTTTTAGCTATGCTCTGTCTATGATGGAGCTCAAAAGTTGGATCCTATGGTCAGTTTGTTGTCATCAGATTCCGTGGCTAGTTAAAACAGATTTGGTCAACAGGCCAAATTAAGTCTGTGCATAGTCTATGGGAAAATTAGAGGTTAAGAATATCTCATGGTGTGATTTTCTGGGTATGCTCCATCTACAATTGGTTCCATGTTTTGAACATATGTATCGACATAACTGTCTGCCTCATATGCTGTAGATGAGTTGCCTCAATTTGAAATATGTTGTCAGATGCAGATTAGGCCCGATGCGGAGAAAGGAAACCTTGGATGTAAAATTATGAACTGATCTTGTCAATGGTGAGGTTATGGTGCTTCATAGAGTAAAAACTGTGACAGAGAGAAATAATTGTCATTGAATTATCTCACTAGTAAGCTCCTACTGAAGTTGCCGCTAATCTCAATTGCCCAAGTACTAATGATATATTTTATGCAAATTTTCAATTATCTCAAGGCCGTGAACGGGGGCAGACCCACACTATAGGAAGTGGATGCAGCTGCTCCAGGCAGAATTTTCAGGGCCTTTAAAGGGCTATGGCCCACATGGGCTACGCACTAGTTGGCGCCCAACGTCGCACCACCCCATGACCTGGGTAGCCCCATTTGAATATTAAAAACTCCTTCAATTTCATTCAAACACCATCCTCAAATCAGCAAAACTTCTTCATACCAAAATCCTACCTCATCGTCTCCAACATGGATTTCGGTTGCCAGTAGTGTCAACCCTCTTTGATAGTGGCAACAATGGCGTCAATTCTCTTTTGCCATCCATCTGGTCATCTCTTTGTCTATTTATTTCTTTCTCAATGGCAGAAATCCCAAATCGTTGCAATGCAAAAAAAAAAAAAAAAGGAAAAAGAAAAAAAAACAAATCGCAGTAGAGTTGTCGTCAATTCCTTCTCTCCATTCGGCCATTTCTCTCATGCACTCTTTCTCTCTAGCAAAAAACCCTAATGTCTCTTTGACTCTCTTTAGCAGAGAAGAGGTAGCTTTGCTCTTTTTTTAAATCTTCAGCTGAATGTTATGTTTGTTCTATGAGATGAGTAACTTGGTTGTTTTTTTTAATTAATTTACAGTTGATGGAAACTTGAGTACGCTTTTATATCATTCTACACAATTGGATTAATTGCTCATAACCATAGTCATTTCTTTCTCAAAATCTGTTTCTCTTGTAATTAAGAATAACTTGTTTCTCTTGGAAAATAATACAAAATAATTATTCATATGTGTTTTGATACTTGATGTATTCAGTACAACAAATCTGTAAACATGGACTTGTCATTGATTTGGACTGGAACCTCTTGACATCACCTTGGATTATGTTTGCCATATCATAAACATTCCTAATAATTCAACCAAAAACATGCAAATTGATGCTCAAAGAGCATAAAAGAAAAGAATGATGGGAAGAAGAAAGAACAGAGTAGTAGCTGCATTGAATGGCTGAGAGTGAAAACAATTAATGAGCTGGTTTCGATTATCTGATTAATCATTCGAGTGATTTTAAGTCGTCTCAAAGGTGGGTGACACTAGTTACCGCTATGAGCAAATTCTTGTTTACATTATCATCAAAGATGGACCCAAGTGTCGCCAAACAGGTACACCCCCACTCATCAACCTGTGGTGCGCACTTAAAATTACAATAAAAATTGTGGATTCAACCTTAAAATCCACATAAAATTTCTTAGTTTGCCAGCACTAGTAAACTACTTATTAGGGTTTGCACCCCTCAAACAAAAATCTTGGGTCCACCATTGCTTATTGTGGCAAGTGAATGGAATTTTGTTGCCATATGGAAATAATACCCTGTAGGATTATGCTGTTTGCATGCATTCAGGAAGGTAATAATAGATAGATGTATAGATAAACTGAGAGTATTCGATGCACTAATTATTATTAATTCTTTGTGGTGCTTGTGAACTGTGTAATTCATATGTATTTTGATACTTGATGGCAAATAATTAACAGCAAAATGTTTGCTTGATCCTGTAGTTGTTTTAAATGACACTTTTTTTAATTCATTGACCAGGGAGATACATGTAGGTCAAAGTTTATTCACAAAATATGCAGTTGCTGCCTAGATTTTGTCAATGGACACCATTGTGGGTCCCATCCAAGGATGTATGCAACTTCTTGTTCAAACCTGGCAGAAGCTCCACCAAAAGATGCTCTGAGTTCTGATATGTTAATTGATTCATTTGGGAGGCTACACACCTACCTCAGGATTTCTTTGACGGAACGCTGCAATCTCAGGTGTCAGTATTGTATGCCGGCTGAAGGTGTGGAGCTTACTCCAAGTTCCCAACTTCTGTCCCAAGTTGAAATCATCCGACTGGCTAATCTCTTTGTAACTTCTGGGGTGGATAAGATTCGGCTGACTGGTGGAGAGCCTACCATTAGGAAAGACATTGAGGACATATGCTTACAATTATCTAACTTGAAGGGGTTAAAAACCTTAGCTATGACTACAAATGGAATTGTTCTGGCAAAGAAGCTTCCTAAATTGAAAGAGTGTGGTTTGAGTTCAATCAATATTAGCTTAGATACATTGGTTCCTGCAAAATTTGAGTTCATGACAAGGCGTAAAGGGCATGAAAGGGTTATGGAGTCAATTAATGTTGCAGTTGAACTTGGATACAATCCCGTTAAAGTATGTTTCTTGTCTGTGAATACCATTCCATTTAATAGTTTTTTTTTCATTAAAAAAAAATCCTCTTTGGTCATACAGTTCTTTTTTTGTTTTTGTTTGAATCAGTCTACATATGTTTCTTTTAATCTCACCCTGCTCCCTACCTCCCTCCCATTTTTTCTTTGGTTTAGATTTACTGTGAGTCATGGTTTGGGGTACAGTTTTTTTCTTTTGGTATGCATGTGGTAAGTATGCTATGTTGTATGCCAGGTGAATTGTGTTGTAATGCGTGGTCTTAATGATGATGAGATTTGCGATTTTGTGGAGTTGACGCGGGATAGAAGAATTAATGTTCGTTTCATTGAGTTCATGCCGTTTGATGGAAATGTCTGGAACGTCAAGAAACTTGTTCCTTATGCAGAAATGTTTGATAGAGTGGTAAGGTAAACTCTGACTTATCACATTCATAAGCTGTCTTGATTTTGAAGGTTTTGCTATGCTTGCAGGCTTACATCCATACATACAGACACACACAACCCTTCGCTGCAGACGCATGCTGATGCATGCACATTTTCTAATTCGAGTCATGGATTATTTGGGTTATGCACTGTTTGTTTCATGTCCCCAAATCAGTCTTATTCACCCTCAGGTGAATTGCTTCTGTATGTTGTATATGGACTGGTGGTCATTTTCTTTTGCACGCATTAATTTTTTCTTGGCATTGGTAAATGGCTTGGTTACAAACTTACAATAACATTGGGCAACTCAAGTGAATGGCTGACGGAAGCTCAAATCATCATCCTTACCAATTGATCAATGGCCGACAAGTTTTCACCAACGAAAATGAGTGCAAGCCGATCCAATGGTCCAATCCATTTGGATGAGTGCCAAACTTGGGATTGGTGACTATCATGAAGGGTCCTTGTACTATAGTCCACTTGGATGGATCAAAAGCACTAGGTGTTTTGGCACGTGGTCAGTGGCAGAGCCGGGATGTTCATCTATCTAGAGTGGGCAAAAATAGTGACATAATGTTAGTATTTATTTCGCCACATTTCTTTTTCTATTAACAACCCCACAAAAAGAGAAATTATTTCTTCCCATAAAGCCTAAAAAGAGCAAAAACACAGAAATTTTCTCTATATACACAAGCACTAAAATATGTAGATTTTGTCTACATACACACAGAAGCCCATTCCCATTTTGACTTGTCTAAAATGCACGGGTATGACCTATGAGTTAATAAAATATTATCCTCCTCTAAATTTTTTTTATACTTTGTTAATAAAATCTTGTTAAGACCATTTCTCTTGAATTTCTAGTAGTTTTCTTAGTGAGCTTTTGCCCTTAACATTAGTCTCCCTTTTGAATAATCTTAATTACATAAAACCCAACATGATTGCAACCTGGAATTTTAAAGTTTACACCCATTTTCATAAAATAAAATAAAAAACACATTAGAATTGGAAGGAATCCCTTCATCATCTGTTTGGTGATTGACCACCATCCATTCGAAGGGTTAGGATTTTCCAATCCTACAAATTTAAGTGTGAGTGGGCAAGAAAGATCGAAAAAAGCAAATGTTGCTTGTGAGTACACTTTCTTCTCAATTCTACATGGCAAGGGAAAGGGACATGCGGATTTGTGGGTATTTTATAGTTAGATTTTCTATACATTTAAAGAAAAAATGCACAGAAATGATGACAAAGATAAAAAAATGTTCTTACTACATTTGCCATGAGTACAATAATGATTTAGTCTTTGCTTCCCCCACACCCCCCCCCCTTTTTTTTTGTGTTGATACAAACATATAAATACAAAGAAATGAGAACCAATGTAGGAGGCGAAAATATGAAGAGAACATGAGTACTTGGAGAGCAATACCGTTGCTATTACAGGTTAACTTGTAGATAGTGAAAGAAAATGTGGATTGGCATTACTTGTTGAAGGAAGAAGAACATTGGAGAATGAGCTGAGTATTTGAGTTAAGAACCTGGGTTTGGTAGTTGCAGGAGATGACTTTTTAAGGGCCACCTTTTAAGGGATATGAATCGGTCCTTGATGCTTTGATTTCTTTGGACAAAACTAAAAATGCATAAATCATAATAACCCTCTATAATTCTCTCCTTTTACAAGATATGAAAGGTGTGAAGGTGCAATTGATACTATGATGAGAAAACCCTTGAAGGGATTCTAAAATTCATTGTCATAATTGAACCAATCGAAAAGTTAAGAGAAAGAGAGGAAGAAGAGAGAGAGAGGGGGGCGGTGGGTTTTCCCTCCGCCACTGCATGCGCGTGAGCAGTGGTTCTCCATTTCCTATATATATATATATAGAGAGAGAGAGAGAGAGAGAGAGAGAGAGAGAGAGAGAGAGAGAGAGATGGTTACAAACTCACAATAACATTAGCCACCGGCTTGGAAAACTTATGATGCTCAAATACAGGATGGATGCACCATGGACATGGCAAATATACAAATTTTACACATATTTACACATAAAAAGTAACGTATCAGATACAATACAACACGACACATTGCCCATTCTAAAGTATCTATGCATCATAGTGTGAAACAGCTTAGTTCTCTTTTATGTAACCACATTTCCTCTTTCTCTCATAAGAGTGAGAGAGGAAAATTTATACCTCTAAAAGGACAATGTATTAAGTATTTTTTTTTTTGTGAATGGCGAAATGCATTAATCTAGGCAAAACAAGACAAAGGACATATACTGAGATGCAAAGAAGAAATACAAAGGGAACAAAAGACAGCAAAAAACACCATCCAAAGAGGAAAAAGGCAGAAAAGCTTCAGCACAGGATAGGAACCCAAATAAGGAACAAAGGAGCTAAGGTGAAACACCTTCCCTCCAATTGAATAGCATGCCCCAAAATTGAGGTAAAATAGAAATCCACGAGGCTACGAGGAACCTAGCTTTAGCAACGACACTTGAGGAAAGGGATGCAAAGCCTATTCCTCTCCTTCCAAGTTGCCCAAATATTATCAAGAAAGGCTAAGCGCCAAAGAAGCTCGCCTCTAGTGGACTCAAACCCAAAATTCTAAGCTTCAAACTGCTCCAAAAAAGTTTGAGTCCGAACCCAACTACAACCAAAGGTGTTGAGGGTCGAGGTCCAAAGAGCATGGGCCATCTTGCAGTTGCGCAAAAGGTGGTCAACTGATTCCTCCGCTGAGAGACACATTGGGTAGGCATTGATTAATATCACCTTACGGTGATGGAGGTTGTCCATAGTGAGGATGCTACCTCTAAGAGCTAACCACCCAAATGCAAGAACTCTAAGAGGAGCCTTGGTTTTCCAAAGGAGATGAAGATGGTTGTGGGCGTTATTACTGTTTGAAAGCGAGAGGAAAGAAGAAGAAATTGAGACGACACCGTTCTCTGACGCATCCCACACTCTACTATCTTCTCCTTGATCAAGGATGAAAACCTGACCAAACCTGTCCAAAAGGCTTATCAGGTTGATTACTTCCGACTCTAACAGATTTCTTCTAAAGATTGGACCCACAAAACTTGATTAGCATCTCTTTTCAAGTGGTCGTTCACCTTTTCTTCATGGTTCCTTGCACAACCAAAAAGATCTCGGAACTGCATTGCTAACGGAGAATCCCCCACCCATACATCATGCCAAAAAAAATGTCTTGTCCTGATGCAACCCGGCATCTAATATGAGAAGCGAAAGCATCATTGACACCGACAATATCTTTCCACAAAGGAGAGAACCTGTAGGTGGGGCTCGAAACATCCCAACCATTCCTCCTCACACCATACTTGGACAGGATGATGATTCTCCATAAACTATTAAACTGATCTCCAATTCTCCAAAGCCATTTGCCCAACAAGGCTTGGTTCATCGTTTTTAATAGTCTAAAACCAAGTACCCCCTTCCCTCTTTGAGTACAAACTAACCTCCAATCAACTAAATGGAATTTTTTCTTGGTACCTTTGTCCTGCCATAGAAAGTCACGTTGGAGCTTCTCAATTTGGTTGACAACTGAGGCCAGACATTTGATGATAGACATAAAGTAGATTGAAAGGTTAGTGAGTGCCGATTGAATCAAGGTAATTCTTCCCCCGAAAGATAGGTACTTTGCCTTCCATAGAGCCAGCGTTTGTTCAAGTCTCTCCACCATAGGGTTCCAAACTTGTTTGGAAGCCCTCCCAAGGCAAAGAAGCTGCCCAAGATACGAGGTTGGAAATGACTCAACAGAGTACCCCATTATAGTAGCCAGCACTTGAAGAAGTTTCCCCTCCACAGCAACTCCTATTAGAGCACTTTTAGAGAAGTTTACTTTAGGCTTGAGACTGCATCAAAGCATTGTAGGATCGCTACAACATTCTTGATGTGCTCTTCCTTAGCTGCAGAAAAGATTAAAGTGTCATCCTCAAATTGCAAATGAGTTGCTGTTGGACCATTAATTGTTGGTCTGAAACCATGAATTGGGTCAACCTCTTCTGCCATAGAGACCATCTGACTGAGGGCCTCCTCGTTCATGGCAAACAGAAGCGGAGAGAGAGGATCACCCCGACTCAGACCCCTTTGAGCAACACAGTATTGATGGGGAGATCCGTTGATCAGAATTGAAAATCTAGCAGATGAGACACATTTTAAAACCCAACCCCGCCATTTGCGCCCTTTTTACACATCATATACGAGAGGAAGCATCAATCAACTCTATCATAAGCTTTTTCCAGGTCTAGCTTACATAAGACGCCTGACAAGTTATTATTTTTCTTCGAATGAAAACACTCATCTGCAATAAGCACCCCATCCAGGATTTGTCTCCCCAGCACGAAAGCACCTTGGGATTGAGATATGATAGAAGGCATGATTTTGATCAGTCTCGCCACCGAGACCTTAGCCAAGATCTTATAGATGCTCCAAGAAGGCTTATTGGTTTAAAGTCTTTCAATCGATTAGCACCTTTTTTCTTCAGAATAAGAGTGATGAAGGAAGTGCCAATGTTAATAGAGAGCTTACCACTCAGATGAAATTCGTTGAAGAGAGCCATAATGTCCTCTTTAACAGTACCCCAAAAGCACTGGAAAAAGGCTATCTGAAACACGTCTGGACCAGGAGCCCTGTCCCCTCCAAGAGCACAGACGGCCGACCTCACTTCCTCTTCCTTGAACTCTTTTGCAAAACAGAACCATTACCTTCCCCAATAGTATCAAACTGCAAATTGTCCAAAGTGGGTTTATCCCAATCTTCCTTAGCATACAAGGTAGCATGATGCGTTCAATAATTTCTTCCTGATCAGAAACCCTTGTGCAGCCTACCATCAAGGAGGTAATTCTATTACTTCTCAATCTTGCTGACGCCATCCCATGGAAAAACTTGGGAGTTCTTATCCCTTTCTTTGAGCCACCTACATCCTGATCTTTGCCTCCATTTTATTTCTTCCTGTTTGACTTTCCTCTCAATGTCTATTTTCAACGGGGAGAAAAGTATTAAATATGGAAACCGTATGAGGAGAAAAGTCAATCAAGGAGATAGACAATCATAAGAAAGGGAAACTTGATAGACAACCATAAGAATTGGAAACTAAGTTACACAGTAGCACAATAGCTCATTTGCCTGGATCCATGTACAGGTGTGCTTGTAGGATTAAGTTTACCTTTTTCATGAGAACAGCCCATGTATCTCTTTTAATATGACTTTGTGCAGGTTCACTGGTTTGGCAGCCTGAAGAGGCTTCAAGATCACCCCACGGATACAGCGAAAAATTTTAGGGTGGATGGTTATTGTGGCACTGTTTCTTTCATCACATCAATGACTGAACATTTTTGTGCTGGGTGCAATAGATTACGACTTCTGGCTGATGGAAATTTCAAAGTATGCCTATTTGGTCCTTCAGAGGTACATGATCTTCTCACATGTTCTATTGTGATGGGTGTTCTTACTTTTCTTTTGGAATGCCAATATATTATGTGAGATAAGATGCATGCTTGTTTCCATTCAAACTTATTTTTCTCTATCTGTATCTTTCCCTTTCTCTCATAGGTAAGTTTAAGAGATCCTCTTCGTAGTGGTGTTGATGATCTTGGGCTGAAGGAAATTATTGGTGCTGCGGTATGTAGGTTCTGTCTTTGCGTGATGCCTTGAGTTGCACGCAACATCTTCAGTGTTGATTTTTTCAATCTCAGTTTTGCCTATATTCAAAAATCTTGAGTCTATCTATAAGTAGGAATATAGGATTCACTCATGCTGTTCAGTTTTTCCATATTTAAAGTGAAATGAGCCGAGGGCCATTTGGAATCTGGACACTTCTGTGAGGATAGCCTATAAATGTTGGCACTTCTAACTTTTCAAAAAAATAAGAAAAAAGCTGCCACATTGAATGTTTATTTATTTATTATAGGTAAAATTTTATTCCACCAAACAAAGGGACAGAAAGAAGTCACAGAAAAAACAACAAACAAGCCAAAAACCTAATGGAGAGCTTATACATCAAAAGAAATAGATGATCGAAAAACTCCTTCCGTGGCAAGACAATCTGCCAAAGTGTTAGGCTCTCTTAAAATATGATGGAAAGAAGCACCGAGCTAACTTGAAATATCTTGCACCTCGTCTGCAGCTATCCAAGGATGAATAGTTTTTCTAGAACCCCATTGGATAAAAGAAAAGGAATCACCTTCGAGTATAGGATTAAAATGTCCCATTCTACGTAGCTCACGACACCCAATTAGAAGAGCATACAACTCCGCTTCATTAGCATTAGAAGAATCCACTAGCACTGAAAAATTTCTAATAATGATATCATTCCAATCTCTGATGACACCACCAATACCTCCTCGTTGAACACTTAGAACAAAACTACCATCAAAGTTCAACTGAAGAACACCATAACGCGGGGTGATTCCAAATTGATCTTTGCACTCTCTAGAATGCCAACCTTCTTCTAAAACAGCTGCCCAAGACCTATTGAGGTCTTCCAGAGAGACCAATAAAATCCTTGCCATTACAAACCTATTCGGACATAGTTCAAATGATGGACTCAACAACTTCCTTAACAGATTTGCTTTTGTTTGTGAACACCCTACTGTTCCTTTCCAACCGAAACTTCCAAACCGTAGCATAAACAACTAATTTCCACAAAATATTGGTATGAAAAACTTACTTCGCAAACGCCATTGAAGAAACAAATCTTCCATGGTGTTAGGCATCACTCAACTCATATCAAAGAATTCTAATATAGCTATCCATACTAACCAAACTGACAATGAATTAACAAATGATGTGCCGTTGCCAAATCTGCTCTACCCATTGACAAATACACCTTATCAAGAATGTCAAGCAAAACAGTAAGGCAACATTTAATGTTATGTAACATTATTTTGGTTTCCTACCCCAAAAATATTCATCCATTGTACCCCTGTTTCTCTTTAATGTTTCCAATTTATCCCAATGTCAAGAACTTTCTTCATGTACCAGGGTGCTTGAACATCACCATGCTTTACCATATACTATATTGTGTGATCATGAAATAAGGGTCAGTATCTACTAGCATGGCCCAATAAGTAAGGTTGCGAAAAACTGCCATTATGAGGTTAACTTGGCTTGTTTAAGATCCTGATGTATGTAATTTGAATCTTTTTGTATGAGGCTCTAAGAATTAAAGTTGTTTGCTTTAATCAGGTTAAGAGGAAGAAAGCTTCTCATGCTGGGATGTTTGACATAGCAAAAACAACAAATAGACCCATGATACATATTGGTGGCTAGGGCATGGTATTTCATATTTCTTGTCAGGATATTATATATTTTTGAAGTTAATTCTGCTAACTTATTTGAGTTTGAATCCTTTATCATATTAATTGTGACAATCAGTTATGTTAAAGTGATAATGGACAAAGTCTTTATACATTTCTTAGGTCTTATTATGTGTTTCTGCTAGGTTTCTTGTCCAAAAGGTACCTGTAACATTTTATTTCTCAGGAATTTTGTGGTCTCAAATTTATAATCCGATTGCATCAATGCAATGGTTAGGGTAAGATCAGAACAATTTTTGGGCCATTTGGAATTGAATGTTAAGTGGACTGTCCACATTGATCCATCCTATCTAAAATGATCTGAACAATTTAAATGCAACCCTTTATCCAACCTTATTTGAGAATGCCTAATTCGACCCAGTTTTTGTCATTTCATGCTAAAGTGAAGTTTTTCACAGATCAGCACTAAACTATAGTTCTGTACTTTTCAGGTGGGACATCTCAGAGTGTTTATGATTTCTTACCTTGATATGGAAATTATGGTGAGTTTCTCATTTAGCTTGATATTAAAGAATTTATTTAATGTAAAAATTCCTAGAGATTGATTCATCTATATGGTTCTTTATTTTCAAGGACCTATGGTTTGTCTTTTCCCTCTGAAAAGTCCGGCCATGTCTTTTGTTTGGGAGACTGCTAGTGAAATTACCTTAACATGTGTGTTCTCCTTTGAGTAGTTTCAAAATGTAAAAAGCAATTGTATGATTTTTTGAAAGAACGTGGAAGTTGATTCTTTTCTTGGGAACCCAGCTGTGGTTAGGTGGAAGTGTCACCTTAGCTTAATTCCATATGCGGGCTAAGCAAGCCAAAGTTTCAATTGGCTTCTCAGAGATTCATGGGAGGCACTTTAAAACTACCCCCAACTGATATTTCATAGCCATCCATTATTTTGTTATCTTCCTGGACCGTTATTGTCTTCCTTTATTAGCCAATTCAGGTATAGAATCTTTCAATCTGGGTGGGGGATTTGTGCATAACGAGCTCAATATGCATGGAACTTGAATCCGATAAATTCCTCATGCAAGTGTTATGAAGCTAGTTATTATATCTACATCTATTAAGAAGGTACGACCTTGGGATGTAGGAGTTGTGTTAGTGGTAAAAAACCATGGTATCTAGATCGATACCATGTTTTCTCTATGGTAGATCCCTCTTCTGATTGGATCTGACATGGATCCCATGTGTTGAATTTGGATTCAGCAGCAGCTGAAAAAACTAAGAACTTGTTCCAGTTTCAGATCTGAAATGAGAAACGCATAGGGCATTACTCGGAGAGCATCAAAATATGTGTCTAGTATACTGGTGGGACTCTTGAAATGGAAATATGATCCTGAAGCTTTGTAGACTCTCAAATGTCAATATTATCCAAGCCATGTATACTCTTAAAAGGTGTCCTCTCTTTAATACACCGCTTTAGTTTATTATAGATATGGATCCTCAGGTTGGAAAACACAGATCTGGATTAGGAGTCAGATTTGAAGACTTAAGAATCCTATATGAATAGGAGACCTCCTTATCCTATATATGTGTCGATCTGGATCTAGATCTGAAATCTTCCCACATCCCAAGAAAAGGCTTTGTACCTGTTCCCCTGGGGGATCAGACACTTAGGATATTTGGATAACTGAATACTGTTTGACATTGATTGCTTGCTAAATGCATATGGATGCTCCACAGCAAGCTAGGGATCACAGTCGCTTTCTGTTTGTTCTAGTAATAATTTTGGGTATACCCCTTATCTAATAATGGTTCCACTTTTCGGTGATGAGAGATGTTGCTGCAGAGTCAGGAAGTCCATGGGAAGATGGAAGGGCCTCCATATCTGTGGAACCAGTTGCTGGAGATGAAAGTTAAGATCTAACTTATTTTAACAGTGTGATTTTTGTTTGTGTTCTTCTTTGTATGTTCTCTATAGGCATAAGAAAAAAAAATTGTCAAAGAAAAGGGGGAGAAAGGGTAGAGAGAGAGAGAGAGAGAGAGAGAGAAGTAAAGTGAGCAATGGGAATCATTTTTGTTGGAGCAATCATTGACCAGAAGTCCAACACAGCGTTGTGTCTGTTTTTCATGTCAACGACTAATTTTTCATTTTTTATTTCTTTGATTGGTTGATGTTTTAGAAGACGAAAATGATGAGTTTTAAGGAATTTTTAATTATTGAATGCTCTCTACTTCCCGAGATTTTTATAGTGGGGTGTCTAGGAAATCCATTGGGTGTACTAACTAGGAAATCCATTGGGTGTACTATCCTTTACAGGTGTGAGTTTATTTTGCTTTTACTTTGCAGCTGTTTACTGCCTTTTAAGAGAGTGCTTCTGTAGTTTTCTACAGTCTGGTTTTTCTTCGTAATTAAGTTTCTTGTTCGATCCTCTCAAAAGCAAGCCCCACAGAAAAGAATAATAAATGTAATAGCACGCTTAGAAGTGTAATGCATGATAATTTAAAATACTACCTAGTGTTTGTCTGCCTTTAGAATCTTCCAAACCTAAAGAAAAGCATGAAAAGATGGATATGTCTGGGTGATTGACAAATCCCTCGAGTCAAATAATGCCTTTCATATTGACCTAACTCAACTAATGGTTGTTACTTTCTTTTTCATTTTTCAATAGAGTTGTCATGGACTAAGGTAGATTTGCTTCCAATCAGTGAATGGTGATGACTTTTAATTAAGTCATCGCTATTTAACAGAACTCTATGCTAGTCATGTTGATCTAGCTGTGATTAGGTCAATGACCTACATGTTTGTAATCAACCAACCTTATGACTAATTTTGTACATTTGATACAGCTAATGCTTTCATTTTGGACTATGAGATGGGCCTAATGGTATTGAATATTGGGCCAGGTTTGTTGGCATAAAATACATACGTCAAGGTAAAATGAGGTACAGAAAAGAATTATTAAAGATATGAGGGCTAGAGGATATGTAGGGAGTTGTGAAGGTTAAGGTGGAGATTTATATGGACCTTGACTTTTCTATGTATTGAATTACAAGGGTGTTTGGGAAATTATTTTCCATCTTCTCTTGATTATATAACAATTTTTGGATAATCACATTTGGTTCTACATTTTTGGCTACTTAAAGAAATACAATTTTAGGTATTCAATTACACAAAAAAAAAAGAGAGGAAGTAAACATTTACTCCTGGCTGGGGTTTTCTTATTCCTCTTGCATATTAACATTTGGTTCTATATTTGTAACCACTTATAGAAATATGATCCTAAGTATTCTATTAAACAGAACAAATAGGCCCTGCATGGCGGGTGAGCTACCATATGTACTCCAGTTTTTCCTCTTTCTACATAGCCATTAAAAAAAAATTTTTTTTGAAACTCCCCAAACTACTCCCACCCCATCTCTCTCTACACACCTCCCCTTTCCCTCCCTCCTCTCTCCTCCCTCCTTCCCCTTAGGCCAGCGGCAACCTCCGGCTGGCGGCCTCCCTTCCCTCTCTCTCCCCATGTTCCTCTTGCTTTTCCTCCTCTTCCTCTTCCTTTTCCTCCTCATCTTCCTCTCCCTCATCCTCCTCATCTTCCTCTTCCTATTTTTCTTTCTCCTCCACTCCCTCCCTCTTCCTCTTCTCCCCCCTCTCCTCTTCTCTCCCTCTTTCTCTCATCTCCGCCGTGTTCAGCCTAACGAGGCGGAACAGGGATACTCTCCTCTCCCTCTCCATTCATCTTCCTCTCCCTCTCTCTTCCTCTCCTCTCCTCTCCCCCTTTCTGTCATCTTCGTCGTGTTCGGCCTCACAGGGCAGAATCAGCAACTGCCCAAACAACGCACTGCCATTTGGCCTTGTAGGGCCGAACAAGGTGGAGAGGGGAGGAAGAGGAAAAGGAGAGGAGAGGAAGGGGGAGGGAGAGGAGGAGAAAGAAGAATAGGAGGAGGAAGATGAGGAGGAAGAGGGAGAGGAAGAGGAAAGAAAGAGGAAGAGGAAGGTGGGGAGAGAGAGGAAATGGAGGGAGACTCCCCTCTGCTGGCCGGAGGTCGCCGCCAGCCAGAGGGGAAGGGTGGAGGAGAGAGGGAGGGAGAGGAGAGGTGTGTAGAGAGAAGGGGTAGGGGTAGTTTGGAGAGTTAAAAATTTTTTTTCTTTTCATTTTTTGAAATGGCTGTGTAGTTTGAGAAAAAATTGGAGCACATATTGGAGGGAGCTCCTGTTTTTTTTTATCCTGTCGGTTGGATCATGACGTAATAGGTTACTACAATACCCAGACTAGTATATATAATGCCGTGGGGCGTAGCCAACTACAACACCACAAATACACCTGTTCCACAAACCATAGTACACGTGGTTAGAAGACAAGGACCATTCTCGCAGTGGGCTCAGTGGCTTTAAAGGTCATGGATCACCGTCATTGGATCATCTTAGCCATTTATTTATCAGCATCATTCATGTTGCAGTAGATGTCAAAGACGGTTCCTGAATCACTATAGAAAGTAGTGAAATTTAGAGGAAGCTTTTTTTTTTTTTTTGGGGTAGAAGAAATTTAGAGGAAGTTGATGGTTAGGATTGCTCCAGTCTTTGATCTTCCAATGGCTGGTGGTCTTTCTAGGCATCTCCATAGGTTGGGGCCCCACTTCAATCCGTTGGATAACTGACATATCAATGTTTAGGAAACCACATCGTCATCATCATTTTGTTTTTTGCTAACACAACCATGCACACTAGGTATGATATGGCCATATTGGGACTCAAAACCATTTTTATGTACTTTCCACTAATTTCAAAATCTTTCCCTATTTGTTGTGGGTTGTTTGCTCAGTTGATAATGACTTTAGTGCCTGTTTGCTTCCAATAGAACATATAGGAATTTATGAGGAAATGAACTCTACTAAAGATTATTAAAGAGGGATATGTGAATGATATAAGGTGATAATTGAAGCATATAAGATAGCAATGTAAATGAATCTTGACTTTTCTTGAATTTGAATTACTAGGGTGATGGTTGTGTATTTATTTTTTATTTTCCATTTATTCCCTTTCCACTAAAGTGGAGGTTATTTGATCGTTGGTTTCTTAATTATATTCAACTTAGATATTCATTTTTAATTACTTATTATAGCATGAATTTCTACATATTTAATTCTTATGTATTTTATGTAAACAAAATACATAATAGCACTTGTGAGAAAAAGTTTGGCTATACAGGTGGATGGCCCATCAAGAGGTAGGGGTAAGCCAAAGAAAACATTGATAAAGGTCATTTAATCAGATTTGAAGATATTTAACTTATCTAAGGATTTTACTCAAAATAGAACGAAATGAAGAAACAGAATTCATGTAGCCGACCTTAGCATGGTTGAGATAAGACTTTGATAATGATGATGATAATGTATTTTATGTAAACAAATAGGCTAGGACTATTTGTTTGCATGAGGGGGAGTGATATAAAATTTAAGGGTTGAAAGTCAAAAGTAAAATAGATAAAATGACAACAAATAACTCACTTCTATCTTTTTTGTTATTAAGGTTGTGTTTGGTTAGGCTTGATAAAGGGGCTTCTTGGACTCCTGAATTTTCCAAAACGCAAAAGAATAGAAAGTTCATTTGGCTATCTTATTTTCAAAGGACATTTAGAAAAGCAAAGGTGAAAATCCACTTTCTCAACAAGCCTCAAGCGATCCACTTTGCGTTAGAGAGCTGCTTTTTAGCTTATGCAGGAAGCGGCGCATAAATTTGCGAAAACGGATAGAACTGATAGCCCTCCCAAGAAACCTTCTCTCTCGACAGTTACTATTCTTTTCCTTTTCATTCTCCAATGTGTAAGTTGTTGCTGTTCAAGGTTTCATTCTCTCGACTAATGTTGGTCACGTGTTTGTAAAAATGTCTGTGTTTTAACATGTTGATGCACCGACACATTTACAACACTGACGCGTCAGTAAATTGAGACATTTGGTAAAATGCAAGTAAAATTATTAAATCCCAAGTGTCAATTCCTTACTTGTTTACCCTAAAAGACACCAAAGATGCAAAGGCAACAAATTTACCAAACAATCTACCCCCACTGTGAAAACAACAAATGTCCACGTATTAAATCCATCAAAAACTATACAAATTAAATCGATGCTCAAATGTGTGTCTCATCACAAATGTAAGCTAACCGAAATGACATTTTATTTACCTAAGGCTTTGCATATTGTATATTGTGTAATTTATTTTTTTTTAAATAAAGAGTTAGTTTTTTTTAATAACCCAGCCAAGGAGTTTGGGACCCAAAAAGAACCTAACATACCCGAAAGGAAAGCCCACATAAGTGGAAAGGCAGCCCATAGGCACCGGAAGAAAAAGGGCATATCCAAGATTCGAATCCTAGACATTTTAATAAGACTTGCTACTCCTTGCTACTTAGGGTAAAGAGATGTTCTTGAATTGGGTAAGTTATTTGATTATTATGTATTAAAAATTACTTTTTTTAGGTATAATCAGACAACCTTGGACACTTTTACTATTAAATGAATAAGTACAAAAGTTGAGATAACCAAATGACATTTTCTATTAAAGAGTTGCTACGAAGAAGTAAATTCATTGGAATTCCTTTCAAAAAAGTACATTTGAATTTCAAGCAGCCAAACCGAACACACCCTACCACTAAAAAAAAGGTTAAAAAGAGAGAAAAAAAGGCCCCAGAGTCCATGGAGATGGAGAGGCAGTAGCTAGGTTCAAGTCCAGTGGCACTTGCCCAGTGACAGGAGATATCAGCAGATCTATGAGACTATGACTGAGCCAATTCTATTTCATTCAGTCAAAAGAGGACTAAGTTGACACTTGCCCGAGTAACTCCACACTTGCCCTTCGGTCACCTGGCCCAGCCTAGTTTTAGACCCATGCGCGCATTTATCATTGAGTCCCCAGCCTCTCAAACAAAACAATTATTATGCATTTTGAGAGGGTTTCCAACCCATATGTCAAATATGATGTGGCATCTCCACCTAGGCAAAAACAAGAAGGTGAGTTTTTCCAAAGGAAATGTCAAATGTGATGTGGCATTTGGCATATGAGTTTGGAATGTCAAATTTGACATACCATAAAGTTAGATGCCAATTTTATTTTTGAATTGTTTATTACACAAGCCCTATAATAATGCAAAGATCTTATAAAGTTTCTTATGATGTGGTAATTGTGATTTCAAATTTAGAAAACCGGTAATAATTTGGGGCAAAAATCTTAAGACAAAATTTTTCTGTGCTATTTTATTTTCAGTTTTGCTTCAGTTCTATATTTTATTTTTTTCATTTGAAATATCAGTTCGTACTTTGAATTTTCAATTCTGGTTTACTTTTTCTAAATGGCTGCAAAGAAAACTACCCCTATCACTGCTGTGGCACCTGCCCCCTGCCCCTGTTATGGTGAACCATGAGGAAAAGCTTAAGGAATTCAATAGCATTGGCTTTAAGAGATGGCAACATAAAATGTTGTTCTATCTCACAACATTGAATTTGGCTTGATTCCTCCATGAAAATGCTCCTGGTCTAAAAGAAGATGAGATTGACAAGATAGTGGTTGTTGTTGTGGATGAATGGAAGCATGCTAATTTCCTTTATCGGAACTACATTGTTAATGGATTGGACAACGCATTGTACAATGTGTATAGTACAATAAAAATGCAAGGGAACTGTGGGATTCACTTGACAAGAAGTACAAAACGAAAGATGCGGAATGAAGAAATTCCTTGTTGGCAGATTCCTAAACTACAAGATGATGGATTAAAAAACAGTCATCAATTAGGTTTAGGATCTTCAAGTAATTCTTCATGAAATTCATGGAGAAGGGATGTCTCTCAATGAATCCTTTTAAGTAGCTACAATCATTGAAAAATTGCCGCCATTATAGAAGGACTTTAAAAATTAATTGAAACAAAAATGTAAAGAGATGGATCTTGAAGGCTTAAACTGTTAGGTTAAGGATAGAGGAAAACAATCATGCATCTGAAAAGAAAGTAGGAAAAACCCTCATAAAAGGAAACGCCAATGTTGTGGACCAAAGGTAAATTCACAAAAAGAGGAAAAGCCCTGGTAACGGTCCTAAATAAGGTCCAAATTATAGCAATAAGAAATTCAAAGGCCAATGCTATGTGTGCGACAAACCAAGCCACCGTGCAAAGGAGTGTTGTAAGCACAAGGACCAAGGAAACATCAGTAAAAAGCCAGCCCAGACCAATGTGACAGAAGTGAACAACCTCTCTAATGATATTTCAGACATAAATCTGTTGGCAATAATCTCCGAAGTCAATCTGGTTGGTAACACCAGGGAATGGTGGGTGGACACTAGTGCCACTCGCCGTGTTTGCTCAGATAACGAGATGTTTTCATCATATCATCCTATAACTAATGGAGAACAACTATTTATGGGCAACTCCTCTGCTTCCAAGGTAGAAGGTCAAGGAAATATGGTGTTGAAAATGACTTCTGGCAAGGAATTCACTCTCAATAATGTACTGCACGTGCCAGACATTTGAAAGAACATTGTGTCTGGATCCTTATTAATTAAAAAAGGTTTCAAATTGGTCTTTGTATCAGACAGATTTATTCTTACTAAAAGTGGCATGTATGTGGGAAAGGGCTACATGAGTGATGGGTTATTCAGAATGGATATAATGACTATAATTCCTTCTAGTAATGAAGAAAATTCATATGCTTATATGCTTAAGTCTTCTAACGAGTGGCATCGTAGATTTGGCCATTTAAACTATGATACATTGCATAGATTCGTTAATACGGAATATTTACCTAAATTTGAGATTAATTCCAATTACAACTTATAGGAACCATCTTTAAAACCATTGAAGGAAATATTGAACCCCTTCACTTAATACGCTCTGACTTTTGTAATTTGAAGTTTGTCCAAACCAAAGGTGGTAAGAAATACTTTCTTATATTTATTGATGATTGCACAAGATATTGTTATGTTTACTGACTGAGAAGTAAAGATGAGGTATTAAAAATGATGAAAATTACAAGAATAAGGTTGAGAATCAACTTGGTAAGAAGATTAAGGTACTGAAAAGCAATTAAGGTACTGAAAAGCAATAGAGATCATGAATACAAATCACCTTTTGGTGAATTCTATTCACAACATGGTATTATATATCAAACTAATGCACCTTATTCACCTCAGCAAAATGATATTGCTGAAAGAAAAAACAGAACTTTAATAGAAATGATGAACGCTATTTTAATAAGTTCTAAATTACCTCAGAATTTGTGGAGGGGAAGCTATACTCTCCACAAATTATATTATCAACCAAATACCTCAGAAGAAAGCCAATAAGACCTCTTACGAGTTGTGGAAAGGTAGAAGACCTTCCTACAAATACTTAAAAATGTAGGGGTGTTTGGCTAAAGTGGAGGTTCCTACACCTAAAAAAGTTAAAATAGGACCAAAAACAGTTAATTGTGTATTCATAGGGTATGCTCATAATAGCAGTGCATATTGGTTTCTTATTCATAAGTCTGAGATTCCCGACATGCATCTAAACACTATTATTGAGTCAATGAATGCATCATTCTTTAAACATGTATTTCCTAACAACATCTCGTAAGAATTGAGTTCTCTTAAAAGAACACTCAGTAGTAATCAAGTCCAACAAGAGGTTGAAGAAATCTATATGTAGCAAGAGGGCTAGAACAACAATGACGTTTCATCCAGATTTTGTAGCCTTTTTATTAGAAAATGGCCTCAAAGCTTTAAAAAAGCTATATCCAGTCCTAAAGTTTCATATTGGAAAGAGACAATAAACAGTGAAATTCAATCTATCATGCAAAACCATACATGGGAACTAGTGGATCTTCTACTAGGTTGTATACTTTTTGGCTATAAATGGATATTTAAGAGGAAAATAAAAATCGATGTATCAACTGATAAATACAAGGCCAGGCTTGTTGTTCAAGGATATAGATAACAAGAAGGCTTGGACTATTTCAACACATATTCACCAGTTACACGGATAACATCCATTCATATGTTAATAGCTATTACAGCTATATACAATCTGGAGATACATTAAATGGATGTTAAGATAGCTTTCTTAATTAAGTGGTGAATTAAATGAGGAAATATATATGCAACAACCAAAAGGGTTCAATGCTCCAAGTCAAGAAAATAAAGTATGTTGGCTTGTTAAATCTCTTTATGGCCTAAAATAAGCACCAAAGCAGTGGCATAAGAAATTTGACAGTGTAATGTTGTCAAATGGATTTAAGATACATGAATGTGACAATTATGTATATGTCAAGAACACAGAAATGGGCTATGTCATTATTTATCTGTACGTTGATGATTTGTTCATTATGGGTAGTAATAATGAAATCATTAAATCTACTAAAAGTATGTTGAACAATACGTTTGACATGAAAGATTAAGGTGTTGGCGATATCATATTAGGAATAAAGATTTTTATAACATCTGATGGACTAATATTATCTCAACATCCTATATTAAGAAAATACTTCAGAAATTTAATCAACATAATAGTAGTCTAGCGAGAACACCTATAAATATAAGTCTTCATTTATCCAAAAATAATGGAAAAAGTATATCATAATTGGAATATGCACAAATAATTGGCAGCATAATATATCTGATGAATTGCACTCATCCAAACATAACATATGCTCTAAGCAAATTGAGTAGATACACAAGTATCTCAGGGACAAACCACTGGAAGGCAATAGTTAGGGTTTTAAGATATTTGAAATATACAAAAAACTATGGATTGCACTACTCGAGATATCCAGTTGTACTTGAAGGCTACAATGATGCTAATTGGATATCAGAAAATAGTGATTCAAAGTCTATAGATGGTTATATAGTTACACTAGGTGGTGCAGCAGTATCTTGGAAATCTTTTAAACAAACATACATTGCTAGAGCCACAATGGAATATGAATTTATTGCATTAGATAAAGCTGGTGAAGAAGGTGAATGGCTTCAACACTTTCTAAAAGATATTCCGATGTGGTTAAAACCTGTGCCATCTATCTGCGTTCATTGTGATAGTCAATTAGCAATTAAAAGAGCACATAGTCAAATTTTTAATTATAAGTCTCGACATATTTTTCGAAAGCATAATATGGTAAAACAACTGCTCTTTAATGGCTTTCTGACCATTGAGTACATAAGATCAAAAGATAATATTACAGATCTATTAACTAAAGGTTTTCCTAGAGAGCAAGTAAATTGCTCATTGAGGGGAATGTGTTTAAAGCCTATGAATTAAGGGTCGACATAATGGCAACCCAACCTAGCTAATTGGAGATCCTAAGATTTAGGTACAAAGGGACAATAAAATTGTGTGAGTCTTAACGATATCACTATAGATATAAACTCTCTTACCTATCCCTATGATAGAAATAGTGATGCTTGTTGCGGTTGTTAGGATAAGCTAAGCTTTTAATAATTTTTATATCTTGGTAACACAATTGGGATATAGAAGGATATTCTTAATAAAAATCACCTATGTGAGTGTGAAGTATGTTGGTTCTATGAGAATGATGATACTAAATTCTAGAACTGCACTCATGAAAACCAATAATTACTCAGGGCCAAAATGAACATAATCATGAGAACCAATTGTGTTCGAGAAGATTTTCTGTGAATTCTACTATTTTGGTTTACACAAAAAGTTGAGCAGTTCAAGACATCATGTTCATGATCAACCAATAAATCCACTAGTTCTTCACAAGGGAAGGTTCAAGGCCAAAAGCTACCTTTCTTCATGCATAAAATTTCCAACTTTATTCTCTCAATGTCTGCATGTCATTTACTTTTTCCTTTAGTCAATTTCATTCATGTGGGGGATTGTTGAAAAAAATGGATTAAGCATCTTTATTTTGGTCAAGTTTGAGCCACAATAAAAATGGGCTTCACTAATGTGATCTACTCCATGAGCAGATTAAGATTGTATATTGGGTAGCTCAATTCCACTAAGGAGTGAATAAAAAATTAACTCCAAACATCACCACTTGAACATGGTAACACATTGAAATTTAAGTTTATGGTAAACTTGAATCCCATATTGGTTTTAAACGAAACCTAGGCACGGGCATGCACCGAGTTGGGTTGGTCATGGGCTTGGGCTAAAAGATGTGTTCCTTTGTTACCAAAGTGATCAATCTGAATAGATGTAACTAATTCAACAACTGTATCTCGTTGGCTAGTGATTGTTTAGTCAAAGAATGTGTTCTTTTGTTACCAAAGTGACAAATCCGAATAGATGTAACTATTCAACAGTGGCATCTCTTTGGCTGGTGACTGTAATGAATTGTCACTTTTTCCTCTTTAAAATCTTCTACTGCATTTGTGTATTAAATTTAGTCAGCGAATTCGAGTTAATACTTACTATGTCAAGAGAGAGTTTGCCACAAGTTCGGTTTGCTAGTCACATAGTTCGAAGTACCTCCACTGTGTGAATTGAGATTATTTTATCCTGGGATACTGTAAGGGCAAATGTTTTCTTAAGGACATAGTGTATTACATTAGCCTTGATCATCTTTTGCCTTCTTATTCCATATATATTCTGTAAGTATAATTGCAGTTTCAAATTTAGGAAACTGGTAATAATTTTGGGCAACACAATATAATAGATTACCTCCCTCTTTCCCTTGACATGTTAGGCCAAAACATGAAATGGGGCGCAGCATGCATGACTACACGTTTCATATGTTTAATCAGAAAACGAAGGGATACTGCCTTCAATAGAGAATTAAAGGAGAAAGCTTCTCCAAGAACTAAACATTTGAGAAGCTATCATTTTTATATTTATATATAGACAACTTGAAGAGTGGGAGAGGACTTTGTCATTTTTTTTTTTTTTTGGTTAGAAACATCTGGTTGCTGTTAGGATTAGGACTTTGTCAAAATTATAGACCAAAGAAAGGAGACTTGTAGCAAAAGCAAACCATTATCTCTACTGTTTTAGCTTGCTCAACATGTGCTCATTAAAAAAAAAAGGGCAATGGATATATATATATATGCATGTAATTCATTTCACTCTATACACAGACAGCTTCAAATCAATCGTCTTCCTGAAAAGATATTAGAGAGAGACATCCAAATGAAAACAAGAAGAACGTATTAGAAAACAGCACAACCACAGCCCATCACGGAAGAAATCCACCTCCACCCCTTAAAATCTTGAAAGGTCTCCAGGGAAATGAACCCTAAATATTTTTCTCTGGCTATTTGTTAAAATGTGAGTGTCACACGAGAGAGAGAGAGAGAGAGAGAGAGAGAGAGAGAGAGAGAGAGAGAGAGAGAGAGAGAGAGAGAGAGAGAGAATCCATATCTTAAACATCCCAGATGCAAAAATGCCAAAACTTAAACATCCCAGAAGCAAAAATACCAAAACCAAGATCCAAAACTTTCAAAGAGCATTCTAGAGTTTAGAAGTAAAAAATAATTATGAAATGCAAGTGTACTTTTCTTCTATGTATTTAGAACAAGATGGAAGATATAAAAAGAACCACAGGAAACCAACATCTAGAAAGACTAAACCCAAGAGATAACCACATTTTCCTGTAATTTAAAAAGGGAAAAAGAAAGAAATCCTATAAACACAAACCTTCATGACAACCATTCCCACTACTAGCAAAGAAAATCCTCTCCTCTCCATATGAGAAGAAGTCCTACTCAATGGAAACCCTCAGTCATCGCTTGAAAAAAACCATCCAAATCTTCAAACCCACCAAGGAAACCTGAATTTCCCCTTCCTCTCTTCTCTTCTTCTTTAACTCTCTCGTCACAGCTGTTACTGGATTCAGAAAGGTCACTGTCCATTATATGGGTGGAAAAACCCTCTACTTTCTTCTTCTTCTTGTTCTTGTTAGTGCATTTACGGGTACTGGGCTTTCCGGTCAGCCTCTGGACGAGCTCTCTGAAGTTCTCCACGTCCGTCTTTATGACCTCGGGTGCGATTATGTGGACGATGCGTATGTTTCGCTTTAATTTTGACACTGCATGCGATTGCTTGTGAATGCCAATGGAGGTGGACAGGGGGCTGGGCTGGCACTTCCGTGGCTTCATCACCCCCTCCATTTTGGAGGATTCAAGTTGCAGATGAAGAGAGAGAGAGAGAGAGAGAGAGAGAGAGAGAGAGAGAGGAAGAGAGGAGATATTGCTTGGAGAGGAGGGGAGTGCTTAAATAGAAAGAGGCATATATATATATATGTACGAATTTAGCTAATGGAAGGGAGAAGGGAATGGGTAATAATGACATCCTATCTACAAGTTTTGTTGGGTATATTAAAATAAAAAGAGCTTATAAATCCATAAAAGGAAAAAGTTGCAACCCTATCCCGTCCCTTTGGGATGCTTTTGAGCAACAACAGAGTTCCACAATAGAGAGAAAAATAGTTTTGATTTTATGTGTATATATGACATATTCTTCCCATGAAATATATCAATACATATTCTTCTTGTGAGAAAAATGACAAGATGAACTAATTGTCCTTGATATAGAGAATTTAAATTTCCTAAGAGAGGAGCAAGAATACAAGATTCCTTTATTCTTCTTAATAAAATTTGTGGAGTATTAAATCTTTCATTGCACAAACAAATCCTTCGGGCATGTTGGGTAATAGGTGAGAATCAATAATTTTGAGGATTACTAATTACTACATTTGAAATAGAGATTCATCACTGGGGATTTGTATAGTTATATAATTGAGAAAGATTAGTATCTATGCGTAAGTCCATAATAATGAGGATTTCCAAATCCTTACGAGTCAAAACTTGAAAATCCTAAAAAATGAGAATTTCCGCTAGCTTTAACGTTTGGGGATTTACAAATATTAAACATGGGTTTTCCAAGGGTCCATGGAAAATAGATGAGGAATCCTCAATAATTTAATTGCTAAGTATGACCAAAGGCAGCAAAATCTATTGAAGAAATTCCAACTTAGAGGAGTGGAACTCCACAGTGAAGCCCACATATTGAAATCCGAGTGTGAAAAATAAAATCCCTCCAAGTATAAGGAGTATCTCCAAATTTTACCACAATTGGAGTGAATAAAATTGACCATTTAATTAAACAGTGATTAACACAATCTTATGAATATTCATTATTGTGTCTTTTTGTCATATGGTCGATCTTATTGTTGGACTAACTCAAATTATAGTAAAACTTGAGGATACCCTCATCTAGTTGGAGGATATTTATTTTTAGTAATTTAGATATCAATTAGTGGGCTCCACCGAAGTCCTACTCCTTTAACTTAGGAGTTCTCTAAGCCTTGGAAATGTTCACTTATGAGTAGACAGCATATACATTATAGGACCCACTTAGATGCAAGTATACCAATAGGAAGAGGGCAAATTTAGGGCATATTTGTGCAACAACCCTTTTCTCATAAGCAAGATAGAAACGAACAATGCTTTTCTCATGTATGATATTTAGTGTAATGTGTATGGAAAAAAGAGAGCAAAAAAGTAAGCATTTTCTTTAAAACATAGGATTTGGCATTCCTACCTGAAGTGATAAGATTCCGGGTGCCTTGGAAGTAGAAACCATTGCAATTGCAAATGTGCCGTAAAAGGTCTCATGTTCAAAGGAAATTCAAAAAATCAATCACACCATAGTATCCCAGCCCTTGATTCAATAGCTGTAAAGTCTACTGGCGTATTAATTGTATATTCAATCTAATGGCAAGTGAAGATTTGGTGAGTATAAAATTGGGTGTGATGTCGGATCATATAAGATGAAAAGACTATCAAAGGTGCTACATTGATGAAAGGTGAGCCCCTTGGTGATAGATTGCGCCTGCATTTGCACATAGGAAACAATGTCTCATCTAAGTCAAAGCCTCGAGGAATTTGGACTCAAATCTTACCCATCATAACTAACCTTTTTTTAATATTTCCTCTGCAAGAATGAGTAATGTCAAGTTCTTCCTCTTGTTTAAATTGGAGTTGAGATCCCCTAAGTCTATATAACTGTCGAGAATTATACGACTGACCATATGATGTGTAACATGATTAATGAATAATGCAAAGTGTTAAATTGGACTTTTAGGAAAAGGAGAAAAATAATATTATTTTTGTACCCTTTAAGGGGCCAAGCTAGGGTCGTCAGAGGTTCAAATTGACAAGCCTACTCAAGAGGATCATTTAGACCTAAAACAGAGATCTATAACTGCATGTTTCAGTCTTTTAAGCATGAGAAATTCTCAGAAATGCCTCATTTAAAATGGGGCATTTATGTCCTCTTTTTATTCTCCAATGAGGGACAGGTCATGTGGAGACTTTTTCTCTTTTTTAAAAATAACATTAATTGCTTCTCCATAGTATTCAATTTTTTTTATCTCTATTCATTTAAAAAACGAGCATTTTCATTTTGAAAATGCACAGGCGCTATCTAGCACTTGTCTTTAAACATACCAACAGCTAAAGAAAGGGCCAAGAGTATAGAGGAAATATGTGAGGAATTTTGTGAGGAAATTTGTGAGTGCCTAATGAGGGAGAGTAGAGAGGAAATAGGTGAGGAGTTTCAATCTTTTAAGCATACCTTCGTGTGTAGACTCCATTTGCTGGGAGATTGACCTTAATGCCAAATTAGATGAGTACCTAATCACGGAGGAGGAAACGTGAAGACAAAAATTAAGGGAATTATGGCTATGGAAAGGGGATAAGAATACTAAGTTTTTTCACTCATATACAATTAATAGAAGAAAATTTAACCAAATAGAAAGAATCATAGGTGAAGATGGAAAATGGGTGGAGAGTAGAGAGAAAATATGTGAGGAGTTTTGTAAAACTTTTAAGAAGATCATGACTTTTAGTGGCCCTAGAGATTTGAGTAGAATAGAAGGAGTTAAAAGCCCTGTTCTATCTAACAAGGAGAATGACATACTCCTTGCTATTCTCACACCCTTTGCTATTCTCACACCCTCCGAAGTGAAAAAAATTTTGAAAAAAAAAAACCAGCTATAGAAATAAAAACATGCGGTTTGTTCCTGATTTGAATTAGTAAAGTCAAAAATGGTTGTTGGTCGAAAAGGAATGCTTGACTTGGGACGTCCCAATGGCCACTTATTATTTAATAGTCTGTATTCGAAGTGTTCATCTATTAAAGAAATTTCTGGACAGAGGCTTTTGGGGAAGGCGGTGAATGATCACCTAATCGCCTTCTTATGCGGCAATGACGTTAGTTTGGTTATAACTGAGTCTACGGGATAAAAATGTGACGTCAAAAGATTTGAAGGCAAGAAAAAAGAACTCTAGCTAGTATGAATGCACAAGGCAAAAGGGGCTAAACTACCCAACGGATATGTTGCCTTCTCAGGGATAAAAAATATTTTTAAGAATTTAATAATTGTGGAATTCTTATTTTAAGACAATAACATCAAGCGTGGATGAGAAATGCAGAAAGAGTAGTGCCAAAGTGAAGATTTACAACGTCATTGCTTAGAATCCAGATATTATACTAACAAATTCATCGGTGAACTCCAATATAAAATTTAAAATAATTAAAATTATTGTACCCCTTTAATGTTTATTCAAGTCGACTATTTGGAGGCATCTCAAACACACACAGGCATTCATTTTAAGCATATAAAATTTTCAATAGGCAGGCATGTGTTGTGTTTGAGTCCTTCTCGAAGATTGGGTCAAGAAGAACCTAGATTTTGAGAATGCCTTTAGTTGCCGTGTTAACGAATGGGTTCTACTCGAGGTGAAATATAGATAAAGTATTTTCGCTATTTCTCTTAATAGGTTGAGGTTTTCATAGAAATAATTAATTAAAAAAATTTAATATAGTATTAGAGCTAACCGACGAAGCCTTATATGTAGGTGGGCCCACCTTTGATCAATCTAAAGCTCCTTAGGTCACTATTGTGCGGGGTGTTTTAGGTGGAAACAAAACTCTTTTCTCAATTATTCAGTAAAGCAAGACTCTATTTTGTAAATTTTTTGTGTGCTATAAAAGAAACCCATGTCCAACCCTTCCCGTTGGACTTGCTTTTAATTGAAGGTGTTGCACGAAAGAGTCTTTTTGATTGCATTAAACTTGGTTTATCCGGAGTGGATTTTTTGTTGCATGGGTTTATATTTAGATTTTATCTGTGCAAAGAAAGAAGTTCTTATAAAATGTATTTTTGAAAGAGAGAGAAAGAGAAATTTTGCATTTCTATCAATCTCTTAGGAAAATGAAGGGCAGAGCTATATTTTCGTGAATGGTGTAGTGCCTCATCTTTAATGCATGGTGGAGCCCATCCTTTTAAAATGAAGCATTAATCAGCCTTAGGACCCATAATATTTATTGTATATAAGTTTTCATAGAAACTTTTACTAGGCCAACAATTAAGATTAATCACACATGAGTGATGATCTCCATTTCTATCCCACCAAAAAAATAATAAGGCAAGTCCGTCACTATTTTTAGATGGCGTCTAATCTAATGGTGGTCATGTTACATATTTGAATAATAAGTTATAGGTTGAGCACTACGAAGGATCTTAGAACTGATGAATGGTTCATATTTTTAGAAGTTAGACCCCACCATATATTAAAGATGAAGCATTGCATCGTATTATTGCATTGTAGCCCTACCCTAAAATGAAATCAGTTTTTTTTTTTTTGTTTATTTTAACAACACGAATCTTAAAAACGAAGCTCCTCTCATTTTGAATAATCCTGGATCTAGATTTCACATCTTGAAAGTAGTCAAGGTCCAAAACTACTAAATCTAATGCCTAATCTTCGTCATTGAATCCCGCGGCGGTGGATGAAGTCGGGGGGTCATTGTCAAATCGTAGAAACTGGCGAGCACGTGTCGTTTGAGTGCCGCCTTTTCTACTGCAGAACGCGTGTTCTTGGACAGAAACCCTTTTGGATTCTAGTGTCGGAGGTTTCCAATACGTACGTAATCGTTGCTCAACTTTCCTTCCACCGCAAAATCTCCTGGTTCCTACTTCCTACGGCAAAAGCGGCTTCCTATCTCCATATTTCCAAGGTTACGTTCTTTAATTGTTGGCTTTTCCCTCTTCTCTCCATTTTTCTTTCATGTCTCAAGTGGACCCGTAAAGGTCCGGTAACCTTATCTAGATGGTTTTTTCTAGTGGATTCAAATCCAAAAGTTGTGTGAAAAGATATGTGTTTGGGCTAGTATCGACAACTTGTAGATACTATGAAATGAAAAACTTAAGGTCCATGCTTGTCATGAAACCTGTTAAACAATGATATATTATTATGTGGATCTAAATATTTGAAAGAAAGATAAGGCCCAATAGCAGTAACTGAATGAATTTGTGTGGGTTGCTAAAGAGGGAGTATTGGATGAATTTGCAGAGGTTGCTAAGAATTTAGAAATTAGGGAGAGAGTTAGATTCCTAGATTTTTGAGAAACATTGGGGGGGTGGGGGTGATTTTGTGGGTAAATTTGTTGAGAGTATTGAAAATAATTTTATTTTAGCTGGAGGGAGAGATGTCCTACTCTCTTGGGTTCTCACAAAGCCTCCTTTTTTTTTTTTAGGGCATGATAGATTTTGGTAGTTGCCTAAATGCAAAGGTGGCATTTTTTTAATGTTCAACATTGAATATTGCAATACTAAATTACTTGTCTAGGAGCTAAAGTTCTTTGAATCGCTATCTTTTGCAGAAGTCAATCTTATGGTTTTTGGGATGAGCCTGTGGTCTTCACAATATCTTAGCATGCTAAGTATTGAGACAAAAAATCAAAGGATGCCTGGTATGATAATGCATTGAATGTCAGCGTGAATTGGTTTTCTGGAGATCTTTTTCTGTTATTTCATTTATTTTCAAGGCCAGTTTGGGTTTTTACCATTTCTTACCAAAGTGGGTTTGAAAGGTTCATATTAATTAATTGCTGCCTTTTCTTCCTTGTACTAATATACCATGCTGGCCTTCATTTTTGTGGCTTCTATGAGTAGAAATTTGAAGACTATCACTTAAAGTCACATTTTGACTGGTCCTATGTTTCCTTTTCCATCTTAATATTCTATAATATAAAGGTTCATGCTAATAAAATGCAGCTTTTTCTCTCTTGTGCTAATGTACTCCATTGCCCTTTGTTTATCTGGCTTCATTGAGTGGCAATGTGAGGATCACCAATTTAATGTCATATTTTGACCTAATCTACAACCTTTTTACATCTTACTTATGCCATATTCTTTCTCTAGGTTGGATGCTGTTGAGTGTTGAGTGATGAAATTATGAATGATGGATCTATAAGTCCTATGGCGTGTCTTTTTTTTTTTTTTTTTGCTGATTGGCCCCGTGGCCAGGAGTTGGAAAGGAAAGTACGCCACCTTGGGATTGATTCCTGGTTGGCGCTATGGAAGTGGGTGCCTCATCCACCAAGACAACCATATATCTCCGTCTTATGGTGTTCTACAGAAAACTATTTTAATTGTGATTGAAACAGAAGGTTTACAACTAGACCATTCTGATCTGTCATCTGCTGTAATTTCAATAATGTTGATATGATACTCTATTTTTTATTCAGAGTGATATTTTATTTACTGCTTTTGCTTCAATGTTAACTGTAGCCCCCTTTTTGAATTATCTGTTGTTCTTTTTTTTAATATTTTATTCAATAAACTGTGCAGTTCGATTTGCTGCTTTTTGATTCTATCATGTTTATGATTGTTTAAATAGAGTGACTTGCATGTGACACATGGATATTGACAACTTCCTTATTGACCTTTAGTTCTTCTGTTCTCTCTCTCTCTCTCTCTCTCTCTCTCTCTCTCTATATATATATATTTGTGTAAATGGTAAATGAATTTACTAAACCCCCAAAAAAAAAAAAAAAGAAAAAGAAAATCAAAGGATACAACAAAGAACCATATAAACATCAAACAAAAGAATGGTGCATTGTCCCATCTTTAGCCTGAATATCGTCAGCCATTCCATTGGCTGCACACGTATAGTGCTAAAGAACAAAAACAATCACTCAAACTTCTTTAATCCAATTAGCAAAACTCCAAAGATAAATGTCCTTACATCTAGGAAGATTGCTATGTAATTGCAGAAATAGAATTACTTTCAATACTAGCATCAGTTGGTTGCAAGTATTTTTTTGAGGCTTGTGGCAGTCTTCCAATAATGAACTAACCTCTGCCTGTTTTGAATCTAAAATGCATAAATTTCTTATTATCTAGGTTGCTTGAGTTTCATTAAAGAATCTTAGTTTTTTGTTGTTTTAAGGGTGCCTTTGTGGATGCGTAGTGCCGCGGAAAAGCTTGAGACAAGGTGCCGCTATGTCCAGGATAATCATTTATTGTTGTTTGGTGCAGCTGGGAAAGGAGCGGAAAGATCCCTTTTTTTGGCATTTTTTCTGCTTGAGGTGAAGATTCTGGAGTTTGATCTCTCGGGGTTGGACTCAAGTTGCCACAAAAGAGGAAACATCTTTTCCTCTTTTGCGGATGGTGCACAAACAGACCCTAAGTGTTTGGTTTTTCCTTACGGATGCTTGAAGAAACTAAAAACAGAGCAGGGCACGATTCAGCTAGGAAGATCATTCTTGATATGGTAACAAATTTATATGCATTTTAAATTTCTTGAACTCTTATGTGTATTTTTGATGGGTAATATTTGACACCTGATCCTTTGAGTCAAATCCCTAATTTTGAAATCATTTATGCTCTTAATTTGTGATGATCTTGGAAGGCACTTGGTGGCATAAGAGGAATGACTGGATTGTTCTGGGAAACATCATTGTGTGATCCAGATGAAGTGCATTTTCTATTTAATTCCAGTTAGAATTCATGAAAAAAATGTTCTTATTTTCATTTATGCACTGGATTATTAAGCTTGAAAATTTATTAAGGTTGTCATAGTGCTCTGTGCTTTCTTTCTTTACTTTTTTGTATGCTGGGTTATTTATTTATTTATTTATTTTATAGATTCTGATTGGAAGAGTGAAATTTGATTTCTGTAATATAGGAGTTCGGATTAGTGATCTCTCTATTCCTGAATGCCAGAAAGTACTTCTAGATGCAAACCCTTGAGGATAGCCATAACCAGAGGGCCCTACTGTGGATAACTCTGATAAGGAAGGTGATTATAGTGACTTTTAGATCATTTTCTATTTTGTCTCGCTCCTTCTCATTTTAGAGAAATTTAAGTGATGCATGCTGAACATTTACCTACAATGAAGAGAAGCTATTGGCTCCTTGATCTTTTAATGCTCTCTTTAAATGCTCGGTGTCATCATATAAAGACATGCAACATAGGAATCCTATGATCTGCTTGAGGCCCCTTACCTTTCTATGATATACAATTGACATGAAATTGAATGAGACTCTTAAAAAAGAACAACGTAGGTAGTGTCTAAGAATATTATGTCTGGGAAACTCAGCATAGTCAACAGAATTTAACACTCAGATGTTAGGTCTTTTGATTTGGTCGCTTTCACTTTGTAATTTTGTTATTTGATATAATGCTTTTATACCTTTATGTCCCTTTAATTTACTTCATCATTTAATTTACTTCATCATTACCATTTCAAAATAATAATAATAATAATAATAATAATAATAATAAAAAGGGCGGCCCAGTACACGAGGCTCCCACATAGTAATAATAATAATAATGAGGTAAACAATATAGGAGGAAAATATCCTAAAATTGTAATATTCTATTCAGGTCATAAAAAAGGCTCTTTATTTAATGCATGGTTTGCATTTTTTATGAGGACCCTCACAACTGTAATCTATAATACAACGGGAAGTTACAGTTCTAACCATAAATAGCGTGACATTATAAAGTACCCTTAAACTTTACCCGCACTGCCTAAATCACAAATGACAATGTAAGAAATTAACAATATACCATGCCTGCTGTCCCTTCGCCTATAGTGTACCCATAATATATACCCAAAATATTGCCAGATGATTTCAATCAGTAAAATATGAGAACAAAATTTCTGTTGGCAATGAACATGAGATAAACTGTGGATAAAGTTGGACAGGGTGTCTTTGACCTAGCTTATTTGGTAACAGTCCTCCATGGGAGCTTTTATGTTTGTTATGGATCCTCCAGAGCTCCAAAGTGAGCAACATGTCATGTGTTGATACATGTCAAGTCGTCAACAAATTATTGTGTCTTTAGGGGTTTTGCGAAATAATGAAACTTACATTTTGATTAAACGATTTTATAAAGGAAAATGATGAAATGATGGTAGAGTTGTTCATTTATGTTCTCAAAATACCCAAATTGACGATATCTTCGACTTAGTTGATGATATCATCAAGTTGGTTGATGATATCATCAACTTCCTGCAACTTTTTCTTTTTCTTCTTCGATGGATGATCCACACTTTGATTTATTTCCTTTGATGGGTCATTGTCATCGGATCTATTTTTTTCTTTTTCTTTTTCTTTTTTGCTTCATTTTATGTGAATTTGATCTAATTTGTTTGGCATTTCGATTCATCTTTCTTGACATGTAACTATTGTTATTGTCTATGATATAACATGTGATTGAATCTTGTTTGGATAAAGATTGTGTTTGGATGTTGTTTTTTACTAATAGATATTGATTATTTTTTTTTCCTGAATTGGTTTATTTTATTTTCATTTCTATGATTTCTTGGTGGGTTTTAAGGCTGATTTTGGGTTATGAGAAGAATGAGAGAGAGCATGAAGCCTAGTAGGAAGAAAAAACCAAGATGAGATTTTGTCATACAGGGCGAAATAAATACTAGTGCTGAACTTGTAAGAAAGATTTTACTTTTATTATTTTTATTATTTTTTGATCTTATCAGGCTTTGAGCAGGCATGGAGCAAGTGACAAGAAGATTAAAACCTAAAACCATTGATGAAGAAGACGAAGTTGCAGGAAATTGACGATATCATCAACGAACTTGCCGATATCATCAACCAACTTGATGATATCATATATTGTCAACTAAATTGATGATATCATCAATTGGGGTATTTTTGTAAAAAATATATATATAAACAACTTTGCTATCATTTCATTATTTTCATTCATAAAACCATTTTATAAGAGTTTATGCTTAATTATTTCATAAAAATCCCTATCTTTTATGTGTTTTAGCTCTTCTACAGTGTCCACTTAGTGCGTAATGTCTCTTTCCCCTGTTCAACTTATATCATGACTTCCCAATTACACAATTGGAACAGCTGATGCAGTTCAGGCCCCTGACCAGGCCCACATCTCTTTTGGGTTGGTCAAGAGCCCTATGAGCCTCAAACCCAGCAGGTTCATGGACTGCCTGGACCCAAGTGTTCTGTGAGGAGGAAAAACTAGAAGGTCCATACCCTCCATAGATCCATTTGGTCCACATGATTGGGATCCACTTTCTTAAACTATCAATCAAAATGGGCATATATAGGAAGTCTAGAATTTAATGTGTTTATTTTTATTAGGAAATAAAGAATCCAGTTTAGCGAGTGTTTTGTTTTATTTTTGGTAAGAATTTAACTGCTCCCAAATTTCCATGTGGAAACTAGCCTACAATAGGAATTTTGCAAAGTACCTAGGGTTGGATGACTCAACCGTCTTTCATCTGTTTAAGTGTGTAGTTTCTCTTTTTTTACATTCATTCAATTTATTCTATAAGATATTTCATAGTTTTCCTTTTACGTGGTTGTGTGCTTTGCTCCCTTGATGTTAGGGTGCTGGTTCCTCTGTCTTTTCATTCTTTTGTTTGGGTTTTGGCCGCTGGGTTCAATTCTATTGCCTTCGGGCATCAACAGCAAGAATAGATTTGGTTGTAATTGACAATTAATTAATCAATGATCTGAATGGAGGAATAGAGTCGGACTTCAGACCTAAGATTGTAGACCTTTTTAGTTAAATGTTATTTTGTATATGTAGTCTTTAGCTATGGAAAACATAAATCATATTGCTGAGCAGAAAATCTTATGTTTGAGGTTTTCCTAATTCTGGATCCATACCAGTGTTCCTCACAAGATTACCTATATCCTTGCAAGAGAGCTTTGTGTTTTATTATGTCATTGGCTGTTATGTACGACTAATACTATACGTTATTCTTATTTGGTTTGTTCCCATTTCCTAGTTTAGCTATATTCTGCATTTTAGCTAATATAATTAACTTTCAATTTATTAAAAAATAAACTATAAAATTGGAATTAGTCAAGTCTATGGATTTGGTGGGAATTTGACTCCTTTGTTTATTGTGGAATGTGGATTATCCTTGGGCTTCTTGCTTCGGGTCAAGAATCCATGGCCTAGTGCTGATGCTTTTAGTTGAGGGTTGCTGAAACATTCTGCTTTAATAGAAGCAATGTAAATTGTCTAATTCTCTCAACAGATTAACTAACAACCAGTTATAACTTTTTTTTTTTTTTTTTGCTTCAAATTTACCCTTATTATCAGATACTTTCTGATCTTCCATGTGCATGGACACTGGGCTGATGCACATGCTGCTTCATGTGTTTTGTAAAGTGTGCAAGATCTAGCAATCCTTGAAAAAAACTTGATTGATGATTCATATTTGATGTGTATGCTAGCCATATTGATGACTAGATTGATTTTGAGGACAGGTGGTCCATATGGAAGGCTATGTCTGATACAAATGCAGAGCGGCCCACAAGTGATCCCGCGCAAGATAGTTTAGAAATATTTTTTTATTAGTAGGTTTCTAATTTTATTGGAATAGTTGTAATTAGGATTAGGTTTCCAATATTATTTAGTTTCCTAGTTTAATTATTTTTTATAGGCCCTAAGTTTGCTTTTCCTATTTATATTGCATTGTGAAAGTTTATTTTTCAGTCTTCGATTATTGAATAGAATTATTGTGGGTTTTCTAGCCCTAGGAGGTGCATCCTCGTGTTGAAGTGTCCCTGGGCACGTGCTTTGGCACTCCACGTGAGCACTAACCCTAGGTCCTACATCATATTCATTGATTGATTGTAGCATATATGTAGGGGTGTCAAACGTGCTATGCCATACTGGCACAACCAACCTTGGGCATAGATGTTGGCTGGGTTCTACTAACATGGCCCGTTGGCATGGCATGGATCGTGTTGTGCCTGGGCTGTGCCAAATGTCGCGTGCTTCTGTGCAACCCTTGTAATGTTCTGTGCTTCCATTTGTTTAGGCTCTTAGTCTAAAAATTTAAGAGATACATACAAAGAAGAGAATGACACATAGATTTAAGTGGTTCAATCAAACTGGACCTACTCCACTGAGAAGAGATCCATTTAGCTCTTTTATACTTGAAGGTTTTTCAACAGGATTACCTTAAAAACCTTTACAATTTTTATTGATGATAAAAAATAAAAAAAAAATAAAAATAAAAGACTACATTTTTTATTTTTACACTAAAGAAAAGAAAAATATATGGACAACATAGAAATATGAAACGGGTTGTTATGGGGTGAAATGGGCTGTGCCATGCCACAGCCTGTGGACTCACATGCTGGGCTGTGCCGGCCATGGTTTGACACCTCTATGTATGCCTAGAATTTGGTAAATGAAACTTGCAACATAGCATCATCATGTATAAAGCTGTTGGAATACAATAAATGTGAGCTCCACTCCATCTGTTGTTTTTGGAAGTAAATGCTAGTGATGTGTTATTAACCTGATCTTGGGTAGATATTTTAGTGCTCTTTTTGGAGTCTCAAGTAGAGTGATATGCTCCCACGTATTTTTCATGTCTTCACCTTTTCTAGGAAACTGATTATTAGATGAAAAGCATACCTTTTTTTTTTTATTATTCAGAACAAAAACTCTGTAATGAAGTTTCTGTTACAGCTAATTTGGGACCATTCTGTTGGGCTAGAGGCTAAGACAAGATTGGCTTGAAAATTACTGCAAGAGGGCAGCTTGATGCTGTGAGTACCAGAATTGAAGGTGAGTTACTATTATCAATTTTCCAAGGCAATAATAAGGGAATCAGAGGCATGTGAGATGCAGGCCATATGTATACTTTGGAACATGAGGTTTGACACTTTTGATTTTCTCAGTTCTTTAGGCATCCTCCCAATTTTGTTGGCATTCAATTTTGTGTCTTTGTTACATTAAAAATTCAATAACATCAATTTGTTTTTTTTTTGCAATTGAAATTAGAGAAATGGCAACAGATCCAATGAAAAATCTCTTTCTCTACTGTAAGCTTGGTTAAGTGTCTTGTTCATGTTTTCCTGCATCTTTGGTGCCATATACTTGAAAATGGCACCAATCTACAAACTGTTGATTCAGTTCATATGATGGATATGGGCAGACCATTCGTACAATTCTCATTTATCCCTTATTTATTTATTTGTTCGTTTGCTTTTGGAAAGGCAACTTTCCTTTGCTCAATAGTTGATGGCTTTAAAAAAATTAAAAGAGTAGCGGTCTGGAAGTTAAAAAAGGGCTTTGCTAGCTTACTGGTGGTAGAGGCTTGGGGTGGACAGGAGGCCCTATGGAGGAAAGTTAATGAAGAAAGTACAGAGTGAAAAATGAGGTGTGGTTGCCAAAAGAATAGAGAGAAGAGGTGATTCTTTTGTACGAGAGCACGTATCAGAAGTATACATTGCCTTTGACAAAGTTAAGTTCTGTTGGGAACAGAGACCCGCTTTCTTGTTGGTGATTGAGTTGTTAGAGTTCTAGGAACATGTTTGGGTGGGTCAGGTGCCTTTAAGTGAGACTTCTCCTGGACTTCACCATAAATCAACCCAAAGGTCAGTTACTTTTTTTGTTCTTTTCAAAATTTTATTGTAATAAAAGATTTCATTAAATGCAAAAGGGTTGGCAAATGTAAAATCATGCGTGGAGTGGATTGGAGGTAAATTGGAGTGGAACCTAACCTTAGATTCACTGAATAATGCCTTCAATCCAATGGAGAATCTCAGACCAAGTGAGAAGGAATAAAAAATTGTGTAAACTAGAACTTTTTGTTGAAATATATCAGAGAAAAACAATGAAGCTAGGGAGCTGGTACATATTGTTTGATAATTCATAAATTGACTATTTTAGATCTCATCCATGCATCAAGATATCAAAAGCATTAAAATATCCTAATAATAGAATCCTAACTTGCTTAAAACAACTCAAAATAACAAAATAAATAAAGAAAACTAGGTTGCTGATCATGCACAGGACTTGTGCCTAGTTGGTCTTTGCACTCTTAATCAATGGGTGCCACTTGATAATTGTTGAGAACAGCCAACTATCACCACGTCTTTACGGCTATTGATAGGTAAAGTTCAAGGAAAAAATCCTCTCCAAATATTCAAAGGTCTTGCGCTCAGTTTGTCCAAGAATTTCTTGTATGTGAAACATTGTGGATTCTCTTGCTTTGTATCTTAATCAAACTCAAATCTGATCCACAGCAAATCCTTAATGATATGATTACCCCTTGTTCTGAAAGTCGAAATTGTATTGCAAATCATTTGAGGGATGAATCAATCGTTTCGTGAATCGTAGGATTTTTTATTTTTCTTATAAAAATGATAAAATAATTAAAAACTAAAAAATAAAAGAAAAAGTACTTATTCAGAATCCACCTATTTTCCATCCATAACAGCATAAATACAATGATACAAGACCATTATTCAATCGTATGAAGAACATCAGTGATCTCTGTTAATATTATCATAAATGATATTGAAATAGTTAAATGCATTTAAGATATCAATGTTACTAGGAAAAATAAACAAGTTGTAATACTTTTTTGTTCTCTTTAAATAAAAAAATTCAAATAATCAATCTTACATGTTAACATGTAAACTTAAAGAAAAACCAGGAACAGTTAAAAAAATGAATATAGGACAAATCCCCATAGATATAGTCCATCACTTTAGTTGAATGCTTGTTCTTTTTTCCTCTCTAAAGTCTCCCCAAAATTGGAAAAATTCTTAAATTAGTTCTTTTAACCACTAAATAACCTATTAAAAAAGGAAATGCTTACCCCTCAAAAAAAAAAAAGAAGAAAGAAAGAAAAGAAAAGAAAAAAAAGAAAGAAAAAGTTAAGAGATTCTTTTTTGAAAAGTAGAAAAGAGTATTTAATATTAAGCTCTTGACTGTGGTTATTCTTGCTTAACCGATTCACTTGAGTTGTAATTGAAACACTTATTGACTCATAAGATTCACACATGAATCCTAGTATTCACCTATAAATGTGATTTGTTTCATGGATACATATCATCTTCCTTAGGCTTCTATACAAATCTATGAAGCACGGATACGGACACGGGACACGGATACGACACGACCCGGACACGGCGATACGGCAAATCCTAAAAAAGTGGGACACGGATACGGCTAGGACACGGCAAATAATAAATATATATATTTTTATATATAATCATAAAGTTAAAGAATAGTTTTATTTTTAGCCAAATTAAAAAGTATAATGTCATAATTAACAAAGAAAAAAACATAACTGATACTGTAAAAATAAAAAATAAAATCTATAATGCATAATGTAATGTAATAATAGGCCATAAGCCCATAGTACATCAATCATCATCAACATTACATGTCACAATTATATCATAATCGAATCAATTTCCTATCACATTGAAAAACAAACTATCACATTGAAAAATAAACTTGGAAAAAAAAATGCAGCAATTCTGGAAAAAAAAAGCAGCAGTAGTATGGAAATATAGCAGCAGTAGTTCTGAAAAAAAAAACATACAAACAAACAAAAGAAAGAAAACAGCAGCAATAGCACAGCAGTCCCATGGAAAAAAAAAACAACAGCACTGAAAAAATGAAAAAAACAGCAGCAGCAGTAGCTCGGAAAAAAAAGAAGAAAGAAAACAACAGCCAAAATAAAAAAAAAACAACAGTAGCACAGCAGTCCCATTAAAAAAAAAACAGCACTAAAAAAACATAGCAGCAGTAGCAATTCGAAAAAAAAAAAAAGAAAACAGCACCAACAGCAACACAACAACAATAGCAAAGCAGTCCCGTGGAAGAAAAAAAAAATAGCAGTACTGAAAGATAAAAAAGAAAAAAGAAAACAGCAACAGCATAGGAATCCCATGGAAAAAAAAAACAGCAGTAAAAAAAAAGCAGTAGCAGCAGCTAGATGGAAGAAACAAGGAAAAAGAAAGCAACAGTTCAAAAAAAAAAAAAAGAAAGAAAGAAAGTAGTAGCAGCGGCGCAACAGTCAGATGGAAGAAAAAACAGCAACAGCACAGCAGTAGTTCAAAAAAAGAAAGAAGGAAAACAGTAGCAGCACAACAGCACTGTAGAGGGAAAAAAAAAAAAAACAGCAGTACCTGTTCTTCCTCCTCCTCCTCCTCCTCCTCCTTCTTCTTCCATGCGCAGTTGCAGATCTTCCTCATGCTCAGATCTTCCATGCGCAAGCGTAGATCTTCCTCACGCTGTCTTCTTTTTCTTCTTCTTTTTCGTTTCACTGATGGCGGCAATTCCCCCTTTTCATCTTCTATTTCTCCGTCTCCCAGATGTGGCCGTTTCCTCCCTTTTGATTTCACAAACGAAGAGTGAATATAACATTAGGGTTATAAGTTTTAAAAAAATACATTTACCCCCTTTCTCTTTTTTTTTTCTTCTAATTTTAACCCAAGTTGAGCCGATTTTAATTATAGTTTAGTCTCGCCGTGTCCACAACGTGTTCGAGCCGTGTCCTGCTATGTCCACCCCATGTCCTGCTGTGTTCGAGCTGTGTCCTGCCGTGTCCACCCCGTGTCCGAGCCATGTCCGAAATTTAAAAAATAAAAAAAATTCCAAGACACGTTTTCGGCGTGTCAGACACGTGTCCCGGCATGTCCGAGCCGTGTCCGTGTCCGACACGTGTCCGACACGGACACGGACACGGACACGGACACGGGAGCCATCTTGGAGTGTTTGTGCTTCGTAGATACAAATCATAGGATTGAAGACATAAATTGTAGGATTCTGACAATAATGAGAGTACCATTGTATTTCAAATATGGCATGAAGAGGAGAAATCTCTCAAATAAAGAAGACTGTGCATAGGTATGCATCAGGCAACATGGCTGTTTTATCTTAGTGGGGCCCACATTTTGGCTTCTTGTGACGTCAACTTTTTGGAAAAGGTTCATCAGGTATGATGGCCCCTTTTGGGTGTCGTTTGAACCCTTAATTAATGTAGAAATTTTTGCAAGTGATTTGAGCCCATCTTGACTCTCTGATTTAATTTTTCAACCCAATTTGACTGATCGGGCCCTTTTAAAAAAAGAAAAAAAGGAAAGAAGAGGATCAAAATACCCCATTTAGTCTATTTAATTTTCAAAATATTTTTAGGGCCTGGTTGTAGTCAGGATCCTCATTGATGTGGCCTTCTGCTTCGGTATCACCCCTCCTAGAGCCAAGTTGTTGTGTTGGACAACTGCTTCAAACAAAATCCTGATTATAGGCTGTTCTAAGTCCTGCGATTTTCTTATTCCCAATATATGCTTTATGTGCATTGCCCTTTTTTTTTTCTCATATTTGGTGTACGTTCTTGAAGTTAATTATTGTTGCATGTATTGTTTCTCTCTGTTCTCTATTGTATGGATGGGAATCATCATATCCATTAAAATTGGGGACTAATCATTTGGAAAATGGTGCTACTTGTGATAGCAATATAGCATGATGTGTGTGGAAAGAAAGAAAATTCTACAAGGAAAAGGTTCATGGGCCATGGGGGTCTACAAGCAAAGAAATTTCTAGGCATCTTCAATTATTCATAGAAATTGGAAGCCCCTTTGGATAGGCCTCACCTAGCATATTTAGGGAAATGTGCACCCTGGTTGGAGGAGTTTATAAACTTTTTGTAGATGTTACCCCGGAAGTCACCTGGGACCATCAAGCTTGGGAGGTGTGACAATAGATGAGCAGGGCATCTTAATGGTCATTGCATGGGCTGTCTAGCATTGGGAATTCTAGTAGAGCGCAACTATAGGCCAGTAAAGTAGCCTTTTCATGGTTTATGTGAAAATCTATTTTTGTCAATAGTTAAAGGAAAATTTTGATATAGGTTGAAGCACCTGGCCACCTTTGATTAGATCAGGACCTCAAACGTTCTTCTATTTTGAATGTAGAAGATGACAAGCGATGTGTATCATCCGATCAATAGACAGATCACATCAATCAAAGGTGCTTAGGTATACCCTTGCACCAACAAACCTTTAACAAGGTTGCATCTTGGCTTTCCATGGAAAAACCCATTAAAGAGATTCTTATTGCAGCAACTTCATTCAATATTTAATGTTACATTGCTTAAATAATAAATGAAGGGAATTTTAATCCTTCTTTAAATGGCTTTCCTAATGTAATTCATTACATCTCTTTTCATAAAGAAAATATCTAATATATCCTAATTAATCTGGATTACAAATCACAATGGAAACTAAATCCTAAAGATAGCAAACATCCTTCCATTCTAAAAGTCCGAATAAAACATGCCTAAAACATTTGCAACGATGAAAGAAAGAAGTTGCCTATTTGAGTATATTCTATAATTACAACTGGATGGGGTCCCAATTTGTGGGTCCACCTCATACAATCTGCATGATATTATTAATAAACAAAGTAGAACAAGAATGATTTATACTCTCGAACAGTAAAAATGTTATGAGACACTACCTTAAAAAGCTACCAAAAATACAACACAAAGAAAAAAAAAGAGATAATGAAGAACTTACAAAGGGCTCAATCCGATCTGTACCTTTTTTTTGAAATGCTAACGAAGAGTTATTATTAAAGGAAGAAAGGAGAATACAAGGCCCCCTCTTTAAAAGTGAAAGGAGAATACAAGGCCCCCTCTTTAAAAGTGAAAAGAGGGATAAGAAGGTATAAAAACATTATACCAAAACCAAAATTGAAAAGTGTGAGCAACGAAATTAGAAATCCTATCCACTCCTTGCTTAGCGAGTGAGTTTGCAAAACCATTGGCTGACCTACCCACATGCTTAAAGACAACTTGAAGTGGAGACGACAGAGCTTTAATCTCATTCATGTAAAATTGAAACTTCCAGGGAAACATAGCTGTAGAGTGTAGACGACACCCACGAGATAGCATTAAAAGCATCACTTTCTACAACTAGACTTGAATGAGAAGAAGAATAAGAGAAAATTCGGATGGCTTCCAAAATTGCTAGAACTTCTACCTCATTAGACTCCATACAACCCACATGCTCCGAAAACAAAGCTAGCATAATACCTTCACTATTGCGGAGCACTCCCCCTACGCCCGCCAGCCCATGCTTTCCCCTAGCTGTCCCATCAACATTAAACTTAAGCACACCTCTAAGAGGAGGATTCTAAAAAAATCACCTTTTTGGCCTTCTTGACTCCACATAATAAAAAAGCCTTTCAATTATATAACACACCATCAACCTTTAAACTGTCAAATTCACTCTTGAAAAAAGCCCAATTGGCAACTCGTGTCACCACAAAAAATAATACCTCCTCTACTGATGATGAAGACCCTCTAAACACTGTATCATTTCTTTCTTTCCAAGCTGACAATAAGTTAGCAAAAAGAATGCGTCTCCAAAGAACCAACCCACACTCAAAAAGAATAGAGCGCCTCCATGCTTGAAACATCCCTACCAGAGACCCTGGGCTATACTAGAGAATACCACATTGCAGAAGAAGCGTACACCATAAAGAATGAGCAAACTCACAATGCACAATGGACAAACAAATGATCCACAGTCTCCTTTTCTTTTCTACACGTCACACATAAATCTGAAATAGCTTCGGAAGCAAAGCCTCTCCTCCTTAGATTATCATCCGTAGAGACCTTCCCTGAGACTACGAGCCATGCAAAAGCCTCCACCCCGGGTGGAGCCAAACCCTACCAAACTAGAGAGGAAGGAACATTGACTTCTGGACTTCTGCCAAACTCATCCAATCTGTCCCTTGCTTTGCCATCTTGTCTGCTGAATCATTAGCAGAAAAAATCACACGACTAAAAGCCATTGATGCTAGGATGACAGAAATTGATTTTATTAAGGATAATATTGCAACTTACACAGACCCTTATCCATATTAGAAACCCAAGAAATAACATTAGATGAATAGTTTTCTAGAATATGTGCCACATAAAAGTAAGGGAGTTGATCCTCAGGGCCTCCAAAATAGCAGAAAAGCTCAAGACTCATTGGAATCTTTGAAACCTTAAGGGCATGTTTGGCAAACGTCCACAGAATGGATTTTGAACCGTTTTTCGTGTTTCTATGGAAATTCCATATTTGATTGGGAGAGGAAAACAGTAGCGAGGAAAGACAACATCCGCATTTCCAATTTTTGAGCTGGTCTAACCTCCCCTGTTGGATGCCCAAAATCCACGCAATTGAAGATATGTGGATGAACAGTAACATGGCTGTAGTTTAGGGACCACTGGTTTAGCCTTTGGAAACCTACCTTATGTGTCCCTAAATTACAATCCAAACTGTTAATCATTTTTAGAAGGCCCAAAATGGCTTAAAAACCGAATATCAGCTGTTGATTCCTCATATATTTCAAGATATTTGAAAAAAAGGTCCAGACTGTTGGATCACAATTTTTGGACATTTGTGGCCCCCTTTTGTAAAATCTGAATCATTTAGTCTCTTAGGAAGTCCTAATGGCTTTAGAGTCGAATTTTCTAGTGTGGTTCATCATGGTTCATGAGAAAAAGGCTAAAAACTCCCCACCGTTGATTTCACAATATGCGAAACATGAGATGTAAAGGCAGCTTGTTTTTTCTGAATTTTTTTGTGTGGGCCACAAAATCATGATCTGAACCATGCATTAGTTCAGGAAGGCCAAAACGAACCAGTCTCTCAAATTTCTGCCATCGATCATTTCTAAATTTTGAGATATTTTCAAAAACATCCCACCCCTTAAAATATTATATTTTTATTCCTGTGGGCTCCCTTTGAACGATCCAAACCTTTCAAATTTTGTAAATGGACAAGAAAGGCTATGGGATGAAAGATTATGTCTTACTTTTTCATGGATTTTGAGAAATTTGCAAAATCATTACAATCGTTGGATCACACATCCACCGATCGTGGGAATCCTCTTTGTTTACCGAACCTAGAACTTTTTTACAGAAATCCTCCCTGAGAATATCTTGGTTCCAGGAGACCAAGGGAATCCTCTAGATAGAGGATTCTCCTCTCTAGCATGAATGTTTGCAAAAGGTGCCCTAAGACTTGGACACACAACCAATGCTTCCCCTTTGCTTTCATGGAGTACCTTCCGCCACTTGCCACATGTGGCTTTCCTTGAGCTGCCTTTTCTACATTAAATTTGAAATTGCCTTCTAAAGGGGACACCACAGTTTTCATCTTGTTAAAACCACACTTTAAGCATGTCTTGCTTATAACGAATGTTGTCATTACACAAATTTTAGACTTCATTCTGTAACAATGCCATTTACCTCTTATCCCTAGGTAAATGGACAGTGTTAATGAGTGAAAATCAATTGACATAGGTTAATGAGTGGAAATCTAGTAGAGTAAATGCATTTTAGGTTTTTTGGCTAAAGATTGAATTTGAACTCTAGGACGTGCTCACACAGTTTTCCTCTTTCTTTTTCCAATTTTGTTCTACTTAAAACATTTATTTGGTAAGAAAGACTTTATATTTATAAACACACTTACACACACAAAAAGAAATAAATAAAGAAAAGCTTTCCAATGTTTTCTTTTGAATGATAACTTGAAATTATAAAAAAAAGGCCTAACTGTACAACAGAATTATACCAAAAAGCTAGGGTGAAGACCCCAAAAAAAGAAGAACCACTCAACAAGGAAATACAAAGAAGGAAAACTAAACAACAAAGTAGCAAAACAAAACTAAAAAACTAAGAGCATAAATTGCTAAGCGGAAGGTGAAAATATCAATTGCTGCCTGTTGACACCATCCTTGGCTATCATAACTGCTTCACCATTCGCTTGTCTCTTTATGTGGAAAAAGGAAGCAGTGGTAGTATTGGCAAGATCCCTAATCTCCTCTACAATGTCCGCAAACCTCCAAGGTGGGCTACAACTCCTCAAAGGCCACCTGATGACACAGGAGGAATCTCCTTCCACTAGAATATTATCTATGTACAAGTGCTACACTTCTCAACGACCCGTCCCCAAGGCAAAGAGCTCAGCTTTATTTATTGAGAAAATGCCAGCTGGGCCTGAATAAGAAGAGATGATCTCTGCATCACTGTTAAGGATGACCCCACCAATGCTTGCTCTTTCTGGTTTTCAAATGACACTACCATCAAAATTCGGCTTAAACAAACCAGCTGAGGGGGGAGACCACTTAATAGATAAATTTGATCTACTAGAGAAGGGAAAGGGAATCTGTTCCCCATTTCTCATAATCATTGAGATAGAGAAATCCCTGATGAGGGGAAGAACTGAAACCCACGAAGCCACGGGGAATTTACTCTCTTTCAAATGATCAATACAAGAAAAGGAGTTTTCAAAACATCTAGTGTTGCGCTCTCTTTCAAATGATAGCTAGAAGAAAAGCTTTCCAATGTTAAAAACTCGATTTGTTGTTACAACTAAAGAAAAGTTTTCCAATGTAAAAAACTCGATTTGTTGTTACAAGATTGCCAGAGTTGTTGCAGATTGTAATTAATTGAGTACATAAAAATCGACTGCTTGTAATTACATTCCAAAAATTTCAAATCTGTCAGTTACTGTTACAAAAATCTACAGCGGTCAAGTTGATTTGTCTCAATGTTAAGATCCTATTGCAACAGCTGACAATAAAACTGCTGACTGCTGTATGTTAGGTACTTTTGTTTTCATTGACAGTTAATAAATGAGGTTTTTCGGACTTGAGTCTGTCTATTGTCTGCAAAATTTTATTGTTAAATTAAAATTTCACGTATATAAATTTTTCTCATAATCATTTGAAATTTCACCTTGGAACCCTAATAGACAGTGAGCCACATCAAATATTTGGTGGTGGTTGTTTTTATTTCTTTATTTTGCGAAGTTTTAATTTGTCTTTTCCGGCATGTTCTTAATGCTATTTCCTCCAACTTGATAACCATGAATATGTGTGTTACTATGATAATGCAAATATTAAGACATCAACGATTTTTCCACCTGCAGTATCTTATAGGATTTATTTATTTTATTTTTTATTTTTTATTTTTTATTTTTGCAGTATCTTATAATTATTAGGCCTTATAGAAGAAGAATATCTTGAATCTCAATTGCTTACAGTATTCGTCTATTATGTGTACATATTCTATATTTACAGGCTTCTGGTAACGAGGGATGACAAGCTGCTAATGGAAATATATCGCAGCTGCCATGGCCTATGTTAGAAATTAAGTATGATCTATAAAAATCTGAGTACGAAGAAAGATCTTCAACTTTATGTTACTGGTTGTATCTGGCTCATTGCTGATTTAGAAACCAAGAGAAATGCTTCATGATTTTGGCAATTCTATTCTTACAAGTATTATTTAATAAATAGAAGAATAAAATAATAAAATAAAATAAAAACTATTCTCTGAGAATAAAGAAAACCACTAACAATAGCAAGTTAAAATCAAGAAGCATTCTTGTTTCCCAATTTGGCAAATGGCCAAATTATGCTTCATCATCGTTAACGAACTTTTACATACTTCCAGATTCAACTTGCTTGAACATGAGAAGAGGAAAACTAAACAAACACCCCCCGCCCCACACTCTCTCTCTCTCTCTCTCTCACACACGCACACACACACACACACATGTGCACAGCCCACCAATTGTGTCAATTCCATTTCCCAACTCATCAGAGTTTTATTCAACCCCAATTTTTCTGATATATTGTTCTTGGATAATTTGCTCTACTAAGGACTTGTCACAGTATTTCCGGACAGGTTCTTCCACCATCATTCTCAACTTGTAGTGGTGGGAGTCTGCCCTTGATGAGCTTTCCACGTGAAAGCTCCATGTGGAAGCTCCATGTATCATGTAGGGCCTTGATCTTGGCCCATATTGGACCATGAGTCCATGGGCAACCCATCGTCCAGCCATGTTTCCTGGATCTGGTGCGAACCTATGTCTTTTTCATGGTGAAAACCTATGTCCGGAATGGTTCCAAACCTGAAGCCAGCATATACATGATCCAGCACAGATGTGAACGATGATGCAACACCATGGAGGAGTCCATAACCTAGATCAAAGACCATAAATGACAGCAGTGGTCGAGAAGGCCTTAGGGGACACAGTTTTTGGTGCATTGTGTCCGGCAGATATTGCTTTTGTCTCTCTCTTTTTTTTTTTCCACACTGATGACCATTCTGGTGCCCTCCCAACACCTGTGAGCTCTTGAAGGTTTTTGAGCAATATGGGCATCACCAATCCATCTCTCGAGGTTGCTTGAGTATTCCTCTTCTCATTGCGCATCCATTGCTTGAGTCTCGAGCTCTTTGGCAGCTTGGTTTTGTGCGCAGAGAGAGAGAGAGAGAGAGAGAGGGAGACATGTTATTTATGCATACACATTTAAGATAAATGATCCTATGCTCATGAAATTATTCTTCTATGCTAATCACCTAATTTGAACTGTGTTTTTCTTGTTATGATGTCCAATAGCATTGGCTCAAAATTTACTCCAATCATGGTGATTTACTGCTGGATTGATTGCATATCATACATGATCAATCCAATGGTGTACATTTCTCCAAAATGGAGTAAAATTTGGTTTTGAGTAGGGGCGTGTGATATGAGTGGCTTGGATCAAGTAAAGATATACCTTACAAGCTATGATGCCCAGATATGGATATGGATATGGATATTGGCATGGGGAACGGAGATTCGATCCAACAACTTCAGAAATTTAGGACATGGATACAGGTGCGGTATCACTTAAAATATGATATAGATAGGAGATACGACATGGATAGGGGTGCGAATATCACATTTTAGTAGTATGTGATACATCATATAAGACTAACCACTAGAAGTAGGCCTTTGGAAATCTCAGCCTAAAGTGGGGTGATATAGTCAAACTTATAAACCTTAGAAATTATAGCTATCAAAATTAAAATGGAGGGAGGGAGAGGAGTTTCAACTTTTCAAGGAGCGGGAAATATAATTTAAATTGAGAAAAGAAGGACATTGAATGACATGACAAGAAAGGCCACTTTTCCATCTAGTAAAAAAATATAAATAAAATGGTAGAACTTTAAATATAAGAGTGAAAAGGGGAAAACAACCATTGAATATATAGTGGTTTTGAGTTTTGCAATATTAAAATAAAACAAAGGGGGTTGAATGTAAAAATAAAAGTACTCTTTTAAAGTTATAATCAAAGATTTCAGACAAAATTCATTATTTAACTTAATCTTGGATGAATTCTTCCAATTTTCCCTTTTTCTTTTTATAAAATACAAAATATCCGTATCATAAAATTGTGCGTCGTATCTCAGCGGTATGTTGCTGAATTCCATGCCCGTATCCATATCGGACCATATCGGTTCGGATTCCTCATGTCAAATGAGGTATCCGTGTATCATAGCTTGCAAGAGTCAAGTTGGAGTACACATATTCATTTCACCGCCGGATCAAGTAAAGATACACTTATTGCTGGTGCTTTTATTGTTATTAATCTGCATTACTGTTAGTTTTTTTTCAAAAATTATTGCAATTATATTGTGTTATTTTCCCCCCATTTTGAATATGAAGGAATTCTGAAATATTGCTAATTTCATTATAATTTTAAAAACTGAGTAGATTGTAATCTCACTTTCATGATCAAGCATCAGATTCCCTCATTTATTGGTTGATGAAACTCAATGCACATCTACTTGGAATGACTGCTTGATTTCTTACACTCTCAGAATTCTACTTTTGTTCATATCATTTACTGTGTACCTTATTCTAAAATGCCTTTGCTTAAATGCGATTTTTTTTTTGAAATAAATTATTGAGACAGGTCATTTGAGTAATTTTCGTACACCATTAAGCTTTGATATGGTTATTTAGCATTTCATTTATATCAGCAGAAGAAACATTGATAATGTAAGTTAATTGGACCTTCGTGCAAATTGTAGCAACTATAAGGAACGATCTAATACAATTTGTTTGTTGAAGTTGACCAATTTGAATTACCAAGTGGGGATACAAATACACAAGCTGAATGGACTCACCCAAATGAATTAGTGAATTGACAGGTACTGAACTGCAGACTTGAATGCCAACTGAGATGAACCATGAAATAGGTTTTTAAGTACTGAACTGCAGAACTGAATGCCAACTGAGGTGAACCATGAAATAGGTTTTTAGGTAATAGGCTTTCTATGAACATGGGATGTGCAGTTGATGCTAAAGTTACATGTGCAGTAGCATCTGCAGAACTTATTTTGTTAATGCTATTTGGTTTTACATATTTTGATATTATGAATTTTTTATTGGCAATGCTAATGCTGCTACTGCTGTGATTACTAAAATAGTTAGGTGTATATAAGGTCAACGGACATTTGTTTAGTCACTCTTATAACTAAAGATTTGCATGGCAGAAGTGTGTGTCAGAGTTACTTTGAAATATTCGCATCACTGTATATCACCTGACTTGAATTTGAATGGAAAGGTGCTCTCATCATCTCTCGTCACATTGCAGCTGTTGTGGGATGTCCTAAGGTAATATTCCTCCTATTTTAAATATATGAGATAAAGTAGCCTCTCACTTCTCTTGTCCTATTGGTAAAAAAGGGAAAAAAATGGAAAGAAAAAAAAAATAAATAAGGAAGCTAAAGAAGGGGATGTTCTTTTTTGGAATTTGTTGTTCTTCAATGTTTTATAAGGGTTACCATTGGAGTCAAACGGGGAAAGCTACCTTTTTATCAATGTTTTATAAGGGGTTACCATTGGAGTCAAACGAGGGAAGCTACCTTTTTTGTGCTACATGGGGTGACATTGCACTTCTAAGAAGCACAGACATGGACACGAGACACAGATACGACACGACACGGACATGCCGACACGGCATTTCTCAAAAAAGTAGGACACCGACACGTTAAGGGACACGTTAATAATATAAATTAATTTATATATATAATCATCTACTAAAAAAATAATATCATTTTAATTTTTTTAATCAATTTAGCAATCAAAAAATAAAAATTCAAGTACCAACTAACGAGCATATCAAATTATCAAATATCAATACAACACTAAAACATATTTCATAATCATTAAACATGAAGTATCCATAGTTCCATAAAATCCATATAAAGAAAATGGTGGATCATCTCTTTTTCTTCCCTAAAAAAAAAAAAAACAAAAAGCAAAAAAGAAGCCAATCTTGAGGCTTATTCTTTAGTGAAATATTTATTTGTCTTTTGCTTGTGATATAATTAATATTTACCATCATACATTTTTCTATGATACAAAATTATCATATATCAAGTTTACAAGTTTTAATAACCACATATTAATAAAGTGTCCAAGAGATATTAGCCACATGTTTATTTTTTTAATCATAAACACGGGCTAGGAATTGTGAGACACGTTGCAAAAAGAGTATCGAAAAAGTGTCTGAAATTAAGATTTTTAGTTCCTAATTATGGATACAGCTAAATAGTATCAGACACGTGTTTAAGAGTGTCCGAGGAGTGTCGGTGTCCGACACGTGTCCGACACGGATACGTCACTTTCTTAGAAGTGTCCGTGCTTCTTAGTTGCACTTTACCTAGTGATAGCTAGGCCCATAGTTTAGATTTTAGAATGTGGATTATTGGGCACCACCAGCTAGACACCCATTGTTGGCATGGTTTTTCGTTGGCCCTTCTGAATAGCTCGAGTGGGAAAATCATGGAATCTTGAGTTTTAGGCTTCACCTATTTAACTCAGCTGGCTCAAGGACCTGTGGGCATTCTCATATCTGATGGAGGCCTAACATGGCAGTGGTTTCTAGCACCATAGAATTTCTCCCCATAACAAACGATCAGGAATGAAGAGAGAGATGGTGGAGAAAAGGTACCGGCAACTGTACTGGGGAGACCACCATCTCATATGCGAAACGAACTATTTAAAAATTGAACAATAGAAATCATTACTCAGTTTCAAAATGTGAAAGTGCAAGGCCAAATGAGTGAGCAGCTTCTGATCTAGATAAATCATGAGTAATGACTATGAAGAAATCTTCCATAGCACTTTCAATCTTCTTTCAATTGTGGCCATCTCAAGTGTGTGTCTTAAAAGTTCAGTCTTGATTTTTGGTGGTCTTAGATTCGGTTCAAGCATTTCTAAAACTTTGGCCAATACAAATCCCTAGATATATGAAGGTTTCAGCCATGACTGATGGTTTCAAGTTTATTTTTGCTTACTTTTTCATTATCTCAAATGCAAGTTCTCTTTGTGTTCCTATGAACCATTACTTTGGGCTGATCATTAGAACTCGTCAAACTTACATTTACAGAATCATTTAATCTTGCAACTAATGTTCTAAATACACCTACTGGCGTTACAGCTTTAGTGTAGTCATTTGAGAGTTAATAACATATTATTCTCGTCTGCATGTAATCCTCTCCTTCGATAAAGCACTCATACAGTAAAGATGAGTTGCAAAACCGATATAAGATAGAAAAGATAGCGTTAGAGACATGGTGGTTTACCATGTTCTTATCAATATTTAAGTTGTGCTCATTCACAGTAGCTGGTCAATATTTGAATTTATGGGCAACATTAAATTGTAATTAATGATCATAAATTTCTGATAAGAACAAGATAAAGATCCTCTACTATGCTTGTGCATTTGTTTCTAGAAATACATTTTACATCTTAAATTCTGTTGCATTAGTACTTGAATCTTATCAACAATATCCTCTCTCTCTCTCTCTCTCTCTCTCTCTCTCTCTCTGTGTCTCTGATAATATTACTGATAATTGTAATATGAATCAAAGAGCTAGACTTGGTTCAAGTTAGAACCAAGAGTTGAATTGAAAGGTGAGAGAGAAAAAAAAGAGGTGGAAACCTTACAGAGATTCTCTCAAAGTGAAGCTGCTTTCTTTAATTTTTTTTATTTCATTTTACAATAGAGTCGGACTCTCACGTTTTCATTGCGTAATTTATCTAACTGGCTGAGCAACAGTTGGTGACACTAAATTGGACGTTGTCATTTTGTTAGTAAATTGAAACTACAAAACCATGCGAATTGAACCGACTATAAGGAATGAGCAAATCTAATTTAATTGTAGAAGTTGATCAATCTGAATTACCAAGTGGGGGAACCATACAAACTGAATGGACTCAGCCAAATGAAATAGTGAACTGACAGGTATTGAACTAGACATATAAATGCAAACTGAGATGAACCATGAAAGAGGTTTCTAGGTAGTCTTTCTATAAGTATGGGACGTGCAGTTGAGTGAAAATGTAGTAGCATCGGCAGCACTTATTTAATTAATGCTATTGTTTCTACATATTTTGATAATAGAAATCTTTTTGTTAATGCTATTGCTTATACACATTTTGATAGTATGACTTTGTATTAGTAATATTGCTTCTGCTGTGATTACTGAAATCTTTAGGTGTATATAAGGTTAATAGACATTTCTTTAGGCCATTAATTAATTAAAGATTTGCATGGTAGGTCTTTGTGTTAAGAGTTACTAGAAATCTTACCTTTGCTTTGGTGTATATCTCCTGACTTGAATTTGAATAGAAATGTGCTTTCATCATCCCATGCCACATTGCAGCTATTGTGCAATGTCCTAAGATAATGGTCATCCGAGTTTAAGTATACGAGTTGAAAAAGATGCTAACATGGGATGTCCTTTTTTGGAATGTGTCGGTATTTAATGTTTGCAACGGTTACCATTGGAGTCAAACGGAGGAAAGCCACCTTTCTATGCCACAGGGGGTTGATATTGCACTTTATCCATTGATAGCTAGGCCCCTCGTTTTTATTTTTGATCCTGGATTTAATGGACCTCACTAACTAGCTCCATACCAGTTTATTAGCCCACAGATTTTACCAATTTTGGGTTGGTTTTGGGCTGGCCTTGCTGCTTGTGTAACTGGAGATTAAGAACTCTAGAATTTTACTTTGACTTGGAAAATCAAACTCTCTGAGGAACTTGATGAGTCTTACAGGGTTCAGGTTTTGCCCATTTGGCTCAGCTGACTCATAGACTTGTGGGGATCCTCAAGTACGATGGAGACCGAACATAGCAAAGGTTTAGATTATCCATAGAATTTTCCTTATAAGAAAAGATCAGGAGGAGAGTTATGGTGGAGAAAAAGTACCTGAAAAGCTGAAACTGTATTGTAGAGATCACCATCTAATGTGCTATGAACGAGTTCGAAGTTGAACAATGGAAATCATCATTACCAAGTTCCATACATGACAGTGCAAGGCCAAATCAGTGAACAACTGCTGGTATAGGTAAATTGTGAGGCATGAAGATGAAGAAATCTTCTCTATGGCTTTTAAAGTTAGTTCGATCTCCACTTGGGATTGTGTCTGTCTCAAGTGCGTGGTCTAAAATTCGGCTCAACGCCTTGAATTTTGGTGGTTTTAGATTTGGTTCAAGCACTTCTAAAACGGTGGCTAATACACCTCCCTCTATGTGTAAAGGTTTCGGCCGTAAGTGATGCTAGTTTATGCAGCTTTTACGTTGGCTCGCTCCTATGCATTTCATATTTTAAAATGCAAGTTGCCGCCTTAGTTTTTTCCCTATTCCTCTTGGTGTTCCTATGAACCGTTACCTGGGGCTGATCAGTAGGACCCATCACACTTACATTCATATAATCTATTCATCTTACAACTAATTTTCTAAATACATTTGGTGTAGTTCTAACTTCAGTGTAGTCATTTGAGACTCGAGAGCTGTTTTAGCCTCTCTCATACATGTCATCCTCTCCTTTGATGGCCACTGATATGGTTAAGAGGAGTTGCAGAACCAATAAAAGATAGAAAGATAGCTTAAGATACAAAGTGGCTTGCACTATTCTTCTTTGTAGGGCATGCTCATTCACAGTACATAGATAAAATCTGAATTTATGGGTGACATTAAATTGTTATTAAGGATCATTAATTTCTGATTTGTAAGAAAAAGAGGATAAAGATCCTCTACTATGCTTGTGCATTTGTTTCTATAAATGCATTCTACATTTCAAATTTTACTGCATTTGTACCTGATGTATATAAGCAATAATGTTATCAAGGAAATTGCCTCTCTCCCAGGTATAAAGAATTAGACTTAGTTTAAGGCAGAACCAAGAATCAGGTTGAAAGATCAGAGATTAAAAAAGAAGGGGAAAACCCTACTAAGATATCTCTAAGCTAAGCTGGTGTAGTTTTTTTTCTTTTTTATTTTATAGACTTGTACTTGCACACATTTATTGTATGATTATCTAACCAGTTGAGCAACAGCTGTGGACAGGCTGGTTTCTATTTTTAGGTGCAGATTAAACCACCTATTATATTTTCGAAGGAATCTGTCAAAAATAACTCCATACTTATCCTTTTAAGCACGCGGACAATGTTACAACGGAGCCACTAATCTCCATTACTTACATATTTTATTTTTGTTTAAAATCAATGAATGATTTTGACTATTATTAGTACTTGTACGTTCAACGTGCCCATTTAAAAAAGCTGCTATTTTCCATAATAGGTTTTTGGCTAGGAAGCAAACACACTCAAAACTTTATATAACCATCTTGTTTCAAGGACTCAAAACCAAACCATCTTTGCCTAGTTCCCATAGTTTTTCCCCTTCTCCTGGTTTAGAAAGTCAGGAAGTGAAATCCCTCTCTTTCTCTCCTTGTTACTCGCTTTTAACAAACAGAATGGAAAGCAAGCATCCAAGCAAGAACATTCATGGCAAGGTACTGGGGGACCCATGCGATCCCTCTGATTCTTCACCATGCAGGTGCTCTAAGAAGCTAAAGAAGACATCACTGAGCAAGAGCTTGGATCTTGCAACTGTACCGGTGTCGGAACCTGCAGCTGGTCCTATAACTAGGGCTGATTCGGTTGTAGGACCAATACCTTTAGAGAACAGCAGCAGTTCTAAAAAGATTGAACTGGAAAAGTTGCCTCATGGAAAAAACGCAGAGCCGAAGAAGCCTGCACATAGCAGCAACTCTAAAGAGAGTGGGTCGATGAAGCCACGATCGAAGTTGCCTTATCGGAGAAATGTAGAGCTGAAAAAGCCTGCACAGGTCAGCATTAAAGTTGAAGAAAGTGGACCGATGAAGCCACGAGAGAAGCTGCCTCCCCGACGAAATGTAGAGCTGAAGAAGGCTGAGGCTGAGATGAAGAAGCCTGAGGCTGTGCCAGTCAGTGATGGCATGCCTGAGGATGATGTGAAAAATAAAAGAGAGGTGGGTGCTGAAGCAAAGAAGCCTGAGGCTGTGCAAGTCAGTGATGGCAGCATGCATGACGATGGTGTGAAAAATGAAAGAGAGGTGGATGCTGAAGCAAAGGTGACCGAAGTGAGGGACTTTGATCTTGATCTGAATGTGTTACCACCCAATTGGGACCATCATTTCATTTAGCTATTTTCTTCTTTCAGATCTTAGCTGGTAATAGATACTCATGTTGTTGGAGTCTGTCGTTATCTAGTTGTGTCTGTTTTTTTTTTCTCTTTGTTGTCGTCGTCTTCGTGTTCGTTCTTGTTGGTCGTTTACTTTGGTGTCCTTGGTCATCTTGTTGGTCGTTTATTTTGGTTGTCTTCGATAAGAGTATCTATGAAAATGAAATTGCTTAGTATCTAGAAGTTCCGTGTCCATTTCGTGGTCGTTGTTGTCTTATTATATTTAACATAATAAGTTTTATGTGGGGATGATAATCGTTGATCAGACCAAACTTATGAATATCATTTTGGAAAAATAAAAATGAAAGAAAAAAAACCTTATGGTGTGGCTATTTGAGTGTGATACCAAACAACAAAGAGATCAGTTCACCGGAGAGGAGGAACTAGTGGGGTTAACAATTAGCTCTGAAACTAACAACTGAATGTTGTATGTCGAAGCTGGCTAAGTTGCCCACACATGCATGCGTTCTCTCTGTTTATTTGTGCGTGTGTACAGATTTAATAGCATAATCAACGACCTTGATAATTTTTCAAGAGAGGTCAATAACAACATAATATAGTGAGAATAAACAAATATCGTTTTCATCATCAAAGCTTTATACCATTATGTTAGGGCTGGCTAAATGAATTATGTTTCTCCCTTCGGATCTATCTTGAGCCAAATCAATGATAACCAAATCATAATAAAATTATAGGCAAGTGATAGATCCTGTAATAACTTAACTGGTGGTTGATGATGGTTTTTATTTTTCATCACGATCGCTATATCTTAGTTGGAAAATTGTTGACTACACAAACTTGCAATGGCTAATAAATATCATAACAATGTAGTTCAGCAAAAGTGGTTAATCGTTTGTCATTACGCTGTCTGTTTATCCAAAGTGTAAACATGAGAACTATAGTTATGTAAATGATTATGGTTGATGAAGTCTTCTTAATTTTGGTAGTCACTGCCTTATGCTAAAAGTACCTCTTAAGGTTTTCATGAGAGGAAAAGAGTTTAGTCTTCTTAATGGTGGTAGTCAACCCAATTTGACACTTGTTGAATCTATACTTACTATTAGATTAAACCTGAGAAAACATATAACTTCCTTAAACTACTAAAATTTTAAACTCTTAAATAAGTGTTGGGATGACTCAATCGGACTAAAACTCTAATCTACGATGAGATCATGAGACATGTTCATGACCTAATCCTCATGAGTGGTAGAAATTTAATGGCCATGTAAAGGGCTAAGGTTGTCTCCTCTCATGGGAGCCATGCGAGATGCATGTCATATAATTAGTGTCTAATCCTCATGAGTGGTATAAATTTAATGGCCATGTAAAGGGCTAAGGTAGTTTCCTCTCATGGGAGCCAAGAGAGATGCCTCTCATATAATTATTAACTTACTATTTACATTTTGTGGGGGGGGGGGGGGGGGGGGGGGGGGGGGTGGGGGGGGGGTGGTAAATGTAACGGGGGTAACTTATTATTGTGTGTGGCCCAAAAACAAGATGGTTCTCATCATCCTTAAGTATGGCTAGTTCTTATAATGAAATTTAAAATAAGAGTTTTTTTAGTAAATACATCCAAGGCTTTTAAGATTTGTAAATAAGCCATTGTGGTTTTAGTATCTATAAATAGTCCGCTGCCTCTTCAAGTCCCCAAAATAAATATTCCTAACAAAGATGGGCAACCACCATGTGGTTTATGTTGAATTTTTATAAAAATGATGGCTTTACCTTACACCTATTAAACAAGAAATGTGTATATCATTATTTACAAAAATATTTCTATTTATCTCAAATCCTAATGGCTCTCTCTCAACAACTCATATCATTCACATGAAGCCCAATCATGTACGTTGAGACTTTCATCAATCAAATGGTGGGTCGTATATGGATCAAAGCAATTATAAGTACATGTATTGATCGTCACTGTGATGGATTTAGACTTAGTGAAATGAGCCCTGATTAAGAAAATTAGATTTATGCAGGGCATGCTCTCTCCCTAAATGTAACTCTTTATGTTACAAGGGAAAAAAAAGTCCAAGCTTTTAAAATTATGCATACAAGGAAAAAGGAGATAAGTAAAAGTGTCATGCCACTCTAAAAATTTCAGGTGGTTGGAAGTCTAGTAATTAACAGGGAACACATACGGTATTAAATTAAAAGTAGGAGCCTATTTACAAAAACTAAAAAAAGAAGGGGCCTATTCACAAATCTTATAATCTTTACGGGGTATTTACAAAAAAATCTTCAAATAAATATGCTGGAAGCTCGTAGATGGTAGCTTCTGTGATTTGTATATTGTTTCTAGCAACATAGTCAGTCTTGTTTATTTGAATCGCAGGCATGGCAAACAAGATTTGTTCCTGAATGGATAAATAACTCAACGATAAAACAATTATTGTCCAACGTTGGAATTCATATTGAAAGATCTAGTATATTAAAACTCTCCCAAATTAAAAGGTTTTTTTTAATGGGTACCATTTATATGTAAAGAATGGGAGGCCACCATTCTTTATAGCATTTGATTTTAATAAAAAAAATTTGTTTAATGCATTTTATAGGTATTATACTAATGTGGCTGGGCAATTACAACATCAATGTAAAAGAGGATTATGTTAAATTATGGAGAGAGCATGACTTCAAATCAACTGTCAAAGGCATTTATATAAATATATATATATATATATATATATTCTCATGGACTTCTTCGTATATCCTCTTATAAAGGAAACTTTAGTGGCAGATCTGGGGAATTTTCCATGTGGGGGTTGCTATGCAAGAAAAAAAATCTTCCAAAGGGCCATAGCTTCAAAAATAAAAACCTTGAGGACCCCCTAAATTAGAAGTCATAATCTTATTATCTTGTACATAAAATATAACATACATGTGCATAGGTAACATTCTTTTTTTTTCTCAAAGGTAAAAATATGCTTCTTTATTTAGAGAAATACATAAAATAGAATAGATACCATTCTTTGCAAGCAAAGAATGTGAGTTTTACAATTAGCTCCTCTCACATATTATTTTTGAAGGATGTACGATTTTATAGAGGAGTGTTCATGTGAAGCACTTTTGTGGTTGTCCCTTTTTGCATATGAACATTTCTCTTATACACATAAACATACATGTCTTCTTCCTCACATGAATATTCTAATTTTGTAAGTGTCCTTCACAAGTAATGTTCATGAATCCTTCACTAGAGGGTGAGGGACACTTATGTAACCTTCCATCTTTGTACATGAAGATTCCTTTTCTGCATATAAACATATATGACTTTTCCTATTCTACACATGAATATTTCGAATTATTTAAAAGCCCCTCACCCTATGGTGGGGATAGATGCACATGAACATTCCTATAATTATAAAGTGTAATTAATTTGATTGTAAAATCAACTCTAAAGTTTGCAAGCAACATTAATTTTTAAAAGAGATAAGTAATCAGGATAAATCTCTCAATTAATTTTGATCAATCTCTTGGACTTCCTATCCGAATCCCCACATGTTTTCCAATAGAATCTACCTCTTTCAAATCTTTTGAAATTGAAGAATTCAACTAAAATATTACAAGGGTGGAGAGAGAGAGAGAGAGAGCGAGAGAGAGAGAGAGAGAGAGAGAGAGAGAGAGAGAGAGAGAGAGTAAGACTTTATTTGTGAAAAGAAAAACATCTTCGTTTAATTAAGGTCTTATCATTAATTTAAACCACTTGATAAAATATATCCTTAATTCAGAATTCAAATCCATTTGCACTATTTAACTTCTAAATTTTTCAAAATTTTAATTTCTTGCTATTTAAAATTTTTTTAATCTCTTCCTTTTTTTTCTTTCTCTAGAGATTTTTCTTTCATTCACTAAACTTCTAATAACTAATTCAACTAAGTAGAAAAAATCACTATTATTAAATAAGTAATAAAAATAAAAAATGAAGTTTCATTAAGCTATATGTAATTCTTTAAAATAAGAAAATCCGAAATACCTTTTCCCTTTGCCACCCATTCCCAACAAAAATCTCATGACTGCAATTTAGAAAAATAAATTGATAAATAAATTTATAATTTATTTCGAAAATGGACTCACCATAGATATGGAAGATATTAGAAAGCATAAGATTAAAAACTCTAAATAATATAAGCATAAATGGAAAAAAAACAAATATAAAAAGAATAACATAATGATCAAATAAATTTTCATATACAGATTGTTCCTTTCAACGAGAGTCAGATTTAGGCTACATTTGTGTTATTATTGAACTTTTGCTCTATTTCTTTGGAAAATGGAGAGGCCCAAGTCACTCTTGTTTAAAGGAAATAGCATACTATAATTTGAATCTATTTTTTTTTATTACTTTGTAATATATGATATGCTATTTTTTTTAGTACATGTGTTTAATATAATGCATATATAAAATGTAATTAAGAGTAGAAGTAAAACTTATAAAATGAAAATGATTAAAGAATTTATATAGATTTTATCATGGACTCAGTCTGGGACTCACTCACCCGGGCTGAATCGATTTAATTTTTCTTAGACAATGCGATAATACTAAATTTCCAAGAATATAAAATAAAATGTGGGTGGTCAGACCAATTCATAAGGGTGAGACTTGGGGGACAAATATGTAAAATATGAATGAAAATATTTCATTGAAATGGAAGAGCATATATCTCCTTCATAAGCTGAGGGACCGATACATGATTGACAAGTGTGTCTATTCAATTGGTATAAAAAAAGTTGCGACTCTAAACTTTATTCATCGACACTGTCACATAAAAAGAATAATAACAAAATCTCATGAAAAAAATGATAATATGAAGATAAAGAGTGATAGAGTATTGACAAATGTCATCTATCTAATTGATTTTAGAAAATATTATTCACGTACACCAAAAGGATAATAATACGTGTTAATAAAAAGTGATAATTCAAAGATTGGAAGATGGAATTGAATGGGTTGAATGGTGCACGGTAGTGTCTGTGCTCAATTTGAACTTTACCCATTTATTGATCAGGATAAAAGATGTCAATCCGTACCCTTCTTTAAAGTAATAAGGGTTAATTTGGCTTAATTAATGAGTAATTTTCAGGTGCTAGTGCTAGGCATCAAGCACAGCCACCCATTCAATAAGCCTTGGTGCCTAGCATCATCTATCACCTGAAAATCTCACCTAATTAATAAGTCACATTCAAGTTAAAGTTGTCATAAGGTTAAAGATAATGTGAGTTAAGTTGAATTGAAATGTCAAATATCATCATCACCATCATCATGATTAACTTCATTCTAACCCAGTCTGTTGATTAATATGGTAAACTGAAACATAAGAAAAATCAACTATAAATTTGAATTAGTATGTAGGTTTGAGGGTTTGAGTTGCTAATCCACTGGTAGCGCAGTGGTGAGACACCCCCAATGCTTGGTTGAAACTACGATAGTGGGGGACTTGGGCGAGCAGATATATGGGGTGTAAGTATTTACCAAAGGCGAAAAAAAAAAGAGAGTAGAGTTCAAGTTAGATTGGTGAGCTGAATTGAACATTTTATAGGATCTCGAATTTTTAGATTATAAGTCAAACAATATATAGTGGAATAAATAAAATAAACTTGTAAGCAAAAAACAATCAACAACACAAGAAAAAGACACACAAATTTTTACTTAGAAACCCTTATGGGAAAAAACCACGAGCTACATAGGCTAAAAATCAAACACTAATTTCAGGCAGTTACAAGATATACTCATAGTCAGTCCCTCAACCACTGGGGGAGTTCTTCTTGCAAGAATCCATGGTAAGGCTCGACTTTGTGTGCCCTGCTCCCTGTGCTTGATCCATAATATCTTATCTTCACAAGATAAATAATCTCCTATTAAGAAGTAAAAGCAGCAAAACTCTATAACTAAAAGCTTTCAGCAAACTCTCTAATGGAAGCTCTAGAGAAGAATGGTGAGTATTCTCAAGTTAAAATAATAAGATCTGTATTTAGGGTTTAGAGAAAATCCTTTTTTATAATTCACAATTCGTGCCTTAGGATTAGAGTCAAAATAAAAACAAAATGAGTAACTCTTGCACAAATGGAAAATGTTGCAAGTCGTTGAGTTTTTGCAAGGTGCCCGATCGATCGGTCAAAGGTCTGATCGATTGGATTAAGCTACCGTCTCTCGCCCGATTGATGCCCGATCAATTGGATGAAATTCAGCATAAATTTCTACAAGTTTTTCAAGGCCATAAGTTTATCGTTTTAGCTTCGATTGATATAATCTTAGGCTCTAAGGATATCTATGCAAAAGAAACATTTCAACGGTTGGTAACTTTCCCATATCCAACGCTCATTTTGTGAGATATAATATTTTTAAACCATGTTATCCTTAAACAAACACTTCAATTTGTCACTCTTTCTTTGATTTGTTCCCTTTAGTGCATTCGGCAACTCATACTACAGTCTATACTAAAAGATATATAAAATACAACACTAATGGACTCAAATTTTTGTCCAACCCATGAATTAGCCAACACAAAAGTCCTTACATGGATCAAAATTGCAACCCCTACCATTATATTTTAAAACTTTCTCTATTTAAGGGATTATAATTATTTTATGAATGTCCCCATTACAAAGTTATAATACTTATAATATCTTAAAAGATTATCTAAACTTATTTTGTGTTGATTTCATTGGAAGCTGACCTATATGACGCAAACCTATCTTAGTTCTACCAAATTGATTTTTTATATTTGTAAGTTTAAAGTGATCTCATAATAGTTGTTTATTGAGTTTGAATGAAACCAAGCCGAACCAATCTATTGCATTTGACTCAACTATGTTTAAACTTAAGTTTTTATGTAATTCATTTGCTATCATTAGATTGACCATGTATAAGCAATATCCCAAAGCAAGTAATTATAATCTCAGCCCTCCAATCAAATAATTTATCTACAAGTATGAATGATGGTGACCATTTCTTTCTCACCCATATTTTTATATTATACGTTAAAGTTAACTAAATTAAAAAAAAACATACACATAAAAATGGGTATTATTTAGGATTTCATGCAAAGGCTTTTTGGCCTCTTGCATATGACTACATCTAAGGATTTTTATTTATCAAAATGGACAGACTTGTAGGATTTTTTTGGTACCCAACTTAGGGGGCACTAACCCTAGCCCTCCAGTGAGGGCAGGAGCCCTCGAGTGATGTAAGAGCGCTCTCTAGTGAAAGAAGAAGACTTTAGGTGAGAGGTAGAACAACCCTCCAGTGACAGAAAGGAGACTACCCACCCTGAGCGACTTGAAGGAATTGTTCTCATGATTGTTGTTTGTTCATGGGATGAATAAGGAGCAATAGCTCATGCAGAGGCTATCTAGGTCCCATTTCCCAACTTACATTGACCAACTCATGTTCATTGGCACCAAACCTAATATGACACTGACCAACCCATTGTATACACTGAAGAACATTGATAAAATTCAATTGCCAATTTTTTGTCAATCAATATCAATTAAATCAGTGCCAATTCAAAGGAGGTAGATATATGTGAAGAGATTTTATCCATCAGAGGAGGCCTCTCAATGTAAACAAAAATGAGCTAGGTGCCGGTAAAATGGGGTGCTCTTTAGGATTCACCTATGTGTGTACTCGTTTGTGTATTTGTTGATATATATTCAACATATCTTTTTTTTAATTTGCTTTAGGGGGGCGAGTTAAAGACTTTATTGCTCGAAATAGATTGTTTTTCCTTTTAATTGTCCATATGTATTCCACAGTTGATGCTAGCTAGGGTACGTCAGGACCCTACATAGATACATCGGGCACCACATATCGTGAATTCAAGATAAAAGAAAATGAAAGAAAAATGATGTTATTCTCACCATGTGGAAGAAAAAAAAAATTGGGGGATAACGTCAACAGATGTTGATTTATATTAGTAAAAGAAAAAAAAAAGATGTGCAACAATAATGGTAATTGAGTTTTTACCTTTATAAATAGAATTTCCTCATCATTCAAAAAAAAAAAAAAAAAGGTAATTGAGTATCAAGTTATTTAGCAACAGAAAACCCATTAATTGAAAGATAAATTTGAATCCTTTTGTTCATTAAATCTTGAATCTTGATCAGATAATTTCATTTTCAAGAACTCATAAGATAATGGATTGGGGAAGAACACGCACAAGACGACTATGAGCTCGTGCCCACTGGTGAAGATGTGATTTAGTAGAAACTTATATTAGGTTTAATAGAGCCCTCTCAAAAAAGTGTAATTATTATTATTTTTTTTTGGGTTTTTTTTTTGTTGTTTGTTTGTTGTTGAACAAGCGGGGGGGTGGGTGGGGTGTTGGGGGGTGGCACTAAATCCAGAAAATGGTGAAGTGTATCCTCCAGAAATCTCTTAGCATGATCAGAATCAATTAATCCAAGCCTTCGGATTAAAATCTTTCCTTTTTGGGGTCACAATGGTTATCATAGTAATGTTAGCTGTTGTAGCTAGCTAAACTGCAGCTCACTTATGTCAATGCCTCTGGTACTGTTTTAATCCAAAGATGAACATAACTTCGATCAAACTGATATTTGACATGTATAGAACTGCTGAGTGAGGGATTATAGGATGATTTCAATTGAGAAAAGTGGGCTCCATAGTGGAGATGTCCCAAGGATGCACTACACTTGCGGTGTATACACTGCTCAATCGATCAGACCCCTACCTGATTGATCGAATGACAGAAAATTTCCCACTGACCTGTTGCAAAATTGTTTCTTAATTGTGCCATGTCTAGTAAGTTAAGTTCTACATGCATTATCTTAGTGAGACATGAATTGTGGGCTATAAAAAGGGGTTCTCTCACAACCCTAGGGCATGAAATACAAATCTCATAATTTTAAGTGGAAATAACTCAGTGGAGATCATCTTCTTAAGAGCTTTCATTGAAAATTGAAAAGTTGAAACTTTGTTCTAGAAAGCAGTAGCTTCTAAATCTCTTGTAAAAATTTTAAGATCATCTTGCATGTTTAAGGTGCAAGTTGATCAAGTAGGGAGTAGTTCACAAAGAATCAATATCCGTGAGCATAAGTAGTTGTAGTAAGAAGAACTTAGTTTTTAAGTTGCGAACAGAGTGTGAGTGTATCTTGCAACAATTCTAATTTGCTTGATAGTTGATTGTTGGATTTGTGGTTTTTGTCTAGTTGCGATTTTCCATGTTAAAATCGTGCCTTCTTGTAATGTATGCTTATGTTTGTTTGATTTAATCTCTACTGCATTTATATATTGTCTGATTGTTTGGCATTCTAAAGATCCCCTAAAACCTTCACAATGGATAAATAAGTTAATCCAAATGACATTTCGATGCAGAACGATATAATCTCAACATTTTAGTATTAGGATCAGAGCCCTTTGTGCATTAACCATCAATAGTAGTTAATAGCCACTCATAACTACCCCCAAGAGCCTACAAAGTCCAACCCTCATGAAAAAGTCCAACTCAACTCAATAAGGGATTGAATTAACGTGGGTCAAGCCCAATAAACTGTGAGGGGGCTGGGCCTATAAGGGGCTAGGCCTCATCCTCAGTAGAGGGAAGCAGGCCTCAAAGAGGTGGGTAGACACCTCCCACTCTAGCGAGAGAAATGTATTTATTCAGGTTTGAAACTTAGTCAGACAAGAACCACCTCTTACCAATAAAGTAGAAGGCCACCCTTCATGTGAAACTATATAAAAGAAGTCAAAAAGTCAAGTTTCCAAACAAAAACCGGGTTCTTAGAGGGCTACTTTTCTTAGGATTTTCAATGCCTTTTCTACATGGAAAATGAATTATTATGAACAGAGCTTTTCCAAGAAACAAAAATCCAAACCATAGGATTTCACTTTTTTGAAAATCTCCAGTAAGAAATTCATTCTCTAGAAGAAATGTAATCCAGATCTAAACTGGAACCTCCCTTTTTGTGTAAGAGAATGAGACATCAAATTTTCTCCCTGTCAGAACGTGCTTGAAACTAAAGCCTGAAGAACCAACCTTAAAGACTAGTATTGTCACACGTCTCATACAAAACCATTTCTCAAGTGCTTTGCTTCTAAGCAACATACAAAAAATCACCTATACAAAAAGCACCAATCTCACATCACACCTCCATCGACTCCATTAACCTACATCTCTATTTCAACCCTTTGCAACAAAGATGGCTTCCCTCTCTTCTAAGCTCTCCCTCCTCTCCATTTCCATGCTCCTCTTTATCTGCTTCGTGCTTGCTCGAGATTTCTCAATCGTGGGCTATTCTCCAGATGATTTAACATCTGAGGACAGGCTCGTCGAGCTCTTTGAGAAGTGGCTGTCTAAACACGGCAAGGTGTATGCCAGCATCGAAGAGAAGTGGCATAGGTTCCAAGTGTTCAAAGACAACCTGAAGCATATCGATGACACCAACAAGAAGGTGACAAACTATTGGCTTGGGTTGAATGAGTTTGCAGACCTTAGCCATGAAGAGTTCAAGGACAAGTACCTAGGATTGAAGCCTTCTCAGATGGTAGGGAGGAGAGACTCTAATTGCCATGAGAGTTTTAGGTATCTGAATGCTGTGAATTTGCCCAAGTCTGTCGATTGGAGAAAGAAAGGAGCTGTTACTAACGTTAAGAATCAAGGCCAATGCGGTAAAGAAGCAAATCTCTCTCTCCCCACCCACCCACCCAGCCACCCACTCACCATGTATGTGTCATAGACCAGTGTGGATTAACCCCCTTAATTGGTCTAACCCGCTACACGAATTCTGTTTCTTTGTTCCCATCTATCCCATAAAAAACTAATTATGTTGGGTCTACTTTTTTTTTTCTTTTTTTCCTTTTTTTTTTTTTTTGAGCCTTCGTTTTTGTGGAACAGTGAGTTTTCTCAGGGAAATAGTATTAAATTTTAGGGTTGTTTTGGGTTGGTCACACTGTCACACTGATAAATTCTGGTAGACGGGTTAGCGATTATGATCCGGTTGACCGCATCAAGCGCAGGCTGGGGCATTCAACCAGTTTAATAAACAGGCAAAATTTGGGTTGAGGTTCTCAACCGAATGATCCATCTCAACCCAACCCATAAAGACCCAAGTCAATCAAATCTGCTAGCACTGCTGTTTACTACTGAAAGGGTGTATGTATGTAATACACAGGGAGTTGCTGGGCATTTTCCACTGTTGCTGCTGTGGAGGGCATCAATCAGATCGTAACGGGCAATCTGACCTCCCTCTCAGAGCAAGAATTGATCGATTGCGACAACACCGACAATAATGGATGCAATGGAGGTCTCATGGATTATGCCTTCACATTCATTGTCGCCAATGGCGGACTTCATACCGAACAAGACTACCCTTATCTCATGGAGGAAGGCACCTGCGAGGAGAAGAAGGTATTATCTATATTAATTACCTCATCATTAGCGTATCAACTCAGCTCTAACATTTTTAACAAGTCAGAGATTATCATGCAGCTTGCTTTAGTTCAGTCAGACCTATTGACTCACTCAACTCGGTGAGTGGGCAGCTTGAGTTAGTTCCGTCTGGCCCATTGACTCACTCAGCTTGGTGAGTGGGAAACTTGGGTGAATCAAAACGAGGTGTAAAACTCCGTTGGGCATTGGGTTTTTGAACTATATAGATCGTATTATTGTATGGGCCTGCATAGATTATGGTGGTAAGGTGGATAGAGCCATTTCTTGTGTTTTAGGGCCTTCTTGCTCCTCATTCCCTATGCTTGTGATTTCAGGGAGCACTTGATGTTGTAACGATTAGCGGGTATGAAGATGTGCCACAAAACAATGAACAAAGCCTGATGAAGGCAATCGCTCACCAACCTGTAAGCGTAGCCATTGAGGCCTCTGGCAGAGATTTCCAGTTCTATAGTGGGGTATGATCTTTTACTTCCTGCCCTTCTTTCTTCTGTTCATTCCCTGCTTTCATTCTTGAAGGCATGACTTTGGATGGAAACTGCATTCCACTTTGGAAAAAAAAAACCAAAAAAAGAAAAAAAAAATCTGGCCTGGCCCAAATTTAGCCTTAAGTTGTAAATGTTGGTTCATCATCACCATGGTGAGAGCATTGTTCCAACTATATTGAAGTTAGCCAAATGAATTTTGTTGCTTCGTTTTAGTCTATCCCGAACCAAATTCTCAAGCAAGTTACTCTTATTCAAATCCATCATCTTTTATCTATATCCTCTTAGGCCTAACTTTTTTGTTTGATAGGACATCAACCTGCATACAAAAACTTATCTTCAAAGATGCCATTGCTAATAGGCATTAGACGTCTTTGAACCATCTCAAACAAGTCTTTATAATTTATTATCACCCACTGATACTACCTCTAAATACTCTCAAAAGGCGCTTATCTTTTTTTTCTATTTTTTTTATATAGTATCTAGTCTAGTTTTATTGGATATCCATCCATGCTATATTTATTTTGTGCATGTATTACTTATTGATTGCCCAAGTTGTAAACACTGTTTAAAAAACTCTAAAGGAATTTGACTCTGCTCAGCTGAGTTAACCTTTGACCCGATTCTGAGCTGCTTGGTCAAAAACTCCGTCCATGACTCAGCTATGGTTCTGAGTTTCTAGATGGTGGCTGCATTTTATCAGAACTTGCTTCATTCATAGGTCGTGTGTGCTGGTTTTGCAGGGGGTTTTTGATGGGCGTTGTGGAAGCGATCTTGACCATGGGGTGACGGCTGTTGGTTATGGATCATTCAAGGGTTTGGATTACATTATCATAAAGAACTCATGGGGACCCAAATGGGGAGAGAAAGGCTATATAAGAATGAAGAGGAATACAGGCAAACCTGAAGGGCTCTGTGGACTAAATAAGATGGCTTCTTATCCAACCAAAAACAAGTAATCTAATGATTAATGTTCCTCAAGCGAAATAGATGTTACCTGCTATGGATTGGGGAACTTGCCTTCAATCATATAATGTAACCTGGGTATGTCTTCATGAAATAAAATATATCTACTTTTCAAGCAGCAACAAGATGTGCGACGCCCCACCAGAAAGAGGGTGATCAATAGATTATACATAATCACTCTAGAGTTAATTTTGTTCGCCAAGAAAAGAAAGATTGTCATCCCTTTTACTAATTTTGTTTATCCATTTCATCACCTTAGATCAGATTGTGAAGCTTCAACCACCAATTTCAACTGCTAAATAGGATAAAGAGTGTTTTTTTTTTTTCACATTCAAAATGCAATCACACCATTATGGTCAATTTGAAGATGTGTGTTACGGTCATAGCTGACATGTACTAGTTTTTCATCCAGCTGATGTTAAAAGCATTTTTGGATTAGAAAATTTAGTATTTTAGTTTTTTTTTTTTTTTGTAATTCTAATAGAAGTAGAAGACTATCTTTGACTAGAAGTAGTGTTTTTATTCTTGTGAACCCTATATGTATATAGGTTTCTGTTTGGACAAATATACTAGGTGCGTTTGACATCACGGTATATGAAGGAAATCTACTGCATCAGAAAAGAACAGGAGACTGTAGTCGGCTTACCAGGCCTCCTCACTTAGAGGTCAATTGAGTTTTGAGTGAGGTGTTGTGCCTAGCTGAATTGACTCAAAAAGATGTTTGAGCTCTATAGGTTGTCTGGCAAAGTTTTGAGTGTGCATAATTCAATCAATTACTTGAAGACCATATGCTTCTCCTTTTTTTTTTTTTTTCTGAAGCAACCAAAATGCAACTCTTTCAAATAGAGATGAATGTCTCAAGGCCATCATATACCTTTTGATAATTTTTTTGACGACTTTGCTTATATAACTATATAGTATGACAAGTTTGCCAAATTGAATTGAACATACCAAACAATCTACTTATAAACGGTCTCATTGAAATAACTCAACCGCTAATAGATGACTTTTCAAACGAGCCCCGAGTTAAGAGTCAAAACTCTTGGCATAAAGTAGAAAATAGCATCGAACATATGTGCTAAGAGCCTTGACGGAGTCGACTTGGAGTTTTCTAAACTTTGTTATGAGTTTATGGCACAGTGGTACTCAACCACTACTCAATTTTGTGGTACGACCAAAGTACGCTCATCCAAATCTACATTGAGTTTGATTTGAATTTTCAAATGCAGCATATAACATTATAAATATAGTATGACGAATTTGACCACATAAAGTCAGACAATGGGAGAACATTATAATAAGAAAAGGAGGACTGCTGCCATCAACGATGTGCCACCACCGTTCATCAACATCTTTGACATTGGCCCTCCAGCCATCCAAGTGTTGGGAGAGGATATAGACTCTTATCATCAATGTCCGTTTTCCTATCAGCTTTTGTTCATGGTCCTTAACATTCAAGTGTGCCACTCTCAAATAAAGTTAGCATATGGAGAACCTGAACTTTCATGATGTAACCATAGGTTCAAGAAACTTAGCTGCAAACTTGTGAAACAACAATTAATTTCTCAGCCCCAAAAGGAATATCCAATAAACTTAATCACACAAAAGAGAGAAGAACTCAAGCTAGGATTCTTAAAACTCAGTTAGCCTCTTAAACACACCCATAAAGTGGCTGTTTTCTGCAAAACAGGATTTCTTGTAAATAAAGATGGAATAAAACCTAGAACTGCCCTAGCAGACCCTTAGATGACACAATTTATTGCATGCTAAAACACAACTACAAAATTTTGAAGTTCAATAGTTATGTCTTAAAGTTTTAAAACTAGGGTAAAAGGTTCCAAGGCCCAATTCCTCTGCACTGAAGACAACAGGCCTGGCATAAACCGAAGTTGGCCAAAATGAAAATGGGCTCAGGATTGGGCCTTCAACTGTGGGTGAGTTCCTATTGGACCCAGCATGGTGACTATAGCCCGAAACAAATAAATCTTGGCTATCATGGAGGGGACAAAGCTCCCTCAATAACTCCTACTCCTAAAGAGGACGTTGTAATGAAGCAAGCCATGCATTGGATAATTTCTAACACCTTCATAATTTTTATGACCTAGGATATCCCTCGCCAGCCTCTGACGAGCAAGGACTATTCATTATGCGGTACATACATCGCTGCCCACATTGCACCCAGATAACATAAGGGGCTGGAATTGAACTTGAGACTTAGTAAGCAAATTCAAGATTCAAACCAACTGAACAACTGCCTTGATAGCTAACACCTATACAATTACATCAAATATATATGTATTTATGGTCTGAGAAAGAAACACTCAAGTAAGCAAAGTTTAATTAGAGATAAGAATAGCACATACTGGTCTCTAAAGGAAGAGGAGCAAATATTTACAAGTTATGAAACAGCATTCCATTCCCTATTTACAAGAAGTTCATATAACTGTATCTTCTTCATTAGAAGATAGCGAGCTAATTACATGCTACTTTGTCATTTGGTTGGTTCTGATCCTGTCCACTATTTTCCTTGGATTTCATCACAATGGCTTCAAAGATGCCATGGCTGAAGTTGGGTTCTACTAAACGGGGATCTACAGGACCTGGTAATTTGAAACTTCTGGTGAAAGGGCTATTAGGACATCGTCCCTGATATTTCATCATGAAGGGGCGTTCCCCTTTCAATGAAGTTGGTCTCCCTAGATCAGTCAACCCTTGTATATAAACCAACCCATCACTTTCAACCTTACAGCTGAATTGATCTGTTCATACCAAACCAAACAATTTTCCATCATCATCAAGTGCCATCCACACTAATCAATAATCAATTAATAAGAACTAGGGGCCTGTTTGTTACATGTAATTGAATACCTAAGATTGTATTAGTGGTTTAAAATGAAAAACAAAAGCTGAATATCCACAAATGACAATTTAGGAATCTCTTCTCCATGAAAATTGAATTGAGGGAAGATGGAAATGAGTACCAATTCCATCACATAGGTAATTCAATGCCTAGGGAAGTCAAGGTGGTCCCATCTACATCTTTATCTTATCTCCTTTACCACTCACCTCATATTCTTCACCCTTCACATCTTTAACAATCCTTTAATGGATCTCATTATATTATGAATTTCTACGTATTCAATACTACTTCATTTTACAGAAACAAACAAGCCCTAGAGAAAGATTCAACATTGGTTATGCATGATTGATATATAATGTGTAAATATTCTCAAGGTTGTCTAATATGAAAGGCCAGAAGAACTTCATCCTTCAAAGAAGACACCACTATTGATGATCCACAAAGTTTTCAGTGGATCACCAGACAATAGAGAATGAGAAAACGACATGCAACAAAACTAGTCAATATAACAATAAAACTTTCCATAGGATAGAGAATAAATAATGAATGGTCTAGGATGGCATGTGGGAGACAGTAGAGAAGGGGAGGGAAGTTACCAAATCAATCTCACATGTTGAGTTACTTCCACCAAATCGCCATTGGCTATTTTATATCAAAACTCCATTTGGCCCTTCTCCTGATCAGCTTAGGATTGAATAGATCATCTTTCAATTTAAATACAAGGAGGTTATTATATGAAATAATTTTTTTTGATATCTCATCGTGTCTAGGCATCTAGTAGGTTGGACGCTCCCACACTTGAAATCTAACAAGAACTAAAAAAATTATGGTTTTTATATCACCATCATCACAAAAGAAAAGGCCAAGAAGAAAACCGACTTACCCTGATCTTGCTTGACTCCAGGTAAAGCAACTCGAAAAAGGAAAGCATCTTTGCTCATGTATATGTCAAACACTCCAATTGCCGGCATAGCTAGCCATTGTTTTGACGTCCTGGAAACCTGAAGAGATTCCTCGGGGCTAAACCACCACGGAGTTCTTCATTCATTATAGGAACCATTGATGTCGATCCAGATACTTCATCAACTGGAGGTACAACTTCATCAATTGGAGTTTCAGGTTCAACATGGAAATATGGAGGAGATGGTACTTCCAATTGTTATTGGTTCAAAGAGCACATTTCCAAAGGAACATCAGGATTGGGTTGAGAAGAGGCAGCAGGATTTGAATTTCGAAGGTCGCTCGGCGGCGTCTCCACCTCCAAATGACTTCGTATAGATCTTCTCACTCTTTCTCTTGCTGGATTTGCATTATTGTATATACCTCCATAGAAATAATAAAGTTCGGCCTCCGCTTTGTCTATTTTTTGACTATCTACTCCTGCTAGGTTCATGAACCTGTTGAGATCTTCTACCGTGATATGTGATGTGACAGGATCTTCAAAACTAGTGATTCCCTTAAAGATCTTGAACCTGTTTTTATATCTGCATTGTGTGTGGATGTTCATAGGAAAAAAGGTTTGGATGATGCACGCAGGTGGGTAAGGTAAATTCCCTTTCAAATACCTATGAAGAGACCGCGGCTTCAAGATGACACTGGGTGAGCATTCGTTAGAATATAATAATAAATCATTTCAATATATGGAAGACTGATACACTTTAAACCCAAGTCATTTGCACTGTATGGGGGAAGTCCTTCAGCTATCCTTTCAGAGGTGGATAGCCTTGGGATGTCAGTCTTGACATCAAGGCCCAAATAAACTCTCATAATGAAATTAACCAAGAAATGTTGGTCATTAATTAATGTCAAAGGCATATGTCTGAGCTTGGGCCTCCTTAAATCCATGTTCTTTAAGTCCCAGCTGCTTTTTGAAAGATGGCTTACTTTCAAGAATTTAAATCCTACCTCATTACAATTTTGTGCAACTGCATGTACACACAACAAAAAAAAAAAAGGAAAAAAAATCAATCAGTCATTAACAGTAAATATCAATGATATTCACAATTGATTCCTTGAAAAAACTAAGTACTTTAGAGATCACAATTAAGGTATGTTATTTATAGAAATAACTCAAATGTTGGTCCTCATCCCAACTGTATAACAGCTGGTAAGAGGCATATCATGAGTGAGGGTGTGTGGGGGCTGAGTGGCGACCTATTTATTCAAGAAAAACCATACACATTATTTTTATCTGTTCAAAACTAGCTTATAAGAGTGACTGGTCATTTTACCATCAGTATGTTGAGAGAGATTAAATATATATATATATATAATGGATCTCTATCCTATCATGATTGTATAATTGCCTGGAGTACTTATAAAAACTCATATGTAATACAAACCCATAATGAAGTGGGACAGTCTTTATTTCTCCTCTTACCTTATATGGTACTAGACTAAAGCACTCAACATTAATCGACCCTTCTCTTACACCTTCGTCTCGGATTAGTTGTCTTAATCCAAATGAAAGAAGATATAAAAGGAAGAAGAAAGTGCCTCTTATGCAATTTATTTTTTTAATAGGTTCTTAGACATTGGGTAAAGTAAAGTACCATCAAATTCGGCTTTTTTTTTTTTCGCTCTTTTCCTTTCTGCCATATTTCTTTCCACCAAAGAGAGAAAAAGAACTGCAGTCAAAACTATTTCATTGAGGCCTTGATGAATATTGTGAAAGCTCAATTCAAGATCCCGCGGTAAGTAGAAACAATGAAGAGAAATTAGAGTTCTAAACTCAAGGTGAATATGTGTGCTTGGCATTTGGGCGGGAAGACGAAATTGTGCGATCTCCTATAGTTGCGCAATATCAAATGGTACAATATCTTACAGGCTTCGGATATCACACAGTGCGATATCTTACAGCTCTAAGATATTACAAGATTTAAAGATAAAATCTTCACTTTAAGCATGTCATTTTCTTTTCGAACATCTCTATAGGAATTATCTAAATTTTGATAGTTTTGGCGAAATTGTCAGATATAAATGCAGTTGTACGGTCAATATTCCAATCTTGGAACGTCTCCATGCTTGCATTAAGCTACTAACAACATTGTTGTTCCCTTATTTTCTTCTAATTCCATGATGCCCACTTTTATTAGATCGGATTTCTTCTTTTTGGGGATTTTCCCATACAACCACCATTAGTCGTACATAAGCCCACCTTATGACAAAGCTTTAGAAAATTGTCCAAATGTTCTTTGTACTAATATATATAGATATATATTGCGATATCGTAAATATCACATAAAATTGCCTTGTTGTGTCTTTATATTTTAGCTAATTTTTTGTGATGCGATATCACAAAAATATATCAGTATGAAGAATGCCTTGGAATTTTCTAACTTTGGCAGAAGGCGAGGTTATCCATGACTAATGATGGCCATACAAAAATACCCCTTACTTTATTCACCTTTTCCAATGATGATTATGGAAGCGATCCTATGTTTGTGTTAGAGATTAATATGTTAGAAATAATATTAGATTGGATTGTTAGTAGTTTGTTAGAGTTTTAAGGTTAGCTTAAACTCTGAATAAGCTTGTTATTACATATATAAATTGAGAGGAATTCCTCTCAATATAATTATGATGAATTTCTATTCAATTAATTTATTTATCTGAAAGTATTTATGGTATCAAAACCAAGGCTTGGTGCAGTGATGATCTTGTGACCAAGCCAGGCATGGTCTTATCCTTCGTGAATTCGCAATAATCACTATCAATTTTCCTTTTACAATAAAATTAAATATCCTCTCTCTTCCATTCATCTGAATACCCAAGCTTTATGATCTTTCTATTTTTTCTAAATTATACAATTAAAGCTTATGGAAGAAATCACAATAGATCTTATCAAGAAGGCCACCATCATTGATGACTCAAGGAGTAGATTGCAATAGTGATAAATCCACAGACAAACGGTAATCACCAAGAAGACATAAAAGTCGCTTCTAGTAAAATAAATTAGTATTTGTTTTTTAGGATCAAAGGGTGGTTTATTTTATTTATTTTAAGAATTACATATCCTTTCCTAGAAAGGGTCATGTAATTGAGGGGAGATGTTAGAAATAAGATTAGATTGGATTGTTAGTCATTTGTTAGAGATTTTAGTTTCATTTAAATTTTTAATAAGCTTGTTATTATATGTAGAAATGAGAGAATATCCTCTCAAAAAAATTATGCTGAACTTATATGCAATGCATTTATTTATTTGAAAGTGCTATTATATGTACTTTGATCATGGACATTGTTCTGTTGGTGGTTACGGTGCGTGCATATATAGGATCGAATCCTATTTCATGAAGTGCTAAGAAATAAGCAACTTTATCATACTCTAGCAGAAGGGTGAATTTCAAACTTTGGTAGATACTACGGTTGAACTTGCAGGGCTTCGTAAATTGCTTAAAGCTATTGGTATATTATTAGGTCTCCACAATTGATTTGTTGTGATAATATATATAAGTGCCTTATGCTGAATCTCCAATCCTCTTCATCATTACCACAAAAGTACATTAAAGTTGATTATCATTTTGTTTAAATTTATGGTTCGGCATGATCTCATTGTACAATTCATTTCATTTGAAGATTCGGTTTTTGATATCTTCACCAAAGGTCTTTTGAGTGTCTGATTCAATAGAAAGTCAGTCATGCTCAATGATGAATCTCTATCGTTGAGTTTGTAGGGCCATCTTGAAGATAAAACTCACATATTATTCTTGTCTCATTAAAACTATCTTGTGAAACATAAAAGGTCATGCCATTCAATTGTAATTGCATTCTGGGGGATAAAGGGGGTTTTTACCATATCATGATTGTACAACTGCCTTGTGTACTTATACGTAATATAAAACCACAATAAATTGGAATGCAAAAATGATATAAAAGAAATAAAACAGAGAAACTTAAAAAAGTAAGACAAAGGAAGCAAAAGTACAAATGAAAAAGGACAAAGGCAAAGCAGCCTCTAGCTTCGACAACACCATAAGCCAAACCCATTCTAATTCATTAATCTTTGCATGGATAACCATTAAAGGGTAATATTTTTTTTTAAGTTAGATTTGTTGAATGCATAGAAAAGCTTATAAGATACTGAAGATGAAGATCAATAACAATTACCACTACTAAAGGCTTCTAGGAGCTTTGAGAAAATAAAATGTTCATTTCACCATAAGCAAGAATCTAGTAGATAGTAACATTTCGACATTGGAATATTCATTCATAGGAGAAAAGAGGAAAAACAACCTTTTAAACTTGTGATATCTTGATGGATTTGATGCGCTCATCCAATCCAAGCATGTATTTGTTCTCTTAGTATTCAATATTTAGAGAATCTCTATTGAAAAAAGAGATAGATAAACTAAAACATAGGTTTTGTTGGGAGAATAGATGCAAAATGAGTATCAACTGAATAATGATATCATTGCACACGTAAAAATATCATCATGATGGTAATTCTGTAAATACAAAGATGCACTGCACCATACTACATCAACTTTATATTTTCATAATCAATTCATAAAATTAGTGTTTAAGAATAAATTTTTCTTAAAAATTCATATATTTATACTATACTTGTTTTGGTCCTTTTTTAATTAATATTTGTTTACTAGAGCTCTTTTTCTAGTGACTTACTTATTGGGGGTTTATTAACTTTCAAGAAATTAATGCATTGCATAAATGCACCATAAATTTTCATAAGAGGAAATCCTCTCAATATATACACTCTAACGACAATACGTTTCAAATGCAAAAAGTCTTATCATAATCTTAACAATTTTAAAAAATTCTCTAACCATTATTAAAACATTCTCTAGCATCGTCCCACAATGGTAGCAAATCAAACTCTTGAAGATATTTAATGAAAATAATCCTGCTCATATCTTCCTGGTCATAACTATCTATCTTATTGAGTTTGTTTAACTAACCATTTATACCATAACATCAAGGTATTTATAGAGGTTGCTTACGTACTTTTTAATACTCCCCATGATAACATTGTTACAAGTAATAATTATTCTCTTCTTGTTTTTCTTCTCTCAAAATTAAGTTATAAATTTTCAATGAAAAACATTGGGCCTTTGCAATATTTTTCTTAGAGTTGAAGTCACTCATTTTAAAGGTGAGATGTTCCTCTCTCAACCCAAATATGCCTCAAAAATTCTGTCTAAGGAAAATATGCTTACGAGCAAATGTATTAGTACCCCTTTAGCTCGACGGCATGATCGACATTCTTCAGCTTGGCTCTTGGTCGATGTTTTCCCTTATAGGCACCCCTCTAATTTCTCACTTTGACAATACTAACTATAAAATATGGATTAACCTAGTATGTCAATTTATGCACCAAACCACTGTAATCAATTATCAAGTTGTCGAGTGCATTTTCAGCTATGTTAAAGGAACTGTGGACCACGGTGTCAAAATAATATTCCAGTCTTTGCTAAACCTTTATACTTCTTCAAATGTGGATTAGGTAGATTGTCATATTACGTGACGATCAACTATAGGATATTGTGTTTATTTGGATTAAATTGTATCCCATGGGTTGCCAATAAACAAACTAGAGTGGCTTGATCAATTACTGAATCGAAATATCATGCCATGGCATCACTACTGTGGAAATCACGTGGATCACCTACATTTTGCACGATGTCAAATTTCCACTATAAAAACCCTCAATTCTTTTTTTATGATAACTAAAGTGCTCTTTATATGACTGTCAATCCCGGTCTTTCATGCAAAAACCAAATACATTGGAATAGGATGAAAGAGTTATGAGAGAAAAGTGGTGATCCTAATTTCCTATAATAGAAAGGGAGTTGATTCGATTGTATAAAAGTTATTATAAAATATCTTTTAAAAGAGTTCCATAAAATCAATAATCTTAGGTGTGATCTCTCAAATACATCTTAGGTGTGATCTCTGAATTAGACACGACTTTTCTTTCTCAAATAACTGTCATTTTGAACATATCTGTGGATCCATCATTATCATAACCTACTTCTTTTGATTCTATACTGATAGCCAACCTAATAAAATCTATTGCAATCTCTTTCGAAAGCTTTTATTTGCGCAATTTGACAAAGATAATAAGATCATAAAGCTTGGATAACAGGGCGTACAAATGAGAGATAGTGCTTGATTTTATTGAAAGCGAAAAAAGTAACAGTGGAGTTACTATGGAAGCATAAAATCAAGACCATGGCTTGCTTGATGATGGATCTCCATGAGCCATGACTCTAATACTATATTAACTTTCAAGACATAAGTTCATTGCATAAGTTCACCTGAGATGAAATCCTCTCAATTTATACACTCTAACAACAATACATTCAAACTCAAACTCAAATTAATTCTTATTAGCCATTCTCTATAATATT